>OX123186.2:10601798-13184758 GCA_944739405.2 Euclidia mi | reverse complement strand
GTACAGTCACGAGCATAAATATATTACTATGGGCAGATTAGCAAAACTATCTGTCCCAAGAATGAGTTCAATAATATCTGTCTGCACGTACGCAGCAAAAATATCTGATATTATCAGGCAACTTAATGAAGTGGCATCAAAATTATGTGGTGAAAATGTCGAAGCATAAATATCTGATATGACAGGTGGCAAAATGTTATGATCCCTTTTGGAGAGCAAAAATATGTAACGTTTTATATTTCTGTAATTTGCATTGATTCCGCCCTAAAAGCATTTAATATGTATCACCAACTAGGTGGCAATAATATCTGACATACAATTTATAAACAATAAAATATTTGATATTATGTATAGCGGCGGTAAAATGGGCTAAAATGTTTTATTGTTATGTATTTTGCCGGGCAAAGAATAAAAACAAAAACACGTATAAATATTTTTTGTTTTTATTTGCCTAATCAACTTAATAAAAATTTATAAATTTCCTAAGAAATGTATAAAATTTCGTAGGATTCTAAACGAGAGATAAATTGTATTATTTAACGCCCACCTTTTCGCAAATGGCTTAACTTACAAATTCATGCGTAAAATAATAAGTAAAAAATTACCAAACGCCATGTGGGCTCTGATTGGTTGAATAAGTCACGTGTTTTTTTCCTTTCTCTCCACCACCATTTTTCGCCACTTTAACGAATAAACTGGAACTATTGCGATGTTTATGAGCCTAAGTTAACGAAACCCTGCTTCGCAAGGCTCCTATTTTTCTGTTCAGGGTCACAAGAAAACCTAACATATTAAGTTGAATTGATGCCGACCTTCATTATCACCGACCGACCAATCAGAGAGCGAGAGCAGTATGTTATTTGCCGTATTTTAAAGAAGCTTAAAATTAATGTGAAACTTCTGTGATTGGTTGAACCGTTTAGAATCTTACGAATAGATATCCGGTAGCTTATAAATTTACCACGAGACGTCGCAAATTGATAAATTTGCGATAATATGGGCGTAAAATAATACAATTTATCTCCCGTTTAGAATTTCCTAGTAAATTTATAAACTTGCGGATCTTGTTATCTTCCAGTGAAATCTAATTAAACATAATGAATTAAAATCGAGTAAATCCACCATTTGCATCATTACGCCCTGTAGCCTCTCTTGCGTAGTAGAACTATATTAACACACACTTGCGAGCCTCGGAGTGACTCCCAAATGTCAAAGGTGTGACAACGTAGAAAATCATGGGTTCCAGCCAGAGTTGGATCCTATTGTTGAAACATTGAACTCCACAGATTCGCAATGGGATTCAAATCAAGGTTCTCTGAAGGGAAATTGATTAACTTTAAGGTCTCTATAGTATTTTCTTGGATTTACGCGAATGTTACACATAGAAAAACCCTCTCTTTGAATATTAACTTTTAAACCACTCACGAGTTATTCGAGAGCAATGAATGGAATATGTGCATCGAATAGTATCTGTGTATGTCTTCATAAATGGATACTGTTCGGTAAGTCATCGTCAATCCAATGAAATCCAAAAAAAATAAGTAAGGTCTGGGAGCTTGGTATATTACTTTAAAAACAATAGGGGATCAGACAGTATTAAAAATAAATTGCAAGTTATCGTTTATCAAAAACATTGTCTCAAATCACCACTATAACTATTCTTAAATTTTGATTTTGCTCTTACAGCAAATTTCATATAAATAAAACCATAAAATAGTACAGCAGTTGAAAAAATACAAAACTAGCGTTTCGACAGGTGACAAAAAGTTACTGATTTGACTAGGCAATAAGATACCCTATTCATAAACTATTACTCGTTACTCGGCAGCCGTAGATAAAATAGATCTACCAACTACAATAATAAATAATTTAATTCGGTCGTAGTATTGGATATGTCTAGACATAAATACAGGGTGCCACAGGACCCATCAACAAGCCGAAGTCTACTCGTTATGGACATCGTGCCAAGTCATACTAACCAAAAATAATACCTGGGAAATGATATTTTTTAAGCAGACACATTTTTTAATCCGCAATTAATAGGGCGCGCGTGCAATTTTCGGAAACCCTACTTATTCATGGGTGCATAGGACATCTATAGAACAGGTTGGCGGGGTAAATGCATCGATTTTATATATCTCAATATCTCCTGAACCAGTAATTTCCCAGGTAAGGTGCCGAAGAAAAAAATGTTCGTAGTGATTGGTACAACATGGGATTTTAGTTTTCATTAAGGGTCTTTTTACACTCTGTATAGTATAAAACGACAGCCTATATTAAAACAATGTAAAATAACATTTGTTTTTTTAACTATTTCGTATAAATTTTAAATTAAATTGAAGATAAAATAATGTCAGATATTATTGCCACCTGGTTGGTGTCACATATTTATGCTTTTAGGGCGGAATCAATGCAAATTACAGAAATATAAAACGTTACATATTTTTGCTCTCCACAAGGGATCATAACATTTTGCCACCTGTCACATCAGATATTTATGCTTCGACATTGTCATCACATAATTTTGATGCCACTTCGTTATGCTGCCTGATAATATCAGATATTTTTGCTGCATACGTGCAGACAGATATTATTGAACTCATTCTTGGGACAGATATTTTTGCTAATCTGCCCATAGTAATATATTTATGCTCGTGACTGTACATACCTACATATTACCCTATTATTGACATGATTTTTTTTAAATCATAGAAAATAAATAATTTGCTCAAAGTAACCTAACCTAACCTTTTCTTTTTGTGTCGGGTTGGAAAACCTCAAGGAAGGACGAAGGGGACTGTCAGACTCTTACTGACTTAAAACCAACCCGTGCTCCTCATGTACCCATGTGTCGGAGGGTAGGGTTTCACCGAAGCATTCCTCGCTATCCCCCGACGGGTATTGGCCCGCCACATGGTCAGGTGGGCCCCGAACGAAACGCCCTTGACGGCGGATGAAGGTGTTGGGCTCCGCCACCAAAACACCCAGCGGCCGCAGAGGATAGAGAGGACGACAACGCAACACCGCATCTCCTCTTCCTCTGCGGCCCGAGCGCGACGCAACGATGGTGCGCCCCCATTTGGTCGCGGGAGATAGGGCGCGCGGCAACGCAACACCGACACACCTCTTCTCCCGCGACAACACCCGACTGCGAGGGACAGACAGAACTGACCCCCACACCCGCACCCTGAGACGCATCCTACGCAGGCCCCACGCAAGCCCACGTGGAGCGTCCCCTCCCGGGATCCGGCTTAGCTTCACCGTAAATGTTGGACGTTACCCACAGTTACTGAGCACCCCCAACACGACAAGGTGGAGATCCTATGGGGGGAACCTTTTTTTTCTTTTTAATATTTTTTTACGAGGTGGAAAATCCCTTCGGATCTCCGACTCTTGGGGGAAATGAGAGCCAGAGTATGTGGTGTTTCCACTAAAAACCACCTTGACTTTCTCATGTACCCCTGTGTCGGAGGGTAGGGCATCGCCGAAGCATTCGTCACCACGCTCCAACGGGCATTGGCCCGCCAGATGGTCAGGCGGACCCCGAACAAAACCCCCTTGGCGGCAAATTAAGGTGTTGGGCTCTGCCGCCAAAACACCCAGCGGCCGCAGAGGATAGGGAGGACGGCAACGCAACACCGCATCTCCTCTTCCTCTGCGGCCACACCGCGACGCATCGAATTGTGCGCCCCCATTTGGTTGCGGGTATCTCCCTGCCGGGCGCGCGGCAACGCAACACCGACATGCCTCTCCTCCCGCGACCGCACCCGGAGGGACAGACAGAGCTGTCCCCCGCACCCGCACTTTGGACGCATCCTACGCAGGCCTCAAGCAAGCCCACGTGGAGTGTCCCCTCCCGGGATCCCACTAAGCTTCACCGTGGGTGTACCTCAAACCCACGGTTATTGAGCCCCCCACCACTACAAGGTTGAGATCCCACGAGGGGGAACCTAACCTAACCTAACCTTTTTTTTTTTTTGTTCACTACGGTGGGAAACTCTCCTTATGAGTCATCTCAACACCGCCAACCCAGCCATTAAAACGGCTGGGCTTGGGACTGACGGAGGAGGTAGGTGGAAGCTCTCGCCTAAAGTCGTTCGGGGCATACCCACTAAAACCCACCGCGGTGTCCCTACGGGTCCCGTATGTTGGCGGGATCACGCGATTCGCGGATAGCATACTTTCTCGCGACCCCGCCTGGGATTGGCCCGCCGTTGGTATTGGCGGGCCCCGTCTCGTCATGATCTCGCAATCATCCATCAAACTTCTTGCATCCATCAAACTTCTCGCATCCATCACCTTACAAAGCTACTTGGGAGGCGGCGAGGACACGCGCCGCCTCCCGCCTTTTGGCGGACAGGGAGCAGCCTCAGCGCTCACCGTCCGCAGGCACTAAATTTAGGGTGGTCGGAGGTCGTCTCTTGTTCGACATTCCCGATGCCCGGTTGGGGAGAGGGCGATATATTTCCCTCTCCCGCTCCGCCGCCTCCTTGCTCAGCATGACTGCTTCGCAGAAGGAGGCGACGGCGTTCCAGGACCTCTCACTCCGGACCATAGACAGAACTACGGCCGGGAGCAAGAGGACAACCGTATCCAGAGCCGCGACCAGATCACGGCGCTGCGATGCCCAGGCTAGGGATTCCGCCAAAGTATGCAACGCCGTGTCTTCGACAGGGTCGCGGCTGCTGCCACAATGGTGGCATCCGGGCGTTTCCTCCCGGCCTATCCTCCACAAATACCGGCCAAAACAACCATGGCCGGTAAGGATTTGAGTTATCCGGAAGGTGAGGATGCCGTGACGTCTCTCCGACCACTCTTCAACCACGGGACTTACCGCCACTATCGTGGCGTGCCCGAGGTGAAACCTAACCTAACCTAACTTTCTTTTTCTTTTTGTTTTTTTTTTGGTGTCGGGTTGGAAAATCCTCATAGAGTCCCTCCGCCCCGGGGGAAGGACGAAGGGGACTGTCAGACTCTTACTGACTAAAAACCAACCCGTGTTCCTCATGTACCCGTGTGTCGGAGGGTAGGGATTCGCATAAGCGGGGAACCTAACCTAACCTAACCTAACCTATCCTAAAATATTAAATTATTGACCAACAATGAATAATATTACAAATAACTAGGTAGTAAGTAAATTGTATAAAAATTTCGAGGCATGGAGATTTTACATTGTCTGTGAATGAAATCGTCAGAATGAACTTAAACAAAATCCATTAAAAGTTACGGTATTCTGAAAACGCAATTGCTTTTTAGGTATAAATAATTTACTGCGCGACTAATAGTTTACCATCTGCAATTCTGCACCCGCTTTTTCGAGATGCCGGCATCGGGAAGAGCATTGCGATCCTATAAACTTGTATTTAACTTTTTACCCCTTCTTTATAACTAACAATTTTAATTTCGTCTTCTGATAAATGCATGTTAAGCCCAAGAATGTAACATTTCAATGAACTTACGCCAATTAATGTTGACATTCTAGGCGTCAGTACCTCAAAAAATTAAAAGATCCTGTTGACAACGCATAATATCGATAAAAACCCGATCCATTGACATATTAGTTTCCAATGACACGTATCTATGTACCATTGCGCTCATTGGATTTGACATTATTTGTTTCTGACAGAACTATCGCTAAGTCACTTAATAGAAATTCTTTGTTTACAAAAAGTCTATGTTCTCGTGACACGGACTATAGTCATTTGTTGTTCAGCTGTATGACGCAAACTTTTCACAATCACGCAAAAGGAAGCTATTGATTTTGTCATTTTTATCATGACAGCAGCATGAGCTTATCATACTGTCTGAGGCACAGAGAGTATATTTATAACCTGTAATTATTTTAGTCAAGCAACAGCATAGGTACTTTTTAGTAGGCAATTCATGATGGAATCCACCTAACCGTATACATAACAAAACTCAATAAATAAAGTAGGCTAATTCAATACAACAAACAAGTCCAAACATAATATTATAACACAATATCATAAAACAATAATAACCAATAAACATTTATCCTCTTAAAGGACAAATAATTCGCCGGAATTGCAGCAATTTCAAAAACGACGTAAACTCTTTGTCTGTACGGAACAGAATAATGTAATATAAAATGGCTTCCATAAATTGAATTCCCAAGGAGTGGCACATGACTGTCGCGAAAAATGTACGTTTTAGTAATTAAATTGCCACGTCCGACCCTATCATTGTCGGTGTCCTCATTTCGGGGATGATCGGGTGTGTTCGTGAATCACGCGAGGATAGTATTAAAAGTATTATTACTATTACATATATCGTATAATTATAGTGTGACATATCGACATTTCATCTGATATTTACTTAGAATCTTGCAGTATGTGAAGACTTATTTTTACTGATTGGCCTTCGTCACTTAATTCAAACTTGAAATCACTTTGCCTGACTAACATATAAAATGCATAAATTATCATCGCATAGCCTAAACTACTGAAGCTATAAATATAGACTGCGGTAGGCACCAGGAAGGATATTTTAATATTCTACTACAATGGGAATACAAGGGGAAGAAGGCCATGGCTAGGCGAAGCTGCTAGCAACAACTAGTACAGCATTAATAATAATAATATTTTTTTATTATAATATTTATTAAGTATATAAAATGTGACGATGAGAAAAATGTTTAATAAACGGAATATTAATAAATTTTGTTCACAGTAACATTTTTGTTTGTATTTATTAAACCTTTTAGTAAACAGCACATATAAATAATAGATAGTTTTTAAGTAATATTAAATCATTATTATTTTTTTGTTTTTAGTTTTTGATGTCGGTTTTTTGTAACGTAGGTAGTTATTTTTATTTTTATATGACGTTGTAAAGTGTCACATTGTGCCTAAGTGAATAAAGGATTTGGACTTATTATCACCATCTTAGGATTTACTTGACATATTCTCAGGACGTACTTATGATTTACAATATCTTGCTAGAAGCTTAGCTCTGCTGCTAATGCGGGCTTCGTTGATAAATAACGTAAGAGGGGAACAGACGGCTGCATATTTACCGTCGTCGCACTAAACTTACGACAAGGTATTTCTTACGGACTCTCATTCGTATGTACTTTTTGATTTCCTTGTTGTAAGTTTCGGACATTTTGAAGATTACGAGTAAAGCATTACATTAATATGGGTATAATATTATCCGGCGTGTTACAAAATAAGCGGTTCTTTTGATTCATATAAATACACCAAAGGTCTTGTCAAATCACAGCCTAGAAACTTCTACTGCTGGACATAGGCATAGGTAATGGTGGCATATGTGTAATTGGGATGTAGATGTAAATTGTTTTGAACTAGAAACAGCCAGGTCTTAAAATAGGTTCATATGTCAGAGCTATAGTTTAGAACTCACTAACAAGCTGCCTTGCCGGCCCCTACAGGTATTCGTCAAGGGTGTATAAGAGAATATAGAACATTTTAGGCTCTACGGTGGAACATACAATCATACATTCAGTTGCATACATAGATTGCCAAAATCATTACCCTTCTTTTTGGCTTCGCTGTAATCGGGTAAATGCTGTTTTAAGCTTTGCTCTTTTTCCTTTGTAACTAAAATAAAATGATCTTTTAAGCCTGAAAATGCGTTAAGCAAACGCCCGCCAGGGGTAGCCGCCGTACAAACAAGTGGATTCTGTGAAGATGCGAGGGGCCTCGCTGAAGTGAGCGTCGTGGACACATAATGCAACGGTGCTCGTTTAAATCAAACCTTTGACGTATGAGCATATACAGGCGTATCAATTGAGAACTTAAATCATTAATACAATACATCCTGTGATACAATGTCCATGGAGTGCAGCACCAGAAATGGAGCACTTTTATATGGACCTGACGACCGATTATCGACGAACCTTACATGTTCATAATTCCGTTTTAGTCACAAAGGAATAAGAACACAGCTGGTTTAAATAGCATTATTTTCATTGAAGAACACAACGAACAATAAATGTCCACCAACCATGAGGACCAACGATAATTCAAATCGACAATCTACATTAGCGAGCAATAAAATAAAAGAAAAGCTATGTAAACCTCCCCAAACAGGGGTCAGATGAACCGCAACCAAAGAACGAGAAATATAGGTAGTTAGTTATCAAATTTATTCTATTTCGTCTATCGACTATCATCGAAAAATATCGGGCTTAGTATAAAACAAGAATTGGTGGTCCAGACGAAAGCTATATCATTTGTAGGAATGATAACAATAGTAACAGCGCCCCAAGGTACATTATATTTGACGTAGTCATTTTCTTGTCCTATTATTTTATGTACCTACTAGATAGTCTAGATACCAGTTCTTTTGATAGTTTTATTCGTATTTAAGATGTATGTTTTCTAGTGCCGTATATGGTGCCTGGGTTCGTTACCGGGTTTGGTAAGTACCTACTTTCAGTTTTCCGAAAGGGTAAGGGTGCAAGCCTGGTGTCAAAAAATATGGCGCAAAGACATTATTATTTCTGATCAGATAATAGCTGAGGAATATGAAAACCCTGCAAGACATTTATGAATCTGATCCTAGAGTAATGCTGCTTCAGACTTCTTTTTTGCAAAGACTCGAATAAATATATTATTTATGGAAACAATAATATTTGAGCAGGTAGAACTGCTGTAAACCTAAGGAATATCACAAATAGTATAATACTATATTAGTAGTAATAATCAATTATGTTCGTCATCAAACAATATAACCGCCCTAGTGCCTTCATATTTTACATGAAAGATATTCAAAAAAATCATAGCAGTTCTTTATCGCAACATCAACGTAACAGGCAAATAACTGTGATTTTATGTAGCATAGTAAAATAATAGATATTTGTACTGCACTGAGATATATTCTTAGAAGTGACTCGAGTTTTATTTGTGCAATTTTCTGTTTGAAAGCGTATATTTTTATGTTGATATAATATTAAAGCAATGTTTCTATGTATAATATGTATGTATTTACAAAAAAAAAAAAAGTATATATGTATGTTTATCCATTATCTAGTACCCATAATACAAGCTCTGCTTAGTTTGGGACTAGATGGTGATGTGTGTATGTGGTAGAATATTATTATTATTATTATTTTGTCTATAAACTGTTAGGTACGTTACTTATAACAGTTTATTATATGTATATATGTTGATTCGACTGCCTGCTGAGATGAGCAGGCATCGAGTCTGTTGAACACTGTTTATTTATCTTCTTAATATATAAAATCCTTGCGTTACTGACTGACTGACAGACACGCTACAGCCGAAACTATTGGGCGCAGGAAGCTGAAATTTGGTATGTATGTTCCTTGGGGACCGCAGGGGTGCACTAAGAAGGAATTTCCCGAAATTCTCACGGGATTGGCCAAAAAGGGTAAATTTAAAAAAAATGCAGGCGTAGCTGCTGGCTTCCTCTAGTTTGATCATAAAGCTACACTTACGAACGTCAAAATAATTTTAGAACCAGTTTTAAATAGAAGTAATAGTAGAGCTAACAGTAGCATCTGATAGAGAATATCAATATCGCTTTAGCAAATTTTAATTCTATAGCAAACGTATCAGCTTATAACATAACAAGCTTACGTGATTTTGGCCTTGACATTTTCTTCGTTCAATTTGCGACTAGTCTACGTCCAAATAATTTCCACGCCAGCACGAACCAATTCTTTCTATTCTCACTATGCTGCGCGGAACTACGGTAATGTTTTCTAGATCAAAGCCTGTCTCCATGATTTGTCAATTGTCTCGTTAACGCATAGGAGTTGTAACTTGTATTGCAATATCTTCATTTCTTATTTGATTTCAGTGGCAGAATATCATTAGACAATACCATGTAGCCATTCAGCACATGAAATGCACAGAATACATTTTATTAGTAAAGTTTACAACTTAACTAGTAAATGCATAAGTACTTTAGTTCGATTGCAAATAGTTTTAGTTTAAATGAACTTTCAACTATTACAATTACTGCTATTGTGGAGTTAGGAGTTAGGAGTTAGTTGTTGATTTCCAAGTGATTATTACTTTGTTCTTGCGGTCAATGTGCTTATGGAGCTTGTGAAGACTCCAGAATATTTTTTTTTCTATTTTAAGCGTTTATATTTACTTATGGGCTCAAGCCTGTGTACTCGTAGGGGTAGGCCCACATTTTGCCATGTAATGAATTTTAGGTCGCACGTAATGGTGGGTGAGCCGATTGCCGTTAATGGACACATAGCAGACTCCTTGCTGCTATTGAGAATCCGGAAAAACTTAGTGACACTTTGTACCGACCTGGGAATCAAAGCCCGGATCAGCAAACGCATATGCTTTGCACTGGACCAATTTGAACCTACAATAGCAAAAACTGCAACCGGTATAAACTATTTCGTTTGTAAGCACTTTAATATCTAGCAACATATGCTATAATGTCGTAATCGCAATACATATTTCCATCCGACACTTCAAGGCTCACATTTGTATACTCAAGAAACACTGTATATAATACTGTTCTGTCTATATGACAGAACAGTATAATAAAAAAATAAAAAAGATTTACAAGCAGTATTTGTGGTAGGCTGCTTATGTCGCACAAAATTATTGGACAATACATAACGCTGGGATGAATAATCGTACTTAGGAGTATTATGGTCATAAAACTTTTGTATATAAGTGAGAATGGACGTATTATGTTTAGGTATGGTAAGCATAATGATTGGAATCTATACTACAATTGGATGGGTTTCGCAGTTTAGTCACGCAGTAGTTTTCTTTGTCTCCGTCTTTGCAGAATATTTTGTGAAGTAAATCTAGAAGATAATAATTCAGTGATACGTGAGCATTTTAAAAGTTTGTCTATATCTCAGATGTGGCATTGTGCGTAAATAAACCATAATGTTTTCATACAGATTCTCATGTTACGTCGTAATTGCTTCCTAGGACCCAATTTAAAACTTACCAAATTTTAATTTTGTTTTCCTTCCACTTCGATCTTGTAACATAATACAATCAATCTCGCATCTTGTAAGAAAGAAAAGAGCAGTCGAAGTCGCGAGTGACTACGCCCGCCTGATTATTATTTCACATGTAAAAATTATAACGGCTTATCAATCTGGACATATTTGGGTAATGTTTTATTTATATAAAATATGGAACCATAATACCATACTCTCATTAAAATTACAGACTCAAATATCGATTATTAATAAACGGAAGCAATTTGTTACGTAAACAGGTCGCGCGGAGCATCGAGCGGGTCATTATCGTAATACAAAGATTTGTTGCCTTTAATTTTTATTGTGCGTATATTTTCCTTTGTGCACCGTCCAATTAAATGCTTCGTTCATATAATCATATTTAATCGTTCATGTGTATATTTGTCATCATTAATGTCAATACCCGTTGAGTATATTATGTTGTATTATTGTTCAAATAACCCCAAAGAAAGACACCTTACACCTCTGCCTATCCCTTCGGGGATACAGGCGTGAGTCTATAAATAAAAAAAATAAAGTCGAAAAGTTAGTTTGTTCGATTGTTTGTTTGACCGCGCTTAGGAACTACCGGTTTGATTTGAATCATTCTATTTGTGTTGGATAGCTCATTTATCGAAAAAGCTTTATATTTTAGCTGAGTTTTATAACATCGCACTATGGGCCACGGGTTTGGAGCGGTAGCCCTTAATAAAGCAGGTGTAACCCTTAATATAGCATGCATGAAGGGAAAATTGCGAAAACCGTAATTTTTTTGTTACATCATATCATAAAAATATTTTAAATAATTTTAAAGTTATTACCATTTTCTCATGAACGCGTACAGATTTTAAGTTTAAATTCATATAAAATACTCAGGTCTATAAAACGTTGAAGCTGTAACAAAATCAAACTTCTATGTCAACGCAATAAAAATAAACAGCAATTTAAGCCGCAAATTTTCTCGCAACTACTCGCTAGGGAATCAAAACCTACAGTGTACTTCCCGTGAACTTAGAATCTTGAAATTTGGTACCAAGCAATGTCTTCTAGCACAAATAAAGGGAAAATTGCGAAAACCGTAAATTTTTAGTTACATCATATAAAAAATATTTTTATTAATTTTAAAGTTACTAACCCTTTCCTCATGCACGCGTTAATTTTTTAAATTTATATTCTTATCAAAATACTCGGGACTATTATACCTTTAAGCTGTAACAAAAACAAACTGCTATCTCAACGCAATCAAAAGAAACAGCAATTTTACTATATTTTCAAACTCGCAACTACTGGCAAGGGAATCAAAACCTACGGGTACTTCCCGTAAACTTAGATTCTTGAAATTTGGTACAAACCAACGTCCTATAGCACAGATAAAAGAAAATTGCGAAAATCGTAAAGTTTTAATAACATCATATTATTATAATATAAAATTAAAATAAATAAAGTTACTAGCCGTTTCCTTTTGAATGCATATGTCAACGCAATCAACAAAGACAGCAATTCAAACATATTTTCACACTCGCAACTACTCGCAAGGGAATCAGAACCTACAGGGTACTTTCCGTGAACTCAGAATCTTGAAATTTGGCACGAAGCAAACTCTTATAGCATAAATAAAGGAAAAATTGCGAAAACCATATTTTTTTGTTACATTTATATTCAATTGTTTAATTGTACTTGGAATTCTATTAAAAAAATTAGGAGCCATACATATTACACTTTTGTGTTTTCGCTGGATGAATTTGTAGCCTGTCATTATCACGTCGACTACGAACAACATTATCTGATAAACGCGGAAATAAATTAAGGTTATTTTTGACAAATAAATAACTTCCATGATATAAAGCGACGGGAGTGTTAAAATTTTATCTTTGACAAACAGTGGTTTGCAACTGTCTGTTGTTTGTATGCCGAACATTGCGCGTAAACATCGTTTTTGTGTTTTGAATGCCATTTCCCGATTCGCTGAGTTACCCCAAAACAGTATTCCATACCTAAGGGCTGACTCTATTAGTCCATAATACGCATTGAGAATCGCATCTGTGCTTACAGTACGACTAAGCTTGTATAGAGCAAATGACAAACTACTGATTTTTGAACTTAATTTATCTATATGACACTTCCAATTTGATGTTGATCTATTGTTAGCCCTAGAAAAAGAACAGTGGTGGCTTCATTTATATTAATACCATTACACACCAATTTGGTATCGAAGGTATTTTTTGACCTTTGGCTGAAATGCATTATTGTTGTTTTATGCAGGTAAATTTTTAAGTTATTATTATCAAGCCATGATACTTCAGCGGCCAAGGTGTTATTTATTTCAGACATATAATTATTTACTGCTTTACAGGGTATAGTTATTGTGCTTTCATCAGCGAATAAAGTCATAGGATATTTAGTTGAACTTGGAAGGTCATTAATATATATAATAAATAAAAAGAGACCCAATACTATCCCCTGGGGTACCCCATATTTTACGAGACGCTTTTTCGAGGTATATACTCTTCATTTTTGGTTTCGTTATTTATTCTTGTAATTCTAGTAACATGGTGTCTATCAGATAAGTATGATCGAATGAGTTGTAATACATTTCCTCTGATGCCGTTTATGCGATAAAATTCCACGATCTACGTGATCAAACGCCTGAGACATGTCACAGAATATTGCATTAACTGGAGACAATTTATCAACATACAAAATTACACTACTTAAAAAGTCATAGACTGCCATGTTTATGGTTTTACCTTGTCGGAAGCCCTTTTGCTCATTGCATAAAATATGATTTTTCTCTAAGTAATTTTTGACCTCATTATAAATATATTTCTCAAATATTTTAGAAAATATTGGTTTTAGCGCAATGGGTCTGTTATTTTTTAAACAATGGCTTTATAACACTTAGCTTGAGATCTTTCGGATAGGTACCCAACTCTATACTTAAATTTATAAGGTAACTCAAGTGATCACAAATATCCTCATTTACTGCTTTAATTACTTTCGTAGAAATATCATCATATCCTACATTCTTTAGATCTTTTATTATTTTGTATATATCCGAAGGCAAACATGGTGATAAAAACATTGATTTTAGTTGATTACTGATTGAGGATGTTATGTTTTGGCCTGCACCGTGCTATTGGTTTTATTTTTTGGATAAAGTACTCATTAAATGCATTAGCAATTTCAATAGGTTGTGAGATAACATAATTACTGCCAATAATTAAATTGTCAATAGTTTCTTTAGGTGTGTTCAATTTTGTTTTGTTTATAATTTGCCATGTCGCCTTGCATTTATTTTTGGATGTCGCTATGTTGTAGTTGTTCTGAGAACGTTTGGTTAAATTAATAATTTTCTTGAATATTTTGCAGTAATTAGAATATTTATGTTTATGAAAAGTTGTAGGCTTGTTTCTAAACTGCCACTATAGTTGTCTTTTCTTTACACTGCAAACTTTGATACCACGAGGTAACCATTTAGGTTTGCTTTGGACTACAATTTTGGCAAAAACATGAGGAAAGCACAGATCATATAAAAGTCTAAAGCTTAAATAATTATAATTATATATACCTACAGGTTTGTACGGAACCCTCGGTGCGCGAGTCCAACTCGCACTTAACCGGTTTATTTTTTTATAGACTCACGCCTGTATAGCCTAAGGGGTAGGCAGAAGTGTAATTAGTATTACACCCAACAAATTTACAATTTACTTTAAAGTTAAGTAGAAAATTAGCATTGCCATACAACGTGGCAATGCTGTCAGTCTTCTGGGCACGTTCCCAATAGACGGCGATGTGAAGGACTTTCACGACGCCCTTTGAAGAAATATATTATTTTATTTGTATTGTATTTTAATATTTTAATAAAATTTTAGTAGTCGTCTTGAAGTAGTTATGATAATAAAAAGAAAAAAACTTTAAAGTTTGTTTTGAACAAATTAAGGTAAAGGCTCCTTATACCGAGGTATTTCGTGACATTTGGAAGCAAGCAGGAAAAATAAATATTTTAGCCTATGTAAAAATAATATTTCAGCTAAAATGGACATTTAATTTTGTATAACTTCTATTATTATGTGACTTTTCAAAAGATTTATTCATGAAAAAAAAAAGTTTTATAGCAAAGTCGATTTTCCCTGATTCCGAGGTATTTTCAGGCTTGAAACCTAATACCGTGGTAGTCGGTTCCTAATTCCGAGGTAGAATAAAAAGGAGTTAATTGGTTCCGTACAGCAATTTTATAAGTTAAATAATAATAGTAAAATAGTAGTGCTATTTCTTAAAAATATGCTCTTACCCTAGTCACAAAGGAGTTTTTAAATAAAATAATAAATGTTTAAAAAAGTTTGATTAAATTTCAAGTAGATAGTTTACTTATTCTAAATTATTAATAACACACATATTCGTTCATATAAAATTTGAATATATCTTAGTAGGTAAGTATCAAGAAAATGCAAAATGCGGCTAAGCGCAAACGCTAAATTGTAGCGGGGCGGCCGGTGCGTGTATAAAGGATTCCGATATGACGCGAAAGTTTTGGTCTAAGGAACCCTAAAATACTATTTGTGGTTGCCATACCTCGGTATAAGGCTCTATGGAGATCCTTTTACGAAGGCATACCCTTGGTATTAGGAGCTCATAGAGCCTTACACCGAGGTATACAAACATCCTACCTCGGAATTAGGAGAAATTCCTGTAATTAGTCATCCTAATTCCGACCCATAAAAATTTGGCCGAATAAATAACTTATTCAATTTTTACTGGTACCAACATGTCTGTGATAGAAAAGTGTTAATATCAGTCAAAATCTGTACAAAATAATTACATTTTATTAGACTAAAGAGCTACTTCTTATTTAGGCCTTTCAAAGAAAATGTTGTTTTCTAGATCATGTTTGACAACATTTAATAAGATTTCTATCCAATAAAACATACCACAGAAAGACTTAATATTTACAAGGTTAAACATCAAGAAAGACTATTTTGATCAAAAGAAGGAAAGAGCTTTTACTCAGAAATTCTGTCGTTCAGGTGATGATATATTGATTGTAAACTAATAAGTCTCAGTCAAGCTAAGTTATTTAACGCCTGAATGCTATCTAAATTGGCATGGTTACATTGAAACTATGAATAAGGTCAAAAACAGGAGCAAACAGACTCAATAAACAGTGCGTTGCATCTACCAAGTAGTAAACGCGCTGCTGCGACGATAGCTCGATGTATTAAATAAAATAAGCGTTGTGGACCGTATAGATATGTGTATATTACTGCTGATTGACTTTACGTATTACAAATTAGAAAAGATGATACGTTAACAATATTATGCAGCGCGAGCGCGGGTATGTCGTCGTATGTGCTAAGGCCGACTGGTGTGAGCGGGGCCGGCGCGGGTGACCAGTGCAGTCCGATGTTGTCGTCTCGCTCTGGCGGCGCGGCCCGGCCGGTGTTGATATATTCAACATACTCCCCCGGTTGAAGAGTCTTCTTCAAGAGTAGAGGTCACAGGTAGAGGACAGATGGTGTTAAAGGCGCGCCGAATAACACCCTTGCGTGTCTTGATGTCGGCGACTCTGGCGATGCCATCCCTGCCAGGAAGCACCTTCACAATGCGTCCTAGAAGCCAAAGTAAGGGCGGTGAGTTTTTATCAATTATCACTACAAGTGTCCCTTCCTTCAGCTCTCCCGTTGATCGACGCCATTTAGTTCGCTCCTGAAGCCACAGAACGTAATCATGGGAGAAGCGAGCGCAGAAATGCTGCTTCAAGCACTCAACACGACGAAACCTCTGCAAGTTGTTGATGTTGGCAGTCTGAATCTGTGGATGAGGCAACATCACGATTGATCGACCAATAAGAAAGTGGGCTGGAGTCAGTGGAGTGAGGTCTGAAGGATCGTTGGAAAGCGGGGTTAGAGGTCTTGAGTTTAAAATAGCCTCTATCTGAATTAAGCAGGTTGCCATTTCTTCAAATGTCAAATGTGTCAACCCAAGAATACGCCTGAGATGATGTTTGACAGACTTAACTGCGGACTCCCATAGTCCGCCAAAATGTGGGGTGTACGCAGGTATAAATGAAAAGTTGATACCAGGATCAATTGAACTGAAGATCAGATCTTGTGACAGAAGCTTGGCCAACTCGTTGAAAGCACCGACAAACGTTGTGCCATTATCTGAAAAGACGCTACGTGGCTTCCCCCTTCGAGTAATAAAACGGTTCATGGCGGATAAGAAAGCCTCCTTTGTCAGATCAGACACGAGTTCAAGATGGACAGCTCTCGTAGCCAAACACACGAACACACATATGAAGCTTTTAACAAGCCGACATCCTCTGCCCCTTCGGTCCGCTATCATGACTGGACCAGCATAGTCCACCCCCGAATCTAAAAATGGAAATTCTAAGTGCAGTCGTTGCTTTGGAAGGTTACCCATCATAGGTTGGATGGTGCTAGCCTTGATTCTGCAACATTTCACACACTGATGCGTGACCTTTTTAGCTAAGTTCCTGCCACCAATAGGATAGAAGTGGTGACGAAGCGTGGCAATTAGTAGTTGAGGCCCTGGGTGTAAAAGTCTAGTATGGTACATGTTAAATAATAATTTGCAAATAAAATTAGAACTAGATAATAGTATTGGATGCTTAACATTGAAGTCGTAATAGGAGTTAGTTAATCTACCTCCAACACGAATTAGGTTTGAAGTTTTATCAAAGAATGGAGACAACGTAAGAAGCTTATTTTTACTAGGTAGCTGTTTTCCTGATGATAGAAGGTTGTATTCCTCAGGAAAAGAATCCATTTGGCTCAATTTGCAAAAAAAGTACAATGAATTAGTTAATTCAGAAGATTTAAGATGCTCGCGATTAGATGACTGTCTTCTACATTTGTCTATAAAGCGTAAAACATATGCCATCATACGTTGTAGACGATATAAATTAGAAGAGAATTTAGGGAATAAATGATTAATTATGTTTTCAGTACTATTTGATGTTTCAACATGATAACATAATAATGTGTCAGGTAATATTAATTCCTTATAATTTGATTCAGGAAATTGAGGCCACATATTTGAAGGCTTCTGAAGAAATTGGGGCCCTGACCACCACAAGGAAGACGACAATAGTTTGTCCGCTCTGAGTCCACGCGAAGCGAGGTCTGCGGGGTTTGAAAGAGAAGGAACATAGCGCCAAGGCCTTCCCTCCACAGCTTCTTGAATCTCAGAAACTCTATGTCGGACAAATGTCTTTAACTGCGTTGGCGTGGCAGATAACCAGCCTAAAACGATGGTTGAGTCACACCAAAAATGTACTTCATGAAAAGTAAGAGTGAGTGACTGACGAACCTTTGTATATAATCGTGAACCTAACAATGCACCACAGAGTTCAAGGCGTGGTATGGTGGTTGGTTTGACAGGAGCTACCTTACTTTTAGCGGTAAGAAGATGTACCTGTACCTCTCCACTCTCAGATTCACTGCGAACGTAAATACATGCACCATATGCCTTTTCAGAGGCATCAGTAAAGATATGTAATTGAAGCGAAGACGCTGACTCACATGTGATCCAGCGTGGTATTTTAAACTCGTTTAGAACAGACAGAGTATCTGTAAATTCTCTCCAAATCAGCTGAATCTCTTCAGGAATAGGCTCATCCCAAGAACATCCTGTAAGCCATAAATGTTGCATTAGCATCTTGGCCTCCACAATGCAGGGAACAACTAGACCCACGGGATCGAAGATTTGCCCTATCACTGATAAGATATGACGTTTAGTCATTATATCAGTTGAAGCAAGATTTGTGGAGAAAGTAAACGTGTCAGTAGAGCACATCCAGTTTAGCCCTAAAGTCTTAGACGTTTCGTTAGCACAAAGGTTAACAAAGTCCGACCCAACTCTATGTTCGCAAAGAGCTTGCAATAATTCATTTGAATTAGATTGCCATTTCCGAAGGTTGTATTTTGCTGATTGAAGAACAGCGATGACCTTTCGGCATTTGTTTAACGTCTCCGGGACGGAAGACCCTCCCGACAAATAGTCATCCACGTAAAAGTCGTGCTCTATTGTAGAGCGAACTGATGGGTCATCACACTCCTGAGCTAATTGTCTCAAACATCTAGTGGCTAAAAAAGGAGCAGACGCGGTACCAGTGTCTAACGTGTAAGTTTTCAAAGATTGGCTAGGGTCTGATCGCCAAAGAATTTTTTGAAGAGGCCTATGTTTTTCATTCACGCGCGTGACTCTGTACATCTTTTCGATGTCAGCACTTATGACAATCATGTCCGCTCCTTGAATACAAAAGGGCCACAATAAAAAAAAATGAAAATCGTTATATTGCAAAAATGACACCTGAACCGACTATATTTTTTAGTGGAAAAAAAACTCCCATCATTTTTGCTTATATTATGGCTGCACTGACTTACCGCGATTTTTGCATTAGCTCACTTTGACAGGTAATGTCAGTGCAAAACCGCCATTTTGTTAGTTGCGCCCGGAGATTCAACGCAAACGCACGTCGGTTGCGTGAAAAAGTGCCACAATCCAAAATACGTCTGTGTTGGATTCAAAATTTCAGGTAAGTGTGATTATATTTTACAATACAAAAGTGCCATATTTTGGAAAACGTCCGTTTTGCATTCTAACATTAGTATTTGTAACCATATTTTGTAATACAAAAGTGCCATATTTTTGAAAACGTCCGTTTTGCATTCTAACATTAGTATTTGTTATTATATTTTGTAATACAAAATTGCCATATTTGAAATGCGTCCTTTTTGTAATCTAATATTAGTTAAGTATAATTATTTTTTATAATACAACAGTAGCATATTTTGCAATACGTCCCGTTTGCATTAAATTATAGTGAAATAAATAATTATTTTTAGCGTGCTGAATGGGAAGGCCAGAAATATGGCCGTTTTGCATGATAATAATTTTAGTTTTCGTTACAATTTTAAAAATAAAAATTACCATTTTGATGGGAATTTTGTTCTATTCTTATTACTTCAGTGATTTTTAACATAAAAATCATACAAATGTATTTATTTGTTTGAAAAAAAAAAACAACTTAATTGAAGCCCCGTCCCTGTAGCTTTCGTCACTAATTTAAAGTTTTTTAAATAATATCAGTGAATGTTTATAGGGACCTATAATAATATGGGTAGATATTCGTAAATGTTGAAAAATATGTGATTAAGATGCATTGCCCCATATTTTCTGTGAATTTGAATGTTAAATATGAAGTGGTAGCTTAAATTTGTTAAATATAATTAAGGTGTTATTCCTAGCAAATTAGTATTGAAAATGTCATATTAAGGATTGTTATGTATTTGATTGTGTGTATGTTTTAGTGTATGTATGTATTGTGTGTATGTACTAAGGACTGTATAATATGTTTTTTTTTACAGATTGACAAAATGAATAGAGCACGAAAAATGTCGAATATGGCAACCTCCGTTCAAGAATCGGAAAAAGTTCAAGCATTACCTGGCCACAATATTTTTCTTCAAGACTTCTAACGAAACTGAATAGTTTACCTCGGTAGCCACGCTGACAAAAAGAAGGTCTGCTAATCCTATAGTTCCAAAAAAACTGTGCAAACAAAAACTAAAAACTTAAAATAACTGAAACTAAAAAACAAGGTATTCTTAAACTTATTGAGAAAAATATCATTCCTAAGTATTACCAAAGTTTTACGAAAATTTGTAATTTTAATAATAGATACCTAATTGTGATAATATTTAGAATAGTTAATTTTTAAAGTTCCTTTTGATAATAAAGACAAATTTCAAACAAACATTTACATAACAATAATAAATAACAATAATAAATAACGATTATAAATTGTAACTTAAAATAGTTTACGTAAAAAGTGCCTTAAATTGTTTATAACTATGATTTTGTAAGACTACTTAGATTGTTATTGTGCAATAGTATTATAACATAATTATAAGCTATAATATTTTGCTACTGAATTATGTGCCTTTAGAACTGATCTCGTATTTTGTTTTGTTCAAATTATTAATGTTGAAGAGAGACAAATTAGTGTCGTCAGTTGATTATTTTTTGAGTTTTTTACAGAATTTATTAATGAATATGGTTATTTTATGTATATTTTGATAATGATTATTACAGTTTTATGTCTTGTTTTTTCTATTATTCTTATAAATATAATTGTTTTAGAGAGATGTTTCATTTTACTGAATAATAGTTACGTACAAAGTTGATCTCAATTAAATTACTTAATAATAAGTTAAGATTTTTTAGTTTAGATTTTTTATTACAATGTTTTCCTGGTGTCCATCCACTAATGTTTTTACCTAGTAATAAGATTAAACTTTTTGGTACGGTTTTTTACCAAAAAGGTACAATAAACCATTTTTATTTGTAAATCTGTGTTTAATTTTTGACATATTTTTTATAATATTGGTTCAAATTTTGAATGCAAAAGGGACTTTTATGCTTTTTTTTCTTAAACTCAAACTCAAACTCAAAATCCTTTATTCATTTAGATCACAAAGTGACACTTATGAACGTCAAATTTAAACATTATTACTGTATGCTTCTACATTTATATTTACTGCCACGTTCGCAATGCAATAGGTAACGGGCAATAAAACTCACGGTCACTCTTTTTCATCGCCAGGTTTTTAATAATACATAACAATTAAACTTTAGTAAGGTGCTGCAACTGTTATACCTTCTATGTTACTTGTATATATTTACTTTACATGATACTCAAGCATAATCAAGTTAAATTTTGATGTTCATTTAGTTAGCCTCCTGAACATAGACATGGTGAAGCAGGAGCATCCACTTACATTATGCACCTAACAATGCAGACAATCCGCGCAAATGTTCAGAACCATGATGGAAATGATGAAGTTAAATATAAATAAAAAATTATACCAGCCCATAAGACCGCCATCGACCAGTCATCGCAAGTAATATCTTAATAGGCAACATCTATTACAAAGTTTATATTGTAGATAGATGGAGCTAAAAAATACGCAACTAATGATATATTAACATCTTATATTTAATTAATAAATATATGAAATATTATAAAAAAACAGTTTCAAAAATTTGTTTTGGCTGTCCTGTAAAATTTATGGATTTCGATTTGTGTCCCTTTTGTATTCAAGGAGCGATGTGTTGTCGAAACCGAAGCAAGATCGATAATAAGTCATCTTGTAGGTGAGGACCAACCATCTGTATGTCATTAAATGATTTTGCTGAGGTTGTACGAGCCGAAGCATCAAAGACCACTCTAAGCTTGGTAGTCGTGCTCGCCTCCTTCAAGACACCATGATGAGGTAAGTAATTTGAGGATGGGGAGTTTTTGCGTTTGTACTCAGACATATGACCTAATGATATGTATTCATTCATAAAGCTGATGTATAATTCCTTAAAATATGGATCTCTAGCTAAGCGACGTTCCAGGGACAGGAAACGACGCTTAGCCATTACATATGTATGAGTCACCCAAGACGTCAGGTGACTCCTTAAGAGGAATGTTGACAACAAACCGACCATCCGAGTCGCGATGAGTGGTCTCTAAGAAAATCTGTTCGCAAGATCGCTCTTCGTTGGTAAGCTTGTGTCGTGGTGATATCGAATCTAACTCCCAGAATCGATTTAAGTTTACTTGTAAATTGTCTGTATGTAAGCAAACATGAGACGAGGGGTTAGACTGACAAAGGACACCTGAAACTAGCCATCCTAATTTAGTTTCAACTAAAGTAGGCATGTTTTTCCCTAGTGAAACACGATTAGTGCCTATGACTCCCCAAAATACTTCCGCGCCGACAAGTATGTCGATGAAAGACGGAGCATAAAAGTGGGGATCGGCAAGTACTATATTCGTAGGTACACACATATTACGAGTATCAACATAAGTATTGGGTACTGATGAAGATACTTAAGGCAAGACATAAAAATCAATATCCAGTTCAAAGTCACTGTTAACAGATTTTAATGAAACTGTACATCCTTGTGAACAATCGGAATATTGATTGTTTATGCCTCTTACTTTGGATTTTAATGAAACTGTACATCCTTGTGAACAATCGGAATATTGATTGTTTATGCCTCTTACTTTGGACTTCACAGTATAAATAGGAAGGTTAAGCTTACGGATCAAGTCCTTTGTTACAAATTTTGCGGTACTCCCATTATCAAGCAAGACTCGAGCAGTGTGAAGGTTGCCTTCAGCGTCCGACACCTTGACGAGTGCTGTGGAAAGTAATACAACACGAGATGTACTGTAATGATTAACAGATAAGGCTATGTTTTGTTTGGGGTTATTTGAAATGTCATTGTCAATGTGTAATAGGGTATTGTGTTTTTCACGACAGTATTTACAATGTCCCAATTTGCATTTTTCAACACTATGACCTGGTCTTAGACAATTCATACAGACATTTGAATTTTGAGCCTTTTTAATGCGAGCTTTTTAAATTTTTCACACTGAAAAATATAGTGACTTTGATGACATATAGGGCATGATACTGATCTAGTGTCATTTTTATTAGAGGATGCAAAGGTTTTAGCTTTAGGGCTCAAATTAAAATGCATGTCATTCCTAGATTGTAATGACCTAGACTCTTCAAGCGTTTTCAATAAGTCAGCTCTATTGCTAACAAAAGAAATAAATAAAGCTAATGTTGGAGCGTCAGACAAGGAATTTCTGTGCTCTTCCCATTCTCGATTCGTCACCTGATCTAATTTACTGGTCATGATAAAAATAATGAGCGTGTCCCAGTGCTGGACAGGCTGACCAAGAGTAGACAAAGCTCTTAAGTTTTTGTTAGTAGTGTCTACTATGAAACGCAACGACTTACTTGACTCCTTGTTGATGGGCTGTATATTGAATAGAGCTTGCACATGATTATTAACAAGAAGTCTCTTATTGTCATACCTATCGCAGAGTAACTGCCAGGCAGTGTCGTAATTATCAGACCTAAAATCAAGGTTATCAATGACTAGAGCGGCGCTACCTTTTAAGGAAGCCCGAAGATAGTGAAGTTTATTTATTTTGTCTATGCCTTCGTTATTGTGTATAATGGAAATGAAAGTGTCCCTAAACTCGAGCCAATCATGATAGCTGCCCGAAAATTTAGGCAAATCAATTTTAGGCAAACGAATTGTGTTGTGTATGTGTGTTTGGGAAGTACAAGATACAACCTCGGCGTCGGGGTTTTCCATCAGAAGCTTGCGAGCGTTGCTGATCATTTGACGTGCAGTTGCCACCAGACTGTAGTACTGACTTTCAAATTCCTCACGCTCCGCATATTGCTCGCTGGGGTCATCCATCAGCGCCTCCAAGTCGGTCTGTAAAGTGTCGTATTTATCATATAAATTTTCGAATGTATTGAGTCGATACTCGACTTCAACAACTTGGACCTCACTTAACTTTTCACATGCTTGAGCTGTTTTTAAATATGAAGAAAATTGCGTAAGCTTAGCTTTAAGCGATGCTCGTTTTTTAATGTAGCTTTTCATGTCAGCCATGTTAAAAAGGTGCGGATGAATTAAGGCAACTAAATAAATCTAAATTTTAAACAAAGAAAACTTAATAATTTGTAAAATAATGCTTTGGCTAAGCTCGGAATAAGCAATGATTGCTATTAAGATATTTTTTTTGTAGGTACGTAGGTATTTAGCTACACATCAAAACGGCTTCGTAATGGTACAAGTGCAATGAATATTCTAGAACTCGTTAAACGTATCAGCAAAATATGGGTGAACACGATGATATGTAGATATGGTGAATTGATCACAATATAACACTTTAATGTATAGTTTTAAATTTACTTAAATGTTCTGAAGAAATTATTAAGACTATTATTGACTCAAATAATGATTTGATGAATTGCAATAATGCTTCAAATGAGTTGAATATGAACTGAATGGATGAAGGATGAGGATGAAACTGATTGTGATTATGATAGTATGAAATGAAAGGAAATAATTGAAACGATCTCACGGTTTTGTTGGCGCAAACCATTGTTGATCTGTGACGTGGAGATTCTTCACGTTGATTCTCAGGGCACGTCGGTAATCTGAAGATGTGGCTTAGCTTCCAGCAATGATTTGATGAGTAGATCTTTCGATTTCCCAAACAATTTTCAAATTTTTTTCAATTTTTTTTGTGTGTCCGTTGGAATTCGAATAGGCGAAGACGGTTAAATCTTGTAACCGTGCAAATGTTCACGACGTCCAAACACGATGCAGACACGATGAAAAAGTGTTGATGCAGACAGGCCGAACGTGGAAGATCTTCATACACACGGCGAACAAACTTGCATGACTTGCAAACCGTTGACGTTTGAAATTTTTCTTTGTTTACAAGATGCTCTTCGGTCCAATTGCACGGGAGAAGGACCAATGCTGCGACGATAGCTCGATGTATTAAATAAAATAAGCGTTGTGTACTGTATAGATATGTGTATATTACTGCTGATTGACTTTACGTATTACAAATTAGAAAAGATGATACGTTAACAATATGATGCAGCGCGAGCGCGGGTATGTCGTCGTATGTGCTAAGGCCGACTGGTGTGAGCGGAGCCGGCGCGGGTGACCAGTGCAGTCCGATGTTGTCGTCTCGCTATGGCGGCGCGGCCCGGCCGGTGTTGATATATTCAACACGCGCTCTGTATGGCATGTCGAAACCATCGATATATATTTGATAAATGTTCGAAACACACTTCGGTTCTTCTTTGGCTATAAGTGTTATCGCCGATATATTCATAACCAGCAAACAGTAATTTCAAAGAATTGTTCTATCGACGATATATTTTTGGGTAAAAGTGACCTTCCAGGGGTGCCGTCGATTGTCGATGAATGATTACAATGGGTAATGTATGTTTTGGCAAATCCCACTAGGCTTAGAATTGAGATAGTTCCGAGGGTCATTATAGTAACGAAATGCTTTCCATTAGCTACGATCCGGCAACTGAAGTAAACTTGATTTGCAAAATTCAAACAGACCGAATGCAAAAACATAATGCACCAGTTACATCACTGAAACATCGCAAATACTTGCATGTTGTGCTTGTAACTTCAGTACGCAAATAATTAGGGAAATATTGCGTATAAAAACGAATGTCGAAATGTAATCGAATAAAGTCGCATGTATAAAATATAGCAGTAACTAGCTGAAATATACAGGGAGTCACAATACCCTTCACCAAGCCGAAGCCTACTCGTTTTGGACATCATGCCAATTTTTTTTAAGTTAACATATTTTTTATGCATCGGACATGTATAGAACAAGTTGGCGGGGTAAAAGCATCGATTTAGTACCTAATTAGAAAAATTGCGTAGTTACTTTGAGCCTCAATATCTCCTGAACCAGTTATTTCCCAGGTATGGTGCCGAGGTAAAAACATTTCGTAATGATTAGTACATATGGGATTTCAATTTTCGTTAAGCGTCTTATAACATTCTGCGTATCAATTTATTGATATATATTTCAGCATATTAACGTATATTTCTTTACTATAAGAAAGCCTTTAAGATACAAGTGTCTTTTAAACGAAAACTTTGGTAATAAACTAATGTCTTTTATTTTTTAGCGAATTCGTCCATTTCATCCGCTATTTATTTCGACGAGGCTTGTCAAAGCGGTTGATATATGAATTTAAACCTTCTATGATTAACAATCCACGGAGCAAAACAAATATATATTTTAATAAAATGGGTTTTCACAACAATATTTGCATGAGAATTACCGTGAAAAATCGTTTCAAAATGTTTATTTTGGGCTTTATGATGGATGTATGATACAAGAATTGCTTGTGCAATTTTTGTTTTTGGAGATAGGTACGATTTAACATTGGTGTATTCTTTTATTTATGTATATTATTGGCAGCTACGGTTTTCGACTTACACGTCTTTCTTTAGTTTCAAAAAGGGTAAAGGCGCACTAATAAATCCAGTATCGTGAGAACAAACATCTAATTAACGGACACAAAGAACAACCAGACTTAAAAAAACATTTTTTGTATCACTAAAAGTGTTGTCTCGTAGAGGGATAGAATGTACGACACTTGGCGCAGTGTAGTACTAAACGAGGAAGTTTTGCAGTAAATTTTTTTAAAGGCCTCATTTGCATGAGTAATAATTATATCCTGTCTCGCGCGGGCCTTTACAAACATGCAGCCAACTGACACAACGAACATTCAGACTCAAAACAACAATTTATGAATCACACAAAGAGTTGTCTCGTGTGGGATTTGAACCAACAACTCTCGACTCAGTGTCAAGCGGAAAGGCGACTGCTTAAACCATTCGAGCTCATTACTTTCGTTTGTTTTCATATTCTACGTTTAACACAATAACCATATATTTTAATGAGCACTGCAAATGGCCAGAATTAAACTTTGATATTGAGTTTTTGATAAAGTAATAGTAAAAATTTCGTCCAATACCTATACAATACACGTGGTAGGCAATGAGCCAAACATTTTATATTTCAGTTCCAAAATTGGAGTCATTTACTTACCAAGTTGTAATACGAAAATAAAGATGTGTTCAGAGAGCCAAAACGAATTTGATAGTGATTGGTCTCACCTTTACAACCATGTTCTTCGGTAACTTTATTTTTAAAGCTTGTTCTACATGCATTTTACGTTATTCCGACAGCCGGTGAATTTACCTCGCCGAATATAGTTCTTGGTTATTTCCTCAGGTTTTCTTTTGTGAGGCTGCGTTGCGATTGAAGTTTTATATTTGGTAGCGCCATCTACCTTTCCATCGAAAACTAATCACATCAACGTCAATGGTTCGTCGCTGCTTGGCCAATGCGAGCGATGCCTTTGTTTCCGTCCCTGTCTCTCCCATTCCCTGGAAGGGGCACGCCTTTCGCGGATTGGTCGCCGCGATCATCGACGCGAGAGACAGTCCAGAACTTTCGAGAAGCTCAAAAAAACGTGTCCGCCATACTGCACCCGCATTATACTAAAAACCGCCTGTGAGTGAAAGTGATTTGTGTAGTGGAGTGATTCAAACAGCTTCAGGACTCTCGAAGACACCAGGATGCTGCCATTTGCAAGGAAAGAGGACTGACGTACAAGGTAGGTGCCCCTCATCCTTCAGCATCCTTTAGAATATCCTATACCCACTCACAATCCTCTTCCCTTATCCTTTCTAGGCGAGCAGAACTCGCCATCCTCTAGATACAGTCCATTTTCCTTCTCCAAGTCGCCTAGAACCTACGGTTTCGGTGTAACTCCGAACCATTTTTTTGATCCATACGAGTTGGATTCATTTACGTTTTTATACGTTATATCGCTATACCTAGGCAGTTATAGCACCTAGCTATACTCCTAGTCTATTCACATAACCGTCACATGGTTGTTTCCGCCCGCTTCAGTAGGTAATATACTTTTATGTAGCTACCTACTTACTCAATTATTATTTCTGGAACTATCATAGTTGTCTTGTAAATCTCATATTTCGAGCAACTTTTAATTCCACAGCTCTAAAGTGGTGCCTACTTAGCCTACTTAGGTAAAATAATAGATACTTTAGATATTCTTATTTTGTTTTGGTTTCATTAGCTTATACTTACGTAAGCATGTCACAACAAAAGAAGTCACGCGTGTCGAAAGACAAAGAGATGACAATCTTAGAAGCAAAACGCAATATTTTATTTGAGCGCATTCAAAACATTTACGAGCGGTCAAAGACCGCAGCCGCGTCTGACAGTAATAGGGAAGCATTTCTCAGTTATTGTATGACAGTAGATAGTATTCGAACAGATTTTCATAAGTTGTTAGACGATTATAACGCAAGATTGCTATCTGCTAATCCTGATGAAAAACCGAATTATCAGGCGTACACCTCATTCGAAGATCTTTATTGTATTATTAAGCGTATACAATCGCAATTGGAGGGTAATTGTTCGGCGCAGCCCGTTGCCGCGGCCCGCAAGCCGAAAGTACCGCCAATCGAGATTATGATATGAAACGAAATTGGCCGTTATTCTATGCGAGTTTTAAGTCTACAGTGCACGATAATGGTTCTCTGACAGATGCTGACAGGTTGTACTATTTAATAGGTAAACTGTCACCGAAGGCCCAGTCCGTATTTGCAGGTGTCACACCCAGTGCTGAGAATTATCAGGTCATATTTCAGTCACTACTTGACAGATATCAAGACACGCGCGTCCTAGCGTCTACCTACTTTGACCAAGCTTTAAATCTTAAACTGTCCGGTGACGCATCTGTCTCGAATTTCCAGCTGTTTATAGATAACTTCGTAATCGCCGTTAATTCTCTTAGGAACTTAAAATTAGAAGATCTTTCCGACTTTATGTTGCTTCAACTCGCTTTAAAAAAGTTTGACACCGATACAATTCGTGCTTTCGAGATGACGGAACGCAATAATAAAATACCTACACTAGATAGTTTTATTTCGTTCATCAAAGATCAGTGTCGAATATTTCATAATACATAGTCTAGTTCACCTAGCCCGTCTAACACTAACAGCAACAATCAAAGGTTGAATAAATCGCGAAGTAGTAATTCTAAATCGGTCCCTAATCCACAATCTTACATAACATGCTCGGAATCTAATAGTAATAATTCACAGAAGTGTCTGTGCAGTAATATAGTGCACGACCATTTCTATAAGTGTCCCGCCTTCAATAGTCTAAATCCGACTGCTCATTTCAAGTGCGTAAAAGATAACAAAGCTTGCATTAATTGCTTAAGCATAAAACATAAAACAAGTAATTGTTCTAGTAAGACAAAGTGTCGCTCATGTAATCAAAAACATCATTTATTGCTACATTTCGATAAAGGTAACCCGTTGTCAAGCCAAGCCGCTAACCTTGACACACTTACGTCGCAGGTGCAGGCTAAGATAACTGCGCCCGCCACGATTCAGAATGAAATATCGTTGTGTACGACATCCATCGCGCGGGCGGCACGCACGCGCGGACGGCTTTCGTGCGCTTGTAGTGATCAGAGCAGTGCTAAGCCGCGATGTATGGCGTCTAAGACTGTTCTGTTAGCGACAGGGCAAGTTATCGTTTATGATGTTAATGGGTCGCCGCACATGGTACGTTGTCTACTAGATAGCGCGTCTCAGACCAATTTAATAACGTTTGAGTTGTTCAAACGCCTCGGATTGTGGAATAACTTTAAAAATACGAACTCAATAGTCAGAGGGATCGGCGGTTCAGAAAAACATTGCAAGGGTTCCGTAGATATTAAAATACAGTCGCGTTTTGTTGGAGACATTAATTTTAACATTTCTTCGCTTATCGTGGAGCGTATTACGGACACATTGCCAAACGCTAATGTGGACGTATCGCTTCTCACACACCTCGAGTCATTGCCGCTGGCAGACTCGGAGTTTGCGAATCCGGCAGACATTGATGTTTTGATCGGAGCCGCAATATTCCCGCACTTGCTACTAACTAAAGTGGTACGTAGTGAGCAAAATAACTTACCGCCCGCTATTGAGACGGTATTTGGGTATGTGATTATGGGTACCGTACCTACATTACATACTTTTCAATACGTTACGTCTTGCTGTTGTTCTGTTCTTCAAGAAAATAATATTGATTCTCTTCTCAAGCGATTTTGGGAGCTTGAAGAGGTTACCGCACCGCCCTCGATGAGCCGTAAAGATCTCGAGTGTGAAGAACATTTCCGCGCTACCAATGTTCGTGACGACAGTGGATACGTTGTGGCGTTGCCATTCTGTGGTGACCCTTATTCGTTAGGCGACTCGTACGTTGCTGCGCTCAGACGTTTCCATTGTTTGGAACGTTAACTTGATGCATCACTTAAGTTACGCAGCGCCTATAATGACGTCATTCGTGACTACATAGATAAAGGTTTTTTGAGTGTAGTTGTAAACAACGAGGCCAACTCTCTACCCTCATATTATATCCCGCATCACGGCGTAGTTCGCGAAGATAAAACCTCTACTAAACTTCGTGTGGTTTTAGATGCTAGTTGTAAGACTACATCGGGTCAGTCGATTAATGACATTTTGCATGCCGGCCCCAATCTACAGGGTGATTTATTTAACATCATAATAAAGTTTCGTCTTTTCCAAATCGCTCTGTCAGCTGATTGCCGCCAAATGTTTCTCAATATCGGCGTTCGCGAATCTGACCGTTGATTTCAACGGATCTTTTATCGTTTTGACAAGAAAGAACCTTTATCTGTGTATCAATTCAATCGTGTTTGTTTTGGACTCAAGTCTAGCCCATATCACGCGTTACGAGTTGTTCGCCAGTTGATCGCTGATGAAGGCGATCACTTTCCCGCCGCAGCGGCTGTTGCCACTTCCGCTTTGTAAATGGATGACATTGTCTGTTGTGTCATATCCGCTCCGCTAGCAATTTCGCTTTGTGAAGAGCTTATTCAGCTTTTCAAGCGAGGCCAGTTTGATCTTGTCAAATGGACAAGCGACTCTAAGGAGGTTCTCGCACGCATACCAGATTCTCATAAGGCTTCTCCAGACATTGAGTTTGAGAAGTCTGTACCGCATAAGGTTCTCAGTTTACGCTGGGACAAATCCTGCGATAAGTAGTTTTCGGTTTGACGTCTCATTACCAGATGATAAGTGCACCAAACGCACTATGCTGTCCACAGTGGCTCGACTATGGGACATAATGGGTTTTGTGGCTCCCACAATTTTGTACGCCAAGCTCTTGATCAAAGAGCTTTGGCTATCAAAGTGTGAGTGGGATGAAACACCCCCTGACCATATTGTCGCCGCTTGGGGCCAGTTTTGTATTGAGCTTACCGCGCTCAATCAAATTACTATTCCACGTCATCTTGGGTTGGTAGATGGATGTACCATCCACTTAATAGGTTTCGCTGACGCCAGCGAGCGTGCTTACGGCGGTGTCGTATATCTGCAAGTCCGCATTGGTTCTAACTACTCGGTGCAGTTAGTTTGTGCCAAGTCTAAGGTCTCGCCTGTTAAAACCAATTCGGTTGCGAGACTGGAGTTGTGCGCGGCCCTTCTGCTGTCTCAGTTGCTCCGCAAGGTTCAAGACACAGTTTTGCCCCACTACCCCATTAATAAAATATACGCATTTTCCGACTCCAAAGTAGTGCTCGCTTGGATTCATTCTTCTCCTCATCGCTGGCAGACTTTTGTCACCAACCGCGTTAGCAAATTTATTGAACTGGTTCCTGCTACTTGTTTCAATCACGTCGCGGGTATTGAGAACCCCGCAGATTGCTTGTCTCGTGGTGTCACTCCACTTAATCTTTTGCATCATCCATTGTGGCATCGTGGACCTTCTTGGATTTCCCATGATCCGTCAGAATGGCCCATGCAACTCTTTGACCACAGTGCAGAAGACGAAGATGTACCCGAACGGAAGTCTGTTTCTTATCCCGTGATTGCTGAGGTTGCGGAGTCTCCCATCTATGCACTCGCACTACGCATGTCATCGTGGTCTAAGTTACTCCGCGCCATCGTTTATGTCTATAGGTTTCTTAGGCACCTACCTAATGAGACTTTTGTATCAAGTACTGATATCAAATTCGCAGAATGTAAGTTACTACGAGCTGTACAGGCTGTTCATTTTAGTAACGACATTCAAAATTTGAAAGACAATGTACCTTGTTCTCCCGCTATCCTTAGACTCAAGCCGTTTCTCGATGAACACGGCGTCATACGCGTTGGGTGTCGTCTGTCAAATTCGGATGAACCTTATAACTACAAACATCCTTATATTCTGCCGCGACATGATCATGTTGTCGACCTTCTTGTTGATTTTTATCACAAGAAACACCTTCATGCCGGTCCAGAGTTGCTTATGTCTTTACTTAGGCATAAGTATTGGATTTTAGGCGCTCGACGAATAATTCGTCACAGAATACATAAATGTAACGTCTGTTTCAAATTTCGTCCGCGTCCGACTTTCCCTCCCATGGCCGATCTCCCTAGCCAGCGCGTCAACCAGGTTACTAAAGCGTTTACACACACCGGTTGTGATTACGCAGGACCACTGCAGTATACGCCAGTGCGTGGTCGAGGTGTTAAAAGCCGTAAAGCCTGGCTATGTATTTTTACATGCTTAACGACGCGCGCTACGCATATTGATGTTGCGACAGATTTAAGCACGGTGTCATTCCTGGCAGCCCTTAAACGATTTCTCTCACGGCGCGGCCCTATACAGTGTTTGTACATGGATAACGCCACTTGTTTTGTGGGCGGCGCAAGCTCTTATTTACGCGACCTTTATAAGTTTCTCAGGGAAGAATATCGTACTCGTCTTCAGGAAGAACTTTCCATAAATCAAATTGACTGGAAGTTTATTCCACCAGCATCGCCACATTTCGGTGGATGTTGGGAAAGCATGGTCATAGTAATTAAAACGCATCTCTTCAAGGTTATAGGTCAACAGATCCTCTCTTACGAAGAGCTTTTAACTGTCCTTGCAAAAGTCGAGGCGCTGATCAACTCGCGTCCGCTCACGGCATTGAGTAGTGACCCTGCAGAACCATCCGCGTTAAGCCCTGCACATTTTCTGAACACAGTGCCATTATCGTCATTTCCGGCTCTTGAAGCAGACTCTTCAAGCTTGCTCCAGAGACATACTCTGCTGGATAAACTCGTGCAGTCGTTCTGGCAGCGCTTGCGTGCGGAATATCTCCACCAGCTTCAGGCTAGATCCAAATGGAATAGTCCTGCATTCCCTATACAGGAGGGTACGTTGGTCGTCATAGTACATGATAATGCTCCGCCACTTTCATGGCCGTTAGCCATCGTGGAGAAACTGCATACTTCCAAAGACGGTACAACCCGCGTTGTTACCGTGAAAACCGCGAAGGGGAGCTACGTGCGCCCTGTTGTACGTCTCTGTCCGCTTCCAACTCAGTGAGATCTAGCCTGAAGTTGGATCTACCTCTTAGTTTAAGTATTTAGTTAGTAGTTTTCGCTGTTATTGCGTTTGTAGTTTTCGCTAAAGTTAATTTAGATTAATTTTATTATCATATCGCTGTCTTAGCCTATTGATGGGTTATGCGGTAGTACACCCAACATAGCTAAGTTCAATTCTATTTTTTTTAAAGGTAACCCTTTAGTGTCGGGGGGATATGGTAGAGCACTCTACCTTTCCATCAAAAACTAATCACATCAACGTCATTGTTCGTCGCTGCTTGGCTAATGTGAGCGATACCTTTGTTTCCGTCCCTGTCTCTCCCATTCCCAGGAAGGGGCACGCCTTTCGCGGATTGGTCGCCGCGATCATCGACGCGAGAGACAGTCCAGAACTTTCGAGAAGCTCGAAAAAACGTGTCCGCCATTCCGCACCACACCGCTATAATTTTACCGCTCCCGCTTTATACTAAAAACCGCCCATAAATGAAAGTGATTTGTGTAGTGGAGTGATTCAAACAGCTTCAGGACTCTCGAAGACACCAGGAGGCTGCCATTTGCAAGGAAAGAGGACTGACGTACAAGGTAGGTGCCCCTCATCCTTCAGCATCCTTTAGATTATCCTATACCCACTCACAATCCTCTTCCCTTATCCTTTCTAGGCGAGCAGAACTCGCCATCTTCTAGATACAGTCCATTTTCCTTCTCCAAGTCGCCTAAAACCTACGGTTTCGGTGTAACGCCGAACCAATATTATTGAAATCTGAGATGTTAGTTGTTGAGGTTGTTGGTGACCGCGGTCGTGACTTATATGAGGTTAATAAAATTGTAGTCGACTGTTTTACGTCCGAGACTATCTGCTGCTTAGCCAGCGTCTCAAATTCCATAATAAATTCAGGTCCGTCTATATTTAGCTTTAGCATATATTCTGACCTCCGTGACCCAAGGGGATAACTATAATGCATGGCTAAGACACTAGGTCAATATATTCAAAGTCGCTGAGTCTTAATTACTGTTAAAGATTTTCATAAAATCCGGAAACGCCCGTAACGTGGTCTCCGAGGCACGAATCATCGACCATTTTATACGAGTACGTAACTTATTAATGTCATCGGTGCCGTGGGATTGAACCCGAGACACCCTAACAGTCGGTTGATCCTACCACTAAGCTATTGCTGTCTTATAAAATGACATAATATTTGTAAATATTCATATAATAATTTCACGTTGTTAAATGCAAGGGATCACGTTAATTAATACTAGAAACAAATTTTAATAATTTAAACTTTCGTGATCATTTAAACTTATTTTAAATTGTCTTTCGGGATATACACCACGTATCTTTGTTTGAAGTAAGCGATATTTCGGCACTGTTGCAAGCGCCATGTTCACGGATGTACTCGGTTATACGGTTACTCCAAACAAAGGAACGTGGTATATATCCCGAAAGACAATTTAATATTTTTAGTAGGGCAGAGTTGTAATATTACACCCACATTTCGCCATGAATTTATAGGTCCCACGTAAAAGGGGGCGAGCTTATTGCCGCTATCGGGCACATCACCAGACTCCGGGCTGCAACTGAGAATTCAGGCAAACTAAGTAACACTTTTGCCCGACACGGGAATCGAACCCGGGACCTCCGATCAGCAGTTGCATACGCTATCCACTGGATCACGGAGGCAGTCAATTTAAAATAAATTTTAGTAATTATTGTTTACGGATAGTGTCATTACTGTAGTTATTTATGCCTGTATAATAATTATCTCCAATGAAGCACCAGTGTCATTGTGTCATTATCAAATTTCATTAGAGGATAACGTTTAATTACCTGTATCCAAAATCCAAACATCTAAAATACACACCACCTACGACTACATGTGTTAAATTTAACTAAACAACTCCATTCGGTAAAATGTAATAGAGCTAAAACGGTATCGAACATACGTGGTATTATTAATGCACCTAAATATAGAAACTAGCGGGTACAGCAAAACGCCTGAGATTGGTTGGGGAGAACCCATCAAGAATTATTGTACGAGTACTTACGTAGGGGAGTCAAATTTATCACAATTTCCACTTTCCTTTATTTGTAAGAGGGAAGAGGGACGATTACTGTGTTTTTTCTTTTACTTTGCTTACGTGGTAAAACATTTTTCCCCTTAAAAAGCAGGAAATACGTTGAGATGTCGTCGTATTGACGGGATGGCGAGTCGAAATTGGTGCTATTGTCAAACTCGGGTCCTGTTGGGAAACATTTGTTCACAAACACAATGATGTCCGACATACTTGTAGTATACAATCACTTACGCACAAATATTTGATTTTTTATCAGAAACGAGCCTATGTTGCTGAGTAGGCTTTTAGGTTCCTATATAAAAATTGGCGACGAGACAAATGAAAAAAATATGTAGATACATTTCTTAAACAAACATATTATATAAAATATAGACACAGAAAACCATTGTGCTTTTAACACAAACAACACAAGCTAGACTGGATTTTGTTCAGTTTGCTAAACAAAATCCAGTCTAGGCAAACCTACCAGGCATCGATATCGACATTGTTAAATAAGGATGACAATACCTAAATGAGGAAAATAAGTATGCTCTCACTTTTATTAAATCATTATTAAATTTTCAAACATATATACAAAACTCTATAAAATATGATGAAATATTTCGCCAGGAATTTTTAGGTCCCACGTAATAGGGGGCGAGCCTATTGCCGAAATGAAATATTTAAACCACTCTAATATCGTTTAATCAGACTTTGCTCTTTATAATCAGTATCAATTCATACACCACGGTCGTCCGTTAGAAAATATACAGAAATGAACTCTGTCTAGACTCAATTAAATTATGCTGAGAAAATTTGTCTCAAAAATATAAATTCGCTACCAAATACTTACTTATATGAAATATTGACATTATTTTTCTCCATCCTCTTTTTGCAATCTTTCTACAAGATTGAGCAACTTAAACAGTGAAAACAAAATATGAGAATGCTGGAATTACAATGTCTTTATTTTCGATTTACACTTCATACAAATTTGTACTGGTATCATACAAACGTATTTCCAGTTTGAATAATTAGTTAATACAATTCTTTTTTCTACTATGTATTTGATCTAGACAAGGAAAGTGACAGCACTAAGCACACATTGATTTACCTGTGTCCACTACCGGGTTCTATTTCCAGTGTTACCGTAGTGTACCGTTAAATGACAAACTAGCCGAAACGTTTGCGAACGTAACACAAATCGTCAAAGCGTCGTATTTCCCAGCATAATATAGGAACCAAGAGTTATTAAACTAAAAGGCAGGCTAATACAGGCAGGCAGGTTAAAATAACATCCCAATAACAAAATATGCCTATTCGGGTAGGAGTTGGTTGGTATTTATTCTTCGGCACACGCAAGCAATGCAGCAAATGTATGAGGCGAATTTGTAGTGAACATCAGGAAGGTAAGTGTCCTAATTGCTCGCCAATAAAACAGTCTATTGCAAGTTATTTAATTATGTGGTTAATAGCCATTGCTAGTGATAAACATTAAGGTAAATATTACGTTCCTAAATGAAAATAAGACTATGGCATCTCAGGCCTACCAAATATTGATGATTTTTAAGTAGTTTTAGTATATGTTTGATATTATAATTAAGAAGACAAGTCATGATTAATTTTATGTTCCACTCTGATTATAATAAACATATCTATAAATTAAACAATGAGTTTTATTAATTTGTATACTAGTTCATAGAAATAATTGATCTACAAAATGGGCTACACCTGTAGCCCGCGCGTGCACTCAAGGAGTATAAATGGGCGCGAGCACTCTAGTGTTAAGTTGTACACGCCAAGATAGCAGTTAATAAAATATTATTCTTTCAGCCTAAGGCGTAGATGATAATGATTAAGTTATAAAGACTTTAAGTTGTAAAATAACTGTTATTACAAAGTGTTAAGGGTCATTATTGAAGAACATAGACAAACTTACTCGACGTAAGTTTCACTAGAAGTTAGACAGGAACGTAAAGTGGAAATCGTTTTTCATTTTAACAAATGGAGCGTTTTTTATTAGAAAAGTTTTCGTCGCCTTTCAATATTTTAATGTCCGCTTCCCCGCTTATTGGATTCCCAGGACTGCGAACGCTTTTTCTAGAGATGTCACTGATAGCCTGTATTGAATCTAGATTTGGAATCAATATAACTAATGCAAGTATACAATTTAGTATAGTAAATATATGAAAATATTTGCTCATTTTTCAGACATAGATAGATATTAGTAGAGCCACACAATGTGTATTGGTAGTTCTATCATTTAATATTTTATGGTTTTAGCACTCTCAGAATTCAAGTTGAGGCACAATTATTAACTAAAAACTTACTTGGAACTCGGGATCTATTTTCAGTCTTAGCAGATAAAAAAAAAATACTTTTCCACAAACTGACTGATGTTTGACCTCCGCAACCCAAAGGGATAGCCATTCTATTGCTTAGGTCAATGTCGTGATATTTGAGGGCTTTCTATGAAAGCCAGATCAAAATGCTTAACGTTCTCTTCCTGATATAAAGGATATGACTTTTTATGATGGGTTATCCATCTATAACTAAGCAGAAGATCACATTTAACATTGCGAAACGATAGATTCGTGCGTTACTTAAACATGTATGCACAAATACAGTATTTTCTTTAAGGAATGCTTACGAGATTGCTTGTAATTTTTGTACAGCCATGTACTAAATTCTTAATAGCCTCGCGACTTGGCAACGTATATTTTCTTAAACAATAGTTTAAGGAGAGAGCTTTCTCGCAATTAATTTAGTACATGTGTAAACGAAATATGAGTTGTTAATATAACTAGCTGTGGTATTATTCAAAGGCATTAATAGTCTCATCAGCGTTTGAGCTGTGAAACTTGGGTTTGTATTTCATGATATTTACAAACTATTGGGGTATTTAAATATTACTTATACTACTACAAGGTACTCGTACGCAAATATAGCATAGTGGAGAGACTGACTAATTGCTACGTAGAAGGACTCGGGTTCTTGTCCATGGCTTGAACCACCGACTTCTCGAAAAGTATCGTGTGACGTCTACCAATCCGCACTTGGCCAGCGTTAGACTTTGGCGTAAAGTTTATGTGAGAAGAGGCTCGTACCCAGCAATTATTTATTTTTACTATTTAAATATTTACTAACGATTCTTGTGCTGAGACCAGAACCCAGAATAACAGCTTTGCGTGCCCTCTAAAGCCCCTTAGCGCCCTGATGTAAATGTCACGGACGGTCAAGTAGAAGTAAATGTCTTATAGCCAAATTGATGGTTGGCCAAAAGTTTTCTGATGCGTTTTCGCGCGACAACAAACCAATATCTAACGTTATCTTATATAACAAAAGTATCAAAGATTAAACCTTTTTTTCTTGGACATCCTATCGAATATCAATCAATCTGAGTGCATGCCAAGTTTGCCTATAATTGGATTTGCATTATGTTAAAGATAGATATATGCCTTTGTTAGTTTATAAGTTTAAAATGTAAAATCTGTTGGCGAACCTAACAATAAATAAAAAATCAATATAGTCTTAATGCATTAAACTTCTTTTTTGAAATGAGTGTGCAGTTGCTGTTAACAGACTATTTTTCTGTATATTAAATATACAAGTTATGAGATCTAATAAATAAACTGTTTGAATATGTTTATTTTGGTCTTTCAGTCTGGATATCTACTTATATATTTTTTTTTATTTAACCTATATTGTCCCACTGCTGGGCAAAGGTCTTATAATTAGAAGTATGTGTTAAATTTTTAATTATTTGGTGTTTCTACTATAGATTAGACTATGTCAAAAAATATAGTTTACGGTGGCCGTTTCAAATCCTGCTTCATTTTTTAAAAATATTATTAAATCCCAAAGAAAAGATGTGGTAAAATATTGATTGTAAATGCAGAACTATAAATCATTTTAAGAAACTTTCTTCAATATATACTAAAATAAATCCTGATCTAATATCATCCTCCTAGCGTTATCCCAGTCTCACCCTAGGGTCCGCTTACTAGTCTAACCGGATTTGGCTAAATATTAGCTTTTCCACAGAGCGACTGCCTGTCTGACCTCCACAACCCGAAGTGATAGCAATATTCCATGGTTTAGACTAGTGTCAGTTTATTTAGAAGGTACTAACGCCCTGTGACTACTGTCAAAGATCTTCATGACAACCGGGACCGACGGCTTAACGTGCTCTCCGAGGCGATAATTGCCAATTCAATACGCACATAACTCCGAAAAGTCCTTGGTGCGCACCGTAGATTCGAACTCGATACCCTCTGCATGGCAGTCTGCTGGTATCTCCACTAGGCTATCGCTGCCTTCCTGAACTAATATAAAATAATATTATTTAAACAGTTTATAAACTAAAGTCAATTGTGGATGTTCCTATGGAAATAACTGATATAAGCTACGCTGAAGGTCGCGGGTTCGATTCCCGCTCAAGTAAAACATTTGTGTGCATGAACATGGGTGTTTGTCTTGGTCTGGGTGTTTCTATGTATAATATGTATGTATTTACAAAAAAAAAGTATATATGCATATTTATCCATTATCTAGTACCCATAGTACAAGCTTCTGCTTAGTTTGGGACTAGATGGTGTTGTGTGAATGTGGTAGAATATTATTTATATTTATTTATTATATAAACTATACGAACCGATACACAAACTCACACACGCATAACAAGCTAATACATACATAATAGGTATATACAATGTCCCTGAATTTAATGTTAATTTTATTCTGAGGTGAGGAACTAGTGATTCGTAATATAAGTCAATGCCTATAATGGACACCAAGCTCCTATTATATCTAGTAGACAAGTTTAATCGGAAAATGTTTCCCTACATATTACTATGTTTGAGTTGTTTGTTATAACATAAGGTTTCTTGTGAACAGAAAATAAAGATAATAATGTATTATTTTTCTTGTCTGACCTTTATTTTATTTTGTAGAACTTCAGACATTTTCTAGAAATAGATAAATTTTATGGACAGCAACGCCATAAATATTATTTATATCGCAATGTTCTAACGGTTTCAGATGTTATTTGTTCTGAATTAGTAGTATTATATGTTGAACGATACTTTTGAGAATACTGTCGATTTTTATTCTTAACTTGCGACCCACCCCGGCTTCATACGGGTGCAATGTTTATAGGCACATGTAATATACATATAAACTTTCCTCTTGAATCATTCTATCTATTAGAAAAACCGCAGTAAAAAAAGTTTTAAGCATATATAGGGACAGACAGACAGAAGATAGACTTTGTTTTATACTATGTAGTGATGATAAGTAAAAGATTGCAATGTGCCGAAAAATTTCAAGAAAATTTTGGAAATCTAGATTTTACAATTGAGTAGATATAAAGAAACGTAATCTTCTACTCAAAGACAAAAAAACACTTGTATATTAATAACGAAATCTAAAATTACCCCATTCAAAATATATTATATGTAGTTATATAAGTTACAACATTGAAATAAAAATATACTTCAGTGAGAATTGGTTAACATGAAAGTGTTGATTTAGTGAGAAATGTTGACTTAGATGAAGTACTAAGTAATTAAAAGTGTGTTGAGTACCTAAGTGGCTGGTTAAGTTGATGTAAAGGAATTTTAATTATTTCACAATAAAAATGATGCCTTTATATCTCAGAGGAAGACACAATTTACACTGAGGTTAACCGTCTTACCTCTGAATTTAATATTCGATCTTTCCATTTTACGAAATTTTGGATAATTTTTTGCCATAAGCAATGTCACACGTATCTCGAAACTCCGAAGCCATGGATAGATAATATATATTGGAACCGCCGTGATCATCGATTTAAACCGTTCGTTACATTGTTGAAAGGATAACCTTTTTATTCGTAATATAGTATAGTTGTGATTGCATAGGTAGGTTTATGTCCCAAGAATATTACTTATAATGCTATAAAAAGCATAGTCTATTCACTATCGTTGGATTAATATGCCTCGGCAAATTATAAAACTGTTTTGCGAAGCTTATGAAAACTTTCGTTTTTCTGGTAATTTCTAGGTTTTGTAAGGTTTTATATAACGTTGCTCCAAATAAGAGATACGCCTTCTTCTAACACGAATTGCCTGCTACACAAAAATGCATGTTTATCTACAGCCTAACACAACTACAAGTCACATTGAAATCTCAATTTTTTTGTAGATACGAAATTCTTTGGCTTAGAATAAAGTGTTAGATTCATCAAAATCTATACGGTCCTTAAAATATATAACTCCGAACTCGAAATTGGTTTATTTATATCACTTTTGTTACATTGCCATGTTGTCTCCAAACTTTGAGGACTTCAATATACACCTTAAAGTTGCCAATAAAATAAATGAAATAAATTTCATATATCTCAAAAACATTCAAACTATCGTTGCAAACAAAATTAAAATACTTTAAATAGCACTCTGCGCTGCCATTCCAACTTGATTGAAAGCCCATCACTTTAAACATCAATAGTCAATACCTAATAAAATAATTTATCACACCAACATCAAGACACGGTTAGCTTGCGCTAGAACTTTGCTAATGAGTTTACTTCTTATTGGCGTTTACAGGGAGTTAGCACGGGCTTAGCTACGACACGACTAACCGGAATTCGATCAGTTATCAGCCAACCGGTTGGCTCGTTTCGAATTCTACCTTGTTCAACAGAGCCGACCAATCAGTATGTCGAAATTAAATAGAGGTGATTCATGAGATGACTAAACCCATGGTAAGTCCAGTTAAAGCTGAGAACTCCCATTTCAATTCCAGTTGAACTTTTTGACTTCATGCACCGTTTGCTCGCTCCAGCAATAGTGGAAAAGTAAAATGGATATTGTTAAAGTTGCTTTAGTATTGTAAAAGATATTCAGCAAAAAGCTACATAAGAATTTATAACGTTTGCGATTGTGGAGGTGAACAGAGATGTCTCGAAATTTTTACCTTATATAGCGAGAATAAGTGACGAAGAGCCTCGTTCTTCTTGCTTTCACGAAGACCAAAGGCCTTAGGGCCGAAGAACAAAGATATGCGTCGAAGTTTCTCCAGTGATCTTACTCATCAGACTAAACGTAGAAATATTGCAACTTTACGTAGATTTTCTGTGCAGGGTGATACTGTCATGCTATACTCTACTAAATACTGGATTATTTTGGACGTGTTATTTAAAGAAAAGAGAAATAAATATAAAAAAATATTTAAACTAAACCTTTTATACAAGGTATTCAATGGCTCGATATTATCATACACTTTTAGTACTTGATAAATATATAGTTTTTGTACATCGCAAAATCACATAAATACGCAGTTATGCGTTTGTTAGATATCCGAGTAGGGTAGACCGAGGCGAATCGGATCACTTTTTATTTGAGGACATAAAAATCATACTAAGGTGTAATATATGTATTTTTAATTGACAAAACGGTAATCAGTAATTATTTAGCTACGCATTAAGCATTTCGAAACTCGAATTACTCATATATTGTACAAAATATTGATCAAAAGGTAAAAAGAGAGAAATATCTGAATCGCCGCAATTATCGGGGCGAATAGGATCATACATAAAATTAAGGTTTTCTTAACATTATTAGCTTTTGTATCAAAATAAATATTAAAATAATAAATAATCAGAACAATATTAATGACTAAAATATAAATCACCTGAATACGGGCCTTCTTTCCCACCTAGACCAACACTTTTTTCGGGTACCATTCTTCACATGATAAATATAGTATAATATATATAAATACAAAGCCAATCTTTTGCTTATCACATGATTTTTATTAAAGGTGTTCTTTTATTATTCTTGTTCTCCATATTTTCTTTGGTATCAGTCAGTTTCCCTTTTTTTTTCACAGCTTTTTCGGCAGTTTTAAGTTTCTTCTTAGTATCTCTTTCGTAAAGATTAATCTTACACTGAGGTGGAGTCAAATGCAATATTGGTATTATTGTCTACCACGTGTTTTAATGGCATCCATGGAGAAAGAAACAATTCTTTGTAAATTCGTGTATGGTAATTTTTAAATCTCAGCAGCCAGACCTAAGAATAATTCTTGGGCCAGTACTTTGTTTGGGGCTATAATTTTTATTTGGGGACAATTCTTCTGCTTTTTCTCTTTATTGTATGTCGTTTATATGTGTGAACCATCTTTATTTGAATTAAAATACTTAACTATTCTCTGATGTAAAATAAACTATTTTAAATAAGTGATCCAATTCGCCCCCGACGACGCGATCCGAATCACCCCATTTTGAAGACTTTTGAAATAAATGTTTTACACATTAACCTATAATACTGTGTTTAAAAATTAAATTGTTTTCTAAAATAGACCTATTCCCAAGCCCTTGAAGCTATATAATTCAAAGTTTTAACACAAGTTCTTAAATTTACACCATGAAATTGTAAGCATGTGCTTTAGATGAGCGTCAATTTTAGCGACGCACACAAAAAGCGACTCACTGGCGAGCGACGCTGACGCTGATGTACTGGTCGAATCAAAACGCTACCGATAGCAGCAAGTGCGGGGTGGAAGTGGCTCGTGAGCCGCCAGTAGCTTGCCTTTCCTGTCAACGCCTAATTCAAAATATTCTCAAATTTCTTATTTTGATCCGTTTCGCCCCCTGATCCGATTCGCCTCGGTCTACCCTATGTTCTTAAATATTCTCGAAGTATTACTTGAGATTGTGTATGCTAAATTTTTCATCACCAATTATTTTCCTATGTAAGAAGGACACGGATACTGTTGTTGGGCATATGTCTTTGTTTTCCAAATGAGGACGGAAAGGGATCTACTCTGACACATTTTCTACGTATGGTTCCCCTTTTCCCTTTCGGATAGTAGCGGTCAAATGGTCTATTGGTCGCTTCTAGGTTTGGTCAATCCCTGTGGTACCAGCACCTCTCTTATAATCTAAGCGTCGACTGCCTGATTTCTACGTTCATGTTTTTTAAATTCTACCGCACGCATGACGTAGCAGTTTAAGCAGATGCTTCACAGTTTAGCGATCAGCTTCGAGCGCCACCAGAGACAACACTTTATGTGATACATCATTTGTGGTTTTGTGAAGCTCTCCGATTGATTATTAGTGCGAGGGTTGCCTTTAAATAGAATGAAACGGATTTTTTTATAAATAAAGTTATACGGATTTGCCTTTGTGTTTATATTGGCAACTTTAGCTACAAGTTATACCTCAGTACTATAATTTTTTTTATATTTTAATTTTAGCAAAACCGTATGCTAATTTAAAGTAACGCGTTTCAGTACTTTGTAGGTTTTCTCAGAAAATTCTCCTATCGTGGCATTTCATCCAATTTACGAAAAAGATAATCAACGTTTTCTTCATTAAACGCACTCGGCCATTCGATGAATGCTTAAAATAATACTCCTTTGTAATTACGAAGTTTAATGAGTAGAATTATTATCAAGTGAGTTGTGAAGCCTTTCGGTGGAGCGACGACCGTTTGCACTCAGTGCTTGAATATAATCTGGTCCAATTGGTACGGTGTATCTCTTAACCTTTGAAGTACATACATACAAATACACTCACGCTTTTTTTCCGTCAGGGTAAGCAGAGACAATAGAATGCCATTTGCATTTATGCTCATAAACCTCACACACCTGAAGATCATGTGCTGTTAAAACATATTTTTTATGCCAATACCAATACCAATTTGGAAAACAAGTAATCGGTCAGTATCGTCATTAGCGACTGTTGCATACAGAAGATAATAGGTGAGACTTGGACTTCTTACATCGATTTTCGAATATTGATATTTTTTTTATTGAATTACCAAGAGACAAGACCTAGAAGTGTACGTGGTGTAGTGGCAATATTCTCCTATTGACTTACAGTGCTTCTGTGAAGCAAATTGGGTGAGGCTTTAGTCCACTAGTGAACTGCAAAAGGCTGTGAAGATGAGAAAAAAAGAGGTGAAGATCAAGATAATATAATAACACTCTGCTGACAAACAGCGCTTCTATTCAACGATTCAGAATATTGTCCTCTTCATAGATTTAATGTAATAAATATATCGTCCTAGTTTTGTCCCGTTTGCGATCCAAGACCCACGCCTTGCGGCCCCAGGTCTGCATTAATGCCAAATAATGCATTTGGCTGCAATTAAGTTTCTGCAGTTACAGTTTTCCGAACTTTCAGTTTCAAGTCAGTATTCCCATACCTTTCATAAGATCTTTTAGTTTGAGTGTTTTATGAGAGATTCTTAAGAAAATAGTCTGCTTTAAAATTTAGTTCGAGATTCAAATAAATTACTAGCTATAGCACAGTTACAGAAATAAATGTTAAAAGTTACGCTTACAAAGTTACTACCAGGTTGAAAATTTGAAAGTTGTTCTCTTAAAGTCAGCGTAAAGTTGCAGTGTTGTGTAGTTGGGATCTCATTCGTACTTACAGCGACAGCAGGGGTATGAAAGGATACATCAATCATTCTGGGCCTCGGCGCACGTAAGCTCAGATACCACATAAATGTTCACATCAATATTTGTTCTGAGTTGATTGATTGACTGTATGTACGTAGATGGCACAGCGTATTATGCAGTCGCTCCACTTTTGTTGCAACGTGGAGTAGCAGATTCAATAACGTGATCAAAACATAAGATTACATGATTCAAAAAACTATTATTTCAAGCTGTTCATAGTTATAACGATTGTAAAGTACTCATCGCAATCGATTCACATTTATTTTCTCACAATATGATGAGATTACATTAATTAAAGCCGAATGATCTAGAAATTACATTATTTCCGACGTTTCGCTTTAAAATTACACTGCAATGTAAAGATTACTATGCACTTTAAAAGTAGATTACTTAAAGGACTAAACGAATAATATTCCATAGAAATCCAACTATAACTATTAACCTCATCGCGTTTATCAAAATTAGAAGAGCACCGTAGGCGCTACTGTGGCCCATACTCCGACTTGTGCTTTGTTGTAACTGAGTTGAAATAGACATTTGATACATACAAAAATACAAATAAAGACATTAAGTATATTCCCTTCTACGTCAGTCATATAATAAAAAGATACACACTTCAAATACTGCTGCTCTATTCTCTATGTAGATTGCGTTGAAAAGCCAGTTACAACAAGGATAATATTAAACTGCACTATCATGAAAAGGTAAATTACTGTATTATAAAAACACGATTTCGAGAAATAAATAAAAATAGTTTTCGTACAGTTTTAGGCCTTTAACATAATATAGTAAGCATGAAATTATATGAAATTGATATCATTGTGCAGGTATTTTATGATAATTACAGCCGTGTTAAAAATATTAATATAAAATTTGAGATTTTAAATAAATCGGAAAAAAAATATTTAAAAAAAACGACGAACTTGTGTTATGATATTGTTTATTCTTTAAAGAAAGATCAGTTTATAACTTGCTGTGAAAACCACTCATATTCATATGCTTTTTGCAAAAAATATGCGTGAATTATATTATAATGGCACTTTTTAAAGCGCACGGATTTGAATCAAAGCAAACCGATCACGCAGTGCGTGGTTCGCAGTGGTCCCTACTGCTTTATCATGAGCGCGGGACCTAAGAGCGAGAGAGATAGCAATAAAATACGTTAGATGCGCGCTCTGGCCAGTTTAGTACGGCAAAACACTGTATATGGCTATACAGTTTTTTGCTTAGGTTAAGGTTGTTTTTTTTATTAATACATAGTTTTTATTGTAGTATATCTTTATAAATAAACGTCGTATGATAAAAATTTAAATATTACGCTATAGTAGACCTTTAACCGAGCAGAATAAGCTTTGTTAAGCAAAAACACTGTATTCTTGAATACAGTGTTTTGCCTTTTCACGACAATGCATTATAGTGTGGTGATAGAAAACTTCCAAGCACCCCGAGGAACAGATGGATTGAAAACGCCATTTTGCTATTGCTCTGCTCTATTTGTGAAGTTTAAGCTTCAAAAGTTTATGGTCTCGGCGAAGTAGGGCACTGTTTGAATGTTTTAAGTGTATTGATTAATTGTTGACAAACTTCATGCAGAACGATATTGAAAGAGTAATGGCGATCGGGAATGGCGATATGGATTCGAAGGGGGGCAAACAATACCCATGGATATCAGAGTACTGGTGGTACCTACGAACTTAAAAGTTACTTTGTGCATAACATCAATTACATTGTACCTAATATTACTCATCTTCTTGCCATGCTCTCTATTAATTTAGAGTCGGTGCAGTGTGTATAACTTATATAACTATTATAGTAATCATTATTTCTGATCATGTACTAGTCCTTCTTCTACTTAAAGGACAATATACGATTACTTTCTTATTTCTATTAATAGACAACGATCATAATAGGAATAAATACCGTAGCAAGTATAATTATAAAGATTAAAACTTCAAATAAAATAAAACTGTTAAGCGAAGCCAATATGCGCCATACAGACTGTACTAATTTTGTGTTATTCGACGATTTTTGTACCTATCCACATTATATACAATATTTTATTGTTCTCATACGGGGTGTAAGGACGGTGTACCGAAAACCGATACCAGTGATTCAGTACATGATACTGAGGCCGAATTTTCCGGAAAATGTTCATGAATTTTCCGATTTTTCTCTTGCATTTTTTGCCATATAATGTACTAGTAACTATAGTCGACCCGCATAAATACTTTGTAAAATTCTAAGAATTAAACATGTACATGGTGCGTTTATTCTGACGTGACATCCACCACGGCGCGCGGCTGCAGCATAGTAAGCGCACCAATACATCGTAATCACTGCCGCTACCACCCGCCGCTGTAGGGTCGTAACAGCTGATAGTGCGAGTTTGCGTGTTTCTATTTACATCGCAAATTTTTGGAAAATTGTCGAGTTCCTGGATTTTTTCGGAAAATTCGATCGTCAAGGGTCTCAGTATAATGTTCTGAGTCACTGGTATCAGTTTTCGGGACACCGTCCCTTACACCCAGTATAAGCAGATACTGTATCGTTTTATGAGAATAAACTTCTTTAGACCTAAAACGTAGCAAGTACTTCATAAACATCCCACGAGCCGACAAAAACCCGAAATAACTTCTTTTGGTTTCAAGAAAGTACTGTCCATAGTAATATTTAAGTATGTAACGGATCCATGTCGCGTAATTATTTGAAAATAAAAGATAAATACCTTATTTATTGTCCCATGTTAGGCTAGAAGCCACAACACGGTAAGAACCACTGAGAAGTGCGGCAAATAACATTCAGCAAAAAAAACCTGGATAAAAAATCATCTGCATGGGTCATGGATCCTTTGTGAGTTAGGCATTGTACCGTACATCACTTGTTCACAACGCACGTCGAATACCGGAGCGACAACTTACCAGCAACCCGTCTACGGTCCGGCAGGCATCCGCAATTAATTTAATACGTAACTTTTTTTACAGTGTTTGTATGCTTAAAATAAAGCAGGGATTGTGTTTTATAAATGCAGTGCTCAAGCTATCGTTGGCAAACCTAAAGTAATGAATAAGAGTGTGGAATCCATGTACCTATTAATTTTCATTTATTATAACTAAAACAATACCATAACAATGTTTTATGTATATAGGTTGAAGCTTAGCATTCAGAACAGGTATAACTCACAAATTATGTAAATAATAATAACGCATAATCTATACATATTACTTATAAAATAAAGTCCCTTTTCCGTTCTGTATGTCTGAATCACCGCGATAAACTCATTCTTGTACCTTGACGTTTATATTAGGTTACACTAGAGATTTCTAAGGAATGTTTACGTGTATAATTCACACGAGTGAAACACTGACGAAGTGCAGTGTGATGTATAAAAATCTCGTGTCACGGTTCCTATTATCGATCTCCGCCGAAACGGCTTGACTAATTTTCATAAAAAACAATGGGTATATTTGGTAGAGGCAGTGATAGTTGAGTGGAGATACCAATATACTGCCCTGCTTGTGGGTATCGGGCTCAAATCGACAGCGTATTGACAATAACACTGACACAGCGTTCAAATCGACAACCACTGAATTTTCGAAGTTATGTGCGTATTAAATAGTTAATTATTGCTTGCCTTGGAGAGCACGTTATGCTAACAGTCAATACGGGGATAACATCACGCTATGACCCACGAGCGCTGAGCAGTAGTGCTAAATAACGCTTAAGTAACCGCGGGTTTAGCTAGTTAAAATGAATGTGTGATGCAATGTTATTATCTTCAAATATAAATTTGATAATGCTTCCAGTATCCTAAATTTATATGAGAACCCTTTTTCATGCCTTATATTTTGTTACTAAGCTACGTAACTAATTCTATTAATCAAAATTTTATATTCATACTAGACGACGCCAGCGGCTTCGCACGCACAAATTTTCGAATTTCCCGTTTTGCCCGATCCCGTGGGTATTTCGGGAAATCCCTTCTTAGTGCACCCCTACGGTTCCCAAGGAACATACATGCTAAATTTCATCTTCTTGCGATCAGTAGTTTCGGCTGTAGCGTGTCTGTCAGTCAGTCAGTAACGCAAGGATTTTATATATTAAGATTATTCTGGTCAGAATTTAAAAAACGCCGAAATGTTTCTTTCTTGTAAATCTAATGAAGACAACTCAATTGTATTTGAATAACTGGAATACAAGCTAATTCAAATTATTCTATGGAGGAGATTATAATAATATTATTTGAGGTAATTTCCAACTAATTGACCCCCATCAACTAGGCGTCCAATATTAACAGTTTCTGAAATATCGAGCTATGAAAATCTTCAGCTCTTGGCTATAAGAGATAAGATAAATCTTTGTTGTATGTACGCCACAAGTTACATTACCTACAGAGACAAAAGAGAAATAGAAGTTCGCCATAAATTTATACTTTTTTCTAAAGAAACTAAAAATATGCAAAATTATCTCAATATTTTAAAATAAAGGGTCCTAAGTGATGAAACTTTCTAATTTTAGATGACGTTCTGAAAATGAAAATGAATTTATTCAAAAAAATATATATACTACACTTAGGTAACGTTACATTATAAATTTGCAATATGAAAATCGTATTGCTTTTTACGAAAGACATATCAATGCTATCACAAGACATCAAAACATGGGACTCTTGAAAAACGCAGCACCAAGCAAAAATTAGGTATGATTCGATTTCTTGATGGTACAATTTGGTTATAGTAATGGGCTCGATGGTGCCAAGAACCCCCTTAACCCTCATCACCTTCTAGATAGCCCCCAAGGGCTATCGACGTCCAGAATATCAGTTGATTTATTTGTAAACTAGCTGTTTCCTGTGGCTACACCTGTGTTGTTTTCTGTGTTTCGGTGTTTCTCACTCTTTAGTTCAGGTGAGTCAATTCAAATTCTAAGGGATTATTTCTTTGATTTTTTTTATACTCACCAACTGGATCCCCAAAGGGATAGGCAGAGTGTAATATCACATCCACATTTCGCCTTATGAATTTTAGGACCTACATAAAACGCTTTTTTTTAGAATTCGGAAAAACCTAGTAATACTTTTGCCCGAGCAGGGAATCGTAGCCGGGACCTCCTAATCAGCAGACGCATACGCTATCCACTGGACCAGGGAGGCAGTATTTCTTAATTACTAAGTAATTTTTGCGCGCTTTTCCTAAGGGTTCTGGGTTAAAATGTAGGTTAAAATAATAATATATTATGTAGCTTTACAGACTCCTTTATCGTAAGGAGATTAGGTAAAGAACAAAACAGATATAAAAAAATAAATAATATGCACTGTTTGTACTTTGGTTTCATTTAGATAAACATAAGGACTTCGCAAATCATATTTATTTTTAAATCAGAGACACACATCAGTTTTATTTCTATGTTAAGATTTAGTATGTGACCGACACCGATGGCAAGACATTTTCGTAATATGACAGAGTGCTCTTATGATTTATTTAAATCGAGTATTTATAAAGGTTGGTGAACGTTTTATTTCGTGTTGTTTTATTTTGTTTACTTATTGAAATGTGTTTTTAAATGTTAGGAAATATTCGTGATGTATTATGGATGTACCTACTGATTTAGGTACGCTCGTTTTCAATATTTTATCTATCGATGGATTTAGCAACTAGAGATAAATATTGAACATATTTTACATGGAGCTTATGTCAAATATAATATACTAGCTTTTGCCCGCGGCTTCGCGCGCGTTAAATTCGGGGTAACACAAATCTACTTTCAGTCTCAAGTTGTGTAAAGACACTCTTGATTATTCTAAAGACTTCAGAAACTCTATATGGTACAAAGTAGCTCGGTTAGTATTCATGGCACTTTATACCTAACGACGAACAAACATCGCCTTGCATACAGTCAAATGTCAAAGCCATGTTCCAATACATGTCCAATATATATCTATAAACACTTTCGCATTCATAATATTAGTAGAGAAAATCGTTTCAGCCGTTTAAGTGTAGTATATAATTATTAGTTTATATATATGCGAACAATGTAATCACCGTGCACAATATGACATTATATATGATGTGACAGTACCTACTGACAGATATACGATGGCACATGCGCACTCAATTATTACAGTTCATGCGTTCTTACTTCCAAGAGGTGACTTTGTGTCTCAAACTTCAAGCCTCCCATCCTAGATTATTTTTTGCATCTTATGGTAGCCTATGTCAGTCTTCATGGTCCAGTATATCTCTATATCAAATTTCAACAAAATCGGTTCAGCCGTTTTAGCGTGAAAACGGAACATACACACTTTCGAATTTATAATATTAGTAGGGATATCGGATGAGATCATTAGTATAGTCGCTAAAACGACTCGAAGTTCTGCTATCTGGTGACCGCTGAGTGACGTATTGCGGTGCGTTGGAGGGGCGGCGGCGCTTGACAAGTGTTCCTGAGAACTCGTCTGGCAAGGGAACGGCATTCTGGTTCGAAGCGGCGAGCCATAAGTACCTCGTGATACCGGCCAAAAATCAAGCTACCCGTCGTCATATATATCTCTACTGTCTTTAGTAGCCAAATACATCGATAGATATAATATTGAAAACGGGCGTAGGACATCAGTCACTCTAGAGAAAATCTAAATATCTATTCTTTCTGGTTAGACTAGAAAGTCTAACCAAATTGTTTCGAGAGCCTTGTCGTGTCTGGTGGAAAAATTCCTTTGGGTCGTCGGCTCTAGAGAAAATTTGAGCTGGAGTATGTAGTGTAACCACTAAAATACCACCCCGACCGCCGACCATAGATGGGGAAAAGACACGGCGCAATAGGAAAAAGACTGGCTTGTTCCTGTACCCAGTCTGATACAATGCCTGGACGATGATCATAATAACTTTGCACGTACTGATGGTAAACGAATTTAAAGATATATTTGCTGTGGCCTACTTGATAGGTGCAGGTATTCCTATGCATTTAAACTAGACGTATGCGTTTAAACTAGACGTATGCGTAGCCGTTGTAATGGTGTTGTTTAATTTGGTGTAGCCAACACCAAATTAAATAATAATATATAGTCCTTAGGTCGCATACTTGTTTCCACATGTGTTTGCCTTATCGCTACGATGGCGCCAACGTTATGCAATTAGTAAACTCATAAATTCTAAGCGTTTGACAAATTTATAAGAATTATGTGACAGGCATATGAGTAAAGAAATAGCCATGAAATATGAGAAAATATTGGCACTGTAGTGTTCACATGCGGTATAGTTGAGGATCATAAAAAAAGGGATCAACGATAAGAAACTGACCCTATCAGGTAGTAAGGGTTCGAGAGGCGTTGCGTTGGTTGTGTTTAACTGGACAGTCAATGTGGGGACGCGGAACCGGGCGGATCTCGGACAGTCAGTTTTAGTACGCGGAAGAGGGCAGATCTCGGGAACGGACTCGCGTGGTAGTTCAGGCAGTTGGTCTTATGGTGCGAGATAGATCGGACCTGGCCTAGCGCGAAAGAGGTTCAGTGTTGGTCGATAATTAGTGCTTAGTGATATCGAAGAACAAGGCGAGCGGCTTCAAGAGAAGGTGATCAGCACAGGGCAAGAGGTAAGTTTGGCAGCGACGCAGCTAAAAGTCCGGTGAGTGTCTGTTATTCACTTTACTGTAATTTATTGCATGAATTGTATAACATTAATAACTCTGTTGTGTATCTATGTCTATATCACATCATATATATATACCAGGCTGACTAAAATATAAAGTTCTCTATAAGATATTGTACATAGTTATATTATTAATAACCGCGTGTACCATTAGTAGTGGTTCGTACCTTGTTGATGATGGATGTAAAGACGAGCGATGTATGATGGGAGTCTCCGTATTCGCGATCAGGTGGTAGAATGCAGGACTTTCACAATCGCTGTCTAAACCTGCGTACAGGCCAGTACATAGCAGCTGACAAGGTTTTAAAGAGCGAAGGGGGAAGGGCGAAGGGGACTGTCAGACTTTTACCAACCCGTGTTCCTAAAAACCAACCCGTGTTCCTCATGAACCTATGTGTCGGAGGGTAGGGTATCACCGAAGCATTCCTCGCTATCCTCCGACGAGTATTGGCCCGCCAGATGGTCAGGCGGGCCCCGAACAAAACCCCCATGGCGGCGGATGAAGGTGTTGAGCTCCGCCGCCAAAACACCCAGCAGCCGCACAGGATAGGGAGGACGGCAATGCAACACTTCTATATGAACCTGACGATCGACGAAACTTACATGTTCATAATTCCGTTTTAGTCACAAACAAATAAGAACAAAGCTGATTTAAATAGCTCTGTTCTTAAAGCACACAACCAACAATAAATGTCACTAACCAAAGATAAAAACGACAATCTCCATTATCGAACAATAAAATAAAAGAAAAGCTATGTAAACCTCCCCAAACAGGGGTTAGACAAACCGCAATTAAAGAGCGAGAAATATAGGTAGTTATCAAATTTATTGTATATCGTCTATCGACTATCATCGGAAAATTTCGGTCTTGGTATAGAGGAAGAATTGGTGGTCCATACGATAGCTATAAAATTTATAGGAATCATAACAATAGTAACAGTGCCCCAAGGTACCTTATATTTGACGTAGTCGCTTTATTGTCCTATTATTTTATGTAGGTACTAGATACCAGTTCGGTTGATAGTTTTATTCGTTTCTAGATATGTGTTGTTCTAGTGCTGTTGGCGATGCTCGGGTTCGTTACCGGGTTTGGTAAGTGCTAGCAAGTTTTCCGTTATGGTTCAATAGCATGGCTTAGTATCAAAAACTCAATTGCATATATATTTTTTATGCAGTTCTCAAATATTAAGTAATTGAGATTAGACTAGGAATCGACTCACTAATAGTAGTTCGTTATACAAAAAAAAATGTCGAGTTTATGTTTTGTCTCAGCTTTAGCTATACATTAATTATGTTACCGATGCAATTTGTTGTTGTTGCTATACATAAGTTGTAGCAGTTTTCAATCCAGTTTCGAATGCATTTGAATAATACGAGAACACTACAAGTCATTAATGATTCTGTTACTAAATTAATACTTTGAAGAAATATCATTTATGGAAACAATATCAGAGCTAGTGAGAGATTGCTATACTACACCTTAACTTCTTAGTTATAGCATAGACAATATAATACTTTATTAGTAGTGTTATCAATCAATATCACCGTCCTAGTGACTTCATATTTGACATGAAAGATATTCAAAAGAATCATAGCAGTTCTTTATCGCAACATCAACGTAACAGGCAAATAACTGTGATTTTATGTAGCATAATAAAATACTAGATATTTGTACTGCACTGAGATATATTCTTAGAAGTGACTCGAGTTTTATTTGTGCAATTTTGTGTTTGAAAGCGTATATTTTTATGTTGGTATAATGTAAGAGCAAGATATGAATTCTTGTCATTTTGTCTGTAAACTGTTATGTTACTCATAAAGTTCAGAAAGCGCTGACTAAGAGCCACTGCCTGCTGAGATGAGCAGGCAGTCGAGTCTGTTGAAAACTGTTTATTTATTTGTTCATAAAGCTTCACTTATGAACCTCAAAATAATTTAAGAACCAGTTTTAAATAAAAGTAATAGTAGAGCTGTGAGACACATCTGATAGACAATATCAATATCGCTTTAGCAAATTTTAATACTATAACAAACGTATCAGCTTACAACAAGCTTACGTGATTTTGGCCTTGACATTTCCTTCGTTTAATTTGCGACTAGTCTACATCCAAATTATTTCCACGCCAGCACGAACCAATTCTTTCTTCTATTCTCACTATGCTGCGCGGAACTACGGTAATGTTTCTAGATCGAAGCCTGTCTCCATGATTTTTAAATTGTCTCATTAACGCATAGGAGTTGAAACTTGTATTGCAATATCTAAATTTCTTACTTGATTTCAGTGGCAGAATATCATTAGCCAATAGCACGTAGCCATTCAGCACATGAAATGCACAGAACAGTTTTTATTAGTAAAGTTACAATTTAACTAGTAAATGCATAAGTACTTTAGTTCGGTTGCAAATAGTTTCGGTTTAAATAAAGTTTCAACTATTACAATTACTGCTATTGTGGAGTTAGGAGTTAGTTGTTGATTTCCAAGTGATTAATACTTTCTTCGTGCGGTCAATGTGGAAGATAAATTCTTAATTAAATTGATTAGTTTCTAAGTTGATTTCTGTTTTTGTGGTCTTTGCTGCGTTTTCAGTACCTATATATTTTTACTTCATGTTTTGCTTCAGTTCCAGCAATGTTTTCAACTATGCAGCTATTGATTTTCAGACTCGATATAAGCTTATGAAGACTCCAAAGTATTTTATTCTATTTTAAATGTTTATATTTATTAATAGGCTCAAGCCTGTGTATCCGTAGGAGTAGGCAGAACAGAACCCGTAGGAGTAATACTACAGTATTACACCCACATTTTGCCATATAATGAATTTTAGGTCGCACGTAATAATGGGTGAGCTTATTGCCGTTAATGGAGACATAGAAGACTCCTTGCTGATATTGAGAATCCGGAAAAACTTAGTGTCACTTTGGCCCGACCTGGGAATCGAAGCCGGGATCAGCAGACGCATACGCTTTCCACTGGACCAGTTTGAACCTATAATAGCGAAAACTGCAACCGGTATAAACTATTTCGTTTGTAAGCTCTTTAATATCTAGCAACATAATATGCTATAATGTCGTAATTGCAATACATATTTCCATCCGACACTTCAGGGCTCACATTTGTATAATTAAGAAACACATATAGACAAAACTGTATACTACAAAAATAAAAAAGATTTACAAGTAGTATGTTTGTGGTAGACTAAGCAGTCTACCACAAACACTTGTAAATCTTGTGCGACATAAGCATGTTGCACAAAATTATTGGACAATACATAATGCTGGGATGAATAATCGTACTTAGGAGTATTATGGTCATAAAACGTTTGTGTATAAGTGAGAATGGACGTATTTGTTTGGTTTCACCTATGTTTAAGTATGGTAAACATATGATTGGAATCTATACTGCAATTGGATGGGTTTCGCAGTTTAGTCACGCAGTAATTTTCTTTGTCTCTGTCTTTACATTATACCTATTTTGTCAAGTAAATCTAGAAGTTAATAATTCAGTGATAGGTAAGCATTTTAAAAGTTTGTCTATATCTCAGATGTGGCATTGTGGGTTAATACATCATAATGTTTTCATAGAGATTCTCATGTTACGTCGTAATTGCATCCTAGGACTTGATTTAAAACATATCAAATTTAAATTTTATTTTCCTTCCACTTCAATCTTGTTACATAACGCAATCAATTTCGCATCTAGTAAGAAAGAAAAGGGCAGACGAATTCGCGGGTGACTACGCCTGCCTGATTAGTATTTCACATGTAAAACTTGTATTTACCTTAACTTTCATAATACACAGAAACAATTTGTTACGTACACAGGTCGCGCGGAGCATAAGCGGCTAATTATTGTAATACAAAGGTTTGTTGCCTTCAATTTTTATTGTGCGTATATATATTTTCCTTTGTGCACCGTCCAATTAAATGCTTCGTTCATATAATCATATTTAATCATTCATGTGTATATTTGTCATCATAATTGTCATTACCCGTTGAATATATTATGTTATATGGATGTCTGATATGTTTTATGTACAAATTATGACATTATTATTCATTGTAACCTTTCATTGTTAGATCTTAGATGAGAAAGACGTTATACTGCCGCGAATTTTGGGGAGAAACCTTTCATACATCTTCAAAGAACTCTGAAGTCATCATCATCATCAGCCTGTATTAGCCCACTGCTGGACGAAGTCTCCTATGGCAAGCCTCATAAGTCAGTTACGTTTAAATTCTCGAGAAAATTTCTTTCATGGTTAGATATGTTACAGGCCTATGTTCCTATTTCCCGATGAGATATAGTTTTTAGCAGGTCTATGGAGTTTCTTACGCTAAGGTTATGGCTCAATAAACACAATAAAATAAGAAAAGTTGCTGTTAGCATAGTATAATTATAATTATATCCTATTGAAGTAACTTGGCAGGTCATCCAACCTCAAGAATTCAGCTATCTATAGCCTTACGCATATCAAGGGTAAAACAATTATTTGCCCTTGCACATCCAGGAGGACCATAAGCATTAATTGAATACGACGTTGCTTAGATACACATAAGCTCTGAGTCTCTGAAGCAGAGGTACACACCACAGCTTAAACCTGTGCCACACGTCTGGTGAACAATACACAAGCTAGAACGGCAATGCTGCCAGCCGACAGCGTTGCGGAGGAATTTTTGACGCGACGTAGCTGGTTTTTTTTATTGTAATTTTTGTTATTTTGATTTTCTATGTAGTTTATGATAGTTTAGTTATAAGGGTAGTTTTATTATGTTACTCCATTAATTTAATTTTAAATAAATAGGCTAACCTAGTTAAAAGCACCTCATAAATAAAACTTATTGGTTGGACACAAAAGACAAAACGTCTCCCGTCGTGTACAGTGTTTGTGCTTTAAGCAATAGTTAAAGTAAATGACCAATAGAAAGCAGTACATTTTGGTTTTAAAAGTAGTATAGGCAGCAAGCCAAATAACAGCTTTGGTTGGTAAAGATGAATAAGTAGGTAGAGGTTGTTCAACATGTGGACTTGAGATAAATTTTGCAGCAGACTGCAATTTAGAACATTAAGCAACGTTATTATATGCTTTAAATTTGAAAGGTAAGGAGGAGAACTATGAGATAGAGGACTATTATTGTGTAAGTAAGTAAATACTGTTAAGTTCCGAATGATGATAAAAGGGACGGATGCATGATTGTAGTACCCGCCTCCTTCTGTTATATTCTGGCATTTCGTAGCAACAGAAAAACAACTAAACTTTTCGCTCTCACTTTGCCTCTCCTTACGGCGCGCCTATTTTAGCTTGGAGACTGTATCAGCAATCGATTACATTTAGCGTAACAGGCCTGCAGTAATGTTACGCTATTCGGTCGAATGTACCTATACAAATAAGCTAAAAGACGAAAAACTAAGCAGTTATACCTATTATATCTATATTTAATATTATAAAGTGTGTTTGTTTGATTGTTTGGTTGACCACGCTCAGTTTGGTTTGATTTGAATCATAATATTTGTGTTGGATAGCTCATTAATCGAAGAAGCGTTATGTTTTGGCTAAACTTTATAATATCGCCCGATTCGTTGTTTGCGCTCAATAGATGCAGAAGCGTTTATTGTTTCTGCAGAGCAGTAATCATTATAATTGATATTCTTATGACATAGCAAAAAAAAAAATAAGTGTGTCACGAGACTTTCGTACGTTTTTATGTGCAATAACTTAAAATAATGTTTACCGGTACATATATTTGAGTAAGAAGTGTAACTTAAAAATGTCGAGCGCCAGTCCTTTTGCGCGCAGTCAGATCACGTGTAGGAGCCCTACGCCGTCATCACCGTTGCCGTCACCTCGTCCTGAAGACAAACCACCCGCTGCCACTGCCAAGCCGACACTTGAACTTATCACTACAGCAGAAGTAGAAAGATGGATGAAGATAATCAATACTTATCTGACTGAAGTTTGCTCAATTGCTACAGAAAGTAAGCTCAACACAGACTCAAAAGTACGAGTCACAAATATCTGCCGCCAAGTGAGCACTGTTGCATCTGAGATGGCTGTAAACTATCAGTCAGTGAAACAAAAGGCGATGCAAGCACACTCCACCATCCAGCACCTTCAAGAGACAAACAATATCTCAAATACCCTTGAGGAGATTAAGAAAGTCGTGCAAATAAATCATACCCAGACCCAGAAGAATACTTTTGCTGATATGGTTAAAAAAGGTAGCAACAATTTTATTCGCCCCAATACCGTTAATTCAGTGACCATATATCCAGCCGACAAAAGTAAAAGCAGTGATGACACTAAAGCCCTTATCCAGACCATAATCTCGCCCGAGGAAATGAAATTGCATGTACGCGGTGTCAGAAAGACAAAAAATGGCGGTGTAGTCATCAGCACCGAAAATAAGGATGACGTCGAGAAGCTCAAAAGCTCTACAAAGCTTTTAACATCAGGACTTACTGTCGAAGAGCAGACTAAGCGTCGTCCTAGAATAGTCGTTATTGGAGTTCCTACAGCACTCAGTGAAAAAGAGGTCTTCGAATGCATGTTTGAACAAAACTTAGCACAGACATTTCCAGACAAGACAAGAGAGTCCTTCATTGCCTCCATTAAATTGAGTCACAAATCTGGGAAAAAGAACACGTCGGTGAGCAATTATATAATTGAAGTTCCACCGGGAATACGAAGAGCCCTTATTAACCAGGGGAGAGTCTTCATAAACTGGACATCATGTCCCGTAAGGGACTTTACCCTTGTTACAAGATGTTATAATTGCCAACAATACGGACATGCAGCAAAATTCTGCCGCGAAACAAGCCCTACCTGTGGTCATTGCGGAGAATCAGGACACGTCATCAAAGAGTGCAGTAAGAAGACATCACCACCTTCCTGCGCCACCTGTATGAAATTCAAAAAGCCCAGTAATCACCAAACTGGGGACGAGAGCTGCCCAGCAAGAAAATATAGGACCGAGGACAGGTACCTGAATTCCATTGACTATGAAGGCGCCTGAGAGCGCCACCAACTACAAGTAAAAGCACCGCTTCTAAAGGTACTCGTTAATTATAGTTATGGCTAATAAGCTAATAGATGACTTGGACAACTTCTCTATCTCAGATTCAAAAGTGTGTAATATTGAGGATTGTAAAAGCCTACTTCCTCCACATGATAAGTGTTTAACTATTATCTCGCAAAATATTCGTAGTATCTATAAAACTTTCAGGAACTAGAAATTTTGCTTCATACTATTGACATAACTTGCGACATAATAGTGCTGACAGAATGCTGGTTATCTAATAGATCTGACGCTCTACCAACGTTAGACGGTTATCGACAATTTTTCAGTGATAATCACTTCAATCAGAATGACGGCGTTGTAGTATACATTAGAAAACATCTAAATGTAGTTATAGAAAAACCTCATATTGATGAAAGCAACTGTCTGCTCATTAAAGTTAACCAAGAGACTGCCATAATCTCTTTGTATAGGCCACCATCTCTTAGTACAGATAAGTTTCTTAATTCCCTTGATTTAGTACTAAACAGTTTATCATCTTACAAGAATATAATTATAACAGGTGACTTAAATATAAATATTTTGTCTGGGAGAAATGACGTCCGAGGACATGATTATCTTAATGTCTGCTCTTTTCATGGTCTCTTGCCAGCTCATACTCTTCCTACTCATCAAAGTGGATCATGCTTAGACCACTTCATTATCAAAACAATGCATCCATCACGCACCTTGGTCATTAACTCTTCAATCACAGATCACCGCACTATTCTATTATCTTTACAACTATCATTTCCTAAACATAAATGCACACCCAGCTATACTAAAATAAACATGGAGCACCTTGCAATTGATATACCTAACATAGATCTTGACCCCGTTTACTATTATGCTGATCCTAATATTTCACTCGATTACCTCATAAACGAATTACAAAGTGCAATTCACAAAAATACTACTACTATAAAATTATCTAACAGACATAAAATAACAAAACCGTGGATTACACAAGGTCTTTTGCGCTGCATAAGACATAGAGACAAATTGCACTCGAAGGCTAAGAAAGCACCCGATAATGAAATTATCTGTATGTCTTAAAAGCGATATCGCAATTTTTGTAACAACCTCCTAAAAAAAATAAAGATTCAATACAACAAAGCTGAACTAGGAAAGGCGGGGCATAACAGCAAATTAGTATGGAAATTTATAAAAAAATGCACCTTCACCACTAAAAATCAAGAACCACCATTAGATTTACTTCAATCCGAATCAAATCCCACACTGGCACTTAACAAAATAAATATGTTTTTCGCTAACGCTGGCAAATCACTTGGAGAAAGAATTTTGCACCAAAGAAACTTCTCATTGCACGACACCTGTAACAAATCATGTAACTCCGCGCTTAAATCTTTTGTATTATTAGATACTGACGTTGACGAAGTCGTTCAAATAATAAAAGGACTAAGGGATACTTCAGCAATAGGGTGGGATGGCATTTCTACCTCTATAATCAAAAGATTTAAGCACTTCCTTGCACCTCCACTAACCCACATTTTTAATATATGTTTGTCTGAAGGTATATTTCCGAAGTCTTTGAAAAAAGCTATTGTTATCCCAATATACAAAACGGGAGAAAGAAGTTGTGTAAACAACTATAGGCCGATTTCAATCTTGCCAGCATTATCTAAAGTCTTGGAAAAACTAATAAATAATCGATTAGTGAAATACCTGGAATCGAACACTATACTTTCAGACAGGCAGTTTGGTTTTAGAGCGCATAAATCAACAAACCAGGCAGTTCACATGGTTACTGATCACATTGTGGCTAACCTGGATAAAGGGATGCATACTATTGGGATCTTCCTAGACCTTGCCAAAGCTTTTGACTCTGTTTCAGTTCCAGGTCTATTAAGAAAGCTTGAGTATGTGGGAATAAGAGGCACACAATTGCAACTACTTACTGACTATCTTAGCGACAGATGTCAGTGTGTAAAACTAGGCACAAACCTTAGCGTGGATATTCCTAATCCCCCCTTGGGGGTGCCTCAAGGGAGCATTTTAGGAGTAACTTTGTTCCTAATATATATTAATGACCTATGTAACCTAAGTCTTCAAAATGGTGTCGTTGTATCTTATGCAGATGATACGGTACTATTATTCACAGGAAATACTCGTACTGAGGTATATACAGTGTGTTTCATAAACCCCCGTCTGATCTCGAAAGGTCATATTACTGACTTATCAGGCATACCAGGAAAAATAATAAAAAAAATCTAGGTCATCATAAAACATCAGAATAAATTTCCTTAGCTCAGTGCTAACGAGAAACATTACCCCGAAATTAGCGAAAATTCTGTAAACTAACAACACTCCCCTCAATAGCGGAATCCTTTATGATTCTTAAGGCCCATCCACACGGCACAATTTTACCACTGATCAAATTTTCAATGGAATTGGCTTTGCCCGTCTACACGACACAATCAAATGACTGAATTTCATTCCGTCCACCCAATTGGTTAAAATCTGGTGGTCCGCACACCCGATGAACTTGAGTTGGACGACTGGCGTCTACACGTCACGATTTAATCAAGTGATTTAGTCAAGTTGGACGTAAAATTGTGTCGTGTGGATAGGCCTTTAAATTTATTAAAAATTGTCGGCTTTCGCCGCTTACCGTGTCAAAGGGCATGCCGCCTTTTTAAAATAGTGCAATTTTACCGTCAAGCGAGCCGCCGTACACAAAGGGACCGCTCTAGTGATGTTTACGATCAAGAGATAATATCGATTTATTTAATTTTAACATGACATGTTAAAACTAGAATGATAGCCTGCTAGACTACTAGGCCAATGATAGCCTAGTGATGATACCAACGGATTGCCGTGCAGAGGGTATCGGGTTCGAATCCACGGCGCGCATCAAATACATAATAAGATAATAAGACTTTTCCAAGTTACGTGCGTAATAAATAGTTAATATCCCTGTGTCTCGGAGAGCACGTTAAACCGTCGGAGCAACAGTCATGAAGATCTTTGACAGTCGTCACGCGGAGTCAGTACCCTTAAATAAACTGATTCTAGTCTAAACCATGGAATGTTTTTATTTATTAACAGCAAATAAAAACATAAATTTACACAAAGCTGACGTTTTAGGGGTTTAGCTACCGATATTCTATCAGGTAAACAATAACATAAAATGTCGATAGAAACAGTACTCCAGTGAATACCATTTGTTACATCTCTATTTATTTACCTATTTGATTTACGAATTAACTATTTGCCTACTTGAACACTCAGTCTTTCGCTAGCTTTCCTTTTGTTTAGACTTCCGCGTGAAATAGTAGATTCGTTAGGTATGTCATATTCAAACCCTGAATACTTTAACATGTTGATGTGCTTAGGTAGGAGTGAATGCAATTATGCAGGTGCTCGTAGAGAGTACGAGGAACGGTATGCCAGACCACGGGGTCTACCCGTGCCGTCGGAGCGCGCGTTTCAACGGCTTCACCACCGGGTGTACAACACGGGCAGTGTTCGCGATGATTCGAATCGCAATCATGGTGGCAGACCACAAAGTAGCGACGGTGTAGTGGAACAGGTCTTACAATTATTCGCTGAGGATCCCACGCAGAGTACCAGGAGTGCGGCACGTGAACTGGGCACCAGTAACGCGCGAGTGTGGAGGATATTAAAAGAAGACGGACAACATCCTTTTCACTACCAACGTGTTCACTCACTTATGCCGTCGGACTATGCCGACAGAAGACAATACTGCAACTGGCTACTTGGCAAAGTAGAAGAGGATGCTACGTTCTTGGAGCGCGTGTTATTTACCGACGAATGTTCATTTGTGCGGACGGGTGTTTTCAACTGTCACAATGAACACGTCTGGGCTGTTGAAAATCCACACGCGATGAAAGAAAGCCATTTTCAACATCGTTGGCGCATCAATGTGTGGGCGGGAATCCTCGGCGACCGTATTATTGGTCCGCATTTTTTAAATGAAACCATGAACGGTACCAATTATTTAAGATTTTTGAGGGAAGTTCTAAGTGACGAGTTAGATTCGTTGCCGTTAAGCTTCCACCGCAGCTTGTGGTTCCAGCACGACGGTGCCCCACCTCATTTTTTACGAGCTGTGCGTGAGTATCTTGACGCACAGTTCCCTGGCAAGTGGATTGGACGAAGCGGGCCTATCTCGTGGCCACCAAGATCACCGGACCTAACGCCTTTAGACTTTTACTTGTGGGGACACGTTAAACAAATAGTGTACCAAAAACCGTGTGACACTGAAGAAGAAATGCGTGCGCGTATCGTTTCTGCTTTCCGAAGTTTAAACCCAGGAGTGTTAAGAAGTGTGCGTTCGGATATGGTGCAAAGGTGCCGTAAGTGTCTGGACGTGGGCGGCGGACATGTGGAGAATGACCGTCGCAACTTACAGCAAGTTGATATTTTTATCAATTAAGGTAGGTACCTAGTTACGTAAGATTAAACCAATTAAAAAGTAGGTAGTTATTAATGTAAGTACCGTAGTCATAGCGCGACGATTTTCTCTTAGATGGGTGACCGCGTGTGACATTACATGAAAGCGCTTCCGGGCTTCCGACGGCCCGTAAAGCCGCATCCAAGAATCGTTAGGCCATGTCGTAGGTATTCGAGCAGTTTGAAAACAGTGACACCAGAGTTGGCCACGCACTCGCACGAAACAAACAGAAAACCTTAATACTGTACTTTGTTTTACGGAGTTTTGCCTAAACCGTCGAAGCAAAAGATCAGCTGTTGCATCAAGTGCATAAAATCTGTTTATACCTAAAATAATACTTGGCACGTGTAAAGGACGATGACGCGCGGCGGCGGCTTTTGTCAAAGGAGGCGGTCGGTTGGCCTATGCACTCAAAGGCGCCGCTTTTGCCGTCAAATTTTTATGAACTTTAGGTAGATACCTAGCTAATACGATTTATGAGTCTTTAGTGTTGCCATGGGTAATCTGATATGATATTATTTAAAATTAATTAAATTTACATGGGAAAATTTTATGTTGAATTTCCGTGAAATAATGACAAATATCTCATCATTTTACGCTACTCTACAACCCCTTCATTGATCGGACGGATGGATATGTAACACCCTGTACACATGCTCAACTAGGTTTCAATACTGTAAATAACTGGCTTTTTGACAATATACTAACTTTAAACACCCAGAAAACAAAATATATCCACTTCTCAATACGTAACAATAACATTAATGAATCACCTAACAACACAATATTCGCTCACGACAGTAAATGTAATTCATCTGCTGACGTTGCATGCTCCTGCCCTACTTTAGAATCTACACAATGTATCAAGTACCTTGGAATAACACTTGACAACAATCTTAATTTCCGCATTCACATAGACCTCTTATGTAAAAGAGTACGGAAATTAATATTTATTTTCAAAACAATGCGTAGCGCTGCAAATTTTAAATTAATAAAACAAATCTACCTGTCATTGTGTCAGTCAATTACAGCCTACTGCATTACTTCATGGGGAGGGGCATCCAAAACCATCTTATTGCCACTAGAACGCGCTCAGAGAGCTATTCTAAAAGTGGCGACGTTTCGACCTTACATATTTCCTACCTATGAATTGTATCAGTCCACTAATGTTCTAACTGTACGTCAATTGTTTATACTGCACACCATACTAAAACAACACGCACTAATTCAATTCAAACCACTGCCCCCGGACAAGAGACGGAAAGATCTAGTCTGTACTAAGTTTCATGGTAAACATGTCTTTATAAATAGATTTTTCTTATTCATAGGCCCTTTTTTATACAATAGATTAAATAAGTTACTAGATATATATCATTTTAGTTATAAACAATGTAAAATAATCATAACTAGACACTTACAAACAATGACTTACTCCGATACTGAGAATTTGCTTACTGTCATAAAATAATCACCTACTATTCAATAGCCTCGATTTTAATTATTATTGCATCAATGTTAAATTTAAGCGTATGCACATTTGTTTTATTTGCACAATTATATTACATAAGTACAAAATAGCCTGAAACACAGGTGAAAACCTAGTTCAGGCAATTAATTTTAAACACTAAATAGCAAAGTAAAAATAACCTATACCGGCTTTAAACTACCTATATGTTAAGTATTTATTGTTTATTAGATTATAAAGTATTATATTATTATAAGATTATCCAGACCTAATGTATCTATCCACTGTAAACATTATTTTTGAATAAAGATTTTTATTTATTTATTTATTTATTTATTATTATTTATCGCACTATGAGTCACGGATGCGGAGTAGTAGCCCTAAATAACGCGGGTGTAACCGCGGCCTCACCTAGTCCTTTATACATTTTACAGAAGTCCTTTGCAATTTTTTTGTAGACTCGCCTGTATCCCCTAATGGGTAGGCAGAGGTTTAATTCGTATTACACCCGGCAAATTTTCAATTTATTTTTGATTTGAACAAATAATTTGGATGCCATTTTATAAATTCTTGCTTCTGGTCGAGTCACTCACCAAGTATTGGTTATGCTAGGAAAAGATCTGCTATACTGCTGAGCTGTAGGTTTAAGTGCTATATAAAAGATTGAACTAGATCTGTTCAGTAATTATTGTCCCGTGTAAGATCAACAAAAGCTTGCCCTCTCAACATTTTTAAGTGCTTACTCAGCATCGACAAAGAAGAGTGCCCATTTTTGACCTGTCATTTTAGGAATTTTTAGATGGTCCGTCTAGTGTTGTGCTAAATGGCATAAAATAATAGATTTTTTGTTATTTACATAATGCTAATTGTAATTAAAAAACTCGGTCAGGGAAAAAAGTAAATGAGTATTATCTTATAACACAAATTATTTTTCTGAACGTAACTATTTGAAGGTCTTTTTGTTCATGAACGTTAACCGGCAACGTTCCGTTTCACTTATAAATATGTTTTTAAATTGTTAACGTTTTATTAAACAATTTTATAATTAATTACTATGAATACATTAAATACTATTTTTTATCTTTACATTTAATAAGCGTTCTATATTTTAATATTTTATAACTAAATAAATCAACATAAAACACAAAATATTAATTATAAGAATTGAATTAACAAAACTTCATGCGTAAAATAGATTACACTGTCAGATGTCATACAATTCCACTTGCAGTCCTTCGTATAGTTTTTACATTCTCTTTGCTTCGTATGCTCTTGCGCCGTTGTGTACTGTGCAATCTAATTTTTTGTGATACTTTTAACGACTTTTTGCATTTCCCCTGACTCCGAATTTTCCACTTACGATGACTCTGGCTTCCACATAACGGACATTGTATTTCCCACCTTGTGTTTTGTTTTTTTATACTGAGCACTATGGAATCAACTTCGAGACCGAAGATTCAACTATTGCTCTGCATTAACTGCAATATACGTGTCAATAATCTCCGGCGTCATCGCATCTTTGAACTTGACACGAGAGCTATCTCTGTAATCTGTAATTGGATATCTCCAAACATCGTAAGTATTACACTTAGCACCAACGATTTTGTGATTGTAACAATTAGGTACCTACCTTATAATAGTTAACATTAGATTGATGTAAATAATATAACATACTATTAACTAAAAACATATGTACACTTTTTAGGTGACAGATGAAGATTATATTTGTGAAGCATGTTTTGATGTGGCTATGCACACAGTTAATGATCAATTACATGCAAGCAATGAATAGGATCAATGTTCTGCTGGCCCTTCTCGACCTCGACGTTTAGATGTCTGCCTTATTTGTGGAAAATCATTGTCCACTCGTCAGAGTGACCTTATTTTGAGACAGAACCCTACGGTACTCATGCAAAGGATGGTGGACATAATTCAAACTAAAACAACACCACATCAGGTACCAATTTATTTTATTATACTTTTTGTAGTAACTACTCATTATCAGCCTAGAATTACTTTACTGTTGTATTCTCAGCCTTTCACTTTGGAGCCTAGTTTATTACAGTGTACTGACTCCCTGTAACAATGGTCAAAGATGTCCATCATAGTTAACTAACTAGCAAACATGGCTTAACATGCCTTCATGCTTGGGATAAGTTATAATTTACTATGGATGTAAGCATAGGGTGAAATGTTTTGTATACTCCGACTGGTTCCCACTATTGATTTCAACCCTTAGTATTTTTTTACAAAACCAATGGGCAGAGATGGGTTGGTGCTGATAGTTTTGGATAAAATTACATAACAGTCAAATAGCAAATAATATTACATATTTTACTGTTATGTAGTATACTGTATTATTTATTACTACATATTATCAGGTCTTGACTAACTAGTCAGGACTTGATAATTTTTTTTTTTAAGTAGTATATTAGTAAAGTAATTGACAATTAAAATAACTAAACTATAAAATAAGTAAACATGTCAACAAAAACCAGTGCCAGTTTAGGTTTATTTTGTAACAATTTATTCTTATTCACAGATATCAACATCTGATCGTGTGTGCCATGCATGCTGGTTGAAAACCAAAAGAGATGCTCTTCGTTCTCAACAAGTAGATGCGAATAGAGTTCCAGAGCAAAATCCTGCCGTTGATTTACCGCCTGCCAGCCGACCCAGCAATCTGCAGCTTATGGACTCTGACATCCAACCGGGAAGTCCAGACGTCCACTCTGACGTGGGCAGCCAACCCAGAAGTCCACATCTGAATGTACAGAGTTCTGACAGTGAACTAGCTGCAGAACAAGGTCCAGTAAATAGAAGATTGGATCAAATCATATTGCCTAATTACAAGCGGGCTTCTAATACAGCATCACACTGTGTCTTTGTTGGCTGTGATAATTTGAATCTCCACACAGTCTCAGATTCTCTACGGTCAACAATACTGAGCAATTATAAATATTATATTCCTAAATTGGCTCGAGTGTGTACGAGTCATCTATATGGAAACGCTTGGGATACACTATATGACAGTGAAAGTGCCATAAATTCATTCACTGCTGAACAAATAGAACATGTTTTCTCGTTCGTAAATGCTTTCAAGCCAATACTTGATTTCTCCAGCATTGAATCGGTCCAAGAAATGGACCACCATGTATTTGGTTACGGGATGGGGATGACAAAGGAGAATTTTCTAACTTTATTAGAGGAACTTCCCCGTGTTATGGAAAGTCATCGAGGTATTTTAGGCTTGGCTGCAATCTTAATTAAAATGCGCACTGGTGATTCCGACGAACGAATTGGTACAATTTTAGAAATTCCACGGGCCACATTAGAGAGGTTGATGGCTACAGTGCGGGTGCTATTGTTACAAGATTTTGTGCCAATAAATCTTGGATTAAGTCACGTAACAAGAGAGCAGCTGTTGGAACGCAATTTAATCATTCCAAATGGTATATATAATCAAAATAATAGTAATTTAATTCTAATATGTGATGGAACATACATATACCTCAATAAAAGTAGCAATTACATGTTCCAGAAGGACAGTTACTCATTGCACAGATATAGGAATCTTTTAAAGCCTTTTTTAATTGTGACATGTGACGGTTACATTGTTGACGTTGTTGGCCCATACAAAGCTACCACATCAGACGCAGAAATAATGAATTCTTTGGTTAGAAACGAAAATTCGCCTCTCAGACAGTTTTTACGAGAAAATGATATCTTTATTCTAGACAGGGGTTTTAGGGACAGTATAGGTCTATTAGAAAGTTGTAATTATCGGGCATATATACCTGACTCACTTTTGGAAGGTGAACACCAACTGACAACCACTCAAGCAAACCGTAGCAGATGTGTAACAATATGCAGGTGGGTGGTAGAAGTTGTAAATGGCTATTTTAAAAGAGACTATAGATTACTCAGATTCGATCATTACAACAAAGTGGTGCCAAACATGATGGCATATTTTCAAATTGCCGCAGGCCTAATAAATAGGTTTGGTGTTCGCCTTCGCAACAGAGCAGATGCATCGCAAATCATAAATATAATTCGAGAAAGGATGCCCCTAGAAAATAATTTATCTCGTGTTGTGAATGAACTGAATCTGAATAGACGGGCATCCTTTTTCAGAAGCATTACTGCACATGATAATAATGTACTCTTTCCCCGTCTAGAATATGATGAACTGATATTATTCGCCTTGGGAACGTCCAAATACGCCAGGCCCGTTCATATTATGGTGAGCATGTACGTTTCCATGGTGGATACAGAATAGAGGTTTCTCGGGAAACTATTGATGTAAATGAATTTGGTCTGAGAGGTAGTGGAGAAAAAACGTTGATACGAGGAAAAATAAAGTCAAGGTATATATCTAGACGACAATACTATATATATATTTTAATCGACAATCATGTTAATGGACGAGAAGCTATAATTGAATATTGTTGCAATTGCATTGTAGGACGTCGCACAGTCGGTTGTTGCGCACATAAAATGACGCTGGTGTGGTACCTCGGTTGGGCTAGGCATTAGGGACATATTTTACCTCCGGCAGAATTTCTCGACGATGTAATTGTCAGGGAGGACATTTTTTAAATAAAACTTTTTCTGAATTATGTTGTTTTATTTATTATTTTAATAGTTTACATCATCATAGCTCTGTATATAAACTGTCCCACTGCTGGGCACGAGCCTCTTCTCAATATGAGAAGGGTAAGGCCATAGTCCAACACGCTGGCCTAGTGCGGGTTGGCAGACTTCGTCTTTCGAGAATAATAAGGAGAATTCTCAGACATGCAGGTTTCTTCACGATGTTTTCCTTCACCGTTTAGCAAGCGATGCCTATTTAACAATTTGATACGCACATAACTCCGAAAAGTCATTGGTGCCCGCCGTGGATTCGAACCCGGACCCTCTGCGTAGGAGTCTGTCGGTCTCTCCACTAGGCTATCACTGTAAGTTTAGTTTACTACTTATATAAAAGAAATTCAGAAACTAAGAGACATTAGACTATACTAGTTTTGTACTGGTTAAAGGCTAAGATCTCGAGTTCAGGGTAAGCAAACAACAATAAATACGATAATAATTATTGAGTCATACTCGTGTAGGTGAGAAGCATGTTCCTTAAATTATGTGAACTGCAATATTCGATTTTAATTATTTGTTCTAATATATTTACTTTCACAGCCTTGTCAGTTTCTAAAGTATTTAATCCATCAAAATAAATGTCATCAATGTCATTATCAATTCTAACCTTACCTAACCTCTACATTATTAACAATACGTATCATGATTATTAGACTTTTAAATAATGAACAAATTAGTACGTTAAAAATAATTCATAATAACAAACTTTACACAGCACTATCGAACGGTAGACGCGACGTAAATAAAAAGTTGAGTGACAGGTCAACAGATGTATGGAGAATGGGCATCCTTCTTTCAAGTGCGCGCCGCCACTTGAACACGGGCGCGCTCAATAAATTAGTTATTGTTCGATTGTTAATAACGTGAGAGGAGTGGTGTTTAATTTTTCTGCAACCTAATGAATGATTCATTCTAATAGTATGAAACAAATTACGTTTGAATGAAATGTTTACTTTAGGCGAGCGGCCGTAACGTAAACAATGTCGTCTTTAACGACTTACTCGACACTTTTGTTTATCATAATAAAAGTATTAGCTGAAAATTGCTTGTTTTTGTTTTCTCATATACCTGGTGATATTAACGATATAATAAAATAAGTTATAGCAATACTTGGTTAAAAATTATTTAGATGTAAGCATTTGAAAAAAATATATATTTCGCTGACTTTGCATTCCGCGCGCGGGACGTAATTATGGATTAAAAACATCATTGTAAACAAATTATGTAATTCTATATAATACTTTTATGTTTTAATTGTAAATTAACTGATTAATTATGAAGTTACATTAAAAAATATATATATTGTGTATTCCTTAAATTATCGTAAAAACGGCATTTTTTATTTTATGTAAAAAAGCTTAAATACATATGTATGTATATAAGGTTACATTTATGCGTTGTATTATTTTTTTATTATAAGCATATGAATAAACCTTTGATAAAATATATAATACTCATATTATTTATGAGATATTACGTATCGCAAATTTTGGCGGGAACTTCAGTTTATTTTGGCGAGAAAAAGTAAACACCTGTGCAGATTCCAATAAAAATAATTCAGAATTGGTTTTATACTTGGAAATCTAGTTGGAAAGAAAGTTATCTAGGTTTGAAACTAATATATATCATAAAACGGTATTTTAAAAATAAAATGTGAAAATTGGCGCCAATTAAAAAAATCTTTGTTTTATTTTTTTATGTTTAATTTTAAAATGTTTCTTTTTATTATATTTATTTCCTCTAAAAGTAAATTAAATAACCATTCTAACCGTGTATAATACTTATATACCTTCCAAAATGGCGGGAAACTATTTCTAATTTTCACTTTATACTACCCTTGCGTGGGCTTCAAACCATATTACATGGTTTTAATTTATATCATTGAAAAGCTCATATAATTACGCGTCTATTGATATGCAACATACCGCAATCGGTTAAGTTATCAGAGTTCCACAAACAGATAAGTGCGCAGCGGAAAAGCGTGGGAAAAATTACAGTTTACGCGCTCATCTGTTCGTCCAAAAAAGGGAAAATAGTCACTTTGCGCGGCCAAGCGGATAAATACATTCAACCTTCACGTTTGTAATTGTAATAGGTTCTTAATATATAATGCTTGATATAATGCTTGGGTATTTAAAACAATAATTCTAAATCCGAATCGTCTCTATACAGATACAAGATTACCTTTATTTATTGTATAAAGTCCAATAATATTCGTGCAGTAAAAACTTTAAAGCTGGTTGTCCATGCTATTATGATATACATGTAATATTGCATTGCAAACTATAAAATATATCAAACAATTCACACTGAACCCATACTAGACGATGCCTATTTTACCTATACTATGTTAACCATAAAAAAAATCCCTTTTTTTTCTTTTTTTTTTGCTGGCAACACTGAAAACGGCAGACGTAAAATTATGTAGCTCCGTGATATTTAAAGTTTTATTAAAGTTTAAATCAATATTAAACGTTTATGTTTCACTAAAGTTATATTAATGCCAATAGAAATGTGAAAGACATTGAGTTTGGTGTTTGAAAAGGATTGAAACCTCGCTGCCGACAGTTCTTGGCGGACAGATCAACTACCCAGTGTCAACGGACGGATTTCAAATCATCATCCTGAAACCCGGGGAGTCTTTTACTTATTAATTTACACTCCTCAGCACATATTTACTCGGCTCACATAACGTGAGCTTCGTCCATCACACACTGGCACAGTTTCTGTCTCTTTTTGCTTGACAAAAGTGGAAGCAAAATCGAGGACTGAACAAATGCCCCATACAAACACCCACTACACTAATCACACTTCACAATTATTATTTTAAGTGTATATGCATCAATTTCCAGTTGATTTTATTTGAATATAATTAGTGCCTAATATAAATAGCTACAGCCTACAGCTATCTTACCTAGTTTACTTTTAAAATTGTCCAAGAAACTAAGATATTATAAGTAATATAATATGTAGTAATCAAATTACCTTTCTAGTTCCTTTGTTATTCTTTTTTCTGTTCAATTTAACTTTTCTTATTATTACTTTTTTATCAACATACCTACATCACTGTACTTTCTTAAAATAATTCTGTCTTTCAACTTTTTCAGAGTATTTGTTATATTTATATATATAACATCCCTTTCCCCATACCCTATAATATTTTTAAAAATAATTCAGCTATTTTTTACACACACTATGATGACCTGTAAGGCTTTGGCAAAGGAAACGGAGCACAAGTTGAAGATTGCACTACTGGTACTCAAGAAATATAAGGCAGATCATAGTTAACTGTTGAAGGAACGAATTGACAGTGAAGCGGAAATTAAGTATGTTAATGACAAGGTCTCACAACTGAAAGCACAATTGACGGAACTCCACATAGAACATATGGACATTCTGGACCAGCGGGACAGACTGCAGGAAGAAGTCAGATCATATAGTAGCTGCGATGATACATATATGAGGCAGCTCAGTCGCATCATGGAGTTGGAAACAAGCGCAAAGTGACTATTTTCCCTTTTTTGGACGAACAGATGAGCGCGTAAACTGTAATTTTTCCCACGCTTGGTTCGCACGTGGAACTCGGATAACTTAACCGATTGCGGTATGTTGCATATCAATAGACGCGTACATCTAAATAATTTTTAACCAAGTATTGCTATAACTTATTTTATTATATCGTTAATATCACCAGGTATATGAAAAAACAAAAACAAGCAATTTTCAGCTAATACTTTTATTATGATAAACAAAAGTGTCGAGTAAGTCGTTAAAGACGACATTGTTTACGTTACGGCCGCTCGCCTAAAGTAAGCATTTCATTCAAACGTAATTTGTTTCATACTATTAGAATGAATCATTCATTAGGTTGCAGAAAAATCAAACACCACTCCTCTCACGTTATTAACAATCGAACAATAACTAATTTATTGAGCGCGCCCGTGTTCAAGTGGCGGCGCGCACTTGATATTTGTCGATGCTGAGTAAGCACTTAAAAATGTTGACAGGGCAAGCGGACAAGTTTGTTGATCTTACACGGAACAATAATTACTGAACAGATCTAGTTCAATCTTTTATACAGCACTTAAACCTACAGCTCAGCAGTATAGCAGATCTTTTCCTAGCATAACCAATACTTGGGGAGTGATTCGACCAGAAGCAAGAATTTATAAAATGGCATCCAAATTATTTGTTCAAATCAAAGTTTAAAGTAAATTGAAAATTTGCCGGGTGTAATACGAATTAAACCTCTGCCATCCCATTAGGGGATACAGGCGAGTCTACAAAAAAATTGCAAAGGACTTCTGTAAAATGTATAAAGGACTAGGTGAGGCCGCGGTTACACCCGCGTTATTTAGGGCTACTACTCCGCATCCGTGACTCATAGTGCAATATTATAAAGTTTAGCCAAAACATAACGCTTCTTCGATTAATGAGCTATCCAACACAAATATTATGATTCAAATCAAACCAAACTGAGCGCGGTCAACCAAACAATCAAACAAACACACTTTATAATATTAAATATAGATATAATAGGTATAACTGCTTAGTTTTTCGTCTTTTAGCTTATTTGTATAGGTACATTCGACCGAATTGCGTAACATTACTGCAGGCCTGTTACGCTAAATGTAATCGATTGCTGATACAGTCTCCAAGCTAAAATAGGCGCGCCGTAAGGAGAGGCAACGTGAGAGTGAAAAGTTTAGTTGTTTTTCTGTTGCTACGAAATGCCAGAATATAACAGAAGGAGGCGGGTACTACAATCATGCATCCGTCCCTTTTATCATCATTCGGAACTTAACAGTATTTACTTACTTACACAATAATAGTCCTCTATCTCATAGTTCTCCTCCTTACCTTTCAAATTTAAAGCATATAATAACGTTGCTTAATGTTCAAAATTGCAGTCTGCTGCAAAATTTATCTCAAGTACACATGTTGAACAACCTCTACCTACTTATTCATCTTTACCAACCAAAGCTGTTATTTGGCTTGCCGCCTATACTACTTTTAAAACCAAAATGTACTGCTTTCTATTGGTCATTTACTTTAACTATTGCTTAAAGCACATAAACTGTACACGACGGGAGACGTTTTGTCTTTTGTGTCCAATCAATAAGTTTTATTTATGAGTTGCTTTTAACTAGGTTAGCCTATTTATATAAAATTAAATGAATGGAGTAACATAATAAAACTACCCTTATAACTGAACTATCATAAACTACATAGAAAATCAAAATAACAAAAATTATAATAACAAAAAACCAGCTACGTCGCGTCAAAATGTTCCTCCGCAACGCTGTCGGCTGGCAGCATTGCCGTTCTAGCTTGTGTTTGGTTTACCAGACGTGTGGCACAGGTTTAAGCTGTGGTGTGTACCTCTGCTTCAGAGACTCAGAGCTTATGTGTATCTAAGCAACGTCGTATTCAATTAATGCTCATGGTCCTCTTGGATGTGCAAGGGCAAATTATTGTTTTACCCTTGATATGCGTAAGGCTATAGATAGCTGAATTCTTGAGGTTGGATGACCTGCCAAGTTACTTCAATAGGATATATATACTATGCTAACAGCAACTTTTCTTATTTTATTGTGTTTATTGAGCCATAGCCTTAGCGTAAGAAACTCCATAGACCTGCTAAAAACTATATCTCATCGGGAAATAGGAACATAGGCCTGTATCATATCTAACCATGAAAGAAATTTTCTCGAGAATTTAAACGTAACTGACTTATGAGGCTTACCATAGGAGACTTCGTCCAGCAGTGGGCTAATACAGGCTGATGATGATGATGACTTCAGAGTTCTTTGAAGATGTATGAAAGGTTTCTACCCAAAATTCGCGGCAGTATAACGTCTTTCTCATCTAAGATCTAACACTGAAAGGTTGCAATGAATAATAATATCATAATTTTTACAGAAAACATATCAGACATCCATACAACATAACATATTCAACGGGTAATGACAATAATGATGACAAATATACACATGAATGATTAAATATGATTATATGAACGAAGCATTTAATTGGACGGTGCACAAAGGAAAATATACGCACAATAAAAATTGAAGGCAACAAACCTTTGTATTACAATAATTAGCCGCTTATGCTCCGCGCGACCTGTGTACGTAACAAATTGTTTCTGTGTATTATGAAGCATTATTTGTGTATGTGATTTTAATGAGAGGATGGTATTTTGGATCCATAGTTTATATAAAACTAATTGACTGTCACCCATGGCTTCGCCTAGACAAAAATAAAACGTTATCCAAATATGTCCAGATTGTTCAGCCGTTACAATTTTTACATGTGAAATCAGGCAGGCGTAGTCACCGCGACTTCGTCTGCCCTTTTCTTTCTTACTAGATGCGAGTTTTATTGTATTTTGTAACAAGATCGAAGTGGAAGAAAATTAAAATTTGTTAAAGTTTTAAATCGGGTCCTAGAATACAATTACGACGTAACATGAGAATCTCAATGAAAACATTATGATTTATTTACCCACAAAGCCACATCTGAGATATAGAAAAACTTTTAAACTGCTTATCTATCACTGAATTATTATCTTCAAAATTTTTTTACAAAATAATTATGCTGTAAGGACAGAGACAAAGAAAATAACTGCGTGACTAAACTGCGAAACTCATCCAATTTTAGTATGGATTCCAATCATTTGTTTACCATACTTAAACATAAGTGAAACCAAACAAATACGTCCATTCTCACTTATACACAAAAGTTTTATGACCATATTACTCCTAAGTACGATTATTCATCCCAGCATTATGTACTGTCCAATAATTCTGTGCGACATAAGCAGCCTACCACAAACATATTGGTTGTAAATATTTTTTATTTTTGTATTATACTGTCGTGTATAAGTGTGTTTCTTGATACAGGCTGATATGAACGAAGCATTTAATTGAACGGTGCACAAAGGAAAATATACGCACAATAAAAATTGAAGGCTACAAACCTTTGTATTACGATAATTAGCCGCTCGATGCTCCGCGCGACCTGTGTGCGTAAAGAATTTTTTCTGTGTATTAAGGCGCTGTTATACCTCAGAAGCCGTGAAACACCGAATTTTTCGTCGCGCATCTAGTCATAACGGTACATATTACAAACTAGCAAAAATTAGAGCTTAAAGTCAAAAGTCTGAACAAAAGACTTTTGAAAGAATTTTTCATGTACTTAAAATAGAATCACGGTAAAAAAAACACAAAATTGAGGCAGAAAATAATCTTTCGTCTCACTGTTTGCAATATTTTGATCGTAAGCTGTCATATTTTTTTTTGATAATATTGTAGGAAATCTAATGAACTAAAGAATTACCCTATTTATTTTCATATTATACGTGTATATTTTGTAAAATTAAATAAAATCTGCCAAACGTCTATGATTTTGACGCTCGGTAGATCCCATCAATATCAAACGCTTCAGCAATTTAAACCTTAGTAGCATAAGCGGTGTACTGAGTGTCAGTTGCTAGTTTACGCCCCGCCCAGACCTCATCATTTGGCTATGAGCTCTGTGAGAGATAGGTCATGTCGCTTGCGTCTCCGTTGCACGAAATTTTACGTAAACCTATTTGTTATTATAATACGCCGATTTGAGTTCGTAATTTTATGTTATAGACTGAATACTTTGAATCAAATAGGCTTTTCATGTAACTATGGGCACATATAATTAAGACCTTAGTTTATACTCTTGTTGCGTTTAATGTGTTATTGTTTCTGTGCTTATAAATATATAATTAGAAGAATAAAATATGGACAATTAGAGAAATGAAGTTCTACGAAGGATTTGTATAAGAAAGCGTCGTAATAAAATAGAAATTCATCCATGGCAAGTGATTATGAAATATGTAACATTTTTACACAAATTATTTTTATAAGAGTCTTTTATGACTAACTATGTTACTTATATATTATCGATTATGCATAATATAATTATACAAATTATTCTCACAATACATAGCTGCCACAGTTATCAATTTTTGAAAGAGTAATAACATAAAATCGAATCATTTTATGTACCTATATTTCAAATTCATTAGCTTGTCAGAGCGCCTGGAGCGCTAAGATGCCGCCACAGCGAACAATAATGATGACAGCGCTAATATGGCGCTCCGCAATCCACACACAAGCGGTAACGAATGTTGTATTATTGTGTTTTGAACATAAACCTTTTTAGGTACATCGGGTAAAACTTTGATTATTCATAAACTATTAGGTATGTCTCAGTACAACTAATATATTTTTAATTTCTAAAATCAATCATTTATAAGTAAGAAGGTAACTTCTCTGTTTGCTATAACACAAGATATAGTATTTTTTTTAATAATAAAGTACGTAACTAATTATCATTATTGTAATTACAGTGAAGTTAAAGATAACAGTTCTGCAACGTCTTACACACATTTGACTTCAATCATTCCTAACATGATCTGTTCAAGAGCTAGCCAAGAAATGCCAAACAATTTTTTTAACAAATTTGACTCAAATTCCGTAGTGATAAGCAAAATTTACAAGAGGGATAGCAGTGACTGGTTCGAATTGCGTAAGAATATGTTGACAGATTGAAATTTTTGTATAGTGGTAAAAAGAAGAGATAACAGCAGTAAAGCCAACTTAGTAAAAAATATTTTGTACAAATAAAATATTTGCAATGTAAAATCAGTTGCGCATGGAATCTAAAATGAACAACTGGCTTTGCAACAACTGGCGAAGCAAGAAAATGTAACAGTCGAGCCTTGTGGATTGTTCGATTATTGGTGCCACGCCAGATGGATTAATAGGTCCAAACACGATTGTGGAAATTTAATGTTCTAAAGTTGCCTATAAGAATGGCCTGGAGAATAGTATAATAGCAAATAAAATACAAATATGGAAACATGATAAAAAAGTGAACTGACTAGTCTAAACAAATATTGTTATTGTTATTACCAAATTCAGGGGCAACGCCACGTTACACGCAAACAAAAGTGTTTATTTGCTGTGTGGAGTGGCGAAAGTATACCACTAAAAATAGAAATTATAGAAAGAGATGATGTTTTCTGGGAGAAGCTTGTGGCGTTTTATATGAATTGGCAGTTGCCTGAAATTGTTGATTCTCGTCAAGCTCAAGGGATGGCATTGCGAGATCACGGAGAGGAAAATGTTTCATCAGAGCTTGAAATTTCTACAATACCAAGCCGTAAAAGGAAAGTAAATGAAACTGTGCCTCGTGAACAACAGCAAATAATAAGTATTGAAGCCTTATCACCTCACACACTGCCTTTAACATTCGATGAGAATAAAAAAAACCTGCCGGGTTGTAGTAGACAGCTAACTTTTGATGACCTGTAAACTCTGTATTACGTTAATAAATTATAAATGAATATAAATAAATATCTTTTAATATTTATTTTCTTTGAAACAACACATATTTGAAGCGAAAGAATTTTTTTATATTTTTCCATACAAACATGTATGACGAGAGCTAACGAAAAAGCAGTAACTCAAATTCTAATTCTATAATTTTCTAAGCGACATAGCAGTATCTCATGAATAAGGTATATCCACATATATTTTTGATGTTTCATCTATTTTGAAAAATAATAATGGGTTGGGTTTCGAAACGAGTCGCTTAAGGTAGTTCGTTTTAATCCCCTAAAAGTAATTTTGGCTGCCGGAGTTGCGTCTAAATATTTTTAAACAATTTCCAAAATTTCATAAATACTTCGGCAATTATGCAAAACGGAACATAGTTTTTATACTTTAGTACAGTTTTACAAATGTAATTTTAAGGTTTTATGTGCAAAACGTGAAACGAAACGCAAAACTGCCATCTTGGAATGATAATATTGACAGCTAATGTCAAATTTGTGCGTCATTGCTTTCGAGTGCCTTGGTTTAGGTGCGACTGTAATAAGTAAATAAATAGGTTATGTTAGGTTCTCTTTTTACCCTTAATCCGAAAATAGGAGCCCTTCGCAGGGCTCCGACAACCTTAGTTTATTAAACTAGTGTGATGAATGTGGAAGTTGGCAGTGCCATACACACCGATGTTTGGAGTTTTTTTTCAGAGGAAACCAAATATTTCCGGCAAGTGAAAATGGTGAGGGGGGTTTCAAGTCCTCCCCTGCTCCCTCTCCAATCACTCACAACCCCTAAAAACGGCGACGTATTTCGAAACCTTTGCCATAATAATTATACCTATAATTATATAATATAATAAACATCCATAAATAAATAAAAGAAATCAACTTTTACTAAACTTCAATTATCTCGTAACTCGCTTTATTTGAGATACGGCTTTTGCGCTTAGTAGAGCAGTATTGTGTTTTTTAGGGTACCGTAGTCAAAGATTGTAAAAACGGAACCCTTATAGATTCGCAATGTCTGTCTGTCTGTCTGCCCGTATGTCACAGCCAATTTATTGCAAAACAGATTTGAAAACTGGCAGGAATGGAATTAGATGTAGGTATTCTATGAACTGCTTCACTATTTTTATACAAAAACAAAACAAACATAATAATGGCCTCTCCATACATGGAACTGACTTAATTATTTTTATCATCTTACGACACGTAGGTATTTACCTACTTTCGTCAACATTTAATACCTATAACGTCTAATGTAAACCAGTTTTGCTCATGGCTGCACTGAGAACAAAAATTGCGCTATGCCTATATTGTACAAACAGATTGATGTATGTAATATAAATTTTAATATCAGTATCTCAATTCAATATGCTAAAACGTTTTGCTTGCGATTATGAAATATTGGAATACGGATGTCGCCAGAATACGGCCGCACGCGACTAGAATGAAGGGGGGCGCCCCGCAGTAGACGGAGCTAAGCTCTCTTCACCTCCCCTGCTTCACCCCCTCATTTACCAAAACAGTCGCTTAGGACAGCGCCTTAAGAAGCGATATTTGTATATGTGATTTTAATGAGAGGATGGTATTATGCATCCATATTTGATATAAAACTAATTGTCTGTCGCCCATGGCTTCACCTAGACAAAAATAAAACATTATCCAAATATGTCCAGATTGTTCAGCCGTTACAACTTTTACATGTGAAATACAAATCAGCGAATTCGTCTGCCCTTTTCTTTCTTACTAGATGCGAAATTGATTGCGTTATGTAACAAGATTGAAGTGGAAGGAAAACAAAATTTAAATTTGATGAGTTTTAAATCAAGTCCTAGGATGCAATTACGACGTAACATGAGAATCTCTATGAAAACATTATGATTTATTAACCCACAATGCCACATCTGAGATAAAGACAAACTTTTAAAATGCTTACCTATCACTGAATTATTAACTTCTAGATTTACTTCACAAAATAGGTATAACGTAAAGACAGAGATAAAGAAAATTACTGCGTGACTAAACTGCGAAACCCATCCAATTGCAGTATAGATTCCAATCATATGTTTACCATACTTAAACATAAGTGAAACCAAACAAATACGTCCATTCTCACTTATACACAAACGTTTTATGACCATAATACTCCTAAGTACGATTATTCTTCCCAGCATTATGTATTGTCCAATAATTCTGTGCGACATAAGCAGCCTACCACAAACATATTGGTTGTAAATCTTTTTTATTTTTGTATTATACTGTCGTGTATAAGTGTGTTTCTTGAGTGTACAAATGTGAGCCTTAAGAGCGTGTACTCAAATTTATATGAAATCAGCATCTTTTACGAATTTTTCAAGGCTCGTAACATAATCATACGCTCAAAAAATGTAAAATCAATAACATTTCTATTAAGATTAACTATTATATGTGTGCACTACATCGCAACATTTTGAATTTTCTTTATGGTTGTTTATTAGGAATTAACTTTCTGTACACCGTCTTACGAAATTTAGCGTCAGAGCTTTGTTTTAAGTCGGATATCACAAGTTTCCTATGGAAATATATCTTATTTAAAGGCTTAAATATACAGAATGTATGGTGTTAAAGTGCATCACAGTTTAAAAATTCTTAATTATAAAATAAAAACTAGTCTAAATCAGTTATAAATAAACTTAAAATCGGTAAATTTCAACATCTTATTTCTCTATTATTTGACTCTGAATTTAAATAAAAAATGTATATTATTAAAAAGTATGTAGTGCTAAATACTCAGTATTTTTTTCAAAATTTTTAATGCGCTGATGTATTTTTAACAATTATTTTATAAACACTATAAAACCGCGCGCGCAAGGTTCGTTCGATTAGTCCACGCCGGGTCCTCCTAGCGGTAGGACGTATCACTTTTTTCCGGCGACATCGCTGCGATCGCTCGTTTACACCTATAGCGTAAACAATGCATAGCGCGACATAATAATATTGATACTTTGGTGAGTACAGTTTTATCATAAATTGATTACCAAATGTTCCTAATTACATTAAATGTAAAATGATATTGAAATTTCATTTTATTATGTTATGGTAAATAATTGTATTTGTTTGTAGAAATCTATATTTAATATAATGAAGCGGAAGAGTTTGTTTGTTTGTTTGAACGCGCTAATCTCAGTAACTTTCGGTCACATCTGCAAAAATATTTTTCTATACGATAGCCCAGTAATTCCGAAAGGCTACAGGTTATATATCATAACGCTTCGACCCTTTGGGGCCGGGCAAAAGGCTAAAAGATAATGTCGGCTAATCTCAGGAAATAGAAGTCAGATTTAGAAAAAATGTTTTTGCCTTTGATAGCACAATTATTCCGAAAGGCTATAGGCTATATGAAATTACGCCACAACTTTTAGGAGCCAGACAAAAATAATAAAATGTCAAACGAGAAGGGGGAGGGTTGGGTCAAAGGCAAAAAAAGGCTAAACGAGTAGGATACTATCTATATGGGTATCGTTTTCGAGATTTTCGGGACGCTGATTAATAATATGAAATTTATTTAGTAATCCAAGATGGCGGACGGGAAATCAAAGATGGTGGATGAGAAAATTTTAAATATCAATATGGGTATCGTCTTCGATATTTTAAGGGGTGGGGAACTGAAATACAACATCTATTTAGTGATCAAAGATGGCGGATGGGAAATCAAAGATGGCGCATGGGAAAATTTAAAAAAATCTACAGGTTGTAACAAGACCCTTAACGAAAACTGAAATCCCATGTTGTACCAATCACTACGAATATTTTTTACTGCCGCACCATAAGTGGGAAATTACTGGTTCAGGAGATATTGAGGCTCAAAGTTAGTATGGAATTTTTCTAATTAGGAACAAAATGTATTTGCCCCGCCAATATGTTTTTAGATGCCCTATGACCCCATTGATAAGTAGGTATTTTGAACATTGCACGCGCGCGCTTTTAATTGCGGTTATAAAACGTGAAAACTTAAAAAAAAATCGTTTCCCAGGTATTATTTTTGGTAAGTATGACTTGCCATGATGTCCACAACGAGTAGACTTCGGCTTGGTGATGGGTCTTGTGACACCCTGTATATTGGTATCGTCTGCGATCGCGATGTTAAAAGGGATGGAGAATCTAAATACAACATCTGTTTCATGGTGGATGGAAAATCAAAGATGGCGAATGGAAAAAAAATTAAAAATCAATATGGGTATCGTCTCTGATGATTTAAGGGATGGAGAATCCAAATACAACATCTATTTCGTGATCAAAGATGGCGGATAGGAAATCACAGATGGCGGACGGGATTTTTTTAACGTCGATATGGGTATCGTCTCGGATATTTTTAGGAATGGGGAATTCAAAACACATGCTTCGGTTCAAATATACCTCTTTTGCTTCCTCAACATTTATTAAACTTATCATGCAAGCGCGTTGGTTATGGGTACTTTTAATTTGGTTACCTATTTGATCTCCATTCAATCTTACTTCGCAAAAAGAAACAAATAGTATCTTTGCTTACAGGACGTCATGAAACGCTATACCAACCCTTGGGTTCAGAGTGGTATTGTAGGCCAAGTCCTATTGGCTCACAACGGTCATAATCTTATAAGGACCTAAAAAAATACATATGTATATATTTGTCCCTGTGGTGGCCAATTGAGAATACAAAAGCGGCGACTAAGGAAAATACACGAAGCATATCAATCATTGTGCAAAGATACGGAAATGTTATCACTGCACGATGCTCGATTTTTTTCATCATTGTCGAATCAGTTATCATAGTTGTCTTTTCGCAATGATATCTTGAATACTTATGGTGGCAATTAAATGAAATTTTGTATTTCTACCCTCAAAGATTGTCATTAACTAATGAGATAATTAAATTACCCTTATAATTAGTATATCACCTCGATACAGAGAATACATTGAACTCCCCACGTAGTTCTGCGTTTTGATGTCAATCTGACATAATGTCATTTGATAATTCAAACTTACCTACATTGTTCATTCTTAACTAAACATTAAACACCGATATCTTCTTTTTCCGGCTTGTGTGAGTGAAAATAGAATAATTTATAGACTGTTACTCACGCCGAATTTTTTGATATATTTTTTATTACTGTGCGCTTCAATTTAATTTCAGACATTTTTATGTATGGAGATCTGCCATTGTCCTTTCGTTATTATAGTAGCGGTTATCAAATCAAATATAATCTCTGATAGGCATCCGTTCAACCTACATCTGCCATAGATTTAACTCCGTAATTGTAAATGTGAAGTTCGATTTTCACTTCGGAATAATTTCTATTTGGGATTCCGTAGTTGTTTTAAAAAATGTAATATAATTATTCGATCTCATTGCTTCATTCAAAAGTATGAAGAGCGAGAGATTTATTAATTTTATAAATTTTATAATATTAATATGATCTTTTTAATTTTAAACTATCTCAATTGAATGAATCTTAAAAAAATAATCTTTTTAACTTTAAATATAGGCAAATAAAATATGTTTTATAATGCAAAAAATTAAAAAAACAAAAATAACGGATCTATATTCATTTACTTAAAATAAGTCAAGTTATGTAAAGTGTATAAAAGGTATAAAATAGTAGGTATCAAATATGTGCTAGTCTTTTTAACAATCTGGTAAAGTAATTATTACATGAACAATATTACATAATAGATCCATACACATATAATAAAAAATAAGTCAGGTTATTTCAAATGTATGAAAAGAAATAACAAAACTATCAAAATATGCCACAATAATTTTGATTGTAGTATACGCGGGGTCAACCCAGGACAAAGTTCACGCACACAGAGATATTATAGAAGTGTGCGCCACTCTTTCGTCGAGCTTGCGTTCGCGGCACATTTGAGTTGCGTAATTTTGAATATACGCCCTTAAAGTGTCGGATGGAAATATTTATTACGATTACGACGTTATAGCAAATGTTGCTAGAAATTTAATAGCTCGCAACCGAAATAGTTTATACCGGCTACTTTTGTCGCTATGGAAGGTTAAATCTGTATACTTACCGACTGACTGACTGACTGACAATGCACAGTCAAACACGTTGGGCGCAAGTTGGAAGCTGAAATTTTGCATCAGGAAGAAATGGTTAAATTACATATTTTATTAATTTAATAAAATTTGCAGGCGTTAGCTAGTATTTAAATAAAATTAAAACTTTGGGATCGTCTTAAGCTTGTATCGACTCCGTGAAACAATAGCTACATAATTAAAACAATTTTCGGCAAATTGGCAAAACATTTATTGAAAATCTGTGGTTAGGTTGTTAGGTACCGAAAACTCACTGACTTCCTCCGTGGTCCAGTGGATAGCGTATGTGACTGCTGATCGGAGTTCTCAGGTTTGATTCCCGAGTCGGACAAAAGTGTTACTGGGTTTTTCCGAATTCTCAGTAGCAGCATGGAGTCTGGTGATGTGCCCGGTAAAGGCAATAGGCTCGCCCCCTATTACGTGTGACCTAAAAATTCATGATGAAATATGGGTGTAATAGTAATATTACACCCACATCTCGCCATGAATCGGGAGTAGGCAGAGGTGTTAACCTCTGCCTACTCCTTCGGCGATACAGGCGGGAGACTATAAATAAAATAAATAAGGTACCGAAAACGCAGCTTAGATCTCGAAAACACAAATTAACTTAGAAACGAATCAATTTAATTAAGACTTTATCTTCCACATTGAACGCACGAAGAAAGTAATAATCACTTGGAAATCAACAACTAACTCCTAACTCCACAATAGCAGTAATTGCAATAGTTGAAACTTTATTTAAACCGAAGCTATTTGCAACCGAACTAAAGTACTTATGCATTTACTAGTTAAATTGTAACTTTACTAATAAAAACTACTCTGTGCATTTCATGTGCAGAAAATCTACATGGTATTGGCTAGTGATATTCTGCCATTGATGTCCACGAAGAAATTTAGGTGTTGCAATACAAGTTACAGCCATAGCCTAGAGGAGATACCAACAGACGGTATCGAGTTCGATTCCACGGCGCGCAATGAAAAATGACTTTTCGGAGTTATATGAGTATTGAATTGTTAATTATCGCTTTTTCTTTATTGTAATAGGCGGCAAACGAGCACACGGATCGCCTGATGGTAAGCAATTACCGCCGCCCATGGACACTGTGCGTTGCCGCCCCTTGGGGTCGGGAAAAGGGATAGGATGAGGATTGGGATGAGGGAGATGGAACAGGGGATAGGGCCTCCGGCACTCTCACTCACCGAACGAAACGCAACAGTTTAAGTACTGTTACTTTACGTCGATTTTCTGTGAGATGTGTGTTCTATAGGGTAGTACTTCCTCGGTCGAGCCTGCCCATTCATGCTGAAATCAGCAAGGCTCTACTACCTGCTGGTTGCTTGACGCTTGCGGCTGTCACAAAAATCTTTGGCAGTCGAAAATCAGTACATATCAATAAACTGACACTTGTCTAAACCATGGAATATGGCTATCCCTTTAGGTTGCGGCGGTTTTGCAGTCGAACCCGGTTAGGTTAGGTGATGATACTGGGACAACGCTAGGAGAATGATGAAGAATACAGGTTACAATTCCGATGTGTTTATGACACAATTGAAAAATCATGAAGACAAACGCCGTTCTAGATAACATTATCGTGGTGCCGCGCAGCAAAACTTCAAGCATGCGTTTGCATTGGCGTGGTAATAATTAGGATGTAGAATAGTCGCAAAATGCACGAAGAATGGAGTTCAAAATCACGTGAGCTTGTTGTAAGCTGATGCGTTTGCTATAGGATTAAAAGCGGTATTGTTAGTGTCTATCCGATGCTTCTCATAGTCCTACTATACCTTATATTTGCATCTGATTGGAAAAATTGTTACAAAGTTCATTAGTATAGCTTTATGACCAAATAAATAAATGACTAAACTTTTCAATTAAATTGGATTCGGTGTTCAACGAACTCGACTGCCTGCTAGTCCGTACATGGAAAGCTAGCATCTCAGTCAGCACTTTTTGAACTTTATGAGTAACATAACAGTTTACAGACAATATGACAAGAATCATATCTTGCCTTAACATTATATCAGCATAAAACATACGCTTTCAAACACGAAATAGTCCAAATAAAACTCGAGTCACTTCCAAGAATATATCTCAGTGCAGTACAAATATCTCGTATTTTACTACTCTACATCAAATCACAGTTATTTGCCTGTTACGTTGATGTTGCGACAAAAAACTGCTATGATTCTTTTGAATATCTTTCATGTAAAATATGAAGTCACTAGAGCGGTGATATTGATTGATGACGAATATAATTCTCACTACTAATATAGTATTATATTGTTCATGATATTACTCAGAAGTAAAGGTGTAGTAGAGCAATCTCTCACTAGCTCTGATATTGTTTCCATAAATTATATTTCTTCATAGTATTAATTTAGTAACAGAATCATAAATGTCTTGTAGTGTTCTCGTATTACTCAAATACATTTGAAACTGGATTGAAAACTGCTACAACTTATGTAAAGCAACAACAACAAATTGCATCGACAACATAATTATATAGCTAAAGCTGAGACAAAACATTTTTTTGTGTAACAGCATACTATTTGTGAGTCTATTCCTAGTCTAATCTCAATCATTTAATATTGAGTGTTGCATGAAAAATATTTATGCAAATATGTGTTTTTGATACTAAGCCATGCTACTGAACCATAACAGAAAACTTGCTAGCACTTACCAAACCCGGTAACGAACCCAAGCATCGGCAACAGCACTAGAAAAACACATATCTAGAAACGAATAAAACTATCAACCGAACTGGTATCGACTACATAAAATAATAGGACAAGCGACTACGTCAAATATAACGTACCTTGGAGTACTGTTACTGTTGTTATGATTCCTATAAATTTTATAGCTTTCGTATGGACCACCAATTCTTCCTTTAAACTAAGACCGATATTTTCCGATGATAGTCGATAGACGATATACAATAAATTTGAAAACTACCTATATTTCTCGCTCTTTAATTGCGGTTTGTCTAACCCCTGTTTGAGGAAGTTTACACAGCTTTTCTTTTATTTTATTGTTCGATAATGGAGATTGTCGTTTGGAATTATCGTTGGCTAGTGACATTTATTTTTGGTTGTGTGCTTTAAGAACAGAACAATGCTATTTAAATCAGCTTTGTTCTTATTTGTTTGTGACTAAAACGGAATTATGAACATGTAAGTTTCGTCGATCGTCAGGTTCATATAGAAGTGCTCCATTGCTGGTGCTCCACTCCATGGCAAAGTATGTCACAGTATGTACGTGTATTAATGTAAGTTCTGGATATAAATTTAAGTCCTCGATTGATGCGGCTGTATATTATGCTCGTACGTCAAAGGTGTAATTTAAACGAGCACCGTTGCGTTATGTGTCCGCGTCGCTCACTTCAATGAGGCCCCTCAAATAATTACAGAATCCACTGGTTTGTACGGCGGTTCCACCTTTTTTTTTGGTGTCGGGTTCGAAAATCCTCATGGAGTCACTCCGTTCCTCCTGGGGGAAGGGCGAAGGGGACTGCCGCGTGTTCCTCATGAATCTATGTGTCGGAGGGTAGGGTATCACCGCAGCATTCCTCGCTATCCTCCGATGGGTATTGGCTCGCCAGATGGTCAGACGGGCGCCGAACAAAACCCCCATGGCGGCGGATGAAGGTGTTGAGCTCCGCCGCCAAAACACCCAGCGGCCGCAGAGGATAGGGAGGACGGCAATGCAACACCGCATCTCCTCTTCCTCTGCGGCCCCACCGCGACGCAACGATGGTGCGCCCCCATTTGGTCTCGGGAGATAGGGCGCGCGGCATCGCAACACCGACACGCCTCTCCTCCAGCGACCGCGCCCGACTGCGTGGGACAGACAGAACTGTCCTCCGCACCTGAACCTATGGACGCATCCTACGCAGGCTTCACCCAAGCCCACGTGGAGCGTCCACTCCAGGGATCCCACTTAGTTTCACCGCGGGGTTCCAAGCCACGGTTACTGAGCCCCCTCACCACGACAAGGTGGAGATCCCACGAGGGTGACGGCGGTTGCCTCTTGCGGGCGTTTGCTTAACATATTTTAAGGCTTAACAGATCATTCCATTTAAGTTAGAAAGGAAAAAGAGCAAAATCTGGTTTACACAGCGTTTTCACCCGATTACGGCGAAGCCAAAAAGGAGGGTAATGATTTTGGCAGGCTATGTATGTATGAATGTAAGTTTGTATCTTACCAACAAAGTACCTTATTTATCCGCTTGACCACTAGCGCCAATTCGCCGAATTCACTCGACCGCTCACGTTCTAAACAAAATGTCGCGCCGCCGGTCGCCAGATGGGCGCGCTAACATAAACATTTATTGTTGATAAGTCGGTAACATGAGTAAGTTAAAGTGATGTTTTTCTTCAACCTTATAAATGACTCTTTCACGTCGTATGAATTCTTTGTTGATATTTACTTTCTAATTTATTATACTTAGCAGCGAACATTGACTATCGTTGAAAAAAACACTTTGTGTATTTTAAGCACAATTATTTTAAAAAGTAAATCGATGACATACATATTTTATGAGTTTTCACTCTAGAGGGATTCTATCTACACCGAATTAAACAAAAAAAAAACATGTATCATAGTATAAAAATATTTAATTACACGCATACGATAAGCACGTAAACACGGAGGGCGCGAAACAAAGAGTGTCATTGTACATTATTTTTTCGTTCCGGGTTAACGATTTTAAGACTCGCTTCGTATTTTTAGCATGAAGAAATGTTCAATGATTTGAATAGAACAGAGAAAAAGAATTTAAAATATTATGTAATAAAAAGAAACAGTAAATTCAGACCGAGTATAGCGCTGTAACCAAAAAGGGAAAATAGTCACTTGTGCGCGGTCTACGGAATTTCGAAAAAGGGAGAATAGTCACTTGTGCGCGGTCAAGCGGTTATAAGCTATAACTTCGACATACTCAGTAATTTAAAAACAAGACTTCTTCAATAGCTTTTCCATCTACACACCAATATTATTCCATTTAGACATTTACCAGCATTATCTATGCTGGTTACGTAGTTATGTATATAATATATATATATATATATATATATATATATATTAGTTATGTGGACATACGTCCACTGCCGAACATAACCAGCCGGCAAATAGTTTAAGTTATTATTTTGTTATAGCATATAACAAAGTTGTTTGGTCTGTTCATAAACTTAAACTATTTGCCGGCTTGTACCCCTTATTTTGTTACGAGCTGGATAATAATAATTATAGCCATATACTACACACACAACAGGCTTTATTCTGAGTGAGGGATTCCTATTCACACTCTTCACAATGACCGAAATGTTGGTAAAATTACAACATCTATACTGCTGTCGCTATAGTGTTGTTTTGTTGTTGTACTATTCCATTTTTTTTTCATATCCATTCAATTCCAATCAGTGTCGCGAAGTGTTTTGGCTGTGTCAGCAATCATGGTACCACAAATTGTAAGATTAAGATTCTGATTTAAAAAGAGTGGCATGAGTTTCTTCCAGGCTCTTCTCATAGCCCTACCATCCCGAACCTGGTTGTAAAAAAAAGAATTGACGTTAATAAGTGTTGCTCTTGTAACCTATATGAATAAATGAGTTTGAATTGGAATTTGAATTTGCATTGATAAACATAATATATTTGTATTTGTAACAAACTAGATGCATACTTATGTATATGTGTATAAAAATGTATCCCTATTTCACTTGGTTATAGCATCAGGCATGAACGGCTGGGCCGATCTCAATCATTCTTATTGTTTTTGTTAATGTCAGGCCAATCCTTTTTTTATTTTTATTTTTATGCTTATGGCATAAAAATAAAAATAAAAAAAGGAGGAACACTGAACACCGACCAGGGAATCGAACTACCACCCTGATCAACAACTTAGTGGTCAGAAAGTTACAATAAAAATATGTTGAATCGATTTCTTAAGTAAACACGATTTCATCACCAACAAAAGTCCGATGGTATTAGCATGTACAAACTATACAGTAGAGCCATCACGTCTATTAGCAAACTGCGGTTAGAAGTCCGTCTGCTGCAATGTTGATTTAAGGCCATTCCTAACAGATTTTCCAAGAAATCTGCTGTACGCTGCAACCGAAGCAAACATAGACATCTAACAAATATATACTGCTAGCAAATAGGTATGTGTGGTAAATATTGGATTATCAAGGTGTCAACTGATGCTTCCTACGTTATAGTTTCATGGAAGACTTCGCCGTGCGTTTGTCAGAAAGACTTAATATTTACAATGTCAATAATATAAGGTAATTTACATCAAGAAAAACTATTTTGATCAAAAGAAGGAATGAGCTTTTAATAAAAAATTCTATCGTTCAGATGATGATATTAAAATATTGATAGTAAACTAGTAAGTCTTGGTCAAGCTAGGTTATTTAACGCCTCCCCCGTGGGATCTCCACCTTGTCGTGGTGGGAGGCTCAGTAACCGTGGATTGGACACCCGCAGTGATGCTAAGCGAGATCCCGGGAGTGGACGCTCCGCGTGGGCTTAGAGGGGCTTGCGCAGAATGCGTCCAACGGGGCGGGTGCGGGGGACAGTTCTGTCTGTCCCTCGCAGTCGGGCGCGGTCGCGGGAGGAGAGGCGTGTCGGTGTTGCGTTGCCGCGCGCTCTATCTCCCGCGACCAAATGGGGGCGCACCATTCGATACGTTGCGGTGGAGCCGCAGAGGAAGAGGAGATGCGGTGTTGCGTTGCCGTCCTCCCTATCCTCTGCGGCCGCTGGGTGTTTTGGCGGCGGAGCCCAACACTTTCATCTGCCGCCAAGGGGGTTTTTTTCGGGGCCCGCCTGACCATCTGGCAGGCCAATACCCGTCGGGGTGTTGCGCGGAATGCTTCGGTGATACCCGACTCTCTGACACATGGAGACATGAGGAACATGGGTTGGTTTTTAGTCAGTAAGAATCTGACAGTCCCCTTCGCCTTTCCCCCAGGGCGGAGGGCGGAGGATTTTCCAACCCGACACCAGAAAAAAAAAGAACAAAAAAAAGGTTATTTAACGCCTGAGTGCTATCTAAATTGGCAAGGTTACATTGAAACTATGAACAAGGTCATAAACAGGAGCAAATAGGCTCAACAATCAGTGCGTTGCATCTACCAAGTAGTAAACGCGATCTGTATGGTATGTCGAAACCATCGATATATATTTGCTACCTAAATGTTCAAAACACACTTCGGTTCTTCTTTGGCTATAAGTGTTATCGCCTAACCATTCATAACCAGCAAAAAGCAATTTCGAAGAATAATAATAATAATTGTTCTATTGACGATATACTTTTGCGTAAAAATGACCGTTGTCGAAGTGTGCCCTCGATGAATCATTATAATGGGTAAAGTATGTTTCGGCATATCGTACGAGGCTTAGAATTGGGATAGTTAGGAAGGCCATTATAGTAACGACATCTTTACCATAAGCTATGATTATAAAACTGAAGTTACCTTTTAAGGCACAATTCAAACCAAAACCGCTTAATAAAACAATGCACCAGTTGCATAGTTGTAACATCGCAAACATTTGCATGTCGCGCTTGTGACTCCAAGGTAAAATGTTGCGTATGCTAACTTTTGTGAAAATATTAAGTATATTTCGACATTAAGTATCATTTCGTCGCATGTATATAAAAAAGAAGTGATAAGTTGAAGTATATAATTATTTATTCATTAATATATCATCAGCCCCTTACAGTCCACTGCTGGACTAGGTTTCTCCTTAGAAAGGGGGAATTGGCCTACTAAACGTCGCTGGCCAAACGGGTTGGTATAGGGTTTGTTTTAAGTTTTCCTTCTCTTACAGTGCTATTCTCTGCATAGTATGGTCCCTCTGTCGGCTCTTAATCTCTGATCTGTCGGTTCAATATGGGGTGGTGACATTGCGTATTCTTAATCCGTCACCACACGGATAGTTTTATTATAGTATTAATATACATTTCAGCCTAAAAGGCAGCGAGAGCCTAATGACTTTTCGGATTTATGTGCGTATTAAATTGTCAATTATCGCTTATCCCGTGCCTCGAAGAGCACGTTAAGTCGGTCCCGGTTGTCATGAAGATCTTTGACAGTCGCTATAGGGCGTCAGTACCTTCTAAATAAACTGACACTACTCTAAACCATGGAATATTGCTATCCCTTCGGTTTGCGGAGGTCAGACAGGCAGTCGCTCTGTGGAAAAGCTAATATTCAGCCAAATCCGGTGAGACTAATAAGCGGACCCCAGATTGAAACTGGGATAACGCTTGGAGAATTATGATAATATATATTTCAGCTTAATAACGTATATTTCTTTAGTATAGAGAGGACCTTTAAGATACAAGTGTATCTTGAACGAAAACTTTGGTAATAAACTAATGCCTTTTATTTTTTTGCAAACTAGTCCTTTTCGTCCGCTATTTCTTTCGACGAGGCTTGTCAAACCGGTTCATATATGAATTTAAACCTTCTATGATTAACAATCCACGGCGCAAAACAAATATATAATTTTTAATAAAATGGGTTTTCACAACAATATTTGCATGAGAAATACGATTTGAAAAATCGTTTCAAAATGTTTATTTTGGGCGTTATGATGTCATAGAAGGATTGCTTGTGCCATTTTTGTTTTTGGAGATAGGTACGATTTAACATTGGTGTATTTATTTATTTATGTATATTATTGGTAGCTACGGTTTTCGACTTAGGTGCACGTCTTTCTTTAGTTTCCAAAAGGGTAACGCACTAATAAATCCAGTATCGTGATAACAAGTATCTAATCAACGGACACAAAGAACAACCAGAAAAGAACCATTTTTGTATCACACAAAGTGTTGTCTCGAAGAGGGATAAAAATGTGCAGCATTGTACTAAACGAAGAAGATTTGCAGAAGAATGATCCTTAAAGAATTCTTCTGCATTATTAATAATTATATACTGTCTCGCGGGGAACTTTATAAACATGCAGCCAAGTGGCACAATGAACACTCAAACTCGAAACCACACTTTATGGATCACACAAAGTGTTGTCTGGTGTAGGATTTGAACCAACAACACTCGACGCAGTGTCAAGCGGTAAGGCGACCGCTTACGAAACAACAATTTATGGATCACACAAAGAGTTGTCTCGTGTGGGATTCGAACCAACAACACTCGACGCAGTGTAAAGCGGTAAGGCGACCGCTTAAATCGGGTGTTGTGGGTTCAATCCCCATACGAGACAACACTTTGTGTAATTCATAAATTTTTGTTTAGAGTCTGGGTGCTCATTGTGTCCGTTAGTTGTATGTTTGTAAAGTCCGACACAGGATTTAGTCCCAATGCGGGAGTTGTCTTTAAAAAAAAAAAACCCGTTACCATATATTATATTTTAATGAGCACCGCAAATGGCCAGAGTTAAACCTTGATATTGTGTTTTTGGTAAAGTTATAGTACAAAATTTCGTCCAATACCTGTCACGTGGTACCTGCCTAACACGTGGTAGGCAATGAGCTATCAATCAGCCACAGGCCATAGGCCTCTCCCAACACGCGCCACAGTACACGGTTCTCAGCCTTCCGCATCCAGTCTGTCCCAGCCACCTTTTTCAGGTCGTCGGTCCACCTAGCCGGGGGCCGCCCTACCTTACGCTTGCCGAGACGTGGTCTCCACTCTAGGATACGCAATGGCTGAACTGAATAGGATAATAAGAAAACTGAATAAAATGGATAGGCAATGAGCTAAACATTTTATATTTCAGTTCCATAATTGGAGTCAAGTTGTAATATGACAATATAGAAGTGTTCAGAGAGCCAAAACGAATTTGATAGTGATTGGTCTCTCCTTAACAACGTGTTCTTCGGTAACTTTCTTTTTACGGCTTGTTCTACATGCATTTTACGTTATTTCGACAGCCGGTGAATTTACCTCGGCGAATATAGTTTTTCGATATTTCCTAAGGTTTTCTTTTGTTAGGATTGAGAAAGGAATGCTAAGGTGGTTTGGACACGTGGAGCGAATGAGTGAAAACAGAATGACGTATCAGATATATAAGGCAAATGTGTGTGGACAAATCGGTCGCGACAGACCGCGTCGGACATTCGTCGACCAAATTATTTATAGGATGGCTCCTATCCTAAGAAACGGAAAGATCCGAAGTACCCGAAATGGGCGAGCATGTATGAAAAGAGTAATGAGTGTAGAGGAAGCGCGAGAGGTTTGTAAGGATAAGAGCAAGTGGCGTTCTGTTGTCTCTGCCTACCCCGACGGGAAAAAGGCGTGAGTATATGTATGTATGTATGGTCTTTTGTGAGACGGTTTTGTGATTGAATTTTTATATTGAAATCTGAGATGTGAGTTTTAAAAATAAATGTCCCGTCCGCTATCTTGTGAATGTAGAAACTAATTATTCTAAACTAAACCTTAATTATATACACTGCTATCTTACATAATCATAATATCTAAACATATATATATATATATAGGTACATAAATCTAAAAGTAGCAGCGGCGATAGCCCAGTGGTGTACGTAACGGACTGCCGAGACGATTGTCTCGGGTTCGATCCCCAGTTACCCCGGGCACACACCTCTGACTTTTCGAAAGTTATGTGTGTATTAAAATGGTAATTATCGCTCGCTTAACAATGTGCCCGGTAGATGGCAATAGGCCCGCCCCCTATTACATTGGGACCGAAACATAACTGGCAAAGTGTGGGTGTGTAATACACCTCTGCCTACCCCTCCGGGGATAAAAGGCGTGAAGTTATGTATGTTATGTATGTATGTTATGTTAAATCTAAAAATAAAAAGTGAAAATATGTACAGGTGTGTTTAGGCGGGTTGCAGGTTGTCAACGGTGTGCGCCGTGGGAGATACCTTGTCTAGCAGTCTGTTGATCTTGCTAAGCTCTCGCTGCCTTATAAAATGACAAATTGGTCATATTTATATCTATAATATAAAAATGAATCGCAAAATGTGTTGGTAAGCGCACAACTCAACAACGCCTGAACCGATTTGGCCAGTTCTTTTTTTAAAATGTTCGTTGAAGTTCAAAGATGGTTTTTGCGGCGAGAAAAATTCTAATAATTGCCGGAAAAACCTTAAAAACAGCCGTTTACTTTTTCCCATACAAACGTTATCTAACTAAAGCGTAGAGTCAATTTGTAATTTATTACTGATGCATAAAGTTCAAATTCGCGTGCGCGTTGATACTTCTTTGTTTGATGCCAGTTTTGACAGGTTTCCGGACCTGAAGTCTCAGTGCTGCCGCCCAGCGGGCTTCATGTCAGAAGAAACCCATTGATAATCCCTACTTCTATAATATAAAAATGAATCGCAAAATGTGTTGGTAAGCGCATAACTCAACAACGCCTGAACCGATTTGGCCAGTTCTTTTTTTTAAATGTTTGTTGAAGTTCAAAGATGGTTTTTGCGGCGAGAAAAATTCTTATAATTGCCGGAAAAACCTTAAAAACAGCCCTTTTCTTTTTCCCATACAAACGTTTTCTAACTAAAGCGTAGAGTCAATTTGTAATTTATTACTGATGCATAAAGTTCAAATTCGCGTGCGTGTTGATATACTTCTTTGTTTGATGGCAGTTTTGACAGGTTTCCGGACCCGAAGTCTCAGTGCTGCCGCCCAGCGGGCTTCATGTCAGAAGAAACCCATTGATAATCCCTACTTAATATTATAAATTCGAAATTGTGTATGTATGTTCCGTTTTCACGCTAAAACGGCTGAACCAATTTTGTTGAATTTTAATATAGAGATACATATATTGGACCATGGAGACGGATATAGGCTACCATAAGTTGTAAAAATTAAACTGGGACGGATTGTAGGGTAGAAGTTTGTACGGCACAAATTCTTACGGCTTTCTGGCTCCAACAACAGACTACAATCTATATGGGTATCTTTTTCGAGATTTTCGGGACGCTGATTAATAATATGAAATTTATTTAGTGATCCAAGATGGCGGACGGGAAATCAAAGATGGCGGATGAGAAAATTTAAAAAATCAATATGGGTATCGCCTTCGATTTTTTAAGGGGTGGGGAATCGAAATACAACATCTATTTCGTGATCAAAGATGGCGGATGGGAAATCAAAGATGGCGGATGCGAAAAATTTTAAAAATCAATATGGGTATCGTCTCTGATGATTTAAGGGATGGAGAATCCAAATACAACATCTATTTCGTGATCAAAGATGGCGGATAGGAAATCAAAGACGGCGGACGGGATTTTTTAAAGTCGATATGGGTATCGTCTCCGATATTTTAAGGAATAGGGAATTCAAAAACACCATCTATTTCGTGATCAAAGATGGTGGATGGGATTTAAAAAAAAATAATATGGGTATCGTCTCCGGTGTTTAAAGGGATGGGGAATCCAAATAAAACATCTATTTCAAGTGCAAGTGATCAAAGATGGCGGGCGGGATTTTTTTTAAAGTCGATATGCTAAGGAATGGGGAATTCAATATTATATAAAAATCTATGTTTGTTGGTTCATCATTTATAGACTGAAATGATAAGAGATTAAGCGCTAAGTCAATGGTAACTTTGAAAAAGGGGCTTGGAAAAAAGGGAATTCAATAAAAGTTCTTAAAAAGGCGATACAAAGTTCGCTGAGTCAGCTAGTATTCATATAATAATTTCACGTTGCTTAATGCAATCCCTTGCATTAAGCAACGTGATAGATACTAAAAACAAATTTTAATAATTTAAACTTTCGTGATCATTTAAACTTATTTTCAATTATCTTTCGGGATATATACCACGTACATTTGTTTGGAGTAACCGATATTCCGCCACTGTTGCAAGCGCCATGTTCACGGATGTCCTGACGGTTACTCCAAACAAAGGTATGTGGTATATATCCCGAAAGGCAATTTAAAATTAATTTTAATTTATTGTTTACAGATGGTGTCATTACTATAGTTATTTATGCCTGTATATCTTATCATTATCTCCAATGAAACACCAGTAATAAAGTCAATAGTGTCATTATAAAATTACATTAGAGGACAACGTTTAATTACCTATATCCAAAATCCAAACATCTAAAATAGACACCACCTACGACTACATGTGTTAAATTTAACTTAACAACTCGATTTGGTAAAATATTACAGAGCTAAAACGGTATCGAACATACGTGGTATTATTAATGCACCTAAATGTAGAAACTAGCGGGTACAGCAAAAAGCCTGAAACTGATCCAGGAGAACCCAATCAAGAATTATTGTACGAGTACTTACGTAGGGGAGTCAAATTTATCACAATTTCCACTATCCTTTATTTGTAAGATTATACTGTGTTTTTTCTTTCACTTTGCTTACGAGGTAAAAAAAAAATCCCTTGAAAAGCAGGACATTTTTGAAATGTCGTCGTATTGTGCGGGATGCGTACAAATACTTGATTTTTATCAAATACCAGCCTATGCTGCTGAGTAGGCTTTAAGATTCCTATATAAAAATTGGCGACGAAACAAATGAAAAATTTCTTAAACAAAATATTATATGAAATATAGACACAGAAAATCATTGTGCTTTTAACACAAACAACACACGCTAGACTGGATTTTGTTCAGATTGCTAAACAAAATCCAGTCGAGACAAACCTACCAGGCATCGATATCGACATTGTTAAATCAGGACGAAAATACCTAAATGAGAAAAATTTGTATGATCTCACTATTATTAAACAATTATTTAGTTTTAAATATATAAATTCAAAACTCTATAAAGTACATATGATGAAACATTCAAATCACTATAAAATCGTTTAATCAGTCTTTGCTCTTTATAATCAGTATCAATTCATGCACCTCGGTCGTCCGTTAGAAAATATACAGAAATAAACTCTGTCTAGACTCAATTAAATTATGCTGAGAAAATTTGTCTTAAAAATATACATTCGCTACCAAATACTTACGTATATGAAATATTGTCATTATTTTTCTCCATCCTCTTTTTGCAATCTTTCTACAAGATTGAGTAACCTAAACAGTGAAAACAAAATATCAGAATGCTGATATTACAATGTCTTTATTTTCGAGATTACACTTCATACAAATTCGTACTGGCATCATACAAACGTATTTCTAATTTGAATTAGTTAGTTAATATAATTCTTTCTTCTACTATGTATTTGATCAAGACAAGGAAAGCGACGGCGCTAAGCACATGAATTTACCTGTGTCCACTACCGAGTTCTATTTCCAGTGTTACCGTGCCTGGAAAGCCTTAAAAGCACGGTAATGTTGTGGCATGAATATCATAATAAGCGGTCACCCATCCAAGATGTGGCTTCTGCAAGCGTTGCTTAACTTTTACCTCTCTAAGACGAACGATAAGTCTGCACGCGATTGCTTTAAATGACTTTTTTCGCTTCAGAATCGTGTCTGTAATCTATACACATAAATAAAAATGGAGTGTTTGTTTGTAATATTAAAATAACTGCTTTTTACTTAATGCATATGGATATGATTTTATTCACGGTATATATACCGAAATGACATTTTAAATTTTTGTCTCTCTGTCTGTCTGTCTATCAGTCTGTCTGTCTGTTTGTTCTCGCTAATCTCTGGAACGGCTCTACCGATTTTGATGGGACGTTCACTGGCGGATAGCTGACGTACCAAGGAGTAACTTAGGCTACAAATTAACCGGGTACGCGAAGCAGTTCCCTCAGGACGCGGGTGAAACCGCGGGAAACAGTTAGTACAACAATATACAAATGTAATACCACTGGCTGTAAGGTATTCTGTTACCATAACATCAATAACGTCTAAACCAACAATATTAGGTAACTAGTAGTAGTAGGTAATTTGTTTTCGTCAAATTAAATGACAAACTAACCGAAATGTTTGCGAACGTTACACAAATAGGCTTAAATCGAATGTCTCAGAAGACCATATCGAACATTTCATTAGAACAAGTACTACGCCTCTCAATATTAATTAATGTAACATAGCTGAGCAAAGCATTACGACCTCGATTCAAAATGTCTGCCAAACACCAAACAAGCGTCTGATATCAAACGCAGAAACTGAAACTCGATTAAACCGACTCAAATGTTTCTTAGCTACTATTTAAGTTGGTTAACTTGTACACGCCAAGATAGCAGTTAACACAATATTATTCTTTCACCCTATGGCTTAGATGATAATGATTAAGTTGTTAACACTTTAAGTTGTAAAACAACTATTATTACAAAGTATTAAGGATCATTATTGATGAACATAGGCAAAATTACTCGACGTAAGTTTCGCTAGAAGTTAGACAGGAACGTAACGTGGAAATCGTTTTTCATTTTAACAAAAGGAGCGTTTTTTATTAGAAAAGTTTTCGTCGCCTTTCAATATTTTGATGTCCGTTTCCCCGCTTATTGCATTCCCAGGACTGCGAATGCTTATTCTAGAGATGTCACTGATAGCCTGTATTGAATCTAGACTTGGAATCAATATTACTAATGCGAGTATACAATTTAGGATAGTAAATATCTGAAAATATTTTCTCATTTCTCAAACATGGATCGATGTGAGTTGAGCTACACAATGTGTATTGGTAGTTCTATCGAAATTTTATATTGTATGGCTATAGCACTAACATGATTTAAGTTTAAGTTGAAAGTATAATAAACTAAGAAACAAAATGTTAAAACCTGATGTGAAGATTAAACAAATATTTCTATTGCATAACATAGTAGGTAAATAAGTAATGTGACTCAATCGTTTTATTAATTGCAGTGTGTCATCATCGTGTTAATAGTTAATATTGCTTTGCATCTAATTCCTTCGCCTTGAAAACACGAGAAAACATTTTTAGTCTTACCGTATATAAAAAATATTAGCTTCTCCACAGAGTCAGTGATGTTTGACCGCCGCAACCCAAAGGTATACCTATATGTCTACTGCTTAGATGCATTGCATTGCTTAGATCAGTGCTGTGATATTTGAGGGTTTTTTTATGAAAGTCGGATCAAAATGCTTAACGAACTCTCCCTGCCACAGATATTGTGACTTTTATGATCCATGGTTATCCATCTATAACTAGGCAAAAGATCACACTTAAACTTGCGAATCGATGGATTCGTGCGTTATTTAAACATGTAAGTACAAAGTCAGTATTTTCTTTAAAGAATGCTTACGAGATTGCTTGTTATTTGTACAACCTTGTACTAAATTCTTAATAGCCTAGCCACTTGGCAACGTTTATTTGCTTAAACAATAGTTTAAGGAGAGAGCTTTCCCGCAATTCACTTAGTTCAACATGTGTAAATGAAATATGAGTTGTTTATTTAACTAGCTGTGGTATTATTCAAAGGCAATAGTATGATGTCTCATCAACGTTTGTTCTGGAAACTTGAGTTTGTATTTTGTGGTATTGAAAACAATGGGTGTATTTAAATATTACTAATACTACTACAAGGTCACCAAATATAGCATAGTAGAAAGACCATTTAACTGCTACGCGGGTTCTTATCTATGGAGTGAACCACCGACTTCTCTAAAGATATCACTAAACAGTGAAGTAAAACATTGCAAGGAAACTTGCATATCTGAGAGTCTCAATAATTCTCTTGACGCGTACACGTATTGTTTATGTATTTGTACTTGTTGACATTTTGTCCCATACAAACTGAAACCTTATTTTTGGTCTACATATCAATCTGTATAATAGTATTATTATATTATATATTCTTGCGTTAGTGACTGACTGACAGACAACACCCAGTGAAAGCTATTGGGCGTAAGACGCCGACATTTGGCATGCATGTTCTTTGGAAACCACTATGTGTTAGGGGCGCACTAAGTATGAAGGAATTTGACAAAATACCCACGCGATCGCTAAAAACCATTAAATTGAATTTAAATGTGCTATGTTCGCTTATCTGTACTAAAATGCTTCATACCTTGCCATTCTCAACTTCATTGGTAATCATAGCTAGGACTCTGACATCTTCTTGCCATATCATCCGCCAGAAGTCGTCCTTTGTGTTTGAGAGACATCCTTGCGCCGCGATGTACACTTTATCTTTGACTGAAAAGTTCAGGAAATATTTTTGTGAAGTCTACCAACACGCACATTGCCAACGTGGTGGACTGTGGGCTTACTATTCTCAAAGTGAGAAGAGGTTCGTACCCAACGGTGGGACAGTTTATAAACAAGGCATGGCTCTTCTTCTTTGTCCTTATTGTGTCTTCCTTGCCCTATAAGAAAGAAAATAGGATGGAAAGGGGTAACCAGGCATCCGGCGTTTTTATAGGCATTTAAACTTTCGTGTTCATTAACCGATGTGAAGGCCCTTGCAATACCTAGTGCCGAAATATCGGTTACTCCAAACAAAGGTACGTGGCATAATTACAAAGAAACGTCGCAAGACAGTGGTAGTTTTAGTGGCTAACCTTCGAACACCCTTAGAATGACGACTGTTATCACCACACGATCTGGATGAAAGAATTAAAAGTTACTACCGTTTACTAAAGAATAAGTTCACAATTGCGAGAGCCATTCAAGTAAACTAACCGCGACCAATAAGTAAATAAATGAAACGTTGAAGTAAATGCCTTACAAATTGATGGTTGGTCAAAAGTTGATGCGCTTTGTGCAACAACAAACCATTATCGTATGTTATCTTATCTAACAAAAGTATCAGTAACTTATTTTCTTGGATATCCAATGAAAAATTGACAAAATAGTGCTAATGCATTACACTTCTTGCCAGTTGACCGATCTCTTGGTCTGTTACACTTTGCAGGTTATTTTATAATATAAAAATGAATCGCAAAATGTGTTGGTAAGCGCATAACTCAACAACGCCTGAACCGATTTGGCCAGTTCTTTTTTTTAAATGTTTGTTGAAGTTCAAAGATGGTTTTTGCGGCGAGAAAAATTCTAATAATTGCCGGAAAAACCTTAAAAACAGCCCTTTTTTTCCCATACAAACGTTTTCTAACTAAAGCGTAGAGTCAATTTGTAATTTATTACTGATGCATAAAGTTCAAATTCGCGTGCGTGTTGATATACTTCTTTGTTTGATGGCAGTTTTAACAGGTTTCCGGACCTGAAGTCTCAGTGCTGCCGCCCAGCGGGCTTCATGTCAGAAGAAACCCATTGATAATCCCTACTTAATATTATAAATTCGAAATTGTGTATGTATGTTCCGTTTTCACGCTAAAACGGCTGAACCAAATTTGTTGAATTTTAATATAGAGATACATATATTGGACCATGGAGACGGATATAGGCTACCATAAGTTGTAAAAATTAAACTGGGAGGGATTGTAGGGTAGAAGTTTGTACGGCACAAATTCTTACGGCTTTCTGGCTCCAACAACAGGCTACAATCTATATGGGTATCTTTTTCGAGATTTTCGGGACGCTGATTAATAATATGAAATTTATTTAGTGATCCAAGATGGCGGACGGGAAATCAAAGATGGCGGATGAGAAAATTTAAAAAATCAATATGGGTATCGCCTTCGATTTTTTAAGGGGTGGGGAATCGAAATACAACATCTATTTCGTGATCAAAGATGGCGGATGGGAAATCAAAGATGGCGGATGCGAAAAATTTTAAAAATCAATAAGGGTATCGTCTCTGATGATTTAAGGGATAGAGAATCCAAATACAGCATCTATTTCGTGATCAAAGATGGCGGATAGGAAATCAAAGACGGCGGACGGGATTTTTTAAAGTCGATATGGGTATCGTCTCCGATATTTTAAGGAATGGGGAATTCAAAAACACCATCTATTTCGTGATCAAAGATGGTGGATGGGATTTAAAAAAAAATAATATGGGTATCGTCTCCGGTGTTTAAAGGGATGGGGAATCCAAATACAACATCTATTTCAAGTGCAAGTGATCAAAGATGGCGGATAGGAAATCAAAGATGGCGGGCGGGATTTTTTTTAAAGTCGATATGCTAAGGAATGGGGAATTCAATATTATATAAAAATCTATGTTTGTTGGTTCATCATTTATAGACTGAAATAATAAGAGATTAAGCGCTAAGTCAATGGTAACTTTGAAAAAGGGGCTTGGAAAAAAGGGAATTCAATAAAAGTTCTTAAAAAGGCGATACAAAGTTCGCTGAGTCAGCTAGTTTTATAATAAATACGTATATTTACATACATTCGTCTTCAACGTTTATATCCACACACACATACAGACAGGTATATACGTTCTCTCGTTATTACATAACTTTTATAGACTATCTTTCTGAATATAATGTTCATTTGATTCTGGGGTGCGGAACTGGTGATGCGTAATATAGGTAAATGCCTATAATAAACACCAAGCTCCTATTATAGTAGACACACTCTATAGGAAAATGTTTTCCTATGTGACGTCGCATCGAGCGATGCACACTACAGCGCTGGCCCCTACCACTTCTCCTGCCGGCCGCTCCCCTCCGAGTGGCAAATAAATACAGCGGCGCGACAGCGAATCTCCCCTCTTGAATCCTGGACGCTGCCTCAGTTAAGTGCTGCCTTCTCTTCTGGAGGACCGAAGCCTCGTCAGCCTGCCTGCCTACCCTGCCCTGAGTCTTAACTCTTGCTACTAGCTACCGGGTTTATATTGTGTAACGCTTCTTAGCAATTATATTTTGTAACGAACGCTATGCTTCTTTAATTTATCTCTCTACACACACGAATAAACGTTACACTGGCGCTCGAACAATTTTAAGGGCTCAGGCATCTGACTCGGCTTCTGGTCGCTTCCTTTTTTCTGTGTTTCTGTGTGTAAGTGTGTTCACAGTTGGTAAGTCGGTCGTTGACTTTTTTTCTAATTGTGTTAGCTAAATTATCACGCATTATTCAGGCAAGATAGTCGACTAAAGGCTTGCGCCACATCTTAAGTACTTTTATAACTTCTTTTCTAACCCAAATTCGTTAGACTAAGTAACGGTTTTGGGAATTATTTTAATTGTACAATTACATTTTTTATGTGAGGGTAGATTCCGCTTCGCGTTATTCTTACGCATTGCGAACGTAACTTGTTTACTTGCTACATAATATAAATCTTTTTTTTAAACGACCCACTGTGAACATAATTACATTACCATTTAATTTATTGTTATATTATAAGTATAACCCCTGTGTGAGTGACTTTTGGTGCTGTTAGGTTAATCTTTTATCTGTTTAATCTTTTTCTAAGTAACTTAGCAATGTCTTTTAAAATTAACTTCAATCATTTAGTAAAATCGGAGCTGGTTTACGAACTGATTATTCGGGGGGGTGACAGGTCTGGTTCCGTAGCCGAGCTGCGCCAACAGATAGCGACACTAGCGTCTCAGTTTCCCTCTGAAACTATTTTGGATTCGGATTTAGACCCCGAAGAGGAAATTTCGGCTATCCGGAACTCCTTAATTAGGGCTACAAATAATATTTCTCTGCTTAGATCACAATTTGACCAAAACCTCTATTCGCGCACAGAATCTATTCTCAACCATATTTACTTTAAATTGAATAGACTGGATCTGGACCGCCTTTCTGATACCGACTCGGCTGAGATAGTTTCGAGCAATAACCGCAATCAGTTAGCTATTTTTAAATCTTTGATTTCGGGTACATCTGAACCAACTTCGCAAGTAGTACAAAAGGACTGCTCTTTATCTACCCCCGTCGTTTCTGACGACTTTAAGTACGATCGTAAATTGTTTTCCGAACTCGCTAAATTTAAATATAATGGCAAGTCTTGTGTTCGCGGGTTCATTGAAAAAATTAATGAGTTTATGCAGGCTAGGTGTATTCCCGAAAATAAAATGTTACTATTTGCTTTTGAGATATTTACGGGTGATGCATTATTCTGGTATCGTTCGCTCAAAGAACAGGTTTCTAGTTGGAGTGATTTGTGTTGTCTTTTAAAGCGTGATTTTAGCCCGACTGACTATGATTTTAAAATTTTAAACGAAATTAGGTTTCGCCTTCAAGTTGAGGACGAAAATATAACACTTTTTGTTGCTAAAATGCAGGGTATGTTTTCTCGTCTTGATGTGCCGATTAGTGAGTCTGAAAAATTAGATATTTTGTTGTGTAATGTCCTGCCATATTACAATCAAACTATTTTAACGGCTAAGGTGGCCGATATCCCTAGTCTCGTTAGTGTCTGTCGTGAATTTGAGACCTTTCATAAACGAACTAAAGACCATCAGGAATCTTCCAAAGCCACACCCAATATCTTGTTGCCCGAGTTTGCCCACCAACCTCAAAAACCTAATTTTTCTAATTACAAACCAAAAAAAGATTATAATAACTCTAATAAAAACTTTAACGCTCCACCACAGATAAACGCTATCAACTTACCCATCACTAATAAAAACGACAACCGGTTCTGTCCCAGGTGTCGATCCAATTCTCATAGTTTGTATAATTGTCGCCAACCACACTTTTTAATTTGTTTTAAATGCGGTCTAAAAGGTTTTCGTGTGTCTGATTGTCCTAAATGTAATCCTAAAGCTAATAACCCAAAAGACTAATAAGCGAGGATTGGGGAATAAATAAATCAAATAATTTCAATAAAACCGAGTGGAATAATTGGTTAAACTATCAAAAAAAAATTTTTAACTGTTATAGTCTATCCTCAATCCGCAATTCTAATATAGAATACTCGCCTTATATTTCTGTTATTGTAAATGGTAAACCTGTAGTCGGCCTGTTGGATTCTGGCTCATGTTTTACAATCTTGGGTAACAATTCTCATAATTTCTTTTTAAATAATGAGTATCAGTTGGATTGTTCTCAGCCTTTGAGTTTGGTAACCGCTGGTGGTGAAAAATTGTGTTCTTTAGGGTCTATCTCTCTTCCTATTGAATTTCAAAATAAAACAGTTTCCCTAAATATTCATGTAGTGCCAGGGATTAAAAATAGTTTAATTCTCGGTATGGATTTTTGGCGAATTTTTAATTTATTTCCCAACCATTTAGAGTCGGTGTTGTTATTGAATGAAACTGATTTACAAGTTACTACTGAGCTGCGGACCGATGTCTCACCGCACCTTGTGTCTTATAATAATTTATCTATTGAACTGAGAGCTGCCGCTGATAACATTATTTCTAAATTTTCCGATATTTCTTATAAAAAGCGGGGTCTCGGTTGTACAACTCTCATTACTCACTCTATTGACACAGGCGATAGCCCATCTATTCGTCAGCGTTATTATCGTATGTCTCCCGATAAACAACGCATTTTGATACAACAACTAGACGAAATGTTGAAGGAAGATGTCGTAGAACCCTCTGAAAGTCCGTGGTCTAACCCGGTTATTCTAACCCCTAAAAAGAACGGCGAACTAAGATTTTGCTTAGATAGTCGTAAATTGAATTCTGTTACTAGAAAAGATGCTTATAATTTGCCCTCCATTTCGGAAATTCTAGATTACTTGAGAGATGCTAAATACCTATCTAGTTTAGATATTTCTAAATGTTTCTGGCAGACGTTAATTAAAGAGGAGGATCGTTTTAAGACCGCTTTCTATGTGCCTACTCGTGGCACGTTTCATTTTAAAAGAATGGCGTTTGGTCTAACAAACGCACCCGCAACTCAGCAACGTTTAGTCGATACTCTGTTTTACGGTCCTGAATTTGAAAACAAGGTCTTCTGTTTTATCGACGACATTGTATGTATATCGTCAACGTTTGAAGAACATATTACGCTTTTATTACGTATTTTCGAAAAATTAAAAATGGCAAATCTCACTATAAACTTAGATAAGTGTAATTTCTTTCGGGATAAAATAAAATATTTAGGTTACGTTGTCGATTCGCAAGGTCTCCATGCGGATCCTGATAAAATTGATGCCATAATTAATTACCCTACCCCTTCTAATAAAAAGGAACTACGTCGTTTTCTGGGCGTGGCTTCATGGTATAGGCGATTTATTCCAAATTTTAGTCGTATATTGTCACCTCTAAACAAATTAACCTCTCAAGGTAAAAAGGCTCCCCCTTTTTGTTGGTCTAAAGAGGCGGACCAGGCTTTTATCAAGTTGAAAGACTGCTTGTCCTCTCCTTCTATTTTATCTTGTCCGGACTACTCCGAACCTTTTGAGATACACACGGACGCCAGCGACTACGGTGTAGGCGCTGTCCTCTGCCAGGTTATGAAAGGCGAAGAAAAAATCATAGCCTATTTCAGTAAGTCTTTGTCTGATGCTGAAAAGAATTACAGCGCTACTGAGCGCGAGGCACTCGCTGTGTTATCTGCCATCGAGCACTGGCGTTGTTATGTCGATAATGGTAAAAAGTTTATTGTTAACACTGACCACGCTGCGCTCAAATGGTTTCTAAAACTTAATAATCCTACTGGTCGTTTGGCCAGATGGGGTGTTCGCCTTTCGTCGTACAATTTCAAGATTCGACATCGTCGTGGTTCAGACAACATATTGCCCGACCTCCTGTCTAGTTCTGTTCCCGTTGCAGCCATTATCAATGATAATGACATTACTCCTAATTTAAACCTAACACTCCCAATGTCTACTAACGACTCGTGGTATCTAAACATTTATAAAGGTTGTCTAAACAATCCCACATCTTTCGTGGACTACCAAATTATTAATAATAAATTATATCGTTTTAAAAAGTGCCTAAATCCTTTAACTCGAGATTTTCAATGGAAGGAGGTTATTCCGTCGGAACAAATATCTAATATTATTGCTGAGAACCATTCGCTGCCTACGGCTGGTCACCTAGGTACTTTTAAAACCTACAAGCGCTTGGCATTAAATTATTACTGGCCGAATATGTATTCCGACGTTGTTAAGGCTGTGAATTCGTGTGATGTTTGTATAGCTCACAACAATCAAAACCATTCAACCTTAGGTTATATGGGTAGATCTAAGTCTTGTTATAAACCATTCCAGATGTTAAGCATTGATCTAATTGGTCCACTACCTACTTCTAGAAGGCTAAACAATTTTATTTTTGTTGTTTCTTGTTGTTTTTCCAAATATTGTATGCTTTTCCCCATTAAACGAGCTACTGCCGAAATAATTACTAAAATTTTAGAAGAAAATGTTTTTTTGGTCCATGGTATTCCGTCACTTATTGTTCTCGTACCATTATGGTAAGCAGTTCATTAGATCCACATTTAAAAATTTGATAACTAAATACAAAATTCCTAATTTGCATTATACGCCGCTGTATACACCCCATGTAAACTCAGTCGAGCTTTATAATAAAACTATTATGACGGCTATTTCTACTTTTATCGAACGAGATCAGCGCGTTTGGGATCTAGTCGTTCCTAAGATTCAATTTGCAATAAATTGCGCAGTAAACGAGGTAACTGGCTATTCTCCATCTTTTCTGGTCTTTGGTCGTGAATTGGTTACTTGTGGGTCACACTATGTGGTCAACAAATCTGACCCTAATATTGTCTTCGAACCGCGTGATACATATGCGGAGGCTCTCGGCCATTTGTCTCCTATCTTCGAAAAGGTACAGGCCGCTTTGATAGCCGCTCACCAACGTAATTGTAATTCTTATAATCTTCGTCGTAAACCGGCCGAATTCAATGTCGGCGATATTGTGTGGCGGCGTACTTACTATTTAAGCGATAAAGATAAATATTTCAATAAAAAACTCGCTCCTAAATTTATTAAATGCAAAGTTGTAGCTAAAAAGTCTCCTTTAGTTTACAAATTGTCTGATATGACTGGCAAGCCAGTTGGCGAATGGCATATTAAAGATTTAAAATTAATTAATTACAAACAATAATTATTAATCTCATACAAAAATCTCGTCAAATTTGTTGTTATAATTACTTCTGCTCACTCACAGTCCATAAAGGTCGTTATAGTAATACTGAATTTTTTTATCTTTAAACTCCTTTTTGTTTTGACTCAGTGGTTAAAACTGTAATCAACTGCGTCTCAGGGGTTCGAAGTTTCTTGAATCTATTTGTTGTGCTAATCACCTTGTTTACGTTATGTTATAAAGTATGCTCGGAGTTATTAATATTAGCCCATTCTATTTAGTGACCCGCTAGCGCGCTTTCTAAATAATACCTTATCCCGCGCACATAAGGCTTACTCTCGTCTACATCCGTCTCGACTACCTGCGTTGAGTTTTATGACCTGTCACTCACTCTTTTGTTGTCGAGTTGACCTTTTTGTTTTAATTGTTTTATTCGGTAATATTATAACAGATATTCCATAAACTGAGCAGCTCTTTTGTATTTTATTTAACTTAACTTATAAGAATTCTAAACTATTGTTTTGAAGTGTCACTAAAAAATATTAACTATTTATTCAAGACTATCTCAGTTATGCTTATGTGTAATCCTCGACGTGTTTTGCATTCAAGCAGGAACCGGATTGGTTTGAATGATAGCTAGTGCACTGGTTGTGAGTGTGTCTGGCATGTGTGCGAGATATGAAGGATTTTTTTTGTTGTTCAAGGGGTCCATTGAATGCGTGATGTATGAATGGTTGGGGGGTTATACATAACCAAATTTCTTTTAGGTGGTGTTTGCAACTTAAAAGACTAACACCACTTCGCCTTCTCTTTTCCAGGCGCTGTCGGCGGCAGGGGGCCAGGGAATTTTTCCCCCAGGAAAAATTCCGGCCTAGAGGGGGGAGTGTGTGACGTCGCATCGAGCGATGCACACTACAGCGCTGGCCCCTACCACTTCTCCTGCCGGCTGCTCCCCTCCGAGTGGCAAATAAATACAGCGGAGCGACAGCGAATCTCCCCTCTTGAATCCTGGACGCTGCCTCAGTTAAGTGCTGCCTTCTCTTCTGGAGGACCGAAGCCTCGTCAGCCTGCCTGCCTACCCTGCCCTGAGTCTTAACTCTTGCTACTAGCTACCGGGTTTATATTGTGTAACGCTTCTTAGCAATTATATTTTGTAACGAACGCTATGCTTCTTTAATTTATCTCTCTACACACACGAATAAACGTTACACCTAGATATGGTTGAATGGTGAGGTGAGGTTTCTTGTCAAGAGAAAATAAAGATAATAATGTATTATTTTTCTTGTCTGTACTTTTATTTTATTTTGTAGACCTTGAGACTTTTTCTAGAAATAGAAAAGGGACGAGTCTTTTCAATTTTAATGTTTCAAATGTTTATCATGAAACTATAAATATAAACTTTACAATCAACATCTATTGGTTGCCATTCAGACAAAATTATTATTTTATTTATTTATTTTATTTATTAACACTTCCTGCAATTAATTCCTGCAAAAGGCGGACTTAATGCTAAATAGCATTTTCTGCCAGTCAACCTTCGGTTGGTGCAGAAATGCTTGTGACAGGTGTCTAAACTATAAAGACGAAATATTTAATTATTTGGTAAAAATCCACCAGCATACATATCTATGCATATACACGTATATATATATATATATATATATATATATATATATATATATATATATATATATATATATATATATATATATATATATATATATATATATATATATATATATATATAATAAAAATATAATACATACAATTTACATATACAGGCTGTTTCATAACCTACCGTCTGATCAATAAAGTTGAGTTACAGGGTTGTACAGAGTAAAATGACGAGGTATTTGTCATTAATTAACGAAAATTCAAGATAAAATTTCCCTAGTAAATTAAATTAACTTTAAATAATATCATATCACATTACCCATGGCAATACTGAAGACTTATAAATCGTAATAACTACGTATCTACCTAAAGTTCATAAAAGGTCGTTAGGTAGGTAGATATACCCATTTTATTTATGAGTTTGTTGCAACAGCTGGTTTATTGCATTAGGTAAATTGGAAGGTACTCTCACGAAACAAACAAACAACGTAAACAAACGTTGTTTGTTTGTTTCGTGAGAGTGCGTAGCCAACTTTGGTGTCCGTGTATTCAGACCACCCGAAGGCCTACGACATGGCCTTACGATTCTTAGATTCAGTTTTACGTGCCTTCTGAGTACGTGGGCACCCAGCCAAGTGATGACATGTACAACCGTTGCTTAACTTTGCCAAAATATTACGATCCAAAAGCTTAGTCACGCTATGAGCGCTGCAGTATTTATGGTACTTAATTACTAATTTTTTAAATCTTAATTAGGCAGGTTACCTTTAATTCCGAAAAACATCAACTTACTTGTAAGCTGCGTACGACGATCATGCTCCATGTGTCGATCGTAAAGGTAAAGACACTTACGGTACCTTTTCATCAAAGGTACCTTTTTAAAAGCACACTAACTAGCACACTGTAGATCACGAGGTGGTGAAGCCGTTATACAACGCACTCCGACGGCACTGGCAGACCTCGTGGTCCAGCGAACTGTTCCTCCTTATCACTACGTGGTACGTGCACCTGCATGAATTGCATTCACTCCTACCTAAACACATCGAAATGTTAAAGTATTCAGAGTTTGAAAACGACCGACTTAGGTAACTATTTCACAACATAAGTTATTCCGGAAGTCCGAACGAAAATAATCCTAGCGTAAGACTGTGAAGACTGAGTGATCAGTTGGCAAATTGAAGTCGTAAAAAATAGCCAGCTAGGGATGTAACCAATGATATTTATTGAGTTCTGTTTTTATCGATATGTTATTATTGTCCCCGTACGAGATGGGCATGCATCTAACGCAAAATTGTTGTTTGTTTTTAAATTATTATTATAACATAAAAATTATTTAACTTTTTTATTTGATTTAGGTTACCGAAATTTGTAGATCATAGTCTTTTGTCTATGATCTACTAAGTTCTGTAACACATAAGTATTATTTAAGTAATGTTTACGTAATGTGTCGATATCGTTATATTATTAATGTGATATTTCTTTGGAAAATAAATGTTGTGACACATTTCATTTAAAAATTTATTTAATCGACATTAGCTGCTATCGATATCGGTACTGTGTCGAGCGGCTCGTTTGGCGGTAAAATTGCACTATTTTAAAGGCGGCATGCCCTTTGACACGAAAAGCCGACAATATTTTAATAGAATTAATAGAACCATAAAGGATACCGCCGCTGAGTGGAGTGTTGCTAGTTTAGGGAATTTTCCCTAATTTCGGGGTAATGTTTCTCGTTAATACTGTACAAAGGTAATTAATTGTGATGTTTTATGAAGACCTGGATTTTTTATTATTTTTCCTATTATGCCTGACAAGTCAGTAATATGTGGTTTCCGGATCGGACAGGGGGTTATGAAACACACTTTAATACACACGTGAGAGATGGTTTTATTATGGCCTGTCAAGAGACAGTTTGTTATAATACTGGCGCACCTTAGCCCTAAACGTGAATCGATTAGTTGCCATCCTGATCTCGAGAGGAAGCGCATTCCAAAGAAGTATAGCTAGTACCGAAAAAGAAGAGTGTACAACGCTTGAGCTATGAGAAAGACACTGAAGAAGAAAATTATTAGAAGAGCGAAGATATCTGTCATGGTTGGAGCAGAGGTACTGAAAGTGAGGCACTAGGTAGCTGGGGCTATTAGACGAATGATGAAAAGTGAAAAGAGTAGTCAACGCGCGCATGTTACGACGCTAACGTATAGGCAACCATGACAACCGTCAACAAACGATATGAGGACACATGAGCAAATTTACAAAGATTAAAAATGCACTGAATGCAATTATTGAGAAGTCGGTCAAGTTTATTGAGCAGGTCTGCATTCAGGTCGAGATAACACACATTACCATAGTCGATTATAAGAAAAACCAAGGTCTGCACAAGCATTGTCTTTGTCTTGACAGGTAGGAAGTTTTTCAGGCGGTAAAGAGAGCGCAGGACCCCGGTAACCTTTTGGCAGACGTTTGTAATCTGGGATTGCCAACTAAGTGTGGAGTCAATGTGTTAACCGATATCTTTAACGGAAGAACTGAGAGGTATATTAGTGCCATTGAATGTCACCGGTGGTAGTGCTGCCAAGTCCAGCCTGTTTATTATTCTAGAGCTCCCAATAACAATAGCTTGGCATTTCGGGATTGACACATAGACCGTACCCCTCCGACCAATCTTAAATTCTTGCTAAATCTCGATCCACAGCATCGATCGCATCTGGCAGATCCTCAATTTTGGCCTGCGAATAAAGTTGTAGATCGTCGGCGTACAAATGATACGAACACTGAAGATCCAGGGTAATGATATTAATGAATAAAGAAAATAATGGAGGAGAGAGTATGTCACCTTATGGAACACCAGCCTCTAGGTCTCGCCAACTCGATGAAGATTCATCGACTTTGACTGACTGCTGACGTCCACGAAGATATGAAGAGAACCATTCCAGTGCTTTGGAGGAGATCATAAGATAGGATAGGATGGATAGTAGGCTATCGTGACTGACGGTGTTGAAGGCGTTTGAGAAGTCAACCAGGACTAACAAATAAAAATTCTGATTCTGATTCTGACCGGCACAGTGATTCTAGTGTCCTCCACACCCACCCTCACATCGCCCGTCACTTTAAGCATAGCAGAGAGAGAGTACTATGCCCAGGTATAAAGCCGGACTGGTAGGGACTGAGGACATTGTGTTCATGCACAAACTGGGACAGTTGCTTATAAACACAAGCCTCAAGGACTTTGGAAAGGAAAGGGAGGATGGAAATAGGCCGGAATTGATTAGGAGCGACGGGATAACTCACTTTGGGTAATAGCCGAGCATATGCTTTACGCCAAATATTAGGAAACCGTCCAGAGTCAAGGGAATGGTTTATTATGTGGGTAATGGCAGGAAGAAAGTGGTCCAGGATGGTGATAATCATGTAGCGGCTGACATCATCTGTGATGATGTCAGCCGCGATGTTGGCTGTGGCCAACCGCTTTAGATTTAATCGAAAGGATTATCTTTTTGATCTCAGTCTCAGCAACTGGAGAAAAGTGAAACGGATTTATGTTTGGTCGAGCCAAGCTATCAATGTAGTCCACCGTTCGACTCATAGTCTGACGATCAAACTTTGGAGTGGAGACAAAATAAATGTTAATATCGTCAAGACTAAGAGCTGGCGGCGGATCCACTTGACTAATCCTACCGATACCCAGAGTCCCTAGGAACTTCCAGATATCGGCTGGGGAAGAAGAACAAATATTGTTGAAAATGGGTCTTCGTTTAGCATTTCGTATCATTTGATTACAACGATTCCTAGAAACTTTGTAGAGGACCAAATTTTCCGCAACGGTCCCGCTTAAACTTGCGAAATGCTCGGTCCCTGCGCCTTATCGCCATCTGAATCCCACGCGTCAACCAGGGTGCAGGCGGTCGTTTCAATTTAATTCTCGTTACTGGGGCATGAACATCATATAATTTGATTACGGTTTCGTTGAAAATGTTTAATTTCACATCAACTGTAGCTGCTGCCTCCAGAGGCCCCCAATCAATTTTCGATGCATCCAAATTTAGATTATCGATGTTCATACCTGCAAAGCAACGCCTGTACAGAACCTTGGGTTTGGGTTTAGGAGGTTTAAGAATATAGGAAATATAGATGCGAGAAATCGGGTGCGGGATGTTGACCGTGAGAGGATACGAGGGAAGGAGCCGAGGTGAAAATCAAATCCAACCATGTATCTTTACTGTTGGTATTATGATGTGAGGCATTCAACGGTAAAATTTGAAGACCAACAGATTCAACAATGGTGTGGAGTTTTCGGGAACGATGGAAGTTTGGGAGCAGGAGATCGGTATTTAGATCACCCATGATGATATGATGCTCGTACTCAGACCCTAAAGATTCTAGAACCAATTCCAAATCGGTGAAGTAATCGAATTTTCGTTCTGAAATAGTAGTATGAAGTTGAACGATACATTTGAAAATATTGTCAGTTTTTCTTAAGAAGTGAATGTTTGAAATGTGATGAAAAATTTAAACAAACATCTGCATTTCTTCTGCTCTGAAAAAAAACTATCAAGCCTATTAATTAATAACGAATCCTAAAATTAACCCATTCAAAATACATTGTTATTGTAAAACAACACAAAAATAAAGTCTTTAACAAAAACGTTCAGCACAGAGTGCGTTTTAGATTCAACAGAGCTTTGAAACGCACAAAATCGTTTGAAACAAAGGCATACTTTATGAATACAAATGTAATTAAAAGCATCGGCAATTTCATAGTTACAACATTGAAAGAAAACATATACTTCAGTGAGAATTGGTTATCATCAAAGGATTAATTTAGTGAAAATGGTTGACTTTGATAAAGTAGTAAGTAATTCAAATCGAGTTGAGTACTTAATTGGCTGGTTTAATTGACGTAAAGGAATTAAAATTATTGTTTTCAGTAATTATTTCACAATAAAAATAATGCATTTATATCGGTCTTACCGCTGAATCCAATATTCGTTTATGAAATTTTAGATTCATTTTTGACAAAAGCTCTATACAAAATATGTCAAACACGTATCTAGAATCTCCAAATCCATGGATAGATTGAATATTGAAACCGGTCATTAACCTATTTCATAGAAGGTGATTATGGATTTAAACCGTTCATTACATTGTTGAAAGGATAACCTTATTTTTCATAATATATTATAGTTGGGATTGCACAACATTGGCATATGTTAATCTACGTTAGGTTCTAAATACATTTTCTATTTCCCCTTACTAAATATCGGTAGGTCCATTCATTTCCATCTTAGAAAAAGTGTGAGTTTCATCAAAATCGTTATGGTCGTTAAAAGACTAATTACAAAAATATTTTAAATAATTATTTATGAAAAATATTTTAATTAATAATAAAATACAAGAAACGTTTATAGCAAGTACAATTAGTGGCACTACTATAACATATTTGATCTGATATGTGGAATTGGATTATTGAGATATATTGTAACCTTTGTTACATTGTTAACATGGCAATGGCCTTCGAATTTTCTGGCCGTCAATATACAGAGTGTTATACTACAATCCACCAAAGACCCGAACTTTAAGTTGCCAATAAATGAAATAAATTTCAAATACCTGAAAAACATTCTAACCATCGTTGCAAACAAAATTAAAATACTTTAAATAGCACGCTTCAGTACCAGTCCAAGCCCATCACTATAAACATCAATAGTCACTTACCTAATAAAAGAATTTATCACACCGACATCAAGACACGGTTCACCGGCAGAACTTTGCTAATGAGTTTACTTCTTATTGGCATTAACAGAGGGTTAGCACGGGTTTAGCCACGACACGACTAGCCGGAATTCGATCAGTTATCGGCCAATCAATTGGCTCGGTTCGAATTCTACCTTGTTCAGTCTACAGAGCCGACTAATCAATATGTCGATAGGTATAGTAAATAGAGGTGATTCATGAGATAACTAAACCCTTGATAAGTCCAGTTAAAGTTAAGAACTCTCATTTCAATTCCAGTTGAACTTTCAGTCTTCATGCACCGTTTGCTCGCTCCAACAATAGTAGAAAAGTAAAATGGATATTGTTAAAGTTGTTGCTTCAGTATTGTAATAGATATTCAGCAAAACGCTACATTAGATTGTTTTACGTTTGCGATCGTAGAGATGAACGGACTTGTCTAAGAATTGTTTTACAAATTTTGGCATATAAGTCTAGTATAGCGAGAACAAGCTAGTGAAGAGTGAGCAGAAGGCGAAACTATCTTCCCCCTCTTCACCTAAGCTGTCTGATCTCAAGTGGTCTCACTTATCGAACGTAACGCTAAAGTAGAAATATTGCAACTTTACGCTGATTTTCTGTGCAAGGTGATACTATGATTTCTTCAGTCGTTCACTCTTGATAGAGTGGTCGTGGTCCTTTGATTTTGTTTTCAGGCAGACTGCGCTAAGTGTCTCCATCGGCTTCTATTCCGTGCATCCCGGGAGCACTCTACCACCGATTTATGCGTCACAGTTTTTATTAGGTCAGTCCAACGAGTGGGTGACCTTCCTCGGGACCGTTTCCCCTCGGCGCGCCCTGGACGACAAGACGCTCGATGGAGTTTTCGTTGCGGATGATGTGCCCGAAATATTTGAGGATTTGTAGTTGCACAGTGGACGACAATCTCTCATTTATTTCTAGTTCTTTAAGGATGGAAACGTTTGTGCAGCGTGTGGTCCAGGGTATTTTAAGTAGCCGTCTCCAGCACCACATTTCGAGGTCGTCAATTTTTCGGCGTTCCTGCAGTCGGATTGTCCAGGTTTATACTATTATGCTCTGCTCTAATAAATAATGAAATATTTTGTACGTGATGGGTATAGAAACAAGAAACAAACAAAAAATATTCAACCACAAAACTTTTATTCAAAATATTCAATGACCCGATATTATAGTACACCTTTAGTACTTTCATAAAAGAAAAAGCATATTTTCGTTCAGCACACTTGTTCATTGTAAAATCACATACATATGCAGTTATGCGTTTGTTAGATGCTCGAATATGTTCTGAAATATTCACAACGGATCACTTCAGAACTTGTATGCAAAATTTTTCTGCACCAACTACTTGTTATGTAAGAAGAACACGGAGACTGTTGTTTTGTACATGTCTTTGTTTTTCAAATGAAGGCCAAAATGTCCTAGCTATTCTGGCACAACTTCTACGTATGTTTTCCCTCTTTCCCTTTCCTGTACAAGCGGTCAAATGGTCTGTTGGTTACTTGATGGTCCCCTCGACCGCTATAGAATCTAGAACCTCTATGCGCTCTTCATGTATTTATATATCCATTATACGCATGTTGTAGTAGTTTGTTTGTTTGTTCAGTTGCCTCGCCGTTTAGCACTGCGCTCAAAACAATACTTTGAACACATACATAGGCAGGCAGAGACAACGGAACGTCACTTGCTTCTATCCTATGAAATATGGTCATGGGGGTTACAACACTTTGTAAGATACATAATTTGTGGTTTTGTTAAGTCCCCCGATTTAATCTTAGTGTGAGAGTTGCCTTTAAATACAGCAGTTTTTTTTATAAAGGTACAAGGATCTCTTGTGATTATTACTGGAAACTTTAGTTACAAGTTATACCTCAGTACTAAAATAATCTTTATATTTTATCTTTAGTAAAACTATATGCTAATTTAGAGTATGGCGTTTCAGTACTTTGTAGGTTTTCTCAGAAAATTCTACTATCGTGGAATTTCATCCAATTTACGAAAAAGATAATCAACTTTTTGTTCATTAAACGCACTCGGCCATACGATGAAAGCTTAAAATAATACTCCTTTGTAATTACGAAGTTTACTGAGTAGAATTATTCTCAAGTGAGTTGTGAAGCCTTTCGGTGGAGAGACGACCGTTTGCACGCAGTGTTTAAATGTAATCTGGTCCAATTGGCACCGTGTACCTCTTGACCTTTGAAGTTCATACATACAAATACACTCCCGCTTTTTTTCTGTCGGGGTAAGCAGAGACAATAGAATGCCATTTGCGTTTATGCTCATAAACCTCACATTGTGTGAGGTTTGTCCTTTATATTGATCACTCTATAGTACATGTGCTATTAAAACCTCTTTTTTATGCCAATACCAATACCAATTTGCATACAAGTAATCGGTCAGTATCGTCATTAGCGACTGTTGCATAAAGAAGATGTTAAATGAGACTTGGACTTCTTACATCGATTTTCAAATATTGATGATTTTTTAATATAGTTACCAAGAGACAAAACCTAGAAGTGTGCGTGGTATAGTGGCAATATTCTCCTATTGACTCACAGTGCAACTGTGAAGCAAATTGAGTGAGGCTTAAGCCTAGAGTAAACTACAAAAGTCTGTAGAGATGAAAAAGAAAGAGGTGAAGATCAAGATAATATAATAACACTCTGCTGACAAATCAGCGCTTCTATTCAACGATTCAGAATATTGTCCTCTTCGTAGATTTTATGTAATAAATAGGTACATCATCCAAGCGTTGTCCCGGTTTCGATCCAAGACCCACGCCTTGCGGCCTTGGGCCCGCATTAATGCCAAATAATGCATTTGGCTGCAATAGGGAATATGCGTGTGATTTAGATATAAGCAAATATATTTTTATGACAATCTTTATCTGTAAAGAAAGACACCTCTAACATTATTTTATATTTAAACACTCTAAAATCGCGAATATTAATTAATAAAAGGTGAAAAATTTACCCGCGAAATTTAAAATGTCGAAACGCAACGTTATTGCCTAGACACCAACGTGACGACACGGTTCGCATAAGATATGTCAAAAGTGTCAAAACCAAGGTCAAAACAGTACCAAACATTTGACAGAGATGGTAAAACATTTGACAGAGGTAACAGTTAACAACTCAAACGTTGACAACGCTGACGTAACTACAAAGCGCGCTAAAATAGGGTTGTTCAAGCCAGCGTTATGTCATTGCAATTTTCAACATTTAATTTAAAATAAATATTGACTTCTCCACGATTAATATTTTTTACGGTATCATATTAACATAAATAAATGATAGCAACAGTAAAAAAATCATGCATATTCCCTTTTAAGTAACCGCAGATCAGTTACAGTTTTCCGAACTTTCAGTATTCCCATACCTCTCTTTTGATCTTTTTGTTTGAGTTCCTTATGAGAGATTCTTAAGAAAATAGTCTGCATTAAAATTTAGTTCCAGATTCAAATAAATGACTAGCTCTAGCACAGTTACAGTAATTAATGTTAAAAGTTACACTTACAAAGTTACCACCAGGTTGAAAATTTTAAGGTTGTTCTCTTAAAGTCAGCGTAAAGTTGCAGTGTTGTGTAGTTGGGATTTCATTCGTACTTACAGCGACAGCAGGGGTATGAAAGGATCCCCCCCGTGGGATCTCCACCTTGTCGTGGTGGGGGGGCTTAGTAACCGTGGATTTGATTTTCTCCCACGGTGAAGCTAAGCAGGATCCAGGGAGGGGACGCTCCACGTGGGCTTGCGTGAGGCCTGCGTAGGATGCGTCCATAGGTGCGGGTGCGGGGGACAGTTCTGTCTGTCCCTCGCAGTCGGGTGCGGTCGCGGAAGGAGAGGCGTGTCGGTGTTGCGTTGCCGCGCGCCCTATCTCCCGCGACCAAATGGGGGCGCACCATCTTTGCGTCGCAGTGGGGCCGCAGAGGAAGAGGAGATGCGGTGTTGCTTTGCCGTCCTCCCTATCCTCTGCGGCCGCTGGGTGTTTTGGCGGCGGAGTTCAACACCTTCATCCGCCGCCAAGGGGGTTTCGTTCGGGGCCCGCCTGACCATCTGGCGGGCCAATACCCGTCGGGAGGTAGCGAGGAATGCTTCGGTGAAACCCTACCCTCCGACACATGGGTACATGAGGAGCACGGGTTGGTTTTTAGTCAGTAAGAGTCTGACAGTCCCCTTCGTCCTTCCCCCCAGGGCGAAGGGACTCCATGAGGATTTTCCAACCCGACACCAAAAAAAAAAGAAAAAATGGGTATGAAAGGATACATCAATCATTCTGGGCCTCGGCGCAAAATTACACTGCAATGTAAAGATTACTATGCACTTTAAAAGAAGATTACTTAAAGGACTAAACGAACAATATTCCATAGAAATCCAACTATAACTATTAACCTCATCGCGTTTATCAAAATTAGAAGAGCACCGTAGGTGCTACTGTGGCCTATACTCCGACTTGTGCTTTGTTGTAACTGAGTTAAAATAGACATTTGATACATACAAAAATACAAATAAAGACATCATATTCCCTTCTACGTCAGTCAAATAATAAAAAGATACACACTTCAAATACTGCTGCTCTATTCTCTATGTAGATTGCGTTGAAAAGCCAGTTACAACAAGGATAATATTAAACTGCACTATCGTGAAAAGGCAAATTACTGAATTATAAAAACACGATTTCGAGAAATAAATAAAAATAGTTCTCGTACAGTTTTAGGCCTTTAACATTATATAGTAAGCATGACATTATATGACATTGATATCATTGTGTATGTATTTTATGATGATTTCAGCCGTGTTAAAAATATTAATATAAAATTTGAGATTTTAAATAAATCGGATAAAAATATATTTAAAAAAACGACGAACTTGTGTTATGATATTCTTTATTCTTTAAAGAAAGATCAATTAATAACTTGCTGGGAAAATCACTCATATTCATATGTTTTCTGCAAAAAATATGCATGAATTATATTATGATGGCACTTTTTAAAGCGCACGGATTTGAATCAAAGCAAACCGATCACGCAGTGCGTGGTTCGCAGTGGTCCCTACTGCTCTATCATGAGCGCGGGACCTAAGAGCGAGACTAGCAATAAAACACGTTAGATGCGCGCTCTGGCCACTTTAGTGTGGCAAAACACTGTATATGGCTATATAGTATTTTGCTTAGGTTAAGGTTGTTCTTTTTTTTTTAAATACATGGTTTTTACTGTAGTATATCTCTATAAATAAACGTCGTATAATAAAAAATTACATATTACGCTATAGTAGACCTTAAACCGAGCAGAATAAGCTTTGTTAAGCAAAAACACTGTATTCTTGAATACAGTGTTTTGCCTTTTCACGACAATGCATTATAGTGTGGTGATTGAAAACTTCCAAGAACCCCGAGGAACAGATGGATTGAAAACGCCATTTTGCTATTGCTCTGCTTTATATTGTGAAATTTAAGCTTCAAAAGTTTATGGTCTCGGCGAAGTAGGGCACTGCTTGAATGTTTTAAGTGTATTGATTAATTGTTGATGCAGAACGATATTGAAAGAGTAATGGCGATCGGGAATGGCGATATGGATTCGAAGGCGGGCAAACATTACCCATGCATATCAGAGTACTGGTGGTACCTACGAACTTAAAAGTTACTTTATGCATAACATAAATTACATTGTATCTAATATTAATGATCTTCTTGCCATGCTCTCTATTAATTTAGAGTCGGTGCAGTGTGTATAGCTTATATAACTATTATAGTAATCATTATTTCTGATCACGTACTACTCCTTCTTCTACTTAAAGGACGATTACTTTCTTCTTTCCATAAAAAGACAACGATCATAATAGGAATAAATACCGTAGCAAGTATAATTATAAAGATTAAAAAAATCAAATTAAATAAAACTGTTAAGCGAAGCCAATATGTGGAATACAGACTGTACTAATAATGTTTTTTGCTTTAAGGAGTATGTGCGGAGTAAGGCTGATAGATAAAGTGAAAATAGTGTTATGCGAGATAAGTGTGGTCTGAAAGAAGATGTAGTGATAAAGATTGAAAAAGGAATGTTGCGATGGTTTGGACAATTGGAACGGATGGATGAAAGGAGAAATACGAAAGAAGTGTATCGTGTAAGAATGAATGGAGATGTCGGTAGGGGACGCCCAAGACGGACGTACGCCGACCAAATAGGTGACGTACTAAAAAAGGGCCAAATTAAAAGCACCCGTAACCGGCGAACATGTATGATGAGGTTAATGAATGTCGAGGAAACGAAAGAGGTGTGTTTGAACCGGAGCATTTGGCGTTCCATAGTCTCTGCCTACCCCAATGGGAGACAGGCGTGACGATAGATAGATAGACTAATAATGTGTGATTCGACGATTTTTGTACCTATCCTCATTATAAAAAATATTTTATTGTTCTCATGTAAGCAGATACTGTATCTTTTTATGAGAATAAACTTCTTTAAGCCGGGTGAGGCAGCGAAAGCCTAGCGGAGATACCAATGGACTGCCATGCAGAAGGTATCGGGTTCGAATCCACGGCGCACACCAATGACTTTTCAAAGCTAAGTGTGTATTAAATTGTTAATTATCGCTTGCATCGTGCCTCGAAAAGCACGTTAAACCGTCGGTCTCGGCTGTCATGAAGATCTTTGACAGTCGTTGCGGGGAGTCAGTACCCTCAAATAAAATGATACTGGTTTAAACAATAGAATATCGCTATCCCTTTGGGTTGCAGAGATCAGACGGGAGTCGCTCTGTGGAAAAGTTGATATTCTGTCATATCTGGTTAGACCCGTAAGCGGACCTCGGCTACAAGGCGTGTCAGTCTTGGATGCAACCGGGATAACGCTAGGGCGATGATGAAACTTCTTAAAACCTAAAACCTAGCAAGTACTTCATATACATTCCACCAGCCGACCAAACCCGAAATAACTTTTTTTGGTTTCGACAAAGTATTGACAATAGTAATATTTATTTAACGGGTATATATGCACACACGCACACTCACACGCACACGCACACGCACACGCACACGCACACGCACACTCACACGCACACGCACACGCACACGCACACGCACACGCACACGCACACGCACACGCACACGCACACGCACACTCACACGCACACGCACACGCACAAGCACACGCACACGCACTCGCACACGCACACGCACACGCACACGCACACGCACACGCACACGCACACGCACACGCACACGCACACGCACACGCACACGCACACGCACACGCACACGCACAAGCACACGCACACGCACACGCACACACACACTCACATACACACACACACACACACACACACACACACACACACACACACACACACACACACACACACACACACACACACACACACACACACACACACACACACACACGCACGCGCGCGCATCCACGGCAATCCACGGCGCGCACCAATGACTTTTCGGAGTTATGTGCGTATTGAATTGTTAATTATCGCCTGTCCCGTGCCTCGGAAAGCACGTTAAGCCGTCGGTCCCGGTTGTCAAGAAGATCTTTGACAGTCGTTATAGGGCGTCAGTACCTTCTAAATTAACTGACACTAGTCTAAGCCATGGAATAGCGCTATCCCTTCGGGTTGTGGAGGTCAGACAGGCAGTCGCTCTGCGGAAAAGCTAATATTCAGCCAAATCCGGTTAGACTAGAAAGCGGACCCGGACCGGACTTAGAGGATGATGAAACTATAAATAGAAAAAATTAACTCAATATTTTAAAAATAAAGGGTCCTGTGTGTGATGTGTGATGAAGCTTTTTAATTATAGAAGATGCTCTGAAAATGAAAACGAATTTATTCAAAAAAATATGTATTACACTTAACGTTACATTATGAATTTGCAATATAAAAATTGTATTGCTTTTTACGGAAGACAAGTCAATACTATCACAAGACATCAAAATATGGGACTCTTGAAAACACAGCACCAAGTAAAAATGAGGTATGATTCGATGTCTTGATGGTACAATTTGGTTATAGTAATGAGCTCGATGGTGCCAAGAGGCCCCTTAACCCTCATCACCTACTAGATAGCCCCCAAGGGCTATCGACGTCCAGAATAGCAATTGATTTATTTGTAAACTAGCTGTTTCCTGTGGTTACACCTGTGTTGTTTTCTGTGTTTCGGTGTTTCTCACTCTTTAGTTCAGGTGAGTCAATTCAAATTCGAAGGGATTATTTCTTTAACTTTTTTTATACTCACGTCTTGATCCCCAAAGGGATAGGCAGAGTGTAATATTACATCCACATTTCGCCTTATGAATTTTAGGCCCTACATAAAACGCTTTTTTTAGAATTCGGAAAAACCTAGTAACACTTTTGCCCGAGCAGGGAATCGTAGCCGGGACCTCCTAATCAGCAGACGCATACGCTATCCACTGGACCAGGGAGGCAGTATTTCTTAATTACTAAGTAATTTTTGCGCGCTTTTCCTAAGGGTTCTGGGTTAAAATGTAGGTTAAAATAATAATATATTATGTAGCTTTACAGACTCCTTTATCTTAAGGTGATGGGTTAAAGAACAAAACAGATTTAAAAAAATAAATAATATGCACTGTTTGTACTTTGGTTTTATTTAAATAAACATAAGGACTTCGCAAATCATATTTATTTTGAAATCTGAGACACACATCAGTTTTATTTCTATGTTAAGATTTAGTATGTGACCGACACCGATGGTAAGACATTTTCGTAATATGACAGAGTAATATTACAACTCTGCCTATCCTTACGCGGATACAGACGTGAGTCTATAAAAAATGTCCAACATACAAACACACTTGCGAATTTATATTATTAGTAGGGTTTATTATGTTCGAGCGAGGCACGAAACAGCGTACAGAGTGCGGCAAAACAAAAAACCAAACACGATGGCTCGGCCGCTCGGTCGCTCGCCCGCGGCGGCACACGCGCTTGCCTCGGCCGGGGCACGTCCACACAGAGCGCGCAGCCTCGCGCGCCGATTCCTCGCGAGGCTGCGCGCTCTGTGTGGACGTCTCTAATTCTTTAGCTCGGGCGCACGCGTGCGGCCGGCCGCGGCTGCCGTGCGCTTTCCTCGACCGAGCCACGTCCACACAGACCGAGCAGCCTCGCGAAGCATTTTCCGCGCGAGGCTGCTCGGTCTGTGTGGACCCGCCTATTGAAATGTGTTTTTAAATGTGTTTTTAAATGATTTAGCAACGAGAGATAAATATTGAACATATTTTACATGGAGCTTATGTCAAATATAATATACTAGCTTTTGCCCGCGGCTTCGTACGCGTTAAATTCGGGGTAACACAAATCTACTTTCAGTCTCAAGTTGTGTGAAGACACTCCTGATTATTCTAAAGACTTCAGAAACTCTATATGGTACAAAGTAGCTCGGTTAGTATTCATGGCACTATATACCTAACGACGAACTTACATCGCCTTGCATACAGTCAAATGTCAAAGCCATGTTCCAATACATGTCATGTCCAATATATATCTATAAACACTTTCGCATTTATAATATTATTAGAAAAAATCGTTTCAGCCGTTTAAGTGTAGTATATAATTATTAGTTTATATATGCAATGTAATCACCGTGCACAATATGACATTATGTATGATGTGAAAGTACCTACTGACAGATATACGATGGCACATGCGCACTCAATTATTACAGCGCATGCGTTCTTACTTCCAAGAGGTGACTTTGTGCCTCAAACTTCAAGCCTCCCTACAATCCCTCCTAGATTAATTTTTGCATCTTATGGTAGCCTGTTTCCATCTTCATGGTCCAGTATATCTCTATATCAAATTTCAACAAAATCGGTTCAGCCGTTTTAGCGTGAAAACGGAACATACATATATACATACACACTTTCGAATTTATAATATTAGTAGGGATATCGGATGCGATCATTAGTATAGTCGCTAAAACGACTCGAAGTTCTGCCATCTGGTGACCACTGAGTGACGTATTGCGGTGCGTTGGAGGGGCGGCGGTGCTTGACAAGTGTTCCTGAGAACTCGTCTGGCAAGGGAACGGCAATCTGGTTCGAAGCGGCGAGCCATAAGTACCTCGTGAATCTGTCCTCGGTCCGTTAGAAGACTTTAAGTGGAAGTGTTACCATGTTAGACTATAATTGTGAAGATAACGTACTTTGTGTCCTGAAATAAACTGAGTGTATTGTACTCAGTGTGTATTCATTGCGAAGAGACCCAGTTGTGCCCACATAGAACTGTGAAGCGTTGATACCGGCCAAAAATCAAGCTACCCGTCGTCATATATATCTCTACTGTCTTTAGTAGCCAAATACATCGATGGATATAATATTGAAAACGGGCATAGGACATCAGTCACTCTAGAGAAAATCTAAATACCTATTCTTTCTGGTTAGACTAGAAAGTCTAACCAAATTGTTTCGAGAGCCTTGTCGTGTCTGGTGGAAAAATTCCTTTGGATCGTCGGCTCTAGAGAAAATTTGAGCTGGAGTATGTAGTGTAACCACTAAAATACCACCCCGACCGCCTACCATAGATGGGGAAAAGACACGGCGCAATAGGAGAAAGACTGGCTTGTTCCTGTACCCAGTCTGATACAATGCCTGGACGATGATCATAATAACTTTGCACGTACTGATGGTAAACGAGTTTAAAGATATATATGCTGTGGCCTACTTGATAGGTGCAGGTATTCCTATGCATTTAAACTAGACGTATACATTTAAACTAGACGTATGCGTAGCCGTACAGGAATTTTGAATTTAAATAAATTGCTAGGATTGTTACCTACAAAATATGAGCTAAACATCAGTTACGCCGCGCCGTGGCCATAGTTGCAGTAACGTATGTCGAAACGCCGCAGTAAAAAGAATGTTTCAGCTGGTTTTGATTGACGCTCGTTACATCTATATTATCACATCATCATTATAACAGCATCATTAGCCTTGATATAATATGATGTATCCTACGTCACAGCGGCTCAGCATTAACAATTTACGTTATTTATTTTTAAAATGAGTCAGCATAGAAACCGCGAATTGAATATATTTATACGAATATCTCTGAACAACTGATGACACATACCATATCTTCAAGGAGTTTTGATACTGAACCTACCTGGTTATACTCGTTTAAATACAATGTCTTAGGTATAGTGAGTTAAGTTCAAAGCAAAGTATCATTATAAAATAAAGATATTGCTGTACCTCATCAGTTTAATACTTAATAAAATATATACTTACCATTCTACACCACAGGAGTTCACGTCGCCACGTTTTTAATTTAACGTTCAAATCAACATCAAAGTTGTCCATTGTAATAACTTCTTTAATAAAACAAGTGCTTACAACAAGGCATTACAAGATTCACGACTACCATTCCTTTATATTACACCTATTCTAAAATTTCATATAAACTTGAAGTTTAAAACGCGAATAAATGTAAAATTTTTAGAAGTCGAGTTGTTTTATTAACCTTTTTATTTTTATTCTCAATAACTGACGAAAGACTAAGCATAACGACCCACTTACTTAAATATCCGCGCAAAACCTTCAGCGTATGTACTATCGGTCGTAGAATTTGGTCGGTATGATGCACCAAATCGCCGAGCAGTCAGCATTAAGTGACAGCGGCGGCTCATTCGGTCGTGTATCTTTTCCCGGGTTGTTAAGCTCAACGGAAGGTTCGACGACGCGCTGATGAATCATAAACACTAAAAGTTTCGTGCCGCAGATGTGTCTCGATACTAAGATGCATATCATTTTGTGTTTACACACGTGTCTTTGCTCGATTTAATATTTAAAAGTAGTAATATTGTTGGCCGTCTAGTCAAGTTCTTGGTACAAATAATGAGAAGAACCTACGCATTATGGACGTTTGTGTAGAAAACGCAGAAAAGCAACGAAGAGCTACCGAGGAGTGGGCGAAGGCGACATGTGTAAAAAATGTCATTGATCTCCGCCAAAAAATGTAGATGCATACCTATCGCTTTAATTCAGTCATTGTCAAAAGTAAAGACATGTGGCCTTTGATACATTCAAGTGAAAGTAATTAACGCGAACCTAATGGGTGGTAATTTTCCTAATGGATCCTCAGCGGAGATACAAATAGATAGCCATACAGTTGACCTGGGGTACGAATCCTCGACGCCAACAATCAAACTTTCCTCTTCGAAAGTTTGGTTGTTGTCGCTGACAATGGATATGAGTATTCAATTTATACTGGTCGCTACACGTTTGTGCGTGAATAGCCCGTTAAACCTCCAGTTCACGCTGCTATAATTTCAAGAAGTCATTTAGCTATGAAAAGCCGGTTTCGTCTAGAATAGGGTTTTGGCTTGTATAAGTGATGTAAACAACCAAAATGCAGAAATAAATATGGCTTTATGTCTTTTATGATGATCTCCGACAGGTGTTCCTGAAAGTAGCCCCTTAAGTTTATGAGTGCTTTTTACGTGTCTCAGTCAACGGGTTTAATATTTTTCAACATCTCTATCACCATTCATTAATAATTATTAGTCTCTTTTTACGCCCTTGCCAAAGATATTGATTACACTGCTCTCAGTTTCTTCACGCTTTCAATGTCACCTGATCGTAATGTTATTATTAATCGAATGGCCAATGTCTAGACACAATTGAATATTAATGATAACCGGCGAGACAATAGTCGTGTTCAACTATTGAGTTTCACCAAATATCTGTCCGCTAAAGTGTTTCCCTGAAAGTACAGTCCACAACTAGTAGTGGAGGATAATATCTGTAACACTACAGTTGTGTTACAGATAATATTATCCTCTACTACTAGTTGTGGTATCATTATTTTGGCAATTCCCCAATATTAATGCTGTTACATAATAATATTTTACAGCTGGAAGGTTTGTTTGGTCAAGATAAACTCTGTTATCAACAGTCCCGTTTGAAATGCCTTTTAGAGCTAGTTTAATTAGAACGCCAAGTATTCAAAATATGAGCGAAGAAGCTGTAACTATTCTGATATTTATTCAGTCGAATGTATAAAAAAATAATGCTGTCTGAGCTTAGTAATATCAAGGTATTTTTATAAATATAAATGTATTCAAGCATTCAGCGATATTGATGGTCAAGACGGCTTCATCACCAAATTTCACGCTGAATGAATGTAATCGTAGTCACTTCATAACTATGCTGTTTTAACGTCATGCCTTTTGTCTCAAACACTATATCAAATAATATATATAAAATTAATACGAATGTTACATGTTATACTACCACGGCTAGAACACCAAATCGGTATTGATGAAATTTAGCATAATTATGATTAAATAGGGTCAAACTTAGGAATTATTTTTTCTTTTCATAAATCTGTCACTGAGACTAATATGATAGACTGAGACTTTGTGTAAAGTTTATGTACACCTATGTCTTTTCTGGTTTGACAAGTATTAGGTCCTAATATGTTAATAACACAACGTAACACAAGCGAAGCCACTGGCAAAACCTGTTACCTATTTAATATTTCTTTATTTGTAACTTTATTCACGTTACAGCCATGATGGCATAGAGCCTTTTCATGAAGCCGTAGAGCCGATATTTCAGTCGTCAAATAAACCTTAGATGAAAATTGATTTGAAAGAACGTTTCGACAGTTTGATAAGGTTGATGGATTCAATAATTCAGAGAGCGTTTTTGCAGGTTTTGTATAGGCAATATGTCAAATTAATTTCTGAGATTAGCTATCTGACGTTTGAGAAATTAGCTCCATTTTATACTGAGCGGCTAGTTACCGCGCGATACTTTTTAGAGCTCCGTAATAAATTAAGGTTGTTTATAGTTATGCCATGACCATCTGGTGATTTTCAAAAAGGTTGCGCTTATTCAAAATAGTGATTAAGCATTAACTTACTCCAAGGACTGATATTTGGTAACTAACTGAACATATGGAGTTGATCATCCTTGGTTTAAAAATAGGAGGTGATCGAAACGATCAGACTGATCGCCTGATGGTAAGCAAGTTGCAAGTAGCGCTTTGAATGGGCAAGAGAATAGGCGGAGCAGCGCGATAAGGGAGAAGGAAAAAGGTTTGGGGGCCGCGGAATTTATTCTCACCGAAAACAACGCATACTTTACGTCTTTTCTTTCTCGTGTGAGCGTGTGGCCAACTCCGGTGTCCGAGGTTTCAGACCGCCTGAAGGCCTCCTCATGGCCTAACGATTCTTATCCTGAAACAAGAACCGGGACCGTCAGCTTTACGTGCCCTCCGAAGCACGGTAACTCTCTGATGTAAATGCCACAATCGACAAGTCAAAATAATTTACGTCGATACTCAGTGAGAGGGTTATACTTTCTCAGTCTAATTGACGCCTTCATGCAGTAATCCGCAAGGCTGTACAACGAAATTTGTACATAATACCCTTTTTGCTACATTTTATTCGTTTAGTGATTATTTTTACTCGGCGTACTTAAAAATATATTTTTATGCGTGGGTGTCGTAAAACGCACTTGGTTTATCTTAACATAACTCATATAGGTATGTACACTATTGAGTTATGAGATAAAAAAGAGAAGTTCGCGTTCATATTTATTTAATATCAGTCATTGTTGACTGAGGACTTTTGCTCGTCTAAAAAAGTATTTCTTATCAGATTTACCACATGAGAAATATTTTATATCACGAATAGTTAGGTTTTTCTAGCGGTGGGTAAATAAAACAATCAGAAAGTTAGACAAAACTTACATTTAGATTTAAGAATTTTATCAATTGCCTGATTTTCTGTACAAAACTCTTCTTTTTTAGGGGTGGATGCACATCTGACTGATGATGATATGTCATTGCCAACATATTGACATTATATTAGTAGAAAAACCTAACGTTTTTCTAGCGGTGGGTAAATAAAACAATCAGAAAGTTAGACAAAACTTACATTTAGATTTAAGAATTTTATCAATAGCCTGATTTTCTGTACAAAACTCTTCTTTTTTAGGGGTGGATGCACATCTGACTGATGATGATATGTCATTGCCAACATATTGACAACGATGCACAATTTTGCTGAGTTTACGATTGAAACCCAAATTACGAGCTGATTTTAAACTTCTTGAAGCGAGCAGAATGACTATCCCTAACAGATGTTCAGAGCTTATCTACTAAAAACACCGAGGTGTTCGTCGATGTCTCTAAAATGCCTGGCGAATCGTAAATAGTATCACAAAGTCACCATATGTCATGCGTGCGTCCATCCTTATGTATAAGAGCATGTTATGCAACAATAGCCAAAGATACGTCTGAAGCGACGCCACATGCGTTTCGTCCTCGTACCAAATAGTACAATCCATTATCACCCCAGTCCTGGCCCCAGGAATTCTTTATTATCCAGTATGGAGTCTCCTTTCCGGATTTGGATTCTGAAAGTAATTGAAAAAGAGATCAGTTCTTTGTAGGGTTCCGTAGTAACCTACAAGGAGCCCTTATAATACCGCCATGTCTGTCCGTCCGTATGTTCCACCGTTCGCAGTCGGTTCTCTGTGCCAGTTGTTTTCTATATTTGATGTTTTTGCGTACACTATACATAATAAATGAACAATACACAATTATACATACACGTACAAGCTTTTTATTTCCTCAGATGCAGTAGGTTTCCTCTTTAAAAAGGAATGCTGTGAATTTAATTGAACAATGAAAAACATTTTCCGTTGACCCCATTGCGTTCCAATTACAGAGAAAAAAGGAAAATTAACATGAAGCTATAGGTATAGTCAAGGTTGGTTAGATTTATTGTGACTAGAGAGACAACAGCTAAACACTACACAAACGAATTTCACTAGAAATTTGAAAATTGCAGCACGAAGTAAAGTGATTAGAAACTTCGCAAATCGTTTGGATTGTTCGCTGACTGCAATCCCAGTTCACTAACTACGGAATTCAATATTCGAAATATAAATATGGATAGATCTGTAGATTTTAGATTCGTTTTTGACAGTTTTTGACATGAGCTCCATACAAAATATGTCAAACACGAATCTCAAATCTACAGATCTATCTATAGTTCGAATATTGAAAATGGCCGTAATACGCAATGAAAAGTGAGAGAACATATTATAAACTGATTGGAATTCTGGACGTTCGATCAATATGCCATCTAGGCATTTGCTCATCCTCTTTAAATGCTATGGCTAAAATAAAGCTTGTCTTATGCGGTGTTCCATTTTTACAAACCCTATATTTTTAAACATTGACAGCGCTTGGGGACTCGAGACCTTTCTTGAATTACTGAAAAGAAGTCCTTTACATTTAGTTGTAGCTCAGCTTATCAAAACTGTCTCATGATATTATTCACAACTGCATGTAATTACAACATCACAACTTCTGTACAATTTCGCAAGTTTCTAACACATATAATAAAGGCAATACGGATGTCATATTGTCGCTAAAAGGTTGAGCGTAGAACCTATTACGACCTCATTTCAGAAATTGAAACCGTTACAGTCATCAATGGCTCGTTTTGCAGCCATATTTCCATCTTATGTATTCAAATGAGCAACGACTTTTGCTGAATAATGGTGAATTTAACGATATATTTTTTGCCCTAGGGCGAGGTAGGACTGAAGATAGATGAGCGAAGTAATAATATAATAATAAATAATGTGTTTTCTAGATCATACGGTTTAAATGTAATTTCAGTAAAACTAACATATCGTGATACAATTAGAGCAATTCTCAAAATGTGCTCCGCGGAACCCCAGGGCTAAGCGATACATCTCTAGGGGCTCCACAAAGATGTATGTCAGTAAAATAAATAGGTTATAAGTGCACCTAGGACTCGCCTTTGTTTTATTTTATGGCTCCACCAAATATTTGGTTACCTAAAAGGATGCTATTCTTAAAAAAGTTGGAACCACTGGAATAAGTAAACCGTAGTTTGACTTCAATGTGTACCTAACATTCGCGTAAACCCAAGAAAATACTAGTATTATTTCATTAAACTTACACGTATTTCGTTCGTGGTGTACGTAGCGGACTGCCGAGACGATGGTCTCGGGTTCGATCCCCAGGTACCCCGGGCACACACCTCTGACTTTTCGAAGTTATGTGTGTATTAAAAACGTTAATTATCGCTCGCTTAATAATGTGCCCGGTAGATGGCAATAGGCTCGCCCCCTATTACATTGGGACCGAAACATAACTGGCGAAAAGTGGGTGTGTACCTAATACACCTCTGCCTACCCTTTCGGGGATAAAAGGCGTGAAGTTATGTTTATGTATTTCGTTGCTCTTTATTTTTATTATACGAAGTGATTCTTTCCTCGAGAATGGAGTATAATCTTTTTAGACATAAAATGGCTTTTAAGTATGTCCTTGAGATGTTGTCAGAATATACATGACTCGTACAAATGCAAGAACAATTTAGCACACAGAGTAAGCTGTCACTAAAATAAAATATTTAAGCAAACACACATTTCAGTAGATAAATAATAAATATTAGAGACCTTATTACAATGCAAGAACTCAGTACATACATGTAAAACCAGTCTTACTACCATATTAAGAATATCAAAGGACAAGAGAAAAAACGTTTCATCTTTATGAGTTTACATAGGTTGAAAACGCTGTACCATGCAAATATATTTCATTTTCACAATGGTGCTAACAAAAAACATAATCATAACTTTTGTCAAAATTCTTAGCTGCGCTCTTCTTCGCTTCAACCCCACCGACCCTTGTCACCGTGAAATGAAGATCGGTAAAATGTCATGCCTTATTTGCGAATTTACGGAATAACGTATCATAATTGATTCAGTTGTCAAATTACATTCACTTTAGACTAACTGGTTAAGATGACATTTTTATATACCCATTTGAGTTACATTTAACACATTTGAATTACCCTCTTGCTAAAGGACAAAATACCAATGATTTTTCCCACAAGGAAAATGCTAAGTTATTTCAAGGAGAGTATAATGAAAACAATTCATTGCATAAATTCTCAGAATGCTATCTCTTAACATTTATTCGAGTGTGACCTTTGTTAGTTCTTTACTGTCAGTTTATGAGGCTTCATTATACCTACGATAAATCAATTATCTATACACTTCGTTTATCATAATTATATTTCATTTATTTTCACAAATGATACACATTGAAGTAACATAGTAAAATACATCCACATAATAAGTAAAGACACATACATCACCTTATATTTCTTCATAATAATATGTAATAATAAATATGCAAACGAGCAGCAGATGGATCGCCTGATGGTAAGCAATTACCGCCGCCCATGGACACAAGCAACACCAGAGGAGTCACAAGAATGTTGCGTCCCTTTGGGATGAGAAAGATAATAGACAGAGAAGCGGGATGAGGGAGAAGAAAAAGGTGCTTTGGCATACTCACTCACTGAACGAGACGCAACAGTGTAGGTACTGGTACTTTACGTCGATACTCTGAAGAGGATGGTGCATCCCCAATCGAGCTGGCCCATTCATGCTGAAATCTGCAAGGCTCTTCTCCTATATGTTTGCATTAAATGTGAAAGAATACTTACTATAATAGCTGTAGCCAACGATCAATACGGCGTGATTCAATCGTTTAGGATCACACTCTTTGTCCGTTGGCTCATCTATTGCAGGTACTACATAATTTTCCATAGATGCTGAATTTATGGCTGAAATAAAAAACAAATATACAAAATAATGTTTGTGTAAGTTTGAGATTATCATACTGAAAAGTAGTAGTAGAGGTACTGTAAATAAAAAAATAGAGGGTCCAACAGCTGCGAGTCATAAAATAGTGGTATCGAGTTTACCAGCGCCCAAGAAACCGCACACGCACTTGACCTGTTTTGCTTATATGTTTAAAACATGTATTTAGAATACATGTCAAATAATAATAATATGTTTGCAGCTTCTTCTTGGGTTTACGCGAATGTTACACATTGAAATTAAACTACAGTTTACGGATTTAATCGCGATGTATTAAACCAATACATCGCGATTAAATCCGTAAACTGTAGTTTGATTTCAATGTTTGCAGCTTGTAGAAAAAGGCATTATTCAATAAGCTCATAAAATTACTAGCTGACCTTACAAACTTGTTTTGCCATATATATATTTGGGGTTTATGTTAAATTTTAAAACAATAAGAAAACAACAGTGCAAATATTAGCCTGGTACCTATTCTCCAGACCTACCAAATATTCATAAAATTCATGAGAACCGGTCTAACCGATTCGGAGGATAAAATCAAATCATACAATAAAAATTCATCATCATCAGCCCTTTAAACTGTCCCACTGCTGGGCCCGGACCTCTTCTCACTATAAGAAGGATAAGCCCATAGCCACACCACGCTGGGCTAGTGCGGGTTGGCAGACTTTATAATAAACATCTTCATATCTTCACGCCTTTTATCCCCGAAGGGGTAGGCAGAGGTTTATTACACACCCACACTTCGCCAGATATGTTTCGGTCCCAATGTAATAGGGGGCGAGCCTATTGCCATCTACCGGGCACATTAATAAGCGAGCGATAATTAACATTTTTAATACACACATAACTTCGAAAAGTCAGAGGTGTGTGCCCGAGGTACATGGGGATCGAACCCGAGACCAACGTCTCGGCAGTCCGTTACGTACACCACTGGGCTACCGCCACTTTATAATAAAAAAAAAATCAATCATACAAAATTTCATGACAGTCGGTCAGGCCGGTTAGGAGGAGATCAATAAAAACAATACTGTGACATGGCATTTTTATATGTTAGATGATATCCACATTTCCACATTTGACCAGACCTTGGAATTACCACATAGCGTTGCGAAATATCAGCGCTAATACATTAATACCAATTACGTAGCAATAATATTATTGGACTAATACAATAAGATTACACTAATTAGTTCTGTTGACCTCTTTATGCCATATTACATCCAATTAATTTATATTTGACCACAATGTTATTTCTACCGAGTGATTTGCAGTAATGTCGATATAACAAGTCAGTGACACTAATAGATTGCTTAAAGGACCGTTTGTTTATATTTGGGTTTTTGAAAACATACTCTTGCCTTTCTTTGATAATATCATTATAATATGCTATGAAAAGTCACACGAGGTCAACTGTTTCCAAACTATAATAATAATAATATAGGTAATAATATTCTACCACATACACGCATCACCATCTAGGCCCAAACTAAGAAGAGCTTGTACTATGGGTACTAGATAATGGATAAACATACATATACTTTTTTGTAAATACATACATATTATATATAGAAACACCCAGACCAAGACAAACTAGGCAGAGTTTGTACTATCGTAACCAGTTAATTGGTAAGCATAGTTATATGACTGTAATAAGCAGAGCCTATTAGACACAAGAAACTAAAATGTAGCATGTATTTACCCTGGAAACCGTGGGGATGCGCTAAGAAGGGATCTCCAGAAACCACGAGATCGGGAGGAAACAGTTAAATTTATAAAAATGCGTGAGTGTAGCTGCGGGCATACCTACTCTAGTACTTCAAAAGATAATTTACACTCCGAAGCAGTAACAACGATCGTCCTAATTATACAAACACTTTCTTCTTTCATCGAAGCCACGTCCTCCGGCTTAGCAGTCAGGGTAACCTTTAGACCAACAGATCAATAAAATACTATTCTACAGTTATACCCCGCGCTTTTTTTTTATGGTAATAGGCGGCAAACGAGCCGACGGATTGCCTTATGGTAAGCAATTACCGCCGCCCATGGACACAAGCAACACCACAGGAGTCACAAGTGCGTTGCCGCCCCTTGGGGTTGGGAAAAGAGATAGGATGAGGAGTGGGATCAGGGAGAAGGGATAGGGGATAGGGCCTCCGGCACTCTCACTCACCGAACGAAACGCAACAGCTCAGGTACTGTTACTTTACGTCGATTTTCTGTGAGAGGGTAGTACTTCCCCGGTCGAGCCGGCCCATTCATGCTGAAATCAGCAAGGCTCTACTAAATTTAAGCTCTATTTAAGTCAGAAAATGAGCGTATAGGAGGCGCAAAAGCCTTCCCGTCCCAATGCCCCTCAAGAACTCATAGTAATCTGAAAGCAATTGCTAGCTTTCAGATTGCTGAGTTCTTAGCCATATAATTATACATATATTGTTAACGACGTATAGTATAGTAGAATTCGCCCGTGGCTGCTTCGCGGGAAATATATACATTTACTTTCCTCAGAAATCACTCTACCTATTGGTGAAAACCGTGCAATAATCCTTTCGTGGTCGATACTTCCCCGTTCTTCGGGAGGCACGTTAAACTGCTCGTCCCGCCTCTCAAATAGACTTTTGACTATCGTTACGGGGAGTTAGTACCCTCAAATAAACTAATTCTGGCCTAAACCATGGAATATGGTTATCCCTTTGGTTGCGGAAGTCAGACGGCAGTAGCTCTGTGGAAAGGCTGAAATTCTGTCAAATCTGGTTAGAATAGCAAGCGGCCTCTGCGCCCCAAGGTGAGAAGTCTTGGATGAAACTGGTATAACGCTAGGACGATGATGATGATAATACGGTAATATATAATACGGTAACTGTTTCGGAGGTCGACAGTCTCGGGCATTTAGTAGCAAAATAAAAGAAATTTAACTGGAATTTGAAAATGCTGTTTTCTTCTGGTTTCATTCGCGTAATATTCCGTGTCGAACCGGCCTCCTGGGATTCATTGTGATTATTGTGAATCCAAATTATTTTACTCGACTTACTCAAACGCAACCAAGTGTGTAAGGTTTCGTTGTGACACTTTACCGTGATGTCTACCGATTAACGTCGTTAACATACCACTATGAAGTCAGAAAACACAAAGTTCATTCGAATACCAATGGTGGTACTAAGCTATCCAAAACCGGGGTTTCATACTTAAGTCACAACTATTGCAATCACAGATTACAATGAGTGTAACCTTTTGAATATAAAACAACAGTTCTTTGTGGTGCTTAGGTGAATGAACTCCTATGAAACTTTTCAGACGACAGTCTTTAGAGTACAACTACTGGTACAATTGTATGGTTATTCAGCACAATCACTGCAGCAACTAAGCTGAGATAATTAAATGTAGTTTGGAGAGTAGCTGGTAAAGTATAGTGGTATGGAATAATTTCTACGTAGCCGGAGAAAAGATATTCAACACTTCATTTACTTACAACACTTTTTATTAGCAATGGCGTATCTGCCTTGTTTTGCTTGATCTGAATTATGATTATGTTTACTTGCATGATGTCTTCCTCTTCTCTGACTTCTCTCGCAATAAAAGGCGTGCTATACTTAGTTTATAACACTTGATCTGAGATAAATGCAATGAAATAACATGTTAAAATAAATATACGAGTATAATAATGCCCTGTATATAAAATATTTTGCTAATAATTGCTGCTTATTTATTTGATAACTAGAGTATGACCGCAGCTACGCCCGCACACCATTTTAAATTAAGCATTTTCCCCAATCCCGTGTTATAGAGCAATCTCTTCTTAATGCACCTCTACGGTTCCCAAGGAACATAGATGCCATAATTCAGCTTCTTGTGGCCAATAGTTTCCACTGTGCGTTGTCGGTCAGTCAGTCAGTAACGTAAGTATTATATATATACAGAAGTCAAGAATATTGTTTAGCAATCAACCTTGTAACTTGTGGAAATATAAACAAAGTTTTAATGAAACTCGTCTTATAAGCAATCGTAATTGGCTATTAATCTGTAATTCTTAATTACAACAACTTTGTGGAATCACACTGTTTCTGTTGCTGAGCTTACCTACCCAGTCAAAGTGATATATAAGATTTTAGTTACTTTGGCATACAATTTATTACAAGTCACTATACTTTAAGTCAGGATGTAGCTTTTCACAATGGGTAGTATTTAACTCTTCCTCAATATATCGCTGATATCTACAAAACAATATTCCTTTGTTTCACCAAAAAAACTAATTGCACACCAAAATATACTCACTAAAATATTTCATAACGAACACCTGTTTATTGACCGTTGCAAATCTCTAATAATAAAAGTAATTCTTTCAATGAAAAAAAAAAGCATTTAATATTTTAGTTTTACTCAACAACCAAATACTTTAATAAGCTGAGTTGACGAAGCCCTGTCACGCAGGGCTCCTATTTTTGGGTGCTACTGGGTCACAAGAAAACCTAACATAACCTATTAAGTTTTCTGAGTGGATACGTTTCCTGAGCAGACGAGACTTTTCACAATAAATGATATTTTGTAGAACGATCGGCATATTTGGTGTGCAATTAGAATTTTAATGAGAGAATAAAGTTTTTTAGCGTAACGCTCTTCAGTATGTTACTTAAGATTTTTATGCACTGTTAAAAATATCCCTTTCACAATGTGCTGATTAGTCTGCCTAACCCTTCGGGAAACAGGCGAGAGACTATAAAATAGATATTGATAACACTTTGCAGAAATATACCTTATACATCGTAGTTAATACATAGGCAACCTTTTGTTGCAATAATCGATATCCACGCAGGCAAAGTCGCGGCTAGATTTATGATATAGTGATACGAATAATTCTGAACTATACAATATTTATTGTTAGTAAAAATAAATTAAGTAAGTTGAATCTTAATGTGGAACATTCGCGTTAAAACCAAAAAAAATTTACCATATTTCTACAAAAATATAATTAGTATTAATTCAAATTCTTTATTGGTGTGATTTTGGGTGGGTACATAGATCTTAACATAGTTTTAATGTGCTCCAGAATCTGCCTTGTGGCTTACACAATTGTTACATTTCCTATATTAAGTACATATTCAATTATAATACATTTTATAATAATTAGGTAATCAAATAATAATGTCACAACTCACATGTTTGAAATTAATGTCATAAATGTCAAAATAAAAATTGGTAATGTCATAGAAATAATATTAGTAACTAGTCAACGCCAGCGGCTTCGCACGCACATATTTTCGAATTTCCCGTTTTGCCCGATCCCGTGGGAATTTCGCGAAATCCCGTCTTAGTGCACCCCTACGGTGCCCAATGAACATACATGCTAATTTTCATCTTCTTGTGACCAGTAGTTTCGGCTGTAGCGTGTCTGTCAGTCAGTCAGTAACGCAAGGATTTTATATATTAAGATAATACGTACATAACAATGAACAATAAAAATAATTTGCCATAATAATAATAATAATAATAAAATTGCTTACACTAATTTATCATTCATATATTCATTTACGGAGTAATAACATTTACTTAACAGAATTCCTTTTACTTTATTCTTAAATACATTAATGTTAGTTATTTCTAGTATATTTTTTGGCAAATGATTGTATATACGTGCACTCATAGATAACACGCTTTTGTTTAATAAAGCTGTCCTGTTTTCTGGAATACTAATATGAAAGTGACGCCTTTTACTATTAAGAGCTTTAAATAAATGCATATTTTTTCGTACAAACAATATGACTTCTAGTAGATAAATACATGGCAGCGTTAAAATATTTAATTTTATAAAATACGGTTTACAGCTGTCTGTTTGTTTTAAGCGACAAAAAGCTCGTATACATTTTTTCTGCGCCCTAAATGCAGCCTCTTTATCAGTGGAGTTACCCCAGAACACAACACCATATCTCAAAAGAGGTGTGACATACCCATGATATGCAGTTAGGACTGCGGTGGTACTTGCAGTCTTGCTAATCATGTATAGAGCATAGGAGTACGTGCTAAGTTTTGAACATAGTGACTCAATGTGTTGTTTCCAATTTAGATTATTGTCTATAACCATTCCTAAAAATTTTGTCGTCTCTACTTCCTTAATTACAGTATTTAAATAATGAATGTCCATATTACATAATTTATTATCTCTACTTCGAAATGTCATGATATGTGTCTTTGCCAGATTAATATTTAAATTATTTAAAGTCAACCAATTAATAATATTTTCCAAAGTTATATTAATTTCATGTTCTATTTCTGATCTTTCTTGTCCGGTAAATATAATTGTGCTATCATCAGCAAATAGAATGGTCTTATGTTTTGTAATTTTAGGTAAATCATTAATGTAAATTATGAAAAGCAGTGGCCCCAACACACTTCCCTGCGGAACTCCAGTTGTGACTTGCCTGTTTTCAGATGTATAATTTATAACCTTTTTTGCATTAGCACATATATTCGTGATTTGTGTTATTTGTGTTCGATTACTTAAGAAATATTTTACTAAATTATAAACATTGCCTCGAATCCCATACGCATACAGTTTATTCAGTAATATGTCATGGTTAACATAATCAAAGGCTTTAGATAAATCCATAAAAACAGCACATGCTTGACGACCAATGTCTCTATTCACCAATACCGTGTGCAAGAAATTGTATACGGCTAGGTCAATAGATCTATTTTTTCGAAACCCAGTTTGTTCTTCACAGAAAAGACTATTTTTTTCAAAGTAATTATAAATACTGGCATGAACCACCTTCTCAAATATTTTGGAGATTACTGATACAAGTGCTATTGGACGGTAACAACGTATGTCATTTTTGTCACCCTTCTTAAATAGAGGCTTAATTACGGTCAATTTTAACTTATCTGGAAATACACCATCTGCGATACACAAATTGATAATATGACTAAGAATATGTGACAGTTTAATGGAAACACACTTCAAAATTTTAGTAGTGATATTGTCGTAACCTGTGCTGTTGGTATTTTTTAGGGAATGGATAATATCAAAAATATCCTTAGGTGTAGTTGGAGGCATAAAAATTGACTTAAGTTCATAAGGGTATTGATATCGTAAATCGCTTATTGTAGACTTGCTTGACTGGTCAATAAAATAATCATTAAAATAGTTGGCTATTTGTGTGGGATTAGTTATAGTCTTGTCGTCAATTATTATTTGATGTATTTGATCTCTGGGTATATTTAATTTATTGTTATTGATTACCTTCCAAGTAGCCTTTGATTTATTTTTTGATATATTTATATAGTTATCATTTCGTGCTTTCTGGGTCAATTATTAATAATGCGCTTTAATCGTGAAGACAATGTTTTGAACTTACTTTTATTATGTATCGAAGGGTTTTTCCTATACTCCCATAAAAGCTGTCGTTTTCGTTTAGAGCATACTTTTAAACCTTTAGTTATCCACTGTGGACGATTTCGGGACGACATCTTTACTTGGATAATTGGAAAACAGAGGTTATAGAACATCAGAAACAATTCATAAAAGATGTTAAACGCTATATTTGGATCATGACAACTAAAAACATCAGTAAAACCAATTAATAAAGGAGTTAATGCAATCTTCGAACTTCCCGATGTTTTCTTTACAATAGTCTCGTTTATCCACATTCCAAGTTTTGAGAAGGTAAGTAGGTTTAACTGGACAAGTAAGCACTTGTGCTGTATGGTCCGAGAGTGCATATTCTATAACCCTAGCCTTACATCCCCTAATATTAACATATTATATTTCGTGTGCCTTTCCACATTCCAAGAAAACGAGAATAATCTTTGACTTTGGACGACACTGTTCATAAATTCTATTAAAAGATAATATAATCAAACAAATATATTATAACACAGACATCGTTTTATGTATTTATAGATATAAATCTGCGAACGGCAGCTTCATTAAATATTGTATCTGTCTATTTTGTTGCGTTATAGTATTTTATCACAGTCACATTTATTATAAACATGGACCTATATTTTAGTTAATTTTTGGAGTAGTCCTAAAATCATCGGCTTTAAAGTTATAATACCTTGTTATACGTGTCGTAGGAGGAAAAACTTAGAAGAAAAGTTTGGAGCCTGGAGAGAGGAGGAACATCAAGGCACATATTGCGGCCCATCGATGTGCTAATACTAGACGCAGTTCCACGAAACGTGAAAACCGCCAGTGATAGATGACGGTTTTCTTTTAGTAGTAGTAGAGAAAGCAAAATTAGTAAGTTGGTAAATTGAACTTCCTAAACAAAGAAAATAATGACATAATTATGAAGCCGTGCTCTGCGTTGACGCCTTAAGAGATAATAGTAACGCCCCGGTCATGACAGCTATTCATACAAAAATACATATTATAAATAATAAGAATACTTTATAATTTTGCATGTAAAAATGCAGCAGAGAGTAAGTATAAAGGACATTGTACTAAAGTGTTAACAATCTGTTTCGCCCGGAGTAAGTTCATAATTAATTTTAAAATATTTCACAGAGTAACGCGCGTACTAAATTGTACTGGTGTATCGTGAGTAGGGTCACCATCAACGGTACGCGGAAGTCCTGTTTCGTTGCGCACTTTATAATTTATGACGTAATGATATGACGCCGCATGATGAATAACTGCTATGCATCATGTGCTGCTTAGGGTTTGATAAGTGTGATACGTATGAAAGGGCACCAACAGAGTATAGTAGTAGATATATACCTAGAGTTAGGCCGAACCTATAAGAGTGTGTGAGTAAGAATAGCCGCATCTTATCTTTGAAGGGTTTTAAGTCTTACACATCTGATCATCTAAGACATTTGTTATTGCTGTAGTTGAGATTGGCTAGGTTGAGTCTTTTGTTTTTAAAATAACGTCCGCATCAGGACTAAATCACCTACACAGATCACTGAATCAACGGGTACCAAGTACACCTACATAATTATATACGAAACAATATAATTTGATCATTGTGTACGCCACTGTATGAGGCTGAACATGTACGAACCTAACACTACTTTCTGACAACCTGCATTCAATGTATGTATACCATCTTCTTCCTTCTCTTAGCGTTATCCCAGTTTCTATCTGGGGTCCGCTTCAAACTAGTCTAACCGGATTTGGCTGAATATTAGCTTTTCCACAGAGCGACTGCCTGTCTGACCTCCGCAACCCGAAGGGATAGCGATATTCCATGGTTTAGACTAGTGTCAGTTTATTTAGAAGGTACTGACGCGCTGTAATGACTGTCAAAGATCTTCATGACAACCGGGACAGACGGCTTAACGTGCTCTCCGAGGCACGGGACAAGCGATAATTAACAATTCAATACGCACATAACTCCGAAAAGTCATTGGTGCGTGCCGTGGATTCGAACTCGATACCCTCTGCATGGCAGTCTGTTGGTATATCCACTCGGCTATCGCTGCCAATGTATATATCAATGTATGTATACCATGTTCAAACAAATCAATGGTTTTTATTCTTGATGAAACCCAAAAAATACTGTATGTTAGAAGGTAGCGAAGTCACTATTTAAAACACCATGTCATCCGTGCAGTCTATTATTTTACTGTGACGGTGTCTTAAATACTTACACGATTGTATATTATTATTGTAACGCCAATAAAAAATTCAAACTATTTAATAAACAGACAAGTGCGTGGCATTCCAAAACGTGTCAAAAATATTCCTTCGTCTAAAAATGTAAAGTTGACACATAATAAATTGACTCTGTTTAATTTTCGTCACGATCCCACAAGGTCGATCCTACACGGTCTACTGATTCGAGCGTAAGCTACCAACATAGTGAATATACAATTCTTATCAAAACCGCTAGAGGATTAATCTTTATGACGTAGCCTACACTAAATCCTAGAGCACATTAATTTCCAGTAAAGTTGCACATTTCATACATCATGGTCACCCTAATCTGGTTTTAAATGAACTACATACGGGCAGCAAAATAAAATAGGTTTGGTCGTCTATTGTCTGACTTAATGTACTGTTTACCCACTGTAATAGTGTAGGAGTGAAGTGTGACGGAAAGAAAACACCCTTTGTTTGTAAAACAACCTTTATTTTGGATCAATTTTGTTTTTGATGTTTTAGTTTCCTGTTTTATAGAAGCGGTAGCTGAAAGAAAGTAGGTAGGTAAAGTAATAATTATATTAGGATTATGTTTTTAGAGCCATCTGTTTATGTTTTTCGAAGCTTGTATGATTTGGCATGAAAATGATTAATGAAATGTTGACTACGTCAATACACACAGGAGAAGCACAGACACAGAAAGAAAAATAAAGTGATAACAAAGTGAGTTGATAGAGAGTATTTTTGCTTAATAGAGGTGAAAATAATGAGTAAAAGAAAAATTATCAGTAAAGGGTGATGAGAAAAAGGACCCTGGCGGCGTCGCGGCAAAATATACTAACCGCGATTCGCTTGACCCCGCCGCTACGTGACGTTGATGCACGCTGCAGTAGTTTTAATGGGTACGTATCGAACGCCTGCAAGGGTAAGTTGCACACACTACCTCTGCATACCCAAGTGGCAGAGGATGAGCCCTTAATTTGGGATTCCCCAAAAAATATAAATAAGGATATAAATATTTACACCTTTATATTATCATGGGTACCATAACTTCTTACAGATTATGTTTGAAGCCATCATTGAAACTGTACCTCACTCGCTATTCAAATTACCTACTGTTTACCAACTATGCTATTCAAAGGACAGACGACGTTTACGATGAAACTGCAATTTGATTAACCTAGAACAGTTTACTGTCACTTAGTTGTTAAACACAAAGAATATTTGCTAGTCACGTCATGAAAATAAAATACAAGATGATGTTTGATATCATTTTATAGAAATTTCTTACAGGCACTTTTATACCTTGTACCTTTTCAAAAAGCGACACTGTCTACAGTGATAAATTGCAAAGTGGAAAGCAGAACAAAGAAAGTGAAGGGTATAATTGTAAAAGGCTAATTATACCTTTTCTTTCACCAACACCAAGCAGTTTTTATTTTCACTAGAGAATGCAACTTTGAAACAATTGTAAGTATTCTTGAAGATAATAATTAACGAACCGGGGTTTGCCGCGATGGGAAAGAAACTTCATTGCAACGGAAATTGCATGAGTTTGAAGAACCATTGCGTTACATTTTTAATAAAAGGCTGAAAGTATTTTAATCAAAGTCAAGATATTCTAGCTTTTTGAGGCTTTGTAAAGATAAAAAACCTGGTGAAGTAAAAAGTGTTATAGTGCAAAAAAGAACAACTAGGTAGTAACAAATATAAAATTGATTTATGATGTCCAAAAAAATCACTGCGAAAGTTTCGTGGTCATAAAAGTCCCGGCTGTCATGCATATCTTTGACCGCCCTTATGAGGAGTCAGTACCTCTCAATGCACTGACGTTGGTCTAAACCATGGAATATTGCTATTCGTCTTGAGGCAGCGATAGCTTAGTGGAGATACCAATGGACTGTCATGCAGAGGGTATCGGGTTCGAATGCACGGCGCGCACCCATGACTTTTCAAAGTTAAGTGCGTATTAAATGGTTAATTATCGCTTGCCCTGTGCCTCGGAGAGCACGTTAAACCGTCGGTCTCGGCCGTCATGAAGATCTTTGACAGTCATTACGGGGAGTTAGTACCCTCAAATAAACTGATACTGGTCTAAACCATGAGATATATCGTCATAATATATCGCTATCCCTTTGGATTGCGGAGGTCAGACGGCATTCGCTCTGTGAAAAAGTTGATATTCTGTCATATCTGGTTAGACCAGTAAGCGGATCTCGGGCTCCAAGTCCGTCAGTCTTGGATGCAACCGGGATAACGCTTGGACGATGATGATGATGATTGCTATCTGTCTGGGTTGCGGAGGTCAGACAGGCAGTCGCTCTGTGGAAAAGCTAATATTCAGTCAAATCTGGTTAGACTAGTGAGGGTACCCGGTCTGTTACTGGGATAGCCCTAGGAGGATGATGAAAGTTTTGAAAAATTTTTTCGTAGTAATTTAAATTTGAACATTAAATCGTATGTCGTTTCGTATATTTTACTACAGCGGATTGTCTGCGTGGTTGCGCGCACTTTGAGACAGCGCCGTGCTGCAGCTGTGCTGTTACGGTGTCGGTACGGTACATCACGACCTCAACTCCTACTTACCGCCTTGTGAAACTGTGTGATTTTTACTTTTGAAGGTTTTTTAAAGAGGGGAACACCATTTTTTGGGCCTTAAAATATGTCATGAGAGTATAAGTCGCACTTCCTGCAAAATAAAAAAATGATATTGTAACATTAATTTACGAAATATTGGTTACTACTACAGAACGAGTGAAACGGAAGTTTTAATGCTATTAATATAATGTAAGTACATATTTAATCATCCCTCGAGTATTTAGGGTCAACAAATGAAATATAACCGAAACCATTATTTACTCGAACGTCCACACGATTAAGACCTTTGTAGGGTAAGTATATAAATGTACTATATAGAACGCAAAACCCTAGGTCGGAAAGGAAATGAAGGCTTTAGCGGAGATTGAAAAGATTTCAGTGGTTTAGTAGTACTCATATTTCAACTAGTTTTTATATGCCTTTCGTAATAGGTCGTCAAAGTTAAGCAACGCTTGCACAGGTCGCCATTTGGATTGGTGACCGCGTGTGGAATTTACATCACACCTTGCTTCAGAGGGTACGAATCGTTAAGTCATGTTGGAGGCCTTGGCAGTCTGAAAACTCCTGCTGCTGACCACACTTGTACGAAAAAGAAATATAAAGAAAAACACTCCGATTGCGTAGAAGAGTGATAAGTACAAATAATAAGTATGCTATATTTCACGTGGAAGTTAGTTAAAGACGTGAAATATTCTCATGTATTACGCGACGCAGTGCGATATAAACAAAAGATTTTGACTTTGTAAATGGGTGGACAAAGTAAATATTCACTTGTATTAGATAGGATTCCTTTAAATACGAAAAAGCGGGCTGGCGAAGAGAAATAGCGAATTATTGAAATGTTGATGGCACAGACAGATTTTAACTAATTAAGGCTCAATATTATTATGTTTGACCCTAATAAGATCGAAAGTTGTCTGCTAAAAAACGGGGAAGAAAAACCAATTATGCAAGATTACAATTTATTTCTAAAGGCGCTGATACACTTGAGCATTCACCTGTAATGAGCATTCTCGCGAATGCTACAAAACAAATGAGTGTGTTTTAGCGAGCATTCTCACGAAAATTCGGGCGAGCCTTAGAATATAGATAATACTTAGAATTCGCGCTACAATGGCGGTTAAACCATATTTACTTCAATTTGACTTATGATTTTAGTCTACGGAAGAATCTTCGTAGTTTGTGACTAATTTTAACTTGACGATATTTATTCTGAGTAAGCCCATCACCACTTGACTGGTGATGGGCTTACTCAGAATAAATATCGATAATGGATACAATAGATACTTAGATTTGGTTTACTCAGAATTAATTTCAATAGAATGTTGATAAACTCTCGATATCGATAAATAAATTTGAACGTAGGAACAGACACTTATGTGATTTTTTAAACCAGTTCAAATTAAAATCTGCATTTTGTTATTTAGAAACGTAATTTGTTTATGTATCTTACTCTTACTCTAGAAATAGTTCATAAGTGAAACTGAAGTAAATATATTGGGTAAAACTGCTGTTGTAGTGCGATTTCTATATTTTTCTATATTCTACGGACTATTTGAATTTAGAGTGTTCGCTAGAATGATCGTGAAAATGTTCGGTTCGACAAATCAAAAAACGGCGAATGCTCGTTGTTCTGTTACAAGTGAATGCTCAGATGTATCAGCGCCATAAGAAAAACCTGTGAATGGCATCTGCTCTATAGTGGTTGCTCCCAGTATTTGAACGATGTACACGTTGCAGTATTTTTTGCAGAAACTGCCTGACATTCTTGGTATGAATACGTCAGCTATATTTATACCATCAGACTAACAGCTCGCGAAAGTAATCTGTTAGCATAATCTATAGATCATACGGGCGTTTAATTACTTTACTATTTCAGCTTGTAGCTTGGTCAAAATATATAAGAGCCTGTTCCCACATAGAAAGACCGGCTGATTTTCGATCCATCTAAAGAGGCGGACGTGAGTGGCAGTACAATATGACACTGTTTGCTTTTAGACAGATCAAAAAAATAGACGTCAGGGGTTGTATGATTTATATAAAATTTATCACATTAAGACGGACAGAGAAAACACACGGCCATCGTAGTGGGAATTTGTTTTAACCATTCCAAATTGATATTTGGAATAACTGATGTTATTTAGCGTCTGTCTGTTTTTGAGTTGACCTACGGATAGGTCGACGAAATTGCTATGAAACCATAGAAAGTAATTACCAATTGATTTTAAACTTTCGCGATTTGTATACATCATAGAAATTAATTTAGCGGGTCTTAATCGCGTTAACTTAACTTATTTAAGGTATAAATACCTATTTGTTACCGACGTTTCGCTCGTCTTGCACCAAGAGTCTCTCCGCGACCACGCTCGGTGCAAGACGAGCGAAACGTCGGTAACAAATAGGTATTTATACCTTAAATAAGTTAAGTTAACGCGATTAAGACCCGCTAAATTAATTTCTATGAAGTAATCACCATTTTGGTCTTATTAAGCAAAAATTTCAATATAATAAATTTTACCATTCACACAAAGCATATTACATATAGCTAGTTAGAGAGCCCTGTAAATATACTTTTTGCAAAAACAATGTCATTCACACAAAGCTCTCGCCAGAATAATTCAAATCCAAATGAAAAATGAAAATAACAAAAATAATACTCGTCCCCAACAAAGAGAATACTTAACGTGTCATCGTCTAAATGTTTATTAAAAAAAAAAAAACTGAAAAGGCATCGGTCTATCGAGCCACAATGTAGGCCAGCCATTCACTAGGTTCACTCACGGACAACAAGGTATTAAAAGCAAATCCTTTTATCTGGCCGTCCAGTCACCTCGGTCATGCATGGCATTGCTCCCTCTGCTGTGGGTTTAAGATGAGCAAGAATTGAAGACCAACTTAAGTAACCTTCGCTGTAAGTATACTAGCTTTTGTTGTTTACCCGTGATTGGCTTTGGGAAAGGCAAAGTTAATTTTGATACCGGGAAATTGGTGCTATCTGGGCGAATTAGATTGGGGTTAGATGTGGTTCAGCGCACGTGTAAAAGATAAGTAGACGTTCTGCATGAAGCAAAATAGGCATATTATTAATCGATTTTAAACTTTCACGATTTGTATACATCATACAATATTATTTAGCGGGTCTTAGTCGCGATAATTTACTTATTTAAAGGCATAAATACCTCTGTTATTCTCCTACGTTTCTACCGCCTTGCTACGGTTGTGGTCGCGGAGGGACTGATGTCAGCTCAGCGCCGTCCTTGACAATAAGTAAATTTAAATAAGTAAATTATCGCGATTAAGACCCGCTAAATAATATTGTATGAGGCATATTATTTCCGAACATATTATTTTCTATAAATTACGTTGTCAACTGTGAACTGTAATTTAGTTTGTTGATTAATTGATTTACTATTATTATTATCACTTTTTATTAAAGCAATTTATCTGCTTACTCATTGCATAGTTTGCAAGTGTAGTTACCAAACTAGGTATCATTCGTACATATGCCAGTACGCTTTATTGTAATATTTTAATTTTATTGAAACTATATTTACAGTAAGTATACTGTTACCTACCACGATTGTTGTAATTTGTTTTGTACGGCTGAAACACTGTTGACAGCTGTACAGATGACGAAAGTCCAAGCGTCGCATTGTCTGTATGAACGCCATAAAGTCTTAATCTACATAGATATGGTGATTCCAGCGGTAGGATAAGGTATTTAATCGTATACTTAATTTAACTTTAGTAGGCCGATTGTGAGTCATATTGATAAGATAGTCGATTGAGCCCAGTCCCAAAATGCAGGTTGTAAAAAGATCCTTAACAAAAACTGAAATCCCATATTGTACCAATCGTTACGAACATTTTTACTTGAACATCATACCTGGGAAATTACCGGTTCAGGAGATATTGATGCTCAAAGTCGCCATACAATTTATGTACATTTACCCCGCCAATTTGTTCTATGATGTCCTATGCACCCATGCTACCTAGGTATTTCGAGCATAGCACGCGCGCACTTTTTATAGTGGCTTAAAAAAAGTTAAAAAAATATCGATACCCAGGTATTATTTTTGCTTAGTATGACTTGGCATGCTGTCCAAAATGAAAAGGCTTTGGCTTATTGATGCGTCTTGTGATACCCTGTATACTTCAATAGTCTATACGAGGTATTCTCAAGTACCTTCCCGGTAAAGCCAGCTCAAAACTGAAATACCAAGGCTCTACTGACTAAAACTCAGCATCAGACTCTATGCAATTTATTCTAGGAATTCATTTCTATGAATAGAAAATCCTACTAATATTATAAATGTGAAAGTTTGTGAAAATGTATGTATAGATGGATGGATGGATGTTTGTTACACTTTCACGCAAAAACTACTGAACGGATTTGGATGAAACTTTACAATCATATAGTTTATACATCAGAATAACACATAGGCTACAATTTATAAAGATTTTGTATAATGTTGCCATAATATAAGGAAAGTATCAACTAAGTCGGCAAAAAACCTGAGCTCTGAAAGCTATTATTTGAAATTTTAGCCCCTTCCTGATGACAGATTGATCTGATATTTGGTATACACTCATATTGTCATCAAGATTAAAAGATAGGTAATATTTAAATGATTGTAATATCAAGATGGCGGATCATATATTACTTCACAACAACCTCAATATGGGTATCAAATGAAAAGGCTTGATTGGTACAATTGAGCTCACAATGAAAAATCCAAGATCGATACCGCCACAAAATGGCGGATTACATATTTTCCACAAATACCTCAATATGGTTATCAAATGAAAGGGCTTGATTCGTAGAATAGAGCTCACTATGAAAAATCCACGATGACTGTCGCCGCAAAATGGCGGATTACTTACTTTCCACAAATACCTCAATATGGGTATCGAATGAAAGGGCTTGATTGGTGGAATAGGGCTCACTATGAAAAATCCAAGATGGCTGCCGCCACAAAATGGTGGATTACATATTTTCCACAAATACCTCAATATGGGTATCAAGTGAAAGGGCTTGATTGGTAGAATAGAGCTCACTATGAAAAATCCAAGATGGCTGCCGCCACAAAATGGCGGATTACCTATTTTCTTCAAATACCTCAATATGGGTATCGAATGACAGGGCTTGATTGGTAGAAAAGGGCTCAATATGAAAATAGAATGAGAAGTATCAACTAACAACAAAACTAAAAACTTGAAAATAAAATTAACTAAAAAAGATATAATTTTGGGCGTAGCGTATCCAGAGTAAACATTATGATAGAAATTTCACTTGCCCAACGATTTTATATTCGTCTGATCAATACCCCAGATTGATGAGAAGATTGGTGTGATCTGGTAGCTAGAACTTACCGAATTACTTTTTAGCTTTTAGTACATAATCTAACTACATCATTTTTATATTGTAATAAAACAGTATAACAACAAAAAAATATAGACCTATATGTTTTTTACAATGCTCATTCTAGATAGTTATCAAATTGTTTTCAAAATTGATAGATTTATTGCCTTCAGTATTTAATGTAGATTAACTTTGTCTTTTACAGTAAGTAGTTTGGACGAATAGTTAAAAGTTATTACGATATAATTATCTGACCTAAGCGCAGCGCGTCAATAAAAGCACTTTCTATGAGTTAGTGCGCATAAGCACAGCGAGGCGGAGGGACGGTCTGATTGTCTGATATGTACTTTGTGGTAGAATGCTTTCAGATTTTATTTTTGCTGCTGTTATATTCTGCAGGTATATAAGCTATTCATAACTTCAATTATATACCTACATACTAATCTTTACCTGAAGTTCAACGATTATGAAAACAAAAGTATTTTTTCAGTATTATCTGTTTATATGTATGCTACACGGTTAATCTACAGAGCCGTTTGTGATGAAATTTGGCATGGATAGTCTGAAACCCGGGGAAGTAGGTACATAAGTCACTCTTTTTTTTAAATATCATGCTGGCGAAGCCGCGGGCGAAAGTTAGTATCATACATATTGCAAATTCAAATTCAAATCATTTATTTTGCGAAATATGGGTATTACAGGTCTTAAAAGCAAAAGTACATAGTTTCACCATATTCAACCTTAACGGCATGCAAAAATTAGACAAAATGTCACATAGTAGGCAGCATAATTATGTTCACAATATATATAATAAAATAAGTATACCAAACTGAACAAATACAATTAATAGTTTAGAAATGTAATGTATGTCAAATAAATAAAAAAATAGCTCAATACCATAGAATTAAGTCAACTGAGTCAAGTAATTGCAGTTACCTATAAAGACACTAGACAAGACACTTCTTAGGTAACTGCAATATTTATTCATTAGAAATACAATGTTCTCTCGCAGATTTAATGTCCTCAACGCCATAGGTCGATTGGTGTATTGACTTACAACGGCTTACTAGATCATGACGTGAGAGTAACAACATTTCGGTATAAAAGTCTTTGCTATTATGCCGAGAGCATTTGGTCGTATTAAGTCTATTGTACCGACTGGCTTTTGTAAAAGTAGGTCATAAATAAATCTTTTGAAATGCGCTGTTTGAACTATTCACTGGAAATATGGTTACGAGATGATGTATTAATTGCCAGATCTTATTTTTTGTATGTGGGAATAATATAAATTTTAATAATAATAATAATAAAATACTAAATGGAATGCGTGGCCATTTCTAGCCAGGACGTTACACAAGCAGTCCGTCCATTATCTAATTGGAAATCTCCAGGATTGGACGGGCTGCACAATTTCTGGCTGAAATGGCTACGTAGTTCGCATGAACGCTTAGCATCTCAATTCCAATCAGCCGTGGAATCTGGGTCGCTGCCAGCCTTTATGACGACTGGAATTACCCGCTTGCTCCACAAGACTGGCAGTACTAGCGAGCCCGGTAATTATAGACCGATAACATGTTTACCATCGGTCTATAAACTTCTTACATCTATTTTGAGAGCTAAAATAGCTAAGCATGTTGAAGACTTTTCAATTATATCAGCCTCTCAAAATGGATGTAGGAAGGGGGCTCGTGGTACTAAGGAGCTCCTCCTCATTGACATGGCCATTAGCCAACAAGTTCTCCGCAACCGAAAGGATCTGGCGGCATGTTGGATAGATTATAAGAAAGCGTATGACTCCGTGCCGCATACATGGCTTTTGGGAGTTGTATAAAGTAAATACTACTCTACGCACCTTCTTAAAGTCATGTATGGGGCAATGGAATACGATTCTTTGCTATCCAGGATGCCGAAGGATCCAGGAGGACGGCTAACGTATTAAAATTGAGCGGGGAATTTTTCAGGGCGACAGTCTGAGTCCCCTTTGGTTTTGCCTAGCCATGAACCCTCTCAGTACATTACTGGAGGGTTCAAGGTTAGGTTACAGGTTACAGAGAGGCGGTCAGGTCATATCTCACCTACTATTCATGGATGACCTGAAGTTATTTGCCCACTCTGATGCCCAATTGCTAGATTTACTAAACGTAACCCAAAACTTTAGTAAGTCTATCAATATGGAGTTCGGTGTGGATAAATGTGCTGTCATTCATGTGAAGCAGGGCAGGATGGTGGAATCTGAGGGGCTCCAACTCTCAGATTCCATTTACCTAAGATCGCTTCTCTTAACCGATACCTATAAGTACTTGGGTATGTCACAGGCTTTAAGTATCAATGAAGCTGACATGAAGCAATCGTTGCAGGAGCGTTTCTTTGGCCGCCTGAAAAAAGTATTAAAAAGCCTTTTATCAGGTGGCAACAAGGTTCGTGCTTGCAACGGTTGGGTCATGCCACTTCTTGTATACTCCTTTGGCATACTCAAGTGGACTCAGTCTGAATTGGATGCACTGGACAGAAGAGTCCGCACATTGTTGACGGCATATCATATGCATCATCCACGTTCATCCGTGATGAGGTTGTACATCCCGCGGAAGTGTGGGGGTCGTGGCTTTCTGAATGTCAAGACCCTACACAACCGCGAGATGTGCAATCTCAGAGAATATTTTCTCCGGGCGAACGTGGACATGCATCGAGATGTTGTCACAGTGGACAATGGACTCACCCCGCTCAAGTTGGCTAAGGAGAACTGGCGCATACCTGTAGTACTCAGTACTGATGATCGCAAGCGTGTATAGCAGAGCAAGGAGCTTCATGGCAGGTTCCATCGGGCCCTGTATGGACCCGATGTAGACCTATTAGCCTCGGTGAACTGGCTACGCTTCGGTGACCTCTTTGGGGAAACCGAAGGGTTTGTTTGTGCAATTGCTGACGAGGTTATCAAGACGAATAACTACCGAAAATATATCCTGAGGGATGGCACTACCGATATTTGCCGTGCGTGTCACCAGCCCGGTTGTTCACGTCTTGCTAACGGCGAGTACTTGCACAGACATAACCAAGTAGCTAGAATCATTCACCAGCAACTTGCTCTGAAATACAAACTTGTAGACATCGAGGTACCGTACTACAGGTATGTGGCAGAGCCAGTTCTCGAAAATGGTCATGCCACATTGTACTGGGATTGATCTATCGTCACAGACAGGACTGTTGTAGCCAACAAACCTGATATTGTGGTGATAGATCGATCAGAGCGCCTCGCAATAATTGTTGATGTCACCATTCCTCATGACGAAAATCTCGTGAAAGCCGAGAGAGACAAACATTAAATATCTGGACTTGGCTCACGAGATTGTCGACATGTGGGATGTGGACTCGGCAATTATTGTGCCGATAGTTGTAACGGTTAATGGCCTAATAGCCAAGAGCCTTGATCGTCACCTTAAGAGGCTCGCGTTGGGTGCTTGGGTCAAGGGCCTGATGCAAAAGGCAGTACTTCTCGACACGGCACGTATTGTGAGGTAGTTCCTTTCTCTGGAGCCCTAACCACCGGCAGCTTGGACCCTGTGCCCGTTGCTGGTGGGAACCCACGGTTTTTTTTATATTTTTAAATGTATTTTTTGTGATATATTTAAAAATGTAATTTAAATTTGATTAATGAGAAATACATTTATAATAATAATAATCTTTATTGTACACCAAATTTAAATTTAACATAGGAATTACAACATATATATATATATATATATATATATATATATACATATTGCACAAACGGCGGCCTTATCGCTAAAAAGCAATCTCTTACAGGCAACCCATAAGGAAAAGAGAAGTAAGGAACCAGATATATTTTAGTGGTGCCTGTGAAAAAATATATTTGTATGAAATAATACCCAGCTTAGTAAGTTTAGTATTTTATTTGAAATATGATAGCTGTTTTGGCCTAATGTTCTTTTACATGTTATAAAGTGAATACCGTAATTTATATTTTGTCCGATATAATAATATTCGCTATAGTGACGGATGACAAAAGTTACGATTTTCTAAAAAAGTGTGAGTGCAACTCGCGCGCCAAGGCTGTTCTTTGTAAAATGGTTAAGTGCGAATCCAACTCTCACAGCGTTTTGAATATTCAATATTATTTTTCATACATTCCTGAAAAAAGGGTCTTGACAGACATACCGCTAACAAAGTAATCCTTTAAAAGTCCCATTTTTCCTTTTGAGGTACAGAACCCTAAAAATGCGTTCATCGATTGTTCTTAAAATAAAAGACCTTACTGTATCTATTTTACCCATTAATAAGACCGTACATAAAAACCACACCTCAGTACACATAGCCGACTTTAATAATATTTTATATTCGTTGACTTTGGGTATTTTATAGCTGAGTTGATTTCGTTCTGTAAGGAGACTGCTGATGTTTCATTGTGTGTGCCTTGTTAAGACTATAAATACGTATGTACTTTGTGAATTATTTTTCAGACTTATTTATTTTTATACTTATTATACGTAGGCTTTTTATACAATCAATGCATTAAGGAAGAATATGGCGTGTCTACTCGTGTGTGGTAATTGTAAATGTAAGGGATTGTTGGTGATTTCTTCCCTTAAAGGTGCAGGTACAATTGAGGATTCTTGCGAATATTATATAAAAGGAAACAAACGATTGTACATTAGCGAGCATTCTATCGAGCGCGTTTTGCTGATTAGAGCGTTCGCTAGAAGAAAGATCGTGAAAAAGTTCGTAGCGATGTCAGGCTCTGTTCGTTGTTCAGTTCAACAAATTTAAAAGCGCCGAATGCTCAATGTTCTGTTACAAATGATTGCTCAAACTTATCAACACTATAATGTTTGGCCTTTAAAAGTAGAAGATTATAGCTATGAAGAAAATATGGTCTTGACTAACTAAAATGTATTCAATTAAGAGTTAATGTTATTATTAGTTCACTTGTCTGATGGAGGCTGTTGCTAAGATATAGAAAATATAGGTAATATCAAATGGGAAGTATAGCTACCTCCACATTGCGACTTATCCTCACCGACATTTGGTCATAATCCACTAGTTTATCAGTTCAAAGAAAATGTTTTGAGACACACATTCCAAATTAATGACCATATTGGAATGACACTGTAAGTGATATTTTTGTGCTGATCCTAGAATGTGCTTAAAGTTGTGAGTAAAGATAAGTCAAACTACTTAACGTCATAAGAAGGGCCGGCTACACTTTATAACTTTTAGTGGAGTTACTTGCGTCTAACTAATGATTGTGGAACTATACTTAAAATCTACAAAAACACAGTTTCCTCAACAAATAATAGCTGCGTGCAGCGTCCTAACGCAACAAGCGCGATCTGATCGCCACCGCCGCGTGCAGATGCTGCACCGGACGTCTCGTGCAATCCGAGGACGCGTAGATGTGAACACCGCGTTATAAGTTCGTACACAACATCTGATCGCCACCGCAGGCCACCGCGGACGCAAGCTGAACGCGTTGGTTTGATCCTGGCTTAAACCATTTCCTTCTGATACGATAGCGTTTTCGACGAAATAATTAGTATTCATACAAAATATTGCTTTTACCGTTTATTTTTATTACGTGCACTGGATTTGAAATCGAGATCTTGTTGAGTTCTCTACCGTCACGCTGAGTTCTTTAGTAACTAAGTATGTGAGTATTTGATTAAATAAATCAAAACATGGTATGAAATTTCTGAAATTATTTCAAGGAATTAAAAATATTATAATAATAATTACTTTGAAGTACCGTACTACAGGTATGTGCCCGATCCAGTTCTCGAAAATGGCCGTGCCACTATGTACTGGGATCGATCTATCATCACCGATAGGACTATCGTGGCTAACAAGCCCGATATTGTGGTGATAGATCGATCAGAACGCCTTGCAATGATCGTCGACGTTTCTATTCCCCATGACGAGAATCTCGTGAAAGCCGAAAAAGACAAGGAAATCAAATATTTGGACCTGGCTCACGAGATTGTCAACATGTGGGATGTGGACTCTGCGATCATTGTACCGATAGTCGTGTCAGTTAATTTGTCTCATTGCCAAGAGCCTCGACCACCATCTCAAGAGGCTCTCGTCAGGCGGCTGGATCAAGTCCTCCATACAGGCAGTATTGTTGGACACGACGCGCATAGTGCGGAGGTTCCTCTCTCTGGAGCCCTAACCACCGGTAGCTAGGTCCCTGTGCCCGGCACCGGTGGGTCTCCGTGGTCCCATTTTATATATTTAAATTTATTTTGTATTGTAATATTTAGTATATAAAATGTGGCTATGAGAAAAAGGTTAAATAAAAGAAATAATAATAATATTCTACCACATTCACACAACACCGTCTAGTCCCAAACTAAGCAGAGCTTGTACTATGGATACTAGATAATGGATAAACATACATATTATATACTTTTCTTTTTGTAAATACATACATAGAAACATATATTATACATAGAAACACCCAGACCAAGACCAACATCCATGTTCATGCACACAAATGTTTAACTTGAGCGGGAATCAAACCCGCGACCTTCGGCGTAGCAGTCGCTTGCACTACCGCGGCGCCAAGCGGTCGTCGTTATGCATTGTTGCTTTATTTGTCGACCGGTTGGCGCAGCGTATCTGTAAGCGACTGCTATGCCGATGTTCGCAGGTTCGATTCCCGCTCAAGTCAAACATGTTTTATGTATTGGTTGTTTCAACGTATTATGTATGTATTTACAGAAAAAGTATGTATTTTTATCAATTATCTAATACCCATAGTACAAGCTCTCATTAGTATGGGTCTAGGTGTTGATCTGTATAAGTGGTAGAATATTATATATATTTTAATTAACCTAAATACAAGCTGCCTATGGTCAGCTATACAACTATTCCTGTATTATTTAACACAAAAATACTTGTTTCTACGGTCACAAGAACTGAAAGTTAAGTACTTACCAAGCCATGCTATAAAAAAACAAGCCATCATTATTTTATGATTAATAGGTAATATAATTTGTATCAATCTATCATCTTCTACATCAGCTATGATGGCGAAAATCTTAACAAAGAATATGGCTGCGTCATCGTTAAACGAAATATAATTAGTTGTTTTTTATATTTTTTTGTTGTTGGCATAAATATACAACTACAAATTCTGTGAAAATTTTAAGCGTCTACCTTTTACCGTTAGTAATTTTGAGCAAAAACACGTTTGTTGTATTGGACCCCCCTTAATATTTATTTTTTAATTTTAGTATCTGTTGTTATAGCGGCAACCGAAATACATAAATTTGTGAAAATTTCATTTTACAGCTATTACGGTTTATGAGATACAGCCTGGTAACAGACAGACAGCGGAGGCTTAGTAATAGGGTCCCGTTTTTTACTTTTTAGGTACGGAACCCTAATAATGTGGCACTATAATGGCGATATAAAGACCTTCAAAATTCAGTATTACAACCACACATTTAAAAGGAAATTGCACACAGCAAAAAGAAATTACTACTTAAGCGTCTCCCCTTAATTTCAGATAAGAAAAAAATGGGTCTCCCTTGTTTAACCGAAAGGAATTTTACAAATTGTCACTTCCCAAAAAATTATTCGCATCATTTCATTAGCCAAATTATTACTTAGCAAAAAATCTATTCACAAAAAATTGTAACACAAACCTAATGTTTGGGAAATGAACGTTTAAACTATAACTTGTTTACCAACTAGTACTTTAATTTTTTTTTATTTAGTCAACTATTTCAGTTGGAATAACAGTTTTTTCGCAAAATCAATAATTATCCTAATTTAAATACTTCAGTTCCGGGTAACCTACTAAAAACAATCTATTTTTTCTATTAATGCAAGTCGTTTCTAGCACTCGCCGGCCGCTACCGCGGTACCGCTCGCTTCGCTCGCTCGGCTCGTGCGTAGGAGGTCACAGTTCTTTTTTTTTTTTTTGGTGTCGGGTTGGAAAATCCTCATGGAGTCCCTCCGCCCCGGGGGAAGGACGAAGGGGACTGTCAGACTCTTACTGACTAAAAACCAACCCGTGTTCCTCATGTACCCGTGTGTCGGAGGGTAGGGATTCGCATAAGCATTCATCGCTACCCCCCGACGGGTATTGGCCCGCCAGATGGTCAGGTGGGCCCCGCACAAAACCCCCTTGGCGGCGGATTAAGGTGTTGGGCTCCGCCGCCAAAACACTCAGCGGCTGCAGAAGATAGGGAGGACGGCAACGCAACACCGCATCTCTTCTTCCTCTGCGGCCCCACCGCGACGCAACGATGGTGCGCCCCCATTTGGTCGCGGGAGATAGGGCGCGCGGCAACGCAACACCGACACGCCTCTCCTCCCGCGACCGCACCCGACTGCGAAGGACAGACAGAACTGTCCCCCGCACCCGCACCGTTGGTCGCATCCTGCGCAGGCCCCGTCAAACCCACGCGGAGCGTCCCCTCCTGGATCCCTCTTAGCTTCACCGCGGGGTTCCAAGCCACGGTTACTGAGCCCCCCTACCACGACAAGGTGGAGATCCCGCGGGGGGGAGGAGGTCACAGTTCTTTTTTTTTTTTTTTGTTTTACGAGGTGGAAAATCCCTTTGGATCTCCGACTCTTGGGGGAAATAAGAGCCGGAGTATGTGGTGTTTCCACTAAAAACCACCTCGACTTCCGCCATGTACCCGTGTGTCGGAGGGTGGTGCATCACCAAAGCACTCGTCGCCACCCTCCGACGGGTATTGGCCCGCCAGATGGTCAGGCGGGCCCCGAACAAAACCCCCTTGGCGACGGAGTAAGGTGTTGGACTCCGCCGCCAAAACGCCCAGCGGCCGCAGAGGATAGGGAGGACGGCAATGCAACACCGCATCTCCTCTTCCTCTGCGGCCCCACCGCGACGCATCGAATGGTGCGCCCCCATTTGGTCGCGGGAGATAGGGCGCGAGGCAACGCAACACCAACACGCCTCTCCTCCCGCGACCGCACCCGACTGTGAGGGACAGACAGAACTGTCCCCCGCACCCGCACCGTTGGACGCATCCTGCGCAGGCCCCTCCAAGCCCACGCAGAACGTCCCCTCCTGGATCCCTCTTAGCTTCACCGCGGGTGACCAATTCACGGTTACTGAGCCCCCCCACCACGACAAGGTGGAGATCCCACGGGGGGGAGGTCACAGTTCTGACCTAACCTAATCTAACCATTTTTTTAAATAATTAACCTACTCTTACTACTTCCATAAATAAACTAATATCACCAAATTGATTAAAGACCAAATGCCATAATGACATTATACTTGGTATTATTTTGCCAACAAAAAATTTGACCAAATAAAAATATGCGTACTAAAATCATTCGAAATATTGCAATGGTATAAAAAAAGGTTGCTAAAATTTGTATGGGTAGTGAAATTTCATCAAAATCTTTTCGGCAAAACGGCAGTATCCCGAAAAAAATTTGCAGAAGTGCGAAGTATTCTAAGTGATGATAATTTTCTTAGGCACTCAGTTCAGTACTTGCCTTTACTCTGTTAGTTGTTAATATCACCGTATGTGTCCCCTAATTACATAGGCTTATTAGTGAAGCAGTCTACACTTAGAATATATTCGTTGACCTTGCTCACTACAGCTTAGGGACAGATTTGGGTTTCAGTAAGCATTAGTACAGGCAAAGATATCAAATAATTAGAACTTCGATAGTAGGTTCTTAGTTAGTTACACGCCCGCTACGCCTTATGGTCGTTTATGGTGTAGCGGCAGTGTACCTTACTGCCATGCTAAGCGTCCCGTTCGATATCCGCTCAAGTCAAATGCTTTATATGCATGAACACGAATGTTTGTAAAAACTTTTGAATGCAAAATAAATAGTAAAACAAAAAATGGTGCCAAAACGACCGAGCACAAGATAAAATTCGGCATATTCTCGTATGTGCTTGTGAGATCATAGAGGTGCACTAAGAAGAGACTCCCTGAAATGCCCATCGGAAAATTTCGGGCTTAGCTGCGAGCGTGCTATAGTAAAATATATAAAAGGTGATATAGATTTGAATGTGTTTTGATTTCAATTCCCACGTGTGTTCACGAAAAGGAGATTGAACCGTTTTCTACTTGCTAAAATATACCATGGGAAAATAAAACAAGAAACCTGAATAGTATACACCACTATTTTTGATTAGTACAAAAAATTTAATGGGGCTCTAAGCATCTTTAACTAATTATATTTGTGTATGTAAAAAATAAAAATAACTAAGTTTCAAAACTGTCCCAAAACTGTCCACAAAAATACGAAATAATTGGTAAATGCATAACTAAATACTATGTTGTAGTAGTAATTTTACGTGGCACTGCTTCATGGATAAATTTGTGCAAACTCGAGGTTCGCCACCCCCTGTCCCTCTGCGCCCGCGCCGCAGTGCTAAATTGATGGCGGAAGCGAGCGAGATTGTTTGTTTACGTTTACCCAACGCGATGGCTTATCAGTTCACATCACGCGAGTGCAGCTGTGCGTTTGTACAGGGAAGAGTTTGGAAGCCAGTGGATCGGTCGAAGCGGGTCTGTAGCTTGGCCTCCATGCTCACCACTGTGTAGGTACAAAAGTGAGCCGGTTAGTGTCGAACAATTAAAACAGCGCATATTGGACGCTTTTGACGCAGTGAAAAGTCAGAGAAGCGTAATTCTCTCGTTAAAAAACAATTTAATAAAACGTGCCCGTCTGTGTATTGACAATGGTATTTCGAAGGACAATTGAAATACTTGTAAGTAAAAATTACCTACCTACGTTAATAATAATTTTATGCCGGTGGCTCAAAATCGGTCTGTACAAAATGGAGAACCTTGGGGGAGGCCTATGTCTAGCAGTGGACGTCTCTAGGCTGACATGATGATGATGAAATAATATTTGTAAATAGCAGCTGATTCTAACTTCATAAATATGCCAAAATTACTATTTTCTTTTAGTATTCTGTACTAAAATAAAATAGTAATTTTGGCATACCTTCTTTTATTTTGATATTTGTTAGCTTTCTAATTACATACCCACGTATTCAATTACTTGTAAAAAGGTAAATTTTGCCGGTCCTAAGCCCGGATGAAATATGAAAGAGAGGTTAGAATTTAGAAAATTAACCCTTAAGCACTGACACTCAATTTTGTGACATTAATACTGATATAGGTCTGGGAGACTCCTATACGAAAAAAACTAAGAAATTAAAATACAATGTTTTTTTTTCAATTGAGTTTTATTGTTATGTGTAGTAACTTATAATTATTTATTTCAAAATGAAAATGAACTAAAAATTAACAATATCGATTATTTATAGGAATTTTCTTTTAGTTATTACTTAAGTAGAACTTTTTTCTTCAATTGCTCATAAAAAATAATTATTATTTAAATCTTACTACAATCAATAAAAATACTTACATTCCCGAGCTGACATATTTTTTTTTCTATAATTAATGATATAAAAAAGAGGTGGTTAAACATTGTTATTTTTTTTCTCTATGCAATTTACACATAATGGTTTTGAGCACTGCAAACATATTGTAACTTGCATGAAATGCGTAAATATTGTGTCATTCTCCTCTTTTTATAATCACATACAGTGCAATATTTCCTTTAGAGCACTTTTTTGTTTGAAAGTTTATAGTTTTCATCAACAACTGAATCACCGCTAAAAGCGTCGTCTTCCACATTTAAAATTCAGTTTTTTAAGGTAGTTGCTATATCGGAGTCCGATAAATTTGTATCACGTTGTCGCAGGGACCCTGATGTACTTGGTTGCTCTGAATCCATTCTGGAAAGTAAAATCACGTATCTCAAAAAAGTTACGTATTTACTGATAGAGGTCTGTCAGACCTACATGAAAAAATCAAACATCGATAAATACCTTAAAACGCGTGTGTAGCGTCCTCACCCCCTCACGGCTCTTTGGTTACTGACTGCATAGAAGGTACTCGAGCGCACGAAGCTCTGTCGTTTATTAAAGTGAGATAGTGAACGTTTGGATTTCGAATGAGAGTCTGTCAGACCTATATCAGTGGTTAATGGTTAATTAAGTAAGTAACTACATCACTTATTCTTTTGTTTCATTTTATTGTCTAAGGTTACCTACATCATGCGACAGAGAGAATGCGAATGAGCAGGATGGAATATTATCAATGAATTAGTGAATAGATTGTAAAATATGACTATGATTTAAGTGAGATTTTCTACAATAAACAAATGATCATAACTTTGCTATTTATAGATATTATGAATTTTTTACGTCACATATATGATAATAATGTCTTCGCTAATCTGTCTGTAAAGTTTTTGTACTAATTAAAAAATAAGGGTATATAACTCTTTTTTATCTCATTTTCTATTTTTTTTTGTTCTAAATTTGTCGATTCAAATTCAATTATAGCAAAGGAAAGGCCTTCAATTCCTTTGCTATTTTTCTAATCACACGTAAAGCGATTTTCACTCTTATTTGAAGGTTTGAGTACATCGACCATCGATCTTGGTAACCTTTCTTTCGTCTGACCGACGATATTACTTCATTTAACTTATTTGCAATGTTTCCTGTTCGTTGAATAATTTAGAAACAGAGTAACGCCCACGAACCCAATGATGAACTATTCTTAGATCAAGATTGTAATAATATACTAATTTTTGTGTATAATATGAAATACTATGTTGTTTCTGCGCATATAAACAATTTACGCTTCCGTATTTTTGTAAACGCATACTTCTGGCGATACTTACTGACTGATAGGTAACGCACAGCGAAAACTATTGTCTGCATGAAACTGAAATTTGGCACGTTATTTCCATGGAGCCCTTTGGTGCACAAATAAGAAAATAAATTACTAAATAAAAAAAAGTGCAAGCCTAGCTGCGGGTGTCCTCTAGTATAATATTGTATAAGTGGTGTCAATCTTAGTGCAATATACAATTCCTCTGAGATCTTTTCATGCCTCAATTTTGACACGACTTAAACTTGCGACATCGCCAAATGGCCTTTAAAAATAATTATCTTCTTATCTTATACTAATATATAAAGCTGAAGAGTTTGTTTGTTTGTTTGGTTGAACGCGCTAATCTCAGAAATTACTAGACCACTAAATTATTTCAGTGTTAGATAGCCCGTTTGCCGAGGAAGGCTGTAGGCTATATAACATCACGCTATGAGCCATGGGAGCGGAGCAGTAGCCTTAAATAACGCGGGCTCATCTAGTAACTATAAGACATTTGTACTCAAGATTTCATACTAAAAGCGCCGAAAGGTAGCAAAGTGAAAATGCCAATTTTTCAAAGGAAGTATATTTCACAATTAAATGTACATATTTTCTGTTTCACTTTTAGTCTTTTAGTACTCATTATCAGCCTTTAACAGTCCACTGCTGGACTCGGCCTCTCCTTGGAAAGGAGGAATTGGCCTAATATACCACGCTGGCCAAACGGATGGGTATAGGATTTGTATCAAGTTTTCCTTCTCTTACAGTGTTGTTCTCTGCAGCAAGCTAGTACGCTCCCTCTGTCGGCTCTTACGACACCCATGGGACGATATGGGATGGTGAAATTTCGTATTCTTAATCCGTCACCACACGGATAAGTACTTTTAGATCTAGAAAATGGTAATTTATTTATTATCATAGTGGGTTATAAGCAAAGAAAACTATTTTATCAAACACATCATAAATATTAATCAAAGAAGCAACAAGTACAATTATTCATTATAACACGTTACTGCTTGTAAAATTTATTTGACGTCTATTGTTACGAAACTAAATAATTGTCTAAAGTGTCTAGTTGGTAGTTTCCTCACCTAATTATTTTTATAGAATCACTAGCATTTGCCCGCCGCTTCGCGCGCGTTAAATTCGGGGTAACACAAATCTACTTTCAGTCTCGAGTGGTGTGAAGACACTCCTGATTATTTTAAAGACTTCAGAAACTCTATAGGGTAGGGTACAAAATAACTTGGTCAGTATCCATGTCATTATCTAGCGTTATCTACTCCGAAAGCACTCGAAAGATAATATAGGAGGAATAACATCACCTTGCATACAGTCAAATGTCAAAGCCATGTTCTAATACATGTTCAATATATCTCTATAAACATTTTCGCATTTTTAATATTAATAGGGAAAATCATTTCAGCCGTTTTAGCTCATTGTATAATTATTAGTTTACATGCGAACAATTTAATCAACGTGCACAACCTATGTGTTAGCACATACGCAGCACTCAATTATTAGCGCATGCGTTCTTACTTTCAAGAGGTAACTTTGTGCCGTAGAAACTTCTACCCTCCCTACAATCCCTCCCCGTTTAATTTTTGCAACTTATGGTAGCCTATGGTCCAAAATATCTCTATATTAAATTTCAACAAAATCGGTTCAGCCGTTTTAGCGTGAAAACGGAACATACATACACACTTTCGAATTTATAATATTAGTAGGGATGAATTATTTTTTCGGCATGTAACGTGGGGTTCGTAACTTATTATTCTGTAATTTATACAGCACAAGTTTTCGTCCGCAGTTAAATACGCGAGTCAAAGGTATATATAATAAGAAATACAGAATAAAACAAAAATTAATAGTTTATAATGTAACTTAAAAAAAAAATTAATAGTCACGGCTGGTGTGAACCCATGCACATAAAAATATTGTACCTTAAATAATTGTGCGATATAGACCCGTAACAAAAATATTAAAAAAAATAAATAGTTTCCTTCTCTCGTAACTCTCTCTCTCTCTTCCTATATGCAAAATTTACTGATTATTCATACCAATAAAATTTGCCAGAGTTTACAATATTAACGGTTTCATATCTAGTGAGATAAAATAATCTTATAGGTAGTATTCCCAATTTTTTCTGTGACTCATTGAAAAACAAGAAATAGAAGACGATCCTCTTGGCATCAGTTTGTAAATGATAAAGTACGAACAACATGTTACGATAGAAAATCTAGTCCATAGGACCCGGAAATCGACTTTTCACCCGATAAGGTCATTTACACTACGCTCTGCAATTTCAACTCCAGCTTCGAAGAAAGGCAACGGATTATTTGCACCTGATACTTCGATATTGAGTGCAACAAAATAAAGAAGATATTGAGCATTATATGTAAGTTTTATATACTTGTTTGTCTGGGGTCTGCGTCAAGTGGTGGCTACACAAATGTTTCAGTTGGCGAGGTTAAACGAATTCGTCAACACCTGGTTCCTACTCAAATGAATGACTTTATGTGACTAAAAAAGCTGTAATTCTTTTAATCTGATTGGTCTAGTCGAAACAATAACTAGCGAATTAGCCTTTAAAATGAACCGCAATAATATAAATGTATTTCACTAAAACTGATTAAAACAAATAAATCTAAAGAAATATAAACTAAACAAACCGACTCAAGATCCTTGAGCAAACGAATGCCGTCCACCTGAAGTTCCAACTCCATTAATAACGAGTTCAAGTACCACCATAACGGCAGTAAACAGGGACCACTTAAAGCTATCATTAATCGGGACTCTCCTCTCTGGAAAACTTATATTTCCTACTAGAGAAATTGTTTCTAAAATATTGTACAACGTGCCGATGGGAGCAATTTCATTTCTTATGTTTTATCAAAGGTATACCTTATTTCGTTTCCCTCCTCTTAATTAAATTATTAAAATTAGTTTTCAGATTTAAGAGCATAGAGAGGGTGCATAGGGTTCCCACCAAGGGGTGCATACGGTTCCCACCAAGAACTTAGGGTCCCAAGCCAACCTCACCTGCAAGTGGTGCACTTGCCGATCAACGGACGAGGCTCTGGCAAACAAAATATCCCGATAAGCGGCAATAGGCTCGCCACCTATTACGTGGGATCAAAACACTGGCGAAAAGTGGGCGTTTAATATGCCTCTGCCAACCCCTTCGGGGAAACAGGCGTGAGTCTATGTATGTATGTATGTATTTAAGAGCCATTGGAACGAATTTAATTTGGGAATAATTATTTTCTTTTGTCATCAGTTTTATGTATTTTTTATTTTATTGAGTATCTGTCTTTTAATGATAGATCGCCCGGCGCATGGCGTCCTGCTAGCAGGACTTAAAGTTCTTCCGGAAGGACGCATTTTTTATGGTAGGTATGAAAATAAAATAACTATCGATAATTTCAAAAACATTATGTACATACAGTATCTGCAAATGTATCTAAGGAATGTGGCCATTCAAAAAATCGCTATAAGGCTTTTATTTCTTCTTATAGACAAAATAATAGAAGCGCTTCCAGCAGGACCCGACGTCGGGCGATCTATGGTTAATGTGTCATCAATCGATACAATACTACTAGTTTTATTTTAATAATATTAAAATTAATGGGCTTTGTAGACCAATATGATTATTTCTTACTAGAATCAACTTCACAACTATCACAGTATGTACATAGTACCTAACCCAATTACTTATTTATAATTATATGATGGTATAAATCCATACAAAATCATCATCATCATCAGCCCTTTATACTACTACCTATTCTCACATGAGAAGGGTAAGGCCATAGTCCACCACGCTGTCCAAGTGCGGGTTGGCAAACTTCACATGTCTTTCGAGAACATTATGGAGAACTCTCAAACGTGCAGGTTTCCTCACGATGTTTTCCTTCACCGATAAGCAAGCGATAATTAACAATTTAATACGCACTACAAAATCATATTTTAGTTTATTTTACATTGTGTTCATCCAATTGCGGAGCAAAGACATCTGTCCCAAACATCGATATGTAACGAACAATAAAAATGTAATTTATCATCATTATCATCATCAGCCTTTAATAGTCCACTGCTGGACTAGGCCTCTCCTTTGAAAGGAGGAATTGGCCTACTATACCACGCTGGCCAAGCGGGTTGGTATAGGATTTGTATCAAGTTTTCCATCTCTTACAGTGCTGTTCTCTGCATGATATACTCCCTCTGTCGGCTCTTACGACGCCCATGGGATGATATGGGGTGGTGACAATTCGTATTCTTAATCCGTCACCACACGGACACTATGACTAATGTAATTTATAACTGACCACAATTCCCTTGTTTTCCAACGTCCAACACCAAAAATCAGGTCAAGAGAATAATTTCATTACTCTACTCAAAGGTTCAACTTAGCCCCAAAATTTTGCTGGGTTAATTATAAAATGTTTTAGGTTGATTGGTACCCTACTAAGTTTCAGACCTGATCTAAGAATTTATGACTATTCTTCTGATGAAATGGTTATGCATAGAGCAACTTCAATCTGCAGTCTCGGTAAAACTTGCGTAAATTTTCCATCTTAGCTGACTTATTTTACGTTTGTGGGTTAAAAAAAATCACTTTTAAGTTTCCAGAGAAATTATTCGTTATTGTGATTAGAGAATAATTTTTTATCGAGGAGTTGTACAATTGTATTACAAGTTACACTACTCAATATTCTGGTATCCATGTACAGTTAATACGTATTAATATGTCTAAAATGGTTAACTAAAAAATCGAACACTGGGCTTAAAGGAGAAAGTTTTGGATACAACTGATTTAAGGTACGATGACGTTGATATGTGTATTATGCTAGTACTGTTTAGAGTAAAACGTGCAATAGGATACTTTAAAGGGCTTAACCATGAAATTTAGCAAAAAATCGTACATAAAATTTATGTTGCAGTTCAGATCTATTTTATCTGCACACTCAAAAATTTTGTGGATATTCAAAATGAGTCTTTATTCTGCCACTCTTGGCAGAATATGTTGTATTCAAATCATTGTAACATCTATTGTACCATATTCTTGCAAATAAATATTTTGAATTGAATTGAATTGTGCATATTTTTAAAGGGCTTATATGAAATGGAGAAGCAGTAGCCACACATATAACTAAAGAATCACGAAAAGAAGCGTTTATTATACCCCGACTGGCGACTTCCTAAGAAATACAAGGGCAACCCTATACATGTAATGCATTGGTATACATAGCATCATTAGTACCAAAGGCGAAACGTATCAGTATATTGCTGCCACGGTCCCCCAGCTATGTTACCGTGCCATGTGATTAATGGACACCAATTGTTTGTTCTAAGTCAATGTCAGCGGGAAACCAGAAAGTTCGGTAATAAGGTTTCTTGTGTAACCCTTAAAGACGGACCATACACTTGGACTAAAGGGCAGGCCTGATTAAATGTAACGCACTCGCAAACATAAAAGAACAGTGTTACATTACTTTGTCGCTCAAAGGGTGAAAGCTAAACAACATTCATCATCATCACTATCAGGCCTGTATAATATATAATCTGTCCCAGTTGAATTCGGGCCTCTTCTCACTATGAGAAGCGCTGACCATGTGCGAGTTTGCAGACTTCACATTTTCTTCGAGAATATAATGGAGAACTCTCAGACTTGCAGGTTTCTTCAAGCCTTATGGCTTAGCAAGCGATAATTAAAAATTGAATATGCACTTGTATTTGAAAAGCCTTTGGTGTGACAACTAGTCTGGTTATAATATCAAATGCGTAGCGACTACTAATACAGAGTTCTTTTATTATTAAAGAAAGTAGTATAATGTCTTCAGATAGCTCACAAAAGGTCATCTTAGGTTAAATGAGGTAGACTAATTTGACAATACATAAATTACAAAATAAATTATTTTGGGCGATAATCAAACTGTAACTTCTGGATTAGGACTCAGGTTCCGGAGAACTTATAGACCAACAGACCACGCACTAATGTTAAAACAGACCTGACAACGACAGAAGACAGGAATACAAAAAAGCTTATAAAAGAAAGAATAGAGATTTAATCCATTTGGGAGTATTCGTACACTATTGCGTCTGCAAAAATATTTCTATATACTTGTAAAAGTTCCAAATACATTGTTATCGATATCTCCATCATCATCATTACTCACAGTTCCACTCCAGACAATTCCCAATACTGCCATAAAACCTGTAGATATCTAGGAGCGACCATAAATTGAGTCAGCCATTCCCACAGTATCATTTATTTTCTTAGGCAATACCAAACATATAATAATTATTATACCATCAACGTCAAATCCTGTGAGCATCGTACTTAATAAATAATCCGGGAGCAACTAAACGTTCAAGTTATTAGTAACTGTCGGCAAAATAATTTGCCCACAAGGCAAGGAATGATATCGTTACAAGAATTATCTGGAACATAATGAATCATAATACAATGATGATCAGATATCTGCCGTGACATTTTGACCAAAGATACTTGTCACGTCGAATTATTAATTATCTTTTAAGGAAAAAAGTATTCCTTTAACATCATTATGCGTATTATGGCCTTAGTCATTACTCTTTGTGATATGATAGGGGATTTGGGACGTGACTCTTTAATCTTTTCTAATTAACTTTTTATTAATTGGTCTTAATTTGAATTCGGCGAACGACTAAATTGTTTTAATCAGTATGAGTTTTCTTTGTTTTTTAGTATGTTAGATGAAGTCACCAAAAATTAATTTGCTCCAGACTGGGTGTTTTTATGATCATAATATTAATGTTTGTAAAACTTTCAAGGATTAATAGATCAGAGAGTAGCTCAGGTGGTAAATATTTATAAAATAAATACATAATAGCATTGGTTATACATTGGTTCAAGGCTGTATACTTATAAAAAAGGGTAGACAGATCTGTTTGCGTTCTTATTCAGTCTAATTATAATTTTACGTAATAAGGGACAAGACTTAACTGCACGGTTGGCGTAGTGGTTTAAGCGGCCGCCTCACCGCTTGACACCGCGCCGAAGTGTTGTGGGTTCGATCCCCACACGAGACAACACGTTGTGTGACTCATAAATTGTTGTTTCGAGTCTGGGTGTTCATTGTGTCCGTTAGTTGTATGTTTGTAAAGTCCCCCGCGACACAGGATTCAGTCCTAATGCGGGAGTTGTCTTTTTAACAAATCAAAAAATAAAAAAAAACAAATAAATATTGGTTGCACTGATGAAATTAGTAATAATAATTTTAACTTATCGATAGGAATTAAATGTTTTAAATTACGAAAGTTAAGGTTGCAGGCTATGTGCGATATGTCGATGGATATAGAGCCTTTGCAGCACGTCGCGTAGTGACTAACTTGTACATACCTATTATTATTTAAAATTCTTGCGCTACTGACTGACTGATAGACAACACATAGTAAAAACAATTGGGCACAAGAAGTTGAAATATTGATATTGTATGTTCTTTGAGGATCATAGGCATGCACTAAAGGATTTGTCGGAAATCTCACGGTATACAGCAGAAAAGGTAAATTTTAGGCGCGTTTCTTCTAGTTGTAGCATAAAAATGGCAATTGTTATTGAGTAGTAGTTGCACTACGCTTAGTGTACCTATTGTATCACACCCAAATTACTTCCTTATGATTTACCACACGCATGTCACTAGATTTCGTTCTATTTTTATGTAACAACTAGCTGACCCAGCGAACTTCGTATCGCCTCTTAAGAGTTTTTTTAATTCCCTTTTTTCCAAGCCCCTTTTCCAATGTTACCATTGACTTAGCGCTTAATCTCTTATCATTTCAGAGTCTATAAATGATGAACAAACAAACATAGATTTTTATATACCTAATATTGAATTCCCCATGCCTTAAAATATCGGAGACGATACCCATATCGACTTTTAAAAAAATCCCGTCCGCCATCTTTGATTTCCAATCCGCCATCTTTGATCACGAAATAGATGTTGTATTTGGATTCACCATGCCTTAAATCATCAGTGACGATACCCATATTGATTTTTTAAATTTTTCCATCCGCCATCTTTGATTTCCCATCCACCATCTTGAATCACGAAATAGATGTTGTATTTGGATTCCTCGTCCCTTTAAACATCGGAGACGATACCCATATTAATTTTTTTTTAATTTCCCAACCGCCATCTTTGATCACGAAATAGATGGTGTTTTTGCATTCCCCATTCCTTAAAATATCGGTGACGATACCTATATCGACTTTAATTAAAATCCCGTCCGCCGTCTTTGATTTCCTATCCGCCATCTTTGATCACGAAAAAGATGTTGTATTTGGATTCTCCATCCCTTAAATCATCAGAGACGATACCCATACTGATTTTTTAAATCTTTTCCCATCCGCCATCTTTGATTTCCCATCCACCATCTTGAATCACGAAACAGATGTTGTATTTGGATTCCCCATCCCTTTTAACATCGCAGACGATACCAATATTGACATTTTTTAAATTTTCCCATCCGCCATCTTTGATTTCCCATCCGCCATCTTTGATCACGAAATAGATGTTGTATTTCGATTCCCCACCGCTTAAAGTATCAAAGGCGATATCAATATTGATTTTTAAAATTTTCACATCCGCCATCTTTGATTGCCCGTCCGCCATCTTGGATCACTAAATAAATTTCATATTATTAATCAGCGTCCCGAAAATCTCGAAAACGATACCCATATAGATTGTATCCTATTCGTTTAGCCTCTTTTTGCCTTTGACCCAACCCTCCCCCTTCTAGTGTGACCATTTTATTATTTTTGTCCAGCCCCTAAAAGTTGTGGCGTAATTTTATATAGCCTAGCCTTTCGGAATAATTGGGCTATCATAAGCATAACAATTTTTAAAATCCAACTTCTAGTTCCTGAGTTTAGCCGACATTATCTTTTAGCCTTTTGCCCGGCCTCAAAGGGTTGATGCGTTATGTTATATAGCCTATAGCCTTCCGGAATAACTGGGCTATCGTATACAAAAATATTTTTTCAGATCCGACCGGTAGGTTCTGAGATTAGCGCGTTCAAACAAACAAACTCTTCCGCTTTATTATATTATAGTATAGATAGACATTCGGGGTAACACAAATCTCCTTTATTGGGCGGATACTATATAACTGTAAAAATTTACACATACAAACTACTTAGTACAAAGCAAACTTGGGCCAATATCATAGAGCCAATATGGCGACTGTGATTTGTCTGTCAGAACGATTAGAATTTAACAAAATAATCGACAATCCGAATTTTGCGGATATATGTTGTCGACTCGAAATCTTTATTTTTTAATGTTTTATTATTCAGGTAAGGTTTCGATGTACTCCTTGACGAAATTATTAATATAAGATTATCGACATCTGTTAGAATCTTTTGGAGTTAACACATAATTGTGACTGTCAATTAATTGTAGACAAATAATTTGCAATAAAATAAAATTGCGACTATAATTAAAGATCCAAGCTATCCTATCTCTCAAGTTGGACTAGACTGCTCACGGTGTGCCAATTTAATTTAAAATCAGTTAAGTAGTTTAGGAATCCATCGCGGACAAACATCGTGACAGGAGATTTATATATATTAGATAGATCAAGACCGAGTTCAAGACCTTAGAATATAGACAAAAGAATCGAAATAATAAAACAAACTACAAAAGCTATATACCAACGTATTCCATCGAATGTAGCTCATAAAAGATATTTCCAGACATATGTATAATAAGTTAGATGTTATGTGCCTAGTAAAATATAAGTCTTAATTTAGATGTAATTAACTTTTAGTGGAACCTTTGAGCTGGAAATTTATTTAACGCTCCTATAATTTGAGCGTTATTACAAGATTACTAAAGGCAATAATCTAATAGGGTCAACGTTGAATGCCGAGTTAACAAATAAATGATTTGACTTTGACTTTGACTTTGTTAAGTCAGTTGGGCCTTACGGTTCATAGAAATATACTACAACTTCATACTATACTTTTCTCATTGAATAATCGCCTTGAAACCTAAGTTTACTCTTCTCGGGTTTCTAGGGCGCCAGCGTAGAAACTAACAAACTGGTATGTAGAAGGTCTCGAGTAGGTGCCAATTCACGGCGAGCACTACTGATTTTTCTAAGTTAAATTATCATGTCTTACTGCGAAGGAAAACATCGTGAGGAAACCTGCATGACTAAGTTCTCCTTGAAGTTTTCAAAAGACATGTTTAGTCTGCCAACCGGCACATGCGTGTTGAATCGTGTCCTAAAACCTCCTCAGAGTGAAGTGGGACAGTTTATGTACCTAGAGAGATACAAAATTTTCCACGGTTTAATATGTGACATTCGCATAAACATACGATAACACAAAGGCTCTTCACGGGCCTTGTTTTAGCATACAAATTGGAATCTTTGTCTGAAGCCCGTATTCTATGCAGAAATAAAGATTTATCTGTACATTCATAAAAATAGACAAAAACATAACTTTGCCCTGTGAAACATGGTTAGTTTGTAGGTGTTACACATTACATTACATTACAACTTTTTCGTCGGCATGTGTAGCTCTCACGTAATGGCATTGAAGCTGAAGTAATTTATTGAGAATGTTTTGTAATGTTGCTTCTGAGATTAAAATTACTCTATTGAAGTCATCAGTTTTGCTTATAATGTAGTCCATTGCTCGGCACAGGTTTATTTTAATTATGAGGTAAGACTATGCTCCAGTGCGGCTTGGCAGACTTCACCTCACGTGCCTTTCAAGAACATTATGCAAATATGAGACTATGCAGGCTTTTTCACGATAGTATATAGTTCATTGAAAAGTGGACTGATAACGAATAAAGCAGCCCATCGATGTAATCTAGACATTACAAATATATTGTTTGAACTCTTTGAAGTCTTCAAGTGCGTCAAATGTAGTTTACAAAAGTCTCGTCTATTTAATAAAGCTACAGAAGTGTAATAAAGATTTTATTGAAACATTTTTTATGAATTCGTATCATTTAAATATAAAGAATATAAATCACCATCAGTTTTATTAAACCTGCAGACCGATCTAAAATAAAAAAATACATTTTTTTATGAAAAAAATAAATTATTCGAACGCACGCATTAATCAACCATTTTAATTTCGGTTGGTAAAATTGTGTTTGTTATTGAAATATGAAAATTCTTAAATAAAAATGATTTCGTATTTACTTATAAATTAGTACATAAATATCGCTTTACGAGTGAAATCTAACGAGTGCGTTCTGCAGGTGACCGTAGCATGTGTATAATATTATTTAATTGTGTGTGTGGTAAGGTAATGTCACCTTTATTTTTAACTAGAGGATGCCCGCAGCTACGTTATTTTTTAAGGAGACTGTTTCTGCCTGAACCCGTAGGAATTTCAGGAAATCCCTCCTTAGCGCACCCCTACAGTATTTACATGCCAAAATTCAATATCTTGCGCGCAATAGTTTTGGCTGTAGGTTTACTGTCAGTCTCGCCTGTTAAAACCATTTCGGTTGCGAGACTGGAGTTGTGCGCGGCCCTTCTGCTGTCTCAGTTGCTCCGCATGGTTCAAGACACAGTTTTGCCCCACTACCCTATTAATAAAATATACGCATTTTCCGACTCCAAAGTAGTGCTCGCTTGGATTCATTCTTCTCCTCATCGCTGGCAGACTTTTGTCGCCAACTGCTTTAGTAAATTGATTGAACTTGTTCCCGCTACTTGTTTCAATTACGTCGCGGGTACCGAGAACCCCGCAGATTGCTTGTCTCGTGGTGTCACTCCACTTAATCTTCTGCATCATCCATTATGGCATCGTGGACCTTCTTGGATTTCCCATGATCCGTCAGAATGGCCCATGCAACCCTTTGACCACAGTACAGAAGACGACGATGTACCCGAATGGAAGTCTGTTTCTTATCCCGTGATTGCTGAGGTTGCGGAGTCTCCCATCTATGCACTCGCACTACGCATGTCATCGTGGTCTAAGTTACTCCGCGCCATCGTTTATGTCTATAGGTTTCTTAGGCACCTACCTAATGGGACTTTTGTATCAAGTACTGATATCAAATTCGCAGAATGTAAGTTACTACGAGCTATACAGGCTGTTCATTTTAGTAACGACATTCAAAATTTGAAAAATAATGTACCTTGTTCTCCCGCTATTCTTAGACTCAAGCCGTTTCTCGATGAACACGGCGTCATGCGCGTTGGGGGTCGTCTGTCAAATTCGGATGAAACTTATAACTACAAACATCCTTGCATTCTGTCGCGACATGATCATGTTGTTGACCTTCTTGTTGATTTTTATCACAAGAAGCACCTCCATGCTGGTCCAGAGTTGCTTATGTCCTTACTTAGGCAAAAGTATTGGATTTCAGCTCGACGAATAATTCGTCACAGAATACATAAATGTAATGTCTGTTTCAAATTTCGTCCGCGTCCGACTTTCCCTCCCATGGCAGATCTCCCTAGCCAGCGCGTCAACCAGGTTGATAAAGCGTTTACACACACCGGTTGTGATAACGCAGGACCACTGCAGTATACGCCAGTGCGTGGTCGAGATGTTAAAAGCCGTAAAGCCTGGCTATGTATTTTTACATGCTTAACGACGCGCGCTACGCATATTGAAGTTGCGACAGATTTAAGCACGGTGTCGTTCCTTGCAGCCTTTAAACGATTTCTCTCACGGCGCGGCCCTATACAGTGTTTGTACACGGATAACGGCACTTGTTTCGTGGGCGCAAGCTCTTATTTACGCGACCTTTATAAGTTTCTCAAGGAAGAATATCGTACTCGTCTTGAGGAGGAACTTTCCATAAATCATATTGGCTGGAAGTTTATTCCGCCAGCATCTCCACATTTCGGTGGATGTTGGGAAAGCATGGTCAAAGTAATTAAAACGCATCTCTTCAAAGTTATAGGCCAACAGATCCTCTCTTACGAAGAGCTTTTAACTGTTCTTGCACAAGTCGAAGCACTGATCAACTCGCGTCCGCTCTCGGCATTGAGTAGTGACCCTGCAGAACCATCCGCGTTAAGCCCTGCACTTTTTCTAAACACAGTGCCATTATCGTCATTTCCGGCTCCTCTGAAGCAGACTCTTCAAGCTTGCTCCAGAGACATACTCTGCTGGATATACTCGTTCTGGCGGCGCTGGCGTGCGGAATATCTACACCAGCTTCAGGCTAGATCCAAGTGGAATAGTCCTGCATCCCCTATACAGGAAGGTACGTTGGTCGTCATAATACATGATAATGCTCCGCCGCTTTCATGGCCGTTAGCCATCGTAGAGAAACTGCATACTTCCAAGGACGGTACAACCCGCGTTGTTACCGTGAAAACCGCGAAGGGGAGCTACGTGCGCCCTGTTGTACGTCTCTGTCCGCTTCCAACTCAGTGAGATCTAGCCTGAAGTTGGATCTACCCCTTAGTTTAAGTTTTAGTTTGTAGTTTTCGCTGTTATTGCGTTTGTAGTTTTCGCTAAAGTTAATTTAGATTAATTTTATTGTCATATCGCTGTCTTAGCCTATTGATGGGTTATGCGGTAGTACACTCAACATAGCTAAGTTCAATTTTATTTATTTTTTAAAGGCAACCCTTTAGGGCCGGGGGTATATGGTAGCGCCATCTATCCTTTCCATTGCTAGTTAATTATGTCAACGTCAATGGTTCGTCGCTGCTCGGCCAATCCAAGCGATCTTTTTCATGAATAATCCCATAACGCCTCGCTATTGGCCGGCTTGCTCAACGGCAGAAAAAATGGAAGATTCGAGACGCTCGGAAACGCATGTCCGCCGCGTTCCGCAATCCGCACCGCTATATATAATTATTACCGCTTATACCAAAAAACCTTACAAACCCGCTCGCGAGTGAAAGTGATTTGTGTAGTGGAGTGATTCAATCAGCTTCAGAATTCCCGAAGAAACCAAGCGGCCGCCATTTGCAAGGAAAAGGACTGCCGAGCAAGGTAAGAGGCTCCTAACCACAACACCTTTTCACTTCCTCATTTCCTTGTCGCCGAAGAACCGCCATGCTACAGTCCACAATATTAATCCTTCTCCAAATCGCCTAGAACCTTCGGTTTCGGTGTAACGCCGAACCAACGTGATTTGCCAGGCAAGAGGATATTGCACCGACAACAAACTGGCTTGGGATTGATATTGCACAATTTTATTATATTTTGTTGTTTTTATATGCGCGATATGTATATACAAATTAAATTAATAAATAGGTAGCCAAAAAGCGATTTGAAGTCACCAGTAAACTAATTAAATAGTAAAGTTAAGCCAAATTGATTATGATGATTGAACGAATGCATGTGATCTCTCAACGTAATGCATCATCAATAAAATTGTACCTAGCCTTAACAGGGGAAAGGGTACCCAACCTTTTTTAGTATAAAGGCGTGAGTCTATAAAAAAAACCCAATCGAGTAACTTATGAAGACATGAAATAAAAGCAACATGAAATTAAGCACCTCAATATTTTGTAACATACAAAATTGCGCTCCAGTAGCGTCGTACACACGAACCATGCATTTACTATGAACAGCTGATGCCGCCGCCGGGAGTACACTGTGTAGCCTTGTTAATGGTGCTCCACGTCTTGAAGATATTCATTTGTGAGTGTGACACGTGCACAGTGGACAAGTTTGTGTTCATGTGGGTTTGAATGTCTTAAATAAATAAGAGAATATTAAATACTGAATTATGAAAAAATTCGAACCACCCACTCTAGCTTCGAATTTTTTCATGAATGTAGTGCTATTAGACAATAATGAAACAAATAAGTAAATGTTTACTCTTGTAAAGTAAGATCCCAGCCGCTCCAAACTTTCATTCCTTATTTTTAAAGAAACAACATTTTTAGAATGTTTTAATTATATGAACAGTACTTGCTGGACACGAAAAGCCGAAAATCGGGCACAGTGGCGTGCTATTAAAGAGGCCTAGATCCACCATTGGACTATGGCAGGCTGACGACGATGATGATGAACTAATATGGGCTTTAGTGGGTATATGGTCCGTTATGGAAATATCAATATTTATCTAACAGTAAGCAGGTTACCATCAAAATGCTCACTATCTCAGCATTGCCAAGTAGGCGGACTTTTGATATTCAACAGTCATCTTTTAAGACCTGATCTATGAAAAGTTGTCGGTAGCTTGATGTAGCTTTTAGAGTAGCAATCGGTGAATTCGTCAACCAAATGAAATCAAAGGATTGTGCATGTAAAGCCATTGTTACACGCACTCATTCGTACTTTTTGCATTTGAGCTCAGCAAACGTTTTAGTGAAAGTTCATCTGCAACGCCTTTTGTACGTTGACATTTTTAGAACTTCGACTAGGTTAAGAATTTTAAGATATAAGTTTCCATAATTATGTGGGCAGCATAACGAAGGGTCATCCACAAAACGTTTGTTATTTTTGGATATAAAGCTATCGAATCTAACTTATAAGTACTACGTTACTTATAAGTTTTATTCGCAATTCGATACCTTTATGTTGCCAAGCAATCCAAGCGGTCATGTAGTAAACAGAACTCCGCAATGAAGTTAAAGCATAAACATGCACGATAGTTTTCCAAACTAGGACTAAGTATAACAATTCAAAACTATGTCCAATAAACTATTAGGCTGCAAACATCAATTTTGTAAGTACGCTATTATGAGTTGGCGAACGATGCCAAAACCGCCAGCGATTTGTGGCCGCACATGGCTACATTTATAGCAAATGCCAAACATTGGACCGCACGAAGCACGAGTGCTGTGAAATTTATTTAACGCTTAATATATCACCTGGCAATAGATTTTAGTTGTCGCTCAGTATCATCTTTTAGGCTGCGACTGCGGGACGAGCTGAGTGACAAGCGGAAAATTGTACATATTAATATTCTGAATATATAAAATTACTAGCTGACCCAGCGAACTCCGTATCGCCTTTTTAAGAGTTTTTATTTAATTCCCTTTTTTCCATGCCCCTTTTCCAAAGTTACCATTGACTTAGCGCTTAATCTCCTAACATTCAGAGTCTATAAATGATGAACAAAACAATATAGATTTTTTTATATGTCATTGTAATATTGAATTCCCCATTCCTTAAAATATCGGAGACGATACCCATAGTGACTTAAAAAAAGTCCCGTCTGCCATCTTTCATTTCCTATCCGCCATCTTTGATCACAAAATAGATGTTGTATTTGGATTCACCACCCCCTAAATGATCAGAGACGATACCCATATTGATTTTTCAAATTATTCCCATCTGCCATCTTTGATTTCCCATCCGCCATCTTTGAACATGAAATAGATGTTGTATTTGGATTCTCCATCCCTTAAATCATCAGAGACGATACACATATTGATTTTTAAAATTTTTCCCATCCGCCATCTTTGATTTCCCATCCACCATCTTGAATCACAAAACAGCTGGTGTTGTATTTGGATTCTCCATTCCTTTTAACATCGCAGACGATACCAATATTGATTTTTTTAAGTTTTACCATCCGCCATCTTTGATTTCCCATCCGCCATCTTTGATCACGAAATAGATGTTGTATTTCGATTCCCCACCCCTTAAAATATCGAAGGCGATACCCATATTGCTTTTTAAAATTTTCTCATCCACCATCTTTGATTTCCCGTCCGCCATCTTGGATCACCAAATAAATTTCATATTATTAATCAGCATCCCGAAAATCTCGAAAACGATACCCATATAGATTGTATCCTATTCGTTTAGCCTTTTTTTTGCCTTTGGCCCAACCCTTCCCCTTCTCGTTTGACCATTTTATTATTTTTGTCTGGCCCCTAAAATTGGCGCAATTCCTTGTGGCGTAGTTTTATATAACCTATAGCCTTTCGGAATAATTGGGCTATCACAGGCAATAACAATTTTAAAATCCGACTGCTAGTTCCTGAGATTAGCCGACATTATCTTTTAGCCTTTTGCCCGGCCCCAAAGGGTCGAAGCGTTATGTTATATAGCTTATAGCCTTCCGGAATAATTGGGCTATCGTATACAAACATATTTTTTCAGATCCGACTGGTAGATCCTGAGATTAGCGCGTTCAAACAAACAAACAAATAAACAAACAAACAAACTCTTCCGCTTTATTATATTAGTATAGATTGCGTTACTGACTGAAAGACAACTCCCAGCTAGCGAAAGCTATTGATTTATATTAGATCGGGAAGAATCGGTTAAATTAAAAAGGAATGTGAAGGCGTAGTTGCGGGCATCCTGTCATTTTGTATACTTTAATTTCGATATTCTTTCTGTCTCAGTAGCTACACTATACATACATACATACATACATATATTACATAGATAACATAAATTTTAATAAACTTACCGATACTAGTTTATTCACTTTAAAAATATATTTTGATTTATATTCGTCCTGATGTTGTGATACGTGTATTTTCAACACCCATTATCATAGACAAACCTTTAATTATTTATGAACTTACTTTGGATTTTTGAGTAATGTGGCAAAGACTGCCAGCATATTGAAAGGTTTGAAATCTGTTATCTCAAGAGTAAAATATAAAATGTATCATCGGATGAAATGCTAAAGGTAGTAGAGCCTTGCTGATTTCAGCATGAATGGCCGCCTCGACCGGGGAATTACTACCCTTTCACAGAAAATCGACGTAAGGTAACAGTATATATATTGTTGCGTTCCGTTTGGTGAGTGAGTGTGCCGGAGGCACCATCCCCTATTCCTTCTCCCTCATCCCACTCCTCCTCCCATCCCTTTTTTTTAACCCAAAGGGCGGCAACACACCTTTGTTTTCTCTGATGTGTGTGCTTGTGTCTATGGACAATGGTAATTATTTACCATCAGGCTATCCGTCTGCTCATTTGCCGTTTACGACATAAAAAATGGTATAAGAACTTCATAGTTAGGACTGTAACTTCAAATTCGTGGTTTTCGTTTTAAATTACTAAAATTATATTTAAAGTTTATTTTCATTAAAACAAAGGCGTCAGGAAAGACAGTAAAAGAATAAAGCAACAAGACAGTTAATATGGACGAGACAAGGAAGTTTCCTCGTTTAGTGAAAAGCAAGTTGGAAACTTTTCAACTTATTAGTGTTTCATTTTGTTTGTGATGTTGATCATCCTATTTATTCAAGCGTTTGCATCGTATACAGCTACCGCAAGGTTATGTTAGACGTATGAAGAAAAGTGAATATATAGCGAAAAATTGTAAAATATAAGGTTGCCTGGAAGAAATGGCACTTTGCGAGATGGCCGCTCTTGTGCATTTGCTATGTATTGTACATTTAAGTCCTTTAAAGATTTAAGACATTTTACTAGATTTGTATCAACAGTGTATAATAAAAAATCTATCAAAATATAGAAAGCTTCGCGTGTTCGTATGGTTCCTGTGCGTCAAAGTTAACTTCCTTCTTACTTTCCATGTGACGGTGTTAGGCACAACATTATAATTTTAAAATTCTGCCCCTTAAGTCCAGTCGGTCACGAGGACATTTTTATTTATTTGAATAAATGTTTAATCATTATTTAGTATATGGTTACATGGTATAAGTATGTTTGTCATATGTGCCCATACATACATACATAGACTCGCGCCTGTTTCCCGGAGGGGTAGGCAGGAAGATGCCCATACTTTTAGTAAAATAATATTTTTATTAGAAGCAAGGCTTTTGAAATTGAATTAAGCCGTCTGTAAAAGAATCCACAATACGATTTACATCGTTGTACTATTTGGAACTGAATTCGATTTTCAGTTTTTACTCTTGCGTATTTTTCAATCTCAATACAAGTTTTTTGCCGTGAATCAATTTTATTTTGCAGCTTAAAAAGTTTTCCAGTTTATATTTTTGCTTTTCAGTCAGTATCAATGCACCTCGGCTATTTGAAATATTTTTAATGTTAAAGAAGCGTATATTCCGATACAGGTTTATCAAATACGGTTTAATAATTTTATATGCAACTTTAATAATGTGAAAACAGTGATGAGCATAGCAAAATTAGAATATTGGGTTATTCTATTGCTCTATTCTCAGTTACAACACGGACCTAACAACAGAAATAAGCCATTCTTTCATCTAAAATTTATAGACAAATCCAATTAGGAGTGCAATTGTGATGCCGTTCCATAAACAACCGGACACCTACTAGCCTGTCCTGCGTGCCCTAATACCTGTTACAGAAACTCATAGAAGTTACGGAAAATGCCATATTCGTAGCTAAGCTTTAGGCTGACTCAATTTAGATTGCCATCGATTTAAATCTTCATAATTATACACATATGAAATCACTTGTCCTGAATCATCATTATAACCGCAGAGCCCAAGCTGCTAAATCTAGCTCTAGCTAGTTACATGGGTCGGTGGTTACCTTAGCGACGTATACTTTTTTATATTTCGTCTCCAAGAGGGGTAAATAAGCAATACTTGTATTCGATATCATTTCAGAAATCATAAACTTCTTCAGACATGTCATATAATTCAATCTACTTGAAACTGTTGCCCTTGTTTCTCTCTGAATTCAGATATATCGCTCTAAGAGAGACGTGTTAACTTCTCAAATTTAACTAAATATTCTGACACAAGGACTACGTCAGACACAAAGAGTTTGGGTCGCGCTCGATTCAGCCATATTTATTGTGTAACAGAGCCATTCTGATATTTCTTTTACATATGTTCGGAATTCGTTCGGCCCATCCGAAGGGCTGGTTGCTCGGTTTTGAATGGGTTATTCAACTTTTTAGCATTAGTAACCATTCTGTCAACTTTGTAAGGTTGGGCCTATAAGCGATGATTTATAGCACTGTTACTTAATTTATTGAATTGCCATCAGGTTTCGTACATGAAATGTCATAAAATTTACACTTTTATCTTAACTGAGAATTTTACTTAGTGTTTCGTAGAAAGTATTCCAGAAGTCTAGTGTCTCGGTACATTGCAGCGTAGAAGAACACAGCAATAGCCAGCTATTTCAACTCGCTCTGTGTATGTATATAGTAACCCTCAGATCTCTCTCGTAGTCAAAATGATTCAATTGTCATTCAAAGCCGTATCTTTGACACGGTGTTCAGTGAAATTGTTATATCTAGAATGTAGTTAAGTTCTTTGACAAAGAAAAGGAAAAGTGACTCAAAAGTTGCTGTCAAACCTTCATCAGTTTTGAACTGACGCGGCGACAGTGGAATAAGTGTATCACTAGCAGAAATACAGTGTCGTCTAAATGGTCCTAATGGTCCATATTTCTTTGTAGGCTTCAATTTAGGCAATATTTATTTATTTTATTTATTTAAATTTATGCACAAACAATGTACAAAGGTGGACATAATGCCATAAGGCATTCTCTACCTGTCAACCTTAAGGTGGTGAAGAGATAAAAGTGGTAGGTGCAATTAGACTGTAAACTAGAGTAGTAGTTATGACTTAATACTAATAATTATTGTGTAACTTAATAATTATTTTATACATAATAGGGATATAATACATACACAATAAATAGTTCTATATAAACTTACTTATACATAAATATATATATATATACATATATAAACCTAAATATATATACATACTACTTATAATAATGGATGAGAGTGATGTGCTGATTCCTCTAATCTCTTGAAAAGAAGCTCTCGTACTTTGATTTTGAATGTAAAACGGTTAGTGGCCATTCTGACTTCAGGAGGGAGTGTATTCCATAAGAGAATAGACTGCACAACAAAGGAAGAGTTGACGAACCCAGTAGTGTGACTAGGGCAAGAAAAAAGAAGAATTCTGTAGAATTTTCTCGCCACAGAAAAAAAAAGTGTTTTGGAGACCTTTTATGAATTGATGTTATATTGTAACGACGAGGTGGATAAATTTATTAAAACATTACAAATAAAATTTACCTGTAATTTTCAAAAGAATTGCAAGACTTTCTTAGACTTGTTACTTTTAAAAACCGAATTAAAAATTCTAAGAAGGGCAAATTAAAGTTAATTGGTAAATAAATTATTGCGTCGTATAGGTAGCACGGCTTTGACATACTTTTAAGATGATTGTATAGTGTAGACCTCTATGTACAGCAGCATAAATCCAAGATTATTATTTAAGCATGCAAAATCAAAGCAGCTTACATCATGAAACAAGTAAATTATATTATTATCCAATCCATGGCGTCCATCACAATATAGGAACAATGATCTGTCTACGTGACGAGTTGTGAGCTCAACAAACGCGGCACACATGCATATGCAAGCGTATGCTAATCGCGCTGAACGTTCATCAACCATATATGGAAACCCCTTTTGTATCAAACGCTAAGAGTTTAAACGTTTACCGTTACTGTGCCGTCATTGTTTGCACTTCTGTATGTCTCTCCTTTATTTGTCACATTTTTAATGTTTCCGATTAGATTTTCTCAGGTGGGACCAGCAGTAAATGGAGACACCAAGGCAAAGTATATAATTTTTTTGCTGGCTGCTGTGAGGTCACCTTATAATTACTTCTGTTTCTAATGTATATATTTTCTCGGTGAGAACACTTATTTCACACATATAAATGCTGCTGATGCGCTGTGGCAATAGAAATTATAAAATGTAAAGGGTTAGCTACTGTTACCACTTGATAGTTTATACTTTTGTGCCTGTCCTTTTATCGACGGACAAAACCTAAAGCTTTGAAAGCTCGAGGTTTTGTCAATAGATAAAATTGGGGTCGTACCTCTTGTTTCACGGCCGCAATCTTGGAAAAAGTTAAGGTGCAGATGGGTTTTCTTGATTATCTGGCAAACTGTTAGCCGTACAAAGAATATGTGTTTTGTTGCAAATTAAATGCTCTACAAGTTTGGTTCTTTATAGGAAACTTTTGTTGTAAAACTTCAAATAAAAAAATATATCTTTATTATTGTTGTATTTTGACGATGTGTCCCCAGTATTTGAGATGAGCCAGGCTTTAGGCTCTGATGAAGTGGCGGTATTAAATTTTTGATAAAGAACTTTGGAGGAGAGTCGCTCTTTTGTCGATACTTAATAATTTTTCAATGAATTTTGATATCTCCAATAATTTTTCTGCAGGTGTCCTCAGAACCTTTAGACACTGCAGAACAAATTGCAGTATCGTTTAGCTGGGTACACTATCTAACTTCAAACTTCAAATCGGGTCGGAAAAAAATGAGATTGTCATTTTTTTCGACCCCATTTTCTGGGTCGTTGCAATCAATGAAAATTAGACCTTATGGTGCCGCAGAGTCTCAAGTTGGAAGAAAAGTCTTTTTTTAGAAGAAGTAAAGACGAACTAACTGTATTTTTTCATTATTGTCTACTACAATTTTTCATTTTACGCCTAAATGCTACGGAACCAAACTTTTAGAGAATTTAATTTGTAACCAAACATGATTTAAAATGTTTCTGTACGTCAATAGTTTTCCAGATAAACTAAAAAAGAACATTTGTACCACTCTTTTGACAAAGGCTGCGACCCCACAAACTTGGATTTAACTCTAATCGCCTCTTGTCATTCATAAAATAAAATTGCGATTTTTCACAAATAAGCCTAAAAAAAATTACGTTGCAGTTAATAATTACATTAATACCAATACTAAAATTCAAAATAAAAATGTTGTCCACAGAATTCAAGTTCCTTTTCGGTGACCGTTAAGACTGGCCACTTTAAACCGTTCGTATTTAGAACAGTGTCGATTTAAAAAGAATTCATTTACGTTTGGAATGTTCGGAATTCGTTTCATTTGTTTCTGCTGAATGTCGTAGTTTTGGTTGTTACTGGACGAATGAATGAAAGGGCAGTGAACTGTGAATATGCGTTTCTAATCGCCGCTTGAATGAGGCACTTACTTATACGTTCGAAGTTTAGTAATAGCATTGATTCTGCCAGCTATGGGTGTAAAGGTTTTTACTTAGGTTTTGGACACACACGAAATGAAAGAAGAAGACTTAGGTTTTTAACATCACTATCGAAAAGCTCAAATTATATTATTGCAGTTAGAGACATTAAATTTGGACAGCAGGTTCATTTTGTGACGTAGGCACCTACTAAGGAAGGATTTTTTAATATTCAACCCTAAGGTGTAAAAATTTGAGGTGAAAGTGGTATGGGTGCTGGCGAAGCCACAAGTAACAGCTAGTACTTATATTCATAGGTACGACGACAGCCTAGTAAATATCAACAGACTGCTACGTAGAGTTCACAGGTTAAAAGGCACAAAGAGACTAGGTCCTCTACAATACTAGAAAGCTCGCCAATTGTTTTCAGTTGCCGAAATTGTGTAAAGGCTCATCAGTCACCAATGACAAGATTGCCTCATGACGACTATGACCGAGAAAATTATATACTTTCCTTGTTCATCTTTTTGACAACGAACAACTTGTCCAATTATCCAATAACAAAAACCAATTTCAAAATGCTTCCATTCCTTATTACCTAAGAGGCATATTTACGTAACACGTCGATTTCGTATACTGCGTAAAACTAGCTTGTATACATACAGAGTGGTTATTCTATGGCTTTCTAACGTCAACGTTCTACCTGCAAAGCTAAATCGTAGCTTTACAATACAAATTGCCTATTAATATCCTCTGAGATTAGTATAAGACGGTGGAAGCAACAATTGAGACTTGGGGCGTACTATGAACTTTCTATAGTATTACCATCGTGACTGACAAACGAGATATGGAACTATAAAGTAGTTTATTTTGTTGGGTTTTGGAACTGGACCTGCGTTTTAAAAATCGATTAATTAAATTATTTATATCGTAAGTATGTATACACGAAATTCTCTCTCACTCTTCTTATTTTCAATTTAAGAGCTGTGCTCTTGTCGGTGGACTGTACACCATATATTTCGGTCTTCGGCCAATACCTTGACCTCTTTATACTAACACACTCTCTCTGTTTACAATTTGTACTTAGCTGCTTTGCTGGCTCACATTCATTTACCCTTTGATTTATAGCATGTTTTTGTTGCCTCAATTGTAATAAAAGACATTTGACGTGTGAAGTGTCAGTTACACTTTTACTATGCATTGGTTAAAGTAGCTGTCTGGACACTTTAGTGAATCCTCTAGTAACAGAAGTTTTAGACAGATGAACGCACTGCTGCCTGTTCATGTGCAGTTCTTAACAAATGAGAATTTTTAATTTTCTTGAATGTGTGTATTTTATGAGGAATGATGGCGTTGTATGTGAATACGGGTATATATCCCCGGGTGCGACTTAGGCGTCACACTCACGGGAGCTTAGCAGTACTTACTCAAACAGGTGGATACGATGCAGTTTCCAAGCATGTTGTTATTAGCACTGAGTATTTGTATAATACTCGTTTAATATATTACTATCAAAGGAACATATAAACATATACCTAGTATATATGTACTACATTATTACCACTTGCCTGACTTTGAGTACATTCCTGATTCCATTAGTACCACTATGTTTCGTACAGTACTTGACTGCCACTACGAGTAGCCTCAGTGAATACTGAGTATTTCTGAATATCGTTGGTCAAAATGCTACAAATTTAGTTCTTATTACAATTTTTTGATTGCATGGATATCTAAGTGCACTAAGCAGTGAGCGCACTGCTCCTAATGTGATAAGTTCAATCCAATAGGGGACAACAATTTTATTAGTCCAGAAATGTTTTAATCAGATTGATCTTGATTGGTTGAATGTTCGTAAAGTCTCTCCGTGATCCCTTTAGCGTTTTTTCATTGGCCGGCTTATAATCTTATTCCTAAGCTGCCTGTAAGGAAATAAAGCTTTATTTAACTATACACTTACCCCGCCTTGACATCAAAAAAAAAATTTTTCCTAAGATAAATGCAAGCTAAGCCCAAGAATGTATCATTTCAATGAAGTCAAACCAAATGTTGACATTCCAGGTTCCAGTACCACAAAATATAAAAAGATCCTGTTGACAGCGCATGATATCGATAAAAACCCGATCCATTGACATATTAGTTTCCAATGACACGTACCTATGTACCGTTGCGCTCATTCGATTTGACATTATTTGTGTTTGACAGAACTGTCGCTTAGTCACTTAAAAGAAATTCTTTGTTTACAAAAAGTCTACGTTCTCGTGGCACGGACTATATATTAACCCGCCATCACTCGCGCGGGGTGCCGTCAGCACCCCACGCATTTTTGAACGTAAAAATGAATAATAATTTCTCTAGTTACGTATCCGCGCGTCTCAGTACCTTCAAGTGACCTTTAAACGCGTCGACACGGGGCAGTAGGGGGAGAGTTGCGCAAGCGCTCGCAGCATGAGGATGTGTCAAATTTTGTGTAGGGTGGTCACGACACCCCGCGAGCGCTCGTGTTATACTTTTGCGGAGGTTACTTTCCCAGCAAGGTACGTGTTTTCAGTTGTTTTGTAAAAGTAAATTATTTAATTGTGCTGTTATTTACTATAGTATAAATAATTGTGTATTTCTAAGCATATATTTAATGGTTTCTATTTTTACAATCTTTTATTTACCTTGCTTTGTTCGCATGTAACATTTTTTTCAAATCTTTTTGCTTTTAGATGAGTTAGTATGTGATATTGGCAGCTTTGTTCGAAGAAATAATATCGGATGATGAAGACAATGTTGCAGTGGAAAGTGATGCTGGCATGGATGAAAATTTTATTCAAGATCTGTTCATGATTCTTTGTCAGAACAGGATGCTTCATCGATTGAAGAGACTGAAGTAGAAGAGGCTGCAGCTGAGGATCGTCAACGTGATTACTCGTGATACTTCTGGTATCAATACCATGTTATCAACAATTGGAATATGGTGCAATCACAACCTAACATGAAAAGGCCTGAGTTTATGGAATCATTTGGGTTTGAGCATGTTTCAAGGTCACCTTGAAAATGATCTTCACAATCAGGGTTACCCAAAGTACTCAAGAGGATGTTGAATGCTCCTAGATCAAGCACCGAAGGAATGTCACCATAAAAAAAGAAGCGCCGTATCGTTTATCCACGCTCTAAAGACATCAAAACGTTGAGTAACTGCAATTTTTGCTAACATACCATGTGTCAAAATCACATGAAGTTAATTTGCAGTTCTTGTTACAAAAATAAGGTTTCTTTTTAATTTTGTTAATTAATCCTTATATTTATGTTTTCCAATAAGCAAGGTTTATGTTAAAAACTAAGAAGTTTATTTTTTTTACTTCTTTGAGGAAAGATCTCAATTTTTGGCTAAAAAGCTGATTATTATAATGTTTCGTAAAAACAGTAATAAAGTTATTATAAAAATTACGTTTTTTATTTACATAGTTACGTAATATAACACAAAATAATAAAATGCTGGAATAATTTCATTATCTGATATTATTTAAATAAAAATGTACTTTGAGTATGTGAGGTGGCTACAACACCCCGCGAGTGCTCATGAGGCTAAAAACTGCGCGAGTAATCGAGGGTTAATAATTTCGTCACGTGGTTTGGTAGACTCGAGCGAAACCTTACCTGAATAATAAAACATAAAAAAATAAAGATTTCGAGTCGACAACATATAGCCGCAAAATTCGGATTGTCGTGTATTTTGTTAAATTCTAATGGTTCTGACAGACAAATCGCAGTCGCCATATTGGCCACTCTAGCGAAACGTCACTGACACTGCATGACATTTTGAGTACTACTATGTCTTACTTGTTGATGTCTTACAAGGAGCAATATATACTTGCTCCTTGATGTCTTAGTTCTAAGTAGTTTGTATGTGTAAATACTTTTTGCAGTAGTATTTCTTAAACAGTTAAAAGGACAATTATAGAAGTATCTGCCCAATAAAGGAGATTAATTGTGTTACCCCGAATATAGATGATATACTATAACTAGAGAACCTCGAATTTACGCGAGCGAAGCCGCGGGCAAAAGCTAGTAATATTATGAAAGTTTTAAAATACGAACCGATAATGTCTGTAACTAATTACTATTTACAAGTAATTAAGTACAATGTGAAATAGTTGCATCTCCTTACAAAAATAAAAATATATACCTTAATATTGGCGATTTAAAAGAGTGGCCACGAGTTTTATTGCCCGTTCTTTCTCGTGGTTCTACCTATTGCTTTGCGATCGAGGCAGTAAATGTAAATGTAGAAGCATTAAGTAATTTTATTCTAAAATAGACGTTCATAAGCGTCACCTTGTGATGCGCGTGACCTAGATGAATAAATGATTTTGACTTTGACGTTGTACAAAAAGCTTAAATATTCCATCACGTCAAAGCAGCTCAAGGAAAAATTATGTGCTCTATAGGAAAGTTAGGAAACAAATATCGCAGTGTTGGGTAGGTTCATCAAATACAACTATTAAGATGATAATTAGAAGTGATATACCAAACTCAGTATAAAGAAGGAACAGCAACCATTAAGGTGGGCTGTTAACTATTTCATCACTTCTTAATATTATTATTTTGGTATGAATGTCTGGCTAACACTGGTGTCGGAGTTATCAGACCGCCCAAAGACCTTCGACATAGCCTATCGATTCTTGTACTGAGACAAGAATTGAGATCTAAAGTTTGACGTGCCTTGGTAACATGGTAGCGCTGTGATGTAAATGCCACACGCAGTCACCCATCCAAGAACTGCGCAAGCGTTGCTTAACTTTGCCAACCTATTACGAATGTTAATAAAAGTCACCCTACGAGCGCTATTTGTCAAAGAATTACACGAGTGGAGCCCGTATTGACATGCGTACGCCAAAGTACCGTAAATGTAACTTGAAAACATCTCAAATCAAAGGTCAAGATACCAAAACAAAATAGCATTACATATTCTGTCTCCCAGTTTTTCACATAGGTAACACTATTAGCTACAAGAACGATACCAATATCAAAATCCATATTGTTTCTGATTAAATTTAATCAGAAACAATATTATGAGCCCCAAAATATCGGCTTTGGTAGATTCAAGCAGATTATCTTCTTTCCCGTGTTAGCTAGTTAAATATAAAAATAGGTAAATGTCTAGCTACGCAGTAAAATGTATAATTTAGGGTAACGATTAGCAATTTACAGTTTATGACAGTGTAGACTTTATATTTTAGTGTTTCATAAAGATTCTTCGACGATCTCTTTTAAAGAATAATTTGTCCATTGTACAATGTGCATAATTATCTTCTCCCGTATATACATATGAAATTCTTGCGTTACTAACTGGCTGACAACGCACAGTCAAAACGATTGGGCGCAGTTAATCGTAAATCAGTTTGCAATATAAAAGGTATCATATATATATATATTTACATCCCCATGTTGATATTGCGTCCAACATGGCAGTTTTTACCGATGATGTTGCGTCCGACTGACTTGTTGCGTCTTGTATACGGACGCAAGATGGACCATCTCTCAAATTCAGCCAGGAGCCATTAAAAGATCAGTACAATGCATGGGTGAAATATTGCAGCGTGATTTTGTTTACACCGTTTTAACTAGCCGGCCGGGGCGGATGCAAAAACACTTGCAGTGTGAAGTGGAAGTAAAATAACCAGCAACATGAAAAGAAGTGCCAGGCTACTTTCATTTGCAAGTAACTAGTATCATTAAGTTCAATTGAAATGATTACTAGGTAATAGGTAAATGAGTATTTTTAAGTAAATTACTTATTAAGTAAATAACTTGTATGTGTTTACGTAACTCGTACTTCCTTCAATAAATATGTTTTTTGCTGAATTAGGTAAAGCTATCAACAAAAGCTTTATAATTGACAATAATAAACATAACTATCAAACGATGTAGCAACATTCCTTGTTTAAGTGAAAGGGTGCATTTGTAAGAAAACCTACTTTCTAACCTCAATTTTTTTACGCATTATTAAACGGTTTTATTTAGCTTGACCAGTTTATTTGTTTGTTTGGGTCAAATTAACAACAACAATATGTCTAGTGTTGTTGATTGACTTGATTGAATCGTGAAAAAATTTGTAATTTTATGATTATGGTCTTAATATTGTACTTAATAACTCGGCAAAAATTAAGCTTGATGGTATTACCGATACAATTCTGTTCTTCTTGATGCTTCCTTAGTTGAGCCCCTTGATGGCCCTTGGTTACTTCCCTTGATGCCACCTTGGTTATAGATCGCGCCGCACAAGTTGGCGGATGGTAAATAAGCTACAAGCTGCGCAATATCCAATCAACGCGCAGCTTTATGTAAGGTTCTGTCAGGATTGGATATTGCGCAGCTTGTAGCTAACTTCACATCCACCAACTTGTGTGGCGCGGCCTATACGTCCCTTATTATTTTCCGGTTTCTTCCCTTGATGCCTCTCCCGATATCCACTGGTTGTCTTTATATATTCTTTTACTCGTCTAACCTATTATGATGATCGTGGAGTGAGTGAGTTAGTTGTCGGTGACTAATTATTTTTCACCAAAGATGGCACACAACCGATTTTAATCGTGTACAAAATTTTAATAGTTCACTCGAGTTGATATATACTACTCAAAACATAATAAGGGCCACTAGTTTATTTACATTTAAGTACATACATACATACATACATAACGTCACGCCTTTTATCCCCGAAGGGGAAGGCAGAGGTGTATTTCTACACCCACTTTTCGCCAGACATACTTTAGTCCCACGTAATAAGGGGCGAGCCTATTGCCGTACCGGGCACATTTCCAGACTCCGTGCTGCTACTGAGAGTTTCGTGACAGAAAAACCCAATAGCACTGCCCGACCCAGGAATCGAACCCGGAACCTCGCGATCCCACGTGCACATTTATGCCGCGAGACCAACGAAGCAGTCGTATAGGGTTTGATGTCGAGTTTTCCGTCTCTACGCAAAGATGGTATTTGCATCGTGTTATCCCTTAGTCGCCTCTTACGACACCCACGGGAAGATAGGGGGTGGTGACACTTGTATTCTATGCCGTCAACCACACGGCTTACATTTAAGTGCACTTTAGTAAACTGAAAGTGACTGATAAGTAGCATTATATTGATATTACGAACTTATTGGTGTTTGATCTCTTTTATGCTGGTGTTCGTGTTCCTAATTTGAAAAGTACTAGCCATCATTCCAAGGAAAAAAATTGATGTTATTCTTAAGTTTTTCTTCGATTGTCTTCTTAACTTCTTCTTCTCGGTTATTTTAGGAAAAACGTTTTATTTTTCAGTTTAAATTGATTCATTTATCATCTCGCGTTAATCATGCCACCAGTACGAAGGCACATGGATACAATCACGGCAACCAGAGCCATAAATATGATTCAAGAAGGACGTTCTCATTGTTACGTGAGTTTGCAGTTGGGATTTTCTCGAAGAGCTGTCCAAAATGTATGGACTCGCTTCCAAGTGACCGGCAGTGCTGCCAAGAGACCCGGTTCAGGTAGAGTTCGTATAACAACGGCGCACGAGGATCGGTACATCCAACTAAGTGCTCGTCGTAATCATACAGTAACAGCCCGTAAGTTACCACACCGTCTACGGCTGACAACAGGTACCCTGTCAGTGATCAAACTATACGTAATCGATTGCACAAAGACCAGCAAATGTCAAGACGACGATTTGTTCGAATTCCTCTGACCAGGGTTCAACGTGCAAACCGTTTAAGATTCTCCCGTCAGTATTTGAACTGGGGGATTAATCAGTGGGGCAAGGTGCTTTTAAAGACGAGTGCAAAGTAAAATTTTTCAATGATGATCGGCGTGTTAGGTTATTGAGACAACGCGGCGAGCGGTTTTCGGACTCCTGCATCCACGAAGTTGACCGTTTTGGTGGTCCCAACGTATGGTTTGGAGGGGGATTAGTTTACACGGTAAAACCGAGCTCACCATTTTAAATGCGGGTACCGTAACTGGAGAACGTTACATCGAGGATGTCATCAGGCCTCAAGTGATCCCATTTGCACACAGAGTGGGGCCTGAATTCATCCTGAAGCAAGACAATACCCGTGCACACACAGCTCGATCGACCCCTACTGTCCTAGAAGGGTCTCATATTGGGGTATTACCATGGCCAGCTAACAGTCCGGATTTAAATCCAATCGAGCAATTGGTCCCGCCAATTGAAACGAAGGGTTAGAGTGAATGAGCAAGGGGTCTACAACCAACAGCAGCTGATTGACGCTTTAAAACGTGCCTGGGAGGAGATTCCAGATGAAAAAGTAAGGAATTTGATCCAAAGTATGCACACAAGGCTTCAGGAGTGTATTGCTAAGAGAGGAGGACATACTCGTTACTAAAAAGAAGAAACAAAAGTGACAAGAACAGTATTTTGTCTTGTTTCGGTGATTTCTTTTGTTCATGTTTTTCATTCAATATGGCCAATTTCATTATGACCTTCTTCTTCTTTCTCCTAGCGTTATCCCAGTTTCACCCTGGGGTCCGCTTACTAGTCTAACCGGATTTGGCTGAATATTAGCTTTTCCACAGAGCGACTGCCTGTCAGACCTCCGCAACCCGAAGGGATGGCAATATTCCATGGTTAAGACTATTGTAAGTTTATTTAGAAGGTACTGACGCCCTATAACGACTGTCAAAGATCTTCATGACAACCGGGACCGACGGCAACTTAAATAAACAATTCATGATAATTATTTTATACAATTGTTAGCCTATATTATAACCAATTGCATTATTTTGTAGTTACATAAGTTAAACAATTGAGTGTCTTTATTGTTTTCATGGTACAGCAAAAAATCTTAGTGGCCCTTATTTTGTATTGAGTAGTATATATATATAATTTTTTAAATTATTCTTAATTTTTCAAAAACAGCTCAGCTGATTTCGATAAAATTTTAAAGGGACCAACTTTGAAGTATGACCTATGAAACCTCCTTCTTCAAGTCGATTACAAATTAAATAACTTTGACTAGCAATATAATTCTTACTACTTGTACGATTTAAATGAAATTTGGAAATTTACCTCGTCATACGATATTCTCTTAGTTAGGTATTAAACATTCAGACATCTAGGTTATCCATATGGGCTAAATTGCACCTGGAACCCGACATCCTAAGATCGGAGATAGTAACGGCAATTGGATCGTTAAAAACTAACAAAGCGCCAGGTCTGGATCAAATTACAGCTAAAGTGTTGAAGGCTCTGGGTGAAAAAGGTGTTGACACACTGCACAACATCTGCAACCACGTATGGCGGAACGGCAAGTGGCCCAAGGCCCATAAAAAAGGTTCGACCAAAAAATTTGATAATTATCGCACACTCGCTTTAATTTCTCACGCAAGCAAAGTCCTGTTAGATACCATAAACAACCGGGTCCGGTATTATCTTGACTGGCAGATCCCGCAAGAAGATATTGCAGATAGGAATAGATGGCAGGAAGTGGTCCGCAATAGACTTTTTCCACGAGGTGGTCACGACCCTCAGCATTGAGAAAACCGACGCGAGAAGAAGGTTATCCAATCTCGAGTAAATAGGTAGGCAGGTATCTTCTGGGTTAGTGTGCTACAACCTTGACAACATATTTGCTTAACATCAGGCAGTACTTAGTACATCGATATGGTTAGAACAAAAATGCCATCTAAATTATGACTGTAATAAGGTTTTTTTATCCTGGATAACGCTCGTATTTAATCAGGGTGCACGGCATTGAACCCAAACAAGTCGAGCAAAAAAGTTCAGTCGTAAGTTTTACTTTTCCCAAAGCCATTCAGGCCATTTTCAACTCTTTGTAACTTCGTTCTGGATAAAGCTAGATATCTGAACATTTCGAATCGAACTCACAAGCGAAGCGAAGGACTCTAGAATAGAATCCCGAGCGTAGCGAGGGATTCTAACGTAGAATTCTGAGCGCAGCGAGGGGTTCAAAATACATTGCCCGAGGGAAAAATAATTAGCTCTCGAGTCATATACTCTACTTTTCATCCCCTTTCTATGAGGAAATAAATAAGAGACGGTGTTATGTAATTAATGAATATATTTAATAAAATTAGACGTGTGAATATAAGTTAAAACAATTACAAATTTATATTTTCCTCTTTCACAACTCGACGAAGAACTCATTATTTTTGTAAAATTCAATAAAGTATGTACCTACTGATTACGAGAACAGAGTCGTAATTCGCGCGCTATTTTTTGTTAGCGCGGGTCACGCCCGTGCAGCCAACACGTACCAGCCAGTTATTCATACAATTTGCGTTCGATTTCTATGAATGATATACGTTCCAAATTCAAATCACTTTTCCGCCCGCTAAAAAGTGCTTAACAGAAAAGGGCTATTTTGCTCCAACTAAAAGAGGAACAAAGCGACACTTTTCGAATAGAAGGGATGAAAAATATATTACAGAGTTTCATCCAAATCGAACTAGTACTTTAAAATTATTGATTGTCACACTCACTCAACGGTCTTCATAAAATTCTAAGATACTTCTAGCAGACATAGGTACAAGCTTGTAATTTTGATGATCATTATCATGTAGCCTAAAAAATATAAAAATCCTTAAACCACTATACAAAAAAGGAGAAAAGACTGACATAAAAAATTATAGGCCGATTACTATCTTGCCAATATTTTCTAAATTGTTTGAAAAAGCCATGCATGATAAACTAACATCTTTCTTAGGCAAGTATGAAATATTAGACCGAAATCAGTTTGGGTTTCAAAAACATAAATCTACTAGGGACGCTATGTTTTTCTTAGTCAATGATATTCTTCAGAAAGTCAATGACAAATTATATACAAAACAGTTACAAACAGTTATGTTCCTCGATATGTCAAAAGCGTTTGATTTAGTCTCGCATAAACTGCTTTTGGAAAAATTGGAACAGAACAATAAGAGGACCAGCACATAACTGGCTAAAAACTTACCTAGAAGATAGGATTCAAAGTGTGGATATCTCTCAATTGAATTCAAATGACTATATAGAAACATATAGATCAGAATACAAAAAAAAATAATTCGGAGTTCCCCAGGGAAGTGTATTGGGACCTCTACTTTTCCTGGTTTACATAAACGATTTACCTGATGTTATAGAACATAAAACAATACTGTTTGCAGATGACGTATCGATAATGGTGACTACAAATAAAAATATGATAATAAAACAACATGAAAATGACATTTACAATACTCTGACTTCAGTTATTAATTGGTTGAATAAAAATAATCTTAAAATAAATTTATCAAAGACACATATAATTAATTTCAATAATTTTAATAATAATGATATAATAATTAATTATGATGGACATACCTTATCGAATACAAATTGTGTGACATTTCTGGGAATTATAATAAATTCAAAATTTAATTGGATAGAACAAGTAGAAAAAATTTGTAACAAATTGAACCGTTTTTCATATGCACTTTATAAATTGGCAAAAGTAACAAACCAAAACATTGCACGTACAGCCTATTTTGCATACGTAGAATCCGTCCTCAGATATGGGTTACTAATATGGGGCAACAGCTCTCACATACGGAAAGTGTTTGTGGCCCAAAAACGATGCATCCGTTCGATTTGCGATATTGCCCCTGACGTATAATGTCGACCTTTCTTTAAAAGATTGCGAATACTCCCATTAGCTTGTCTTTACATACTAGAAATAGGTACATTTATAAAACAAAATCCAGATTCGTTTAAACAGGCAAAAGATGTCACTCGACGTGACAATAAAAGAAATCCTAACAGACTTGTTTTAAATATGATACCGAGAAAAAGCCGGCTTCAAAACAATTCATACGCCATGAGTATAAAAATTTACAATAAATTACCAAATTTTGTAAAAATACTGCCCACAAATAAATTTATACCAGCGTTACGTAGTTGGCTCATGCAGAAAAACTTTTATTCTATTCAAGAATTTTTATCAAACAATTATGATTCGGTGTAATGAATGCCTAATTGACCTATTAATAAATATGTATATAACATTAATACTATTAAATATGATTGTTACCTATTGACTTCACATTGTACGTTCCTACATTTGCATGCTATTTAAAATTGGCTAAACGGGATTGCACATTTATATCATTTATATTATCATGAAATCAACATCTGTAATGTACCCTGTTTACAGCAAATAAAGATATTCTATTCTATTCTAAACCTTTAGGAAAAATTCAAACAAATGTACCTTTTTTTTAAAGTTTGTGAACCTTTGTAGTATGTGGATTAGGTATTAATTACTTCACCAAGATAACTTTGCGGTTTAGAATTCGGAATTCAGTTTATGTCCCTACTAGATTCAAATATTTTTTGGCTATCTAGAAGTACTCGTAGGGTAGGATCAGGGTAAGGCCCCCCCGTGGGATCTCCACCTTGTCGTGGTGGGGGGGCTCAGTAACCGTGGCTTAGAACCCCGCGGTGAAGCTAAGAGGGATCCCTGGAGTGGACGCTCTGCGTGGGCTTGGCAGTGGGCCTGCGCAGGATGCGTCCAAGGTTGCGGGTGCGGTGGACAGTTCTGTCTGTCCCTCGCAGTCGGGTGCGGTCGCGGGAAGAGAGGCGTGTCGGTGTTGCGTTGCCGCGCAAGCCAAAAGAAAAATATATAGATAAGAAATAATAAGATTATTTGAGCATATCAATGTTAAAGTCTAGTATGTCAACCCTCGTTAAGCATCACATCGTTCTGTCATGTTCTAGTGATGAGTAGGTAGGGGCAAAAAAACAGACTCTCCGTTGATTTAACAACCATTATTTAACTGTCCAACTGCGCTATTATTACCATTGCTATCTTCAGCTGAAATCTCGCAAAATATGTTGTTTATCTTTGTTACAATTTAATAATAATTCAGTCGAGTGGGGGCTTAAGAAACAAAATTAATAATAGGACGGCACACAAACCGTGAGGGTGTTTTTGACTAATGTTTTCTGTAAAGTGATTAACAACGGTTGAGAAATAAAAGTAAGGTACGTTTGTTGTTGGTTTAGAACGATTTGAAAAATATACAGATATACAGATGCACGCTTTTGGGCTCGTCTTATAGCGATAGTAGGCATATATTTCAACAATTATTCGAGTGACCCGAATGATAAAATAATTTGACTTTCCTACATACCTGTGACACCACTCAAAAGCATGCATGAAATTTTATTTCTGTTTTTAAATATCGTCTGAACAACCCACTTTCTGTTGTATTTAAGAGCGTCTAAATAAATAGGACTGTTAGGGGTTTTAAACTTTTCTCCGTTTCTGTCATTGTGTTCGTTGTAGAGTGTATTTTTTTTGTGACAACTGTGTAATGGCCAGTATTATGAAGCCCTCGTTAGATTTACTTCAGCCTTTTTAAAGTTTTTAATCATAGTAATAGCCCTATTTCTTTTTTTATAAAAGGCAACTCCCGCATTAGGACTAAATCCTGTGTCGCGAGGAACTTTACAGACATACAACTATTTATGAATCACACAAAGTGTTGACTCGTGTGGGAATCGAACCCACAACACTTCGGCACAGTGTTAAGCGGTGAGGCGGCTGCTTAAACCATTACGCCAACCGTGCAGTCAGTCATTTATAAGCTTTTCCACAGCTGCTAACAGCGGAAAAGTACTAGCTTCTTCTTACTATAAAAAGGTTTAATATTTATTAATTATGAAATAATATTACAGATGTGGGTGTCTCAAGATCGGTCTGTGTGGGAGCCTTGGGGAAGGTCTAAGGCAAGTGTGGAAGGGACAAGACGAAGGGGAAGACCTAGGCGGACGTTATCTGACCAGATTGGAGACATCCTAAAAACAGGACAGGTTAGAAGCACCCTGAACCCCTCCGGGATAGGCATAGACTACGGAGCGCCATTTGCAACGATCTTGACATATCTCTCTTGCTTCATTTACTCCCATCTTTATCCAAACCTGTTCTGTCTTATAGTACCTACATGCAAAAAATAGAACGCCAAACTTGCAATTAACAATCCTTAGACACTCTCATGTATTTCATAGTACAGTTATTGTTATTTGAAGATTTCTCGGCAGGAGTCCATCCTTTTTTACATTCAATCTCAGTAACATTTGCTCTTACAGAATCCTCCATGAAGACTAATAATTTTCTTGCACGAAAGGGCAAGAAATCTACCCGCCTGATAGCCACAGAAGCCCAGCAATACCGGTAGTTGTTATTAATATTACTTTGGGAAATACGGTATTGAGCAGTCAAATCAATTAAAAATTAATTTGATGGGCTACTAAACCACTCATTCAGCACGGTTTATCTACTATACATCAAATTTTCTTAGCAAATATAATTAGAAAATTCTTTCCAAAGTTTCGCACGAGTGTTGTACGTCATATTTATCCGTGTTCATACAAGCATCTAACACGATTCAGTGTGCATTAAACTTTAAGGCCGGTGTTCACCCACACTATAACAGATATTAAAATTTGTAACCAACTGTTTAGTTAAATTTTCATGTTCACCATACCATATACGTCAGTTAAAATGCTAAATCGGGCGGTTATTTTAACCGAGCCTCGCATCTATGTTTAACGCGTTTAAACGTTGGTTATCGCTGTCAATGTGACATTTTGTTTACTAGTTACATTTATTCGTCAACAGAACAGTTTCATATCATGGAGGTATCATTACAGCACTACTGTAATGACACCTCTTTGTTTCATATAAAGACAAAAGGATTTCCGTATTACACAAAGAGTATACAAACACTACGTAAGAAAAGGCGGATGTGCCATAGATCATGCGAGACTTTCAGCTTTGTATGAAACGTGCAGGGAGAACTCGTACCAACATAAAGATACTAATTGAAATAGTTTTTATGTTGTCAGCATTGTCATATTTGTCAATATAGGGATGTACCCTCTAGTGATTAACAAAATATCGATATCGATAATATTCGGTAAGAAATAATTATAATTATGTTTCGACTAGAATTATACTTTTCCAACACAAATAAAAGATGTATTTAATATTAATGTGTTTATTTAAACAAAGTAGTCTATTCTATTAATCTATTCTAGATTAGCGAAGAAAAATACGCAGAACTAAAAGATATATGTATGTACATGTAATGGAAAGGTTTTCAACATTTCTTCTGTAATAGGATTTAAAGAAATGTCTATAGATACAAGGCATAGCTGTTTTTCTGACTTGAGTTCCCTTTTTTTTAAGTCTTTCGGCTTAAAATGCTTGCCACACACATAGTTCAACTGATGTCATTTTTCAATGGGCACATAAATCAAGTCTTGGTTTCCAGTTGCAGCTACCCATTTTTACATCTAAAAAGAAAAAAGAATAGAATTTTTAGTCCTTGTGCCAATTTCTAATAACGGATTATCGATAACTGACAGGCAGCACTATTGTTTACCTACAAAGTACTAGGATATGAAACTTTAGAATATTTCCTTATTTTTTATATTTCATTGAAATATATCACATTATATAACATTATAAATATTCATTGATCTTTATCTAGGGTCATTTTGCCATAAATACCTACCCTTTTTTCATTGCTTGACCGGCATGTTGTTGTATGGCCATATTTCGCACGTTATTTTGCTTGTTTTCATTGCGCTCCTTTCAATGCTAATCAAATAAATATAGTAACACTAACACTAGAAGTGTAAAATCACATTTATTTGGTATACACAAAGCACTTTTACAGTATGTTTTTTACGTTTTATAAACAAACTACATAATGCGGCAAAGTTCAATCTGGATAATAATGTGACAGTTGTGACATTTGACACTATTGACAGCCAAGGCGGTGATGTACGTATAACCCGTCTAACTTTGAAAGAATACTGTTCCAAGGGTACATAGTGAAGGATGCTATCTTCACGTTTTATACATATAATAGTAGCCATTAAATAGATAGCACGTTTCATACATTCGGTTTTTTCTTAGGAACTTGCGCCAGGCTGGTATTAAATTTTTATCAGCCATTTTTTCCTTAAGGTTCGATATGAAATCAGAAAGTAATCGTTTGGTGTGCTCAACGATAACTTTTCACGTTTTAAAAACCTCTTTTGAAATGGTTATGGTATTTCTACACAATAAACAATAACAATGACAAGTGTCATAAAATTAATCCTGCCAAAAAATGTCGTGATACTCCTAAAAAGAAAAATAACGAAAAAATACAACGTCTGAACTTGACTGCATTATAATATTATACGATTGTCTAAAAGAGTTGTACAAGTAAACGTCATTTGATGTTGTAATGGTACATTTTCTTTTGGCAATGTTACAATTCTCATTCATTTCATTCAAAAACGTCCGGTTTTCTAACCGGCACCCAAACGGCACTGGTGAACAGAAAAAAAAACGATCTCTGTTTATCTTGATGTTTAACTTTAAACAGTTAATTTTGCAATCGACCGTTATATCATTGTGGGTGAACTTGGGTCTAAATCTACAGCAAACCAACACTTGCAGTTGTGAAGAAAATATTAAAAGTTAGTACTTTGACGCTATAAATTTTCAGAAAGGTGCCGTAAATATTGAAATTTGGACGAGTTCTAGAGCGGAACATAATAATGATCTTTTAAAGCACCTTTTAGGCTTTAACTAGAAATGGGATCGAAAACAATTGTTTAAAGCTGTTGTTATTATAATTACTAGAGTATTTTGCGTCAACTTATTTTAGTATTTTAACAAGGTGTTCTTACCTCTTCAGTGCAGGTGTAACGGTGTTCTTTATTGTCTGTTAGTAAATTATAATGTACGAGACTTTGACCGCAGCTCCACCCGCTTGGCATTTGTCCTTTTCAAGGGAGTATCAAAAACCTACTAAGTACTCTTCTATAATCCTCGAGAAACATTTATTTCTTGTTTAGCTTCATGCACCCACTAGTTTTGGCTGTGCGTTGCCTGTCACTCAATAACGGCAGAGTTTTATACACATTGACGTATGTAAAGTTTTAGATCATGTTTCAACTAAATGTCTCGCTGTCATGTCACTTAGAGCTATAAAATAATATAAATAGTAACAAAATATCAAGGCCCAAAACAAAATGTTATTTTCTGACGACTGAGCCTACACAGTCTACATGGTAAACAAACTCTGCATATAAACTGCGCCTCCAACGCTTTATAAAACATTTTTCTTCTCATGAAATCCCGTTGAGAGTATCTCCAATATGCCTCGTTACCATTTCTATGTCGAGATATTCATGATTCGATACATAAATAGTAAATTCAATATTAATTATGTAAGAGAATTCAAAGTCCCATGAAATTATTAAACTGGACGGTAAAATAACATCATTATTGACCCAAATATTGGTAGCAAATACATATTTCGAATTCAATTAAGTTCCGGAGAGGGTTTGCATTTATTGACATCTTAAGATATATTCAACGATATCTCCTCTAACAAAGCTTCAAAACGAATATTCAAAATTTAGTAGACAATAAATTAAATGTTTTTCTTCATATTTATGAGAAGTAGGGCAGAGCAAAATCCTATTCAAAGTTTCAAACGTTTCAATTTGAATAGTGAAATTTTAAAAGAAATTCGCAGCTCTATTTAGCTGGCAGAAGGGAATGGATTTTTAAAATAGGAAATGTAATCTAGGGCTCAAACTACACATCAAAAAATAAGAGAAAATGGGGTGGTAGCTGGTCCTTGCTACTTTAGCTATCACACAAGGAAAGTATTATCTTGACGTAGCCAAAGACAATTAGCGGCAGCAACCCTATCTGCCCCTAGAGGCAATATAACAAAAACACAATGCTTGCTCTGTATGGAGATGAACTCGCAACATACGCCCTGATGACTAATTAAATCATTGTGCTATACAAGAACAACGTACAACAATTTTTTGTACACCTCTTTTCCCTTATTTTTTAAAAAGGACATGTTCTAAACCTGGTGTAAATCCTGTATCGTTTACTGTTTTCAATTAACGGACACCGAATCGAAACAACATCTTGTGGATCACACGAAGTGTTGTCGCGTGTGGAACCAAACCCACGACACTCGGCGCAGAGCTAAACACCAAAGCCATCATTTAACCAGTACGACTTCCCATTCCCGCTATAAAGCTGTCATCGATCTAGGTTATGTAGAAAAGTCGCAAGCTTTTTCACTATTGTAACTTACTATATACTACTTGTGTAACGTCTAGGCAAGGAAATAAGGTTGGGGATAATCCAATAGTCTTCGAATTTATCGGTTTCTGAGCATTCTATGTAATGAATAATGTATTTGCTGCATTCCCTAGTACGAGTATATTTGAGAAAACAAACCGATTTAGGCAAGTATATCAGGATTGGAGCGTTATACCTCGGTCGGGAGCTTTGTTATGTAGAGAAATCTTTAGCAGGCCTACTAGTAGGTTAAGGGTGAAATCAATCGATATCAGTCTTGTTTATAAACTGTCTTCGCGTCTTCTTCTCAGTAAGGCAATAGCTTTAAAGAGCCGTAGACAAAGTCATCTGACTCGGCGGCGTAGAGGGAGTGCCAACGACGGCCACGTTGAAGTTCACGGTTTCGATTTATGTGCGTAAGTAAACATTGATGTTTATCTTGGTGTGCGTGTTTCTATATATGTATTAACAAAATATAAGAGTATACGTATTATTTGTTATATCTAATATTTATAGTACAGTCTTTGCTTAGTTTGGGGCTAGAAGGTGTTGTGTGTATGTGGTAGAATATTATTAATATTATAATATGTATTATTTAACTTTATCCAATGATATGATAAGTGATATCGTTGATATTTTATTGATAAGTGTTATCGTTATACTCTTTCCATACGTTTTTTTTTTTATTTACCCGTGTTCCTCATGTGTGTCGGAGGGTAGGGATTCGCATAAGCTTTTGTCGCTACCCCCCGACGGGTATTGGCCCGCCAGATGGTCAGGCGGGCCCCGAACAAAACTCCCTTGGCGGCGGATTAAGGGGTTGGGCTCCGCCGCCAAAACACTCAGCGGCCGCAGAGGATAGGGAGGACGGCAACGCAACACCGCATCTCCTCTTCCTCTGCGGCCCCACCGCGACGCATCGAATGCTGCGCCCCCATTTGGTCGCGAGAGATAGGGCGCGCGGCAACGTAACGCCTAATCTCCTCCCGCGACCGCACCCGACTGCGAGGGACAGATAGAACTGTCCCCCGCACCCGCACCGTTGGACGCATCCTGCGCATCCTGGATCCCTCTTAGCTTCACCGTGGGTTACCAATCCACGGTTACTGAGCCCCCCCACCACGACAAGGTGGAGATCCCACGGGGGGGGGGGTACTCTTTCCATGCGTTGTGTTACCTTTATTTACCCACTTTCATATTAAGTTTTATAATTAGATTTAGTTTGTTTTGAAGTCAGTAATTAACAATTTTACAATTTTATTACAGTTGTCATTGTCAGTTGTCACTTTGATAATATGACGTACGTCAAATACTGAATACGTTCAGAAATTGTTTTGATTTTTAAACTTCAGTTTTGCTGTGTAATTACGTTTAGTCATTATGTGTGCATCAGCTGGCGGGTGGTGCAGAGATGAAATATTTGCACCGAATCAGCACGTAAATTTAATTATATCTTATATATGTTACTTTATTAACCATAAATTATTTATAATTGTATTATTTCTTATATTTATATCTTCTTATAAACTTTAATATTTTATGACTTCTGATGATGATACTTTTCATTCTGCCAGTGATTCTGATACTGTCTCTCTTGATGTAAGCTTCCATTCACTGACTGATACACTGGGAGGTACTGTACAGAAAACTTTTGATCATTGCCAAAATAACTTTAACGTGTGTCATATAAACGCGCAGAGCATACCAAGCCATTACAGCGATTTCTTTGAGGGTTTCAGCGCTGCTAATGTTCATGCCGTCCTGATATCGGAGAGTTGGTTAAAGCCACATCTTCCTTCTTCTTCTTACCCCCTCCCTGGCTTCATCCTGATTCGTAATGATCGGGCCGACCGGAGAGGGGGTGGTGTCGCTATTTATCTTCGCAGCAACTTTCCCTATAAAATTCTTTTTTCATCTTCTCCTAGCGATTGTTCGTCGGCGGAGTATCTGTTTATTGAAATCTATGTCAAAGGGTTGAAACTGGTTCTAGGCGTCGTCTACTGTCCTCCGTCCGTTAACTATTTCTCCAGTCTCGAAGAGAGACTGGAATCTTTAGGGTCGGAATATTCTCATCCCATCATCATGGGAAATTTCAACACCGATCTCCTTTCTCCTTGTTCCCATAGATCCTCCAAACTCCTCGACATAGTCAAGTCAGCCAGTCTTCATATTCTACCCCTGCAAGCCACACATCACAATGTACTGGGGGACGATACTTGGCTTGACTTGATCCTAACCTCTTATCCCACCCTTGTATCCTCTCACGGTCAAGTCAACACTCTGCACCTGCATTTTCCCATCATGACCTCATCTTCCTTTCCTATATCCTAAAACCTCCCAAACCTGCTCCTTAAGTTGTGCATAGGCGTAATTTTGGTCGTATGGATGCAGAAAAGTTATGCCGGGATGCCTCATTAATTAACTGGGATAACGTATTTCAGGCCGCCACACTGAACGCCAAAGTCATTGCTTTTAATAATAATATTATTGGTTTATACGACGTTCATGCCCCTGTTCGGCGTGTTAAATTGAAGCGTCCTCAAGCACCGTGGCTCACGAGAGGGGTTCGAATGGCGATGAGGCGTAGGGACCGGGCATTTCGTAAATTTCGCAAGGACAGATGTGATGACAACTGGGCATTCTATAAGGCTACAAGGAATCGCTGCAACCAAATGATACGCAATGCTAAACGCCGACATATTCTTGATAACATTACCTGCTCTTCCCCCGCCAATGTCTGGAAGTTCCTCGGGACGCTAGGCATTTGCAAAAAGCGACGTGTCGAATTCCTGGGCACAATTGGTTTGGATGATATTAATCGACATTTCTCCACCACTACAAAGCTAGATCATCAAACCAAATGTGTCACGCTCGAATACCTGGCTAATTTACCCCGTCCCGACATTGAGTCTTTAAGGTTTTCTCCCGTAGCACCAGACGAGATTAAAAGGATTATCCTCTCCATCAAATCCAATGCAGTGGGCTGTGATCATATCAGTCGCCGCATGATTATCACTATCCTAGAACACCTTCTCCCAGCGATTACCAACATTATCAATTTTTCCATGGAAGCCGGTACTTTCCCTGACTTATGGCTCAAAGCCTTCGTCACACCTTTGCCTAAGATCCAAAATCCTTCCCGGCCCAGTGACTTCCGTCCCATTTCCATCCTCCCTTTCCTGTCTAAAGTGCTGGAGGCCAGTGTCCAGAAACAGCTATCTCGCCATATCTATTTAAATAACCTTCTAAGTTTGTTTCAATCTGGTTTCAGGCCTGGCCACAGCAATGTTTTCGCGCTCCTAAAAGTGACTGGCGATATTAGGACGGGCATGGAGAAAACCAAAGTCACTGTGTTGGCTTTGGTGGACTTCTCTAATGCCTTTAATACCGTCAGTCACGACATCCTTCTAGCTATCCTTTCCCACCTTATGGTCTCATCTGAGGCACTGGAATGGTTCTCGTCTTATCTTCGTGGACGCCAGCAGTCTGTACACGTTGACGAATCTTCATCAAGTTGGTGTCAAAACGATTCTGGCGTGCCACAAGGCGGTATTCTCTCTCCTTTGTTATTTTCAATATTTATCAATCTCCTAACCCAGACTCTTCAATGCGCTTATCATTTGTATGACGATGACTTGCAGCTTTATGCTCAAGCCAGTGTAGAAGATTTACCTTCTACTATTGACAGCATTAACAGAGACTTAGATTATTTATATAACTGGTCTAATTATTTTGGTCTTACTGTTAACCCATCTAAATGTCAGGCTATTATTGTAGGCAGTCAAAGAATCCTGAACAAATTTGATACAACTACACTGCCGCCAGTAATGTATAATGGTTCGATTATTGAATACTCTGTGACTGTCAAAGACCTAGGCTTACACATCGACTCCACTTTCAACTGGCGTGCACAGGTGTAGAACATTAGCCAAAAAGTTACCGGTACCCTACGTGCTCTATATCGCTTAAAAATATTTCTACCGTCCAAGACTAAGACAATGCTGGTGCATACTTGAATTTTCCCTGTTGTCGACTATGGTGATGTGTGTTATTTCGACCTGAATGCAGACCTCCTCAACAAACTTGACCGTCTTCTCAATAACTGCATTCGATTTATTTTTAATCTTCGTAAGTATGATCACGTGTCTACTTATCGCTCCCGTTTGAACTGGTTACCTATTCGTCAACGCCGAAGTTTGCGTGCTCTCACTACCCTTTATTCCATCGTCATGTCTCCCAACCCGCCAACCTTCCTAACCCCTTACTTCCAATACATAGATTCTACTCATGATAAAACCCTACGCTCCTCTAATAATCGACTCCTTCTCTGCCCTTCACACAGCTCCGATTTCCTTCATGCATCTTTTCCTATCCCATTTATCCTTCTGTGGAATGCTCATCCTCTGGAAATCAGGATGGCCACCAGTCGCTTCACTTTTAAAATAAAAGTACGGCAGTTCTTACTTATCATCTCAGAAGTAATTTATTTAAATATATATAATATATGTATTTATATATATTATGTATACGTATTTATTATATTATATATTTATGTAGGTACTTATAGTATGTATATTCTATGTATATAGTATAACTATTTGTTTTTATTTTAAATAGTATTTATGTATGGACATTTATGTTTTTCATTTTTAAGTATTTATTAGGATTGTCATGTTTCTTATTACTTCAATTTGCAACTACCTTATTATATCTCTGCATCACCCCAAGGTAGACTGGCAAAGAATGCCTCAGGCATTAAGTCCGCCTTTACATGTTTTGTGTATGAAGTTATAAATAAATATGTCACTTTGAAGGCCGTGGGTTTCTTTCTTACCTAGAACTAATCTGTATTTACTTGATGTGCGTAATGGTTTTCGAAGTTTTTAAAGCAAATAGATGATTGTGTAATGCAACATAAATACCTAGCAGTTTGTGTGAGCACGGATTCGATGCACTTGTTATGTGAAAATTTTGAGTCAAAAACTTAAAAATCGAACATATTCATTTGGTAGAAAACAAAACTACGATAAAGTGGCACCATATACCTAGAACATGGTTGCTTTAACATACTAAGCTTTCTTACGTTAGAAAGGAGCATGTAATAGGACTTAGCTTGAGTTTGTTACGTGGGAGTAGGGTTAAAGGCGCGTATAGTCAGGCGGAGGTCAAAAAGTGATGCGGGTTACGTCACTGTACTGATTTTCTTTACATGTCAAAACAAATTTGTTTAGTTTTAAAGATGGTCGTTTGCAAATTTGGCGAATAGCAAAGGTTTAATTATACTATTCAATTGAAATTGTTACTTAATCCCACTCGCATCTATTGATAACATCATTTGTATACAGATATATTTAATAGATGCGAGTGAAAAAACCTCCTCGGTTTTTTATATGGGATCACAAGTATTAGCATAAGATTTTTTATGAAGATAATATTTTTATTTTTAATTCATACCATTTGCAGATCATTTTGACAGATCATTTTGAAATTTGTCGAATAAATCTGAGCTCCTTTTTCTGCAGAAGGTAACCACTAGCCATAAAAGAAAGCTACGTATTGTCGTATGAAATTGTCAAATGGCACAACGTCAAATATTTGTTTCAATAAAACTCTGCAATATTTGTTCCAAAATCCGCTGCTCGCACGGTATGCGGTTAGACATTTATCAGCTTTGTATAATAAATTCATATTTTTTACAACACATCGTCCACCCAATGTCTCTTGTCACAGACTTGATTACAACATGGTAGGTAGGTACATGTGTAAGTTTCTGAGGATGGATGGATATTTGAGTGTTTGTTACTCTTCCTCGTAAAAATAGAGCATATGAGCCTTTACCCACACCTCCAAAGCCGCGGGCAAAAGTTAGTATATTATACATACTGAAGCCTACGCGGACGCAACCGTTGGCAACTAACAAAATATATTTCTACTATAAAAACAACAACAGTAACAAGTCCGAATATTTTCAACAGCTGTTATAAAACTAGGTTGTTAACAGAACAGTCTGTGTTTCCCTCAATGGAATGTTTGCGGCCACTCGGTTTTATTGAATTCTACCTCAAACCTCAGTGTAGCACAAGCGGGAATTATAACTGGTATTTTTACGGCAGCTTTTGCTTGCCTCATTGGTTTTCTGATGGCTTCGTGAAAGCATGCAACTGCAGATATATAGGTATTTTTCGACCAAATTCCTATGGTGTGATATTTCGTTTTCGCTGACTGTTACACAGCACAGTTTGAAATTGAGCGTGGTAGACTAGTAAGCAGGTAATGGACTGGTCATTCTCAAGATATCATTCTCATGGAAGAATCTTAAAGTGTCCTGAATAATTCGAATCAACTGAAATATTACTTTAAGATCGTAGAGGTTGCAGACAATATTTAAGAAAATAATAAATATGCTCCATGACCAGCTGAGAGCGCGTTATTTAGGGCTACTGCTCCGCATTCGTGGCTCACAATGTGATACCTTTCAGCACAAATAATTATTCAAATCAAATTAAAAGGTAATAAAAAAAACTCTTAAGCTTTATAATATTAGTATAAATGACGTCAGAGGGCGAACCCTCCGATTCTGTCGTGCATTCGATAGTGGGGCTTTGCAGCAGAAATAATTATTCAAATCAAATTAATAGATAAATAAACAAACAAATCTTTATAATCTAATATATAAAATTCTCGTGTCACAGTTTTCGTTCCCATACTCCTCCGAAACGGCTTGACCGATTTTGATGAAATTTTTTGTGCTTATCCGGTATCTATGAGAATCGGCCAACATCTATTTAAAAAAAAAAAAAAATTGCAAAACATCGTTTGCCGGGTCAGCTAGTCTTAATATATAAAATCCTTGCGTTACTGACTGACTGACAGACAGACACGCTACAGCCGAAACTACTGGTCACAAGAAGATTAAATTTTTCATGTATGTTCCTTGAAGAGTGTAGGACAGCACTAAGAGAGTATTTTTGGAAATTCCACCCCTAAGGGGGTAAAACTGGGGGTTAAAGTTTGTATGAAACTTTTTATTCCTTCAATGGATTGACTCCAAACTTTGTATATTAGTTCCTCAAACAACGATAGTGAACACTAAGAATATTTTTTCTGGAAATTCCGCCCCTAATAGAGTAAGATAGGGGGTCATAGTTTGTATGTAACTTTTTGTCTCTCTAATGGATTGACTTCAAACTTTGTATATTGGTTCCTTAAACGACACCAAGAATTTGATTTTTTTTAATTCCGATCCTCAGGGGGTAAGATAGGGAGTCAAAGTGTGTTACTTATTATTCCTACAGTGGATTGAGTTCGAACTTTATATATTGGTTCCTCAAATGACGATAGTGAACACTAAGAATTTAATTTTGAAAATTCCTACCCTCAAGAGGTAAGATAGGGGTTCAAAGTGTGTATGAAACGAAACTTATTATTCCTTCAGTGGATTTACTTTCTAACTTTGTATATTGGTTCCTCAAATGATGATAGTGAACACTAGGAATTAGTTTTTTTTATTCCTACCCTCAGGAGGAAAGATAGGGTCAAAGTGTGTATGAAACCTATTATTCCTTCAGTGGATTGTCTTCAAACTTTGTATATTGGTTTCTCTAATGACTTTAGTAAACATTAAGAAATTTTTTTTGGAATTTCTTACCCTAAAGGGTTATTTAAAAAGGGGAGTCGGAATGTGTATGAAACCTTTTTATTCCTTCATTGGATTAACTTCAAATTTTGTACATAGGTTCCTCAAATGACGTTAGTGAACACCAAGAAAGGAGTTTTCGAAGTCTCTCCCCTAAGGGAAAGGGTGTCCCAATTTGTAATGTAAAAAAAACTTCAATGGATTCACTTGAAACTTTGTATATCGGTGCCTCAAGTGACGTTAGTGAATTCACCACTAAAACGGGGAGTTAAAAAGGGGGTCCCAGTTTGTATGAAACGTCTTTTAATTAATTCACTTGATATTTTTCATCGTCCCTGATGTGCATTTAATTTTTATTAATTTAAATTTATGCGGCTGGCTCTCATCTAAGCGCTCTTTATCTTCACTCACTAAAATATAGGATGGTTCTTTATATGACCAAAAGAAGCCAAAATACTTAGAACCGTTATTTTGCTATTTTTATTTATTTTTAAGCAGGTAAGCACTTTTTATCAGTTATCTGCTTTGCTCATTTCTTTAACCTAAAATACTAAGAAAGGGTTTTTGAACTTGGATAATTTATTTCAATTTTTTTTACAATGTCACTGAGATATACAAATGTATACTGCTACGGAATCCTTGACTAATTTAATTTTAACTAGCTTTTACAAGCAGCTACGCCTAAATGAAATTTTCATAGTTTGTGCGAGAGTTTTCATGAACCATTAGTAAAATACACATCTAAATCGATTCAGCTATTTTAAGATTACACTGAATAAATCGACAGAAAAACAATCTAAATAAATCATTGGGGTACTGGAAACGGGTTAGCAACAATATGCAATACAGTTATTTTGAGATTACAGACAGATTGTACTTTATTTTTTACAGTCTCACGCCTGTATCCCCGAAGGGGTAGGCAGAGGTGTAATATTACACCCACATTTAGCCATGTTGCATATTAGGTCTCACCTAATAGGGGGCGAGCCTATTGCCGTTACCGGGCACATTGGCAGACTCCTTGCTGCTACTGAGAATTCGGCAAAACTCAGTAATACTTTTGCCCGACCCGGGAATCGAACCCGAGACCTCCCGTTTAGAAGACGCTCACGCTATATACCACGGAGGCAGTCAAATATTATTTATTTGTATAATCTGTCTGTATATAAAATACTTGCGTTACTGATTGACTGACAGACAAGCTACAGTCGAAACAACTGAGCACATGTAGATGAAATTTAGCATGTACCTATGTTCCTTGAGGAGGCTAGGGGTGTTTGTACAAAATATTTTATCTAATCGCAACTTACGCGTGCGAAGCAGTGGGCAAATGTTAGTATTAGTATAAATTGCGTCAGAAGGTGATCCCCCGATTCTGACGTGCCTTGAAAGAGAGATCTTCTTTAATCAATGGTAATTAATTGCTACATATTTCATTAATTACACTTATTATACGATTATGTCTTAGTCTTCACGATGGAGACTTGAGTCTCCATCGTGAAGACTAAGACATAATCATGGGCTCATTCTCTACTTCTTGTAAAGTTTCGTGACACTAGCTATGAGTAGATCAGCAACGTACTGCCAATGACCGAAGCAAAAATTTTCATCATAAGAATTTCTGATTTATTTTTCTCCAAGGAAACATTAATATAATAGAAAAAAACCTCGGATTGAGAACCGTCTCCTTTTTAAAAGATTACTTACCTATAAATTTTTTACTTACAACTACAAAATATAATCCATTTTATTACATACATTAATCTATTCTGTTATTATTTGTCTACAAGTTACGAGTTTAATGTACTGTGTGATTTGGTTTGCTGGGTTTTAGGCTTGTTGTGGGCAGTATATCATTCTTGATTTACATTCGAATAGGTAAAGCAAGAATTGTACTCTGCGAATTTATGTCTTATACACGATTTCTTGTCAAGTTTGTGGTTTTATTGATGTTCGACACTTTTATTGTCGCTGAAAGCGCGTTATTTATAAATTAAGAATACACACACAGAAGAGTACTTGTTGCCAGACAAGAACCGTGACTGACTGATTCACGTGCCTCTGAAGCACGATACTGCTCTAATTTAAATGCTACCCAGGGTCACCCATCCATATGGTGACCACTGAATGGGTTGCTTAACTTTGCCGACCTGCAAACGGCAAGCTAACTTACGCTACGCGCTACAATAATTTATCCCGTAACCCGTAAATGTGTTGTGATTACGCGAAACCAATTACTTGGAAAAATATCAATTTATATACGTCATGTAATCTTGTATAATAATTTAATTAATTAACTCCAAATGCCTTTGATGTTTGACTTCGTTCCAAGATGTTACGGCTGTTACGTCACTCGATGTGACGTAATTATCGGAGCGGCGGATAAGAGTATTAGAAGAAAATAGCGGTAGATAACTCTGGTACTGATATTCAGACCAATTTCGATAGTAACTGTATAGTTGATTGAATCAGGCGTTCGATGGCGAAACTCCATTGTAACCTAATGGAAGGAAAGAGGAACCCACCACGCACCCTCGGATTGACCATCGCAACTATTGTAATAAAAAAAGGTTGACAATACCGAACTCCTCTAAAAGGATAAGGGATATAGGAATTGTATGGGTTCCAGGAAGATGTCTGACTTGCAGTATCCCGCTGTATGCGCCGACTATTCTTCAACACGTGTTTCGCCGCTGCACGAGTCATCCTCAGGACCGATGGGCAACGACTGAGCTGCTCAGTCGTTGCCTTTTCAATAGTTAGGGTGGTCAATTCGAGGGTGCGTGGTGGATTCCTCTTTCCTTCCATTAGGTTAGTCTGAACTGTTGTAACAGGCCCTGGGATTTAAAGCACAATAGCAATCAGATCTATTCATATTATAAAATGAAGACCCCCGTCTGTATGAACGCGATAAACTCAAAAACCAGCATTTTAATACGGTTTTTCCAATTAATATGTAATAATATGTCATTTATATGGAAGGCTTACGTGTATATATAATGTAGAGTCTTTAAGTAATTATTTTAGAAATTTATTATTCTGACGTTCATAAGCGTCACATTGTGACCCAAATGAATTAAGGATTTTGAATTTGAATTTGAATATAATTTATGTGGGTGGAGCCGGGGGATACGTCTAGTTACTCATCAAAATCATACTTTATATTATTTAACACTAGACGTCACTAGCGCCCCTGTCAATTATACATTTTATAAACCTTCCTCTTAAATCATTCCATCTATTAAAAAAAAACGCATTAAAATCCGTGGCGTAGTTTTTAAGACTTAAGCATATATAGGGACAGACAGAAGATAGATAGTAGATAGTAGATAGATAAAATACGACCAAATCTACACTAATATTATAAAGAGGAAAAATTTGTATTTTTGTTTGTAATGGATAAACTCAAAAACTACTGGACCGATTTTAAAAATTCTTTCACCATTAGGAAGCTACATCATCTGCGAGTAACAAAGACTATATTTTATTTTAGAAAAGCTGTGGGTCCGTAAGATATTTGGGTTTTTCGGGAACGCGAAGTAGTTCCCTCAGGACGCGGGTGAAACCGCGGGAAACGGCTAGTACAAAAATAAAGTGCTTATTACGGAATCATTCGTCCTGGGTGGAAATTGAGCACATACCCTTGGGTGTGGCAGTGAGAGTCTGGTAGTCCAAGAAACGTTACCAATAGCTTTAATTATGTTATAAAATATAATGTAAAAGTATATCAAGTATTATGGCAGAATTTGCAAACATTAAAGCAACAAAGATATTACACGAATTGAACCCACTACACCTACAGCCGTTTCCGATATTCTATGTAACGAGGGATTAATTACCAGATATATGTATTGTATTTCATATAATCTCCATACAAAATAATTATGTCAAATAATTTATCTCTAGTGGCCAAATCCACCGATTCATAGAATATTGGCTAGACGTCAAAGCAAGTACTTAATACACTACTCCATCCATGCAGGCAATAATTAGCACGTATTTGAAACGGCAGTATGGCGGCGATTGAACTATCCAATCAAAATTTACTGTGAGCCAGATGAGACACTCTGTTGTACAACTGTGGAACTCGAACATTGCTTCAGTATGCAACAGACGTCTCCACTTTTACATTCTGTTTCCATCGTTGTATTCTAAGTAGGCGATGTAAAAAGTCCATTAATGGTGACTGTTTTAGTTTTGTTTCCAAGTTTATGAGCCTGTTGTAAGGTTAAGCTCAGTGCCTGTTGTTTCGTTAAAAGCTTCGATCGTTTTTATTTGGTTGAACTCTGATGAGATCAGCTGGATTCTGAAGTTGCCTTTTATTGAAATGATATTTTGGGTAAAACGTGTTGAAAGTGCTTTACAATAATATAGCACACACAGGCAAAATACCTACAGGGAAATGTTTTGTTAAGATATATATTTAATGAAAGCGGTAAGGTCAAAGACGAACGGAAAAGAACGGATTTTTGTACGGTTTTTACCAATACAATTGATAGTGTAATTTCTGAAGAAGGTTTAGAGTTGCGTAATTCACGCGGGTGGAGCCGCGGTCAAAGTCTAGTCTAGTGTATTATAATTTAGTGCCATTAAAGCCGATAAACAGACGATAGCATTCAAATATTGCTACCTAGACATTCAGAGAATATTAATTAATAAATAGGAAATTGTGTTCGAAATACAGAACCAGGCAACATATTAAGCACTAATTTCTCTTCGGAAACCTCCATAATAATCTTAATATATAAAATACTTGCGTTACTGACTGACTGACAGACAAGCTACAGTCAAAACTATTGGGCGCAGGAAGCTGCAATTTGGCATGTATGTTCCTTGGGGACCGTAGAGGTGCACTAAGTAGGGATTTCCCGAAATACCCACGAGATCGGTCAAAACAGATACATAAAAAAAATGTGCATGCGTAGCTGCTGGCGTCCTCTAGTCAAGTATAATATTTGAACAAAGCCTGTTACAAAATACTTACATATTATTATTTATTTCTAAGTAAAGATTTAACGTTCTGTTCTAATTTGTTTTTGTTCGAGGAATGCCAGTCCTAGTTCCTTCGTAGAGCTTTGTCACATCACCCATTTGAACGTAATGCTCGATATTATCTGAAAAAGGATTCTAGAACTTGCAAATTAGTCAATAATCATAATTAGACCACGGAAATTTGCTATTGACATCAAACAACAATCCTTTTACGTCGGTTGTTAAATTGACAAATTCCTGTTTCGCGAGCGAAAACAAAAGTAAAAATATGGATACAAAGCACATCTACAATCAGATAAACTACTTGTGGAGTGAAGTACTTTGCTTTGAAGTCAGAGGCAAGTCGCTAGATTATGATATTCACCTATAGCATTTTTTTCAAAACTTCCGTATTTACTTGTAATGAAATTCAAAAAAAACAAGCATAGATACAAATATAAAAAATTAAGCTATTATAATTTATATTTGTACAAAATGCATTTTTAAGCACCATGGTGACAAAGTATGCCGTGATTCATATATTCCCGCTGGTAGGGAAGGTCGACGGGCAGTGCGGTGGTTTTAGTGGGTAGACTCCGAACGCTTATAGGGGAGGGTCACACACCTTCTCTCTGACGTCCTCAAGAGGTCCACCTCTTGAGGACGTCAGAGAGAACCACCGCGAGTGAAGAAACACAGCACACAACGGCCAAGTTCCAATTTAATTGGTCCTATAGTTTCGGAGCAAAATGGCTGTAATGGTAGGACGGGCCGACACATGAGGGATCCTAATAAAGGTTTCGTATTTTAGTTTTACATACGAAACCCTAAAAGACACAGATTACTTAGTCACTAAGTATTCACAGTCCTTGAAAGATTGTTGGTGGTGCAAGTTTTACGTCATGAATACCATAATCCCTTTCGAGTTCAATATTCCCATTCGAACTAACGCTGTACATTTCCAGTATTGCAGTTCTATTTTGAAAGTTTGACGAGAAAATTGAAGATAAAATATAAACAGAAGTGGTCATATTCTGTAGCATATTGAGTTTTGCAGTGAGCGGGCAAGGCTGTGTTTCACTATCGGTGCAAATAGACTAGTAGTATTGCTTTGAAGCGGGCAGCTTAAGATTGGTCTAATTAGAGAGCCTAAGGGGAGGTTTGTCTATCGGCCGACATGTGATGATGATGATTTATTTGACTGCAGTTTTTGCTTTTTAAGCGGTCGCCACGTCGTTTAGAATTGCGTCAAATGTACTAGATTCAATCCTTACACGAAAAATCACTTTTTATGATCCAGAAAGTACGTCTCTTGATTTAGAATGTTTGTAAAGTCCTCCGTGAGACTGGATTTATTCCTAGGGCGTAAAATGTCTTAAATAAATACGACTAGCCGGCACAGTCCAAGTAATTTTGTACATTGTTGTTTATGTTATCTATATTTAAAAATGGATACATAAAACGTGTTTTATTAACATATAGCATTGGCCAAGCAACACTAAGTTTTTTTAACTTTCTTAATTAATAGCTCTTAAACAATGCTAATCGATTTTTTTTAAACTAATGTAGCTCAGTACCACCGCGATGGAGAAACCTGTCGAGTAAAAAACGCACCCAAATCGCCTCATTATTTCTGAATTTGAGTGCGTAGTTTTAGTGAGTAGCTCTTGAGCTGCGGTACCACAGACAGACGGGTCAATCATAACAGCACTATCTTTGCATCGAGGGTTAAAATAGCAATGTAATGAAACGGTTGACATTTCCAAGAAAAATATAATGTCATACACCAACATGACATTATACATTTCTAAGACGGAATACGCAAGTTCTATCAGTATCATATAGTTGAATCGCAAACTTCCCTATGATAATAAACGTACACACTCAACAAACTAGAGCATCGAGAAATATCGCGTGGAAATCCCAACGGAGTGTAAGTTCATTTCAAATTTTATGTTCTACACTTGAACGATACTAGTTTTCATCATCATCAGCCCTTTATGCTATCCCACTGCTGGGCACGGGCCTCTTCCCATTATGAGAAGGGTAAGGCCATAGTCCACCACGCTGGCCAAGTGCGGGTTGGCAGACTTCACATTTCTTTAGAGAACATTATGGAGAACTCTCAGACATGCAGGTTTCCTCACGATGTTTTCCTTCACCGTTTAGCAAGCGATAATTAACAATTTAATACGCACATAACTCCGAAAAGTCATCGATGCGCGCCGTGGATTCGAACCCGGACCCTCTGCGTAGCAGTCTGTCGGTCTCTCCACTAGGATATCGCTGGCGTGATACTAGTTTTATCTAAGTTATAATAGGTTATCGCTTCTATTGTAGTTAGATCCATATATTTGTAGTTTATTTTTTAGGATTGTTTTATATTTTTTGTATACTCATTTTATTTTGGTAAGAGTAATATTTTTAGAGAACATGATTACCCAAAAATGTATCTGTTCTATCTAAGAATATTAAACTTACGACACTAAACTAAATGAAAAAAATACTTTTTGAGTTTTGTAAATTATATAAAAATAGGTCTTAGTGAATTGCATTACGAATGGAGTCGCCTCACCTATGAGCACTGCGCCGAGTGTTGTGAGTTCGATTCCAACAAGAGATACGTAATATAACTTGGAGTGATACACAATTGTTGCTTTGAATCTTGGTGTGGATTGACTGTTTACAAGGGCGGTTTTCGATTAGTCTTTTATTCTGCACGTATACGGTCGTTTCAGCATACGCGCTGACACGAGCACTACATTACGCGCTTCAAAATACCGGACTCGCGTATACGTGCATATTTCGTCGTGTTCGGTCGAAACGGTAGTGCCATCGTGTCAGTGTCAACATGGATTCTGAAGGCTTGCGCTTATACGAGCTTAGAAGCGCATCAACGCTCGTACGAGTTGCGCGTGTGCCAAAAGGTGCGCCTATACGCACCTACACGCGCTTCCGAAAACGAGCTTATACGCGCATATAGAACGCAAATCTGAAAATGCCCTAAAGGTCTCCGCGATACAAGATTTATTCTCACTATAGGAAATTTAAAACAAAAAATGTAATGAAATTGTGCATCTTAATATCGAAGTAGGTACTTACTTTACCTGTTTATATTTGAATGTAACATTTATAGTGCACTAGAACAAGTTTTACGAGAAGTACGTGAACGAGAAACTGACCACTCTATTTAAATTATACATTCTATTGCTTTACTGCTAACCATTATCGCATTTACTGCTTCACACCCAACCATTAACATAATAAATGCAAATAGACTAATAATTGCACCTTTAATTGAGAAAGTTATACGAAAAATGTTGCTAGATCTCACCTATGTTTGAATGAAAGAGCAAAGCAACTTGTAACCAGATTATAACCCTACTAACAAAGTAAGTCGGGATTTTCGTTCGCGAGTTTGCGCGATTAATTTCTATCTGTTGCACTATTGCCGTGGCTATGGCTTTATAACAAACTTATTAGCTGATAAAAAGAGAAGAACAAGGTTATAATATATGAATCTTTCTCATCTTTAAAATAAATAAAAGTCAATCTGTAATTTATAACCGGACTCGTAATAAAATTAAATTATCAGAATTCAAAACATAAAGGAAATAATCAAATAAAAAAAAATCCTACAATATTAGTGTAGAATTCCCGTAAGCTTTCCGCAACATTATTCGCATTAAGCGAATCGATTGTTAACATCCGAATTGTAATTTTATTGAAATAGCTGTGTTCAGATAAGTACGATTACTAAATTGGAATATATCGATTCGTCGTCACTGAGAAACTGATCGCGACTGCCGATCTAGATAAAAATAATAATACTATTGTCACTCCATATATTGCCAGTAAGATTTTTTAAAATAATTTAGGTGAATTCTGCCGGTCTTATAATAGAGACTAGAATTAGTAACTACGTACTTAGGTGGTTCGCTTTTTAAAAGTTCATTAGCCTGTCTCGGTATACCGGCCAATGGACAGGTCTTCCGAGAATAGACTATGTCTATACGCTGTGTAGGGTTTAAAAACCAGCGCAGGTAACTAAAATCTAACTAAACCGAAAATTATTCTTCATTTTTAACTAGCTCTATGTCGCGGTCTGTCTTAACGTGTCAGGCTGGATTTGCGAAAAATGCATACTTGCCGTATATCCGAATAATATTTAGAAGGATAAAAGCAATTTATAATCTGCTAGAAGATGCCCGCAGGTACGCCCGTACACTTTTTAACTTAACCATTTGTTCTCGTTCCCTAAAGAATTTCAGGAAATCTCTTCTCAATGCACCTCCAAGGTCTCCAAGTCACATACATGCCAAATATCAGCTTCTTGCGCCGAAAAGGTTTGACTGACATTGTTTGTCAGTCAGTAATGGAAGAATTTTGTAAATACAGATTTCTGGTAATATAACGTAAAAAAATAACTAAAATGAGAGAGACCGTCCTCTACTGAATACGTCAAACCGAATGCTGAAGTTGGACACAAGTTTACAAATTTCAATCTCATTTGTATTCGTATTGAAAGAAATTCATCCTCGCTTGCAATGCTGTCGTCCATTTTGCCCTCTTTCTAAAGTTTTCTTTCGTCGATTTGTCTTTCTATAGCCCAAGATGTGCGTTGACCCGCGTTGCATTTTAAATAAGTCGAGGAAATTCTCGTTTTCGTTTACTTCAATTCACCTTGAAAAGAAATCCTTAAATCTTGTTACCTTTTGAGTAAAATTGTTAAAGACGATAATATAATTATGTATGCCAACCTCAGCAAAATATAGCATATACCTAATGTTTTACAAAGTTGTTACCATCATCTAAGCCATTATGTGCCAAATTATTGTAATTTTACTGAAAAATTAAATGAGATTTTAGCATCAGGGATGGGACAGAAAATAAAATAAAAAGAACATAAAATATTTTCTACTATCCCAACCAAGATTAAAGTAGCTTAGTACTTTACTGAAGGTGCTTTCATTAGTAAATACAAACATACGTTAATTTTAATTATAAAAAGAAAAAGGTTGGTTATTTTACAAAACATACAAATTTGCTATCATAGTACGTGAAATCTACTCAAATAAAAAATAATAATACAAGCCCATGGCAAAAATAAATAATACATATAAATAATTAATAAATAATACTGCCTCTGAATTTTATATATCCTTAAGTCCTGCAAAAACAACATAAAAAAATTCTTACGACCTTAAAATGGTTACGATCACTCTGTTTGTGTTTTTCGTGTGAGTGTGTGGCCAACTCTGGTGTCGGAGTTTTCAGACCGACGGAAGGCTTCCGACATGGCCTGACGATCCTTATCCTTCGACAAGCACCGGGACCGATGGCTTTACGTGCCCTCCGAAGCACAGTAGCGCTCAGATGTAAATGCCACACACGGTCACCCATCCAAGAGGTGACCTGTGCAAGCGTTGCTTAACTTTGCCGATCTGTTACGGACGACAAGCTAAGTCTCGCTATGAGCGCTACGTTAATTAAACTTACAAATTTTGCCGGTAGCCTCTTAAGTCCTGCCTTAGTGTAAAATTTAAATAATTGATAGGCTGTCTGTACCATTACGGTGGACTCCCAGGTGTATTCGGTATAGTATAAAAACCTATTATCCTATCTTTTTTTATTAATAATTTTATCCTTAACAAGATATGTATCCCCGAGGAGTTTCCGTCGAAACTGACTTTGGTACAGAATAATTCCCATATTTTACGACCTTAAATCTTCTATTTCTTCCTTCTCATCCCACTTCTCTTTCTATTCCTTTTCACAGCCCAAAGGGCGACAACGCACTTGTAACTCCTCCGGTGTTACTTATGTCATTTATCATAGACGCCAATATTCATTTACGTCTGCTCGTTTGCTGCTGTGTATTTCATACAAAAGAATATCATGGTGTCTTTTCTGATTCTGCTGCTTTTGAAAACAAAATATATTAAGATGCTCTCTCTATTAGTTAAGTCAGTGTCTAGCAAGCAACATGCATTACGACTATGTATAATAATTACGTGCAATATTAGCGTGACAGTTTATATCTTAAATTATGACACATAACCCGAGTAATGTGCGTGTAGTACAGCTAAGCTAAGGAGTGACGATATACGCAAAGTGGCTGGCAGCGGTTGGACACGATGAGCCAAAAATCGGACTCAATAGCGTGCCATCGGAGAGGCCTACATCCAGTAGATAGTAATGATGACGAGGAGTAGGCTGATAATGATGATGATGAAATGACGAACTGAAGTTATATTCACAGGTCAGTAAACTCTGTTAAATAAAATAACCTAGAATAAAAACGGTAAATTGATTTTTAGATTTTGATTGTTCTAAGTTTGCCATCTGATTAATGGTGTCTTGCTTCCCTAGCATAATTATGAAACTGTTATAAATCCTGCAAAGAGATGAAAAAAAGCCTGTAAATTTAAAATCATTTACTCATTTTTACATTTAAAATATTCTACATGAGTTGCAGAAAAATAAAAAAATGGAACTATTTCTCTTGCTAGACACGTACATTAAATAAAGTCTGGTCCGCTAAATTAAACTTTGAATGAAGGCTTTTAAATTAAAATTGGTTTCGTTTCGAAGATTGGTAACTATCTAAGATTCTCAGAAATGGTCCTCTATACTGTACATAGGTAACCACTTCGTAGAATTTCTGTAAATCTTTGTTTGATAAAAATATATATATATATACAGGGTGTAAAAATACCCTTAACGAAAACTTACCAATCATTACCAACATTTTTTACTTCGGCACCATACCTGGGAAATGACTGGTTCAGGAGATATTAAGGCTCAATGTTACTATGGAATTTTTGTAATTAGGTACAAAACCGATGCAATTACCATGCCAACCTGTTCTATGGATGTCCTATGCACCCACTGATTAGTAGGTATTTCGAAAATTGTACGCGCACAATTTTAATTGCGGCTTAAAAAATGTGATTATTAAAAAAAAAAAAATTCCCAAGTTTTATTTTTGGTTAGTATGACTTGACACGACACTAGTCGAACTCACGATATCTGTACGTCGCCAGGACTTTAGAAATACAATGAGAACCGATTAAACACCTTAATTATAACCATCATCATCATTGTCTTGCCCTGGTCCCAAATTATTTGGGGTCGGCGCAGTATGTCCTTCTCTTCCATACTTCTCTGTCACCAGTCATCCGATCATTTACCCTTTTCTCTTTCATATCTATCCTCACACAGTCCATCCATCTTTTCCTTGGCCGTCTTCTCCCTTTTCGTCCTTCTACATGCATATTCATCACTTTTTTACCTACATACATCTCATCTCTCCGCATAACATGTCCATACCAGGCCAACCGACTCCCTTTTATCTTTTCATCAATGGGCGCCCAATAATTCTGTCCATTCTTGTCACTCCACACATCCATCGTAACATTCTCATCTCTGCCACATGCAACCTTAATTATAACCATAATTATATAGAATTACAATATATAAGTATTTATTACTGAAAGTTGTAACAGTACGTGGAATAGACCTTGCATCTTTTTGGTTTGCAATGATATACGAGCGCTATACATGATGTACGGACTATCTGCAGTGAAGACCGAGAGCATAAGCCTAATTTCACAAGAATCGTGAGTTCGACACTAGTCGAACTCACGATTCTTGTGATTACTTCGGATACTAATCCGAGTAGAACATTTAATTGTTTTAGCCAACATACCAAAGTTTCAATAGCGTACCTGTTGTAAATAGCTGTTTATGCAAAACAGTTGTACAATGTGAGCCAGCCATGTTTGTGTAGCGTTTAAATATAATAGAGGATTTAAGCTTCGTTAGTTTGATGAAATACGTGTTTGGTGTTTGACGTCAGTTTGGATATGTAAGGGCCTGTGCAAACCACGTTTTTTAAACGCGCCGTCGACGCGCGTTTGTAGTGATACAGACGCGATACGCACGCAAGTCAGACGCAGCCTGACGGTGTAAACCTTTGCACACCTGTTTAAATTCAAATACGCGTTTGAATCGATACAAACGCTCTCAGATTATAGAACAAGAATCAGATGGAGCGCGCGGAACAGTTGCGTGAGGCCACTGAAGCAAATACAAATTGAAAATAGAATACAAATCCGGCTCAGTGCGATACGAACCATCGTACAATTCACGCGCCCCGATCAACTCAACTTTTTTTTTTTTTTTATAGTCTCACGTCTGTATCCCCGAAGGGGTAGGCAGAGGTGGGTGTAATATTACACCCACATTTCGCCATGAATTTTTAGGTCCCACGTAATTGGGGGCGAGCCCATTGCCGTACTGGGCACATTACCAGACTCCGTGCTGCTACTGAGAATTTCCTAACGGAAAACCCTATAACACTTTGCCCGACCCGGGAATCGAACCCGAGACCTCCCAATCCCACACGCACATTTATGCCGCGAGACCAACGAGACAGTCAAACTCAACTTTTAAATTCATAAAATGCCGTCATGCGTTTTAAACATTGTAAAAGTTGTTTCCAAAAGCAAAAACAGAAAGATAGAAAATCTTTTCACAGTTATCTATGGATTATTTGACTGTTTCATAATTTAATTTCGATAAAATTCGTATTTCTGCAAAAAATGTGTAAGTGTTGCCAGTTTACGTCGACGCCGTTTTTCCTGTATTATGGCAAATGCACGTGTCAATTGATTTATGTAATATGTAATAAGAATTGTCATGTTAATGAAAAATATATTAACATAATATAAAAGTATATTTAAAATATATCTTTATTAGCAAATATTGTTATAGGCTTTCCAATATGTATACATTGTTTTGGGCTCGATCCCTATACGATCCAAATATTTATGTACTTAATGTGAAGAAACAGAAATTATTGATTTAAGACATTCATTTTTTTAATAGCTTACGCTGTCCCACTCCTGGGCCTTGTTTCCCCCAAATATTTCCCGGTATACAGGTATTTCCAGGTAGGCGTCTAGGTCATTTCGCCACCTGTTTCGGGGCCGGCCTCGGCGACGTCGTCTATCCTCTGGTACCCACAGTGTTGACACTCTTGCCCAACGACCCTCGTACATACGGCTGACGCTGCTCGCCCAGTTCCATTTGAGACTGGCAGCCTTTCTTACCACGTCTTCGATGCCTGTTCTAGAAAGCAGCTCGGTGTTCCGTATCCTGTCTTTAAGTTTAAGATCCAGGATGCTGCGCTCTATGGCTCTTTGGCAGACCCCTAGGTGTGACCTGTGAAGCTGGGTAGGTGACCAGGCTTGAGAACCGTACGTTGGAATGGTTAGAATTGCGCTTCTAATACGTATAATATTCATGCACCGGAGACAGTGAACATTAATGAAAGCGACGTACACTATACAAGTAAATATAGACCAATTCTCACACCCTTGTAAAGGTATTCATAAACAGGCGAAATTTTGTCAAGTACACAATAAAGTATAAATATTATGATTTGTAGACAAAACCAATTTTTCTCTTTAAACAATTATATTTTTTTAAAGAAAACCGGTGCATGAATATTATACGTAATGAAATCTATTACAGTTATACAGTAAATTATTCAAGACCGCAAACTAATGTCAGTATATCTAAACTTCCATAAAAACATTACAAAACTATGTGCAAAAGAGTGAGAGATTATCCGATTGGTGACGGATTAAGAATACGGAATGTCACCACCCCATATCATCCCATGGGTGTCGTAAGAGCCGACGGAGGGTGCATATTATGCACAGAACAGCACTGTAAGAGAAGGAAAACTTGATACAAACCATATACCAACCCGTTTGGCCAGTGTGGTACAGGTGGCCAATTCCTCCTTTCAAGGGAGAGTCCTAGTCCAGCCGTGGACTGTTAAAGGCTGATGATGATGAGTGGGAGATTATTCATAATCTGACAACTTTACACGCACATAGACGCTCGTATCCGTACAGTGCAGTCGCCAAATGTCACGCACACATAGCTGTCAACGTGCCTCACTTTGATGAATGCGCTCCATCTGCCTTTTGTTCTAATAATCTGAGCAAATGCTATATTAATGTGTATCGATACAGACGCGCCAGTGCCGCGCGTTTGTATCGATACAAACTGCTGTGTAGGATAAAAGCGCGCCGTCGACGCGCGTGTCTACAACGCGCGTCGACGGCGCGCGTTTAAAAAACGTCGTTAGCACAGGCCCTGATACGTATGCTGGCGTGACGTAAGTGCAGATAGTTCAAACAATTTAGGTGTTCCGGAGCATCGGGTTGAATCTCTGACGTTTGTTTTCATAGTTGAAAGTATGGATATTCTGAAACCTTTGGCGTAGACAGCGTAATACGGTGCGGCAACGCGAAGGTTACTACTGAGCAGATAGCCCAATTCACTTGTCTTGTTGTTGTAATTATAAAGGCAGCCTTGGTTCAAGGTTAACCGTAAAACTCTAAAGCCCGCTCCACATTCACGCGAGAATCTCGCGCGAACGCGCGAAATCCACGAGAAACGTGAATGTGGAGCCGATTCGCATATTCTTCGCAGATTCTCGGATTGTTCTCCAGTTTGTGTCGGTTTTTTGGCGCGAGGCGGAGCCGAGAACGCGCGAAACAGGCGAGAACGTGAACGGCTCCACATTCGCACGTTTCTCAGTTGCGCGCGAGTTGCCGAAGAGAGTAGTTGTACCCACTTATTTGAGTGATACTGATACCGTTTGAGCCACTATGATTATGAGCAGCGTTAGTTGGACTAATAAATTTGAATTGACATTCCTGGAATGCATTCAAGCGGAACCTGTTTTGTGGTATCGTCTCCGATATTTTAAGGAATGCGGCATTCAATATTATATAAAAATCTATGTTTGTTTGTTCATCATTTATAGACTCTGAAATGATAAGAGATTAAGCGCTAAGTCAATGGTAACTTTGGTAAAGGGGCTTGGAAAAAATGAGTTAAATAAAAACTCTTAAAAAGGCGATACGGAGTTCGCTGGGTCAGCTAGTCTTTAATATAAGCATAATTGTAATACGCAAATGCGCACAACAACAAGCTTGTCGCAGTAGCAATTTCAACGTCCATTGTCGTCGAGCGCGTGAACTGTAGTGAGAACCTTGCGAGTGTGGACCCAGGGCAGTTCTCGCCGAGATTTTCTAGAGAATTTTCGGGGAGAATCTTGGTATGAATCTCGCGTGAAGTGTGGAGCGGGCTTAAGAATTAGTAAATTTAAAAAATTATATTATCAATAAATATATGTTGTACCTAATACAGCTTTTGGGTCTCGACTATCTTAGTTCTAATTCGGGAAGCATATTTTAGATTGCTTTTGTTAAAATAACAAAAAAAGCACCACGGACACTGATCCAAGGCCTTGCATTATGTAATAAAACGACGAACCAGAAAGCTGAAATATAGACATTGGGACTACACCTACTCACGATGAAATACGGAGCATAATATAATGTTGTTTTTTATCAGGCTCTCATCATTAGACCTAGCACAAGAATTCTGCACTGGTTTGTAGAGCAACAGCCAACTGACCTCTTGCTTTATTCTATATAGGTTATAAAAGTGTCGGAACATTGGAAGGTACTAATCTGGATAACTCAAAAACTACTAATCACACGGATGTTTAAATGGGACCACACGAAAAGCACCAGCAACCAAAACACATTAATAAATGGCGACGAATTGAGAATCTCCTCCTTTTTTATGTCGGTTAATAATGTCATAACAATCACTACCTACCCACTCGCTGACATATATACGTGGAACCTACATGGTAAAAAACACCACCAGTAAAATATTCTAAAAATAAAACGTCATAACACGCTTAATAAGCAAATAAGTTCCGTTCGTGTCACACGTCACAGTGAGTTTTAATGGCAACGAACATGTCATGCATTAAATTAATTTTTGACAATCAACCCAGATTTATATGTAAGCTTTTAGTCGTAAGGGGTTGGGCTAGTGAATTATATTTACGGCTACAAATGAGCTTTGAAATTAAGGTAAGGACTATTTAGGGAGTTCGTAGAATGCTCGGTTGGACGATGGTCTAAAACGATTGTTTATTCTTAGGTTATTACAGATAGCCCTAATAACTTGAGCTTATAAAAAGTGTAAATTATAAATGATAAATGGTAAAAGGTTTGTTTGAACTTTTTATAAGTGATTGAATTTATACTTATACAATATATAAATTAAAAAGGTTGAAGGGTTTGCTCTCACTTTTTAGGGTGCTAATATAAAAAAAAATTTATAAGATTGGAAACATTATTTAATGTAAGACAAACAACATTTAGAAAGCTTGCTTAAATTGTGGTTATCTGGTATCTATAAATATGAAAAGCAACGTAAACAGCTCCTAAAAGGAGTCCCAAATAAACTGCAATGTAAATAAGCTTGTGCAACGACGTCAATTCGACTGTCCAGGTTTAAGCGAAATCTAGGCTTAGCGGGGATCTTGCTGTGTGCTCTATATCTACTTTTTATTCGATAAAGTTATTGGCAATATCCCAGGAGCCTTTTTATTTACGTATACAGATTTGTTATTTACTTTTACATCACTGCATTTAGTTTGAAATACACGTTATAATGTTGATTTATTTGGGCAGTGGATATCCTTCAAATTTATATTCTGATCGGATATAAGGGCACATGATAAAACAGGCTTTTGGCGTCCACTATTGGACATAGAACTCTTTTTATTTGCGTCCTTATAAAATTGTGAGTCAATGTGAGGATTAGTCTATACTTATACCTCGCTGGTCAGATGGGTTGACTTAGAGTTCGATGTCGAGTATGCTGTCTCGTCGCTAAGATACTACTAGATTTCTTTATGTATTTTCCTAAGTATTTTCACAAGACTGCCTCTCTGGTTCAGTGGATAGCGTATGTGACTGCTAGTTTGAGGTCCCGAGTTCAATTCCCAGGTCGGGCAAAAGTGTTACTGGGTTTTACAGTAACAACACGGAGTCTGGTGATGTGCCCGGTAACGGCAATAGCCTCGCTCCCTATTACGTGGGACCTAAAAATTCATGGCGAAATGTGGGTGTAGTATTAAATCACTGCCTACCTCTTCGAAGATAAAGGCGTGAATCTATAAAAAAAAACCTAAGTTGTCTCTTTTGACACCCACGGAATGAAATAAGGTGGCGACAATTTGTATTCTTCGTCTGTCATGTAACGGATGTATAAGCACACACCAACTCTATCAATAAGGATATTTTCCAGTTAGTGTCCACATAAAGAAAACATTGAGTCCATATGGCCTATAACAATAATAAAAACAACTCTACTGCTATGCAAAGTACAGTAATTCATGCAAAAGTGATTTCGCGTCCGCATTCTTGCTCGTCGTGCTATAAATTTTTTCATTTCCCGAGCCACTTTCGCCCACATTTCAGTAGAAGGCAAATCTGTTCGATTTTTCCCGATGAATAAGATGGCTCTCAACGTTGTTTACAGATATGACGTCAACATTGATAACCCTATAAATGACGGCGGGCATTTTTCGACCACGGTCTTAATTATGCCGCATTCTGGGTTTTCATCTAGCTATGGTAAATGGGAGCGTAAATTTATTTGTAGTGGTAGTATATTTTATAAGCAAATAAAAATATATTGCGTGCTTGTGAGCTTAATGCATTTTCATATCTTTAAGATATATGCTAGTGACTAGTATTATATCGATATTATTGTTAGAATAATGTCAGCTTAGATTAAATCAATATACCGGAATGGAAGAACCTTTACTGACTGACAAACACGCATGGATGAAACTATTGGCCGTAAGCTAAAATAGGGGAGCACTAATATTTGAAAATTCTCTCAATAAGGTAGTAAAAATAGGTTTAAAGTATGTTCATGCGGGCGCATTGGGAAAAGCTATTACAATATAAACAGAAGCATTTCACAAGCAAACTTTCATCCAGCAGTAATTGTCATAAACATCGTGTTGCGTTCACTTGTCCACCAAACACGTCCAGATAAGTGAAACTTGTGATTGAAACATATGGCACGATATATCACGAAACAGACCTATATAATAGACACTTGCCTGTTTGTGTACAAAACGTGCGTGGGGTTATGTCAAACAAATGACCCCCTTCTAGTTCCAAAATCAAATGCTTTTATGATTAAGGCGATTTTCCGTGTTGTGACAGATTAAAAATACGAATTCATTTGTACAAACAAAACTGAACGGGATTTTACGTATTCAAATACTATAGAGACCTACTCATTCAAGTCTTGATACTAGTCTGTATTTACTTTAAGCCTTAGAAGAACTTCTACAGGTTTGAATCTATGTGTTAGATCATAGACATCAATCACTTCACAATAAACAATGTCATCTATATAATTTTTATTTTCATCACTTCGCACAACTTTAACTTTTCCAAATTGTTCCAATTCAGATATCTACTAGATTTCATTTCTCGACTCCTAAAAGTTGCTACCCCAGATTCACCGTTTGCTCTACTTCAGACCCAACATAAAGCCCCAGATTTAATTTTAGGTGGCCCCATGTTCTACGCCCACAGGGTTAGGTCTAACAAATGTCCTCTAACAAGATTAGGAACAAAAAAAAAGTTTGTTACCTAATTAAAGCCCGCTTGACATTTTGTTTACAGAGATTGTTCCAGATTATAGCATTACTTTTCATTAGACGTGGGCTGCAGACGGTACTTTAATAAACTTTATGCTTAGGTCACGAAAGCTTTGCTGTGCTAGTTTGGACTAACGATAGGGAGTAACTTATTGATGTTTACGGGTTAGTAAATCGGATTTTCTACAGAGGTTATTCAAAGTTAGCTTGTCTTTAAAGTTCCGTTACTCTTTAAAAAGTATTTAAGAAAGAATATAATGTGCTGTTATATTATTATAATAATGATGTATTAACATCATTATCATGAGCAGCGGTTGAGCAGTTCCGCACATACACTATTATCGACTTCTTAGAAGACAAGCATAAAGGAAAATAAAGTTTTGCTATAGGAAACAGCGAGCCACGAGGCTCATCTTGGTATTCCATATATTTGTGTGGTTGTGAAACCATCACCGAATTTTAAATTAAATTACGAATAACACATAATTTTGCTATCAGTATCAGTATTGTATTTATACTAAGAGATCTTCGAAAAAACGTTTTGTGATCCTGAACAGAAAACAAAGCAATGGACGGGGTTTATACAGTGATTCCCTCAGGCATGCGAATTGCAGAACCGTATTACCTGAAAAACAAATCAGGTTGATGATGTCGTCTTTTAGATCCAGCGGTACAGCAAATCATGTTTCATCCCAGATACCAGTGCTCTTCTTCGTGTATTATATCTTTAGATAACATGAAAACTCTTACCCTTAGAAGCCGGTTTTTAATGTCTTTGGGCACAGCTCAGTTGAAGAGTTGTGTTGATGGTATTTGTGAGTGGTGGTTTAATTTGCCTGGAATAAAATTACATCTTTTTTCTTCTTAGCCTTTAGCTTAACAAAGCCTAAAAGAGACGTAAGTTTAGACAACTCGCAGGGAAAGTCTCAAAAGCTTTGATCAACAAAAAAACGAAAAAGGGGATACGGCACGGCTTTCATTAAGTTTAGTGAGCAACTAATAAAAAACCTCCTATGAATACACGCGTATATGATGATGGGTGAGTATTTATTTATTGTATTTCATGTTTCTACTATTTTGTACCTACTTGGTCATAAGAAAGAAGCCCTTTGCGATAAATCAGTTAGTGATGACCACCGTGCATGTTCGCTTAAATGAAGTATAATATTCGTGTATTGTGTTGCACAGATACGAGTAGGTACTGAGATTTATAAGATAAATAAGTAATCTAATAATAAAGGCTAACCAATACGCCGCTGGGAATTGTATCTATCATTTGAATTTCGACGGTTTTACACAACATCGCTACTAATAAACGCAAAGACAAGCTTGTGTAACTACTCACGCTGTGTACACACAGCTACACATTAACCTAAACAAGCCCAATATTTGGCGAACTCCCTTAGTGCGACCAACCTGTTGTTGAGTAGTTCAGCTAATATTGGTTTTTTATAGGTCGATGTGTAGCTGTGTGTACGTCAAATATGCTGACAACCTTTTACGAAGTACGTTCAAAACCTTCTAACTTTGTTTTAATAATTTAATTTTATTTTATAGTTTATATAGAATTTTACTAGCTTAATTATATATTAAATGGGGTTTCTTCTTAAAAATATCCCTTATCTATTAATCTAATGTACAAAAACTAAAGACTAATGGTTATTATTTTCTGAAGGATAAATATGTTTTGATTTGTACTCATAGCTTCCGAACCACCTCCACCGACAATAACATTTATTTCATAGATCAAAGAAATATAACCTTCCTAGTCCAACCTCTCTGTCATAGACTGCGCGAAGTAAAGTGACAACCTCAGCCTCCTCAGCTGGCCAAATAGCCGCCATTTTGCTCTTACGCACTCCTTATACGTGTGTAGAGCTTGTGCTTCGACGCAGAGTGTGTCCGTGTATACTATAGTCCGTGCCACGAGAACTTAGACTTTTTGTAAACAAAGAATTTCTACCAAGTGACTTAGCGATAGTTCTGTCAAAAACAAATAATGTCAAATCCAATGAGCGCAACGGTACATAGATACGTGTCATTGGAAACTAATATGTCAATGGACCGGGTTTTTATCGATATTATGCGCTGTCAACAGGATCTTTTAATGTTTTGAGGTATTGGCGCGTAGAATGTCAACATTTGGAGTTAGTTCATTGAAATGTTGCATTCCTGGGCCTGCATTTATGAGAGGACAAAATTATTTTTTCAGATGTGAAGTAGGGGTAGGTAAATGTAAGGTTAAATACAAGTTTATAGGATAGCAACGCTCCTCTCGCTGCCGGCATCTCGAAAAAGCGGGAGCAGAATAGCAGATGGCAAACTATTAGGCGCGCAGAAAATTATTTATACCTAAAAAATAAATTGCGTTTTCAGACTACCGTAACTTTAAATGGATTTTGTTTAAGTTCATTCTGACGATTTTATTCACAGACAACGTAAAATCTCCATGCCTAGAAATTTTTACGCAATATACCTACTAGCTAGTTATCTGTAATATTGTTCATTATTGGTGAATAATTAAATATTTTAGGATAGGTAGGCTACTTTGAGCAAATGATTTATTGTCTATGATTTCTTCTTCTTCTTCCTAGCGTTTGTCCCGTCTCGTGACGGGGACCGCTTTTCGTATTCTCTTCTTCCACTTCGCTCTGTCCTGGACATCTTCTTCTTCGAGTTCGCAGCTTTCCATATCTTTTTTACGACACTCATCCACCCTAGTTTTGGCCTGCCTCTGCGCCTTTGACCGGGTATGCTGAGATTGAGTGTCGCATTGCCGATGTACTCAGGTGGGAGACCACCTGAGTACATGATTTTTATATGTCCGTACCATCGCAACCGGTTCTCCTGCATCTTGTCGGCGACATCGCGTACTCCAAGGCTACCGCGCACGTACTCGTTACGGATCTTATCGAGCCTCGTTACTCCGCACATCCATCGCAACATCTTCATCTCGCCTACTTGGATGGTACTAACATGTTTTTTTGTTACGGCCAAAGTCTCGCTTCCAAATTTAACACCAAAATAAGATATACGCGTCAATGAACAATTGTACTTTTAAGTATGTAGATATTTGTGATGAATTTAATTGTAGAGTAAGCTATATAGTTAAATGATATTTAATAAAGTTTAATAAAGTAATCTGTAAATATAAAATCCTTGCGTTACTGACTGACTGACAGACAAGCTACAGACAAAACTATTAGGCGTAGGAAGCTGAAGGCATGTATGTTCCTTGGGGACCGTAGAGGTGTACTAAGACGGAATTTCCCGAAATTCCCACGGGAACGGGCAGAAACGGTTAAATTTAAAAAATGTGCGGGCGTAGCTGTGGGCGGCATCTAGTACTATTATATACCTGACGAGGTCTGTTGACGCGGACCGCATTCCAGCTGGACCGCGTTTGCTATACCACACTGTGGTGCATTCGCGTGCCTCACTAAGAGGAGTAGAAGACATCTATGTTTTGTTAAAGGTCGTAGGACAAATCTTTCGATAGTCGCAGATAGTTCCTCACCCAGGGACCAAACTCAACTTTTAGTGATGTAGAGAAAAAGGAATAATATTATATGTGGTATGGATGAGGCTTTGGCCTATTATAACACGCTGAACAGACGGATTGGTATACGGTGTGATATCAAGTTTACTCTTGATAAAGATACAATTCTCTTCAAGTATTTTTCTTCTTACCACACCCTCGAAGTCATATTGAATATTCTTAGTCTGTCCTCACACGGAGCCGTTGCTTGATTATAACTTTAAAAATAAAAAAATATAGTATTGTAACGCAAAAGTAAAGCTGTTGTACCAAAATAGCCGTAATATTAATCCTAAAAAATTACACTGATTTTAAACCTATGCATAATATCTGCATGCATTTATTTTAACACGTTAAAACCCATACGTTACAAAATTTAAACACACGAAGCACATATTGTTCCAAAAAATCGGGATAATGGTCACTTCGTGTTATCACGGCCGGCCTCTCCTAGTTCAGCTTATTTATTACGGGATTACTACGTAATGGTGGAAAATATATTGTGATAGTATTTGTTATTATGGTACAAAGTATGGTATATCTAGGCTGTGTTTTGTAGGTAGTCGAATCCTTCTTCTTCTTCTGCCTCCCCTGTTCCCATATTACTTGGGGTCGGCGCAAGAATGTCTTTCTCTTCCATTCTCTCCTGTCAGACGTCATCTCATCATTCACTCCCTTTTCATTCATGTCACCCTTCACACAATCCATCCATCTTTTCTTTGGTCTTCCTCTTGCCTTATATTCCTCAACTCTCATCTTCATCACCTTTCTAGTCACATGATTTTCATCCCTCCTCATCACATGCCCTTACCACGATAGACGATTTCCTTTCAGCTTTTCTTGCACCGGTGCAACTTTCAGACTTCCCCTAATAAACTCATTTCTAATTTTATCCATCCTTGTCACCCTACACATCCATCTCAACATCCTCATCTCTGCTACATGCAATCTTCTTACATCCGTCTTCTTCAAGGCCCAGCATTCCGATCCATACAGTGCGACAGGCCTTATTACGGATTTGTAGATTTTGCCCTTTAACCTAAGGGGCATCCGTGGTTCACAAGTTGTTCCTGTGACCTGTCGCCATTTCATCCAACCTGAATTGATTCGGTGCGTGACGTCGCGGTCTATTTCCCGTCCCCTTGAATAAGTGACCCGAGGTACCGGAAGTCAGAGCAGACCGATATGGGCTCTCCACCAAGGGATATGGGCGCGGGACTGGAGAGACCGCCGAAGTCGCAAAACATGTACTCAGTTTTGCGTATACTGGCTTTCAGTAATCGAATCCTACTAATACTAAAAGAATCCTACTAAAAGTGAAAATTTGTGCAAATGGATGGATGAGTGTTTTTTTACTCTTTCACGCTAAAACTTCTGAAAAGGTTTCTAATGACTATTTGCAGTAATATTGCTTTGCACATGGGGTGCCTTTTGTCCCGATAACAGACCTCCAAAGAAGGGCAACGCTGTAGACAGAGGCCAGAAGGCTATTTAGTGCTAATCTTACAATTTTCTTACACTTCTTTATTCTTTGGTTGTTTGTTTATCCTTAAACATAAATTACTTCTAGATGGGTGAGAGCCCATGCGCCCCTTAAAATTCGCCCCGTGAATAAAAGTTGCAAATTCGCCCCATTTTGGAGAGCCCGTACGCCCCGTTCAAGAGGCGTATGAAGAAAATATTTATTTAATATTTTCTGGTGGACATATATAATCTATGCTATTATTTATAAAATATTACGGCTACACAAAACATAATTTTACTTACTGCTTATAAAATGTTGAATACTGACTTAGGAATATTGCTATCTGTGTTAGTATAGTGTTCATACTGCGTTGTGTTAATTCAAATTATTGCTACAGATTATTGCTATAGATTGTTAAAAAGAAGTTATCTGTTTTATTTAATATTTAATTTAGTAAGGTATTTTATGATCTTATTACACACTACTACTTTTAAAATTGTAATGATTATTACATAACATGGAAATTAGAAAATTTCTGATTGATAACTTCAAAACCAAGTTTTATAGGCGTCTACTTTCTGTTAATTTATGTTAACCTGGTACTTTTCAAAACACTTTACCGATTGATAACTTTATTCCAAGAGATTATGTGATGATCTGATACTAAGATGCTAAATTTAGGTAAAAATTGTACTAACTTTTCTTAAATTCTCAGTGCTGATTTTTATGTATGTTTTAGAAAATAGACGCTTTAAAATTACCAAAATAATATTTGATATCTAGCGATCGGTAGATACCGCTAGTTGTTCCCGTCGACCTTTAGCCCCTCATACCGAAAAATTGGTCCTAATTCCATGCTAGCAAGTATTGGTACACTCATAGCACAGTCATATTAACACAACATTATTCTATACATTTCGAGAAAATAAGTAAGGTCTGGCGGCCCTGGGATCTTACTCTATAAACGCCTTACCTCTTTTCGTTTCTGTAACTCTGGTATTTTTCAAAACAATCGCCATACTTCGTTTTAGTAAATAAATAAAATATTGTACGGATGACTTATATTGGATTACTTAATTTAATATAAAAAATAATGTTGCTTAGGTTCTTTCACCAGCATAACTATATACACGTCGTAAGGGGCGTATGGATACCAGTCTTATTTTACGGGGCATAGGGCACAAATTCCTTAAAAGGGGCGAATCTTGAGGGGCGTATGGGCTCTCACCCTCTAGATTATTTTATACAAAAATTAAAGTAAACGTGAAAGATGGAAGTGAAGAACTATTTTAAAACTTTTTATGTTGACTTATATTTTCTCTGATTTTCATTCTTTATGACCTATTTCTTGTAACCTAACCTCGTAGAGAAGCAAAAGAAGAAGGAAGAAAACAGATTATAAATTATCTTCAATTGCAGTAATTGTAATACAATGAGACAACACAAAATAGACCCAGATGAATAAAAATAATACAGATAAAAAGCGCAGTTTAAGTACCTTTGACTAGCAGTACAGTAAAGCTTTGACAATGGCAGTAGAATATAATTGATCCAAAAAAGAACAATTGCAACAGAATATCAATCAAAATCCAATTTAAACCAGTAGGTACTAAATATAAATTCTAAAATCTGATACTAAATGTAAAATATTCTCCATTCCTAGTATGGTAGTAGAGCTAAATACATTAAGCATCCTTTGTATGGGATTTCAAGGAAACGGTGCGAAGCATAAATCTTTGCATTGTGTGCGCATTTCGATATACACAATGCATGACGGTACTGCACTTTATGATTGATGACGAATAGAACAAGTATTCTGAAGAGTATTTGAAACTATTACAATGGTACTATAGGTACAATAAGATGTGAAAGAATTGCATTGCAATGATCTGTACATCAAAATAATACATACATACATAGACTCACGCCTGTTTTCATGAAGGGGTAGGCAGAGGCATATTAAACGCCCACTTTTCGCCAGTGTTTTGATCCCACGTAATAGGTGGCGAGCCTATTGCCGCTTTTCGGGATATTTTGATTGCCAGAGCCTCGTCCGTTGATCGGCAGGTGCACTACTTGCAGGTGAGGTTGGCTTGGGACCCTAACTTCTTGGTGGGAACCATATGCACCCTGTTGGTGGGAACCATATGCACCCTCAAAATAATACCTTTGTTATAATATCAGCCTAATATGATCGGTTCCACTGCTGGGAATGGGCGTCTTTTCACAATGAGAAGGGTTACTCCTTAGTCCATGACGCTGACTAAATGCGCATTTCCGAGCACTGGGCTAAAACCGTATGACAAGTGTTGCCATCGACACGAAAAGAAGAATGCGTATATTGACACAGACTAAAGATGTCTTTCGAGAACGTCATGTAGAGCCATAGAATAAAGAATATTATATTATCTATGTGTAGAGCTATCCGACAAGTTTGTTTCTTTATCTTATGTTTTCTTCACCGCGCGCTTTTTTTCGATAGCAAGCAATTATGAACAATTTACGCATACACATAACTTCGAAAAGACAGCACGCTTTGGGTTTGAAAATTAGACGAGTTGCCAGGCAGTCTGTAGGTCTTACAGACTATTTCTGCCTAAAGCAATTTGTACAATTTTTTTTTCCATCTACTCCTGACAACGAAAGTTAATCGTACAAAATTAGGGATCGAATCCATAACGATTGACACAGTGATAACTATTACTGCACTAGTTTTATAGTCAACCTCAAATTTTTATTTTAAAACTTATTGTATAAATTTTATTATTTTGGAAACTACCACACATTACAGATTATCGAATCGAAGTTATTGTTATTTTTGCAATTACGTTAATTTTAGTACGGCAATATTGTGAGGAAACCTGCATCTATAAGAATATGATGTTTATCTCTATAATGTTCTCGAAATACATATGAAGTCTGCCAACCAGCAAACGCATTTGGCCAGCTTGGACTATGTAACGGCCTTATCCTTATCGTATTGAGAAGAAGCCCATACCCAAAAGTGGGCAGTTTATATGGAGGACTGATGCTGATGGTGAAGAATCTCGTCTAAACCTCAAATAAAATAAAAAGTGCTTGATCGGTTACTGTCACGTCTACGTTTGCAGACAAAAAACACAACGACAACTGTTGGTATTTTTTTTATATAATAGGCGGCAAACGAGCAGATGTATCGCCTGATGGTAAGCAATAACCGCCGCCCATGGATACAAGCTACACCGCAGTCATCAGTGCGGTGTCGATCTTTGGGTTGGGAAAAGGAGTAGAAGGAGGAGTAGGAAGTGAGAGAAGGAGTAGTAGGAAGGGATAGGGTGTAGGGACAATTACACAATTGTCTTCATTTCAACAATATTTTGTGTATGTATGTGTTCTAACGAGTATATTAATGTTACTTCACTATAAGTCAAATGCCGCTGAAGTACCCTACAATTGACTTACTAAACTATAATTACCGTATAGCACAATATAAAGGCTCGAATTTGCCTGAGTTTAGTTCCATAGTACTCAAGTTGTTCGGTCGACTGAAAGTGCACGGCACATGAACAAGTTGATCGCTAAACTGTTTTAGTAGCTGTTAAGGTTCTTGTTCATGACGTGGAATATCACGACAGAGTTGCCGGTGAAGTGAGAATCTTTAGACAACAACTGGGGGGAATGTATGGAGGATGGACGGTTTTGAACAGGTCTTCCTGCCGGTACAGCGTTGCCACCGTGACTACACCGGGGCTGCGTATCATTGTATGATTTATTTATGTCTCTACGCTTTCTTACGATTACTATTGTAGAGGTGTTGACTTGCACGTAATCTAGACCGCCGTGCACAGTAAAAATCATATATGTCAATCCCCTGCGATCATAGAGGCTCTCAATAATGAGGTACAAATCGCGGTAGCCGAAAATGGTGTAAGCGCTATTAATATTTTCTACGGTAATGGTTTAGGAATACCAAGTGTCATCAACGTGGGTATCTTGAGAGGTGACCAGAGAAAACACACGAAGCAAATAAACGGAAGCGATAGTAAACTTGACAGCAAACCCAATGTGTGGCTTGCAAAACTTAAATTAGGCCACAATACTATTGAGACGCAAATTAAAAAGGCAGATATTTTGCGGCCTCTTGTGAACATTTGAATTGTTCTATGAAGGAGACAAGACACCGAAAGAGAGCAAAGAATATTAAATTCATAACATTAAAGAAACGAAAGAACTTGAAAAAATCTCAAGTGAGTCGCACATACACAAATACCGTGTCTAGATCGTGTAATGTACAAGAGCTCTTAGCCTTTGAAGGTACTCAGGAATCTTGGACGAAAGGACATGAGTAGGGTAAATTAGGGCTTCTGCATCACTTTCTCTCGCGTCGCCGCTCGAGCTGCGTCATACAGAAGCCCCAATTTTACAATCGAGATCGATTAATATAAATGTGATCTGCATCACTCAGAACAAAGTGAGCTGACGCAGACGCTCCCAATAATACCGTTGTTATCTGCGATCCGTCTGATTCACGATATAATATTGTATTTCATTCACCGACATATCATTGTAGTAGCAATGCAATGGGACAACTTACTGTCGTTTCTAGTTTGAGATGCTAATGTAACAACATTCTCAAGTTAGACTGCTGTGTTCAGTCGACGCGATCAGTCCGATCGGTTGTTGTGTGTATCATAATCTGGTATGGTGTCGAACTGACATAGCCAAGCAAAAATTGTCGCGCGCACTTAAATAAGTACAATAAACAACAATATCATGTTCGATCACGGCACATCGTTGCATCAAAACGATTTGGTGCACATCTTGTACTAATGAATGCATAGGCCTTCCGTATAATGAGAGGTTAGCTTTTACTAGCAACTATAACTCAATAATAGAGTTGTGGACACTACCACAATGCAACAATATAGCTGAGTGTGCACATCAAGTGCACATATTTGTCACAGACTAATGTTATGCCTTGCAATGTTTTCTTTTATATGTAATACTTTTTCTGTGTCTGTGACAAATAAATAGTTTTTCTCTTTCTTTCTTTCTTAGTAAGTAGCCAACAGTGAAATGAAATGAAATGAAATGAAATGAAATTAGTCTTTATTTCGTGTAAACTTTGTTTAAAGTGCTTACGAAACGTCAATTTTAAATTTATCAGTTTGTACAAGTATGTATTTTTATGTTGAATTAGAGCAGCTCAATCCCAAGCATTTTTGTCGTCTATATAATCGGAAATTTTATAATATGCTTTTAAACACAATTTAGTTTTAACAATAATCTTAAATTTATTTAATGTTAAATTTCTTATATTAAGAGGGAGCTTGTTATAAAAGCGTATACACTGCCCCATAAAACAGTTACTTATTTTGTGGAGGCGGGTGCTATGAACTACAAGATTATACTTATGTCTAGTATTTACAGTGTGAAGATCACTTTTTTTACTAAATTTGTCAATATTCTTGTGGACATATAACAGATTATCGTATATATATTGCGATAAAACAGTTAGAATGCCTATCTCACTGAACTTTTCTCTTAGAGAAACACGAGGACCGAGGCTGTAAATTCCTCTTATTGCTCTTTTCTGCAGAACGAATATTGTGTTAAGGTCTGCAGCATTCCCCCAGAGAAGAATCCCATAAGACATAATACTATGAAAGTAACTGAAATAAACCATTCTAGCTGTATCTATATCTGTAAGGCGTCTAATTGTCTTAACTGCATAAGCTGCAGAACTAAGTTTGCCCGAAAGTCTTTCTATATGCGGACCCCATTGAAGCTTGGTATCAAGCATAATACCTAGAAACATAGTTGTCCCGACGGGCTCAATTCTGGATTCCTTAAGTTGTACATTGGTTTCCACCTGTTTAACATTGGGCATTGAGAATTTTAATAGTTTGGTTTTCTTATCATTAAGTAATAAATTATTTACATTAAACCAATTAACAACTTTAGAGAGTGCATTGTTTACTTCGTCAACATTTCTCTGCTGTCGTCTAATATTAAAAATTAAGGAGGTATCAGCCGCGAACAACACAATCTCATGATTCTTCTTTACGTAATAGGGTAGATCATTAATATAAATCAAAAAAAGAAATGGTCCGAGGATTGAACCCTGCGGGACTCCCATTTTTAAGGCAGAACCTGGAGATGTCTTGTCATTGATCTGGATCTTCTGGATTCGGTTGCCCAAGTAAGAAACCAGGAGATCGAGAGCTTTGTTCCTAACGCCGTAATGATACAATTTCCTGACCAGAGTGTCATGATGTACACAATCGAATGCTTTTGACAAGTCGCAAAAAATACCTAATGCATCTTGCGACTTCTCCCAAGCAGCAAATATACTTTTGAGTAACTCAACTCCTGCGTCAGTAGTCGAACGACCCCTAGTAAATCCGAACTGTTTCTCGTGGAGTAGATTATGACTATTAAAATAACTAAGTAACTGACGAAGAATTAATTTTTCAAAAATTTGACTAAGTGTCGGTAATACAGAAATAGGTCGAAAATTAGAAGGGTCGGTTGTGTCACCAGATTTAAATAAAGGTATAACTTTACTATATTTCATTAAGTCAGGAAATATTCCAGAAGCAACGCAACCATTGAATACCTTTGCAAGATGTGGAGCAATTATGGTAATCAAAGAAAAAAGCAAAGAAATTCTCAAATTCAGTCGCAACTTCCAGGTCCTCTGCAATACTCACATTATTGATTTTTAAAAGGAAGTCGCGGCTGCGTGCTTTGGCTCTGCCAGTTTCATTGTTGATGACATTCCAGGTAGCCTTTATAGTGTTTTCTGATAATTTTATTTTATTTCTCAAATAAATAGATTTTGCTGTGTTACAAGCTTGTCTAAATGTTTTAGAATATTTTCTTACGTAATTAATAAAGTTCTGACTATTATTATAAGACTTGTCATTATACAGTTCATATAACCTAATCCGGCTTTTATGAATACCTTCAGTTGCCCAGTCACTAAACATCAGACGGTCAGTTACATTTAATTTTTTGGATGTAAATACAGTCTGAAATTCGTCATTAATTAAGTTGAATAAAGAGTTATATAACTGATCCGGATGGTCATGATGAGGCAACCAATGCATTTTTCGAGATAAATTGTTTTTAAAAGTTTTAAGACGATTCTGGTTTATTGGTATATATTTAACAATTTTTCTCTGGTCTTTCGGACATTCTCTTGGACAACAGATTAACTGCCCACTGTGATCTGACTGAAGCATATTAATCAAAGATTTGTATAATGGTTTTATACTAGTAAATATATTATCAATACAAGTACCACTTGTGGCAGTCACTCTAGTATTATGGAGACATAATAATTGATTATAATACAAAAAAAAATAAAGAAAAAAAAACATAAAAACAAAATCCAAACCGGAACAATACTCATTTGTTCCGTGCGGGAATCGAACCCGCAACACGTTGGTGCATTAGTTGCTGCGTCTATTAAACCTACTATTTACATTGTGATGCGAGTCATACTCTTAGCCAATGCGCCAAACGTGTCGTCAAAGATGTAATAAAATATTGGACCACTTTGTCTTAACATGACGTGTATAGAATTATCCAAGATAATCAATAACTCAGTACAAACGTTTATTTTTTATAATTACGATAATAAAATCTTCTAATATATAATATATTTAAGTAGTAGACATTAGGATTCTTGATGGATGATTTATATATCTTAGTCTTAAAACAAATAGCACTTTAAAATACAATAAATGTTAGATTAGGAATCACTTATTTCTTATAAGATTATTTAATTACTCTTTTAATAATAATAATTATGCATTTCATTTTCATCGACTACAGGCATTCAATCCAGCAAACCTGCCGTCTTTCTGATTTAGTCAAATCGTAAAAAGGAAATGGTGGTTTGATTAAAAACACTTGTAGGTTTTTATTACACCATACAGCTATTTCTTTTAGTATAAATTCATTTGCTTACTGCATCACTCACCTCGCTTCGCTCCGTTCGCAATGCAGAGCGCCCCAAAAATCACACTACTAACATGATCTGCGATACGGATGGTTGGCATTAGAAGTATAATATTATTTCATTCATCGATGCATCGTAATACTGGTAGCATAGTAACAATGTTTTTACTTGGGATGACATAATATAAACAACATTCTCAAGTTCGTTCGACGCGCTCAGTGCGGCTCGGGCACAGCGATGCATTCATAATAATTTATATGTACATACTGTTATCTTTGCACAGCTCGTTGATAATTTTAATGAATGAATGCAAAATCTTAACAATGTTGAAAGTAGGATGGGGTGGCTCCCGGGCTCGATTCCCGGGTCGGCCAAAGTGTTATTGGGTTTTTCTGTTAGGAAATTCTCAGTAACAGCATGAAGTCTAGAAATGTGCCGGGTATGGCAATAGGCTCGCCTCCCTATTACGTGGGACTTAAATATATCTGGCGAAAAGTGGGTGTAGTAATACACCTTTGCCTACCTCTTCAGGGTTACAGGCATAAGACTATGAATGTATGTACTTATGAATTATATAATTGTTTTATCCACAACTAGCTTTTACCTCTGACTTCGTCTACATGGAACTTGAACCCACGGTCACTTGGATTCCAGGTGATGCGGACGTATCGAGATAAAGCAGATTGACTGCACGTGTAGTGTTTGTCGGCGATAAGCCAGGGTTATCGTGTCCAGACTCCATAATAAAAACACTCACGTAATATTACTTGGTTTATTTTCAGACGATTTCTAGCACAGAATTGAAATAAAATGTGACTTACAGTCCTTTTTATACACTAACCGTCATTACACAATGTTTAACAACTGTCATTTCCTTTTCAACATATAATTGAAATTACTGTACAATTCATTATCAAAAACCAACATTAATATTGTAATGAATTTTGCACAACACCAAATGATTTATTTTATACGAATAACAAATTTATTTTAATAGCCAAACGCTGCTTTATAACATTCGGTCAACAGATGGCGCTATCAACTGGATGTAAATATAATAGCATGTTATTTATTACCGAAAACATAATAATAAGTGTCAGAATCATGTTATTTAATACTAATTGATTTTACTTTGAAAGTTTCTGGAGTTATCTTAATAATTAAGCGTTAAATTAAATACCCAATCTTTATAAACAGTTAAGCAGCCAATACAGTGTCTAATATTGTAAAATAGTGAAGTTCTCAGTTCTGTGTTCACAAATAGTTATTTAAATATCAATCTTAAATATTATTAAAATTTTCGTAATAATATAATCATTATATATTAATTTGCGCCCATATGTTCGATCGATTAATATAAATGTGTTCTGACTTCTGCGTCACTTAACTCGCTTCGCTCGTTTCGCGACGCAGACGCCTCCAATAATACCCTACTTTTGTTATCTGCGATCCGTTTTATTCACGATATAGATTATTAACATTATGTTTTCAGATTAGAATAATAACACCTATTCTAAGGTTTTCAGGTTAGGAATTTAACTCCTTGTCTTAGTGACCAATGTAACTGTTCTCTTTGCTGAGTTTTTTATTGTACTTATGAATGTGTATCAATTCATGTAATATTCCAATCATAGTATATATTAAAACTAAATGGGTATGATAGTGAGTATAGGAAACGATTAAGTAAAATGAAACAATCCATATTGTATCTTTTTAAAAAAGTTTATTAGCACCATTTTTTTAAGCACATAACATTTTTTAATGCACATATTGAGTCATGATAGATACAATTGTACAAATCTCCGTAATATTTATAGCGATCATATAGGGTTAACAAATTAGGACAACCTTTATCTTCTAAATTAATTACATTAACACTATTTAAAATATTTTTCAACCATGACACTTTTTCAAGACCTTTAACGAAAACACACTTATCTTTTAAGATATCTAAAACTAAATATTGATAATTTGAGTAAGGTATAAATCCTTCGCTCCAGTATATTTTTCTATTACGCTCAATCCAGCAAACTTGTTGTCTTTCCGATTTAGTCAAATCGTAAAAAGGAAATGGCGGTTTGATTAAAAACACTTGCAGGCTTTGATTACACCATATAGCAATTTCTTTTATTATAAATTCATTTGCTTCTGTTTTAAAGCCTTGGATGTCTACAATAGCAATCATGATAATCTACGCACGATGTTGCTCAGAGGTTTGTATTCCACAAGTCGGTCGTTTATAATCAAACAGTATGCAGTTGTCTTATCTGGTATTTGTCTTGAACATTCAAATTCCAATCTTACATCCACTGGACCAGTTTTTAAACTATCGTTTTGCCTCGAGCAGTCTAAGATGAAGAATGGGGTCTTTTCTTTGAAATCCTGCAGATCAAGCAACGGTTCTACCGGAGAGTTGTAATACGACTGACGAATTTTCACATACATTTCATATAATATACTATATTTGTTCTCACAAAACTTTAAAGATAAAGGCTCATAAGGATAATATTGCGAATTTAAAAAGAGCGTAACATTTGTCACCTCACAATGATCAAATACCGAACTGTCTTTAGTTCTATTATTTTTTCTATTAGTTTGCAAGCAAAATATGAATAGAATAATATGCATACCGAGGCTTTTCTAATTGAGAATCAGTCTTTACTGACCAAGAATGCTTTGTGGTTTTAGGTAGTAAAGGATACTCATATAAATCCCAATCTCTAAAGGCCATCTGAATAGGTTTATCTCTTTCTAAGTGCTTTAAAAGTATTAAACGTTCTCGATCAGAAACTTTTATATGTGGTACTCTCCATTGAATTCTCTGTATATCTATTTGAAGCTGAACGACTTCATCAGAAAGAATAATACTATTTAAGGGCACCACAACGCTAAAATGTCCATCACTTTGGAATCCGTTTAAATTCCAACCCCATAATGCAGAAACTTTACTTTCTGCTTCATTAAATGAGATGTATGACTTTATTGTTGATGTTATTCCAGAATTTTTTATACGATCTATTTCAATTCCATTCATTTCGTACCTGATGTCTTGGAACAAGTACATAACAGGGTTATTAGTAAACGTAACAGCTTTCTTGATCTGATGCCCATCCTTACCGAACAGCTTTGCTTGACCTTCGATGTAGATGGAACTGGCTGATGGTAGCACGTATATATCTTGCTGGTATATGGGGATTCTGATTTCATCGTTTTCTCTAAAACTGTTATTGTAGGGATTGTATGAATGGATTTCATAACTATCGATCGAACTATCAAAGTGTGGTAAATCGGTAATCTGTAGTATACTCATACTTTAAACCCTAAAGCTTTAAGAAAATCTTTATTTGATTTAGTCAATTTCTTCACGTTTTTCTTACGTCTGTGCACCTTTATGGTCGTTGACGGAATAGGACGTTTTATTTTCACTGAAGGGTTTTGATAATTTACTATCATTTTGCTTTTCTTAAATGAAGACGTAATTGAATATTTTCTTCACCAAAGTCAATACGGTAACCAAACTGATCTACAATCCTAACAGATATGGATGAAATTATATTTTTGTTAACTGGAAAGTAAATAACGTTCTGAGGTATTTCTATGTAGCCGTGACTTGGAGCAGTATCAGATATAAATTCATGAATAAAATGAGTCGGTAATCCGCTGCAGTATGAATCGTGTACAAGATCACATTCAATTCTGATAACAGCTGTTAAACTGCTGTTATTAACGGGCACATTCGGTCTTGTTTTTAATACTGAAAAGTATACTAAACCGCACTCGTACTGATCAGATAAATGAAGAGGTGGTTGAAAATACGAAATCAGTTCCGATTTATTTCCAGAGATGGTAACCGTAGTAGACATGCTTGCATACCGAACTCTTTTAGATGATCCTTTTTATTTTATTTCATGATTATACCAAAAATTCTTTAAGAAATTTAAACATAAATGTCCACAATTGAAGGGGTGATCACGTTGTATATTTTCATAATTATATTGAATGTTAGAACCAACATATTTTATAAATTCCTTCGGAGGTTTAAGATTTCCATAACAGTCAAAATACTCAACATAATCATTATATTTTGCATAGGCTACCCAATGAGAACCAGGATTTTTTGAACTATCCAAATTAATAACTCCACATTCTTTTTTATAAGGACATTTAGGGAGCTCATCTCTCATAAAGACACCTGTAAAATAAGGAATTCTATTCCCGTACTTTAAAATGTCAAAGTTAGTTAAGGCCCGTTATATCTTATATCCGATATCATATATATATATAGCCGATATCTTAGTTTTTTTCTTTTGATACGAAAATTCCAAGGCCGCCTTTATGTGGTTTAAGGTGTAGTCCTTTCCCAGTACATTGAGCTTCAATTTTTTCATTATGTCTGCTCGATTCTTCATACAGCTTTTTAGCCATTTTGAATTCATTTATGGTTTTAGCTATACCAGCTGCACCGCCTGCTAAAGCTCCCGCAGCTGATAATCCCGCAAAAATAGGAATCAAAGGTAATACTCCCCCAGTTTTTGGAGTAGGAATAATGCGAGGGAGCTTAATCGATGAATCATCAGCCAATTCTCTAGTAGCGGCAATAGCTAATTCTATTGCCATTTTCTTGCTCTTAGGTTTTATTTTTTTGATATGCCTTTTTGCTTTTGTAATAACAGATGTTAATTTACTTTTTAACCCTTTTCCAGGTGTAATTTTTGGAGAATGCTTTTTGTCCAAACCAGAACCAGTTTTAATTTTTGCTGACATAACCTTACTTACTAAGCGTGCCGCGAGTTTTTCAGCTATACTGGCATCGGAAGCAACCGCTCGCTCTTTTGCCATTTTTAACAAAATTAAATCAGCCTTATGTCGATCCTTTAAGTTTGATGACTTGTGATATGCAATATCGTGATCTTTGCAGTATTCGTCCAACTTATTTACGCCGTTATCTCCTTTTGTTAGTCTTTTTATTAATTTAGTACCTGGGCCACAGTAATTATATCCTGGTAAGTGTAATTCAAATGGTAAATTATTAATAAGCCAATTGAGAAGACTACTCTCTCCAAAACACATTATAAGACTGATGATTCTGGTTTGAATACTTACTTTAATAAATAGTTATGAGATTCGAGTTTGTTAACGTTATTTTATTTATAATATTACATTCGTTTTATCAATCCAACTGCTTTCAGCTGAAGACAAACCTAACCATTTTACTAAAACCGTGTTACCTTTTCTTCTAAGAACTTTCTCGACTAGATATATATTGGGATGTTTTGTTTTTTGAAGTTCTTGTGTATAAAATGCTCCTAAAATAGGCAGACCTCTGATAGTGTCTTCAATTAAGTAAGTTATAGGAGTTGTATTTTGTATTTTACGAATTTGAAATATTTCTGTGGACCAGTTGGGAGTATAACCTTTTTCAAATGTACCTTTTTATTAACTGATACGCACATAATCACCTACTTTGTACTTGCTTTTTAAATTATCATTTTTGGCAACTTTAAATACCTTTCTAATATCAGTTTTTTATTCATATTGTTCACATTAGCAGGGATTTCATTAATAGTGCGATGGTGAGTGTGATTGTATTTGTAAATAACATCATTGAGGGTATTATTTACCCAATTGTAATTGCCTTTTAAACTAAATTCCTTATAGATTTTAGATTTCAATGTTCTGATAAATCGTTCGACTATTGAAGCTTTTTTTATTGAGAAGGTTGAATAATGGTTAATATGATACGATTTCATAAGCTTCTGAAATGTGTTATTATAAAATTCTGTTCCAGTATCGGTTTGCAGATTTTTAGGAACACGCTCTTTATCCAACAAAGTTTTGAAAGAGTTATACACATCTTCTTTGCTTTTACTTCTCATAGGAAAGGCCCAAGCATATTTCGAAAATGAATCAATAACGGTAAGAATATATCTATAATTTTTATTTTCTTTTGAAATTGATTGCAAATCAATTAAGTCTGCTTGCCACAAGTCATCTAAATCTCTCATTACAACATGTCTTCGCGGATAGTTCACTCTCGCATTTTTATGAATTTCGTTTACCACGTCAGCTTTGCTCATGTTCACAACTCAGTAGGTATGTTTGTCTCGAATTCAGCTATAATACTGAATAAAAAGCATATTATTAGGACTATTTATTATTTAATTATGTCAGCTTCTTTTAACTCTTCGATTATTGATAAAATTTCATTATCATGATTTGTATTACCGGCATCTCGGGAAGCAATTAATAGTTTCAATCTGTCAACCAGTTCGTTAGGATCGTCCCAATATACCAAGTCAGTGCTATTTTTGTATTTCTTTAACGTTGGTAAGCTTCCTCCAAATTTAGTGACAATATTATTGTTTGACGATTCAGAAAACAATGTGTGACGTCACGTCGCGCCCCAGCGCCGCGAGCCTCGCTACGAGTGACGCACAGCAGTGGGCCGCTCCCTCGCCCCCTCCTCCTCGCCGGCCTTATAAATACCGGGGACACACGAGGCCTCGCCCCTTTGCTCCGGCCAACACCACCAAGCTGAGTACATCATCTGAAGACCTGTGAAGTGCCAACGTCCACGCCCTGGATAATTGTCTCATCCACTAATTTTAAGTGTCAGCTCATTTTGTATCGAATCGAATAACTAGAATTATAACGCGAGTTTAAACTTTCCTGGTGATATTTTTTTATTTATTTCCCGTAAGTCAACCTAATTATCTCTCTTTAATTGCTCGGCGAGTGATCGATCCCGGCTACCATGTGGAGGTCGGTCACTCGTGCGACATTGGCGCCCAACGTGGGGCCCTCCTCGCCGGCCTTATAAATGCCGGGGACACACGAGGCCTCGCCCCTTTGCTCCGGCCAACACCACCAAGCTGAGTACATCATCTGAAGACCTGTGAAGTGCCAACGTCCACGCCTTGGATAATTGTCTCATCCGCTAATTTTAAGTGTCAGCTCATTTTGTATCGAATCGAATAACTAGAATTATAACGCGAGTTTAAACTTTCCTGGTGATTTTTTTTTATTTATTTCCCGTAAGTCAACCTAATTATCTCTCTTTAATTGCTCGGCGAGTGATCGATCCCGGCTACCACGTGGAGGTCGGTCACTCGTGCGACAAATGGTTTGATTATTTCACGATATTTTATACCTTTATCGCCTCTAATTTGCCCATTAGGATTGAAATCTCTCTTATGTGCATTTGTATAATGCAACATATCTTTATAGACAAGTTTATCTTTGCTCGATATTTGTTTCAAATCAGGTTTTCTTCGAAGTAAAAGTTCGTTTAAACCAGGGGTTTAATTGAAGCTTTTGTGACCAACTTTAATTAAAATGGTATTATCATTTTTTGCACTATCTATTTTAGAAAACGAATCTATTGAATTACCCATTATTATTTTTTTGTTTTCACTCCTTATTCCAAATGGTATGTTTAGGTCATAAATATCATGGATATCACGACCCTCTTATGATATTTCTAAATCATCCGGTAATTCCGTCTGAGGAGGCTTTTTAACGTTCAGTACAGAATTTAGTTCTGGGTCATAGCATTCTTCAAACTTAGTAGATGAGCTAGTATTAATGTCACCTAATTCCACGTCTTCAAAATTAGAGTGTGTTTTTTCAAAATTTTGTATTTTTTCTAATGTTTTATTTGAATCAACTAGAGTTTTAAGGGGATCTGTGACAGGTTTTAACATTTTTTCAAGTGATAGGTTCGTAGAGTGTTTCTGGTTTTTCATTTGTTTTATTTTATTCTTTATGGAGTCTACAGACTTCATTAATTCTATTTTAATATTTTTCTCCATGTTATACTTATTAACAACTGTATTCAGCTAAAGAACAAATTATACTGAATTTGATTTGCCATGTTATTTACTTATAAATATATATATAGTTCTGTCTGTACCTTCCATTATTTAATGACGATTCTTTATTAATAAGTAGAAAATTATAAGGTTTACTCCAAACAGTTTGACAAATATTTCTAAACTCTTTCCACTGTAAATCAGAAGTAACATGCTCTTCATAAATATGTTTTAAATTCACATCATCTTGTTTGAATATAATAAGAAAATTCACATTGTCACGCAACAGTTGTTTTGGAATTTTGGAATAGGTTTGAGATAAATAGAAACAATCTATTTGTTTATGTCTACCCATACAAAAATAATTGCGAATATTTACTTGATTTTCACACGCAACATCATCAAAAATAAACACAGAATTTGTTAAAGCTTCACTCGGAGAAATTACCTCTTTATCATCGCTAAATTTGTAGAGGTTGAAATGAAGTTTTGGAATAAAGATAAAGATTTTTAAATTTTAGACCATTTTCATGTAACAACAAACTAATCATAACGTTTGTTTTACCACAGTTCGATGGACCGCACATTATACATCGAATCGTATTCGGTAATAAAGGATTATGTCTGATCTGGTGAGAAGTTTCATTTAAATCTATATTATTAACTTTCAAAGATATGGGTTGCTTGATCAACTTCATTATGAAAATTACTGTAATGAATGTCTAACACACATATTTATAGGTAGCTATAACTTTAACACTAAATAAGATATATCATAAAGTATAAATAACAGCATTTAACATGTTTGTACAGGTCTAGAAAGTTAGGAATTTTGTATTCTCGTATTACAATATTATATTTTTAATAATTGATTTCATTTGGCATTGAATATCATACAGATTTAAAATTGCATTCTTTATTTCATTATGCTGTCATAGTCAGCCGAAACAGGACCTGTTGCGAGCAGAGAAATCAAGTTTTATTGGTAAGTACGTATTTAATGTTATAAGTTATTACAATATTATATTATATTATTATATGAATAATTAGATATCTTACTTTAATTTTATTTTCAGAATCATGTCATACAGCCCCAGCATTCTCAACGTTGGAGGACTTAACAGATTTGTATTTGATAATGTTGATTCTCAAATCCCAAGTCCTTTGGACGAAGTTGATCAGACAGAAATACAAGAGGTTAGTAAATATTATTTTATTCCTCATAGTTAAATTCATATAGTTATGAACTTTTCATTTATATTTTTTATGTTATTATATTGCAGGACAATGCTTTGGCAGAGAATGGTAGACAGTTAAAAAACAAGCCATTTTTTTACTCTCAAGGAAATTATGAATGTTTTGAAAAGCATCGGAACAAATCCTCTGATCAGGTAAGCACTACATAAAATGTATTTATGTTTATAAACATTTATTGTGCGCGTCCACATTATTATATATTTATGTGTGATTTATGTTTTACAGGTTACTAGCCCATATTTCTCCACTCAAGACGATGGCATAACATACATTGAACCAAACTTTTCTACAAAGTCAAAAAAATTGTCACCGTCTAAAAAGCGTCAAAGTTTATTAAAGTCATCGGCAAATTCGTACATTGTTCGAAGAAATCGTCCTAAGCAAGGACGTCTTCTAATTAAGATAGATATTCGTGAATTAGATTATGTAGACAAAAATAAAAAAAACGAGGCTTGCTTAAGTGCACAATATGTGGTTGAGGAGCCTTATGATGATGTAATGGATATCACAGAGACATTAATAAAAAAAAGTTAGAAATTGTGTGATACTGAGTAGTCTTAAGATAATGTTTTTAATTAAGTTTAGTTGTATTTCTGAAAATAAATAAATGTTATCTTTTTAAAAATGTGTAATTGTTATGAGTCAATGTTTGTATGCATGCTTTATATTTATGTATGAATTTAGTAGCTCAGTACCGAATTGTGGAATACAAACCTCTAAGCAACATCGTGCGTAGGCTATGATGACAGCCATTGTTGACGTTCAAGGCTTTAAAACAGAAGCAAATGAATTTATACTAAAAGAAATAGCTGTATGGTGTAATAAAAACCTACAAGTGTTTTTAATCAAACCACCATTTCCTTTTTACGATTTGACTAAATCAGAAAGACGGCAGGTTTGCTGGATTGAACGTAACAGAAAAATATACTGGTGTGAAGAATTTATACCTTACTCAAATTATCAATATTTAATTTCAGATGTTTTAAAAGATAAGTGTATTAACGTTAAAGGTCTTGAAAAAATGTTATGGTTGAAGGATATTTTAAATACTAATAATGTAATTAATTAAGAAGATAAATGTTGTCCTAATTTGTTATGTTTATATGATCGCTATAAGTGTTCTGAAGATTTGTACAATTGTATTTATCATGACTCAATATGTGCTTTAAAAAATGTTTTGTGTTTACAAAAATGGTGCATTGATAATAAACTTTTTTAAATTGATAATATACATTGTTTTATTTTACTTAATAGTTTCCTAGACTCATTAACATATCCATTTATTTTTTAAATTGATAACATGATTACATTGATATTACATGGAGTGAGGAATTCATTAGGTACACACATTCATAATAAAAACTCACTAAAAGTAACGCTACCATTGATCACTAAATAATTGCTTAACTTAAAAAATTATGTTAACTATAACAGTATGATATTACTGGGCACTCTGAGTTATGCAGAACACATTAATATGAATCGATCTCGATTGTAAAATTGGGGCTTCTGTATCACGCAGCGCGAGCGGCAACGCGAGAGCAAGTGATGCAGAAGCCCCAATTTTACGCTACTGACATGATAACGGAATTAAATTACGTTCAATTGCTCGCTGGTCTGAGTACGATGTGTAGCAGTAAGACAATACAGGTTATAAAGCTACATGTTGTTCAATAAAAACACGTGTGTGTGTATGTGTGTGTGTGTGTGTGTGTGTGTGTGTGTGTGTGTGTGTGTGTGTGTGTGTGTAACACATACTAAAACTCTTCCCTGAGAGAGCAATGTAAGCTTCTTTTGATGCCCTATGGCGATCTCATTAATAGTACTGTTTTCGGTCTATTCTCTAGATCCCATTATTCTTAGAAAAGCCTTTAATCATATAAATATTTATTGTAAATAAAAGGAATAACCTTTCGGAGCCGAGTCATCCCGTAAACAGGCTGGCTGTAACCCGTAACATAAATATTGGTATGTGAGGTATGGTCGAGTTAAAAATATTTAAGCTCTTGTTTGAAGTGTGAATCTGTATACTAACTATCATTATTAATAAATATAATTATTTTCTGCTTTGAGACAAACAAAGTCATGACTTTGTTATACAGGGTGTTACATATCCATCCGTCCGATCAATGAAGGGGTTGTAGAGTAGCGTAAAATAATGAGATATTTGTCATTATTTCACGGAAATTCAACATAAAATTTTCCCATGTAAATTTAATTAATTTTAAATAATATCATATCAGATTACCCATGGCAACACTAAAGACTCATAAATCGTATTAGCTAGGTATCTACCTAAAGTTCATAAAAATTTGACGGCAAAAGCGGCGCCTTTGAGTGCATAGGCCAACCGACCGCCTCCTTTGACAAAAGCCGCCGCCGCGCGTCATCGTCCTTTACACGTGCCAAGTATTATTTTAGGTATAAACAGATTTTATGCACTTGATGCAACAGCTGATCTTTTGCTTCGACGGTTTAGGTAAAACTCCGTAAAACAAAGTACAGTATTAAGGTTTTCTGTTTGTTTCGTGCGAGTGCGTGGCCAACTCTGGTGTCACTGTTTTCAAACTGCTCGAATACCTACGACATGGCCTAACGATTCTTGGATGCGGCTTTACGGGCCGTCGGAAGCCCGGAAGCGCTTTCATGTAATGTCACACGCGGTCACCCATCTAAGAGAAAATCGTCGCGCTATGACTACGGTACTTACATTAATAACTACCTACTTTTTAATTGGTTTAATCTTACGTAACTAGGTACCTACCTTAATTGATAAAAATATCAACTTGCTGTAAGTTGCGACGGTCATTCTCCACATGTCCGCCGCCCACGTCCAGACACTTACGGCACCTTTGCACCATATCCGAACGCACACTTCTTAACACTCCTGGGTTTAAACTTCGGAAAGCAGAAACGATACGCGCACGCATTTCTTCTTCAGTGTCACACGGTTTTTGGTACACTATTTGTTTAACGTGTCCCCACAAGTAAAAGTCTAAAGGCGTTAGGTCCGGTGATCTTGGTGGCCACGAGATAGGCCCGCTTCGTCCAATCCACTTGCCAGGGAACTGTGCGTCAAGATACTCACGCACAGCTCGTAAAAAATGAGGTGGGGCACCGTCGTGATGGAACCACAAGCTGCGGTGGAAGCTTAACGGCAACGAATCTAACTCGTCACTTAGAACTTCCCTCAAAAATCTTAAATAATTGGTACCGTTCATGGTTTCATTTAAAAAATGCGGACCAATAATACGGTCGCCGAGGATTCCCGCCCACACATTGATGCGCCAACGATGTTGAAAATGGCTTTCTTTCATCGCGTGTGGATTTTCAACAGCCCAGACGTGTTCATTGTGACAGTTGAAAACACCCGTCCGCACAAATGAACATTCGTCGGTAAATAACACGCGCTCCAAGAACGTAGCATCCTCTTCTACTTTGCCAAGTAGCCAGTTGCAGTATTGTCTTCTGTGGGCATAGTCCGACGGCATAAGTGAGTGAACACGTTGGTAGTGAAAAGGATGCTGTCCGTCTTCTTTTAATATCCTCCACACTCGCGCGTTACTGGTGCCCAGTTCACGTGCCGCACTCCTGGTACTCTGCGTGGGATCCTCAGCGAATAATTGTAAGACCTGTTCCACTACACCGTCGCTACTTTGTGGTCTGCCACCATGATTGCGATTCGAATCATCGCGAGCACTGCCCGTGTTGTACACCCGGTGGTGAAGCCGTTGAAACGCGCGCTCCGACGGCACGGGTAGACCCCGTGGTCTGGCATACCGCTCCTCGTACTCCCTACAAGCACCTGCATAATTGCATTCACTCCTACCTAAGCACATCAACATGTTAAAGTATTCAGGGTTTGAATATGACATACCTAACGAATCTACTATTTCACGCGGAAGTCTAAACAAAAGGAAAGCTAGCGAAAGACTGAGTGTTCAAGTAGGCAAATAGTTAATTCGTAAATCAAATAGGTAAATAATTAGAGATGTAACAAATGGTATTCACTGGAGTACTGTTTCTATCGATATTTAATGTTATTGTTTACCTGATAGAATATCGGAAGCTAAACCCCTAAAACGTCAGCATTGTGTAAATTTATGTTTTTATTTGCTGTTAATAAATAAAAACATTCCATGGTTTAGACTAGAATCAGTTTATTTAAGGGTACTGACTCCGCGTGACGACTGTCAAAGATCTTCATGACTGTTGGTCCGACGGTTTAACGTGCTCTCCGAGACACAGGGATATTAACTATTTATTACGCACGTAACTTGGAAAAGTCTTATTATCTTATTATGTATGTATTATTATTGATGCGCGCCGTGGATTCGAACCCGATACCCTCTGCACGGCAATCCGTTGGTATCATCACTAGGCTATCATTGGCCTAGTAGCCTAGCAGGCTATCATTCTAGTTTTAACATGTCATGTTAAAATTAAATAAATCGATATTATCTCTTGATCGTAAACATCACTAGAGCGGTCCCTTTGTGTACGGCGGCTCGCTTGACGGTAAAATTGCACTATTTTAAAAAGGCGGCATGCCCTTTGACACGGTAAGCGGCGAAAGCCGACAATTTTTAATAAATTTAAAGGCCTATCCACACGACACAATTTTACGTCCAACTTGACTAAATCACTTGATTAAATCGTGACGTGTAGACGCCAGTCGTCCAACTCAAGTTCATCGGGTGTGCGGACCACCAGATTTTAACCAATTGGGTGGACGGAATGAAATTCAGTCATTTGATTGTGTCGTGTAGACGGGCAAAGCCAATTCCATTGAAAATTTGATCAGTGGTAAAATTGTGCCGTGTGGATGGGCCTTAAGAATCATAAAGGATTCCGCTATTGAGGGGAGTGTTGTTAGTTTACAGAATTTTCGCCAATTTCGGGGTAATGTTTCTCGTTAGCACTGAGCTAAGGAAATTTATTCTGATGTTTTATGATGACCTAGATTTTTTTTATTATTTTTCCTGGTATGCCTGATAAGTCAGTAATATGTCCTTTCGAGATCAGACGGGGGTTTATGAAACACACTGTATATTATGGTGTTAATGTATGGAACTACTTACTTCGACTTTTAGACTAGACATAACTTTGCACTTTTGTTCAACTATCCAAATTCACTTTGCAGCAGTCGTAATATGGTGTATTATTTTCTGTACAAAAACCTTAACCGTAATTGGATGATTTTACATAACGACATACAAATGTAAGCTAAAGCTAAGCTAATCACAAAGGTAAATTAAAATATAGCCAAGTCTTAAGAAAGTTCACAAAGTCAATTCAAACTCCCGTTCAGGGGCATATTGCAGTGTCTTTAATATTAGATTTCTGGTTTTCCCAACAAAGAGCCATGGGCAATATTTATTTACCAGTTGTACAAAGTTTTCACATCAAATTTACTATGTAATTTATACTTGGAATTATGCCAAATTAATTCTATAAATAATGCCCAATAGATATCAAAGTTATTCGATCTCTTATAAACATGAACTTTGGGGTATAAAAAATATGATTCTATATTTTATCTGAGCTGATAATCCAAATGGGGAGCAAGTTTCTCATGCCCGCTGCCCTTGAAGATTAAAATGTGAGTTATGTAGCATCGGATTATTATTTTTTATTACTAGTAGTTGAAAACTATCCTTATATTTTCCCCGTACAGTCATTTATGTAGCCAACTACCTATTGCTCGTCTTTTCAAAGTATTCGCTACCAAGTAAACAGATTGTTATAAAAAATCCTGACTTAGAGCCTAAGTTATAAAAGAATGACAAACATTTTTTTCAGAATCAGAGATTGCTGATGATGACTGTGCTGTATGGAGCTGAGTGATGGGCTACAAAGAAGATGGATGAGTATCGATTGCATGTATCAGATATGAGTATGTTAAGATGGATGTGTGGAGTGACAAGAATGGACAAGTGGCGCCCATAGATGAAAAGGTAAAAGGGAGTCGATTGGCGTGGTATGGACATGTTATGTGGAGAGATGAGATATACGTAGATAAAAAAGTGATGAATGTGCATGTAGAAGGACGAAAAGGGAGGATGGCCAAGGAAAAGATGGATGGACTGTGTGAAGATGGATATGAAAGAGAAAGGGGTAAACGATCGGATGACTGGTGACAGAGGAGTATTGAAACTAAGGACATACTGCGCCGACCCCAAATAAATTGGGACCAGGGCAACAATAATGAGGGTTACTCTTCAAATGTAATTTTCTATCTTCAGTAGTTCAGGCTCTGCGATGCTACATCAACCAGGACAAGTAATTTTACATATTCACATATTATTATGAAAATGATAAACAGAGTGCACTTAATAGTGTTAAAAAATTCATTGTGCCGTGTAGCAAAACTCTGTCACAGAAGATCGAGCAGTATTCCTACCAAAGAATTTTATTTGCTCAGTGAGTACGTCAGGAATTCGACCTGCCTCCCTTGCCTCCCAAAGGATAAAGGAAAAATAATGACGTGGGGAGAAGGGAGCTTGGGAGAAAGTGGCATCCGTGAATCACAAAATTATTCACGATCGTGTTACATACTATTTATGCAGTTGCCTGTTTGAACTTTACATAGATTGCGCTTGTGCTTTTCCTCAATTTTTCAAATTCAAATTCAAATTCATTCATTTATTATTCGTGAACACAGAGTACAATGATCTTATAATTATACATATAATTAGCCCAGCCCATATTCCGCCAAAAGGCATACAAAATAGTGCTGCTATAATCAAAATTAAATTATTTGTAGAAAAAAATAAATTAATATTAAAAATTTAATTAAATTAATTAAATGTCAGTAAATAAAAAATTTCAAAACTTCAATAAGATAGTACAAAAAAAATCAGTACCTAATATTACATTATTTTGTCAGAATAATTAAAATAATCTAAGTAAATGTATTAAAAATAATAAAATGTCAGCAAAAAATTTAAATTATAAAAAAATACTAACTGAAATAAATATTTCAATAACATGTGCTTTGAGTATTAACAATGTCAAAGTGTACAAAAATCTATAAAACCAAAAATAAAATCTGAATAGTCAATATGGACCAGAACACCAATACAGACTTTTGACATAGTAAAAGGCATGTATCAGACAATATCATTTATGATTTATCTTGTAGGTAGTCAATAACAGTGTAATAGCATTTCTGAAGTAGGTATGCCTTTAGAAGTTTTCTGAATTTGTAATTATTTTTTATATTTCTGATGTGATTTGGTAGGTGGTTATAAATTTTTGGTGCCATACCTAGAAGATTTTTATTGAAGATATCTTTTTTATGAGATCTCATGCAGATTTTATTTCTATGGCGTACGCTTTTTAAGTGAGTGTACAAATATATGTTCTCTTTAACATAAATAGCTACTTCGTAGATGTATAGGCTTGGAAGTGTCAATAACTGAAGCTTGAGAAAATAAGGTCTGCAGCTTTCAGTGCTTGGTATTCCACTTATTGCCCTGATACATTTCTTCTGTGCTTTGAATGCCATTTCTCTGTTTGACGCGTTCCCCCAAAAGATAATTCCGTAGCGTAGTGTTGAAGAAACTTGTCCGTGATATGCTGTTATTAGTGTCGATTGGTTTGTTACTTTTCGAAGGTTGTAAAGAGCATATGAATATTGATAGAGATTTATGCATATATTATCTATGTGAATTTTCCAATTCATGTTTCTTTCTAACCATACGCCTAAAAATTTAGTGCTATCGATTTCATGTATAGTTTTATTATTGTGACTGATAGCCAATTTTTTGTTATTAGTTTTCTGTTCAAATGAGATGTAGTTTGTTTTTTCCAGCTTTACTTCTAGCTTATTAGCTATTAGCCAGGCTATTATGTCATTCAAATCGTCATTTATCTCTCTTTCAAGGGTCTTAATATTTATGCTTTTGAATAATATCGTAATATCATCACCGAATAGAATTATGCGATTTTTAACGACTTTGGGCATGTCATTAATGTAAATATTAAATAATAATGGAGCAAGTACGCTGCCTTGTGGTACTCTGAATACACATCCTTTACAATTAAATGTATGTATTATTTCGGTTTTAGTAAAAGGGCAGATTTGATGAGTGCAAGCAAGTATATTGTTTGCGATCAGTTAGATAGGACTCAATAAGTTTTAGAGCGTTGCCTCTTATTCCGTATTTGTCCATTTTATTAAGGAGTATTGCATGACTGACGTGGGCGAAAGCCTTCGACATGTCCATGAATAGGGCCACAACAGGAGTTTTATTGTCTATGTGACTGAGAACGTGGTCAACGAGCGGGTATATAGCAGAATTAATATTTTATCTTTTCTGAATCCATGTTGTTCGCTAATTAAAGTGTTATTTTTTTCTAGAAAGGAATATATACTTTTATAGAGAACTTTTTCAATGATCTTAGAAAAAACCGGAATTAACGCTATAGGTCTGTAATTGCAAGGATTTTGTCTGTTGCCTTTCTTATACAGGGGTTTTATAACATAAATTTTTAGTTTTTCTGGAAATACACCATTTTCTATGCAATTATTGATAATTTGGCTAAGTATTGGAGCAATTATAGAAGATGTTGCTTTAACCACTTTGATAGTTACGTCATCATACCCGGCACTATTGGTGTTTTTGAGGTCATTTATTATTCTAATAATATCAAAGGGAGAGATTGGTGCAATGAATAATGATTGAAGGAATGGCGTTTTTTTTGGGATAATTATTGTTATTATTCGTCTGAGGCTCAATCAAGTTTATGAAATAATTATTAAATGATCCTGCTATTTCAACTGGATTATTAATAAATTTGTTGTTGACTATTAAGCTGCCTATACCTTCTCTAGGATGGTTGTTTTTTAGTTTATTAATTATGTTCCATGTGTTCTTGGCATTATTAATATAATTATTGTTTTGGACTGCTTGATGATGTGTTTTAGTCTGTTTGTGTATGTTTTGAGCCGATTTCTATTCAATAAGCTAGGTGACACTCGATATTCCCATAGCATGGCTCGTTTGCGTTTGGCACATTTTTTTAACCCGGTCGATATCCATTTGGGTCTTTTTAGTGATGAAATTTAATATCTTATAATCGGGAAACATAGGTTATAAAACAATGAGAATAAGTCGTAGAACTCATTGAAACTACTATTAGGATCCCAGCATGTGTATATATATCATGAAAGTGCAGGTTTTTTAGGCATTCACAAAATTTTGTCGTGTTCACTTTACTATAGTCACGTTTGTGAATAAACCAGTGAGAGAGCGTACAAGTTTTCTTGACACGACATTTTAGTATTTGCGCTGTGTGGTCGGATACTGCTAGTTCCCTGATTTCACACCTGCTGCCTCTTACATTATGTATTATATTATCTATGCAGGTGCCACTGCACAAGCGTGTTGGTGATCGAGTACGTAAAATTAAATTATAGCTGCGCAATAAATTTGTAAAAGTGACGGATAGTTTATTATTTTTGCATATATCTATATTAAAATCTCCACATAAGATAACTTTGTTGTTACGTCGTAAGCAAATATCATATAGCATTATGTCCAAATTTTCAAAGAATCTAGAAACTTTAGCATTGTCATTTGTTGGGGGTTTATACATGCAAATGATTATGATAGGATGTTTGACAAGTTTTATGGCACAGCATTCGATTTGATTGCTTATGACCCATTTTTTTACGTCTATGATTTTAAATTTATGTGAGTTTTTGACTAAAATGCATGAGCCCCCATTTCTATCGTTTCTAGCGACAAGCTACTATGCTTGTCGCTAATGAATAGTTAGTGATATTCCGGTGATGTTGGTCATACTCTTTCATGTTATGTTCTGTAACACATAAGATATCAATTGGTAGTCCCTCTTCGCAAAGTTCATCTAAATGTATTCCTAATAGATCCGATTTGCCAATGAGACCGTTTACATTTTGATGCATTACAAATATATGATTATACACGAAAAAAACTATCATAATTGAGGTTACTGGAGCCAATGTCTGCGATTTTGCTATGCACTAATTCATTGTTCTCTGAATCTAACTTTCCATCAATATCATGTTAAAGCAATTCAAGTGACATTTTACTTACCTATGAGCTTTATAGGCTAAATAGAGCGTTCAAAGAAATTATACGTACATACACATACTCCAAAATCGAATATACCTTCTGTCATTGGCTTAACATTCGTAGTAGGTCGATAACGTTAAGGTACACTAGACGACCCGGTGTAGTGTCTAAACAACTGCCACGCCGAAGGTCGCGGGTTCGATTCCCACTCAAGTCAAACATTTGTGTGCATGTATATGGATGTTTGTCTTGGTCTGGGTGTTTCTATGTATAATATGTATGTATTTACAAAAAAAAGTATATAAGTAGATATGTTTATCCATTATCTAGTACCCATAGTACAAGCTCTGCTTAGTTTGGGACTAGATGGTGTTGTGTGAATGTGGTAGAATATTACTATTATTATTACACTTGTAGAGGTCACTATTTGTATGGGTGACCACGTGTGGCATCTACGTCATAGCAGTACCATGCTTTACAAGGCTATAATATTGAGTCCATCTCTTAACTCTGGACAAGAATTGTTAGGCCATGTTGAACGCATCCGAGCGGTCTGAAAACTGCAACATCAGAGTTGCTAATACAAGTATACGAAAAAAAAATGCAAAATCAACCTAAGCATTAAGTAGCAGCTATTAAATATTAAATGCACAACCAACCAAAACAACTGCGTCAACCGGCCATTATTCTAATTTATTAACACCTAAACTACAATTTATAGTCGAAAAAGGAACTAGTTCAGTTAACAGCTATAAAATAAAAATATCTCCGTGTAATTGGCCGTTACGGTGGTATTCGATACAATTTGTATTCATCCCAGTACATTGGTGTTATATTTTTGCAATAATACACGAACAAAACGACGTCAAACAACGCCAACCAGCAACCCAACAAGCGCACCGAGAATACTAGATTTCATCGCCGAAAGGAGAAAAAGGTTTAACAAAGTACACCTTGATTGCTCGCTCATAACCTATCTTAATAAAATACGAATAAGGTTTAAATTTTTTTGTGTAGAGTCACTAAAATAGATCGTCCTACAACAATTCTGTTTGCTAGCTATGACAATGATGTGTCGCTTAGATTTTATCACAAATGCTTTGCAGTCATTAGTGAGTGCATGGCGCGTTCTTTTTAATTCTTCTCCTCCCTCTTTGTTCCTTACCTCAATGAGATGTCCGCCTTCAAATTTAAAAGATGTATATTAAAACTTTTTGTGGATATTCGAATATGATTGCATATTTTTGTATCTGATAAAAACTTGTGATGCGGGTAATTATTGTACTGCGAACTTTTCAGAACTCGTGAACAATTCACCCGTTCAATGATTAAGTGATCGTCGTGTCCGATTTCCCGAAATATACGCCATTAATTTATAAATTCGTGATAATTTAATACATCGGTATCTTTGTCTGTTTATTGCCTTTGCTCGCAATCGTATGTCGGATAATTACGTATTCGAATTATTTTATACTTACCTATCTGTATGTCTGCACATACTGTATAGGTACTATTTACGAAAATACACGGATGTCAAACTAACGGTACATGTTCGGTTTTGCTCGTCGTAAATAAATTCATGTTCGAGTGAAATTACAATCATTTTAATGAATACAAGTAAAAATCGGGTGTTTTAAAACAGTAATAGTATTAAACTAGTGAAAAGTGATCTCAAATTAACTTTAATAAACAAGAAATACTTAAAACTATACAATCCAAGTGTTCATCTACCCTATATAATTTACAAATAAAAACAAATTTCATTAAAACATATTGTGTACAATCAAAGTGTAAGCGCACGTTTAGTGTAAGTTTCAGTGACTGTTGTAGTGCATAAAACCATCCTCACTACGCCTTATAAACTCCCATAAAATACTTTCATGAACAACGCCATCTAGTGTCAACCCACCGTAGCTCTAACTTTTTAATTATAATATTACAAGGACTCTGTTTATTGCCATTATGCCTTCAGTCAAGTGCGGTGGATGTGCTGGCTTTCTATCACCAACAGAGGCAGCCAGATGTAGCAAATGCAACGTGCTTTACCACCGAGCATGTGCATCGCTGCCACTAAAAGGGGGAAAAACTACTGTCTGGCAGTGCCCGGAATGTAGTAAAGGTACTTCTAGAATCAGCAATATAAATACGCCTGTATCCCAGTTCAATATATCCCACACTGACGAGAATAGCTCAGACGAGTTTCTGGATGCTAGTCCCTCAAAAAATGTTGATATTGAAAACAAAGAGTGCGCTTTAAGTATAGCCGATGAACTCCGGCTATTTAAGGAGGAGCTGCGTTCGGAGATGCGGTCAATGCGTAGCAATTTTATGGCACTACGTGAAGAATGTGAGCAACTGAGGAATGTTATTAAGAACTGCAATGAACGGATTGATGGACTCGACAGTAGATTAAGCGCTCTAGAACAAAACACGATCTCACAGAAAACAGCGTGTCAAACAGATATAGATATGGCAGTATCTCAATTGAAGTTGGAGCTAAATGATCGAGACCAGGAGTTACTGGCTACTGACCTTGAACTTACCAATATTCCCGAGTTTAAAGGGGAACATCTCGTTCATATACTCTCAGGCATAAGTATAATAATATTATAAGCATAATATTATAAGCGTGGATCGCATCGGCGTTAGACACATTAATGCAACAAGTCCGGAGGGTACTAGGGAGGTTCACCCGCGCCCGGTGATAGCGCGTCTGGCACGACGTCATTTATGCGACGAACTGCTGCGTGCGGCGAGAGTGCGTCGGGGCGCGGCCACAGCTGAGCTTGGAGTATCGGGACCGCCCACGCGTTTTTACATCAATGAACGGTTGACGAAGTTGAACCGTATGTTATTTCCTCGAGCGCGAGAGGCTGCTAATCGTCTCGGATGGCAATTTGTATGGACGAGGCGTGGCCGCGTTCTCGCCAGGAAGAAGGATGGTGGCTCGGTTTGCTCTATCCACTCCGAAAACGATCTCCTTCGTGTCTTCGGCCCTCTCCCTCAGAAATAACGTACCCTCTGCACTTCTTATCCTTTTGGTTCCCTGTAAAAAAGAAAAACATTGTGTAGTAATATTGGCTAGATTAAGATTTTGTATTAGGATTAGGACTCATATTATTTTTATTTTAACCTATCAATTAGAGAAACATTGTGCAGTAATAATAGTTAGATTGGTAATCTTTATTAGCATTCTAGTTCGAATCTATCGTTATTGGCGTAATAAGTATATCACAGTCGTTTTTATAATGTTTATCATGTCTGTACTTGACACAGTATTGTTTGTTACTAATGCATTTTACCTCTACGTTTCTGTTTCTACTAATAATTATGCTTGCATGGGGCGAGTAGAGTGTCAATACATAAACGTTTTGTTATCCTTTTGTAATGCTGAAAAATAAGTTTATAAAATTTGGGCTACTGAATGCTGGCTCCTTGGCAACCAATCATGATGAGTTTTTAATAGCTATAGACCATCACTTGGTTGACGTCATGGCCATCAATGAGACCTGGCTACGTGGTGGCGAAGAGGGTCGAGCACCTACGGTTCCCGGTTACCATCTGCGTCACATCCCCCGCCCATTAACCGTTCGGGGAGGTCGCGGGGGAGGCGTTGCATTCTATGTCCGAACTGGTATAAGTGCACGCATTAGGAATCACCCTCCTCATCCATTAGTAGAACAACTTTGGATGACTATGAACTTTAAGAATAAAAAACGGTTAATTGGAACAGCGTATCGGCCTCCATGGTTAGACTTAGACATTTTCTTAGATGCTGTTATTGACAGTATGTACAGTCTGGCTCCGTATGATAATATCTTATTGTTGGGAGACTTTAACGTCAATTTTCTGGATTTGAATGGTACTAAAACGAAACAAATTACAGATTTCTTGAGCCACAATAACTTGAACCAATTAGTTAGAACGGCTACCCATTTTGTAGGGGATAGCGCCACGTTAATAGATATAATCTGTATGGATGCACAGCATCGGCACGTTACCGTAGACTATATCCCGGAACTCGGACACCACTCCTTCATCACCTGTGAGCTTTTATTCAAAAGCCAATTAGGAAACTTGTCACATTTCGTCCTATTAAAGATATCTTGCCGGAGTTGTTTGAGATGGACCTAAAATGCATTCCGTGGAAATCTATTTGTGATCTACGGGACGTAAACGAGATGGTATTTTTTCTTAGCACACACATTCAGAATATTTTTGATGTTCACGCGCCTATTCAAAGTAAAGTATTCAAAGGCCCACCAACCCCGCGGATAACAGATACCGTTAGAACTTTATTTAAGTTACCAGAACAGAGCCCGGGAGCGCAATCGTCAAACCAAGTTAGACTCTGTAAAAAAATACTACATAGATTTGAAGCATGTAGCGTCAACTGCTTTACATAATGATAAGCAAGCCTTTTTTACAAAATATGTCAATGACCAAATAGACAATTCTAAATCACTATGGTTTAATCTTAAAAGACATGTACTGGCTAATAGTAGTGACGATAATGTGCTTCCGGACCACTTTAATGATCCTGAAGGAATAAATGCCGCATTTCTTGACGTTCCAGGAAAAACAGACATAAATATATCACAATTAATATTTTACGAATTCAACCGTTACTGTAGTGCAACATTTTCTTTGAAGCAAACTGACCCGGACACAATTTTCAAAATTATAACAAATATGTCTAGTAATGCCCGGGGATTGACGGTATAACAAAAGAAATGTTATCTCTTACACTACCTCAGTCACTGCAAACCTTGACTGAAATTGTAAATAGATCAATTGAGACGTATACCTTTCCGAGTTCTTGGCGTAGAGCCATTGTGAGACCTTTACCCAAAAAGAGCAGCCCCCAAAATTACAGTGATCTTCGTCCCATCAGCATACTGCCCTGCCTGTCTAAGGTATTGGAAGGGGTGGTGTACGTGCAGGTTGTGGACTATTTAGAGTCTTGTGGTATACTGCCGGACCTTCAATCAGGCTTTAGGAAGGGGCGCGGTACAAATACAGCGCTGGCGGACGTTATTGGGAATATCCTTGAGGCTCGGGATCGCGGGGAAGGATCAATTCTCACACTACTCGATTATTCGCGTGCTTTTGACTCAATAAATATATCTCTACCATTGTCGAAGCTCTCGTTTTACGGATTTGAGTAGGCAACTGTCAAGTGGTTCGAGACCTACTTGACGGGCAGAACCCAATTGGTCCAACTAACTAAAAAAGACGGTGCCAAGCTTTCTTCTTCCTTGCTTCCTGTGACCAGAGGAATCCCTCAGGGATCGCTATTGGGACCTCTTTTGTTTATTTTATACACGGCAGATATAACCGAGTGCTTCAGTAGCTGTAAGTATCATATGTATGCTGATGACACTCAATTGCATGTGAGTAGTAGTAACACTTCAGATGCAGTAGGTAAAATTAATTCAGAACTAGATAGCATTGCTACTTGGTCGGAAAATAACTCGTTGGCACTAAACTCAAAAAAATCTAAATTTATGTTTATGGGTAGCAGACATTCAATTGTCACTCAATTTTATCAGCAAAACCTCAAATACGCATAAAAGGTGATAACATCGAAAGGGTCGAATCAGCTTGTAACCTGGGTTTGACGATAGACCCCGAGCTCCTATTTGAAGATCACATTAATAACGTGGTAAGAAACTGCTTCTATAGGTTAAAGATTTTGTACAGAATCAGATTTTTTTAAGCGTTGCAATGAGGCAAAGGCTTGTAGATAGCTTGGTATTGTCTAGATTTAATTACTGTGACGTAGTATACGGGCCTTGTCTGCTGAGCCGGTCTGTACGCCTTATCCAGCGAGTACAAAACGCGTGTGCTAGATTCTGTTTTGATATACCTCGTAGACACCATGTCACACCGTATTTAAATGAACATAAAATGTTGAAAATGGCGGCGAGACGGAAGTTACATCTTGCTACTATGTTGTTTGGGATAATTATTACACAGAAACCACATTACCTTTATGCTAAGCTTGGGTGGCGTCGGGATCATTATGGTTATGCTGCTCGATCCACTTCCAATCCACTCTCAGTGCCTCAATTTAAGACTACAGCCTTTAGAGGATGCTTTAAATATGCTGCCACACGATGTTGGAACGATCTGCCGCCTCCTATGAGATCACTGAAAACAAAACTCAACTTTAAATTATAGCTCAAAAAACAATTGTTACAAGAACAAATTTACAACCAAAACTTAACCTATATTTAAGCAATAGGTACATACTTACGAGTGTCCTTACGATCATCAGGCTCCACTTTGGTAAATCACAGCAGCATCTGTGGCGGCATGGCTTGTATCCATTTTGTCCTCAACCGTGTCTAAAGTTGTTACGTAATATACTTTATGTATACTATATGTACTCGCTTAACCTAGAACAGAAAGGAAAATTCTTTTAATCTATATTAGTCGTAAGTTTATAACTATATTTTGTTTTTTTGTGGTTTTACATACCTGTTTTTATTGATAAGCTGTCAGTGTACGCCGTGGTAGTGGCAAATAATATGTTGAACTGCACATTTACTGTTGGGATGCTATTCGTGGGTCAAATGTGGCCATCACTGTAAATCAGCGCTGTGAAGTGGCTCATGCCACTGCATAGCAATATAGCTGAGTGAGGCCCGGTTATTGCAGGTCTCTTACTTTAAGTCAAGCTATTCATTTTTAATTTATTGATTGATTATGTTCAAATAATATTGTTTTAGCAGTACTGTATATTTTGGTGTAATGCTTCAAACCTGCAATAGTAAAACTAATTTTCTTTCTTCTTCTTTCTTCTTCTCTTTCATTTACTTCGTTTTACTACTAATTAATTTATTTGATACATCAAAGTTACACCTCTGAACGGAACTGGACATAACACTTTAAAACAAAAAAAAAGTGCCAGAATAACATACAATACATTTTAGACATATCGAATATCACACTACAGGTGGAGCCACTCTGACCTCGTCACTTGCCTTTTTAACGAGAGGTGTGCCGCAGGGCTCAATTTTGGGACCAATTCTTTTCAGCCTTTACTGTGCGGACATCAAGGAGTCCATTAAAAAGTGTCATTATCATATTTATGCGGATGACGTTCAGATCTATTTGTCATTCAAGGCTGGTGACATTGGAAAGGCTATACAAGATCTGAATGAAGACCTTGAGCGACTGGTCGCATGGTCCGAGAGTAATTGCTTGTTGTTAAATCCATCAAAGTCGAAATACATGGTATTTGGCACCAAAAAGAATTTGAGTTCGTTGCATTCGCCAGCTAGCCTTCATCTGAGAGGGAGTCCTCAATAGAGCGAGTGTCTGAGGCCCGGAATCTCGGACTGATAGTGGATTCGGACCTTCGATTTGAGAAGCATATAGGAGATGCAGTACAGAATTGTTTTTATAGGCTTAGATTATTATATAAAATGCGTCCCTATCTGTCGGAGGAATTACGTGTTCAGCTTGTTGACTCCTTGATACTGAGCAAATTAAACTATGCCGATGCTGTGTATGGCCCTCGACTCCTAGCGCGTACGGACAGACAGATACAGAGAGTGCAGAATGCATGTGCTCGTTTCTGTTTTTCAGTGCCATTCAGATGTCATGTAACACCATACTTGAATAAAAACCTCATCTTAAAAATGAAATCACGTAGAAAACTGCATTTGGCTTGTCTTATGTTTGGTGTAATCAAGTTAAAACAACCGCAATATTTATATGATAAACTGAAGTGGGTGGCAAATAACAATTGGCAAAACAGAAAGTCCTCTAAGCAATTATCCATTGGTCTGCATCGAACGGAGGCGTTTAGAGGAAGCTTTCGCTATGCTGCTTCGAAATGTTGGAATAATATCCCCCCTCCATTGCGTAATCTCACATCATTACACTCATTTAGAAGAAATTTGAAAAAGTTTCTTATGGCGGAGCAGTATAAATTAGGTAATATTAATTTGAAAGCCTCCTTAATTTAATATATAAATCAACAATATTATGACTAAATTAACAATAACTATCCACTTATTATAATCAATATATAATTATAAATTAATATAATTTGCGACTGTTATAATCAATGTAATAGTTCGTGACAATTCATACAATTTCTGTTATTTATATTACAATTTTAATTTATATACAATTTTATATTAATAATTCCGCACATGACATTTATAATTGTAAACATAATGACATATTTATTATTATTAAACCATGTAACGAATTTATTATTATATATTTTATTATTATATTTTTTATATATATTTTATTATTAATGCCATTTTTTACCCATTATTGAGAAATGTATTGAATTGCCATTTATTTATACTCTAATTTTAAGTTTCCAATCATAAATTATGAGTGTACCTATTGTATGAGTATGTACCTAGTCATAGCTGTTTTTGTGATCAAGTGTTATTACTTACTAATATACATATCAATTCGGTACCACGTCTTTCGTCTACAAGATTCATACTTTGAAGTCTGTTGTACGCGTCATTCATGTTAGCAAGAGTGAGCCTGTGTATACCCGTAGGAAAAACCTAAAACAAATCGAGAATTAAGTATATATTATAATCTCTCCGCTCCAAAGTCTCGCTGACTGTTGGTACACCCGAAAAGATGTACTCATATAATTATCTTATACCTATCACAGTTCACCTTACCTGTGGGGCATCCTGGCAGCCGAGTTTGTATTGACACATATACAAGTTGTTGCCTTGAATTCCTTTATTATAGCACTTGAATCTGCTACTTTGTCCGTTGGAATCTGAAATGATAATTCCACAATAAATGTAAACATCGGCAGGAATCTACTGCAAGATGTGTTGTTGTGTTATAAAGCTGACTGTACTTGCACCTTCCATAGTCAGCAGTTGTATTGTTTACTTAAGTATACTGTATTCATTATTCAATTAAATAAAAAGATATTAAAGTCAGATTTTGAGGTTGCCACAGCATTTGAAAATTTCTTCACAGACATCCCAGTCTCAACCACTAAATCCCTCAACTCGTCGCCTAATGACGCCGAATCTCTATTGAATCAAAATGTCAATATGTGTAACATTGAATTTAGTTTTAGTTATGTCACTGACAGAGATATTGTAAAAACTTTTAATACACTTAATTTGAAGAAGACTAGTGATCTTTGGGGCAATTCTGTTGTGATTACGAAATCTATAATCAACACAGTAGCACCGGAACTGGCAATGATTTTCAATAGATGCATTGACTGTGGTGTGTTTCCTGATCAAATGAAAAGTAGTAAAGTAATTCCGTTATTTAAATCAGGTAGCACATCTGACCCCACAAATTATAGGCCAATATCTGTGCTACTCACGTTTAGTAAAATTTAAAAAAAATTAATTCTAGGTCAGCTTCAAATTCATTTTAATAACAATAAGCTGTTACATGAAAAACAATTTGGTTTTACTAGGGGTCGCTCAACTACCGATGCTGGAGTTGAGCTTTTAGATAGTATTTTTGATGCCTGGGAGGAGTCGCATGATGCTCTGGGAGTTTTTTGTGACTTATCTAAGGCTTTTGATTGCGTGTTTCATGAAACATTGATCAGGAAATTACATTACTATGGAGTTAAGAACACTGCTTTGGATCTCCTAACATCATATTTGAGTAATAGGATACAGAGATTTGAGGTAAATGGAAAAGTTTCTATGGGTTCAGTGGTCACAATGGGAGTGCCGCAAGGTTCAATTCTTGGTCCATTCCTTTTCCTTGTATATATTAATGATTTGCCATACATTACGCAAAATAATGAAGAGACAGTGTTATTTGCTGATGATACATCACTTATTTTTAAACTAAGACGACAACAATCAAATAATGACGATGTAAATAACGCTCTCTCTAAAGTAGTTAAATGGTTTACAGCTAACAATTTACTGTTAAATGAAAGAAAAACAAAATGTATACGATTTTCAAGACCGAATGTAAAACAAGTTAAACCTAACATATGTTTGAATGGAGAAGAGTTGGATCTTATAGATAACACCGTATTCTTAGGCATAACCTTAGATTCTAAGCTACAGTGGGGCCCACATATAGGTCAGTTGTCGAATAGACTTAGCTCTGCAGCATACGCGGTTTACAAAATTCGTCAGTTAACTGATATAGATACGGCCAGATTAGTATATTTTAGTTATTTCCACAGCATAATGACATATGGCATTTTATTATGGGGCAACGCAGCTGACATTCAAACTGTGTTTGTACTGCAGAAGCGGGCTATTCGTGCAATATACAGTCTTGGTTCAAGGCATTCACTGAGGGAAAAATTTAAAGAAATTAAGATAATGACTGTCGCATCTCAATACATTTATGAGAACTTGTTATATGTCAGGAAAAATATAAATATGTTTTCTAAATTCAGCGACATTCATAATTTAAACACACGAAATAAAAGAAAACTTGTTCTACCTTCAACTAGACTACAAAAAATAAGTAACTCATACAAGTGTCAAAGCATACGTTTTTACAACAAAATTCCAGGCAATATTCAGGAACTAAGTATTAATAAATTCAAAGTATTTATTAAACAGAGCTTGTGTTCAAAAGCTTATTACACAGTTAAAGATTATTTAGCAGACAAAAATGCCTGGAATTGAGTTTAAAAATTATGAATTTTGACATTTTGAAATTAGTGACATGATATTTTTATTTACATTTGTAATACTTATATTTTTACATTTTGACATTTTTAATTTGACATTTGTAATTTTATTTATTTTGTTTTGACATTGTTTGATTTGACATTGTTATTTTATTTATTTTCTTTTGACATTTAAAATTACTTAAGTAATATATTATTATTCATAAATTGACATTCAATACTATTTTTCTGACATTTAATAATATTTTCCGACATTTTAAATATATGACATTTTATTGTTTAAATTTTTATTATTTTTACTTATTGTTTGCAACATGTATTTTACTGTGTATTAGCATGTAAAGTTGTGAGTACGATGTGGGCATTATTAAACATATAAACAAATAGTTGTGGCAACCTGTCTGATGGCTTAGGCTGACATGCTTATGCATACACCTTTTGATGGCGTGAAGGCATAGTGATACAGATCGTGCTGGCTCCCTCAATTAAGGTTGAGCCGTACGATTGCTGTTGAATGCGGGCCATCAGTGGGCCGAGTCAGTCAAAAGCGTCAGATAATTTCCTGCATTGTACTTGCATACTAAACCCTTTTTTGTCTGGACTTTAAAAGATGAAGAAAAGACTAAAGAAATTGAAGTGACAAAAAAAAACAATGACTCTGAGTTTGTTTCGGCCTTTCTTCTCAAGAAGTCATTTAGCTAGGAAAAGCCGGCTTCATCTAGAATAGGGTATTGACATGTATAAGTGTTGTAAACAACCAAAACGCAGAAATAAATATGTCTTTATGTCTTTATGTATATCCGTCCGTTTCTTTAACATATACGCATCGTACTGTATTACCGGCCGCTCGCCGATGCGAGTTCGCCTTTTTGTATGAGGACGGCGCGCGCGCTTTTGCCGATGTTGATGCGGCGATTGGCGAGTGGCGAAGGCTTTGTTTACAACACGCCTCGCACCTCCCGCCTCCTCTCTGACGTCGTAGGATCACCGCGCGCATTGCCGCGGCCAATGACGCACTGCACTTTTGATTTACCTTATTCTTATTTTTATTATCTATTTATATATCTTTACTTAACACTTTATAAGTCCACAATATTTATTATTTATGTACATATATGTTATAAGTACCTACTACCAACTTTTTTTGTTTTTTTACCTTTTTAATACTGTACCCGTGATCTATATGTATATTATTTACGTTACATATATATTTATATACTTACACCTATTACACTTTGCTATGTTTATCCAATGTATGTATCTGATATCAAGTGCGTGCCTCACCAATTGGCCTCGTTGAAAATTGGCGCTAGGCATTCGCCTAGCACATGCCGAACGAGGTCCTTTTTTTGGCTGCACGCAAAACTCTAATAATAATTATTATAATAACTATTGAGTCTTGTGATTTTTTTTTTTGCTATGTACCATTGTTCTTTTTTTTCCTTGTCTTGTTGTATTTCACTTGATTTATGTGTTATTCTTTATTTTATCTTTTTATCTTAATTGTCAATATTGTTCCCATTATTTGTGTGTATGCTAAAAATAAATGTATCTTTATCTTTATCTTTAATATGGCTTACCAAGGGTACTAAACAAAAGATATTAAAATATTCTAAAATTGTACTTTTGCGTTGCACAGAGACAAAAGTAAGTAGTTAGTACAGGCTGTCCCTATATTAAAACTATTGTATATTAAATAAATTTGTCTAGGTTAGACTATAATACAAATCGAGGCTTAGTTTAGGCACTATTCAGTAGAATCAGAATTATCATTATATCAGTACCTAGAATTTTAATCAGACTTGTTGACTTGTTTGCTTTATGTTTTTATGAAAGGTAGATTATATTCTGTACAAGTACTGTTCTAATGTTATCTGCGCTCAGTGTTTTACTCCGTTTTGATCGCGAGCTTAACGTACACTTTCACCTCCCAATGGGAAATGGAATAGATTGGTTTCCACCAACAAATAATCAAAATGTATGCAGTTTTCTAGTTCCGGCCGCGGTGAAAACCAGGCTTAAGTATACGCTCCTACTAGATATGCAATATATAGTAATTATGTTACGAAGCTACTTGTGTACGAGTATATTGTATGTGGAGGTGACACATACCTATAATCTACATGCGCGGGCTACTTGTGTAGTCTATGTGCGCACATTAATAATGCGAACTACATACGTTAGTAGTAGAGGATTTATGTAGATCTTAACATTCAAAGTAGGTAAGCTGAGAAGACCTATGTAGTGCCTATTTACGTGTCAAAAACTAAGCTAGCGTCAACAGTAAGTATAATCCCATAAAAAACAATACTTGTCAAAAAACCAAGTCTCGCAACTCAGTTATTGTATTGTAAAAAGTTGTGAGATCCATGCAATACCAAGTCGGTTATTAATTTAACGTTTTAAATAAATATATTGCCTCGGCCATCGCATGAAAATACCATATATCTCACAAATAATATATTATGTATATAATTTAGATTGTTCTGTGCGATTGCAAAGTAAACATGGATCTGCCTGCTTCTGGTATTATCCACAACGAAGTCGAAAATGGCCTGAGCTGCTTACAGAAAAGGATTGTACGGCCGTGCCGCTTTTTTTTAATTTATTTATTTATTTAATTGGTTAACCTACAATTGTAAACACTTATACATTCATCTTACGACTTCTAAGGACACATAATTCAGTGTCACAATCTATTACAGGTTAACACCACATGCATTACATACAGCTGTGCCAACTTAAAAAAAAATAGTAAAATTAAATTATACATGTAACCAAAAGAAATTAAAATTACACTAAAAATTGGAAATTAACATAAATTAAAATTAAAAAAATATATAAATTACCTAATTGAATTGAGACAAAGACAAACATTTAAAAAAATCAAATTACAATAAAAATTGGATAAAAAAAAATAATACAAATATATCTCGCATTAAATTAAATTTAGTATAACAATATTAAAATAAAGTTCATTTAAATAAAACATATTATCTAAGATAGTCATTAAGGGCCCTGTATATTTTGCCCAAACTGTCCACATAAATATCAATTATATCACTGCATTCATTCAGACTTTTAGACATTCTCGCAATAGGTGAGTTTGCCCCTAGCACCGTTCTCCTTAAGGGTGGACATAGAGGTGTTATAGTATGTCTTGGATACCTAGCTGGTGCACGAAATCTAAATAAGCTCAGCAACTTGGAACAGTCTATTTTATTTTTTACAATTTTGCAAGCAAATATAACGTCACTTATTTGCCTCCGCAGAGATAGTGGTTGCACTCTGAAATATTGCAGACGTGAATTGTAGGAAGGCAGATGTTTGGCCTTATTTGCCATAAATGCAAGGTGCCATAGAAAGCGTTTTTGTACTCGCTCTAATCTTAATGTATGAACTGCGTAATGGGGTCTCCATACCACACTGCAATATTCCAGAATGCTGCGCACTAGACTATTGTATAGCATGACCTTCGTGCTAGTCTTTTGGAATTCTCTAGTGTTTCGTAACACAAACCCAACATTTTCGATGATCTATTAATGATATTTTCTATATGTGGCAAAAAGGTTATTTTTTTATCAAACAATACACCCAAATCTCGAATAATTTGTTTTTCTTCGATTTTTTTGCTCATTATCAGATATTGCGTGTTTATAGATTGAGCTTTTCTTGAAAATGTTACGTGACTGCATTTTTCTGAGTTGAGCTCCATTTTATTAAGCTTTGACCACTCAATTACTCGATCTAAGTCCTCCTGTAACAGGTTACTATCATTTTGGGACTCAATTTTTCTGCCAAACTTCAAATCATCTGCGTACAAGAAACACTCAGAGTAACGGAAACAGTAATCGGGAAGGTCATTGATGTACAAATTGAATAATATTGGGGCTAAATTTGACCCCTGTGGGGCGCCAGAGGTTATTCTATAATTTGTAGATCTAAAACCATTCACGACAACATAAAATTCACGTGCTGTTAAATAAGACCTGAACCATTCTAACAGCGGCCCGGTTATACCATAAGCTGAGAGCTTGTAAATTAATATACCGTGGAAAATTCTATAAAACGCCTTTGAGAAATCTGTGTATATTACGTCATATTGTTTATTTGCATCTAATGTTTGGATGACGGACTCCGTGAACGTTACTAGGTTTGTAGAGGTGGATCTTGACGCAACAAAGCCATGTTGGTGGTTACTTATATACAAATTCAGGTGACGTTGGATGTACGGACATATCAGTGACTCGAAGATTTTGGCAAAGGTTGACAGAATTGATATGGGTCTATAATTACAGATGACATCTTTCTTATCAGCTTTATACACAGGAACTACTTTGGCTTTTCTCCATTCCAAAGGGAAGGTGCCTGTGGCCAGCGATACATTGTATATTTCCAAGAACGGGGCAGTTAGCTCCGATGCACATGTGGAAATAAAAAATGGTGGGATTCCATCGGGATCGGCTCCTTTCTTTATATCTAAAGTTTGTAGCTTTTTAAGTAATGTTTCTTGTTCAAATAATGGATAAGTTAAACACTGACAATTATTTTTTAATGAGTTCAATAGCGGAGAAGAGTTGCAACTACTGGAATCCATATCACCACCATCTCTATAAACTGATGAAAAGTAGTTCCCAAAAAGGCCACAAATAGTTAAAGGATTTGATGTTATGGTCTGTCCGTCAATCATAGTCAATGGGTAAGTACTACGGCCACTCCGTTTGTTTTTCACATGCGTCCAAAATAATTAAGGATTGTTTATTATCTCCGCTTCTAGGCTTTTCATGTAATTATGGTATAATTCTTTTGCTATTTTTTGGCATCTCTTGGAAAGTAATTTAAGCTCTATTTTGTCCATGGGATTTTTATATTTATTGTAACTTAATCTGAGTCTGGTTTTTTCTTTTAAAGATCTGATGATAGATTTGTTGAACCATGGAGGATATCGACCATCTGTCATTTTACGTTTTGGGACATATTTATTTATAGCTGTGGTGAGGAAATCATTAAAGACCCTCAACATGTCGTCGACATTATTTTTATCCCCGAAGAGATGATTCCAGTCCTGTTCTTTTATGTATTTTTTTATTTCTTTATAATCAGCTTTGTAGAAGTTTGGTCTTGTATTTAAAGTATTATATGGGAGTTTATAGTCCTTTAAGAATGAGATAGTTATATCAAGCGGAGGATGCAATTTATCGACAATGGTCAATGAGCTACAAGATTCAGCCACAGAACAAGATGGTATTGTTGATAAAACGAGATCCAAAATACGCCCAGAGACGTTAGTTATGGAACTGTGCTGTGTAAGTCTACTGACGTTTATGAATTCCAAAAGGCTCTCACATGTACTAGGTAAATAACTGTTAACAGCTCCTATTATCCAGTCAATTTTACCCAAGTTAAAGTCACCTACAATACTTATAGGCATATCGGTCGCTTCAAAAACATAATTGCAGTGTTCAATGAAATGTTCAAGTCTCGAGAGACAGACTGGTGGTGGCAGGTAAACCGCACAGAGAGCCATTTGACGAGAAGGATGAGTGGTAGGAATATCAATTGTGACCCAGAGATCTTCACATTCGCTTTGCCATTTGTCAATACGCGCTGAGTTAAGTTTTTTAGATACGGCTATCAGTACTCCGCTGCCGTCTTTACTGTGCTGAAAATTTGACGTCTCTCTATCCCTCCTATATACCACGTATCTACTATCAAACAGCTCACTGCTAAGTACACTGCTATTTAGCCAAGTTTCGTACAAAACAACAATATCATAATCCATGCAACATAGATTGTTATAAAATGTATTTGTTTTGGTTCTTAGGCCTCTACAGTTTTGGTAATAAACCGTTAAATTGTTGAACCCTACAATAAAAGCTATTAAAGCATGCATTAAAATATCTATTTAATTGAGTCAACATTATGCCAGATTACTGAGACAATTCATGTTCTTAATTAGAATGTAAGCAGCACTATCCGTCTTTTTTACAAATATTTTACCGTTTCTTACCCATACATATTTATAATTCTTTTCTTTGGCTTTTATCCTGGTAGCAGCATGAAGGGATTTGTTTGCTGGCGAGAGATGTTCAACAACATATACTGGAGAAGTACGACCAGCCACACCCAGGTGTCCGCAGTTAAGTTTGTCCTGGGGATTATCTCGATTGTGTTTTATTACTGAAGCTAGGAGTTGATCACGTAATCTTGGTGACCTTAGTTGAACAATTACGGATCGTGGGCGCACGCTGGAAGAATTTAACTTAGCAATGCGTATACAGTGCATAATGTCGTTTTCTTGTATATCACAGTTTACGGCACGTCCAAGTTGTGTAACAATTGTGTACAAATTTTCGTTCTTGTGTTCAGGCAAACATTGTATTTCTAAATTATTAGAGCGAGATTGCTGTTCTACGTTGTTAATTCGTACCAGAAGGTCTCCTATAGTGGTTTTAAGTTTCGTGTTTTCTGCCTGCAATTGCCGTACAGTTTCACTGGCTACGCGGTGTTGTTTTTCTATTTCCTCAAATTTCTCATTAATGAAAGCCATGGATTCCACTATATCTCTCATTTCTTTCTTCAGGGGCTTCAATTCATTGTTAATTGTGGTAATCATAGTTTTGTTAAACTCTTTCATCATTTTTTTCGCTCGATTTGGCGGGGGGTTCCAAGTATTGTAGTAAAATTTTATTATAAACAAGTTTATCAAGAGCATAAAAGATTTAATAACCCGCACGAGCAACGCACGCAGTACCTATTATGTTACTTGCGCGAGTGAAGCCCATTATCAAAAAATTGAAAAAATGCTTTACAATTTTAAGCTTTCTGGTACCTGTTACACCCATAGTACTGCCGCTTTTGTCCTATTGTATGTTTTACTTCTTATATTTTAAGTCACTGATGCAGAGCGTTTTGGCAGTGTTAGATTTCATGATACCATGAAATGTATAACATTTAAGATCTTTTTTTTTTTAAATTTGGAAAGAGTGGCGTGAGTTTCTTCCAGATTCTTTTCATATCCCTACTATTCCGAAACTAGACGGTTCATTAGTGTAACCTGTAACCTAAATGAATTTGAATTGAATTGAAAGTAAAGAAAGCCCTGCCTTTCGCTTCGGTTACAGCTAGCCCGCACAGTTACCATATTGCCCAGCCAACTAAAAGATCAGTATATTACGGTGCAGAGAGGCACTTACTGTTGACTAACGATTAAGGCACTCTATTACGTCACGAGGTCCTTACAGCCGAATCTCGTCCGCTAATTGAGTCCAAGTTATGTGGACATCACGGGACCTTTGCCACCTTAATTATTTCCCTGCTCAGCCTCTTACTTAACAAGTTATTAATTGTTATTAACATTCCTTTCGTAGCTTAAGGTTTGAATTGAGTTTGATTTAATCTTTGAGGATTTGAGCGTAGGCTATGTTGTACACCACAGCCTCTCACCCAACGGATGATATATTTTGTAGTGCTGTGTTTCTTGTACCAGCATCGCAATCTATCTAATCTAGTTATCCTGTTGCTATCAAACAAATTTCTTTGTTTAGACATTTATATCGGTTTTCGTTTGTAACTATGTTTTTTTATTCTACGAGCAGAAGTTACAAAACCAAAGTGGTTAAACATTTAATTTTGAGCGAGAAGTGTTTTTTAACCGACTCCAAAAAGAGGAGGAGGTTCTCAATTCGGTTGTATTTTTTTATGTTTGTTACCTCATAACTCCATTATTCATCGACCGATTTCCAAAATGTTTGAAAGGATATACTTTCAGGTGGATCCCATATAAATTTTATCAAAATCAATTCAATAGTTTCATTATAAACTCAAATTTTATCAAAACCAATCCAATAGTTTCAATAAAAACTCCAAAAACTATGTCATCCAAGTAAACGAAATTAATCATTTACTGTGAATTTTTATCAGTGGACACTAGAATAGTCGCAATCAACGAGCCTACTTCGGGCTTCATTATCAGGTATTGATGAAACCGGGAGGAAGAAAGGTTAGAGAGTAAATCTATACAGGGTGTCACAAGTATGAGAAGTGAAATATCATAGACTAGCTTCTGATTAGAAATAAGTGATCATGTATTTACGCGTTTTTAGAAATAGGTCATTACGCGCGAGCGAAGCCGCCAACTGCTAGCTTATACATAAACTAGAGCACGCCAGTAGCTACGCCTGCATTTGTTTTTAATTTACCCGTTTCAGCCGATCCCGCGGGAATTTCGGGAAATCCCTTCTTAGTGCAACCTTACGGTCCCCAAGGAACATACATGCAAAATTTCAGCTTCCTGCGCCCAATAGTTTCGGCTGTAGCGTGTCTGTCAGTCAGTCAGTAACGCAAGGATTTTATATATTAAGATAAATAAATAATAATATTCTACCACATTCACACAACACCATCTAGTCCCAAACTAAGCAGAGCTTGTACTATAGGGCTTGTATGGATAAACATACATATAATAACTTTGATTATAAATCACAGAATAACTAATAGTAGTACGGTTTAATTCAAAGAGCAGACGATGAGTACGTTCTTCAGTGTTTTCACGATCTAATATTTTTCACTGTAAACCGCATTTGTGATAACCTCTTTTCACGCAGTTCACTACTTTCTCTTGAAATGGCCTTGGACCGAGATTGCCATACTTTGAGTTAGACGTTTCTCCCTTTCTTCGCTAGTTGTAGAGTACTGCTTACATCTCTGGGCCGGAGCGCCAAAATATCAGCTTGATCCACTTGACTCCCTACAGAGACTAGCTGTACGAATCGTCGATAATCCCAATCTCACAGCTAGATTAGAGTCGCTGGAGCAGCGGAGAGACTTTGGTTCTCTCTGCGTATTTTACCGACTCTTTCACGGGGAGTGCTTCGAAGAATTGTTTAATTTGGTACCAGGGTCACCCTTCTACCAACGTACCACTCGCCAACGCAGTAGAGTTCACCCGTACTACCTGGAAGCGTTCTCATCTAGTACGGTGCGCTTCCAGCGATCTTTTCTACCACGTACGTGTAGGCTCTGGAATGAACTACCTGCTGCGGTGTTTCCCCAGCGCTATGACTTGTCCTTCTTCAATCAAGGTTTAAAGAGAGCATTACTTTCACGGTAGGCAGCGGCTTTGCTGTGTATACCCTGAAATAAGCGAAGTCCATGAGCAGCGGTTACCGTTTACCATCAGATGGGCCGTTCGCTCGTCTGCCACTAGCAGCAGTAAAAAAATAGTTTCATTTAAACGGCGCTGTCTCATATGGGCAGCGCGTTAGTAGGTCTACCCATCTTTAATTTCGATAAATCAGATAAGTGCCGAAAGGAAAATTCACTAAAAAAAAGGAAATAATTATTTTTTAACAAAACAAACCACCTCCAATAATCTGGAAAATGTGTGTAAATAGCACTTAAAAGTAAAAAAATAAATTCCGTTATTTTTACTTCAATTTACTTATAAACATCACCTATTCAACTGAATATTATATACTTATACGAGTTATACGTATCTACCACTTAATTCACATACCTGACACAACACATATTTTTATATGACTAACAAACTAAATTAAATACCTATCACCAGAAATCAGATAAGTATAATTATTATATTTTTGGACTAAGTACTTAGAGAAGTTTTGCTAAATTATCGTATTAATACTAATACGATAATTTAGCAAAACTTCATCAAACTTGTAAGTTCAAATGACGAGAAATCAAATTAACATATATTAATCAAATTTTAGGAAGTTTTCTATACCTAACACAAAATATATGTAAAGTTATATTAATACCACAATCTAACCAAACCTATTTTGCAAATAAAGAAAACAACGCAACCTGGCAACAGGCGCGACAGCTCAGTTACAAATTAACCTAAATAAAAACTTAAAGCGATACTTGGAACGAATCAAATTCTGAGAAGTTTTTACAAAAAGATCTCAAAATTTTAAAAACAAGAAATAAAGAATTATGTAAAGATGCAATACTAAAATGCAGCAATACCAAATCAAACCTATTTCAATAAACACAGATTTCGTGTAAAATAACTCTAAAGAACCACAATCCACTGCAATACATTAAGCGCATAGAAAAATGGATATCGGGTATCCATTTTTCTATGCGCTTGTCTAACCGTCAACAAAGTCTGCCCTCACGCGTCTGCCCGCGTTCGGGTCGGTCACTTAATCATGTTCCCCCCTGCCCCACGGTATAAGCCCACCGCTGCGAGCCCTGCTGTTCAAGATAATATACTCGTACTTCGCAACTTCATAATTACATGACTGCCAAAAAAGAGCGTAATGTTTTATTAGCGTTCATGTATGTATGTAAATATGTAAGTATGCGAGTTTATTTATTCCGTCATAACTTGTGTATGCATAAACCGATTCGAATGAGCGGCATAACGTTGGAATCCTTATATTACCCTGAGTGATATAGGCTATATTTTTTTTGCTTCATAGTTCTTAATTGATGGCAGTGGGTTTTTATTAATTTTGAAATAATTGTTTATTTAATTCTTAATCTCAGCTGGCACCGACTCCAATAAAAAGTATAGTTGTATTTTATAGTCCTAATAAAATATTTTTTTCTAAGTACTTACTCCAAAAATATAATATACTTAGGTATCTGATTTCTGGTGAAAGCTATTTAATTTAGTTTGTTAGTCATATAAAAATATGTATTGTGTCAGGTATGTGAATGTCAGGTAGATACGTATAACTCGTATAAGTACATAATATTCAGTTGAATAGGTGATGTTTATAAGTAAATTGAAGTAAAAATAAACGGAATTTATTTTTTACTTTTTAGTGCTGTTGACTGTTGTGTTCTGTATGACCAATAATATTAAAGTTTTCCAGTAAAAACAATTTGTATAGTTTTTTTTGAGATGACGGCTACGCGACAACTTGATTTAACTTTACACTCCTTTATGTCTAAAGAATTGAATTAGTATTTCAGAGAACATGACTGTGACGCCTACCATCAAGACACACCGTGACCTTTAAATTTCCATAATAAAAACAAAAGATCTTCTAAAAATCAACAGTACACAGTAATTTAATAAAATAAAGAAATGTTGATGTTATAAAGAATATAGTTTATTGTTACAAGTTATAATTCAATCAACGAGAGATGACAAACTAAGCGGAGAAAATGACACTGTTTATTTAGGATCTTAGACAAAGAAAAGCCTTCCGAACATTCACTCGAAGCAACGATATTTTCAATATAGCTTCAATATCAAAGAATCTAAACATTTTTACTCACAATATTTTATGATTGATTGAAAGCAATTTTACAAAAATAAATATTAAAAGAAAACAAATTGGAAGGATTTTATTTTGATCGAATATTGGAGTATTTTTTTAAATATAATTTATGAACTTTCTGTAATTTTTAAGTTAGTGAACATTGGAGGGACATGTAACTTATCTTACAAAATTGAAATTTCAATGTGAGCGTAAGTTAAATTTTTATTTCTAAGCAAATATAATGTACTTAATACCAACATATCTATGCTAGTGCTTTAATAAAACTGTGGGAATACTAACAGAACACTATACATTAATACTAATGTACAGTGTTCTGAGAGATTCTATGCGAGGATGTATACATACACATCCTCCCATAAAAGACGAATAAAAACTAAAATACCCTGATTGCTAGGTTACCTTAGGTTACGAGATAAACTGGACAAACCGATATTCCAAAACTATAAAAGATAACAAACTAAGGAATCCTATAAATAAAATACCAATGGTCAAGAAACAAATATTATCAAAATCATTGTTAACTGTAATATCCACAAAATATCAAAGGTGTGTTACCAAATTCAAAGATAATTAGATAGGTATAGCGTCTTCGCAAAAACATTGTTTAAAGCAAAAATCTGTCGTATTTAAAGAACAAAGGCAGTGAGCAGAGGTATACTAAACTGAAAACAACTTATGTCTTCGGTCGCCTACGCTTTACCGGTGGCTGTAACTAATTACCGACTTGTTTCTTGGTATAAAAGCCTACTTAAACTGTTTTGTTATGAACATAGTTGCCTGTTTCGGGAATTAAATTAGAGGTAGCTTGATGGAAATGTTTTGAAAATAACAAAATAGTTTTGTATCACTAGTAGCTATAGGCTGTTAAGGCAATTTTACACATCAATAAATGTTGACGCGTCTGCAACGGCTAAGAATAATGTGCAGCAAGAGATATGTCGAATCATGTGCAGACAGGACAAATATATGTACAGTCACTTGACGATAAAATATTTTTGGCCAGGTGTACTTCATACATCGGCAAGGAGTAAAACGCATTTGCACCTCTGTCTGATGTAAGCTGAAATCTTATGTTATTTCTGCACGTTTTGTATTAAACAAAGAAAGTATGTTTTGTATTACAAACAATGCGAATTTGTTTACAAAAGCCTGATGAATTTATTGCTTTCCAAGACATTCGTCAAGCAGCCAGTAGTATGGATTTAGTCATATCCCATAAAATAGAAAACGTGGCCTTTACATTGTTTTGAATCTGTTGTTGTTTTCGGTTTGTAAAGTATGTACAATATAGTAAACATTCAGTTGGCTTTTTGTAACGTGGTGGTTCGGTTATGGAGCGAAAATTACTGTGTAAATAGTTGGCGAAATGTTAAATAAAATTATTTTCAGTTTATGATAATGTAGTCGCGTTTTCATATTACATCTATGCATTTTATTTTCATACATATATACAACATGTAACAAGTTTAAATGCACATCCTGAAAGTACTTTGTTCAGAATCGGCAACTGAATCCATTTACGTAATTTTTAATATTGTTTATTTTTAGTCTTAAAATAATTAAAATAACGTAAATTGTAGTCACTCATTTTTTAAAAAATTGAGCTATTCGAAAATAAACCTTAAATCAAAGCAGAACGCCTTATTTTTAAATGCATTTGTTAAATGGTTCCACGTTGACTTACACAAACGCACACATTAATACATCACATTTTTTTTTAATTGAGCTATTCGAAAATAAACCTTAAATCAAAGCAGAACGGCTTATTTTCAAATGCATTTGTTAAATGGTTCCACGTTGACTTACACAAACGCACACATTAATACCACACAATAGACGGCAAAAGACAATAGCACACAATTGAACACCAAAATGTCTATCATCCATCTTTCACTAACGTAGGTAATAAACAACGGGAAAGAGCGAGACGTAATATCTCACTCGCGCTGGCGCATGACAAGCGCAGCGGGCGATGCGCTAGACATGTTATGACAAGTACAACCGGGAATATCTATCTGATTCTATCAGTGAGTGCTGTGAAAACCTTTTTAAAGTTCACTTGTTTACAAAATGTGTAATGGTGTATAATTTAATAATTATCAACAAGCCGGTGCCGGTGTGGAATGTTCAACATCATCTTGATGTTGACTTGACACCCCTGGACTTTCTCATTTTGGAGAAATATTAAATCACCCGTTTATTGTGACGAGAGAAAAAGTGCCGAGTAGTTAATTAATTAAGATACTAGCTGCTTTTGAAACAGTGAAAAGATGTGATTTGTGAGGAAATAGTGAAGTTTTGATTTAATCCTGTAAGTTATTTTATTATTCTATTATTGTAAGTATTTAGATTCACAAGACAACTTTAAACACGCCGTTCTTGTTTATTTCTCTCATTGATATTCTTTTACTTTATCGATCAATAATGCTAACTAGGTATGATTAAGTTAAGATAGTCACAATAGTCACTTACGATGTTAAGAAACAATAGATCGTGCATATTAATAACAAACAATAAATGATTCGACCATCCACTCCATAGCCTCAAAGTGTGATGGAAAGAAATACTCATAATATCTTTGGTAATATCAACAGTGGCCGACAAATTGTTCAAACATCATTTTTGTAAACCCTACTCTATCAGAGTGTGGTTTACAGACTGAATTTCATACATTTTGTTATATCGTATCGTGTTTCGTTCCTATCAGATCGCTGTTGTTTGTTTACCATAGCAACCGTTTCGTTTGTGTGCGTGCGCAGATTTAGAGTGACCACGATTTTCACTTTTAATTGAGTTAATACTTTCTTTAAAAAACATTATTTACGCAAATATAAAAAATATTTCAATGCATGCATTATGATTGTAACAAGGTCTTCTAATTGGGGTGTCTGAGGATGTGCGTTATTTCCATTACACGTTGTATATATATATATTGAGTGTCTCTTGTAAAGCAGCTAATACTAATAGCTTTAAGTTCACCTTGCATTGTTCTTCAGTGGTAGTAGATTAAGAAAAAATGAAATCCCTGCTTTCGTTTACTAACACTTTCTTGTGTGTTATTTACAAAATATGATTTTTTAATCCAAAAAAATCACTTTGACGAGCTTATTAATTGATAGTATAGGTGAGGAATTTCGCTGAAATTGGCTGCATGTACGACGCGTAGCTTTAATTAATAGCATCACCTATTTTCTGGCCAGAGGGTTACGACAGGAAATCAAAAATTGTGCAATACACGAACAGTTGTTTTGAGTCTGTCTCTATATTTCAATATTTACCTATTAAACCTGACACTGAATTTATAGACTACCCAGAAGCAAAGTTGTCTCTAACAACGTGAATAGACTATATTAAGTTGCTCTGTTATGTTCTACTCTTACGTATTAAGAAGGATTCAAAACTCTTTATCACTTTCTTCTCTTCTCATCACAAAGTACGCCATAATTCTTCCTAAGACAGTTATATCAACGTGTTCCAAAAAGCCACATAAATTACATTTTTTCATAAGACAAAAAACCCCGTAATACAAATATTTTATATTAATGTATGTGTCGTATATCAATTTTATGTGTATGGGTTGCCACTATCAGTAGGACTCCGTAAAAGGTAACGTAGAACCCCCGCGGCTGTAGGCGATAGACCGACCACATTCAAGGAGGCCACGTGACACGCTTGCCGTATCAAATTTGTCTAGAGTTACCGCAGCCAGGTGGGAAACTGTTGAGAACAGAGTTGCAGTGGAAGCTGTAATACATCCACCTGACCACGATAGACAATTTATCTAAACACTTTTACTGAGGTAGCACAGCGATGAATTATAATCCTAATATTAATAAAATGTCTTACCAACTCGTACTGATGCTGTTCTTGAAGTGGACCTATAGGATTAACTCATAATTTTGGCCAAAATAACAAGAGAATCGAATACCAGAGTCCAGTTCAGCGTAGTCCTTCTCCAGGCACCAAACAGGAATTCACACACGTGTTTTACAAAGTTCAATGTTCAATATATCACCAATGTTCATTAATTTATCACAAACTTTGCCGGAAGTCAAAAGCGGCAGTTGTAAGTATTTACAAGTTAATTCAATTCGCGTTAATTCAAAGGGCGATCAATTTATTACAATATTACAAACGGAGCTAGCCCAAAACCCAAAACGTCTTTTTCTGGAAGGGAGTTGACAGTTCAGTGTAACCATTGTCAGAAATTTTCAATAGACTAAACTAAACGCTACTAATCGATATAATCGAATTGACCTATTACAAATAATATTTCTATTTCAAACATCCACCCGCCCCGGACCGGCCTACCGGTCCGCTAATCAGTTGGTAGACGTGACAATGCTGCAACCGCTCTCCTCAGAATCGAACCGTCCACCAAGACCTCAGCAAATCGGGGAACTCCATCAGCCCCAGTTACCAAACGAAGAATTCGCCCCCTGCGCCATCTGAGTGGCGGAAGGTTAGCCTCCTTGATCAAAATGAGGTCACCAATCTTGGGTGGATCGGTCTTGTCGGTCCACTTAACGCGTTGCTGGAGTATGTGCAAATATTCCAAATTCCAGCGTATATGTGGCTACAAACGCCTTGGTCGTAAGCGAGGAGACCAGTTCTAAGTGTACAGCCTTTGTGGAAAGACAAACAAAAACACACAAATAGGCCTTAACAGTCTTGCTGTTTCGAAGTGTCGACGTTTTCACCAAAAAGGGACCTGCGAAGTCCGTGCCAACACCGTCAAACGTCCGGCTCTCAGTTACGCGATCTGCCGGTAAGTCCCCCATCAAGGGCTGCATGGTAGAAGCCTTGAGCTTATAGCATGGGATGCAGCGAAACACTACACTCCGAATTATTCTTCGGGCAGACAAAATCCAAAACTCGCGTTGCAAACTGGCCAAGAGCGCATTACATCCAGCATGCGAATTTTTTAAGGTGACGGTCAGTTACCAACAAGCGTACCAAATGACCGACCTTAGGTAACAACAGGGGGTGACGTGCCCCGTAAGGGAGGTTGGCGTTCTTGAGACGCCCTCCAACGCGCAAGAGACCCGTTTCGTCCAAAAAGGGGTTCAATTTAGAGACAGCTCCCGACAATTTCGATCTCCCTGATTTAAGGATAGCAATCTCCTTCTCAAAATGGGCCAATTGCACAGAACGAACCTAAAAGGTGAGGGACTCCTGTCGTTCCTGTGGTGAGATAAACGGTGTCAGACGTTTCTGTTGTGGGTGCCTAAAATTAAAAACAAAACGCTTTATCCAAGCAGTGACACCTAACCACTTGTCGAGGGAACTGTAACAATTCAACAAAAAATCGGGGCCGAAGGCGCATTCTACCTTCTCAAGAGCGAGTGTTCGCAGACCCTGCAAATTAGAAGTATTCAAAACTGGCGTTCGAGGCCAATCAATTTCTGGTCGACTCAACCATTCCGGACCCCACCACAGCGAATGACCTATCAAACTAGGCGTCAAGCATCCGCGCGAGGCACAATCAGCGGGGTTGAGCTCACCTGGCACGTGTCTCCAAACAAGCTTGACTTCAGATTTCTGTATTTGGGAGACGCGATTAGCGACAAATACCTCCAAAGTGTGGACAGACGCCTTCAACCAACAAAGAACAATTTGGCTGTCTAACCAGGCGTAGGTCCCATCAATACAAATGCTTTTACCCAAAGTACTGGACACGTGGTTCAATAAGCGTACAAGTAGTGCTGCTCCCGAGAGCTCCAATTTCGGAATGGTCAGAGATGTCCGAAGGGGTGCCACCTTGCTCTTTGCCATGATCAGGGAAACCCTCACCTGACCTGAGGCACTAACTGTGCGCAAGTACACCACGGCCGCGTGACCACGTTCCGAGGCGTCACAAAACCCGTGAAGGGTGGCCTTGTACTTCCCGGGAGGAAGGATGGGACGAGGCAAGGAGATCTCTTTGACGGCAGGAAGTGAGGATACAAAAGAGGTCTATTCCTCAACAAAAGTGCCGTGTAGAGGTTCGTCCCAAGACAATCCTGCTGTCCAAAGCTTCTGCAAGAAGCATTTTGTCCAAAATGTAATTGACAGATCCAACCGTTCGGATCAAAGGTTCTGGCGACAGTAGACAATACGAGACGTTTAGTCCAAGAACATGGCAATTTTAAGTCTACGTTGTTTAGCCGTGTGGTTGACGGCATAGAATACAAGTGTCACCACCCCCTACATATCTTCCCGTGGGTGTCGTAAGAGGCGACTAAGGGATAACACGATGCAAATACCATCTTTGCGTAGAGACGGAAAACTCGACATCAAACCCTATACGACTGCCTCGTTGGTCTCGCGGCATAAATGTGCGCGTGGGATCGTGAGGTCCCGGGTTCGATTCCTGGGTCGGGCAGTGTTATTGGGTTTTTCTTTCACGAAATTCTCAGTAGCAGCACGGAGTCTGGAAATGTGCCCGATACGGCAATAGGCTCGCCCCTTATTACGTGGGACTAAAGTATATCTGGCGAAAAGTGGGTGTAGAAATACACCTCTGCCTACCCCTTCGGGGATAAAAGGCGTGACGTTATGTATGTATGTATGTATGTATGTTGTACGTAAAGATGTCTTGGACTGGTCTGTACTGAACGCCGAGAACAGCCATCATGGCGGGGTTGTCAACAATCTCAAACAAATGTGGATCCTGCTGATGATCCTCTGGCAAGCCTTCCAAAAGCGCTGGTGAGTTGGAAATCCATTTGCGCAACTCATAACCAGCGGAGGCCAAAATACCTATCAATTCGTCCCGCAGGAGGATCGCCTCGTCCGCTGTGGAGGCGCTCGAGCAAATGTCATCGACGTAAATATCGTCTTTCAAGATGGCGGAGGCTCGTGGGAAACGTAAGCCTTCGCGGTCTGCGAGCTCCCAAAGAGAACGTATTGCCAAGTAGGGGCTTGACCTTAACCCGTACGTATTAGTATTGAGCTCGTAGACGGCCATGGGATCACGAGGAGACTCTCTCCAAAGGATCAGCTGGAAGCGACGGTCATCAGGGTGGACAATCGTCTGCCTAAACATCATTTTTATATCAGCCACAAAGACAACCTGATGTCTTCGGAAGCTGGTGATGACGTCACAAAGGTCTTTGACCAACTTGGGACCAGAATGCAAGCACTGGTTCAAGGATACGCCTGTTGAAGTCTGCGCAGAACCATCAAACACTGTGCGCAGCTTGCCAGACGATGGCTTCAATACCGCATGATGCGGGAGAAAGTAATGCTCCACCGAACGCCAATCCAAATTTGACTCAGACATGTGTCCCAATTGTTCATATTCTCTCATGAACTCAATGTACTTCTGCCTGAGCTCCGGATCACGACCCATGCGACGCTCCATAGCCAACAATCTCTTTTCGGCTAAAGGTCGTGACTCACCAAGCGGAGGCCGAACAGACAGAAAGGGTAGCCTCGTATTGATCCGACCAGAACGGAGTCGACCAGTGTTGTTCTGGAAGAACAGCTCGCACTCCTTATGTTCTGGATTCAATCGGGCAGCTTGAAGGGGCTCCTCCACTTCCCAAAACCTCTGAACTGCATCAGAGAGAGCGGAGCCTACAGCCAACAAATTATCAAGTTTGGGTGGAGGGGGTCCCTAGGTACAGGTCCCATCAAAGCAAATCCAAATATGGTCGGGATGGTAGTCAAACCATTTGGCACCAAGACCCGTTTCCCACCAATCAAAATTCCACCTAGGACATCAGAGCCAATCAACAAATCGATTTGTCCCGGTGTGTCAAATTTGGGGTCTGCCAGTTCCAATCCCGATGTCAAATTCACCACAGCAGCAGGTAGCTGCTTCAGTGGGTGCATACCCAAAATATTCTTCAACACAATAGCCGAGGTTTTAATCCTCGGGTGTGAAGATTCAACAGGGCCAAACAAAACCTTAACTTGCCCTTCAACATTAGAGGCTACGTCACCTATGCCCCGTATACAATTCGGAAAAGAGCCCATATTTAATTTAACCTGCCCTACCAAATAAGTGGAAACAATGCAACCTTGTGAACCTGTGTCCAATATAGCACGGACAACAACAGAGGTCCCCGTGGGTCCCCAGACCCTAACAGCAACCGTTGGTAGGATAACGGTCTCAATGGGGGAGGTTGGCGTTATAGGGCAGGGGTCAATGACCTATTGTTGCCTGGGCGGCGACCGTTGGCCAGGACCAGGCAAATCAAAATGGGGGTGCGGCTTGAAGTCCTCAAAGGCGCGATGACTCGATCCGCGCGCCATCTGTGGGGGGTCATAAAACGAGGTGGGCGCGAGTCAAGGCGGGGACGCTCCGCCAAAGGAGGGGAATACCTGGGGCAGCAGTCATGGTGCTGGTGACGCTGAACAGCACATTCAGGTGCGCGAGAGAGAGGAGGCGTGCGCACGCTACGGTTCTCCAAGCGGGGCGAGTGGCGATCAATTGAGCGAGGTGACTCTCGGCTACGCGCCGGTGAGCCTCGGCTGCCACCTTCAAAACACCCGCCCGTGCGCAGCGTCAGCTGGTTGGACAAGCGGCCAACCTCTCTGGCATTCATACAGAGAATGTCCAAATGCTATCCTCCACAGTGAGGACAGGGGCGAGAGTTTGGGCAGTCTCGCTGGTAGTGGGACCCCAAGCAAAAGAAGCAAAGGCGGCGGGCATTCGCGATGCGCCTACGAGAGGCGACATGAAGGTCCAAAAATGCCCTGCAACTGGCCGTTCTGTGCCCCGTGACCTTGCAGTAAGAGTATTTCGCTGGGCTCTGCGTGACTGCAAAGCGAGGAGGGCACCGGTCAACATTGGCTCGGGTGTGAACGCGAGCCTGCTCCTTGACCTTGGGCGGCTGCGTCTTAGCCGGCGTGTCACCACCGGAGTTGTCCAAGACCCGGCACTCTTTCTCCAGGAACCTCTCCAGGTCAACAATGGGGGGCAGATGGGTCGCGCTATTCCCACCAAAGCGCTGTTCAAAACGCGACCTCAGGTCGGCAGGCAGCTTTTTCAGCACAATGTGCACCAATAGATAGGACCATTGGTCCACGGGCAGGTCAAGGCACTTAATTGCGTTGATGGCCACCAAAAGCGGGTTCAAAACTTGGGTGCGCAACCCGGAGACCCGGGTGAGCGTGGGCAAACCCAAAATCTGCTCGATGTGCGTGTCGGCGAGGCCACGCTTATTATGGTACCTACGGGTGATTAGGTCCCGAGCCGTCTGGTACGCCTCGTCAGACACGGGCAGATGCTGGATGAGGCCCTTGGCCTCCCCATCCAGAGCCGACATCAAATAGGCCAACTTTTGTGCCGGCCGAAGGTCAGCCCTATCATTGACCAGGCTGTCAAACAAATTAACGAAGCCCAGGTATCTTCCTAGGCAGCCATCAAAATGGGGGAGGTCCAAAGTAGGGAGCCTACTCACCAGCCCCGGTGCTGACCTAGGAAGCTCCTGCTTCAGGCCGGGTTGCCCTTCCCTATCGGCAACTAGTTGTCTCGCACTATTGGAGACAGCATCATACAGGTCTAAGACCTGGGCATAGTCTTCGCTGACCTTATTTCGCTGGTCAGCTGTGAAATCATTGACTGACACTTCGAGACAGCAAGCGCTGAAAGTGCGGAATTGCTGTTCCACACTTGCCAGGCGATCATCGATCCGTTCTTACCTTTGTAGTAAGGCCTGCTGGCGATCAGGCCGGCTCACTAAGGCACTGGCCGAGGCAAACCAGCGCAAATCTGATACTATAGCACCAGCAGACGCACGCAAGTCCTTGATAGCTGACATAATCAAATTTCAAAAGAGCCCGGACAAGCGTTAAATAATATTAACAATCAAATTATTTTTTCTCAATTCTTTGAAACCAACAAAGTATTAGCCTGTTTACTGCTGGTACAAGCAAGGGACAGGTATCTACTGTCCAACAAAATTAATAGTTTCAATATATATTGACACAAAACAAAGTCAAAGTTATCAAAAGTTGAAACTTCAAATAAGTTAATTAAAGTTATATATTCAAATAAATTAACTTATTACTTGCAACAGACAGACTGGCTGTGTTATTTGAGATATACAATAGTAAGTAAGTACAGAATATGTGTTACCTAACAATATTATCTATATATTATAACAAGGTTTAGCAATGTAAGATTCAAACTTAATATATCAATATATGCAATAAACTAAATCAATTGATACATAATTATAACTGATATGTATTCAATCAAAGTGACTTATTAATAGTAACAGCAACAAATCTATGCTAGATTTCAACAATTTAAATCAAATAATTACTGATTGAGGTTATGTATGACAATGTGTTTCAAGTTATGTAGGTCAACTTATACAAATAAATAATATGTATTTTAGGCAAAAACTGACCTGACAAACACTACAATACTGTCTACAAGGTGATAAGATACAAGCTTCTACCAATCTGAGTTTATACTCAGTAATGCAACAGCGGCTAAATTTCAACTACAGCTCTGCACCAAAAATTATGTCTAAAGTTACCGCAGCCAGGTGGGAAACTGTTGAGAACAGAGTTGCTGTGGAAGCTGTAATACATCCACCTGACCACGATAGACAATTTATCTAAACACTTTTACTGTGGTAGCACAGCGATGAATTATAATCCTAATATTAATAAAATGTCTTACCAACTCGTACTGATGCTGTTCTTGAAGTGGACCTATAGGATTAACTCATAATTTTGTCCAAAATAACAAGAGAATCAAATACCAGAGTCCAGTTCAGCGTAGTCCTTCTCCAGACACCAAACAGGAATTCACACACGTGTTTTACAAAGTTCAATGTTCAATATATCACCAATGTTCATTAATTTATCACAAACTTTGCCGGAAGTCAAAAGCGGCAGTTGTAAGTATTTACAAGTTAATTCAATTCGCGTTAATTCAAAGGGCGATCAATTTATTACAATATTACAAACGGAGCTAGCCCAAAACCCAAAACGTCTTTTTCGGGAAGGGAGTTGACAGTTCAGTGTTACCATTGTCAGAAATTTTCAATAGACTAAACTAAACGCTACTAATCGATATAATCGACTTGACCTATCACAAATAATATTTCTATTTCAAACAAAATTGTTTCTTCAACCTGTTGTGTATTCATAAGGTCCTAGTACGTTAAGATATGATATTGCGTACTGTAATATGCCAAAAGGTCAAGGTGCTACGAAGTTGGCAATTGGGATAAATGTGAAAGAGTAGCGCAAAGAACACGACAAACATATATGTACATTATATAATACGAAGCTACCAAATTAAAAATAATGACGACGAGAGATAAAGATGGTTGGCGCAGCGGGGGTGCAAACGACTGCTACGCCGAAGGTCGCGGGTTCGATTCCCGCTTAAGTCAAACATTTGTGTGCATGAACATGGATGTTTGTCTTGGTCTGGGTGTTTCTATGTATAATAAGTATGTACGTATTTACAAAAAAAAGTATATATGTATGTTCAACCATTATCTAGTACCCATAGTACAAGCTCTTCTTAGTTTTACTAGATGGTGTTGTGTGAATATGGTAGAATATTATTAAAACAAGATTAATTTAATTTAGCAAAAATATTTAGGGCTTTATGCTCAAAAGTTTAATAATACAAAACGTCCCGTAACGAAAACTGTTTATCTGTATGTAAAAAAACTATTACGTTACTGTCTGACTGACAGACAAGCACAGCAAAAACTATTGGGCATAAGAAGCTGAAATTTCGCATGTATGTTTGTTCTTTGGAGACTGTAGGGATGCATTAAAAAGGCATTTCTTAAACTGCCCACGGGACTTACCCGGGCAGAAACGATTGATTAAAATTAAAAATTGTGCTTGCTGAAAAGTGCTACTCACAGTGCTTAATAAAAAGCAACCTATTTGTTAGTTCGTTTCCCTCTTCAATAGATTGCACGTATGTAGGTGAAATGATCGTTGAAATCTACGGAGATGGATTAAATGCCGAGGGGAATAATCCATTACATTTTTTACTTTTAGTATGATTTCTATTTGCCGTTTAGAAATACATCTCATATCGTTGGCTGTTTTTAAGCTCATAACGTCACATTACAGGACTGACTTCTGATTTTTGTTCAATACATTTTTATTTGTAATATTTTTAACAGTGCATCAAAAATCTTATGTTACACTAGTGAAAGAATAAAGTTTTTTAGTGTGACACGCTGAAGCGTGTTAAAACTTTATTTTTTCACTTAAATAATAATGCGCAACAAATATGCCGATCGTTTTACAAAAATATAATTTATTATGAAAAGTCTCATTCGCTCGGGAAACTTATCCACTCGGAAAATTGAATATATTATGATAGGTTTTCTCGTGAACCTTCACCCAAAAATAGCTAAAATATGAAATTTAACGCTAAGATATTTAATAGAAAGGATTGTTTTTATTATTAGAGATTTGCAACGGTCAATAAACAGGTGTTCGTCATGAAATATTTTAGTATAAAGGTATGTCCCAATTTGAATTACTCGAACAAAACAGTAGTGACAATGGCACTGCTACTACATCATAAGAGTTTCGTGAATTCCGCATATCGAAACCAAACTTGCGCTGTATACCTATTAGTAAATAGATTGGTTTTAGTATAACAGATTACTAGAGGACCCGTGCTGCTTTACAGCATATTTTAATATTATAAAAAAGCTCTTACATTTAAGTATGATGAGTACATTGTAGCCTTCTCTAATAAGTAAAACGATGATATCCTTACCAAAAATATAATATATCATAAAACTTCTTTTCTCCCAACATTGGCTTTACGTTGCACCTTAGGAATCGTGAAATTTCCACCTTGGCATTACTGAATGGTTTGCCGCGCAATAGGGATATATATAATATGTATAACTGCACATTGACGAAAGAAAGTTCTTCAATATGACTGTGCTGCCCTACCATTCTTTCCATTAGGACACTGTAATGTCCTTCGTCCAGGTGCCCAGAAAATAGCAAGTTATGAACAATTTCGCCAGTACCATAGTCAGTAATCGTATTACTGTTTTCCAGGTGAACTCTGAATTGACACTCGGGATATAGCTCACTTACACTCTGAAGTTCAGCATGCCCTGCGTACTGTCCATTGGCACCCATCACATGTTTGTAATCTGTTGCATTTGTAATGGTCTGGCTATATGCTTCGTCCGCAACAGTGAAGTTACTATATACATCCCACTTATTGAAAATGTTATCAGCAGTGGCCAAACGAATTTCATAATGTTTATTCTCACTTCCATATAAACAATAAGAAATTGCGCGGAATAAGCAATTATCGTCACCAAGAATCGAAATCATTTGAAAATTGTTGATGGTAGAATTAATCAAATCAGAACCCGTTTCCACCCGTATTTTTTTAGCAGTAGGAGGACCATCCGGTACCAAATCTCCAACAGGGCCGTCATTGACCAAGATTCTTTGTTCAAACTTTCTCCGAGCATTTTTCAATTTCCTTCCAAGGACCATCATTATAATTGAAAACACAACTACTCACAAAAAATACGTGATTAAATCCGAAACATAACTAACTTACGCTAACTTCACTTTTTTCTTTATCTGTCAATAGTGTATTATCAAAATTAAAAGTATAGATAAATAACTTTTTTTTATAAGTAAGAAAATAGGTTTTATTTCTGTTATCCAGCTAAATATTTCTGTGAGAAGCACGATTTATTTAGTTTTGTGTATGGGTGTGATTAATCCATCATAATTTAGAAATGTAATAATGACGTTTACCTATAGTTTTGGTTAAAATTGTACTTTTGGTAGGAATGGTAGCTTTGGTAGCAATCGTAAGTAACATTGCTACCAAAACTACAATATATGCCAAAATTCAATTTCTACCAAAACTACTATTCCTACCGAAAATACTATTCCTATCAAAACTACTATTTGTATCAAAACTACTAATCTTACTAACACAACCATTTCTAATTTTTTTTTTAAACTACCATTTCTACCAAAACCGCCGGTGCTGTCAAAAGTACCTACCCTTTCTCTCAAAACTACTATTATTACCAAAGCTACAATTTCTACCATAACTACCACTTGTAATAGCATAATTATATGACAATAGTACTATGAACCGCTGTAATATGTTCGACATAAAAAAAAATTAAGATGCCCTAAGAAAGTCCGTAATTTAAAAACACAAAAATTTTCCTTACATAAAACGTAAGGAAAATTCCTCAACATCAGAGATCAGTTCACCCAACATTAAGGGTTAACTGGTAAACGGTTTTTCCTGGCAGTTACCGCAAGGAACTTATTAGATGCCATAAAAATATTTTTGAATTTAGAACCGTCCATGTAGAGAGAAATCAATGGAATCTTAAGAAATTTATAGGAAAATATTGAAAAATAAGTTCAATGTCCACACCTATCTTCCTTCAAACTTACCCAATTTAAATGAACATACCATCAAATGAAAGAACTCTTTTCAGCGCGTGTTTTAGGCCTATAACGAAACGCCTATCTCAATGAGAACCAGATATATAGAAGCAGAAAGTCATTGACTACGGCTACGAAAACGTAAGAAATGTATGGGAGAAAAGTGTCTTTGCTTATAACATGATGAATGTGCAAGTTAGGTAATTTCTAATGCTTGATGACAAATCTATGCAGCGAGAGCTTTCATTTAAAAAAAAATCATGCGAATCGGTTGCGTAGAACGGGCTGGCCGACTCGTATTATAAAACACAAATTCTTTTAATATATAGATTGTGCGCTGTTATACAAAAATGATAGAAGTGATACGACCAACAGGATTGGATTGCAAAAGAGCTCTTAATTTGGCTTGTGAACTTACGGGCTTAGGTAACCAGGAGAAAATGGCCAGCAGACAGAAATGTGGTCCACACAACAAAGGTCTATTTGACGGCAGTGCTGTTGCCATAAAGTGAGAAAGGGCTCTCTGACTCTGCAAAGACTATAGTAGAGCTCTAGATGCTAGCCGATTCAATGTGACACTGCGGAACAGTTGTCACGGAGGGCATCTCACTCACTGAACGAAACGCAATAGTACTGTTACTTTACGGCGATGTTCTTTCACGGTCAAGCCGGCCCGACCCATTCTTGTTGAAATCAGCCAAGCTCTAGTACCTATGCATAGTTATACTACACATGTACCTGTGACTATATGTCCAGGCATTCATTTAAACCTCTTACCTTATGCAGCGAAATGTAGATGTAAATTCCTCTACTTGTGATTAAAGCTTAGTCTATGTAGTTAATGTCTTTTATTTCTCCCATTCAAGGAACAAAAGCCGTTATTATTGCCATTTTTTAGTGACAAATATTATCATCATCAGCCCTGTATAGGTACAATATGTTGATCTGCATTTGCAAAATATTTTAATAATACAACATAGACAGTATACTGATTAACCTAAAATTATTTCAAACAGTGTGTGGTGATATAAGATCCTATTTTCAATAAATATTAGTTAAATAGGTAGTAAATCAGAATAAACTGTTGGATCTAGCAAAATAAGACTATATCGCGCAGTTACTGTAGATACGTGTGCTTGCGTCTGTTAGGCACCTGCAATGGCGATCAGCTGAGCGGCGGCGGCGGTCAAAACACCGAGTTAATTCTCAAAGTGCATGATGACGAAATTTGTTTTAAAACTATTAGGGATTATTTTTTCATGTATTTGTATTCAGTTAAAGTAGTATATTCACACATTAAAATATTTTGCAAATGTAAATCAACACCCTGTATACATAAACTGTCCCACTGCTGGGCACGGGACCTCTTCTCACTATGAGAAGGGTAAGACCATAGACCACCGCTCTGGCCAAGTGTGGGTTGGCAGACTTCACATGTCTCTCGAGAACATTATGGAGAATTCTCCGACATGCAGGTTTCCTCACGATGTTTTCCTTCACCGTTTAGAAAGTGATAATGAATAGTACTATATTAATATTATTATTCAATTAAATTCTGTCATTTTTATGATGAGCTCATTAATTTGTAATCGATTCAAAACGTGCCTATAATTTCAGTTTTGTATAAACAATGATGTTCTCATTTATTGTCCAGTAGAACTGTTGAAACGGCAAAATGTCCATTCATTTATATTATTATGATAATTTGCTAATTAGAGTACTAGGCTTTTGGAACTGGCCATTCAGATAATGAGTCATTCAGATGTTTAACGTTAAGAGAATTGGACATTACGGAAACATGTCGTTTTGCGTCTCGGTTTTACCATTTTGAGAATTAGGCCTAGACATATATATTATATTTGAATAACTCTCTCCTTGAGAGTTGGCGTAAGCTATAAATTGTAATGATAAATGAGTGTATATAATGGATGTACAAAACAATCATTCGTTCAATTATATTTTTATAAAGCAGAAATAGGTTCGTGCCAAAAAATTCACTCGAGGACAGTGTTTACAATCTAAAACACTGCGTGATACAGTTATCGTAGAGTTCAATGCAAGTAAAATTCTACACGCGCAACGTGCCAAAATAAGGAAGCATCTATTTGTGTAACATAGAAATGATTTCAATAGTAATCCCAAGTCCAGTTTACATGACTGTGTAGAGATTACGATTTTATAAGATTTTTTTGTAAAAGATAACTTGCTCGTGTGATTAACTTCTTTATAATTTTCTGCTATTTTCTTTACGTGATTTGTTCCTGTGAACTATAAATATACTATATTTTCTTCGTACAAATATTAGACCATAAACCTCCGGTAGGCTTTTAGAAATCTGAAGAGGGTTTACAGAATTAAAGTGTGACGTATAGAGACCAGTTTTCTTTAGCTTTCTAATATATACCATAGCCATTCAAAAGGAAATCAAGCTTTATCTTAAATTCTGCTTGACCGATTCTTATCCAACATGTATGTTTGAAATAGAAATAGTTTATATGATAAGTCAAGTCGATCATATCGATTTAGTAACGTTTAGTTTAGTCTATTGTAAAATTTGACTATGGTCACACTGAACTGTCAACTTCCGCTTGCCTTGAAAAATTAACACGTTGTCGTCTCGTAAAATCATCGCCTTTTTGAAAGCACATGGTTAAACCAGCTTCGCGAATTGTATTGTGAAATCTTATAAATTGCCGCTATTTGATTTACCCGGCAAAAGTTGAGTTGAACATTGACATTTGTAAAACTGTAATTGTGAATCCTGTAAACGTGCCTCCTGCCCTCGTGTCAAGACGGAGAGGACATCAAGTTGGGAGGAACAGCTAAGTAGATAATTCATTCAATCTATCGTGGCCACCTTAGTTTTGTTTGTTTTTCCCTAACTTAGTTCCAGGCCTGACATCAGTGAACATACAGGTAATTGTACATTATAATTTGTCATCGCTGAGAATCTCAGTAATATATGTCAGACATTTGATTGCTTTAGAACAACTGGATGAATATAAATTAGCTTCCACTGTGCCTACAAACAATTCCCAGTCTTTCTAGCCAAACTCTAGACATAATTTTTGGTGCAGAGCTGTAGTTGAAACTTAGCCGTTGATTGTATCTAAACTCAGATTGGTATTGTATAAGCTTGTATCTGAGCTATATATTCATTGTTAATGTTGTTGTGGTGTTCCCAGGTTAGTGTTGTTTAAAATACATCATATTTATTGTATTGATTGACCTGCATAACTTGAAACACATGTCATACTTAACCTCAATCAGTAATTGTTTGACTTGTATTGTTGAAATCTAGCAATAATTAGTTGTTGCTAGCATTAACAAGTCAGTTTGTTTGGATACATAACAGCTGTATGTATCAATAAATTTAGTAAATTTAGTTTATGTCATAATTATATTAAGTTTGAAACATTACTTATAACAACCAAACTTTTGATAAACCTTTGTTTTGTTACAATATATAGATAATATTGTTAGGTAACACATATTCTGTGTTTAATTACTATTGTATATCACAAATAACACAGTGAGCTTTGTAACGTAAAAAGGACCTTTCGGGTGTGTGCTGTTACGCTATCCCTACTAGGGTGTGTTTAAATGAGAAACGTGGTTAAATGTTACAATAAAAATTGATTTAATTGCCAATTAATTTTTGACATCATTTAGCAAGCGTTACCTTAATGAAAAAAATTACTATTTATATGATATTAAGAAAAGTTTACACAGGGTCGCGTGGTTCGGCGAGGGGTGGGTTGATGTGGAGAATCCTGCTGCCGGTTCGTCCAGGAGAGGTGGTCAACTTATCTCGGAGCTGTAGCCGCCGCAAAAGGGAAAGCGCGAAGCCAACGCATCCGCTTTTATAGAGGCTCGCAGTGCGGTGGGGGCGCAGGTGCAAGCGGCCGAGAGGTGGTGTCCTCTCGACGTCACAGCGACGTCACAGCGACGTCACAGCTTGTCTGTTGCAAATAATTAATTAACTTATTTGAAGTTTCGACTTTTGATAACTTTGACTTTGTTTTGTGTCAATATATATTGAAACTATTAATTTTGTTGGACAGTAGATACCTGTCTCTTGCCTGCACTTGCAGTAAACAGGCTAATACTTTGTTGGTTTCAAAGAATTAACAAATATTAAGTTTTGATTGTTAATATTATTTAACGCTTGTCCGGGCTCTTTTGAATTTTGATTATGTCAGCTATCAAGGACTTGCATGCGGCTGCTGGTGCTATTGCATCAGATTTGCGCTGGTTTGCCTCAGCCAGTGCCTTAGTGAACCGTCTTGATCGCCAGCAGGCCTTACTACAAAGGTACGAGCGGATCGATGATCGCCTGGCAAGTGTGGAACAGCGATTCCGCACTTTCAGCACTTGCTGTCTCGAAGTGTCAGTTAATGACTTTACCGCTGACCAGCGAAATAAGGTCAGCGAAGACTATGCCCAGGTCTTAGACCTGTATCATGCTGTCTCCAGTAGTGCAAGACAACGAGTTGCCGATAGGAAAGGGCAACCCGGCTTGAAGCAGGAGCTTCCTAGGACAGCACCGGGGCTGGTGAGCAGGCTCCCTACTTTAGACCTCCCGCATTTCGATGGCTGCCTAGGAAGCTACCTGGGCTTCGTAAATTTGTTTGACAGCCTGGTCAATGATAGGACTGACCTTCGGCCGGCACAAAAATTGGCCTATTTGATGTCGGTTCTGGATAGGGAGGCCAAGGGCCTCATCCAGCATCTGCCCGTGTCTGACGAGGCGTACCAGACGGCTCGAGACCTAATTACCCGTAGGTACAATAACAAGCGTGGTCTCGCCGACATGCATATTGAACAGATTTTGAGTTTACCCACGCTCACCCGGGTCTCTGGGTTGCACACCCAACTGTTGAACCCGCTTTTGGTGGCCATCAACGCACTTAAGTGCCTTGACCTGCCGTGGACCAATGGTCCTATCTATTGGTGCACATTGTACTTAATTTAGACCGTTATCCTGCCAACGGTTGCTGTTAGGGTCTGGGGAACCACGGGGACCTCTGTTGTTGTCCGTGCTATATTGGACACAGGTTCACAAGGTTACATTGTTTCCACTTATTTGGTAGGGCAGGTTAAATTAAATATGGGTTCTTTTCCAAATTGTATACGGGGCATAGGTGACGTAGCCTCTAATGTTGAAGGGCAAGTTAAGGTTTTGTTTGGCCCTGTTGAATCTTCAAACCCGCGGATTAAATCCTCGGCTATTGTGTTGAAGAATATTTTGGGTATGCATCCACAGAAGCAGCTACCTGCTGCTGTGGTTAATTTGAGATCGGGATTGGAACTGGCAGACCCCAAATTTGACACACCGGGACAAATCGACTTGTTGATTGGCTCTGATGTCCTCGGTGGAGTTTTGATTGGTGGGAAACGGGTCTTGGTGCCAAATGGTTTGACTGCCATCCCGACCATATTTGGATTTGCTTTGATGGGACCTGCACCTAGGGACCCCCCTCCACCCAAACTTGATAATTTGTTGGCTGTATGCTCCGCTCTCTCTGATGCGGTTCAGAGGTTTTGGGAGGTAGAGGAGCCCTTTAAGCTGCCCGTTTGAATCCAGAACATGAGGAGTGCGAGCTGAATAACACTGGTCGACTCCGTTCTGGTCATCATTACGAGGCGACCTTTTCTGTCTGTTCGGCCTCCACTTGGTGAATCACGACATTTAGCCGAAAAGAGATTGTTGGCTATGGAGCGCCGCATGGGTCGTGATCCGGAGCTCAGACAGAAGTACATTGAGTTCATGAGAGAATATGAACAGTTGGGACACATGTCCGTGTCAAATTTGGATTGGCGTTCGGTAGAGCATTACTTTCTCCCGCATCATGCGGTATTGAAGCCATCGACGGGCAAGCTGCGCACAGTGTTTGATGGTTCTGCGCAGACTTCAGCAGGCGTATCCTTGAATCAGTGCTTGCATTCTGGTCCCAAGTTGGTCAAGGACCTTTGTGACGTCATCACCAGCTTACGACGACATCAGGTTGTCTTTGTGGCCGATATAAAAATGATGTTGAGGCAGACGATTATCCACCCTGATGACCGTCGCTTCCAGCTGATCCTTTGGAGAGAGTCTCCTCGCGATCCCATGGTCGTCTACGAGCTCAATACTAATACGTACGGGTTAAGATCGAGCCCCTACTTGGCAATACGTTCTCTTTGGGAGCTCGCAGACCGCGAAAGCTTACGTTTCCCACGAGCCTCCGCCATCTTGAAGGACGATATTTACGTCGATGACATTTGCTCGGGCGCCTCCACAGCGGACGAGGCGATCCTCCTGCGGGACGAATTGAGAGGTATTTTGGCCTCCGCTGGTTATGAGTTGCGCAAATGGATTTCCAACTCACCAGCGCTTTTGGAAGGCCTACCCGAGGATCACCAGCAAGATCCACATCTATTTGAGATTGTTGATAACCCCGCCTTGATGGCTGTTCTCGGCGTCCAGTACAGACCAGTCCAAGACATCTTTACGTATAACGTAGACTTGAAATTGCCTTGTTCTTGGATTAAACGTCTCGTGTTGTCGACTGTCGCCAGGACCTTTGATCCGAACGGTTGGATCTGTCCAGTTATAATTTGGGCAAAATGCTTCTTGCAGAAGCTTTGGACAGCAGGATTGTCTTGGGACGAACCTCTACACGGCACTCTTGTTGAGGAATGGACCTCTTTTGTATCCTCACTTCCTGCCGTCAACGAGATCTCCTTGCCTCGTCCCATCCTTCCTCCCGGGAAGTACAAGGCCACTCTTCACGGATTTTGTGACGCCTCGGAACGTGGTCACGCGGCCGTGGTGTACTTGCGCACAGTCAGTGCCTCAGGTCAGGTGAGGGTTTCCCCGATCATGACGAAGAGCAAGGTAGCACCCCTTCGGATATCATTGACCATTCCGAAATTGGAGCTCTCGGGAGCAGCACTACTTGTACGCTTATTGAACCACGTGTCTAACACTTTGGGTAAAAGCATTTGTATTAATGGGACTTACGCCTGGACAGACAGCCAAATTGTTCTTTGTTGGTTAAAGGCTTCTGTCCACACCTTGGAGGTATTTGTCGGTAATCGCGTTTCCCAAATCCAGAAATCCGAAGTCAAACTTGTTTGGAGACACGTGCCAGGTGAGCTCAACCCCGCTAATTGTGCCTCGCGCGGATGCTTGACGCCTAGTTTGAAAGGCCATTCGCTGTGGTGGGGTCCGGAATGGTTGAGTCGACCAGAAATTGATTGGCCTCGAACGCCAGTTTTGAATACTTCTAATTTGCCGGGTCTACGAACACTCGCTCTTGAGAAGGTGGAATGCGCCTTCGACCCCGATTTTTTGTCGAATCGTTACAGCTCCCTCGACAAGTTTTTAGGTGTCCCTGCTTGGATAAAGCATTTTGTTTTTAACTTTAGGCACCCACAACAGAAACGACTGACACCGTTTATCTAAGAAGAAACGACAGGAATCCCTCACCTTCTGGGTTCGTTCTGTGCAATTAGCGCATTTTGAGAAGGAGATTGCTATCCTTAAGTCAGGGAAATCGAAATTGTCGGGAGCAATATCTAAATTGAACCCCTTTTTGGACGAAACGGGTCTCTTGCGCGTTGGAGGGCGTCTCAAGAACGCCAACCTCCCTTACGGGGCACGTCACCCCCTGTTGTTACCTAAGGTCGGTCATTTGGTACGCTTGTTGGTAACTGACCGTCACCTTAAAAATTCGCATGCTGGTTGTAATGCGCTCTTGGCCATTTTGCAGCGCGAGTTTTGGATTTTGTCTGCCCGAAGAATTATTCGGAGTGTGGTCTTTCGCTGCATCCCTTGCTATAAGCTCAAGGCTTCTACCATGCAGCCCTTGATGGGAGACTTACCGTCAGATCGCGTAACCGAGAGCAAGACGTTTGACGGTGTTGGTACGGACTTCGCTGGTCCCTTTTTGGTGAAAATGTCGACACTTCGAAACAGCAAGACTGTTAAGGCCTACTTGTGCGTTTTTGTTTGTCTTTCCACAAAGGCCGTTCATTTAGAACTCGTCTCCTCGCTTACGACCGAGGCGTTTGTAGCCACATTTGACAGATTTGTATCCCACAGAGGGCTGCCTTCCTTGATCCGCTCTGATTGCGGCACTAACTTTAAGGGCAAGTATAATTATTTGAATGAGGTTGTTAATTTTCTTGAAACCAACAATGCTGATATAGGTGATAGGCTTGCCCGACGTGGGATAAATTGGTTGTTTTCCCCACCAAATTGTCCACACTGGGGTGGTATATTTGAGGCCGCCGTAAAATCGGCCAAAACACACTTGCGCAGGACAATCGGTGAATCTGTCCTTACATTTAAGGAGCTCGCAACTGTGTTTTGTAAGATTGAGGCCGTTTTGAACTCTCGGTCGTTGTGCCCGATCTCCTCAGATCCGAATGATTTGGAGGCCCTTACGCCGGGCCATTTTTTGATTGGTCGCCAACTTGTTGCCTTGCCTGAGTACCCCTACATTGATACGAGACCTGGTCGTCTCTCGCATTTTGAATTGGTACGCCAGATTACTCAGAGCTTTTGGAAACGCTGGAATTTCGAATATTTGCACATACTCCAGCAACGCGTTAAGTGGACCGACAAGACCGATCCACCCAAGATTGGAGACCTCGTTTTGATCAAGGAGGCTAACCTTCCGCCACTCCGATGGCGCAGGGGGCGCATTCTTCATTTCGTAGCTGGAGCTGATGGAGTTCCCCGATTTGCTGAGGTTTTGGTGGACGGTTCGATTTTGAGGAGAGCGGTTGCAACATTGTCACGTCTACCAACCGATTAGCGGACCGGTAGACCGGTCCGGCGCGGGTGGATGTTTGAAATAGAAATAGTTTTTATGATAAGTCAAGTCGATCATATCGATTTAGTAACGTTTAGTTTAGTCTATTGTAAAATTTGACTATGGTCACACTGAACTGTCAACTTCCGCTTGCCTTGAAAAATTAACACGTTGTCGTCTCGTAAAATCATCGCCTTTTTGAAAGCACATGGTTAAACCAGCTTCGCGAATTTTTTTTTTTTTTTTTTTTTACAACTTTTTTAAATTTGACGTTTATTTATTTATTTATTTATTGATAGGAAACTCAACAGCTTGTTTACAAAGGTACATTATATGGTAACAATGTGACATGGGATTCTAAAGCCCATTACAGAGTTTCACAGCATGCATTATACAAACCAGAAAGTGGCGAAAAAGGGTAACTAAATATAAAAATTAACTAAAACATAAACATAAATTAACATCTAGTAATCCGGAAAATAATAATAACAATAATAAAGTGCTATATGTATGTGCGTGCTAACCCTACAACAGTGCTGAGATATCATCTTGGGATCAGTGACAGCTGCTAACCCTACAACAGTGCTGAGATATCATCTTGGGATCAGTGACAGCTGATAAGCTAGTAACTCTGTTAGCTGTGCGCAAACATACTCAAATGAATACATATATTAAGTTGAAACAAGCTTTTGTGCTATATGTATGTGCGTGCTAACCCTACGACAATGCTGAGATATCATCTTGGGATCAGAGACAGCTGAGAAGCTAGTAACTCTGTTAGCTGTGCGCAAACATACTTAAATGAATACATATATTAAGTTGAAACAAGCTTTTGTGCTATATGTATGTGCGTCCTAACCCTACGACAATGCTGAAATTTTATTGTATTGTGAAATCTTATAAATTGCCGCTATTTGATTTACCCGGCAAAAGTTGAGATGAACATTGACATTTGTAAAACTGTAATTGTGAATCCTGTGAACGTGCCTCCTGCCCTCGTGTCAAGACGGAGAGGACATCAAGTTGGGAGGAACAGCTAAGTGGATAATTCATTCAATCTATCGTGGCCACCTTAGTTTTGTTTGTTTTTCCCTAACTTAGTTCCAGGCCTGACATCAATGAACATACAGGTAATTGTACATTATAATTTGTCATCGCTGAGAATCTCAGTAATATATGTCAGACATTTGATTGCTTTAGAACAACTGGATGAGTATAAATTAGCTTCCACTGTGCCTACAAACAATTCCCAGTCTTTCTAGTCAAACTCTAGACAACGTAGGTACCAAAATTTGCAGCAGTCAAAATAATAACCTTATTAAAAATTGAATATAGTATAAAAATCTCTGTTTCAAGTGTAGAAATCCCTATGTAGTTGATATAATTTTGCAATAGTCTAATGTCTTTGCAAAAATCTCTTCCTATAATATCTGTTTGCAACATTTAACGAATAGAAACTTTTAAACACTCGCGTTGCATGTTTAACAATATATATATATATATATATATATATATATATATATATATATATATATATATATATGTGTGTGTATGTATATATATATATATATATATAGTTGTATATATATATATGAAATATGGTGCGATCGCCAAACGGGACAACAATTCGTTGATCTGAATGAAGTGATTTATAATTATAAATTAAATTTCTATAATTATTTTGTAATCTGTAATGGGATATGACATAGTGTAAGCATGACAGTTGTAAAATTAATATTTCTTTAAATTTAAAAGGGTTAAAGACCTGAAATAAATGAATTGTTATTATTATATTATTATGAAAGCTCTATGTTATCCATGCCGTTTGGTTAGCGTCGTATGGTACTAATTATTTTTGCCACCGATAGTCTATTTAGGCAAAATGTTATACGGCAATCGTTGCAATCGTCGCAATGTTGTACAAATCGTATCAATCCAAAAAATCTAGTCTACAAACTGATTTTAGTAACTTCGAAGTCTTAGTTTAGCAATAACAGAATCGCAAAACTTTTCATTAATCTATTAACTATTCAAGCCTTGATGCGTAATTTGTTTTATTTTACAGCTGTTTCTCTAAAATCTAGATAAAATAAATAACTTTTTGATCGTATAAATACAATCTACAGCCCGCTATATTTGCTTCTTTTAGCAGGCTTATCGGCAGTTCAAGGCCTCTGTTTGCGGGATAAAGGCCTTGCAAGGGTAAACGTTGACATCTACATTTTCTACTGTTCTCGCGTTGCTGACTCTTTGGAAAAGGAAACACGAGGCATAACAATTTCAACTCGGTTGAACTTCAACCTTATGAAAACAAAACTCCTTTTTTGACTCACTATCGGAACAGAGAACAAGCTTGCTTCATTTTAATATTCTAATTTTTACATATAGAAAGCCTCAAAAAGTCACATGTGGGTCACCACCGTATTTCAATATCGAACACATGCTGCTCCTGAGCTACGATTGAACGTGTTTTTATATAGAGAGAAATAAACATTTTTCACCGTGTTGTACTATGACGGGTTCTGAACCTATCTGATAGAAAAGTCTCAGGAAACATTACGTTACAAAGACGCCGAAACTATAAACCATGGACATCTCTTTAAAATGATAAATTAAACTTATACCTTAGGCGAGAACAAATAAGACAATTAAAGTTTGTTTCCATATTTTGTGTTACATAACTTTAGTCTCAATTATTCTTATCTTGATAGATATTGTGACCTAGGTAGCAATGTAGGTAGTTGTATTATATTATAATATTTTGAAATCAAATTTATTCTTTTAATTATTTGTTAAGAAGCCATAATAACTTAAGAAGAATATAGAAAATGCGTAACAAAAGCTAAGTATATTTAAATGTGTCTTTACCTATAAAAGATTTTAGACGACTTTTTGAGGCTTTCTATATGTAAAAATTAGAATATTAAAATGAAGCAAGCTTGTTCTCTGTTCCGATAGTGAGTCAAAAAAGGAGTTTTGTTTTCATAAGGTTGAAGTTCAACCGAGTTGAAATTGTTATGCCTCGTGTTTCCTTTTCCAAAGAGTCAGCAACGCGAGAACAGTAGAAAATGTAGATGTCAACGTTTACCCTTGCAAGGCCTTTATCCCGCAAACAGAGGCCTTGAACTGCCGATAAGCCTGCTAAAAGAAGCAAATATAGCGGGCTGTAGATTGTATTTATACGATCAAAAAGTTATTTATTTTATCTAGATTTTAGAGAAACAGCTGTAAAATAAAACAAATTACGCATCAAGGCTTGAATAGTTAATAGATTAATGAAAAGTTTTGCGATTCTGTTATTGCTAAACTAAGACTTCGAAGTTACTAAAATCAGTTTGTAGACTAGATTTTTTGGATTGATACGATTTGTACAACATTGCGACGATTGCAACGATTGCCGTATAACATTTTGCCTAAATAGACTATCGGTGGCAAAAATAATTAGTACCATACGACGCTAACCAAACGGCATGGATAACATAGAGCTTTCATAATAATATAATAATAACAATTCATTTATTTCAGGTCTTTAACCCTTTTAAATTTAAAGAAATATTAATTTTACAACTGTCATGCTTACACTATGTCATATCCCATTACAGATTACAAAATAATTATAGAAATTTAATTTATAATTATAAATCACATACAAAATTTTTAAATTGTCAAAAAATAAAATAATAATATAATAAATTATTGAAAATTTCAAAATTCGGACAACACGCTCAGGATTCCGTTCGAACTGCCCCTACAGCGACGCAGAAGCGATGCACTCATTTTTCGGATTATTCCGTGGAAGTCATCGGTAGTAGCATCAGCGAACATCGCTAATGCGCTACAAAACCGGGACCGCCCCATCAGAATTCTGAACGCGTTATTGTACTGGACACGAAGCGCGGTTGTACGCCCGCAAAGTGAAGTTGAACCACAGGCTGCTCGTGTAAAAAATCTGGCAATATGCCTTGAACAAGGTTATTTTTACCTGTAAACAACAACGTGCAAACCTGCAAGCCAACATGTCACACCAGACGGACAACGCCCTTCGCTCCCTTTCGATGTCCGCATTTTCAGACAGATCATCAGAGACCATGTGACCCAGATACTTAAACCGATCGGCTCTATTCAAAATTGACCCGCCAAGAGTGACAGGTGGTCCAGTTAAGTAGCTTTTAGTACCAGCTTTGAAGGCAAATGTTCAAAAGCCTGCGCATCACAGAAAGAGACGGGCTCAGCAACACCATGTCATCCGCGTAACTTATGTTGTTTATACACACGCCATCTACGGAACAACCGACTTTAGTGCTGCTAAGAGGAAGGTTTATATGTATAATACATATATGGCGGTACGAAGTTCGCTGGGTCAGTTATTTGAGGATATTTTATAGTTACCTATGTAATTTTATTTATACCTCAGAATAACACAACCTTGCCTTCTATACCATTTGTCAAGATAGCAGAAACCCACGTGAGGAACAAAATAACGAAAATACTAGATTTTACACCGGGCTCCCCGTGTGAAATCTAGTATTTTCCGTATTTTTCTTATACGTGTATCTGTGAAACTGTATTTGACCGATTTTAATCTTATATATGACATAATACTCTAAAATGGTCATACCATCATTCTCAAGCATCGGGTTGGATGACTTCTGAATTTACAGCTACCTATGACCCGTGTTAAAATAACACAGAAAACACATTCACAAAAATCATACTCAATGTACATACATACATACATGCCTAGACTGACGCCTGTTTCTCGGAGGGGTAGGCAGAGACTACGGAACTCCATTTTGAACGATCCTGACATATCTCTCTTGCTTCACTCACTCCAATCAAATTTCTCATGCATGCTCTTCGGTTAAGGATACTTCTAACCTGACCTTTTTTAGGATGGCTCCAATCTGGTCAGAGAACTCCCGTCTAGGTCTTCCCCTTCCTCCTGTCCCATTCACACTCGACTTATATAACTGATGGTGAGAGGATGGATGACAAAAGACTAACCAAGAGGTTAGTCTTTCGTCATCCATCCTCTCCATGTGGCCAAACCATCGTAGCATACCTTTCTCAATGGTTGTCACTACATGTTCTTTTACCCCACAACACTTCTCTTATCACACAATTCTTTACTATGTCGTTCAAAAACACTCCACCCATACTTCTGTGCTCTCATTTCTACAGCATTTATTCTACTTTCATGTCTATTCTGCCATACCCAACTTTCACTACCATACATAAGTGTAGGTACTAACATCCGTCTATGCACAGCCATACGTGCCTTTTTGGACACGTTTTGACTATTCATAAAGGCCTACAAAGCTCGATTCACCCTATTACCTGCATTAACTCTTCTTTCAATATCTTCTTCTTTCTTACCATTCCTAGTGAACAACGTACCTAAATATAAAAAATCATTCACTTGCTCCACTCGTTGTCCATCGATCATAACATTACAAGCCGTAACACATTCCTCCTTTTCAAAAACTATAACTTTTGTCTTGCTCACATTCACTTTCATTCCTTTCCTCCCTAAAGCACCATGCATGATTGCTACCATCTCCTGCAACTCCTCCGCTGAAGACGCAAGTATTACCTGATCATCAGCATATTATCATATCATCATACTCAATGTAATATATGTATTTGCCGAGCTTCTTCTGAAATGTCTTCAAATTCTCATTTGCAATTTTATTGCAAATCCTTGTGACCGTGTGATATTTTTGTTATTTATTCTGGCACATCTTCACTTTATAAAAATAACAATAACAAATCTAACGAGAAATTCCCCTCCATAAACGTATTTCCTATGCAAAATATCATAAGTAAAAGAAAACGGTTTAAATATGGATGCTATTTCTAATATAGACTATTACTCTAACATTGACTAAAAAGAATTCATGTTAGTATATACTAAAAATATATAATACTGAAGCAATAAAGAAATATACTTACTTCTACAGTATATTTAAACCTTTATATTGATAATGTCAAGCATACATATATTACCATTTACACTCCAGTGACATTTCGAAAAAGTAAGCAAAATCTATAATGACATAAAAAAACTCCGCTTGAATCCATGAACTATAAAATTAAATGCATAATGCACTCAAAACCATCCTACAAATAAAACTCTCGTAGCAAAATGGCTCATCCAAAAACACGTACAGCAAAATTATTTCCAATTAATCGCAATACAGTTTCCTTAGTCGCTCGCCGTTTATGAAACAATTTATTTTTTATAATAAAACACGGGATGAAACAATGAAAATGAAACAAACAACAGTTCATTTTGCCGAGCTACGGTCAATTGATCCCTTTGTCTCAATACTTTGGCGAATTTACTGAACGATCCACGGTTTTTCGTTATACTTTGATACAGAATAATGGGTAAAACGAACCTTTGTTTGCCTGCATTGGTATTATGGAGGAGTCCAATCTTCTATATTGGTTTGAACTACTAGTTTTATTGAACAATCGTTATTTATTTCTAAATAAGTTTTTCTTTTATTTGGGTTAGGTGATTTTCTTTCGAATATGTTATTTACTAGCTGTTTCTTGCGGTTTTATCCATTATTTTCGGGGTCTCGACAACAGCGCTACCTACCTGGGTAAATAATTATATGTAGCTCTATAAAGTTTTCTATTTTCCAGTAAAAGTCTCATTAAAATCGATTCAGCCATTCCAGAGATTACCCGGACAAACAGAAAGACAGACAGATATATTGAAACAAGAAATGTAAAAAGTTGTTTATGATTTGTAATTGTATAACAAATTAAAGGTATCGAAAAAACATAGTCAAAACATCATCACAGATAGACATTTCAATTTTATTTATATGTAAGACCTATAGATAAAGTTAAGACAAAGCTGCTGACAAGTAGTTTGTTTCAGACTGAACCAGCATTCTGTATCGAACGAAATATTAAAACCAAATAATTGTGATGATTCCTGCAAGAAAAATCCAAACAAAGAGAATATTTTTGACATTTCTTTATAAGTATCTCATGACTACTTGGAAACATCCTCAATGTGATCCTCCTTTAAGTGGTCATGAAGTTTTTAATCCAAAAAAGGTCGATTACAGCAGACATTAAATACTCTTGAATTACGCCGAACTACCTCACTGCCTCACTGCTGCTACTACGACGGCTTATAAACATGGTTTCGATGCTAAATTATATGTGGTATTAAAAAAAAATTGCGAGTAGAGCACGCAGATTATTTTGGTATCCTTCCCTTCAAAAAGTATAAAATTCTATGTGACTTGTGAAAAGGATTTAAGTACCTTATAACAAAATGGATATGGTTGAATTTGGTGCGTATTCCTATGTGCTCCTAGATTTCTCAACTCGACACTTAATGATATAGGTACTTGACGTATTTGATTGTATCATAATACACCAACATTCACGCCAGATGCTTAATAAGATGTGTCATAAAAATTAAAACACAGAAAGTTGTTATCATGGCCGCCGTTAAGAGCACTAAGCGGTTCACGACATGTGATGTAGGACTTCAGCCCTTTGCATGCCTTCGCTGATTCAAAACCAAGCCAGAAAGAGAAAGAATTATATACAAATCTTTATGTTAAAACAGGAGGAAAAGCTCTAGTTTTCGTTTCTGTTAGTTTGGAACTTGACAGAAACACAATACTTGCATGACATAATTATGTCATGCAAGTATTTCAGCGCGTATTCTACCCGCTGCCGCGATGAAGTAGTGGTAAAGAAGTTAATAATGTATGTTGGTGGCTCAATCGTTGAAACATTGGACTCGTGATAAAGAAAGTACAACAGTATTTATACTTCCTTATATGGCTATATGGTACCCATATAGGTAAGGAAGATACTATTCGCGTATTTTCCTTAATCGCCTCTAACGAAATGTTACATTTCGTATTCTTTCTCCGTTAATAACATAACATAACTTCACGCCTTTTATCCCCGAAGGGATAGGCAGAGGTGTATACACTCCCACATTTAGCCAGATTATGTTTAGGTCCCAATGTAATAGGGGGCGAGCCTATTGCCATCTCCCAGGCACATTGGTAAGCGAGCGATAACTAACATTTTTAATACACACATAACTTCAAAAAGTCAGAAGTGTTTGCCAGGGGTGATCTGGTGATGATCTGGCCCGACTGCCCGGGCACCTGGGAATCGAACCCGAGAACATCGTCTCGGCAGTCCGTTACGTACACCACAAGGCTATCGCCGCTTATGTATCCGTCAATGCTACAGTCATATTATTATAACACATAAATCCTTTCATAATTATAATATTCACTTCTGATATTAATTTAATATCAAACGAACATGACATATCTCTCATCTCTCTGACATATCTCGTCATCAAAATTGCAAGCAAAACGCATTAAAATGAAAGCTTTTATAAAGCTTGATGTGAAATAATAAATATCTCTGAATGTCGTATAAATATTTTGCACTGTCAGACAATTCAATGTTTACGATGAAAAATAAAATTCATATGTTAATTGGTAATATACTTTAAGGTTTACCAAAGTTATGTTATATCGGAGAGACTGTTAAACCTCCAGTTAAAGTTTTTAATATGTAATGTGACATGGAATGTCTATTAACTTGACTGCATGGGTAGCGAAGTGGCTTAAAGTCATAGCCATAGATTATACAGATATACTGGTAGTCATAACACATTATGCAGGCATCTTAACGGCCCCTCTCCCACCCAGGGATTAAATAGTGTGTCGTCAATATCGGTTATTCGAAACAAAGACTCTTCGCATGTCGACAATAAGACAATAACGCGATATACATAGATGTAATAGCACTAGAAATTAATAAGATACGACTGCGAACAGTGGACGGCTAGTGTCACAATTAAGGATCAGTATGTATTATGTTTAGTATACAGCTAAAAACTATGATCATAAATTATTTAAATAACTTGTCCTTACTAACATAATAACATACCATAACCGACATTGGGTTACTATTATAGCTTCATTAGTGACCACTTGGTCACTAATGAAGGATTTTATGATATTCCATCCCCAAGTGGATAAAATAGAGGGCTGTGCTTTTAATTAAAAACTTTGCGCCATCAAAATGCGGGCAGCAGTATTCATATAAACGTCAAACAGTATAAAATATAAAGTGGATCACAAACTCGATGCCGGAGTCCCACTGTCGAGTTTACAAATAGTTAGCTGAGTGCATCCGCAGACTACCTTTGATTTCTTTCACAAGTTTCTCTTAACTTTGTTACTCAAGTTGGAAGGATCTAAGCGTTGTCACTAAGAAATACTAAAAAAACTACCTGATAGAGATGACGTAATGTAATTAGCATGTGTATTATTTTACTACTATTATGAACGCTAAAGTTTATGGGAGGGTTTTATTACTCCTTCACTCAAAATGTACCAAACGGGTTTTGATAAAACTTTGCATTAAATTTATAGCTTATTCATCAGCATGGCTAATGGCCTGAGCAAAATGGCAAAAGCTAGTGATAACCTTATAATATTTGTCTAACTTTCGTCTGCATTATTTATCAATACTGAAGGGCATATCTGGCAGTCAGCCCGGCCGCAACCTCAAAATGTGTAAGCCGTTCGAAACTTCCGCAAAAACCGAGCTACTTATGCCTTAAATATTTTAGTTATCGCAAATAAGGCCCGCTAAGTAAACTTGTGTTAAGGATATATCATGATTTGATTTACCTTTCCTATAACCTCAAACCACCTAAACCTCGTCCTAAGGTTCTGCATGTGCGTTGTTTTGGACGTATGGATGTTGAAAAACTGCAAAAAGACGTCTCCGAGATTGATTGGAACCTTGTAATAGCAGCCTCCACCATTGACGAAAAGGTTCATATCTTTAACAGTATTGTGCTTAATCTGTATGACAAACATGCGCCTGTTAAGAGGGTCAAATTAAAACGTCCGCCGGCACCATGGCTTTCAAGAGGTGTCCAAATGGCCATGAGGCGTTGTGATCGAGCCTTCCGGCGGTTCAAAAAGGAACGATCTGATGAGAATTGGAGCCTGTACAAAACTGCAAGGAATAAGTGTAATCAGATGATTCGTAACGCTAAACGCCGCCATATTTTCGACAATATAAACTTTTCGTCCCCTGCCAGTATCTGGAAGTTCCTCGGGACTCTAGGTATTGGCAAACAACAGCATAGTGCTCTCCGTGTGACGATTGGTCTGGAGGATTTAAACATCCATTTCTCCACTACTTCTGCACTAGATCACCAGACCAGGCGTCAGACGGTGGAATACATAGCTGCTCTTCCCCGTCCCAAGATAGATCCCTTTAATTTTTCTCCAGTTACATTGGGTGAGGTCAAGAAGATAATCCTCTCCATCAAATCTAACGCTGTGGGGTTCGATTCTCTTAGTCGCCGCATGATTACTCCGATCCTCGATCATCTCTTAATTCCCATTACTCATATTGTAAATTTTTCCCTGGAAAGCGGCTCTTTTCCCTCCCTGTGGCGTAAAGCCTTCGTAATCCCTCTTCCTAAGATCTCGAATCCTACCCTACCTAACCATTTCCGTCCTATCTCCATTCTTCCTTTCCTCTCCAAAGCCCTGGAAGCGTGTGTGCATAAGCAGCTGTCTCAATTTGTGTACCATAACAAGCTCCTTAGTCCATTACAGTCAGGATTCAGACCTGGGCACAGCACGACTTACGCACTCCTAAAAGTGACTGGCGATGTTAGGGCGGGCATGGAGAACACCATGGTCACTGTGCTGACCTTGGTTGACTTTTCGAACGCCTTTAACACCGTCAGTCACGATATCCTTCTATCAATCCTTTCCCATCTCTTGACCTCGTCTGTTGTACTGGAATGGTTCTCATCCTATCTTCAGGAACGTCAGCAGTCAGTACGCGTTGACGAAACTACATCGAGTTGGCACGACATTCACTCTGGCGTTCCTCAAGGCGGCATTCTCTCTCCTTTACTTTTCTCAATTTTTATTAATTTCTTAACACCTAATCTTCGATGTGCGTATCATCTCTATGCTGACGACTTGCAGTTGTACGCCCAGGCGAGAGTGGATGATATATCAGTAGCGATCGGTGACGTAAATAGAGATCTCGAGTCGTTGATGGATTGGTGCAAAAGATTCGGTCTGGACGTAAATCCAGCAAAATGTCAGGCCATCATTGTGGGCAGTCGCCGTTTAATGCCCAGATTAGATTTAAATACTCTGCCGCCCATCTTGTTTAATGGTCTAATTATTCCATATAGCTCTGAGGTCAAAGATTTGGGCCTGCTCATTGACTCGACTCTCGGCTGGCAGGCACAGGTGACCAAAGTTAGTCAGAAGGTTACAGGATCACTCAGAGCGCTATATCGCCTTAAAAATTTCCTCCCATCCAGGACCAAGACTATGCTTGTGCAGACCTTAATATATCCTATAATCGACTATGGTGATATGTGCTATTATGACTTGAATGCAGAATTTCTCAATAAATACGACCGACTTCTCAATAACTGCATTCGATTCATTTATAATCTTCGTAAGTATGACCATGTCTCTACTTATCGTTCTGAACTTAATTGGCTACCAATTCGTCAACGCCGTAGTTTGCGTGCTCTCACTACTCTCTTCACGATTATTAAGTCCCCTTCCTCGCCCACTTATCTTACTGAATACTTCCAGTATCTATCTTCTACTCACGAGAGAAGTCTCCGTTCTTCCCATAATCTACTTCTTTCATGTCCCAGTCATTCTTCTGGGTTTGTCTACTCTTCCTTTATTGTCCAGTCTGTTCTACTCTGGAACGTGCTCCCTCTTGAAGTCAGAATGTCCACTAACCGTTACGCATTCAAAATGAAAGTACGTGACCTCTTGTTTAGGAGATTGAAGGAATCAGCACATTCCTCTCATCCATTATTATAAGTATGTATTTATATGTATTGTGTATGTATATATTTATACGTATGTATCATATTATTATATAATTTATTATTATATGTTATTATTCCTTATCTATGTACTTTATTATTATATTATGTATAGTTTCCCATGTTTTAGTTAAGTATATTGTTATAACTAATATTATCTATTATATTTCATAATTACTGGAAAACGTGTAAAAAAAACACAAATCTCTTGTGCACCTACCACATTTATCTCTGCACTACCTAAGGGTCGACAGGTAGAGAATGCCACAAGGCATTATGTCCACCATTGTACAGTTTGTATGTGCAAAAAGTTTAAAAAAAAAAAAAAAAAAAAAAAAAAAAAAAAAAAAAAAAGAACCTATTCTTATGATGACGTCTTGGTTCGGTTGCAGGTTTGATCTGGCAGCGGGACGACACTATATGTGATCTACAGATGTAGTTACCACGAGACTGTTATTTGTACGCAGTCTAGATTATTGAAGCATTTCCCGTTATATAGGATACATAATCGTACTCTACAAAATAAACTTTAATCACATTTAACCAGATTGTGATTTGCGAGCAATTAAGTCCCTACGCTCTCAGTTCATCTAAGCCACACACATTGTAACACATCTGAAACATATATTTATTCAGAATATAGAGCAGCCATACAATATCCCAAGCGGCCGTCATATATGAGAACAATAAACTACTAAATGAAGTGGGACCGAACGTCCTGGTTCGCATAGTTTGGAGCACAGTTGGTGGCTTTCGCAGGCTCTGTCTCAATCAGCCACCACGTTCACAACTTACTAACTAGATTTTGTTTATACTTCATATGTAACACTGTCCCCTGAGAGAAGCCAAATAAGTAGAACTTTAGTTGTATTGCGATATATCTAGGATTTGGTGTCTTTATTGTCCATAGTTTCAATGTATCTTCTCCTAATATTCTGGAGTGATTGTTATGATAATGGCTGCAAAGTGTATGCACTTGAAGACACAGCAGGGTAGACCGACGATCTTGTTGGGATTGGTAGAAGCTGTTGAATGCAAGCGGCTCGTGATCTTTCTATGAGAGCCTTGGTATGTCCAGCACTGGACATATTGCAGCTGAGATAAGATTCTAATTCCTAGGTCATTAATATGTAAGCTGAAATAAGTAATGTTTAATTTCATACAACGACACACACAGTTAATTTTGAAAAATCCTGCCAAGCACAAACTAGACTCTGTTAAACTAGTTCTGGCAAAATAACCTATATTTCATTTCATTATACCTTCCAATATAACTGCAATTGCCATTTAGAGTTCTGATCATTTCGGAAAACTGGGCTGGAGACCATATTACTTATTTATGATCAATTTTACCCGACTGCGCGATCTTGAGGTATAAGTTTGTCGTCGATTCCCAGATGCCTGCCAAATGTATTTGGGCCACTGCGTTTCTACTGCATGGTGTTATAGTGCGATTCAATTACTTCAATAACTGTACAGTTTATGTCTGCATACCTTTGGTATGCCAATTTCGTCTGCTTGGATGGTGTTTTGGTTTAAGCCTCGAAGTTTAACTCTACGCTGTGTTCTATTAGCTCGATCACCAAACGTGACTATACTTCGCGTGAATTACAAATTGTTGTTTCGAATCTGGGCGTTGGTTTATGTTTTTAAAGTCCCATGCAGTACTTATTTACCAGGAGATATCTTATAAAAGAAAAATCTTTAAGTATGTAATTATATTTTTACATTTGAACTTAAATGTTTCTCAACCCACGCCCGCAATATTTCTATAATAGCACAATATAATATATGTATTTTATATTATATATTTTACTGACAAAATCTCTTACATTACAAAACTATTTCAGCTCAGATACTATCTTCATATTTTTATGATTCGCAATTGTATCGTTAAAAGCCGAAACGGGGGCAGTTAAGAGTATCTTTATATATCTTTGCTACAACATTTGGCGGGATTTCATAAGATAAAACAATATCAGCTTGCGAACTAGATTCGTAAACAAAGACTGCAATGTCACATTTATGTTACAGGAGCAATGTTTTTTGGCAATTGAAGGCAATATTGCAGTAAGCAACAAACGATTTAGACATTGTGATATTAAGATAGTAGGACGATTGTTATTATGTTTTCAGTTTGCTAGGTTGCAATTCGATGTACTTATAGTGTAATGTTATAAGTCAAGATATTTTCAAGATATAATAAATGCCAATTCTGTAGTTTTCTTCAGATTCACTTTATGGATGGAGACTTAATGTACCACTACCGATAAGATTATGCTAAAAGCTAACATGCGAGTAAAAATTATGGTAGATTCCCATGGAATTTCTAATAGATCATGTATTTGAGGCTCATCTATACGCAATATCAACGCAATTGTAAAAACAGACAAAAGTGGTACCCATAAAGGATAAACATTTTTATGATGCAACGATACTTTTTATGCTTTTACGTTATACGAGTATCAATAAATACTGGTAGTACAAGAGTGGCAGCATTTGGTGTGTAATGATCACTGCAACAAAACCAACGACTTCAAAAACGAAAAAAAAAATCACGGACAATCTAGTAAATAATTAACCAATTTTAAGCTTCACGACGATTTATTTTTAAACAGGATTACAAAATAAACCGTCAATTCAATTTGGATTGACTGCTTCTAAAATATACGGACCTCACCTTGACACAAACAATATTGTGTTACCCGAAATCGATTCGGTAGTCGTTAAACTGTCTGTTCTCAAATTTATCTACGCTCCCTTTTACCCACAGAGCCAGCGCCGCTAAGCCTTAGAAAAAGGGATAGAGGGGTGAATGCTTGTGAACAATAAAGTAGGGAAACTTGACCTTCCACGGCTCCAGTATTTATGGGATCAAGAATTTAGAGTGATAAATGTGAAGGAAGCTGTATACAGTAAAAGTAAATCTAATAATATGCTGCTATCAAAGCAAGTGAAAATCAATCTATAGATTACTTGAAAGTTTTTTTTCATATACCATCCCTAAAGAGGTTGTGAGTATCTTTAAAAATTCGCTGAATTTGAAGCAATATTTTGAAAATGCAGCCGAAGCTAGTAAATCATAATATAAATTAATACATTTACACTAGACAACCACTCGAAACACATTTAGAGAATATTTGGACACGAATTAATTACCCTTTTCATGTTTCGAAGGCTTCAACGCGACACTAATTAGTTACTTCTAAAACTTTAACAACTTCTAGCTAAAATGTTGTTTACAAATAACAATTTTGTTGAATAAATGTTCCTAATTCATATATTAAATTCATGCTAGTAATACGTGTTTCAATGTATTGTTAAAAATTTGAATGTAATTTGAAGGTTTGCCACATTCTGTATAGCATTCCTTCTACGAGTTTAATTTGGCTGTCGACAAAGAGAAGAGAATACTAGTCGAATTATATCCGTCAGCTGCACATGTTTCTTAAAACTTCATTCTGCAACTTTTATTGAATTATTTTACAACTTTATATATAATTATATCAGATTGAAACGTAACTGAGTCTTAAAATACTATACAAAGAAATATATATAGAACATACAAATAAATATATACAGAACGAAAAGAAAAAAAAACTAGAGGGCGTCACATCGCATCACATCGCCATCAACTGGAAGCGTGCCCAGAACGCTGGCAGCATTGCCACGTTGTATGGCGATACTTACCTTCTGGGCCAAATACACCCCAGCCTTCTCGTCACGCGAGGCGTCAACAAGTCTCTTTGCGAGGTCTCTAAAAAGAGATCTCGCACTTGGACCCCATGGCCCCAACGTTTCGAACCTAAACGGCTCAAATACGTAGTCCCCTACTAGGTTTACGTATTTGCTCCGTTTGAGGGTCTCCGCTGTAGCAGCAGCAGCGCTCGCACAACCGGCTGTGCTAGGAAGATGTGATGGCGCGAGGGTATCGACACACGTTGCGTCCCATACCAAAGGCCTGCCCAACTTCCATGGCAGTAAAGATATACCGTCTGGTCTTTTGCCGTTGTCGCGTACCAGGCCCTGAGGTTCAAGGTGGGCTGGAACGCCAGCGGAGACCAGAGCCCGACGGAGAATGTCATTAAGGTTGCCGTGTCGTGAAATACGACCTGCGCTCCTGCTGCATGATAGGCCATGGTGACCAAGGCTGTCGAAAGCCTCTCCACAGTGACAGCGATGTGGAGTAACACATGGCGCGCATAAACAGAGGCAAGACGCGACGCGGAAGGTCGTATCGTCCAGCATGGTACCGATGTTGGACGATGGCAGTGCTTGAAGCCTGAGGCCCGACTCCCACTCTCCCACAGCCAGTAGACGAGCACGCTCTGTCTGTCTGTCTTTTCTCCACCTGTAACTGCGTTTAATACACTTGTTACCAAGTGCTATCACCAAATCCCCTTAAAGCCAAGTCTTAAGTAAAGAAAATCTTTAAAATCTTCATCTAAGCTAAGAATTAAAGATAATAACCGCGGCATCGTTACAAACAGCCAACTAGCTTACTTTAAAGTTAGTGTGTCGTTAACAGGAGTGTTTGTCGTGCCTCTGTGGACTGAGCGCTGTAATCCTTATATCTGGTCAGGTTAATCTTGTGTAATTGTACAAGATGGGGATGAGGGACGATATTGTAGCGATATTGGACAGAAATGAAAAAGTGAAGAGATCTATGTGTGTTGATAAATTAACTGCGAATTATTCAGTTGCTACGCGGCGAGAGCTTAAGGTCAAATAAGTAGTGTAGGAATTCACAACGAATAGTATTACTTTACAATAATAATTATTAATTATTATTGTAAAGTAATACTTACTCAATGTCACTGCAGTACTAAACATTATTTTAAAATTCCTCCCATTGGTGGTTTCACAAGACAGAATAATCCTCGTTCGGTAAGATAACACAAAGAGTCGTCACGTATGGCGCTCAAAACCACACCAGTTTAAACGCCGTTGGAGCACCACTGTCATAACTGCCATTTATTAATTAGTATTAAAAATAAATAAAATATCGTGAACAGTTAAGTAAAGTAATGGCCTACGTGAAAGATAAAAAAATTATACTCACATGCGTAGTTAGGAAGCCTGACGAGTGACTTACAGTTACATATCAAATATGTTGCTAAAATCTTAAAATATAATCTCTCATATTGTCATTTACGTACCCTGTCTTCCAATTATTTCAAAATAGTAAACAACAAAGTTTCCTAGAATCTCATATTAAGTTACAAAATAAAGTTTGAAAAGTTTCGAGATCGTCCAGATGAATAGGTGTCTCGCCTTAACAATGTTTACGGTGAAGCGACTTGTCTAAATTTAGCATATTTTCCTGGTGCAATTAAGATGGAGGCAGTTGGACTCATTGCAGGCCATTTGTGCACAATTATGTTTTACGTTACTGGGGGTAACGAGTCACGGTCATAATTAATGGTCAAAAAGTGTTATTTTTGTTTATATCAAATCTTAATATATAAAATCCTTGCGTTACTGACTGACTGACAGACACGCTACAGCCGAAACGATTGGGCGCAGGAAGCTGAAATTTGGCATGTATATTCCTTGCGGACCGAAGGGATGCACTAAGAAGGGATTTTCCGAAATTCCCACGGGATCGGCCAAAACGGGTAAATTAAAAAAATGCAGGCGTAGCTGCTGGCGTCCTCTAGTCTATATATATAAAAGAAAGTCGTGTTAGTTACACTATTTATAACTCAAGAACGGCCGAACCGATTTGGCTGAAAATTGGTGGGGCAGTAGCTCAGAACTAGAAAAAACACATAGGATGCAATAAAATGCAAAAAATATTCTGGGAGGAATTTTAGAGAGGGTCGAAGTTTGTAGGGACAAACCTCCTACCTATTGACAGTAATAACGCATGCGCTGTAATAATTGAGTTTCTGCGCATGTGCTATATCTGTCAGTACTGTCACATTATACATTGACATAATTATGATGCCCTGTCATTACTTTGTTCGCTGTTAAGGTTCGCTTACTTAATTAAACTAATAATATCTAATTATTGTAACAGCCTTGGCTAATCTCTACTAATATTATGTACTAGCTGTGCCCGCAGCTTCGCCTGCGTGGAAATCGGTATCCCTTAAATATCCCTTTCTGTGGCCTTGATAGTGTAAAATAACATAATGATCGGTTGATGAAACTCACACTCATATTTAAGTCTCTGTAGTAACCTGTACCTGTCACCTAAATTCTTAGCTCTTTCTTTTAATAAATACTATCTCTTTCTTTTAATAAATACTATCTGGCCGGATTACATAATTGTTAGTTAATTTGAATCTTTGCACTCAAAAAGTAACACTCGAATAGTAGGTAAGTCTACGATGCTCTACTATCTACATATATTCTATACTAATAAAATAAAGCGGAAGAGTTTGTTTGTTTGTTTGAACGCGCTAATCTCAGGAACTACCGGTCGGACCTGAAAAATTCTTTTTGTATACGATAGCCCAGTTTTCGAGATTTTTGGGACGCTGATTAATAATATGAAATTTATTTAGTGATTCAAGATGGCAGACGGGAAATCAAAGATGGCGGATGAGAAAATTTTAAAAATCAATATGGGTATCGCCTTCTATATTTTAAGGGGTGGGGAATCGAAATACAACATCTATTTCGTGATCAAAGATGGCGGATGGGAAAATTAAAAAAAATCGATATTGGTATCGTCTGCGATGTTAAAAGGGATGGGGAATCCAAATACAACATCTGTTTCGTGATTCAAGAGGTTGGATGGGAAATCGAAAATGGCGGATGGGAATTTTTTTTTAAATCGATATGGGTATCGTCTCCGATGATTTAAGGGATGGAGAATCCAAATACAACATCTATTTCGTGATCAAAGATGGCGGATAGGAAATCAAAGATGGCGGACGGGATTTTTTTTAAGTCGATATGGGTATCCTCTCCGATGTTATAAGCTATGAGGAATGCAAATATGGCAGACGGTTTTTGCTGGGTCATCTATCTATTCATATCTTAATATATAAAATCCTTGCGTTACTGACTGACTGACAGACACGCTACAGCCGAAACTACTGGTCGTAAGAAGATGAAATTTAGCATGTATGTTCCTTGGGCACCGTATGGGTGCACTAAGACGGGATTACCCGAAATTCCCACGGGATCGGGCAAAACGGGAAATTCGAAAATATGTGCGTGCGAAGTCGCTGGCGACGACTAGTAGGTATATAAAATTCAATCTTCGTTTGTTTGTATACCTTTGTAAACTCTGAAAGTTTAGGTTAAGTATTGGTGGCTTTGGTAACTTTGTTCAGAATTTCCTGGAAAAGTGGTTTAAAAAAAAAAGGAATAAGCAAAAAGACCTTTAAAAGGCGATACAGGGTTCGCCGGGACAGCTAGTACAGTTATATATGTTAACTGGCTTTTGCCCGGGGCTTCGCGCGCGTTAACTTCGGGGTGATATAAATCTACTTTCAGTCCAAAATTGTGTACAGACACTCCTGAATATTCTGATGACTTCAGAAATTCTATAGGGTACAAAGTAACTCGGTATGTAACCATGACATTATCTACCATTATCTAACGAAAGGTACATAACATCACCTTGCATACAACCAAATCTCAAAGCCATGGTCCAATACATGTCCAATATATTATTATATCTATAAACACTTTCGCATTTATAATGTTACTACAGAAAATCATTTCAGCCGTTTAAGTAAGGTATATAATTATTAGTTTATAAATGCGAACAATGTAATCATCGTGCACAATATGACATTATGCTTGATGTGACAGCACTGACAGATATACGTCAGCACATGCGCAGCACTCATTATTACAGCGCATGCGTCCTTACTTCCAAGAGGTAAATTTGTGCCTTACAAACTTCTACCTTACCTGCAATCCCTCCCAGTTTAATTTTTGCAACGTTTCCATGGTCCAATATATCTCTATATTCAATTTCAACAAATCGGTTGAGCTGTTTTAGCGTGAAAATGGAACATACATACATACACACTTTCAAATTTATAATATTACTAGCTTTTACCCACGGCTTCGCTCGCGTTAAATTCAGGGTAACACAAATCTCCTTCATTGTTTGGGGAATAATGGGTATGCGGGGAATTAAGACATTTTCACCTTTTGACGTCCCACTCATTAAAATAGCTTTTATAATGTTTCGTCCTAGGTGTTTTACTTGTAGCCGATTGCCATTACATAATTTTGGTGCGTTAAGATTTATTCGTTCTTTTATTAACAGGACTGGAACATCTGCTTTTAGTCTTAAGTTGTGTGAAGGCACTCCTGATAATTCTAAAGTGTTCAGAAACTCTATGGGGTACGAAATCTTTTCGTCAGTATCCATGACATTATCTACCGAAAGGTACCTACTCAACAACATTACCTTACACACAGTCAGATGTCAAAGCTATGGTCCAATATAACACTGAACACACCTTCGCATTTATAAAATTAGTAGAAGTGAAATCGGTACCTACATACTACACACTTTCGCATTTATACCTAATATTAGTAGGTATTAGCCAAGGCAGTTACAATAATTTAAATAAGCAATTTAACAATATGTGACAATGTATGATGAGACAGTACTGACAGATAGCACATGCGCAACACTCAACAACTACAGCGCGTGCGTTTTTACTGTCAATAGGTAGTAGGTTTGTCCCTACAAACTTTGACCCTTTCTAAAATCCCTCTCAGATTATTTTTTGTAACTTATTGTATCCTATGTGTTTTTCCAGGTACTGAGCTACCTCCACACCAATTTTCAGCCAAATTGATTGAGCCGTTCTTGAGTTATAAATAGTGTAACTAACACGACTTTCCTTTATATATATAGATAAGTAGAGATTGTAAATTACTGTGACAACATTCTCTTGTCTAACTATAATGAAGTGGTAAACCTTGAAAATACAATATAACAGGCAGGCTTAAGGTATCTATACAGTATTTTCACTTTATACACGAGTCAAACCTACACACCTACATCTCCGTACCCAGTGTGTACTAAACTCGAAACGGGTAGGTATAACTCGCTTAACGTTTGGATGAAGTTAAATAACTGTATAGATAACATTAGGACGTATATTATCCTCTATTCTCAAGCTTTATCAAATAATTAAAAAGATTTTCAAAAAATCATAAATAATTATCAGAACATAAATGAAGGTTAAATTGAAAGATCTTGAGATCACGCGGGACGCCGTTGATCCACGCTCTCTAGTTACATTCAGTATTAAAAAGTAAAGCAGCCTTCTACGAATAATTAAATTGTACCTACTTCATGACAACGTAATTCAAGTCAATATTTATTTTTCCTCCAAGCCTACTATCCCTTATAGTTTAGACAGTTTCATATGTACAACATTTCTATCACTACAACCAGTATACAAGACGCTCTATAATATTAGAGAAATCTCTTTCCTGTCGACGCTTTTCAGTCTAACAGTATCAGTTCTCAAGCTTAATGTTTTGTTCCTCCCAAAGTAGTCTGCTGAAGTTTTCAGTCTTAGCCGTCACCAAAAACATGTCGTACGACAAATTCATTACATATTGTGTAGGAAGAGCGGCACGGTTACAAGGAAAACGCAAAGTTTCTCGTTAATGCGGAAACGATGCTTCAGTAAGTTGTATTCTATCATGGTGGTTCAACTTGTAAGCGAAGACTGCGAGCGTGATAGCTTTTTGTTCACGCAAACAAAGTGTACACTGCTATAATTGTAAGCAAGTAACAATTCCAGCTAAAAACTTTGAAATTCACATTTTTTTGTTTCATTCTATTCACGTGTTGCTGTTGCTTTGCTATGTCATAACCCTATACTTACACGCTTCTTACTTTCCATTTAAGATTCGTAAATAAATTATTTTTTTAATAGTAATAGACGGCAAACGAGCAGACGGATTGCCTGATGGTAAACAATTAGCGCCGCCCACACAAGCAACACTACAGGAGTCACAAGTGCGTTGCCGTCCATTGGGGTCGCACTCACCGAACGAAACACAACAGTTTTGGTACTGTTACTTTACGTAAATTTTCTGTGAGAGGGTAGTACTTGCCCGGTCGAGCCGGCCCATTCATGCTGAAATCAGCAAGGCGCTACTACCGTGAACTATGAGGTAAAGGGAGTAAGAACTTGGCGTTATGCCGACGAAAATTAAAAAATAAACTCTTCTCTTCTATTATGCTCAATTCTACTATTGCAAAGTATCTATATTTTTACAAAATACTTATATTTTTTACGTAACCTTTAAGTACTGATATGGCTTAGTCATATCATACATGGTGACGTGACGTCTCCCAGACGGCTTAGTAAATAATCGAAATAGGATATTTCTATTTACTGATTTGCAGAATCAGAATCAGAATCATATTTATTTGCAAAAATACTGTGATAAATGGTGTTACAAACAGTAATAAGTACGATACAAGTATTTTGACCATAGTAATAGTGGCATGCAAAAAAATTATAAAATGACAAACAATTAATTATGTCACATGGACTAAACATTCATTAAACAATAAAATTGGATGTCATACCGAATGAAATAATAATAGTAATTAATTAAAGATTATATAAGCATAGTCAATTTAAGTTAAAAAAATATATATATATATATTATTGTCATATCCATAAATATTTGATTAATTGATAAATGTCCTGCTATTATTTCCAGTGCAATAATGGCCTAATGTAGAATGAAGCGCTTTGTTAGAAAAAAAAAAAATAATAATTAGATTAAACGTCATTACGTAATTTGTCATTTAGATAATCCGCTAGAGTATAATAGCATTTATTTATCAATAATTCATTTAGTTTTTTCTTGAACATATAAAACTCTGCTTCCTTTCTTGTTTTTGGCAGTTTGTTATATATTAGAGATGCCATATGGAAAACACTTTTATGCATCAATGCAGTGTTTGTTTTACGCACACAGAGTTGAGACATATCTCGCTAAACCTGGATTACGTTTAACATATAGAGGTACTTCAAATATGAATAAGCAAGGCAAGGTTAATAGTTTATATTTAATAAAATATGGGCGACAGCTATCTAGTAGTAGTAGTTTTCAATGCAAACATGGCTCTAACACATCTCTTCTGCATCTTGAAGATAATATCCTTGTTTGTTGAATTCCCCCAAAAAATTATACCGTACCGCAAAACCGAAACGACCAGGCCATGGTATGCAGTGACGACAGAACTAATATTAGTAATTTGTGCCAGTTCATATAGCGCGTAAACTGACTTACTGACTTTTTTAAAGAGTGCATCAATGTGTGGCTTCCATGTGAGCTTATTGTCAATTGTTAGCCCAAGGAAGTTTGCAGTCTGAACCTCGCGTATTGATTCATTTCCGTGGTATATATTAAGACTATTCCGTGGGCCGGCACGTTGACGAAAGGTCATAAGGATGGTTTTGCCTATATTAATTCGTAGGTTATTTGCCTCTAACCATTTTATAATGTCTTTTAGTGTATCGTTTATGTTCTGCTCGTAGGTATCAGTATTGTTACATTTTATTGTGACTGTACTATCATCCACAAAGAGCGTGACTGGATTTGATGTGGCTTTAGGTAGATCGTTAATGTACAGTATAAATAAAAGTGGACCCAGGATACTTCCCTGTGGTACACCGTACATGTTTTGTCGTTGCCTGGAGACGTATGTGATTTCTTTTTTAGTTCTTGCATCAACTTTAGTCAGTTTAGTACATTGGAGGCGATTTTTGAGATATGTTTCAAAGAGTTTCAGTATGTTACCCCGTATCCCGTACCTCTCAAGTTTGGTTAATAGTATTTCATGATCTACGTAGTCGAACGCTTGGGTCATGTCCATAAATATTGCGGATACCGGTATACGTTTGTCCATATTAGACATAATAAATTCTAGGAAACTGTAAACTGCCATATTTATAGACTTATTACGCCTAAATCCATTTTGCTCCTTTACTAAAATCGCTTGCATCTCCAAATAGCTATTAAGAGCCTCATAAATATATTTCTCAAATATCTTTGAGAATATTGGCACCAGGGCTATGGGCCTGTAGTTACCAATAATATAATAAATAATAAATAATAAACAATAATAATATGCACATTGTTTAATTGTAGTATGTGTATATTATTTTATCAAGTCAGTAAAAAAACAACAACCTATTCATAGGAGATATGTATTTATTTGGTAGAAATGACATGACAAATGTTTCGCTCACCTAAAAAAAATAAGTTATAATCTAAACGATAACAAAAATATTTAGAATTATTTTGGAAATTTTCTTATATTTTATACATTCGTCTTTATTTTTAGTACTGCATAGGCAGCGATTTTTCTACTGACCTTACGTCTCAGAGACACTGAGCAGCTCTACAGCCGAAAGTGTTACCACACCGCAAGTAAGCTCTCGACTGAATGATGGCCATGTTATATCCCGAAGGTACAGTGAAGGGCGCGAGGGTAACTTTAAAGGCCCTTAAATAAAACTCATATTTATTTACTCGTCGTCTGCGGGACGCACACGTCAGTACTTAAAATTTAAATAATGCGTGACCTGACAGTTTTAGTTTATCATATAATAAATTTCGGCTATTTTACAGTGTAGTTCTTTATCCAAAGAGTAAGATGAATGTTTTCCAAGACAAACTTCCACATTATTTCTGAATATACCTGAATATACCTATATTTTAAATTCATCGACATATAACCAAAACCACTAAGCGTAATTATTATTATTATTACTAGGCAGGCAGTTGATACAACTGATAATTGCCTATATCCTGCTATTGCCCACTAGTTCCTGTTGCAGTACTAAGTAGGTGCTTATCCAGTTTGTTCTTGAACTGATTAACATTTTGGGCTGAGACTACTTCTGCTGGGAGCTTGTTCCACATTCTGACTACACGGTTACTGATATAGTGTCGATGAGGGTTGTTGTTTGAGAAACTGGTACATAATTTAAGGTGGTGGCCTCTGAGGTGGATATTTTCATTGCGCACAAATAGTTTATCAAACTCCTCAATGTCATAATGTCCGTTTAAGATCTTGTAGGTTTCAATCAGATCACCGCGGTCCCTGCGGTCTTTTAGTGTTGTAAGCTTTAAAAATGCTAATCTTTCTTCATAAGGTCGTGCTTTAAGAATTCGTGGTACTTTGGTGAAATTTCGTTGTACCTTCTCCAAGAGTTCAATGTCTTTGACAAAGTAAGGGTTCCAAATTTGAAACGCATATTCCAGAATTGGTCTAATGAAAGTCTTGTGGATCTTGAGCATCATTTCTGGTGTCAAGACACCAAATGCTTTCCTCACAAGGTATATTAGGCCTTTGGCTTTCTTTGTAATAGTTGAGATATGCTCTTCCCACTTCAAGTCTTCAGTAATCTTTACTCCTAAGTCCGTTTGATTTTTTACCTCCATAAGAGGTACATCGCCCAATTTGTAAGTAAGACGAGGATTGCGATTACCTATATGCAGCACTGTACATTTTGAGGCATTCAGATTTATGAGCCATTCCTTAGACCAGTTAGCTATTTTGTTCAAATCATCGGTGAGGTGGTCGTAGTCAATTAGTGGATTTGCAAATAATTTGGTGTCATCGGTGAAAATACTGACATTACACTGTATGCAGTGGGGAAAATCAAATGTATATATAATGTACAACATTGGACCTAAAACTGAACCCTGAGGCACCCCGCTAAGTATATCAATTGCGTCTGACCTGGTTTCGCCTATTCTCACTTGTAATGTTCTTTTGTTTAGAAATTTCTCAATCCAAATTAACAACTTTCCGCGTATGCCCACGAATTCCAACTTTTGAAGAAGTCTTCTAATAGGGACTTTATCAAAGGCCTTTTCATAATCCAGATAGATCACGTCGATTGGCTCTCTATTATTGAAGAGTTTGGTCCACGATGATAGGCAAGACAGTAAATTTGAAACTGTTGAACGGTGTGGACAGAAGCCATGTTGTTGTTTAGGAATCACCTCATAGTTGGAGAGAAATTTTCTTATATGCTTGACTATAATCTTTTCCATTATTTTGCAAAATATACTGGTTAAGCTGATAGGTCTGTAGTTGGAAGCATCGAGTTTGCTGCCTTTCTTAAATATAGGGGTAACTATTGCTGTTTTCCATAAATCCGGTAGGGTGCCAGTGTCGTACGACGTTTGCATTATAGTTGCCAGGTGGTCAGAGAGATTGCATTTCTTTAATGTAACTACTGGTATATCATCTGGTCCCGGGGAAGACTCAGTATTCATTTCTGCAATAGCTTGTTGAATTTTATCCTGAGTAAATACTATTTCTTCAATGGAGTCTTGTACTCGGAGTGATGGATCTAATAATGGTAGTTGGTCGTGTGGTTCTACTTAAAAAACGCTAGCAAACTGGTCTGCAAATAATTTGGCAATTTATCTAGGCTCGGTCACGGTATGGCCTTGCTTGTTGGTTATATTTGTTGTTATGCTCACTTTTGAAGTAATTTGCTGTCTGATGTAAGAGTAAAACTTTTGAGGTCCAGCTTGTAGTATATTTTTTTCATGCGTTATTCGAGCTTGTCTGGTTTGATTTATTAATTGATTATTTATTTTTCTGTAGTCTTAATTGTTTTAACATAGCTTCAATTCATAATGTTAACATCTACTTAAAATATTTTTTGATAGAATAAGGGATGATAGCTACTTTTTGAGACCTTTTTACATAACTGCACGTACGTAACTGAAAGTATAGAATATCAGGAAGTTTTTTTTATTTATAGACTCACGCCTATACCCCCGAAGGGGTAGGCAGAGGTGTAATATTACACCCACTGTTCGAGCCAGTAATAAATAAAAGGTGTTCTGCAGTGGACTGTATATATATTTTGAAGTAGTACTGGTTCTTTACAATAGCAAAAATGCCCGACAATATTCAGCGCAAGCGATAGTTCTGAGTACAGTGTGTTTCGTTGGGCTTCTGATGGCTGACAGATGACGGCGCGCGCTCCCGTGCGCAGGCGCCGTAGTGTTGTGACACGATTGTAGTGATGTGAATAAGTTTGTTACTAATTACTATTAGTAACGTGTCTACGACAATGTGTCGTAGACATTCTGCCGGGCCGCAAACGAGTGGGTTGCATGCTCTTCTGATGGTGCTGGTCTTGATGTCGACCACTTCTGTGACTCCGTCAGGCCCCAGTTGGAGCTGTGTTGCTCGTCCCAGGACGCAACGGGCAGGTGGACGCACATCATGGCAGCTGTCCCAATGACTCATGCCATCTGGTCTGGATCTGTGAAATTTGGCTTCTTGTACATAATGTTCATTTGCATTGCAGTCGGCCAGAGGTGGCTCAGGATACAGACAATGATTGACCAATTAAGAAGTGAAATGGAGTGGGGGCAGAGAGTGAATCAGACAGGCTGGAAGAGAGGCGTCTAAGACCTAGAAAGTGAGAAAGAGTATATGGGAATAAGGCCTCATGTGTGTGGTGTGCTAAGCCTTAGACCTGCCTAAGTTGCCGCCGTCCGTTGACTGTGTCCCACCATAACCCACCATAGTGTTGATACTATGGGGGAATGAAGTGGATGTGATGCCTTGCTCTGCTGCACTGCCGCTAACCAAGTTGTGATTCTTTGCTAGAAATCCGTGACAACATTTGACGCCACTACAAGTGAAGCCATTGCCTGAATGGGCATGTGTCTGTGAACTGTGAAGTCTGAAACTGAACAGTCTGAAAATGAATGTCTGAAAGTGTGAATGAATGTCAGGTTCCTCGGCAGCTGATGAATGCATTTAGTAATGCTAAGTAAGATTCTTTCGTCAAGTCGGTAACTGATCCAGATTGACAGCTAGAACTGGCATACATAAATGCATATGTATGACTCATTATTGACTACCACGCCCCCTATGGTTACTGATCATGACTAAGGGACTGGTAGCAACTGTGAAGAAGCATGGAAAATGTTCTGTGAAATATGAAGTACTTAATGAGTTTGCAAATTAATGTGATGATTGCAAACTATTTGTTTTTTTTTTGTAATCGCGGGTTAGCGAGCCTGCCGGCCACGCGAATGAGAGCACCAGCCTGATAATAAATGAATTAATGTTATGAAATTAATGACTTTTATTTTGTAACGATTTGTTGAAATGAATTTGATTGTATGTTTTTAATTAATTTAATTGGTTGAAAATAGTTCTGATGTTAATGATATGAAATAGTTTGAAGCTGAATTACCACTGTGTTTTATTTTACAATTGTGTATGAACTGCAATATGTATGCAGTTATGTCTGTTAATTTATGAAGTAGTAAATGAATGAATTGTCTGTGTGTAATTCTGTATGTTGTTTCTGAGATTGTGAGTTATTTCTGAAAGTTCTGATAAATTGTCTGATTGTGTGTGAACACTGATTAGTGTTCCAGTGATTCTGAAATACTGATTCTGAAAGCAAAAAATTATCTGTATCTGAATTGTTGTCTGATTTGAATCATTTTCTATGTTAAGAAAATAATTCTGTCTGTCCACTTATACATTCTGATGATTGTTTAAGTGGTGTGGTTCTTAAAACCAATTCCTAAACATGATTAATGTGCAAGGAATTCTGAATTTGAATTGTTCTTCTATGTGAAGAAAAAACAATTCTTTGTCTGACCAGCTTAAACAATCTGATGATTGCTAAGTGGTGTGGTTCTTAAAACCAATTCCTAAAACATGATGAGTGGATTAGGAATTCTGAAATTCTGATTATGAAAGTTCTGATTTGAATTGTTCTTCTATGTGAAGAAAAAGCAATTCTTTGTCTGACCAGCTTAAACAACCTGATGATTGCTAAGCGGTGTGGTTCTTAAAACCAATTCCCAAAACATGATGAGTGGTTTAGGAATTCTGAAATTCTGATTATGAAAGTTCTGATTTGAATTGTTCTTCTATGTGAAGAAAAAGCAATTCTTTGTCTGACCAGCTTAAACAACCTGATGATTGCTAAGCGGTGTGGTTCTTAAAACCAATTCCTAAAACATGATGAGTGGTTTAGGAACTCTGAAATTCTGATTATGAAAGTTCTGATTTGAATTGTTTTTCTATGTGAAGAAAAAACAATTCTGTTTGTCTGTCCGACTTAAACAATCTGATGATTGCTAAGCGGTGTGGTTCTTAAAACCATTTTCTAACACTTGTTAGTGTTATTGGAAGTTCTGAATTGTCTGTAAATGTATGAGTTGTCTGAATGTGTGTGAAAGTGATGAGTGTCTTTTTATTTGTGGTTCTGAGGTGGTTCTTGGAGATTTGAATTGTTAATGTATCAATTTTTTTAATGTGTGTATGACTGATTGATTTTATGTTTGTGTATGTGTTTGTGTGTGTGGTTGTGGTTCTGAGGCAGTTCTTGAAGATCTGAATTGTAGGAGTGTATGTGTGACTGATAGATTTTGTGTTTATGCTTGTGTTTGTGCTTGTGGTTGTGTATGTGGTTCTGTGGCAGTTCTTGAAGTTTTGAATTGTAGGAGTGTGTGTGACTGATTGATTTTGTGTTTGTGCTTGTGTGTGTGGTTGTGGTTCTGAGGCAGTTCTTGAAGGTCAGAACAATTGCTGATATGCCCAGGTGATGTTGGCCAGCAGCTGCTATCATCATCCCTGAGAAAGCCTGGACCAGAGAGCCACAATTGTGGATGTTTGTGTGATGATGGTGTGACAACCCTAGATATGATATCTGGGGGTTTCTGTATAGTGTGTTGCTGTGTTTGCTTGTGTGTATGTGTTTTTGGGTGTGATTTGAATTGTTTTCCTTTGTTCAGAAAACAATTCTTTTTCTGTTTTTCTGACCGGCTTAAACAATCTGGTGACAGTTTAAGCGGTGTGGTTAATGTAACCATTTTCTTACATGATTGTTGAGGAGTCTGAGGTATGTCTGAAGGAGTAGAAATGTTTTCTACTTCCCTAAATCTGTGTGTGGTTCTTAAGTCTGAGGTCTGATTAAATAATGTGTTCTGAATTTGAATGGCCTGATTGGTTATTGTGTTCTGATTGTCTGAAATGCAGCCTGATATCAACCAGCCTAACTTTTTTCAGTTAGAACTGGTTGCTGTTTTCCTAATTCCAATCTTCCAGTACCCATGACTTGCCAGAATATGTCTGCGCCCAACAACAAGTCAATAGGGGCTGGAATGTTAAAGTCTGGGTCTGCCAGTTGTATGCAACTAGGTAAATGTATATAATCTGTGTTTATGAATGATTGTGGTACTGCGTTTGAAATCTGATCAATTACAAGACACAATGTGTTTGTGCTGTAATTGTTGTGTGCTGATTTTATGTGAATGTTAGTGTTTTTTGTTATGTGTATGGACTGATTATTAATACTAGTGACTGTGGTGTCCATAGTATTTGTGGGTAAACCTAGTTTTGAGCACAAGTGCCTAGTAATGTAGCTTGTTGTGCTGCCATTGTCTAGGAGTGCTCGTACTGTGTGTGGTTTTCTATGTTTGTCCAAGATTATGACTTGTGCAGTTGATAGTAGTGTTGTTTTGTTCTGTGTGTAACTGGTCAATGTGACTGATGGTGAATTTTGTGTGTCTGAGTGTAAAAGTGTATTATGTTTTTTATTACAGTGCTTACATGTCCCTCCTCGACAAGATTTGTTGTCATGACCAGGGTGTGATGAACAGTTGGAACAGATATTTAATTTCTGAACCTCTGTGATCCTTTGTTGTATGGGCATCTATCTAAACTTTTCACAAGAAAATATTAGATGTTGCTGTTTACAAATAGAACATGTGGGTACTTTTGGTGTGTTCATTTTTGCGAATGACTTTGTGTTTTGACCCACTTGAGTATCTGATCTGTTGTTGTTTTTAGTATTTGCTTGCTCTAAAACTTCTACTACATCAGCACGATTGCTTAAAAATTTACTCAGGCACTCAAGTGCGGGCATGTCTGTGAGTGTGTTTTTGTATTCTTCCCAATATCCTAATGTGTTTGGGTCGAATTTACTAGACACTAAATGTATGATTAGTGTATCCCAGTATTCTGTTTTTTCACCTAATGTGGCTAATGCACTAAGGTTTTTCTTAACTGTGTCAAGTAGTTGTCTCAAACACAGGGAGGATTCTGTATGAATGTGATTTATGTTGAATAATGCATGAATGTGATTTCCTATCAACTGTCGTTTGTTGTCATATCTTTCACACAACAATCTCCATGCCACCTCAAAGTTGTCACCTGTCATTTCTAATGATTTAATAACTAGTAATGCTCTGCCTGATAGTGAGGAACGCAAGTAATGAAACTTCTGAATGTTGTCTAGTGTATTGTGACTAGTAATGAGTGATTGAAATGTGTCTCTGTACTCAAGCCAATCATGATGATCACCCGAGAAGTGTGGCAAGTCAATTGTGGGTAGTTTAATAAATGATTTGGTCCCACCTGAGTTATCCTTGTCTGATTCTGGATTAGTTACCGGCCTGTCGTTCAACTGAATCAGCTGGGAAGCCTGTGCCACTAGCAGATGGTATTCATTTTCAAACTGCTCACTCTCTGGGTATGGTTCATCAGTGATCTCTGAAATGTCAGCGTTTAATTCTATTACTGTCTGAATTTCCTGAAATTGTTTGTGTATACACTTGAAGTCTGACAATCTGTTTTTCAATTCAATGACTTGGATATCTGATAGTAATTGATTGGGCAAAATGAAGTTTAAGTATTTTTTAAACAGTGTGAGTTTCCTCTTCACAATGCCACGTTGTTTGATTAATTCTGTATTATCAGGTTTGTTACCTTTGGTGGCCATTACTGTGAATGAAGGAAACACAATGTTGCACAAGAAATGAAAAATATGAGGAGGTAAATGTTGTCACAAATTTCTTGCAAAGAACTGTGCAATACTTAAATTATAGCGTGCAGTGCAGCAAGCAGCAGAAAGCAGGGCTGTGCCAAGCGTGGGTGCACAGCTTACACGTGGAGGGCGAAGGCCTAGGGCGCATGCACAGGCGACCACGTGGTGGCTTTCTTCCGAGGCAGGCGGCTGGCAAAATAAGCACGTCACGGCTGCACGGCAAGCAATTGTGATGCTGTGAAATAGAATGATTTTAATATGCAATAAAAGCATGAAAGGTTTGATGAGAGATTGACAGGTGACGTTATGAATTTATGATGTTATTTGTGAATATTTTTGCTAAATCTGATTGAAATTGATATGTACTTAGTTTGTCAACATAAGTACTGTGAAGAAATGGGTCTGTGAGGTCTGATTCAATATTGCTGTTGCAATTTGAAAAGTCTGTGGAATTAGGGAAAAAATTAATTGGTCTGATTATCTGTTATCCTGAGGCTGCGATGCGCCGCGCTGACACCGTCGTGGCTCGTCGACCGTCGTTGTCCTCGTCGTGCAGATTTTTCTAGAAGGCCGCCGCTGAGCTGAGTCCGTTGATTTTCGTAACAGCTGATATGGCGGCGGTCTTGATCACGACGCGTACGCAGATCGACGTTCCCGGCGAAGATGGACCATGTTCGAGCCAGTAATAAATAAAAGGTGTTCTGCAGTGGACTGTATATATATTTTGAAGTAGTACTGGTTCTTTACAATAGCAAAAATGCCCGACAATATTCAGCGCAAGCGATAGTTCTGAGTACAGTGTGTTTCATTGGGCTTCTGATGGCTGACAGATGACGGCGCGCGCTCCCGTGCGCAGGCGCCGTAGTGTTGTGACACGATTGTAGTGATGTGAATAAGTTTGTTACTAATTACTATTAGTAACGTGTCTACGACAATGTGTCGTAGACACCCACATTTCGCCAAGAATTTTTAGGTCAGGAAGTTTTTAATAAAATCTCTATGCAAAAATGCATGGAAATACAAACATTTAATTTAGTAATGGAATGCGCAAGTGAGTGCAAAAAACCCTTACAGACAGTGGCCTAGTTTCAGTACTATTCAATTCAGTACAATTAACGTGGTTCTAATGTACTTAAACACATAAGTATGTATGCATTCTAGAAAGTTATTCAGATATACTGTAACGGGTTCTGGTATTAAAACGCAGTAGAGGTTCTAGGTGCGTTTATTGCCGAGTATTGTCTCACTTCCCTTGCCACGAGTATGACCGACCAACAACACGACACTGGCCTGAACACTAAGGGCTGCAGTCTCCCACGCCGTTCCCTCCGGTGGTGTGTAGGGCAGGTTGTTCGAAGGGCTGCGCGTAGCGGGCAGATCCTCGCAGGCAACTGCCTGCGAGGATCTGCCCGCTACGCGCAGCCTGCCAGCCTGCCAGCTGAACCAACAGGTTCAGCTGGCAGGCGCCGGCGGTCTGAGTGCGATGAGCAGGGCAGGGCCAGACTCTTCGGCAGAGGTGACGTCGAGGACGGTGCAGGGTAGTGTAGCGGTCTAGGTGGAGTAGCCCGGAGCCTTAAGGTGGACCTGGAACCCAGCTGCTAGGATCAGGATACACGTAAGACGTAGGGTCAGTAGGTACGCGTAGGTATGTAGTAGAAGCGACGTTAGAGTAGTGGTGTCGGCCTCTCTGTCGGCCCCTTTATATACCGGGCCCTCCATCAGCGTTGGAGTCCGTTCATGACCATATTTGGTCAGGCGTCGCGAGCGCGGACGATGGCCTTCTCTGATTGGCCGAGCGTATGAACGGTACTGTGACGCAAACGCGGTAAGTACCGGACATACGTAACAATACCGCCCGCCTTAGGAGAGGATTTTGCGTGACTAACAAGAAAAATCCAACTAGCTGCGTTAGGTCTACGTGTGAAAAAGTCCTTTTCCACACAGTGTCTCCCAGATTAAACTCAGCTGGTTTACGGCGTAAATTATACGTTTGGGAATTCCTAGCATGAGCTTGAATGAGGAGTGCCTGAACTTTGTCAAATATGCTTGATAAGTGACCTATGTTTTCTGCGTAATCGTCCTAGGTATGTATACTATATCATCAGCGTCCGTGTCGACATAGTGTGAGCCGCATGGAACTAATTCACGCCCATAGACTAAAAAACTAGGTGTATAGCCCGTGGCTTCATTAACTGCAGTATTTAATGCAAACTGCACCTTAGGTAGGAGAGTGTCCCATAATCTCTGGTCATTTCCTACAAACGCCGCTAAGGTAGAACCAATAGTTTTATTATAGCGTTCGACCGTATTCACATGTGGGGAATATTTAGGAGTATAATGAAGATTAGGGATTTTGTTCTTGTGCAACATAGCTTTTAAAGTATCACTTACAAACTGTTTAGCATTGTCCAATAAAATTGTAGATGGCATACCATGAACTAAAAATATTTTTTCTTCCAAAATATTAGTTATTATTTCAGCAGTTGCGCGCCTGATAGGAAAAAGTAGACAGTATTTACTAAAACAACAAGTTACTACAAATATGTAGGCGTTTTGTTTTCTTGTGCCGGGTAATGGCCCCACCAAATCTACACTAATGGTTTGGAAGGGTCGTGAACACACTTTGGGTCGTCCCATGGTTCCCAATGGTGCATGGTTCTGATGTTTGTGCGCGATACAAGTGTCGCAAGAATTTATGAACTTTACCACGTCATCGTGCATTTTTGGCCAATAGTAACGCAGTGCTAAGCGCTTGTAAGTTTTAAATATACCAAAATGCCCCGAAGTGGGTTCGGCATGGTTCTCTAGTATGGCATTATTTCGATCAGAAGAAGGTAGCACTTCTTTCCATTCGAACTCCTTACGTAGCATACACCTAAATTTTATCAAACGATACAATTTATTATTTTTAATAGAATAGACTGGATAGTCATTAGGCGAGGATAAACAACCATTGTAGGTGGCTGAATACCATTGATCAGTGTCAACATTAGGGTTGTTCACGTTATTATTATTATTACTATTCGCGTTAATTATATTTAAAGGTAGGGATCGTGATAACGCATCTGCTATAATATTATCTGCGCCGCGCCGATGCTTTATTTCGAAGTTAAAGGCTGACAGACGAACCGACCACCGAGCTAATCTACCAGTCGGGTTGCTCAAGTTTAGGAACCATTTCAGTGCGGAATGGTCAGTATACACAACAAACTTTAACCCGTTATCTAAATAACAGCGCCAATGTTCGAGGACTGTTAGCACTGCTAATGTCTCCCGTTCTGTTATACTGTAGTTTTGTTCCTCTGCATTTAGTGACCTACTCATGTAAGCGATAGGTAGTTCCACGCCATCTATTTCTTGTGTAAGCAACCCACCGATGCCACTCGCACTCGCATCTGTGTGAACTTGAAAAGGTTTCTCGTAATCGGGACACGATAATATTGGTGCGGAGCTTAACAATTGTTTTAGTTTACAAAACGAGTCATCAGCTTCCACCGACTACTGGAATGGTGCAGCTTTCTTACCGGTAGAAGTAAGTTTGTTCAAAGGACCGGCAATAGTACTAAAATTAGGTATAAATCGCCGATATCATGATGCAATGCCTAAGAACCTTTTGAATTCTTTTTTATTCTTAGGCGTAGCATATTGAAGAATGGCTTCCACCTTACATGGGTCTACTTGTAATCCTTTAGAGTTTACTACGTAGCCCAAGTACTTCAATTCATCACGGAAGAATTTAGATTTTTCTAAGTTAATGGTAAGGTTGGCCGATTTAAATTTTTCGTATACTATATTAATTAGTGGCACATGAGCATTAAAAGATGGCGATATAAGCAGGATATAATCTAAGAAAACGAATACAGAGTTTTCGAACTCAGGACTGTTCGTAAACAAGTGATCCACCAAACGCTGTTTGGTCGCAGGCGCATTCGTTAAACCAAACGGCATAGTCACAAATCTAAATGTTCCTCTAGTAGGCACACAGAACGCAGTCTTATCACGATCACATTCGCGAAGAGGCGTCTGCCAAAAGGGCATAGATAAGTCTATACTACTTAGATATCTAGCGTTCCTAAGATTGTCCAAAATTTCGGATACGTAAGGTAGTTTGTACGCGTACTTTTTAGTAATAGAATTAAGTTTCCGACTATCTAAACAAAACCTTAGTTTACCGTCCTTCTTAGGCGTTAGTAAAATAGGTGACGACCAAGGACTTTCGCATTTTTCTACCACTCCCAATGCAAGCATTTCGTCTAATTCGTCAATAATTATTTTTAATTTCGCCGGCGGTAACCTATAATATCTTTGGCGTATCGGCGCAGAATCGCCAGTGTCTATTGCATGTTCTATTAAGTGAGTTCGTCATAACCAGGTTTTTTCAGTAGAAATCGACTCGTATTGCTTTATAATTAACTTAGCCGTTCTTTGTTGTGACTCACTCAACTCACTAAAAGATTGCGATACGTTCGTGTTACTCGGCTTATTTTCACTTAACACACTACATGGCAATGTTTTAGACATGCATACGGATGCGATATGGTTAGGCAGTAATTTAAATAGTTTCCAGAAATCGATGCCTAAAATTAAATTACTTGTAACTTCTGGAATAATATAAGTTTTCAATAAGTGGGTTTGACTATTAAAAGTAGTGGGTAAGTTGATAAACCCGCGCGGCAACAATATATTTCCGTCCGCGGACCGAATCGAATAAGTGTTGTGACACTGCTGTATTTCTAACCCGGTTTTAGTCATTACCTCCATATGGGAGTTGTTACCTTAAATTGTAATGGCTGAACCGGAATCGAGCAATCCACAAATAGGTAAACTGTTAATCGTTACGTTAACATAGAGCCGTAGGTCATTTTTAGGTTTATTATCCAGGTTCGAGGCGACGGAATAAATAGAGAAATACACTTTTAGAGTGTTTAGCCAATTTCTCCAATCATCTTTGTCAAAATTGGTTGAATAGGTTGTAGAACCTAATTTAGATTTTGACACGCCCCGACCCTGACCAACTAGTTTTTTGGTTTCGTCGATTTACAGTTCGGGCAGTTAGGGAATGTCACATCCCTACGGCCGCACTTGAAGCAAATTGCGAACCGATCGCGTTTGCATTAATTCAAACTGTGATTATTGATACGGCAGCGCGGACAGTACTTGGACGTGACTAGAGCGACAGAGCTAGGTTTAGACTTAGGATTGCTAGGTTCGTTGTTCTCAGTGTATTCGGGTTTTCCGGGCGTACCCTCTATAGTGGCAACGGGATAATTATTGTAGGAAGTATTACGCGCTCGGTTATTAGGTTTGTGACTGTAAGCTAGGTCTGGTGCCAACGTGTCATTACTATAATACGGTTCGCGTAATTGAGAGTTCAAACATTTCATTCGTTCGTAGTTCAAACATAACTAGCACTAGCGAGTAGCATGGTCGTATGTTATGCAAGAGGATGTCTAACTTTTCGCGTTCGGACAATCGCTTTGACGGTGACAGCCTAGCGAACAGCTGATACATTATCGAGAGATAAATAATTATAGTTTCGGTAGCACCTTGAGTACGTCGGTGGATTTCATTTAATAACCGGTAGTCATAATCGTACGGTGTGAAATCGTCTATTAATTTAGTGGTGAGTTCTTCCCATGTAGTGAAATATTCTTTTAGGCCGCGATACCAGTGAAGTGCGTTACCGGTGAATATTTCGGAGGCATACGATAAAATTTTAGTGGAAAGTAGATTACGCGCGGTTTGAAATTCGGTTCCGCGTTGTAGGAACGCTCGTACGCATCCCGTACCGTCGTATTTTAACTTGGACAGTTCGCTAACTCTCAAATGCTCGCAATGCAATACTGTGGCTAACCCTGCCTGCGTCGAGGTAGGTGGCGCAGGTTGGACCTCTGCCACAGCAACAGCCGAACACCTGATTGCTCAATGGCGGACAGCTCCGCCGAGAGCTTGTCGAACCGGCTGCACAATTCGGTAATACGTTTACAATACGCCGTAGGACGTTCCATCCTACGTAGTCTGTGGAATAAGTGGTTGTGCAGTGCGGTAGACCTCCTAGCTAGGTTCGCGTCGTAAGAAGCAGTTAATGAATTCACTCGCTTGGCCAGCTCAGAGACGGCCTCGACCCGACTCCAAAATGTCATCATTTGGAATGGCTTCCAGTAATTTAGGGAGCTGCTTCCGCAGACCTAGGACAGAGGTAGCCGGCTCCTCACCTCTAATCGCAACCTCGTAAGCTAACTCGCTCTTATTTAGCAGGAAGTATTTTATGGGGTGTGAGCCCATTGTGTATGAATAAATACCGCGTAAGTATAGCACTACACATTACACTTAATGCGCAAGCGTTCCGCCCTTACAATTGGCCTACTTTACGATAAGGCGTAAAAATTCCACCGTTAGGACTAATTAGAAAAACATTAAGATTCAAATTTGCGAACTAGTACGTAGTAGGTAGTTACACTAAAAGGTAGACAATTAGTACAACAATACGTACCGGTTCGCTGTAGCCGCACCTCCTTGCTTACAATGACGGAGACCTGCTAGAAGAGAACTCGAGCACGGAAAGCGAGACAATAACCCACGTAGGCGCCACTGTAACGGGTTCTGGTATTAAAACGCAGTAGAGGTTCTAGGTGCGTTTATTGCCGAGTATTGTCTCACTTCCCTTGCCACGAGTATGATCGACCAACAACACGATACTGGCCTGAACACTAAGGGCTGCAGTCTCCCACGCTGTTCCCTCCGGTGGTGTGTAGGGCAGGTTTCGAAGGGCTGCGCGTAGCGGGCAGATCCTCGCAGGCCGTTGGTTCAGCCGGCAGGCGCCGGCGGTCTGAGTGCAATGAGCAGGGCAGGGCCAGACTCTTTGGCAGAGGTGACGTCGAGGACAGTGCAGGGTATTGTAGCGGTCTAGGTAGAGTAGCCCGGAGCCTTAAGGTGGACCTGGAACCTTAGCTAATGTTTGAATAAGCCCGTGGAAAAATGGCGACCGTTCTAATCTATCGATTGGCCACGTTAGGCGCCTTCAACAACCGCCTGGTTTGGAGATGGGTGAACGAAACCGTCGGTCCCAGCTACGATATAGGATTATGACATTCTTAAGGCTGGAAAAAATTTTCGCCCTTAAGAATAATTGGCTAAATATTATATATATATCCATGGATTTGGACATATGTTTGATATTTTATAAAGAGCTTATGTCAAATATGTATATTTAGTAGCCAGATTCATGTATAGATCGAATATTGTAACCGGCTGTTAAGTTATTCCAGAGAGTAATTTTGTGATTTCAGTCAATTGTCTTATTGGCAATTTCGACGCTACAATAATTCACAATAAACCAAAAATAAAATGGTTATGAAGATAAATGGCAGCATAGTAAGCCTTAAAAACAACTTTGTAATAAATAATATGCCGCGTCCCGGAACAAAAGAAACTTCAAAGTTTCGATACGATTGGCAATCTTTCAAATGCTATGACAGTTATTTGCGAATGATTAAAATATGACTTTTTTTGGCGAAGAGGCGTCTGCCAAAAGGGCATAGATAAGTCTATATACTTAGATATCTAGCGTTCCTAAGATTGTCTAAAATTTCGGATACGTAAGGTAGTTTGTACGCGTCCGAATTAAGTTTCCGACTATCTAAACAAAACCTTAGTTTACCGTCCTTCTTAGGCGTTAGTAAAATAGGTGACGACCAAGGACTTTCGCATTTTTCTACCACTCCCAATGCAAGCATTTCGTCTAATTCGTCAATAATTATTTTTAATTTCGCCGGCGGTAACCTATAATATCTTTGGCGTATCGGCGCAGAATCGCCAGTGTCTATTGCATGTTCTATTAAGTGAGTTCGTCATAACCAGGTTTTTTCAGTAGAAATCGACTCGTATTGCTTTATAATTAACTTAGCCGTTCTTTGTTGTGACTCACTCAACTCACTAAAAGATTGCGATACGTTCGTGTTACTCGGCTTATTTTCACTTAACACACTACATGGCAATGTTTTAGACATGCATACGGATGCGATATGGTTAGGCAGTAATTTAAATAGTTTCCAGAAATCGATGCCTAAAATTAAATTACTTGTAACTTCTGGAATAATATAAGTTTTCAATAAGTGGGTTTGACTACTAAAAGTAGTGGGTAAGTTGATAAACCCGCGCGGCAACAATATATTTCCGTCCGCGGACCGAATCGAATAAGTGTTGTGACACTGCTGTATTTCTAACCCGGTTTTAGTCATTACCTCCATATGGGAGTTGTTACCTTAAATTGTAATGGCTGAACCAGAATCGAGCAATCCACAAATAGGTAAACTGTTAATCGTTACGTTAACATAGAGCCGTAGGTCATTTTTAGGTTTATTATCCAGGTTCGAGGCGACGGAATAAATAGAGAAATACACTTTTAGAGTGTTTAGCCAATTTCTCCAATCATCTTTGTCAAAATTGGTTGAATAGGTTGTAGAACCTAATTTAGATTTTGACACGCCCCGACCCTGACCAACTAGTTTTTTGGTTTCGTCGATTTACAGTTCGGGCAGTTAGGGAATGTCACATCCCTACGGCCGCACTTGAAGCAAATTGCGAACCGATCGCGTTTGCATTAATTCAAACTGTGATCATTGATACGGCAGCGCGGACAGTACTTGGACGTGACTAGAGCGACAGAGCTAGGTTTAGACTTAGGATTGCTAGGTTCGTTGTTCTCAGTGTATTCGGGTTTTCCGGGCGTACCCTCTATAGTGGCAACGGGATAATTATTGTAGGAAGTATTACGCGCTCGGTTATTAGGTTTGTGACTGTAAGCTAGGTCTGGTGCCAACGTGTCATTACTATAATACGGTTCGCGTAATTGAGAGTTCAAACATTTCATCCGTTCGTAGTTCAAACATAACGTCTGCAGTTTTGCTATACTGTCTATTGAAGATATTGACGGAGCTAGCACTAGCGAGTAGCATGGTCGTATGTTATGCAATAGGATGTCTAACTTTTCGCGTTCGGATAATCGCTTTGACGGTGACAGCCTAGCGAACAGCTGATTCATTATCGAGAGATAAATAATTATAGTTTCAGTAGCACCTTGAGTACGTCGGTGGATTTCATTTAATAACCGGTAGTCATAATCGTACGGTGTGAAATCGTCTATTAATTTAGTGGTGAGTTCTTCCCATGTAGTGAAATATTCTTTTAGGCCGCGATACCAGTGAAGTGCGTTACCGGTGAATATTTCGGAGGCATACGATAAAATTTTAGTGGAAGGTAGATTACGCGCGGTTTGGAATTCGGTTACGCGTTGTAGGAACGCTCGTACGCATCCCGTACCGTCGTATTTTAACTTGGACAGTTCGCTAACTCTCAAATGCTCGCAATGCAATACTGTGGCTAACCCTGCCTGCGTCGAGGTAGGTGGCGCAGGTTGGACCTCTGCCACAGCAACAGCCGAACACCTGATTGCTCAATGGCGGACAGCTCCGCCGAGAGCTTGTCGAACCGGCTGCACAATTCGGTAATACGTTTACAATACGCCGTAGGACGTTCCATCCTACGTAGTCTGTGGAATAAGTGGTTGTGCAGTGCGGTAGACCTCCTAGCTAGGTTCGCGTCGTAAGAAGCAGTTAATGAATTCACTCGCTTGGCCAGCTCAGAGACGGCCTCGACCCGACTCCAAAATGTCATCATTTGGAATGGCTTCCAGTAATTTAGGGAGCTGCTTCCGCAGACCTAGGACAGAGGTAGCCGGCTCCTCACCTCTAATCGCAACCTCGTAAGCTAACTCGCTCTTATTTAGCAGGAAGTATTTTATGGGGTGTGAGCCCATTGTGTATGAATAAATACCGCGTAAGTATAGCACTACACATTACACTTAATGCGCAAGCGTTCCGCCCTTACAATTGGCCTACTTTACGATAAGGCATAAAAATTCCACCGTTAGGACTAATTAGAAAAACATTAAGATTCAAATTTGCGAACTAGTACGTAGTAGGTAGTTACACTAAAAGGTAGACAATTAGTACAACAATACGTACCGGTTCGCTGTAGCCGCACCTCCTTGCTTACAATGACGGAGACCTGCTAGAAGAGAACTCGAGCACGGAAAGCGAGACAATAACCCACGTAGGCGCCACTGTAACGGGTTCTGGTATTAAAACGCAGTAGAGGTTCTAGGTGCGTTTATTGCCGAGTATTGTCTCACTTCCCTTGCCACGAGTATGATCGACCAACAACACGATACTGGCCTGAACACTAAGGGCTGCAGTCTCCCACGCTGTTCCCTCCGGTGGTGTGTAGGGCAGGTTGTTCGAAGGGCTGCGCGTAGCGGGCAGATCCTCGCAGGCCGTTGGTTCAGCCGGCAGGCGCCGGCGGTCTGAGTGCGATGAGCAGGGCAGGGCCAGACTCTTCGGCAGAGGTGACGTCGAGGACGGTGCAGGGTAGTGTAGCGGTCTAGGTAGAGTAGCCCGGAGCCTTAAGGTGGACCTGGAACCTTAGCTAATGTTTGAATAAGCCCGTGGAAAAATGGCGACCGTTCTAATCTATCGATTGGCCACGTTAGGCGCCTTCAACAACCGCCTGGTTTGGAGATGGGTGAACGAAACCGTCGGTCCCAGCTACGATATAGGATTATGACATTCTTAAGGCTGGAAAAATTTTCGCCCTTAAGAATAATTGGCTAAATATTATATATATATCCATGGATTTGGACATATGTTTGATATTTTATAAAGAGCTTATGTCAAATATGTATATTTAGTAGCCAGATTCATGTATAGATCGAATATTGTAACCGGCTGTTAAGTTATTCCAGAGAGTAATTTTGTGATTTCAGTCAATTGTCTTATTGGCAATTTCGACGCTACAATAATTCACAATAAACCAAAAATAAAATGGTTATGAAGATAAATGGCAGCATAGTAAGCCTTAAAAACAACTTTGTAATAAATAATATGCCGCGTCCCGGAACAAAAGAAACTTCAAAGTTTCGATACGATTGGCAATCTTTCAAATGCTATGACAGTTATTTGCGAATGATTAAAATATGACTTTTTTTGGCGAAGAGGCGTCTGCCAAAAGGGCATAGATAAGTCTATATACTTAGATATCTAGCGTTCCTAAGATTGTCTAAAATTTCGGATACGTAAGGTAGTTTGTACGCGTCCGAATTAAGTTTCCGACTATCTAAACAAAACCTTAGTTTACCGTCCTTCTTAGGCGTTAGTAAAATAGGTGACGACCAAGGACTTTCGCATTTTCTACCACTCCCAATGCAAGCATTTCGTCTAATTCGTCAATAATTATTTTTAATTTCGCCGGCGGTAACCTATAATATCTTTGGCGTATCGGCGCAGAATCGCCAGTGTCTATTGCATGTTCTATTAAGTGAGTTCGTCATAACCAGGTTTTTTCAGTAGAAATCGACTCGTATTGCTTTATAATTAACTTAGCCGTTCTTTGTTGTGACTCACTCAACTCACTAAAAGATTGCGATACGTTCGTGTTACTCGGCTTATTTTCACTTAACACACTACATGGCAATGTTTTAGACATGCATACGGATGCGATATGGTTAGGCAGTAATTTAAATAGTTTCCAGAAATCGATGCCTAAAATTAAATTACTTGTAACTTCTGGAATAATATAAGTTTTCAATAAGTGGGTTTGACTACTAAAAGTAGTGGGTAAGTTGATAAACCCGCGCGGCAACAATATATTTCCGTCCGCGGACCGAATCGAATAAGTGTTGTGACACTGCTGTATTTCTAACCCGGTTTTAGTCATTACCTCCATATGGGAGTTGTTACCTTAAATTGTAATGGCTGAACCGGAATCGAGCAATCCACAAATAGGTAAACTGTTAATCGTTACGTTAACATAGAGCCGTAGGTCATTTTTAGGTTTATTATCCAGGTTCGAGGCGACGGAATAAATAGAGAAATACACTTTTAGAGTGTTTAGCCAATTTCTCCAATCATCTTTGTCAAAATTGGTTGAATAGGTTGTAGAACCTAATTTAGATTTTGACACGCCCCGACCCTGACCAACTAGTTTTTTGGTTTCGTCGATTTACAGTTCGGGCAGTTAGGGAATGTCACATCCCTACGGCCGCACTTGAAGCAAATTGCGAACCGATCGCGTTTGCATTAATTCAAACTGTGATCATTGATACGGCAGCGCGGACAGTACTTGGACGTGACTAGAGCGACAGAGCTAGGTTTAGACTTAGGATTGCTAGGTTCGTTGTTCTCAGTGTATTCGGGTTTTCCGGGCGTACCCTCTATAGTGGCAACGGGATAATTATTGTAGGAAGTATTACGCGCTCGGTTATTAGGTTTGTGACTGTAAGCTAGGTCTGGTGCCAACGTGTCATTACTATAATACGGTTCGCGTAATTGAGAGTTCAAACATTTCATCCGTTCGTAGTTCAAACATAACGTCTGCAGTTTTGCTATACTGTCTATTGAAGATATTGACGGAGCTAGCACTAGCGAGTAGCATGGTCGTATGTTATGCAATAGGATGTCTAACTTTTCGCGTTCGGATAATCGCTTTGACGGTGACAGCCTAGCGAACAGCTGATTCATTATCGAGAGATAAATAATTATAGTTTCGGTAGCACCTTGAGTACGTCGGTGGATTTCATTTAATAACCGGTAGTCATAATCGTACGGTGTGAAATCGTCTATTAATTTAGTGGTGAGTTCTTCCCATGTAGTGAAATATTCTTTTAGGCCGCGATACCAGTGAAGTGCGTTACCGGTGAATATTTCGGAGGCATACGATAAAATTTTAGTGGAAGGTAGATTACGCGCGGTTTGGAATTCGGTTACGCGTTGTAGGAACGCTCGTACGCATCCCGTACCGTCGTATTTTAACTTGGACAGTTCGCTAACTCTCAAATGCTCGCAATGCAATACTGTGGCTAACCCTGCCTGCGTCGAGGTAGGTGGCGCAGGTTGGACCTCTGCCACAGCAACAGCCGAACACCTGATTGCTCAATGGCGGACAGCTCCGCCGAGAGCTTGTCGAACCGGCTGCACAATTCGGTAATACGTTTACAATACGCCGTAGGACGTTCCATCCTACGTAGTCTGTGGAATAAGTGGTTGTGCAGTGCGGTAGACCTCCTAGCTAGGTTCGCGTCGTAAGAAGCAGTTAATGAATTCACTCGCTTGGCCAGCTCAGAGACGGCCTCGACCCGACTCCAAAATGTCATCATTTGGAATGGCTTCCAGTAATTTAGGGAGCTGCTTCCGCAGACCTAGGACAGAGGTAGCCGGCTCCTCACCTCTAATCGCAACCTCGTAAGCTAACTCGCTCTTATTTAGCAGGAAGTATTTGATGGGGTGTGAGCCCATTGTGTATGAATAAATACCGCGTAAGTATAGCACTACACATTACACTTAATGCGCAAGCGTTCCGCCCTTACAATTGGCCTACTTTACGATAAGGCGTAAAAATTCCACCGTTAGGACTAATTAGAAAAACATTAAGATTCAAATTTGCGAACTAGTACGTAGTAGGTAGTTACACTAAAAGGTAGACAATTAGTACAACAATACGTACCGGTTCGCTGTAGCCGCACCTCCTTGCTTACAATGACGGAGACCTGCTAGAAGAGAACTCGAGCACGGAAAGCGAGACAATAACCCACGTAGGCGCCACTGTAACGGGTTCTGGTATTAAAACGCAGTAGAGGTTCTAGGTGCGTTTATTGCCGAGTATTGTCTCACTTCCCTTGCCACGAGTATGATCGACCAACAACACGATACTGGCCTGAACACTAAGGGCTGCAGTCTCCCACGCTGTTCCCTCCGGTGGTGTGTAGGGCAGGTTGTTCGAAGGGCTGCGCGTAGCGGGCAGATCCTCGCAGGCCGTTGGTTCAGCCGGCAGGCGCCGGCGGTCTGAGTGCGATGAGCAGGGCAGGGCCAGACTCTTCGGCAGAGGTGACGTCGAGGACGGTGCAGGGTAGTGTAGCGGTCTAGGTAGAGTAGCCCGGAGCCTTAAGGTGGACCTGGAACCTTAGCTAATGTTTGAATAAGCCCGTGGAAAAATGGCGACCGTTCTAATCTATCGATTGGCCACGTTAGGCGCCTTCAACAACCGCCTGGTTTGGAGATGGGTGAACGAAACCGTCGGTCCCAGCTACGATATAGGATTATGACATTCTTAAGGCTGGAAAAATTTTCGCCCTTAAGAATAATTGGCTAAATATTATATATATATCCATGGATTTGGACATATGTTTGATATTTTATAAAGAGCTTATGTCAAATATGTATATTTAGTAGCCAGATTCATGTATAGATCGAATATTGTAACCGGCTGTTAAGTTATTCCAGAGAGTAATTTTGTGATTTCAGTCAATTGTCTTATTGGCAATTTCGACGCTACAATAATTCACAATAAACCAAAAATAAAATGGTTATGAAGATAAATGGCAGCATAGTAAGCCTTAAAAACAACTTTGTAATAAATAATATGCCGCGTCCCGGAACAAAAGAAACTTCAAAGTTTCGATACGATTGGCAATCTTTCAAATGCTATGACAGTTATTTGCGAATGATTAAAATATGACTTTTTTTGGCGAAGAGGCGTCTGCCAAAAGGGCATAGATAAGTCTATATACTTAGATATCTAGCGTTCCTAAGATTGTCTAAAATTTCGGATACGTAAGGTAGTTTGTACGCGTCCGAATTAAGTTTCCGACTATCTAAACAAAACCTTAGTTTACCGTCCTTCTTAGGCGTTAGTAAAATAGGTGACGACCAAGGACTTTCGCATTTTTCTACCACTCCCAATGCAAGCATTTCGTCTAATTCGTCAATAATTATTTTTAATTTCGCCGGCGGTAACCTATAATATCTTTGGCGTATCGGCGCAGAATCGCCAGTGTCTATTGCATGTTCTATTAAGTGAGTTCGTCATAACCAGGTTTTTTCAGTAGAAATCGACTCGTATTGCTTTATAATTAACTTAGCCGTTCTTTGTTGTGACTCACTCAACTCACTAAAAGATTGCGATACGTTCGTGTTACTCGGCTTATTTTCACTTAACACACTACATGGCAATGTTTTAGACATGCATACGGATGCGATATGGTTAGGCAGTAATTTAAATAGTTTCCAGAAATCGATGCCTAAAATTAAATTACTTGTAACTTCTGGAATAATATAAGTTTTCAATAAGTGGGTTTGACTACTAAAAGTAGTGGGTAAGTTGATAAACCCGCGCGGCAACAATATATTTCCGTCCGCGGACCGAATCGAATAAGTGTTGTGACACTGCTGTATTTCTAACCCGGTTTTAGTCATTACCTCCATATGGGAGTTGTTACCTTAAATTGTAATGGCTGAACCGGAATCGAGCAATCCACAAATAGGTAAACTGTTAATCGTTACGTTAACATAGAGCCGTAGGTCATTTTTAGGTTTATTATCCAGGTTCGAGGCGACGGAATAAATAGAGAAATACACTTTTAGAGTGTTTAGCCAATTTCTCCAATCATCTTTGTCAAAATTGGTTGAATAGGTTGTAGAACCTAATTTAGATTTTGACACGCCCCGACCCTGACCAACTAGTTTTTTGGTTTCGTCGATTTACAGTTCGGGCAGTTAGGGAATGTCACATCCCTACGGCCGCACTTGAAGCAAATTGCGAACCGATCGCGTTTGCATTAATTCAAACTGTGATCATTGATACGGCAGCGCGGACAGTACTTGGACGTGACTAGAGCGACAGAGCTAGGTTTAGACTTAGGATTGCTAGGTTCGTTGTTCTCAGTGTATTCGGGTTTTCCGGGCGTACCCTCTATAGTGGCAACGGGATAATTATTGTAGGAAGTATTACGCGCTCGGTTATTAGGTTTGTGACTGTAAGCTAGGTCTGGTGCCAACGTGTCATTACTATAATACGGTTCGCGTAATTGAGAGTTCAAACATTTCATCCGTTCGTAGTTCAAACATAACGTCTGCAGTTTTGCTATACTGTCTATTGAAGATATTGACGGAGCTAGCACTAGCGAGTAGCATGGTCGTATGTTATGCAATAGGATGTCTAACTTTTCGCGTTCGGATAATCGCTTTGACGGTGACAGCCTAGCGAACAGCTGATTCATTATCGAGAGATAAATAATTATAGTTTCGGTAGCACCTTGAGTACGTCGGTGGATTTCATTTAATAACCGGTAGTCATAATCGTACGGTGTGAAATCGTCTATTAATTTAGTGGTGAGTTCTTCCCATGTAGTGAAATATTCTTTTAGGCCGCGATACCAGTGAAGTGCGTTACCGGTGAATATTTCGGAGGCATACGATAAAATTTTAGTGGAAGGTAGATTACGCGCGGTTTGGAATTCGGTTACGCGTTGTAGGAACGCTCGTACGCATCCCGTACCGTCGTATTTTAACTTGGACAGTTCGCTAACTCTCAAATGCTCGCAATGCAATACTGTGGCTAACCCTGCCTGCGTCGAGGTAGGTGGCGCAGGTTGGACCTCTGCCACAGCAACAGCCGAACACCTGATTGCTCAATGGCGGACAGCTCCGCCGAGAGCTTGTCGAACCGGCTGCACAATTCGGTAATACGTTTACAATACGCCGTAGGACGTTCCATCCTACGTAGTCTGTGGAATAAGTGGTTGTGCAGTGCGGTAGACCTCCTAGCTAGGTTCGCGTCGTAAGAAGCAGTTAATGAATTCACTCGCTTGGCCAGCTCAGAGACGGCCTCGACCCGACTCCAAAATGTCATCATTTGGAATGGCTTCCAGTAATTTAGGGAGCTGCTTCCGCAGACCTAGGACAGAGGTAGCCGGCTCCTCACCTCTAATCGCAACCTCGTAAGCTAACTCGCTCTTATTTAGCAGGAAGTATTTTATGGGGTGTGAGCCCATTGTGTATGAATAAATACCGCGTAAGTATAGCACTACACATTACACTTAATGCGCAAGCGTTCCGCCCTTACAATTGGCCTACTTTACGATAAGGCGTAAAAATTCCACCGTTAGGACTAATTAGAAAAACATTAAGATTCAAATTTGCGAACTAGTACGTAGTAGGTAGTTACACTAAAAGGTAGACAATTAGTACAACAATACGTACCGGTTCGCTGTAGCCGCACCTCCTTGCTTACAATGACGGAGACCTGCTAGAAGAGAACTCGAGCACGGAAAGCGAGACAATAACCCACGTAGGCGCCACTGTAACGGGTTCTGGTATTAAAACGCAGTAGAGGTTCTAGGTGCGTTTATTGCCGAGTATTGTCTCACTTCCCTTGCCACGAGTATGATCGACCAACAACACGATACTGGCCTGAACACTAAGGGCTGCAGTCTCCCACGCTGTTCCCTCCGGTGGTGTGTAGGGCAGGTTGTTCGAAGGGCTGCGCGTAGCGGGCAGATCCTCGCAGGCCGTTGGTTCAGCCGGCAGGCGCCGGCGGTCTGAGTGCGATGAGCAGGGCAGGGCCAGACTCTTCGGCAGAGGTGACGTCGAGGACGGTGCAGGGTAGTGTAGCGGTCTAGGTAGAGTAGCCCGGAGCCTTAAGGTGGACCTGGAACCTTAGCTAATGTTTGAATAAGCCCGTGGAAAAATGGCGACCGTTCTAATCTATCGATTGGCCACGTTAGGCGCCTTCAACAACCGCCTGGTTTGGAGATGGGTGAACGAAACCGTCGGTCCCAGCTACGATATAGGATTATGACATTCTTAAGGCTGGAAAAATTTTCGCCCTTAAGAATAATTGGCTAAATATTATATATATATCCATGGATTTGGACATATGTTTGATATTTTATAAAGAGCTTATGTCAAATATGTATATTTAGTAGCCAGATTCATGTATAGATCGAATATTGTAACCGGCTGTTAAGTTATTCCAGAGAGTAATTTTGTGATTTCAGTCAATTGTCTTATTGGCAATTTCGACGCTACAATAATTCACAATAAACCAAAAATAAAATGGTTATGAAGATAAATGGCAGCATAGTAAGCCTTAAAAACAACTTTGTAATAAATAATATGCCGCGTCCCGGAACAAAAGAAACTTCAAAGTTTCGATACGATTGGCAATCTTTCAAATGCTATGACAGTTATTTGCGAATGATTAAAATATGACTTTTTTTGGCGAAGAGGCGTCTGCCAAAAGGGCATAGATAAGTCTATATACTTAGATATCTAGCGTTCCTAAGATTGTCTAAAATTTCGGATACGTAAGGTAGTTTGTACGCGTCCGAATTAAGTTTCCGACTATCTAAACAAAACCTTAGTTTACCGTCCTTCTTAGGCGTTAGTAAAATAGGTGACGACCAAGGACTTTCGCATTTTTCTACCACTCCCAATGCAAGCATTTCGTCTAATTCGTCAATAATTATTTTTAATTTCGCCGGCGGTAACCTATAATATCTTTGGCGTATCGGCGCAGAATCGCCAGTGTCTATTGCATGTTCTATTAAGTGAGTTCGTCATAACCAGGTTTTTTCAGTAGAAATCGACTCGTATTGCTTTATAATTAACTTAGCCGTTCTTTGTTGTGACTCACTCAACTCACTAAAAGATTGCGATACGTTCGTGTTACTCGGCTTATTTTCACTTAACACACTACATGGCAATGTTTTAGACATGCATACGGATGCGATATGGTTAGGCAGTAATTTAAATAGTTTCCAGAAATCGATGCCTAAAATTAAATTACTTGTAACTTCTGGAATAATATAAGTTTTCAATAAGTGGGTTTGACTACTAAAAGTAGTGGGTAAGTTGATAAACCCGCGCGGCAACAATATATTTCCGTCCGCGGACCGAATCGAATAAGTGTTGTGACACTGCTGTATTTCTAACCCGGTTTTAGTCATTACCTCCATATGGGAGTTGTTACCTTAAATTGTAATGGCTGAACCGGAATCGAGCAATCCACAAATAGGTAAACTGTTAATCGTTACGTTAACATAGAGCCGTAGGTCATTTTTAGGTTTATTATCCAGGTTCGAGGCGACGGAATAAATAGAGAAATACACTTTTAGAGTGTTTAGCCAATTTCTCCAATCATCTTTGTCAAAATTGGTTGAATAGGTTGTAGAACCTAATTTAGATTTTGACACGCCCCGACCCTGACCAACTAGTTTTTTGGTTTCGTCGATTTACAGTTCGGGCAGTTAGGGAATGTCACATCCCTACGGCCGCACTTGAAGCAAATTGCGAACCGATCGCGTTTGCATTAATTCAAACTGTGATCATTGATACGGCAGCGCGGACAGTACTTGGACGTGACTAGAGCGACAGAGCTAGGTTTAGACTTAGGATTGCTAGGTTCGTTGTTCTCAGTGTATTCGGGTTTTCCGGGCGTACCCTCTATAGTGGCAACGGGATAATTATTGTAGGAAGTATTACGCGCTCGGTTATTAGGTTTGTGACTGTAAGCTAGGTCTGGTGCCAACGTGTCATTACTATAATACGGTTCGCGTAATTGAGAGTTCAAACATTTCATCCGTTCGTAGTTCAAACATAACGTCTGCAGTTTTGCTATACTGTCTATTGAAGATATTGACGGAGCTAGCACTAGCGAGTAGCATGGTCGTATGTTATGCAATAGGATGTCTAACTTTTCGCGTTCGGATAATCGCTTTGACGGTGACAGCCTAGCGAACAGCTGATTCATTATCGAGAGATAAATAATTATAGTTTCGGTAGCACCTTGAGTACGTCGGTGGATTTCATTTAATAACCGGTAGTCATAATCGTACGGTGTGAAATCGTCTATTAATTTAGTGGTGAGTTCTTCCCATGTAGTGAAATATTCTTTTAGGCCGCGATACCAGTGAAGTGCGTTACCGGTGAATATTTCGGAGGCATACGATAAAATTTTAGTGGAAGGTAGATTACGCGCGGTTTGGAATTCGGTTACGCGTTGTAGGAACGCTCGTACGCATCCCGTACCGTCGTATTTTAACTTGGACAGTTCGCTAACTCTCAAATGCTCGCAATGCAATACTGTGGCTAACCCTGCCTGCGTCGAGGTAGGTGGCGCAGGTTGGACCTCTGCCACAGCAACAGCCGAACACCTGATTGCTCAATGGCGGACAGCTCCGCCGAGAGCTTGTCGAACCGGCTGCACAATTCGGTAATACGTTTACAATACGCCGTAGGACGTTCCATCCTACGTAGTCTGTGGAATAAGTGGTTGTGCAGTGCGGTAGACCTCCTAGCTAGGTTCGCGTCGTAAGAAGCAGTTAATGAATTCACTCGCTTGGCCAGCTCAGAGACGGCCTCGACCCGACTCCAAAATGTCATCATTTGGAATGGCTTCCAGTAATTTAGGGAGCTGCTTCCGCAGACCTAGGACAGAGGTAGCCGGCTCCTCACCTCTAATCGCAACCTCGTAAGCTAACTCGCTCTTATTTAGCAGGAAGTATTTTATGGGGTGTGAGCCCATTGTGTATGAATAAATACCGCGTAAGTATAGCACTACACATTACACTTAATGCGCAAGCGTTCCGCCCTTACAATTGGCCTACTTTACGATAAGGCATAAAAATTCCACCGTTAGGACTAATTAGAAAAACATTAAGATTCAAATTTGCGAACTAGTACGTAGTAGGTAGTTACACTAAAAGGTAGACAATTAGTACAACAATACGTACCGGTTCGCTGTAGCCGCACCTCCTTGCTTACAATGACGGAGACCTGCTAGAAGAGAACTCGAGCACGGAAAGCGAGACAATAACCCACGTAGGCGCCACTGTAACGGGTTCTGGTATTAAAACGCAGTAGAGGTTCTAGGTGCGTTTATTGCCGAGTATTGTCTCACTTCCCTTGCCACGAGTATGATCGACCAACAACACGATACTGGCCTGAACACTAAGGGCTGCAGTCTCCCACGCTGTTCCCTCCGGTGGTGTGTAGGGCAGGTTGTTCGAAGGGCTGCGCGTAGCGGGCAGATCCTCGCAGGCCGTTGGTTCAGCCGGCAGGCGCCGGCGGTCTGAGTGCGATGAGCAGGGCAGGGCCAGACTCTTCGGCAGAGGTGACGTCGAGGACGGTGCAGGGTAGTGTAGCGGTCTAGGTAGAGTAGCCCGGAGCCTTAAGGTGGACCTGGAACCTTAGCTAATGTTTGAATAAGCCCGTGGAAAAATGGCGACCGTTCTAATCTATCGATTGGCCACGTTAGGCGCCTTCAACAACCGCCTGGTTTGGAGATGGGTGAACGAAACCGTCGGTCCCAGCTACGATATAGGATTATGACATTCTTAAGGCTGGAAAAATTTTCGCCCTTAAGAATAATTGGCTAAATATTATATATATATCCATGGATTTGGACATATGTTTGATATTTTATAAAGAGCTTATGTCAAATATGTATATTTAGTAGCCAGATTCATGTATAGATCGAATATTGTAACCGGCTGTTAAGTTATTCCAGAGAGTAATTTTGTGATTTCAGTCAATTGTCTTATTGGCAATTTCGACGCTACAATAATTCACAATAAACCAAAAATAAAATGGTTATGAAGATAAATGGCAGCATAGTAAGCCTTAAAAACAACTTTGTAATAAATAATATGCCGCGTCCCGGAACAAAAGAAACTTCAAAGTTTCGATACGATTGGCAATCTTTCAAATGCTATGACAGTTATTTGCGAATGATTAAAATATGACTTTTTTTGGCGAAGAGGCGTCTGCCAAAAGGGCATAGATAAGTCTATATACTTAGATATCTAGCGTTCCTAAGATTGTCTAAAATTTCGGATACGTAAGGTAGTTTGTACGCGTCCGAATTAAGTTTCCGACTATCTAAACAAAACCTTAGTTTACCGTCCTTCTTAGGCGTTAGTAAAATAGGTGACGACCAAGGACTTTCGCATTTTTCTACCACTCCCAATGCAAGCATTTCGTCTAATTCGTCAATAATTATTTTTAATTTCGCCGGCGGTAACCTATAATATCTTTGGCGTATCGGCGCAGAATCGCCAGTGTCTATTGCATGTTCTATTAAGTGAGTTCGTCATAACCAGGTTTTTTCAGTAGAAATCGACTCGTATTGCTTTATAATTAACTTAGCCGTTCTTTGTTGTGACTCACTCAACTCACTAAAAGATTGCGATACGTTCGTGTTACTCGGCTTATTTTCACTTAACACACTACATGGCAATGTTTTAGACATGCATACGGATGCGATATGGTTAGGCAGTAATTTAAATAGTTTCCAGAAATCGATGCCTAAAATTAAATTACTTGTAACTTCTGGAATAATATAAGTTTTCAATAAGTGGGTTTGACTACTAAAAGTAGTGGGTAAGTTGATAAACCCGCGCGGCAACAATATATTTCCGTCCGCGGACCGAATCGAATAAGTGTTGTGACACTGCTGTATTTCTAACCCGGTTTTAGTCATTACCTCCATATGGGAGTTGTTACCTTAAATTGTAATGGCTGAACCGGAATCGAGCAATCCACAAATAGGTAAACTGTTAATCGTTACGTTAACATAGAGCCGTAGGTCATTTTTAGGTTTATTATCCAGGTTCGAGGCGACGGAATAAATAGAGAAATACACTTTTAGAGTGTTTAGCCAATTTCTCCAATCATCTTTGTCAAAATTGGTTGAATAGGTTGTAGAACCTAATTTAGATTTTGACACGCCCCGACCCTGACCAACTAGTTTTTTGGTTTCGTCGATTTACAGTTCGGGCAGTTAGGGAATGTCACATCCCTACGGCCGCACTTGAAGCAAATTGCGAACCGATCGCGTTTGCATTAATTCAAACTGTGATCATTGATACGGCAGCGCGGACAGTACTTGGACGTGACTAGAGCGACAGAGCTAGGTTTAGACTTAGGATTGCTAGGTTCGTTGTTCTCAGTGTATTCGGGTTTTCCGGGCGTACCCTCTATAGTGGCAACGGGATAATTATTGTAGGAAGTATTACGCGCTCGGTTATTAGGTTTGTGACTGTAAGCTAGGTCTGGTGCCAACGTGTCATTACTATAATACGGTTCGCGTAATTGAGAGTTCAAACATTTCATCCGTTCGTAGTTCAAACATAACGTCTGCAGTTTTGCTATACTGTCTATTGAAGATATTGACGGAGCTAGCACTAGCGAGTAGCATGGTCGTATGTTATGCAATAGGATGTCTAACTTTTCGCGTTCGGATAATCGCTTTGACGGTGACAGCCTAGCGAACAGCTGATTCATTATCGAGAGATAAATAATTATAGTTTCGGTAGCACCTTGAGTACGTCGGTGGATTTCATTTAATAACCGGTAGTCATAATCGTACGGTGTGAAATCGTCTATTAATTTAGTGGTGAGTTCTTCCCATGTAGTGAAATATTCTTTTAGGCCGCGATACCAGTGAAGTGCGTTACCGGTGAATATTTCGGAGGCATACGATAAAATTTTAGTGGAAGGTAGATTACGCGCGGTTTGGAATTCGGTTACGCGTTGTAGGAACGCTCGTACGCATCCCGTACCGTCGTATTTTAACTTGGACAGTTCGCTAACTCTCAAATGCTCGCAATGCAATACTGTGGCTAACCCTGCCTGCGTCGAGGTAGGTGGCGCAGGTTGGACCTCTGCCACAGCAACAGCCGAACACCTGATTGCTCAATGGCGGACAGCTCCGCCGAGAGCTTGTCGAACCGGCTGCACAATTCGGTAATACGTTTACAATACGCCGTAGGACGTTCCATCCTACGTAGTCTGTGGAATAAGTGGTTGTGCAGTGCGGTAGACCTCCTAGCTAGGTTCGCGTCGTAAGAAGCAGTTAATGAATTCACTCGCTTGGCCAGCTCAGAGACGGCCTCGACCCGACTCCAAAATGTCATCATTTGGAATGGCTTCCAGTAATTTAGGGAGCTGCTTCCGCAGACCTAGGACAGAGGTAGCCGGCTCCTCACCTCTAATCGCAACCTCGTAAGCTAACTCGCTCTTATTTAGCAGGAAGTATTTTATGGGGTGTGAGCCCATTGTGTATGAATAAATACCGCGTAAGTATAGCACTACACATTACACTTAATGCGCAAGCGTTCCGCCCTTACAATTGGCCTACTTTACGATAAGGCGTAAAAATTCCACCGTTAGGACTAATTAGAAAAACATTAAGATTCAAATTTGCGAACTAGTACGTAGTAGGTAGTTACACTAAAAGGTAGACAATTAGTACAACAATACGTACCGGTTCGCTGTAGCCGCACCTCCTTGCTTACAATGACGGAGACCTGCTAGAAGAGAACTCGAGCACGGAAAGCGAGACAATAACCCACGTAGGCGCCACTGTAACGGGTTCTGGTATTAAAACGCAGTAGAGGTTCTAGGTGCGTTTATTGCCGAGTATTGTCTCACTTCCCTTGCCACGAGTATGATCGACCAACAACACGATACTGGCCTGAACACTAAGGGCTGCAGTCTCCCACGCTGTTCCCTCCGGTGGTGTGTAGGGCAGGTTGTTCGAAGGGCTGCGCGTAGCGGGCAGATCCTCGCAGGCCGTTGGTTCAGCCGGCAGGCGCCGGCGGTCTGAGTGCGATGAGCAGGGCAGGGCCAGACTCTTCGGCAGAGGTGACGTCGAGGACGGTGCAGGGTAGTGTAGCGGTCTAGGTAGAGTAGCCCGGAGCCTTAAGGTGGACCTGGAACCTTAGCTAATGTTTGAATAAGCCCGTGGAAAAATGGCGACCGTTCTAATCTATCGATTGGCCACGTTAGGCGCCTTCAACAACCGCCTGGTTTGGAGATGGGTGAACGAAACCGTCGGTCCCAGCTACGATATAGGATTATGACATTCTTAAGGCTGGAAAAATTTTCGCCCTTAAGAATAATTGGCTAAATATTATATATATATCCATGGATTTGGACATATGTTTGATATTTTATAAAGAGCTTATGTCAAATATGTATATTTAGTAGCCAGATTCATGTATAGATCGAATATTGTAACCGGCTGTTAAGTTATTCCAGAGAGTAATTTTGTGATTTCAGTCAATTGTCTTATTGGCAATTTCGACGCTACAATAATTCACAATAAACCAAAAATAAAATGGTTATGAAGATAAATGGCAGCATAGTAAGCCTTAAAAACAACTTTGTAATAAATAATATGCCGCGTCCCGGAACAAAAGAAACTTCAAAGTTTCGATACGATTGGCAATCTTTCAAATGCTATGACAGTTATTTGCGAATGATTAAAATATGACTTTTTTTGGCGAAGAGGCGTCTGCCAAAAGGGCATAGATAAGTCTATATACTTAGATATCTAGCGTTCCTAAGATTGTCTAAAATTTCGGATACGTAAGGTAGTTTGTACGCGTCCGAATTAAGTTTCCGACTATCTAAACAAAACCTTAGTTTACCGTCCTTCTTAGGCGTTAGTAAAATAGGTGACGACCAAGGACTTTCGCATTTTTCTACCACTCCCAATGCAAGCATTTCGTCTAATTCGTCAATAATTATTTTTAATTTCGCCGGCGGTAACCTATAATATCTTTGGCGTATCGGCGCAGAATCGCCAGTGTCTATTGCATGTTCTATTAAGTGAGTTCGTCATAACCAGGTTTTTTCAGTAGAAATCGACTCGTATTGCTTTATAATTAACTTAGCCGTTCTTTGTTGTGACTCACTCAACTCACTAAAAGATTGCGATACGTTCGTGTTACTCGGCTTATTTTCACTTAACACACTACATGGCAATGTTTTAGACATGCATACGGATGCGATATGGTTAGGCAGTAATTTAAATAGTTTCCAGAAATCGATGCCTAAAATTAAATTACTTGTAACTTCTGGAATAATATAAGTTTTCAATAAGTGGGTTTGACTACTAAAAGTAGTGGGTAAGTTGATAAACCCGCGCGGCAACAATATATTTCCGTCCGCGGACCGAATCGAATAAGTGTTGTGACACTGCTGTATTTCTAACCCGGTTTTAGTCATTACCTCCATATGGGAGTTGTTACCTTAAATTGTAATGGCTGAACCGGAATCGAGCAATCCACAAATAGGTAAACTGTTAATCGTTACGTTAACATAGAGCCGTAGGTCATTTTTAGGTTTATTATCCAGGTTCGAGGCGACGGAATAAATAGAGAAATACACTTTTAGAGTGTTTAGCCAATTTCTCCAATCATCTTTGTCAAAATTGGTTGAATAGGTTGTAGAACCTAATTTAGATTTTGACACGCCCCGACCCTGACCAACTAGTTTTTTGGTTTCGTCGATTTACAGTTCGGGCAGTTAGGGAATGTCACATCCCTACGGCCGCACTTGAAGCAAATTGCGAACCGATCGCGTTTGCATTAATTCAAACTGTGATCATTGATACGGCAGCGCGGACAGTACTTGGACGTGACTAGAGCGACAGAGCTAGGTTTAGACTTAGGATTGCTAGGTTCGTTGTTCTCAGTGTATTCGGGTTTTCCGGGCGTACCCTCTATAGTGGCAACGGGATAATTATTGTAGGAAGTATTACGCGCTCGGTTATTAGGTTTGTGACTGTAAGCTAGGTCTGGTGCCAACGTGTCATTACTATAATACGGTTCGCGTAATTGAGAGTTCAAACATTTCATCCGTTCGTAGTTCAAACATAACGTCTGCAGTTTTGCTATACTGTCTATTGAAGATATTGACGGAGCTAGCACTAGCGAGTAGCATGGTCGTATGTTATGCAATAGGATGTCTAACTTTTCGCGTTCGGATAATCGCTTTGACGGTGACAGCCTAGCGAACAGCTGATTCATTATCGAGAGATAAATAATTATAGTTTCGGTAGCACCTTGAGTACGTCGGTGGATTTCATTTAACCCATTTACAGCGACCGATCGTTATAACGATCACAAAAATATATTTAAAATACCCTCAATAAAAAAATATGTATGATCGGAATATTTTAGCTTATTGTCTTTTATTCGTCGAAGTGATCATTTAGCTGTATTTTAGCGTGCGTTTCATTATCTTATAGTACTCATTTTGGATTATACTTGCATTTTGATTAGTATAAGTGGCAATAACTTTCATTATGTCTGCAAAACGGTAAGTTTTCACTAATTTTAATTAGATCGAAATAAATTTTATGTTGGTTTTTTATAAATTTGTAATCTCACTAATAAGACAAGAATTAAATCATGACTTGTTATTACCTAATTCTAAAAAAAATAAGTTATATATGTGTTGATCGTTATAACGATCAGTAGTAATTTGGGGATATATTTTAATTTTCAGATCATTACGTACTATTCCACTGTCTCTCAATGAAATCATAGACGAATTGGAAAACTTAGATGACGATTCTCCATTTCCAAGAAGTATAACCATTTTACCACCGGATAACGCTAATGCTTATCTCACAGATGAAGATTCTGGTGATGAAGAGATTGTAACCTTGAACAATCTTCCAGGTATGTTATAGATCTCATGGGTTTATAAATATTTACCGTTTTTTAGTACGACGAGTTATTGTGATATGTTTATATTATTTATTCTAGGTTCTCAGCTAAGAGCTCCTGCAGAAGTAGAATTAAATTCCTCCGACAGTGACGAAGATAGTATACCGTTGTCTTCTTTAGCAAAAAGACAGAGGACCATCGAAGATTCCCTGATTGAAGAAGCTCATCAATCTGAGCCATCAACATCTAGTTCTGGCCCAGTTATTTGTAGCGTGACAGCCGTTCCATTTGTATACCCATCTGTACCAAAAAATCAGAAATATACTTGGAGAAATCGCCATAATCCACGTGACCAACCACAATGGCAAGAAAACCATGGCCCAAAATATCTTCAGACGCCTTCGTATTATTTTCACTGCATGTTTGATGACAGTGTTGTAGAATTATTGGTAAAATATACAAACATCTATGCGGTACAAAAGAACAAAGCCGGTAATGTCACAACGAGTGAAATGAAGTGTTTTCTTGCTATACTTCTTTACAGTGGATATGTTGTAGTTCCTCGAAGGTACATGTATTGGGAAAAAACATCAGACACAGATTTTAGTCTTATATATAATGCCATGTCGAGGGATAGATTTACATTTGTTATGACTCACCTTCATTGTTGTGATAATACTGAGATAACTACTGAAAGTGACAAATTTGCTAAACTGAGACCACTTTTCGAAATTTTAAACAGAATTTTCCTGGATATGGCTCCTTTAGAAGAAATGTACAGCATCGACGAGGCTATGGTACCGTACTATGGAGGACACAGCTGTAAACAATTTATTCGTGGAAAACCCATTCGATGGGGATATAAGTTTTGGGTTGGTGCGACTAGATTGGGGTATGTACTATGGTTTGATCCATATCAAGGCCATACAACAATTATTCCACCGGTTTATAGGCAGTTAGGTCTGGGAGCTGGTATTATTTTGCGTTTTGCTGACCATTTACAATTTCGATTCCCCGGTGCTCCTTGTCACCTGTTTTTTGACAATTTCTTTTCATCTATTACCCTTTTTCACGAATTGAGTAACAGGGGACTCAAGGCCACTGGAACAATTCGTGAAGACCGTACAAAAAAATGTCCTCTGCCGTCCAATAAAGACTTCAAGAAGACAGAAAGAGGCAATTTCAAGTACCAGTCTAGTCAGCCAGAGCATATTTTAGTTTGCAAGTGGAACGATAATAGCGTGGTGACAGTAGCATCTAATTCAGAAAACATTGAACCCTTACATAAAGCTAAACGGTTCTCGCAGCAGCAGAAAAAATATGTACTCTTTGATCAGCCGGCAATCATAAAAACCTATAATGAAAACATGGGAGGAGTCGATAGGTCCGACCAAAACATTGGTCTTTACCGTACATCTATTCGCGGCAAGAAATGGTATTTCTCATTATTTTCTCATTGCTTGGATATGGCTACTCACAATGCGTGGCAACTTTACAAGAATAATGGGGGAGACTACGATCATCTTACATTTCGGAGAACTATTGCCAGAGGTATTTTGGAAACATATAAGCGAAATGAAAAGCGTGGTCCTTGTCCCACTCCCAGAAATTATAAGGAAACCTCTCGCTACGACAGAATAGATCATTTAGTAGAATACAATGACACACAGCTTCGGTGTTCGGTTTGTAAAAAAAACACTAACTTCACTTGTCAGAAGTGTAAAGTCCATTTGCATCCTAAAATATGTTTTGTAACTTACCATACTTCTACATAAACTTACTAAGTGGTTTATTGTAAGTTAACAATAATAAAAACTTTTCGTAATACTAAAAGTGATTTTTATTGAAAATGGTAATGCAATGTATACATTTCTACTTGTATTACCTTCAACCTACCCGCTTATTACTACTGATCGTTATAACGATCCTCATTTTCCGAGCTTTCCAAGAAACTCAGATTTTTTTAAATATTTTTTTGTGTTTACTCACGACACCAAGGCAACAATATCAAAAAATTAGAAAGATAACAGACAAAAAATAGTTTCAGTAACAACTGGGTTAATAACCGGTAGTCATAATCGTACGGTGTGAAATCGTCTATTAATTTAGTGGTGAGTTCTTCCCATGTAGTGAAATATTCTTTTAGGCCGCGATACCAGTGAAGTGCGTTACCGGTGAATATTTCGGAGGCATACGATAAAATTTTAGTGGAAGGTAGATTACGCGCGGTTTGGAATTCGGTTACGCGTTGTAGGAACGCTCGTACGCATCCCGTACCGTCGTATTTTAACTTGGACAGTTCGCTAACTCTCAAATGCTCGCAATGCAATACTGTGGCTAACCCTGCCTGCGTCGAGGTAGGTGGCGCAGGTTGGACCTCTGCCACAGCAACAGCCGAACACCTGATTGCTCAATGGCGGACAGCTCCGCCGAGAGCTTGTCGAACCGGCTGCACAATTCGGTAATACGTTTACAATACGCCGTAGGACGTTCCATCCTACGTAGTCTGTGGAATAAGTGGTTGTGCAGTGCGGTAGACCTCCTAGCTAGGTTCGCGTCGTAAGAAGCAGTTAATGAATTCACTCGCTTGGCCAGCTCAGAGACGGCCTCGACCCGACTCCAAAATGTCATCATTTGGAATGGCTTCCAGTAATTTAGGGAGCTGCTTCCGCAGACCTAGGACAGAGGTAGCCGGCTCCTCACCTCTAATCGCAACCTCGTAAGCTAACTCGCTCTTATTTAGCAGGAAGTATTTTATGGGGTGTGAGCCCATTGTGTATGAATAAATACCGCGTAAGTATAGCACTACACATTACACTTAATGCGCAAGCGTTCCGCCCTTACAATTGGCCTACTTTACGATAAGGCGTAAAAATTCCACCGTTAGGACTAATTAGAAAAACATTAAGATTCAAATTTGCGAACTAGTACGTAGTAGGTAGTTACACTAAAAGGTAGACAATTAGTACAACAATACGTACCGGTTCGCTGTAGCCGCACCTCCTTGCTTACAATGACGGAGACCTGCTAGAAGAGAACTCGAGCACGGAAAGCGAGACAATAACCCACGTAGGCGCCACTGTAACGGGTTCTGGTATTAAAACGCAGTAGAGGTTCTAGGTGCGTTTATTGCCGAGTATTGTCTCACTTCCCTTGCCACGAGTATGATCGACCAACAACACGATACTGGCCTGAACACTAAGGGCTGCAGTCTCCCACGCTGTTCCCTCCGGTGGTGTGTAGGGCAGGTTGTTCGAAGGGCTGCGCGTAGCGGGCAGATCCTCGCAGGCCGTTGGTTCAGCCGGCAGGCGCCGGCGGTCTGAGTGCGATGAGCAGGGCAGGGCCAGACTCTTCGGCAGAGGTGACGTCGAGGACGGTGCAGGGTAGTGTAGCGGTCTAGGTAGAGTAGCCCGGAGCCTTAAGGTGGACCTGGAACCTTAGCTAATGTTTGAATAAGCCCGTGGAAAAATGGCGACCGTTCTAATCTATCGATTGGCCACGTTAGGCGCCTTCAACAACCGCCTGGTTTGGAGATGGGTGAACGAAACCGTCGGTCCCAGCTACGATATAGGATTATGACATTCTTAAGGCTGGAAAAATTTTCGCCCTTAAGAATAATTGGCTAAATATTATATATATATCCATGGATTTGGACATATGTTTGATATTTTATAAAGAGCTTATGTCAAATATGTATATTTAGTAGCCAGATTCATGTATAGATCGAATATTGTAACCGGCTGTTAAGTTATTCCAGAGAGTAATTTTGTGATTTCAGTCAATTGTCTTATTGGCAATTTCGACGCTACAATAATTCACAATAAACCAAAAATAAAATGGTTATGAAGATAAATGGCAGCATAGTAAGCCTTAAAAACAACTTTGTAATAAATAATATGCCGCGTCCCGGAACAAAAGAAACTTCAAAGTTTCGATACGATTGGCAATCTTTCAAATGCTATGACAGTTATTTGCGAATGATTAAAATATGACTTTTTTTGGCGAAGAGGCGTCTGCCAAAAGGGCATAGATAAGTCTATATACTTAGATATCTAGCGTTCCTAAGATTGTCTAAAATTTCGGATACGTAAGGTAGTTTGTACGCGTCCGAATTAAGTTTCCGACTATCTAAACAAAACCTTAGTTTACCGTCCTTCTTAGGCGTTAGTAAAATAGGTGACGACCAAGGACTTTCGCATTTTTCTACCACTCCCAATGCAAGCATTTCGTCTAATTCGTCAATAATTATTTTTAATTTCGCCGGCGGTAACCTATAATATCTTTGGCGTATCGGCGCAGAATCGCCAGTGTCTATTGCATGTTCTATTAAGTGAGTTCGTCATAACCAGGTTTTTTCAGTAGAAATCGACTCGTATTGCTTTATAATTAACTTAGCCGTTCTTTGTTGTGACTCACTCAACTCACTAAAAGATTGCGATACGTTCGTGTTACTCGGCTTATTTTCACTTAACACACTACATGGCAATGTTTTAGACATGCATACGGATGCGATATGGTTAGGCAGTAATTTAAATAGTTTCCAGAAATCGATGCCTAAAATTAAATTACTTGTAACTTCTGGAATAATATAAGTTTTCAATAAGTGGGTTTGACTACTAAAAGTAGTGGGTAAGTTGATAAACCCGCGCGGCAACAATATATTTCCGTCCGCGGACCGAATCGAATAAGTGTTGTGACACTGCTGTATTTCTAACCCGGTTTTAGTCATTACCTCCATATGGGAGTTGTTACCTTAAATTGTAATGGCTGAACCGGAATCGAGCAATCCACAAATAGGTAAACTGTTAATCGTTACGTTAACATAGAGCCGTAGGTCATTTTTAGGTTTATTATCCAGGTTCGAGGCGACGGAATAAATAGAGAAATACACTTTTAGAGTGTTTAGCCAATTTCTCCAATCATCTTTGTCAAAATTGGTTGAATAGGTTGTAGAACCTAATTTAGATTTTGACACGCCCCGACCCTGACCAACTAGTTTTTTGGTTTCGTCGATTTACAGTTCGGGCAGTTAGGGAATGTCACATCCCTACGGCCGCACTTGAAGCAAATTGCGAACCGATCGCGTTTGCATTAATTCAAACTGTGATCATTGATACGGCAGCGCGGACAGTACTTGGACGTGACTAGAGCGACAGAGCTAGGTTTAGACTTAGGATTGCTAGGTTCGTTGTTCTCAGTGTATTCGGGTTTTCCGGGCGTACCCTCTATAGTGGCAACGGGATAATTATTGTAGGAAGTATTACGCGCTCGGTTATTAGGTTTGTGACTGTAAGCTAGGTCTGGTGCCAACGTGTCATTACTATAATACGGTTCGCGTAATTGAGAGTTCAAACATTTCATCCGTTCGTAGTTCAAACATAACGTCTGCAGTTTTGCTATACTGTCTATTGAAGATATTGACGGAGCTAGCACTAGCGAGTAGCATGGTCGTATGTTATGCAATAGGATGTCTAACTTTTCGCGTTCGGATAATCGCTTTGACGGTGACAGCCTAGCGAACAGCTGATTCATTATCGAGAGATAAATAATTATAGTTTCGGTAGCACCTTGAGTACGTCGGTGGATTTCATTTAATAACCGGTAGTCATAATCGTACGGTGTGAAATCGTCTATTAATTTAGTGGTGAGTTCTTCCCATGTAGTGAAATATTCTTTTAGGCCGCGATACCAGTGAAGTGCGTTACCGGTGAATATTTCGGAGGCATACGATAAAATTTTAGTGGAAGGTAGATTACGCGCGGTTTGGAATTCGGTTACGCGTTGTAGGAACGCTCGTACGCATCCCGTACCGTCGTATTTTAACTTGGACAGTTCGCTAACTCTCAAATGCTCGCAATGCAATACTGTGGCTAACCCTGCCTGCGTCGAGGTAGGTGGCGCAGGTTGGACCTCTGCCACAGCAACAGCCGAACACCTGATTGCTCAATGGCGGACAGCTCCGCCGAGAGCTTGTCGAACCGGCTGCACAATTCGGTAATACGTTTACAATACGCCGTAGGACGTTCCATCCTACGTAGTCTGTGGAATAAGTGGTTGTGCAGTGCGGTAGACCTCCTAGCTAGGTTCGCGTCGTAAGAAGCAGTTAATGAATTCACTCGCTTGGCCAGCTCAGAGACGGCCTCGACCCGACTCCAAAATGTCATCATTTGGAATGGCTTCCAGTAATTTAGGGAGCTGCTTCCGCAGACCTAGGACAGAGGTAGCCGGCTCCTCACCTCTAATCGCAACCTCGTAAGCTAACTCGCTCTTATTTAGCAGGAAGTATTTTATGGGGTGTGAGCCCATTGTGTATGAATAAATACCGCGTAAGTATAGCACTACACATTACACTTAATGCGCAAGCGTTCCGCCCTTACAATTGGCCTACTTTACGATAAGGCATAAAAATTCCACCGTTAGGACTAATTAGAAAAACATTAAGATTCAAATTTGCGAACTAGTACGTAGTAGGTAGTTACACTAAAAGGTAGACAATTAGTACAACAATACGTACCGGTTCGCTGTAGCCGCACCTCCTTGCTTACAATGACGGAGACCTGCTAGAAGAGAACTCGAGCACGGAAAGCGAGACAATAACCCACGTAGGCGCCACTGTAACGGGTTCTGGTATTAAAACGCAGTAGAGGTTCTAGGTGCGTTTATTGCCGAGTATTGTCTCACTTCCCTTGCCACGAGTATGATCGACCAACAACACGATACTGGCCTGAACACTAAGGGCTGCAGTCTCCCACGCTGTTCCCTCCGGTGGTGTGTAGGGCAGGTTGTTCGAAGGGCTGCGCGTAGCGGGCAGATCCTCGCAGGCCGTTGGTTCAGCCGGCAGGCGCCGGCGGTCTGAGTGCGATGAGCAGGGCAGGGCCAGACTCTTCGGCAGAGGTGACGTCGAGGACGGTGCAGGGTAGTGTAGCGGTCTAGGTAGAGTAGCCCGGAGCCTTAAGGTGGACCTGGAACCTTAGCTAATGTTTGAATAAGCCCGTGGAAAAATGGCGACCGTTCTAATCTATCGATTGGCCACGTTAGGCGCCTTCAACAACCGCCTGGTTTGGAGATGGGTGAACGAAACCGTCGGTCCCAGCTACGATATAGGATTATGACATTCTTAAGGCTGGAAAAATTTTCGCCCTTAAGAATAATTGGCTAAATATTATATATATATCCATGGATTTGGACATATGTTTGATATTTTATAAAGAGCTTATGTCAAATATGTATATTTAGTAGCCAGATTCATGTATAGATCGAATATTGTAACCGGCTGTTAAGTTATTCCAGAGAGTAATTTTGTGATTTCAGTCAATTGTCTTATTGGCAATTTCGACGCTACAATAATTCACAATAAACCAAAAATAAAATGGTTATGAAGATAAATGGCAGCATAGTAAGCCTTAAAAACAACTTTGTAATAAATAATATGCCGCGTCCCGGAACAAAAGAAACTTCAAAGTTTCGATACGATTGGCAATCTTTCAAATGCTATGACAGTTATTTGCGAATGATTAAAATATGACTTTTTTTGGCGAAGAGGCGTCTGCCAAAAGGGCATAGATAAGTCTATATACTTAGATATCTAGCGTTCCTAAGATTGTCTAAAATTTCGGATACGTAAGGTAGTTTGTACGCGTCCGAATTAAGTTTCCGACTATCTAAACAAAACCTTAGTTTACCGTCCTTCTTAGGCGTTAGTAAAATAGGTGACGACCAAGGACTTTCGCATTTTTCTACCACTCCCAATGCAAGCATTTCGTCTAATTCGTCAATAATTATTTTTAATTTCGCCGGCGGTAACCTATAATATCTTTGGCGTATCGGCGCAGAATCGCCAGTGTCTATTGCATGTTCTATTAAGTGAGTTCGTCATAACCAGGTTTTTTCAGTAGAAATCGACTCGTATTGCTTTATAATTAACTTAGCCGTTCTTTGTTGTGACTCACTCAACTCACTAAAAGATTGCGATACGTTCGTGTTACTCGGCTTATTTTCACTTAACACACTACATGGCAATGTTTTAGACATGCATACGGATGCGATATGGTTAGGCAGTAATTTAAATAGTTTCCAGAAATCGATGCCTAAAATTAAATTACTTGTAACTTCTGGAATAATATAAGTTTTCAATAAGTGGGTTTGACTACTAAAAGTAGTGGGTAAGTTGATAAACCCGCGCGGCAACAATATATTTCCGTCCGCGGACCGAATCGAATAAGTGTTGTGACACTGCTGTATTTCTAACCCGGTTTTAGTCATTACCTCCATATGGGAGTTGTTACCTTAAATTGTAATGGCTGAACCGGAATCGAGCAATCCACAAATAGGTAAACTGTTAATCGTTACGTTAACATAGAGCCGTAGGTCATTTTTAGGTTTATTATCCAGGTTCGAGGCGACGGAATAAATAGAGAAATACACTTTTAGAGTGTTTAGCCAATTTCTCCAATCATCTTTGTCAAAATTGGTTGAATAGGTTGTAGAACCTAATTTAGATTTTGACACGCCCCGACCCTGACCAACTAGTTTTTTGGTTTCGTCGATTTACAGTTCGGGCAGTTAGGGAATGTCACATCCCTACGGCCGCACTTGAAGCAAATTGCGAACCGATCGCGTTTGCATTAATTCAAACTGTGATCATTGATACGGCAGCGCGGACAGTACTTGGACGTGACTAGAGCGACAGAGCTAGGTTTAGACTTAGGATTGCTAGGTTCGTTGTTCTCAGTGTATTCGGGTTTTCCGGGCGTACCCTCTATAGTGGCAACGGGATAATTATTGTAGGAAGTATTACGCGCTCGGTTATTAGGTTTGTGACTGTAAGCTAGGTCTGGTGCCAACGTGTCATTACTATAATACGGTTCGCGTAATTGAGAGTTCAAACATTTCATCCGTTCGTAGTTCAAACATAACGTCTGCAGTTTTGCTATACTGTCTATTGAAGATATTGACGGAGCTAGCACTAGCGAGTAGCATGGTCGTATGTTATGCAATAGGATGTCTAACTTTTCGCGTTCGGATAATCGCTTTGACGGTGACAGCCTAGCGAACAGCTGATTCATTATCGAGAGATAAATAATTATAGTTTCGGTAGCACCTTGAGTACGTCGGTGGATTTCATTTAATAACCGGTAGTCATAATCGTACGGTGTGAAATCGTCTATTAATTTAGTGGTGAGTTCTTCCCATGTAGTGAAATATTCTTTTAGGCCGCGATACCAGTGAAGTGCGTTACCGGTGAATATTTCGGAGGCATACGATAAAATTTTAGTGGAAGGTAGATTACGCGCGGTTTGGAATTCGGTTACGCGTTGTAGGAACGCTCGTACGCATCCCGTACCGTCGTATTTTAACTTGGACAGTTCGCTAACTCTCAAATGCTCGCAATGCAATACTGTGGCTAACCCTGCCTGCGTCGAGGTAGGTGGCGCAGGTTGGACCTCTGCCACAGCAACAGCCGAACACCTGATTGCTCAATGGCGGACAGCTCCGCCGAGAGCTTGTCGAACCGGCTGCACAATTCGGTAATACGTTTACAATACGCCGTAGGACGTTCCATCCTACGTAGTCTGTGGAATAAGTGGTTGTGCAGTGCGGTAGACCTCCTAGCTAGGTTCGCGTCGTAAGAAGCAGTTAATGAATTCACTCGCTTGGCCAGCTCAGAGACGGCCTCGACCCGACTCCAAAATGTCATCATTTGGAATGGCTTCCAGTAATTTAGGGAGCTGCTTCCGCAGACCTAGGACAGAGGTAGCCGGCTCCTCACCTCTAATCGCAACCTCGTAAGCTAACTCGCTCTTATTTAGCAGGAAGTATTTTATGGGGTGTGAGCCCATTGTGTATGAATAAATACCGCGTAAGTATAGCACTACACATTACACTTAATGCGCAAGCGTTCCGCCCTTACAATTGGCCTACTTTACGATAAGGCGTAAAAATTCCACCGTTAGGACTAATTAGAAAAACATTAAGATTCAAATTTGCGAACTAGTACGTAGTAGGTAGTTACACTAAAAGGTAGACAATTAGTACAACAATACGTACCGGTTCGCTGTAGCCGCACCTCCTTGCTTACAATGACGGAGACCTGCTAGAAGAGAACTCGAGCACGGAAAGCGAGACAATAACCCACGTAGGCGCCACTGTAACGGGTTCTGGTATTAAAACGCAGTAGAGGTTCTAGGTGCGTTTATTGCCGAGTATTGTCTCACTTCCCTTGCCACGAGTATGATCGACCAACAACACGATACTGGCCTGAACACTAAGGGCTGCAGTCTCCCACGCTGTTCCCTCCGGTGGTGTGTAGGGCAGGTTGTTCGAAGGGCTGCGCGTAGCGGGCAGATCCTCGCAGGCCGTTGGTTCAGCCGGCAGGCGCCGGCGGTCTGAGTGCGATGAGCAGGGCAGGGCCAGACTCTTCGGCAGAGGTGACGTCGAGGACGGTGCAGGGTAGTGTAGCGGTCTAGGTAGAGTAGCCCGGAGCCTTAAGGTGGACCTGGAACCTTAGCTAATGTTTGAATAAGCCCGTGGAAAAATGGCGACCGTTCTAATCTATCGATTGGCCACGTTAGGCGCCTTCAACAACCGCCTGGTTTGGAGATGGGTGAACGAAACCGTCGGTCCCAGCTACGATATAGGATTATGACATTCTTAAGGCTGGAAAAATTTTCGCCCTTAAGAATAATTGGCTAAATATTATATATATATCCATGGATTTGGACATATGTTTGATATTTTATAAAGAGCTTATGTCAAATATGTATATTTAGTAGCCAGATTCATGTATAGATCGAATATTGTAACCGGCTGTTAAGTTATTCCAGAGAGTAATTTTGTGATTTCAGTCAATTGTCTTATTGGCAATTTCGACGCTACAATAATTCACAATAAACCAAAAATAAAATGGTTATGAAGATAAATGGCAGCATAGTAAGCCTTAAAAACAACTTTGTAATAAATAATATGCCGCGTCCCGGAACAAAAGAAACTTCAAAGTTTCGATACGATTGGCAATCTTTCAAATGCTATGACAGTTATTTGCGAATGATTAAAATATGACTTTTTTTGGCGAAGAGGCGTCTGCCAAAAGGGCATAGATAAGTCTATATACTTAGATATCTAGCGTTCCTAAGATTGTCTAAAATTTCGGATACGTAAGGTAGTTTGTACGCGTCCGAATTAAGTTTCCGACTATCTAAACAAAACCTTAGTTTACCGTCCTTCTTAGGCGTTAGTAAAATAGGTGACGACCAAGGACTTTCGCATTTTTCTACCACTCCCAATGCAAGCATTTCGTCTAATTCGTCAATAATTATTTTTAATTTCGCCGGCGGTAACCTATAATATCTTTGGCGTATCGGCGCAGAATCGCCAGTGTCTATTGCATGTTCTATTAAGTGAGTTCGTCATAACCAGGTTTTTTCAGTAGAAATCGACTCGTATTGCTTTATAATTAACTTAGCCGTTCTTTGTTGTGACTCACTCAACTCACTAAAAGATTGCGATACGTTCGTGTTACTCGGCTTATTTTCACTTAACACACTACATGGCAATGTTTTAGACATGCATACGGATGCGATATGGTTAGGCAGTAATTTAAATAGTTTCCAGAAATCGATGCCTAAAATTAAATTACTTGTAACTTCTGGAATAATATAAGTTTTCAATAAGTGGGTTTGACTACTAAAAGTAGTGGGTAAGTTGATAAACCCGCGCGGCAACAATATATTTCCGTCCGCGGACCGAATCGAATAAGTGTTGTGACACTGCTGTATTTCTAACCCGGTTTTAGTCATTACCTCCATATGGGAGTTGTTACCTTAAATTGTAATGGCTGAACCGGAATCGAGCAATCCACAAATAGGTAAACTGTTAATCGTTACGTTAACATAGAGCCGTAGGTCATTTTTAGGTTTATTATCCAGGTTCGAGGCGACGGAATAAATAGAGAAATACACTTTTAGAGTGTTTAGCCAATTTCTCCAATCATCTTTGTCAAAATTGGTTGAATAGGTTGTAGAACCTAATTTAGATTTTGACACGCCCCGACCCTGACCAACTAGTTTTTTGGTTTCGTCGATTTACAGTTCGGGCAGTTAGGGAATGTCACATCCCTACGGCCGCACTTGAAGCAAATTGCGAACCGATCGCGTTTGCATTAATTCAAACTGTGATCATTGATACGGCAGCGCGGACAGTACTTGGACGTGACTAGAGCGACAGAGCTAGGTTTAGACTTAGGATTGCTAGGTTCGTTGTTCTCAGTGTATTCGGGTTTTCCGGGCGTACCCTCTATAGTGGCAACGGGATAATTATTGTAGGAAGTATTACGCGCTCGGTTATTAGGTTTGTGACTGTAAGCTAGGTCTGGTGCCAACGTGTCATTACTATAATACGGTTCGCGTAATTGAGAGTTCAAACATTTCATCCGTTCGTAGTTCAAACATAACGTCTGCAGTTTTGCTATACTGTCTATTGAAGATATTGACGGAGCTAGCACTAGCGAGTAGCATGGTCGTATGTTATGCAATAGGATGTCTAACTTTTCGCGTTCGGATAATCGCTTTGACGGTGACAGCCTAGCGAACAGCTGATTCATTATCGAGAGATAAATAATTATAGTTTCGGTAGCACCTTGAGTACGTCGGTGGATTTCATTTAATAACCGGTAGTCATAATCGTACGGTGTGAAATCGTCTATTAATTTAGTGGTGAGTTCTTCCCATGTAGTGAAATATTCTTTTAGGCCGCGATACCAGTGAAGTGCGTTACCGGTGAATATTTCGGAGGCATACGATAAAATTTTAGTGGAAGGTAGATTACGCGCGGTTTGGAATTCGGTTACGCGTTGTAGGAACGCTCGTACGCATCCCGTACCGTCGTATTTTAACTTGGACAGTTCGCTAACTCTCAAATGCTCGCAATGCAATACTGTGGCTAACCCTGCCTGCGTCGAGGTAGGTGGCGCAGGTTGGACCTCTGCCACAGCAACAGCCGAACACCTGATTGCTCAATGGCGGACAGCTCCGCCGAGAGCTTGTCGAACCGGCTGCACAATTCGGTAATACGTTTACAATACGCCGTAGGACGTTCCATCCTACGTAGTCTGTGGAATAAGTGGTTGTGCAGTGCGGTAGACCTCCTAGCTAGGTTCGCGTCGTAAGAAGCAGTTAATGAATTCACTCGCTTGGCCAGCTCAGAGACGGCCTCGACCCGACTCCAAAATGTCATCATTTGGAATGGCTTCCAGTAATTTAGGGAGCTGCTTCCGCAGACCTAGGACAGAGGTAGCCGGCTCCTCACCTCTAATCGCAACCTCGTAAGCTAACTCGCTCTTATTTAGCAGGAAGTATTTTATGGGGTGTGAGCCCATTGTGTATGAATAAATACCGCGTAAGTATAGCACTACACATTACACTTAATGCGCAAGCGTTCCGCCCTTACAATTGGCCTACTTTACGATAAGGCGTAAAAATTCCACCGTTAGGACTAATTAGAAAAACATTAAGATTCAAATTTGCGAACTAGTACGTAGTAGGTAGTTACACTAAAAGGTAGACAATTAGTACAACAATACGTACCGGTTCGCTGTAGCCGCACCTCCTTGCTTACAATGACGGAGACCTGCTAGAAGAGAACTCGAGCACGGAAAGCGAGACAATAACCCACGTAGGCGCCACTGTAACGGGTTCTGGTATTAAAACGCAGTAGAGGTTCTAGGTGCGTTTATTGCCGAGTATTGTCTCACTTCCCTTGCCACGAGTATGATCGACCAACAACACGATACTGGCCTGAACACTAAGGGCTGCAGTCTCCCACGCTGTTCCCTCCGGTGGTGTGTAGGGCAGGTTGTTCGAAGGGCTGCGCGTAGCGGGCAGATCCTCGCAGGCCGTTGGTTCAGCCGGCAGGCGCCGGCGGTCTGAGTGCGATGAGCAGGGCAGGGCCAGACTCTTCGGCAGAGGTGACGTCGAGGACGGTGCAGGGTAGTGTAGCGGTCTAGGTAGAGTAGCCCGGAGCCTTAAGGTGGACCTGGAACCTTAGCTAATGTTTGAATAAGCCCGTGGAAAAATGGCGACCGTTCTAATCTATCGATTGGCCACGTTAGGCGCCTTCAACAACCGCCTGGTTTGGAGATGGGTGAACGAAACCGTCGGTCCCAGCTACGATATAGGATTATGACATTCTTAAGGCTGGAAAAATTTTCGCCCTTAAGAATAATTGGCTAAATATTATATATATATCCATGGATTTGGACATATGTTTGATATTTTATAAAGAGCTTATGTCAAATATGTATATTTAGTAGCCAGATTCATGTATAGATCGAATATTGTAACCGGCTGTTAAGTTATTCCAGAGAGTAATTTTGTGATTTCAGTCAATTGTCTTATTGGCAATTTCGACGCTACAATAATTCACAATAAACCAAAAATAAAATGGTTATGAAGATAAATGGCAGCATAGTAAGCCTTAAAAACAACTTTGTAATAAATAATATGCCGCGTCCCGGAACAAAAGAAACTTCAAAGTTTCGATACGATTGGCAATCTTTCAAATGCTATGACAGTTATTTGCGAATGATTAAAATATGACTTTTTTTGGCGAAGAGGCGTCTGCCAAAAGGGCATAGATAAGTCTATATACTTAGATATCTAGCGTTCCTAAGATTGTCTAAAATTTCGGATACGTAAGGTAGTTTGTACGCGTCCGAATTAAGTTTCCGACTATCTAAACAAAACCTTAGTTTACCGTCCTTCTTAGGCGTTAGTAAAATAGGTGACGACCAAGGACTTTCGCATTTTTCTACCACTCCCAATGCAAGCATTTCGTCTAATTCGTCAATAATTATTTTTAATTTCGCCGGCGGTAACCTATAATATCTTTGGCGTATCGGCGCAGAATCGCCAGTGTCTATTGCATGTTCTATTAAGTGAGTTCGTCATAACCAGGTTTTTTCAGTAGAAATCGACTCGTATTGCTTTATAATTAACTTAGCCGTTCTTTGTTGTGACTCACTCAACTCACTAAAAGATTGCGATACGTTCGTGTTACTCGGCTTATTTTCACTTAACACACTACATGGCAATGTTTTAGACATGCATACGGATGCGATATGGTTAGGCAGTAATTTAAATAGTTTCCAGAAATCGATGCCTAAAATTAAATTACTTGTAACTTCTGGAATAATATAAGTTTTCAATAAGTGGGTTTGACTACTAAAAGTAGTGGGTAAGTTGATAAACCCGCGCGGCAACAATATATTTCCGTCCGCGGACCGAATCGAATAAGTGTTGTGACACTGCTGTATTTCTAACCCGGTTTTAGTCATTACCTCCATATGGGAGTTGTTACCTTAAATTGTAATGGCTGAACCGGAATCGAGCAATCCACAAATAGGTAAACTGTTAATCGTTACGTTAACATAGAGCCGTAGGTCATTTTTAGGTTTATTATCCAGGTTCGAGGCGACGGAATAAATAGAGAAATACACTTTTAGAGTGTTTAGCCAATTTCTCCAATCATCTTTGTCAAAATTGGTTGAATAGGTTGTAGAACCTAATTTAGATTTTGACACGCCCCGACCCTGACCAACTAGTTTTTTGGTTTCGTCGATTTACAGTTCGGGCAGTTAGGGAATGTCACATCCCTACGGCCGCACTTGAAGCAAATTGCGAACCGATCGCGTTTGCATTAATTCAAACTGTGATCATTGATACGGCAGCGCGGACAGTACTTGGACGTGACTAGAGCGACAGAGCTAGGTTTAGACTTAGGATTGCTAGGTTCGTTGTTCTCAGTGTATTCGGGTTTTCCGGGCGTACCCTCTATAGTGGCAACGGGATAATTATTGTAGGAAGTATTACGCGCTCGGTTATTAGGTTTGTGACTGTAAGCTAGGTCTGGTGCCAACGTGTCATTACTATAATACGGTTCGCGTAATTGAGAGTTCAAACATTTCATCCGTTCGTAGTTCAAACATAACGTCTGCAGTTTTGCTATACTGTCTATTGAAGATATTGACGGAGCTAGCACTAGCGAGTAGCATGGTCGTATGTTATGCAATAGGATGTCTAACTTTTCGCGTTCGGATAATCGCTTTGACGGTGACAGCCTAGCGAACAGCTGATTCATTATCGAGAGATAAATAATTATAGTTTCGGTAGCACCTTGAGTACGTCGGTGGATTTCATTTAATAACCGGTAGTCATAATCGTACGGTGTGAAATCGTCTATTAATTTAGTGGTGAGTTCTTCCCATGTAGTGAAATATTCTTTTAGGCCGCGATACCAGTGAAGTGCGTTACCGGTGAATATTTCGGAGGCATACGATAAAATTTTAGTGGAAGGTAGATTACGCGCGGTTTGGAATTCGGTTACGCGTTGTAGGAACGCTCGTACGCATCCCGTACCGTCGTATTTTAACTTGGACAGTTCGCTAACTCTCAAATGCTCGCAATGCAATACTGTGGCTAACCCTGCCTGCGTCGAGGTAGGTGGCGCAGGTTGGACCTCTGCCACAGCAACAGCCGAACACCTGATTGCTCAATGGCGGACAGCTCCGCCGAGAGCTTGTCGAACCGGCTGCACAATTCGGTAATACGTTTACAATACGCCGTAGGACGTTCCATCCTACGTAGTCTGTGGAATAAGTGGTTGTGCAGTGCGGTAGACCTCCTAGCTAGGTTCGCGTCGTAAGAAGCAGTTAATGAATTCACTCGCTTGGCCAGCTCAGAGACGGCCTCGACCCGACTCCAAAATGTCATCATTTGGAATGGCTTCCAGTAATTTAGGGAGCTGCTTCCGCAGACCTAGGACAGAGGTAGCCGGCTCCTCACCTCTAATCGCAACCTCGTAAGCTAACTCGCTCTTATTTAGCAGGAAGTATTTTATGGGGTGTGAGCCCATTGTGTATGAATAAATACCGCGTAAGTATAGCACTACACATTACACTTAATGCGCAAGCGTTCCGCCCTTACAATTGGCCTACTTTACGATAAGGCGTAAAAATTCCACCGTTAGGACTAATTAGAAAAACATTAAGATTCAAATTTGCGAACTAGTACGTAGTAGGTAGTTACACTAAAAGGTAGACAATTAGTACAACAATACGTACCGGTTCGCTGTAGCCGCACCTCCTTGCTTACAATGACGGAGACCTGCTAGAAGAGAACTCGAGCACGGAAAGCGAGACAATAACCCACGTAGGCGCCACTGTAACGGGTTCTGGTATTAAAACGCAGTAGAGGTTCTAGGTGCGTTTATTGCCGAGTATTGTCTCACTTCCCTTGCCACGAGTATGATCGACCAACAACACGATACTGGCCTGAACACTAAGGGCTGCAGTCTCCCACGCTGTTCCCTCCGGTGGTGTGTAGGGCAGGTTGTTCGAAGGGCTGCGCGTAGCGGGCAGATCCTCGCAGGCCGTTGGTTCAGCCGGCAGGCGCCGGCGGTCTGAGTGCGATGAGCAGGGCAGGGCCAGACTCTTCGGCAGAGGTGACGTCGAGGACGGTGCAGGGTAGTGTAGCGGTCTAGGTAGAGTAGCCCGGAGCCTTAAGGTGGACCTGGAACCTTAGCTAATGTTTGAATAAGCCCGTGGAAAAATGGCGACCGTTCTAATCTATCGATTGGCCACGTTAGGCGCCTTCAACAACCGCCTGGTTTGGAGATGGGTGAACGAAACCGTCGGTCCCAGCTACGATATAGGATTATGACATTCTTAAGGCTGGAAAAATTTTCGCCCTTAAGAATAATTGGCTAAATATTATATATATATCCATGGATTTGGACATATGTTTGATATTTTATAAAGAGCTTATGTCAAATATGTATATTTAGTAGCCAGATTCATGTATAGATCGAATATTGTAACCGGCTGTTAAGTTATTCCAGAGAGTAATTTTGTGATTTCAGTCAATTGTCTTATTGGCAATTTCGACGCTACAATAATTCACAATAAACCAAAAATAAAATGGTTATGAAGATAAATGGCAGCATAGTAAGCCTTAAAAACAACTTTGTAATAAATAATATGCCGCGTCCCGGAACAAAAGAAACTTCAAAGTTTCGATACGATTGGCAATCTTTCAAATGCTATGACAGTTATTTGCGAATGATTAAAATATGACTTTTTTTGGCGAAGAGGCGTCTGCCAAAAGGGCATAGATAAGTCTATATACTTAGATATCTAGCGTTCCTAAGATTGTCTAAAATTTCGGATACGTAAGGTAGTTTGTACGCGTCCGAATTAAGTTTCCGACTATCTAAACAAAACCTTAGTTTACCGTCCTTCTTAGGCGTTAGTAAAATAGGTGACGACCAAGGACTTTCGCATTTTTCTACCACTCCCAATGCAAGCATTTCGTCTAATTCGTCAATAATTATTTTTAATTTCGCCGGCGGTAACCTATAATATCTTTGGCGTATCGGCGCAGAATCGCCAGTGTCTATTGCATGTTCTATTAAGTGAGTTCGTCATAACCAGGTTTTTTCAGTAGAAATCGACTCGTATTGCTTTATAATTAACTTAGCCGTTCTTTGTTGTGACTCACTCAACTCACTAAAAGATTGCGATACGTTCGTGTTACTCGGCTTATTTTCACTTAACACACTACATGGCAATGTTTTAGACATGCATACGGATGCGATATGGTTAGGCAGTAATTTAAATAGTTTCCAGAAATCGATGCCTAAAATTAAATTACTTGTAACTTCTGGAATAATATAAGTTTTCAATAAGTGGGTTTGACTACTAAAAGTAGTGGGTAAGTTGATAAACCCGCGCGGCAACAATATATTTCCGTCCGCGGACCGAATCGAATAAGTGTTGTGACACTGCTGTATTTCTAACCCGGTTTTAGTCATTACCTCCATATGGGAGTTGTTACCTTAAATTGTAATGGCTGAACCGGAATCGAGCAATCCACAAATAGGTAAACTGTTAATCGTTACGTTAACATAGAGCCGTAGGTCATTTTTAGGTTTATTATCCAGGTTCGAGGCGACGGAATAAATAGAGAAATACACTTTTAGAGTGTTTAGCCAATTTCTCCAATCATCTTTGTCAAAATTGGTTGAATAGGTTGTAGAACCTAATTTAGATTTTGACACGCCCCGACCCTGACCAACTAGTTTTTTGGTTTCGTCGATTTACAGTTCGGGCAGTTAGGGAATGTCACATCCCTACGGCCGCACTTGAAGCAAATTGCGAACCGATCGCGTTTGCATTAATTCAAACTGTGATCATTGATACGGCAGCGCGGACAGTACTTGGACGTGACTAGAGCGACAGAGCTAGGTTTAGACTTAGGATTGCTAGGTTCGTTGTTCTCAGTGTATTCGGGTTTTCCGGGCGTACCCTCTATAGTGGCAACGGGATAATTATTGTAGGAAGTATTACGCGCTCGGTTATTAGGTTTGTGACTGTAAGCTAGGTCTGGTGCCAACGTGTCATTACTATAATACGGTTCGCGTAATTGAGAGTTCAAACATTTCATCCGTTCGTAGTTCAAACATAACGTCTGCAGTTTTGCTATACTGTATATTGAAGATATTGACGGAGCTAGCACTAGCGAGTAGCATGGTCGTATGTTATGCAATAGGATGTCTAACTTTTCGCGTTCGGATAATCGCTTTGACGGTGACAGCCTAGCGAACAGCTGATTCATTATCGAGAGATAAATAATTATAGTTTCGGTAGCACCTTGAGTACGTCGGTGGATTTCATTTAATAACCGGTAGTCATAATCGTACGGTGTGAAATCGTCTATTAATTTAGTGGTGAGTTCTTCCCATGTAGTGAAATATTCTTTTAGGCCGCGATACCAGTGAAGTGCGTTACCGGTGAATATTTCGGAGGCATACGATAAAATTTTAGTGGAAGGTAGATTACGCGCGGTTTGGAATTCGGTTACGCGTTGTAGGAACGCTCGTACGCATCCCGTACCGTCGTATTTTAACTTGGACAGTTCGCTAACTCTCAAATGCTCGCAATGCAATACTGTGGCTAACCCTGCCTGCGTCGAGGTAGGTGGCGCAGGTTGGACCTCTGCCACAGCAACAGCCGAACACCTGATTGCTCAATGGCGGACAGCTCCGCCGAGAGCTTGTCGAACCGGCTGCACAATTCGGTAATACGTTTACAATACGCCGTAGGACGTTCCATCCTACGTAGTCTGTGGAATAAGTGGTTGTGCAGTGCGGTAGACCTCCTAGCTAGGTTCGCGTCGTAAGAAGCAGTTAATGAATTCACTCGCTTGGCCAGCTCAGAGACGGCCTCGACCCGACTCCAAAATGTCATCTTTTGGAATGGCTTCCAGTAATTTAGGGAGCTGCTTCCGCAGACCTAGGACAGAGGTAGCCGGCTCCTCACCTCTAATCGCAACCTCGTAAGCTAACTCGCTCTTATTTAGCAGGAAGTATTTTATGGGGTGTGAGCCCATTGTGTATGAATAAATACCGCGTAAGTATAGCACTACACATTACACTTAATGCGCAAGCGTTCCGCCCTTACAATTGGCCTACTTTACGATAAGGCGTAAAAATTCCACCGTTAGGACTAATTAGAAAAACATTAAGATTCAAATTTGCGAACTAGTACGTAGTAGGTAGTTACACTAAAAGGTAGACAATTAGTACAACAATACGTACCGGTTCGCTGTAGCCGCACTTCCTTGCTTACAATGACGGAGACCTGCTAGAAGAGAACTCGAGCACGGAAAGCGAGACAATAACCCACGTAGGCGCCACTGTAACGGGTTCTGGTATTAAAACGCAGTAGAGGTTCTAGGTGCGTTTATTGCCGAGTATTGTCTCACTTCCCTTGCCACGAGTATGATCGACCAACAACACGATACTGGCCTGAACACTAAGGGCTGCAGTCTCCCACGCTGTTCCCTCCGGTGGTGTGTAGGGCAGGTTATTCGAAGGGCTGCGCGTAGCGGGCAGATCCTCGCAGGCCGTTGGTTCAGCCGGCAGGCGCCGGCGGTCTGAGTGCGATGAGCAGGGCAGGGCCAGACTCTTCGGCAGAGGTGACGTCGAGGACGGTGCAGGGTAGTGTAGCGGTCTAGGTAGAGTAGCCCGGAGCCTTAAGGTGGACCTGGAACCTTAGCTAATGTTTGAATAAGCCCGTGGAAAAATGGCGACCGTTCTAATCTATCGATTGGCCACGTTAGGCGCCTTCAACAACCGCCTGGTTTGGAGATGGGTGAACGAAACCGTCGGTCCCAGCTACGATATAGGATTATGACATTCTTAAGGCTGGAAAAATTTTCGCCCTTAAGAATAATTGGCTAAATATTATATATATATATCCATGGATTTGGACATATGTTTGATATTTTATAAAGAGCTTATGTCAAATATGTATATTTAGTAGCCAGATTCATGTATAGATCGAATATTGTAACCGGCTGTTAAGTTATTCCAGAGAGTAATTTTGTGATTTCAGTCAATTGTCTTATTGGCAATTTCGACGCTACAATAATTCACAATAAACCAAAAATAAAATGGTTATGAAGATAAATGGCAGCATAGTAAGCCTTAAAAACAACTTTGTAATAAATAAAATGCCGCGTCCCGGAACAAAAGAAACTTCAAAGTTTCGATACGATTGGCAATCTTTCAAATGCTATGACAGTTATTTGCGAATGATTAAAATATGACTTTCGAATAGAGTTGATTAATCATTCCAGGATGGTATGATAATTTCTTTTATTGTATGATGTTTTTTATTTTGGTTTTCTTTCATTTTGACGACCCATTGGCGTAGTGGGTGTAAACCGGACGCGTAAGTTCGTGGGTTCAATTCCCGCTCACGTCACACATTTGTGTGCATGTTTGTCTTAGACTGGGTGTTTCTATGTATGTATTAATAAAAACGTTTTCTAGAGGCCAATGTACAAACTCTAAGGTAAACTTTGACTAGTCATCTCGTCAAGTTGCTCTTTATCCCTAAATAACTTTATTCGCCCCTGCCTAACAATAAAATTTACTTTTAAATTCCTCAGGAGGACGAAAATACTTTATATCCCTAATGATTTAAAAAATATTTACAATCCAATATTTGCCGTAAAGCTATATGAAAAAGAAATGAAACAGCATTTCCTCTTTCTGATGACATACAAAACGGACGCATGTAGCTGACAAGATCCTCTTTACAGCAGACGATACAAAACAAACACCATAACAATAAAGGAGAATGCTCACGTAGTATGGAAAAAAGAAAACCCCGGCGCAACTGTAATGAATCTCAGATTATCAGTATGAAGGAGTAATAAAATGTTACATAGGAGGCATCATCAGAAATGATGGCTAAATGGTGGAAATTGGTGTTTGATTTTTGGTAGGGTTCTTTTTAAATATTTGTTACATAAAAGTAATTGCGAGATTTATTAGTGTTTGTGAGCATTGATAGCTCAGTGAAGATGCTAATCGAGTGCTGTGCGGAGAGTCTAGGTCCGAATCCCACTTTAAGGGCCTCTGACTTTTCGAAAACTCATTTGATGTTAGGAAGTTATCTTAATATATAAAATCCATGCGTTACTGACTGACTGACAGACACGCTACAGCCGAAACTATTGGACGCAGGAAGCTGAAATTTGGCATGTATGTTCCTTGAGGACCGTAGGCGTGCACTAAGAAGGGATTTCCCGAAATTCCCACGGGATCGGCCAAAACGGGTAACTTTAAAAAAATGCAGGCGTAGCTGCTGGCGTCGTCTAGTTATAATATAATTATGCCTCAGCAAACATCTATATTGCTTTGTTGTACATATGTGGGCGTAGCTGCGGCTATCCTCCAGAATATAAATAAACGTGTAGACTGTTCGGCATCGTATAGTCAAAAAGCTAGCTCATACTCGCACGATGACTCGCAAAGTGATAACTTCGGAGTATGCGATAAAAAACAGTGACGAGACAAACCTTGAACACTTGCTGTCGAAGCAATATGGATGGTTTAACTGATGCATTATTGACGAGGTGAATACTCTGAGAGAAATAACGATCATACTTGTCTTTTAGTTAAACTGGTGCAAAGCAATGTAAACAAGTGCAAACATAAGTTCTAACAAAAATAGTTGCTTGTCTATACGTTGAAATTAAACTCAGAGTAATATGACTTTAAAGTGCCCTTGAATCAATTATTTTGAATACAGTGAGATGACTTGGGTTCGAATTCTGTCTGCTACTACTCTACAGAAGGTGTCTTATTCTCATCTCCCATCACACCATATTAATTAATAGCTGTCACGGTGGGAACTCAAATTACCGGTTCATCGTGTGCTTCTTAGGCAGGTAGTGACTTAATATATATGGTTCTTTCCTACTGGTGTTCGGAGCTTATCTACTAAAAACACCACGGTGTCCGTCGACGTCACGTAACGGCGTCGCCTTGTATTAAGTGATATACCGGCAAAGCATGCTTTCCATGGTAAACTTTACCGGAGTTTTACCGGAACCCAGCCAGGAACTAGATTATTTGCTAATAAACCTAAAAAAAAACGTTGGGAACAACGAGCGATCATTGAAATTTCCAATTTATTTGTATAAGATATTAGCCAAAGCCATAGTCCATAAAAAACCTTAAAGTGCCGACCCTTGCAGTACCTATCCAAATATATCCGTCCTAACAAATAAAAACTTTCTTTCCATTATCGGTTCTCACTGAAAAGTTTCGAAAAAAGTTTGTATAGATTTTTAATGGTATTTTTTTCATAAAAGTTGAAGACTCTTGGCAGTGGGTTTTCGGGATTAACTTGGAATGAAGCTGTGTTCTATTGGAATAAACTCACCGTGACCTTTCGTTCGACGCGACGACGAGATGTATTCGACCCCGTATCCGCGATGTCGATATCCGCGTTGCGGATATACTGGTGCAACTGGAATTCTCAAATTAGTTTATTTGCTTTCGGTATCTATATATGAGTACAATTATTCTTTTTTTAAGTGTACAATGTAAAATTAACTATATACTCGTACTTACTAATATCTATTATAATTTTGTCTTTTCTTTAAACGAAATCTGGAAAGGATTTTACTTTCTTATAAATGTAAAAATTTACACAATCAATAAACACTTACACGTCAAAGCTTATTTTTATGAAAAGCACTTATAATATGTTAGACTCTTAATCAAAGCCTTCTATACCATTCGCTTCCAAGAAATTTAGCATCATAACACAGGTTACCCCTCCTATCATATTAAAGCTCTTATTGGGAGCATAAATACAAACAAGAAAATACAGGTAAGTAAATCCCAGTCTAGTCTTATTAATACTCGGTCTAAATCGGTCTTTGTATACTAATGTGCAAAAGCAATACGTAGTCTTGCAATATTCTGCTAAGCATTTATAAATTTCTTAACAGTTTCCCTGTCCTGTGTATCATATATGATTCATAACAATTGATTTTCCATTGTGTCTCGCGCCGGACAGCGAATGGGTTAAGTAACGTATAACTTTCATATGTACCTAACTTAGCACTAAGCCTAAGTTATTGCCTCCAAACAAATATATACATTTAAACGTATAGCCAGCTACATTGCACATCTTGTAACGGCACTTCCATTACATCAAATCGAAATAGCAAAAACTTAGCATGCGGCTAACCAACAACCGTAGTTAAAGCACTTCACTAGCAATTGCCCTATATCAAAACGAGGTAAGTTATCAAACTGACCGCAGCACCCAACTGAACGTGCAGTTCAATCACTAGCAAGCTAATTTCAAGCATATAACTTAAACTCTAACTATTAGAAGCCGTGTATCACCATACCCGCGGTTTCGTATATCCGCGTATCCGCACTATCTCGGATACGGGGTACCGCGTTATTATTTGAACTGCCAGCCGACCGGATTGCGCAGAGAGTTGCAAAATTTTAGCTATTAACTAGCTGACCCGGCAAACGTTGTTTTGCAATTTTTTTTTTATTTTTTTTTTTGAAAAATAGATGTTGGCCTATTCTCATAGATACCGGATAAGCACAAATAATTTCATCAAAATCGGTCAAGCCGTTTCGGAAGAGTATGGGAACGAAAACTGTGACACGAGAATTTTATACACCGCTATTTTTTAATTAGTACAAAAACTTTAAGGACAGATTAGCGAAGATATTATTATCATATATGTGACGTAAGAATTTCATAATATCAATAAAGAGCAAAGTTATTATGATTTGTTTATTGTAGAAAGTCTCACTTAAATCATAGTCATATTTAACAATCCATTCTAATTCATTGATAATATTCCATCCTGCTCATTCGCATTCTCTCTGTCGCACTTATGATGTAGGTAGCAATAGAAAATAAAATGAAGAAAAATAATAAATGTAGGTAGTTATTTTTTAATTTTGTTACTTCTACCTTCTCCTTCATACTTCATTCGGGCGTAGGACCGGTAAAATGTATCGTTTAACAAGTAATTAAATACGGAGGTATGTAATTAGAAAGCAAACAAATATCAAAATAAAAGATGGTGTTCTGGACTAAAAGAATAGAGTAATTTTATCGTATTTATGAAGATAGAATCATCTAATATTTACAAATTATTTTATCATCATCATGTCAGCCTAGAGACGTCCACTGTTGGACATAGGCCTTCCTCAAGGTGTGTGGAGAACACAGACCGATTTTGAGGCGCCTGCATCAAATTATTATTTACTTAAGTACGTATTATTTACTAAACTTACAAGTATTTCCATTGTCCTTCGAAATGTCCACCACCGTTGTCAAAAGCATCCAATATGCACTGTTTTAATTGTTTGACACTGACCCGGTCACTTTTGTACACTCACAATACGATGTCCATGGGTACACAGCTGCACTCGCGATTTTTCCACTCAAAAAGTACGCACGAAGCATAGCTACATACTCCCGTGATATGAACTGATATGATAGGCCATCGCGTCGGGCAAACGTAGACAAACAATTAAGTTTTGCAACGAAATTAGATACGCTGACTTTCGCTAGTAATTTAGTACTGTTTGTCGCATCGTCGGGGCGTGGCGCAGGCGCAGAGGGGCGGGGGTAATTTATCAATGGTATGATAGTACACGGGTCGGTCATATTATTAGTATTGCATTTACCAATTATCACGTATTTTTGTGGACAGTTTTGAGACAGTTTTGGGACTTAGTGTTTTTATTTTTCAACTACATAATTATGATCAGTTAAAGATACTTAGTGCGCTGTTAATTTTTTTGTACTAATTAAAAAATAGCGGTGTATATTAGAAGATGTGTAAATTTCGAGCTTCGTCTCTAAACTAACTTAACCTCAGATTAGATGGAGAGCCGCTTTATAATTACAGTAATATTTCAGTGTATTGTATAGTTTTATAACTGTCTTAGTTGGAAAGGTCAAGATCAGTTTGTAGCAAGCGCTTTGCAGCGACTTATAGTTTGTTTTAAATGACAATGGCTGCCAACTTTATTAATACAAATTGAGGCTCCAGATTAAGCTAAAACCTATTGAATATAATAATTTTAAGCATGAAGGTACGCTAACAATATCACATTATGACGTAAAAGGTTTAACAGTTGCAGCAACTTACAAAAGTTTAATCGTTATGTATTATGAAAAACCTGGCGATGAAAAAGAGTTACCGTGAGTTTTATTGCACGTTCCTTCTCATGGTTCTACGCCCTTGCTTTGCGAACGTGGCAGTAAATGTAAATGTAGAAGCTTTTAGTAATTATTTTTTAAAGTTGACGTTCATAAGTGTTTCTTTGTGATCTTTGACTTGACTTGACTATCTATATATCTAATTACATAGGTAAGGAACCTTATACAAAGCTAAAGCTCCAAGTATAATTAACACTAGGGCCCAATTTCCTTCAAACTGCCAAGCGACAGGATCTACGCCTGAGAAGTCTGGCAAACGTCGAATGACACCTTTGACGCAATTGATCACACTTTGGTACGGTTATGGCCACAACTAATTAAATTGACTGTCAATCGGATTGCATACCAACGCAGGGCCGTTAATAAATTAGTAACTGTCAATAACTTTCCACTTTGTAAAGAGTATACAGACGTCTATTACACATCTACATTTCGGGTAGCTAGTATTTCATGTTCTGTCACTCAATAGATTAGCAAAGCGAAAACGTACTTATATCTGTATATATAAAATTCCTGTGATACTGACTGACGGCGCACAGCCAAAACGGTTGGGCACAAGAAGCTTTTTGGTAAGTTCCTTGGGGACCGTAGGTGTGCGCTAAGAAGGGATTTTACGAAATTCACAAAGAATAAAAAAACGGTTCTATTAAAAATAAATTGCAGGCTGTCGTAGCAGTGGCAATCTTCTAGTTAAATAATTAATGGTACCACTTAAAATCATGGAATACATTGACTATATGCAGCACTCTTTATCAGTTAATCTGAATTTTGTAGTACAAAACTATTACCACCTTATGTCGAAGTTTCTGGAGTTGTAGACTGATTGCGTGATATAAAATATTCATTCTATGCTTTGACCCGTCCCCACTGTTGAAACAATTTGAAACTTCTTGACTAAACTTTTAACTTAACTTTTTCTTTACTTATCTTAAATTGTTTAAAACACTTGAATGGTGAAATTATTTGAAGATGCAAAATATGTACGTTAAATGTGGGTATTATCTTTTAAATCAAAGGGGTGTCCTGAATAAATAACTGAGATTATTAATCCCAAAATACAGGTTTGAAGCTCGTTTGGGTGGCAGCAATCTCATATCACACAAGGTGACATGATTTCCAAACTCTGTCTACTACTTTACCAAGAATTCCTTGAAAATCTGAACCTTTGTACTGCTATTTCTAATAAGTTATTATTCGCTTTATTCACTTTAATATATCTCATGATATTATTTCAAATTTTAAATATATTTGTTTAATCAGAAGAAAAACACGGCTGCACACCGGTATCGGGCACAGGGACCAAGCGTCGTGCCAATACTGCCTTTTGCATGGATGACTTGATCCAGCAAAAAAATGGCAGTAAAGAATATCTTACCAATACAACATTTTAAGACCTTTTTCCATCTAGGATAGCATTGTGGTACCAATAACGAAACTAATTACTGAAACAGCCTTTAGAATCCTGGTAAATATTTAATTGTGTAAATTACAGAACAAAAATTTGTAACTACATACCTATATAAAGTTGGTTGCCACACACCAACACTATGTAAAGCTCCACTTCCAACGAAATCCTAAATATTAGAGAAGATCTCTTAAGAACGTTACAAAATATCACTCTTATTTACTTAAATACTAGTTACTCAGAAAGATGTCCCAAAAACACACACGTAATAAATACATAATTATGTATGACGATGGGTTGCTTGATTTTTGGCCGGTCTCAACGCTTCACAGTTCTATGTGGGCAGAGCAATGAATACACACTGAGTACACACTTAATACATCAACGTAACAAAACTGACTATAATTATTTTGGATTATTGAATACGAAACGAGTAACAGTTTCTAGGTACTTGTTGTCCGCCCGGAGTCTCCAAGAGAAGTGATAGTTGTGTTGCTCCGTCGAACGTCAACCGTCACTCCCCCTCTTCAACTGTAGCAAACGTCACACTAGACTCTATCAAAGCGCGCCATCTTCACACTTCCGTTTCGTAGTCAGCTGACATCCCGTAAACATGACCAATGCGATATGTACATACTAGATATTCGTAAAATAAAGCACTAAAATACAGATTGCTGTAATCCTTTGATGACAAGATGGAGTTAGTCTTAACTCTAGTCAATCACTTACGGGAAGATTTAGAGCTCGGGCTTTTAATAACTTTATTCAAATTTATTTTCCTAGTGGTTCGGCGTTGCACCGAAAGTATGTACTAGGTGATTTGGTGACATGGAAAAATTATTAATATAGTGGACTGTATTAAGAATGGCTGGTCAATCGCCCAGTAGAGTGGGTTATAGGGAGTAATGGGAGGCGGAGGTATGGGAGCAGAGCACGCCTTACCTTGATAAAATGGCGGCGGCTTGTCGGCGTCTTCCGAGATTCGGGCCACAAGCTGATCACTCCACCTGGATCCAGCCCGAAGCTGCACGGATCATTTCACTACACCCGCGGACGGTTTAGTTCTCGTTTATAGTATAAAATAGCGGTAAAATATTGCGGTGCTGCATGTATTCGTCGCGGCGCGGAGCTGCACCAGGACGCAGCCGGTCAGCGGGACGGTTGATTTTCGACTCCGTCGCAGCGTCATTGAATTCTGCGACCAATTAGAGCGAGGCGTGCCTTTGGGAGGGAATGGGATAGAAAGGGATAAAAGATCGCTCGTTTGACACTGCGGTATGCAAAGGACTTTATTAGCTAGGTGTTAACATAATTAACTAGCAATGTAAAAGATAGATGGCGCTAACATATCCCCCCGGCCCAAAAGGGTTGCCTTTAAAAAAAAATTGAACTTAGCTATGTTGGATGTACTACCGCATAACCCATCAATATGCTAAGATAGCGATATGATATTAAAATTAATCTAAATTAACTTCAGCGAAACAATTATAACGAAAACTACAAACTAAATACTTAAACTAAGAGGTGGATCTAACTTCAGGCTAGATCTCACTGAGTTGGAAGCGGACAGAGTCGTACAACAGGGCGCACGTAGCTCCCCTTCGCGGTTTTCACGGTAACAACGCGGGTTGTACCGTCTTTGGAAGTATGCAGTTTCTCCACGATGGCTAACGGCCATGAAAGCGGCGGAGCATTATCATGTATTATGACGACCAACGTACCCTCCTGTATAGGGGATGCAGGACTATTCCACTTGGATCTAGCCAGCTTCAGGTGGAGATATTCCGCACGCCAGCGCCGCCAGAACGACTGCACGAGTTTATCCAGCAGAGTATGCCTCTAGAGCAAGCTTGAAGAGTCTGCTTCAGGAGCCGGAAATGACGATAATGGCACTGTGTTCAGAAAATGTGCAGGGCTTAACGCGGATGGTTCTGCAGGATCACTACTCGTGAGCGGACGCGAGTTGATCAGCGCCTCGACTTGTGCAAGGACAGTTAAAAGCTCTTCGTAAGAGAGGATCTGTTGACCTATAACTTTAAAGAGATGCGTTTTAATTACTTTGACCATGCTTTCCCAACATCCACCGAAATGTGGTGATGCTGGCGGAATAAACTTCCAGTCAAAATGATTTATGGAAAGTTCTTCCTGAAGACGAGTACGATATTCTTCCCTGAGAAACTTATAAAACTAACTTATAAAGAGCTTGCGCCCACGAAACAAGTGCCGTTATCCGTGTACAAACACTGTATAGGGCCGCGTCGTGAAAGAAATCGTTTAAGGGCTGCCAGGAATGACACCGTGCTTAAATCCGTCGCAACTTCCATGTGCGTAGCGCGCGTCGTTAAGCATGTAAAAATACATAGCCAAGCTTTACGGCTTTTAACACCTCGACCACGCACTGGCGTATACTGCAGTGGTCCTGCGTAATCACAACCGGTATGTGTAAATGCTTTATCAACCTGATTGACGCGCTGGCTAGGAAGATCTGCCATGGGAGGGAAAATCGGACGCGGACGAAATTTAACAGACGTTACATTTATGTATTCTGTGACGAATTATTCGTCGAGCAGCTAAAACCCAATATTTATGCCTAAGTAAGGACATAAGCAACTCTGGACCAGCATGGAGATGCTTCTTGTGATAAAAATCAACAAGAAGGTCGACAAGATGATCATGACGCGGCAGAATGCAAGGATGCTTGTAGTTATAAGGTTCGTCCGAATTTGACAGACGCGTATGATGCCGTGCTCATCGAGAAACGGCTTGAGCCTAAGAATAGCGGGAGAACAAGGTACATTATTTTTCAAATTTTGAATGTCGTTTCTAAAATGAACAGCCCATACAGCTCGTAGTAACTTATATTCTGCAAATTCAAGGTCAGTACTTGAAACAAAAGTCCCATTAGGTAGGTGCCTAAGAAACCTACAGACATAAACGATGGCGCGGAGTAACTTAGACCACGATGACATGCGTAGTGCGAGTACATAGATCGGAGATTCAGCAGCCTCAACAATCACGGGATGAGAAACAGACTTATTTATTTATTTATTATCTTTATATACACATAAAGGTATAAAGGTGGACTTAATGCCTTAGGCATTTTCTGCCAGTCTACCTTAGAGTGGTGCAGAGATTAATGGTAGGTGTATTTTAGAAGTGAAGTTAGACTTATATATTTAATAGAAATTAATAGATATGATAAACGCATACATTACATAAAATTTAATAATAATAATATATAAATACATATACTTACATACACATACATATTATATATACAAACTTAAATAAATATATAGGTACACAAGTAATAAATATATACGTAAAATATATATAAATGTTACGATACTTCTGCCAACTTAGCTAATAAAAGCTGCTTTGCCTTTGTCTTAAAGCTATACTGAGTGGTGGACGTCCCGATTTCGAGAGGAAGGTCATTCCAAAGAAGAATAGCTTGAGTAGAAAAAGAAGAGTGAATGAAAGAAGATCTATGTGAAGGACAAAAAAGAAGAAGGATATCAGATGAACGAAGGTTACGATCGTGGTTGCTGCATAAGTACTGAAAGTAAGAACTTAAATATTTGGGAGTATTGGGAGACATGAGGATAGAATAGAGAGTAGTGAGAGCACGCAGACTGCGACTTTGACGAATAAGAAGCCACTTCCACTGGGAACCATAAGTAGACACGTGGTCATACTTGCGAAGATTGAAAATAAATCGAATGCAGTTATTGAGAAGACGGTCAAGTTTTTTAAGAAGATCTGCATTCAGGTCAAAGTAGCATACATCACCATAGTCGATCAAGGGAAACACCAAAGTTTGCACAAGCATTGTCTTAGTTTTGGGTGATAGGAAGTTTCTTAGGCGATTGATTGCACGTAGAGTACCCGTAATCTTTTTACTGGTTTGAGTGACATGGTTTCGCCAGCTTAACATGCAGTCCATATGTAGGCCAAGGTTCTTGACTACTGGGCACATATCTATGATGTTACCATCATAAACTAGTGGTGGCAAGGTGGAGACGTCTAATCTTTTAATTGTCCATTGGCTACCAATTATAATTGCTTGGCATTTGCTAGGATTTACACATTGCGAATGGAACGTCCTCAACGGATGCCTGAGAGTATATCTGCAAGTCATCGGCATACAGATGATAAGCGCATTGAAGATTTTGAGTTAGGAGATTAATAAAGATAGAAAATAATAAAGGAGAAGCAGATTACATTATTCACAGCGGTCCCTTTTATAGATCCGGAAGGCCCGGTCCCTACGCCTCATTGCCATGCGCACACCCTTAGTAATCCAGGGTGCCGGTGGGCGTTTTAATTTAGCTTTTCGTATGGGGGCATGGGCATCATATAGTTGACAGACACTTTTATTAAAAATGCGAACTTTTTCGTCTATCATCGAGGAACCCTCCATAACTTCCCAGTTAAGATTAGCCGCATCTTCACAGAGTTTGCCTAAATCCATACGACCAAAACAACACTTGTGCAAAACTTTAGGCAAGGATTTGGGAGGTTTTAGGCGGTATGAAAGGAAAACAAGGTCGTGACGGGAAATACCAGGGGCTGGAAATTGTCCATGGAGAGAAACTAGGGCAGGAGTAGACGTGATTATCAAGTCAAGCCACGTATCCTCCACATCAGTGTTGTGGTGAGTGGGTTGTAGCGGCAGGATGTGGAGGTTGGCTGACTCAATGATATCGAGGAGATTACGGGAACGACTGTATTGGGGAAAATGGAGGTTAGTGTTGAAGTCGCCCATGATGATGAGATGTTTATACTCTGACCCTAAAGATTCCAGTATCGGCTCGATACTGGAGAAATAATCAAGAGTCGGTGGACAATAGACAACGCCTATTGTCCACCGGCTTTAGCCCCCTTGACGTCGATTTCCAGAAATAGGAATTCTGCAGGTGATAACTTCCGTTCGGGTACATCCTCGTCCTCTACACTGTGGTCAAAGGGTTGCATGGGCCACTCTGACGGATCATGGGAAATCCAAGAAGGTCCACGATGCTACAATGGATGATGCAGAAGATTAAGTGGAGTAACACCACGAGACAGGCAATCAGCGGGGTTCTCAATACCCGCGACGTGATTGAAACAAGTAGCGGGAACAAGTTCAATTAATTTACTAACGCGGTTGGCGACAAAAGTCGGCCAGTGGTGAGGAGAAGAATAAATCCAAGCGAGCACTACTTTGGAGTCAGAAAACGCGTATATTTTATTGATAGGGTAGTGGGGCAAAACTGTGTCTTGAACCTTGCGGAGCAACTGAGACAGCAGAAGGGCCGCGCACAACTCCAGTCTCGCAGCCGAAATGGTTTTAATAGGCGAGACCTTGGACTTGGCACAAACTAACTGCACCGAGTAGTAAGAACCAATGCGGACTTGAAGATATACGACTCCGCCGTAAGCACGCTCGCTGGCGTCAGCGAAACCTATTAAGTTGATGGTACATCCATCTACCAACCCAAGATGACGCGGAATAGTAATTTAATTGAGCGCGGTAAGCTCAATACAAAACTGGCCCCAAGCGGCGACAATATGGTCAGGGGGTGTTTCATCCCACTCACACTTTGATAACCAAAGTTTGATCAAGAGCTTGGTGTACAAAATTGTGGTAGCCACAAAACCCATTATGTCCCGTAGTCGAGCCACTGTGGACAGCATCATGCGTTTGGTGCACTTATCATCTGGCGGTGAGACGTCAAACCGAAAACTATCACAGGATTTGTCCCAGCGTAAGCCGAGAACTTTATGCGGTACAGACTTCTCAAACTCAATGTCTGGAGAAGCTTTATGAGAAGCAGGTATGCGTGCGAGAACCTCCTTAGGTTGGCTTGTCCATTTGGCAAGATCAAACTGGCCTCGCTTGAAAAGCTGAATAAGCTCTTCACAAAGCGAAATTGCTAGCGGAACGGATATGACACTACAGGCAATGTCATCCATATACAAAGCGGAAGTAGCAACAGCTGCTGCGGCGGGAAAGTGATCGCCTTCATCAGCGATCAACTGGCGAACAACTCGTAACGCGTGATATGGGCTAAACTTGAGTCCAAAACAAACACGATTGAACTGATACACGGATCTTTATCCGTGTATCAGTTCAATCGTGTTTTGGAACCTTTGTTCCTTATTGTCAAAACGATAAAAAATTCGTGGAAATCTACGGTCAGATTCGCAAACCGATACTGAGAAACATTTGGCGGCAATCAGCTGACAGAGCGATTTGGAAAAGACGAAACTTTATTATGATGTTAAATAAATCATCCTGTAGATTAGGGCCGGCATGCAAAATGTCATTAATCGACTGACCCTATGTAGTCCTACAACTAGCATCTAAAACCACACGAAATTTAGTAGAGGTTTTATCTTCGCGAACTACGCCGTGATGCGGGATATAATATGAGGGAAGAGAATTGCCCTCGTTGTTTACAACTACACTCAAAAAACCTTTATTTAAGTAGTCACGAATGATGTCATTATAGGCGCCGCGTAACTTAAGTGATGCATCAAGTTTACGTTTTAAACAATGAAAACGTCTAAGCGCAGCAGCGTACGAGTCGCCTAACGAATAAAGGTCACCATAGAATGGCAACGCCACTACGTATCTGCCACTGTCGTCACGAACAGTGGTAGCGCGGCAATGTTGTTCACCCTCGAGATCCTTATGGCTCATCGAGGGCGGTGCGGTAATCTCTTCGAGCTCCCAAAATCGCTTGAGAAGAGAATCAATATTATTTTCTTAAAGAACAGAACAACAACAATACGTAATATAATGAGAAATATGTAACGTAGGTACGGTACCCATAATCACATACCCAAATACCGTCTCAATAGCGGGCGGTAAATTATGTTGCTCACTACGTACAACTTAAGGTAGTAACAAGTGCGGAAATATTGAAGCTCCGATCAAAACATCAATGTCTGCCGGATTCGCAAATTCCGCGTCTGCTAGCGGCAATGTCACAAGATGTGTGAGTAGCGATACGTCCACATTAGCGTTCGGCAATGTGTCCGTAATACGCTCCACGATAAGCGAAGAAATGTTAAAATTAATATTCCTATCAAAACGCGAATGTATTTTAATATCTACGGAACCCTTGCAATGTTTTTCTGACCCCCCGATCCCCTTGACTACTAATTTAGTATTTTTAAAGTTATCCCACAGTCTGAGGCATTTGAAACAATCAGAAGTAATAAAGTTACTCTGTGAAGCGCTATCGAGTAAACAACGAACTATGTGCGGTTCGTTATTAATATCATAAACGATAACTTGCGCTGTTGCTAATAGAACCGTTTTGGACGCCGTAAACTGCGGTTTAGCATCGCGCTGAGCATGACAAGCGCGTGAGGGTTGTCCGCGTGTGTGCGCCGCCAGCGCAATGGACGTCATACACAACGATACTTCGCACTGAGACGCAGAGGGGGAAGCCACCGTGGCGGCCCGCACCTGCGACGTAGATTAGCTAAAAATCGTGTCAAGGTTACCGGATTGGCCCGACAACAGATAACTTTTATCAAAATGTAATAATGAATGATGTCGTTGATTATAGAACGACACTTCGTCTTACTAGAACAATCACTCGTTTTATGTTTTATACTTAAACAATTAACGTAAGCTTTGTTTTCTTTTACACATTTGAAACGAGCAGTCGGATTTAAATTATTAAAAGCGGGACATTTATAGAAATGGTCGTGTACTATATTACTGCACAGACACTTCTGTGAATTATTATTATTAGATTCCGAGCATGCTACGTAAGATTGCGGATTAGGGACCGAGTTATTATTGCTATTTCGCGATTTATTCGACCTTTGTTTGCTATTATTATTATTAGACGTTCTAGATGAACTAGACTGCGTATTATGAAATATTCGACACTGATCTTTGATGAAAGAAGTAAAACTATCTAGTGTAGGTATTTTATGATTACGTTCCGTCATCTCGAAAGCACGAATTGTTTCAGTGTCAAACTTTTTTAAAGCGAGTTGAAGAAACATAAAGTCGGAAAGATCTTTTAATTTTAAGTTTTTAAGGGAACTAACTGCGGTAACAAAGTTGTCTATAAACAGCTGGAAATTCGAAACAGACGCAACACCGGATAATTTAAGATTTAAAGCTTGATCAAAGTAAGTAGACGCTAGAACACGAGTAATTTGATACCTATCAAGTAGTGACTGGAATATGACCTGATAGTTCTCAGCACTGGGTGTGACACCTGCGAATACGGACTGGGCCTTCGGTGACAGCTTTCCTATTAAATAGTACAACCTGTCAGCATCTGTCAGAGAACCATTATCGTGCGCTGTAGCCTTAAAACTCGCATAGAATAACGGCCAATTTCGTATATCTCCATCAAATGACATAAGCTCAATTGGTGGTAATCGCGGCGCTCGTACCGCCGGTGAGGCAGAAACGGGCTGCGCGGAACACCTACCCTCCAATAGTGATTGTATGCGCTTGATGATACAATAAATATCCTTGAATGAGGTGTACGCCTGATAATTCGGCTGTTCATCAGGATTAATACAAAGCAATCTTGCGTTATAATCGTCTAACAACTTATAAAAATATGTTCGAATACTATCTACTGTCATACAATAACTAAGAAATGATTCTCTATTAATATCGGAAGTAGCGGAAGTTTTTGAGCGCTCGTAAATGTTTTGAATACTCTCAAATAAAATATTACGTTTAGCTTCCAAGATTGTCAGCTTTTTTTCTTCCGACATGCATGGCTTCTTTTGTTGCGCCATGTTTACGTATGTATAAGCTTATGAGACCGAATCAAAATAAGAAAACCTAAAGTACCTATTATTTTACTTAAGTAGGTGTTTATGCGGTAGTTATTCGTAAGTAGGCAACAACTTTAAGGCGGTGGAATTAAAAGGTGCTTGAAATATGGAATTTACAAGAAAACTATGATAGTTCCAGTAATAATAATTGGGTAGATATATCAGATTAGTAGGTAGCTATATAAAAGTATATTACCTACGGAAGCGTGCGGAAGTAACCACGTAATGGGTATGTAAATGGACTAGGAGTATAGCTACGTGCTATAACTACCTAGACGACGCGAGATAAACGAGAGGTTACGTAGAAACGCAAATGTATCCGACTCGTACGGATCAAAAAATGGTTCGGCGTTGCTCCGAAAGTATGTACTAGGCGATTTGGTGATATGGAAAAGTTATTAATATAGTGGACTGTATTAAGAATGGCTGGTCAATAGCCCAGTAGAGTGGGTTATAGGGAGGAATAGGAGGTGGAGGTTTGGGTGCAGAGCACGCCTTACCTTGATAAAATGGCGGCTTGTCGGCGTCTTCCGAGAGTCGGGCCACAAACTGATCACTCCACCTGGATCCAGCCCGAAGCTGCACGGATCACTTCACTACACCCGCGGGTGTTTAGTTCTCGTTTATAGTATAAAATAACGGTAAAATATTGCGGTGCTGCATGTATTCGTCGCGGCGCGGAGCTTCACCAGAACGCAGCTGGTCAGCGGGACGGTTGATTTTCGACTCTGTCGCAGCGTCATTGAATTCTGCGACCAATTAGAGCGAGGCGTGCCTTTGGGAGGGAATGGGATAGAAAGGGATAAAAGATCGCTCGTTTGACACTGCGGTATGCAAAGGAATTTATTAGCTAGGTGTTAACATAATTAACTAGCAATGGAAAAGATAGATGGCGCTACCACCCAGCACTGTTCTCTTTCCTACTCGTTTGCATTAACGTTCGAGCATGTGACTGGTTCTAGCGTATTGAGTACTCACATTACTAAGCTATACATTCCTAAGGTAGTATTTAAAAAAATAGATCGCAAATGGTATATACGAGTTTCAGTGCAGTAACTTATGATTTTTGTTCGATATTATTATGTGCAATATTCTTATTTAAACGCAGTCCACGTTTACAATAACATTTCACTTTCAGAATTATGCACGTATGGTTTAAAACATCATATTGATTAAGCAATCATTTTCCTGAAAGTTCGAGAAAGTTGCAAATTGAAAAATATTTGGTTAAATCGAATTTGCTTCATGATGCATATTCCAGCTCCTCGTTTGGACACTATTTGAACATCTATTGAGTATGTTTCGAGACTTGAGAGAGGGTGCAGCAGTGGAAGTCTTTCGGCTGATATGATGATGCACATAACATTATCTAGAATTCTAGATTATATCAAGTCTATAACAGTGATCCGTCTCCATTTTTATCGCTCAAAACCTCAGACAAAAACTAACTACTAAACTACATTCGTAATCACAGCGATAAACAAAAGTCGCTTTTCAAGCTACAACATGGCAGTTTAATACTTTACAGTTCTTCTACACTTTTTTTTATTAGAATTTCTCTTAAATCATAGTTTTTAAATATTATAATACTACGTGTCTTAAAATTACAACATTTTATGGCAATAAATATATTAAGATTCCATTTTGAAGTAATGTGGACGTGCCTCAAAGGGAATCAAATGGTTATGTTAGACTTTTGTTCGCAGAAGATTGAAAACTTGATGTGATTTTCAAAAAAGTAAATAAAATTGGACCTCATTCATAATTTTAAGAAGTCTATTCCTACGAGAACACAATAAAGTATTCGTGATTTTTTAAGAGAAGGCAAAAACATTTCTTTCTTTTTAATACTGAGCATAGGACTTAAAAGTTTGCTTGAAAACTTTCAATTATTGTTGATGAAAATAAGTTCATCAAAACCTAAATAAAACATAATTGTATTGATAAGAAGTTTGATGCACTTGTAGTAAACCATAAAGTTTGAAATATATTTTGTGATGACTAGAGACTTAGAAAACAATTTCTATAAGACAGTTTTGTTATCAACTATGGTTCCGTTTATATAAAAAATTATGAATATTTTCACAAGCAACTTTATCTATACTTGTCACCGTAATAATATCGATTAAATAATATTTTAATCGATTTAAGTGAACGCTGTTGAACAAATTTTGACAAAGATTTATACCTTGTTCACAAACGATTACACATTTTACCAACTTCTTCATTATTAATAAAATTAGACAAAAACTCTGAATATTATAGAGTTTTCGAAGGTTCGATATAGTCCCATAACTCTTATCTTAGACAACAAGCGCAATGACTTTAAATATAGATCGATCTAGCTAGGATTCGTTTTTTAAAACCAAGCTGTCACTACCGTTCCGAGCGAACACGCCGAAATATGCTCGTTTACGCGATTTCGGTTTCTAGAAACGCGTAATTTAGCGCGCGTGTAAGTGCGTAAACTGAAACGACCGTATACGCGCAGAGAAATACGCTAATCGGAAACCGCCCTAATCTAGCTGCACGGCTAGTCACAAGCGTAACACTTCTACAATTCAAATCGAAATAATATGTCATCAAAAAACGTACATAAAAATACCAAAACAATTGACGTCAAACAAATAGAAATATATTACGAACAAAAATCTATTCACTGACATTCCATTGCAGCGGTACATCGGATTAATATCGTATGCAAATCGCACATATAGGTACGTGTTCGGGTTGTTGTCTTACTACGGACGATACAGTTGATACCAACGCTAGCTAGTACTGCTGATGGAAAATTATATTGCGAAATAGTTTAGGTTTCGTTGAAAGGGTTTACAACAAAATACATATTTAACCTTTTTTTTACAGATATTAGAGCCTTGCTGATTTCAGCATGACTGACCGAGGAAGTACTCACAAGAGATTAACCTAAAGTAGGTAAAAGTACCTACGTATAATGGTCGTCTGGTAAATGACCTAACTAAATATGAAATCATAGCACGTAACCAGTATGGATTTAAAATAGGTGTATCAACCGAAGACGCAATTATCGATCTAACTGAATGTCTTGCGAGAAAGTTGGATGAACAAAATAAATGCGCTGCCATATTCTTGGACTTAACAAAAGCCTTTGACAGTCTCTGTCCCTACACTCCTCTGCAAATTGGAACGCATAGGCGTTCGTGGTAAAATGCTTGATCTTCTCAAAAGCTACTTCCATAATGGGAAACTAAGTGCCAAGATTGATACGTGCGTCAGTGATGAGGAAACAAATATGTTTGGAGTTATACAGGGCAGTGTGATTGGTCCTACATTGTTTTTAATCTATAAAAATGACCTTTGCACACTGCCTCTGTCCAATTCCAAAATATTCACCTACGCTGACGACACTGCGATTGTTGTCTATGGTGATATCTGGAGCGACGTCAAATATCATACGGAATTACGGAACAATCATTGCAAATGGTTGTAAGATGGCTGTAGAGTAATCTCCTTTCCCTAAATCTGTCTAAAACGAACTTTATTCCATTTTCCATCAGTCACAAGACATCTGCCCTATCAGATTTTATCATACAAGCACATACTTGTTCCGACTTCTCTTCGTGGTCTTGCAGTACAATATTCCGTACGACACACACTAAATACCTGGGTGTGATACTTGATGACGGACTAAAATGGTACACTCACGTGGAAAATCTAACTGCAAGGGTCAGGAAACTCATTTATGTTTTTAAGTCGCTTAGATATTGTGCAGACCCAAAAACAATTAAAATGGTTTATTTTGCCCTCTGCGAGTCCGTTATCCGTTATTGCATCCCGGTCTGGGGTGGCACCTGTAAAACTAAATTACTTGCGCTGGAACGAGCACAGAGAGCAGTGATGCTGGGCAAACCGTACAGATATCCACATCTGATTTGTTTGTGGACAGTAAGGTTCTCTCTGTGCGTCAGCTATTTGTGCTTCAAGCTACCCTAAGGAGACATAGCGAGACCCCAATGTCAGATGGTACCAAGCGCCGAATGGCTACGACTTGTAAATCAGTTTTCCATAGAAAGACTTTCGCTAGCCGCCAATTCCATATGATTAGCTCACTTATTTACAGAAAAATTAGTAAGCACATCCATGTGAATAAGCTAAATAGGAACGAAGTTAGGAGTAACTTAAAAAACTGGCTGTTTAGGCAAGACTATACTACTACAGAAGTCTTACTCACCTATCCATCGTAGTTACGAAGTTTTGCTTACCTGCTCTCTTACAAAAATCTTAATTGTAGTCGCTCTTATGTGCTAGTACTATATAATACACATATACATAACATACTTACGTAGCTTTTGAATCACACTCTAACACCCACACTATCACTCACACATACACATACACACTCAAACACATTTACTATCACATAATTATACGTTCACAAACACTCTGATATTCAGATACAATTTATGTTATTGTTATTGAATCAATCAATAAATGATAAAACACTCAGATCCATATTGACGATTGAAAGGCTAATTGATCTAAGCGACATTTAGTAAAACTTGCAGGAGGATGGATAAAACTTTTTTTTTGGAAAAAAAATCACAAAATGACAACTATTTGATAGACTTTTATCTATTTTATAAGTATATCCCTAATTAAGTAAGGATTCTTTTTAAGCTATTACTGTTGTTAATTGTGTATTATTTTAGAAATTTTATGTTGGTTAGGCCAAAGTGCATCAAAGGAGATGAACAGAAATCATACGGGCCTGTGCCCCAGCAAGTACAGAGATGAAACATGTATCATTTTAAAGAACAAGTCTTCTAGTTATGCAATAAGAAAGGCGCACTAAGCTAAGCAGCAGTGGTCAAAAGTTATTAAGGTTGGAAATAAATGATTAATGACATATTTTTGACAATGTTTCACAATGTATTGATATAATGTAATTAGTTGTATAATCTATTTTAGTTTTCATGCATTTTATTGTCCTAAGTTTCTATTATTTCTTTTTGGTCTTCGCTTGAGGGACTCTCATCATATAAAATATATAAGTATAATACTCTCGTCTAGAAGTAAACTATAACCGAAAAGGCGCGTACGTCGAAAGACAAGACCTCCGTAGTATTACTTTACTCTATGGATAAGACTATAAGTCAACATGTCAACTATTTTGACATTAGCTTGGTGATACCAGAGCTGGATTAAAATAACCCTGTTAGTCAGTGGATTTTGAACTATATTTTGAACTCGTTTTTAATGTATTATTAAGAGGTATGTTTTTATAGAAAATAATATAATTATAATGATTTAATCATTCTTAAGATTACGCGTATTTTAACTCTTACAATAGGCTTGCTCCTAAACTGTAATTGGCGTTTGATTCGTCCCTTTATTAAATGTTAAACTGAAATACCTGATTTTTTCTTCAAAAATCGATCAGCAGAATTATTACTTACGGCTTTTTAAAAACCTTTTTGAATTTGACACGAAAACGCTGTAAACCATCATGGCGGTTGAGTGACATCACAAAGTACAAAACAAAACCAACCATGAATAAAGTCTGGTCTGATGTACCCATAACATAACATAACTTCACGCCTTTTATCCCAGAAGGGGTATTACACACCCGCTTTTCGCCAGTTATGTTTCGGTCCCAATGTAATAGGAGGCGATGATGTTTTATTTTGATATTTTCGATTTGACAGGTAGGAAGTTTGACGTTTCAGTTGTATTTACTATTAAACGTCAACAACATGAATGGCGGACGTACTGTTTGACGTAATGCTCTCTGATTGGTGTTCACTGTCACAAGAATAAATACATTAATGTTAGTTTAAGAATCCTAAAAATAACATTAATCTTACCTTTTTATAATAAATAATATTATTGACATCTTAAAATCATAATGAATCCATAGATACTATAATCAAACCGATTTATTCTTAGTGGACACAAGCCTATTCTGTTGCTATATTTTTTCCCTACACTGCTCTTTTATCATTGTTACGTTGCCACGTCACGCACACTATCGGTAGATTCGAACAAAATCAAATAAAAGGAAATCGCTTCAAATTCTTTTAAATTATTTTCTTTTCAGCAACTGCAATGGAATGTAAAAAGTACTTTAAAATTCCTTGTATGTTTTATATAACTTATCTACAACCGCTTGTTTCTGGTCAACGTGGGGCACATTTTGTCCAAGTCCTTTTGTATACTTTTGAGAAAGGCAAAATTGTTCAATGCCTGCCGTAAAAAATAGCTGACAGTAAACTGGCTCAAGCATCGACTTAGAATAAAACAATACGAGGGAAAATGAATTAAGCGCCATGTCAACTGACAGTTGAATAAGCACAATGATTGTAAACATCATGATGGCGTTACGCCAGAGTGAAGTAGTTTGATGCAGATGCGCATTAGAGGGACTACAGGATGAAACAAAATGAACCCTTTCTAGATTATTAGTAGATATACAAGCTTAGGCCATCATTCAGCTACATCCATAAGATTAAAATATAGTTGAATGCAAAATTGGCCAAACGACACAGCTCATTGTTTTGGTTTAATGCAAAATAGGCCAAACGACAAAACCACAACTACGGCGAAAAAGCCAAATGCCTTAATCGACACTCGTTATAAAAGTTAAAAAATCAAAATAACCTAAGTCATTGAGTCCTCAAATTTGTCTAATTTTGTGTCGTATTAGTCAATGAGCTTAGAAATGAGGTCTGTATTGCTGTAGGTGCTAAGCGCCATAAAAGTAGTAAAAAAAATTGAAACCTGACTCAAACGACGGAGAAAAATTTGCTGATTCCGTATATGTATATAACTCAATATAGCAAAAAATATCGCTTGTACCAATTAGCCTTTCAACCGTCGATATAATTAAGTGTAGTTTTTGTATTTTGTTATTATTTTTACTTAACTAATTTTGCTAACCGACTTTTGCTATTAGGTTAACTATGAACAACACCCACTAAAAATAAACTGAAAGACCCCGAAGCAACTATAGAACACTGACTCCTAAGTCACAGGATTTCCTAGTTTAGGAGGCAGAGTTTCCTATATTTAAGCTACCTTTCTTTTCTTGGAAAGTATACACATTTTATTCTTGAATCATGTACCTACCTACCTATATATGCTGTAACCTAATTTTAAATGTTTTGTAACGAAGGTTGTTTGCATCAATAAAGTTATTATTATTATACTATTGCGTTTTTTTAGGTGAGTGAGAGTGCGGGAGGCAAAAAATTTTATTATTAAATAAATTTAAAAATTAATTTTATATTTATTTATTTAAGGTAAAATTATTGGTATTTCGATGAAATTAAATTCACAGTAATTACAGAACCGATAATAACTGGTCTAGTGGGGTTCTAGAGTGGAGACCGACCCTAAGCAAATGTAGCGGACCGTGACTTTGTGTAGTGACGATATACGTAAAATGGCTGGAAGCAGCTGGACACGAAGAGCTGAAAAACGAGCTCAGTGGTGCGCACAGGAGACGCCTATATCCAGCAGTGTACTAAGGGGCAGGCTGACGATGATGATGACAAAATTTACAATGTTACCTACTGTTTATATAGACTAACAGTAAATGACAACAAGAAGACAATAGTAATGACTTTGGACTCGCTTGGCCGTGAGCAGTATATAATTAAACTCGGCGAGGATCGTCTGCAGCAGGTTGATAAATTTCGATACCTAGGGAGCACTGTGACATCTAAGTGTGACCAAGAAGCGGAAATCAACAGCAGAATTAGTGCCGCAGCTGTAGCATTCGGTAAGCTGAACCAAAAGGTCTTCTGCTCTCATAATGTGCAGCTGGGGACAAAAGTCTCCGTATATATGGCAATAGTTCTGCCCAAGTATTTTCAATGAATTTCTATTCTCACATTAAAAAAGTATTTAGATAAATAATTTCTATACTTTTAATGAAACGAAATACACAGAATATGCCTGTTACAAACCTTTTTAATTCCAATCACGCACTCACTCACGCAAACAGTGATTGAATATTACTTAGAATTGTTAAATTTCATTCAATTAAAGACCCTTACAGACACGTAACTTTATCAGTATTTCGACAATCGCAGTTATATAAAGTGACTTTGTTTAGTAATGTAGGGATATGTTCTAATTTCAGAAACCCTCTATTAGTTCGCTGCCATCTGGTAAGGCCACCAATAGTAAAGTCCGGTTTCGTTTTGCTATGAAGTGTAAAATATATAGATTTCTTTTTTTTATACCGTCACGCCTGTATCACCGAAGAGGTAGGCAATATTACGTTTATTATTATTACTATTAGGTGTAATATTACATCCACATTTTGCTTTATGAATTTTAGGTCACACGTAATAGGGGGCCATCATAATACCTATTGCCGTAATGTCGAACCATTTCTGTACTAAATTTACAAATACTGTAACATGTTCTGCTTGAAATACGTTATCAATTCTTCATTACAACTGTCATTGATAAGTCTCTGATGTTATGGACAGACTGAGAGGTACTGCCGACATTAGAACAGAACTTTAATATAGAAGCGAGTATTTTTAGAGACAGCTAGTTCCTAATATGACATGAAGTTACCATGTATAGCACAAACAAAGAAACAGAAATGTGTGTTTTACATTTAGAATCACACTCAACGGCTGTGATTAAAAAGGTACTATGTTTAACCTTAGGTTAAACCTATCATAGTTGTTGAAACAATGAATCTACTGCTGGAATGGCAAGTATATTTGGGATTTCATCAAAGCTTACACAAATTATAGTTTTCTGCTAACGTAGTCTCATGGCCAAATCCGTTTATTCCCATTGAGAATAATAAGTAAGATATTGAGAATTGAAGAAAACTTGTTTAAGAAGAAGAACAAAGCAAATCTTGTTTCTGCGAAGCACCAGTCAAGCAACGTATGAAAACTTTTAAATCTCTAAGTTTACACTTTATGATATCAAATACAATGTATTAATTTTTAGTTATGAGCTGATGTAGTGTGACCATTAAATTGTCAGAATATAGATTTTAATTATTTGGAGGTAATAGAGCCTTGTGATTTTTAGGATGAACTAGCTCGATGAACCAGGAAAGTATTTCCCTCTCACAGTTTATCGACGTACATATCAATTCTGTTGCCTTTGTTCGGTTATGTTCTCGGCTTCACCTCCTATTCCTTTTTCCATCCTAAACGCCGGTAACGCACTTGCGTTGCTTGTGACTTCACTGGTGTTGCAGGTATCCATGTGCGATGGTTATCGCTTACCATCAGGCGTTGGCGCCTTTGGCTCCTATCACATTAAAAAAAATAAAAAAATTGCTCGATCATTAACATAAGTTATATCTTGGCTAACAGCTATGGCCATGTACCGTAAATATGGCGCTTACAACAGCGCTAAAATATCAGATACTCTAACCAAAGGTTCGAGCTACATATCACGAAAGACGGGGTAAAACTCAATATTGAACAATATAAAAACTGAAGCTCCATAATTGAAATGCCGTATCCATAAGCGCAATTTTCTTCTCACTTCCCCATCTCCCCATACTTAGCCTCGTCAGAGTTGGTCTAACGAACTCATTCATGCGCCCGCCGCCGCCCGTATTGTACCATAAGATATGCCCTCTTCAATTCAATCAAACTTTCCAATTAAAAAGTTACACACAGTTCACCGGGATTGTCAGATTTGTTTATGTCTTTGTGTTTTGACTCTTTCATGTTCGGAAATGTTTTGGATATATTTTTTGTTTATGCGGTATTTAAGTATACCTACGTACTCTTTTTCGAACAACAAAATTATCTATAGACGGACATACTACAACCAGCATGAGTTTATACACGCAAGTTTACTGCCAAACAATTTCCAGAACCCGATAAACAGACTAATTTACTTTTACTTACAAATACATAGTCAGTGTTACCATAACTAAAGAGTACACGGCAACCCAAGCACCGTGCAGTTTACAGCCTATTATAATAAACTCGCACATAAAAGAAGTTATTTGAGCACCTACCGTAAAATTGCATGAAAAGGGTTACCATACAATTCTTTGCGCTGGCAATATTGGGGCATTAATTACGTAGCACCTTAGGAGCCGACGTGTTATATAATTGGAATTGTTGTATCAATGTTGTAATCTTTTTTATAGCATTACAATAATGTAGAAACATAATAGGCAGCTATTACAAGCAAACATGACACTAAAAAATTTGAACTTAAAATTAGAATTATCTCGACTTCGCCTGCAGCTCCGCCCGCGAGAATTATACATCTAAACCTTCAGGAATCGCATTAGGTATCGATTGGTCGAAACCGCAAAATTCCGTTGGGAAGTTTTTGAGTTTATCGTGTTCATACAGACAGACGGGACAAAGAGTTGTCTTCATTTTATAATAAATAGCTGTTTCCCGCGGTTTCACCCGCGTCCTGAAGGAACTACTTCGCGTACCCGGTTAATTTATAGCCTAAGTTACTCCTTGGTACATCAGCTATCCGCCAGTGTAAGTCCCGTCAAAATCGGTCCAGCCGTTCCAGAGGTTAGCCAGAACAAACAGACAGACAGACAGACAGACGGACAAAAATTAAAAAAAAACATTTCGGTATACATCCATATGCATTTATTAAAAAGCGGTTATTATAATATTACAAACAGACGCTCCAATTTTATTTATATGTATAGATAAGTAAATGCAATCATTACAAATTCGATAGTTTAAATTGTGTCCCTTACCTAAACATTGCCAATAATTGATAATGGTTTTGTATATTTTTTTCAGATTTCTCAGCGTGCCTCAAAAAATCAAGACCATATGAAAACCGCAAGCAAACAATTTCTTTAAAATCAATAAAATAATCCAAGTTCTCTCCCAATACAAATTGAATAAGTACTTTTATGCACATAGAATTCACTTAAGTAAACTCTTTATAACTGAGCTAATGTAGCTTAATAAACGCAATAATATCAACCGATCTAATGGAATAAAATTCGATCTCGAAATACGAGTACTAGCTCTTGTTCCACACCAAAGCATTTGATTAAAGAAATCGAAATTTTATTTTAAGTTTTCACATTTTTTAAACCGCAATTAAAAGCGCGCGCGTGCTATGCTCGAAATATCTACTTATCCACGGGGGTATAGGCCATCTAAAGAACATGTTGGCGGGGTAAATACATCGATTTTCTAGCTAATTAGGGAAATTCCATACTAACTTTGAACCTCAATATCTTCGGAACCAGTAATTTTCCAGGTATGGTGCCGAATGCTGTATTTTAATATAATAGCGTCCACTTTATTCTGTCCCCAGCAACATTTTATCAACAAGACGCGTTTTTTTCCCTCATTCATCGCAAAATTGGCTGAAAGCAATAGACTTGTTTCACAAAGTGCAATTCGCGCGTTTTAGTATTCAGTCCCGGCACACTCGCAAATGTTACTCTATTTTAAGATGTTCAAGACATGAATTTCAATAAAACTTTTTGTTCTGTCGACTGGACGGAAAAGAAAACAAAAAAGTGGACATTTTGTTTGCTTGCAAACAACAAATGCAACTCTAGTTTTTGTTTGCTTGTATATTTCTTTTATTTTATGAAGATTCCACAATTTATGCAAAACGGTAAAGGCATCTTAAGCAAACCAAAAAAAGACAGCCTGGTGATCAATGACCTAATCATTCTCATATTGAGAATTGCCGCCTTCTGTGGGACAGATTATAATAGGCTGATAATGATGACGATCATATAACCGTTCACACAAGCTCACATACACCACTATTTTTTAATTAGTACAAAAATTTTAACAGGGCACTAGGTATCTTTAACTGATCATATTTATGTAGTTAAAAAATAAAAACACTAAGTCCCAAAACTGTCTCAAAACTGTCCACAATAATACGTAATAATTGGTAAATGCATCACTAATACTATGACCGACGTGCGTACTATCATAGTAAACGGACCCATTGATAAATAGCCCCCCCTCTCTCCTCTGCGCCTGCGCCGCGCCTGGACGATGCGACAAATAGTGTTAAATTGCTTGCGAAAGTGAACGTATACGTACGTACGAAAAAATATTTTTTCGTTGCAAAAGTGAATTGTTTGTCTATGTTTGCCCAACGCGATGGCCTATCATATCAGTTCATATCACGGGAGTATGTAGCTATGCTAGGTGCGTACTTTTTGAGTGGAAAAATCGCGAGTGCAGCTGTGTACCACTGGACATCATTTTGTGAGTGTACAAAAGTGAGCCGGTTAGTGTCAAACAATTAAAAGCATATTGGATGCTTTTGACGAAGTGAAAAGAATTTAATCTGTGTATTGACAATGGTTGTGGACATATCGAAGGACAATAGAAATACTTGTAAGTTTAGTAAATAATACCAACTTAAGTAAATAATAATTTGAGGCGGGCGGCTCAAAATCGGTCTGTGTGGAGAACCTTGAGGGAGGCCTATGTCCAGCAGTGGACGTCTCTAGGCTGACATGATGATGACAAAATAATATTTGTAAATAGCAGATGATTCTAACTTCATAAATACGCCAAAATTACTCTTTTCTTTTACTACAGAATACCTTTTTTTTATTTTGATATGTGTTTGCTTTCTAAATACATACCTCCGTATTTAATTACTTGTAAAACGGTAAATTTTGCCAGTCCTAAGCCCGGATGAAGTATGAAGGAGAGGGTAGAATTAAAAAAAATATAAAAAGTAACTACCTACACTTATTATTTTGCTTCATTTTATTGTCTAAGGCATTAATTTAAGACATTTTAAGTGCGACGGAAAGAATGCGTAAGAGTAGGACCTACTATCAATGAAGTAGTGAATGGATTGTAAAATATGTCTATGATTTAGGTGAGATTTTCTACAAAAAACAAATGATCATAACTTTGCTATTTATAGATAATATGAAATTCTTACGTCACATATATAATAATTATGTCTTCGCTAATATGTCCTTAAAGTTTTTGTACTAATTAAAAAATAGTGGTGTATAACTTAGATTTAAAAGCGGACATCGGGCTTCATGAAGAAAGTCTTGGATACAATCGGTACAGCGCTAGGACAACGACGAGGACGTAAAGAAAACGGTTGTTTATAAAACCAATAAAACATACGTATGAACTATCTACCAATGGCAATTTCATGCCAATATTTATTTGATCGTGGCCTGCACACGCCAGTAATATCGCGCAGAAAAGAGTAGAGACAAAATGAGTGATTTTACTTATTCTGCTCTCTTGGTGTTATTTCTATCTCTACCCTCTTCTACGCTCAAGGACGTTTTGTTCAAGTACTTTCGGGTCCTGATATGTCACTATGAATAAGTCTACGATAAAGTAAAGTTGCATGCCCATACATAGTAAAAATCCTGCCAAATCCCTCTACTTCCGTATTCATTTCATGTCAAGCTAAATCCTAGTAAAGCATAGTTCAGCAAGTGTCAGACAGAATGAGATGTTTGCCAAATAATAACATTAAAACATTAGGTATATGCTTCAATTTTAAATTCACTTGCTAGAGCTATAAAGCTTATTAATAAAATTTGCTTATTAAAAAAATGCTCACCATTTTAATGCAATAATGTTACAAAACGCATTACGGAAATTATGCAGTAAAATAAATAATTTCTACAAGACACAACTTTGTAATAGCGTCTTATCGGGTTTATGTAATACTAGATGAACCCGCGGTTACACCCGCGATATTTCAGGCGACTGCTCCGCTCCCGTGGCACATAGCGTGATATTATATAGCCTATAGGCTATATAATATCACGGGTATGGCCTTCCTCGATAAATGAGCTATCTAACACTGCAAGATTTTTTTGAATCGGTCCAGTAGTTTCTGAGATTAGCGCGCTCAACCAAACAAACAAACTATTCAGCTTTATATATTAGTACTAGTCGACGCCAGCAGCTACGCCTGCATTTTTTTTAAATTTACCCGTTTTGGCCGATCCCGTGGGAATTTCGGGAAATCCCTTCTTAGTGCACCCCTACAGTCCCCAAGGAACATACATGCCAAATTTCAGCTTCCTGCGCCCAATAGTTTCGGCTGTAGCGTGTCTGTCTGTACGTCAGTAACGCAAGGATTTTATATTAAAGATAAGATTCGCAGCGTTCTTACAAAGTTATTTTATTAGGTGTTAGACCTCGTCAGCTAATAAATTGAAAATTTCAATCACTTACAAAGCTTAGTCAGAAGATTACTTATTAGTCATTTGTTTTTACGCTTGAACAGAATGTTCAAAGTATATTTTGCAATTATCTGCTTTTAGATTAATCTGCATATACACCATCTAGTACATTTTACTTTAGCTGGTTGACTTTTCCTATAACATGATTTATTCTTATTTATAACTAGAGGACGCCAGCAGCTACGCCTGCATTTTTTTTTAATTTACCCGTTTTGGCCAATCCCGTGGGAATTTCTGGAAATCCCTTCTTAGTGCACCCCTACGGTCCCCAAGGAGCATACATGCCAAATTTCAGCTTCCTGCGCCCAATAGTTTCCGCTGTAGCGTGTCTGTCAGTCAGTCAGTAACGCAAGGATTTTATATATTTAGATAAGTAATTATAACTTGGGAAACTCATGCAGGTTTCGCTTTCCTTCATCGCTGAGTACGCATTTTACTTCGGAAAGTCAGAGATGCGAGAGAGAAATGGGCCAAGTTTGATTTATTCGTGCACAATAGAATCATCAGTATTGTTTATACCACCTGTGGTTTATACCTACTACTAGAGAATGCCCGCTGCTACGCCCGCAAATGTTATCTTAATTCAATCGTTTCTGTCTGATCCCGTGGGAATTTGGAGAAATGAAGGGATTTCTGGATTTCTAGGCATTTATGATCGCCCCTACAAGGCAAGGCACCTTCATGGCAAATTTCAGTTTTCTGCGCTCAATAGTTTTGGCTGTGCGTTGTCTGTCAGCCAGTCAGTAACGCAAGAATTTTATATATAATTATTATACCTATACATATGGTAATGTCTTGATTATCCAAGTGATCAGATTAAGGCTGACTGCCTTAGAGCCCAAGATATTCGCCTTCAGTATCTTCATTAGACTGCCTCCGTGGTCCAGTGGATAGTGTATGCGACTGCTGATCGGAGGTCCCGGTTTCGATTCCCGGGTCGGGCAAAAGTGTTACTGGGTTTTTCCGAATACTCAGTAGCCCGGTAACGGCAATAGGCTCGCCCGCTATTACGTGGGACCTAAAAATTCATGGCGAAATGTGCGTGTAATATTTACACCTCTGCCTACCACTTCGGGGATACAGGCCTGAGACTATAAATAAAAAAAAGACGTGTGGCACTCGGAGACTGCCGCGGTAAAGCTATTGCATAGCATTTTTTATCAACTTATCCAATTATAATTATATATTTATTTTATTTTTTATTTTATTTTATTTTTTTATTTTATTCTATTTTATATTTTATTTTATTTTATTTTATTTTATTTTATTTTATTTTATTTTATTTTATTTTATTTTATTTTATTTTATTTTATTTTATTTTATTTTATTTTATTTTATTTTATTTTATTTTATTTTATTTTATTTTATTTTATTTTATTTTATTTTATTTTATTTTATTTTATTTTATTTTATTTTATTTTATTTTATTTTATTTTATTTTATTTTATTTTATTTTATTTTATTTTATTTTATTTTATTTTATTTTATTTTATTTTATTTTATTTTATTTTATTTTATCATACATACATACATATCGTCACGCCTTTTATCCCCGAAGGGGTAGGCAGAGGTGTATTTCTACACCCACTTTTCGCCAGATATACTTTAGTCCCACGTAATAAGGGGCGAGCATATTGCCGTACCGGGCACATTTCCAGACTCCGTGCTGCTACTGAGAATTTCGTGACAGAAAAACCCAATAACACTGCCCGACCCAGGAATCGAACCCGGGACCTCCCGATTCCACGCGCACACCTATGCCGCGAGACCAATGAGGCAGTCGTATAGGGTTTGATGTCGAGTTTCCGTCTCTACGCAAAGATGGTATTTGCATCGTGTTATCCCTTAGTCGCCTCTTATTTTATTTTATTTTATTTTATTTTTTATGCAGTATTTTTTTTCTTAGAAATATTTGAAGAAAAAAAAATAAAACATTTTATAGATATAAAGCAGTAAAGTTCATAATACATATTATCAACTTGGCGCTTACGCCAAGTAGATTAATATGTGAAGGGTGTTAGGTTTTTTCGTTACGGCATTTCTGGATTCGGTCGCCGCGCTCAAGCCCGCGATAAAAGCTATGCAATAGCTTAAAAATATAAAATTTATAAATAAGTATCTTCATAGATATACCTACGATATCCTGCCTATGTAGGTATACAAACAGTACCACCTGTCCCTTGCTTAAGCTCGGTTCAAAGGAAATATAATCTGCCTGTGCTCTGAAATTGTCTACAGCAATATCGATATCTTCTATACAAGAATTTGGTTAAGGACTATATTGATTGGTTTTATTTATTACTAAAACGATTTAACGTACCTATAGGTTTGTTAACATAGGGTTCCCATCAAGAACTTAGGGTTCCAAGCCAACCTCACCTGCAAGTGGTGCACCTGCCGATCAACGGACGAGGCTCTGGCAAACAAAATATCCCGATAAGCGGCCATAGGCTCGCCACCTATTACGTGGGATCAAAACACTGGCGAAAAGTGGGCGTTTAATATGCCTCTGCCTATCCCTTCGGGGAAACAGGCGTGAGTCTATGTATGTATGTATGTTTGTTAACAATGTAACAAACTTATATGTATAATCGTGGAGAAAATTTAATTATTTGAATGTGAACTGCGCTGCCATGATATACTTATTTAATTCGAGTCCACTGCTTAACATGAAAGATATTAATTAGTTCGAGCCAAAAACAAAAAGCCAGAACTACGATTTCATTATATTTGATTGTTTGTGAAGATGCATCATACAAAATTTTAAGAGAATGAATTTTATTTCAACGATTTGAATTTTAACGTCATTCATCATATTTACTGCTACAAGTTTCTTCATGATCAGGCGGACATTATTATTATTAACGACCATCGATACAGTTTGACTTTCTGTTTAACTAGCAGCAGTAGGTATCTTACACAACTTACTAGAGTTGTGTAAGATGACATGTCATCTCAATCTTCCGTCACCACGGCTCCTAAGAAGTAGTCGAAACGTCGTCGAATGTAACTAATATCACTAAAACCAATATGTCGCGATAAAATACGTAAAGAGTAGTTTAATTTCAATAAATCCAGGAATATTCACTTTATAATGTTTGCAAATGCAGCCCATTCGTTGAATCTCAAGACTCTAATTTTCTACCTACTCAGTTTATTCGTGTGATAAGTTTTATAAAAAAATTCAAATTCAAATTCAAATTCAAAGCGTTTATTGCGAACCAAGTGTACAAACATAGGTGTTCGGTTACAATTATGGTGCTTAAAACTTAGTGCCTTTTACAAGTATTGCAATATCATCTAAACAAAATTTCAAAATAGATATTCACTTATAATAATTGCAACTAATACTTATATTTAAACAATACTTATTAATAATTATACCAGTAGCTATTGTTAGGTAGTTTTATTTATAATAACAAGTATAATATGTCGCTTAAGCGCATACATAGGTACTTACAATTAAAGTAATGATAAAAATAATGTCTTATATAATAATGTTTCAGTCTAGGTTGCTGGTCGTCATAGTAATTTATTTATTTTATGTTTAGTAATTAGGTTTGGTAAATTTTTTATTTATTTTCTAGGTATTCTTTGATTGAATAGTAGCAGTTATTTATTAAATAGGTTCTGATTGACTTGTTGAATGAAGGTAGAGTAGTGGTGTCTTTGATGTATTTAGGTAACTTATTGTAAATTTTTACTGCCATGTAGTAAGGACTTTCGTTTAATATTTTTATGCGTGATGGTGGTAAGTGTAGCCTATCTTTATTGCGAGTGTTAATGTCGTGGACATCATGTTTTGTAGAGAAGGTATGGATGTTTTTATATACAAAGGTACATATATCCAGTATATATATTGAGGTGAGTGTTAATATATTAAGCTTTAAAAAATACGGTTTGCAACTCTGTGTATTATCTATTTCAGCAAGTATTCGAATACATTTCTTTTGGATGATGAATAATTCTGCAATATTTACACTATTACCCCACAGCATGACGCCGTATCGTAACCATGAGTAGGCGTATGCGTAATACGCAGATAAAGCTGTTTCTAAATTGGTGCTGTGTTTGATTTGGAAGAGAGCATATGTAAAACTTGACAGTTTAGATTTAATGTGTTCAATGTGGGATTTCCAATTGATATGTGTGTCTATATTTATTCCTAATAATCGAAATGAATTTACTTCTTCTAACATTGTGTTTTCATAGATAATGGATATGTCAAGGGGAGCTTTCTTGTATGACCTGAATTGCATTACTTTTGTTTTGTTTGAGTTAATTTCTAAATTATGGTTGGCAAGCCATTGTGTAATAGTTTTGAGTGTATTTTGGATTAAACTGTTATAATTTTGTAGGTTGTCACATTTTATTAAAATAGAAACGTCATCTGCAAATAGTACTGGAAGCGAGATTGTTGGATCTAATATTTTTGGCAAGTCGTTGATATATATGAGGAACAATACGCACCCTAGTACACTTCCTTGAGGGATGGAATGAGTTAGCTGCCCCACTTGTGACCGCACGGATTTAATTTCTTTTTTATTATTGTCAAAATGTTCAATTTGGATTATTTGCGTTCTATTGTTTAAATAAGACCTAAACCACTCGTAAGCAGTGCCACGTATTCCGCAGCCGTAGATTTTCATTAGGAGTATGTCATAAAGAACTTTGTCATAGGCCTTCGTCATATCCAACAGGATCCTTATGACGTGTTTTCCGTCGTTAATATATTGTAGTGAAGTTTGTACATATTTGTATACTGCTAGTGTAGTTGATTTAGATTGCCTAAATCCATTCTGGCTTTCATCAAGTATGTTGTATTTTTCTAGAAATGTGTACAGGCGGTTACACATGGCCTTTTCAAATACTTTAGCGAAAGTTGGTAGTAAAGCTATGGGTCTATAATTATTTGGAGTTGAAAGATCTCCTTTTTTGTGTACAGGTTTTACTAAGGAGATTTTAAGTAAATCTGGGAAACAACCCTCACGAAAACTTTGGTTGACTAACAGCGTCAATGGGATAGATAGCTCAGTTGCACATTGCTTTAATAATATAGGTGGTATATTATCTACTCCGTAACTATGCTTATTTTTAATTATTTGAATGATTTTGACAATTTCTTTTTGGTTTACCGGGCGTAAGTATAGTGAGCATAGAGGGGGGTTTACGGCTGGTTGTCCGGTCGGGTAGGTAGAGCTGGGCTTATTTTGGTCTTGACCTACAGTCGCAAAGTAATCATTGAATATGTTGCATATTTTTGTTGGGCATTTAATTATAGTACCATCAATTTTTAAAGCCAGATTTTTTCTTTTGTTCGTTGTAATTTTACCCGTTTTTGTGTTGATAATTTTCCACATTGTTTTTACTTTGTTGTCGGACTTTTTCATTTGTCTACAATATTCTAACCTTTTTGAAGCTTTAATTGTTGATTTTAAGGTTTTAGAGTATTTTTTGTCGTAGTTTTTCAGAATATTATTGTTTTTGGTTTCGTTTAATAAAGTTTTTAGGGATCGTTTATGTTGACATGATTGTTTTATGCCGGTTGTAAGCCATCCTTTTTTTGGCGCTGATTTCATTTTTATTCTTTGTTCTGGTATATGTTTATTTAAATTTTGTGTTATTATAGTTATAAAATTGCTGTAGTTAGTGTTAATGTTATGATTTTCGTTTATAATATCGTTCCAAGATATTGCACCTAGTGATTTTTTAAAGCACTGTATTTTTTCTTCTGTGAATATTCTTTTTGTCATGTAAAATATTTGGTTTTTGCCGAAGGTTTTGTCTGGATTAAGTTTAACTGTGATAGCTTTATGGTCAGAGAGGCCGTAATCTTTGACAAACGACTCGCATATGAGAGGTTTGTAATTTGTGAATAGTAAGTCAATACAAGTAGATGTTGATTTAGTCACTCGTGTAGGATCTCGGATCAGCTGTTTTAAATTATGTGTTTTCATAAAATTTATTAAGTTTTGCGTATGTTTATTTGTATTGTGTACATTAACATTAAAGTCACCGCCTATTATTAAGTACTTATGACTGTTTTTTATGTCTAACTTCCGTAAAACTTTCTCTATTTGTTCATAAAATATTTCGATATGACGATCTGCCCTATATATGCCTATAAATATGCAGTTAAGTTTAGGAACCTCTATTGCACTTATTTCTATAATATATTCTTTAGACAAGTTTACAATATCTATTCTTTCTATATATTCTATTTGTTCTTTTATGAATATACATACACCTCCACCCTCACGGGTTTTACGGCAGAAGATAGATCCTATTTTATAACCCGAAGGTAAAATGGATCTACAATACTGTTCGTTCTTCCACAATTCCGATAAAAATAACATATCAATATTATAATCTAATAGTAAATGTTCTAATAAATCAATCTTATTACCTATGCTTTGGATATTTTGAAATACAATCGTTGAGTTCTTAGCGAAATGTCTTATCGATGGGCTCTTGTCTTGACTTTTTGCGTGTATCGTTTTCTGGTTGATTTGTGTTTCCAGTGCTATTTTGTGTAGCGTTGTCTGTATGGAGAGGCTCTGTGTTCGTTGGTGAATTTTTTTCTATCCAGATTTTTGTAGGGTCATGTACTTGTCCATTTATGAATAATTTATTGTCCCTTATTACAGCGTGGTCACCATTATTTCTGGCCATTCGGAGGTTATATTGAAGTTGGTGTCGTTGTTTAAGAGTTTCTTTATCTAAGAAGGGTCTTACAGACAAACCTGTGTTCTTGAATTGTCTTTGATTTTCATGTATGTATTTTGTCACGCGTTTGCTAATCAGTTCAATTTCTAGTGGCCTTGTACTACCGTGCCTGCCTATTCGTTTTATGTCCTCAATATACGGAGCAATATTTATGTTTAAAATGTCCTGAAACGCGTGTGAAACACGGTTGTTGATGTCGTATTCTGTTTCTTGGTATTTTTCATCGAGACCATATAAGACAATTTTATTAGAATTCTTCAGTTTTTCTAGCTCTTGTTGAATATGATCTATGTTTTGATCTATTTTTTGGATTTTAGTGGTCGTTTCTTATAGCATTTTGACTTATGATTGTAGAACCGTATCGAGGCTTTGATTTATCAAAACATTCCGCTCTCGTTTGCCAAATTATTCTATGAAAGTTAGAAAGTGGTCTACACATACCTACAGTGTAGCCGCCAACCAGGATAAGATGTTGTGCTTCTGTACTTTATTCACGTAAGTTCGATATCATTAAACCTTATTACAAAGCTGATTCTTTTCTTAGCTATATCATTGTTCGCTTAATGGTTTTATTCAGCACATATATATATCTTTTTTAAATCGTAATTATTCTTGCTTATAAAAACAGTAATTTACTTCTAGTTGAACCACACGACAAAGTTTATTAACTTTAAATCGTAATATTTTGAATCAAGTTAATCTACTACCATGAAAAGTTTATAGTATTTTCGTTGGTTTCATAGCCTCCTAAAATTATTAACAGCTTTTGCATCGTAAAGTAAATATAGTAATATCCAGCAAAGATTTTTATGGTCTATTACAAATACTCGGAAAATAAACGCTCAATAATATATGATATATCGATTTAATCACGGCACCGTCGTCGTATTGTTTATTTCAAAATAATCATCTGATAAGTCATTAATTGTAGTTCAGCGGTATGAAGCATACTCTTCACTTAACTACGCATAAGAAAGCTTTTGATTTTGTCCTTTTTATCATGACAAGCGGAGTTTCATCATGTCAGCCTAGAAACGTCCACTGTTAGACATAGGCCTCCTCCAAGGTTCTCCACACAGACCGATTTTAAGCCATTTAAGCCGAGCCGCATCCAACCGCTTCCCGCGATCTTAACCAGATCGTCCGTCCACCTTGCGGGAGGCCTACCCCTGCTGCGTACAGCCGGAGCTTACAGCTTATCATACTCTCTGAGGACTCTGAGGCACAGAGCATAGATATAAAATCTGTAATGTTGTTAGTCAAGCAAGTGCTACTTAAATAGTAGTTACCACTAACTCTAACAGCATATTTTTGGTTGGCAATTGAAGATGGAAATCACATAACTGTATATAGAGATGCAAGAAATAAAACTCAATAAATAAAGTAGGCTAATTCAATACAACAAATCAGTCCTAACATAATAATGTAACACAATATCATAAAACAATAATAACCTATAAACATTTATCCTCCTAACGGACAAATAATTCGCCGGAATTGAAGCAATTTCAAAAAGGACATAAACTCTTTATCCGTACGGAACAGAATAATATAATATAAAATGGCTTCCATAAATTGAATTCCCAAGGAGTGGCACATGACTGTCGCGAAAAATGTACGTTTTAGTAATTAAATTGCCACGTCCGCCCCTATCATTGTCGGTGTCCTCATTTCGGGGATGATCGGGTGTGTTCGTGTATCACGCGAACGCGAAGGTAGTATTAAAAGTATTATTACTATTACATATAACGTATAATTAAAGTGACACTGCAGTATGTTTGCGCTTCTGCTTTGACTGGGCATCGACACTTCATCAGACTCTGATATTTATTTAGAATCATGCAGTATGTGTAGGCTTCTTTTTATTGACTGGCCATCGTCACTTCATTCAAACCTGAAATCATAATATGTGTGCAATGCATAAATATGTGTGGAGCCCACAGAACAGTTAAGAGAGGTTAGAACGGCCTTGTGGGCGTGGCAGGCTCGCCGTACTTGTGAGCAAACGCTCATATGTCGAAAAATTTGATTGACGCTGTCAACAATCGTGCTCATATTGCGACAGCGTACGAAGCTCCGCGAAAATAAAAGAATTATGCCGTCTTGCGCTATAATTACGTAGGCGATTGCGCAATGTATTTCGTTCACTGCAAACGTCAAAGCTTGAATTCTGGTAAATCTATGGTGGTGGGTCCGATAGTGTTGTACCTACCAAGTTGTGAACAATGTCGATTGTGAGTTCTTTCGTGTGAATGTATTCAAATGATTGTTATCAGTAATATTAAGATTAACATAACTTTGTTTATTACTACCGATTAATGTTTACTGTGGGTTATTAACTTAGTATCGCGGGTTTCATATCACATATTTTAATTCAGAAAATTGATTGTGACATATGCCTTGGAGCACTGCTGTCAAATGAAATAAATTCGGACCATAAATTTATCGTAGCAAAAGATAAAGGGGGTCTCCTGTATCCTTCAAAAGAACTGATACTAATCTGTAAAATGTCCGAAGCAGTTATAAAAATTTACACCGGCAATCTTCGGCAAATTAATAAACAAAATAATATATGTTGACAACAAAGATCCTGCGCAGCTTTGTCGGAACTGAATTATGTAGCAACATTAGTTATCACCAGGTTGGATTTTATTCTAGTGCGAGCCATGTTACAGACCTATCTAAAGCTATCATAGAAAAATATATCAATGTAAGATTGCATTTTATTTTGAAAAATTTGAGTTTAAAACATAGGAAGCGTATGCTTCTTAATAAATACGTCTTATTTCAGGGACAATAATAGAATCTGGGTTGAAATTTAATTTAAATTATTGTTCAACATTAAAATATTATTGTATTATATATTTGTGTCATTTATTTCTTTACAAACTTTAGCTTATTTGGTTGTACACATGAATAGTTTATCACGGATACTGACATCCTAGGTGGACATGATTTTTAACTCTTGGTATTCGGATATGATAAAGGCCATATTGTATCTTCCCCTTTAATTTTATATTATTATTTATGTATATTAAGAAAGGCCACACTATTTGTACCCTATCCCACCATCCCGAAATAAAAACAAAAAAATGCAAAACTTAAAGTAACAAAACAACAGTATTTTATCGATATAAATAATTGACCTTTTGGACACCGTAACATTAATGAGAGTGTGTGAGTGATCGTCAAGCGCAATAGTTCCATGTCAAGCAAAGTGTTTGCGCTAGTGTGACAACCAATGGCAAACTCGCGATCTAAGTAAGTGCAGTTGATTTGTGTGCGTAATTCGCGTACGTATTAGTGTATTGCTTGTAGTGGAGATAGAGAGTGGGAGACAATCGGCGACACGCGTTCTAATACAAATCAGTAACTATTTCCGTTCTAACCCCCTTTAATTGTTCTGTGGTGGAGCCCACTTCTTAGATAGCTGTAAACCACTTTTTCAAAAATATAATATACTCCCATTACCCTGTTTATATATATACGACATCTGTATATTCGTAAAAAAACACCCCGAACTGTTTGAAAAATTTGGTGATTCGAAAAATAGTAGAACTAGACATAAAAATAAGCTACGCTTACCACAGATTAAATTAGAGGTCCTTATGAAAAATGTTTATTGTATGTCCATTATAATTTTTAATAAGTTACCAGAAAATTTTTGTACCTTACCATTAACGTCATTTACAAAAACCTTACGTTAAATTCTTGCAAACAAAAATTATTATTGTATAAAAGATTACCTGTAAGATAAGAATATAAGTATATGTTAATACCCAACTAATACCAGCTTAAGAAGCTGAATTTGTACGCCATTCTTGGCAGAATATGCAGAAAATCATTGTCATAACACCATTGTAACTACCATATTCTTGCAAATAAGTGATTATTGATTGATTGATTAAATTATCATCGCATAGCCTAAACTACTGAAGTTAGAAATGTAGACTGCAGTAGGCACTACGAAGGATATTTTAATATTCTACTCCAATGGGAATACAGGCAGTCCAAAAAGGCACGTTTGGCTGTGCATAGAGGGGTGTTAGTATCTACTCTTATGTATGGTAGTGAAAGTTGGGTATGGCAGAAGAGTCATGAAAGTAGAATAAATGCTGTAGAAATGAGAGCACTGAGAAGTATGTGTGGTATTTCTTTGACTGACAGAATAAAGAATTATGTGATAAGAGAGTGTTGTGGGGTAAAAGAAGATGTAGTGACAAGCATCGAGAAAGGTATGCTAAGATGGTTTTTGCACGTGGAGAGGATGGATGACGAAAGACTGACCAAGCAGATATATAAGGCAAGTGTGGAAGGGACAGGACGAAGGGGAAGACCTAGGCGGACGTTCTCTGATCAGATTGGAGACATCCTAAAAACAGGACAGGTTAGAAGTACCCTGAACAGAAGAGCATGCATGAGGAATGTGATGGGAGAGAATGAAGCAGAAATGGCAATTGGCGTTCCGTAGTCTCTGCCTACATCTCCGGGAAACAGGCGTGAGTCTATGTATGTATGTATGATGTAATGGGAATACAAGGGTTAGAAGTCCATGGCTAGGCGAAGCTGCTTGCAACAACTAGTACCTATAGCATTAATAATAATAATAATGAGAATACTGTTTAATAAAGAGAATAATAATAATAATAATGTCGATGTCACCATTCCCCATGACGAGAATCTCGTGAAAGCTGAGAAAGATATATATATTTTGAAATATATTTATATATGTATATATAATTTGGATTTGGCTCACGAGATTGTCGACATATGGGATGTGGATACGGCGATCATTGCACCGATAGTCATGTCAGTTAATGGTCTCATTGCCAAGAGCCTCGATCACCACCTCAAGAGGCTCGCGTTAGACAGTTGGATTAAGTCCTCTATACAGAAGGCAGTATTGCTGGCCACGGGTCGTATCGTCAGGAGATTCCTCTCTCTGGAGCCCTAACCACCGGTAACTTGGTCCCTGAACCCGATACCGGTGAGCCCCGTAATTTTATTTTATATTTTTATATTGTTTTTTCTAAATCACATAAAAATGTAAAATATAATTTATGAGAGAATGTTTAAATAAAGAGAATAATAATAATAAGATAACGACTGCCCCAGAGGGGGCAGTCGTTATCGCAATCTCAGAGGGTAGAATAACAGCTTTCAAATACCATCGTCATCTTGTGATATAAACAAAAAATATATTACAAGATGATATGAAAGCTTACAAACCGCAGGGCAGCTTGTGGCGAGCTGAATGTGTGTGGCGACACTGCGGTCCCGAATGCTTCAGAGAGTCGGTCAGGGCCTCGTCTCTGGCTTGCCTTTACTGGCTGGTTGGAGTGGATTTCCAAGAGCGCCCGCTGTACTCTCAACTCTGGCTTGCCTTAGTTGACCGGCCAGAGGGTTGTCGCAAGAGCTATTAGCTCGGGGGTGGAAGTGTCATTTCCAAGGGCGTAATTACGGAGAAACCCGCCATGTATATAGGGTCACGAGACCCGCGATAGTGAAACCGGTGCCGCACCGCTCTACACCTCTAGCTACTCGCACCGGTGTTGCCCTCTGGCTGCCTTTATGGCAGAGTTTGTTTACCTTGGTGGCTATTTAGAGGGGGCCCATCTAGTGAGTTGGCGAGTCACCGTCTGCCCCTTTTCGACGTACTATGAGAGGCAGACGTCGATTTTGCATCCATAGGTTTCATCAAACCAATCCATTTAACACCCATCCCAATAGCCCAGAGTAATTAGTTTCCATATGAGTAGCAATAGTCTTTCACCTGCTGCGGCTAATTCATGACTGAACTTAATAGTGCAGTTGCGGAGGCTCCTCAGTGGGCGTTCCAACACATTCTAGATTAAAATTGTCAAAGGGCCTCTGCGCGTTGGACCTATGGCTCCGTGTATGCCTGCCAAAAGGCCGGGTATTGTTCTTGCAAATTAGAATAATACCCGTGAAAGAGAAACAAATAATAATAAAAGACAAGGAAATCAAGTACTTGGACTTGGCTCACGAGATTGTCGACATGTGGGATGTGGACTCGGCGATCACTGTACCGATAGTCGTGTCAGTTAATGGTCTCATTGCCAAGAGCCTCGACCACCATCTCATGAGGCTCTCGTTAGACGGCTGGATCATGTCCTCCATACAGAAGGCAGTATTGTTGGACACGACGCGCATAGTTCGGAGGTTCCTCTCTCTGGAGCCCTAACCACCGGTAGCTTGTTCCCTGTGCCCGGTACCAGTGGGTCTCCGTGGCCCGTGGCTCCGTGGATTTTTATATATTTAAATTTATTTTGTACTAGAGGACGCCAGCAGCTACGCCTGCAAATTTTTTTAATTTACCCGTTTTTGCCGATCCCGTAAGAATTTCGGGAAATCCCTGCTTAGTGCACCCCTATGGTCTCCAAGGAATATACTTGCCAAATTTCAGCTTCCTGCGCCCAATAGTTTTGGCTGTAGCTTGTCTGTCAGTCAGTCAGTAACGCAAGGATATTTTATATTAGGATTGTAATATTTAGTATATAAAATGTGGCTATGAGAAAAAAGTTAAATAAAGGAAATAATAATAAATTTTATTCACAGTAATACAGAGAGCATAAATACAAACAAAAATGTTCTAATATATTGATACTAAGAATGCTGTGGATTTTCAATTGGTTGGAAAAAACACCATATCCCTGTACTAGTAAGAAACTGTATCACAGGCGATTGGGTCTCCTTTTACAAAGTTGAGAGTTGTATTTCATAATACAGCAATAATATTACATATTTAACAATAAAGTTAATGGTCAATATAAACTTAGTTAATAATTAATAGCTATATAAATTTAATTAAGATGATCATGTAACATACAATATAATTGCGTGACGAGCATTTTAGAGAACTCAAGAGCGTACTTATAAAACTGTGGGTCAGCAGAATCGTAAATGATGTCATTGTTATTAAGCCTTTATTATTTAGTTTGACGTACATAACTCGTGTGTGCATTTTATGAAACAAGATGTTTGATTTTAGTAGGTCAATATTCTAATGAGGTGTGTTAAGTGAATCACAAAATGAAATATCAAGTCTTAAAATTAAATTATAAAGATAAAAAAGGTCGAAAATACGATATTACGTCGCTCTTAGGTGCCTTTATAATCCACTGAGTTTATGTACCTCTTTGCCGCCACTGTTCTTGCTGAGCAGTCATTAGAACCGGTGCTGAGGTTGCTGGGCTTCTTGAAGTGTAAGCAGGTCGAGCATTTTGGGTCTTCGGATTTCCTAGTGCAGTCCTTTAATGTGTGTCCTTGGTTGCCGCAATGACCGCATGTATATTGAGACTCTCTGCAAGACTTAGCCGCATGACCATACTGCTTTCACTTATAATAGCGAGTAACTAGGGTAAAATCCTTCACCAGGCAAGATTACCAATTTATAAAGATCCTGTCTTGGATTATCAGTGCCTTACGTATGGCTGCAGATACTTCTTTAACGTAGTTTACAGGTCTCAGCATCTTTACGGCCCGATTTATGACTCAGCTTGATTTCATTGAGAAAGGTCTCTAGGTTGCAGCTTTGAAGTTTCTCAGCTAATTTCTGGTGGTACAGGCACGCGAAAACTTCAGTCTCTTTCATATTTGAAGGCACTCCATTGATCACAATTTTAGGCTTACGTTTGTAGGGTTCATTGACTATAAGGCCTGAGTTTGCATGTTGTACCGATTGTTTTACTCTCTCAATATCATCTTTGGTCTCGGTGCTGATGATCACGTCGCTGTTACTAATCTTGCGCAGTGCTCTCACGTGGAGGTTAATTTGTTCAGGCCGGTTGTTTTTTTTGCACTAATGAATTAGTGTCGTCACTTGATTTCAGCTTGTCATTTGGATAGATTGCCACCGAACTAAAGCTAATTGGCTGAATACAATTATGTAATGATAATTATATAATATATGATAATAAAGATTTTTTAACCATCTCAGCGAAAGACGGTGCAGAGGTGGTAGGTTTCGGGGACTCTTATATGGATTGCTTTAGATCTTGAAGGCTCTGTGACAAATCAAGTCGCTCTTGCTTGGATTTGATGGTATAATGGACCTGGATAGCATGTGACTTAAGGTACTGGTACTGAACTGCCAACTTCGAAACTTTAGCGCCCAAGTTTCGACAGAGATTACTAACTCTCATCTTCCGCTCAGAATTCAGTTTTCTATCTTGTGCTATAGAATAATAATAATAATAATATTCTACCACATTCACACAACACCATCTAGTCCCAAACTAAGCAGAGCTTGTACTATGGTTACTAGACAATGGATAAACATACATATATATATTATTGTAAAAACATATCTACATATTATACATAGCAACACCTAGACCAAGACAAACATCCATGTTCACGCACACAAATATTTAACTTGAGCGGGAATCGAACCCGCGACCTTCGGGATAACAGTCGCTTACACTCCCGCTGCGCCAACCGGTCTTCACGTCAGGAACATTTATTTATTTCACTATATAACTGACTATTTTTACAGGTGAATCTCCTACAATAGTGGTGTAGTGAATACTTAAATGTTGTCTTCCTATGTTGTCTACTTAAATCGGGACTTTTATACCTAACAGAGACGAGGGAACATTTTCAGCAAATTAAATAAAAGTTTTCAATTTCATTTTCCAATCTTATTCACGCCGCACCACGCAAGTGTAAAAAGCTCTTCAGCTTGTTTCATGCGTCAGTGCTCCGAAGAGTACCTAGGTGGCCTAATAAGACGGATTGCTTCAGAATTCTTATTATTTCGTATATTTCGAAACAATATTATGCCTATTTATTTTTTAGCATCGACCATTCGAGGTTGTTTATAATGGGCAGTTTTAGTAATAGTCTGTAAGAAAGGGACCAGTTTTCTTTCTACTTGTGGTATAAAAGCAGCTCCCGGACACTTAAAAGCTGTATCCGAGAGATTTTACTTACGAACAGAGAACGTTTATTTAAACGAAAATTTTAAAATCTCAAATCACTAGTGAATTCATGTATCACTCGAACGACGAAGTTTCTTTTTTTTCTTAAAAGACAAATCCCGCACTTTGAATAAAGCCTGTATCCCGGGGACTACATACGTTTTTTTTTATATGACATTGTGAAGCGTCACATTGTGCCTAAGTGAATAAAGGATTCTTACTTATTATCACCAACTTAGGATGTACGAACTCGACATATTCTCAGGACGTACATCTAATTAAACATTAAGCTTTACATTATCTTGCTCGAAGCTTAGCTCTAGCAAGATAATTGCGGGCTCCGTTGATAAATAACCTAGCAGGGGAACAGACAGCTGCATATTGACCGTCGCACTAACTTACGACAAGTGACATTTGTTACAGACACTCATTCGTATGTACTCCTTGATTTCCATGTTGAAAGTTTCAGAAAAAAGCATTACATTAATATGGGTATAATATTATCCGGCGTGTTAAAAAATAAGGGATACATTTGATTCATGCTGGCAAATGGTTTAATTTTATAAACACACCAAAGGACTTGTCAAATCACAGCTTAGAAACTTCATCTACTGGACATAGGCATAGGTAATGGTGGCATTTGTGTAATTGGGCTGTAGATGTAAATGGTATTGAAGTAGATACAGCCAGGTCTTAAAATAGGTTCATATGTCAGAGCTATAGTTTAGAACTCACTAACAGGCTGCCTTGGCAGCCCCTACAGGTATTCGTCAAGGGTGTATAAGAGAATATAGAATAGCTGTTTAGGCTCTACGGTGGAACATACAATCATACATACATAAATTGCCAAAATCATAACCCTTCTTTTTGCTTCACCGTAATCGGGTAAATGCTGTTTTAAGCTTTAGTCTTTTTCTTTTGTAACTAAAATGGAATGATCTTTTAAACCTGAAAATGCGTTAAGCAAACGCCTGCCAGGGGCAGCCGCCGTACAAAAAGTTGGATTCTATGAAAATGCGAGGCGCCTCACTGAAGTGAGCGTCGCGAACACATAATGCAACGGTGCTCGTTTAAATTACACCTTTGACGTACGAGCATGATATACAGGCGCATCAATCGAGAACTTAAATTTATATCGAGAACACATTCATACACGTACATACTATGACATACATTGACCATGGAGTGGAGCACCAGCAATGAAGCACTTTTATATAAACCTGACGATCGACGAACCTTACATGTTCATAATTCCGTTTTAGTTACAAACGAATAAGAACAAAGCTGGTTTAAATAGCATTGTTCTCTTCTTAAAGCACACAACCAACAATAAATGTCACTAGCCAACGATAATTCAAAACGGAAATCTCCATTATCAAGCAATAAAATAAAAGAAAAGCAAGCAGGTTAGACAAACCGCAACTAAAGAGCGAGAAATATAGGTGCATAGGGTTCCCACCAAGAACTTTGGGTCCCAAGCCAACCTCACCTGCAAGTGGTGCACCTGCCGATGAACGGACGAGGCTCTGGCTAACAAAATATCCCGATAAGCGGCAATACGCTCGCCACCTATTACGTGGGATCAAAACACTGGCAAAAAGTGGACGTTTAATATGCCTCTGCCTGCCCATTCGGTGAAACAGGCGTATGTATATGTAGAAATATAGGTAGTTAGTTATCAAATTTATTGTATATCGTCTATCGACTATCATCGGAAAATATCGGTCTTAGGATAGAGGAAGAAGTGGTGGTCCAGACGAAAGCTATAAAATTTATAGGAATCATAACAACAGTAACAGTGCCCCAAGGTACATTATATTTGACGTAGTCGCTTTATTCTCCTATTATTTTATGTACTAGATATCAATTCGGTTGATAGTTTTATTCGTTTCTTGATATGTGTTTTTCTAGTGCTGTTGATCGCCAACAGCTTGGGTTCGTTACCGGGTTTGGTAAGTGCAAGCAAGTTTTCCGTTATGGTTCAGTAGCATGGATTATTATCAAAAACAGATTTGCATAAATATTTTCATGCAATTCTCAATATTAAGTGATTAAGATTAGACTAGGAATTCACTCACTAATAGCACAGTACTAATAGTATGCTGTTACAAAAAAAAATGTCGAGTTTATGTTTTGTCTCAGCTTTAGCTATATAATTATGACGTCGATGCAATTTGTTGTTGTTGCTATACATAAGTTGTAGCAATTTCCAATCCAGTTTCGAATGCATTTAAGTAATATGAGAACACTAGAAGACATTTATGATTCTGTTACTAAATTAATACTTTGAAGAAATATCATTTATGGAAACAGTATCAGAACTAGTAAGAGATTGCTCTACTACCATTTACTTCTTAGTAATATCATAGACAATATAATACTATATTAGTAGTGAGAATTATATTCGTCATCAATCAATACCACCGCCCTAGTGACTTCATATTTTACATGAAATATTTTCAAAAGAATCATAGCAGTTTTTTATCGCAACATCAACGTAGTAGGCAAATAACTGTGATTTTATTTAGCATAGTAAAATACAAATTTGTACTGCACTGAGATATATTCTTAGAAGTGACTCGAGTTTTATTTGTGCAATTTTGTGTTTGAAAGCGTATATTTTTATGTTGATAAAATGTTACAGCAAGATATGTTTCTTGTCATTTTGTCTGTAAACTGTTATGTTACTCATAAAGTTCAGTAAGTGCTGACTAAGAGCCACTGCCTGCTGAGATGAGCGGGTAGTCGAGTCTGCACTGAATCGACACGACAATTTGTATTGCAATATCTAAATTTCTTATTTGATTTCAGTGCAGGCGGCGATAGCCCAGTGGTGTACGTAACGGACTGCCGAGACGATGGTCTCGGGTTCGATCCCCAGTTACCCCGGGCACACACCTATGACTTTTCGAAGTTATGTGTGTATTAAAATAAAAATATTAATTATCGCTCGCTTAAAAATGTGCCCGGTAGATGGCAATAGGCTTGCCCCCTATTACATTGGGACCGAAACATATCTGGCGAAGTGTGGGTGTGTAATGCACCTCTGCCTACCCCTTCGGGGATTAAAGGCGTGAAGATATGTTATGTTATATGTTATGGCAGAATATCATTAGCCAATACCATGTAGCCATTAGGCACATGAAATGCACAGAATAGCTTTTATTAGTAAAGTTACAAATTAACTAGTAAATGCATAAGTACTTTAGTTCGGTTGAAAATAGTTTTCGTTTAAAATAAACTTTCAACTATTGCAATTACTGCGATTGTGGAGTTAGGAGTTAGTTGTTGATTTACAAGTGATTATTACTTTGTTCGTGTGGTCAATGTGGAAGATAAAGTCATAATTACATTGATTAACTTAATTTCTGTTTTGTGGTCTTTGCTGGGGTTTCAGTACCTATATATATTTTTACTTCATGTTTTACGTCAGTTCCAACAATGTTTTTAATTTTGCACCTATTGATTTTCAGACTCGATACAAGCTTATACAGACTTCAGAATTAGAATACTTTATTCTATTTTAAGTGTTTATGTATGTATTAATAGGCTCAAGCCGGTGTACCCGTAGGGGTAGGCAAAGGTGTAGTATTACACCCACATTTTGCCATATAATTAATTTAGGTCGCACGTTATGGTGGGTGAGCCTATTGCCGTTAATGGTCTCCATTAGCAGCCATAGCAGCATCCTTGCTGCATTTGAGAATCCGGAAAAAACTTAGTGACACTTTGTCCCGACCTGGGAATCGAATCCGGGATCAGCAGACGCATACGCTTTCCACTGGACCAGTTTGAACCTACAATAGCAAAAACTGCAACCAGTATAAACTATTTCGTTTGTTAGCTCTTTAATATCTAGCAACATATGCTATAATGTCGTAATCGCAATACATATTTCCATCCGACACTTGAGGGCTCACATTTGTATACTCAAGAAACACATATACACAGAACCGCATAATACAAAAATAAAAAACGATTTACAAGCAGTATGTTTGTGGTAGGCTGCTTATGTCGCACAAAATTATTGGACAATACATAACGCTGGGACGAATAATCGTACTTCGGAGTATTATGGTCATAAGACCTTTGTGTATAAGTGAGAATGGACGTATTTGTTTGATTTCGCTTATGTTTAAGTATGGTAAACATTTGATTGGTATCCATACTAGAATTGGATGGGTTTCGCAGTTAAGTCACGCAGTTGTTTACTTTGTCTCTGTCTTTACAACATATTTTGTGGAAGTGTATCTAGAAGATAATTGATCAATGATAGATGAGCAGTTTAAAAGTTTGACTTTTTCTCATATGTGGCATTGTGGGTAGATAAATCATAATGTTTTCATAGAAATTCTCCTGTTACGTCGTATGACCCAAACAAATTTTATATTTTATTTTTCTTCTACATCAATCTTGTAATATAATATAACCAATCTCAGTAGCAATCATATTAATCATCATCACAGTATATACAATGACTGAATGACATATCATCGCACTTTTGTAACGGCCGAAAGTATTTGGATGTAGTTTCATCAAAACATAGTTTAATATTGTGAGGGCGAAGCGACAGGCTTTAAATTATTTTTATACAAAAGAAGATTCATAATGGCATCCTCTCATTAAAATTATATACACAAATATACACAGAAACAATTTGTTACGTATACAGGTCGCGCGAAGCATCGAGCGGCTAATTATCGTAATACAAAGGTTTGTTGCCTTAAATTTTTTATTGTGCGTATATTTCCCTTTGTGCACCGTCCAATTAAATGCTTCGTTCATATAATCATATTTAATCATTCATGTGAATATTTGTCATCATTATTGTCATTGCCGTTTGAGTACATTATGTTGTATGAATGTCTGATACGTTTTGTGTACAAAACATATTATTATTCTTTGTAAAATTTTCACTGCTAGCTTTTAGATGAAAAAGACATAATTCTACCGCAAATTCAATCGCATTCATTAATCTTCAAAGATCTCCTGCGTGATCATCATCATCAACATCAGCCTGTATTAGTCCACTGCTGGACCTTACGTTGACTTTCTCGAGACATTTCTTTTAGCTTCAAAAATGACACAAACTTATGTTCGTATTGCTTGATGTGATGTAGTTTATAACAGGCATATGGTGTTTACTAAGGACATGTGTATGCAAAACAAACTAAAAACCGTTGCTGTTAACAAAATATTATTGTATCCTATTGAAGTAACTTTGCAAGCCAACCAACCGCCAAATTTGAACTACCTAGCCTTACGCGTATCAAGGCTAAAAACAATTATTGTTATTTACACATCCAGGTGGACCATAGGCAAAATAACTGCTTAGATATACATGGACACAGATACTCAGCTGAAGCGGAGGTACATATTACAGCTTAAATAACCATGTCTACAGAAGGCTATAATGGCAATGCTGCCAGAAAAAAATTTTAAACTGAAGACGTTTGCAAGGAGCATTAAAGTAAATTTTTGTGATTGGGCAACAGTAGGTATATACAAATGTAGAGCTAGGTTGTATGATCTATATGGTATGAAGAAATACAATTTTAATCCTGAATTTATTCAATATGTTAGAAATTATTCAAAGGTTTTTAAGAGGACATGTGCTTTAGCCAAATCCTTATATTTAAGCAATAAAATCAAAGAATCCAAAAACAAAATTAAAACTATTTGGAGCATTATTAACAATGAGACTAATCGAGCTAAATTGGTAGATAACAATTATGAATTAAAATTTAATGGTGAAATTATTACTAGGAAAACTGATGTTGCTCAGACATTTAACAATTTCTTCATAAACATACCAGTGAACACAACCAGCTGTCTAGATTCATGTCCAAGCAAAGCAGAAATGTTGGTTAGGGGCAATGTGAATGAGTGTGATGAGCTTTTTAATTTTAAATATATTGACACCAATGACATACTGAAGGTATTCAAGACGCTCAATAATAAAAAAATCTGTTGACTTATGGGGCATTTCTGTTAAACTTGTGCGACAAATTATTTCTAGCTTAGCTCCATATTTAGCTGCAATATTCAACAGATGCGTAGATACAGGAGTATTTCCTGATGTAATAAAACACAGTAAAGTAATACCATTATTCAAAAAGGGATCAAAGAGCGACCCTAGTAATTTTCGGCCAATTCCTATCTTGCCTGCTATTAGTAAAATCTTTAAAAATATTATTTTGCATCAACTAGAGAGCCACTTTCACACAAATAATTTATTTCACAGTGAACAGTATGGCTTTACTAAGGGTCGCTCCACCGTTGATGCCGGTGTAACTTTGTAAAAGCATATTTTTAATGCTTGGGAAAACTAGAACGATGCCATTGGTGTTTTTTGTGACCTATCAAAGGCCTTTGATTGTGTGGAACATAATACGCTTTTACTTAAATTGAAACTTTATGGTATTAGAGATACCGCACTCAATCTCGTTGCCAGCTACCTTAGTGATAGAATTCAGTATGTAGATGTTAATGGGAGTAGGTCTCTAGGTTTGCCAGTAGGAATGGGCGTTCTACAGGGCTTTATTCTCGGTCCATTTCTTTTTTTAATATATATTAATGATTTGCCGTTCTTTGTACAAAATTTATGTGATATTGTTTTGTTTGCCGACGATAGGTCACTAAGTTTTAAAGTTGATCGTAATTTAAGTAACTTTGATACCGTCAATAATACTCTTGCACAAGTATTAGATTGGTTTTCGACAAATAATTTGATACTCAACTCAAGCAAAACCAAATGTGTTAAATTCTCTTTGCCTAATGTCAAAAGTGTTCCTACTAATATAATTTTAAATAAGGAAACAATTCAACTAGTCGAATCAACCGTATTCTTAGGTGTAAATTTAGATTGTAAGCTTCAGTGAGGCGCCCAAATATCCTGTCTCGCAGTAAAACTTAGTTCTGCAGCGTTTGCAGTTAGAAAAGTTAGGGAATTCACAGATATAGATACTGCTAGACTAGTTTACTTTAGTTATTTTCACAGCGTAATGTCTTACGGAATAATGTTATGGGGTACTGCTGCTGATATACAGACTATTTTTGTCATTCAAAAAAGGGCCATACGTGCAATTTATAAGTTAGGTGCTAGAGATTCTTTACGTGATAAATTTAAATAAGTAGATATATTGACAGTTGCATCGCAGTATATATATATGCTAACTTAATGAACATTAAGAAAAACTTAATTCTATGCCGCAAAAATAGTGATGTGCACAAAGTGAACACAAGGAATAAGCATAAACTGGTGGGAACTAACTACCGTCTACATAAAGTTCAGAACTCGTTTGCGGGGATTGGTATACGATTTTTCAACAAATTGCCTCTTGAAATAATGAATTTACCCATGCACAAATACAAACGGACAATTAGGAACTTTCTTTTACAAAGGGGTTATTACACTATTAAGGAATTTTTAAATGATAAGACACCGTGGGGATAGGCTTAGGCTTGTTTAACTCACGATTATTTTATTTACATGTTAAGTGGAGGTGCCTCGTGAACACATGATTTTTGCAGGATTTGGATATTTTTATGATTTGTTAAATGTAGTTTAACATTATTTATCCCTGATCATATCATTGTTCACTTGTCACCTTCACAAAATTCTTTCTACATTTGCATTCCTTCACGCGTTCCACTAACTTATGTTAATAACAACGATCTGGAAAATGGAGGTAATTGGCGGTCATGGTCAGTATACCAATAGATTGTTTCTTACTGCTGGTTCGTATACCGTTGTCGTCATGCTCACTAAAATGTCATTTCTTGTGGTGGCGTCGTGTGTCGGGTCATCCCTGTCCCTCTAATATGGCGAGAGGGATGATGGCTGGCACATGCGTCATACTCGTGAACGGGTGCTACTTGCGATGACTGGTCGATGACGGTCTTGCGGGCTGGTATTAGATTTTAATATTTAACTGCATCATTTCCATCATGGTTCTGATCACTTTCGCGGATTGCCTGCATTATTAGGTATATATAATGTAAGTGGATGCTCCTGTTTCACCATGTCTATACTGAAGAGGCTATCCAAAAGTATTATGATTGAGTATTATTATGTACAGTAAATATATACAAGTGATATAGAAGGTGTAACAGTTGCAGCACCTTACAAAACGTAAATAGTGTATTATGCAAAACTTGGCGATGAAAAAGAGTGACCGTGAGTTTTATTGCCCGTTCTTTCTCATGGTTCTACCTTTTGCTTTGCGAACGTGGCAGTAAATGTAAATGTAGAAGCATACAGTAATAATGTTTTAAATTTGAGTACTCGTATAAGTAATTATTTTATAAATGTATTATTTTGACGTTCATAAGCGTCACATTGTGACCCAAATGAATAAAGGATTTTGAATTTGAAATAGTTTCATACAGGACTTCGCTGTGCGTTTGCCAGAAAGACTTAATCTTTACAAGGTTAAACATCAAGACAACTATCGAAAGAAGGAAAGAACTTTTGATCTAAAATTCTGTTGTTCTGATAATGGTATTAAAATATTGATAGTCAACTAGTAAGTCTTGTTCAAGCTAGGTTATTTAACGCCTGAATGCTATCGGGCCCAACAAACAGTGCGTTTCATTTAACTAGTAGCAAAGGCGCTCTGTTTTTCGTATATTTAGTTCTTATACATCGGAACCATCGATATATAAGTACTAAATGGTAGAAACACACTTCTGGTCTTCTTTGGTTATAAGTGTTATCGCCTAACCATTCATAACCAGCAAAGGGCAATTTAGAATAAGTGGGCTTTCGATGATATATTTTTGCGTGCCGTAAAGTGAGTGTCCAAGCGTGCCGTCGATGAATGATTACAATTGGTAAAGTAAGATAGCTAGGAGGGCCATTATAGTAACGTAATTCTAAAACTGAAGTTAACTTTTTACATAAAATTCAAACAAAACTGCTTAATAAAATAATGCACCAGTTGCATAGTTGAAACATCGCAAACACTTGCATGTCGCGCTTGTGACTGAAAATAATGCGTATGCTAACTAATCTCAAAATATTAATTTGTCGCATGTATAAAATAAAGATGTGACGTCGTGCCTCCGCGCTTGCGAGCCCCACTACGATGACGCACTGGAGTGGGGACCCTCACCCGCTTGCCGACGACATATATACCGGCGACACACGTGGTTGCCTGGCTTTTTCTTCGGCTGGGACACGTGAAAGCTGAGTATCCATCCATGGACCTGTGGAGTGTTAACTTACGACCTACGCCCTGGATAACTATCTAGCCGGTTAACCCCTAGTGTCGGTTCTTTTATTAATCAAAATTGTGAATCTGGAATATAACGCGAGTTTAATCTGTCCTGGTGATATTTTTATTTATTTCCCGTAAGACAACCTAAGCATCTCTTTTTATTGCTCGGCGAGTGATCGATCCCGGCTATCCCGTGAAAATCGATCACCCGTGCGACATTGGCGCCCAATAGAATTTTTAAATATATTTTTAAAACGTAAGTTGGCACTTTACAGGTGAGTGAAATAATTTCTTTTTCTCTTGTATATTTTTCTCCTGTGTGTGCATATATTCTGGTGTGGTGAATTGCGTACAGGTACAGTTTCTATCTATTTTGGTTGGCCATAAGCAATTTAACTGTGTAAATAACATAACGGTGATTTAATTAACGTCGGTCTAAAATCACGTTTCACTGCGGGCAGCGTGCCCAGCCGCCAACCGGTTCTAACCGCTTTGCCGTTGAACTACGTGCCTCGTGTTCGCGAAAAAAATATTGTGATTCAACCTTTGAGTGACCTTCAAGTAATTTTTCTTAATCCTTTACCAATCATCACACCATTGTATAATTTAGTGTATTTCAGCTTTTTTAGCACGGTATTCGATTTTCTGGCGATATTTAATTTTTTTTCTAGTACCGGCGTAAATACTTAGATTTTCTATTATTGTTTTGTAATAATGGCTTACATTATAAATTTCTCATTATTAACTAAAGCGGAATTAGAATATGAGACCACAATACGCGGCGTTTCAAAGCCTGACGATCCCCGCAAACAAATCGCTAAACTTTCGGTTAAAATTCCCTCGGAGGATATATTATCTTCACCCTTCCCACCAGAGGAGGATGTGGCTGAAGTGGAAAAGTCGTTATTAAGATCAAATAGACACTTATCTATGTTGGAAGCAAACTATACCTCCGAGCTTCAACAGAAGGTCGAAACCGTGCTTCACCATTGTTTTCATCGACTGAATAGGGTGGATACCGGCAGTCTTGATATTAAAAAAATTGAGTCTGTGTGGAATAAATTTAATGACTTATATGCGAAATTACAATTAATCACGCGTCGTAGTTCGCGGTCGGATTGCTCAGTGGCAGAGGGAAACACTTCCTATAATTACGACCGTAAGCTTTTCTCGGAATTAGGTAAATTCAAATTTAACGGTAAATCATGTGTAAGATCTTTTATTGAAAAAATTGATGAATTTATGTCCTGTAGATCTATTCCACATGACAAGATGTTGTCTTTCGCTTTTGAAATATTTTCGGGTGACGCATTAGTTTGGTATCGTTCTGTTAAAAATAACGTAAAGACTTGGTTAGAACTTTGCGAACTTTTAAAACGAGATTTTAGTCCGCATAACTACGATTACCGTCTTATGACGGAGATTCGTCAGCGCTCACAAGGCGAGAACGAATCAATAACTATTTACGTGGCAAAAATGCACGGTCTGTTTTCGCGACTTAGTTCTCCTATCGCTGATTCGGAGAAGCTAGAAATTTTACTAAATAATATTAGACCTTGTTACACTAATTGTCTGCTCACTGCAAAGGTTGTTGACGTTGATAGTCTGGTCGAAGTTTGTCGTCTTTTCGAAAATTACCAAAGTCGCAGTAAGCAATTTTCCGAACCCCCTAAAGTTTCAAAGAATACTGTAGCACCCGATCTAGCGTATAATTATCCGTTTTCTAATTTTTCTTCAAACAAAAATGTTTACAATCATAATAACTTCAATAAATATAACTCTGTCGCCGATACATCGAGATACAAGTCTGTGCCACAGGTCAACGCCGTATCGAGTACTTCTAATATAAATAAAACTTTTTGCGTGCGTTGTAGATGCAATTCGCACTCATTACGTAATTGCCGTCAGCCACACTACCTAATCTGTTTTAAGTGCGGCACAAAGGGTTTCAAGGTGTCAGACTGCCCCAATTGTAAATCTAAGTCGACCCCTACAGTTTCAAAAAACTAGTTAATAAGGATTGTGGAAAATCAAATTATACAACTAATTGTAATAAAACAGAGTGGAATAATTGGTTAGACTTTTTAAAAAAATTCTTTAATAGCTATCATATTTCCTCAATCCGTAATTCTAAAGTAGAATATTTACCTTACGTTACTCTAAAATTAAACGGAATACCTACCACAGGTCTTTTAGATTCTGGATCTTGCGTTACAATTTTAGGTAATAATTTGCATAACTTATTTTTGAAAGACAATGTTTTGGATAAATCGAAACCTTTAAGGTTAATAACAGCAGGCGGTGAACGATTTGAGTCCTTGGGATCGGTGTTTCTACCCTTCGAGTTTCAGGATAAATTGATTAACTTAGAAGTTCATGTTGTACCTGGGATTCAAAATTCCCTTATCCTTGGCATGGATTTTTGGCGAAGCTTTGGCCTATTTCCTAACAAATTGGAGTCTGTTTTGATTGTGAACAAGTCTGACGCTCAAGTAATGGAGTTGCAGGCAGTTCCCCCTACACATCTTGTTTCTTATGATCATCTTACAGTCGACCAGAGAGCTACCGCTGACAACATTATTTCTAAATTTACCGATATTTCATACGAGAAGCGGGGTCTCGGTTGCACAAATATCATTTCTCATTCAATTGATACAGGTGATTGTCCCCCTATTCGGCAAAGATTTTATCGCATGTCTCCCGATAAACAAAGAATATTAATAAAGCATCTTGACGACATGCTCTCAGAGGATGTTGTTGAACGATCAGAAAGCCCGTGGTCAAATCCGGTCATTTTGACACCAAAGAAGAATGGTGAACTGCGTTTCTGTTTGGACAGTCGAAAATTAAATTCCGTTACAAAAAAAGATGCTTATAGCTTGCCTTATATTTCGGAAATTTTAGATAATCTGAGAGATGCTAAATACTTGTCTAGTTTAGACCTGTCTAAATCTTTTTGGCAAACATTAATTAAAGAAGAGGACCGTTGCAAAACAGCCTTTTATATTCCCACGCGTGGCACATTTCAATTCAAAAGAATGCCTTTCGGTCTTACGAATGCGCCAGCTACTCAACAACGATTAGTTGATATTTTATTTTATGGCCCAGAATTTGAAAATAAGGTTTTCTGTTTTATCGATGACATAATCTGTATCACGTCCAGCTTCAGCGAGCATATTACTCTTTTATTACGCATTCTTGATAAACTAAAAAGCGCTAATTTAACAATTAATCTCGAAAAATGTCAATTTTTTAGAGATAAACTAAAATATTTAGGCTATGTTGTCGACTCTAGTGGATTGCATCCCGATCCGGATAAAGTTAATTCAATGAAAAATTATCCCACTCCTTCTAATAGAAAAGAAGTACGTCGATTTTTAGGCGCAGCCTCGTGGTACAGGCGTTTTATACCGAATTTTAGCTCTATTGCTGCACCCTTAAATAAGTTAACATCTCAAAGTAAAAACGCACCTCCATTCTGCTGGACGACAGAGGCTAATGAGGCGTTTAATAACCTAAAGAATTGTTTGATTTCCTCCTCGGTGTTGGCTTGTCCTGACTACTCGCAACCGTTTGAAATACACTCAGATGCTAGCGATTTTGGTCTTGGCGCGATCCTCTGTCAAAGGTTAAATGGTGAGGAAAGAGTCATAGCGTACTATAGCAAATCACTCAGTAAGCAAGAAAAAAATTACAGTGCCACTGAGCGAGAGGCCCTGGCTGTTCTATCTGCTATAGAACACTGGCGTTGTTATGTTGAAAATGGTAAAAAGTTTATTGTTTACACTGATCACGCTGCTTTGAAATGGTTCTTGACCTTGAATAACCCTACTGGCCGGTTAGCCAGATGGGGAGTTCGCTTATCTTCCTATAATTTCGAAATACGTCATCGTCGGGGTTCCGATAACGTTTTACCTGATTTTCTGTCTCGCTCTTTACCCGTTTCTGCTATTGCTAATGATATAAATATAGATATTAATCCTAATCAGAATTTACCAGTTTCTACTAATGATCCTTGGTATTTAAATATCTATAAAGGCTGTTTAAGTTCTCCGACTTCCTTTGTTAACTATCAAGTAATAAACAATAAATTGTATTGTTTTAAAAAAACATTAAACCCTCTCACTAGAGAATTTCAATGGAAAGAGGTTATTCCGTCTGACCAAAGAACTGACATTCTAAGGGAGAATCATTCTTCGCCCACTGCTGGACATCTGGGTATCTTTAAGACATACAAACGTCTTGCACTTAATTACTTTTGGCCTGGTATGTACTCCGATGTTGTCAAGTTCGTCAGTTCATGTGAACCTTGTATCACCCATAAACACCAAAACCACCCAAATTTAGGTCTAATGGGAAAACCCAAATCATGTCAAAAGCCCTTTCAGACGATTAGTATTGATTTGATTGGTCCATTGCCCCCCAGCAGAAAACAAAACACTTTTATATTTGTGGTCAGTTGTTGTTTCTCTAAATATTGTTTGCTTTTCCCCATTAAACGGGCAACTGCAGAAGTGATAACAAAAATTCTCGAGGAAAATGTATTTTTGGTGCATGGAATTCCATCTACTATTGTTTTGGATAACGGTAAACAATTTATTAGCGCAACCTTTAAAAGTATGTTGTCAAAATATAAAATTCCAAATTTGCATTTTACACCGTTGTATACTCCCCACGTTAACTCAGTTGAACGCTACAACAAAACCATTATTACAGCTATTTCAACTTTCATAGAATCTGATCATCGAATCTGGGACACTTTAATCACTAAGGTTCAGTTCGCCCTTAACTGCGCAGTTAGTGAGGTTACTGGTTATTCTCCTAATTTCCTTGTTTTTGGTAGGGAGGTCATAACATGTGGTTCTCAGTATATTGACAAGGAATTTAATTCCAATATGGTGCTCGAACCACGGGACGGCTATGCCGAAACTTTAGGCTGCTTATCCTCTATTTTCGAGAAGGTACATTCAGCTCTGTTGTCGGCCCACCAACGAAATTGTTCATCTTATAATCTTCGCCGTAAACCGGCAGAATTCAATGTCGGTGATATAGTTTGGCGCAGAACGTTTCTACTTAGTGACAAGGATAAATACTTTAGCAAGAAATTGGCGCCTAAATTTATTAAATGTAAGATTGCCTCAAAAAAGTCACCTCTAGTATACAAACTTAACGACATGGCCGGTAAACCTTTAGGAGAATGGCACATCAAAGATCTAAAGTTGATTAATTACAAAGAATAATAAAAGCATAAACACAACAATGTAAGACGCATATCTACACTAAGTTATAATTACCTACATAATCATTTGTGAAGGCCAACAATGGTTCTTATGTTTTCGAGTCGAAGCCCACAAGATAATGTATTGTGTTGTGTTAATGATTTATGTAAACAGGCTAACATAAAATGAATAAATGTTTCAGTTATAAATGGTAACAAAGTTTATTACATGTAATATTGTTACAAAGAATATGTTGTTTATCTAACTATCAGTTATGGCTCAATGGTTAAAAAGTCGTTGTAGGATCGGTCTAGTGTTCGATTCTCGCATGTGTATTTTCTATAAATGCATATTGATTGGCGTGTTGTTTTTCGCTGTGCCTTGTTCTGAAGTTCTGTTGTTATTCTTAATTCTGTATAAATTCCATAATCAATTGTTATTATAGGTACTTTATAAACATTCAGAGTAATTAACCGTGCGTCGCGAGCTCGGAATAGTCGAATCGTACCTACCTAGTTGTCGTTATGATGCACGCGCGTTCACTCAGCGACGCGCCGATAAATAAATGCCTAACTAATGATTCACCATTGTTTACATTCAAAAGGTGTTTACTGGTCGTGTTGTAGTATTAATTAGAGCAAAATATTTATTAAATTCTTTCCTTTGACATTGAGCGGTCCGGTCGTGTCTGAGGCTTATATTACTTTTGTTCATCGTTACGAAAAATTTGTTGTTACACCTAACTATATTCAAAAAGTTTACTTATCTAGTGGCAAAGGCCGAACCCAAGATTTTTAAGTCGTAGGGCTAGATCAAGTTCTTATATCTACAAACCATTATTACCTAATAATTACCCTAAGCGCTTCTCCATAGATTGTTATCTTTGCTATTGGGCCATTACACTGGCCTTGGCATTTACTTGTAGGTATGTGTGATGAATTATGAATGATAAATGTTTATGTTCAAGTTCAGACTGCCGTTGTACGCGTGAAGAATGCAAGCGTGGGTCATTATTATTTAGGTATACTAATTAGCGTATAGGGTTGTCACTTGTTCAAGGTACTCATGCCCCTGTTTTCTCTAATTCCAGGGAGTATCTTCAGGGCTGCTACGCCCGTTGGGCTAGGGAATTTTCCTTAGGGAAAATCCCGGCCTAACGGGGGGGGTGTGTGACGTCGTGCCTCCGCGCTTGCGAGCCCCACTACGATGACGCACTGGAGTGGGGACCCTCACCCGCTTGCCGACGACATATATACCGGCGACACACGTGGTTGCCTGGCTTTTTCTTCGGCTGGGACACGTGAAAGCTGAGTATCCATCCGTGGACCTGTGGAGTGTTAACTTACGACCTACGCCCTGGATAACTATCTAGCCGGTTAACCCCTAGTGTCGGTTCTTTTATTAATCAAAATTGTGAATCTGGAATATAACGCGAGTTTAATCTGTCCTGGTGATATTTTTATTTATTTCCCGTAAGACAACCTAAGCATCTCTTTTTATTGCTCGGCGAGTGATCGATCCCGGCTATCCCGTGAAAATCGATCACCCGTGCGACAAAGAGGTGCATAGGGTTCCCACCAAGAACTTAGGGTCCCAAGCCAACCTCACCTGCAAGTGGTGCACCTGCCGATCAACGGACGAGGCGCTGGCAAACAAAATGTCCCAATAAGCGGCAATAGGCTCGCCACCTATTATGTGGGATCAAAACACTGGCGAAAAGTGGGCGTTTAATATGCCTCTACCTACCGTGAGTCTATGTATGTATGTATGTATAAAATAAAGAAGTAATAAGTTGAAGTATATATTCATTCATTAATATATATTTCAGCTTAGTAACGTATATTTCTTGAGTATAGAGAAGACCTTTAAGATACAAGTTTATTTTGAACGAAAACTTATGTTATATTTTTTTGCGAACTCGTCCATTTCGTCCGCTATTTGTGTCGACGAGGCTTGTCAAAGCGGTTGATATATGAATTTAAACCTTCTATGATTAACAATCCACGGAGCAAAACAAATATAGATTTTTTAATAAAATGGGTTTTCACAACAATATTTGCATGAGAAATACCGTGAAAAATCGTTTCAAAATGTTTATTTTGGGCTTTATGATGTCATAGAAGGATTGTTTGTGCCATTTTTGTTTTTGGAGATAGGTACGATTTAACTTTGGTGTATTTATTTATTGATGTATATTATTGGTAGCTACGGTTTTCGACTTACACGTCTTCCTTTAGTTTCAAAAAAGGTAAAGGCGCACTAATAAATCCAGGTTCGTGAGAACAAACATCTAATCAACGGACACAAAGAACAACCAGACCTAAAGAAAACAATTTTTGTATCACACAAAACCCAGGCGCGCACTGGCGGTCAGTATAGCGGCCAGGCCGCAAGTTATAGTTATAGTTGGTTATAGTTGGTCGTGGGTTTTCCGCAATTAGCCACTTATTTGGGCCATTGTGCGTAAGTGGCGACTCGATGGACGCCGACTACTCATACCACCTTAGCTCCTTCCAGAAAGTTGGCTGTCGTCGTTCAAAGCCTCTTTCCATGCAGCCCCTGCACTGTGGGCTGTCCGTACGCCTATGTTGAATAGGTGCTTGTTGTGTGGACAGTAGCCGGTTATTATGCCTGTCATATGCTTAAGTGTTTTTCTATTTGAATGCAGCAGCTTGTGCGAGAGTCGCTTGTTCAAGCAGGCGATAGCATATTTTGTTTGTCTGCATTCTTTTATGTCTGCCTACTGTTTTTCGTGTTCATGTGCGGTTCTCTCGCGTAGCCACGTTTTGAGTTGGCTTGCCGGTATCGGTACAATCGGCTCGGGTCCCATTATCATTGTGTCCGATCTTTGCCTTGCCAGTTGGTCTGCGGCGTCATTGCCTGCGGAGTTGCTGTGGCCTTTAATCCATTGCAGCGTAACCCGATTCTTCTCTGCAATCTTTTGCAGCTCTTGGTGGCATGCCATGATGAGGCCGCTGTTAAAGCAGTTGCTGCCGAGAGCTTGTAGTACAGAGACACTGTCTGTGATAATGCGTATAGACAGGTCACTTACGTTCCTAGACGCGATTGCTCTTGCGGCTCTTGTGATCCCAACACACTCGGCTTGGAATATGATGTTAAGAGTGCCAAGAGATGTTGAGATACTGATATTTAAGTCATGGGAGAATACGCCCGCACCAGTCCCATGCTTCGTTTTTAAGCCGTCTGTGTATATTCTGACTTCGTGTATACCAGAGCTATCTTTGTGTTCCTCCTGTAATTGGATGCGATATTTTTTGTCAAAGACAAAAGTTTTAGGGATAAGATTGCAAGCGGCCTCTAGCATCGGGAGCGCTTTGGTTAAGGTCCCTTTTAGGCGTGCGTGGGTAATTCGATCATCCTTTCTCCACAGCCCGAGCTTATCTAGACGGATTGCTGCAGCGCCAGCTTCCTGCTGGATCATTATGTGCAGCGGTCTTAGGTCCAGTAGTATCTCCAAAGCGGCTGTTGGGGTGGTCTTCATGCAGCCTGTTGTGGCCAAGCAGGCTAGGCGTTGAAGGCTCTGTAGCTTTTTATGATTGTGCTTAGTAGCGTGCGTGACCACCACACTACTGCACCAAATGTAAGCATGGGGCGCATAATGGCAGTGTAGATCCACAGGGTGATAGATGGTTTGAGACCCCATTTCTTGCCTATGAGTCTCCGGCATTGCCAGAAGATTGTGCATGCTTTTGTTATTTTGTGCTCATGTGCTTACACCAGTTTAGCTTATGGTCAAGTATTACGCCCAAATACTTGACTTCACTTGGTATATCGGATAAGGTAAGCTCCGTTCCAAAGAGTTTTGGTGTTTTGCACATATGGGTTTTCCTTTTTTTGGTGAAAAGTACTAGCTCCGTTTTGTTGGGGTTAACCGTCAGTTCATGTTGGTTGCACCATTCCTCCATGATCCTGATGGCTGCTTGCATCCGATTGCGGATCGTGTCTTCTGAGTCACCTTTGATCAGTATGGTAATGTCGTCTGCATAGCCGACCGTGTAGAATCGTCTGTAGTTTAAGTTCCGTAACAGATAATCCACCACATGTTCCACAACACAGGTGAGAGTACACCTCCCTGAGGCCAGCCTTTTGCAACTATGCCCCTCGTGGTGGAGTTTATCGTGAATTGTATTGCCCTCTGTTTCAGCAGTTGATCAATCCAGCTACTAAGGGTTTGCTTAACTCCGATATTTTCGAGGGCCCGGCTGATACTGTTGAACTTAGTTTTGTCGAAGGCACCTTCTATGTCGATGAAGGCCCCAGTGTAATTAACTTGTTGGTAAGCGCTGTTTCAATGGTTCCCACAACGGAATGCAGCGCCGATTCAGTTGACCTGCCACTTCTGTAGGCGTGTTGATGTGGGTGTAGTGGCTTGCGCAATAATGCGCCTTCACGGAGGTATCGGTCCGTAAGTCTCTCCAGCGTTTTCAGGAAGAAGGAGGTCAAGCTGATAGGTCTATATGCTTTCGCTTGTGAGTAGTCAGTTTTGCCAGATTTTGGGAGGAATATGACTTTAACTTCCCTCCACCTGCAAGGTATGTATCTATGTGCTATTGAGGCCCTGTAGATGTCGAGCAGGTGTGGGACAATCATTGTGCATCGCCATTTTAGGAATGCTGGTATGATTTCATCCAGGCTTGCGGATTTGAATGCCTGGAAGCTGTCGATTGCCCATTTCAGCCGTTCTGTGGTGACCATATTTTCGGCTACCAGCCAGTCTCTTTTGGGTCGGTGGTCTGTAGTCTGACTCGTCCCACAGACGGTCTTTGGTTACTTCACAACCTGGGAAGTGAGTTTCAATTAGCACTTGGCTAATTTCAGAGTCCGTAGTTGCGTAGGTTCCATCTTGTTTTTTAATGCCACCAAGGGTTTTGTTGCTGTCCTGAGACAAGATCTTTTTCACCCTGGCTGCTTCATTCGTGTTGTTTATACTGCAGAAACGCCACCAAAACTCGCCTCTGCGGAATCTTATGCGTGTCTTGTAGTGTGACTGGGCTTCTTTATATTTGAGCCAGTCTGCTTCCATTCTCTTGTTTTTAGCCCTGTTAAAGAGTTTCCTCAGGTTTTGCCTGAGTCCTTCTAGTTCAAAAGAACTGTCCCTCTAGTTCAAGGTGGGGAAGACCCCACCACTGGGTTTTGCAAGACGACTTTGGGAGTTTGGGTGCACAGGCTTGCTGGTAACTTGTTTGTATACATTCTGTTAGTAAGTTGGTGTTATGCTCTATGTTGTCAGTGCTGGTTGACATGTCCTTAAAATAGGATTTGTCCACCTGTGATACGAGAAGTGTCTTGTATTTAGCGGACACATGCCAGTTTGTGACAAGTTCCGCGGCCCCATCCGATGCTAGCGTGATGTCTACTATGGTTTAATATCTGGAGCTAGCAAAGGTGGGCTCCGAACCGTTGTTAACTACAGATAGATTTGTTGAAAATATATATTCAGTCAAGATCTCACCTCGTCTGTTTGCATCGGGGCTTCCCCACAGCGCATGGTGCGCGTTTGCGTCCGCCGAGATGATTACCTGCCAGCCGTGGTCCTCACAGTGCTGCACCAGCTCGGCCAGCTCTTTTGATGGGATGTCCTCATCGCCAGGCATGTAGACCGAAGCTAGTACTAACATCTGTTAGTTGGGCCCTGTTTGGAGTCCTACGGCAGTGAGGTCTCTAGAACAGAAGTTGGTTAGCAGCAGTGCTGGTATTGTTCGGGGAATGTATATGCATGTTCTCGGTTGAATGACCGAGCAGTTGTGCAGTAGCTTACCTCCGATGTTGTTTAGACCACATATTTTGTCGCCTCTAATCCACGGCTCCTGGATTAGGGCTATTGTCTGCTAATTAACCTCCAGCAGCCTGCGTAGGGTAGCCGTTGCAATTTGCTTATTATGCTGGAGGTTAGTTTGTATACTCTAGTCTGACGAAGAGTCAAGAATAGTGCTGTCCATAGACTAGCCAGACGAGTCAAGCTCGTTTTTTGCGTCCATCGCAGTGGTGGTTGTTTGTTTAGTCGCTGCGGGCGTCGGTGTAATACGGGCTATGCCCGAGGTGCTTGGGATGGCTGGTCCCCTGAATCGGCGATCTTAATTTGGCTACTGTGTTTTTGAGCCACCTCAATGAGTTTTCGTTCTCGCACCATAACTTCAGGACACCCTCCACTGCAAGAGGTTTGCCCCTAAAGGAAGTTGCGAGTGCCAGCCTGCTATTCGGCGGTGTGGCGAAGGCAGTCTCAACTATACTCTCTTCAATTGAGAGTTCGAGCTGTGCTCCTGTTTAACCATCAGCCATCGCTACCACACCCGCCACGGACCTGCATGGCGGGGGTGGTAGCGATGGCTACCATCAGCTGCGAGTTTGTCACGTCTGCGTAGCTCCTACCGCTCTTCGGTGTGGCGTCTGTTTTCACCCGCTTCGACACGGCGCTGGGTGGTGTGGAGTCTTCAGGACGATCCCTCTTCGTGTTTAGTGTCGGAGTGGGCTGTCCTGGTGGCGCCGGACCGCGTCTTTTTGGGCTGCGTTTGCGGCGCGGCTCCTTGTTACTCCGCGGTGGCTGCGCAGCGTTACCAATCCCCACTGGAGGAGCGCGATGGGGCGCCCCAGGAGCAGCCGCAGTTGGTGCGCCGTGCGCAGGTGGGAGTGCGCTGACTGTTACTGCAGTCGCGTTTTTTGCCGTCAGCGGCGCTACACAACCGTCCGGCTGCGTCGTCCGGGGCGGACCGTTTGCTACACCGGTCGAGGTTTGGTCGCTGCGCTGGTTGTTTTTACCAGCCATCGTGGCCACAGTCGGGAGTGCGCTAGCCGAATTACTCGATGCGCTATCACCCGACTGTGTTGTTTGCTTACGTGAGCGTTTGTAACGGTGGTAGCGTTTACCGCCTCGTCTACGACTTCCTGGATTAGTTTGCTCGACGCGGAGCGATGTTCCAGGAAGTAGATGAAGTGTGAATTGCACGAGGCATGGCGTTGGCCAGGTCGTGCAGATTTAAGGTGTCTTGCCTATGTGAAACATTGCCCCCCCCCAGAATACGTGGGGCAGCCTGCACTCGATGGTGCAGGGAGGGATTCTCCAGCGTCACGGACGCAGGTACCCTTCTGGGGTACGCTACTGTTTTGTTTCACTTCCATATTGGTCTTTTTTGTTTGGTATGAGTTTGTGTTGAGTATGTGTTTGTGTATGTCTGTGAGTGTTTGAAAGGGTGTGTAGGTGCGTGTGTGTGTGCGTCCATGTAGGTGTGTGTATGTGTGTTACTGTGCGTGTATATGTGTGTGGGTATAGGTGAATGTGTCTGCTTGCGCGCACTGTGTTGGTTTATCTTGCTAGTAGGAAGCGAAAAAACATGAAGAAAAGATTCTGTCCAATACGGGTCGCAGGTTACGTTGCAGTGATCTCATTGGCCACAGCGGCTGCTGGCCGTTTGCTGCCATGTGCGCGCGCGCACATATATTTCCATACAATACATGTATTTCGCTGGCCGCTGCGACCTGGTCGCCAGTGCGCGCCTGGGCAAAGTGTTGTCTCGTAGAGGGATAGAATGGACGACACTTGACGCAGCGTAGTACTAAATGAGGAAGTTTTGCAAAAAAATGATCTTTAAAGACCACTCCTGCATTAGTAATAATTATATCCTGTCTCGCGCTTTATAAACATGCAGCCATCGAATCTACAACACTCGACGCAGTGTCAAGCGGAAAGGCGACCGCTTACACCACTAGAACTCATTACTTTCGTTTGTTTTCATATTCTACGTTTAATATCACAATAACCATATATTTTAATGAGCACTGCAAATGGCCAGAGTTAAACTTTGATATTGTGTTTTCGGTAAAGTAATAGTAAACATTTTGTCCAATACCTATACAATACACGTGGTAGGCAATGAGCCAAACATTTTATATTTCAGTACCAAAATTGGAGTCATTTACTTTCCAAGTTGTAATATGAAAATATAGATGTGTTCAGAGAGCCAAAACGAATTTGATAGTGATTGGTCTCTCCTTTAGAACCGTGTTCTTCGGTAACTTTCTTTTGACGGCTTGTTTTACATGCATTTTACGTTATTCCGACAGCCGGTGAATTTACCTCACCGAATATAGTTCTTGGATATTTCCACAGGTTTTCTTTTGTGACACCGAGTTGTGATTGATTTTTTATATTGGAATCTGAGATGTGAATTGCTAGGATTTTGCATGACCGAGGTCATTACTGCTATGTAATCTATATATTAATACGTGAAGCGAAAATTTGTGATCCCTTTTTACGAGAAATGCGCGAACGGAGGATTATGAAATTTGGCACACTTATTCCTTACTTGTAGAAGGTATGCAGAATGCTAATATTTTTATTTAATATGCATTAGAAATATATGATTTTAATGAAAATAAACGATACCACTACTACCTTAGATTTCGCACACACACATGCATAACATCGTATACGTATACAATATTTTTTTAGTTTACGATTATGGACCCACAGACTTTCAAACTGAAAAGAGGTTAATAATACATGTAGATACTTTTTTGTTCCAGGTTTGTTTTATTCTGCCCATTAAGTAGATTCTGCTTAAGAGATTTTGTATTTTTGAAGTTATACTTCTTTAGGCAAGTTATGAAAAAAATATGAGAGTGAAATTTTACGAAGCGCGCGCATGTGTGACACAAAATTCTCACGGGAGAAGTTTTTGTTAGTTTCTACATTCACAAGATGGCGGACGGGACATTTTTAATAAAAAAATATGTGTATTATTTTCGGAGCTTTCATGCATTCTGATCACGAAAATTACATCTATTTGGGAATCGAAGATGGCGGACGGGACATTTTTAATAAAATTAATATGGGTATCATTTTCGGGGTTTTCATGGATTCTGGACACAAAAAGACATCTATTTGGGAATCCAAGATAGCGGACGGGACATTTTTAATAAAATTAATATGGGTATCATTTTCGGGGTTTTCATGGATTCTAATCACGAAAATTACAACTATTTGGGAATCCAAAATGGCGGACATGACATATTTAGTAAAATTAATATCTTTAACATCATAATAATTATAATTGGTCCAATTATCATTTGGCATCGATTTATTGTGTCAACTTTTTTGAAGTTATGCCTACTTCTTTAGGCGCGTTATGAAAAACATATTAGAGTGAAATATACATAGGTACCTGTATTATGAATTGTCCATTCATTTTAAATTTTATTTATATATAAAATTTATTTATATACGTGAAACAAAAATAAATGTTATCCATGTTATCCTTTTTACCACAATAATATTTAAATAGACCCATAGACTTTCAAACTGAAAATAGTTCAAATATAACATTATTTTATACATGTACTTTTTAGGATATCATTTTACAGTATTAAATTAATTTTATAATTAAAAAATAGGTATAAATACGTAAAACTACAATTTAATTAAAGTAATAATTTGCAGCACAAATAAAAAAGAAATCTATGAAATAAAAAAAGAACCAATCCTTTTTTATTTATCAATGTTTGTTCTATTCTGCCTAATCGATTTTGTATTTATTACAACATCTTGGCAAATTTTATTTACACGTTCGATAAAGAACATAGGTATATAAATATAATAAGAATAATTAATTAATTAAATTGAGTTTCAAGCTGAAAATAGATGAAATAATTATTACATTTATGTACTTTTTTGTTCAAGATTTGTCCTATCCTGCCTAATAAATTTAGTATTTTTCACAATGTGTTTATCTTGGCGTATAAATCAATAAAACATTTACGCGTGAAATATACACTTATTAGTTATTACATACATGTATAGTTTTTTATTAATAATTATTATAAGTATGACAAAACGTAAAATATAAAAATAAATATCCGTAGGAAAAAACAAAATTGCCGATGTCATCAAGATTGAATTCAGAAAGCGGCGCGCGGGAAATTTTTCTTTCATTCTATAGTTGTGTAAATTTTGTTGAAAATCTATTAATGCGCATGTATTGAGCTATTTGTGAATTAAGAGTGATATAATTCATTTGCCATCGATTGCTTTTATGCATCAATGTGAGATCGCTTGTATTGGTAAGTTTTCAGACTTTTAGCGTTTCTCATATTTTAAATCTTTGTTTATATAGTACTTGCAAATGGTCTTACTGCAATAGGGTTCTGGTATGATTGCAATAGGATACTGTAACTGAAGCACAGACTGAAGGATTATTATTGGTACATTGCAGAAAAGTTGAGAATGTTGCGATGGATGTGTGAAGTGACAAAAGTTGACAAAATTAGATGTAATGAGTATGTGGATAAGAGGAAGTCTGAAAAGTGTTGCCCATAGACTAAAAGTGAAGGAAAATATCGGTTGGCTTGATATGTACATGTTATGCAAAGAGATTATTTGTTTGGACAAAAACATGTGAATATATTTTTATTTCTTTAAGAGACACCTTTCGCACTAAGAATAAATCTTGTATCGCGTGGGCTTTGACATACAATCAACGGACACGAAGTTCATGTACTCTAAACAATAAGTAATTCAAGGATGGCACAAGACAGTGTTGTCTTGCGTGGGTATAGAAACCACAATACTTGCGCAGTATCAGGCGACGAGCCGGCCGCTTTTTTTAAGCGCCAACGCCAACCATGCAGTCTTAAATGAATTCGAAAGAAGAGGGACGAAAAGCAAGAGGGTGTCAAAAGAAAAATGGAAAGACAGTGTGAATATGAAAGTAGAGGCACGAAAAGGAAGATCCGGCCAAGAAAAGCATTAATTGACTGTGTGTCGATAAAGAAAGGAGTAAATAATTAGATAAGAAGAAGTATGGTAGTAAACGACATACTACGCAACGGCAAGAGAATGTGTAATTAGATTTATTTTTTAATTAGTATCCAGTTTTGATCAATTATGTGTTATTTATCTTATTTTCGCTTGCTGTCTCATCAATTAATCATCAGCAAAACATGTCTCTTATTATATGCTATTGTAACAACTCACTACCATGTTTTAGCAAAATAAATGTACTTATTTGAATTGAATTACATTTTATAAAGTCTTTAAGTTAACATCTATTTCAGAGTTTTATTACTAAGAAAAGTATTTAATAGCCATTCCAGTAATTTCATAAACGTTTTTCTTTATTTGTATTGTGCGTAGAAGTCTGTGATTGTAGTTTTGACAGTACCTACAATATTATTAATGTATACATTTAACATTTTAATAAATTATGGTCGAATTTCGACCACTGGGCGACCTCTAGTTATTAAAAATAAGTGTGTAGTCGGGTGTTTTTTTCCAAGACTGTCTGCTGCTCAAAGTCCCTAATAAATTCAGGTCCGCAAGAGGATAACTATAATCCATGGCTACGACTACTCTTGCCACTAGTGACAATATATTCAAGGTTGTTTAATAACTGTTAAAGATCTTCACGACATCTGGGACCGCCGGAGACGTGCTTACCGGCCGAGGCAAGAGATAATTGGAATACGCACATAACTTCGTAACATCATCTTTGCGCGCCGTGGGCTGGAACCTAAGTGGTAATCTACCTTTCCATCGAGAACTAATCACGTCAACGTCAATGGTTCGTCGCTGCTCGGCCAATCCGAGCGATCCTTTTCATAAATCCCCTCCCGAAACGCCTCGCTATTGGCTGCCTTGCTCAACGGCGACGCAAAAGATTCGAGATGCTGAGAACGTGTCCGCCATACCGCACCGCACCGCACCGCCATATATAATTATTACCGCTTACAACCAAAGAAAACCTAACAAACCCGCTCGCGAGTGAAAGTGAAACGAATAGTGTAGTGAATCAAGCAGCTTCATCTCGAAAACACCAGGAGACTGCCCTTCTGAGAAGAAGAAGATTGCCGTGCAAGGTAAGAGGTTCCTTTCTACACCATACTTTCTCTCCCTCTCCAATCCTAGGCGACCAGAACTCGCCATCCTTTAAATACAGTCCATTTTTCCCAAATCGCCTAGGAACCTTCGGTTTCGGTGTAGCGCCGAACCATTTTTTTTTTATCCATACGAGTCGGATTCATTTATGTTTTTATACGTTATATCTCTATACCTAGGCAGTTATAGCACCTAGCTATACTCCTAGTCCATTCACATAACCGTCACATGGTTGATCCCGCCCGCATCAGTAGGTAAACTTTTATGTAGCTACCGACTTACTCAATTATTATTTCTGGAACTATCATAGTTGTCTTGTAAATCTCATATTTCGAGCAACTTTTAATTCCACAGCTCTAAAGTGTTGCCTACTTAGTCTACTTAGGTAAAATAATAGGTACATTAGATATTCTTACTTTGTTTCGGTCTCATTAGCTTATACTTACGTAAGCATGTCACAACAAAAGAAGTCACGCGTGTCGGAAGACAAAGAGATGACAATCTTAGAAGCAAAACGCAATATTTTATTTGAGCGTATTCAAAACATTTATGAGCGCTCAAAAATCGCCGCTATTTCCGATAGTAATAGGGAATCATTCCTTAGTTATTGTATGACAGTAGATAGTATTCAAACAGATTTTCATAAGTTGTTAGACGATTATAACGCAAGATTGCTTTCTATCAATCCTGATGAACAACCGTGTGACGTCGCTGTGACGTCGAGAGGACACCACCTCTCGGCCGCTTGCACCTACGCCCCCACCGCACCGCGAGCTCCTATAAATATTGAAGCGCTGGCTGCATTCGGCCCTCTTGCGGCGGCTACAGACGAGTTAAGTCACCAACATCTCCTGGACAACCGGCAGCAGGATTCTCCACATCAACCCACCCCTCGCCAAACCACGCGACCCTGTGTAAACTTTTCTTAATATCATATAAATAGTAATTTTTTTCATTAAGGTAACGCTTGCTAAATGATGTCAAAAATTAATTGGCAATTAAATCAATTTTTATTGTAACATTTAACCACGTTTTTCATTTAGACACGCCCTAGTAGGGATATCGTAACAGCACACACCCGAAAGGTTCTTTTTACGTTACAGTGGCGCCCACGGGAATATTATAGGTAGGGTTTTGTTGATAATCCGCTGCCGGTGAGTCTTTTTTTATTTTTTGTGTATGTGTGAAATCGTTCCTAAGCAGTGTGTAATTATTTTAGTGGCATTTATTGTTTCTTTTTGCTTGTTTTATTGTGGACGGGAATTCGGTGGTGTTATGCCGGCCACAATAGACATTTTCTCTTTTTGTTTTGTTGTGCTCGGAAGGTCGGGCGTGTTGAGCCGGTCACAACAGACAAATTTTGTCTAACTACGCATGGTAAGCATTTTTAAATTATAACTTTTTCTGTTACCGCGTGTGATAATTATTGTGTATCAACCGCATAAGTAACGAGTTATAATCGTTCGACTGCGGCCACGTGTCCTCTAAAGACGCGCTAAGGTCACATTCGTCGATCGCATTCTTTGTATTTTGCGATTTATGGCCTCATGTCCACTAACGACGTGCTAAGGTCACCTTGATCGTATGCTTCGCGATTAGCTTTTTTAAATGCCACTAAGGTAATTAAGTGCTACTGGTAATTATTGCTAATAATCTGCTTTGGCTGACTTATGGAACGAATTCACACCCTTCTCTTTTTCATTTCTTTCTATTTTCTACTATAACCTTCTGCTAGTGATTTTGTACGGCGATATATTTCTATATAGTCGGTATTATTTAATACTTTTACCGCCTACTACGGCGATTATCTTTTAAAATTAACTATTCTTTTCTTTCTAACTAAGAAAGTTGGATCTTTATTATACCACGTGTACCTAACATAGTTGGACTGGCTGAGAATGAACGTACCTAAGATGCTAGCGTATTATATACTAGGTATCTAGCCAGAATTCCGCGTTCATTTATTAATAAAATGTACACGTGTCACATGCAGGTTGCTCACTAACAATAATGAACGAATGTAATTATTGTCTATTTGGTATAGAAATACGAATATCATCGTAGAATTATTAGTTGTTCGTTTTGTCAAATGTTTATTTTTGGTCTTCGATTTTATCTCCTTGTTACTGCCTATCGGTATGTCATTTGCAAATGCATCTATTTATGCATTTACTGTTCATTGTGAACTCAAACATAAAATTCCTGCGTCGCAATTATTGAATTATGTTCTTTTTGTAATGTTTTGTGTCGCTAGGATTGTTCTTTCAATGTCTGGTTTCTATTGAAATATATAAAACATATAATGATAAATAAATGGTAAAATTAAGCCGCTGACGGCCGGAAAACTACTTAATTGTCAATATGTAACTTGTTTCCTTTTTACTAAATGCTATGCATCTGGTTTTACTAGACCAGTTTAAGTGCTGGTTATAGTGTGTTCTTGTGTTAACGCAAGTGTTATTATATCTAACTGAATTTATCAAACTTAATTGAATTGAAACTAACTTTAACTAAAGTGGGTATTTGCACATAAATTGAATCAATAACTTCTTTTCTTGAATAAATAAGTGCCTATTTACATATGAATCAAATAAATTATATTTATACCTCATTATATAACTAAAGTGGCTGTTTACACACAAATTAATAAATAATTTCAATACTTAAATAACTAATGTGGGTATTTCTACATAAATCAATAATTTTTATACTTTAATAACTAAAGCAAATTAATTGATTTACAAGTTAAAGATAATTAATACCATTTCGTATTTCACCGTCGTTTATTTTAAAACTAAAAGCTGAATAAAATAACTGAATCTTATTCTATTACAGCATAAATGTGTTTATAATGCTACGCTATGCTACGCTATGCTACGCTATGCTACGCTATGCTACGCTTTGCTACGCTTTGCTACGCTACGCTATGCAACGCTATGCTACGCTATGCTACGCTATGCTACGCTATGCTACGCTATGCTACGCTATGCTACGCTATGCTACGCTATGCTACGCTATGCTACGCTATGCTACGCTATGCTACGCTATGCTACGCTATGCTACGCTATGCTACGCTATGCTACGCTATGCTACGCTATGCTACGCTATGCTACGCTATGCTACGCTATGCTACGCTATGCTACGCTATGCTACGCTATGCTACGCTATGCTACGCTATGCTACGCTACGCTACGCTATGCTACGCTATGCTACGCTATGCTACGCTTTGCTACGATAGGCTACGCTATGCTATGCAATGCTACGCTATGCTATGCTACGCTATGAAATGCTATGCCATGCTATGCCACGCTATGCTATGCTACGCTATGCTACGCTATGCTACGCTATGCTACGCTATGCTACGCTATGCTACGCTATGCTACGCTATGCTACGCTATGCTAAGCTATGCTATGCTATGCCACGCTATGCTACGCTATGCTACGCTATGCTACGCTATGCTACGCTATGCTACGCTATGCTACGCTATGCTACGCTATGCTACGCTATGCTACGCTATGCTACGCTATGCTACGCTATGCTACGCTATGCTACGCTATGCTACGCTATGCTATGCTTTGCTACGCTATGCTACGCTATGCCACGCTATGCTACGCTATGCTACGCTATGCTACGCTAATCTACGCTATGCTACGCTATGCTACGCTTGGCTACGCTATGCTACGAAATGTTACGCTATGCTATGCTACGCTATGCTACGCTATGCTACGCTATGCTACGCTATGCTACGCTATGCTACGCTATGCTACGCTATGCTACGCTATGCTACGCTATGCTACGCTATGCTACGCTATGCTACGCTATGCTAAGCTATGATATGCTATGCCCTGCTATGCCATGCTATGCTATGCTATGCTACGCTATGCTACGCTATGCTACGCTATGCTACGCTATGCTACGCTATGCTACGCTATGCTACGCTATGCTACGCTATGCTACGCTATGCTACGCTATGCTACGCCCTGCTACGCTATGCTATGCTATGCTATGCTACGCTATGCTATGCTATGTTACGCTATGTTACGCTACGCTACACTATACTATACTACACTTCTGCTTTGAATATGGATGACATTGCCTGTAGTGTCATATCCGCTCCGCTAGCAATTTCGCTTTGTGAAGAGCTTATTCAGCTTTTCAAGCGAGGCCAAATTGATCTTGTCAAATGGACAAGCAACTCTAAGGAGGTTCTCGCACGCATACCAGATTCTCATAAAGCTTCTCCAGACATTGAGTTTGAGAAGTCTGTACCGCATAAAGTTCTCGGTTTAGGCTGGGACAAATCCTGTGATAGTTTTCGGTTTGACGTCGCACCGCCAGATGATGAGTGCACCAAACGCACTATGCTGTCCACAGTGGCTCGACTATGGGACATAATGGGTTTTATGGCTACCACAATATTGTACGCCAAGCTCTTGATCAAAGAGCTTTGGCTATCAAAGTGTGAGTGGGATGAAACACCCCCTGACCATATTGTCACCGCTTGGGGCCAGTTTTGTATTGAGCTTACCGCGCTCAATCAAATTACTACTCCGCGTCATCTTGGGTTGGTAGATGGATGTACCATCAACTTAATAGGTTTCGCTGACACCACAGCGAGCGTGCTTACGGCGGAGTCGTATATCTGCAAGTCCGCATTGGTTCTAACTACTCGGTGCAGTTAGTTTGTGCCAAGTCTAAGGTCTCGCCTGTTAAAACCATTTCGGTTGCGAGACTGGAGTTGTGCGCGGCCCTTCTGCTGTCTCAGTTGCTCCGCAAGGTTCAAGACACAGTTTTGCCCCACTTCCCTATTAATAAAATATACGCATTTTCTGACTCCAAAGTAGTGCTCGCTTAGATTTATTTATCTCCTCACCGCTGGCAGACTTTTGTCGCCAACCGCGTTAGTAAATTGATTGAACTTGTTCCCGCTACTTGTTTCAATCACGTCGCGGGCTATCTTACTCGTTTTTAGGAAGAACTTTCCATAAATCATATTGACTGGAAGTTTACTCCACCAGCATCACCACATTTCGGTGGATGTTGGGAAAGCATGGACAAAGTAATTAAAACGCATCTCTTCAAAGTTATAGGTCAACAGATCCTCTCTTACGAAGAGCTTTTGGCCGTCCTTGCACAAGTCGAGACACTGATCAACTCGCGTCCGCTCACGGCATTGAGTAGTGACCCTGCAGAGCCATCCGCGTTAAGCCCTGCACATTTTCCGAACACAGTGCCATTATCGTCATTTCCGGCTCCTGAAGCAGACTCTTCAAGCTTGCTCCAGAGACATACTCTGCTGGATAAACTTGTGCAGTCGTTCTGGCGGCGCTGGCGTGCGGAATATCTACACCAGTTTCAGGCTAGATCCAAGTGGAATAGTCCTGCATCCCCTATACAGGAGGGTATGTTGGTCGTCATAATACATGATAATGCTCCGCAGCTTTCATGGCCGTTAGCCATCGTTGAGAAACTGCATACTTCCAAGGACGGTACAACCCGCGTTGTTACCGTGAAAACCGCGAAGGGCAGCTACGTGCGCCCTGTTGTACGTCTCTGTCCGCTTCCAACTCAGTGAGATCTAGCCTGAAGTTGGATCTACCTCTTAGTTTCAGTATTTAGTTAGTAGTTTTCGCTGTTATTGCGTTTGTAGTTTTCGCTAAAGTTCATTTAGATTCTTTTAATTATCATATCGCTGTCTAAGCCTATTGATGGGTTATGCGGTAGTACACCCAACATAGCTAAGTTCAATTCTATTTCTTTTAAAGGCAACCCTTTAGGGCCAGGGAGATATGGTAGTGCCATCTACCTTTCCATCGAGAACTAATCACGTCAACGTCAATGGTTCGTCGCTGCTCGGCCAATCCGAGCGATCCTTTTCATAAATCCCCTCCCGAAATGCCTCGCTGTTGGCCGCCTTGCTCAAGGGCGACGCAGAAGATTCGAGACGCTGAGAACGTGTCCGCCATACCGCACCGCACCGCACCGCCCTATATAATTATTACCGCTTACAACCAAAGAAAACCTAACAAACCCGCTCGCGCGTGAAAGTGAAACGAATAGTGTAGTGAATCAAGCAGTTTCATCTCGAAAACACCAGGAGACTGCCCTTCTGAGAAGAAGAAGATTACCGTGCAAGGTAAGAGGTTCCTTTCTACACCATACTTTCTCTCCCTCTCCAATCCTAGGCGACCAGAACTCGCCATCCTTTAAATACAGTCCATTTTTCCCAAATCGCCTAGGAACCTTCGGTTTCGGTGTAACGCCGAACCACTAAGACACCCTGTCTAGTAGTCTGTTGATCTTGCCACTATGCTAAGGCTACCTTATAAAATTATAAATTTCAATACATTTACATTCCAATTTAACATTGCTTACTGCAAAGGAATAAATATTAGAAACAAACTTTAATAATTGTTTACGAATGGTGTCACTTACTATAGTTATTTATGCCTGTATAATCATTATCTCCCATGAAGCACCAGTGTCAATAGTGTCATTATCAAATTACATTAGAGGACAACGTTTAAGTACCTTGTATATCCAAAATACAATCATCTGAAATATACACCACCTACGACTACATGTGTTAAATTTAACTAAACAACTCGATTCGGTAAAATTTAATAAAGCTAAAACGGTATCGAACATACGTGGTATTATTCATCATATCAGCCTTAATAGTCCACTGCTGGACTAGGCCTCTCCTTTGAAAGGAGGAATTGGCCTAGTATACCACGCTGGCCAAACGGGTTGGTATAGGGTTTATATCAAGTTTTCCTTCTCTTGCAGTGTTGTTCTCTGCATAATATGCTCCCTCTGTCAGCTCTTACGACACCCATGGGATGATATGGGGTGGTGACATTTCGTATTCTTAATCCGCCACCACACGGTGGTATTATTAATGCACATAAATGTAAAAACTAGCGGGTATAGCAAAAGCCCTGAAATAGGTTCGGGAAACCCATCAAGAATTATTGTACGAGTACTTACGTAGGGGAGTCAAATTTATCACAATTTCCACTTTCCTTTATTTGTAAGAGGGAAGAGGGACGATTACTGTGTTTTTTCATTCACTTTGCTTACGTGGTAAAATATTTTTTTCCCTGAAATGTCCTACTACACGTAGTACCATACTACGTTCCCTTTCGTTGGGATGTCATCGTATTGAGGGCATGGCGACAAACTCGGGTCCTGTTGCGATACATTAAATTTGTTGAAAGGCAACAATGTTGTCCGAAATACTTGTAATATACAAGCACTTACGCACAAATACTTGATTTTTTTATCAGAAACGAGCCTATGCTGCTGAGTAGACTTTTAGATTCCTATATAAAAATTGGCGACGAGACAAATGAAAAAAATAGATACATTTCTTAAACAAACATATTATATAAAATATAGACACAGAAAATCATTGTGCTTTTAATACAAAAAACAAGCTACACTGGATTTTGTTCAGATTGCTGAACAAAATCCAGTCTAGACCAAACTTTTTTTTTTGTAGTAATAGGCGGCAAACAAGCAGACGGATCGCCTGATGGTAAGCAATTACCGTCGCCCCTGGACACAAGCAACACCACAGGAGTCACTAGCACTCGCAGATGCAGGCTACGATAACTGCGCCTCCCACGATCCAGAATGAAATATTGTTGTGTACGACATCCATCGCGCGGGCGACGCGCAGGCGAGGACGGCACTCGCACATCTATAATGATCCGCGCAGGGCCAAAACGCAGTGTACGGCGTCTAAGACGGTATTGTTAGCGACAGCGCAAGTTATCGTGTATGATGTTAATGGGTCGCCGCACATGGTACATTGTCTACTTGATAGCGCGTCTCAAACCAAGCTAATAACATTGGAATGTTTCAAACGCCTCGGATTGTGGAATAACTTTAGAAATACAGGTTTAGTGGTCAAAGGAATCGGCGGGTCAGAAAAACATTGCAAGAGTTCCGTAGATGTTAAAATACATTCGCGTTTTGATAGGGATATTAATTTTAACATTTCTTCGCTTATCGTGGAGCGTATCACGGACGCATTGCCGAACGCTAATGTAGACGTAGCATCACTCACTCACCTCGAGTCATTGCCGCTAGCAGACGCGGAGTTTGCGAATCCGGCAGGCATTGATCTTTTGATCGGAGCCTCAGTATTTCCGCACTTGCTACTGACTAAAATAGTACGTAGTGAGCGATATAATTTACCGCCCGCTATTGAGACGGTATTTGGGTATGTGATTATGGGCACCGTACCTGCGTTACATACTTCTCATTGTATTACGTCTTGTTGTTGTTCTGTTCTTCAAGAGATCAAGGTGGGTGCTAAAACTGTGTGTAAGATAAAGGACTAATTAGCTATGCTATGCTATGCTATGCTATGCCACGCTACGCTATGCTATACTATACTATGCTATGCTATGCTATGCTATGCTATGCTATGCTACGCTACGCTATGCTATGCTATGCTATGCTACGCTATGCTATGCTATGCCATGCTATGCTATACTATGCTACGCTATGCTACACTATGCTTCATTATGCTACGCTATGCCATGCTATGCTATGCTATGCTATGCTACGCTATGCTACGCTATGCTACGCTATGCTACGCTATGCTACGCTATGCTACGCTATGCTACGCTATGCTACGCTATGCTACGCTATGCTACGCTATGCTACGCTATGCTACGCTATGCTACGCTATGCTACGCTATGCTACGCTATGCTACGCTATGCTACGCTATGCTACGCTATGCTACGCTATGCTACGCTATGCTACGCTATGCTACGCTATGCTAAGCTATGCTACGCTATGCTACGCTATGCTACGCTATGCTACGCTATGCTACGCTATGCTACGCTATGCTACGCTATGCTACGCTATGCTTCGCTATGCTTCGCTATGCTACGCTATGCTACGCTATGCTACGCTATGCTACGCTATGCTACGCTATGCTACGCTATGCTACGCTATGCTACGCTATGCTACGCTATGCTACGCTATGCTACGCTATGCTACGCTATGCTACGCTATGCTACGCTATGCTACGCTATGCTACGCTATGCTACGCTATGCTACGCTATGCTACGCTATGCTACGCTATGCTACGCTATGCTACGCTACGCTATGCTACGCTATGCTACGATAGGCTACGCTATGCTACGCAATGCTACGCTATGCTATGCTATGCTATGCTACGCTATGCTACGCTATGCTACGCTATGCTACGCTATGCTACGCTATGCTACGCTATGCTACGCTATGCTACGCTATGCTACGCTATGCTACGCTATGCTACGCCCTGCTACGCTATGCTATGCTATGCTATGCTACGCTATGCTATGCTACGCTATGTTACGCTACGCTATACTATACTACACTTCTGCTTTGAATATGGATGACATTGCCTGTAGTGTCATATCCGCTCCGCTAGCAATTTCGCTTTGTGAAGAGCTTATGCAGCTTTTCAAGCGAGGCCAAATTGATCTTGTCAAATGGACAAGCAACTCTAAGGAGGTTCTCGTACGCATACCAGATTCTCATAAAGCTTCTCCAGACATTGAGTTTGAGAAGTTTGTACCGCATAAAGTTCTCGGTTTAGGCTGGGACAAATCCTGTGATAGTTTTCGGTTTGACGTCTCACCGCCAGATGATGAGTGCACCAAACGCACTATGCTGTCCACAGTGGCTCGACTATGGGACATAATGGGTTTTATGGCTACCACAATATTGTACGCCAAGCTCTTGATCAAAGAGCTTTGGCTATCAAAGTGTGAGTGGGATGAAACACCCCCTGACCATATTGTCACCGCTTGGGGCCAGTTTTGTATTGAGCTTACCGCGCTCAATCAAATTACTACTCCGCGTCATCTTGGGTTGGTAGATGGATGTACCATCAACTTAATAGGTTTCGCTGACACCACAGCGAGCGTGCTTACGGCGGAGTCGTATATCTGCAAGTCCGCATTGGTTCTAACTACTCGGTGCAGTTAGTTTGTGCCAAGTCTAAGGTCTCGCCTGTTAAAACCATTTCGGTTGCGAGACTGGAGTTGTGCGCGGCCCTTCTGCTGTCTCAGTTGCTCCGCAAGGTTCAAGACACAGTTTTGCCCCACTTCCCTATTATTAAAATATACGCATTTTCTGACTCCAAAGTAGTGCTCGCTTAGATTTATTCATCTCCTCACCGCTGGCAGACTTTTGTCGCCAACCGCGTTAGTAAATTGATTGAACTTGTTCCCGCTACTTGTTTCAATCACGTCGCGGGCTATCTTACTCGTCTTCAGGAAGAACTTTCAAAAAAAAAAATCATATTGACTGGAAGTTTACTCCACCAGCATCACCACATTTCGGTGGATGTTGGGAAAGCATGGACAAAGTAATTAAAACGCATCTCTTCAAAGTTATAGGTCAACAGATCCTCTCTTACGAAGAGCTTTTGGCCGTCCTTGCACAAGTCGAGACACTGATCAACTCGCGTCCGCTCACGGCATTGAGTAGTGACCCTGCAGAGCCATCCGCGTTAAGCCCTGCACATTTTCCGAACACAGTGCCATTATCGTCATTTCCGGCTCCTGAAGCAGACTCTTCAAGCTTGCTCCAGAGACATACTCTGCTGGATAAACTTGTGCAGTCGTTCTGGTGGCGCTGGCGTGCGGAATATCTACACCAGTTTCAGGCTAGATCCAAGTGGAATAGTCCTGCATCCCCTATACAGGAGGGTACGTTGGTCGTCATAATACATGATAATGTTCCGCCGCTTTCGTGGCCGTTGGCCATCGTAGAGAAACTGCATACTTCCAAGGACGGTTCAACCCGTGTTGTTACCGTGAAAACCGCGAAGGGGAGCTACGTGCGCCCTGTTGTACGTCTCTGTCCGCTTCCAACTCAGTGAGATCTAGCCTGAAGTTGGATCTACCTCTTAGTTTAAGTATTTAGTTAGTAGTTTTCGCTGTTATTGCGTTTGTAGTTTTCGCTAAAGTTCATTTAGATTCTTTTTATTATCATATCGCTGTCTTAGCCTATTGATGGGTTATGCGGTAGTACACCCAACATAGCTAAGTTCAATTCTATTTCTTTTAAAGGCAACCCTTTAGGGCCGGGGAGATATGGTAGTGCCATCTACCTTTCCATCGAGAACTAATCACGTCAACGTCAATGGTTCGTCGCTGCTCGGCATATCCGAGCGATCCTTTTCATAAATCCCCTCCCGAAACGCCTCGCTGTTGGCCGCCTTGCTCAAGGGTGACGCAGAAGATTCGAGACGCTGAGAACGTGTCCGCCATACCGCATCGCACCGCACCGCCCTATATAATTATTACCACTTACAACCAAAGAAAACCTCACAAACCCGCTCGCGAGTGAAAGTGAAACGAATAGTGTAGTGAATCAAGCAGCTTCATCTCGAAAACACCAGGAGACTGAGAAGAAGAAGATTGCCGTGCAAGGTAAGAGGTTCCTTTCTACACCACACTTTCTCTCCCTCTCCAATCCTAGGTGACCAGAACTCGCCATCCTTTAAATACAGTCCATTTTTCCCAAATCGCCTAGGAACCTTCGGTTTCGGTGTAACGCCGAACCACTAAGACACCCTGTCTAGTAGTCTGTTGATCTTGCCACTATGCTATCGCTACCTTATAAAATTATAAATTTCAATACATTCACATTCCAATTTAACATTGCTTACTGCAAAGGAATAAATATTAGAAACAAACTTTAATAATTGTTTTCGAATGGTGTCACTTACTATAGTTATTTATGCCTGTATAATCATTATCTCCCATGAAGCACCAGTGTCAATAGTGTCATTATCAAATTACATTAGAGGACAACGTTGAAGTACCTTGTATATCCAAAATCCAATCATCTGAAATATACACCACCTACGACTACATGTGTTAAATTTAACTAAACAACTCGATTCGGTAAAATTTAATAAAGCTAAAACGGTATCGAACATACGTGGTATTATTCATCATATCAGCCTTAATAGTCCACTGCTGGACTAGGCCTCTCCTTTGAAAGGAGGAATTGGCCTAGTATACCACGCTGGCCAAACGGGTTGGTATAGGGTTTATATCAAGTTTTCCTTCTCTTGCAGTGTTGTTCTCTGCATAATATGCTCCCTCTGTCGGCTCTTACGACACCCATGGGATGATATGGGGTGGTGACATTTCGTATTCTTAATCCGCCACCACACAGTGGTATTATTAATGCACATAAATGTAGAAACTAGCGGGTATAGCAAAAGCCCTGAAATAGGTTCGGGAAACCCATCAAGAATTATTGTACGAGTACTTACGTAGGGGAGTCAAATTTATCACAATTTCCACTTTCCTTTATTTGTAAGAGGGAAGAGGGACGATTACTGTGTTTTTTCATTCACTTTGCTTACGTGGTAAAATATTTTTTTCCCTGAAATGTCCTACTACACGTAGTACCATACTACGTTTAGTGGATACCGAAATCCTTTTTACTACCCCAACCGCGACGGGGACGGCGAAAGCTGTTCCCGCCGCCACAACCAAAACCATACAGATGGTCGACGCCGTGGCCCCGGCTGCAGGTGTCAAACCATCCCCCAAGGACGTGACTTCAGCGCTGGCTAACGCTAGTACTGGTCCCGTCCTTACAATCGTCAGCCCGTTTGAGATCAAGCGGGAAGATGACTCCTCCTTCGCGGGCTGGCAAGTGGTGAGTCACCGTAAGGGTAAGGGTAAGGGCAAGACCACCGGTCCTGTCCAACGCACGCCCACCACACAACCGAGTGGCCCCGCTGCTACCAGTTCCACGAAGAAAAAGAGGAACAACAAAAGCAAGAGACAGCGCATGGCAATTAGGCGGAAGGCTGAACAAGCCGCTGCTACTGCCGGTGCTGCCTCCACTAAAACAGCTGAGCAGGTTGCCGTCGCAGGTCCCAGCAATGTGACCAGCGCGCAGCCCACGCTCAGTAGCGAGGGGTGCACGAAGGCCGGAGGCAGTACGGGGAAGCCGCCTGCCGCCAAGCGGCGGGCTGGCCACCCTGGACGGCATCCAGCCCCAGCACCACCGGGAAACGCGGCAGGTAAAACTGCCGAAAACAAGGAAAGAGGAGAGGCCAAACGTGCTCTCAACGAGACCAGCTCGCCTCGAGGGGAGCACAAGAAGCCCCGCCTCGACTCCTCCAGGATACAAGGTAAGTCCTACGCACAGGCCTCCAAGGCGTCCCTGGGTGTTGCAGTAACATGCAAACGCACAGGGAACTTGCCGAAGGAGTTGGTGGACCAGGTACTCCGGGAGCTCCAAAAGAAGATCCTGAGTGATGCCTGGTCGACCAAAACCCCTAAACGCCCCGCTCCAGCGTTCACCGGGAAACCCGTGCACGCGGACGGGGTCCTCAAACTTTGGTGCGCCGACGAGGCAACGCGTACCTGGCTGACGGAGGCAGTCTCTCTCCTGGTCCCACCACCGGGCTTCGAACTGGAGGTCAGGGGCCAGGAAGAGACCCCGAAGAGAGTGCGGTGCGGCATTGTCGTACCCGACGAACAGGGGGTCTTGGACGACGTGCGCGACGTGGGTCGCGCTCTGGAGTTTCAGAACCCCTGGTTGGAGGTTGACAAATGGTCGATGCTGCACTCTGAAAGGCAGTCGGGTGGGTGGTTCCTAGTAGTGGGCGTCCCAGTAGAACAGGTCCCGATCCTGATGAAGAACGAGCGCCGCCTCGCGTTGGGGGTAGGTGCCGTCTACGTCAGGTTCCGGGACCACTCAGGTAAGTTTGTCGACCATCCTCCGGACGACAACTCCACACGAGTCAAGCAGGACTCAAACACCAAGCCAGGGTGCGACGCAGAACCCGGCCCGTCAGAGCCGGCCGCGTCTGGCTCGGGGGCTGGCCCGTCAGCCGAGGGTAACTCGGAAGATGAGAGCCTGCTCCTGAGCCCGGTGCGGCGGGACGACGGGGTGGAGGCTGGCGACATCCTGGCCGGCCTAACGCAGCTGACGGTCGGGGAGGTGGGGACATCATCCAAAGATGAACCCTCTGCCTAGTGACGTCAGTTGCCTCCAAATCAACCTCCATCACAGCCAAACGGCCACTGCGCAACTGCGCAAATGGATGGAGGTCCAACAATCAGCCATCGTGCTCATCCAGGAACCTTGGATAAGGGGTGGCCTCATCAGAGGCCTCTCCAGCCTGGGAGGTAAGATTTATTCTTCAACTGACCACACACATCCAAGAACCTGCATACTGACAACTAAAAACATCAGAGCCCAAGTTCTAACGGAGTTCTGTTCCAGAGACATCACAGCGATACAAATTGAAATAACACAGCAGCCAAGGAGTATAGCGGTTGTTTTCGCATCGGTCTACATGCCCGAGGCCGAAGACCCGCCACCGTTCGACCTCACGCGTCTGGTTAACCAGTGCGAGAGAACCAAAACGGAGGTCGTAATAGGAACGGACTCCAATGCCCACCACCAAATGTGGGGCATGAACTGCAATAACAACAGAGGTAAATCACTGGTTGAATACCTATTCACCACTAATCTTACCCTATTAAACACAGGTACGGAGCCCACCTTCGTCACAAGACGTAGTCAGACAATTATCGACTTAACTCTCGCAACAGAAGGAGCGGCTGAACGCATCAAGGGATGGCACGTCTCGAAAGAGGCATCGTGCTCAGACCACAGATGGATCAGCTTCTCTATGGAAGTCGTTATACAACCTACACAGCCACGCAGGAAACCACACAACACTGACAAAGCAAAGTATGTCCAATTACTTAAAGAGAAACTTACCCTTACTGCTATGCCGACGGTACTGGGTGACAATGAACAGATCGACGAGCAGGTATGTACACTGACGCAGTCGATGCTAGACAGCTACCACGCAGCATGCCCAGAAACCACTCTACCCTCAACCCCAGGTAAACAACCCTGGTGGGGCGCTGAGCTTGAATGCAAGCGCAAGAAGGTAAGAAGGGCCCTTAACAGGGCAATGAACACAAGCGCGGACGCAGATTGGGACGCTTATAAAGCGGCCAAATCAAGCTACAAGAAATGCCTCAGATTCAGACGCACCATGGGATGGCGGAAATTCTGTGGGAGCATTGAATCTTGCCAACAAGCAAACCGGGTAAGGAAACTACTGGCTCAGCAACCGTTGGTTGCACCAGGTACTCTCCGTAAACCGGATAACACATACACCACATCGGAGGAGGAGACAAGACGCGTCCTACTAGAAACACACTTCCCAGGCTGCGTCCTCACCCCGGTAATAACGTGGCACGATACACCAACAGTGGCGACCGAACACGAGTGGAGACACGCAAACACCGTGGTCACAGAAGAAAAACTCCGATGGGCCATCGATAGCTTCCATCCCTTCAAAGCAGCCGGACTGGACGGCATCTTCCCTGGGTTATTACAATGGGGGGGTGAACCGGTCCGCAAAAGACTTCTGGCAATCATGAGGGCTAGCCTGGCCCTTAGATATGTACCGAAGAATTAGAGGGAAGTCAAACTAATTTTCATACCAAAACCAGGCAAAACAGACTACACAAATGCAAAGTCCTTCAGACCAATAAGCCTGACCTCCTTCATGCTTAAAGCCTTGGAAAGGCTATGCGAGAGGGAATTAAGAAGTGGGGCACTTAAACACCTACCCCTACATGCCAATCAACATGCATACAGCTCAGGGAAATCGACGGAATCGGCCTTACATCAGGTCGTGAACCAGATAGAAGCTGCTATACAACAAAAAAGCATCTGTCTGGGCACCTTCATTGACATAGAAGGAGCCTTTGACAAGACGAACTTCTCCAGTATAAGCAACGCCCTAGCCAGACATGGTGTGGATCAGATGCTCATACAGTGGATCCAAAACATGCTCAGCAAAAGAGTAGTGCGCCTGCACGGCGACTCCCAGACAGCCTTGATAACTAAAGGTTGCCCGCAGGGCGGTGTACTCTCCCCGCTATTGTGGAACTTAGTCATCAATGAACTCATAGACAAACTCAACGCGAGATATTTTTACACAATAGGATATGCAGATGATCTGACCATTCTCACCTCAGGTAAGGTAACTAGTACAGTGTACGACCTTACTCAACAGGCTCTACGCATAGTAGAGTGGTGGTGTAATGAGTACGAATTATCAGTAAACCCGAACAAGACCGAACTAGTTATGTTCACACACAAACGCGCGCTGGGTACTTACCGACTGCCCAGGCTATTCAACACAGAGCTCAAGCTGTCCACCGAGGTAAAGTACCTGGGAGTCACTCTTGACAGCAAATTGACATGGAACAGCCACATGGAAAATAAGCTCAATAAAGCCAGCATCGTCTTCTGGCAGTGCAAGAAGATGATAGGTAAACGATGGGGCCTATCCCCCAAAATTGTCTTATGGCTCTATAAGACAATAATACGGCCGATGATAAGCTACGGCGCAGTAGTGTGGTGGCCTCGGACCAACTTAACAACGGCCGCCAACAAGCTTCAAAAGCTTCAAAGACTTGCATGCCTAGCGGCCACGGGCTGCATGAAAACTACACCTACAGCGGCACTCGAAGTGTTGCTGGACTTGCCTCCATTGCACCTGTTCATACAACAGGAAGCAACGATGTCGGCGATCCGGTTAAGAGCACTGAAGCTCTGGAAAGACACTAACACACTGCACACTAGCAACTTAAACACACTCTTTAAAGAAGTTCCTCTCACACAAGCCATTGGCGACCGAATACCGAAACAATTTGTTTTCGATAAGAAATACAAAATCCAACTGTACGAGGATCTACACGAGGGAGCGGTTGGCCACAACGAGCTCACGATCTTCACAGATGGGTCTAAGACGGATACAGGTACGGGTTCAGGAGTATTCTCCGAGGACCTTAACATCAACATCGCAGCACCGCTGGGAGCCTACAACACGGTCTACCAGGCCGAATGTTTTGGCATAATCCTAGCTGCCACAGCAATCATGGCACGTGAGGTAAGGGAACGATCCATTAGGATCCTCTCAGATAGTAAGGCTGTCCTCTCAGCCCTCAAAAGCCATACTATCACCTCGGCACTCACGCTTGAATGCCACCAGAAACTAACAGAGGTAGGTAAACAAAACAAATTAACACTGCAATGGATCAAGGGCCACAGTGGCTCAAGAGGGAATGACGCAGCCGACGTACTTGCCAGAAGAGGGGCCACTTTAGAGGTGGTGGGACCCGAGCCCATTATTCCCCTCCCTTCTGGTTTCTATCGCAACCTGGTAAGGAATAGGACCAGGACCCAACACAACCAGTCCTGGATTGGTATTGAAACATGTAGGCAGGCCAAGGAGGCTCTTCCCGCAGTAGACGGTAAGATAGCCAAACAAATCCTCCGGCTGTCCAAACAACAACTGCGGACAGTCACGGCCGCCTACACAGGACACGGATTCTTTAATAAACACCTATTTACTATAGGTATCACCGACAGCCCGCTGTGCAGGGCCTGTATGGCAGCGGACGAGACGGCAGCCCACCTGCTCCTCGACTGCCCTGAGGTCGCACAGTACAGGCAGCAGTACCTGACGAGATACAGCACCCTGAGGGAGGCAGTGGGCCACATCAAGAGTCTGCTGGCCTTCCTCGAAGAGCTGGGGTGGCTCGAATGAAGACACCATTCCCACCTGCACGCAAAATACACGCCAAGACGTGGAGTTGCGGAAACAGCCCGTGCCATCAAGTATCAACCATACTACGTTCCCTTTCGTTGGGATGTCATCATATTGAGGGCATGGCGAGTCGAAATTGGTGCTATTGACAAACTCAGGTCCTGTTGCGATACATTAAATTTGTTGAAAGGCAACAATGTTGTCCGACATACTTGTAATATACAAGTACTTACGCACAAATACTTGATTTTTTATCAGAAACGAGCCTATGCTGCTGAGTAGACTTTTAGATTCCTATATAAAAATTGGCGACGAGACAAATGAAAAAAATAGATACATTTCTTAAACAAACATATTATATAAAATATAGACACAGAAAATCATTGTGCTTTTAATACAAACAACACAAGCTACACTGGATTTTGTTCAGATTGCTGAACAAAATCCAGTCTAGACCAAACTTTTTTTTTTGTATTAATAGGCGGCAAACGAGCAGACGGATCGCCTGATGGTAAGCAATTACCGCCGCCCCTGGACACAAGCAACACCACAGGAGTCACAAGTGCGTTGCCGCCCCTTGGGGTTGGGAAAAGGTATAGGATGAGGAGTGGGACGAGGGAGAAGGAATAGGGGATCGGGCCTCCGGCACTCTCACTCACCGAACGAAACGCAACAGTTTAGGTACTGTTACTTTACGTCGACTTTCTGTGAGAGGGTAGTACTTCCCCGGTCAAACCGGCCCATTCATGCTGAAATCAGCAAGTGTGTTACCTGTGAAAAACCTACCAGGCATCGATATCGACATTGTTAAATATAAGGACGAAAATAGCTAAATGAGGAAAATGAGTATGATCTCACTATTATTAAATCATTATTTAGTTTTCAAATATAAATACAAAACTCTATAAAGTATGATGAAAAATTCAAACCACACTTATATCGTTTAATCAGTCTTTGCTCTTTATAATCAGTATCACCGCCCGAAGTGAAGAAAGTTATAGACAGGAACACCGCTCTCAAGAATCAATTGACTGAGCTGCATAACCAGCACATGGACCTATTGGATCGACACAACCTACTTCAACAAGTAGTTGCCTCATTTCAAGAATGCAGTGACACACATGAGTCGGCATTACAGCGAATAGTAAATCTTGAAATTGAATTAGGCGAGGCTCATAAGACTATCTGCACATATGAGTCCTCTAAAGCTAGGGAGCAGGCTAATGACACCCAGTGCTTGTATGATGAGTTGGTAGGCTGTTCGTCCAAGTCTATGTGTGAATCAGGGCAAACAATTGACTTGACTGGTGATGATACCATTACGCAATATCCATTGTTTTTAAGTAGGAGAAAACTGAAGAAGTATATTAAAATTAAAAAAATGACTAAAAGGTACCAATCTGCCTTGAAACTATATAACTCAATCAAAAGTAATGTTAACCTTCGTAGGGACCGCTATAGATTAATTAGACAAATGAGCTTATATACTGACGAAATGGAGAAAAACAAGAATATCTATGAATTAAATATACAACGCTTGGAAAATGGTATGCTAGAAAAGGAAAATTTAATTACCGACATCTTTGCTAGGTATCAAATGTCACAAAACCAACTAAGTGTGCGCTTACAGGAGGCCACTGAGCTGGTGGAATTAGTGAAATGCAATGCTGAAAGATATGAGTCCCTTACCAATAATTCTGCATGTAATTGTGCTCACTTAGATCGGTGCACTGACCCTCAGCCTGTTGTACCGTTACCTGAGCTAGTTCAGATCAATGAGAGCTCTAATATGATGCCTACTCAGACATTAGTATTTAGTGATAGATTAGGTGTATGATTAGCTCCTTTCCCGAGTAGAACAAATTTCACTAATATTTGTTATTCAAATTTAAACTATACTATGATTATTAAAAAATTGCAAACAGCTCTCTAATTAATAATAAACCCATAGTAGTGTTATTAATAGGAAATAGTGTAGGTCTCCACAAAAGGGACATTGTTGATGGTATTAACACCTTATTAAAATTAAATATTTATAAATTTTTTTTATGTGCATTACCATATAGTGACCCATTTTCTGAAAATCAAAATAGACATTTATAGATAACTCTAATACAATTATTCACACATTGACTTGTCGTCATAGTGACGAATTATTATACTTTATTACATTTCTTCCCAAAAAACACAGACATGATATTGCTACATTGTTAGCTTATAATATTAATGCAGTCATAGATAGTATGACAAAGCTTAGTTTAGGTGACGAATCAGCATTGCTTAGTTGTTCTAACAATGCTGTGACAACTTCTTTAAACTTCTAGAACCGACAATAGAGAAGCATTTACATGACATTATACTATATCATCAGAATATTAATAGCTTTTCTAGCAAGATATTAGACAAAGAACTTTTAGTGGATAAATATCATATTGACATCTTATGTCTTTGCAAAACATGGCTAAAGCCAGACAGAATGCAGTTTAGTATAAGTAATTTTTTAGTTGCCAGTGAGTTCAATCGTCTCTCAGCTGTTGGAGGAGGAACAATAATTCTCTGTAGGAATAGTCTAAAATTTAAGGAAAGAAAGGATATTAGCTTATTATCCATTGATCGCTTATGTGAGGTAGCATGTGCAGAAATAGAAAATCATATTATATTATGTGTGTACAGACCACCTGGGTCCAAATTTTCTTCTTTATTACAGCCTTGGAAGAAGTCTTGGGGAAAATTTTTAAGAGTGATAAATTTGTTTTTGTCTGTGGAGATTATAATGTAGATATTTCAGTTGATACACCTGATAAGCACAAATTGTTAGCATTATTTAGCTCTTTCAATTTAAGTCCTCTAATAAATCAACCCACTAGGATTACCCCCACTTGCAGTACATGTTTAGATAACATTTTTACAAATCGTGACACAAATCTCGTTACCTTATTAAGTGGTGTTAAGTCAGACCACTTGGGTCAACTAACTAGTTTTAAAGTTCATAAAGGGTCTCAGAGTACAAAATCAATTAAGACTAGGCTACTTACGAAAAATAAAATGAAATTGCTTCATGATAAGATAGAGGATCATTTATCTGTAACTAAATTTACCTCCAAAGATCCTAACATAAATTACAATAAGTTGTTTAGCCTGATATGTAAAGAATTTAATAAAACTTGTCCCATCAGGAATGTTAAATTAAATTATAGGTGCTGTTTTAATGAATGGGCTATAAGGGGCATAAGTAAAAGTAGGGATATCTTATATAATTTATATTATGGAAGGTCATTTACATCCGATCCTTCATTTCACAATCATGTCAGAAACTATTCAAAAGTTTTTAAAAGGGTTTGTAAAGTTGCAAAATCGAAATTAATAAACAACAAGGTAAGTAAAGCCAGTAATAAGATAAAAGCCGCGTGGAAGATAATTAACACAGAAACAGGACGAACTAGGAACCGAGATACTGATTTTATTCTAATGGCTGAAAGTAAGCTAATATCGGACAAGGTTGAGGTTGCTGAAACATTTGAACGTTTTTTTGTGAACATTCCAATTGAAGTGACTCACTCACTAAACTCGTCGTCTTCATTGGCAGAAACATTTCTCAAATAATATTTTGTTAAAGACATCTCTTGCTTTGAATTTACACACGTCACTGACTATACAATTCGGAATGCTTTTAAAAATTTAAACATTAAGAATACTGAAGACTTATGGGGCATTTCTGTAAAGGCACTTAGTTCTATTATTGACCAGATAGCTCCTACTCTTGCAGATATATTCAATTAATGTGTAGACATAGGCACCTTCCCTGATCTGATGAAGCAAAGTAAAGTTATTCCAGTTTTTAAAACAGGTGATAAACAGAATCCCTCAAACTACAGACCGATTTCAGTTCTACCATCCTTGAGTAAGGTCTTCGAAAAAATCATGCTTGACCAAATGATGTCTCATTTTAATAAAAACGAGGTTTTACACGATCAGCAATTCGGTTTCACGAGAGGTAGATCGACTGCAGATGCAGGTGCAAAATTAATTGCTAACATATTGGAAGCATGGGAAGAATCGCGAGATGCCATCGGCGTCTTCTGCTATCTTTCCAAGGCGTTTGATTGCGTAGATCATGATACACTCATTTGCAAACTTAGACACTACGGTGTTCGTGGACGTTCTCTCGAACTAGTTACCTCGTATCTTTCTCAGAGACAGCAAAGGGTAGGTATAGATGGAACAACATCCTCAGGGTCTTTAGTTAAGATGGGTGTACCTCAGGGTTCCATTTTGGGTCCTTTTCTGTTTCTTGTCTATATAAATGATCTTCCTTACATGATGTCGGCCATATCTAATATTATTCTTTTTGCAGATGATACTTCTCTTACATTTAAAATTGATAGAAAAGACGTAAACCAACACTCAGTAAATGCTAGTTTATTATCCTTATCATTCAGCGCAAACAATCTACTGCTGAATGCTACAAAAACTAAATGTTTAAGATTTTCTTTACAAAACGAAGTTCTCAGGAAGGTTTAGACATAATGTTTGAAGGTAACAAATTGGATATACTAGACGAAACAGTATTCCTAGCTATTACTATAGACCCGAAATTACAATGGGGAGCTCATATTAATTCTTTATCTAGTAGATTAAGCTCTGCCGTCTTCGCTGTTAGAAAAATAAGACAACTTACTGACGTTGCTACTGCTAGACTTGTTTACTTCGCTTACTTTCACAGTTTGATGTCCTACGGTATATTGCTATGGGGAGCGGCGGCCGAACGTGACTCAATATTTATTTTGCAGAAAAAAGCTGTTCGTGCTATTTATGATATGGGTCCACGAGAGTCTCTCAGAGAATTCTTTTAAGAAATTAACATTCTTACTATGCCCTCTTTATACATTTATGAAAACATCATGTTCGTACGTAGGAATTTTTCAATGTTTCACATTTTAAGCAACATTCACAATATTAACACCAGAAATAAACATAATTTAGTAGTACCTAGATTTAGACTGACCAAAACTAATAAATCATTCCTAGGTAATTGTGTTCGTTTCTATAACAAACTGCCTAAAGCAGTTACAGCCCTTACTGACGGGAGATTTAAAAAACATGTTAAGACAGCTCTCGTTAAAAAAACATACTATAAGATAAGTGATTACATTGACGATAGGGATGTATGGCGTTAGTTGTTTTCTGCACATGCGGCTTCCCTGGCAACTGAAGTAACCTTAGGTATTATTAGTATTCATTAGTCAAATTTATTTTTAAGTAACCGGACCTAGAAAGTTTATTTTTCTCTAGTATATAGTAGGTATCCCAGTTTTGCCTTTTTCATCATGTAGGTTATTATAATAATTGTTTATAAAGTGACCTATTTTGTAAAGTGAGCACAATGCTAACTGATAATACTATAATCGTCAAATTATCTCATATAAAATTCCAGATCATTAATCTTACAAACTACTACTCACAGTTAATTCATTTGCAATTCTACATTGTGCTCGCTTTTTCTTGACAAGATATTGTAATTCTTGGAACAAAATTGTAACAAACCAAATATTTTAAAAGAGTACCCAGAGGAGTTTCTTGTCGGAGTCTTCTTCCTGGGCCTACCTTTTGGAACCGGCAACTAGAGTCAGTGACATTTCAAAAGAGTATGTAAATTACCAACTTGAAATAAAAATATTTGAATTTGAATTTGATCAATTCATACACCACGGTCGTCTGTTAGAAAATATACAGTAATAAACTCTGTCTAGACTCAATTTAATTATGCTGAGAAAATTTGTCTCAAAAATATACATTCGCTACCAAATACTTACTTATATGAAATATTGTCATTATTTTTCTCCATCCTCTTTTTTCAATCTTTCTACAAGATTGAGCAACTTAAACAGTGAAAACAAAATATGAGAATGCTGGTATTACAATGTCTTTATTTTCGAGGTTACACTTCATACAAATTTGTACTAGCATCATATAAACGTATTTCTAGTTTGAATTAATTTGTTAATATTATTCTTTTTTCTACTATGTATTTGATCTAGACAAGAAAAGCGACGGCGCTAAGCACACACTAATATACCTGTATCCACTACCGAGTTCTATTTACAGTGATACTGTGCCTGGAAAGCCTCAAACGTACGGTAATGTTATCATAATAATGAATATCATAATAAGCGGTCACCCATCCAATACGTGGCTTCTGCAAGCGTTGCTTAACATTACCTCTCTAGGACGATCGATAAGTCTCTCTACACGATTGCTTTAAATGCCTTTTTTCGCTTCAGAATCGTGTCTGTAATCCAAAAAAATAAAATGTAATACCACTGCCTGTAAGATATTCTGTTACCATAACATCAATAACGTCTAAACCAACAATATTAGGAAACTAGTAATTTAAGTGCTTTCGTCAAATTAAATGTCAAACTAGCCGAAACGTTTGCGAACGTAACACAAACAGCCTATAATAGAATTTCTCAGAAGACCACATCGAACATTACATTAGAACAAGTACTACGTCTCTCAATATTAATTAATGTAACATAGCTGAGAAAAGCATTACGACCTCGATTCAAAATGGCTGCCAAACACCAAACAAGCGTCTGATATCAAACGCAGAATCTGAAACTCGATTAAACCGACTCAATTGTCTCTAAGTTAATATTTAAGTTGGTTAACTTGTACACGCCAAGATAGCAGTTAACACAATATTATTCTTTCACTCTAAGGCGTAGATGATAATGATTAAGTTGTTAACACTTTAAGTTGTAAAACAACTGTTATTACAAAGTATTAAGGGTCATTATTGATGAACATAGCCAAACTTACTCGACGTAAGTTTCGCTAGAAGTTAGACAGGGACGTAAAGTGGAAATCGTTTTTCATTTTAACAAATGGAGCGTTTTTTATTAGAAAAGTTTTCGTCGCCTTTCAATATTTTAATGTCCGCTTCCCCGCTTATTGGATTCCCAGGACTGCGAACGCTTTTTCTAGAGATGTCACTGATAGCCTGTAGTGAATCTAGATTTGGAATCAATATTTCTAATGCTAGTATACAATTTACGTAAATATGTGAAAATATTTGCTCATTTTTACAGACATGGAGGGGTGTGAGTAGAGCCACACAATGTGTACTGATGGTTCTATCGAAATTTAATATTGTATGGTTTTAGCAATCTCATGATTCAAGTTGAAGCACAATTAGTAACTAAAAACTTACTCGGAACACGGGATCTATTTTTTAGTCTTACCAGATATAAAAAAATATTAAATTTTCCACAGAGTGACTCATGTTTTACTTACATAATTATGTTTGAATTGTTTTTTGTAACGTAACTTTTGTTTCTTGTGAAGAGAAAATAAGGATAATAATGTTTTATTTTTCTTGTCTGACCTTTATCTAATTGTGTAGAAATTAAGACATTTTCTAGAAATAGAAAAGGAACGATTAGTTTAGATTAGAATCTTTTCAATTTTGATGACATGTTTATCATGAAACTATCAATTACCTAATATAAATTTTATAGCCAGTAACTATCGGTTGCTATACCGACGAAATGATTATTTATCCCGGAACGTTCTAACAGTTTCTGATGTTATACGTTCTAAAATAGTAGTATTAACTCCGGAATTCAATATTCAAAATTTAGATAGATCTGTAGATTTTAGATTCGTTTCTGACAGTTTTTGACATAAGCTCCATAAAAAATATGTCAAACACTAATCTGAAATCTACAGATCTATCTATAGTTCGAATATTGAAAATGGCCGTATGTTGAACGATACATTTCAGAATATATATATGTTCTTTTTCTTTAGAAATGGAGGTTTGCAATGTGTTTAAAATCTTCAAGAACATTTTTGATATCCTAGACATTCTCGACAACATTTTTTGAAATCTTGTTTCTACAATTGACTAGACACACAGAAATGTAATATTCTGCTCAGAAACAATAACTATCCAGCCTATTATTGAATAATAATGAAATCTAAAACTACCCTTTTCAAAATATATTCTAATTGTAAAACAACACTAAAAATAAAGTCTTTAACAAAAATGTTCAGCACAGAGTACCGTTTAGATTCAACAGAGCTTTGAAACACACAAAAGCGTTTGAAACTAAAGCATACTTTCTGAATACAAATGTAATCAAACGCATCGGCACTTTCATAATTACAACATTAAAAGAAATACACTTCAGTGAGAATTGGTTAACATCAAAGGATTAATTTAGTGACAATGGTTGACTTTAATAAAGTATTAAGTAATTCAAATCGAGTTGAGTACCTCAGTGGATGGTTTAATTGACGTAAAGGAATATTCATTTTTAGTTTCAGTAATTATTTCACAATAAAAATGATGCCTTTATATCCATCTTACCGCTGAATTCCATATTCGATCTATCTATTTTATGAAATTTTATATTCATGTTTGGCATAAGCTCTATACAAAATATGTCAAACACGTATCTCGAATCTCCAAATCCATGGATAGATCGAATATTGAAACCGTTCCTTAACCGATTTCACAGAAGGTGATTACGGATTTAAACCGTTCGTAACATTCTTGAAAGGATAACCTTTTTTTTACAATATATTATAGTTGGGATTGCACAACATTGGCATAATATGTAAATCGATGTCAGGTTCTAAGTAGACTTGCTATTTCCCCTTACTAAATATCGGTAGGTACATGTATGCATGTACATTTTCCGTCTTAGAAAAAAATGGGAGTTTCATCAAAATCGTCGTTGGTCGTTAAAAGACTAATTACAAAAATATTTTTGATAATTATTAATTACAAAAATATTTAAATTAATAATAAAATACAAAATACGTTTATAGCAAGTACAATTGGTGGCACTACTATAACATATTAGATCTGATATGTGGAATTGGATTATTGAGATATATTGTAACCTTTGTTACATTGTTAACATGGCAATGGCCTTCGAATTTTCTGGCCGTCAATGTACAGAGTGTTATACTACAATCCACCAAAGACCAGAACTTTAAGTTGCCAATGAAGGAAATAAATTTCAAATATCTCAGAACATTCTTACTATCGTTGCAAACAAAATTAAAATGCTTTAAATAGCACGCTTCGGAACTAGTCCAACTTGATTGAAAGCCCATCTCTTTAAACATCAATAGTCAATAAATCGCTTACCTAATAAAATAATTTATCACACCGACATCAAGACACGGTTCACTGGTAGAACTTTGCTAATGAGTTTACTTCTTATTGGCATTTACAGAGGGTTAGCACGGGTTTAGCCACGACACGACTCACCGGAATTCGAACCGTTATCGGCAGACCGATTGGCTTGTTTCGAACTCTACCTTGTTCTATCTATAGAGCTGATTCATGAGATGACTAAACCCATGGTAAGTCCTGTAAAAGCTGAGAACTCCCATTTCAATTTCAGTTGAACTTTCTGTCTTCATGCAGCGTTTGCTCGCTCTAGCAATAGTGGAAAACTACAATGGATATTGTTAAAGTTTTTGCTTCAGTTTTATAAAAGGTATTCAGCAAAAAGCTACATTAGAATTTATAACGTTTATGTTTCGGTAAACCGAATGTTCCTAGGCGATTTGGGAAAATTATTAATATTGTAGACTGTATGGATGTAGGTTCTTATCGCCTAGGAAAGGTGAAAGTGAATGAAAGTGGGATTATGGGAAGGATAGGAGACGGGGCTGTGGGAACACGCCTTACCTTGTACGTCAGTCCTCTTTCTTTGCACTTGGTTCCGCCTGGTGTCTCTTCGGGAATCCTGAAGATTCACTTATCACTCCGTCTGGATCCAACCCAGAATTATACAGTTTCACTACACTTCACTCGCGGGCGGTTTGTTGCGTTTATGGTTTAAGGTGGTAAAAATATGGCGGTGCGGTACATGTGTTTTTCGCGACACGGATTATTCTAGACTGTTTTGTAGGCGTGCCTTGGGAGGGGAGCGAAGGAGACAAAGGATCTCTCGCATTGGACGAGCAAGCGTGGAACGATTGACGTTGATGTAATTAATTCTCGATAGAAAGGTAGATGGCGCTACCATATCCCCCCGGCCCTAAAGGGTTGCCTTAAAAAAATAAATAAAATTGAACTTAGCTATGTTGGGTGTACTACCGCATAACCCATCAATAGGCTAAGACAGCGATATGATAATAAAATTAATCTAAATTAACTTAAGCGAAAACTACAAACGCAATAATAGCGAAAACTACAAACTAAATACTTAAACTAAGAGGTAGATCCAACTTCAGGCTAGATCTCACTGAGTTGGAAGCGGACAGAGACGTACAACAGGGCGCACGTAGCTCCCCTTCGCGGTTTTCACGGTAACAACACGGGTTGAACCGTCCTTGGAAGTATGCAGTTTCTCTACGATGGCCAACGGCCACGAAAGCGGCGGAACATTATCATGTATTATGACGACCAACGTACCCTCCTGTATAGGGGATGCAGGACTATTCCACTTGGATCTAGCCTGAAGCTGGTGTAGATATTCCGCACGCCAGCGCCGCCAGAACGACTGCACGAGTTTATCCAGCAGAGTATGTCTCTGGAGCAAGCTTGAAGAGTCTGCTTCAGGAGCCGGAAATGACGATAATGGCACTGTGTTCAGAAAATGTGCAGGGCTTAACGCGGATGGTTCTGCAGGGTCACTACTTAATGCCGTGAGCGGGCGCGAGTTGATCAGCGCCTCGACTTGTGCAAGGACAGTTAAAAGATTTTCGTAAGAGAGGATCTGTTGACCTATAACTTTGAAGAGATGCGTTTTAATTACTTTGACCATGCTTGCCCAACATCCACCGAAATGTGGTGATGTTGGCGGAATAAACTTCCAGTCAAAATGATTTATGGAAAGTTCTTCCTGAAGACGAGTACGATATTCTTCCCTGAGAAACTTATAGAGGTCGCGTAAATAAGAGCTTGCACCCACGAAACAAGTGCCGTTATCCGTATACAAACACTGTATAGCGCCGTGAGAGAAATCGTTTAAGGGCTGCAAGGAATGACACCGTGCTTAAATCTGTCGCAACTTCAATATGCGTAGCGCGCGTCGTTAAGCATGTGAAAATACATAGCCAAGCTTTGCGGCTTTTAACACCTCGACCACGCACTGGCGTATACTACAGCGGTCCTGCGTAATCACAACCGGTATGTGTAAACGCTTTATCAACTTGATTGACGCGTTGGCTAGGAAGATCTGCCATAGAAGGGAAAGTCGGACGCGGACGAAATTTGAAACAGACGTTACATTTATGTATTCTCTGACGAATTATACGTCGAGCGGCTAAAATCCAATACTTATGCCTAAGTAAGGACATAAGCAACTCTGGAACAGCATGGAGGTGCTTTTTGTGATAAAAATCAACAAGAAGGTCGATAACATGATCATGACGCGGCAGAATGCAAGGATGTTTGTAGTTATAAGGTTTATCCAAATTTGACAGACGACCCCCAACGCGTATGACGCCGTGTTCATCGAGAAACGGCTTGAGTTTAAGGATAGCGGGAGAACAAGATACATTGTTTTTCAAATTTTAATGTCGTTACTAAAATGAACAGCCTATACAGCTCGTAGGAACTTATATTTTGCAAATTCAAGGTCAGTACTTGAAACAAAAGTCCCATTAGGTAGGTGCCTAAGAAACCTACAGACATAAACGATGGCGCGGAGTAACTTAGACCACGATGACATGCGTAGTGCGAGTGCATAGATCGGAGACTCCGTAACCTCAGCAATCACGGGATAAGAAACAGACTTCCGTTCCGGTACATCTTCGTCTTCTGCACTGTGGTCAAAGGGTTGCATGGGCCACTCTGACAGATCATGGGAAATCTAAGAAGGTCCACGATGCCACAATGGATGATGTAGAAGATTAAGTGGAGTGACACCACGAGACAAGCAATCAGCGGGGTTCTCAGTACCCGCGACGTGATTGAAACAAGTAGCGGGAACAAGTTCAATCAATTTACTAACGCGGTTGGCGACAAAAGTCTGCCAGCGGTGAGGAGATGAATATATCCAAGCGAGCACTACTTTGGAGTCAGAAAATGCGTATATTTTATTAATAAGGTAGTGGGGCAAAACTATGTCTTGAACCTTGCGGAGCAACTGAGACAGCAGAAGGACCGCGCACAACTCCAGCCTCGCGACTGAAATGGTTTAAATAGGCGAGACCTTAGACTTGGCACAAACTAACTGCACCGAATAGTTAGAACCAATGCGGACTTGCACATATACGACTCCGCCGTAAGCACGCTCGCTGGCGTCAGCAAAACCTATTAAGTTCATGGTACATCCATCTACCAACCCAAGATGACGCGGAATAGTAATTTGATTGAGCGCGGTAAGCTCAATACAAAACTGGCCCCAAGCGGCGACAATATGGTCAGGGGGTGTTACATCCCACTCACACTTTGATAACCAAAGTTCCTTGATCAAAAGCTTGGCGTACAAAATTGTGGGAGCCACAAAACCCATTATGACCCATAGTCAAGCCACTGTGGACAGCATAGTGCGTTTGGTGCACTTATCATCTGGCGGTGAGACGTCAAACCGAAAACTATCACAGGGTTTGTCCCAGCGTAAACCGAGAACTTTATGCGGTACAGACTTCTCAAACTCAATGTCTGGAGAAGCTTTATGAGAATCTGGTATGCGTGCGAGAACCTCCTTAGAGTTGCTCGTCCATTTGACAAGATCAAACTGGCCTCGCTTGAAAAGCTGAATAAGCTCTTCACAAAGCGAAATTGCTGGCGGAGCGGATATGACAGTACAGGCAATGTCATCCATATACAAAGCGGAAGTAGCAACAGCTGCTGCGGCGGGAAAGTGATCGCCTTCATCAGCGATCAACTGGCGAACAACTCGTAACGCGAGATATGGGCTAGACTTGAGTCCAAAACAAACACGATTGAACTGATACACAGATAAACGTTCCTTATTGTTAAAACGATAAAAAATCCGTTGAAATCTTCGGTCAGATTCGCAAACGCCGATATTTAGGAACATTTGGCGGCAATCAGCTGACAGAGCGATTTGGAAAAGACGAAACTTTATTATGATGTTAAATTAATCACCCTGTAGATTAGGGCTGGCATGCAAAATGTCATTAATTGACTGACCCGATGTAGTCTTACAACTAGCATCTAAAACCACACGAAGTTTAGTAGAGGTTTTATCTTCGCGAACTACACCGTGATGCGGGATATAATATGAGGGAAGAGAGTTGCCCTCGTCGTTTACAACTACACTCAAAAAACCTTTATCTATGTAGTCACGAATGACGTCATTATAGGCGCTGCGTAACTTAAGTGATGCTTCAAGTTTACGTTCTAAACAATGGAAACGTCTAAGCGCAGCAGCGTACGAGTCGCCTAAAGAATAAGGGTCACCATAGAATGGCAACGCCACAACGTATCTGCCACTGTCGTCACGAACAGTGGTAGTGTGGAAATGTTCTTCACACTCGAGATCCTTACAGCTCATCGAGGGCGGTGCGGTAACCGCTTCAAGCTCCCAAAATCGCTTGAGAAGAGAATCAATATTATTTTCTTGAAGAACAGAACAACAGCAAGACGTAATATATTGAGAAGTATGTAACGTAGGTACGGTACCCATAATCACATACCCAAATACCGTCTCAATAGCGGGCGGTAAGTTATATTGCTCACTACGTTAGTTAGTAGCAGGTGCGGGAATATTGCAGCTCCGATCAAAACATCAATGTCTGCCGGATTCGCAAACTCCCAGTCTGCCAGCGGCAATGACTTGATGTGAGTGAGTAATGCTACGTCCACATTAGCGTTCGGCAATGCGTCCGTAATACGCTCCACGATAAGCGAAGAAATGTTTAAGTTAATATTCCTATCAAAACGCGAATTTTAACATCTACGGAACCCTTGCAATGTTTTTCTGAACCGCCGATCCCTTTGACTACTAAGTTAGTATTTTTAAAGTTATTCCACAATCCGAGGCGTTTGAAACAATCCGAAGTTATGAAATTGCTCTGAGATGCGCTATCGAGCAGACAACGTACCATGTGCGGCGATCCATTAATATCATAAACGATAACTTGCGCTGTCGCTGACAGTACCGTCTTGGACGCCATACACTGCGGCTTGGCCCCACACTGATCATTATAGATGCGCGAGGGCCGTCCGCGTGTGCGCGTCAAATATGAGATTTACAAGACAACTATGATAGTTCCAGAAATAATAATTGGGTAAGTAGGTAGCTACATAAAAGTATATTACCTACTGATGCGTGCGGAAGTTACCACGTGACGGGTGTATAAATGGACTAGGAGTATAGCTAGGTGCTATAACTGCCTAGGTATAGAGATATAAACGAGAGGTTACGTATATACGTAAATGAATCCGACTCGTATGGATCAAAAAATGATTCGGCGAACCGAATGTTCCTAGGCGATTAGGGAAAATTATTAAATTCAAATTCAAAATCCTTTATTCATTTGTGTCACAATGTGACGCTTATGAACGTCAAAATAATAAATTTATAAAATAATTACTTATACACAAATTTAAAACATTATTACTGTATGCTTCTACATTTACATTTACTGCCACGTTCGCAAAGCAATAGGTAGAACCATGAGAAAGAACGGGCAATAAAACTCACGGTCACTCTTTTTCATCGCCAGGTTTTGCATAATACACAATTTACATTTTGTAAGGTGCTGCAACTGTTACACCTTCTATATCACTTGTATATATTTACTGTACATAATAATACTCAAGCATAATAGTTTTGGTTAGCCTCCTCAGAATAGACAAGGTGTAACAGGAGCATCCACTTACATTACATATACCTAATAATGCATTAATATTGTGGACTGTAGGGATGTGGGTTTTTATCGCCCAGGAAAGGAGAAAGTGAATGAAAGTGGGATCATGGGAAGGATAGGAGACGAGGGTGTGGGAACACGCCTTACCTTGTACGTCAGTCCTCTTTCTTTGCACTTGGTTCCGCCTGGTGTCTCTTCGGGAATCCTGAAGATTCACTTATCACTCCGTCTGGATCCAACCCAGAATTATACAGTTTTACTACACTTCACTCGCGGGCGGTTTGTTGCGTTTATGGTTTAAGGCGGTAAAATTATGGCGGTGCGGTACATGTGTTTTTCGCGACACGGATTATTCTAGACTGTTCTGTAGGCGTGCCTTGGGAGGGGAGCGAAGGAGACAAAGGATTGCTCGCATTGGACGAGCAAGCATGGAACGATTGACGTTGATGTAATTAATTCTCGATAGAAAGGTAGATGGCGCTACCAGTTTGCGATTTTTAAAATGAACGGACATGTCTCAGATTTGTTTCATAAATGTTGGCAAATATGTCTAGTATAGCGAGAATAAGCTAGCGAAGAGTGAGGAGAAGGCGCAACTATTTTCCCCCACTTCACCTAAGCTGTTTGATCAACGGGAAAGGAAAAAGTGGAGATGCGTCGAAAAGCCTCAAGTGGTCTCACTTGTCGAACGTAACGCTGAAGTAGAAATATTGCAACTTTGCCCTGATTTTCTTTGCAGGGTGATACTATTATGCTCTGCTCTATTAAATAATGAAATATTTCGGACGTGATGGGTATAGAAACAAGAAACAAACACAAAAATATTCAACCTAAAACTTTTATTCAAAATATTCAATGACCCGATATTATAGTGCACTTTTAGTACTTTCATAAAAGAAAAAAGTTTTTTTCGTTTGGCACACTTGTTCATCATAAAATCACATAATTATGCAGTTATGCGTTCGTTAGATGTTCGAGAATGTTCTGAAATATTCACAAAGGATCACTTCAGATTTTGTATGCAAAATTTTTCTTCACTAACTATTTGTTAAGTAAGAAGAACACGGAGACTGCTGTTTTGTACATGTCTTTGTTTTCCAAATGAAGGCTGAAATGTCCTATCTACTCTGGCTCAACTTCTACGTATGTTTTCTTGCTTTCCCTTTCCTGTAGAAGCGGTCAAATGGTCTGTTGGTTACTTGATGAGCTCCTCGATCGCTGTAGAATCTAGAACCTCTATGTGCTCTTCATGTTTTTAATTTCTACTATAGGCATGTTGTAGTAGTTGAAGCACTTGCCTCGCCGTTTAGCACTGCGCTCAAAATAACACTTTGAACACATACATAGGTAGGCAGAGACAACGGAACGCCACTTGCTTCTATCCTATGAAATATGGTCATGGGGTTACAACACTTTGTGTGATACATAATTTGTGGTTTTGTAAAGTACCCCGATTTATTCTTAGTGTGAGAGTTGCCTTTGAATAGAGTGGCTTTTTTTAAATAAAGTTATACCTATCTCTTGTGATTATTACTGGAAACTTTAGTTACAAGTTATACCTCAGTACTAAAGTAAATTTTATATTTTATCTTTAGTAAAACCGTATGCTTATTTAAAGTATCGCGTTTCAGTACTTTGTACGTTTTCTCAGAAAATTCTACTATCGTGGAATTTTATCCAATTTACGAAAAAGATAATGAATTTTATGTTCATTAAACGCACTTGGCCATACGATGAACGCTTAAAATAATACTTCTTTGTAATTACGAAGTTTACTGAGTAGAATTATTATCAAGTGAGTTGTGAAGCCTTTCGGTAGAGCGACGACAAGTTTGCACTCAGCGCTTGAATATAATCTGGTCCAATTGGCAACTTGTACCTCTTGACCCTTGAAGTTCATACATACAAATACACTCACGCTTTTTTCTTGGGATACGCAGAGACAATAGAATGCCAATTGCTTGTATCCTCGTAAACCTCATTCGCTTTCTCTGCATTCATTACTCTGAAGTATATGTGCTGTTTAAACCTCTTTTTTATGCGACCAATTCGGATAACAAGTACCTAATCGTCCAGTATCTTCATAAGTATTAAAGTAAATGTTAAGTGAGACTTGGACTTTGCCATCAATTAGGGTCGGCAGACTAAAGAACATAAGTAAAATTTTTCATATTTTTTTTTATTACATATTCGGTGTTCCTTTTATTCCACTCGCAGTCTGACTAAAGCACATAAGTCAAGCTGAATTATTTAATGGCGTATTCAAGTGGTGGACCGTATCAACCTTATCCTATTCTAATATAGGTCGGACGCACAAAAAAACATAACTTGACTTATGTTATAAGGACTCACTCTTAAGTGTGAAGTTTTTGAGCCAAGAGGTCTGACTTATGTTATAAAGAACATCAATTGTGAAGTGTGTTTAGAGAATATAGGTTTTAATTTACGTGACACCTACTAGTTTACTTTTTTTTTATTCGTTTAACGTATTTTTTTATTTTCATGTATTTTTTCCTGATTTTTTAAATTTATTTTTTCATTTAAATTTTTCATTTAATTTTCTTCATTTATTTTTGCACACATAAGTCATACTACTAACTGTGTCCTTATAACTTAAGTCATCTAAATATTAAACAACTAAAAATTTCCCCTAAAATATTGTATCTTAGTAATAAGTCATTGTAATACACATAAAGTTAATAAAAACATTTTAAACTATCCAAATCAAAGATTTTATAAACAGTTTTTTTTAATTCCTCTAAAGTAGGGTTTTTTGACTTATGTACTTTAGTCTGCTGACCCTAGTTTTAATAGGGCATTTTCATTTTAAATGACACCTGTTTGGAATTTGACGTGATTTAATTTTTTACTAACTACGGCTGTAAAAACTATTTAGATAGATTGCAAATTATCATATTTTATGTATTTTATAAAAATTTTCGTAAAATATTTATATTCTTTGCAATCATTGCTATTTACATGAGAAGGGTGATCAATAATTGTCTGTTTTGTAACGAAAAACAAATTCAAATAAAAATGTAAAAAACTATGCACTAGATTGAATTTTTCCGCATTTAATAAATTGCACATTTATGCACATAAATGCAAATAAAAACATAAATATGACGTAAATTATTTCATATGCAATTACTATCACAACATTTCATTCGGTTTTGTAACATTTAGTGCCAAACCATTTTATTGAGTTACCAAAAGTGGCAATATCCTCGTATTGACTCACAGTGCTGCTGTGAAGCAAATTGGGTCAGGCTTAAGTCCAACAGTAAACTCCAAAAGGCTACATAGATAGGAAAGAAAGAGGTGAAGAGCAATATAATATAATAAAACACTCTGATGAAAAACCAGCGCTTCTACTCAAGGATTCAGAATATTGTCCTCTTTATAGATTTAATGTCATGAATACATCATCCTAGCGCTGTCCCGGTTGCGATCCAAGACCCATGCCTTGCGGCCCCCTAATAATGCACTTGGCTGCAATTAAGTATCTGCAGTTACAGTTTTCCTAACTTTCAGTTTCAAGTCAGTATTAGCATACCTCTGTATACCTACCTTCATGTGGGTACGCCAGGAATACTTAACCTGTATTAAACAAACGTGGCATGTATAATTATAATAGTATCCAATAGGTGCGACCACGGCTCTAGCTTGAGCATTTCTAAACTTAAACTTTTCTGGATTAATATCTGAATTGGCTATTTTCATGTTTTGTCCTTTGCAGACCCCCTTTTTTACGTAGTCTGGTTATAGCTTTTATACATACATACATAGACTCACGCCTGTTTCCCGGAGGGGTAGGCGAAGACTACGGAACGCCATTTGCAACGATCCTGACGTACCTCTCTTGCTTTATTCACTCCCATCAAGTTTCTCATGCATGCTCTTCTGTTTAGGGTACTTCTGACCTGTCCTTTTTTTAGGATGTCTCCAATCTGATCAGAGAACGTCCGCCTAGGTCTTCCCCTTCGTCCTGTCCCATTCACACTTGCCTTATATATCTTCTTTGTCAGTCTTTCGTCATCCATCCTCTCCATGTGGCCACACCATCTTAACATGCCTTTCTCGATGCTTGTCACTACATCTTTTTTTACCCCACACCACTCTCGTATCACACAATTCTTTACTCTGTCGGTCAAAGACACACCACACATACTTCTCAGTGCTCTCACTTCTACAGCATTTATTCTACTTTCAAGTCTCTTCTGCCATACCCAACTTTCACTACCATACTTAAGGGTAGGCACTAACACCCCTCTATGTACAGCCAAACGCGCCTTTTTGGACACGTTTTGACTGTTCATAAACGCCTTAGCTTTTATACATATTTTTTTATTTAATCCTTTTCCGTATCTCGATGGGGCATGTACTTAAACTAACAGTGCAATATTCACATTGTCATATGTAGAGGAAGAAAGAAAGAAAAATAGGTGCCTAACGCAAAGCGTCTGAACCGTGCGAATTTTAAGTACAACCGCGTTATAAACTTATACTTTGACTAAAGCAGTATAATATATGTACATATTTGTAACGTGCTCGCCAATACCTTTCTTTTGATACCAAACACGTAATGATTATCTCAGTTTATTTTTTTAGGTTGGAATATGAAGTATTAATTCCATAATAGAAAATTTAGATAAAATTTATATAGTCTATGTCACCCGGATTATTATTACGAACCTATTGATACCACATTCATTAAAAGCGGTTCAGTAGCTTAGGCGCTACGGTGGAACATACATGCATAGACCGCCAAAAACATTATCCTTCCTTTTAGCTTCACCGTAGTCGGGTAAAAAGCATTACAATAATATCATCGTCAGTCATTAAATAAAAAGATAATATGCACTTCAAATATTGCTGCTCGATTCTCTAACAAGCTTGCGTTGAAAAGCCAGTTACAACAAGGACAATATTAAATTGCAACCGCAAGTGTAGTGATTGAAAACTTCCAAGTTAACGTAGTACCCCGAGAAACAGATGGAATGAAAACGCCGTTACATTGTGTAGTTGTGAAGTATACATTGTGAAGTTTAAGCTTCAAAAGTTTATGGTTTCGGTGAAGTAGAGCACTGTTTGAATGTTTTAAGGTTAATTGTTGACTGCTTCTCGCAGAACAATATTGAAAGAGTAATGGCGTTCGGGAATGACGATATTAATGGACCCAAGGGAGAAAAACAGTACCCATGCATATCAGAACATCAGTGATAACTTAAAAGTAACCTTATGAACAAATCACATTGTCCCTTATATTACTGATCTTTTTGCCCTGATCCCAAGTTATTTAGGGTCAGTGCAGTGAACTGCAGTGTGTATACTTATATACTTAATATTTCTATCATCGTATTTTTTATCATTATCATGTCCTTCTACTACTTAAAGGACAATATACAATTCCTTTCTTTTTTCCATTAAAATATAACGATCGTACTAGGAATAAATATCGTACCAAGTACCTCATAAACATTCCACCAGCCGAACAAACCCATTACAACATTTTTGGTTTCGACAAAGTATTGTCCTATAGTAATATTTGTGTATCAAGCAGCGATAGCCTAGTGGAGAGACCGACAGACTGCTACGTAGAGGGTTCAGGTTCCAATCCACACACAGTTTTTGTAAAGTGTATGTATGTATACCTAATTATATAAGTATTATACTATTATACATAATTATGTCTATTATTTGTAATATTGTAATTATAATAAGTATTTAATACACCTACTACGTGTCTCAGCACCGCTCAAAGGTAGACTGGCAGATAATGCCCAAGGCACTAAGTCAACCTGTACACAATTAAGTGTATTAATAAATAAATAAAAAAAAATACTTTATATTGTCCCATGTTAGGTTTGAAACCACAACACGGTAAATACCAATGTGAAGAGCGGCAAATAACATTCAGCAAAAAAAAACCTGGATATAAAATCATCTACATGGGTCGTGGATTCTTTGTGAGTTAGGCTTTGTACCGTACATCACTTGTTCACAACGCACGTCGAATACCGGAGCGACAACTCACTGGCAACTCGATTCCGGTCCCGTGGGCACACGCAATTTATTTAATACGTAACTTTTTTTACAGTGTTTGTATGCTTAAAATAAAACAGGGATTGTGTTTCATAAATGCAGTGCTTAAGCCATATACCTATCAATTTTCCATGATTATAAATAAAACAATACCAAAACAATATTTTTATAGAAATTATAGTTTTCATATAAATAACTAGCTTTTGCCCGCCGCTTCGCGCGCGTTAAATTCGGGGTAACTAATCTACTTTCAGTCTTAAGTTGTGTGAAGACACTCCTGATTATTCAGATTATAAAGACTTCAGAAACTCTATAGGGTACAAAGTAACTCGGCCTGTATCCATGACAATATCTACCGTTATCTACCGAAAGGTACATAATAGGTAACATCACCTTGCATACAGTCAAATGTCAAAGCCATGTTCTAATACATGTTCAATATATCTCTATAAACATTTTCGCATTTTTATATTAGTAGGGAAAATTGTTTCAGCCGTTTAAGCTTATTATATAGGTAATTATTAGTTTATATATGCGAACAATTTAATCAACGTGCACAATGTGACATTATGTATGACGTGACAGTACTGACAGATATGCGATAGCACATGCGCAGCACTCAATTATTACCACATGCGTTCTTACTTCCAAGCGGTAAATTTGTGCCGTACAAACTTCTACCTTCCCTTCAATCCCTCCCAGTTTAATATTTGCTCCTTATGGTAGCCTATGTCCGTCTCCATGGTTCAATATATCTCTATATTAAATTACAACAATCGGTTCAGCCGTTTTAGCGTGAAAACGGAACATACATACATACACACTTTCGAATTTATAATATTACTAGCTTTTGCCCGCGACTCCGCACGCGTTAAATTCGGGGTAACACAAATCTCCTTTCATTCTCAATTCGTGTGAAGACACTCCTGATTACTCTAAAGACTTCAGAATAAATATAGGGTACAAAGTAACTCGGTCAGTATCCATGACATTATCTACCATAATAACCTTAGACAAATGATTGGTATCGCTTCCAGAGCGAGACCAATCATTAGTCTATGATAATAACATTACCTTATTATCACCTTGCATACAGACAAATGTCAAAGCCATGTTACAATACATTTCCAATAAAAATGTATAACTATGAAAACTTTCACATTTATAATATAAGTTGAGAAAATCGTTTCAGCCGTATAAGCGTAGTATATAATTAATAGTTTCTAATAATATATGCGAACAATGTAAGCAACGTGCACAATATAACAATATGTATGATGTGACAGTACTGACAGTGACATACGATAACACATGCGCACTCAATTATCACAGCGCATGCGTTCTTACTTCCAAGAAGTAAATTCGTTTCATTAAATTCGACATCCTAAAAAAGGACAGGTTAGAAGTACCCTTAACCGAAGATCATGCATGAGAAATTTGATGGGAGTGAATGCAGCAAGAGAGATATGTCAGGATCGTTGCAAATGGCGTTGCGTAGTCTCTGCCTACTCCTCCGGGAAACAGGCGTGAGTCTATGTATGTATGTATAACTAAAGTCCTCAGTAATGGCTCCAAGAACGAGGGATTGCACCGAACGCCCAATGTGGGTGTAACTATACCAACCACAAAAAAAGGACTAATAGGCACCTAGTGACGTAACAACCACTAAAACGCGTCGTGTTGACGTAGCCTTCAAGCGACGTACAAGCGCAATTAATCATCGATATAATTGTAGATCGCAACTTGTGTACTTAGGCACTAAGTATTATTGAACTTACATTATGAGGCTTCTAACTTCAACATGTATAATTAACTAGAAACACATGTCAGTGAAAAGTAAATGCTGTGAGCGTTCAAAATGGCAAACACATTTGGCTACTAAAATTTTACTAAACTAATATAAATGTGGTAACTTTTATTATATAAACAAAGGATTTTTTACTTATTTACATTAGTAACAAGCATGAACACGTATCCTTTTGAAAATGAAATTTTAATATTTTGAAAGGTTGGCAACGCACTTCTAATCATTCAGGCATTGCAGGTGTCTATGGGCGGCGGTGATCACTTACCATCAGGTGACCCTCTGGCTCATTATGTCTTCCTATGCAATCAAAAAAAGATAAAAATGATAAAATATGCTTTACGTAATGGAGTATTAGAGTCTTGTTTTAGCATTATTTATAATATGTTTAAGGCTTTATTATTGGTGATAATCCTTTACATAATAATTTATGCATTTCGTAAGGGAGTACCAGAGTCTGAAATTGCAGTGGTCAGGCCCTACGTTGGGTGGCAGTGTCAAAGTTAAAGTAAGTTAACTCTAAGCGATTTCACATAAACCTGCATTCTAATCAGAATGCATCAGTACCAAAAGCATAGTAATAAACTGGAGTGCGACACCGCCAACAAATCCCAGATTTCATACATCGGACGTTGAAATCCAATCAACCCAACTATTTTCTGTAGCGCGGCCGAGGATCAGAGAGCTCAGCGAAAAAATGGTCCCCGTACCATCCTAAACAAACGATAGATCGTTACTTGGCAAAACGTGGCTTCATTAAAAATTCATACGTCAACCCTCACCCATCTTCTATCCATTGAATATTTGAGGATAACTTAAGGCTCTTGTCCACTGTACGTCGAATTAAAACGTGTGGCCATGTTCATGATACGTTTTCATGCGCGGTGGATTTCCAGACAAAATCATAGGTAGGTGCGGCTTAGGTACTTATGTATAATCCGTTGTCACCCATCAGAGGTCCCGATGTAACTTAATTAAGGAAATATTGAGTAAGATACGAGTATATAGAAAATGATTTATTGTACACCAAATTCAATATCATTGTTAGATAAGCAGTTAATCCGTTTTAGCTCCGATTTCTTTCAGATATTAATAGCATTTCAAAATATCACCGGTGTTTCTAAGCTTTCATTATAGACTTTGGTATGATGTTTCACAACGTTTGTACCATGTTATAATGCTCCTTATCAATCGACCGACTGAAGGTTTTCACAGAGTCTACCGTTTTTCCCGTCGAAAAACCGTAAGTGTATATGATCCCTTACAGTGTGATAATAATATTGAGGCTAAGTACACAGGCACACTCGAAGCGATACAAAAACGTGTCTCTAGACAGTCTACACTAATGTATCGCTGCCACTCGGTAAAAGAATATTTAATAGATAGCGCTGTGAACTTAAGGGCACCTTCATTTTCAAGAGTACTTTCAATTTAAGTTGAAAATGTGTGATTATTTTGTTAATAAATTAACAAGCATTGCTGTGAATATACTATTTAAAATGTTTTCATATCGTGACTTTTGATTCAGTCACGTAATTGTGCGTCGTCGAACATTTTCACCAAATAAATAATATCATAATCACTTTTCTTGGACCGTACATTAACAGACATAACGGGAAAAAACTCCAGTAATATGTGTATCCCAACTCACCGGGTATGAAGTATTTGTGCTTTACATGGTTGGTTGCGATCATTGGACCAGCGCTTTGATTGGACCACTTCAATAACTGACGAAAGATTTGGTTTAAAAATAGTTTGTTACATCGAAACGCTAGCTTTATGACCATAGGCACAGCTCGTGTACCACCTTTGTCGCCGGGGGCTTGTTTGAGGAGAGACGCGTGTCGTTTAATTGCACGCGCTTTTGATATAAAATTGTCGCAATATATGTCTCCATGTAAGTACAGTTCTATTAAGTACTATAACGTATAATATATTTGATAACGTTGTGCATTTATTGGTGAGGCTAATTATCAAAATAAGTTGTTGACAACTATTTAATAAAAAAAAAATTTAAATATTTTTTAATGAGGTTGTAGTGTGTTAGTAGGGTATAATTGGGGATTCTGGAATCATTTGTTTATTATTTTTCTTATATTTTTTTTATCCCAATTAATTTTATCGAGCTTTACTGATATGATCTGAATGTTACACGACAATGTGTAGGTATAGTAATCTGATTGCATCGAATCGAATACGTGAACATCTTTTGACATTTTACATCTCGAATCTTACAATCGATATGTATGTAACCTAAGCTCACTATGCCTAATCAACAGGACACCGAGCAAGCGGACTATGATCCATGTCTGTGCCTTTGCACCTGCACAATCTGATCGTAGAGTATGACTGTATGAATGCAATCGAACCCGAGACCTTTGTGAAAGTTGTACGCATTCAACTCACTTCGTTCGTTTCACGATGCATAGTGCACCAATAATAACCTACTGCTGTTATGATATGCGAGGTCTGCGACCCGTCTGACTCACAAAATAATTATATTGTAATTTCATTTACCGATGTAATAACTTATTAGGTTCGTTTCGATCCAGCTAATTGAGATATTGTAAAGAAACTTAAACTTAGTTTAAAGAAATATTAAGTGATAAAATTATATCCAAACGAACTCTGATAATTTGGCTTTATTACGGTTAGGGCTTTATTACAGATAGGTTAATATTATTATGTTACATATTGGATAATTCTTTATTTCAACCTATAGGTAGTAGAGTAGTAGAATAATTATGTAGCTATAGTACAGTCAATCGCGCTTTATTGGTGACACTTGAACTACGAAAACCACTCATTTAACAACAATTTTAATAAGAGTAAATACCTATAGTATATTTTACGTATATATAGTATATTTCATTGTTGTAGGTACCAATGCAATGGGACAACTTACTGTCGTTTCTAGTTTGAGATGGTAATGTAGGTATAAACAACATTCTCAAGTTCGACTGCTGTGTTCGGTCGACGCGATCAGTCCGATCGGTTGTGTTGTGTATCATAATCTGGTATGGTGTCGAACTGACATAGCCAAGCAAAAATTATCGCGCGCACTTAAATAAGTACAATAAACAACAATATCATGTTCGATCACGGTACATTGTTGCACTGAAACGATTTGGTGCACATCTTGTACTAATGAATGCATAGGCCTTTCGTATAATGAGAGGTTTGCTTTTACTAGCAACTATAACTCAAAAATAGAGTTGTAGACACTACCACAATGCAACAATATAGCTGAGTGTGCACATATTTGTCACAGACTAATGTTATGCCTTGCAATGTTTTCTTTTATATGTAATACTTTTTCTGTGTCTGTGACAAATAAATAGTTTTTCTCTTTCTTTCTTTCTTAGTAAGTAGCCGACAGTATTATGGAGACATAATAATTAATTATAATACAAAAAAAATAAAGTAAAAAAAACAACATAAAAACAAAATCCAAACCGGAACAATACTCATTTGTTCCGTGCGGGAATCGAACCCGCAACACGTTGGTGCATTAGTTGCTGCGTCTATTAAACCTACTATTTACATTGTGATGCGAGTCATACTCTTAGCCAGTGCGCCAAACGTGTCGTCAAAGATGTGATAAAATATTAGACCACTTTGTCCTAACATGACGTGTATAGAATTATCCAAGATAATCATGCTCTGAAAAATTAATATCTACATGTTTAGAGTTTGAACTTGCCAAATCTGGTTGGACTATTAATAGTATAAGTAATTTGGAAATAAACTTAAACAAGTACAAGTCCTGTAAGAGCTGGAATATACTTAGAATTGCCTGCGGTTATAAAAAACACTAAGTTATGTTTGAATATACGCAACAATGACAATTTTGTACGCCACCACAAACAGATTTAAATTCACAGTTTAGTGAAATGCACTTGAGCACAACAATGATGAAATTTCAGTACTTTACCTTTGGGCATTATAGTTCAATACTTTTAGTACGTGTAAGATTTACTCTATTTGTTCTACTTAACTAAAATAACATTGTAATATACCTACTTATAAAAGCTAATTACAATTGAATTAAATGTGTAATAAGTATTGGTAGCGCCATCTACCTTCCTATATATAACTAATCGCATCAAGATCAATCGTTCCACGTACAAGTGTGAGCGATACCATATTTCCGTCTCCCTCTCTCCCATTCCCTTGAAGAGGCACTGCCTTGCGCCTGATTCGTCGACGCGATCGTGGACGCGAGTGACAGTCTAGAACATTCCGCTCGCTGAGAACGCCGTCTCGATACCACTCCGCGCCGCACCGCTGTATGTGATTTACCGCTTCCACCAAGGAAAACCCGCTCGTGAGTGAAGTGAAAGAAGCAGCTGCATCACGAAACCACCAGGAGACTGCCCTACGGAAACGAAGAAGGTTGTATAAGGTAGGTGCCCTCCATCCTTGAAATATCCTATACCCACTCAATCTCCTCTTCCCTTATTCCTTTCTAGGCGATCCAGAACTCGCCCTAATACAGTCCATTTTCCTGCTCCAAGTCGCCTAGAACCCTACGGTTTTGGTGTAACGCCGAAACATGTTTTTTGGTCCTTCGAGCCGGATTCATTTACGTTTTATATGTTATATCGCTATACCTAGGCAGTTATAGCACCTAGCTATACTCCTAATATATTCACATAACCGTCACATGGTTATTTCCGCCCGCATTAGTAGGTAAACTTTTATGTAGCTACCTACTTATTAAATTATTATTTCTGCAACTATCATAGTTGTCTTATAAATCTCAATCAACTTTAATTCCTCGGCTCTAAGGTGTTGCCTACTTAGCCTACTTAGGTAAAAATAATAGATACATTAGATATTCTTATTTTGTTTCGTTCTCATTAGCTTATACTTACGTAAGCATGTCACAACAAAAGAAATCACGCGTGTCGGAAGACAAAGAGATGACAATCTTAGAAGCGAAACGCAATATTTTATTTGAGCGCATTCAAAATATCTATGAACGATCAAAAACCGCATCTATGTCTGACAGTAATAGCGAAGCATTTCTCAGTTATTGTATAACAGTAGATAGTATACGAACAGATTTTCATAAGTTGTTAGACGATTATAACGCAAGATTACTTTCTATCAATCCTGATGAAAAACCGAACTATCAGGCGTATACCTCATTCGAAGATCTCTATTGTATTATTAAGCGTATACAATCGCAATTGGAGGGTAAATATTCAGAAGAGCCCGTTGCCCGCAAACCGAGATTACCGCCAATCGAGATTATGTCGTTTGACGGAGATATACGAAACTGGCCGTTATTCTATGCGAGTTATAAGTCTACAGTGCACGATAATGGTTCTCTGACAGATGCTGACAGGTTGTACTATTTAATAGGTAAACTGTCACCGAAGGCCCAGTCCGTATTTGCAGGTGTCACACCCAGTGCTGAGAATTATCAGGTCATATTTCAGTCACTACTTGACAGATATCAGGACACGCGCGTCCTAGCGTCTACGTACTTTGACCAAGCTTTAAATCTTAAATTGTCCGGTGCCGCGTCTGTCTCGAATTTCCAGCTGTTTATTGATAACTTCGTTACCGCGGTTAATTCTCTTAGGAATTTAAAATTAGAAGATCTTTCCGACTTTATGTTGCTTCAACTCGCTTTAAAAAATTTTGACACTGATACAATTCGCGCATTCGAGATGACGGAACGCAATAATAAAATACCTACACTAGATAGTTTTATTTCGTTCATCAAAGATCAGTGTCGAATATTTCATAATACGCAGTCTGGTTCACCTGGCCCGTCTAACACTAACAACAACAAACAAAGGTTGAATAAATCGCGAAATAGTAATAATAACTCAGTCCCTAATCCACAATCTTACGTAACATGTTCGGAATCTAATAGTAATAATTCACAGAAGTCTCTGTGCAGTAATATAGTGCACGACCATTACTATAAGTGTCCCACCTTTAATGATTTAAATCCAATTGCTCGTTTTAAAAGCGTAAAAGATAACAAAGCTTGCATTAATTGCTTAAGCATAAAACATAAAACGAGTAATTGTTCCAGTAGAACGAGATGTCGCTCGTGTAAACAAAAACATCATACACTGTTACATTTGATAAAAATAACCGGTTGTCAAGTCAAGCCGCTAACCTTGACACACTTACGAGTACGTCGCAAGTGCAGAACACGGTAGCTGCGCCTTCCGCGTCTGAGGGCGAAGTATCGTTGTGTACGACATCCATTGCGCGGGCGACGCGCACGCGAGGACGGCACTCGCGCATCTATAATGATCCGCGCAGGGCCAAAACGCAGTGTACGGCGTCTAACACGGTACTGTTAGCGACAGCGCATGTTATCGTATACGATGTTAATGGGTCGCCGCACATGGTACGTTGTCTGCTAGATAGCGCATCTCAGACCAATCTAATAACATCGGAATGCTTCAAACGCCTCGGATTATGGAATAACTTTAAAAATACTAACTCAACCGTCAAAGGGATAGGCGGATCAGAAAAGCATTGCATGGGTTCCGTAGATATTAAAATACATTCGCGTTTTGATAGGAATATTAATTTTAACATTTCTTCGCTTATCGTGGAGCGTATCACGGACGCATTGCCGAACGCTAATGTGGACGTAGCATCACTCACTCATCTCGAGTCATTGCTGTTAGCCGACGCGGAGTTTGCGAATCCGGCAGGCATTAATCTTTTGATCGGAGCTTCAATATTTCCGCACTTGCTACTAACTAAAATAGTACGTAGTGAGCGATATGATTTACCGCCCGCTATTGAGACAGTACTTGGGTATGTGATCATGGGTACCCTACCTACGTTACATACTTCTCATTGTATTACGTCTTGTTGTTGTTCTGCTCTTCAAGAGATCAAGGTGGGTGCTAAAACTGTGTGTAAGATAAAGCACTAATTAGCTATGCTATGCTATGCTATGCTATTCTATGCTATGCTACGCTATGCTACGCTATGCTACGCTATGCTACGCTATGCTACGCTATGCTACGCTATGCTACGCTATGCTACGCTATGCTACGCTATGCTATGCTATGCTATGCTACGCTATGCTATGCTAAGCTACGCTACGCTACACTATACTATACTACACATCCGCCCTGTATATAGATGACATTGCCTGTAATGTCATACCCGCTCCGCTAGCAATTTCGCTTTGTGAAGAGCTCATTCAGCTTTTCAAGCGAGGCCTGTTTGATCTTGTCAAATGGACAAGCAACTCTAAAGAGGTTCTCGCACGCATACCAGATTCTCATAAAGCTTCTCCAGACATTGAGTTTGAGAAGTCTGTACCGCATAAGATTCTCGGTTTACGCTGGGACAAATCCTGCCATAGTTTTCGGTTTGACGTCTCACCACCAGAGGATAAGTGCACCAAACGCACTATGCTGTCCACAGTGGCTCGACTATGGGACACAATGGGTTTTGTGGCTCCCACAATTTTGTACGCCAAGCTCTTGTTCAAAGAGCTTTGGCTATCAAAGTGTGAGTGGGATGAAACACCCCTGACCATATTGTCGCCGCTTGGGGCCAGTTTTGTATTGAGCTTACCGCGCTCAATTAAATTACTATTCCGCGTCATCTTGGGTTGGTAGATGGATGTACCGTCAACTTAATAGGTTTCGCTGACGCCAGCGAGCGTGCTTACGGCGGAGTCGTATATCTGCAAGTCCGCATTGGTTCTAACTACTCGGTGCAGTTAGTTTGTGCCAAGTCTAAGGTCTCGCCAGTTAAAACCATTTCGGTTGCGAGACTGGAGTTGTGCGCGGCCCTTCTGCTGTCTCAGTTGCTCCACAAGGTTCAAGACACAGTTTTGCCCCACTACTCTATTAATAAATATACGCATTTTCCGACTCCAAAGTAGTGCTCGCTTGGATTCATTCTTCTCCTCATCGCTGGCAGACTTTTGTCGCCAACCGCGTTAGTAAATTGATTGAACTTGTTCCCGCTACTTGTTTCAATCACATCGCGGGTTATCGTACTCGTCTTCAGGAAGAACTTTCCATAGATCATATTGACTGGAAGTTTATTCCACCAGCATCACCACATTTCGGTGGATGTTGGGCAAGCATAGTCAAAGTAATTAAAACGCATCTCTTCAAAGTTATAGGTCAACAGATCCTCTCTTACGAAGAGCCTTTAACCGTCCTTGCACAAGTCGAGGCACTGATCAGCTCGCGTCCGCTTCCAACTCAGTGAGATCTAGCCTGAAGTTGGACCTACCTCTTAGTTTAAGTATTTAGTTAGTAGTTTTCGCTATTATTGCGTTTGTAGTTTTCGCTAAAGTTAATTTAGATTAATTTTATTGTCATATCGCTGTCTTAGCCTATTGAAGGGTTATGCGGTAGTAAACCCAACATATCTAAGTTCAATTCTATTTTTTTTAAAGGCAACCCTTTAGGGCCGAGGGGATATGGTAGCGCCATCTACCTTCCTATATATAACTAATCGCATCAAGATCAATCGTTCCACGGTCAAGTGTGAGCGATACCATATTTCCGTCTCCCTCTCTCCCACTCCCTGGAAGAGGCACTGCCTTGCGCCTGATTCGTCGACGCGATCGTGGACGCGAGTGACAGTCTAGAACATTCCGCTCGCTGAGAACGCCGTCTCGATACCGCTCCGCGCCGCACCGCTGTATGTGATTTATCGCTTCCACCAAGGAAAACCCGCTCGTTAGTGAAGTGAAAACAAGCAGCTGCATCACGAAACCACCAGGAGACTGCCCTACGGAAACGAAGAAGGTTGTATAAGGTAGGTGCCCTCCATCCTTGAAATATCCTATACCCACTCAATCTCCTCTTCCCTTATTCCTTTCTAGGCGACCCAGAACTCGCCCTAATACAGTCCATTTTCCTGCTCCAAGTCGCCTAGAACCCTACGGTTTTGGTGTAACGCCGAAACAAGTATATTATTATAATCAAATAAAAATATGTGTAATAAAGGAATTTAACTAAGTATTGTAATAATCAATAAATGTATACTGTGTATTTCTTTTTGTTTTTATTTGTTATGAATTAAGTTAAGAATGTTTTTATAAAATAAACGTGTATTCAAATAAAGTTGTTTAAATTTACTATTCTATACCTAATTTCTATTTTTATTAATTAAAAATTAAACGATAAGAATTCAGCCACAACATTTATTTAACTTTTACATAAATATAAAGCATGCATACAAACATTGACTCATAACAATTACACATTTTTAAACAGATAACATGTATTTATTTTTAGAAATACAACTAAACTTAAATAAAAACATTATCTTAAGACTACTCAGTATCACACAATTTCTTACTTTTTTAGGGTTCCGTACCTCACAAGGTAAAAAAGGAACCCTTATAAGATCACTTTCTTGTCCGTCTGTCTGTCTGTCTGTCCGTGTGTCACCACCGATTTTCACAGGAACGGGTGGACCTAGCAAATTGAAATTTATACCAGATACTGAGGTCTATGGTTCCTGTTAGGTGTATAAAAATCAGGGTCCTGGGTCAACCCGATAAAAATATATGGTCAAAATTAGATTTTTGCGAAAACTTGTAAGTACAAAAATTAACCTTAATTTTCAACTTTTTTAATATTCGGAATTTTTCCTTTACTTGTGCTATAAGACCTTGGTTTTGACCAAAATTGGCAATTCTAGGTCAACCGTAAGTACCCTCTAGGTTTTGGGTCGAAAACCTATATGGTAGTTCCCATTGAACTAGAATCACGAAATTTGGCCAAAAGCAGGGTCTTACAGCACAAATAAAGGAAAAATTACAAAAAATAAAAAAGTGGTAAATTTAAGGGTGTCCCCATACATACATAGTAGACTCCATTTAAGATAGTCCTCTAAGTTTTATGGGCGCACATACAGATTAAGAGGATTAGCGTAATTAGCACCAACCTCAAATAAGGTAAAATACGTACGGAACCCTCGGTGCGCGGGTCAGACTCGCACTTGCCCGAATTTTTTTTTTATTAATGTCTCTGTGATATCCATTACATCATCATAAGGCTCCTCAACCACATATTGTGTACTTAAGCAAGCCTCGTTTTTTTTATTTTTGTCTACATAATCTAATTCACGAATATCTATCTTAATTAGAAGACGTCCTTGCTTAGGACGATTTCTTCGAACAATGTACGAATTTGCTGATGACGTTAATAAACTTTGACGCTTTTTAGACGGTGACAATTTTTTTGTCTTTGTAGAAAAGTTTGGTTCAATGTATGTTATGCCATCGTCTTGAGTGGAGAAATATGGGCTAGTAACCTGTAAAAAATAAATCACACATAAATATATAATAATGTGGACGCGCACAATAAATGTTTATAAACATAAATACATTTTATGTAGTGCTTACCTGATCAGAGGATTTGTTCCGATGCTTTTCAAAACATTCATAATTTCCTTGAGAGTAAAAAAATGGCTTGGTTTTTTAACTGTCTACCATTCTCTTCCATAGCATTGTCCTGCAATATAATAACATAAAAAATATAAATGAAAAGTTCATAACTATATGAATGTAACTATGAGGAATAAAATAATATTTACTAACCTCTTGTATTTCTGTCTGGTCAACTTCGTCCAAAGGACTTGGGATTTGAGAATCAACATTATAAAATACAAATCTGTTAAGTCCTCCAATGTTGAGAATGCTGGGGCTGTATGACATGATTCTGAAAATAAAAATAAAGTAAGATATCTAATTATTCATATAATAATATAATATTGTAATAACTTATAACATTAAAAATTTACTTACCAATAAAACTTGATTTCTCTGCTAGCAACAGGTTCTGTTTCGGCTGACTATGACAGCATAATGAAATAAGGAATGCAATTTTAAATCTGTATGATATACAATACCAAATGAAATCAATTATTAAAAATATAATATTGTAATACGAGAATACAAAATTCCTAACTTTCTAGACCTGTACAAACATGTTAAATGCTGTTATTTATACTTTATGATATATCTAATTTAGTGTTAAAGGTATAGCTACCTATAAATATGTGTGTTAGACATTCATTACAGTAATTGTCAAAATGAAGTTGATCAAGCAACCCATATCTTTGAAAATTAATACTATAGATTTAAATGAATCTTCTCACCAGATCAGACATAGTCCTTTATTACCGAATACGATTCGATGTATAATGTGCGGTCCATTGAACTGTGGTAAAACAAACGTTATGATTAGTTTGTTGTTACATGAAAATGGTCTAAAATTTAAAAATCTTTATCTTTATTCCAAAACTTCATTTCAACCAAAGTATCGTTTCTTGAGTGAAGTATTAGGAAGAGTCTCGCAGATTAACTTCTACAAATTTAGCGATGATAAACAGGTCATTTCTCCGAGTGAAGCTTTAAAAAATTCTGTGTTTATTTTTGATGATGTTGCGTGTGAAAATCACGTAAATATTCGCAATTATTTTTGTATGGGTAGACATAAACAAATAGATTGTTTCTATTTATCTCAAACCTATTCCAAAATTCCAAAACAACTGTTGCGTGACAATGTGAATTTTCTTATTATATTCAAACAAGATGATGTGAATTTAAAACATATTTATGAAGAGCATGTTACTTCTGATTTACAGTGGAAAGAGTTTAGAAATATTTGTCTAACTGTTTGGAGTAAACCTTATAATTTTCTACTTATTTATAAAGAATCGTCATTAAATAATGGAAGGTACAGACAGAATTTTGATATGTTTTTTAAATTTGACTGACTGTTTATATATATATATATATATATATATATATATATATATATATATATATATATATATATAAGTAATTAACATGGCAAATCAAATTCAATATAATTTGTTCTTTAGCTGAATACTAAATATAACATGGAGAAAAATATTAAAATAGAATTAATGAAGTCTGTAGACTCCATAAAGAATAAAATAAAACAAATGAAAAACCAGGAACACTCTACAAACTTATCACTTGAAAAAATGTTAAAACCTGTCACAGATCCCCTTAAAACTCTAGTTGATTCAAATAAAACATTAGAAAAAATACAAAATTTTGAAAATACACACTCTAATTTTGAAGACGTGGAATTGGGTGACATTAATACTAGCTCATCTACTAAGTTTGAAGAATGCGATGACCCAGAACTTAATTCTGTACTGAACGTTAAGAAGCCTCCCCAGACGGAATTACCGGATGATTTAGAAATATCATTAGAGGGTCGTGATATCCATGATATTTATGACCTAAACATACCATTTGGAATAAGGAGTGAAAACAAAAAAATATTAATGGGTAATTCAATAGTTTCGTTTTCTAAAATAGATAGTGCAAATAATGATAATACCATTTTGATTAAAGTTGGTGACAAAAGCTTCAATTTAACCCCTGGTTTAAAAGAACTTTTACTTCGAAGAAAACCTGATTTAAAACAAATATCGAGCAAAGATAAACTTGTCTATAAAGATATGTTGCATTATACAAATGCACATAAGAGAGATTTCAATCCTAATGGGCAAATTAGAGGCGATAAAGGTATAAAATATCGTGAAATAATCAAACCATTGTTTTCTGAATCGTCAAACAATAATATTGTCACTAAATTTGGAGGAAGCTTACCAACGTTAAAGAAATACAAAAATAGTACTGACTTGGTATATTGGGACGAGCCTAACGAACTGGTTGACAGATTGAAACTATTAATTGCTTCCCGAGATGCCGGTAATACAAATCATGATAATGAAATTTTATCAATAATCGAAGAGTTAAAAGAAGCTGACATAATTAAATAATAAATAGTCCTAATAATTTGCTTTTTATTCAGGATTATAGCTGAATTCGAGACAAATATACCTACTGAGTTGTGAACATGAGCAAAGCTGACGTAGTAAACGAAATTCATAAAAATGCGAGGGTGAACTATTCGCGAAGACATGTCATGAGAGATATAGATGACTTGTGGCAAGCAGACTTAATTGATATGCAATCAATTTCAAAAGAAAATAAAAATTACAGACATATTCTTACCATTATTGATTCATTTTTGAAATATGCTTGGGCCTTTCCTATGAGAAGTAAAAGCAAAGAAGATGTGTATAACTCTTTCAAAACTTTGCGTGTTCCTAAAAATCTGAAAACCGATAATGGAACAGAATTTTATAATAACAAATTTCAGAAGCTTATGAAATCGTATCATATTAACCATTATTCAACCTTCTCAACAAAAAAGCTTCAGTAGTCGAACGAAATATCAGAACATTGAAATCTAAAATCTATAAGGAATTTAGTTTAAAAGGCAATTACAATTGGGTAAATAATACTCTCAATGATGTTATTTACAAATACAATCACACTCACCATCGCACTATTAAAGAAATCCCTGCTAATGTGAACAATATTAATAAAAAACTGATATTAGAAAGGTTAAATACCTTTCTATATAGCATATCAAAATATTAAAACCTAAGAGCAAGAAAATGGCAATAGAATTAGCTATTGCCGCTACTAGAGAATTGGCTGATGATTCATCGATTAAGCTCCCTTGCGTTATTCCTATTCCAAAAACTGGGGGAGTATTACCTTTGATTCCTATTTTTGCGGGATTATCAGCTGCAGGAGCTTTAGCAGGTGGTGCAGCTGGTATTGCTAAAACCATAAATGAATTCAAAATGGCTAAACAGCTGTATGAAGAATCGAGAAGACATAATGAAAAAATGGAAGCTCTATGTATTGGGAAAGGAATAAACCTTAAACCACATAAAGGCGGCCTTGGAATTTTCGTATCAAAAGAAAAAAACTAAGATATCGGCTACCCAAACGGGCCTTAACTAACTTTGACATTTTAAAGTACGGGAATAGAATTCCTTATTTTAGAGGTGTCTTTATGAGAGATGAGCTCCCTAAATGTCCTTATAAAAAAGAATGTGGAGTTATTAATTTGGATAGTTCAAAAAATCCTGGTTCTCATTGGGTAGCCTATGCAAAATATAATGATTATGTTGAGTATTTTGACAGTTATGGAAATCTTAAACCTTCGAAGGAATTTATAAAATATGTAGGTTCTAACATTCAATATAATTATGAAAACATACAACGTGATCACCCCTTCAATTGTGGACATTTATGTTTAAATTTCTTAAAGAATTTTTGGTATAATCATGAAATAAAATAAACAGGATCATCTAAAAGAGTTCAGTATGCAAGCATGTCTACTACGGTTACCATCTCTGGAAATAAATCGGAACTGGTTTCGTATTTTCAACCACCTCTTCATTTATCTGATCAGTACGAGTGCGGTTTACTATACTTTTCAGAATTAAAAACAAGACCGAATATGCCCGTTAATAACAGCAGTTTAACAGCTGTTATCAGAATTGAATGTGTGCACGGTTCATACTGCAACGGATTACCGACTCATTTTATTCATGAATTTATATCTGATACTGCTCTAAGTCACGGCTTCATAGAAATACCTCAGAACGTTATTTACTTTCCAGTTAACAAAAATATAATTTCATCCATATCTGTTAGGATTGTAGATCAGTTTGGTTACTGTATTGACTTTGGCGAAGAAAATATTCAATTACGTCTTCACTTAAGAAAAGTAAAATGATAGTATATTATAAAAACCCTTCAGTGAAAATAAAACGTCCTACTCCGTCAACGACCATTAAGGTACACAGACGTAAGAAAAACGTGAAGAAATTGACTAAATCAAATAAAGATTTTCTTAAAGCTTGGGTTTAAAGTATGAGTATACTACAGATTACCGATTTACCACACTTTGATAGTTCAATCAAAAGTTATGAAATCCATTCATACAATCCCTACAATAACAGTTTTAGAGAAAACGACGAAATCAGAATCCCCATACACCAGCAAGATATATACGTGCTACCATCAGCCAGTTCAATCTACATCGAAGGTCAGGCAAAGCTGTTCGGTAAGGATGGGCATCCGATCAAGAAAGCTGTTACGTTTACTAATAACCCTGTTATGTACTTGTTCTAAGACATCAGGTACGAAATGACTGGAATTGAAATAGATCGTATAAAAAATTCTGGAATAACATCAACAATAAAGTCATACATCTCATTTAATGAAGCAAAAAGTAAAGTTTCTGCATTATGGGGTTGGAATTTAAACGGATTCCAAAGTGATGGACATTTTAGCGTTGTGGTGCCCTTAAATAAGATTTTAGGGTTTGCAGAGGATTACAATAAAATTGTGATAAATAGTAAACACGAACTTATATTGAATAGGAGTAATTCTAACTTAAATAGCATTATTCTTACTGATGAAGTCGTTCAGCTTCAAAAAGATATACAGAGAATTCAATGGAGAGTATCACTTATAAAAGTTTCCGATCGAGAACGTTTAATACTTTTAAAGCACTTAGAAAGAGATAAACCTATTCAGATGGCCTTTAGAAATTGGGATTTATATGAGTATCCTTTACTACCTAAAACCACAAAGCATTCTTGGTCAGTAAAGACTGCTTCTCAATTAGAAAAGCCTCGGTATGTCATTTTTTGCTTGCAAACTAATAGAAAAAATAATAGAACTAAAGGCAGTTCGGTATTTGATCATTGTGAGGTGACAAATGTAACGCTCTTTTTAAATTCGCAATATTATCCTTATGAGCCTTTATCTTTAAAGTTTTGTGAGAACAAATATAGTATATTATATGAAATGTATGTGAAATTTCGTCAGTCGTTTTACAACTCTCCGGTAGAACCGTTGCTTGATCTGCAGGATTTCAAAGAAAAGGCCCCAGTCTTCATCTTAGACTGCTCGAGGCTAAACGATAGTTTAAAAACTGGTCCAGTGGATGTAAGATTGGAATTTGAATGTTCAACACAAATACCAGATAAGACAACTGCATACTGTTTGATTATTAATACAATATGTATAGTAATCTGATTGCATCGAATCTGGAACCATTTGTTCTCGCTCGAACTGCATGATTTCAGAATCCCTAATTAATTTTATCGAGCATTACTGATCTGAATGGTATACGAATGATTAATACAATGTGTAAGTATAGTAATCTGATTACATCGAATCTGGAACCATTTGTTCTCGCTCGAACTGCATGATTTCAGAATCCCCCATTAATTTTATCGAGCATTACTGATTACCAGAATCATCAATAATTATTTTTATCGGCCGTTACTGCTATGATTTGGATATGATCCGATAGAGTTCGCAAGATTTATTGAATTAGTCATAATGATTCCAAACTTCTTAATTATTTTTATCGATCACTAATATCGTCGAGGAATGATCTGATACAATTTGAAATATTGATGGTCTCTTTCATATTTTAACTTATTCTTCTGCATCACTCACCTCGCTTCGCTCCGTTCGCAATGCAGAGCGCCCCAAAATAACACTACTAACATGATCTGCGATACGGACGGTTGGCATTAGAAGTATAATATTATTTCATTCATCAATGCATCGTAATACTGGTAGCATAGTAACAATGTTTTTACTTGGGATGACATAATATAAACAATATTCTCAAGTTCGTTCGACGCGCTCAGTGCGGCTCGGGCACAGCGATGCATTCATAATAATTTATATGTACATACTGTTATCTTTGCACAGCTCGTTGATAATTTTAATGAATGAATGCAAAAATCTTAACAATGTTGAAAGTAGGATCGGGTGGCTCCCGGGTTCGATTCCCGGGTCGGTCAAAGTGTTATTGGGTTTTTCTGTTAGGAAATTCTCAGTAACAGCATGAAGTCTAGAAATGTGCCCGGTACGGCAGTAGGCTCGCCTCCCTATTACGTAGGACTTAAATATATCTGGCGAAAAGTGGGTGTAGTAATACACCTTTGCCTACCTCTTCAGGGTTACAGGCATAAGACTATGAATGTATGTACTTATGAACTATATAATTGTTTTATCCACAACTAGCTTTTGCCTCTGACTTCGTCTAAATGGAACTTGAACCCACGGTCACTCGGATTCCAGGTGATGCGGACGTATCGAGATAAAGCAGATTGACTGCACGTGTAGTGTTCGATCGATTAATATAAATGTGTTCTGACTTCTGCGTCACTCAACTCGCCTCGCTCGTTTCGCGGCGCAGACGCCTCCAATAATACCCTACTTTTGTTATCTGCGATCCGTTTTATTCACGATATAGATTAGTAACATTATGTTTTCAGCTTAGAATAATAACACCTATTCTAAGGTTTTCAGGTTAGGAATTTAACTCCTTGTCTTAGTGACCAATGTAACTGTTCTCTTTGCTGAGTTTTTATTGTACTTATGAATGTGTATCAATTCATGTAATATTCCAATCATAGTATATAATAAAACTAAATGGGTATGTTAGTGAGTATAGGAAACGATTAAGTAAAATGAAACAATCCATATTGTATCTTTTAAAAAAAGTTTATTATCAAAGCACCATTTTTTTAAGCACATAACATTTTTTAATGCACATATTGAGTCATGATAGATACAATTGTACAAATCTCCGGAATATTTATAGCGATCATATAGGGTTAACAAATTAGGACAACCTTCATCTTCTAAATTAATTACATTAACTCTATTTAAAATATTTTTCAACCATGACACTTTTTCAAGACCTTTAACGAAAACACACTTATCTTTTAAGATACCTAAAACTAAATATTGATAATTTGAGTAACGTATAAATCCTTCGCTCCAGTATATTTTTCTATTACGCTCAATCTAGCAAACTTGTTGTCTTTCCGATTTAGTCAAATCGTAAAAAGGAAATGGCGGTTTGATTAAAAACACTTGCAGGCTTTGATTACACCATATAGCAATTTATTTTATTATAAATTCATTTGCTTCTGTTTTAAAGCCTTGGATGTCTACAATAGCGCTCATGATAATCTACGCACGATGTTGCTCAGAGGTTTGTATTCCACAAGTCGGTCGTTTATAATCAAACAGTATGCAGTTGTCTTATCTGGTATTTGTGTTGAACATTCAAATTCCAATCTTACATCCACTGGACCAGTTTTTAAACTATCGTTTTGCCTCGAGCAGTCTAAGATGAAAACTGGGGCCTTTTCTTTAAAATCCTGCAGATCAAGCAACGGTTCTACCGGAAAGTTGTAAAACGACTGACGAAATTTCACATACATTTCATATAATATACTATATTTGTTCTCACAAAACTTTAAAGATAAAGGCTCATAGGGATAATATTGCGAACTTAAAAAGAGCGTAACATTTGTCACCTCACAATGATCAAATAACTAAAGATAGTTCTATTATTTTTTCTATTAGTTTGCAAGCAAAAAATGACATACCGAGGCTTTTCTATTTGAGAAGCAGTCTTTACCGACCAAGAATGCTTTGTGGTTTTAGGTAGTAAAGGATAATCATATAAATCCCAATTTCTAAAGGTATTAATCGTTCGTATACCATTCAGATCAGTAATGCTCGATAAAATTAATTAGGGATTCTGAAATCATGCAGTTCGAGCGAGAACAAATGGTTCCAGATTCGATGCAATCAGATTATTATACATATTGTATTATTCATTCGTATACCATTCAGATCATAGCAGTAATGCTCGATAAAATTAATTGGGAATCATGCAGTTCGAGCGAAGCGAGAACAAATGATTCCAGAATCCCCAATTATACCCTACTTGTGTTGCCATCAATGAACCAGTGCCTGGCTTTAGCGTTACAAGCGTTACGTAAAGGTATGGTGGGCCCACCATACCTTTACGTAACGCTTGTAACGCTAAATCCATACTTGTCTCATTCCATGAATAATAAAATCGATTCGCCATTCTAAAAGAAAAAAATAAATAAATAAGGAAATCGACAATTCGAGAGGGCCCTGATTGGACCGGTTCAATCAAAGAGACAGGCACTGGTTCATTGACGGCAATACACTACAACCTCATTAAAAAACATACGTACATACATAGACTCACGCCTGTTTCCCTGAAGGGGTAGGCAGAGGCATATTAAACGCCCACTTTTCGCCAGTGTTTGATCCCACGTAATAGGTGGCGAGCCTATTGCCGCTTATCGGGATATTTTATTTGCCAGAGCCTCGTCCGTTGATCGGCAGGTGCACCACTTGCAGGTGAGGTTGGCTTGGGACCCTAAATTCTTGGTGGGAACCCTATTTATTTTTTTATATATTAAAAAATATATAAAAAAATAAATTAAATAGTTGTCAACAACTTATTTTGATAACTTTCCAGTGTCGCTTTAGGCACGCCGTAAAGCCTGCTTGCCTCATGCATAAATGAGGCAAGCCGATTTTACGGCGTGCCTAAAGCGACACTGAAAAGACGATACGAAGACAAAAATACGAAGGCCAAAGGTTGCAAGCAAATTGTTGGTTCAACGGAAGATCTGACTCCAGAGTTGGAGAAAAAACTAGTTGAACACATTTTAGAATTGGAACGATGATTATATGGTGTAACACCAACTGTCATGTAAATTTTGGGTGCACGAGGAGTGTGCTTATGTAAAAAAGGGTAAAAAGAAATATGTGTACAAATAAGTGATAAATATGAAAGTTGAGGGATATAAGGTAAGTGGAAGACCAAATAAAAGATGGATGCATTGTGTGAAGGCTGACATGAATGAAAAGGGAGTGAATAATCAGATGACGGCTGGTAGCAGAGAATGGAAGAGAAAGACATTCTGCGCCGACCCCAAGTAATATGGGAAAAGGGCAGGAAAAGGAGAAGTATAAATTTTAGAATTAACTGTACTTGTCTTTCAAATGTTGAATAAAAATGTGATTAAAAAACGTTGTCTTTTGTGTTTCCAAAAAACATATAAAAATACATTTTTCTTAGGCACTTTGAATGGACCCGTAGGCCAATATTGTCTAAGTCCAATGATAGCAACTGAGTGGTTCAATCAAAGATACAGTGGTCCAAACAAGGCGACCATATTTTATTTATTTATTGCTCTTTAGGCACTAAACGCTTAATTAAAATATGAATACTGCGGATACTTCAATAAAAGTACAATTCACTTAACTAATTTCTATATAACCTACTACTATAGTTTTGATTTTATGACCGTCCAAAGTTAAGTGGTCCAATAGTAAGCAACCTTACCCTACTAGCTGACTCGGCGATCTTCGTAACGCCATTTCTTATCAAATATTTACTATTATTGTTTTTTTATACAAAAAAAAAGAAAAAAAAAATCATACAGCAGCGATAGCCGAGTGGAAATACCAACAGATTGCCATGCAGAGGGTATCGGGTTCGAATCCATGGCGCGGACCAATGACTTTTCGGAGTTATGTGCGTATTGAATTGTTAATTATCGCTTGTCCCGTGCCTCGGAGAGCACGTTAAGCCGTCGGTCCCGGTTGTCATGAAGATCTTTGACAGTCGTTACAGGGCGTCAGTACCTTCTAAATAAACTGACACTAGTCTAAACCATGGAATATCGCTATCCCTTCGGGTTGCGGAGGTCAGACAGGCAGTCGCTCCGTGGAAAAAAGCTAATATTCAGCCAAATCCGGTTAGACTAGAAAGCGGACCCCAGATTGAAACTAGGATAACGCTAAGAGGATGACTGTTTGTTCATACAATTCTTCTACAGGCAATAACAACCAATAAATGAAAGATTTATCCAATTTGGTGCCGTGGTTTGTGAGTTATGCGCGTACAGACATTTCGATGATTCATTTTTATTTATAAAGATTTCATATCTCGATGGATCGTTTCGGCTACAAAGTTAATAGTTAAAAATCAATTACAACTTCAGTTGTTTAGTTTACTGAGTGGGATCAAAGGAAATCTCGCAATTACCGATACGTTCTGAACTGTGGGTACAATTCAAACATGGATTAAAATGTCCTGAACTCTATTAATGGTTGAATGGGAACATTTTATTTTAAAGTTATTTTGACGATTACAAGCTGTTGTTTAACTTGCTTTGGTGGGTTGTATGTGTGGGTGAATATTTTAGGCTGAATTAGAAAAAAAAAATCAACCCACCAATTTTTTATTTTTCTCCTATATTGTTTCAATACTGATAGCCGGTATTAATAAAATTTAATGAAAAGAGCTACAGGCAAAACCACTATTTACTTGGTAGACTCGTTACTTCTACGTTGAAATTTGCTTTTCTACACTTATTTATTTTATTTTTAAATGGCTAACCATAAAGGAAAGTCGATAAAAAATTGAGCTTAGTACCCAATGATATATACGTCCGTGATATAAATATATATACGTCCGTGCTGTGACGGATTTAGAATACGGATTGTCACCACTCCATATCTTCCCGTGGGTGTCGTAAGAGCCGACAGAGGGAGCATATTATGCAGAGAACAGCACTGTAAGAGAAGGAAAACTTGATACAAACCCGTTTGGCCAGCGTGGTACAGTAGGCCAATTCCTCAGCTCAGCAGTGGACTGTTAAAGGCTGATGATGATGATGACCCAATGATATTATAAGAAAAAGGTAAATACGTCACCTACGTAGTAATCAATCCGTAGAAACGGTACACTAACGCACAGATCGATAACTCCATATTTTATTTTATTTTCGGTTGACAAGATGTGTCAGTTTCACTTTGACGCCGGCTCGCGAGGTCACATACACACATATGTCAGACTTGCCAACTAGCTTATGTTTAGCGTCCTGATTTAGGTACACCTATAACGTATCTACTTCTATTTACTTTGAAACATCATTGTTAGTACCCGATTCATAGGATATTGTTGAGATTGTGGAAAGCGGGCGGCTCAAAATCGCTCTATGTGGCGAGCCGTTGGGAGGCCTATGTTCACCAGTGAACATATTTCGACTGAAGTAATGATGACGCTACAACTCATGATATTCAAATGAAAATTATTGCCACAAATTCACAACAAATATTTCACTTTTTTATATTAATAGGTGGCAAACGAGCAGACGGATTGCCTGATGGTCAGCAATTACCACGGCCCTTGGACACAAACAACACCGCGGGAATTGCAAGTGCGTTGCCGCCCCTTGCGTTGGGAAAAGGGATAGGAGGAGGAGTGGGATGAGGAAGAAGGAATAGGGGATGGAGCCTCCGGCACTCTCACTCACCGAAGAAACGCAACAGTTTAGGTACTGTTACTTTACGTCGATTTTCTGCGGGAAGGTAGTACTTCCCCGGTCGAGCCCGCCCATTCATGCTGAATTCAGGAAGGTACTACCTGTAAAGAACGAAAAAGAAAAATCAACATTATTCTGTAAAATTATAAATCTCATAGAGAAAGCGCGTGAGGTTTGTAAGGATAGAAGCAAGTGGCGTTTTCTTTTCCCTGCCTACCTCGACGGGATAAAGGCGTGAGTGTATGTTTGTATGTAAATCTTATTTGAAATTAGTTATAACATTGCAAGCCTGGCTCGTGTATACATTTCTTTCGAGGCCACGTGACCATTATCGATTAGAGAGATATGTAGTTAGTTTCAACCTCAGTATCGGTTTTCCGCACCACGGGTGCTCTACGTAATAAACATGTTTCTCCTACAAGCGTGTGATTTACAATAACGAAGCGTCATTTGCCTGTGTTCTGATGTGACCACGACGGATAGCGCTTGGTATACGTATACGTTTAAAATGTATAATCTTGTACCGCCTTGCCACATTTCGTAGTATGTAAAAATGTGACAATCTAACAAGATCAAAAAATAGATTTTTGACATAAAAAGGATGGAAATAATAAATTGTAGACTAACCTTATGTTTTGATCATCATCGTCCCAGCACTATTCCGGTGCTTTCAAGCTTTAGAGTCAGGAGTCTGCTTACTAGTCTCACCAGGTATGACTGAATATCAGCTTTTTCACAGAGCGACTGCCGTCTGATCTTTGCAACCCAAAAGGATAGCGATTACAGTCCAATAACCTACTGAGTGTTGTTGTGTTGTTTCTAGAGCATGCTCCCATCTATGGGGGCAATCTGGGCTGGATTTTTAAAATTACACTGAGATATTTAATTATCCCTGAGTGTAGTAATTAGTTCCTTTCATAGTAACACCTTTGCAGACTCAACTTCTCTTTATACAAATACCGTTTCAACGAAACTGTGACAAAAGGTGTCTGAAATGAGGGATTAGTTTCGTTTCCACGAAGCAATAAATTCTTCTATTTACACTACAACATTGTTTGAGTGAAATTCGAGACAAGTTCTTATTTTTTATCTACAAACTAGAGGATGCCCGCATCTACGACCGCACATTAATTTTATATAACTTTTTCTTCCCTATGCCATGGGAATTTCGGGAATTCTCTTCTTAGTGCACCCCTACGGTCCCCATGGAACTTAAATGCCAAATTTTAGTTTCCTGCACCTAATAGTTTCGGCCGAAGATTGTCTGTCAGTCAGTCAGTAACGCAAGGATATGCAGAAGATCACGTTCAGTTGTGAGGCGTTGGTTACTAATTACTATAAGTTTCGTATTAGTTGTTTAAAACGTGTTTCTTGGTAAGTAGCCTCGTGAGTCTTCTAACGTAGACTTATGTAGTTATGTTTGCGTTGAGAGGTCAATGATCGGGGAATGTGGTTAGGTTCTTCAAACAATTCTGAGATGTTTCGCAAATGGATGGATTTCTGAGTACTTCAGACAACATATCATCATGACTTACGTTCCATTAAAATATCACAAAATAATAATAATGTAGAAAGCAGCTGAGCGCGGCTTTGCCTGCCCTAAGCTATTAACCTCTATTTTCTCCCTGAGGAGTGGCATATTTAAAAATCCTTCCTCCGTGGGTGCCTTCATCATAAAAAAAACTCCATGAGTTTGGTCTTGCTAATAGTTATCTCAGTCAGAACCAGTAATGTCATGTTATGCATATGATCTATAAACACTCAAAGCGAAAATAAGTTTAGAACTATTGACATACTATTACGATAAACCAACATGTCACCATAAAATTCCATTAGAATTTGGACAGAAAATTAGGTATTCAAGCTAAATAAGGTAAGAATTCATACTGACTTGAAAATAAGGAGCTGATTTTCAATTTGTCTGACACAAACCCATTATAATAGTACAGACAGATTCCAGTAACATGAATCCTAAAATGACATTTCGAAAATGGTCGTATAGATACTACTGCCATTTTCAAGTTGTCTCTACCCCAATTTATTCCTTACTCAAACGAAGCTTATACGCTCTGGTTACATAATAATCCAGGTCATCGGTGCTCTAAGGTAATTTCAAAATGTACTAGACTCAGATTACATAAGCCTTAGGTAATTAGGTTTCCTATGGCCATTTTGTCATTTAATATGCTAACTAGTATATAGTTAGCATATTAGATGACAAAATGGCCTTCCACTTTAGGATCTCGTGTACCTGGTTATGTCAGCTAGAACCTGTGTATTTGTAGAAGTTTATAAGTAACGAACATAGCAAATTTTGCATTTCTGATATATTTTTTGGTTAATCTGGGCATAAATAAAATTATCCTATTACGGTCGTAGCCATATTTAGTTTCTAATAATATTATTCTGTAGGTAAAGAACTTATGATTTATTGGATTAGATTGAGATTTTTTAGTACGTTATTTTTTATTATTCTACAGGTAAAGAACTCATTAAATTAATATGAGGTAAGACGTTGAATTATTTGCTTTGATTAATATTTAATAGGATGTAATATAATTAATTTGCATTCTATTGCAATAGGTACATTTGCGTATAAATAAGTATCCATAAACTGTTTTTCTGGATTCTTCTCCATAGACCTACCTCCCTTTGGAAACTTGCAGCTAGATTCAGTGACGCTTCAGAACTCCTCTTTCCGTCCTATCTGTACGAACGCGATAAACTCAAAAGTTACCGAACGGTTTTGTACGGTTTTCACCAATACATAGTGTGATCATACAATTACATGGAAACGGGTCTTACTCGCGATATTTAATTAATTTAAGGCATAAATACCTCCGTTTTACCGACATTTCGGCCGTCTTACAACAGCCGTCGTCGCTGCGGGGCTAGATAGTGTGCTCCGTGAGGATGGTTCAAGAGTATAATTGACGCGCCTGTAGCCGTGAGCGAAGGCTTTATGCCTTATGATGCTCTCCACTATGCTTCGTAGTATCGTATGCGTCTGCTGATCGGAAGGTTTGGGGTTAGATTTCTGGGTCGAGCAAAAGTGGTACTGAGTTTTACTGAATTCTTAGTAGCAGCACGGAGGCTGGCAATGTCCCCAATGTAACAGCAATACGCTCGCCCGCTAGCACATGGGACCTAATTTTACACGTGGGTGTAAAACAAGACCTCTGCTTATCTTTTCGGGTATACAGGCGACACGATAAAAAAAGATAAAGAAATATTGTGCTTCCCACTTCTGGGCACTACAATAACAATTCAACTTCGAAAAGTCAGCGGTGCGCGTCGTGGGTAAGAAGTCGACACCCTTTGTGTAGTATGCTGTATGTCTCTACAGTAGAGCATCGCTACTTGCCGATAAATAGGAGTCTGAGTACAAATCGTGAAACTTTTTAAGTTCTTATAATAATATCGCTGATCGAATGTTGACAGCATACCGTATCTTCTTGGAATTTTGATACTCTACTCACCGAAGTATACCATTTAAATACAATTTGCTAGGTATAGAGATTTAAGTTCACAGCAAAATATCATTCTTAAACTAAGTTATCGCTGTACCTCATCTCTTTAATAGGTACCTAATAAAATTACCTTTCTACAACGCATCAGTTCGTACTGCCAAGTTTTTAATTTTACGTTCAAATCAAAATCAAAGTTGTCCATTGTAATAACTTCTTTAATAAAACCAGTGCTTAAAACAAGGCATAACAAGATTCACGACTACCATTCCTTTATATTACACTATTCTAAAATTTCATTTAAAATTTTAGAAGTTGAGTTGTTTTATTAATTTTTTTATTTTTATTCTCAATAACTGACGAAAGACTAAGCATAACGACTCACCTACTGAAATATCCGCGCCGAACCTTCAGCGTATGTACTATCGGTCGTAGAATTTGTTTGGTATGATACACCAAATCGCCGAGCAGTCAGCATTATGTGACAGTGGTGGCTCATTCGGTCGTGTAACGTTTTCCGGGTTGTTAACCTCGACGGAAGGTTCGGCGAAGCGCTGATGAATCATACCTAATTTAAAAATCACTAAACGTTTCGTGCGGTAGGTGCCGTAGATATGTCTCGATACTAAGATGCATATTATTTTGTGTTTACACACGTGTCTCTGCTCGATATAATATTTAAAAGTTGTAATATTGTTGGCCGTCTAGTAAAGTTCTTGGTACAAATAATGAGAAGATTATGGACGTTTGTGTAGAAAACGCAGAAAAGCAACCAAGATCTACCAAGGAGTGGGCGTAGGCGAAATGTATAAAGAATGTTATTGATCTCCGCCAAAAAATTTAGATGCGTACCTATCGCTTTAATTCAGTTATTGTCAAAAGTAAAGACATGTAGCCTTTGATAAATTCAAGTGAAAGTAATTAACGCGAACCTAATGGATGGTAATTTTCCTAATGGATCCTTAGCGGAGATACAAATAGATAGCCATACAATTGACCTGGGTTACGAATCCTCGACGCGAACAATCAAACTTTCCTCTTCGAAAGTGTGGTTGTTGTCGCTGACAATGGATATGAGTATTCAATTTAAAATGGTCGCTACACGTTTGTGCGTGAAGAGCCCGTTAAATCTCCAGTTCACGCTGCTTTCATCTCAAGAAGTCATTTAGCTATGAAAAGCCGGTTTCATCTAGAATAGGGTTTTAGCTTGTATAAGTGTTGTAAACAACCAAAATGCAGAAATAAATATGGCTTTAATGGCTTTAAGTATGTCTTTTATCATGATCTCCGACAGATGTTCCTGAAAGTAACCCCTTAAGTTCATGAGTGCTTTTTACGTGTCTCAGTCAACGGGTCGAATATTTCTTCAACATCTATATAGCCATTCATTAATAAATAATGATTAGTCCCTTTTTACGCCCTTGCCAAAGATATTGATCTAACTACATAATTAATTACAATGCTCTCAGTTTCTTCAGCTCTTTTCAATGTCACCTGGTCGTAATGTAATTATTAATCGAATGGCCAATGTCTAGACACAATTGAATATTAATGATTACCGGCGAGACAGTAGTCGTGTTCAACTATTGAGCTTCACCAAATATCTGTCCGCTAAAGTGTTTCTCTGAAAAGTACAGTTGTGGCTCAGATAATATTATCCTATACTAGTAGTGGTTTGATATGGAAATTCCCCCCTGATGCTGTTATATACTAATATAATAAAGCTGGAAAGTTTGTTTGGTCAATATAAACTCTGTTATCAACAGTCCAGTTTGAAATGCTTTTTAAGGGCTAGTTTAATTAGAACGGCTAGCATTAAAAATATTAGTCTAAAAGCTGTAACTAAATATCTTTTATTTATGAAGGTTAAGGCTTACAAACTAGAATAAGTACATAAAAACATTAATTTATAAAAACATTTAATTTAGGATTTAATTGTATGCTTTTAAATTAAAGGTTAGCACAACATTGATAGAGAATTTTCACAATGTAGGACTTATGAACACTGTCATGTTACTTATTCAGTAGAAAAATTTTCTATAAGAATACATTGTATAATAAATTAAATATGTAAAACCGCTCTCTGAGTCTGGTAATATAAATGTATTTTTATATAAATGTATTCAAGCATTCAGCGACATTGATGGTCATCGTTTCAAGACGGCTTCATCACCAAATTTCACGCTGAATGGATGGCATAATGTAATCGTAGTCACTTCGTTACTATGCTGTTTTAACGTCATGTCTTTTGATACTTGGGACAAAAAGGTATTCAAATAATATACATAATATTAATACGAATGTTACATGTTATACTTTTACGGCTACAACACCAAATCGATTTTGATGAAATCTAGCATGAATTAGTATAGTTGATTAAATAGGATCAAACTTAGAAATTCCAGCTGGTTTTTCCGAATTCTCAGTAGCAGCACGGAGTCTAGTAATATGCCCGGTAACAGCAATAGGCCCGCCCCCTATTACGACCTAATAATTCATGGCAAAATGTGGGTGTAATATTAACACCTCTGCCTACCCCTTTAGGGATACAGGCGTGAGTCTACAAATAAAAAAATAAAAAAGTACTTAGAAATTTCTTTTTTCTTTTCATAAATCTAGCACTGAGACTAATATGATAGAATGAGACTTTGTATAAAGTTTATGTACACCTATGTGTTTTCTGGTTTGACAAGTATTAGGTCCTAAGACATTAATCAACGTCACGCAAGCGAAGCCGCTGGCAAAAGCTAGTACATATTTAATATTTCTTTATCTGTAACTTTATTCGCGTTACAGCTATGACGGCATAGCGCCTTTTCATGAAGATGTTGAGCCGATATTTCAGTCGTCAAATAAATCTTAGTTGAAAATTGATTTGAAAGAACGTTTCGACAGTTTGATATGGTTGATGGATTCGATCATTCAGAGAGCGTTTTGGCAGGTTTTGTATAGGCAATATGTCAAATTAATTTCTGAGATTAACTATCTGACGTTTGAAAAATTAGCTCCATTTTATGCGGACCGGCTATTTACCGCGCGATACTTTTTAGGGCTCCATAGTAAATTCAAGATTTTTTATAGTTATGCTATGACCATTTGGTGATATTTAAAAAGGTTGAGCTTATTCAAAATAGTGAAAGCATTAAATTGCTTCAAGGACTGATATTTGGTAACTAACTAAATATATGGACTTGATCATGCTTGGAATAAAATTTGGAGGCGATCGAAACGATCAGACTGATCGCCTGTTGGTAAGTGAGTTGCAAGTTGCGCTTAGAATGGGCAAGTGAATAGGAGAAGGAGCGCGATGAGGTAAAAAGAACAAGATTTGGGGGCCGCGGAATTTCTTCTCACCGAAAACAAAGCATACTTTACGTCTTTAGTTTCTCGGGTGAGTGCGTGGCCAACTCTGGTGTCGGAGTTTTCAGACCGCCCTAAGGCCTCCAACATGGCCTAACGATTCTTGTCCTGCAACAAGAACCGATACCGACAGCTTTAAGTGCCCTCTGAAGCACGGTAGCGCTCTGATGTAAATGCCACAATCGACAAGCCAAAATACTTTATGTCGATACTCAGTGAGAGATTAAAATACTTTCTCAGTCTAACTGACCCCTCCATGCAGGATTCCGCAAGGCTGTACAACCAAATTTGTACATAATACATTTTTTGCTACATTCTTTGTTTAGTGATTATTTTTACTCGACGTACTTAAAACATATTTTAATGCGTGGGAGTCGTAAAACGCACTTGCTAGGTTTTTCTTAACATAACTCATATAGGTATGTACATGATTCATAATGAATGATATTAGTCCGAGATCCGTAGAAGAGCGACCTTCACCGATCTGGTTATTGAACGAAAAGTATTTTACAACAAATATTGCATGCCTAAATATATATCGACAATGGGTTACCAAAAAAAAATCCGGTCCAGACTAGGAGAAGTGGAAAAAAAATGTATTTAGCTTTTCATTTAATATTGAATATACGTGTTTAATGAATAAATTTAGTACTAACTGAATGTATGAACCCTAAAGGGTACGTTAACATAGGGTTGTCGAGTTTTCTTGGAGTATTTGGTAGGGTTGCCAGGTATAAACACTTCGACTGTTAAGTTGTTACTAGTTATATTTATCAATTATTTTAATAGACAAATCTTATATTAAAATGACCGCTATTTCACTGCAAACACGATGATATTGGGTTGCCTACGAATAACCTGTTAGGAAAAGCGGTTGGCAATTTTTTTTAGCCTGGACCGGATTTTTTTTACCAACCCATTCGCGATATATTTTTTGCATACATACATACATATCGTCACGCCTTCACGTCATTGGTTGAATACTTATTCACCACTAATCTTACCCTATTAAACACAGGTACGGAGCCCACCTTCGTCACTAAACGTAGTCAGACAATTATCGACTTAACTCTCGCAACAGAAGGAGCGGCTGAACGCATCAAGGGATGGCACGTCTCGAAAGAGGCATCATGCTCAGACCACAGATGGATCAGCTTCTCCATGAAAGTCGATATACAGCCCACACAGCCCCGCAGGAAACCACACAACACTGACAAAGCAAAGTATGTCTTACTACTTAATGAGAAACTTACCCTTACGGCCACGCCGCCGGTACTGGGTGACACTGAACAGATCGACGATCAGGTATGTATACTGACGCAGTCGATGCTAGACAGCTATTATGCAGCTTGCCCGGAAACCACTCCACCTTCAACCCCGGGGAAACAACCCTGGTGGGGCACTGAACTTGAACGTAAGCGCAAGAAGGTAAGAAAGTCTCTAAATAGGGCAATGAACACAAGCGCGGACGCAGATTGGGACGCTTATAAAGCGGCCAAATCAGACTACAGAAAATGCCTCAGATTCAGACGCACCATGGGATGGAGAAAATTCTGTGGGAGCATTGAATCCTGCCAACAAGCAAACCGGGTAAGGAAACTACTGGCCCAGCAACCGACGGTTGCACCAGGTACTCTCCGTAAACCGGATAACACATAGACTACATCGGAGGAGGAGACAAGACGCGTCCTACTCGAAACACACTTCCCAGGCTGCGTCCTCACCCCGGTAGTAACGTGGCACGATACACCAACAGTGGCGACCGAACACGAATGGAGACACGCAAACAACGTGGTCACAGAAGAAAAACTCCGATGGGCCATCGATAGCTTCCACCCCTTCAAAGCAGCCGGACTGGATGGCATCTTCCCAGGGTTATTACAATGGGGAGGGGAACCTGTCCTTAAAAGACTCCTGGCAATCATGAGGTCTAGCCTGGCCCTCAGATATGTACCGAAGAGGTGGAGGGAAGTCAAACTAATCTTCATACCAAAACCAGGCAAAACAGACTATACCCATGCAAAGTCCTTTAGACCAATAAGCCTTACCTCCTTCATGCTTAAAGCCTTGGAAAGGCTTTGCGAGAGGGAACTAAGAAGTGGGGCTCTTAAGCCCCTACCCTTACATGCCAACCAACATGCATACAGCTCAGGGAAATCGACGGAATCGGCCTTACATCAGGTCGTGGCCCAGATAGAAGCTGCTATACAACAAAAAAGCATCTGCTTGGGCACCTTCATCGACATAGAAGGAGCCTTCGACAAGACAAACTTTTCCAGCATAAGCAACGCCCTAGCCAGGCATGGTGTGGATCAGATGCTCATACAGTGGATCCTAAACATGCTCAGCAAAAGGATAGTGCGCCTGCAAGGCGACAATCAGACAGCCTTGATAACTAAAGGGTGCCCGCAGGGAGGTGTACTCTCCCCGCTATTGTGGAACTTAGTCATCAATGAACTCATAGACAAACTCAACGCGAGATACTTCTATACAATAGGTTATGCAGATGATCTAACCATACTCACATCAGGTAAGGTAACCAGTACAGTGTACGACCTAACCCAACAAGCCCTACGCATAGTGGAGTGGTGGTGTAATGAGTACGAATTATCTGTAAACCCGACCAAGACCGAACTAGTTATGTTCACACACAAACGCGCGCTGGGTACTTACCGATTGCCCAGGTTATTCGATACAGAGCTTAAGCTGTCTACCGAGGTCAAGTACCTAGGTGTCACCCTCGACAGCAAATTGACATGGAACAGCCACATGGAAAATAAGCTCAATAAAGCCAGCATCATTTTCTGGCACTGCAAGAAGATGATAGGAAAACGCTGGGGCCTATCCCCCAAAATTGTCTTATGGCTCTATAAGACAATAATACGTCCGATGGTAAGCTACGGCGCAGTAGTGTGGTGGCCTAGGACCAACCTAATAACGGCCGCCAACAAACTTCAGAAGCTTCAAAGACTTGCATGCCTAGCGGCCACGGGCTGTATGAAAACAACGCCAACAGCGGCACTTGAAGTGTTGCTGGATCTGCCTCCATTGCACCTGTTCATACAACAGGAAGCAACGATGTCGGCAGTCCGGCTGAGAGCCCTGAAGCTCTGGAAAGACACGAATATACCGCACACTAACAACTTAAATACACTCTTTAAAGAAGTTCCTATCACACAAGCAATAAGCGACCGCATACCGAAACAATTTGTTTTCGACAAGAAATACAAAATCCAACTGTACGAGGATCTACACGGAGGAGCAGTTAACCACAACGAGCTCACGATCTTCACAGATGGGTCCAAAACGGATACAGGTACGGGTTCAGGAGTATTCTCCGAGGACCTAAACATCAACATCGCAGCACCGCTGGAAGCCTACAACACGGTCTACCAGGCCGAATGTTTTGGCATAATCCTAGCTGCCACAGCAATCATGGCACGTGAGGTAAGGGAACGATCCATTAGGATCCTCTCAGATAGTAAGGCTGTCCTCTCAGCCCTCAAAAGCCATACTATCACCTCGGCACTCACGCTTGAATGCCACCAGAAACTAACAGAGGTAGGTAAACTAAACAAATTAACACTGCAATGGATCAAGGGCCACAGTGGCTCAAGAGGGAATGACGCAGCCGACGTACTCGCCAGAAGAGGGGCCACTTTAGAGGTGGTGGGACCCGAGCCCATAATTCCCCTCCCTTCTGGTTTTTATCGCAACCTGGTAAGAAATAGGACCAGGACCAAACACAACCAGTCCTGGATTGGTATTGAAACATGTAGGCAGGCCAAGGAGGCTCTTCCCGCAGTAGACGGTAAGATAGCCAAACAAATCCTCCGGCTGTCCAAACAACAACTACGGACAGTCACGGCCGCCTACACAGGACACGGATTCTTTAATAAACACCTATTTACTATAGGTATCACCGACAGCCCGCTGTGCAGGGCCTGTATGGCAGCAGACGAGACGGCAGCCCACCTGCTCCTCGACTGCCCTGAGGTCGCACAGTACAGGCAGCAGTACCTGACCAGATACAGCACCCTGAGGGAGGCCGTGGGCCACATCAAGAGTCTGCTGGCCTTCCTCGAAGAGCTGGGGTGGCTCGAATGAAGACACCATTCCCACCCGCACGCAAAATACACGCCAAGACGTGGAGTTGCGGAAACAGCCCGTGCCATCAAGTATCAAGTATCAAGTATCGTCACGCCTTTTATCCCCGAAGGGGTAGGCAGAGGTGTATTTCTACACCCACTTTTCGCCAGATATACTTTAGTCCCACGTAATAAGGGGCGAGCCTATTGCCGTACCGGGCACATTTCCAGACTCCGTGCTGCTACTGAGAATTTCATGACAGAAAAACCCAATAACACTGCCCGACCCAGGAATCGAACCCGGGACCTCCCGATCCCACGTGCACATTTATGCCGCGAGACCAACGAGGCAGTCGTATAGGATTTGATGTCGAGTTTTCCGTCTCTACGCAAAGATGGGATTTGTATCGTGTTATCCCTTATTCGCCTCTTACGATACCCACGGGATGATAGGGGGTGGTGACACTTGTATTCTATGCCGTCAACCACACGGCTTATCTATATATTAAAAGAATTTGTGTTTTATAATACGAGTCGGCCAGCCCGTTCTACCCAATCGATTCGCATGATTTTTTTTTTAAATGAAATCTCTCGCTGCATAGATTTGTCATCAAGCATTAGAAATTACCTAACTTGCACATTCATCAAGTTATATGCAAAAGCAGTTTTCTCCCATACGTTTTTTACGTTTTCGTAGCCGTAGTCAATGACTTTCTGCTTCTATATATCTGATTCTCATTGAGGTAGGCGTTTTGTAATAGGCCTATAACACCCGCTGAAAACAGCTCTTTCATTTGATGGTATGCTCATTTAAATTGGGTAAGTTTGAAGGAAGATAGGTGTGGACATTTAACTTATTTTTCAATATTTTCCTATAAATTTCTTAAGATTCTATTGCTTTCAATATCCTCTACATGGATGGTTCTAAATTCAAAAATATTTTTATGGCATCTAATAAGTTCCTTGCGGTAACTGCCAGGAAAACCGTTAAGCCTCCTTAAGGTGACCTTGCCTTACTATCATACGGGTGCGGGTGTGAGTGTGGTGGTGTGTAAAATTATACCCGATGTTGGTAAAATTATCACTATAGTGAATTATCGCTGGTAATATTCCTCGAATGTTACCAGTTAACCCTTAATGTTGGGTGAACTGATCTCTGATGTTGAGGAATTTTCCCCTTTTTTTTATATCGCGATGAAATCCAGTTACGGACTGTCCCTCAGACGGGTCAATCAACCCTACAGACGGGTAAATTACGTTTTATGTTAGGAATTTTTTTGTGTTTTTAAATTACGGACTTTCTTCGGACATCTTAATTTTATTTTATATGGAACATATTACAGCGGTTCATAGTACTATTGTCATATAATTATATTACAAGTGGTAGTTATGGTAGAAATTGTAGCTTTGGTAATATAGTAGTTTTGAGAGAAAAGGTACTTTTGACAGCACGGGCGGTTTTGGTAGAAATCGTTGTTTTAAAAATATGGTAGATAGTGTTAGTACGAATAGTAGTTTTGGTAGGAATAGTATTTTCAGTAGGAATAGTAGTTTTGGTAGAAATGGTATTTTGGCAAATATGGTAGTTTTGGTAGCAACGTTACTTACGATTGCTACCAAAGCTAAAATTTCTACAAAGTGCAATGCAAAGCCAATGTTGTGAGAAAATAAGTTTTGTGATATCTATACTAATATAATAAAGCGGAAGAGTTTGTTTGTTTGTTTGTTTGTTTGTTTGTTTGTTTGAACGCGCTAATCTCAGGAACTACCGGTTGGATCTGAAAAATTCTTTTTGTATACGATTGCCCAGTTATTCCGGAAGGCTATAGGCTATATAACATAACGCTTTGACCCTTTGGGGCCGGGCAAAAGGCTAAAAAGGCTAAAACATAATGTCGGCTAATCTCAGGAACTAGCAGTCGGATTTTAAAAATTGTTATTGCCTATGATAGCCCAATTATTTCGAAAGGCTATAGGCTATATAACATAACGCTTTGACCCTTTGGGGCCGGGCAAAAGGCTAAAAAGGCTAAAACATAATGTCGGCTAATCTCAGGAACTAGCAGTCGGATTTTAAAAATTGTTATTGCCTATGATAGCCCAATTATTTCGAAAGGCTATAGGCTATATAAAATTACGCCACAACTTTTAGGGGCCAGACAAAAATAATGAAATGGTCAAACGAGAAGGGGGAGGGTTGGGTCAAAGGCAAAAAGGCTAAAAGAATAGGATACAATCTACATGGGTATCGTTTTCGAGATTTTCGGGACGCTGATTAATAATATGAAATGTATTTAGTGATCCAAGATGGCGGACGGGAAATCAAAGATGGCGGATGTGAAAATTTTAGATATAAATATGGGTATCGCCTTCGATATTTTAAGGTGTGGAGAATCGAAATACAACATCTATTTCGTGATCAAAGATGGCGGATGGGCAATCAAAGATGGCGGATGGGAAAATTAATAAAAATCAATACTGGTATCGTCTCCGACGTTAAAAGGGATGGGGAATCCAAATACAACATCTATTTCGTGATTCAAGATGGCGGATGGGAAATCAAAAATGGCGGATGGGAAAAATTAAAAATCAATATGGGTATCGTCTCTGATGATTTAAGGGATGGTGAATCCAAATATAACATCTATTTCGTGATCAAAGATGGCGGATAGGAAATCAAAGATAGTGGACGGGATTTTTTTTTAAAGTCGATATGGGTATCGTCTCCGATATTTTAAGGAATGGGGAATTCAAAACCACCATCTATTTCGTGATCAAAGATGGCGGATGGGATTTAAAAAAAAAAACAATATCAGTATCAATTCCAATATTTAAAGGCATGGGGAATCCAAATCCAACATCTATTTCGTGATCAAAGATGGTGGATGTGAAATCAAAAATGGCGGATGGGAAAAATTTAAAAAATCAATATGGGTATTGTCTCTGATGATTTAAGGGATGGTGAATCCAAATACAACATCTATTTCGTGATCAAAGATGGCGGATAGGAAATCAAAGATGGTGGACGGGATTTTTTTTAAAGTCGATATGGGTATCGTCTCCGATATTTTTAGGAATGGGGAATTCAAAATCACCATCTATTTCGTGATCCAAGATGGCGGATGGGATTTTTTTTTTAATTAATATGGGTATCGTCTCCGATGTGTTAAGGGATGGGGAATCCAAATACAACATCTATTTCGTGATTCAAGATAGCGGATGGGAAATCAAAGATGGCGGATGGGCAAAATTTTAAAAATCAATATGGGTATCGTCTCTGATGATTTAAGGGATGGTGAATCCAAATACAACATCTATTTTGTGATCAAAGATGGCGGATAGGAAATCAAAGATGGCGGACGAGACTTTTTTTAAGCCGATATGGGTATCGTCTCCGATATTTTAAGGAATGGGCAATTCAATATTATATTAAAATCTATGTTTGTTTTTGCATCATTTATAGACCCTGGAATGATATGAGATTAAGCGCTAAGTCAATGGTAACTTTGGAAAAGGGGCTTGGAAAACAGGGAATTAAATAAAAACTCTTAAAAAGGCGACACGGAGTTCGCTGGGTCAGTTAGTATGTATATATTTTTGGTAAGAATATCATCTTTTTACTTATTAGATAAGGCTACAATGTACTCATCATAACTATATGTAAGAGCTTTTTTATAATATTAAAATATGCTGTGGAGCAGCACGGGTCCTCTAGTATATTTTTTAATATGCAAAATTTTATATAAAATACTTTTCATCCAATAAACAGATCGGTGAAGGTCGCTCTTCTACGGATCTTAGACTATATTGAGCTATGAGATAAAAAACAGAAGTTTGCGTTCATATTTAATTAATCTCAGTCATGACTGAGGGCTGTCGCTCGTCTAAAAAGTATTTTATGTCAGATTTACCATGTAAAATATATATTTTGTCGAAAATGGGTTAGTTTTTTAGCGGGTAAATAAAAAAAATCCGATAGTTAGACAAAATTTATTATGAAGTAAATAATTTTATTTAAACTCAAGGTATGAAAATATAAGAAATAACTCAAAGAAATTATACATTTAAATTTAAGAAATTTACCAATCGCCTGATTTATGTAGAGATGTAAAGAACTCGAGTTTTTGAGTCTTAATTCGATAGACTCAGCTCAATTTTACAAGACTCGGTGTACTAACAAGACTCTGAGCCTTGAGTCGAGCCGAGCTCCAGTCCTTTCTCGAAAACTCGAGCGCCAAAATAGAAGTCGTAATTCATAAAGAGCTCGAGTCTTAAAAAAAAGCTCACGTCTCAAAAAGAACTCGAGTCTTAAAAAGAGCTCGAGTGTATCGAGTCTTGAGCGTATCAAGGTTGATCCTATATTATATTCTTCTATATTATTATTATTCTATATTATATTCTTCCTATACTATATTCCTATATTATTTTTATTCTGACTTATATTTTATTCCCTGTTTATTTATAAAGGAACTCCAAATGGAAAAGAACTTGAGCGCGACTCGTCGCGTGAAACGACTCGAGCTCGAATCAAGACCTGTGCGCCATGTTGCGCTCGAGTCTCTATGTAAACTTAAGTGTTCTAGTCTGGGGGTCTTGTTGTAAAGAGTCGAGCTGTGCAATTTGTCAGCTGAGCCTAAAATTTAGTACTCAAAAGACTCGAGTTCTTTACATCTCTAGATTTATGTATAAAACTCTTATTTATTAGAGTGGATGTATTAGTAAACTATGGCAAAGGTTGGTGTCTCGTAACCTGTTTTAGTATTGTTGCGCTGTGCGACCTCCGATGCACGATTGTGTTGCCATTACGATTGAAACCCAAATTACGTGGTTTTTTTAAACCTCTTTAAGCAAATAGTATTATAATATAATTACGACGTCCGGTAAAGGCGAATCGTTGTAAGTGTCACGAAGTCATCCTTGGGCATGTGTGCGAAAATCTTTGGTCCCGGAATGAATAAGAGCAGGTCATGCGACAATAGCCAAAGATACATCTGAAGCAACGCCACATGCGTTACATCTTCGTATTAAATAGTAGAATCCATTATCACCCCAGTCCTTGCCCCAGGAGTTCTTTATTATCCAGTATGGAGTCTCCTTTCCTGATTTGGATTCTGAAAGAAATATAATAAGAGATCAGTTGTTTGTAGGGTTCCGTAGTAACCTACAAGGTACCCTTGTATAATACGGCCATGTCCGTCTGTATGACCGTCCGCGGTCGATTCTGTGTATCAGTTGTTTTGTATTTTTGTTTTTGGTATTTTTTGCGTACACTGTACATATTACACGAACAATTATATAACACAATTATACATACTTACACGTGCAAAATTTGTATTGCTTCAGATGCAGTAGATTTCCTCTTTAAAAAGGAATACTGTGAATTTAATAGGAACTATGAAAAACATTTTACGTTTACCCCATTGCGTTTTAAATTACAGAGAAAAAAGCAAAATTAACATAAAGTTATAGGTATAGTCAAGGTTGGTTAGATTTTTTGTGCCTGGAGAGACAACGGCTAGACACTACAATAAGGATTTTTCAAAAAAATTGAAAACTGCAGCACGAAGTGAAGTGATTCGAAACTTCGCAAATCTCATGGATTGTTCGCTAACTACAATCCCAGTTCATTAATATGCAATGAAGAGTGAGAGAAACTATAAGAAACTGATTGGATTTATGGACGTGCGATCAATAAGCCATCTAGGCAATTGCTCATCCTCTTTAAATGCTATGGCTAAAATAGTGCCAGTCTTAGCGTTGTTCCATTTTTAGAAACCCTATATTTTAAATCATTTACAGCGCTTGGGGACTCGAGACCTTTTTTGATTTACTGAAAAGAAGTCCTTCACATTTAGTTGTAGCTCAGCTTATCAAAACTGTCTCATGATATTATTCACAATTGCATGTAATTACAACATTAACAACTTCTGTATAATTTCGCAAGTTCCTAAAACATATAATAAAGGCAATACGGATGTCATCTTGTTGCTAAAAGGTTGAATGTAGAGCCTATTACGACCTCATTTCAGAAATTGAAACCGTTATAGTCATCAATGGCTCGTTTTGCAGCCATATTTCTATCTTATGTATTCAAATGAGCAACGACTTTCGCTGAATAATGGTGAATTTAACGTTATATTTTTAAGGGCGAGGTAGGACTGAAGAGAGATGAGAGAAGTAATAATATAATATTAATTAATGTTTTCTAGATTATACGGTTTAAATGTAATTTCAGTAAAACTAACATATCGCGATACAATTAGAGCCATTCTCAAAGTGTGCTCCGCGGATCCCCAAGGCTACACGAAGCATCTCTAGGGGCTCCATGAAGATGTATGTCAGTAAAATAAAAGGGTTATAAGTGCACCTAGGACTCGCCTTAGTTTTATTTTATGGCTCCACCAAATATTTTGTTACCTGAAAGGGTGCCATTCCTAAAAAAAGTTTGAGAAACACTGGAATAAGTAAACCGTAGTTTGATTTCAATGTGTACCTCACATTCGCGTAAACTCAAGAAAATACTAGTATTATTTAATTAAACTTACACGTATTTCGTTGTTCTTTATTTTTATTATATGACGTGATTGTTTCCTCGTGAAGGCAGGTAATTTTTTTTAGACATACACTTTTAAGTATGTCCTTGAGATGTTGTCAGAATATACATGACACGTACAAATGCAAGAACAATTTAGCACACAGAGTTAGCTGTCACTAAAATAAAATATTTAAGCAAACACACATTTCAGTAAATAAATAATAAATATTAGAGACCGTCTTACAATGCAAGAACTAAGTACATGTAACACCAGTCTTACTCCCATATTGAAAGAAGAAAATACGTTTCATCTTTAAAACTTTACATAGGTTGAGAACGCTTTACCATACAAATATATTTCATTTTCACAATCCTGAAATTGTATAACTTTTGTCAAAATTCTTAGCTGAGCTCATCTCCGCTTCAACACCACCGACCCTTGTCTCCGTGAAATGAAGATCGGATCGGAATAACGTATCATAATTGATTCAGTTGTCAAATTACATTCACTTTAGATAAACTGGTTAAGATGACATTTTTATATACCCATTTGAGTTACATAATATAACACATTTAAATTACCCTCTTACTAAGGGATTTTCCTCACAAGGAAAATGTTACGTTATTTTAATAATGAAAACAATTAATTCTATAAATTCTCAGAATGCTTTCTCATAAAATTTATTCGATTGTGACCTTTGTTAGTTGTTTACAGTCTGTTTATAAGGCTTTATTATACGATTAATCAATTATCTATACACATCATTTATTATAATTAAATTTCGTTTACTTTCACAAATTATACACATTGAAGTAACATAGTAAAATACATTCACATATTACATAAGGAGACATAAATTTTGCTGCAAAAGTGCTATTACACAGTAGAAGACTTCTTAAGGAATAAATTGTAACACTTATTAATAATATTTTAAAGATTTTTAGGATTAAGTTTCTTTAGTTTTGTCAAAATTATTGCATGCCGCAAGGTTAAGTAAAGTGATACTTAATTATACTTTTATCATACCAACCCATGTACCTGTATTTGCAATTTATATATAATAAATAATAAATAAATAAATATGTTTGTGTAAGTTTGAGTTTATCACACTGAAAAGTAGTAGAGGTACTGTAAATAAAAAAATACAGGGTCCAACAACTGCGAGTCATAAAATTGCGGTATCGAGATTACTCTGCCGTCCGTTAACTAAAACCACGTTAACCCCAAAAAGTGATTTTGGAGAAAAACGTAAAAAACGCGGGAATCGTTGTTTCTAGAAAACTATTATACATAAATCAGTGATTGTAAGATATTATTTAAACATATATTTGCCAGCGTCATTAAGGATATTTCCTGCTCAGAAATGTCCTTAAAATTATATAAAAAAAACTGTTTTTTTTGGTTTAGTTAAGCAATACACTTTTTTTTGACATTGTTTGCCGCACTAAAGCCTCGTTAACCTACACTTAGAGATCTTTTAGCTAAGCATTTTCTTTAAATTAATGAGGTTTCTAATTTTCAATAAATTTACCCTAAAATGCTTAACTATAAACGCGCTAAGTCTATTAACTGTTTTGTAGCTAAGACCTTTCTTAATATTTATACATTAGTACCTTACGTAAAAAGAGGCTAAAGTACCTATGACTCTTTTAAGCTAAGTTTTAGCGAAAAATAAAAAAGATATGAAAAAATATATGCTTGCTTACTAAGCTATAAACAGGTATTTCTTACTTCAATTGTTACTAACGTCTTTATAGCTAAGCATCACATATCAAAAAACTGGATATTTAAATAAAATGCAGTATGAAAATTGAATCAATTAAATTAAAAAGTTTTAATTAAGTAAATTTCCTTATCATCAACATATATATTTCACTTATCATCAACATATTCAGCAATTTTTTTAAATTTATATGCACAGCCTTGATTATTTTTCTCTTCTTATTAAGCAATTAATAGCTAAAAAAGTATATTTTAAGGCTCTATTTCCATAGTGGCTATTTAATATATTATATTTGCATATAATAGACAGTAATAATATTTTCAATCACATAGTCATCATCATGTCAGCCTAGAGACGTCCACTGCAGGACATAAGTCTCCCCCAAGGTTGTTCACACAGACTCGATTTCGAGCCGCCCGCATCCAACCGCTTCCCGAAATCTTATACAGATCGTCGGCCCACATTGTGGGAGGCCTACTCCTGCTGCGTCGTCCGGTGCGTGGTCGCCACTCCACAACCCTCCTGCCCCAACGGCCATCGGTTCTACGAGCTATGTGCCCTGCCCATTGCCACTTTAGCCTGGCTATTCGGAGAGCTATGTTGGTGAGTTTGGTTCTCCTGCGGATCTCCTCATTTCTTTTTCGATCTCGCAAGGAAACACCGAGCATAGCTCTTTCCATTGCCCTCTGAGTAACCCGGACCTTCCAGATAAGGCCCAAAGTAAGTGACCATGTATCGGCTCCATAGATCATCACTTGCAATATACACTGGTCAAGGACTTTCGTCTTGAGACACTGCGGGATATCAGACGTAAAGATATGCCGTGACTTCCCGAACGCCTCCCAACCGTATTAGATTCGACGAATGACCTCTTTCTCGAAGTTGGACCTACCCAATCGGAACATTTTCCCAGTTATACGTACTTGTCGACAACTTCGAGTGTAGAGTTCCCAATCTGAATAGGAGCAGGTACGACATGGAAGTCAGACGTAATTTTTGTCTTGTCCGTGTTTATCTTAAGACCTACTTGTTGGGAGACTCTACGGAGGCCATCGAGCATTGTGCTGAGGTCTTCCATGGTCTGAGCCATAACTACGATATAATCAGCAAATAGAAGGTGTAAGTAGTCGCCGTTTATTTGATGCCGAGTCCTTCACAGTCCAGAACCTTGAAAACGTCTTCCAGCGCAGCGGTGAACGTTTCGGAGATATAACACCTCCCTGCCTCACCCCTCGCTATAGGTGAATAGGTTTTAAACTCTTGTCCTGGAGGCGGACTGACATGGTGGCGTTTTCGAACAAACACTTCGGCACTTCGACGTATTGATAGTCGTCGATGGCACAGTTGCTGAGACTGCAGTACCACCCAGGTTTGATTGAATTGAAGGCTTGCTCATAGTCCACAAACGCCAAGTATAGAGGCTGGTTATACTCCTCAGACTTAACCTACCGCAGCGTATGTATGTGGTCTATAATACTATAGCCTTTACGGAAACCCACTTGTTCGGGCGGCTGGAAGTCGTCTAGCTTGGTGTAGAGATGATTTGTGACGACCCCTGAAAATAATTTATAGACGTGACTCAGGAGTGAGATGGGTCTGTATTTCTTCAAAAGGGTTTTATCGCCTTTCTTGGCGAAAAGCACCACGACACTGTGCCATGCCTGTGGCGTTTTGTCCTCGAGTATGACAGAATTTAATAACTTTCGAAGTTTTTCCACGGTAGGTGCGCCGACAGCTTTCAAAAGCTCTGACGTAATTCCGTCATCACCCGGTGCCTTGTTGATTTTGAGTTGATTTAGGGCCACTCTTATCCCGTGCATGCTGACGGGATGTCATGTCCGGGATATCTTCGGTATAGTGTCGGGTTAATCCAGCTCTAGGGTCAGTGACTGGACGAGATAATTCTGTCACCATTGGTCTTGAACACACTTAGTGTTGTATCGGTGAAGATTGCGAATATATATAACAATAAGCTCGAGGATCGGACCAGAGATTTTATGGGCTCTTTTAATCACCATGGGCTTTAAGAACTTTAAGCCTGTTGTATGGCCAGCATTCACTAACCTGTCACTAAAGTCGTCCACATCTACGCATTCTCCCAGGCATTTGAAGCGGTTTTGCAGCTCAAGCTGAAAGCTTTCGGGGTTTTAGATTTGAACTGGCGCTGGTAGGATCGTAGACTTCATCAATCTCGACCGTGCAAGGCTGGGACTAATATTCAATGTGCTTCGTACCATTTGGTGACCGCGGCCCGCTTTATGCGAACTGATCACAGAGACATCATTAAATATTAACCTCTTCATTGACATGATGAAATCGATGTAATTTTTGGTGGCACCATCTGGACTTATCCAGGTCCACTTGCGGCATTCTAGCTTTTTATAAAAGGAATTCATCATGAAGAGTCGTCTCCATGAAGCTAGCCAGCAAGTGGCCCCGCGAGTTCCGGTGTCCATATCCAAATTGTTCCACCCTCAGCTCAGAGATAGTCACTCCATCTAGTTAGTCTGAGGGATAATAGCAAACCAACAAGGCAGTCATAATAATTTTATAAATATGACTAATTCGTTGGTCTGCTATTCTTCCCTCAAACTTGGTGGAGATATTAAGGAAGATATTGCTAATAATAATAATAACAATAATAATAATAGAATTTTATTTCAGGCAAATCACCCATAGCGTAATCTTCACCTGTTCAGAACAGTGAGCAAATCTTCTGGCTAATATGTTACTCTACATGCGATATTGCGGCTTTAACGTTCTAAGTCATCGTCGTCCATTAGAGTCTCAGTTAGTATGTGGCCTAGATATTTGAAGGTCTTAACCATTTTAGAGCGTCCCATACAGGGTGACCGGTAAGATGCGAGTAGGGTGATTTCGTGAGCGAAAGACCATCACTTCCGATTTATTTACATTATATTTAAGCTGATTCACATTTGCGTATCTTTCACATATGTCTATGAGTTTCCTAATGCCACCGACTGAGGGGCTCAGCAGCACCATGTCATCCGCATAACTTAAGTTGTTTAGGCATTGACCATCAATATAGCAACCGACTCTGGTTCTACTCAGCTCCTCAATTAGGTCATTAACGTATATGTTAAACATAACAGGGGACGACAGCCCACCCTGTCTCACACCAGCTAATAAAGTATTACACAAAAAAAACGAATTTTACCTCTTAATATTCCCCGACATATTTGAGTTTTTGCGGGAACACGATGCGATGACGCACGCTTGCACGCTATAAGCTCTCCGAGCAGAATGGCAAACGTCCCTGTGCGCATATCCCATCCTCGCACGCATATGGCATCCCCGCACACTCCCGGAATTAATGAAGCGCGAGAAACGGATAACGTGTTTCTAGTTAGGGAACGTGGACTAGCCGTTATTAAGTTAAGAACTACTAATATTTTTTTGAACAAATTCCATGTTAGAAGTAAATAACGCTTTTTTTAACGAATTGTTTTGAGCAAATCGCAATATTGATTACTTGGCAAAAATACCGTTATGGTCGTCTAACCATAATTAAGATAAGGTTTTCATCATAAATAGTTTATAGCATTGTTTTTATTCCTGTTTCATCAAAATTGATCCTTAACTATAAACAAGTAATAGGCTCTTAGTGTATTTGTAGTCAAGAATATTTAATTAACGTAGTTTAAGCTTATAAAAAATGAAAAAAATATTAGGCGAATTTTGAAACTAAGGTACTTTAACGTGCATTAAGCTAAAAAGCGTGGTATAGTCACTTTTTAGTCAAGCATTTGTAGCGAATTTTGTCATTTAACGGTAAATCATGTTTTAATATCTCTATAACCGTAAGTGATAGAGATATGGTTCTTAGACAGAAAGATAGAGAATTTAAAACTGTATTACTTTGCATTTAAAACTCAAAATCGGCCATTTGAGGGTTAACGGGGTTCTAGTTAAAGGACGGCAGTACTAGCGCCCAAGAAACCACACACATAGTTGACTTTCTTTGCTTATATGTTTAAAAAATGAATTTAGAATACAAGTCAAGTAATATGTTTGCAGCTTGTAGAAAAAGGCATTATTCAATAAGCTCATAAAATTACTAGGTGATCTTACAATTTTGTTTTGCCATATATATATTTGGGGTTTATTTTAAATTATAAAGCATTAAGAAAACAACAGTGCAAATAATAGCCTGGTACCTATTATCAAGACCTACCAAATATTCATAAAAAGTCATGAAAACCGATCTAGCCGATTCAGAGGATAAAATCAAATGATACAAAATTTCATGACAGTCGGTCAAGCCAGTTAGGAGGAGATCAATAAAAAACACTGTGACATGGCAATTTTATATATTAGACAATATCCAGATTTCCACATTTGATCAGACCGTGGAATTACCACATAGCGTTGCGAAATATCAGCGCTAATACATTAATACCAATTATGTAGCAATAATATTATTGGACCAATACAATAAGATTACACTAATTAGTCGGTTCTGTTGACCTTTTTATGCCATATTACATCCAATTAATTAATATTTGACCAAACTGTTATTTCTACCGAGTGATTTGCAGTAATGTCGATATAACTAGTCAGTGATACTAATGGATTGCTTAAAGGACCGTTTGTTCATATTTGGGTTTTTGAAAACATACTCTTGCCTTTCTTTGATAATATCATTATAATATGCTATGAAAAGTCACACGAGGTCAACTGTTCCCAAACTATAATAATAATAATATAGGTAATAATATTCTACCACATACAAGCATCACCATCTAGTCCCAAACTAAGAAGAACTTGTACTATGGGTACTAGATAATGGATAAACATACATATTATTATATACTTTTTTTGTAAATTCATACATATTATATATAGAAACACCCAGACCAAGACAAGCTAGGCAGAGTTTGTACTATCGTAACCATTTAATTGATAAGCATAGTTATATAACTATAGACTATATATAGACTGTAATAAGCAGAGTCTATTACAAGAAACTAAAATGTAGCATGTATTTACCCTGGAAACCGTAGGGATGCACTAAGAAGGGATCTCCAGAAACCACGAGATCGGCAGGAAACTGTTAAATTTATAAAAATGCGCGAGCGTAGCTGCGGGCATACCTACTCTAGTACTTCAAAAGATAATTTACACTCCGACGCAGTAACAACGATCGTCCTAATTATACAAATACTTTCTTCTTTCATCGAAGCCACGACCTCCGGCTTAGTTAGCAGTTAGGATAACCTTTAGACCAACAGATTAATAAAATACTACATACTACAGTTTTACCCCGCGTGTATTAAAGTCAGAAAGTGAGAGTATAGGAGGCGCAAAAGTCTTCCCTTCCCAATGCCCTTCAAGAACTCATAGCAATCTGAAAGCAATTGCTAGCTTTCAGATTGCTGAGTTCTTAGCCAAATAATTATACATATATTGTTAACGACATATAGTATAGTAGACTTCGCCCGTGGTTGCGCCGCGGGAATTATATACATAAACTATCATCACAAATCATAATACCCACTGGTGAAAACCGTGCTAAATCCTTTCGGTAGCTTTTTGTATTAACCGCGTTCAAACAGACAGACAGGACGAAAAGGGGACTTCGTTTTATATAAAGTAAAGATACCACGCAGTCAAGTGGGCCAACAGATCTCCTAACAAGGACAAATAATAAAAAGCCTAAAAAAATATTCGCAGACAAACTTATGCCTCGAGCCATCACGTCAAGAAATACTTATCTACCAGCAACACTGCCAGTACACATAAAACATTCCCTTCAATTTACTTTTACTCTCCCAGAGATGATAAACCGTTGCGCGTTGCTTTGCACGTAAACAAATATCCGGGTTATTTGTTATATTTGATTAATGTTTTGTTTATCTAACCAATTGATTGTCATACTTCAAGATAGCATCGTGACGGAAAAAGTGTTGTTTACGGGGTATGTAATTGATATCGCTTCTTAGGTTTGAATTGCGACTTACCCGCGTTGAGGTCGATACTTTCCCCGTTCTTCGGGAAGCACGTTAAACTGCCCGTCCCGGCTCTCATGTAGACTTTTGACTGTTGTTACGGGCAGTTAGTACCTTTAAATAATTCGATAATAGCCTAAACCATGGAATATGGTTATCCATTTTGTTGCGGAAGTCAGACGGCAGTAGCTCTGTGGAAAGGCTGACCATCTGTCAAATCTGGTTAGAGTAGCAAACGGCCCCCGCGCCCCAAGGTGAGAAGTCTTGGATGCAACTGGTATAACGCTAGGATGATGATAATGACGCGTAGAGGTCGGCAGTCTTGGGCATTTAGTAGCAAAATAAAAGAAATTAAACTAGAATTTGTTAATGCTGTATTCTTCTGGTTTCATTCGCGTAATATTCCGTGCCGAACTGGCCTCTTGGGATTCATTGTGATTATTGTGAATCCAAATTATCTTACTCGACTTACTCAAACGCAACCAAGTGTTTAAGGTTTCATTGTGACTTACACTTTACCGTGATGTATACCGATTAACGTCGTTAACATACCACTATGAAGTCAGAAACCGTAAAATTCGTTCGAATACCAAAAACGGCACTAAGCTTTTCAAAACCGCGGTTTCATACTCAAGTCACAACTATTGCCATCACAGCTTATAATGAGAGTAACCCTTTGAATATAAAACAACAGTTCTTTTTGGTGCTTAGGTGAATGAACTCCTATGAAACTTTCCAGACGACAGAGTAGAACTACCGATAGAATTGTGTGGTTATTCAGCAAAATCACTGCGACAACTGAGTTGAGATAATTAAATGTAATTTGGAGAGTGGCTGGTAAAGTATAGTTATTAGGAATAATTTTATGTTGCCGGAGAAAAGATGTGATCTAGTACCGCTCAGGTCTTCATTTAGTTACATATGCACAAAAAAACTGCCTTCGCTTTCTATTAGCAGTGCACTTTGTGCCTGCTAAAAAGGTTTTACTTGATCTGAATTATGATCGCATGTTTTTGTTTGAGGATGTCCTTTTCTATGGCTTCTATCGCAATTAAAGAATTGTTATATTTAGTTTCAATTTGATTTAAGATAAGTGCAATGAAATAAAATGTGAAAATAATATACGAGTAATGCCCTGTTTATAAAATGTCCCACGGTTAGGCCCGAGGACTATGACTCCTCACATGAGAAACGCTAGGCCTTTATTCCATGAAAGTGCGAGTTAGCAGACTTCACATAATTTTTGAGAGGTTTTTAGAAATGCAGGCTGTTTCAAGATGCTATGACGCTTTCCTTTGCCGTTTAGCAAGTTAGATAGCAATTTGATACGCACTTTCTTAAAAAAAAACAGTGATGTGCACTTGATTTGAACGCGAGGCTCTCTGCTTGGCAGAGGTTTGGTCACCACATTTTACCATTGCTACCTATTTTTTTAATAATTAGAGAACGCCAGCAACTACATTTGAACTTTTTTTCATTTAACCATTTTCCAGATCCTGTGGGCATTAAGGGTAAGCTCTTCTTAGTGCACTTTTACGATTCCCAAGGAACATTCGTGCCAAATTTCGGCTTCTTGTGCTCCGTAGTTTTGGATGTATGTTGTCTGTAAGTCAGTAAAGTTAGTTTAATATATACAGACAGAAATGTTTTGTCAAGAATATTGTTTGGCTATCAACCTTGTAACTTGTGCAACTATAAACAAAGTTTTAATTAAACTCGTCTTATAAACAATCGTTATTGGCTTTTATCTTTATTTCCTAATTACAACAGTTCGTGGAATCACACTGGTTCAGTATTAGTTTTTATATTCATAAAAAATAGATTTCTTGCTACCCTAACATACAATTTTACTACAATTCACTATTAAAGTAAGATGGACCGCCAGACCTTACTTGTTTTCTCAGAATCGAAATGTATCGAATAGTGTAGTGTTAGTTATGTGCTATGAGCGTACGCATACTTGCTAGCTAGGATCTAGGGCCAATTTTTAGGCTCTTTTTAAGTATGTTGCAGCCAGTGCAAACAGTGGTGGCAGCGAGTACTAAATCAGTCCAAGCTACATAAGATTATAAGGTAACTGTGTCTTCGCCACGATGGCAGACAAACTGCACCTCTTTTATTTCGTAAAATTTACAAAGTTTTTGTAACACTTACCAGTCGACAATGGTCCATATTTATAAAGATATCTAGCCATCTCATTCTCGTCTGCTGGTACTCTTCGTACGCCGATTACAGGTACGGGTTTAGGCGGGGGTTTGTGCCATCGACAAGTTTTCTTAGCTGCTTCGTATTCGTAATAGTCTTCAGAACGAAGCACACCGCCGAATACGGACACGATCTTTCTATAAATAGTTATAATACTTAGGTGTGGAATACCAAGAAATGTTATTTATAACATTATGACTGAACTGAATGGAGTAATCCCACCCTCATTCTCACTACTGTATCACCTGTGTTTGCCAGGTTCAGCAGTAATGACCATAGAAGATACACAGTTTTGACACTCGTGAAGTCCCGGTGAAAGCTAAGCTGTCTTGAAACCACTAACGAAAGTGATGCACATGTCTACATGTTATAGGTGAGATGAGTGATCTAAATATTTGAAAATAGGAGACATTGGTATAATAAGTATATTAATTTATCGTAGAGAGCGATCCGGGATCTAATGCGGGAGTCTGTGACTTAGGATGAAATGAACCGGGACAACGCTAGGATAATAATGATGAACGAAGCCTCATTTTAAGAATTGGGTGTTTAAGTTACAGATATTAGAAATGTGTTAGGTACAGTACGTAATTAAATACCATGTGAGGAATAGTTATGACCAGTAGGTTGCGCGCAAACCAGCCGTGCTAACAGTGTTGCAAATGGCGACCATTCCTCACTCAGTGTCCGTGACACATATCACCTTACGTACAAATTTTATTTATTTATTTTATACTTTATTGTACACTTAAAAAAAACATTTTAAGGAATTATACATTAAATATAGAACAATGGGCGGCCTTATCGCTTAAAGCTATTTCTACCAGGCAACCTTTGGATGGAGATATTATTGGTAGGAAATAAATGGTAGTTGTAAAAATTTACCAGTACCTATGTACAAATATGCATAGACTTAATATATATATGTCGGAGATTCGAAAATGGAACGTCAAATCTTAATAGATTTGGGCGTATTCGGATACGATGGTTGGCAACACTGAGGTCGGCAGTTGACAGCTGTCAATGTCATAAAATGTTTTATAAGCGAACGTGGAGCTATCAACGGGCACTTTTTGGCTACAGACACAGCTGAGGAAACAAGTGTGGCCTACCTACGTCCGACTTCGCCGCGTTTCCAAAAGTAATCCATTTTCATCCGAGCTACGTGTGCATATTTAGTTTGTGAAGTGAACTAATTAGTTTGAGTAAAACCCATTGAGTGTATACCGAGTCTTATTTACCTGAGGAACGAAGAACGCCCATATTCTCCTACGTTACCTACGTTATACGTTATCAGAAGTGGGATACGAGCACAACGACCCACGTGTTCAAAATCAAGACGCTAATAACGAAAAATAGTTGGAACTACAAAATCGCAATTTCCTGACGCTGATCCAAGCCATGAAAATACCTACTACATCGTCGCATGGCCTTTGTTTACCGGACTTCGATCCTGAGCAACAAGATGTAGATGCACGTGCTTTGGTGACGACTGCAGACATGTGATTGGATGATCGAGATCCGCATTGCGCCCCGCTAATGGTCGCACTAAGCCGGGCCTTGAAGGGAGGAGCTTCGACCTGGCTATCTACCGTGCCATATGCCGTTTCCTGGGATGGACCTGTTCAATGAAGTGTGCCAACAAGGCGCGAGCGAAGGAGGCTGCTAACGCTGCTATGTTGGTGAATCAGCTGGGTTCTCAACTGCAAACCGTGGTGAGCGTATTTTGTCTTTTTTAGTTACGGTAGTTGTAAAACATTCTTGGTTAGCACAATATCAATACTGCTACGCGTTTAACCTTGGAAATGTCATAATTGTTGTGGTGTTGTCGCTACCACATCGCACCGAGTGTTGTAGGTTCGATTCCTGCACGTAACACTGAGTTGTGGCACCGTTTGACTTTTACGGTGTCGTGTTTCTCATGGCATGATCATGAATAACCTTCGTTTTAATAGCTTAAATAATAAATAAATAAATATGTTTGTGTAAGTTTGAGTTTATCACACTGAAAAGTAGTAGAGGTACTGTAAATAAAAAAATACAGGGTCCAACAACTGCGAGTCATAAAATTGCGGTATCGAAATTACTAGCGCCCAAGAAACCACACACATAGTTGACTTTCTTTGCTTATATGTTTAAAAAATGAATTTAGAATACAAGTCAAGTAATATGTTTGCAGCTTGTAGAAAAAGGCATTATTCAATAAGCTCATAAAATTACTAGGTGATCTTACAATTTTGTTTTGCCATATATATATTTGGGGTTTATTTTAAATTATAAAGCATTAAGAAAACAACAGTGCAAATAATAGCCTGGTACCTATTATCAAGACCTACCAAATATTCATAAAAAGTCATGAAAACCGATCTAGCCGATTCAGAGGATAAAATCAAATGATACAAAATTTCATGACAGTCGGTCAAGCCAGTTAGGAGGAGATCAATAAAAAACACTGTGACATGGCAATTTTATATATTAGACAATATCCAGATTTCCACATTTGATCAGACCGTGGAATTACCACATAGCGTTGCGAAATATCAGCGCTAATACATTAATACCAATTATGTAGCAATAATATTATTGGACCAATACAATAAGATTACACTAATTAGTCGGTTCTGTTGACCTTTTTATGCCATATTACATCCAATTAATTAATATTTGACCAAACTGTTATTTCTACCGAGTGATTTGCAGTAATGTCGATATAACTAGTCAGTGATACTAATGGATTGCTTAAAGGACCGTTTGTTCATATTTGGGTTTTTGAAAACATACTCTTGCCTTTCTTTGATAATATCATTATAATATGCTATGAAAAGTCACACGAGGTCAACTGTTCCCAAACTATAATAATAATAATATAGGTAATAATATTCTACCACATACAAGCATCACCATCTAGTCCCAAACTAAGAAGAACTTGTACTATGGGTACTAGATAATGGATAAACATACATATTATTATATACTTTTTTTGTAAATTCATACATATTATATATAGAAACACCCAGACCAAGACAAGCTAGGCAGAGTTTGTACTATCGTAACCATTTAATTGATAAGCATAGTTATATAACTATAGACTATATATAGACTGTAATAAGCAGAGTCTATTACAAGAAACTAAAATGTAGCATGTATTTACCCTGGAAACCGTAGGGATGCACTAAGAAGGGATCTCCAGAAACCACGAGATCGGCAGGAAACTGTTAAATTTATAAAAATGCGCGAGCGTAGCTGCGGGCATACCTACTCTAGTACTTCAAAAGATAATTTACACTCCGACGCAGTAACAACGATCGTCCTAATTATACAAATACTTTCTTCTTTCATCGAAGCCACGACCTCCGGCTTAGTTAGCAGTTAGGATAACCTTTAGACCAACAGATTAATAAAATACTACATACTACAGTTTTACCCCGCGTGTATTAAAGTCAGAAAGTGAGAGTATAGGAGGCGCAAAAGTCTTCCCTTCCCAATGCCCTTCAAGAACTCATAGCAATCTGAAAGCAATTGCTAGCTTTCAGATTGCTGAGTTCTTAGCCAAATAATTATACATATATTGTTAACGACATATAGTATAGTAGACTTCGCCCGTGGTTGCGCCGCGGGAATTATATACATAAACTATCATCACAAATCATAATACCCACTGGTGAAAACCGTGCTAAATCCTTTCGGTAGCTTTTTGTATTAACCGCGTTCAAACAGACAGACAGGACGAAAAGGGGACTTCGTTTTATATAAAGTAAAGATACCACGCAGTCAAGTGGGCCAACAGATCTCCTAACAAGGACAAATAATTAAAAGCCTAAAAAAATATTCGCAGACAAACTTATGCCTCGAGCCATCACGTCAAGAAATACTTATCTACCAGCAACACTGCCAGTACACATAAAACATTCCCTTCAATTTACTTTTACTCTCCCAGAGATGATAAACCGTTGCGCGTTGCTTTGCACGTAAACAAATATCCGGGTTATTTGTTATATTTGATTAATGTTTTGTTTATCTAACCAATTGATTGTCATACTTCAAGATAGCATCGTGACGGAAAAAGTGTTGTTTACGGGGTATGTAATTGATATCGCTTCTTAGGTTTGAATTGCGACTTACCCGCGTTGAGGTCGATACTTTCCCCGTTCTTCGGGAAGCACGTTAAACTGCCCGTCCCGGCTCTCATGTAGACTTTTGACTGTTGTTACGGGCAGTTAGTACCTTTAAATAATTCGATAATAGCCTAAACCATGGAATATGGTTATCCATTTTGTTGCGGAAGTCAGACGGCAGTAGCTCTGTGGAAAGGCTGACCATCTGTCAAATCTGGTTAGAGTAGCAAACGGCCCCCGCGCCCCAAGGTGAGAAGTCTTGGATGCAACTGGTATAACGCTAGGATGATGATAATGACGCGTAGAGGTCGGCAGTCTTGGGCATTTAGTAGCAAAATAAAAGAAATTAAACTAGAATTTGTTAATGCTGTATTCTTCTGGTTTCATTCGCGTAATATTCCGTGCCGAACTGGCCTCTTGGGATTCATTGTGATTATTGTGAATCCAAATTATCTTACTCGACTTACTCAAACGCAACCAAGTGTTTAAGGTTTCATTGTGACTTACACTTTACCGTGATGTATACCGATTAACGTCGTTAACATACCACTATGAAGTCAGAAACCGTAAAATTCGTTCGAATACCAAAAACGGCACTAAGCTTTTCAAAACCGCGGTTTCATACTCAAGTCACAACTATTGCCATCACAGCTTATAATGAGAGTAACCCTTTGAATATAAAACAACAGTTCTTTTTGGTGCTTAGGTGAATGAACTCCTATGAAACTTTCCAGACGACAGAGTAGAACTACCGATAGAATTGTGTGGTTATTCAGCAAAATCACTGCGACAACTGAGTTGAGATAATTAAATGTAATTTGGAGAGTGGCTGGTAAAGTATAGTTATTAGGAATAATTTTATGTTGCCGGAGAAAAGATGTGATCTAGTACCGCTCAGGTCTTCATTTAGTTACATATGCACAAAAAAACTGCCTTCGCTTTCTATTAGCAGTGCACTTTGTGCCTGCTAAAAAGGTTTTACTTGATCTGAATTATGATCGCATGTTTTTGTTTGAGGATGTCCTTTTCTATGGCTTCTATCGCAATTAAAGAATTGTTATATTTAGTTTCAATTTGATTTAAGATAAGTGCAATGAAATAAAATGTGAAAATAATATACGAGTAATGCCCTGTTTATAAAATGTCCCACGGTTAGGCCCGAGGACTATGACTCCTCACATGAGAAACGCTAGGCCTTTATTCCATGAAAGTGCGAGTTAGCAGACTTCACATAATTTTTGAGAGGTTTTTAGAAATGCAGGCTGTTTCAAGATGCTATGACGCTTTCCTTTGCCGTTTAGCAAGTTAGATAGCAATTTGATACGCACTTTCTTAAAAAAAAACAGTGATGTGCACTTGATTTGAACGCGAGGCTCTCTGCTTGGCAGAGGTTTGGTCACCACATTTTACCATTGCTACCTATTTTTTTAATAATTAGAGAACGCCAGCAACTACATTTGAACTTTTTTTCATTTAACCATTTTCCAGATCCTGTGGGCATTAAGGGTAAGCTCTTCTTAGTGCACTTTTACGATTCCCAAGGAACATTCGTGCCAAATTTCGGCTTCTTGTGCTCCGTAGTTTTGGATGTATGTTGTCTGTAAGTCAGTAAAGTTAGTTTAATATATACAGACAGAAATGTTTTGTCAAGAATATTGTTTGGCTATCAACCTTGTAACTTGTGCAACTATAAACAAAGTTTTAATTAAACTCGTCTTATAAACAATCGTTATTGGCTTTTATCTTTATTTCCTAATTACAACAGTTCGTGGAATCACACTGGTTCAGTATTAGTTTTTATATTCATAAAAAATAGATTTCTTGCTACCCTAACATACAATTTTACTACAATTCACTATTAAAGTAAGATGGACCGCCAGACCTTACTTGTTTTCTCAGAATCGAAATGTATCGAATAGTGTAGTGTTAGTTATGTGCTATGAGCGTACGCATACTTGCTAGCTAGGATCTAGGGCCAATTTTTAGGCTCTTTTTAAGTATGTTGCAGCCAGTGCAAACAGTGGTGGCAGCGAGTACTAAATCAGTCCAAGCTACATAAGATTATAAGGTAACTGTGTCTTCGCCACGATGGCAGACAAACTGCACCTCTTTTATTTCGTAAAATTTACAAAGTTTTTGTAACACTTACCAGTCGACAATGGTCCATATTTATAAAGATATCTAGCCATCTCATTCTCGTCTGCTGGTACTCTTCGTACGCCGATTACAGGTACGGGTTTAGGCGGGGGTTTGTGCCATCGACAAGTTTTCTTAGCTGCTTCGTATTCGTAATAGTCTTCAGAACGAAGCACACCGCCGAATACGGACACGATCTTTCTATAAATAGTTATAATACTTAGGTGTGGAATACCAAGAAATGTTATTTATAACATTATGACTGAACTGAATGGAGTAATCCCACCCTCATTCTCACTACTGTATCACCTGTGTTTGCCAGGTTCAGCAGTAATGACCATAGAAGATACACAGTTTTGACACTCGTGAAGTCCCGGTGAAAGCTAAGCTGTCTTGAAACCACTAACGAAAGTGATGCACATGTCTACATGTTATAGGTGAGATGAGTGATCTAAATATTTGAAAATAGGAGACATTGGTATAATAAGTATATTAATTTATCGTAGAGAGCGATCCGGGATCTAATGCGGGAGTCTGTGACTTAGGATGAAATGAACCGGGACAACGCTAGGATAATAATGATGAACGAAGCCTCATTTTAAGAATTGGGTGTTTAAGTTACAGATATTAGAAATGTGTTAGGTACAGTACGTAATTAAATACCATGTGAGGAATAGTTATGACCAGTAGGTTGCGCGCAAACCAGCCGTGCTAACAGTGTTGCAAATGGCGACCATTCCTCACTCAGTGTCCGTGACACATATCACCTTACGTACAAATTTTATTTATTTATTTTATACTTTATTGTACACTTAAAAAAAACATTTTAAGGAATTATACATTAAATATAGAACAATGGGCGGCCTTATCGCTTAAAGCTATTTCTACCAGGCAACCTTTGGATGGAGATATTATTGGTAGGAAATAAATGGTAGTTGTAAAAATTTACCAGTACCTATGTACAAATATGCATAGACTTAATATATATATGTCGGAGATTCGAAAATGGAACGTCAAATCTTAATAGATTTGGGCGTATTCGGATACGATGGTTGGCAACACTGAGGTCGGCAGTTGACAGCTGTCAATGTCATAAAATAACTACTTTTAAACTACCACGATTTGTACACATATTAAAAATTATGTACCGGGTCTGAATCGTGTTAATAAACGAAGAGAAAGATGAAATACCTTTCTATTTGTCCCGACGTTTCGGCATGGGTTACACCAGCCGTGGTCACGGGATGACTGATGTTCGTCAGCGCTGCCTCCGAGAAGTGCGGGTTTTGGAACCTACCCTCACTTGGTCTTCACAAAACCCGCACTTCTCGGAGGCAGCGCTGACGAACATCAGTCATCCCGTGACCACGGCTGGTGTAACCCATGCCGAAACGTCGGGACAAATAGAAAGGTATTTCATCTTTCTCTTCGTTTATTAACACGATTCAGACCCGGTACATAATTTTTAATAAATGTCATAAAATGTTTTATAAGCGAACGTGGAGCTATCAACGGGCACTTTTTGGCTACAGACACAGCTGAGGAAACAAGTGTGGCCTACCTACGTCCGACTTCGCCGCGTTTCCAAAAGTAATCCATTTTCATCCGAGCTACGTGTGCATATTTAGTTTGTGAAGTGAACTAATTAGTTTGAGTAAAACCCATTGAGTGTATACCGAGTCTTATTTACCTGAGGAACGAAGAACGCCCATATTCTCCTACGTTACCTACGTTATACGTTATCAGAAGTGGGATACGAGCACAACGACCCACGTGTTCAAAATCAAGACGCTAATAACGAAAAATAGTTGGAACTACAAAATCGCAATTTCCTGACGCTGATCCAAGCCATGAAAATACCTACTACATCGTCGCATGGCCTTTGTTTACCGGACTTCGATCCTGAGCAACAAGATGTAGATGCACGTGCTTTGGTGACGACTGCAGACATGTGATTGGATGATCGAGATCCGCATTGCGCCCCGCTAATGGTCGCACTAAGCCGGGCCTTGAAGGGAGGAGCTTCGACCTGGCTATCTACCGTGCCATATGCCGTTTCCTGGGATGGACCTGTTCAATGAAGTGTGCCAACAAGGCGCGAGCGAAGGAGGCTGCTAACGCTGCTATGTTGGTGAATCAGCTGGGTTCTCAACTGCAAACCGTGGTGAGCGTATTTTGTCTTTTTTAGTTACGGTAGTTGTAAAACATTCTTGGTTAGCACAATATCAATACTGCTACGCGTTTAACCTTGGAAATGTCATAATTGTTGTGGTGTTGTCGCTACCACATCGCACCGAGTGTTGTAGGTTCGATTCCTGCACGTAACACTGAGTTGTGGCACCGTTTGACTTTTACGGTGTCGTGTTTCTCATGGCATGATCATGAATAACCTTCGTTTTAATAGCTTATAGAAGAAAAAGACAAAAAAAATGTGGGTAGAACTGAACTATTTCATTGCTACCTTTGCTGTGTTTTATGTTAGCGTATGTTGTCTGAGTACCACTGTGACCTAGCTATAGCGTAGATATCGAACGGAGGTTTTGAGTTTGATACGCCGGTTAAAAAGAAAGCGATTATTTTTATTTCTTCATGCTAGAGTGGCTCACACTCGCGAACCTTGTGATCATATTATGCTTGCTTGCAAATAGATTATCTTATCTCGGTCTTATTTTATGGACTATAATAGTAACGAGAGTGAGCGTACAGGCCGACTTGCATTGTTTGACAAGCAAGTGCGTTTGAGTGAAACGTGCTAGTTATTGTTCTTGATTTAGCAGAAAATTATTGAGTTATCGTCGAAGTGCGTTATGATAAACACTTTCAGAGATTTTAGTTTTCATTGTAGGTAGAACTAGGTTAGTGATCGTTAATAGTGATGATTGTATGTTTAACCTTTTTCTCATTAATTGGGTACTTTTTTAGTCGTTTTTGTGATAATTTTGTGGTTCCCGCGTTTCCGTTGGTGTAGATTTGCATAAACTGAATAAGCCGTTTCTGCGGCTGCATGTGTAGCCATGCGTTGCCATTGGTTAGAAGAAAGAGTTAGTTATGATTATCATGAAAAGCTGTGATGAGTTTGCTTAAATTTACTCTAGAGTATCTTTTAATGCCCACCGATTGGTGCCATGAATTACTGAACGACTAGGATTACTGTTCGAGAATTAGAGTACATTAAAGTGTGGTCGTTGATCGCCATCATGGATACCCTGCTACTCAAGTAGCTCTCATTTTGTTTTTGATCACTTAAATTATCTACCTCTGGTTTCTGTGTCGTATGATAAGAGCGTGTTGCGAGAATCTGAAAGTATTCATGGACAGTCGATTGGTTATCTCAGAATTGTAGTCGTTGCATCTATGTAGCCAAAGAAAATCGGTTTGGTCGAAGGTAGCTTATACGTTATATATAAATAAATATAATATTGTGATACCTATACAATAATAATATACTTAGGTACATACATATATATATCGCCGCCTTACAACGAAAACCAATTAAATCGAAATTTTAACGAAAATGACTTATGAATGCCAAAGTTCTTAAAATTTTGTGTTCTTTCGTCAGCGAAAACCCATTAATCGCTACGTCTTGTAGTTTCGCTACTAGCTAATAAGATAACCAGTTATTTCAAGCATTTCCAAGGTTTATTTTCAAATACAAAACATTAAGCAAATTTAACTTGACTGCCGACATATTTGTCTCCAATTAATGGCAGTTAAACTGATATATTTTGTTTTTCTTCAGAGAGATCTCATGAAATACTCTATTTTTCCCTCAGCAACAACCACTTACTAAGATTTAAATCTCCAAACTAGTATAAAATGGTCAAATAAAAGCTATTAAAATTGTTAAATTGATTTTACCTGACGCATTCCATTTTAGCAATACAATCTTATCGTCTAAGAACATATTGTATATCCAGATAATTGTTTTTCTCTGACGATACTTATTTACGAATTCAACCTAATTACTACAGCGTAAACGATTAAGCCAGATTAATTGATTTTACTTGACGAATTCCATATTAAACAACACAATCTAATTATCTACGAAAACTTTGTATTTCCAGATAATTGTAAGTATTGGAACTTAGACTTCATTGGAAAAAAATCATATTAGGGATTCTTTAAGCCGAAAAAGGATAAATGATTTGCTCTAAATATGCACGAAGCAATGCTAAAGATAAACCGCAACTCGAAAAGCTATTTGCAGAGCAAAATACTCCTTCCATCTCCTCAGCACGCATGATTCACGATTCAATATCAGTCTTTCCATTTAACAAACTCCTTTCCTACTTTATCTATGTCTACACTTGTTGCTTTTCCCATTCTTTCATTTGCTTTGGCAGCCAACCAATCTAACCAAGCTTTCTTCTTCTCTGACACTGCTGATTGTACATCCTTGTCCCACCATATATTCTTAACCTTTCGTATTTTCCTTCTCTTGATCACACCGCACATACTTCAGATACTACACATACTACTTCGCTTATACTCATCTTTCACATCTTTCTCTTGCAGATTTTCTACTTTTATTCTTTCCAAGACCCTATTTTCATCATGCTCTCGGTGTCGCCATCCTTAAAAGAGCCCACTTATCCGGCTTATCACCAAGAAGTGGTCTGTGCGGATGCCGATTCCTCGATAAACCCTTGTATCTAACACATTATTTCTAAAACGTTCATCTACAATTACAAAATCAATCATACTTCTTCTAACATCTTTAGCCTCACGCGTATACATGTGTATCCTTTTGTAATCAAACATGGTGTTTGTCACACAAAGGCTCCACTCTAAATAAACCTCAAGCAATACTTTCCCTTTTTCATTCACACTCTCATCACCAAATCCACCTAAAACCCTTTAAAATCCATCTCGTTTTACTCCCACCCAGCCATTGAAATCACCTAACAAGATCAATCTTTCCTTACATTTCCTCAAAATCTCTCTTAAATTCTCCCAAAATTCCTGCCTTTTGTCTTGTTCTCGCTGTGACATACTTGCTACTACGAGTATATTGACCGGAAGTAAACCCCTACAATAAAGAGACGAGTAAGTCTTACTTTCATTCTCATCCACAATAGTCTAGCATTTACACATTCAAATTCCTTAACGCACTCATTCATTCGCGCAGACAGTATTAAACCAACTCCCTTGCAGGCTCTGGTAGTACTGTCTACCCCAGACCAATAAGCCGTGTAGCTGTCATGCCTGGTGGGGCCACAACCTTTCCTTTTTGTCTCAATTACACAAAGAACATCAATCTTTCTATCATCTATCATCTGGCATACTTCATTCAATTTGCCATCCATTCCTCCTCCAACATTTAATGTTGCAAACCGGCTTTCAGTAGGCCGCTTTTTGCCCTTGCGGGAAACGAGATGTGATGGGTTGCGAACCGCGTCGTCGTCATCTGGAGAAATATAATTTTCAGTTCCCATAGCGTTCCCACGAGCATTAGGGATTTAAAATGTGTACCCTGTGACCACCAACACATGCACCCTACGTTTGCGACCAGTTTGCCCTCTGGCCACGAATCCCTCGGCACGGGTCGGTTGACACCTTGCATTGGGGTTTGTTTTCGGGTATGCTCCCTAAATGTTGGTTTAATTTCGGAGTGTTCCTTCTCCTAGACGGGTTGCCATGGCCATATAGGCCATTTTACGTAGCATCATTGGGCTAGTTAAAATTAAGGCGGGTTGATACCTGAACTAAGAGAATCCTGTGTCTCAGGCTATCAACCCTCCACCCCTGGCAAGTATAACTATAATTTACGTTTTTACGTTTATCAAAGTAACAAAAATCTTTGTTTGTTTTTTTTTATTTCATTGTGCTTATTATTTGCAAGTAAGCAAGTAAGAACAAGTAGAGCAAGTAAGAGAATTTGTATATTTGGGTAGCGAGTTTACAAGAGAGTGTGATTGACGGCATAGAATATAAGTGTCACCACCCCCTATCTTCCCGTGGGTGTCGTAAGAAGCGACTAAGGCATAACACGATGCAAATACCATCTTTGCGTAGAGACGAAAAACTCGACATCAAACCCTATACGCCCTATACGCCTCGTTGGTCTCACGGCATAAATGTGCACGTGGGATCGGGAGGTCCCGGGTTCGATTCCTGGGTCGGGCAGTGTTATTGGGTTTTTCTGTCACGAAATTCCCAGTAGCAGCACGGAGTCTGGAAATGTGCCCGGTACGGCAATAGGCTCGCCCCTTATTACGTGGGACTAAGGTATATCTGGCGAAAAGTGGGTGTAGAAATACACCTCTGCCTACCCCTTCGGGGATAAAAGGCGTGACGTTGTGTATGTGTGTGTTTGTGTGTGTTTACAAGAGACAGAAAATGTGAAGAAAATATTGAAAGGAGAGTGACTGCGGGCAACCGTGTAAATAGAGCACTGTATGCCTTTATGAACGGCCAGACTGTACCAAAAGAGGCGCGATTGGCGGTTCATAATGGAGTGCTTGTCCCCACGTTGATGTATGGAAGTGAGAGTTGGGTATGGCAGAAGAAGCATGAAAGTAGAATTAACGCAGTTGAAAAGCGATCACTGCGTAGTATGTGTGGTGTGAGACTGATTGATAGAATTCCGAATGTAACTATACGAGAGAATAGTGGTCTGAAAAAAGATATCGTGACTAGGATTGAAAAAGAAATGCTGAAGTGTTTTGGACACGTGGAGCGAATGAGTGAAGAAAGAATGACGAATCGGATTTATAAGGCAAATGTGTGTGGGCAAGTCGGTCGCGGCAGACCTCGTCAGACATTCTTCGACCAAATTGGGGACGTCCTGAAAAACGGCAAGGTCCGAAGTACTCGAAACCGGCGGGCATGTATGAAAAGAGTAATGAGTGTAGAGGAAGCGCGTGAGATCTGTAAGGATAGAAGCAAGTGGCGTTCCGTTGTCTCTGCCTACACCGACGGGAAAAAGGCGTGAGTTTATGTATGTATGTATGCTTATTATTTCAATTACCTATTCTTGATATCTAGAATCTATATATTAAAAGAATTTGTGTTTTATAATACGAGTCGGCCAGCCCGTTCTACCCAACCGATTCGCATGTTTTTTTTTTTTAAATGAAAGTTCTCGCTGCGTAGATTTGTCATCAAGCATTAGAAATTACCTAACTTGCACATTCATCAAGTTATATGCAAAAACAGTTTTCTCCCACACATTTTTTACGTTTTCGTAGCCGTAGTCAATGACTTTCTGCTTCTATATATCTGGTTCTCATTGAGGTAGGCGTTTCGTTATAGGCCTAAAACACGCGCTGAAAAAAGCTCTTTCATTTGATGGTATGCTCATTTAAATTGGGTAAGTTTGAAGGAAGATAGGTGTGGACATTGAACTTATTTTTCAATATTTTCCTATAAATTTCTTAAGATTCCATTGCTTTCTCTCTACATGGACGGTTCTAAATTCAAAAATATTTTTATGGCATCTAATAAGTTTCTTGCGGTAACTGCCAGGAAAAAACGGTGAGTGTGGTGGTGTGTAAAATTATATGCGATGTTGCTCAAATTATCACTATAGTGAATTATCACTGATGGCAGGTAATATTCCCTGAATGTTACCAGTTAACCCTTAATGTTGGGTGAATTGATTTTTCGTGTTTTAAATTACGGACTTTCTTCGGGCAACTTATTTTTTTTATGTGGAGCATATTACTATTGTCATATAATTATATTATTACAAGTGGTAGTTATGAAAGAAATTGTAGTTTTGGTAAGAATAGTAGTTTTGAGAGAAAAGGTAGGTACTTTTGACAGCACCGGCGGTTTTGGTAGAAATGGTAGTTTTGAAAAAATGGTAGATATGATAGTGTTAGTACAAATAGTAGTTTTGATAGGAATAGTATTTTCGGTAGGAATAGTAGTTTCGGTAGAAATGGTATTCTTGGCATATATTGTAGTTTTGGTAGCAATGTTAATTACGATTGCTACCAAAGCTACCATTCCTACCAAAACCACAATTTCAACCAGAACTATAAACGTCATTATTACATTTCTAAATTATGATGGATTAATCTCACCCATACACAAAACAAAATAAATCGTGCTTCTCAAAGACATATTTAGCTGGATAACAAAAATAGAAACCTATTTTCTTACTTATAAAAAAAGTTGTTTTTCTGTATTTTTAATTTTGATAGTAAAATATTGACAGATACTTAAAGGAAAAAGTGAAGTTAGAACTTAAGTTTCTGATTTAATAGCGTATTTTTTGTGAATAGTTGTGTTTTCAATTATAATAATGGTTCTTGATAGGAAATTGACAAATGCTCAGGGAAAGTTTGAACAAAGAATCTTGGTTAATGACAAATCGCTGGTGGAGATTTGGTACCGGATGGTCCTCCTACTGCTACAAAATACGGGTGGTAACGGGTTCAGATTTGAATAATTCTACTATCAACAATATTTTCAAGTGCTTTCCATTTTTGGTGACGGTAATTGCTTATTCCGCACAATTTCTTATTGTTTATATGAAAGTGAGAATAAACTTTATGAAATTCGTTTGGCCACTGTTGATAACATAGTCAATAAGTAGGTATATAGTAACTTCATTGTTGGGGACGAAGCATATGGCCAGACCATTACAAATGCAACAGATTACAAACGTGTGATGGGTGCCAATGGACAGTACGCAGGGCACGCTGAACTTCAGAGTGTAAGTGAGCTATATCCCGAGTGTCAATTCAGAGTTCACCTGGAAAACAGTAATACGATTACTGACTATGGTATTGGCGAAATCGTTCATAGCGAATACGAAAGCGTTCATGCTTTTTTCTGGGCACCTGGACGAAGGACATTACAGTGTCCTAATGAAAAGAATGGTAGGGCAGCACAGTCATATTGAAGAACTTTCTTTCGTCAATGTTCAGTTATACATATTATAATTATATATCCCTATTGCGCGGCAAACTGTTCAGTAATGCCAAGGTGGAAATTTCACGATACCTAAGGTGCAACGCAAAGCCAATGTTGTGAGAAAAGAAGTTTTGTGATATATATATTTTTGGTTAGAATATCATCTTTTTACTTATTAGATAAGGCTACAATGTACACATCATACCTATGTATATGTAAGAGCTTTTTTATAATATTAAAATATGCTGTGGAGCAGCACGGGTCCTCTAGTAATATTAAAATTGAATTGAGTTAACTTTGCATAATTATTTTTCCAAAAACTATATTGTTTCGTGGGTATTTTGGGACTTTTTCCAAGCTAGATTATCAAAGGTCTCAAAGACACATTTATGTTAAATTTAGACGTCTAGCTCAATAACATTGGCTTTACTTTGGTATGTAAGTCAGTCGGTCGGTCACTCAATAATAAGTATTTTTATTCCTTTATTTACATAATTATTTTTGGCACCTATTACTGGCATTTGAAGCGCACTTTTATTCTTATTTGAATTAGCAAGCTTATTTGTACTTAATTAATTATTTCGAGTTATAAATTTGATAACAAATGAACGTGCTGGAAGTCCAATAAATTACTTGCTTAACTTCTAAGGTTTTTAAATTTTCTGCAGGGAAAACCAATTATCTTGATACTTTTTCACTTGTAACTTCACAAGAGACAGTTGTATAGGTATTTTTTTATCACGGTTATTCTTAATTAAATAAAAGTAAAAAGTAATTTCTCGGGATTTGCTGTATTCCTATTACCTTAAAATATACAGACATTTATCAGTTCTCTGGGAAAACCAATTAAATGGGTGACCTTGTCACAAATTATTGAAAATTTCATCTCAAAACAATAACCTTTTTAAACATCAATAGACATGATTAAATAGAACATTTATCAATGTACTGATGCTATGAAGTAATAAAAACAATATAATACTCCAAAGGGTATTTTCAACCCCATAAACTTTGTAATCGTAATATCTCCGTTTGAATTTTTTATGATTTAATTGGTTTTCGTTGTAGGGCGGCGATATATATATATATATATATATATATATATACATAAATAGTATATAGTAGTGAAACAGGAAATTTTATAATGTTAGATAGTAGTCCTTGACTAAAGTTTTGAACCTGCTTACCGTCTGAGCCTGTCTAATATTTAACGGTAACGCATTCCATAGGCGAACAGCAGTGACAGAAAAAGATTTATCGAGAAATGACGTGGAATGTACCGGCATTTTTAGTTTCAAATTTTCTGATGACCTCAAATAACGATTATGCGTATCATGAAGGAATTCGAATCTTCCTTTAAGATAGGAGGGAGTTGAAGGGTTGAACATATTGTACAGCAAAGAGAGAATATGAGCATTCCGGCGATGTCGTATGGGTAGCCACTTGAGCTGTGTTCGAAATTGTGAAACATGATCGTATTTGCGTAATCCAAATATGAATCGTATACAGAGATTTTGAAGGCGCTCAAGTTTGTCTAGCTGGTTTTTGGTGAGATCTAGATAGCTGACATCTGCATAATCAATAATGGGTAGAAGAAGAGAGTTAGCAAGCGCAATTTTGGTGGCAGTGGGAAGAAAGTTTCTTAATCTTCGTAGTGATCCAGCTGAAGCAAACACCTTTAAAGAAAAGAAAGAAAAACACATTTATTCTATTTATGAAGGCACATACAACATATAACGGGATTAATACCGGAACTAAATTATGTACTAACTTAACCTAACACAAACAGAATCGGATCCCAACTCAGCATAATGTCATTTTACAACACAAGATGGCGCTGGTATTCTGTTGGGACCGTTTTTATACATAAATCTATACTAATATAATAAAACGGAAGAGTTTGTTTGTTTGTTTGTTTGTTTATTTGTTTGTTTGTTTGTTTGTTTGAACGCGCTAATCTCAGGAACTAGTGGTCGGATCTGAAAAATTATTTTTGTATACTATAGCTTAGTTATCCCGGAAGGCTATAGGCTATATAACATAACGCTTCGACCCTTTGGGGCCGGGCAAAAGGCTAAAAAGGCTAAAAGATAATGTCAGCTAATCTCAGGAGCCAGCAGTCGGATTTTGTAAATTGTTATTGCCTATGATAGCCCAATTATTCCGAAAGGCTATAGGCTATATAAAATTACGCTGCAACTTTTAGGGGCCAGACAAAAATGATAAAATGGTCAAACGAGACGGGGGAGGGTTGGGTCAACGGCAAAAAAAGGCTAAACGAAAAGGATACACCCTACCTATATGGGTATCGTTTTCGAGATTTCCGGGACGCTGATTAATAATATGAAATTTATTTTGTGATCCAAGATGGCGGACGGGAAATCAAAGATGGCGGATGAGAAAATTTTAAAAATCAATATGGGTATCGCCTTCGATATTTTAAGGGGTGGGGAATCGAAATATACCATCTATTTCGTGATCAAAGATGGCGGAATGGAAATCAAAGATGGCGGATAGGAAAAATTTTGAAAATCAAAATGGGTATCGTCTCTGATGATTGAAGGGATGGTGAATCTAAATACAACATCTACTTCGTGATCAAAGATGGCGGATAGGAAATCAAAGATGGCTGACGGGATTTTTTTAAAGTCGATATGGCTATCGTCTCCGATATTTTAAGGAATGGGGAATTCAAAAACAACATCTATTTCGTGATCAAAGATGGCGGATGGGAAATTTAAAAAAAATCAATATGCGTATCGTCTCCGATGTTTAAAGGGATGTGGAATCCAAATACAACATCTATTTCGTGATTCAAGATGGCGGATGGGAAATCAAAGATGGCGGATGGGAAAAATTAAAAAAATCAATATGAGTATCGTCTCTGATGATTGAAGGGATGGTGAATCCAAATACAACATCTATTTCGTGATCAAAGATGGCGAATAGGAAATCAAAGATGGCGGACGGGTTTTTTTTTTAAAGTCGATATGGGTATTGTCTCCGATTTTTTAAGGAATGGGGAATTCAAAAACACCATCTATTTCGTGATCAAAGATGGTGGTCGGGAAATCAAAGATGGCGGATGAGAAAATTTTAAAAAACAAAATGGGTATCGTCTCCAATATTTAAAGGATGGGGAAACCAAATCCATCATCTATTTCGTGATCAAATATGGCGGATTGGAAATCAAAGATAGTGGATGGAAAAATTTTAAAAAATCAATATGGTAATCGTCTCCGATGTTTTAAGGGATGGCGACTCCAATTAAAACATCTATTTCGTGATCAAAGATGGCGGATGGGAAATCAAAGATGGCGAATGAAAAAAAATTTAAGTCAATATGGGTATCCTCTCCGATGTTTTAAGCTATGAGGAATGCAAATACAAAATCTACTTCGTAATAAAAGATGGCAAATGGGAAATCGAAGATGGCGGATGGAAAATCAAAGGTGCCGGATGGGAAAATTCTATTAAATCAATATGCGTATCGGCTCCGCCGTTATAACGCATGTGGCATTCGTATATAACATCTGTTTCGTGATCAAATATGGCAGATGGAAAATCAATATATTATTTTATTGAAATTATTATTATTAGGTTTTTGATGTTCGATGCAGATAATGGCTATGTTAAGCGGATACGTCTACTACGGAACCCTTCATGAGCGAGTCAGACTTGCAATTTATTTAATTATTTAATAGCCCAATGAGTAATTTTATCATATCACTAGATCAGTTATCTGCCCCTATCACTCATATACCACGTCCGCATCTTCAGTTAGTTTTTCTACCCTAGAAATAATTTATACGGCAAAACAACTTTGCCTGGCAATTAATAGATTAAACACTGATCTTCTTGGTAACTTTGTTCTGAATTCTTTGGAGAAGAGTTAAGTAAGAAAATGAAAAATACTTTAAAAAAGCGAGACGGAGTTCGCCGGGACAGCTAGTAAATAAATAAAATAATTAATGATATATAATTTCGACTCACTTCCTGTATCTGCGACTGCCAAGTAAAAGAAGAGTCCATAGTTATACCAAGGTTCTTTACTTTATCCTGTATGGGGATTCAAGTGCCATCGAAAGTAACGTGAGGAAGCTGAGACCAGTCGATCTTTGATATCATTCGTTAACTACCAATAACAACGACCGACCTGGGTTTTCGAGGGACTGACTTTAAGTCCAAAGGATTTGCTCCAACTGCTGATCTGTACCAGGTCACTGTTAATGGTACTCACAGAAGATGACATCCGTGCCAATGGCGACTGCGTATAAATTTAGAGATCATCTGCATATAGGTAATAGCAGGAGCGAAGATTATTTGATATAGAATTTATAAAAATTGCGAAGAGTAATGGAGACAGCACGCCACCCTGGGGCACACCGATAGTTGTATCACACCAGGAAGAAAGTGAATCTTCAATGCGTATACGCTGTCGGCTGCCACACAGGCAACTTAGAAACCAATCAATCACCGTAGAAGATATGTTAAGAAAGCAAAGACGGCTAAGTAGAATATCAAAGTCTACTGCGTTGAAGGCGTTGCTAAAATCTAGCAGAGCAAGAATTGTAAGCTGACCGCCTTCCATGCCGGTCCTGATGTCATCCGTAATATTGAATAGGGATGTAACGGTGCTATGACCCGAACGGAAACCGGATTGATATGGATTAAGCAAATTATTTTTGGAGAGGAACAAGTTCATTTGGTTAAAGACAAGGCGTTCGGGAACTTTGGAGAGGAACGGTAGGATAGAAATTGGTCGATAATCAGAAAAGTATGTAGGATGAGAAGTTTTCGGAATTGGGGTAATTAAGGCGTCCTTCCACGTTGATAGAAACACACTACTGGATAAGGAATAATTAAGGATGTGGGAAATGATGGGTAGGATTATGTCGAGGATAGGAAGGATCATATTACGGCTGACACAGTCACTACCAACTGCGTTGGATGTGATTGAAATTATGCTCCTTTTAACAACACTATCGGTAAAGTGATTAAAGACGAATGGTGAATAACTGGGGATGGGGATAAATGCAAGATAATTAATAGTGCTTGCCTTAGTAGTCCTATCAATGTTGGACGAGGCAGAGAAATGTTGATTGAGCAAGTCAATATTGAAGTCATTAGGAGTAGTGTTTAAACGAGTTTTGCCCACCCCCAAGGTCTTAAGAAATTTCCAGACCTTCGCCGGATCTCCGTTATTCACAGAGCTATGGATATGTTGGCGTTGTGCATCCCTACACACCCTATTGCAGTGATTCCTAATCGCGACATATTTTTGTAAGTTCCAAGCATCAGGCCTAATTTTATATTTGAACTTAGCTGCAGCTTTCTTGTGTAACAATTGTTTGATGTTGTTAGTGAGCCAAGGTGAGGGACGGTGCTTAATTTTCACAGGTCGAATTGGTGCATGCTTATCGTAGAGTTCTGTGATTTGATTCGTCAGGATGCTGACCTTTCCGTCGACGGATTCGGAGTTCACAAGTGGAGTCCAGTCGATATCTCCGGCATCTGTACGAAGAGTATCTATGTTCATGCCACCAAAATTGCGCTGCAATAGAACTTTAGGCCTTAATCTTAGGAGGACGGATTTTGTATGAAATAAAAAGCAAGTCGTGGTAAGAGAACATGTCTGCTGGGTATTGCCCGTGCATAGCGACATGTTCTCTTGAAGAAACCATGATAAGATCAAGAAGAGAAGGTGAAGCATTTGGAAAGTGATGAGTTGCGCTTAAAGGTAATATTGACAGATTACAGCCTGAAATACTAGAAAGAAGAGAAGAAGAGCGGGAATCATTTTTAAGTAAGCATGTATTAAAATCAACCATTATGATTGTGTGACTGTAAGAGGGTACAAGATTAACCAATATGGTTTCGAAACTAGAAAAATAATTTATTCGTAATAAAGGACAATAGTAGACACCGAGAAGGACTTTGGTGTGGTTTAGTACACCTTCCAGAAATAAATGTTCACCGGCATTAGGCAGCGGTGGCTGTGCAGACATATCCACAACAGTATAGGAGATATTTGAACGTAGATATATGGCAACACCTCCACCACCCCCAACCGCGCGATTATTTCTGATAAGTTGAAAATCAGGTAGGGAGTATAATGTTGAAGGCAGACAGGGCTTAAGCCATGACTCAGAAACAAGGATGGTATGAATGCTCTTACAGTCTAGATTGGCCAGCATATCAGGGAAATGTGCCGGAATGCTTTGGGCATTGATATGAACGGCATTGAAGTTTTTGGGTACATCAGAAAACTGTGAGTTGAGACAGCAAGAGACGGCACACTGGTAAAGCTATCTATGCTACTTAGTGAGTGGAAACTGTCGTCATCACTTAAGTCATTGGTATCAATGGCGGCAATAATTATGATATACCTACTTAAACAAATATATATATATATAATTAAATATAATAAGTATTCTAAAATAAAAGTTATTTATCTTTATAAATGTTTAGTATAGAAATATATATATAATATTATGAAAAACAAAAAATATGTATTTATCTATCGAATAATTAACCACCCGCCAGTAGTGCCAGCAGTAGAAAGACATAAAAATAGCTGAATTAAACACGAGACAAAAAAACAAAAAAACTGCATCGGTCCGGGTAATCACAAAAGCTAAAAAAGTAAAAGAAGTAATTGCAACAATATTATAAACTTAAAAGATTAGGAAAAAAAAAGAAAGGCAAACGAAGATATAGCTCAAAACCCTCGTATTCAAAGAGTAACAATTTTGACAAGTGTGAGAAATGATAGATGTCACATCTATCAGATGACAGCAAGGAAAAGAAAAATATTATCCACCGACAAGTAATAATTGATAATAACAAAGTAATTATTTATAAATTAAACATATACCTAACATTTTATAAATAAAGTGAGTGTGAAAGTGGGTAAGAAGCAAGAAGAATATAAGAAGATATGTTAGATTTTACTTACTACCCGGACCGGAGATCGACCAAAATAAACAATGAATTAATTCTTTTGAGAAACAGTTCTTTTGGACTTTGTGGTGGTTTTAGTGACTACTAATGGCGGCCACCGGCCACCGTCGTTTGCGCAGTGCCAAAGGACATTGCTTGCTACAGCCTCCGTGGCTATGGTTGGTGGCCAGTTTGTGCGAAGCCTCAGTTATCCATATTATGGAATATTTGAAACAGCCTTATTATTTCTCGTCAATCACGGGGTATATGCTAACCTGATATTACAAAAAAGGCAGAAAGCAATAATCTTACGCAAATGCTTTCAGTATCGATCCATCACTGCAGCCCTTCTGGCCATCATCACAATCGATTAGGAACTGCTCCGACAACGTCTCTTCAATGTCATAATGGATTTTCAGTTGACTTTCGATATTTGCTGTATAAGAAAAGATAATCTTAAAAATGGCTACTTTCCTAACTTTTCTTTATAAAAAAGCATTATTAATCCGCATAAATAAAATAAAAAAAACTATCATTGAATTAAAGTTTGTCCTGTGTGAGAAGGTGGCACGGTTAACATATAATGTTATTATGAGCACATGCTTTTATAAGAGTATGCATGATGAATCTGATGGGAGTGAATTAAGCAAGAGAGATATGTCAGGATCGTTGCAAATGGCGTTCCGTAGTATCTGCCTAACCCTCCGGGAAACAGGCGTGAGTCTATATATGTATGTCTTTATAAGAATACATGTGTATTCTTATTACGCCTGTTAATTTTCTTTAATTCTATTGCTATTGAGTTGAATGGTTGCTGTCGCGATGCCATGTCATGGTACCTTCCATGGCGCAGGCTGAGGCAAATACTCTACCCATAGATCCGCAGACTCAAGGTTTGACTTAATTTTCCTAAAGAATGGGTTATTCAAAAAACCTTATAATACTAGATCAAAGCACGGGAATAACGCTGCACAAGTTATGCTGCTTTTAACCAATTGTCGTAAATTGAACAATAATCGCGCCGTGTGGTTGACGGCATAGAATACAAGTGTCACCACCCCCTATCTTCCCGAGTGTGTCGTAAGAGGCGACTAAGGGATAACACGATGCAAATACCATCTTTGCGTAGAGACGGAAAACTCGACATCAAACCCTATACGACTGCCTCGTTGGTCTCGCGGCATAAATGTGCGCGTGGGATCCGGAGGTCCCGGGTTCGATTCCTGAGTCGGGCAGTGTTATTGGGTTTTTCTGTCACAAAATTCTCAGTAGCAGCACGGAGTCTGGAAATGTGCCCGGTACGGCAATAGGCTCGCCCCTTATTACGTGGGACTAAAGTATATCTGGCGAAAAGTGGGTGTAGAAATACACCTCTGCCTACCCTTTCGGGGATAAAAGGCGTGACGATGTGTATGTATGTATGAACAATAATTGTACAATTTGTACAATTATCTTAATTGCAAATGTTAAGCAACTTGCAGCAGACGGAGGCTGTGCAATTTTAAGTTTAACTTTAACTGCGACTTGACTTGGTACGTTAAACATGAGATTATGCTATTTGGTAAGGTTTTATTTGTTTTAATTTGCGTGCCGAGATAAGACTGCATTTATGTGTACGAGTATGGTTGGATTCTGCAAAGAGGTAACTGCTTTATTTTTTATGTTAAACGTTGTACAATTATCTTCGAACAAACTATACATACAGAATTCCAATTCATTTAAGATTAATAAGGTGATATCGAAATCGAAAAGATTTAACTGCCAAAATATGCACCTATGAGAAGACAAACGAACATCAAAACTAGTTCGTCTATTCGTTATAATTGGACATAGTAAGTATGAAACGATGAGTAACAAAACAAACAAACATCTTTATTACCAACAACTGTAAAAGCCCAACATGCGGCACAACCCTGCCGGTCCTTAACAGGTGACACCACATCCTTTTCTCTCCAGCCAAAATAATCTGGTGAACATCCCCAATTCACCGTCGTAAGTTCAGACTTTCCCAAATTCTCCAACGACGTATCATTCCCCAATATGAAAAAACCATAGCACTGTCTAAGTGCAAACAGAAATATCAAAGTGCCCAACATAATTCAGTTTTTAAGCAAAGTGCATTTTGCTTTGTAGAAATGATGTCTTTAAATGAAAATACTGTTGACGGTATCCATGTTATGTGATTTTTTACTGCTTTTTATCACCAGTGTCACGCATATTTAACATTGCATGAACGTGTGAGCGCTTGAAGTGATATACACTGTAATTAATTGTCTGTTTGTTTGTCTAATCATGCTCTTTTATACATCTTTTTTATCGGTCTAGAATAACCTACAGAATACGGGATTCCTGCCGCGTAAATTTTTTACTCCTCTGTCATTAGTTATATTACACTACTAGAAGACAGTCAAAGATTAGTCAACCTGAAACTTTTCGCCTTTTTAGTCCAAAAGTCATTTTAGTATCTCATATTAACGCAACTTCTTTAGGTTTATATTTAATATATTGCGTGCACATTTTTCACGCGACACGTATTATCTTAAATTTTAAGTTCAACAGTCTCGCAGCACGACAGCCACTCAATTTGCGCAGCTTGAGCGCGCGTTGAAAATATTGAGACTAAGAATATTTGTCTAGCGTTAGTCAGTCCAACGAGATAGTATGTTAATATGATATTAACAGTAGTAAATATTGTGGTTCGCTTCTGAGCGCTACAGAAAAGGGTATAGAAATCAAAAATTGACGTGCAATGACAAGCTATTCGTAAAGTTGAAAATACATATAATACCCGAACAGAAAATAGTTATTGCTTTGATCAAAATCATTTATCATGTGTCCGTCCGCACTTCGCCTGCGTGGTGGATTATGGCCTTACTCTTCTCATAGTGAGAAGGGGCCCATGTCCAGCAGTGGGAGAGTTTAGATGCAGGGCTGAAGATGACGACTCAAAGTGTGTCAAAATAACAGGCGTGAAGATGATGCCCAAAGCTTTACCTACATTGCCTCTTAGCTAATGAAAATTTTTTTAATAGTGTACTACTGCGACAAATTAGTGCAGTAAAGACTAACAAAGTTAAACTACTAAGAAGATTATTGAAATTTGTTGACCGGCAAACTAATAAATTATACAAGGTTATATAGCGGGTTTTGCTCGCGATAAATCTTATATTTAAGGCATAAATACCTCGGTTTTTTGCCAACGTTTCGGCTGACTTGCTTCAGCCGTGGTCGCGGCGGGACTGGTGAGCTCAGCGCCGTCCTTGTGTTGTGCGGGTTTTGGCACCTACCCTCACTGGATTTTTATCCTTGTTTTTAACCTCAGTTTCGGTACCTCGACACACTACACTAATGACGTCTACACACTGTTGAGCTGTATCATTGCGGCGGTGTTTACACTTATTGATGACTGGATTCCAAGTTGTTGATAATCTAAATCCATCCTACCGGTTGAAATTCTTGTGTTTTTTTTATTTCAACCGCTTCACGCACTATCCTGGAGTAATAGTGACGTTCGGTGGACAAGACCTGTGGTTGATGTAGTTCTATCCAGTGGTTTGGTCCAGACTCCAATAAATGTTCAGCTATAGCGGACTTATTTACTTGTCGATTTTTCACAGCTGCGATATGTTCCTTGACCCTTTCCGCAATTGTTCGCTTGGTCTGTCCGATATAGGAGCTACCACAACTGCAATCGACCTTGTAGACGCCAGGTGTCTGAAAAGGAATGACATCCTTTGGGCTGCGCAGATTGTGTGCTATCTTGGAAAGCGGTCCCTCCTGTTCAGACGGTGTATCTCATTCTTGTATCCGTTACGTCTAAGTACCTCCTGAACATGTGAGAGCTCACTGTTTAAGTGTTCAGGGTCACAGAGGTCATACGCCCTGTTCACTAGGAACGTCCCAACGGATGCCAAGTGTCGCGGGTGATGATGCGAAAACGCGTTGAGATACCTGTCAGTGTGTGTCGGTTTTCTGTATACAGTGTGTCCCAGGGTACCATTGTCATTAACTGTCACTTTTACGTCAAGAAAGGACAACGATCTATCCACCTCCATTTCAAATGTAAATCTGATGTTCGGATGTATGGAGTTTAATCTATGTGCGAATTGTTCTACGTCTTTCTTATTGCCCTTCATTATACAGAATACATCATCGACGTACCTTTTCCATAGCTTCACATTAGATGCCTGCGTGTCTATGGATTCTTCGAAGTACTCCATCCAGATATTGGCCATTACCGGTGCTACTGGGCTACCCATAGCCACCCCGTCAATCTGGAGATAATGTTGTCCTCTGTATAAGAAGTAGTCTCCTTCTAAGCAATTCTTTAGCAGCACAGTGTATGCTTTAGATATACCGTTTTCCTCTAACTTCCTCTCAACGACCTCAAGGCAATCTTGAACTGGAACATTGGTAAATAGTGACTCCACATCAAAACTCACCATCACCTCGTCTGGTTCCATTGTCACGCTCTTGATGATGTGAATAAAGTGGCTAGAGTCCTTGACGAAAGATGCCGTCTTACCTACTAACGGTTGCAGTACCTTGCTTATGTGTTTCGCCAAGCCGTATGTGGGTGAATTTATTTGGCTCACTATTGGTCGCAGAGGTACATCCATCTTATGAACTTTGGGTAAACCGTATATTTTGGGTGGCTGCACTATTTGAGGTTTGTGTAGACGTTCATAATCATCTTCCGTGAATAAGTGTTTGTGGTCCCTTATTAAAGTCCTGATGCGTTTTGTTACCCTGGCCGTCGGGTTATAAGACACAGGTTTGTATATTAGTGTATCACTCAACAGATTCCTTATTTTATTGTCATAGTCACTTTCAGCTTTAAGCACAAAAATTTTCGTTTCATCACGCAATGTTTTTATTGACTGACGCTCTTCTGTGGAGATATTGGGTTTCGGGGGCTTCGATTTACGTAAAATAAAAACTAATAAATGTATTGAAAAAACAAAGATAGCTGTGAGACGCTTTGAAGCGACTTCAAAGCTATCTTTGAGACGTTTCATTCAAATTTTAATTGATCAATTTAACTTCAACTACTAGCATTTGACCTGCGCTAGGGTTGAACGAATCCAACGTATATTTTGTATTAGCTTTATAAGGTTGTCTTAAAACCCCGGTACCTCCTGTCGACCGAAAAATATTGTGTTAATATTTCATACTTGGTTTGAATTAGTTATGGTAGGATTAGATGGTATACGAAGGTAACCTTTACACAGTTGGTCGTGGACCGTCAATGCGAACCTTGCTATGGGTGTTTTTTTTTAAAAAAGAGACTACTTCCGCACTAGGACTAAATCCTGTGTCGCGGGGGACTTTAGAAACATACAACTAACGGACACAATGAACATCCAGACTCGAAACAACAATTTATGGATCACAAAAAGTGTTGTCTCGTGTGGGGATTGAACCCACAACACTCGGCACAGTGTCAAGCGGCGAGGTGACCGCTTAAACTACTACGCCAACTGTGCAGTCGAAGTGTTTTGTGCACATCCTGATAGAAATGTAATTACATAACAAAGATTTTATTTAATACTAGACTTCGCACACGGCTTTGTGCGCATGGGACATTTTATCCTCTCTTAGTGCTACCCTGCACTTCCTGGGGATCATACATGCAAAATTTTACTTTCTTACGCCCAGTAGTTTCAGCTGTGCGTTGTCTGTCAGTCAGTAACAAAAGATTTTTATATAATATGTCATAATTGATTAAAGAATCTGTTTGTTAGAGAAGTTAATATTGTAACAGCCATTTTCTTGTCAATAGTAAAGCTAGTGTCAATAATTCGGCAAGTGCTGATAGGCACTGCTTTGTATCAAACTAGCTGGAAATTTGAAGTTGACATTGACGTGCGTTTGTTATGGCTGCTACACAGTACCGCCGGCATGGGCCGCCGGCTTTGGTCGCGCGGCTCATGTCGCCGGCTTTTGGCGGGCGTCGGTGCCGCCGGCATCGGCCGCAGAAAGCCGCCGGGCATCATTCCAGTTGTATAGAACGTAGGGTTGCCAACTTTTTTTGCCAAATTTTTCTATCTTTCAATGTTTCATAGCTTGTTTGACAATAAAAATTAAAAAATAAACAATTAGTTTTTAATTACGTTTATTATTGACGTTCTATTTCTTTCTTCTCGCCACTTTGGTTTCATCACTGAATTATTTAATTCTGACCTTCTGAAGTGGCGAGGATGGAGACGGAGATATGATTTTAAGTATAAATTGCCTCCGTGGTCCAGTGGATAGTGTATGCGACTGCTGATCGGAGGTCCCGGGTTCGATTCCCGGGTTGGGCAAAAGTGTTACTGGGTTTTTCCGAATTCTCAGTAGCAGCACGGAGTCTGGTGATGTGCCTGGTAACGGCAATAGGCTCGCTCCCTATTACGTGGGACCTAAAAATTAATGGCGAAATGTGGGTGTAATATTACACCTCTGCCTACCCCTTCGGGGATACAGGCGTGAGTCTATACTATTGCCAATTGCCTTTTTCTGTAAAAAATATTTACCATCAGTGGTGAATTTCTTTTAGATCTCTTTGAGCCTAAATAGTTCCCATCATCCATTTAACTAATGTGTAACGTTATATAGATAAGTATTCATAATTAGTGTTTGGTTTTACACGTCACAGTAAGGGTTGGAAGTAAAGTATTTTCATATACTTTATTTGTATACAAAAGTATAAAGTATAATTGCCAAAAATAAAGTAGCACGCTACCAAGCGGTGCATAGAAACTTGAATGACGTGTCAGTAATAAAAACTGCTTTACCGACAAACACAATCAAATTTTAGATTTAACGTAAAATTTATATATTTTTTATTATATTATAGGTCCTGTCCATACATACATACATAGTCTCATGCCTATAACCCCGAAGAGGTAGGCAGAGGTGTATTTCTACACCCACTTTTCGTCAGATATACTTTAGTCCCACGTAATAAGGGGCGAGCCTATTGCCGTACCGGGCACATTTCCAGACTCCGTGCTGCTACTGAGAATTTCGTGACAGAAAAACCCAATAACACTGCCCGACCCAGGAATCGAACCCGGGACCCCGATCTCATGCGCACATTTATGCCGCGAGACCAACGAGGCAGTCGTATAGGGTTTGATGTCGAGTTTTCAGTCTCTACGCAAAGATGGTATTTGCATCGTGTTATCCCTTAGTCGCCTCTTACGACACCCACGGGAAGATAGGGGGTGGTGACACTTGTATTCTATGCCGTCAGCCACACGGCCCTGTCCATAGGTCGTTTTTTTACGTAGTTAAGTGCGCATTACATTAATGTTTATGTTGCTTGCTAAACGTTGAAAGAAAACGTGAGAAAATGATTTCCATAATGTCTTAGAATGTCATGTGCAGTCTGCTAACCCGCACATAGCCAGAGCGGTGGACTATTTTATTTTATTTTCTTCATAAAGAGATAACAAACAATTGCGTAATGTGTTTTTCTAATACAGTATTAATCCTTAAAATATACTTATGTAATCACGCAACCAGCACCGTTATCTACAACTTAACATATTTAAAAGAACTTAACAGGTAGCAAGCAACTATGGCAAACATGTGTCATTAAAAGACTGTAGATATTTAATACTAAGAGGTAAATTTAAGTTAATATAGGTAATGTTCAGTAGGTGTGTGTTATGTTTTATTTGTGTATAATACTAAAATATTTTTGATACTAAAACATTACACAAATTTGTTCATTAGCTGTTTTTTACACTATCAAGGCAAATATATCAATATCAGTGAAATTATCGTTATAACTTTTCATTATACATCTTAAAGGCGCCGCTCACCAGCGTTTGTCCTGCTCGGTATAGGAGCAAATAGTTTATGAACTTAGGTGTCACGGATACGTTGCGAGCGACTAGGTATGCGAAAATATATTTGGTTTATCAACTTATCACAATCTAGTTTATTTTGACAAATCTTGTAAAGAAGCATTTGGTCAAGGTACATTCGTCTGTTTGAGAGGCATGAGAGAAAATTTTTTGAGAAGTATTTCAAATGGTAACCGTTTCCGTTCAACTTAATAATTCAAATAACAGAGAAATTTGCGTTGTACTCATTCTATTTGGTCATTATATTTGTCATATAGTGGGTTCCAAACACATGTTGCGTACTCCAACTGCGACCGAATGAGGGACTTGTACAATAACAAAAAGTAGCGGACTTCTTGAACAAGGTACAGGTACGTCTAACAAAACCAAAAAGTTTCAAGGCCTTGGCTGTGATATGTGATAATCTACGTGGGCATCAAAGTGTAGTTTTGAGTCAAAATGAATGCCCAGCTCTTTAATTAATGAGACTTTATCTAAAGCGGTACCACAAAGAGAGTAAGGAAAATTGATGACATTTATTTTCTTGGTAAAAATGATCGATTTGCACTTAAATAGACTTAAATGAAGTTTGTTAGCAAGACAATAGACTGAGAATCTATCAAGGTCCCCTTGCAATTTGACATAATCTTCAATAGATCCTATTTTTCAAAAACCTTTAAGTCATCGGCGTACAGTAAAAACTGGCTGTTTAAGAAACATTTGTTAATGTCATTTATGAATAGAACAAAGAGCAGAGGACCCAAGATGGACCACTGAGGTACACCAGAAGTGCCGGCGGTGTCATCAGAGGAGAACTCCTGAACCACTACCTTTTGAGTTCTATTTTGGACATACAATGCAAGCCAACGGAGTAGATTACCACGAATGCCGTCATACTCCATTTTTTGCAAAAGCATTGCATGGTCAACCTTGTCAAAAGCCTTGCAAAAATCAGTGTAGGTTGTGTCAATCTGTAGTTGGTTATCCATACATTCAAACAAAAAAATTGAGTACAAGACTAGACTACTTACGGTGGAGCGATTTTGAACAAAACCATGTTGCTCAGACATTAGGATATTTTATACAAGGTTATATAGCGGGTCTTACTCGCGATAAATCATATATTTAAGAAATAAATACTTCGGTTTTACATTTCAACAGTGTGTAGACATCATTAGTGTAGTGTGTCGAGGTACCGACAGTGTGGTTAAAAACAAAAATAAAAATCAAGTGAGGGTAGGTGCCAAAACCCGCACAACACAAGGACGGCGCTGAGCTCACCAGTCCCGCTGCGACCACGGCTGAAGCAAGTCAGCCAAAATGTTGGCAAAAACCGAGGTATTTATGCCTTAAATATATGATTTATCGCGAGTAAGACCCACTATATAACCTTGTATAATGTATAGTAATCGCGAAAGTTTAAAATCCTTAATTAGGATATTGTGTAACGTAGGGTAAACCACATTGTGGACCAATCTCTCCAAGACTTTTGACATGGCTGACAACAATGATATTGGACGATAATTAGACATATCATTTTTGATGCCACCTTTAAATACTGGCGTGATATTAGCAGTCTTCCATGCTTGAGGCATTATACCTTCGTTAAGGTTACGGTTAAATAAATAAGAAAGTGGTACACTCAACGACTCAGCGGTATGTTTCAGAAAGAAAGGGGGTATCCCGTCTGGACCAGAAGCTTCAGTTATGTCTAAAGACTATGGCCTAAACCTTCTCATTGTGTGCAAATACTTATGCTCAGCGGTGGGTCATATTATGAAAAAGGCTTATGAAGATTCTTTTTCTGCCATTAAAACATTCAGGCTTGGAACCAGGTAATATGAGTTATGTAAATTTTTGTGTCGCCATGAAAATTACAACAGTTACCTTTCATTGACAGTTCTTATTTTATAGTTGCTATGCGAGGAGTCTGATGACTGTGTGGTTATTGATATTTATGCTGTGTTGTCTTAGTTATTTGTCAAGTAGTTATAGAATGTCTAGGCTAGGCTCACCTTCACATAACTTTGGATTTAATGTATTATTTTCTTTAAAATATGACATACCTATTGTAACTATTTTGTTATCAAGACATAACTTAAAGATATGCTCGTATTTCATGGTCAGTGAAGTGCATGAAACATTGAATTTGCTGTAGCGTAATACTCCTTATTGCGTCATAATATCTCGCAGGCGCTTAACGCAGTGGGTGGAGCCAGCCTGGTCCGAAGAGCGCTTCGCTAGGAATTATTACTAAATAAGGTAATAGAGGATCACAAGCAGTCTGTGACTCATAGGTCTATGCCTATATAAGATGGGTGCGCGATCTAAATCAGTCACTTTCCCTAGACGTCGCTACGCTGCTACAACTAATACATATTCTGCCTTCTACTTCTATATCTAATCTCCCGCTGGGGGTGAGAATATTCTAGTTGTCTGTATGCCTATATATTCTGTCTGTAGTATCTGTCTCTCCTAAGCATAACAGCCGTTCTAGGGACAGCCTGTTCCTGACCGGTTGTTGTGTATTCTCTATGCTACTTTCCAGTTCTCCCTACGGGTCTACACCTCTACGGGTCTACATCTGTCTTCTCTCTACGGGTTGCTGTTAGCTGCGATCTACGAGCTGCTGGCGCCGTGCTGCTGGCGCCGTGCTTCTACCAGCCGCTGCCTACGCATCATCTCCTACCTACGAGCTTCCTACAGCCAGGCCACTAACGCCTGTCTGCACCAGCCTACGCCTGAGCCTTACCGCTCAGTCTACACCAGCTGCACCGCCTGAGCCTGCCACTCAGCCTACACCACGACCACCGAGCTGTCTGTTTGGCTGGTTGCGATGAAGTCAAAAAATACTGTAGATTTGCATTTGGTTTTAACTAAGAGAGAGTAGTTCGTCAGAAAGAGTCAAGTGTAGAATTTGTGAAGGTTATACGTACAACCGTAACATACAACCTGTGCGAAGCCAGGTCGGGCAGCTAGTACATAGTCAGTAAAAATAAATTTGATGTGGTGACAAAATATATCCCAGACTGTGCACACAATAGCAAACAGCGCAGCTAAATAAATTGCCTAAAACCGAATACTAACTCCATCCAACGCGTGCATCCATGATACGGTTTGGTGAAAAAAAGAAAATTAGCATCCATTTTACAAATAAAAATTAAAATCAACCTGCGCAATAGACGGCTTCAGCAGAGAACTACAATTATTTGCCACTTCAAAATTAAAACCATTAGGTCCTGATTTTTACATGGTATGATAAAGCTACCACCCCCTATCTTCCCGTGGGTGTCGTAAGAGGTGACTAAGGGATAACACGATGCAAATACCATCTTTGCGTAGTGACGGAAAACTCGACATCAAACCCTATACGACTGCCTCGTTGGTCTCGCGGCATAAATGTGCGCGTGGAATCGGGCGGTCCCGGGTTCGATTCCTGGGTCGGGCAGTGTTATTGGGTTTTTCTGTCACGAAATTCTCAGTAGCAGCACGGAGTCTGGAAATGTGCCCGGTACGGCAATAGGCTCGCCCCTTATTACGTGGGACTAAAGTATATCTGGCGAAAAGTGGTTGTAGAAATACACCTCTGCCTACTCCTTCGGGGATAAAAGGCGTGACGATATGTATGTATGTATGTGATAAAGCTTTATGAACAGTATTTGTTGCTACTGGTTTGTTTTAAGAGTGCCTACGTTACAGTAGCTTTATGTCAAATTATTCCACATATATGACTATCTACGTACTAGTAATTATGGTCAGGCTACAATTGACCATGGCGATAACAGACACAAGCACAAATAAAATATATTTTATATATGAATAATGTGTGTTCGTCTAGACTTTAGTAGAATAAATAAAATTGTATTTTTATATATTTATACATACATGATTTTATTATAAATGTTCGAACCTATTTTTAGAGTATGTTTTAATTATGATTGATGCCTTGATTTACATTTGGATCCCACAGTCCGCACTATTGTCAAAATACAAAAATATATTTTAAGTACGGCACTGTTAAAGCGAGAATTGCTTCATTTCTCGCGATTTATATTTAGTGAAATTATGCGAAATGTATTGCAATTTGTATCACAATTTCGGTTCATAATTTTCGTTTTTCAAAAAGACACAAATATAAGAGTGTAAGCACCTATATTAGATGGGCGTGCAACTAAATTACAAACCCAACATTAGATAAACATAGGGAATCCCACACAGAAAAACCGAAGCAAAGTGCAAGCAATGAGACGCCAAACTACAATTTGTAGATCACGCATACCATTGAGACCGTCAAACCGCATCCCCTGGCTTCCGCGATGTGGGTATTTTTGCAGGAAAACTACTTGAGAAAGAAAGAACGAAAACTCATATTTATTCCGTTTATGTTTATGAAACGTCTTGCAATAATACTATAGACTATGCCCACTTTAAACTAATTGAAATCAAGACACGGTATTGTAATCAGATATACCTACTTAGTACTTAGATTATTTAATTTTTTCATGTATATACACAGCCGCAATCAAAATGCTCAGTTATTTAAACTCTTTTTATAAGACTTAAATAAAAATATTTAAGTCTTATAAAATTTGAGTGATTTAAATATGAGTTTCTTATAAAATGTTATCAATTTATAGTATTTTATTGTATAGTAACTAAAGTTATTTTATTTTATTCTTAAAACAAACGGTTTCCTCCATAGGAACACCTTAGGACCATTCACATTTTATACAGTCATGCTTAAATATTATTGCGAAGCTAAAAGTCAAATGGGATCATTGTTGTCAGTCTGGCTGTCTATCTAAGGAAAGACAAGACGTCTATGTTTTCTAAAAATAATCTCTAATTCCTAATGTTATGAAGTTGGACACGGATATCTATGAAGTGACCAACTAACACTACTACGTACAATGTCAAAAATGGCATGTAATAAATATTTGCATAAAAATCTCCAATTTATTTTTAGTTGTCCACCACATGCTTTTCATGTTCGGATATATAGAAAACAATATTCTGGTCGGATGATCTCGATCGAACGTACCAAAATTTTTCTTCTTTTTTAATGTAACCAATAAAAGTCAATCTAATTCGCTCCGATAGATGTTACATGATGTGAATGTAAACGGTCTAGTAGTTTCTATTGCCAGCCGAGTTAAAAAAAGTTAATTAACTGACTTATGCCCTTTTTTGATAGGGTGGCGACAGAGAAAGAAGAATTTGAAATGTGGTTGAAATTAGATACTCAATATTTTAAGCAATGTTGTGACTTTCTTTCCTTTCTTTTTTTACTTTATGCGACGAAGCAGATTGTGATAGCATATAATATGCATACCGAATTTTAATTTAAATATTGGTCCCGTCTTTCTGACGCTGCCGGATTAAATACTTTGCTAAGATAGAGAAGAAAAATAAAGATACTAAAAATGTGCAGTCTCATTATAGGTTCGAAATTATACATTAATCTACTGAAAAATCTGGTTTCAGATATATATTTATTAGACTTCACCCGCAGCTCCACCCACATGGAAGTCGGCTACCTTGACATGTTTTATCGCGGTAAAAAGCTTATAGCAGTAAAGCCTGGCAGGAATTTATCTACGATAGGGAAAGATGGAGGGATCCCGTGTCGGAGGCTAATACTCCCTTTGGGTCGCTGCGCCATCATGAATGATTGAACAAAAAATTACACTTTCAAGCTCCCCAATTATCTCTACACACAAATATCATACCATAACATCGCTTCGGGGAATCTTCGGGGAAACAGGCGCAACTCTATAAAAAAACTAAACAAGAAGTCCGTTAAATTGCAGTGAATGTGGATTAATCAAAATGCAATACATCATAAAAAATAAGTTTAAAAACTATAACACGACTACGTAAAAAACGAGGTCTAAAAAAAGAAACATGATAAGCTCATTCAGATAATTATAAATCCAGAAAAGTAGAAATACAGAAATGCCCAATCTAGAGCCCTGGTCGCACCTATTGTACATTTAATCTGCAATAAACACCAATACTTACCTGCCATGTTTACTGCAGGTAAGTGTTCCTGGCACCCACATTAGGTATATCCCATATATGCCCAGAGGCACGAAAACGACCCAATGGTACATGTTCTCTTGCGAAGCCTATAAAACAAAAACTATACGTTTAATTTCTGTTTTAGCGCCATCTATGTAATGTTGATAGAACTTCCTAGTAAAATTTAACAGTTGCTGCGTTCGTTAGCTGCTGTTTTTTTTTTCAAATTTGACATTCAATATCACAGTTTGTTTTGTTGTTGAAATTAGTGCACCGAGTGTCACAAAAATGCAAGTATTTATTTATGTATTTTGTTTTGAACGATTATTGCGAATGAAATATTGAATTGAATATATTTCCAAGGTAAATAACTAAAAAGTTTTGTGAAAATATAAATATGTGCTCTGTTATTTGTTAGAAAATGTTTGTTAGTCGATAACGACCGGCTATATGATGACTGTACTGCATAGTAAACCTATGATTGTTTGTTGACTAGGTCTCGCCGCGTGCTTTCAACAAACGAAATACCCGACTACTTAGAAGAGTTGGACGATAATGCTGACTTCCAAATTATCGATGTCTTCCTGGATCCACCTCAGGATGGCGAAATATCTGACGGTGACTCCGGGGATGAAGACTGTGAAAATATTGACCGACTGAACAGGCACCAATTACTTGCTCCAGCTGAGTTGGTTTTCAACAACGCCGTCGATGATTCTGTAGAAGAGATTCTAGTTGACCAGCATCAAGTAATATCAACTGACTCCACTGCTGCACCTAGTTCGTCGACGTCTACATCAAACAGTAATAGAGGGGTTATTCCCAGACCACGTCGCTGGGTCAAACAACATTTGCGGCCAACTGAGAATGAGTGGTCATCGCCTCCACCAAGGCCAGATTTGCCAGTGTCGAAAGATAGCGACCCAGTGGATTTTTTTCAATTATTTTGCAATGAAGAAGTAATTATTCACATGGTAAGACATTCAGTCATGTACGCTATCAGTCGTGATCATAACTCTAATTTCAGTCTATCTGCAGATGAAATGTATTGTTTTATCGGGATCCTGATTTTGAGCGGTTACGCCCCTCTACCTAGACGTAGAATGTACTGGGAAACAAGCGAAGATACTCAAAACGTCTTGATAGTCAAATCTATGAGAAGGAACAGGTTTGAAGAAATATTTCGTTTTTTACATGTTGTAGATAACGGCAATTTACAACCTGGGGATAAAATGGCAAAGGTACGGCCTTTGTTCGATCTTCTCAATGCGAAATTTTTAGTTTACGCACCCATAAAAAAATGTTTCAGTATTGATAAGTCCATGATAATGTATTGTGGTAGACATGGATGTAAGCAGCATATTCATGGCAAACCCATCAGATTTGGATTCAAGGCATGGGTGGCAGCCACTCGTTTGTCTTATTGCCTTCGAGCTGACTTGTATCAAGGACGATCTGAAGTAAGAGACGTTGGGCTGGGCTAGCATGTTGTTACAAGTTTGACAGAATCCGTAAAAGAAGCCTTCCCTTAACATACCTTTTCTGTTTTTTGTGATATTTTTTTTACATCACCTTCTTTACTGAGCAAGTTGCAGGACAAGAATGTGAAAGTTACAGGCACAGCAAGGCAGAACAGAGTAGACAAATGCCCCCTGAAAGATGTCAAGTCTTTCGAAAAAGAACCAAGGGGATATTATGACTACCGACTGGACAAAAATGATAACATCTGTGCCGTTCGTTCGAATGATAACAACATAGTCACGCTACTTTCAAACGAATTCGGAGGGAACCCGATTCAAAAAGCTCGTCGGTACTCAGTAACTCAAAAACAGAGAATTGAAATTGATCAGCCCAAAACGTAGTCTACCAGTACAATAAATATATGGATGGCGTAGACCGATTAGACGCTAACGTAGGGGCTTATCGAATTGCCATTCGAGGAAAAAATGGTACTCATGTATTTTGACATGGTTGATTGATGTCACCATCAATAATTCTGCCTTACTAGCGAGATCACTTGGAGCATCTGTAGACACTTTGGAGTTTCGAAGGTTAATTGCTAGAAATTTACTTCTAAAATATGGATCTCCTCGAACTCAGCCTGGACCTTCAACATGCCCATTGCCCTCTAATGTACCACTCAGTGTAAGGCGACATGGTGCTGAGCATTTGATCCTCACCGGTCAGATTCGGAGAAATTGTGCAGTATGCAAAAACAAAACTGTGAAGAAATGCAGCAAGTGCGGTGTGAATCTCCATGACAAGTGTTTTTCAGGATTTCATGCCTAAATTGTACTAACTATGTTATTATTTAAGTTCCTTAATAAACCAAATATGATTATTACATACTATTTGCTATAATTTGTTAAATTTTATAAACTGATTCTGTAATAAACACGACTTTTATTTGAACACACTGCATACTATAAAAACTTATATTCTAGTCTCATATATGCCCAGGCGGTCGTTTACGACCGACAAAAAAAAACTGAAACAAACACTGAAATCAAAAAACTCATCTTGGTTCGTGATTATAGACCTTTATAGAGTAAATATGCCGAATTTCATAAAAATCTGAGACCTAAATAGGTCTGGGCATATATGGGATATAATACGACTACGACTCTAGCTTGGGCATTTCTGTATGTCTAACTTTCTGGATTAATATCTGAATGAGCTATTATCTTGTTTCGACCTTTTTTGACCTCGTTTTTTACGTAGTCGGGTTATAGTTTTTAAACTTATTTTTTATTTAATCCTTTTCCGTATCCCTATGGGACATGTAAACTAACCGTGTAATATTTACATTGTCTTATTTCAAGGAAGAAATAAAGAAAATAAGTAACGCAAAGATTCTGAACCACGCGATTAGTAAGTACAACCGCGTTTTAAACTTATGTTTTGACTGAAGCAGTATAAAGTATGTATATATTTGTAATGTGCTCACCAATACCAACAATACACGTTATGATTATCTCAGGTAAACTTTTTGAGGTTGGAATCTGAGGTAAAATTTATATAGCATATGTCACCCGGGCCATTATTACGAACCCTATTTATACGATTTTTTTTATACCTATTTATTAAAATCGGTTTAATAGTTTAGGCGCTACGGTGGAACATACACACATACATACATACATAGACTGCGAAAAACATTACCCTTCCTTCATTACCCTTCGCCGCAGTCGGGTAAAAATTAATTTAGGACTCCCTTGTAATCCACGTCATTGTAATCATATTACTGACTGGCTTGTAGATCTGCTAAATCAAAAGTCGATTCTTTGCCCACGCATGACATAATTATCTTTGTGTGATGAACACGATAAATTTTCCCGACTTAATTTATGTTCATACTGACTTAATTTATCATTTTTGTTTTTGAGACTATTTAAGTGCGTATATGATTGTCATTATAGAAGTTTTGTCTAATTTGTGATCAGACGAACATTGTACATGTGTGGATTATTTCAAGATATTCTAAATGTTACTGCCTACTACTATAAATGTTAGTTTGGATGGATGGCTGAAATATGATAAAAAATATATTTTACCATATTTCTACAAAAATATAAAGTATTAACATATTATATTTCGAGTGCCTTTCCACATTCCAAGAAAAAGGTAATAAACTTTGAATTTGACAGACACTTTTCGAAAACGTACCAGTACAGTTGCACATTTCATACATCATGGTCGCCCCAATCTGGTATTAAATGAACTACAGGCGGGTAGCAAAATAAAATAGGTCTGGACCGCTATTGTCTGACTTAATGTACTGTTTACCCACTGTACAGTGCAGGGGTGAAGTGTGACGGAAAGAAAACACACTTAGTTTGTAAAACAACCGGAAAATTTATTTATGATCAATTTTGTTTTGAACAACCGGAAAATTTATTTATGATCAATTTTGTTTTCGTTTGCTGTTTTATAGAAGCGGTAGCTGAAAGAAAGTAGGTAGGATATTTATTAAGATTATGTTTTTAGAGCCATCTGTTTATGTTTTTCGAAGCTTGTATGATTTGGCATAAAAATTATTAATGACATTTTGACTACGTTAGTACTGTAACGGAATCCTATGGACCCCAGGCTGATTAAAATTTTAGTTTTCTTACTGAAAATATCAAATTCAGCCTGCCAAGTAATTTGTGGCCAGGGTTCCCGCGCCCCTTCGCCCGCGCAGGAACTATGGAATTCGTCCCTTCCTCTATATTCCTCTACAGACAGCATTTACCAAACTTAAACGCTTATAATTGAATGAAAGGTGGACATCAAAATACTAAAGACAGCGATACATTAGTATTGGTTTGTCATCACAAAATCACTCTCCATATATTCATGCTTCACATATTGGTACTTGAGTACAAGGCAGCGTATCTCAGAGACGGCAGCTCCAGGGAGACGGAGAACATGATCCAGGTATATTAGTCATATAGTATTATCGGCGCCGAGTATTTCAGCGATATCCAGTGTATAGTATTGAGCGTACAGTAACAGTCTCAGAACTGATGTCACAAAACGCCTCCTTGCCGCAAGTCACAACATTGAAGCCCATACAAACATAGTCAATTAAAACGTATTAAGCCATCGCGCATAGTTTGCAGGGAAGCTCTCGTTACAATCGACACTAGATTAGCCGCCAGGACTTACGTCTACCGCGTGACCGACAGGTGGCTCTTCTTTCGCTCTTTAAAACCTTGTCAGCTGCTATGTACTGGCCTGTACGCAGGTTTAGACAGCGATTGTGAAAGTCCTGCATTCTACCACCTGATCGCGAATACGGAGACTCCCATCATACATCGCTCGTCTTCACATCCATCGTCAACAAGGTACGAACCACTACCAATGGTACACGCGGTTATTAATAATATAACTATGTACAATATCTCATAGAGAACTTTATATTTTAGTCAGCCTGGTATATATATATGGTGTGATATAGACATAGATACACAACAGAGTTATTAATGTTATACAGTTCATGCAATAAATTACAGTAAAGTGAATAACAGACACTCACCGGACTTTTAGCTGCGTCACTGCCAAACTTACCCCTTGCCCTGTGCTGATCACCTTCTCTTGAAGCCGCTCGCCTTGTTCTTCGATATCACTAAGCACTAATTATCGACCAACACCGAACCTCTTACGCGCTAGGCCAGGTCCGATCTCTCTCGCGCCATAAGACCCACTGTCTGAACTACCACGCGAGTCCGTTCCCGAGATCTGCCCTCTTCCGCGTCCTAAGACTGACTGTCCGAGATCCGCCCGGTCCCGCGTCCCCACATTGACTGTCCCGTACTACCACGCCGCGCTTTCCTGGGACCCGACTCGCTCCGCCTCTTAAGCCCGACTGTCCAGTCACACACCACCAACGGGCACTACCTACTGCCTGACAAGAGTCCGTTTCTTCTGGTTGGTCCACCCAACGCTCCTGACCTCTTACTACCTGATAGGGTCCGTTTCTTATGGTTTGTCCCTTTTTTATAATCCTCAACTATACCGCATGTGAACACTACAGTGTAAATGTTTTCTCATATTTCATGGCTATTTCTTTACTCATATGCCTGTCACATAACTCTTATAAATTTGTCAACCTCTTAGAATTTATGAGTTTACTAATTGCAGAACGTTGGCGCCATTGTAGCAATAAGACAAACACATGTGGAAACAAATATGCGACCTAAGGACTATATATTATTATTTAATTTGGTGTAGCCAGCAACACCATTACAGTACGCACAGGAGAAGCAGAGACACAGAGAGAAAAATAAAGTGATAACAAAGTGATTGGATAGAGAGTATTCCTGCTTAATAAAGGTAAAAACAATAAAATTAAAAAAAAAATGAAGTAACGGGCGGTGAGAAAAGGGAACCTTGCGGCGTCGCGGCAAAATATTATAACCGCGATTCGCTTCAGCCCGCCACTACGAGATGTCGACGCACACCGCAGTAGTTTTAAAGGATAGGTTTTAGAATGTCTGCAGGGGAAAGTTACATACACTAATTCTACGCCTACCCCAAGTGGCAGATGATGAGCTTGCAATTGGGATACCCAAAAAATATAAATAAGGATATACATATTCACAACTTTATATGATCTTGGGTACCGTAATTTCTTGTGGTGCTGATAAATCTAAGCACTAACTTATCATTGATTACGAACATTTTTTTACTTCATCATTTTACTTCAAGAATGCTCGCTAAAGGCGGTTTCAAACTAGCGTTTTATGCGCGTGTATAAGCTGGTTTTTGGTAGTGCATGTAGGAGCGTATAGGTGCGCCGTTTGGAACACGCGCAATTCGTATGAACGTTGACGCGCGTCTAAGCTTGTATAAGCGCTATACTGACACGATATCACTACCGTTTTAGCGAACACGCCGATATATGCCCGTTTACGCGAGTCCGGTTTTTTGTAGCGCATAATGTAGCGCGCGTGTAAGCTCGTATGCTGAAACAACCGTATACGCGCAGAAAAATTCGCTAATCTGAAACCACCCTAAAACACACTCGTTTGTTTTTCTATTTCGTAATATTCGCAAGAATGCTCATTACAGGTGAATACTCAAATATATCAGCACCATAATAGATAATTTTTGAAGCAATCATTGAAACAATACCTCCCTCTTTATTCAAATTAGGTACCATCTGTTTACCAACTCTGCTATACAAGGAAACTATTCAAAAGACAGACAACGTTTACGATGAAACTGCAATTTGATCTAACTTTATTGTCATTTAGTTCTTATACACAAAGAATATTTGCTATTCGTCGTCTTGAAAAATAAAATACAAGATGATGTTTGATATAATTTTATAGAAATTTCTTACAAGCTTGTACCTATTCAAAAAGCTACAATAATAAATTGCAAAGTGAAAAACTGAACAAAGAAAGTGTAGTGTATAATTGTAAAAGGCTAATTATACCTTTTATTTCATCAACACCAAGCAGTTATTCTCTGGAGAATGCAACTTTGAAACAATTTTATTGTAAGTATTCTTGAACATAGAATACTTAACGAACTTGGGTTACCCGCGCGATGGAAAATAAACTTCATTGCAACGGAAATTGTATGAGTTTGCAGAGCCATTGAAAAAAGGCTGAAAGTACATATTTTAATCAAACTCAAGTTATTCTAGTCTTTTGAGGCTTTTAAAGATAATAAGTCTGGTGAAGTAAAAAGTATTATAGTGCAAAAAGAACAACTAGGTAGTAAAAAATATGCGAAAGTTTCATGGTCATAAAAGTCCCGGCTGTCATGCTTATCTTTGACCGTCGTTACGAGGAGTTAGTGCCTCTGAATGCACTGACGTAGCTCTAAACCATGGCATATTGCTATCCGTCTGGATTGCGGAGGTCAGACAAGCGGTCGCTCTGTGGAAAAGCTAATATTCAGTCAAATCTGGTTAGACTAGTAAGTAGACTCTGGGCTGTAACTGGGGTATCGCTAAGATGGTGATGAAAGTTTCGATCATATTTTCGTAGTCATTTGAATTTGACCATTAAATCATGTGTCGTAGGATATATTTTATAACGTCTTGACACTTTGACACAGCGCCGCGCGCCGTGCTGCAGTTGTTTCGTTACGGTGCCGATACAGTATGTCACGAATTCAGCTCCTACTTTCCTCTTAGCCTTGGTTTGCGATTTTTATCTTTAAAGGCTAAAATGTGTCATGACAGTACAATTCGCACTTTCTGCAAAATAAAAAAATAAAATTGTTACATTAATACATGCATGGTAGATTGCAATAGGCTCGCCCCCTATTGGGACCGAAACATAACTGGCGAAAAGTGGGTGTGTAATTATACACCTCTGCCTACCCCTTCGGGGATAAAAGGCGTGAAGTTATGTTATGTGTTATGTAATTTATAAAATACTAGATGGTGCCCGCAGCTTCACCCGCGTGTTAACTGCTTCTGCCGGATCCTATGGGAGTTTCGGGAAAACCCTTCTTAGTGCAGCCCTATAGTCACGAAGGAACATACATGCCAAATTTCAGCTTCTTGCGTCGCGTAGTTTTGGCTGTAGCTTGTCTGTCAGTCAGTCAGTAACGCAAGAATTTTATATTATACAGTTTGGTTACTACTACAGACTGAATGTAACGGCAGTTTTTTATGCTATTAATATAATTTAAGTAAGTACATATACAATCGTCTCTCGAAAGGAGATGTACCATTTGGCCATACATTACGGGCCTGGCACGGCCAAACACAACACCATGTGTGTTTTGAAGATAAATGACTACTCTATTAACCTGTATAATTTATTTTTAAATTACTTTTGGTGGAAATAAGATACGAGATATTTGAAATGGAAATTATTCCGCAACTAAATATACCTAAAATTGAATTTTAACATAAATATAATACCTAGATGTAAATAAAAGTATGTCTTTGCATCTAGAACAAAAACTACATAAAGAGTGGCCAATAATAATGAATAATCACCTGTGTACTAGGGGATCTCGTACTATGTATACTCGTCCAAAAAAGCTAACCACAAACACAAACACCGCTGCATATTCTTAGCATGGGTAGAAGGTACTGATCATTATTATTGAATTTATATTCAATTACATTACATTAAAACCGTACGAAAACACCAATAAATCAGAGCAAAATATTTACGATGGTTATATATTTAAGATATATTTAAATGGTTTGAAAAAATATTTCTACTATCGATTAAAAAACAAAACGATTTTTACCGATTAATAATTATGGAATGTATAATAAATTATATATTTCTTGATTCTTTTTACAAATATACTTATAAAGTAAATAAAATATATTGTTTTCTAATATAGTAATAAAAATATTAATTCCTTAAAACAATTTCTGCCTACCATACTTCATTTTATTTTTAATGCTGGCAACATAAGACATTCATCCGCTATTACCATAGCTTATTCAAAATAATTAATCTTTAAAAACTAAATTCTTTCACCGATACTCTATCAAGAAACGAAAACGATGTAAATTTTTTAAATATTATATGTTTAATTTCAACGATTCACAACTTTCTGGCCGCTACAGGCCGTATTTGGTCTCTCTCCTTTAGGGTCAACAATGAAATATAACCGAAACCATTATTGTTGAAGGTTTAATATCTACACAGTATGTATAAGCACTGGCCATGTATCGTACTGGCCATCTGTCTTTTATTGTCACTAGACATATAGACATGTATTTGAAATTATGTGTTTACTTCTATAATAAGAAATAAAACATTGTCAGTCTTTGCCACTCGTCTCTGGGAATACGTCGTTTTATTTCAGGTTATGGGCCCAGAGAGCTCATAAAATCGCTATTGAGTTTTTTTAGCAAGAATTTTGCATTTTGCAAGTGTTAAAAGACAGTATTCAGTGCGATTTAGATGTAATTTTAATTATCGCAGTAAGTTCCAGTATATCAGTTCGACAAAATGGCTAGCAACTACCTAGTAAATGTGCCGAAACTAAAGAGACGCGATAATTATTCAGAGTGGTGTTTCGCAGCAGAAAATTTCTTGGTTCTGGAAGGCATGAAACATTGCATAAAGGCAGAACCAGATAAAGAAATTTCAAGCGCTGATGACGAAAAAACGAAAGCAAAATTGATAATGACTATCGACCCGTCATTGTATGTCCACGTAAAAAATGTAAAATCGTCAAAAGAATTATGGCATAAGTTACAGCAACTATTTGACGATAGTGGATTTTCAAGAAGAATAAGTCTATTAAGAAATTTAATTTCAATCCGGCGAGAAAACTGCACTTCAATGACGTCATATGTGACGCAGATTATTGATACAGCGCAAAAACTAAGCGGAACAGGATTTGAAATAAATGATCAGTGGACAGGGTCATTGTTGTTGGCTGGATTGCCTGATCGTTTTGCACCAATGATCATGGCAATAGAACATTCAGGAATTTCCATTACAGCAGACAATATTAAAACGAAACTTTTAGATATGGAGTCAGTAGAATACGAAAGCGAAATGAACGGTGATTTTATTAGTCATGCAAAGCAAAATAAAAAGAATTTGTCTATGGCCAAGAAAAAGTATAATGTTGACAGTACTGTTCTGTCAAAGTCAAACACGGCAGTGAAATGCTACCGGTGTAAACAAATCGGCCATTACAAAAGTCAATGCATGAATGAAAATAATTTTGCACAGAAGAAAAATACTGAAAGAGTGCAATCAAACGCATTCAGTGCTGTATTTTTAAGTGCGAATTTCAACAAAAATGAGTGGTATATTGACTCCGGGGCAAGTGTACACCTAGCAGCTAATGAAAGTTGGGTAATGAATGCCAAATACGAACAAAACAAAGAAATTGTCGTAGCTAATAGCGAGAAGTTGACTGTATTATGTTCTGGCAATGTTAAAATAACTACTACAACTGATGATTGCGAGTACGACATCGTGGTAGAAGACGTACGCTGTATACCATCTCTGACTACTAACCTACTATCAGTCAGTCAATTAATTAAAAAAGGAAATAGTGTGTCTTTTACAGAAAAAGGCTGTTATGTTTACAACAAAAAGAAACAGTTAGTCGCTACAGCAGTATTAGTCAATGGAGTATACAAGGTAAACTTGATATCTCAGGAGTATTTGGCTGCATCAGCTGTATCAGGAGTAACATGGCATCGTAGATTAGGACATGTCAACAAAGAATATTTAAATAAAATGAAAAATGCTGTCTTGGGAATGTCATTTGACGAAAAAATAGATATAAGCAGGGCTTCTTGCACAACATGCTGTGAAGGTAAACAAGGTCGCTTACCATTTAAAGGCAGTGGTCAGAGAAGCAGTAACTTGCTAGATTTAGTGCACACAGATATTTGTGGCCCTATGGAGACTACATCGATAGGAGGAGCAAGGTATTTCTTGTTATTTGTCGATGACTACAGCCGCTTTACGTTTGTTTATTTTCTAAAGCACAAGAATGAAGCTCTGAAGGTTTTCAAGAACTTCAAAGCACAGGTGGAAAATCAAACAAATAGAACAATTAAAGTGATAAGAAGCGATAATGGTTTAGAGTATTGCAATAAGGAATTTGGAGATTACCTAAACAGTGCTGGTATTATCCACCAGAAAAGCAACTCATACAGCCCAGAACAAAATGGTTTGTGCGAAAGATACAATCGCACAGTCGTAGTAAAAGCGAGATGTCTACTGTTTGATGCAAACCTGGGCAAAGAGTTTTGGGGTGAGGCCACCAATACGGCAGTGTATCTGCAGAATAGAACTGTGGCTGCTGCGTTGGATAATAGAACGCCATACGAATTATGGACTGGCACGAAACCAGATATCAGTGATATCAGAATATTCGGAAGCACTGTCATGCTACATGTGGCTAAACAAAAGCATACAAAATGGTTTAAGAAATCTGTAAAATGTATTCTTACAGGATATCCCGATAATATAAAAGGATACAGAGTCTATAATCCAGAATCAAGGACTGTGTTTACATTAAGGGATGTGGTTATTATTGAACCACAAATACATTCTGAATGCGTGATTCAAGTGCAAGACCAGAATGTTGCTTCAGTGGGGGATGAGGTTCAACCAGGGCAAGCCCAGAAGGTTGAATCAACATCTAGTCTTGAAGATAAACAACAAGTCCAGAAGGTAACAAGTTTGGAATCTATATCTAGTCTGGAAGATAACTCCAACAGTGAAAATTACTATGAAGACTCAGAGAGTATACTTCAGTGTGAAAATGAAGCTTTCATGGACAGACCCAGACGAACACGGAAACCACCAGAGAGATATGGTATGTTGAATCTTTGTACAAGTACAAGCGCTGAAACCTATGAAGATGGGGCAGGTTTGACGCTGCAACGGACCAGAAAAGAAACAGTGGATGTTGTCCATGCAAGAAGAAAAGTTAAAAGAAAATGATGCATGGGAATTATATGATAGTTCACAAGATGGTAGGGTTGTGCAGTGTAAGTGAGTGCTTAGTGTTAATAAAGTTCGGTTCCATGTATGTTTAGTTACTATATTTGTCAAGTATTAGTTATAGGGAGATCTAAGATAGATCCATATATGTATACAAAAGTTAGAAATATTTTTGTAGAGATTTTTATTTTTTCAAATGGTTATAAAGAAACAGAATATTTGAAAAATGTTAGTTAGTATTTCAAACTTAAGAAAGTTATTGGTGTCAATGTGTTAATTAATCTGACAAATCTATCACATTGAACCAGTCTGATTATATTGATCAGGTGATAGGTACATTAAATTAACTTGCATGTATGTAAAGGGGAAAACTATGTTGGAAAATTCCCATATCAAGCTATTGGTTGTCTAATGTACTTATCAGTTCTAACCAGGCCTGATAGTACTTATGCAGTTAGATTTTTGAATTACTTTTACAATTGATATTCTAGAGAACATTGTGAAATGTAAAGCGTCTATTCTAGATATTTTACTTTTGTATTGAATGTGTAGTAAATACAATTGTAAATGTGAAGTAATTTACCTACAGCTGAGATGCCAGCTAATGTATTCACAAAGGCTTTAGGTGTTGTGAAACATTATCAGTTTTTGGATATATTAGGTATTTCAAAGATTGTAATAATTGTGTATATATACATATTGTTAGATATAGTGGGGGTGTTGAAGGTTTAATATCTACACAGTATGTATAAGCACTGGCCATGTATCGTACTGGCCATCTGTCTTTTATTGTCACTAGACATATAGACATGTATTTGAAATTATGTGTTTACTTCTATAATAAGAAATAAAACATTGTCAGTCTTTGCCACTCGTCTCTGGGAATACGTCGTTTTATTTCAATTATTTACTGGAATGTCCACACGATTAAGACCTTTGTAGGCTATATAAATGTACTAGGTGTATAGAAGGCAAAACCCTAGGTCGGAAAGGAAATGAGGGATTTAGCGGAGATTGAAAAGATTATAGTGGTTTAGTAGTACTCGTATTTTAACTAGTTTTATTATTGCCTTTCGTAATAGGGCAGCAAAGTTAAGCAGCACTTCCACAGGACGCTACATGGATGGGTGATCGCGTGAGGCATTTGCATTGGTGCGCTACCTTGCTTCTGAGGGCACGTGAAGTCAGTCCCGCTTTTTGTCTTAGGACGGGTATCGTTGGAGGTGTCTGGCCGGTATGAAAACTCGGACACTATAGTCGGCTACGAAACTAAAAAAAAGAAGAATACATAAAAATCATTCCAATTGTATAAAAAAAGTTTAGCTACGTCAAATTTTCATCAATTTTCGCGATAAAAGTATGTTAACGACATAAATGTTATCTTCGTATATTGATATTTAAATGGTTGATATAATATATGAATCAAGGGAATATACTAACATGGTCAACTATGTGTTGCACTACGCTGCAGTTGCTCTGTCCTTCTCAATCACCATAATATTTTTTATTCATTTAATTCAACATAAAATTATTATGTTGTTTAATAAATTATACTACGTATTACGCTACGTAATTACGCTTAATATTTCGCAAACGAGTTCCCGAATGGACAGTGTTCGAGGAAAGTCTCACCACCGCATTTACAAGTGAACCGGTATGGTGTTCAAGATATACCGAATGTGGCACAGTGTTACTCAAATAAAAAAACGACTATATCCTTTGTATTAAAGATCCTTAAAATGTTGATAAACGGGCTGGCTAAGAGAAATAGCGAATGATTGAAATGTTGGTGGCACAGGCAAATTTTAATCTAATTAAGGCTCAATATAATTTTGTTCGACCTTAATTAGATAAAATACGGAGAAAGGAAACCATTAGCAAGATTAGAATATATTTCTATGAAAAACCTGTGAATGGCATCTACATCATATTGGTTGTTCTACGTGTACATCGTTCAAATACTGTTTGAACGATGTACACGTAGAAATATTTTTCAGAAACTGTCTGACTTTCTTGGTATAAATACAACAGCTATAGTTATACCATCAAGCTAACAGCTCGCGAAACTAATCTGCTAGAATATTCTATCCAGGTATATATTGTTCCCACTTAGAAAACACCGGCTGATTTTGCGATCCGTCTAAAGACGGGGACGTAACGGTGGCAATACAATTTGACACTGTTCACATTTAGACGGAAAGAGAAACAAACCGGTAATGCCAGTGGCAGTATAATTAATAATTATGACACTGTTCGCTTTTAGACGGACGGAGAAAAGAGCAGTCATCTAAGACCATTTAACTTTATTTGAATAATTTTCACAATAACATTACAGATTATTAATTTTGACTATATACATTGCTATCTTACATAATCATAATATCTTAGAATTTCATCAACATCAAATCCAGTGAGCATCGTACTCAATAAATAATCCGGGAGCAACTAAACGTTCAAGTTATTAGTAACTGTCGGAAAAATAATTTGCCCACGAGGAAAGGAATGATATCGTTACAAGAATTATCTGGAACATAATGAATCATAATACAATGATGAATAAATATCTTCCGTGACATTTTGACCAAAGATACTTGTCACGACGAATTATTAATTATCTTTTAAGGAAAAAAGTATTCCTTTAACATCATTATGCGTATTATGGCCTTAGTCATTACTATTTGTGATATGATAGGGGATTTGGGACGTGACTCTTTAATCTTTTCTAATTAATTTTTTTATTAATTGGTCTTACGAGTAATTTGAATTCGGCAAACGACTGAATTGTTTTAATAAGTATGAGTTTTCTTTGTTTTTTAGTATGTTAGATGACAGTCACCAAAATTAATTTGCTCCAGACTGGGTGTTTTTATGATCATATTATTAATGTTTGTAAAACTTTCAAGAATTAATAGAGCAGAGCGTAGCTCAGGTGGTAAATATTTATAAAATAAATACATAATAGTATTGGTTATACATTGGTTCCAGACTGTATACTTATAAAAAAGGGTAGACAGATATGTTTGCGTTCTTATTTAGACTAATTATAATTTTACGTAATAAGGGACAAGACTTAACTCTCCAATATTGGTTGCACTGATGAAATCTTAATATATAAAATCCTTGCGTTACTGACTGACTGACAGACAAGCCACAGCCTAAACTATTAGACGTAGGAAGCTGATATTTGGCATGCATGTTCCTTGGAGACCATAGGGGTGCACTAAGAAGGGATTGCCCGAAATGCCCACGCAATCGGGCAAATCAGGTAAAATAAAATACCTAAATGTGCGGGCGTAGCTGCGGGCGTCCTCTAGTTAGTAATAATAATTTTAACTTATCGATAGCAATTAAATGTTTTAAATTACGAAAGTTAAGGTTGCAGGCTATGTGCGATATGTCGATGGATATAGAGCCTTTGCAGCACGTCGCGTAGTGACTAACTTGTACATACCTATTATTATTTAAAATTCTTGCGCTACTGACTGACTGATAGACAACACATAGTAAAAACAATTGGGCACAAGAAGTTGAAATATAATGATATTGTATGTTCTTTGAGGATCATAGGTATGCACTAAAGGATTTGTCGGAAATCTCACGGTATAGAGCAGAAAAGGTAAATTTTAGGCGGGTTTCTTCTAGTTGTAGCATAAAAATGGCAATTGTTATTGAGTAGTAGTTGCACTACGCTTAGTGTATTGTATCACACCCAAATTACTTCCTTATGATTTACCACACGCATGTCACTAGATTTCGTTCTATTTTTATGTAACAATACATCAAGACCGAGTTCAAGACCTTAGATAGAATATTGACAAAAGAATCGAAATAATAAAACAAACTACAAAAGCTATATACCAACGTATTCCATCGAATGTAGCTCATAAAAGATATTTCCAGACATATGTATAATAAGTTAGATGTTATGTGCCTAGTAAAATATAAGTCTTAATTTAGATGTAATTAACTTTTAGTGGAATCTTTGAGCTGGAAATTTATTTAACGCTCCTATAATTTGAGCGTTATTACAAGATTACTAAAGGCAATAATCTAATAGGGTCAACGTTGAATGCCGAGTTAAGTCAGTTGGGGCTTACGGTTCATAGAAATATACTATAACTTCATACTGTATTTTTCTCATTGAATAATCGCCTTGAAACCTAAGTTTACTCTTTTCGGGTTTCTAGGGCGCCAGCGTAGAGACTAACAAACTGGTATGTAGAAGGTCTCGAGTAGGTGCCAATTCACGGCGAGCACTACTGATTTTTCTAAGTTAAATTACCATGTCTTACTGCGCAGGAAAACATCGTGAGGAAACCTGCATGACTAAGTTCTCCTTGAAGTTTTCAAAAGACATGTTTAGTCTGCCAACCGGCATATGCGTGTTGAATCGTGTCCTAAAACCTCCTCAGAGTGAAGTGGGACAGTTTATATACCTAGAGAGATACAAAATTTTCCACGGTTTAATATGTGACATTCGCATAAACATACGATAACACAAAGGCTCTTCACGGGCCTTGTTTTAGCATACAAATTGGAATCTTTGTCTGAAGCCCGTATTCCAAGCAGAAATAGAGATTTATCTGTACATTCATAAAAATAGACAAAATCATAACTTTGGCCTGTGAAACATGGTTGGCTTGTAAGTGTTACATATTACATTACATTCACTTTTTCGTTGATATGTGTAACTCTCGCGTAATGGCATTGAAGCTTAAGTAATTTATTGAGAATGTTTTGTAATGTTGCTTCCGAGATTAAAAGTACTGTATTGAAATCATCAGTTTTGCTTATAATGTAATCCATTGCTCGGCACAGGTTTATTTTAATTATGAGGTAAGACTATGGTCCAGTGCGGCTTGGCAGACTTCACCTCACGTGCCTTTCAAGAACATTATGCAAATATGAGACTATCCAGGCTTTCCACGATAGTATATAGTTCATTGAAAAGTGGACTGATAAGAATAAAGCAGCCCATCGATGTAATCTAGACATTACAAATATATTGTTTGAACTCTTTGAAGTCTTCAAGTGCGTCAAATGTAGTTTACAAAAGTGTCGTCTATTTAATAAAGCTACAGAAGTGTAATAAAGATTTTATTGAAACATTTTTTATGAATTCTTATCATTTAAATATAAAGAATATAAATCACCATCAGTTTTATTACACTTGCAGGCCGATCTAAAATAAAATAATACAATTTTTTATGAAAAAATTAAATTATTCGAACGCACGCATTAATCAACCATTTGAATTTCGGTTGGTAAAATTGTGTTTGTTATTGAAATATGAAAATTCTTAAATAAAAATTATTTCGTATTTACTTATAAATTAGTACATAAATATTGTTTTACGAGTGAAATCTAACGAGAGCGTTCTGCAGGTGTTCGTAGCATGTGTATAATATAATTTAATTGTGTGTGTGGTACGGTAATGTCACCTTTATTTTTAACTAGAGGATGCCAGCAGCTACGCCATTTTTTAAGGAATCGGTTTCCGAACCCGTGGGAATTTCGGGAAATCCCTTCTTAGCGCACCCCTACGGTACTTACATGCCAAAATTCAATTTCTTGCTTCCAATAGATTTGGCTGTACGTTTACTGTCAGTCAGCCAGTAACAAAATATATATAGCGGTTTATTATAAGATTGAGTTACACAGATTTTTGTAGATTCATATAAATGTCTTCCGGTAAGAAGTGATCCCTGAGTTACAAACAAAGTAATCACGGCCAATTAACCCAGATCTATAACAATAATTTGTAGATTACACAATGGGCTCTCCCGACCATCTGGACCCGTTGGATTTATTACATATTTATTTTATTTTTTCACTTACTATTGCTTTGGTTGTAGCATACGCGATAGCTGTATCGCCCGTGCCAAAGAACCTTTAATTTTAGTAGCAGAAATATCACGCAGGTGCACTTATTCTTGCCACCTTTCATTTGAGATGAAAAGCTCTCTCAAAAGCAATCCGAACTCTCGTGATAGTTACGTTCTATTGACGCCTGACTGGCTCTGATGAAAGTCTCTGCACTAAGAACCTAGCTTCAGAAGTAAAGTTCATAGGTAACGTTGCTTAGAAACAATTCAAATATTTACTATACTACGGTTTTCTAAAATTATGAAGGAAGAAAATTGACAGGTCATGATTAAATCAAATGATTATAAGATAATTATAGCATCCTAATGTATACTAGGACAACTAGTGGTCATCAAGTTTCAAACCAGCTAGATATGTATACATACTCTTGTGCAATGGTAAAATACATAACTGACAAAGATACTCGAATATTCTAAAATAATGAGTAGGTACAGATAAATTAAACCCCGACACATAAAAAATCTATAGCTCATCACACAAACATTTGTACTTGGTGGAAATGGAACCCACAACCTTTGGCTTAGTAGTCACCCACTCGATCAATAGGCCAGAAAATTTCTGTCGAATTTGTCAGTATAATTATTCATCCACACTAGTCAAAAATGCTTACTTGGCACGATGTAAAAGTAAGCATTCTAGTAAATCAATTAACTATTCAGTTAATAGATTCAAGATTTTTATATAAAAATAACCCTTACGCCTCTATGTGACATACAAAATAAAGCCGTCATATGTCTCTACGAATTGCTATAATCCGATGGGACTGCAAATCTGACACGACTTGGGCGCACCACAAACGGCTTAACGTGATTTGCGAGGCAAGAAGATATTGCACCGACAACAAACTGGCTTGGGATTGATATTGCACATTTTTTTTAGTTTTTGTTATTTTTATATGTACGATATGTATAGCTATTTATTATTTAAATCTGTGTTCAAATTTAGATCATCATTATCAGCCTTTAACAGTCTACTGCTGGACTAGGCCTCTCCTTTGAAAGGAGGAATTTAGATTACTTTAATAAATTAATAACGGCTTTTTATATTGTCTTATCTATAGTAAAGAACATGAGAGCGATCGCCGGAAATTAACTGCATACTAATCAATTAACAAGTAGTTACGATTAAGTCGAACGATGTCAAAACACTTGAATAAAGTTTATCTTATTTCATTTCACAATTAAATAGGTAATTTAATTTAATGAGAAGCTTCATCATCGAACCCAACTTTGTGATGTGCAGTCGCTTTTTACTATGAGCATGCAGGGAGTAGGACTGGCTACTACAAGCTTAAAACCTGATCAATAGACACCTTATTAGAAGAACAGCTACCCATGGCTGCCTCTGTGGTCCAGTGATAAGCGTATGCGTATGATCGGCAGGTCCCGGGTTCTATTTCCAGGTCGGGTAAAAGTGTTACTGAGTTTTTCCGAATTCTCAGTATCAGAATTGTGTCTTGCAAAGTGCCCGGTAACAGCAATAAGCTCGTTCGCTATTACCGGGGCTGTACCGACCATAGGGCCCAAAATTGACGATATGGTGAAATGTGAGTGTAGTATTACACCATTGCCTGCTCCTTCATACAGGCTGTAAAAAAGGGTTAATAATAATAATAATATTGCCACATACACACATCGCCATCTAGTCTTTAGTAGCTTTTTTATTAATATATACAAATTATACATAGAAACACCCAGATCAAGACAAACATCCATGTTCATGCATACAAATGTTTGACTTGAGCGGGAATCGAACCCGCGACCTTCGGTGTAGCAGTCGCTTACACTGCCGCTGCGCCAACCGGTCGTCAAGTTAAACATGAAGAGTAGCGAAAAGCTACATGAAATGAAGCACCTCAATAATTTGTAACATACAAAATTGCGCTCCAGTAGTGTCGTAAACATGAACCATTTACTATGAGCAGTGGATGCTGCTGCCGGGAGCACACTGTGTAGCCTTATTGATGGTGTCCCACATCTTGGAAATATTCGTTTGTGAGCGTGACACGTACATACTGGACAAGTTTAAAATTCGAAAGTGTGGCAGTTTCGAATTTTACAAAAAATGGGGTAGGTACTATTGGACAATAATGAAACACATAAGTCATTTTTGCATACTCTTGTAATGTAAGAAGCCCAGGCGCTCCAAACGTCCCTTATCTTTGAAGCAACTAAATTTGCTGAATGGTTGTACTTACCCATTTGTGTTTAAGTGTGTATGCATACTTGTTTAGTTTGCCAACAGGCCTGTTTACAGTTAGCAGGATACCACAAAATTGCATACAATAGCAGCATCGCCTGCCCAAGCAAGTAGGAGCTGAATATCTCGTAAAAGGTGATCTGTGGAGGGTTGTCGATAAGCTAGATGCAGTTTTAAGAGCATTAATTAGTATATTCAAAGGATTGTACATATGAAACCGTTATAACATGCACTCATTCGCACTTGTTGCATTTGTGCTCAGCAAAGGTTTTAGTGAAAGTTCATCTGAAAAACCTTTCGCACGTTGACATTTTAAACCGTCAAAAAGTGTAGGTTTACAGGAAAGTAAAAAGGTTAGTTTTATACATATATTCGTAGCGTAATGATAGTTCACTAAAGATTTTTTTATTATTTATGCATATACAGCTATCTCAGGAAATTCTCAGTAGCAGCACGGAGTCTGGTGATGTGCCCGGTACGGCAATAGGCTCGCCCCCTATTACGTGGGACCTAAAAATTAATGGCGAAATGTGGGTGTAATATTAAACCTCTGCCTATAAAAAAAATATACAGCTATGGAATTATGACTCCAAGTTATAAATAATAACATAGGTTCGAAATTCGATTTTATCTTGGCAAGGAATCCACAAATATAGTAAACAGAACCCCGCAATGAAGTTTAAAGCATAATCATGCACGATATAAGTGCAAACTAGGACTGAGTATAACAATTCAAAACTTTATCCAATAAACTATTAGACTGCAAACATCAATATTGTAAGTACGCTATTATGAGTCGGCGAACGATGCCAAAACCGCCAGCGATTTGTGGCCGCACAAGGCTACATTTATGGCAAACGCCAAACATTGGACCGCACGAAGTCTGTACGTGAAAGTTTCCTTCCTTATTTCTTCCTTTGTGACGATATTGGATACAATATTTTAATTATGAAATTTTACACCTCTTAACCGTAGCACCTCTTTTGCTTTGGACTTGGTCATGGGGACATTTTTATATAAATGACTAGCTTTTACCCGCCGCGCTGCTTCGCACGCGTAAATTACGATTAGATAAAATATTTTGTACAAACACCCCTACCCTCTTGAAGGAACATACATGCTAAGTTTAACCTTCTTGCGCCCAGTAATTTCGGCTGTAATGTGTCTGTCAGTCAGTAACGAAAAGATTTTAAATATACAGATTGAAGTGATTCCATTGAAAAAATTAAAGATTTTACACAAACTCTAAATCCCTTTTCCACCCTCTCAGGGGAAAATTTCCAAAATAAATGTGTTTGTGTTCGCTAACGTCATTTGCGGATCCAATAAACAAAGTATAGAGTTAATCACTTGAAGGCATAAAAGGTTTATGCAAGTCATGTCTCCCCTTTTTATCCACTTAGGGTAAGAATTTCCAAAAAGACTTTCTTAGTGTTCACTAACATTATTTGAGGAACCAATAGGTATACAAAGTTTGAAGTTAATCCATTGAGGGAACAAAAAGTTTTATACAAATTCTGACAACCAGTTTAACCCTTTTAGGGGAGGAATTTCCAAAAATCCTCTCTTAGTGTGCCCCTACACACCTGAAGGAACATACATGCAAAATTTCATCTACTTGCGCTCAGTTGTTTCAGCTGTAGCATGTCTGTCAGTCAATCAGTAACGCGAGGATTTTATATACAGACAGATTATACAAATAAATAATACTTGACTGCCTCCGTGGTACAGTGGATAGCGTGTGGGTCTGCTAAACGGGAGGTCTCGGGTTCGATTCCCGGGTCGGGCAAAAGTGTTAGAGTTTTTTCCGAATTCTCAGTAGCAGCACGGATTCTGCCAATTTGCCCGGTAACGGCAATAGGCTCGCCCCCTATTACGTGGGACCTAATATGCAACATGGCGAAATGTGGGTGTAATATTACACCTCTGCCTACCCTTCGGGGATACAGGCGTGAGACTATAAAAAAAACAAACTGTCTGTTATCTCAAAATAACTGTATTGCATATTCTTGCTAACCCGTTTCCAGTACCCCAATGATTTATTTAGATTGTTTTTCTGATTGTCTATTTATTCAGGGTAATCTCAAAAATGGCTGATTCGATTTAGATGTGTATTTTACTATGAAAATTTCATTTAGGCGTAGCTGCTTGCAAAAGCGAGTTAAAATTAAATTAGGCAAGGATTCCGTAGCAGTATACATTTGTATATATCAGCGACATTGTAAAAAGATGTAAAATTAATTATCCAAGTTCAAAAATCCTTTCTTAGTATTTTAGGTTAAAGAAATGAGAGAAGCCTTGGTCAGCAATTGGACAAAGCAGATAACTGATAAAAAGTGCTTACCTGCTTAAAAATAAATAAACATAGCGAAATAACGGTTCTAAGTATTTTGGCTTCTATTGGTCATATAAAGAACCATCCCATATTTTAGTGAAGATGAAGAGCGCTTAGATGAGAGTCAGCCGCATAAATTTAAATTAATGAAAATTAAATGCACATAAGGGACGATGAAAAAAAATCAAGTGAAAAAAATTTAAGGTTTCCTTCCAACTGGGACCCCTTTTTGAACGCCCCATTTTAGTGGTGAATTCACTAACGTCACTTGATGAACCGATATACAAAGTTTCAAGTGAATCCATCGAAGTTTTTCTTTATATTACAAAATGGGACACCCTTTCTTAAGCCCCATAGGGGAGTGACTTCAAAAATTACTTTCTTGGTGTTCACTAACGTCATTTGAGGAATCTATATAAAAAGTTTGAAGTTAATCCAATGAAGGAATAAGAAGGTTTCATACAAATTCCGACTGCCTCGTTGGTCTCGCGGCATAAATGTGCGCGTGGGATTGGGAAGTCTCGGGTTCGATCTCCGGGTCGGGCAAAGTGTTATTGGGTTTTTCCGTTACGAAATTCTCAGTAGCTGCACGGAGTCTGGTAATGTGCCTGGTACGGCAATAGGCTCGCCCCCTATCACGTGGGACTAAAATATATTTGGCGAAAAGTGGGTGTAGTACTCTGCCTACCTCTTCGAGGATATAGGCGTGAGACCATGTACGTATGTACAAACTCCGACTCCCCTTTTTAACCCTTTAGGGTAAGAAATTCCAAAACGATTTTCTCAATGTTTACTAAGGTCACTGAAGAAACCAATACACAAAGTTTGAAGTCAATCGACTGAATGAATAATAAGTTTCATTTAATACACACTTTGAACCCCTGTCTTACCCCCTGAGGGTAGGAATTTTCAAAAAGCAAATTCTTAGTGTTCACTTTTGTCGTTTGAGGCACCAATATACAAAGTTTAAAGTCAATCCATTAAAGGAATAAAAAGTTACATACAAATTTTGACCCTCAATCTTACCCTCTTAGGGGTGGAATTTCCAAAAAAATAATTGTTAGTGTTCACTATTATCATGTGAGGAACCAATATACAAAGTTTGAAGTCAATCCACTGAAGGAAAAATTAGTTTCATACACAGTTTGACCCCGCTCTTACTTTTTGAGGGTATGAATTTTGAAAAAACTGATTCTTAGAGTTCACTATCGTCATTTGAGGAACCAATATACAAAGTTTGTAGTCAATCCACTAAAGGAATAATAAGTTTCGTTTCATACACACTTTGAACCCCTATCTTACCCCCATAAGAGCAGGAATTTTCAAAAAACAAATACTTAGTGTTCACTTTCGTCGTTTGAGGCACCGACACATAAAGTTTGAAGTCAATCCACTGAAGGAATAAAAAGTTACATACAAACTTTGACCCTCAATCTTACCCTCTTAGGGGGGTAATTCCCAAAAAAAATATTCTTAGTGTTCACTATTATCATTTGAGGAACCAATATACAAAGCTTGAAGTCAATCCACTGAAGGAATAATAAGTTTCATACACACTTAGACCTCCTATCTTACCCCTTGAGAGTAGGAATAAAAATCTGAAAAATTCTTAGTGTTCACTTTCGTCATTTGAGGAACCAATATACAAAGTTTGAAGTCAATCCACTGAAGGAATAATAAGTTTCGTTTCGTACTCACTTTGAACCCCTATCTTTCCGTCTGAGAGTAAGAATTTTTGAAAACTAATTCTTAGTGTTCACTACCGTCATTTTAGGAACTAATATACAAAGCTTGAAGTCAATCCATTAAAGGAATAAAAAGTTTCATACAATCTTTGACCCCTATCTTACCCCCTTAGGGGAGGAATTTCCAAAGAAACAAATACTTAGTGTTTACTATCATGATTTGAGGAACCAATATTTAAAATTTGAAGTCAATCCACTGAAGGAATAATAAGTAACAAATTCAAATTCAAATTCAAAATCCTTTATTCATTTGGGTCACAATGTGACGCTTATGAACGTCAAAATAATAAATTTATAAAATCATTACTTGTAGACTCTACATTTACATTTACTGCCACGTTCGCAAAGCAATAGGTAGAACCATGAGAAAGAACGGGCAATAAAACTCACGGTCACTCTTTTTCATCGCCAGGTTTTGCATAATACACAATTTATATTTTGTAAGGTGCTGCAACTGTTACACCTTCTATATCACTTGTATATATTTACTGTACATAATAATATTCAAGCATAATACTTTTGGTTAGCCTCCTCAGAATAGACATGGTGAAACAGGAGCATCCACTTACATTATATATACCTAATAATGTAGGCAATCCGCGAGAGTGATCAGAACCATGATGGAAATGATGCAGTTAAATATTAAAATCTAATACCAGCCCGCAAGACCGTCATCGACCAGTCATCGCAAGTAGCACCCGTTCACGAGTATGACGCATGTGCCAGCCATCATCCCTCTCGCCATATTAGAGGGACAGGGATGACCCGACACACGACGCCACCACAAGAAATGACATTTTAGTGAGCATGACGACAACGGTATACGAACCAGCAGTAAGAAACAATCTATTGGTATACTGACCATGACCGCCAATTACCCCCATTTTCCAGATCTTTATTATTAACATAAATTAGTGGAACGCGTGAAGGAATGCAAATGTAGAATAACATGTTACTAATTAAGAAGAGAGTATTTTACAGAGTCATAAAAAGAACAATAATGTTGAATTTAAAAAAAAGCAACTAGACCCATGATGTCTTGTCATCTAGAAATTCTTTAATAGTGTAATAACCCCTTTTTAAAAGAAAATTCCTAGTAGTGGTTTTATATTTGTGCAGAGGTAAATTCATTATTTCTAGAGGTAATTTGTTGAAGAATTGTATACCGAGTCCCGCAAATGAGTTATGAACTTTATGTAGCGGGTAGTTAGTGCCCACTAGTTTATGCTTATTCCTTGTGTTCACTTTGTGCAAGTCACTATTTTTACGGTAAAGAGTTAAGTTTTTCTTAACGTACATTAAATTAGCAAATATTTACTGCGATGCAACTGTAAATATTTCTACTTCTTTAAATTTATCTCGTAAAGAATCTCTAGCACCTAACTTATATATTGCACGTATGGCCCTCTTTTGAATAACAAAAATTGTCTGAATATCGGCCGCCGTACTCCATAATAGTATCCCGTAAGACATTACACTGTGAAAGTAACTAAAGTAAACTAGTCTAGCAGTATCTACGTCTGTGAATTTGCGAACTTTCCTAACTGCAAATGCTGCAGAACTAAGTTTGACTGCCAGACAGGATATTTGGGCGCCCCACTGAAGCTTACAATCTAAAGTTAAACCTAAAAATACAGTTGAATCAACTAGGTTAATTGTTTCCTTATTTAAAATTATATTAGTAAAAACATTTTTGACATTCGGCACAGTGAATTTCACACATTTTGTTTTGCCAGAGTTGAATAGCAAATTATTTGTCGTGAACCAATGTAGTACTTGCGCAAGAGAATTATTTACGCTATCAATGTTACTTGCATTACGATCAACTTTAAAAATAACTGAAGTATCTTCAGAAAAAAGAACAATATCACATAGATTTCTAACAAAGAATGGCAAGTCATTAATATATATTAAAAAAAGAAACGGACCAAGAATAGAGCCCTGTGGAACGCCCATTCCCACTTGAGCAAACCAAACCTTGAGACCTACTTCCACTAACATCTACATACTGAACTCTATCTCTAAGGTAACTGGCAACAAGATTGAGTGCGCTATCTCGAATACCGTAATGGTTGAGTTTACGTAAAAGTGTATCATGTTCAACACAATCAAAAGCCTTTGACAAGTCGCAAAAAACACCAATGGCATCCTTCGAATTTTCCCAAGCGCTAAAGATATGTTTTAATAGAGTTACACCGGCATCAACGGTGGAGCGACCCTTAGTGAAGCCATACTGCTCACTGTGCAATAAATTATTTGTGAGAAAGTGGCTTTTTAACTGATACAAAATAACCTTTTCAAAAATTTTACCACATTAAACTTTGACCCCTATCTCACTCCCTGGGGGTCGGAATTTTGGAAAAACAAATCCTTAGTGTTCACTATCGTCGTTTAAGGAACCAATACACAAAGTTTGAAGTCAACCCATTATAGAGATAAAAAGTTACGTACAAACTTTGACCCCCTATCTTACCCCCTTAGGGGAGGAATTTCCAAAAAAAATAATTCTTAGTTTTCACTATCGTCGTTTCCTTAACTTATATACAAAGTTTGAAGTCAATCCATTGAAGGAATAAAAAGTTTCATACAAACTTTGACCTAATGTTTTACCCCTTTAGGGGTGGAATTTACAAAAACGCTCTCTTAGTGCTACCCTACACTCCTTAAGGAACATACATGCTAAATTTTATCTTCTTGTGACCAGTAGTTTCGGCTGTAGCGTGTCTGTCTGTCAGTAAGTAACGCAAGGATTTTATATATTTAGATTACATGCTTAAGATAATATCTCGTGTATGCTTACACGGTCGGTCGAGTCCGCTCACGAACTACAGCGGCGGCGGCAGCGGCGAGCGATTTCGATTAACATGTCACGTTTACTCTGACACGACATCGACCACGGCGGAGTAAAGTACGCCATGTACATCGAAATCGCTTGCCGATGCCGCCGTATAAGTATATATTTCATATGTGCCTATACTTTTCGCAAAAATAATATATTTTACAAGCAAGACTTTTGAAGTTGAATTAAGCCGACTGTAAAAGAATCAACAATACGCTTTACATCGTTGCACCACTTGAAATTCGATTTGAGTTTTTGCTCTTGCGTATTTTTCAATCCGTATACAAGCTTGTATTTTCAGAGTACACGCAACTAATTATCCGTTTTTATAGCCATGAATCAATTTTAGTTTGCAGCTTAAAAAGTTTTCCAGTTTATATTTTTGCTTTTCAGTCAGTATCAAAGTACCTCGGCTATTTGAAATATTTTAAAGGTTATAAAGAAGCGTATATTCCGATACAGGATTATAAAATACGGTTTAATAATTTAATATACAACTTTAATAATGTGAAAAGAGTGAGGCATAGCAAAATTAGAATATTGGTTTATTCTATTGCTCTATTCTAAGTAACATTTTTTGTTCATTGTCTGTTGTTAGGTACGTAACCTAACAACAGATAAGTCATTCTATTACTTAAAATTTATAGACAAGTCTAATTAGGAGTGCAAGTCAGGTGCTGTTTCACAAACAATAGGACACTTACTAGCTTGTCCTGTGTGCCCTAATACCTACACGTTACAGGAACTTATGGACGTTACAACAAAAGCCACACTCGTAGCTAAGTTTTAGGCTGATTCGATTTAGATTGCCATCAACACGCTAAGAAGTTGACGTAAAATGTTAAAACCTATCTGATATCTTCATAATGATACGAATATAAAATTAATGGTCCTGGCAGACACATTATCACAATCGCAGAGCCCAGGCTACTGAAGCTAGAAACGTGAAATTTGGACAGTGGCGCGCGTTCGCCTTATATGACGTAAGCACTCACTTATAACTTTTTTTTATAATCTTCATTTGGGAAACTTAAATACGGGTAGTAGTGTATGGGCGGACGAAGCCACAAACAATACTTGTAATCAATATTATTTCAGAAACCATAAACGTCTCCACATATTATCTTCTATAATATAAAAATTAATCGCTGAATGTGTTGCTAAGCGCAAACCTCGAGAGCAGCTGAACCGATTTCACTAATTCTTTTTTTATAATATTCCATGAAGTACGAGGATGGTTCTAATGGCGAGAAAAAAAAATGCATGAGGGGTGTCAAGGGACACCCGGATGGAACGAAGTTCCTTTCGATTAATTAGTGAAGGAATTGTATTTTTTTAAAAGTTATAATAATACTTTTTTTTTAATAATTAACAAATATAATGTATTATAAACTTAATCAGTAGGCTCAAGTTTAGTAATAATTGTTAATTTTACAAAAAATGTCCCGTTCGCCATCTTGGATCCCCAAATAAATGTCATTTACCTTATCAGAATGCATGATAGTCCCGAAAATTATACCCATATTATTTTATTAAAAATGTCCTGTCCGCCATCTTGGATTCCAAAATAGATGTCATTTTCGCGACCGGAATCCATAAAAACTCGAAAATTATACCCATATTAATTTTATTAAAAATGTCCCGTCCGCCATCTTGGATTCCCAAATAGATGTCATTTTCGTGATCAGAAAGCATGTAAACCCCAAAAATGATACCCATATTATTTTATTAAAAATGTCCTGTCCGCCATCTTGGATTCCCAAATAGATGTCATTTTCGTGATCAGAAAGCATGAAAACCCAAAAATGATACCCATATTAATTTTATTAAGAATGTTCCGTCCGTCATCTTGGATTCCAAAATAGATGTCATTTTCGCGACCGGAATCCATAAAAACCTCGAAAATTATAACCATATTAATTTTATTAAAAATGTCCCGTCCGCCATCTTGGATTCCCAAATATATGTCATTTTCGTGATCAGAAAGCATGAAAATGATGCTTGCTTTCTATAAAAGAGAGAGAGAGAGACAGACAGAGAAACATGCGCACGCCGCACGGCTTACAATAGCTTACTATAGCAAAAAGTGTCGTTACGACGTTTCGTCTTAATTTTTTTCCGTCTAGGCCCCTTTCGCAACCCGCGTTATGGAACTTCGTTCCAAAAAAATAACGAATCGACTGTTAGGCGGTACGGAGTTCACCGGGTCAGCTAGTATTATAATATAATAATAATAATATCTTTATTCATTAGACTACAGTGGTCCATTTGTTAGTAAAACTTAGTAATAACGGGTTAGTAACACAGTAACACAAAAAACGAGCAGTCCGACAAAGTGCCCAAGCATAGGTGAGTCAGTTTTTTCACCCAATGCCCTTAAGATGTTGTTATGGCTGTCCCGAATTCTGTTTAGCAAGGATGCCGCCCTTTGTCGCATTATGGCATAAAAGTCTTTAGTTTGCGCTATAGCAAACATGCCCGACGCACTGCAGAACCTAGGCAGCCCCAACAACACCCTAAAGCCATTATATAAATACATAGTATTATATAAAGACATTTTGTATTTTATTTGTGACACGTCATATCATTCTATATCCTTGAAACAGTGTCCTTGTTTCTCTCTGAATTCAGATATATCGTTCAAAGAATTGAGTTAACTCCTCAAAGGTAACAAAATATTCCTACACAAGGTCTACGTCCGATACAAAGCGTTGAGGTCTCACTCGTTACAGCTATATTTATTGTGTAACAAAGTCGTTCTGATGTTTTTTTATATATGTTAGGGATACGTTCGGCCCATCCGAAGGGCCGGTTGCTCGATTTTGATTGGGTTGTTTAACTTTTTAGCATTAGTAGCCATTCTGTCATGAACTTAATGTTGGTCCCACACAACTTGCATAATATGCTCCGCGTCGGAAGCAAAATAGATTTATGTACATAATATTTTATTATCTATAATATACGAGCAGTTATCATAAAACAAGCATTTATATATTATACTGTTTAATTAAATCCAGTATTTTTCTGTAAATTTATATAGTAAAAGAATAACAATATCCAGCCATTTCGACTGGCCCCTGTATATATATAGTGACCCTCAGATCTCTCAAAGAAGTCGTAGTCAAAATGATTCAATTGTCATTCAAGACCGTATCTTTGATACGGTATTCACCGAAATTATTATATCTAAACGTTGTATAACGTAGATAAATTCTTTGACAAAGAAAAGGAAAAGTGACTCAAAAGTTGCTGTCAAACCTGCTTCAGTTTTGAAACGACGTGGCGACAGTGGAATAAGTGTATCACTAGCAGATGTATAGTATTGTCTAAATGGTCCTAAGTCCATATTTCTTTGTAGGTTTCAATTGCGGCAATATTTTGTAGAATTTTCTTGAATTCGCCACAGATAAAAATATGTATTGGAGATACCTTTTATGAATTGATGTTTTAATGTAACGACAGTGTTTCATCCTGAACATGCTAGCTAGACAAAATTATTTATTGATGTTTTTTGTCTTATACGGCTTTCATGTGATCTCTTATTGCGTAATTCGTGCAAAACACCCAAATAAAATATGTTAGTAAAGTAACTAGGGTGATGATTTTTAAGAAAACACAGATTACCAGTATAAGTTGTGTTTTATTAAGGCAAGTAATATTATAAATATAATAGAAAAAGGGGTAACAATGCATAATATGGTTCATTTACTAATATCACAGCTACTAATTACACAGTGGGACTTCATTACTTAACTTGACATAGCAAATTAACTTAAAGTACTTACATTCTTAAAATTTTTATTAGTAAATCGTAATTAAAGTAATTAAATAAATCGATATAATAATAACCTACAACAATACAATAGTCCGCTTCCTTATTCTAAATCACTATATTCTTCTGAAGAAGAATCTTCAATATTATAGTCAACCGCGCTGAAATTTCAGCAGCAGCCACCAACTGGTTTGTAATCCGTTCTTGGAGTAAATCGTCGAGTCGCCTTTTTTTCGATTTATGGCTGAGGTCATCAAAAGTCTTAGGAGGACAACCCGGAGTGGATTTTGGGGGTTTGGGGTGGTGGACAATCACTTTACACTTGAAATCTTCTGCGAAGTAAGCAGAATGGTTGGCCAAGAAGCGTTCATGATTGCCTCCGGAACTTTTCCATTTTTCCGCAAATTTTGAAGAAGTTCTGCTGATATGGTTCCTTAACTCTTTTATGGCATCATCGCTGACACTCAATAATCCACGTCTGTTCCATATATATTGATATAATGCACTGATTCGATTTTCTTTTGGGTGTTTACGCCATTCTTCCCAAAACTCTATTTTCGAGATGGTTAATTCGGTCTCCAGAAAAACAATAAAAAAACATAGTTGTAATTTTTTGTGATTTTTTTTACTACTAAAAATCAAAAGCTAAGAGATAAATCTATGATATATCAAAAAGTCAACCCAGGGTAAAGAGGGGAGAGATAGTTTCTGGTCCATCAAACATTACAAACGATTAAAAAATATTAAAATTTTGCATCATTGCGCGTCTCATAAATTATGGGAAAAAACTATAGGTACTTTAAGTATTAAAAAAATTGGGTAAGTGCGAGTCGGACTCGCGCACGATGGGTTCCGTACCATCATATAGAAAAGAAAATCACGTTCCTTGTATGTATATCTACTTAAATCTAATATATAAAATTCTCGTGTCACAGTTTTCGTTCCCATACTCCTCCGAAACGGCTTGACCGATTTTGATGAAATTTTTTGTGCTTATCCGTTATCTATGAAAATCGGCCAACATCAACTTTTCAAAAAAAAAAAAAGTAATAATTTGCAAAACAACGTTTGCCGGGTCAGCTAGTACTTTATAAGTTTCTACCTGTTTATTAAGATCAAGTACCAAATTGCTTAAAAATTACGTTTGTTGTATGGGAGCCCCCTTTATTATTTACTTTTTTTAAATTTAAGTATTTATTTTGAAAGGTAATATACAACTACATATTCTGTGAAAATTTAAAGCGTCTACCTGTTACAGTTAGTAATTTTGAGCAAAAAATACGAAAAAAAAACACGTTTTTGTATGGGACCTCCCCTTAATATTTAAATTTTTTTTATTATTAGTATTTGTTGTTATAGCGGCAACCGAAATACATAATTTGTGGAAATTTCAGCTTTCTAGCTATCATGCTTTATGAGATACAGCCTGGTGACAGACAGACAGACAGACAGACAGACAGACGGACAGACAGACAGACAGCGGAGGCTTAGTAATAGAGTTCAGTTTTTTACCTTTTAGGTACGGAACCCTAATAAAAAGTACATACCTTCAGCTACAAAATCCATCACAGCTTTTTTAACAAGTATAAAATTCACTAGCATATGATGTTTCTCGTTAGAAGCAAAATTGCAACTAATTAACACTTCTTTACTTACCCCTTATTTATATATCATTAGGTTATCAGTAATTGAAATGTGTGCTAAACTTTTCTTAGAACCGAGATAGTGGTGATAATGGCTACCTACTTACATAATTAGTTCTTCGAAATTTGAAAGTGAGTTTTGTCTAGCTAGCATATTCAGGATGAATCACTGTTGTGGAGATATTAATTGAAACATTACAATTAAAATTTACCTGAAATATTCGAAAGAATTGCAAGACTTTCTTGGGCTTGTTACTTTTAAAGCCGCATTAAAAATACTAATAATGGCAAATGAAAATTTATTGGTAAATAAAATAATTTAGAATCAGTAAAACAAATTATTGTAATGGAGTTAATAACAATAATTTAATATCAGTTTCCAGGTATAGGTAGCACGACTTTGACATACTTTTAAGATGATCGTATAGTATAGACCCTCTATGTACAGCAGCATAAATAAATCCAAGATTAATAATTTAGCTCGCAAAATCAAAACAGATTACATCGTGTAACAAGCAAATGATATACAATCCATGGCGTCCATCACAATATACTAACAATGATCTGTGTATGCGAAGAGGCGTGAGCTCAACAAACGCGGCACACATGCATATGTAAGCGTATGCTAATCGCACTGAACGTTCATCAACCATACATGGAAACACCTTTTGTATCAAACGATATCAGTTTAAACGTTTACCGGGTACGTTTATACTACTGTATCTCTCGACTGGAATTGATACACTATACCTGTGTGTGAGACACCTCATATATTATTATGACTAGCTGAACCCACGGTCCCCCGCGTTACATAGGGCTATTGCTCCTCATCCGTGGCCCATGGCCCAGCAAACAAACCTTATCAGCTTTATTATATTAGTGTAGAAGCCAAACTGTTCCCGCTTCACCAACTTTATCTTGATATAGTTAATAAAATTTAAAGGTTTGCCTACTGTTACGACTTGATGGATTATACTTTTGTGTATGTACTTTTATTTCATGTGAAGCTCCATGTTATGTCCGTGAGACAACTTACTTACAATACTTACATAATATGTTTTTTTATTTTCAGGGAAAAACGACGATGTATATTTAAATAAATTTCTTTTACATATAAACATAATTATGCAAGTCAACTCGTAATTCATCTTTAGGTGTTTTCTTCCAAATTTGGATACCCCTCGAAAGCTGAACGAAATCTCAATCTCATATCTTTGCCCCAGCCACAACAAGTGAAAACTTTTGCAAAAATAACTTTTCAGTATAAATAATTACACTGAAACCAATACTAAAGTTCAAAATAAAAAGGTGTTCACAGATTTTGAGTTACTTTTCGGTCACCGTTACGACTGGCCACTGTAAACCTTTCGTATTTTGAAGTGTCGATTTAAAAAGAATTCATTAACGTTTGGAATGTTTGGAATTCGTTTCATTTGTTTCTGCTGAATGTCGTAGGTTTGGTACTGGTAATGGCGTAACTGAACGAATGAATGAACGAATATTTGAGGGCAGTGAACTGTGAATATGCGTTTCTAATCGCCCGCGCCACTTTACTAAGCCGACTATACTTTTTTTTTTAGTGTCCTCATGTACGCGTGTGTCGGGGGGTCGGGTATCACCGAAGCATTCCTCGCTACCCCCGACGGGTATTGCCCGAACAAAACCCCCTTGGCGGCGGATGAAGGTGTTGGGCTCCGCCGCCAAAACACCCAGCGGCCGCAGAGGATAGGGAGAACGGCAACGCAAGACGGCATCTCCTCTTCCTCTGCGGCCCCACCGCGACGCAACAAATGGTGCGTCACCATTTGGTCGCGGGAGTTCGGTCGCGCGGCAACGCAACACCGACACGCCTCTCCTCCGCACCCGCACCCGACTGCGAGGGACAAACAGAATTGTCCCCCGCACCCGCACCTTGGGACGCATCCTACGCAGGCCTCACGCATGCCCACGTGGAGCGTCCCCTCCCGGGATCCCGCTTAGCTTCACCGTGGGTGTACCTCAAACCCACGCTTATTGAGCCCCCCACCACGACAAGGTGGAGATCCCACGGGGGCTTGGAACTAGACCTACGTTTTAAAAAATGATTAATTAAATTATTTATATCGTAAGTATACACGAAATTCTCTATCACTTTTACAAAGAAAATTAATATATTTTACAATTTGTTACTCAGCTGCTTAGTTTGCTGGCTCTCATTCATTTACCCCTTGATTTATAGCTATTTTTTGTTGCCTCAATTGTAATAAAAGAGATTTGACGTGTAACATGTCAGTTACACTTTTACTATGCTTTGGTTAAAGTAGCTGTCTGGACACTTTAGTGAATCCTCGAGTAAGAGAACTTTTAGACAGATGAACACACTGCGCAGCTCCTACACATACGTATTGTTTTTATGAATTGAAATTACCACATTATTCACCCCATTTTATCGAAAATTTTCGCAGTTTTTAAACCTGTTAATGTACAGTTCTTACCAAATGAGAATTTAATTTTCTTGAATTTAGGTATTCATTATATTGGAAATTGGGTTTGAGGAATGATGGCGTTGTTTGTGAATACGGGTGAATATCCCCGGGTGCTACTTAGGCGTCACACTGTAGTAAATGTAGAATCATTTTAGGTTTGTGCAAGCAATAGTAAGACAATCCAGTCTCGTCACAAGCTAGGTCTTTAGGGAGGTGAAGTACTTACTCAAACAAGTGGATATCATTTTCCAAGCAGTTTCCAAGCATGTTGTTATTAGCACTCAATATTTGTATAGTATTCGTTGAATATATTACTATCAAAGGAACATATATACATATACCAGGTATATAGGTACCACATTATTACCACTTGCCTGACTTTGAGTACATTCCATTAGTACCACTATGTTTCGTACAGTACTTGACTGCCACTACGAGTAGCCTCAGTGAATACTGTGTATTTCTGAATATTGTTGGTCAAGATGCTACGATTTTAGTTCTTATTACAATTTTTTGATTGCATGGATATCTAAGTGCACTGAGCAGTGAGCACACTGCTCCTAATGTGGTAAGTTCAATCCAATAAATATACATATATAATCAGATTGTTCTTGATTGGTTGAATGTTCGTAAAGTCTCTCCGTGATCCCTTTAGCGTTTTTTCGTTAGCCGGCTTATAATCTTATTCCTAAGCTGGCTGTAAGGAAATAAAGCATTATTTTGTCTATTAAACATTTTTCACCACATACAAGCACGTTAATCCACGCCATTAAATTCTACAATAAATCCAGGGTGGATTATCTCAAATATTAAATTTTCGTTCATTGTGGCAGTGGTAAGCGATACAAAAGAATAGTACCTAGGTAACTATTGAATTCAGTGGTAAAATAAATTTTACCAAATTTATTTTCATTTCATTCGTTTCTTGCATAAGTTCACACTGTCCTGAGTTGTGTTATGTCCAGTGTGGTCCTGAGTTCGATTGCCGGGTTTTTCTGTACACTTCACTTTTTACACATTGCACTATGCCATTCTTTAAAAGATTTATTTATGGAATATTTCATTTTATGTGTTTATTATTTAGTGTTAGCGATAGCACATCATCAATTCATCTCAATGCTCGGAGGTATGAACATGAAGAATGTAGTCAACAAAAGTAAAACTGTGGTAGCTTTTTACTGAGTCTGCAAAACGTAAAGAGGGAATGTATTTTTTTTTATTTAGCAGAAATATAAGTAAAGTTTTTTTGAAAGTGCCTTTTGTATCTATCTGCCTATAGGCACATCTGATCTTCTTCGTTAACTTATTTCGTATTTTTTTATATAAGTTCGTCGAGGGCTCGTTAGCCCTCGGGGACACAATCGCAATCCTTGAAATGTAGACTTTTTAAGAAAACACCATAATGTTGTTTTTTTACATCGCAAATATAAAACATCTTCCGATAATCAATATTTACCGAATACAACAAACAAAAAAAAAACATGACAAGAATCATAGCCAAGGGAAAAATAATATTTTTCCCTTGGCTATGATTCATGTCCACACTGAATTTAGTTTATTTAAAGATAGTCTGCAGATGAAACCCCAATTTAAATTGTTTGTCTCAGCTACAGTTCTTACTATTTCACGTCACTCTAAAGTCTAAAGTACCTCAAAAATATTTTTCGTCGTTACACAAACGTCACCTGACCTCAATTTCAACCCCAAAAGCCAGCATAAGTTGGTCCTCAATGAATTTTAAAAACATTTTCTTGAAAAGGTAGGTGAGCTAAAATCAAGTCTTGGGAATAAATCCATCATCCCCATAATCGATTGTTCGCTCAACCATGAATAATCGAGAAGCATAGAGTCGGTGGTTAATATCGATAAAAAATAAGCTTGTTCAAATTTCGAACAATGGAATACTTTAGTAAAGTAAAAGATGTTTTTGTTCGCATTGTGATAAACAAGGGGACCGTATAAAATGTTCGAGTGTATTTTTACATTACAATGTGAGATTGTAACGAAGTGGGGAAGTTAAGTAAGTATATTTTGTTGCTACGTATACTGACGAAAGAAAAATGTTGCCTATTATGGATGAAATCGCAAGTTTATGTACATATTTTTCCTTAGTAACCAGGTGAACGTAATCTTGGTCTTAGTGAGTTCTTTGGTTTTATAAAAATAAGCTTATAAGGTATTTTTGACATTTGTTTCATACTTTAAGCGAGTTAAAGACCTTATAGCAGTTAATTTATTTTTTCTTACCTATTTTGGGGAAATGGCGTTCCGTAGTCTCTGGCTACCGCTCCGGGAAACAGGCGTGAGTCTATGTATGTATGTATGTTTTGGGGAAGTTGTTGCAGAGGCGTCACTGTGTTTTCACTTTCCAGCTGTCACTTTGCTTTGGCTAGTTTTTGCACAGGATTGGCCAATCCCTGTTTAAAATCACTGTAGCTGACTTTTTTCTGCTTACTGGTGCGCCTTATCTGGGATCAGCAGAGTCTCCTTGATTACAGTATTCGGTTTTGATGCTCTGTCTCCTATGACTCGCAATAACGTCCTTCCAGACACCGTCGTATCCCTTTGTAATGTATTAGAACACTTTTAAGGAGACGATGCAGAGGGTGAGGGATCTTTATTGCCTGATATCTAATTGCAAGTTCGGGCGTGGAAGAGCATGAATATCCTGGACCACCAGCACCACAAAGGCCCCTTGTCGTCCATGTATTAAGAAGTCACGAATTGTCCAGGTATGCTTCCCAGGGATAATAGTCAACGGAGCTACAAGGGACCGAATCACCTCCTACGGTGGCCCCAATTAAGCTACCACCGCAAAAACGAAACCAAATAGAAATACGAGGCAGTTGCCTCCATAGTACAGTGGATAGCGTATGCGACTGCTGATCGAAGGTCCCGGGTCGGTCACAAGTGTTACTGGGTTTTTCCGAATTCTCAGTAGCAGCACGGATTCTGGTGATGTGTGTTGTGGGGCCAACAAATTCATGGCAAAATATGGGTGTAATATTACACCTCTGCCTACCCTGTCGGGGATACAGGCGGGAGTCTTTAAAAAAATATATATATAAAATAATTTATTACAAGACGCAAAAAAAGGCAACACTTTGTGTGACCCATAAATTGTTGTTTTCACCCTAGTGAACAAAAAAAAAGGGACTGATTACGTAAGAAATTGATTTTAACGTAAAAGTTTTATTTATTTCTCTTTGTTCTTCAATTTACTACCTATAAATCAGTAACCAGTTTCACCGTGTTTGTATCTTGCTTAGATACGCCTTAAATTTCAAAGCACTTTTAAAAGCTGTTTACAAGAGATGTACAATATATTGAAAGAAGAGTTAATGCAGGTAATAGAGTCAATGGAGCTCTGAAGGCGTTTATGAATAGCCAAAACGTGTCCAAAAAGAGGGGTGTTAGTACCTACTCTTATGTATGGTAGTGATAGTTGGGTATGGCAGAAGAGTCATGAAACTAGAATAAATGCTGTAGAAATGAGAGCACTGAGAAGTATGGTATGTGTGGTGTTTCTTTGACTGAGAGAGTAAAGAATTGTGTGATAAGAGAGTGTTGTAGGGTAAAAGAAGATGTTGGGACAAGCATCGAGAAAGGAATGCTAAGATGGTTTGGGCATGTGGAGAGGATGGATGAAGAAAGATTGGCCAAGCAGATATACAAGGCAAGTGTGAATGGGACAGGACGAAGGGAAAGACCTAGGCGAACGTTCTCTGACCAGATTGGAGACATCCTAAAAACAGGACAGGTTAGAAGTACCCTGAACAGAAGAGCATGCATGAGGAATCTGATGGGAGTAAATGAAGCAAGAGGGATATGTCAGGATCGTTGCAAATGGCTTTCCGAAGTCTCTGCATAACCCTCCGGGAAACAGGCGTGAGTCTATGTATGTATGTATATATGCACTTTTAGATTTATATTTCATGACAAATAATTAAAAGCACGCAGAGATCACTTACGTATTAAGGCGTTGCTGTGATTTATTCAGTAATGTACTCATGATCATCTTTTATGTCTGTAGCACTAACCTACCCCGCTCAATAACTACCTCCCGGCGCACTGTGATTTGCTGTGCTATATTCTTATTGGTATACTTACCAAAGTAGTACCATAATAACAGTAGCATTTATCTAGAAGACAAAATATAATAAAGTAGGTCTACCACTGTCCGTCAATGGCACTTTAAGTTAAAATTGAACTACAATTTAGGGATTCTATCGCAATTTCAACTGAATGCTCTTGAAAATACATATTTTTTCATAATACGACGTATCGGCTTCTAGAAACCGTGATGACGGAAGACTGAACTGACACTAATTAGCTTTCTCTTGAATGTAGAAGTAATTTTAAAGTTATTATCTACACAGAATGAGCTCACAGTGTCATGGTTGCCCTACATAGCTTTCATTAGACTGACTAAAGAATGATAGGCATTAGACTTAAGGAACATAATTATAGCTGACATTAAATATCAACGCTCGAAAAATTTTGCTGTGTGTGAACTTGTACAACAAGGAACAGCCCCTACCGACCTTATGAAAAATCTTAAGGCAACTATTAAAATACTTACCTAAAACAAACCAATAGTAATAATCGTATAGTTTAATCTATCTTGAATATTGTATTTTAAGAATTATTATCCTACTAAAAACTTTTATATTTTGAATAACCCAAAGTTCAGAACATCACGTAAAACACAAGAATTAAGATTTATCTGGCAAACTTTTATTTTACTTGAAAGACTTCAGCCACTATCTAAGTCATTGTACTCTGGAGGGAGCTTGTATAAATTCGTCAAAGTTGGTTAAACACGCAAAGTTACGTAGCGCTGTGGCAAATGGCTACTGCTGTGACGTCACTAGTGCCTATCAAAGTTGAGAGCGTGAGATAGGGGATTTAAAACGACAGAGAATACGAGAATATAAGGTTCAATTATGAAATGGAGACAGACAGATCGTTGGCCTTCCTCGATGTGAAAGAAAATGGAAACCTGACACACACTGTTTATAGGAAGCCCACACACACTGACAGGTACTTACACGCAAATTCACATCATCACCCGTGGCATTTGCAATCCGTTATTGTTTCATTGACAAACAGAGCATATGACCTTTGCGACCCCGAACACTTAGATAGTGAGCTCACACATGTTCAGGTGTTCATGTCAGGGAGGTACTCAAGCAAAACGGTTACAAACACAATAATATGCGAAGTTCAAGGAAAAGGTCGAGACTGACTGAAGTGAACAGAGCGCCAGCGTTCATGCCCTACATAAAAGGAGTAACGGATAAAGTTGGAACAGTACTACAAAAATACTCTATTAAGACTGTATATAGTCCGTACTCCAAAGTAGCAAATCACCTGCGTACTCCAAAGGATGTCATCCCTTTTCAAACACCTGGCGTGTACAAGGTGGATTGCCGCTGTGGTAGTTCCTACATCGGGCAAACAAAAAGGACCATCGCCGAACGAGTTATGGAACACATCACGGCCGCCAAAAACCGACAATTCAGGATCCAATCACTGGATTGAGCCACATCGGCCCCAGGTTTTCTCCATCGACCGTCACTATATTTCAAGAATAGCACAGGAAGCGGTTGAAATCAAAAAGCACGCAAATTTCAACCGGGAGGATGGTTACCGTTTATCTACATATTGGAATCCTGTCATCAGCAAATGTAAACACCGACGAGGTGATATTACGCGCCAGTGTGAAGATATCATTAGTGTTGTGGGTCGAAGTACCGACAGTTCCGAACTTATAAATGTTAATAATTGTGAAGACCAAGTGAGGGTAGGTTCCGAAACCCGCACTTCTCGGAGGCAGCGCCGACGGACATCAGTCATCCCGTGACCACGTGTAACCCATGCCGAAACGTCGGGACAAATAGAAAGGTATTTCATCTTTCTTTTCGTTTAGTTAGCACGATTCAGACCCGTTACATAATCATTAGTATGTGTACAAATCGTGGTAGTTTAAAAGTAGTTAATATGATAATCAGCACCATAGCACACTATGGTGCTGATTCACTTGAGCATTCACCTGAAATGAGCATCTTGCGAATGTTACATAACTGAAAAACAATCGAGCGCCTTTTAGCGAGCACGAAGCGTTCTGACGAGCATTCTAGCGAATGGGCAGTACATTTGCTTCGAGACTTTCACTGATAAGAGCGTTCCCTAGAAAGATCGTGATAAAGTTAGTAGCGATGTTTGCCTCTCTTCGTTGTTCAGTTCAACAAAATGGCGAATGCTTGTTGTTCTGTTACAAATGTCTGTGAACTTTGTCGTTTATACAAAAACTATGGGAAACAAAGTTATTTGTGCTGGCAAAAAAGTTATAGTGGAATATGGCTAGGAGAAGATAATGGGTATTTTTAGTTGATACCTATACTATGGAACCCTCCCTGGGCGAGTCCAACTCGCTCTTGAACTAATTATTAGTTATGACTAGATGCGCCTGCGGTTACACGGACGTATTTAAGGCTACCGCTCCGTAACCGTCGCTCATAATCTGATGTCATAATTATAACCCATAGTCTTTTTAGCGTGTCACATCTGTTACATAGGAAAATCAATTAGACTAATTGAAAATAATTAGTTACTCTAGATATATTTAATCATACAAAACCGTATTTTATTTACGTGAAACCGTGATTCTTGAATAAAATAAAATCTGTGATTGTGAAAGCCATGCGAAGCCATAGAACAAGAAGCGCATTTCCCTCATTATTAATTATTATTTTCGACTAACTCTCGCCTTTGTTATCTTATCGCAAAAAAACACATTCTTAAGGTCTTTAACAAAATAAATTATATGCTGGTAAAAGTTGATGAGCTTTGTCGCTGTAACGACAGAGGTGGTTTTTGTTTTGAACTAAGACCATCGTAACGTAAGAATCTGCAAAACTTCATCCGTGATGACGAAATATTATGTTTCTAATTCAGTTTTAAAGGTTTAATCCGTACCGACACAACAGACAGAATAGCCAAATTGATCTTATATATATAATATATTATATATTTTATTTTTTATTTAACCTGTGTTGTCCCACTGCTGGGCAAAGGTCTCCCTTACACTCTTCCAAGCATCCCTATCTTCTGTCAAATTGGGCCAGTCTCTGTCAAAATGGTCTAGATCGTCACGCCATCGTTTTCGGGGTCTGCCTCTTTTCCGCCACCCGTCTTGCGGCACCCATTGCGTGACGATCTTCGCCCATCGGCTAGGATGCATCCGGATCATGTGGCCCGCCCAATCCCACTTTAGGTTGGCAGTCTTCCGTCCCACATCAGAAACACCCGTCAGAGATCGCAGAACGGCATTTTGCACTCGATCAACCCTCTTATATCCGAGAATACTGCGCTCCATTGCTCTTTGACAAACCTTGAGGCTGGACTTTTGAAGTTCGGCCAAGGAATGCACCTATCGACGAGTTTGCGTTTTAATGCTATTGGAAGGTTACCCTTCATGAACTCTTTCATGGACCAGTAGGCTTTCCAGGCATTCTCGATTCGACGATCGATTTCTCGATCTTGCCTGTTATATTATTTAAGAAAATTAAAATAAGACTAAATAATAATATGTTTTCATGTATGCAACCAATCAAGCATACGTCCCACTAGAATTCATTGAACTAAGATTATATTCGTTTCGTTTCATACTTATTATTAGATATAAATAAGATCAAGTAATTGACTGCCTGAGCTTCTTGGATAAAAAGGATTCGCCAAAATTTAGCAATGAAGTTTATTTATAGCGCTTGAATCAAAACATGTTTTACATAAAGCGGTTACATCACGAGCTTTGATATACATATAATCTGTCCCAATACTACTAATGAGATGGGGAGTATACAGTCTTCATCTCATTATGAGAAGGGTTAGGCTAAGTCTACCACGCTGACTATGTGTGGGTAGGCAAACTTTGGAGAATTTTAGGGAATTCTTTTATACTGGAATATCTTATTTCTTATAATTATATTTTTATTTATTCTCTTTAAAAAAGCGAGCGTTATACATCAATTGAATCGTCACATAAATTCAAAAATTAGTTGTTTCGCACCCTGCGCAGGCCTGGCGCACTTCGCATTTTAGGTACAAACTTACAAGTACGTTCGCCGCCCATGACTACATGGTTGGATTAGTAGGGTTGCCGCGCGCCGCTCAGATTAGACGTCACGCAACGAGTGCGACCACTCCGTATTCTCATGCCCCGTTTTCGAACATTGTTCAAATTATATAAACGACGAATATATCCTTTAACAACAAAAATGTATCATCACAAGTCTGATGCAAAGTATTGTTCATTTAACGGATGTGTATCGAAAGCAAATTGAAAATTTGATTTTTTGTTTGTTGAGATATCCCAACGATTATGGTGTCAAATTAAAGATCTAATTCAAAAACCATTTTAGCTGCTTGAATCATGTAAATCGGTCCACGCGTTTAGGAAATAACTAAGAATTAGTATAGTGAAAATGTAAACGACCAGAATTTTTGTGGTTTTTATTCTACGATCTCTAATAGTAGGATACTTATAGGATAATTATTTATTATTAGGTACGTAGTCAAATAGGTAGATAGACGATGAATAAATATTATAGTAGCAGCGGCAAGTCGACAAACCTAGCGCGGCACTCCGCGCCAGACAGCGACAGCGTTATGTGTTAGACAAGAGCGGGAACGGTTACGTGAATATCGCGTTCGGCACTGAGTGCTTATGCGAGCTGAATTGCACTTTGTTGCTTAGTAGCAAGAGTCGCAATTTCAATAAATTGGTTTGAGAAGTGATCCTTCTGTACTTTAGTACTTGTATATATTCTGTGCCCTGGGTTTAAACCCGAGTTCCTCTACGTAGCGGTCTGTTGGTCCCTCAGCTACTGTTCCGCAGAGGGCTTTGTCGATTGTAATAATGGTCTATAACACTAGGCCTTCACTGCTTATTGAGCGTTTTATAACTAATGTTTTACATCAGCGTGACGATGTAAACGAAATTGTCTATCGTGGATTACAATGTTTAGAATTTCTTAACACAATAAGGAGTACTATTCTGCACTACTATAATGGTTGGATAAACTTTGCAATACCCGACTGTACTCCCAGGAGATTCTGTACAAGAATATTGCTACAATTATGTTAAGTCTAGGCATATCAGTCGAGTTTAATTAGCTAGCAAGTAACTTAAGTCCATTGAGATTTTACATTTATTATTACTTGTCCTTAGCGTACATTTGTCCGAGGCCACAATCTTTTTTTTTTTCATGTCAAAGTTCAAAGTAAATTACTTTAGTGCTTGTATATATTCTGCGGTAAAATAAAAGTTGCACGATTTGCATCCTTGTACCGTGGCCACCACCTTGAAAATCGTTGCCACCACCTTGAAAATCGTTGCCAATGGTTTTTATGGTTTATCTAGCAAACTGAAAATAATTACATGGAAAAAAAAACAAATTAAATTGTAAAGCGCATTTTTTTATATTTATAAAAGAAGCTGTTCTTACAAACTCTACGAACTCTTTTTAAATTTTATATTGGTGACAATGCCTAAAACCCTTCGGGGTTGCTAGGAAAAGCAATCGCGAAAGCAATTTTGGTGCTATCCGTAAGTTAATTTGTTGTTATTCGATACCATTCTCATTATCATTAACAATTTGCATCAACAATGGGACATTAACGCTCCCTTTCTTCGTTGTCTCCTTGTTTTTGCGTCACTATTGTCCAGCATGATTCGGTATTTAGAAATTGTACTTTTTATTAAAGTCAAGTTAGTCCTCTTTTGTTGTCTTCTTTTTTTGATAATTCGTACCACTTCAACATCGACTGACAATTTTCCATGGCTTTTCTTGTAAACCCCACGCTGGAATGCATATGTAGTTATTAACTATTTGGATATTAACTACTGCCAAAAAATCGTACACACAGTGGCGTGCCATCGGAGAGGCTTATATGCAGCAGTGGACTATGACAGGCCGATGATGGTACGTGTCAGCTATTAAAAGTACTAATTTATTAGACATCCTTTTTAACTTCCAAGGAATATTCATGATTGCAAACAAGGCAAAACCTATACAATGCACAAACAAACATGGTGTACATCGGTGGACATAATGCCATATGGCATTCTCTACTTGTCAACAGACGGAGGTGCAGAGATGAAAGTGGTAGGTGTATTTTACTATTTAGATGTAACTAAAGTAAAATAATATACCAAATGTACCGAATTAATGTAATATACAATGGTTACCAGTTAACTGACACACGTACTTATATATTTTCAATAACATACATATTTTAGATAAATTACACCCATACACAGTACAAATTATGGTGGAGCTCAACATATAAATATTTATCGTTCAACGGTCTTCGAGCAAGTTCTCCAAAAGGTTTATAAAAAAATTGGGTATAATTGGTGACATAGTACATGGGAATATTGCATATAAATAAATATAATAACGAATTGGAGACATCCTAAAAAAAGGACAGGTCAGAAGTACCCTTAACAGAAGAGCATGCATGAGAAACTTGATGGGAGTGAATGAAGCGAGAGAGGTATGTCAGGATCGTTGCAAATGGCGTTCCGTAGTCTCTGCCTACCCCTCCGGGAAACAGGCGTGAGTCTATGTATGTATGTATGTAATAACGAATAATCAGTCAAGCGCTGTGTTTCTATATCACAGGTATGCACATTCGCTTTTTACCTACCCATACGCATGTCTACATAATTGTATGAAAGTATTTATTATGTATGTATCCATAAATGAACATGTGACGTATGCAGAGAAAGGCAGTTTAATGCGGCTTTCACATGAGCAAGAGTTTACACCAATTTGTATCAAGTACTAGGTACATGCCGCTTTCAGTCTGTCTACTGGGTTATCGTATCTATTGTATATAAGTAATGTACTGAATTAATGTTTGAGACTCCAATTATTATATACACGGTCGCCTGTCTGTTCAGCACTGCGCCAAGTTTTGTGGGTTCTATCCCGACATTAGATAACACTTTGTGTGATTCATAATGTGTTATTTTGATTTTTGGTGTACTTTGTGTTGTTTTTGAAGTTGGTTGATGGAATGAAGATTGGAGTCTCATTGGCTAGAGACTGTTTATAAACATATCTGGTCAGTCTTACTATAGTAAACTTTTGTTGAACCATCGCAGTTTTTGCTATAGTTACAGATAATATTTTCGCCGTAATCGCTATTCTTAACTAATGGAATTATCTTGCTCGGATATTGAATTTTCATAAACCCTTTATTTGTGAATAAATATTGAAGGAGTTTGGAAGATGATTTAATCCAGATTTAAAGCGGCGATGTCAGTCAACTCGTTGAATTTTAAGTAGGTGTTTTACGAAATTAAATCAAAACAAGCAAAAAGTTGTGTGTGAAATTCACGCATATTAAATTCATCTCAATTACTGAAATTTAATTACATCTGAGCCACCAACTAAAGTTTGTTTAATTAGGAATATATTTTGATATACATCTTTTTTGTGTGGCATTCGACAAAACATTTAAACATCGCTACCATTTTTACTAAAAAGGGTTGTAAGTATCTTTGTTTGGTTCGTGTCCTTTCGATTTCGTCAATAATTTTTTACCTATCGTTACTATATCATTTTTACGTTATAATCTTTACACTTCTCGTAGACAAAATAAATAAATAAAACGTTATATATGTAGCTGGCAATTTGTCAGCATTCTTAGTTCGTCGAATATAATTAGGTCATTAAATTTGTCTTTTAATTTAAGTAGCGATTTCAATATTAATTCATTTATATTAGTATTTGGCTAGACAACTTCTTTATAAAACCATAACTTCTCGGTGGATTCTTCTCCTTTTGGAACTTTTAGCGTCAGATTCAGATTGGAAACAAAACTTATGTAACGAAAGAATAACGTGTGTTACAGCAATCAGATATTGAAATCAATGTTGATGTAATGTTCATATGGAGCCGCCGCGCCTGATAAAAATAAATGTCTCACTAGCGGAGCCAAAGGGCTTACTAGCAAAAACGAACCCATAAATTTTTATCCTAACCAAAATAACATAAAAGCTTAGTAGGCAAATGAAAAAACTTGTAAAAGCGAACCAATTACTAACCGACCAGATGAAGTTGGTAATGGTATTCGCCTATTTCCCTATCGCACTTGCTCCTTCCTAATTAAATTCGTTGGTACTCCGACACAATATAAGTTTCCCAAAAAAGAAGGCTGACTCAATCTTGTTATCTCACAATAGTGGCTACTATTGTATACTATGAATAAATAACTGTTTGTTTATTTCGGCTACATTTGATTTATTTTTGCTGATTAAGAATTAGAGGAAAACAGGTTTATTGGCACTGGTGAAAGGGGCGTCGCGGTGGATAAGATTTGAATTAAGTATTATATTATACTAGCTTTTTACTTTGGCTTTGCACGCCTGGGTCGGTTATTTTTAATCAATCGAGACAAAAGGTATTGTAAACGTATATCAGTAAGTCAGATTTTTCTATCAGTATGTCAAAATTCTGGTCTGACAATCTTGTTGGGATCGTGGGCAACGGATGTATGCGGTTGGCTGAGGATAGATGGGTCGGTCCATGTGAAGAGCTTTGGGGGCGGCCTATGTCCAACAATTCACGCCTATCGGCTGATATGATGAAGTCAAAATTACCAAAACAAAGTTCACAATTTCGAACGAACAAATAATGTTTTCTAATGTAACAACATACGAAAATACGGTCAACAATGAAAATTACCTTCAAAATACACAAAAGGCAAACTTCTTCAGCAAAAAAGGATTCGCTGGCAAAAAGACATCGATTCAAATATATTAATCCCATCTAAACATTTACCTATTTACCTGCTATGAGTATTTGATCAGGACTCCTTTATCTGTTAGGGGGTTGCCTTTATGCCGCTTTACAAAGAGGGTGAACAGGTAACACGAGGGTAAGTGGGCGATGTAGTGAGAATTAATGCAAACACGGCAGCCTATCTTCCTCCTATATAAAGTTACCTCTTGCTTCAGTTTACGCTGAATGTGGAGCTTCGAGGACCGCGGAACTGATTATGAAAAATCTATTTTTATATCTAACAAAAATCGCCAACAATATAGTTTTGGTCAGCGAAATGCTGTTGGGTCTTTATATCGGTCTTAAGTGCGAAAACTGATACAAGACAGGCGACATGTTGAATGTAGGTAATATAAATGGCAATCTTTAACAAAAAACTGCAAAGTACGCCTATTACATAATCGATACTTAATATCAAAGTGTAAGGTTAATCTCTTAATTCAGTCTCACAACAGTCATATAAAAACTTTTTAGTTTCGGTCGCTGAAATAAGCAGGCAAGTAGTTTAGGTTCAGGTCTGTTAATGTTGGCTTTGAAACAAAGCACGCATAAGAATCGGTAGATGGTGCGATACATATAGGCCCCTTTTAAACCTCGAAGCAAAGCGGGAATTATTATAAAACTATTTTCTTTATCAGCCACCCTTTGCAACTTCCTTAAGCTAGATTATTTGGATTATACCCGGATACTATAATATCATCTAACCATATGTATAAGGAAGCAGATTGCGCCGAACCTTTTCAAAATGGCGGTCATAAACTGAAGAACAAATTGAGGCAATAACTAGACGGCTGACGAGAAATCCAAACCGTTTAAGAGAACTGGCGATGGTATTATAGATTCTATTAAGGTCCGGTAAGGCTGTGTATTCACAAGAGATACGAAGGAACTAAGATGTGTATAAAGAAACTAACTTGCATTTAGCGAGTGCATACAAGCAGCAAGCAGAAGGTAATGTTATTCTGATGTATAAAATATATAACTAAAAAAGTCATGAAAATCCGTTCAGTAGTTAATGCATGTAAGAGTTACGATCGAAGTTATCCATTCATCCGATCGCGTCATTATAGAGTATATTCCTCGATTACGTGGCACAAAGCTCAGTTCACTCGCTTATCTATAGTGAATATATTATTTACCTTAAGGTATCTTTGACAGAAATGTAACATTGTATCCAACAATGAAAATAAAAATGAATATTAATTATTACGCATAGTCATTTAAATCGCTGATGTTATGGCCTCACAAGAAAAATGATATTTTATCTAAAATTTATTTCTGAAGGTTTTTTATACATTATGTTAGGACGGTATGTAGAAATTTAATACCACATGAGAGTTTTATATTGTTACGATATTAACATAATGATCGAACACTGTGTAAGATATTTGATGTTACTTTTCTAAGAACTGTCAGGGCTTTACTTACTTTAGATAAAACTGGCTAGAATACTTTCTCTTTTTTATCTATAGACGCACGCCTGTATCCCTGAAGGGATAGGCAGAGCAGTTACATTACACCCACATTTCGCCATGTTATGAATTTGGAGGTCGCGCGTAATAGGGGCGAGCCTATTGCCATTACCTGGCGCATTTCCAGACTCCGTGCTGCTACTGAGAAATCGGAAAAACCTAGTAACACTTTTGGCTGACTCGAGAATCGAACTCGGATCCGATCAGCAGACGTATACGCTATCCACTGGAACACGGAGGCAGTCCAGAGCAGGCGGTTAGTATAAGGTGGTGTCGAGGCAAAAATAGAAATACTAAAATGATTTGTATGATTATAAATAGGAATAGCAATATCAGTCGCCATTTGGCTACATTAGATACCACACGCTTATTTCGCCACAAGGCATTTCCAGTGTTTCTCAATCTGGTCGATATGTTTATTTGCGCGAGCTGTGATTTACTACACACCGACGGACCCATTTGCAGTGTTTGTAAACAACAATGCGACTATGCTTGTGCCGGAGTGACCGAAAATGACTTCAGAAAGTTGGGTGATAGGAAAAACGTGTGGCGCTGCCCGAGGTGCAAGTCAAGCCCTTTACCTTCTCCAGTCACAACCCCATATCGCCACGCCCTATCAACAACGTAGGATCTGCAAATCTGCAACTTTTCAGTAGAGCAATTTAAAGATTGAACTTGGAATAAAAATGTAACCAAAAGTGATAACTTTATAAATTTTGTAGTGAGTATTAAATATATCATTATCTATTATACAAACGTAATTATATATATAAGTTCGTAAAAAAATATTAAAAAATGTCACATGTCGCCATTTTCATCGCACAAATTCGGTCATGTTATGTCGGATGTGGTATATCCAACATTTTTGATTGAATAAAAATCATTACAATACATCGGATGTGGCAGATAAAACTATTTTTATGGAAAGAAATATAATAATATTGTTGGTTCTACTGCTAACGTAACTGACTAAAGTTCAAATGCCTTAGGTATCATCAATTATTTTATAAAGCGTTTTCCCTGGTTCATGGGAATTACTTTTACGCAACATTTTTAACGAAACAAGGAATGGGATTCAAATTAAATTAAAAAAATCATCGACAACATGGCCATTTATTCATTCTAAGCAAATGCTAACATAATTGTAAAAAATAAACAAAAGTAAAAATCTTATAAATCTGAAAAATTTAAATAACATTTTAAATCAAAGTTCAATCATAATCAATCTAAATAGACAAATCTCTACTTATGAACAAAATAACAATGTTGTTCTTTTTACTCTTATTACTGAATTACAGTCTTACAGCATTATTAAATCATCAAATCAAACAAAAATACAATTCTAATATGTTTATATTTAATTAATAGTTAGGTTTCAGTTTAATAAGTAAGGATAAGTGGGATTAAGAATGGGAAAGCGTTAGGACCAGATGGAATACCAGTAGAAGCGTGGAAGGCGTTAGGAGATGATGCCTGGATGGGCGTGGCTATCATTATTCTTCAATGGTAAGCTGTTGCATGAGAAGACCATACCCAAGGAATAGTACAACAGTTACCTGGTGCCCATTTAAAAAACTAAGGGCTATATCCAAGAATGCAACAATTACTCTCTCGCATACTTTCATACCATGAGGCATTTTATTCCCCGATAATTATCGGGGAATAAAGTAAATGCCTCATAGTATGAAAGTATGGGAGAAAGTAATGGATGGATGGATGCTGTATCATCGGACATATAGGAAAAGGCACCCTGGTGCATGCTGTTTGCCGATGATATCGTTCTGGTATTAGAGAGTGGACAGGAGGTACAGAGCAAGCTGGAAGAGTGGCGGGAGAGATTAAAGAATTAAGCCTGAGAATAAGCAGAACCAAAGCAGAATAAGTATATTATGTTCTGTGACTTTGGCGGTCTCTCCAATCCTATACCGCTTACAATCAGCAGTAGGTATAGCCCTATTATGCTCCGATTTTTGCTACCTAGGTTCAGAATTGCAAAATAACGGCGAAATTAATTGGGCTGTTAGGCAACGAATCAACCCAGGATGTATGAAATGGCGATAGGTCTCAGACACAAAATGTGATCACAAAATGCGTGTGAAACTAAAGGGCTGCACGTACAAGGGGTTATAAGCCCTGTCGTACTGTATGTAGCTGAGTTTGAGCTACAAAGATGGATGAAAAACGCTTGCATGTGGCAGAGATGAGAATGTTGCAATGGCTATGTGGAGTAACAAGTATGGACAGAATTAGGAATGATTACGTTAGAGGTAGTATGAGAGTAGCGCCCATAGATGAAAAGGTAAAAGGGAGTCAACTGGCATGTTATGCACATGTTATGCGAAGGGATGAGATGTACGTAGGTAAAAAAGTGATGAATATGCACGAAAAGTGGAAAAAAGAGAGAGAAGGCGGCTGAGGAAAAGTTGGATAGACTGTGTGAGGATAGTTATGAAAGGGAAAGGATTTGTGGACACTTTGTGATCTAACTACGTATCTATACATACATACATAGACTCACGCCTGTTTCCCCGAAGGGGTAGGCAGAGGCATATTAAACGCCCACTTTTCGCCAGTGTTCTGATCCCACGTAATAGGTGGCGAGCCTATTGCCGCTTATTGGGACATTTTGTTTGCCAGAGCCTCGTCCGTTGATCGGCAGGTGCACCACTTGCAGGCGAGGTTGGCTTGGGACCCTAAGTTCTTGGTGGGAACCCTATGCACCCATTGTATTATAACAAGATTCATGAATCTGAGATAATGGAACAGGAGTTGATATTTCAGTAGCAGGTATAACAGGTTCTAATCTATAAATTGAGTATTGCTGGATATTATATTTGGATCTAAATTATCGTCAGTTTGTTCATTACAAAGATTGTCATTTTCTATCTCTTTTATCTTAGATACAGGTCCTTCGTCAAAAATATTTTTCAATAAAACTGCAATTTTCAAATTATAACCTCCAGTAACAGGTATAGACGACTCTCGTACCACCCCTTTAACAAAAACTGCACCATCTGGTCTTCAAGTCAAATTAATATTAGTACCTACTAAAATAAAACGAATAAAAGTAATGAAAAAAAGTAAATTTATAAGTTTAATTTAAATTGTCTTTCGGGATATATACCACGTACCTTTGTTTGGAGTAACCGATATTTCGGCACTGTTGCAAGCGCCATGTTCACGGATGTCCTGATGATATTGCGGGTGGATGAATGTTACGAGCAAGTATAGCGGTCTACCCGCTTTCTTACTCGTTTTTTGCGTTCAACACCACTAGCACTGTTATCACTATCGCACTGTACCCGATCATGACATACTACACTCACTACGTCAGCTCGCGGTTTGATTTTGTTCTTTTCACGGGTTTTACATAGACGTACCACTGGATGCCAGATACTCGACAGTTGAAACCCATCCTCTCTATTGAAATTCTTGAACTTTTTAATTTCAATAGCCTCCCTAACCATTCGAGGTATGTAGTGGCGTTCTGTCGAAAGCACCTGAGGGTTATGTAACTCAATCCAGTGGTCGGTACCCGAGTCTAAGAGGTGTTGAGCTATGGCCGACCTGTGTGGTTCATTATTTTTGACTGCTCTAATGTGTTCCTTTATTCGGCAAGAAATGGTGCGTTTAGTTTGTCCTATATAGGAACTCCCACAGCTGCAGTCAATTTTGTATACACCTGGCTTTTCTAAGGGAAGACTGTCTTTCGGCGTTCTTATATATTGCGACAGTTTCTTAAAAGGAGTGAAGATAGTTTTAACTGAAACCTTCTTAAGGATGTTGGCGACCTTATCTGCGTCATTTATTAAGTGACGTCAATACCTACAAAAAGGTAAATTATAACCCGACCGCTCGATTGAACCGTAATACCCAGAGGCTGATCAAGGAGTGTCAGCACGCGATCGGTGAAGATACGGTATCCCATTTACTAAGACCTCGTAATGTTGTACCCCCTAAACTGTATGGTTTGCCAAAGGTTCACAAGAACAACGTTCCTTTGCGGTCTATCGTCAGTCAAGTTGATTCACCTACTTACGAACTAGCTAAACACGTAGCTAAGGTCCTGCGGCCATTGGTGGGTAAAACAACATCGTATGTAAAAGACTCCCGACCCTTTTATTGAGATTCTACGTCAGAGTAACGTAAGTGAAAAAGAAGTGATGGTTAGTTTTGATGTAGAATCGCTTTTCACGAACGTGCCGAAAGCGGACTGCATGGAGGTAATTCGACGTAGGATCAGCGAGGACCATATTGCTGTGGTATATGCCGACCTGGTACATCATTGCCTGACCACAAATTACTTTCTATACAGAGGTGAGTACTACCTACAAATTGATGGCGTAGCGATGGGCAGCCCGGTAGCTCCAGTGGTAGCCAACCTATGGATGGAACATTTCGAAAACCAAGCCATTGCTACTGCCCCATTAAGTATAAAAATTTGGAAACGGTATGTGGACGATATTTTCTGTGTTATGGAAGGCGATGAAGCAACTGTTCAACAGTTCTTGGCATATTTAAATAGCATCCACAGTAAAATGGATTTTACGTATGAAATGGAAAGGGATAGAAGAATCCTTGACGTTATGATCGCCGTACGAGGTGACGGTTCCCTGAGCCACTCCGTATACAGAAAACCAACGCACACAGATCGCTATCTACACGCCGACTCACATCATCACCCACGTCAACTGAATTCCGTTAAAACGTCGCTTACCGATCGGGCATACAGCTTGTGTAACGAGGAACATTTGAATAAGGAACTTGCACATATAAGCGACGTTCTACATAAGAACGGGTACAGTAGGCGAATTAGACCACCCAGACATACTCAAAAAACACCTGGACTTCAAGGTTGAACGACACCCAGCGTACTTACCGTACGTCAAAGGAGTGACAGATAAGGTCGCCAACATCCTTAAGAAGGTTTCAGTTAAAACTATCTTCACTCCTTTTAAGAAACTGTCGCAATATATAAGAACGCCGAAAGACAGTCTTCCCTTAGAAAAGCCAGGTGTATACAAAATTGACTGCAGCTGTGGGAGTTCCTATATAGGACAAACTAAACGCACCATTTCTTGCCGAATAAAGGAACACATTAGGGCAGTCAAAAATAATGAACCACACAAGTCGGCCATAGCTCAACACCTCTTAGACTCGGGTACCGACCACTGGATTGAGTTACTTAACCCTCAGGTGCTTTCGACAGAACGCCACTACATACCTCGAATGGTTAGGGAGGCTATTGAAATTAAAACAGTTCAAGAATTTCAATAGAGAGGATGGGTTTCAACTGTCGAGTATCTGGCATCCAGTGGTACGTCTATGTAAAACCCGTGAAAAGAACAAAATCAAACCGCGAGCTGACGTAGTGAGTATAGTATGTCGTGATCGGGTACAGTGCGATAGTGATAACAGTGCTAGTGGTGTTGAACGCAAAAAACGAGTAAGAAAGCGGGTAGACCGCTATACTTGCTCGTAACATTCATCCACCCGCAATATCATCAGTACATCCGTGAACATGTCGCTTGCAACAGTGCCGAAATATCGGTTACTCTAAACAAAGGTACGTGGTATATATCCCGAAAGACAATTTAAATTAAGTTTAAATGACCACGAAAGTTTAAATTCCCAAATTTATAAGTACTAAAGATTATGTAACGGGTCTGAATCGTGTTAATGAACAAAATGAAAGATGAAATACCTTTCTATTTTTCCCGACGTTTCGGCATGGGTTACACCAGCCGTGGTCACGGGATGACTGATGTTCGTCAGCGCTGCCTCCGAGAAGTGCGGGTTTTGGAAACTACCCTCACTTGGTCTTCACAATTATTAACATTTATATGTTCGGAACTATCGGTACTTCGACACACAACACTAATGGTATCTACACACTGGCGCGTAATGTCACCTCGTCGGTGTCTACATTTGCTGATGACAGGATTCCAAGATGTAGATAAACGGTAACCAACCTTCTCGGTTGAAATTTGCGTGCTTTTTGATTTCAACCGCTTCCCGTGCTATTCTTGAAAAATAGTGACGGTCTGTGGAGAGAACCTGGGGCCGATGTAGCTCAATCCAGTGATTGGATCCTGACTCCAACAAATGCTCAGCTATGGCCGACTTGGTGGTTTGTCGGTTTTTGGCGGCCGTGATGTGTTCCTCAAGAAAGGTATTTCATCTTTCATTTTGTTCATTAACACGATTCAGACCCATTACATAATCTTTAGTATGTGTGCAAATCTTGGTAGTTTAAAAGTAGTAAATGTATAAGTATTTGTAGATCAAACAATAATAATTATGCTATGATCGCCAATCAATCACTTCATAAGTAGTACATCGGACACAATCTATTTAATCATTGCCGATCATCAATGATGGATGTGGCATATCCTACTTTTAACATTTTAAGATGACCCATCAATACCGTCAGGTGTGTCATATACTACGAGAAACAATATAAGGTTTGCAATCAGTAACGCCGGATGTCGCTGATCCGTCAATATGAATGTTATAATATACGATCATTAATATTGGATGTGCCCGATACTAATTTTTTACATGGAATAACAACAACAAATTGGTATAACAACCAAATTTATATAAAAAGGTATATAGTGTTAGTTAATATAATAATGTTGTTAGTGTTTGTAATTTATAATAGGTATTATAAATTACAAACACTAACAACATTACGCGAATGCTTCTCCCGCCATTAACTCGGCAAGTGGCAGATCGGGCCGCGCGCTCGCTCAGATCGCGCCATCAATATCGTCGCAAAGTAAGTACGCCTACTATTCTGAACGAACACAATTATTAGTTATGACAATGTTGACAAAATTATCTTCGTTAATAGATGCTAATCTAGAAATTTAAAACAATGGGTCTGTTCGTTACGCTATTCTAAGTGATTTATTCAAAATTACAAAAAAATATTTTTTTTAGATTCTACTTTAATGATAGGGCGTGGCGATATATGCCAAGTCAACTCGACAAGATGCAGGAGCAGCTGAATCAGATCATGGGCCAGCTTGCTCCATTGGCCTCTTTAGCCGAAGAATTAAGTCTATTAAGTCCGACGTCAACAACCTCAAGGACTCACTGGAAATGGCTCATGGATTGATATCGAATTTCTCGAATAGTATTAAGGCCTTGGAAGATCGAGTATCCTCTGTGGAGAAAATTGCATCCGCAATGCCAACTATTTAGGCTGAGATTAATAGACTGAATCGTGAACTTGACGATAGGGATTAGTGGGGTAGAGCAATTATATATATATATATTTTTTATATAAAATTAGGCGGCAAACGAGCAGACGGATCGCCTGATGGTAAGCAATTACCGCCGCCCATGGACACAAGCAACACCATAAGAGTCACAAGTGCGTTGCCGCCCCTTGGGGTTGGAAAAATGAACAGGAGGAGGAATGGGCTGAAGGTGAAGGAATAGTGGATGGGCCTCCGGCGCTCTCACTCCCCGAACGAAACGCAACAGTTTGGGTACTGTTACTTTATGTCGATTTTCTGTGCGAGGGTAGTACTTCCCCGGTCGAGCCGGCCCATTCGTGCTGAAATCAGCGAGGCTCTACTACCTGTGATTGATGTTGAGATTCGTGGCATTCCTCAGAAGAAAAACGAGAATCTGTTTGAACTCGCCCTGAAGGTCGGCATTCTGACGTCTTCAACCAATGTAACTTTACCATGGTGTTAGCGGCGTTACACTAGGGTTTTTGTTTTATAACCAAATACAAGATCAAACGCGCTCACAAAACGGAATCTTCCAGCGCGAACCAAAAAACTAGGTTTTTTCGCTGACCGCGGAAAACGACAATGTACGAAAGTGAGTGAATGACAGTTCATAGTGTGACCATAGTCAAAATTTACAATAGACTAAACTAAACGTCACTAAATCGATATAATCGACTTGACCTATCACAAATAATATTTCTTCCTTTGAAATCGACCGCAGGATCCAGTTGGGTTGGGCAGCGTTTGGCAAGCTACGTCGAGTTTTCTCTGCGCCCCTACCGCAATGCCTGAAGACCAAAGTCTTCAACCAATGCGTCCTACCTGTTATGACGTACGGTGCCGAGACGTGGACACTCACAGTGGGACTAGTCCACAAACTAAAAGTCACGCAGCGAGCTATGGAACGAGCTATGCTTGGCGTCTCTTTGAAGGATAAAATTCGAAACGAAGTTATCCGACAAAGAACCAAAGTTACCGACATAGCTCACAGAATCAGTAGGCTCAAGTGGCAGTGGGCTGGCCATATCTGTAGAAGGACTGATGGCCGATGGAGCAAGCGTATCCTAGAGTGGCGACCACGTCTCGGCAAGTCTAAGGTAGGGCGGCCCCCGGCTAGGTGGACCGATGACCTGAAAAAGGTGGCTAGGACAGACTGGATGCGGAAGGCTGAGGACCGTGTACTGTGGCGCGTGTTGGGAGAGGCCTATGTCCAGCAGTGGACTGCGATAGGCTGATTGATTGACCCACACTTGTACCTAATACTGCTAAACTAATTATTATAGCATTTAACAATCCCTACATTAAGTAGGAATTAGTTGCATCAGCTCGTAGAAGTAAGCAGCTTACACTCAACAACATGGGCTTTTCATTATCTGGCAACTTCTACGTCAATGATCACTTGACTAAACGGAATAAGCAGTTACTAAGCAGAGCAAGATCACTGGCAAAGGAGCGGAACTTCCAATACATATGGGTGAAGCACTCAAAAATAATGGCACGAAAGTCAGATAGTTCGCCTTTATTTTTTATAAAACGCGAAGAAGATCTCGTAAAAATTGTATAACCAGAATTAATTTCATATTTACAATAACATTTATTTACTGTGCTTTAATCACCTATTACAACTAGTGTTGAGATTTTATCCGGATAAATGGATAAATACTCATAAATATCCATTTTTTCTCGAGTATTTTATCCAAAATAGCGGATAAATACAACTTCAGTTTTAGTTACCTTATTTACGTAAATTTTGTTATTTTAAGAACAAAAGAATAGAAATAAATGAAAATCTGAAACCACAGATTTGTACCGAGCTTTATTAATCACTTTTATAATAACAAAAAGCCTGTAATACACAATCATGAATATTTCAGCCACTGTCAAAGTTAAATAAAATTATTAATTTGTGCATAGCATAAATGCACACACATTTAGTTACTTGAATCATAGTAATAATAAGAAGATTGCATAAAATGTAAAAGATCATCTCCAAAAAAACTTATACAATCACGATCTTCTTCGTCAAATGATGTCAATATAATATGAAAATATATATCAGTGCGTTACTTACTCTAACAATAATAAAATCCCATAAAATCAATACTTCTCAAAAATACTAAGCCTCGCGACCGTAAAAAGTTGTGAGATTCATGTAATACCAAGTCGGTTAATTAAAAATCTTTAATGTTTTAAATAAATAGATTGACTCGGCCATCGCATGAAAACACTATATATCTCATAAGTAATACATATATAAATTAAATTGTTTAATGCGATAGCCAAGTCACTATATTTAATTAAATCATTAAAGATTTTTAATTAACTGACTTGGTATTACATGGATGTCACAACTTGTTACGGTCGCGAGACATTTCTTTTTGTAGATAGTCTTACTTTTGTCCTTGCCGGCACCTTCTTCTTCTTGAACACTAACAACGAATTTTCTTAATTAAAGTTCTAACTGCAAATGTAATTTAGTAATCCTTTATATTTATATGGGATTACAAAGTTATTTATGCAGTTAATGTATCTCGAAAACTGGACAGAAATTGAAAAATATTTTAATTTGTCCTTGATTTATATACTAATCACTAATCGTATTCTAAACTTGAAGCTTCTATGTCTGCTAGAAGTGCCTTAGACTTTGATGATCGGTTAGTGAGTGACAAAATTAAGAATTTGGACTCGTTATCATTCTTAAACTACTGGTTCAAATTGAATGAAATTTGAAATTTTCCATGTTTATACAATGCCTGCATGGCTACTAAAAATTAGGCTTCTTGGTTTATCCACAACGAATTTATAGGGGGTCGAAAATGGCCTGAATTGCTTCGAGAAAAGGATGGTACGGCCGCCGTGCCGCTTTTTTGCTCGACTTGATGTGGGCACAGCCGTGCCCCCAGATATTATAATAACAATAACTTCAATACACTTACGAATATTTTGTCAATTACTGTCAATATGAGAATTTGGTTTACTACTTATCGTAAATATTTTAAGAATCAATCACTATAATCATAAATATTTTCAGAAATAAACTACCATCACTATTAGACGCTTGTTCATCATTATTAGAAAAGCAATTTACAAACTGGAACTCATTTCTCGATTCTCTCAAATCCACGGATTCTTCATCAATATCTGTCTGTACAGGACATAGCGATCATAGATCATACATATATACTGGTAACGGACACCATGCGGTGCGGAGATACCGGGTGGAGGGCGAGATAAGCAAAACAAAAGAACGGGACAAAAGGACAGTGCCGGAGGCCCTATCCCCTATTCCTTCTTTCTCATCCCATCTCTTTTCCCAACCCAAGGGGCGGCAACGCACTTGTGACTCCTGTGGTGTTGCTTGTGTCCATGGGCGGCGGTAATTGCTTACCATCAGGCAATCCGTCTGCTCGTTTGCCGCCTATTACTATAAAAAATTGGAGCCTGTGATACGTTGCAGTGAAAAACACTTTGCTTCATCTTGATATCAGCACTTAACGTACCTACCTATTCTGACAACAAATAATACTAATACTAGTCATTAAATTTATAAAAATAACCAACTGATTCGCAATAAAATATAAATATCCATCATTTTGAGTAAATATCCGATAAAAACGGATAAAAACGAGTATTTATCCATTTCCGATAAATACTCGAGTTTTTATCTTCCGAGTATTTATCCGTCGCCCATCTCTAATTACAACCTATTACTCGACATAACAAACAGTTTGAGAACCACCAGCAATTTACCTGCCTTTTGTCTAATGATTTATGAATTTTATGATCGTCGTCATGTGTGCTCATCAAGTCCAGTCAACCGGTTTTCGCGCCTATGTACTCAACCTGATAAGGATTTCTTACACTTATTCTCGCATTTATGCATGCTTATTAAGGTCCTTATCGCGTGCAGTTTGAGTGATTTAAGTTCAAAATGCTTGTGCATAAGTGTCGATATCTAACATTCTCGGCCACGAACCATTATTTTATGTTTACCTTATATTTAAAAATAAAGTTATGTTACTTGTATGTAATTATAATGGAAAAGTTTCTTTTTGTGATTATACGAAATTGTTTTATATGTGTTTTATCGCTGTGGGCTATTATATTATTATGTATCACAGTGAGTATCTAATATATAAAATTCTCGTGTCACAGTTTTCGTTCCCATACTCCTCCGAAACGGCTTGACCGATTTTGATGAAATTTTTTGTGCTTATCCGGTATCTATGAGAATAGGCCAACATCTATTTTTCAAAAAAAAAATAAAAAAATTTTGCAAAACAACGTTTGCCGGGTCAGCTAGTTATCTATATATATCTAATTATTTGCGGCAATTGTACTATTACGATCTTGCTTTACTACAATACAAGGGTATTAATGTCAATGTTACGAGTACGTTATTCGTTATGCTGGGTGCGTTTATATTGAAAGCATTCATTTATTTATTTGATTTGCTTCGCCTACGTGTTTATACGGTGGAATTTAATGGCTACTTGTAATTTAAACGTATATTATCAGAATACTCGAGGACTGCGCACCAAGACGCACATTTTTAAACGCAAACTCATGCTTGCCTCCTATGATATAGTGTCGTTAACGGAAACCTGGTTACTGGAGGGTGTGTATGACGCTGAACTGTTTGATACAAGGTATAATGTCTTTAGACGGGATAGGAACTATGCGTCCACTGGGAAAAGGTACGATGGTGGGGTGCTCCTGGCTATTCGGCGTGATATAGCCGCGGTTGAACGTTCAGAATGGCGATCTACAGCGGAGGATATATGGATTACTATTACATTAAAAAAATTGGTTGCCTGTAAAGTCGGTATACGGGCGAAAGTTTTACGTGACAACGACTTTGAGTGGTAAAATAATTTTAATGTGAATATTCATTCGTATAGTAGGAAGAAGGATGAAAGACGCGTGCCTTTCACTTTTTATGTCTGTCTCTCTCGCTCTTAGGCGGGACGCGTGCCTCTCACTCGCTCTCATTGTGAGCGCATAACGTGAGCGGAGCGTAACGCAGTTTCTTGAAGTGTCACCCGGCAAACCAATTTATAAGACGTTGTCACGTCAAAAACAATAACACTGCTAGTTACTCTAATCAATTTTATATATGTACAATATACCTGTGTAAAGAAAAATTAGGTCACTCTTTTAATACTCAACTGCAGAATTTTACATCTAACCTTTTGTGCATTGTTAATTCTTGCCCAAATGATTTATTTTTGATAATGGGCGATTTCAACTTAAGCAACGTAAGTTGGAGAGTTGAAGACAACTCTTTGCAACCTAGCGAAGTCACTGGAGAATCAGAAGTGACCTTTTTTGATACTTTAGCAGAGTGTGGGCAAGTCCAATATAATTTTAGTAAAAACATTAACGGCAGGATTTTAGACTATATATTATTACTATTATACTATTACTAGCGGATCATTACATGATCAATGGAAGATAATCATCATAAATCGTTGGATGTTATCTTAAATTTTACTCAAGAATGTCTGTTGAAAAATAGTCCAAGATTAAAATATTTTTATAACAAAGCAAATTATGATGAAGTTAAATTATCTTTAAATAGTATCAATTGGAAAACATGCCTAAATAATAGCACTATGGAGGAAGCTGTCGATACGTTTTATAAATATTTATAGGATGTAATAAACCACCATGTTCCACATAAATTGGTTACTCCCAGCTCTTTTCCGCCTTGGTATTGCGCTCCATTGAAAAAAATACTCAAAGAAAAAACAAGTATTTAAAAAAATATAAAACATATGGCAATCTCAGTGATTACAATACCTTTAATCTTCTCCGTACAAGTGCCAAAAAAATGGAGCAAGAATGTTATTCTAAATACCTAAAACATTCAGAGGATTCCATTATTAACAACCCCAGATCGTTTCGGTCTATTATATATATATATATTAAATATATATATTAAATATATATATTAAATCTAATAAAACCGGATCGTCTGCATTCTCCTCTATCATATCTTACGATGGGCAGTCAGCTGAGACGGGTGATGAAATATGTAACCTTTTTGATGCCCATTTCTTCTCTGATTTCCTTCCACCATCGCATTCTTGTCCAATTCTCGTAATTATATGCTGATAATGCGCCGAATAGTATATTTGATATAGAAGTCAATGCTGATTTTCTTTTAAAACAACTGAAGTCCCTTGACGTAACGAAAGGCGCCGGTCCGGATAAAATATTACCTTCATTCATCGTTAATTGCGCGACAAGCTTATTAGATCCACTCGTAATACTTTAAAAAAGAACAATATCGGAAGGCCATATACCTAACATCTGGAAAAAGGCATTTATCACACCTATACATAAAAATGGCGCCAAAAACGATGCTAAAAACTACAGGCCCATATCAAAATTATGTGTCTTTGCCAAGGTCTTGGAAAAAAATGTCTATACGCAAGTTTACCAGACGGTTTCTGCAACTCTTATACCGGAACAACATGGCTTTTTACAGAATCGTTCCACATTGACTAACCTACTCGTATTTACTGATTATACTACTTCACATATGGATGCTGGTGGTCAGGTGGACGCAATTTTTACGGATATATTATTACAAAAGCTTATCCTGGCGGGGATCCATGGTAACCTTTACCGGTGGTTCGTTTCGTATATTGAGAACAGATCTCAGGCTGTAGCACTAAATGGCTTCTGTTCTACCTGGTGGAACGTCCCTTCTGGTATTCCTCAAGGTTCGTTGCTTGGATCTCTTCTGTTTAATATATTCATTAATGATATTGGCACACATATCAAACACTCAAAATGTTAACTTTATGCTGACGACATGAATTTTTCAAACATATTACTTGTTTTAATGACTGTCAACTTCTTCAAAGTGATTTAAATAGATTTGAACAATACTGTCATCTAAACCACTTAGAATTAAACGTAAAAAAATGCCAATTCATCACATTTACTCGCAAAACAAAACCAATTCATTTTCAATATTATATAAAAGGACAGATGTTGCAAAAAGTGGATTCCATTCGAGACCTCGGTGTTATTCACGACTCCAAATTAACATACGAGAAACACATAGATCACATAGCGAAAAAAGCCAACAAAGCATTAGGTTTTGTGATTAGATCATGTACTCAATTTACCAACTTGAAAGTTATCTTAATTCTTTACTGCGCTTTGGCTCGCAGTATACTCGAGTATTGTTCGCAAGTCTGGAATCCGTGTTAATGTATTTACATGAATCGACTAGAATCTATACAAAAAAGATTCCTAAGACACTTACAATTTAAGTCTTATACCTTTGATTCTTCTTACGAGGCAAGATGCTAAAGACATCACATTTTGCCTCTGTTTGAAAGACGCAAATAATCAGATATCACGTGTCTTGCTAAAATCTCACAAAGCATTATTGACTCACCGTATCTATTATCTAAAATCAACATTAAAGTCCCAAACAGGTTAAAGAGACATCAAACATATCTGAACACTCCTCATTGTTATCAGTTTATCGATCGAACGCATTTTTCGTGCGAGCTGCAAGGGAATTTAATAAATTTCCAATATTTCCTGAACTAGACTTGTTCAACTCAAAGCCACTTGTTATTAATAAGACCTTAACAAAGTCATGGTTTGGCTCTCAGACTGTTTAGTTTATTGAACGCATTAAATATTGTACTGGTGCTTTATTTTTGTATTTTGTTATTTTCTTACATAATAAGCTTTTAGACTTATACTTGTGGAAACATGTAAATGGTGCATAGATTTTTACATTAGTTCTTTTTTGAGATGTAATACACTGTATGTTTTCAAATAGCTAGTTTTAAAAATATAGCTTATTAGGTCGCTACCACATTGTCGAAATGAAATCGATATCTGATGCATCGGCAACTAGCGATGTAGACATCTGTTGAGAGCTCGACGTTTTTAATGGGTTGCTCTGCAGACATTCGGTGATTAAATCGTTTCTATTTTGATGTTTAATTCATTATTTTATTTATTTTATAATAACTTAAATATTTCAAGCAACTCATGTATGTCTTAAAATTAAAATAAGTATAAAGAAAAAGTAACTAGTTCTTAAAATACTATACAAAGAAATATATACAGAACATATAAATAAATATATACAGAAAGAAAAGAAAATAATTTAGAGGGCGTCATGAAATTCATCCACATCGCCGTCAACTGGAAGCGTGCCCAGAACGCTGGCAGCATTGCCACGTTGTATGGCGATACTTAACTTCTGGGCCAAATACAACCCAGCCTTCTGGTCACGCGAGGCGTCAACCAGTCTCTTTGCGAGGTCTCTAAAAAGAGATCTCGCACTTGGACCCCATGGCCTCAACGTTTCGACCCCAAACGGCTCAAACACGTGAGCCCCTACTAGGTTTGCGTATTTGCGCTGTTTGAGGGTCTCCGCTGTAGCAGCAGCAGCGCTTGCACAACCCGCTGTGCTAGGAAGATGTGATGGCGCGAGGGTATCGACGCACGTTGCGTTCTCATACCAAAGGCCTACCCAACTTCCATGGCAGTAAAGACATACCGTCTGGTCTTTTGCCGTCGTCGCGTACCAGGCCCTGAGGTTCAAGGTGGGCTGGAATGCCAGAACAAGCTATTGCCTACTTGGCTTAACTTCAGCCTAATTAGCTTTATGAAATTAGGCGATCAAAGCAGACTTGAAGAAGTTAGACGTAGTCGCTAAAATGCCGCTATTCGTTGTGAAGTGCAGCGTTTACATGCTTCCAAATGTTGTATCCATTCTTGTGGTGCTGATACATTTGGACGTTCATCACAAAATCGAAAACCAAAGGATTGTGTTCTAGCAAGCATTCTTATGAACGTTCTGCCGAGGATTCTACCGAATTCACAGAAAATTAGCTTCGACGTTTTTACTGATTGTTATCAGTAAAAACGTTAGAACGCTGTAGCGTTCGCTAGATAGATCGTCAAAATGCTTGTAGCAATGTTTGACCCCGTTAGTTGTTCAGTTCGTCAAAACTAAAAACGGCGAATGCTTGCTGTTATGTTACAAGTGAAAGCTCAAGTGTAGCAAGTACCATAAGGCAAACTCCAACTAAAGTCATTGTACAACAGAAAATTCTTTGTTATGAAGATAAAAAAAGTTAAATTAATTATCTTCTAACATGTAAACAATATGAATAATGACATATAAACAAACCCAGTGTTTCCTTATTTACTTCCTCATATATGTTCCCTTGGTTTTACCTCTGTAAACATAATTTAGGAGGGGTTTATTACAACGAGCTTTTTTAAATGTGAAATCACTGGCTTAGAGGGCTAATTAATGAGCGTGTGCCCTTTCTGTAAAGTGGTAAGATTTTTGTTACATAAATAATGGGTTAGCTACAGTAACGTTAACCATAGAGTGGCTGAAAGATGAATATTTTTTGTGAGGGGTGGTGCGGTTTGTTGGGCTCTCGCAAAAGAACAATGAATTAAAATGGTATTCAGCTACATTCTTAGGCCTATATTGAGCTTCCTACGCTGATTCCATGCTTAAAATGGTCGAACATTTTTGTAGCAACAAATGATTCGCTCAATTTTCCAAAATATTTAGAATTTTTTAAGACTATTCTTTTCATAATGTTTCAGGAATATGCCATGACGAACTGATAATTTCCATACAACAGTTATGAAAATTGCTAAGACATAGTTTATTTTTGGGATTGCCATCATCACCTTTCAAACAACTAATATTTAATGATTTTTTAACGCAATTGAACAAAATAAAAAATTTACATGCGAAATGTATGACCTGCATATTAATTCGAAACAGATACCAGTTTTACTAACATTGTTTTAATGTAATATGCCTCTCGTAGAATAAATACAGATCATTTCAGATACTCCCTAACAAGGAAGGTATTCAAGTTTAATCACATTTCGCTCCAATTTTCAGGTCACTAGTCCCCACTTTAAATGGCAATTATCGACACTGTAGCCGATAAGAGGCGATCTTTTCTCAAGGTTCTATATTATTTGGACAATTAACAGAGCGTAATGAAACCGCCCTACGTAAGAAATGGCGGTTGAAAATTTCCAATTGTCCGTGCAATATCGAATTAAAATTTTCCGCCGGCAGTTTGGCATAAGGATTTCTGATGTCACTGCTATTACTTTGCGAGGTTATGTGAAGTGAACTATGTGGATGATAGGATCATTTACTATACCTTTGTATCTATAATTTTAATGCAGTTTAATTTTGAAAATATTATCAACATTTTTAACATGCAAGTTACTGTCAACTTATCAGAAAATAAAAAAAATCGATTCAAAATTCGATGCTCACATGATTTTATTTCCCATGAATCTTAATATAAAAAATCCTTGCGTTACTGACTGACTGACAGACAAGCTACAGGCGAAACTACTCAGCGCAAGAAGCTGAAATTTAGCATGTAAGTTCCTTGGGGGCCTTAGGGGTGCATTAAGACTGGATTTCCCGAAATTCCCACGGGATCGGGCAAAACGGGAAATTCGAAAATATGTGCGTGCGAAGCCGCTAGCGTCGACTAGTATGGAATATGTTAAGTGCAGTTTATAATTTATTATTACTTTATTTGGAATATTGTAGTATCTAAGTGGAAAGTTCTCCTTTATCTCATCTTAATTGGCAAAATCGTAATAGCATATTAGGAGAATATTAGATATTATAGCGAACTAATAAATCTCTATCCTATCAAATAATGAAACCTCAATCTTATCTAATATTCAATGTCTGCTTTAATTCAATTTAATCTCAATCTAGTCGAATAAATAATATTAGTAACTAAATTTTGCTGTGACCGTAATAGGATAATTTTATTCATGCCCAGATTTAACAAAAATTATATTAGAAGGAATTTACTCTGTTCGTTACTTATAAGCTTCTACAAATTCATAGGTTCTTGCTGTCACAACCAGGTACACGAAAATCTAAAGTAGAAGGCCTTTCTGTCATCTAATATGCTAACTAGTTTAATAGGAAACCTAAGTAATCTGAGTCTAGGAGTAGATTTTGGAATTGCCTTCGAGCGCCGATGACATGGGTTATTATGTAACCAGAGCGTATACGCTTCGTTTGAGTTAGGAATAAATTGGGGTTGTGACATCTTGATAATGGCAGTGTTATCTATATGGCCATTTTCGAAATGTCATTTTAGGATTCATGTTACTGGAATCTGTCTGTACTATTATAATGGGTTTGTGTCCAACGAATTGAAAATCAGTTCCTTATTTTGAAGTCAGTATGAATGAGATTAAAATTCTTACCTTATTTAGCTTGAATACCTTTCTGGCCAAATTCTGATGAAATTTTATGATGACATGTTGGTTAATCGAGATCCATTTACATAAAGAATAGGAGTTAAAGAGAAATATTCATCATCAAGTATTGCCAGATTTCGGTCTATGGACAATGACGTAATACTGTATCAATATTTCTAAACTTATAAAATTTCGCTTTGAGTGTTGATAGATCATAATTACATTACATTAATGGTTCTGACTGAGATAACTATCAGGAAGCCCAAGCTCATGAAGTTTTTTTATGATGACCCACGAAGGAAGGATTTTTAAAATAATTCTAATTGTAAAATATTTCTACACCGGATACGGTAGTATATGTGAAACACAGTATAATATTTGTAATATCTGGTAAACCATGTACTAAGAAATAAACTATATTCCATTCTCTTCTATTCTAAATATGCCACTCCTAATGGAGAAAATGGAGGTTAAAAGCTTAGGACAGGCATAGCTGCCCTTAACTGCTTGTTACATTATTTTTGTTTTTGTGATATTTGTAATGGAACGTATGTAAGTCACGATGATATGTACTCTGAAGTACTCAGAAATCCATCCATTCGTGAAACATCTCAGAATCGTTTGAAGAACCTAACCACATTCCACGGTCATTGACTTCTCAACACAAACATAACTACATAAGTTTACGTTAGAAGACTCACGAGGCTACTTACCAAGAAACACGTGTTGAACAACTTATACGAAACTTATAGTAATTAGTAACTAACGCCTCACAAATGAACGTGATCTTCTGCATATCCTTGCGTTACAGACTGACTCACAGACAAACTACGTCCGAAACTATTAGGTGCAGGAAACTGAAATTTGGCATTTAAGTTCCCGTTATTTCCCGAAATTCCCACGAGATTGGTAAGAAAAGATTATATAAAAATAATGTGCGGGCTTAGCCGCGGGCATCCTCTAATTTGTAGATAAAGAATAAGAACTTGCCTCGAATTTTACTCAAACAACGTTGTAGTGTAAATAGGAAAAATCATGGCTTCGTGGAAACGAAACTTATTCCTTATTTCAGACACCTTTTGTCGCAGTTTCGGTGAAACGGTATTTGTATAAAGAGAAGTTGAGTCTTGAGTCTGCAAAGGTGTTACTATGAAGGACACTAATTACTTCACTCAGGGATATTTAAATACCTTAGTGTAATTTTATAAATCTAGCCCAGATTGAGGACTGCTTTATTGTAACAGGCCGGATTTAAGAGGATACAAGACACTAGCAGTACCGATTAAATTTAAACATTCGCACTCCTTTTAATATATAACTAGAGGCCCCGTGCTGCTTCACAGCATATTTTAATATTATAAAAAAGCTCTTACATATATGTATGATTATTACATTATAGCCTTATCTAATAAATAAAAAGATGATATTCTTACCAAAAATATAATAGGTATATCACAAAACTTATTTTCTCACAACATTGGCTTTGCGTTGCACCTTAGGTATCGTGAAATTTCCACCTTGGCATTACTGAATGGTTTGCCGCGCAATAGGAATATATATAATATGTATAACTGAACATTGACGAAAGAAAGTTTTTCAATATGACTGTGCTGCCCTACCATTCTTTCCATTAGCAAGATATGAACATAGCAAGTTATGAACAATTTTGCCAGTACCAGTGAACTCTGAATTAACACTCGGGATATAGCTCACTTACATTCTGAAATTCAGCATGCCCTGTGTACTGTCCATTGGCACCCATCACACATTTGTAATCTGTTGCATTTATAATGGTCTGGCCATATGCTTCGTCCCCAACAGTGAAGTTACTATATACATCTCACTTATTAACAATGTTATCAACAGTGGCCAAACGAATTTCATAATGTTTATTCTCACTTCTATATACCTAAACAATAAGAAATTGCGTGGAATAAGCAATTACCGTCACCAGAAATGGAAATCACTTAAAAATTGTTGATGGTAGAATGAATCAAATCTGAACCCGTTTCCACCCGTATTTTTTTAGCAGTAGGAGGACCATCCGGTACCACATCTCCAACAGGGTCGTCATTGACCAAGATTCTTTGTTCAAACTTTCTCTGAGCATTTTCAATTTCCTTCCAAGAACCATCATTACACCTAATTGAAAACACAACTACTCACAAAAAATACGTTATTAAATCAGAAACTTAAGTAACTAACTTACGCTCACGTCAATATTTTATTATCAAAATTAAAAATATAGATAAAAACTCTTAGATAGACCCAGATAAATAAAAGAGTGGACTGTATGATAAAAAGGTAGTATAATCCAGGTTCTACAATAGGTTTGTAAAATAATATAACAACGTGTGATCGCTATGGTGTCGTCGTCGTAATGGCAGCGCGCGAGTCGTTGAGCCCGTCGTTGTGCCTCGCGCCGATGTGTGTGTCATGTTGTTAGAAGTGTTAACGCTGTGTGCGTTTACATATTCCCGGGCCACCATGGAAAGGCCAGCCCGGCTGCAGAATCATGAGGCGGCTGGTTGAGGAATGCTTTGCGTTCAATCCGATGGTCCATCTATCAATGGGAATATTTTATGAAAAGCCCTTCTAATTGTTCCGGCTATTGTTTTTATATCCGCCACTCGAGCTTCTCCATCAGGTCCAGGATACAGCTTTACTATACGTCCCAGCGGCCACTGTGTCACTGGTTGCGCCTCGTCCTTCACGATGACCAGCGAGCCCTCTGTGAGTGCGCCGTGTGAACGCTGCCAGCGCGTCCTTTGGTGCAACTGGGAAATATATTCATTATTAAGGCGTCTCCAAAAATGCTGGCGCAGAAGTTCGACTCGTTGATGACGCGGCAGCCGTGCCGGGTCGTAGTTGGACATCTGTGGACGAGGTAACCCAGTTAGAGTACGACCAACAAAAAAATGAAAAGGAGTGAGAGCTGAAAGATCAGATGGGTCGGATGAAAGTGGTGTGAGAGGCCTTGAGTTAAGAATGCCTTCTATTTGGACTAGTAATGTATACATTTCCTCATATGTAAGATGTGCCATGCCTAGCACTCTTTTCAGATGATGTTTCACTGACTTAACAGTGCTCTCCCATAGACCCCCAAAGTGGGGTGAATATGGGGGAATGAAATGGAAGTTTACACCTTGCTCTGCAGCGCAACTGTAAATTGACTCACTGTGATTCTTGAGAAAGTTGGTGATCACACGTGCAGCACCCACCAGATTTTTCCCGTTGTCTGAGTAAATATTATTAGGTTTACCTCTCTTCACTCTGTTTTCAGATCTGTAACCAACTCCAAATGCACAGCTTTGACTACAAAATAAACGAAAATACAAATGTAATATTTGATAAGCACACTTCCACGCCCCTTACGGTTGTTGATCATAATCGGCCCGGCGTAGTCGACACCTACGTCACTGAATACAAAGTTTGCGTGCAGTCTCTGCTCTGGTAACTGCCCCATGATAGGTTTAAGACATTTTCCTTTAAACCGTTTGCATGTTACACATGATTGTGTTGTTTTTCTAGCGAGGTTGCGACCAGCAATCGGCCAGAAAACTTGGCGTATGTGAAACAACAACAGTTGTGGGCCAGCGTGTAGACGTGTAATGTGATATGTTGAGAATATGATTTTAGTAATGTGGTGATTTGGATGTAAAAGGATAGGAAATTTTCTATCGTAATTGTATGGCGATTGTGCTAACCTTCCGCCCACACGAATGAGTTGATTATCTCCTAGAAAGGGATTGAGTGAATTAAATTTATGTGAAGCAGATAACTGTTTGTTATGTAGTAATAGTTGATACTCCTCAGAAAAGCAATCTAATTGTACTATCTTTGCTAACTGATACCTAGCTAAATTGAGTTCGATAGTTGATAACGGCACGGGGTTACGTATACATACCATATGTTGTTGTTTGTTTGTACTTAAATTATTTTTTGAAAGTTTATGTTTGCAATGATGTATGAACCGAAGTACGTAAGCTACGATGCGTGTAAGTTTGTTAAAATTGGAATACTTATAAACAAATGAATTATTATTGAGTTTATCTGTGTGTGTGAGATGTGTTTGGGACCGGACTTCTGGAAGGTCAGATACGCTGAGATGCCCTGGTTGTTCAGGCCAACTGTGACTATCATTATTCCTTAAAAAGTCAGGTCCTGAAAACCATAAAGGTGTCTGAAGTAATTGTTTTGCATTGGTACACTTTGTAATTATGTCTGCTGGATTTTGTTTAGTTGGTACATAGTACCATGACTGTGGGTCAGTATGTTTGAGAATGTCTGTGACTTTATGTTTGACGAATGTTTGTAGTTTGTGTATAGGTGAATTTATCCAAGACAAAACAATTATTGAATCACTCCAATAATAACACCTACAGTTGTTTTTATTGCGAAGTGAATTTGAAACTTTTTTACTTAAATTAACACCGGTATATGCGGCACATAATTCAAGTCGCGGTACGGTAAGTGTTTTTAAAGGAGCCACCCGTCCCTTGGCAACTAACAATTGAACGCTGATATTACTATCTGATGTGTAGGTACGTATGTATACGCACGCACCGTACGCCTGTTGTGAAGCGTCGCAAAAAATGTGTAGTTCAATGTTATTACGCGGTGAGTCATAGAATGCACGCCGAGGAATAGATAACTGGTTTATTAAACATAACGATTCTACAAACTTCTTCCACTGTTGTTGTATTGAAACCGGTATTTCACTGTCCCAACTGATATTATTTATCCACATCTGTTGCATAAGTTGTTTAGCCTCGAGTATGCATGGACTAATGAGCCCTAATGGGTCGAAAATATGACCTATAGTCGATAAAATTGTACGTTTTGTGATTGTTTTTTGTGATAAAAATTCTGAATGTACTGTGTATGATATTGAATCTTTATGAACGTTCCAAAAAATGCCTAGTGTTTTTGATGGATTGTTAGAACTAAGTTTGACTGTTTTTATGTCTGAATAATTGAAACCTAGTTTTTCTAAAACATCGGGACGGTTAGATAGCCATTTTCTAAGTGGAAATTGATACTTTTTTAATTCTGTATAAACTCCTTTGGCAATTTCCAATAGTATCGACTCGTGATCTGTCCCGGTCAAAAGGTCATCACAGTAAAAATCATGCAAGATGATCTCAGAGACCAGTTTGTGATCATAGCTGTCTACATGATTTTGTGCGTTTTGACAATCTAGGCCTATTTGTTTTATACAACGTGTTGCTAGGAACGGCGCTGATGCCGTGCCGTACGTGACAGTGTTGAGCATGTATGTTTGCAATGGTTCCGTAGGATTGCATCGCCATAGGATTTTTTGCAGTGGTCGCTGATGTTCCACCACTAATATTTAGCGAAAAAATTGTTCTATGTCAGCTGATAGTATGTACTTATGTTGACGAAAGCGTATAAGTATAGAAATAAGATCGTCTTGGACGACAGGTCCTACTAACTGTATGTCGTTGAGGGATAGTTTTGTGGATGTTTTTGCGGAACCATCGAACACTGGTCTGAATTTTGTGGTGGTGCTTGACTCACGTATAATACCGTGATGTGGTAGGTAGTACACGGGTGAGTGCTGTATGTTTATGTGTGTGCTTTTTGCGCTTGATTCAATGTTTGATTTTTTTTGTTGTGAATGAATGAATTTATCTTTATGTGAATGTTTATTTAAAGTCATGTGACCTAGTTGTATGTACTCTTTTATGAATTTTGAGTACTCTTGTTTGTATGTGTGATCTGAATTCATGCGGTTTTCTATGGAATAAAACCGCTTTTTTGCTTGGTAATATGAATCACCTAAGCATTCAGGTGATTTTTTAAATGGAATAGTGACAACAAATCTGCCATCAGTTTGTCTTGTGGTTGTTTGAGTAAAAATGATCTCGCACGCATCTGAATCGCATGGATCGTTGATTTGTGAACTAGATAAGCTATCAAGCTCCCAAAAGCGTGATAACTGATCAGCACTGTTGTTATTGAAAAAACAACTGTTTGTGTGTTTGTTGGTGTCTGTTGTGCACCCTGAAATTAGCCATCCTAATTCAGTTTCATGTAGTGTAGGCTGTTGTTTACCTAACTGAATGTGACCACTGCCAATTATATGCCAGAATATGTCCGCACCTAGCAATATATCTATTGGGGCGGATTCGTAGAACTACGGCTAGTTTTAAATGTTTCGGTACATTTAAACTTTCTGTATTGATGCGCATGCGGTAGGTAATGAATGTGCTATTGTATCAAGTACCAAACATGACAAATTTGCTGTGAATGAACTATGTAATGATTTTATTAGAACATTTGTGCGATGAAAGATGTTTGTACGTTGTTGATTTATGCCTGAAACTGTGCCTCGAATTGGTTCGAGTGTGAGATTGAGCTTTTTACTCAATTTCTCTGTGATGTAACAGGAGGTACTTCCATTGTCTAGCAATACTCTCGCCAAGTGTGGTTTTCCATCACTGGCGATGACATGCACTACGGCAGTGGCAAGTAAAACTAATGTGTGTTGTGAACTACTGTTACTAGCGAGTGTGGTGTATGCAGGGTCCTTGGGCGGTTCCTTATGTTTATGTAGCATTGTGTTATGTTTCTGTTGACAATATTTACATGCTCCGCCACGACAAGTTTTTGTTTCGTGACCGCTATGCAAGCAGTTAGCACAGAAGTTAGAGAACTTAGAAACCTTCTCTATTCTCTTTTCCACTGTCATTTGTTTAAACTGTGGACAAGCGAATAGATAATGGTGACCTTTACATAAGGGACAAGGAATGCGCGTTTGTTTTTCTTTGTTGTGTGATTTGGATGAACTTGGTTTTGATTCCGATTTATTTATGATTTTAGTGTCTTCAAGATTTTGTAAAAGAACTGAACAATCACTAAGACATGTTTTTAAATCTTCAAATTTAGGCATTACTGATCTATTATTTTTGTTTGTTTCTTTCCAATGTCTGAGTGTAGTGAAATCTTATTTTGAGGTAATAAGATACATAGATTAACATTGTGTCTACAGAAGGTTCACCTAAATTATTAAGTGCTCTGATATTTTTGTTTACTGTATCTAGTAATTGTCTGAGTGATGTTGCCGATTCTTTTTCAATGTTTTGTATGCTGAATAATGCGTGAAGGTGATTGTATATAAGTTGTTGTGTGTTATTGTACCTGTCTGTGATGAGTTCCCAAGCTACCCGGTAATTGTCCAAGGACATTTCTAATGATCTGATAATTTCTGAAGCTTCAACTTGCAAAGATGCACGCAAATAGTGGAACTTTGGAATGTTATCAATTGAATTGTTCTTGTGTATGAGTGATTCAAAAGTGTATCTGTATTCGAGCCAATTCTGATATTCACCTGAGAAGTGTGGAAGGTCAATGGTGGGTAATTTAATAAAAGCTTTAGCTGTCAATTCACCTGCATTTGGATATGGTACAGACCCGCTGACGCATGCAGATTCATTGTCTCGCAGGAGCTGAATGCCGAGCGCAAGTTGATACTGGTAGTCTGTTTCAAATTGCTCCCGTTCCTTCAACTGCTCATCTGAAACCCCAAGAATGTCGTCGATGAGGGTCTGATTTTTGTCAAACTCAATTGCTACGGACTTGAAGGACTCTAAGCGATTATTTAATTGTATGATATCTAAACTAGACAAAGGTTTTTTGAGTTTTAATAATGATACAATAATTTTTTTGAAAACCGTGACCTTTCCTTTATGACCAGCTCTTCTTTTTTTGTATGTATTGAGTTGAAGAGACTCATTGTCATCGGATTTATTTGATGTTTGCGCTGGTTTAGAATCAGTCATAATTTAATTTTAATGAAAATAATGTAGGTTAGTACCTAAGCACTTAATTGAAACGATACTTAAATTAGATAGCAAACGTGGTAGGCACAGTGTGATGATCACGCAACTTTACCAAGTACCCTCGGTGTAAAGCCAACTTAGAAGGCCGAGAACAAAAAGATAAAAGCTGTTTAGGAAAGAACAATGTATAAGAAAGCGATAAAACAATGAAAATAAATGGTTGGTGATTGGAATGAATTGAAATTCTAAAAAGATTGGCAAGAATTTTATTTTGAAAAAAAATGTAGGTAGGTGGTGAGCAAAAATCTGATGCAATAATTGCTTGCAGAACGAATCGATGAATTTATGCTTGAAAATGGGAATGGATTGCAATTTAAGCAAGTTTACTGAGAAAAATTCTAAAGACACTGAATGTAAACTTTAAAAATGGAATGAATTGGTCGAACTCACGAACCGCTGCTACCAAACCCTTTTTCGTCCTTAGCGACTGATGTGGCCGACGCTGCTGGTGTTGTTGCTTCCAGATGCTGGTAGGCTGCACTCGCTGTTGCGATTTGTTGGCTGCTGTTAGACCACCAGCTGAACTCCGGACGCGCTGTGTTAGGCGTGGCTTGCGATAGCGACGCGATATACTAATTTTTACTTCGCCTATTAGACGGACGCGAAGGACCATAGATAGGCCCAGATAAATAAAAAAGTGGACTGTATGATAAAAAGGTAGTATAATCCAGGTTCTACAATAGGTTTGTAAAATAATATAACAACGTGTGATCGCTATGGTGTCGTCGTCGTAATGGCGGCGCGCGAGTCGTTGAGCCCGTCGTTGTGCCTCGCGCCGATGTGTGTGTCATGTTGTTAGAAGTGTTAACGCTGTGTGCGTTTACAACTCTTTTTTATAAGAAAGAAAATAGGTTTTATTTCTGTTATCCAGCTAAATATTTCTGTGAGAAGCACGATTTATTTTGTTTTGTGTGTGGGTGTGATTAATCCATCATAATTTAGAAATGTAATAATGAAGTTTATAGTTTTGGTCGAAATTGTACTTTTGGTAGGAATGGTAGCTTTGGTAGCAATCGTAAGTAACATTGCTACCAAAACTACTATTCCTACCGAAAATACTATTCCTATCAAAACTACTATTTGTACCGAAACTACTATTCGTACTAACACTATCATATCTACCTTTTTTTAAACTACCATTTCTATCAAAACCGCCGGTGCTGTCAAAAGTACCCACCTTTTCTACAATTTCTACCATAACTACCACTTGTAATAATAGAATTATATGACAATAGTACTATGAACCACTGTAATATGTTCCACATAAAAAAAAATAAGATGCCTGAAGAAAGTCCTTAATTTAAAAACACAAAAATTTTCCTAACATAAAACGTAAGGAAAATTCCTCAACATCAGAGATCAGTTCACCTAACATTAAGGGTTAACTGGTAACATTCGGGGAATATTACCTGCCATCAGCGATAATTCACTATAGTGATAATTTGACCAACATCGGGTATAATTTTACACACCACCACACTCACACCCGTATGAAAGTAAGGCAAGGTCACCGGAGGCATAACATTTTTTCCTGGCAGTAACCATAAACATATTCTTGAATTAAGAACCGTCCATGTAGAGAGAAAGCAATGGAATCTTAAGAAATTTATAGGAAAATATTGAAAAATAAGTTCAATGTCCACACCTATCTTCCATTAAACTTACCCAATTTAAATGAGCATACCATCAAATGAAAGAACTCTTTTCAGCGCGTGTTTTAGGCCTATAACGAAACGCCTACCTCAATGAGAACCAGATATATAGAAACAGAAAGTCATTGACAACGGCTACGAAAACGTAAAAAATGTATGGGAGAAAATTGTTTTTGCATATAACTTGATGAACGTGCAAGTTAGGTAATTTTTCATGCTTGATGACAAATCTATGCAGCGAGAGCTTTCATTTAAAAAAGAAATCATGCGAATCGGTTGCGTAGAACGGGCTGGCCGACTCGTATTATAAAACACAAATTCTTTTAATATATAGATTATTATAAAGACTTTAAGTTCCTAGAGCATGCCTCCATAGATGGGAGCATGCTCTAGAAACAACACAACAACACTCAGTAGCCTATTGGACTGTAATCACTATCCTTTTGGGTTGCAAAGATCAGACGGCAGTCGCTCCGTGGAAAAGCTGATATTCAGTCATATCTGGCTAGACTAGTAAGCAGACACCGGACTCTAAGTCTTGAAAGCACCAGGATAATGCTAGGACGATGATGATCAAAATATAAGGTTAGTCTACAATTTATCAATTACATCCTCTAAGTCAATAATCTTTTTCTTGGTAGAGTGTCACAATATTTTTACATACTACGAAATGTGGCAAAGCGGTACAAGATTAAACGTTTCAAACGACGTATACCAAGCGCTATCCATCGTGGTCACATCAGAACACAGGCAGAGGACGCTTCGTTATTGTGAATCACACGCTTGTAGGAGAAACATGTTTATTACGTAGAGCACCCGTGGTGCGGAAAACCGGTACTGAGGTTGAAACTAACTACATAGCTCTCTAATCGATAATGGTCACGTGGCCTCGCAAGAAATATCACGAGCCAGGCTTGCAATGTTGTAACTAATTTCAAATGAGATTTACGTACAAACGGGGTATTTCCATTCCTTCCCCATCCCTCTCTTCTGGACACTCCACTACCGATTTAAGACAGCCTCAATATCCTGGGTATGGACATACGCAGAAATCTCAACCAGAAGAACTACATCGAGGGTGTCATCAAATCCGCATCTCGGAAACTCGGAGTCCTGAACAAGGTGAGGAGGTTTTTCATACCGCAGCAGTTGTGTCTGTTATACAAGACTCAGGTTCGCTCCTGCGTGAAATACTGCTCTCACCTTTGGAATGGCTCCGCTCAGTACTTATTGGACGCCCTCGATAGGTTGCAGCGGCGTGCTGTCCGTATCATCGTGGATCCAGAGGCCACTAAGACTCTTGAGTCACTGCAATTACGCAGAGACGTGGCCTCAATGGCTGTCTTCTACCGCATCTATCACGGTGAGTGCTCCGAAGAGCTCTTTCAACTAATCCCACCCTATCCTTTCCTATCCCGAACGACACGTGCTGGGTTGAGGTGCCACTCTTACACGGTAGAACAGATACCGTCACGCACCAAACGGTTCGGTGCCTCTTATCTCTGCCGTACCATTAAGATGTGGAACTCTTTACCAGTCCACGTGTTTCCCTCCACTTATGATCCCGGGTCCTTTAAGCGGGGCGTGAAAAAGCTTTACTCAAGGCCATCAAGGTGAGGGCCATCATGCCATAATGCCATGCTGGCTGCTGGGATGATGGCCATCACTATGGGACTTCACTGACTGCTTAACATCAGACAGCATGGAGTCAATTTGTTCGGCAGAAAAAAAAAGATATACTCACGCCTTTATCCCGTCGAGGTAGGCAGCGAAAAGAAAACGCCACTTGCTTCTATCCTTACAAACCTCACGCGCTTTCTCTATGAGATTTATAATTTTACAGAATAATGTTGATTTTTCTTTTTCGTTCTTTACAGGTAGTACATTGCTGATTTCAGCATGAATGGACGGGCTCGACCGGGGAAGTACTACTCTCTCGCAGAAAATCGACGTAAAGTAACAGTACCTAAACTAATGCGTTTCTTCGGTGAGTGAGAGTGCCGGAGGCCCCATCCCCTATTCCACCTTACTCATCCCATTCCCCCTCCTATCCCTTTTCCCACCGCAAGGGGCGGCAACACACTTGCAACTCCCGCGGTGTTGCTTGTGTCCAAGAACCGTGGTAATTGCTGACCATCAGGCAATCCGTCTGCTCGTTTGCCACCTATTAATATTAAAAAGTTAATTGTTTGTTGTGAATTTGTGGCAATAATTTTCATTTGAATATCATGAGTTGTAACGCCATCATTACTTCAGTCGAAAGATGTTCACTGGTGAACATAGGCCTCCCAACGGCTCGCCACATAGAGCGATTTTGAGCTGCCCGCTTTCCACAATCTTAACAATATCCTATGAATCGGGTACTAACAATGATGTTTCAAAGTAAATAGAAGTAGATACGTTATAGGCGTACCAAAAGCAGGACGCTAAACATGAGCCAGTTGGCAAGTCTGACATAATATGTGTGTGTGACCTCGCTGGCCGGCGTCAAAGTCAAAGTGACACATCTTGTCAACTGAAAATAAAATAAAATATGGAGTTATCGATGTGTGCGTTAGTGTACCGTTTCTACGGATTGATAACTACGTAGGTGATGTATCTACCGCCGCCGCCAACGCACCCAGAGGCCGCAGAGGATAGAGAGGACGACGCAACACCGCATCTCCTCTTCCTCTGCGGCCCCACCGCGACGCATTGAATGGTGTGCCCCCATTTGGTCGCAGGAGATAGGGCGCGCGGCAACGAAACACCGACACGCCTCTTCTCCCGCGACCGCGTCCGACTGCGAGGGACAGAAGAACTGTCCCTCGCACCCGCACCATTGGACGCATCCTGCGCAGGCCTCCGTCAAGCCCACGCAGAGCGTCCACTCCAGGGATCTCGCTTAGCTTCACCGTGGGTGACCCAACCACGGTTACTGAGTCCCCCCCCCCACCACGACAAGGTGGAGATCCAACGGGGGGGATGTTTAAATTGTACCCACAGTTCAGAACGTATCGGTAATTGCGAGATTTCCTTTGATCCCACTCGGTAAACTGAACAACTGAATTTGTCACTGATTTTTAACTATTAACTTTGTAGCCGAAACGATCCATCTAAGATATAAAATCTATATAAATAAAAAAGAATCATTGAAATGCGCGTACAAAATGCGCATAGCTTCCAAACCACTGCTGCAAATTGGATAAATTTTTAATTTATTGTTTGTTATTGCCTGGAAAAAGATTGTATACAAGAACAATAATAGCAAATGTTTTAAAAGAAATGAGGCAGCGATAGCCTAGTGAAGATAATAACGGACTACCATGCAGAGGATATCCGGTTCGAATCCACGGCACGCACCACTGACTTTTCGAAGTTATGTGCGTATTAAATTGTTAATTATCACTTGCCCCGTGCTTCAGAGAGCACGGTAAACCGTCTTCCCGGCTGTCATGAAGATCTCTGACAGTCGTCATGGGAAGTCAGTACCCTCAAATAAACTGATACTGGCCTAAACCATGGAATATCGCTATCTCTTTGGGTTGCGGAGGTCAGACTGCAGTCGCTCTGTACAAAAGCTGATATTGTGTTACATCAGGTTGGACTAGAAGCAACCACAGGCCCGCAAGGTGGACCGACCATCTGGTTAAGATCGCGGGAAGCGGTTGGATGCGGGCGGCTCAAAATCGGTCTGTGTGGAGAACCTTGGGGGAGGCCTATGTCCAGCAGTGGACGTCTTTAAGCTGACATGATGAGTAAGCAGACCCCGGGCTTCAATGCGTGTAAGTCTTGGATGCAACCGGGATAACGATAACGAATGCAATAGGACGATGATGATGATTTAAAAAGAAATGGCAGTACGAAGTTCAGTTCCGGGTCATTTAATAAGTAATAAATTGTAGTATTTACTTGAAAGAGACATAAGTAATGAAATACTATTAAACATTACGCATTGAAATTTATATTCTTTGTATGTTTTAGGTTTTGTAGCTACTGTAGTTATTTGCATGATTTAATTAAATTATTTATTGCTCAATATCGAATCAATTTCAGATAAAAGGATGTTACATAAAAAAATAATAGTGCATTATGTTTCGTAGATTTTTTTGCAGGCCAGGGTGTGCTTTCGCTCTCCTGATCTGTCCGACCAGGGTGTGCTTTCGCTCTACTGATCTGTCCGATCGTAGAGAAGAGGCATTCGGGTTCGCGCTCCCGGCTCGCTCGAGCAGTCGCAATCACTACCAACATCCCCTCCGTGATTGCGGCATCCTTTATTACCTTTGACATCCTTTCCAAACACCAACCTCCTTTAACACTCTCTTGTCCTATCCTGTATTTCCCTTCCGTTCCTTATCCGAAGTAGAGGTGAAGAAGATGGCGCAATGACTGCAAGGGGATTAAATACTACTTTACCCCAGGAGAGTACCAGATGTACCAGAGAATCCCTCTCTGAGCATTGTCGCTCAGACTGCCCCATCGTATCTGGGGGGGGGGGGGGCAAAATTCCCAACGGCGACGCGCTTTGCCACACGTCACGTTTTGTCTCCCCTTCCAATAGAGGCAAAAAGAGGGCCAGGGAATGCCTATTTGCAACGGTGAATGTTTGTGGAGGAGTGGATAGTAAGATCGATGAATTGTGTGATATGATGGATGTAAGGAAAATTGACGAAAGTAGTGTATCGTGCGAGAATAAATGGAAATGTCGGTAGGGGACACCCTAGGCGGACGTACGCCGACCAAATAGGTGATCTACTGATAAAGGGCAAAATAAAAAGTACCTATAACCGACGCGCATGCATGACGAGGTTAATGAATGTCGATGACGCGAAAGAGGTATGTTTGAACCAAAGCATGTGGCGTTCCATAGTCTCTGTCTACCCCAATGGGAGACAGGCGTGACGTTATAGATAGATAGATTTTTTGCAGGCAAAATTATACATTTCATTAAACTTTAAAAAAAAGTAGAGTAAGAATAATTTAAATTTAAATCATAAGCAAATGGTATGTCAACTCGGTCGTTGGGCGAAGATCTCGACACTGTGGGTGCCAGAAGATGGACGACGTCGCCGGGGCCAGCCCCGAAAGAGGTGGCGGGATGACCTGGACGCCTACCACAGGAGTTGGCTTGATATGGAAAGATTTAGGGGAGGCCTTTGCCCAGCAGTGGGAAGCTTAAACCGGCAAACGATCTTAACATATCATTACTACAAACATAAGTTGCACTGAGCAGCGATTACTTAAAAAATGTATCTTTTAACAATGATCACTATGGAAATAAGGTGTACGTAATCTTACCTAAGATACCTATTCGGCTAGAAGCCACATATCATCATAGTATCATTAATATTCAATTTCAGATTAAGCCATTAATCACAATAACAAACCAATAAATTTTACAACGTGTACGGTATAAAGTACAAATACTTCATACCCGGTGAGTCGGGGTACACAAATTACTGGAGTTTCTTCCCGTTATGTGTATAGTTAAGTCGTTAAGATACGCCTCTCATAAATGAAACTTACCCCATTGAAAGTTACCATCGCTTTTCGAAGGTCCTTTTCATCGAGTTAAGGTATTAGCTCTATTGAAGGCGAGATTGTGTTAAATATTTTGTTGTGTGTTTGTAGGGATGCGTAGTTTGCCATATTGCTTCTCTTTTTATGGAATAGGAACAACAGAGCAGACGGAACGCTTGACTGTTAGCAATTACCGCCGCCCATGGACATAGGCAACACTGGAAGAGTCACAAGTACATATGTTGCCACTTTTTGAATTGAGAATAAGAATGGGAGTGAGATACGGGAGAAGAATAGGGGATGGAGGCTCCTGCGGCGCTCTTACTCACCAAACGAAACGCAGCAGTAAAGGTACTATTAATTTACGTCGATTTTTTGTGAGATAGTCTTCCCCGGTTGAGTTGCTGAAATCAGTAAGGCTCTACTAGCATATAGCTTCGATAATAATTTTGGATTGTCCGATCAAGCTCAGTGATCAACATAGCAGACTGTGCTAAGTTCGATAAAGAAAGGTAGGTTTCCAGAGAACAGTACATAGTTTCCAGAGCTTTTAATACCGCTTTATGATCCATTTATTAAATTATATGAATTGTGCTCGCATTAACTCAAATTTTATTTTGACTTATATACGGCAACAGTCACATCCCAAAGAATTGTTTGTTGGTCGTTTTAGATGTAACGAAGCTCCTTATTTTATACCAGAGTAATATCAATATATGTAATTGTTGTTTCGTTCCTACAGTGACGCTTTTTATAGCCTCATACATAATTAAGATACATAGATATACTTGAAGCTCCGATTTCGTTTTTCTAGCAAATACTTTAGACCTTTACAAAGCGAGGACTCACTACAATTGATTCTTAATTTAGAATAGGTTTCAATTCATCAAATAAGATGTTATTTATTTAAATTTGACATTTGACTTGGTTCCACCGAATTTTGGATTATCCGCCTCTTCGGAGAATTTCTATTAGTCGTTATACAACAATAAACTTTATACAAATAAGTCTAAATTAAACTTTCAGCTACATTTATTCCATATTATCAAAATCGGCCCTTTTTAGTTTTGACTGACATTTGATCCTTATTCCCACTTTTAGCGAAGTAAACAATATCAACACGCTTTAAGTATTGGAAAAAATGTGTACAATCCATTGCGTATTCTTCTTACAAATAAAGCTATACTATCATATTATAATCGTTTTCTTAAAATGTAATTGATGATTTCACTTGTAAAGATTCATTTTTTATCACTGTCTAAGTGTCTACCCCATTACTAAAATGTTGGCAACAAATAATGAGACTTTGAAAGTCGAAAATCCAAAGACGTCGTTAGCTATGAAAATATTGCGGCTGATATAAAAATGAAAATAAGAATATCACTGACAAGGATGTCACAGAGTTTGAAGTACATATTTATAATGTACTCTAACTTTGATATAATCTTAGCGTGCTATACATACACATGTGGGGCAGATGAAGTCGTTTTTATTTATAAAAGTTTCATATTGAGCGTACTGTATAGCCACGAGGGGGATGAGGCTAAATGGCAATGGGATTCTGTTGATTGGCAATGTTGAGCTCGATTGTAACTGTCTGGTAAGCACATATTAGGCACGTGAAACCGTTGGTCCAGGCTGTCATCGCAGGCGTTCTGAAGATGTCAGAGGCAGTCGTTCCATCGCAAAACCAATATACTTACTATCCTATCTAAGAAGATTAAAAAGTAGAGCGCAAGCTACAAGATGAAAGAATACCGTTACGTAAGTCAAACTTGAATGCCGGCATAATGTTAGTTACTTTATGCGATATGATTTCATCGCGGGTTATAGTTAGTTAAGTTAGTGAATTTACTTTTTATTACTAAAGTAATTTGTTCAGCTAATTGGGGTCACGTATTTTGGTCACTTCAGTGATCTGACCTTAAGAAAGAACCCGCATTCTGAACGAGTCAGTGAAACATTGAACAAAACCTGCACTGAAACCTGTGGTAAAGAATAAATGTCCACATAATACTGACAAAATCTTTGATTTAAATATTTGCTCGCAATATTTTCATGTGGCAAGGCAAAAGTTGGTCCATTAAAAACTCCTTTTATTGTTACCCCTTAACGTAAATCACGCACTATTGTACGCAAACTAGGTTAAGAAATATGAGCCGTCACGCGATCCCATTTATAACATGAAACGGGAATTAACGCGGGTATGCTCTTGATATGGTGAAAATGGCTCATAAAGTAATGTTTTTATAAATGGCTGCTAAGAACGTTGCATGTTAGCGTATGGTTTTACTAATCTGTTATTGCATTTATCTGCATGTAAGTAGTGAGTTTGAATACCCTATATTTTTATTATAATCTTTATTTCACTTCTCTCACAAAATTTAAAGTGATCAATACTTGTAGTGACGCTGGAAATCTATGTAGATTTAAGCATAAAAAGAAGATACAATGAAGTCTTTTGGAACCACACGCCGCCACCACGGTGATATGTAGGTGTAATTGCTGGAGATCTTATGTATGGCTTCCTTGCCTGATAAGGAAAGCGTTATAGCCTATAATTAATAATAATAATAATACATGTCATGCGGGCATATTTTGTGGCCACAGAGGGAGGAACTAACCTCAGTGCGTACCGTGTTCGAATGCTGCCTTTGTTTCAGGCGCTTGAGCCAGCTGTCGACGTGTCAACACAACGGCTATCGGATCAAGTGCGGGCCATCCAACGGTGTCGCCTGTTGGATGATTCCGTACTTGAGAGACTTCGCTCTGACGTGCAGAGAAGTCTCCCCATCACTTTTGCAACGCAGCCTGGCACAGTGGTTGCCCAACAGCAACTGGTAAATCCAGTTGATGAAGAGGTAGATGACGAGACTTCTCATGTAAGTACCCAGTGCAACGATCAGTTAAGGAGTGCTTTGGAATGTGCTATTGCGGAATACCGATCCATGGACCCAAATATTCGGCCTCGTTTGCCTCGTTTGCCCATGCATAAAAGAAACATAGCGCTGGTGAGTGCCCTAGACACATTACTGTCAACTCACTTTGATATTAGTGAAAATCTCAGCGATACACATTCAATCCTGTATTGTGCGGCGGTTGCGGCGTGTCGAGTAGCAGGGGTTAAATTGCCTGTAAATAATACCGCTACTCGACAGACCACTACTGTGCCAGCTTGGCAACGCAGGATTGAGTGTCGTATTGCTGAGACTAGGGCACTCATTGGCAAGCTCTCCTCTTTCAAGATGGGCAATACCCGACCAAGAGTGATGCGCTTTGTAACTCGAGCCTTTGCGGGAACTGGTATCAGTTCCCAAGATTATTTATCTCGGGTTACAGAGCGCATCGACACCCTAAAACAAAAGCTTTATGCATGGGCAAACCGTATTAGGCGATACAAAAAAAGAGTGGATCGGTATTGCCTGAATCGCACATTCCAGAGAGACGAGAGGTGGGTGTACAGAAGATGGGAGCGACCCGAGTCCACGGCCGGTGACGTTGATGGGGGTCGACCGGATGATGATGCTACTAATACATTCTGGCGCAGCATCTGGTCGACGCCTGTCAACCACACGGAGAGTGACTGGATTGAGACTGTTGAGCGAGTATGCGAACAAATACCAACAATGGAGCCAATATCAATTACAAACGATGATATAGCCAGTGCAGTCCGTTCGTTACCGAACTGGAAATCAGCGGGACCGGACGGGCTGCACAATTTTTGGCTCAAATGGCTCCGTAGTTCGCATACTTGCTTAGCATCTCAATTCCAGTCATCACTGGAATCGGGGTCGCTACCAGATTTTTTAACATCCGGTGTCACTCACCTACTCCATAAGTCTGGTGGTGCCACGGACCCCAAAAATTACAGGCCGATAACCTGTTTGCCAACAATATATAAACTCCTTACATCCATTTTGAGAACGAAATTAACAAAACATATATTTGATAATTCTATTTTATCTGTTTCTCAAAATGGATGTAGGAGTGGGGCCCGTGGTACTAAAGAACTCCTTCTGATAGACATGGCCATTAGCCAACAGGTGCGCCGTAACCGAAAGAATCTATCGACATGCTGGATAGATTACAAGAAGGCTTACGACTCCGTGCCACATACATGGCTTTTGAGGGTGCTGGAGTTGTATAAAGTAGATGCAACTCTATGCACCTTTTTAAGGTCATGTATGGGGCAGTGGAGGACCGTATTGCGCTATCCAGGATGTCGATCGAGTTTGGGTTGCGGTGCTCCAATAAGGATTGAGCGAGGTATTTTCCAGGGCGATAGTCTGAGTCCTTTGTGGTTTTGTCTGGCCCTGAACCCTCTAAGTACCTTGTTAGAGGCTTCAGGGCTAGGCTATCGGTTGAGGAGAGGAGGTCATGTTACATCTCACCTCCTTTTCATGGATGACCTTAAATTATTTGCCCCCAACAAATTCCAACTGACAGAATTACTTAAGGTAACCGAAACCTTTAGTAATTCTATCAGGATGGAATTTGGTGTGGATAAATGTGCGGTCATGCATGTAAAGAGAGGCAGGATTATGGAATCTGCAGGGATTCAACTCTCACATTCCATACAACTTAGATCCCTCTCCCCAACTGAGACCTACAAATACCTGGGTATGTCGCAGTCTTTGAATATTTCTGAGACTGACATGAAACAGACGTTGCAGGCTCGGTTCTTTGGCCGCCTGAGAAAAGTACTTAACAGTCTTTTATCAGGTGGCAACAAGGTGCGAGCCTGCAACGGGTGGGCCATGCCAGTCCTAATGTATTCCTTCGGCATACTCAGGTGGACCCAGACTGAACTAGATGCCCTGGATAGAAAAGTCCGTTCAATGCTGACTGCATATCGAATGCATCATCCACGCTCATCGGTAATGAGGCTGTACATCCCGCGGAAATGTGGGGGTCGAGGCTTTTTATGTGCTAAGACCCTCCACAACCGCGAGGTGTGCAACCTCAGAGATTATTTTCTGCAGATGAGTGTAGATGTGCATCGCGATGTAGTCATAATTGATACCGGACTTACCCCGCTCGCTCTGGCTAAAGAGAACTGGCACAAACCTGCAGTACTTAGTACGGAGGACCGACGGGAAGTATGGAGGGGCAAGGAGCTGCATGGACGATTCTACCGGGCCTTACATGGGCCCGATGTAAATTTTACAGCTTCTATATCCTGGCTGCGATTCGGCGATCTCTTTGGAGAAACCGAAGGTTTTGTCTTTGCAATTATGGACGAAGTTGTCATGACGAACAACTACCGGAAATATATTCTGAGGGATGGGACAATTGACATATGTCGGGCATGTCACCAACCCGGGGAATCTCTCAGGCATATAGTGTCCGGTTGTTCGAGTCTTGCCAACGGTCAGTATTTGCACAGACACAACCAAGTGGCCAGGATAATCCATCAGCAACTAGCCCTTAAATACAATCTCGTTGGTTCAGAGGTACCGTACTACAGATATGTGCCCGACCCAGTTCTCGAGAATGGTCGTGCATTGTTGTACTGGGATCGGTCTATCATTACAGATAGGACTATTGTAGCCAATAAGCCTGATATTGTAGTGATAGACCGAGCAGAGCGACTCGCAATGATAATCGATATCACCATACCGCATGACGGCAATCTCGTGAAGGCAGAAAAAGAGAAGGAGATTAAATATTTGGACCTAGCTCACGAGATTGTTGACATGTGGGATGTGGATTCGGCGATCATTGTGCCGATAGTCGTGTCGGTAAATGGGCTAATTGCCAAGAGCCTCGATCAACACCTAAAGAGGCTCGCACTAGGCAGCTGGATCAAGTCTTTGATTCAGACGGCAGTTCTTCTCGACACGGCACGCATTGTGAGGAAGTTCCTGTCTCTGAGGCCCTAACCACCGGTGGCTTGGTCCCTGTACCCGACACCGGTGGGTCTCCGTGGTCCCTTTTATATTTTTAAACGTTTTTTTATTTTTTAAATGTAGTTTATTAATATAAAATGAACTATGAGAAATAAGATAAATAAAGAGAATAATAATACTAAATATTTATTTTCCATATTTGGCGATTTACAATAAATGTACAGATTCACATTAATCACATTCAGGTATATAAATCTCAAGCAATTAGATCCACTGGCACTCAAGCTAAGATCAAACTTGTGTTATGGGTGCCAGGTCTCTCTAGCAACTTTGATCATAATGACATTATAAGCTACACTACAAGGTAATCTTAATATATAAAATCCTTGCGTTACTGACTGACTGACAGACAAGCTACAGCCAAAACTATTAGGCGCAGGAAGCTGAAATTTGGCATGTATGTTCCTTGGGGACCGTAGGGTTGCACTAAGAAGGGATTGCCCGAAATTCCCACGGGATCGGCTAAAACGGGTAATTTAAAAAAAAATGCAGGCGTAGGCTGCTGGCGTCCTCTAGTAATAAATAATTCAATTAATAACATATAAACCAACAAGAAAAAAAATAACACGATGCAAATACCATCTTTGCATAGAGACGGAAAACTCGACATCAAACCCTATACGACTGCCTCGTTGGTCTCGCGTGGCATAAATGTGCGCGTGGGATCGGGAGGTCCCGGGTTCGATTCCTGGGTCGGGCAGTGTTATTGGGTTTTTCTGTCACGAAATTCTCAGTAGCACCACGGAGTCTGGAAATGTGCCCGGTACGGCAATAGGCTCGCCCCTTATTACGTGGGACTAAAGTAGGTATATCTGGCGAAAAGTGGGTGTAGAAATACACCTCTGCCTACCCCTTCGGGGATAAAAGGCGTGACGATATGTATGTATGTATGTATGTAAAAAAATAAAAATTTACAGCCTCTTAGTGTATGTGCGTGTTTGTGTGTGCGGGCGTGCGTGGGTGCGTGTGTATGTATGTGTGCGCGTGTGTACGTGTATGTGTGCGCGCGTGTGAGTGTGTGTATGTATGTGAGTGTGAGCCTAAAAGTATTATATAAGCTTTTACAACTCTTCATAGTCAAATTTTATGAGCCATTGACTTATAATTGTTTTACATTCCGATTTATTCAATGCATATATGTTACATTCCCAATTTATCTTGTTGTACAACCGACTTGCTAGTACCCGAAAATGTCTTTCAGCCAATTTAGTTCGATGACTTTCTGGCGGGCACACGCTAGTTGATCTACGCTTTGCCAGATAACTGTTATCATATCTTAATGACATGTGTTTGCGCATTGTGGTATAGAGCACAAAAAGCTGTCTCACAGTCATGACTTGGCAGTCATTATACAGTTGTGTAGTACTATATCGATAGTGTTTGAAGCTCATGACCTTAAGGACAGCCCTCTCTCTCCATCTGCAGGAATAAATAATAATAGTTTTGGGAGCACCTCCCCATACGGTTATACCAAAAGTCAGTATTCACTGGCACAAAGAAAATATACCATTTTCAAAGTTTCAAAATCTGCTGAGTGTCTCAAATTCTTAAAGACGGCAATGAGTTTTCTCACTCTGTTTGACAGTCCTTTAATTTGCTGATTCCAGGATGTGAGGCTATCAATAATAATACCCAGATACCTGACGTTGGATGTTCTCGTTAGTGGAAGACAACTACAGTGGGCAAATTGACTATCACAGGTATGAGCCTTGATTGTAAACGACTGATCGGGTTGGGTGGTAGGCTTGTTATAAAAAGTTATGTAGTAAGTCTTATCGACGTTTAGGGTAAGTCCATTGGCTCTCAGGCAGGACATGACAATCTGAAGAGCCAATTCAGCTCGATCTTTGACCTGATTCCAGTCACCGCCTTGTATTAGAAGAGCTGTGTCATCAGTGTAGGTATAAATGCTGCAGTTTGGTATACGCAAGTTGCAAAGGTTGTTTAGGTAAACTAGGAATAAAGTCGGTTTCAAGATTGAGCATTGGGGAATGCCAAAAGATAACGGATATTCCTCGCTCACATATGAGCCAATTTTGACACATTGCGTACGTTCAGAGAGGTAACTTTTTACGAGCTCGAAAGCCACACCTCTAAACCCTGTTTTTTCTAATTTATTAATTAGAATAGGGACAAAAACAGTGTTAAATGCCTTCTTGAGGTCCAAGAAAATACCCAGGCACTTCGATTTAGTATCCAGAACTCTAACAGCACTATCCACAAAAGCGGCAACTGCATCTTCACATGATTTGCCTTTATGAAAACCATACTGATAATTTGATAAAATGTTACGGGTTTCCAAAAAGTTCATAAGACGACAATTAATCATCTTTTCTAATATTTTCGACAATGCTGGTAGAACTGATATGGGCCTGTAGTTATTGACACTATCTCTGTCACCACTCTTGTAGATGGGTGTTACTACAGCTTTTTTTAGTGACCTCGGAAAGACACCCTTTGCAAAGCACAGCTCGTAGATGTGTGTGATTGGTGGAATAAGTGCTTGTCGACTCATTTTAAGTATTTTGAACGAGGATTCATTATTACACTTTCCACTTCGGCAGGGTCAGGAGACAAAAGCACGAAAGAGTTTAATTGAGCATTGTCCCAGGAGTCACTTCGTAATATATCTTCATCTATGTGAGTACTTGTCTGTTGGGCTGCTAGGTATTTTACAATATTTGCGAAATATTCATTGACAGAATTTACTGAACTACCATGGTCAAGTCCTAAGGTAGATAGAAGTTCTATGCCAGTGGCTGACCTTTGCTGTTTACCTATAACATAATTTATTACTCGCCAGGTTTTTTAGGATCGCGTTTAGATTTTATAAACTCTCCTTTCTCGTATTCTACTTTCAGACGATTAAGCAACTTGTTACAGAAATTACGATACCGCAGGTAGGTAGTTTTTAAAACATAATTATCTGGTGACTTCTTGTAATTTCTATGCAACTTGTCTCTATTTCTTATACATCTTAACAGGCCCGGCGTTATCCAAGGTTTAATAATTCTCATCCTCGAAGGAATCAGCCTAGTATACGTGTGTATTTTAATTAAGGACCTTATCGTATTAATAAGAGTATCTGTGGCCTGGTTCGGATCATCTGATTGCATAACAGCAGTAAAATCTATGTTATACATGTCTGTAACGATTTTATTTAAATCCAATCTCGTAACTACTTTGCTATTCCTGATCTCCTTTGTATCATTTTTCACGAATACCAGAACTGGTGCATGATCGGTTACGTAACTTTATATAATGAAACAAACTACTGAGCTTACTACTTTTATCAATGCATGGTCTAAACAGCTGTTTTCTCTGGTGGGTAATGTAAAAGCTGGCAATAGACCGTGTGACGCTGTTAAGTTCAGATACTCGTTAGAGTATCGGTCATTGTTCAATGGGCTAATGTTGATATTAATATCTCCCTTGAGAAAGATGTTCTTGAATGTGGATACAGATTGCAATATCTTATTTAGACTTTCTAAAAATTTTTCAGCATTACGATAGTAAGGTGGTCGATAAATAGTACGATAACAGTATCTGAGGCGATCTTACAGACAAGACAGTTTGCATCTGAAAACAGTGGCTCGGTTACACTGTGATGTAAATCGGAACAAATATAGGCAACCAACCCATGGTTCTGATTGATTATTTTAGTTGTAGAATACGCTAAATAACCTTGGATGGATGGAATATTACCTATTTTGCTTATCCAGCATTCCGAGAGTATTATGACATCACATCTAGTTTGCAGAGAGGCGAGTAACACCAAGACACTATTGAAGTTTTTGTTGATGCTGCGTATATTGAGGTGTAAAAATTTGAGTTTACTACTAAACTTTGTCATAAATTGTGTGTATTTGTCGGGTGTCGGCAAGCTGTAGCAGTCTCAAGCACCATAATTGTCTAGATCATCAATAATTTCATTCACATTGTTCATTATTTAAAAATTATACATATTCCGCGTATTAGTCCTTTGTAAAAATAATATTTGTAGAAGTTGGTAACTGTATTTATATAGAGAAATGCGTATATCTTCTGGCTCTAAAAAAATGATAGGCATAATGGAAGTTAAGTGTCATGAGTGGTTTTCGATTGTGCAGAGTAGATGTAATGTGTGGCTTGTGTTTTAGGTGTATGTAATGTGTGTTAATAGTGTATTTGTGTTTAGTGTACAGGACAAAAAATATAGAGGCGTTAGAAAATAAATAATTACATTCATTTACGTCTACGATTATATAAAGAAAAATATGCATTATACAGACTTTATGGCTATTATTGTAATAAATCTTTGAGACATTGTGTCGATTTAATTTGCATTTATGTATCGCCTTCGTTTCTGCGAAGAAAAATCTTGGCATTTGCGGTTCAGCAGTACTGAAACCCATTCAAAGCCGCAAATTTTCGGGCCTCATAAAAAAGTTGTCTCAGACTAGCCGGGAGACGGTCGACGATGTAAACAGGGGCACTCTCAACAGGTAAACCAATATGTCTGCTGTTCATTACTTTTTCTGAGCATACGCTAGCCCAACCTAAGAATTTTCAATATCTGTAGTGAAAGCTCATCAACATTTTAATTATAAGAAGAATATTTAATACCAATAACAATGTAACAAAGTAATAGTAATATTTATGTAACAGATCTATATCGCGTAATTATTTGAAAATACAGCTAACATGCGTAATATTCTTACCTAGTTAAGTACCCACTTTAAAAACTCATCAATCGCTATCAGTACGACACATCCTTACGCCATATATTAAACCGTCAACGTATTCATTGTTAAAGTCCATTACGCGTAAGGTCTGTGTGCACTGAGCTTTATCGCGCACTCGATGTTTTACCGGTGCCGCGTCTGGAGCTATCTGAAGGTTTGTTAATATGTAGAGTGAGTATTTGTTTAGTTGTTTGTGCTTGTAAGCTCACCTCAAGCTTGCTGTTAGATGGGTCTGACCGAGTTTGGTAGACGCGTCTTCTGAAAACAACGAAAATGACAATGAACTTCTAATGACAGTTGAATTTGTCCATTCATGAACACTTTGATCCAAACATGAACTTTATCACAAACTGGAGGACGCCAGCAGCTACGCCTGCATTTTTTTTAAATTTACCCGTTTTGGCCGATCTCGTGGGAATTTCGGGAAATCCCTTCTTAGTGCACCCGTACGGCCCCCAAGGAACATAATTACATGCCAAATTTCAGCTTCCTGCGCCCAAAAGTTTCGGCTGTAGCGTGTCTGTCAGTCAGTCAGTAACGCAAGGATTTTATGTATTAAGATTAGCTGTTCCCAGGTTACATATTATGCTCATATGACCCAACACCGACGTGATTTTATGTAATTTAACGCTTTCCTCCTATAAGTGGACTATCCATCACAATCTTTTTTAATTCTTACTAGCAGTTTTTAAGATTAGCGCTTGCAACCAAACGAAATCTCAAACCAAATCAAACCAAGCTTTGTAATATCTGTATAAATAAAATTTTATTAAGCTAATTCTCAGAGCAAGTAATTTCAATCAAGCATGTTCAAACCACGGACCACTAAGATCACCCTTTAATTTTCATGCTTGCCTATTATTATTACTTGTCACAAAATATGCTGCCCTACAACTTGTGAGAAATATGAAACGCACTTAATTGCCAACTAGCGATAGCTACTTAACTATAAAGTTCGATAGTTTCTATAAAGCACGCTCCCCTGTTGCTCGAACTCATTTGAACGATACGTGCGACGCGGAGCAGGCCTTTACGTAAGATATATCAAACGGTTCTTATAAAGGTGCACTTATTTCTTGCGAGAATACGAGTATTTTACGTAGTAGGTAAAAGTGCACTGATTTCTTGCTGGAATATGTTTCCAGTAGGTACGAATGTATTCCCGAGGGCTATGCTGATTTTTAATGTCATCATAATTATTTATTTATTTATTTATTTATTTTACACTCATATAAACTATTATTACAGGTACTTATAACCTAATTCAATAGCTTATGTATATAAATATCAACAATAATGGTAACTCGTATACTTAAATAACTAAACTAATGCAAACAAACAATAAGCGGCCCGTGTGAATTCGTTCAGTGTACACGAGAAGAGATCCACCCTATGAGCCAATGTGTTGAGCGCACGCAGCGCACGCGTGATCGGCGCGCGCTGCAACAGGCATGTACGCGCGCGCGGCACCACCAGCAGCGCCGGCCTCCGCCGCCGTCCTACGTACTCGTCCGGGACGCATAGCTGGAGTAACGCCAAGATGTTCGGGTTATGGATTTTGCCGCGCATCACTTTGAATAGGTAGACGGTGAGAGCGACCTCCCTTCTTACTTCAAGCCTGTAGTAGCCTACCATACCCAGAACAAATAGAGTAGGGTACAGAAGCGGATAGCCTGGGTATACCCCATATTGCTTCAAGTACACGAATCTTACAAATTTGTTCTGGATACGTTCTAGCATTAGCCTGTACTTCTCCTCGTGTGGTGACCATATTACGGCATTGCATTCCAGATGACTCTTAACGAGTGCCTCGTACAGTGCTTTCAATGCGCCTATATTTGTAAAGTTATTTGCTTGGCGCAATATTAGTCCCAGATTCCGGTAAGCTTTCTTACAAACATCGGTGATATGCTGCCGAAACTTTAATTTATAATAATTAATTAATTTATAGTAATTATGGCATCGGGTGTGTAGGCAGTATTTTAATATTGTGATCTTCATATTACTAAACATTATTAATAGAGTATTTTTTACCGACGAGTTCACGGAGGAGATTCTCCAGTCGTCGCCTATATTTTTTTGTAGAAGAGAATTTTGCCTTCTCGTAAGAGTAAGAGTTTAAAAAGTTTGTTTATGTAATATATGTTCTAAGCTTTCATTTCGTTTTTCTTCTTTCTGGTATAAGTGTGCATCTAACTCGGCTATCAGAGCTTATATGCACGCACCAGTGAGTGCGCGCATATAAGCTATATACATATACGGTAGCTACCACAATGTATGAGGTACCTAGTGTCCACTTTGCAACAAAGCTGCAACCACAGATTCATGTGGAGATACGTCTTACTCACTAAAGCACCAGTTGCTTTACCAAAGACTTCCTTCCCCCATGAATTATACTGCTCTTGCGTTTAAGATGTCATTTACGTGACTTTCCATTTTGAAACTGAAATATTTTGTATCTGCTCTAGTCTTTACTGTTTGATAGTTGGAGGTAAAGTGGTTTCCAAGTGAGATTTGACCTTTACGACTCTTTAACGTTGACTTTTTCAGAGATATTATGTGGCCTAATTTTACATTCAATTAAACTAATAGTTGCAAATTTATTTAGTACCTATAATATAACGATAGGTATATTATTATTCTTTTGAATTTGCGTTAAAAACGTTTTTTGGCCACAAAAAGTAGTCGTTCCAGATCTTAGTATCCTTAAAGTACCTTTATTCATTTTTCCTGCCCGATCAATAACTAGTCAAACCTCTAAATATTACCATTATTCTCAGTGGAGCTGTAAATAATAGCAAGTGTACGAATTACGTTAAGTATACAAAATACGCTGACTTATAAATCTCAAAAGGTAAATAAATGTATTGTATATTATGGCGCAGGTAAGTATTGGCTTATTTTGTTTCAACGAATACGAATTACCGTTTGTGTATAGGTATCTTGAATCTGAGGTGCGTTTTCTGGATTGAGTTATACTAGAATACATACATATCAGCTTCCCATAGGGGTAGAGGAAATTACACAATAGATTTTCTGTATGGGAGCACAATGCTTCTTTTCTGGGAGTTATTTGTACTAAAATGTATTCTAGGTATATCCGATTGGTATGCACGGTATTTTGAAGCCTGGGTATGTTGTATCTATAGCAAGTCGCAAAAAATATAGTTTTGTAAGATTTGTTAGGATAACATATGGAAATATAAAGATAATAGATTAGTTATATCTTGCCAAATATTGTTTACCTGTACCTAATCTCTGAGTTCAAGCACAGACTGATGAAACTTGGCGCAACTATATGTCAGCCTGAATCAAAGATAAAGTATGCATAATTATGATCAGTATGATCATTAATAAATAAAAACGTTGCCTCATTTCTAAAATTCGGTCTAAACTATTCCAAACAAAGGGTTAATCTATATTTCAGGCCATATGTTTAACTAGCTGTTTCCCGCGGTTTTACCCGCGTCCTAAGGGAACTACTTCACGTACCCGGTTAATTTATAGCCTAAGTTACTCTTTGGTACATCAGCTATCCGCCAGTTAAAGTCACGTCAAAATCAGTCCAGCCGTTGCAGAGATTAGCGAGAACAAACAGACAGACAAACAAAAATTGTAATAAATGTAATTTCGGTATATGTATCGTGTATACATCCAATTGCATTAAGTAAAAAGCAAATGTTTATATTAAAATGTAACATTTATAGTGCACTAGAACAAATTTTACGAGAAGTACGTGAACGAGAATCTGATCACTCTATTTAAATGATACAGTTTATCGCTTTACTGCTAACCATTATCGCCTTTACTGCTTCACACCCAACCATTAACTTAAAAAAATCATATAAACTAATACGTTGCACCTTTAATAGAGAAGCTATGATAAAAATGTTGCCAAATTTCACCTACGTTTGAATGAAAGAGCAAAACAACTGGTAACTAGATTATAACTTTACTAACGAAGAAAGTCGGATTTGCGATCGCGAGTTTGTGCGATTAATTTCTATCTGTTGCACTATTGCCGCGGTTATGGCTTTAAAACAAACTTATTAGCTGATAAAAAGAGAAGATCAAGGTTATACCCATATGAGTCTTTCTCATCTTTAAATAAATACAAGTCAAATCTATAATTTGTAACCGGTCTCGTAATAAAATAAAATTATCAGAATTCAAAACATAAAGGAATTAATCAAATTAAAAAAAAACACCTACAATATTTGTATAGGAGCATGGTTTTTCATTTTTCATCGTAGAATTGCCGTAAGCTTCCCGGAACATAATTCGCATTAACCGTACCGATTGTTAACATCCGAATTGTAATTATTTTGAAATAGCTGTGTTCAGATAAGCACGATCACTAAATTGGAATATAAAATATCAATTCGCCGTCGCTTAGAAACTGATCGCGACTGCCGATCCAGATTAAAGGAATAATACCATTGTCATTACATGTATTTCCAATAAGATTTTTATAATAATTTTGATCAATTCCGTCGGTCTTATAATAGAAACGAAAATTAGTAACTACGTACTTAGGTAGTTCGCTATTTAAAAGTCATTAGCCTGTCTATTTGTGAAAATTTCAGCTTTCTAGCTATAACGGTTTATGAGATACAGCCTGGTGACAGACAGACGGACCGACAGCGGAGGCTTAGTAATAGGGTCCCGTTTTTTACCTTTTAGGTACGGAACCCTAAAAACCAGCGTTGGTGACTAAAATCTAACTCAAATCGAAAATTATTCTTACTCTGTCCACTTACGCAGGTTAACTATGTATATGTATATCGCGGTCTGTCTTAACGTTTCCGATTGGATTTACGAAAAATGCTGATATGTAGACTTGCCGTATATCCGAATACTATTTACAAGAATAACAGAACTTTATAATCTGTCCAAGATGCCCGCAGCTAAGCCCGCACACTTCTTTAACTTAACCGTTTCTTTTCGTGCCCTAGGGTATTTCAGGCAGCCCTTTTCAGTGCACCCCTACGGTCTTCAAGGAACATACATATGACTGCACAGTTGGCGTAGTGATTTAAGCGGCCGCCACGCCGCTTGACACTACACTGAGTGTCGTGGGTTCGATTCCCACACGAGACAACACTTTGTGTGATTCATAAATTGTTGTTTCGAGTCTGGGTGTTCATTGTGCCCGTTGGTTGTATGTTTGTAAAGTCCCCCGCGACACAGGATTCATTCCTAGTGCGGGAGTCGCAAAAAAAAAAAAACATATTTCAGCTTCTTGTGCCGAAAAGTTTTGGCTGTACATTGTCTGCCAGTTTGTAATAGAAGAATTTTGTAACTACAGATTACTGGTAATACTTCTTTTCTCTTAGCGTTATCCCAGTTTCAGTCTGGGGTCCGCTTTCTAGTCTAACCGGATTTGGCTGAATATTAGCTTTTCCACGGAGCGACTGCCTGTCTGACCTCCGCAACCCGAAGGGATAGCGATATTCCATGGTTTAGACTAGTGTCAGTTTATTTAGAAGGTACTGACGCCCTGTAACGACTGTCAAAGATCTTCATGACAACCGGGACCGACGGCTTAACGTGCTCTCCGAGGCACGGGACAAGCGATAATTTACAATTCAATACGCACATAACTCCGAAAAGTCATTGGTGCGCGCCGTGGATTCGAACCTGATACCCTCTGCATGGCAGTCTGTTGGTATATCCACTCGGCTATCGCTGCCTTTTTTTACTGGTAATACTACGTAACAAAAATAACTAAATTGAGAGAGACCGTCCTCTACCCATTACGTCAAACCGACTGCTGAAGGTTGGGCACAAGTTTAGCAAACTTCAATCTCATTTGTATTCGTATTGAAAGAAATTCATCCTCGCTTGCAATGCTGTCGTCCATTTTGCCCTACTTCTAAAGTTTTCTGTAGTCGATTTGTCTTTCTATAACCCAAGATGTGCGTTGACCTGCGTTGCATTTTAAGTAAGTCGAGGAAATTCTGTTTCTGTTTACTTCGATTCACCTTGAAATGAATTCTTAAAATCTTGTTTACTATAGAATAAATAATTGTGAAAGACGAATATGTTGGACAACCATCGCAAAATATAAAATACATTTAAATAAAGTTGTTACTGTTTACTGAAAAATCAAATGAGATTTAAGCATTAGGGATGGGACAGTAATACAATATTTTCTACTATTATACGCAAGATTTGGGTAGCTAAGTACTTTATGAATGCGCTTTCATTAGTAAATACAAACATACGTTAATTTTAATTATAAAAAGAAACAGTTAGGTTGATTATATAATATACAAAACATACAAATTTGATAAAGTATATGAAATCTATATAAATATATAGTATATGAAAAGAATATCATGGTGTCTTTTCTGATTCTGCTGTTTTTGAAAACAAAATCTATTAAGGTATCTTGTTTGAAATAGAAATATTATTTGTAATAGGTCAAGTCAATTATGTCGATTTAAAAATTTAAATCTATTTTAAATTTTGACTATGGTCACAATGAACTGTCATTCACTCCTTTTGGTTCATTGTAGTTTCCCGGGATAAAAGTTTTCTTCGCCCACGCAGTTTATTGTAATTACCCGACTGCGCGACGCAAAGGAGGGTAATGTGTTTATCAGTCTATGTATGTATGTATGTATGTATGTATGTATGTTTGTTTCTATGTGGCGTTCTAGAGACCAAATGCGTAAGCCGATTTTGATGATTCTTACGTCAATCGATTCGTCTTAACCTTGCGAGTGTCACTAAAGACATGACAGTAATCAAAATTGACCACAGCATAAGCCCGACGCCATATTGTCAAAATGAAAAAAATTAAAGTCGATGAACTATGTCAAGTGGGGTGTCGTTGAATAGGTATTTTAAAATCATCTTTAGGTTCCTTTTATCATTTTTCATTTTAAATAATAGTTTAGGATATATAACGATTTAAAGATGTTTAACAAAAAAAAAAATTCTCGCTAATTTTCATACTTATTGATTTAAGTTTTTATATTGATGAATGAAAATGTTTTACAAACACTCAATTGCGAAATTTACCATCTTATAACGAAGTCAATGAATCGTAACTAAAAAGTATAAAATAAAAAAAATAATTTAAAGAAAAACAAAAAACCCGACTGCATAAAAACTAATTTAAAAAAAATACGTGAAAATATTAACTTAAATAAAAACTAAAAAGAAAGAAACAAGCCCAGAAGTTTAGAAGTAATATGCAGAACAGAACTACTCACAGTCGGGGCCCATTAAAATTATACCAATGAAAATCTTCCCAAGGGGGCCCCGACTGTGAGTCGTTCTGTTCTGCATATTACTTCTAAACTTCTGGGCTTGTTTCTTTCTTTTTAGTTTTTATTTAAGTTAATATTTTCACGTATTTTTTTTAAATTAGTTTTTATGCAGTCGGGTTTTTTGTTTTTCTTTAAATTATTTTTTTTATTTTGAGTTTTTGAGTTAATTAAAGTAATTAACAACCTCGCAACCGTCGCTATATGAAGTTGTCCGACGAGGTTGTGAGCAATTGACAAAGTAAATTAATACCTACGGTTTTGTCCTCTATTGGAATTATCGCCCCTTGAAAGCACATGGGTGCTCCGCGAGTCGTACTGGTGTCGAAGTGAATTCGTGCTATAAAAGAATATATGGAACCCGTTTGATTGCCGCTTCCTTGATCAATAACTGGCACCGGTTTATTTGTAATAAAAATAGTATCTTAATGACTATTGTAAAACTTTGGTGAATCCGCCAACGTGCATCGTGGTCTGAAGAAGGACACCGATCTGGACCTCGAGTAGTGGTATTCATAACGATTTTCTTGTTATTTTGGCCAAAATTATGAGTTAATCTTATAGGTCCACTCAAGAACATCATCAGGAGCATCAGTGAAGATTTGGTAAGTCAATCAATATTGTAATTTGGATTTCAATTCATCACTGTGCAACGCAGTGCATTGTGTTTAGGTCTTTGCCTTACCGTGATCAGGTGGATGTATAACAAACTTCTACTGCGCACCCTGAACAATTTCCTACCTGCCTACGGAAACTCTAGACATATCTATAAGAGCTCTCTATTAGTTAAGTCAGTGTCTAGTAAGCTACATGCATTACGACTATGTATATGATTTACGTGCAATATTAGCGTGACAGTGTATATCTTTAATGATGACACATTACCCAAGTAATGTGCATGTAGTACAGCTAAGCTAAGGAGTGACGATATCCGCTAAGTGGCTGGCAGCGGTTGGACACAAAGAGCCAAAAATCGGACTCAGTAGCGTGCCATCGGAGAGGCCTACATCCAGTAGCGGACTATGGCAGGCTGATAATGATAATGATGAAATGACGAAGCCAAGTTATATTCACAGGTCAAGAATCTCTGTTAAATAAAATAACCTAGAATAAAAACGGTAAATTTGATTTTAAGATTTAGACTGTTCAAAGTTGGTCATCTAATTAATGGTGTCTTGCTTTCTTAGCATAATTTTACTATCAGACTGTTATAAATCCTGCAAAGAGGACATGCAGCATTAAATTTTATATCCTAGAGAACTTAACTCAATTTTATATTTAACATATTCTACATGAGTTGCAGAAAAATAAAATTTTTGGAACTATTTATCTTGCTAGACCCGTACATTAAATAAAGTTTGGTCCGAGATATGTTCGTGCTGAACCGAGGGAGCTTTTAAAAAAGGCACGATGTTGTCTCCTTGAGTCTTTAATCTCAACTAATTTAATACAGTACAAATGTCTTACAGCTAACTTATGGTACTACGGTTCTTATCTCTAAAGGGGAGTATATGGTTACAGTTTAATGCTTAATACTATGAATTTACTGTACGTAACTCCTCCCTTCCCAAAGGGCTGCGTACGGAGGAGGATTGCACGCAGGGCCGACTATGCAAGGGCAAAGCGCTCTGTGAGGCTCTGCTGCTGACTCCGACGGACGCGGCGCGTAGTCCATCTCCATGGTGACGCACGGCAGCGGTTGAAGTCCCGGGCGTCTGCATAGGCTTGATCTGAGTCGTTTGTAGGCGCAGTATAGTATGAGGGCTAGTACTGCGGCTAATGCGGCGATTGAAGTCCAGCTGGGTTGACTGGCGATACCGGGGGTGATCGGCGTGATGTTCATCTCGCGGGCTAGAGTAGCAAGCGAGTGTAGTTTATCCAACTGTATGTTTTGCAACTCTATGTTGTGCACAGTGACGTTTTCTTGGGCTATTTCATTTCTAGGCAACGGAATGGTCTCTGGAATAGTGATAGTACTATGGTGGGTTTGTAGTACTATACTATTTATAGTTATGGTACATCTTTCAGTAGTGGTGAGTAGATAGACTCGTTTTATCCGTTGATAACTGTTCTCGTCGTTGCAGGACGTTTTTATGATGTCTTCCTTCAGGATGACTGCTAGCCAGGTGTTTTCATGAAGTTGTTCTATCTTGTTATTGCTAGTGACGACATGGGCGAACTTGCAATTGGTTGCGGGCGTATGTCGAATGGTTTGCACGATGCAATCGGCTCTCTTATTGACGTCTTCTAATTTCAGATGATCGCAGATTTGGAGGTCATCGGTGAGGCGGCGACAGGGCTCGTGAAGGTAAGTAAACTTCTTATTACTCAGTATTAGGTAAGGTGCTTCGGGTATACGGGTAAGGTTGTTATGATTAGGAATGGAATATAAGTGCAAAAGGTCAAAGGTAATAGGGCTTATAATAGGTATGTATAATATAAATGTAAGTGACGTTAAGGTACAGTATGCCTTGACCGTAATACTATTTTCTAACAAGTGTATATTTTCTCTTCTAGGTTCAAAAGGTAAGTTAAAGTTTTTACTTATTTTAATTAATTCTGCTAATAGATGTAAAGGGTCCATGATACTAGGATGTAATATACCTAAAGAAGCAAAAGAGATTGCTATCTCTAATGTGTTTACTCTATCGTAAATTTGTTGAAAACTGTTTTCAATTTGAAAGTGGATACGAAGTATATCTATTCGCGAGTTAAGCGAAGTTAAGTTACTGTTAATATTATTTAAGTTAATTGCTAATAAATCTAAGTTGTTCTGAACTTTATGTAAACTTTCGGTATATTCATCTATATACTGTTTCATAAGACTAATAGTATTCTTCTGATTACTTGCTAACGTGAATGTATTTTTCCTTAAACTGTCTATTTCTAACACTAGATCTGGGTAAAATGTAAAAGAACTTATTTTCTATTAAACTAATCATATACTTAATCTGTTCACGATAAACGTATCGTTCTGAATACGTGGGTCTCGAGTTTTCGACTAACACTAACTTATAATACATACTAGTAGTAAATCTAAATAATTCATATATGTAACTAACATTATAAGTGCATATAAGGTTATATGTATCTATCTTATGTAAAACTTTAGCTTCTTTTAAAACTAATAAACCATCTTCGCTAGCTATCGGTTGTACTATGACGTCTGATGCTGCGTGGGTGGTGCTGACGGCGGCGAGCCACCAGAAGACTCTGTAATGGAAGAGGGACGTCTGAGCATCCTACTATGGACTCTAATCGATTTGGAGTTTATATGTTTGCCTATGATTTCTACAATATTATTAGGGTGTAAACGTATAACTGTAAAGGGACCTAAATTAGCTAGCTGTTTATATACTATATCGCCTATCTTAAATGATGGAATTTCATTTTCTAACGGTTGTTCCGAAGACCGTGGGAATTCTGAGCCAACCGTGGGAATATTACTAGGTGAAGGTTGCAATGGGTCACTTTCGCTAATTGAATCTATTTGGGGATCAGCAGAGGTGCTTGGTTTTGTTAAATCTATCGAGTTTATTTTTATACGGGATAATGCGTCAGCGTTTGTGTTGTATTTACCTTTTTTATATACGATTTGATAGTCATACTCTTCTAAACGTAAGCGCCAGCGTGTGAGCTTTGAATTCGGGTCCTTAAGGGACATTAACCAGGTAAGCGGTTTGTGATCGGTGTATATGATAAACTTTCGGCCGTATAAATAGGGACGAAAATATTTAGTTGCCCAAATAATTGCTAATAGCTCTCTTTCTATCGTTGAGTAGCGGGACTCTGTATCTGAAAGTGTACGCGATGCGTATGCGATGGGCTTATCAGAACCTACGGTTCCTTGTGATAACACGGCGCCAATTGATACCGAGGACGCATCGGTAGTTAGTATGAATGGTTTTTCGAAATCCGGATACTGTAAAATGGGGGCATTACATAATATAAGTTTTGCTTTATTGAACGCGTCTATAAACTCGGGAGAATGCGTGACTTTAACATTTTTCTTTAAGCATCTTGTAAGTGGTTTTGTAAGCTTCGCGAAGTCAGGAATAAACTTGCGGTAATAGCCTAATAATCCTAAGAAAGATTTGATTTCCTTTTGAGTACAAGGTATGGGCAATTTCTTAATTGCTTTTATCTTTTCCTCGTTAGGTTTTACACCGTCTGGGGTAAGTAAATGGCCTAAATATCCGACTTCTTTCTTTAAGAATTCTGACTTGTCTAATTGTACTTTAAAGTTATGTTCTCTAAGTCGTTCAAAAACACGTTTTAGCTTGTTTATATGGTCGGTTAAACTGACTGAAAAAATCAAAATATCATCTAAATAAACTACACATGTATCTACTAGTAAATCTCTCAAAATATTGTTCATTAATCGTTGAAAAGTGCTCGGGGCATTCTTTAAACCAAAGGGCATTCGTAGAAACTCATAATGACGGTCTGTGCTGAACGCTGTCTTCTCTATGTCAACGGGATCCATCTCCAGTTGATGGTAACCAGATGCTAAATCGATTGTGCTGAAATACTGGGCTCTACCTAACTTATCTAGGATGTCATTAATGTTTGGAATAGGGTATTTATCGTCAATTGTTCTTTCGTTCAATTTACGATAGTCTACGACCAATCGCCACTTGGTTTTGCCGGAAGCATCGGTCTTCTTTGGCACTAAATGGACGGGGCTGGACCACGGTGAAATGCTTTCTCTAACGATGCCTTTCTCTACTAAACTATCTACTTGTTTCTGGATTTCCTGTTGCTGACAAGGAGGTCGTCTATAATTCTTAACGAATATGGGGTATTGTCTGTTAAACGAAGTGAATGTTTGACTGAATTAGTAAAAGTTAAAGGTAAGTTTTCCGAATAAAATATATCTCTAAACTGATAACATAGCTTCTGAATTTCTCTCTTTTCCTCAATGTTTAAATGGTCTAAGCGGAAACGCTCTAAGTTTTGTTTTAGTTCTGAATCTATATCTTCGCTACTTAAATGGTGAAATGCCGGCTCGGTACAAATCTTCCGTTTAATCAAAACGTTGTGATAGTTACAATCTACTGAAGTTGTTTTAGTATAAAGTTTTTTCTCACTGTAATCTATTCTACAACCTAAACTGTCTAAAATATCGCTTCCTATAAGACCGTAAAACTGTTCGCTGAAATCTACAATCAAAAACTTATGAATGCTACTTGATCCGAATATTTCTGGTAACGGGATGTACGCGACGTTCTCATGATATGATTCTCCGTGCGGTGTCGAGATAGTATAAGGTTCCGACTTAACGCAGGCCTTATCAAGATTCTTTATTACTGCGGTACTAATTAATGAGTGAGTGGCTCCGGTGTCGATGAGAAACGGACCACCAAATTCGCGGATGTAAATATGTGGTAATTTATTTACTACGTAATCTATGTTTTCTCCTGAATTATCCAATCCTGGGGAAAATCCTGTAAATAATCGTTATCTGGGGAATAGTCTACGTCTTGTTCCTGTTCTGCGGCATAGGTGTCGCAGCTGACTGACTCGCTACGGTCCTCGCTATTTACAAAATTATGATTTAATCTATTTACGGGGACTAACGCCTTTTCTTCCTGTTTTGTAGCAGGTTTTGGGCTATTAAATTGAGTATTTCTGGGGTTATTACTATACTGATTATTAGGGTAATTATTGTATTGATTACTAGAGCTTGGTAAAGCTGGACGTGAGCTAGGTGTATTTGACGACGGGACGTTTGGTAACAGAGGACTGTTAAATGACTGCTGTGGACGCACTGGGAAATTACTATTTGGCTTTACGCTAGGTTTCGGAGTGGGTTGCGTAATGCTTTTCCTATCTGAACGTTTGATTCGAGCTTCTTCCTGTCTGGCTAACGCTATAGCTTTGACAAGGGTTGTCGGCTGGTTAATACGTACGCCTAAGCCTACGTTGTAATCTAGGTTGTCTATAAATGTGCTGATTGCTAGGGTTTGATAGTAACCACTGTCCTTGATGGTGGACAGGCCTACTCCGCAAAGTGAGTCTAAAAGATCTCCTATTCGTTTACCAAATTGTTCGCACGTCTCGTTTTGGTATTTCGTGCAACGTAATAACTCTTGAAGTAACTGAACTTCGTTTCGATGTTCGCCGAATCGATTAATTAGAGCGGCTTTAATGGATGTCCAATCTTCGATATCAACTTCCAATGAAATAGCTTCTTGAGCTTTGTTAGTTAACTTATTTCTTATGAGACAGATCGCTATCGAATCGTCTGTTGTTATACCATACGCGGTTAACCCGGCGTCGTGGGGGTACAAATTCGTTACATGGACGTCGGGGATGGGTCATAATTAACCTTTTTTTTAATCCAGTATCCTGCAATATTTCGAAAAAAAACATTTTGTTTCTAATAACTCTATTGAACCTTGTGTGATTAAATAAAATATCACTTTATTTGTACAAAAAGATATTTATTAGTTAGTTGACTTAATCATTAAATATATCACTTTAAAAAGTTAACAAAAATAGGCTTCTCTAGATTTATCACAATAAACACTTATTTTTAATATTTTTTTTATTTATATGGCAATTATAGGAACTTAACAAAAGAATCTTTGAAATAAACATAACAAAAATTAATTGGAACCATCAACATGAACACATTCGGCGCATAAAGTTATGAAATTTTCGGGGCAAATATGTTTACCGCAACAATGGCATGTATGGTTAGTCTTTCGGTCTTTTTTGATGGGACATAGCTGGCACCTTCTACGAATATTGGGTCTATTTGGTGGAGGTTTTACTGGCGATGAGTGTTCCATGTTTATTCAAACTTGCAACAAAATACCTACAAATAAAACAAAAACGACTATAATTTATATTCTATACAAACAATAACATATAGATATGTAAAACGATAGATTTTGTCACGAATATACAAAGGGAATAAATATAAACAACTAAATATGTTGAAAATATATAAAATATTATTATAAACCAAAAAAGGACGACATAATAATAAGCGGACATATGGCTAAAATAGTTACGTAGACTACAGGGATGGGTCATATTTACCTTTTTCAACTTGCGGCACGTCCAACTCACAGTATATCCGCCGTCCGAATAAGTTCAAGTTAACAACGCGACGAACCAGTCAACGCCTCCAGCTACTGAGAAGAGTGGCAATGTTACGAGCTTTTTGTTAAAATTACAAGCATTTTTAAAACGCCGGGTCATTATGACCCATCCCCCACGACGCCGGGTTAAGATACTTTCTACACTTCTTATATATAAGTTCAACGATTTGTTACTGCCATCGTATGACAGTATAAGTTTATTTAATAGTTTGTAATTTGGTTTTGAACTATTTACTACTGAGGCTGCTGCGGCTAGGTCAGCGAGCGCGTTGGCGTTCTAAGCAATTGTATAAATTTACAATAAATGTATACAACTAAACTAAGGTAAGTATGTGTAAGTATCTGGTGTCGATTTTAGATCACACAGATATAAACTATATACTTAAATGTATTACCGGTAAAGGCAATTATACACGCACACACAATATAAAATACACAAAGTAATTATAGTGGTGGGAAATGGCAAAAGATGGGATACTGAGTAGTATGAGAGTTTGATCTTACCTCCAGTAGAGCTCCATCTGCCTGGTGAGTTGAGCGGTGACTGGTGACTGTGCTTCTTGCTGCCCAGGGTTCGCGACGGGTTCTTGTTGGGATAGCGGCGCGGACGCAAAGAGTTTGATTCGCGCCGTGTCTTCGCAAAGAGTTTGATTCGCTAGGACGACGACTGCCACTATCCTACCGACTGCGCCAGATATGTTCGTGGCGAACCGAGGGAGCTTTTAAAAAAGACACGATGTTGTCTCCTTGAGTCTTTAATCTCAACTAATTTAATACAGTACAAATGTCTTACAGCTAACTTATGGTACTACGGTTCTTATCTCTAAAGGGGAGTATATGGTTACAGTTTATTGCTTAATACTATGAATTTACTGTACGTAACTTCCGCTAAATAAAACTTTAAATGAAGGCTTTTAAATTAAAATTGGTTTCATTTGGATTTGTTTACTATCTAAGATTCTCAGAAATGGTCCTCTATACTGTACATTGGTAACCACTTCGTAGAATTTCTGTAAATCTTTGTTTGATAAAAATTTGCCGTTGAAACTTTAGGACTATCTTTTTAAAATGCAGTGCTTGTCTTTGATATTGTGAACTTGATTTCATTTTTCATACATACGTAAATCATTACTGATTCTTAACTATTATACATTATTAGTTTACATGTACAGATACTTAAGATATCCTTCAGAGCCAGTCTAAACAGAAAGAGGTACCCATACTGTCACTCTCATAGTCTGATGGGATAGCACACCCCGCATGACTTAAGAGACATAGGTCGCAGGAACAACGGCTTAACTTACCTTCCAAGGCACAAGCGTGTAAACAAACAAATATTACTCTTAGCAGGAGATCACGACCTGCGATTAGAACTCGACTCTTCATGATATAACTGTTGCTATTTCGCTGTGGTACTGCTGGATCACAGAGTTTGTTGAGACTCTACCTTATAATCTTTTGAATGTTGGCAAAATAACAGGTGTATATGTGATTTATTTTGAACTTTAAAAATACCAAAACCATTGTTACATACAATAAGAATACCACAACTAACACATTTTACAAACTAAAATATGGTGGAGAGTTGTAGGAAAGTTGGAGAAATGGCAAAACATCAGTCCTCTGCTAAAGTACAGAAATTGTTATTCCCGGGGTTTCGTGATGTCACTAAACCGTCTACTACGTCTACACTGCGTCTATTTTATTTTTTGAGAGTACCATACCTGGTTAACTTAAATAAGTTATGTGACTTATAAAGTTAAAACAGACGCTGCAATTGTTTAAGGAAAATATCGTGAACAAACAAAACAAAAACAAAAAAAATACAAAAAATATTTTATTTGTTTCTCCAAAACATTACATACATAATTATATTTTCTTACTAAGATTAACAGAAGGCGGTATGTGGAGAACAAATTAGGCAACTGCGTCAGCTATTGTTGCAGTTGTATAACTACAACGCTGGTATTCTCGCAGGCCTATATGCAATTATAATTTTACTAGATTAAATTTACCTATAAATAAATGAAATAATATACAAACCTGTGTATTAACAGTTCTACTATAGTGCTCTAAAGACAATATATGAAGTTTACCAACCCAAAGTTGTCCAGTATGGTGGACTATGGACTAACCCTTCCTATACTGAGAAAAAGGCCACGTTCAGCAGTTTTAGGTCAACTCGTACTGACCCTTATATTAGATTATGGGTACGTAGCCAGGACTTTAGAAATACATGGAGAACAGATAAAACACCATAATTATAACCATATATAAAATAACAATATATGAGTATTTACTACTGAAAGTTGTAGCAGTACGTGAAATCGAACTTGCATCTTTTCGGTTTGCAATGATATACGAGAGCATGTTTTACGGACTATCTGCAGTGAAAACCGAGAGCATAAACCTAATTTCACAAGAATCGTGAGTTCGACTAATACCCGAGTAGAACATTTAATTGTTTTAGTCAACATACGAATGTTTCGATACCGTAAATGTTGTAAGGAGCAGTTTCTGCAAAACTGCTGTACAATGTGAGCCAGCCCTGTTTGTGTGGCGTTTAAATATTTTAGAGGATTTAAGCTTCGTTAGTTTTATGAAATATGTGTTTGACGTCAGTTTGGATTTGTACTATGTGAGCTGGCGTGACATATGTGCAGATAGTTCAAACAATTTACGTGCTCAGAAGCATCGGGTTGAATCTCTGATGTTTGTTTTCATAGTTGAAAGTATGGATATTCTGAAAACTTTAGAGCGTAAACAGCGTAATATGGTGCGGTAACGCGAAGGTTACTACTGAGCAGATAGCCCATTTCGCTCGTCTTGTTGTTGTAATTATAAAGGCAGCCTCGGTTCAAGGTTAACCGTAAAACTCTAAGAATTAGTAAATTAAAAAAAAATATTATCAATAAATATAATTATGTTCTACCTTATAAAGCTTTTGGGTCTCGACTATCTTAGTTCTAGTTCGGGAAGCATATTTTAGATTGCTTTTGTTAAAATAACAAAAAAAGCACCACGGATACTGATCCAGTGCCTTGCATTATATATTAAAACGATGGACCAGAAAGCTGAATTAAAGACATTGGGACTGCACCTACTCACGATGAAATACGGAGCATAATATAATGTTGTTTTTTTACCAGGCTCTCATCATTAGCCCAAGCACAAGAATTCTGCACTGGTTTGTAGAGCAACAGCCGACTGACCTCTTGCTTTATTTTATAGGTTAGAAAAGTGTCGGAAGATTGGAAGGTACTAATCTGGATAACTTAAAAACTACTAATCACACGTTGATTATATTGAAATGGGACCACACGAAAAGCAGTAGCATTCAAAACACATTAATAAATGGCGACGAATTGATAATCTCCTCCTTTTTCATGTCGGTTAATAATGCCATAACAATCATTACCTACCCATTCGCTGACATACATACGTGAAACCTACATGATGAAAACCACCAGCAGTAAAATTTTCTAAAAAATAAAACGTCATAACACGCTTAATAACTAAATGCGTTCCGTTCGTGTCACACGTCACAGTGAGCTTTAATGGCAACGAACATGTCATGCATTAAATTAATTTTTGACAATCAACCCAGATTTGTATGTAAGCTTTTAGTCGTAAGGGGTTGGGCTAGTGAATTATATTTACGTCTACAAATGAACTTTGAAATTAATTTAAGGACTATTTAGGGAGATCGTGGAATGCTTGGTTGGACGATGGTCTAAATTGATTGTTTATTCTTAGGTTATTACAGATAGCCCTAATAACTTGAGCTTACAAGAAGTATAAATTATAAATGATAAAAAGTTTGTTTGGACTTTTTATAAGTAATTGAGGTTATATTTATACAATATATAAATTAAAAAGGTTGAAGGGTTTGCTCGCACTTTTAGGGTGCTAATATAAAAAAAAACTATAAGATTGGAAACATTTTTTAATGTAAGATAAACAACTTTTTGAAAGCTTGCTTAAATTGCGGTTATCTGGTATCTATAAATATGAAGAGCAACGTAAATAGCTCCTAAAAGGAATCCCAAATAAACTGCAACGAAAGTAAGCTTGTGCAACGACGTCAATTCGACAGTCCAGGTTGAAGCGAAATCTAGGCTTAGCGGGGATCTTGCTGGGCTCTGTATCTGCTTTTTATAAATACACGTAATAATGTTGATTTAATTGAGCAGTAGATATCCTTCAAATTTATATTCTGATCTCTTATAAGGGCACATGATAATACAGGCTTTTGGAGTCCACTATAGGACATAGAACTCGTTTTATATGCGTCTTTATAAAATTGTGAGTCAATATGAGGATTAGTCTATACTTATACCTCGCTGGTCAGATGGGTTGACTTAGGGTTCGATATCGAGTATGCTGTCTCGTCGCTAAGATACTACTAGATTTTTTCAGGTATTTTCCTAAGTATTTTCACAATACTGCTTCCGTGGTCCATTGGATAGCGTATGTGACTGCTGATTGGAGGTCCCGGGTTCGATTCCCGGGTCGGGCAAAAGTGTTACTGGGTATTACAGTAACAGCACGGAGTCTGGTGATGTGCCCGGTAACGGCAATAGGCTTGCCCCTTATTACGTGGGACCTAAAAATTCATGACGAAATGTGGGTGTAATATAACACCTCTGCCTACCCCTTCGAAGATAAAGGCTTGAGTCTATAAAAAAAACCTAAGTTGTCTCTTTCGACACGGAATGAGATAAGGTGCCGACAATTTGTATTCTTAGTCTGTCATGTAACGGATGTATAAGCACATACCAACTCTATTAATAAAGATATTTGCCGGTGAGTTTCCAGATAAAGAAAACATTGAGTCCATACGGCCTATATTAATAATAAAAACAACTCCACTGCTATGCACAGTACAGTAATTCATGCAAATGTCATTTCGCGTCCGCATTCTTGTTCGTCGTGCTACAAATTGTCGCATTTCACGAGCCACTTTCGCCCATTTCAGTAGACGGCAATTCTCTTCGATTTTTCCCAACGAATAAGATGGCTCATTTACAGCTATGACGTCAAAATTGATAACCCTGTAAATTGCGGCGGGTATTTTTTTGACCACGGCCTTAATTATGCCGCATTCTGGGTTTTTATTTAGCTATGGTAAATGGGAGAGTAAAGTTATTTGTAGTGGTAGTATATTTTATAAGCAAATAAAAATAAATTGCGTGCTTGTGAGTTTAATGCATTTTTATATCTTTAAGATCTAGTGACTAATATTATATCGATATTATTTTAGAATAATGTCAGCTTACATTAAATCAATATACCGGAATGGAAGAACCATTACTGACTGACAAACAACGCACGGATGAAACTACTAGCCGTAAGCTAAAATAGAGGAGCACTAATTTTTGGAAATTCTCCCAATAAGGTAGTAAAAATAGCTTTAAAGTTTGTTCATCCGGGCGCAGCAGGGAAAAAGCTATTAAAATATAAACAGAAGCATTTCACAAGCAAACTTTAATTGAACAATAATTGTCATAAACATCGCATTGCATACACCAAACACGTCCAGATAAGTGACGATCATTGAAACATATGGCACGATATATCGCGAAACAGACCTATATAATGGACACTTGCCTATTTGTGTACAAAACGTGCTCGTCATTATGTCAAACAAACGACCCCCTTACAGTTCCAAAATCAAATGCTTTTATGATTAAGGCGTTTTTTTTTCGTATCGTGACAAATAAAAAATACGAATTCATTTGTTTCCGTGAGAGGCAAATATACGAACCAAACTAAACGGGATTTTAGGTATTCAAATACTATAGAGACCTCTCATTCAAGTCTTGATACTAGTCAGTTTTTACTTTAAGCCTCAGAAGAACTCCAAAATACTCAAACTAACTCACTTCACAATAAGCAATGTCATCTATATAATTTTTATTTTCATCACTTCGCACAACTTTAACTTTTCTAAATAGATAGATAGATAGATAGATTAACACTTTATTGTACACCAGTAAACATTAGAGATACAATATTTAATGTAGTAACTTAAAACTAGTTGCACAACAGGGCGGTCTTATCGCAAAATGCGATCTTTTCCAGACAACCTAGCTTGAATACAATTAAAATGTAAGAACAATAGTTCCAATTCAGATATCTACTAGATTCCATTTCTCAATACCTAAAAGTTGCTACCCCAGGTTCACCGTTTGCTCTACTTCAGACCCAACATAAAGCCCCAGATTTAATTTCAGGTAGCCCCATGTTCTACGCCCGCAGGGTTAGGTCTAACAAATGTCCTCTAACAAGATTAGGAACAAAAAAAATGTTTGTTACCTAATTATAGCCCCGCTTGTCATTGTGTTTACAGAGATTGTTCCAGTTTTTAGCATTACTTATCAATAAACGTGAGCTGCAGACGGTACTTTAATAAGCTTTATGGTTAGGTCACGAAAGTTTTTCGTTGCTAGTTTGGACTAACGATAGGGAGTAACTTATTGATGTTTATGGCTAGTAAATCGGACTTTCTACTGCGGTTATTCAAAGTTACCCTGTCTTTAAAGTTTCGTTCTCGTACTCTTTAAAAGGTATTTTAGAAAGATTATAATAATAATTGATTCTTTTTTGTACACCAGTCAATAACAAGAGTGCATTACAGAGAGTTTCTTATAAACTAATGTTACAAGGGCGGTCTTGTCGCATAATGCGATTTCTGCCAGACAACCGTGTATCGACAGAATTAAATAACAGGACAAATAGTATGCGGGTGCACTAAAAAGGGGTCAAACAAATTAAAATAATTATAACAGCATCCTTAAAACTAAATAAGCTTATCTAAACCGATAAGAAAAACATATACATTCATATTCAATATACATAAATTAAATATGATAATAATATAAAATAAATCACAAATAATAATATATAAATAAATAAATACACATATTTATACATATAATATGCTGTTATATTATTATAATGTACTAATACATCATTATCATGAGCAGCGGTTGCGCAGTGCCGCACATACACTATTAATGACTTCTTAGAAAACATGTAATTATTTACACTCTGCCTACCCCTTCGAGGATACAGGCGTGAGTCTATAAAAAAAAATAGAAGACAAGCATAAAGGAAAATAAGTTTTTCCTATAGGAAACAGCGAGTGAAACCACGAGGCTCATCTCGGTATTCCATATATATATTGTGTGGTTATGAAACTACCACCGAATTTTAAATTAAATTACGAATAACACATAATTTTGCTGTCAGTTATAGTTAATCAGTCCAGCTATTGTATTTATACTTAGAGATCTTCGAAAAAAAGTTTAGTGATCCTTAACAGAAACATTGCCGTGTGGTTGACGGCATAGAATACAAGTGTCACCACCCCCTATCTTCCCGTGGGTGTCGTAAGAGGCGAATAAGGGATAACACGATGCAAATACCATCTTTGCGTAGAGACGGAAAACTCAACATCAAACCCTATATACGACTGCCTCGTTGGTCTCGCGGCATTAATGTGCGCGTGGGATCGGGAGGGGGTCCCGGGTTCGATTCCTGGGTCGGGCAGTGTTATTGGGTTTTTCTGTCATGAAATTCTCAGTAGCAGCACGGAGTCTGGAAATGCTGCCCGGTACGGCAATAGGCTCGCCCCTTATACGTGGGACTTAAGTATATCTGGCGAAAAGTGTAGAAATACACCTCTGCCTACCCCTTCGTGGATAAAAGGCGTGACGTTATGTTTATGTGTTATGTAAGTAACAGAAAACAAAGCAATGGACTACGGCATTAAGGGCTTATGACAGCCGATGTGTGAGCAACGGGACGGGGTTTATACATTGATTCCCCTCAGGAATGCGAATTGCAGAACCGTGTTGCCTGAAAAACTTTATTAACTAATCAGGTTGGTGATGTCGCCCTTTTAGATCCAGTAGTACAGCACGTCATGTTTCATCCTAGATCAGTGCTCTTCTTGATATATTATATCTTTTAATCGGTGGTCTGATTACTTAGACTGCACGGTTGGTGTAATGGTTTACGCGGCCGCCTCGCCGCTTGACACTGCGCTGAGTGTTGTGGGTTAGATTTCCACACGAGGCAACACTGTGTGTAATTCACAAATTGTTGTTTCCGAGTCTGATTGTTCATTGTGTCCGTTAGTTGTTTGTTTTTAAAATCCCCCGCGACACAGGATTAAGTCCTAATGCGGTAGTTGTCTTTTTTTTAAGAAATAAAGAAAGACTCTACAATAGCCTACAAAACATGTAAATTCTTGCCCTTAGAAGCCAGTTCTTAATGTCTTGGGGCACAGATCAGTTGAAGAGTTGTGTTGATGTTATTTGTTGAGTGGTGGTTTAATTTTCCTGCAAAAATAATTACATCTATTTTCTTCTTAGCCTTTAGCTTAAAAAGACCTAAAAGGAGGCTTAAGTTTAGACAACTTGCAGGGAAAGTCTCAAAAACTTAGATCAACAAAAAAGGGGATACGACACGGCTTTCATCAGTTTAGTGAGCAACTAATAAAAAAGCTCCTATGAATACACGCGTATATAATTATGATGATGGGCGAGTATTTATTTCTTGGATTTCATTTTTACATACATACATACATACATACATACATATCGTCACGCCTTTTATCCCCGAAGGGGTAGGCAGAGGTGTATTTCTACACCCACTTTTCGCCAGATATACTTTAGTCCCACGTAATAAGGGGCGAGCCTATTGCCGTACCGGGCACATTTCCAGACTCCGTGCTGCTACTGAGAATTTCGTGACTGAAAAACCCAATAACACTGCCCGACCCAGGAATCGAACCCGGGACCTCCCGATCCCACGCGCACATTTATGCCGCGATACCGACGAGGCAGTCGTATAGGGTTTGATGTCGAGTTTTCCGTCTCTACGCAAAGATGGTATTTGCATCGTGTTATCCCTTAGTCGCCTCTTACGACACCCACGGGAAGATAGGGGGTGGTGACACTTGTATTCTATGCCGTCAACCACACGGCATTTCATTTTTCTACTATTTTATACTTACTTACTTGGTCATGAGAAAGAAGCCCTTTGCGAATATTCTTGAACGTGTACGTACATATCTTCTATAAAGAAAATGAGATAATATTTCGCAATTTATTCTATTTTCAGAATTATAGGCGCAGAAATAATAGACAATTTCATGTAATATTACTGAAGTATTGTACACAGTCAAAGACACAAAGGAAATTGAAATATTACAATGTTAAATAGATGTTTCTAGATTACAAACGTGAAGTTTATTTCATATTAATATAAATCAAAACACATACGTTATAATGGAAGACCATTACTATTATAGCACCAATCTAAACTGAGTAGGTACTGTTTCTTTGCGCCGTATTTTCTTTTACGTCACAAATGTAGTGAGGTCTATTAACCTTCAAATTATGGATTTCTATGTTTTCGTATGTAATGATATGGTCCTTTATGATTTCCATTTTTCCCGCTCCCATTTATAGTATGTATATATTATTTGCAGTAATAATTATATTTTAATTGTAAAAGGTACTTAGTGATAGTGTATAGTACTGTGTGGTGTGTCCACGTGTTGTAAAAAGTATTACGTTCGTATTGTGTCGCACTAGTACGAGTAACATACTTTATGATAGATGTTATTATATATACGATGGCCGTACGGTCTCCGGACTGGATGCTGTGAACGCCTTTGCATCATATTTTAAATCTTCGTTTTTGACAGAGCAGCCGACACCATCTACAACCATTGAACAAATTGACAGTAGCTTGTATTCTTTTCGCATTCATATCGATAGTATTACGAAGTCTGATTTGTCCCAAGCAGTAAAACGCTTAAAGGCTCAAACATCAATTGGTCCGGATGGTGTACCTGCCTTTATAATTAAAGATTGCATTAATGTTTTTGAGGTACCACTATTGCACATTTTAATTTGGCGTTAAGTACGGCTAGCTATCCTGCCTTATGAAAGGTGTATAGGGTCACACCTGTCCCTAAGGATGGCTCCAATTCTCAGATCACAAACTATAGACCCATTGCCGTGCTCTCGGCATTTGGCAAGTGGTTTGAATCTATTTTAAACAAACACATCACCAGACAGATTAAACAATAACTGAGTGAGTGTCAGCATGGGTTTAGAGCTGGTAAATCCACTACCACTAACTTAATTAACTTCGTCGATTATTGCGTGATGGAAATGGATCACAGAAGACAAGTGGACGCGGCTTATTTTGATTTCAAAAAAGCATTTGACCGCATCCACCCTAAAGTACTTTTGCATAAATTAGCAGCTGTAGGATTCACGCCTAAGCTATTAAATCTGTTGGATAGTTATTTTGTCAATCCTACACAATATGTACGGTTAGGAAATTACCAATCTAGCCCATATGACACTCGCTCTGGTGGAAATCAAGGTAGCGTTTTGGGTCCAACTTTCTTTTTGATCATGATCAATGACCTGCCGAATGTTGTTAGTGCGGCACACTGTCTCTTGTTTGCTGACGATTTGAAGCTGTTCATAGGGATAGATTGTCCAGACGACTGTGAGGCACTTCAACGGGATATTAATAGTGTTGTAGCTTGGGGAGCCCGCACCCACTTAGAGTTTAATGCATCTAAATGCAAAGCAATTACATTTACTCGTTCACGCTCTCCATATATCCATCCTTATGAAATAACTAGTGTCGCGCTGCAACGTGTCACTCAAATACGTGATTTGGGCTTGACTTTGGACACGAGCCTAACTTTTAATGCACATATCACAACAATATGTGTGTGTGTGTGAGTGGCATCCCTGAATCACAAAATAATGCACGATCATGTAACAAACTATTTATGCAGTTGCCTGTTTGAACTCTACATAGATTGCGCTTGTGCTTTTCCTCAATTTTTCCCTCAATATCATTTAATTATTATTATTATGAGTTGTTAAAGCAATTCAAGTGACATTTTACTTACCTATGAGATTTATAGGCTAAATAGAGCGTTCAAAGAAATTATACGTACATACACACACACCATCAGCCTTTAACAGTCCACTGCTGGACTAGGCCTCTCCTTTGAAAGGAGGAATTGGCCTACTATACCACGCTGGCCAAACGGGTTGGTATAGGGTTTGTATCAAGTTTTCCTTCTCTTACAGTGCTGTTCTCTGCACAATATGCTCCCTCTGTCGGCTCTTACGACACCCATGGGATGATACGGGGCGGTGACATTTCGTATTCTTAATCCGTCACCACACGGACAATACGTACATACACATACTCGAAAATCGAATATACCATCTGTACTTGGCTTAACGTAACTTGACTTGGCTTAGCTTAACTGTAGAGGTCACCATTTGTATGGGTGACCACGTGTGGCATCTACGTCATAGCGGTACCATGCTTTACAAGTCTATAATAATGAGTCTAGACAAGAATCGTTAGACCATCTTGGACGCATTCGAGTTGTCTAAAATCTCCAACACCAGAGTTGCATATACAACTATACGAAAAAGTAATGCAAAATCAACCTAAGCATCGAGTAGCAGCTATTACATATTAAATGCATAACCAACCAAAACAACTGCGTCAACCGGCCATTATTCTAATTTATTAACACTTAAAATACAATTTAAAGTCGAAAAAGGAACTAGTTCAGTTAACAGCTATAAAATAAAAATATCTCCGTGTAATTGACTGTTATGGTTATATTCGATATAATTTTTATTCATCTCAGTACATCGGTGTTATATTTTTGCAATAATACACAAACAACCAACGTCAAACAACGCTACCCTACAAGCGCACCGAGAATACTAGATTTCATAGCCGAAAGGAGAAAAAAGTTTTAACAAATTGCACCTAGATTACTCGCTCATAATCTATCTTAATAAAACATGCATAAGGTTTAAATTTGTTTGTGTAGAGTCATTAAAATGGATCGTCCTACAACAATTCTGTTTGCTCGCTATGACAATGATGTGTCGCTTAGATTTTATCACAAATGCTTTGGAGTCATTAGTGAGTGCATGGTACGTTCTTTTTAATTCCTCCCTCCCCTTTATTCCTTACCACAACGAGAATAATAGGATGTCCTTCTTCAAAAATAAAATGCTTATTTCAAAACATGAGTGTGGATTTTCGGAAATGATTGCATATTTCTGTGTCTGGTAAAATTGTGTCATGCGGGTAATTAGTGAACTGCGACCTTTTCAAAACTCGTGAACAATTCACCCTTTCAATGATTAAGTGATCGTTGTGTCCGATTTCCCGAAATATACGTCATTAATTTATAAATTCGTGATAATTTAATACTTCGGTATCTTTGTCTGTTTATTGCCTTTGCTCGCAATCGTATGTTCGATAATTACGTATTCGAATTTATTTACCTATTTGTATGTCTGCACAAGATACTGTATAATAGTTACTTCGTTTTACTACTACTTAATTTATTTGATACATCAAAATTATACCTCTGAAAGAAACTGGACATAACGCTTAAAAAAAGTGCCAAAATAGTACAACATTTTAGACATATCGAATATTACTTAGCAAGGGTACTTTACAAAAGATATTAAAAGATTCTAAAATTATACTTTTGCGTTGTACAGATACAAAAGTTAGTAGTTAGTACAGGCTGTCCCTCTATTAAAACAATTGTACCTAAAATAAATTTGTCTAGGGTAGACTATAATACAAATTGAGGCTTGGTTTCGGCACTAGTCAGTTGAATCAGAATTATCATTATATCAGTACCTAGAATTTTAATCAGACTTGTTGACTATATATATATATATATATATATATATATATATATATATATATATATATATATATATATATATTCTTCTTCTTCCTCTTCCGGTGCCTCTTCATTTCTGAAGGTTGGCCATCAGCTTTTTGTACTCCTCCCTGTCCATAGCCAACCGGAACAGTTGCTCTACGGAGGCAATGCCGGTCCACTCCCGAATGTTCCGCAGCCACGACTTCCTTCTGCGTCCAGCGCGTCTCTTCCCTTCCACCTTGCCCATCATTAATAATTGTAGCAGCCGGTATCTATCGTTCTGAGCACGTGGCCGAGATACTCTATTTTGCGTTTTTTGGTGGTTGGCATCAGCTTACGAGGTGTACATGTGGACACGCTGAAGCACAGTTTCGTTCCTGATCCTCTGCGTCCAACTAATACGTAATATGCGGCGGTAGCACCACATCTCAAATGCTTGTAGACATTTAATGGAGGTATCTCTTAAGGTCTATGTTTCGCAATCGTACATTAAAATGGCCAGATATAACATAAAAGTATCCTGACGCGGAGTTTTATGTTCAGTTGACGACAGCACAACACTTTTCTCATTTTGTTAAAAGAGGCTCGAGCAATTTCAATTTTTCGACCTTTTTCGACCTACCACGCACTAGCGGTGAAATATATCCGCTCAGTGCGGCACTGGGTCTATTTCAGCCCGCCAACCCAACAGGCTGCCGGCGACCTGATACCGCACAGAACGCACGCGCCGCCAGTTAGTGTTGTGTTCATATTTCATCATATTTTCCCCTTTTTGGTTACAGCGCTATGCTCGGTCTGAATTTACTGTTTCTTTCTATTACGTAATATTTTAAATTCTTTTTCTCTATTCTATTCAAATCATTGAACATTTCTTCATGCTAAAAATACGAAGCGTGTCTTAAAATCGTTAACCCGGAACGAAAAAATAATGTCAAATGCCACTCTTTGTTTCGCGCGCTCCGTGATTACGTGCTTATCGTATGCGTGTAATTAAATATTTTTATACTATGATACATGTTTTTTTTTTATTTAATTCGGTGTAGATAGAATCCCTCTACAGTGAAAACTCATAAAATATGTATGTCATCGATTTACTTTTTAAAATAATCCTGTTTAAAATACACAAAGTGTTTTTTTCAACGATAGTCAATGTTCGCTGCTAAGTATAATAAATTAGAAAGTAAATATCAACAAAGAATTCATACGATTTGAAAGAGTCATTTATAACGTTGAAGAAAAACATCACTTCAACTTACTCATGTTACCGATTTATCAACAATAAATGTTTATGTTAGCGCGCCCATCTGGCGAGCGGCGGCGCGACATTTTGTTTAGAACGTGAGCGTTCGAGTGAATTCGGCGAATTGGCGCTAGCGGTCAAGCGGTTAAACAATATTTTACGAAAGGTTAGATAGTATATTGAAAAAAATTTGCTCTCAATCAAACAAAAATATTGTTATATGTGGAGATATTAACATTGACGTCCTTAAAAGAAAAATTACATTAGATCTTGAATATTTTCTCCAACAATATAATTTAAAATTAGCCTTGAATGCCCCTACTAGACTGAGTAGCAACACATGCATCGATAACTTTGCACATAACTATCGCGCAGGCTGCAGAGCTGAAATAATAGATTTAATTCTTTCTGATCACACTTCTCAATTATTAAAAGTACCTATTAACAGAATTTGTAAACTTAAATTTTGGAAAACAAGCAAGCTGGACATTTCGAAGGAAAACTTAATTAAATTTAAATCATATTTGAAAAGTTTAGTGTTCAAGCAAGTTTATGATACCAGTGATGCAAATGAATCTTTTCGAAATTTTATGGATGATTTTTTACTCTTTTATAGATTATGCTTTCCAAAAAAATGCATAACTATTAAAACTAGCAAATTGACTAAATGGATCTCTAACGGAATTAAAATATGCATTAAAATCAAAGATTTCTACTTTGGGAGTACAGACATAATCCTAATTTAAAAAATAAACTGGCTTTTAAAAAATACTCAGCACAATATAGAAAAATAAAAAGATTAACCCAGAAAGCCCAAAATAATCATTTTGTGAAGACTTCCCAAAACAAATCTAAAGCTGCTTGGCAAATAATTAACAAAACAAAATTCAAGTTTCCCCATGAATCAGTATCATTTTTAAAAAGAGACAATTTGACTTTTACGCATCCGATTGACATAGCTAATGAATTTAACAAATACTTTATTACCTCAATTGAAAATAATATTCATACAGACTTTACCAGTAGCAATAATTTTGAAAATTTGACGTCTCATTCATTATTTATGCTACCAGTGACATACATTGACATAATAAAAATATTTAATGACTTAAAAAACACTAACACTGTTGGCTACGACGGCGTATCTACAAAAGCTATTAAATATGTCAAAGAAATAATTGCACCGCCACTAGCGCACATTATTAATAACTGCATTACTGAGGGAATATTTCCAAATAAATTAAAAAAGGTTGTTATAAAACCCCTTTTCAAACGGAATAACAAAACAGATGTAAAAAATTACAGACCAATTGCGAAAATTCGGATACTTTCAAAAATAATAGAGAAAGTAATATATAATGCTGTGTATACTTACTTTGAAAAATATAAACTATTCTGCATTGAACAAAAAGGGTTTCAAAAAAATACTACAGTCAATATGGCATTTTTAGACCTAATATCTAATATTTTGACTTCCGTAGATAAAAGGAATCCAATATGTGCTATATTCACTGACATGACAAAAGCCTTCGATTTGTCGATCATAACATCTTTCTTCAAAAATTGCACGGCTTTGGTATAAGAGGAGATATCCTTAAACTCTTACAATCATTACCTTAGTGATAGATCACAGTATACAGAAATATCTAGAATATGCCCAATTTGTAAGATAGAATCAGTATACACATCTGAATCTAGACATGTAAAATATGGTGTGCCTCAAGGCAGTGTATTGGGACCGTTATTGTTCCTTATATACATTAACGATCTCCCAAAAGCGATAACACACAAAATGGTTCTCTTTGCTGATGACAGCACAGCAATTATTGAGTGTACTAACCCTCATGACTACCAAAATAAAATCAATAGCGCTGTAAGTGCAATTATAAAGTGGCTTGATAAGAATAATTTAAGAATAAATTTAAGCAAGACAAAAGTAATGCATTTCCATCAACGTCGTGCAAACCCAACTTTTTCCGTTACATATAACAACTGTTTGATAGAAGAGGTCACTAGTATTAAGTTTCTGGGTATAACTATCGACAATAAACTCACTTGGAAACTCCATGTAGAAGATATATGTAAGCGCATAAATAAATCCGCATAATTATGTACTTTTCCAACTTTCGAAAAAATTAAATATTGAAACCTTGCTGACAGCATATCATGGTTTAGTAGGTTCAACTCTTAGATATGGTATTGTTTTTTGGGGACAATCAACTGAAACAGAGATTGTATTCAGAATGCAAAAGCGTTGCATTAGGTCTATGTGCGGTCTACAAACCACAGACATTTGTATGCCTTACTTCAAATCATTAAAACTGTTAACATTTCCGGCACTATATATATTATATTTATATTATTATTTTTTTACTTTTATTTTTATGTTTAATGAATATTATAATGTTTTGTTTATTAGAATGTATGATAAAATTGATTCATGTAATTTTTTTTTTAGCATATTCATTCTGCATGTGTATTTGTACGTCTGAAGACAAAACATAGCGTCCTATTTTATGTGTAAGACCTATTGTATACCTATGTTTCACAAATAAACTATTTGATTTGATTTGAAAAAAAAATCGTTATTATAATTATGAACAATACAGGAAAAATAAAAAATATGCTGTATCATTTATGAATTGAAGGGACAGGCGTATTTTTTTAAAACTAACTGAATCTTTCGCTTGGAGTATTTAACTTAAATCTTTTTTTTTGTTGCGAAGGCGACATTAAAAGAACCATTTTATGGTTTGTTTACATTTTATTTTTTCGTATCTTGAACAGACTATAGGTACCTATAAATGTAAGACGCATATTGATTAACATAATTTATGAAAATTTATTATACACCACTATTTTTTAATTAGTACAACAAATTTAACGGGGCACTAAGTATCTTTAACTGATCATATTTATGTAGTTAAAAAATAAAAACACTAAGTCCCAAAACTGTCTCAAAACTGTCCACAAAAATACGTAATAATTGGTTAATGCATAACTAAGACTATGACCGACTCACGTACTATTGTAATAAACTATACCATTGATAAATTCCCCCCTGTCCCGCGCTCGGATGCTACAAACAGTGCTCAATTGCTAGCGGACGTGAACGAACCTATCGATTTTTTCGCTGCAATTTGTTTGTCTACGTTTTCCCGACGCGATGACTTATCAGTTCATTATATCAGGGGAGCATGTAGGTATGCTTCGTGCGTACTTTTTGAGTGGAGGAATCGCGAGTGCAGCTGTGTACCCATGGACATCATTTTGTGAGTGTACAAAAGTAAGACAACAGATAGGCACTCATGTGTTTTAAACTTAGTTCAACATACAAGGCCTATCTGGCAAAGAATTAGAAATAGATTTATTTTTAAATAAACATAAGATTGATATCTTATGTATTACGGAACATTGGTTGCGAGGTGACCAATTAATATTTAACAAACAACATTACTCAGTTATAACTGCATTCGTAAGAAAGAAGGCTATTCGTGGTGGCTCTCTAATATATGTATGTAATAGTTTGAAATGAAAAGAACGTAAGGATATAGCTAAACTTTCTATCGAGCGCACTGCTGAGATTTCTTGTGTTGAGCTTGAACAACATATTATAGTGAGTGTGTATCGACCACCACAAAGCGACTTTACTCAGTTTGAAAGCATTATAGAGGATGTCTTAAAACACATAATTTCTAGTAGGAAGTCTATAATCGTATGTGGCGATTTTAATGTCAATTTGTTAGAAAAATCACTAATTTGTATTAGGTTAGTTAGCTTATTTAGGTCATTTAATTTAAATGTTTTGTTCTCTGAACCAACCAGAATAACCTCACATTCGTCTACATGCTTAGATAATGTTTTTTGCAATTGTCTTTATTTAAGTAAGGCTGTTTTAACTGACTTGACATCGGATCACTGCGGGCAAAAGGTTGTAATTCCAACTAATACAACCCCTAAAGATATATATACGGAATTTGTTAAGTGACACACTAATATACAAACCTGTGTCTTATAACCCGACAGCCAGAGTAACGAAACGCATTCGAGCTTTGATAAAGGACCATAGAAACGTGTTCGCGGAAGATGACTTTGAACGTCTACACAAACCCCAAATCGTGCAGCCGCCCAAGATTTACGGTTTGCGTAAAGTCCACAAGACAAATGTACCATTGCGGCCGATAGTGAGTCAAATAAATTCACCGACATATGGTTTGGCGAAACACATTAGCAAGGTACTGCAACCGTTAGTAGGTAAGACGGCATCTTTCGTGAAGGACTCTCGCCATTTTATCGACATCATCAAGAGCGTGACAAAGGAACCAGACAAAGTGATGGTAAGTTTTGACGTGGAGTCACTATTCACCAATGTTCCAGTTCAGGATTGCCTTGAGGTCGTTGAGAGAAAATTAAGGGATAGCGGTCTGTCTAACGAATACGCCGTTCTATTGAAGAATTGCTTAGAGTGTAACTACTTCATATATCGTGGACAACATTACCTCCAGATCGACGGAGTGGCAATGGGTAGCCCAGTAGGACCGGTGATGGCCAATATCTGGATGGAACATTTCGAAGAATCCATAGACATGCAGGCTTCAAATGTAAAGCTATGAAAGAGGTATGTCGACGATGTATTCTGCATCATGAAGGGCAACAAGCAAGACATAGAACGATTCGCAGACAAATTGAACTCCATACATCCGAACATCCGGTTTACATTTGAAATGGAGGTAGACGGATCGCTACCCTTTCTCGACGTCAAAGTGACGGTGAGAGCTAATGGTACACTTGGACACACAGTATACAGAAAACCGACACACACCGACAGGTATCTCAACGCCTGCTCGCATCATCACCCGCGACATTTGGAATCCGTAGCGACCTCGTTAGTGAACAGAGCCTATGACCTCTGTGACCCTGAACACTTAAACAGTGAATTTTCACATTTTCAGGAGGTACTAAAGCGCAACGGATACATAAAGGAGGTACCCCGTCGGAAGAGGAAGGACCGCAAACCTGAAGTAAGCAGAGTGCCGGCTTACATGCCTTATATCAAGGGAGTGACGGACAAAGTTGGAACAGCACTACAGAAATACTCCATCAAGACTGTATATAGTCCCCTCTCCAAGGTAGCACACAATCTGCGTACCCCAAAGGACGTAATTCCTCTACAAACACCAGGCGTCTACAAGGTCGATTGCAGTTGTGGTAGTTCCTATATCGGACAGACCAAACGAACGATCGCTGAAAGGGTCAAAGAACATATCACAGCTGTCAAAAATTGACAAATTAATAAATCTGCCATAGCTGAGCATTTGCTGGAATCTGGACCAAACCACTGGATAGAATTACATCATCCACGAGTCTTATCCACCGATCGCCACTATTACTCCAGGATAGTACGTGAAGCGGTTGAAATCAAAAAACATAGAAATTTCACCCGGGAGGACGGATACAGACTATCGACCACTTGGTACCCAGTTATCAACAAATGCAAACAACGCCGCAGTAACACAACTCATCAGTGTGTAGACGTCATAAGTGTAGTGTGTCGAAGTACCGACAGTGCGGATAGAACTAAAAATATCAAAAATACAAAACAAATGAGGGTAGCTGCCGAAACCCGCGCTTCACAAGGACGGCGCTGAGCTGACATCAGTCCCTCCGCGACCACAACCGTTGCAAGCCGGTAGAAACGTAGGAGAATAACAGAGGTATTTATGCCTTGAAATAAATAAATAATCGCGACTAAGACCCGCTAAATAATATTGTATGACAACCCCTAAAGTACAAGATATTACATGCAGGCCAATGACCTCTGCTCGCCTCAAACACTTTAGTAATGATGTTGTTGCCAAGATCGCCAGTATTGACTTAACCGTTGATGATCCTGATGAATTATATAAATGCTGTTAATGATGAGTTCAATAATTTTTTTAAACTGAAGACGTTTGCAAGGAGCATTAAAGTAAATTTTTGTGACTGGGCAACAGTAGGTATATAAAAAAGTAGAGCTAGGTTGAATGATCTATATGGTATGAAGAAATACAATTTTAATCCTGAATTTATTCAATATGTTAGAAATTATTCAAAGGTTTTTAAGAGGACATGTGTTTTAGCCAAATCCTTATATTTAAGCAATAAAATCAAAGAATCCAAGAACAAAATTAAAACTACTTGGAGCATTATTAACAATGATACTGGTCGAGCTAAATTGGTAGATAACAATTATGTATTAAAATTTAATGGTGAAAATATTACTAGGAAAACTGATGTTGCTCAGACATTTAACAATTTCTTCATAAACATACCAGTGAACACAACCAGCTGTCTAGATTCATGTCCAAGCAAAGCAGAAATGTTAGGTAGGGGCAATGTGAATGAGTGTGATGTGCTTTTTAATTTTAAATATATTGACACCAATGACATACTGAAGGTATTCAAGACGCTCAATAATAAAAAATCTGTTGACTTATGGGGCATTTCTGTTAAACTTGTGCGACAAATTATTTCTAGCTTAGCTCCATATTTAGCTGCAATATTCAACAGATGCGTAGATACAGGAGTATTGCCTGATCTAATGAAACACAGTAAAGTAATACCATTATTCAAAAAGGGATCAAAGTGCGACCCTAGTAATTTTCGGCCAATTTCTATCTTGCCTGCTATTAGTAAAATTTTTGAATAGATTATTTTGCATCAACTAGAGAGCCACTTTCACACAAATAATTTATTTCACAGTGAACAGTATGGCTTTACTAAGGGTCGCTCCACCGTTGATGCCGGTGTAACTTTTTTAAAGCATATTTTTAATGCTTGGGAAAACTTGAAGGATGCCATTGGTGTTTTTTGTGACCTATCAAAGGCCTTTGACTGTGTGGAACATAATACACTTTTACTTAAATTGAAACTTTATGGTATCAGAGATACCGCACTCAATCTTGTTGCCAGCTACCTTAGTGATAGAATTCAGTATGTAGATGTTAACGGGAGTAGGTCTCTAGGTTTGCCAGTAGGAATGGGCGTTCCACAGGGCTCTATTCTCGGTCCATTTCTTTTTTTAATATATATTAATGATTTGCCGTTCTTTGTACAAAATTTATGTGATATTGTTTTGTTTGCCGACGATACGTCACTAATTTTTAAAGTTGATCGTAATTTAAGTAACTTTGATACCGTCAATAACACTCTTGCACAAGTATTAGATTGGTTTTCGACAAATAATTTGGTACTCAACTCAAGCAAAACCAAATGTGTTAAATTCTCTTTGCCTAATGTCAAGAGTGTTCCTACTAATATAATTTTAAATAAGGAAACAATTCAACTAGTCGAATCAACCGTATTCTTAGATGTAACTTTAGATTGTAAGCTTCAGTGGGGCGCCCAAATATACTATCTCGCAGTAAAACTTAGTTCTGCAGCGTTTGCAGTTAGAAAAGTTAGGGAATTCACAGATATACATACTGCTAGACTAGTTTACTTTAGTTATTTTCACAGCGTAATGTCTTACGGAATAATGTTATGGGGTACAGCTGCTGATATACAGACTATTTTTATCATTCAAAAGAGGGCCATACGTGCAATTTATAAGTTAGGTGCTAGAGATTCTTTACGTGATAAATTTAAAGAAGTAGATATATTGACAGTTGCATCGCAATATATATATGCTAATTTAATGTACATTAAGAAAAACTTAATTCTATACCGCAAAAATAGTGATTTGCACAAAATGAACACTAGGAATAAGCATAAACTGGTGGGAACTAACTACCGTCTACATAAAGTTCAGAACTCATTTGCGGGGATTGGTATACGATTTTTCAACAAATTGCCTCTTGAAATAATGAATTTACCCATGCACAAATACAAACGGACAATTAGGAACTTTCTTTTACAAAGGGGTTATTACATTGTTAAGGAATTTTTTGAATTTAATTTAATGAAATGTCCGTGTGGTGACGGATTAAGAATACGGAATGTCACCACCCCATATCATCCCATGGGTGTCGTAAGAGCCGACAGAGGGATTATATTATGCAGAGCACAGCACTGTAAGAGAAGGAAAACTTGATACAAACCCTATACCAACCCGTTTGGCCAGCGTGGTATAGTAGGCCAATTCCTCCTTTCAAAGGAGAGGCCTAGTCCAGCAGTGGACTGTTAAAGGCTGATGATGATGAAGGAATTTTTAAATGATAAGACACCGTGGGGATAGGCTTAGGCTTGTTTAACTCACGATTATTTTATTTACATGTTAAGTGGAGGTACCTCGTGAACACATGATTTTTGCAGGATTTGGATATTTTTATGATTTGTTGAATGTAGTTTAACATTATTTATCCCTGATCATATCATTGTTCACTTGTCACCTTCACAAAATTCTTACTACATTTGCATTCCTCCACGCGTTCCACTAACTTATGTTAATAATAACGATCTGGAAAATGGAGGTAATTGGCGGTCATGGTCAGTATACCAATAGATTGTTTCTTACTGCTGGTTCGTATACCGTTATCGCCATGCTCACTAAAATGTCATTTCTTGTGGTGGCGTCGTGTATCGGGTCATCCCTGTCCCTCTAATATGGCGAGAGGGATGATGGCTGGCACATGCGTCATAATCGTGAACGGGTGCTACTTGCGATGACTGGTCGATGACGGTCTTGCGGGCTGGTATTAGATTTTAATATTTAACTGCATCATTTCCACCATGGTTCTGATCACTTTCGCGGATTGCCTGCATTATTAGGTATATATAATGTAAGTGGATGCTCCTGTTTCACCATGTCTATTCTGAGGAGGCTAACCAAAACTATTATGCTTGAGTATTATTATGTACAGTAAATATATACAAGTGATATAGAAGGTGTAACAGTTGCAGCACCTTACAAAATGTAAATTGTGTATTATGCAAAACCTGGCGATGAAAAAGAGTGACCGTGAGTTTTATTGCCCGTTCTTTCTCATGGTTCTACCTATTGCTTTGCGAACGTGGCAGTAAATGTAAATGTAGAAGCATACAGTTATAATGTTTTAAATTTGAGTATAAGTAATTATTTTATAAATTTATTATTTTTACGTTCATAAACGTCACATTGTGACCCAAATGAATAAAGGATTTTGAATTTGAATTTGAATTTGTATACCGGTTAGTGTCAAACAATATTAAAACAGCGCATATTGGACGCTTTTGACGAAATGAAAAGACTGTGATCTGTGTATTTACAATGGTGGTGGACATTTTGAAGGACAATGGAAATACTTGTAAGTTTAGTAAATAATACCTACTTAAGTAAATAATAATTTGAGGCGGGCTGTTCCAAATTGGTCTGTGTGGAGAACCTTGAGGCAGGCCTATATCCAGCAGTGGTCGTCTCTAGGCTGACATGATGATGATAAAATAACTTGTAAATAGCAGATGATTCTAACTTCATAAATATATGTTAAAAACCAAAATAACTGTTTTCTTTTATTACAGAATACCTTCTTTTTTTTATATGTGTTTGCTTTCTAGTTACAAACCTTCGTATTTAATTACTTGTAAAACGGTAAATTTTTCCGGTCGGAATGAGAGGGTAGAATTAAGAAAATTAAAAACTATCTACATACACTGATTATTTTGCTTCATTTTATTTTCTAAGGCTACCTACATTATAAGTGCGACGGAAAGAATGCGTAAGAGTAGGACGGAAAGTAAATACTATCAATGAAGTAGTGAATGGGTTGTAAAATATGTCTATGATTTTGGTGAGATTTTCTACAAAAAACAAATGTTTATAACTTGGCTATTTATAGATATTATGAAATTCTTATGTCACATATATGATAATAATATCTACGCGAATATGTCCTTAAAGTTTTTGTACTAATTAAAAAATAGTGGTGTATAATACTACTGCAAACACAGAGTAAGGTTTTATTATGTATAAAATTTAAATTACACTACTTTTACGTACTTAAATGTAAAAACAAAACGCAATCGCTCGACTAGGTACCTGTATTCTTTTTAAAATAAATGCTCATGGCTGTTCGTTGGTTAACATAATATCTTACTTTTTCAAATATTTGATGTTTATTTAAAAATATTTGTTTATTTTACCATCTACAGATAAATACCAAATTAAATAAAAATAAATATATACATACGTAAAAGCGCCAACTATGAATGCCGAGTGAAAGTTAACTCATTGTAACGTTTTACTACAAGCTAGTACGTATTTTGGCCACCAGAGCAACGAAGTGCACATCATATTTTTCAAAAATATTCATATTCAATTTAATGTTTCATTTTTTTATTTAATCGTAATAAAGGGATTTTTTAATTAATTAATATTATATTTTAGAACTTTATTTTCTTATTTATCATTTATGCACGAAAGTCATCAATAACAATCGATAGTAGTAAAGCCATCTGTTGAGAGAGTTAAGAATGACGGAAAACGTTCTAAGGAATGAGACCCCATGCCAATGGATAAGAAACAAAATATTATCAAAATCATTGTTAACTGTAATATCCAGAAAATAACCAAATTCAAAGATAATAACATAGGTATAGCGTCTTCGGTAAAACATAGTTTAAAGCAAAAATCTGTCGTATTTGAAGAACAAAGGCAGTTAAAAGATAGTTTGTTATTGAGACTCCAATCGACCACTGCATCAATATCTGACTGTAGTTCCGCACAGACACTAGCACTGTTAATAGTTTTGTATATTGATTAGAAATAGATTGCCTTTTGAAACGAGGCTGCTCGGTTATGGTGCGAAAATTAGTTAACGAAATGTTTTCTATGTATATACTATTATTTCAGTCTATCTTGTCGCGAGGCTTTAGTCTCTCATATTACATAAATGCATTTTATTTTACTTATAAAATAATGAAATATACCTACAGCACCTGTGTTAAAGCAGCTAATATCAGTATAAAGTTCACATTACAATGCTACTCGGTGGTGGTACATTCAGAAAAGATTAGAAGTCCGGGTTTTATTTACTAAAACTTATAGGTGTGTTTTCTGACGACTTTTTCACAATCAAATTAATGGTTTTAAATCCAAAAATCCACTTTCATGAGCTTATTAACACTTTCACGGACAGTAAACGAGACACAATTGAAGTTTTATTGTTATCACGTCTATAGGCCTTTACTGTCCTTCAAAGTGTTAATTGGGAGGACAGATAACGAATTTTGCTGAAATTGGCTCTATATACAACGCGCAGCTTTAATTGGTAGCATCACCTATTTGGTGGGATTAGAGAGTAATAAGTAGATTAGAGAGTTATGACACGAAATCAAACATTGAGGAATACACAGGTTGTTTTGAATCTATAATTCTTTTATTTTTGTATTTATGAATTCGATCAGACACAGAATTTATTCCTAGAAGCAAACAGTGTGACATAGACTTTTAAAGTTTTTCTGTTATTCTCTGCTTTAACTTACTAATAATTCAAAACTCCTTAATACACAGCACGCCATAACTCTACCTAAGACATTTATATCAACGTGTTTCAAAAAGCCACATGAATTACACGCTACAAATATTTTATATTAATGCGTCGTATATCAATTTTATGTGTATGGGTAGCCACTATCAGTAGGACTCCGTAAAAGGTAGCGTAGAACCCCCGCGGCTGTCGGCGATAGACCGACCACATTAAAGGAGGCCACGTGACACGCTTGCCGTATCAAATTCTTCAACCTCCTGTGTATTCATAAGGTCCTAGTACGTTAAGATATGATATTGCGTACCGTAATGTGCCAAAAGTTCAAGGTACTACGAAGTTGACTTTTAGGTAATTGAGATAAATGTGAATGAGAAGCGATAAGTAAATATAACATTATAAAAGCTACCGATATTAAAAACGATAATTTATTCAATTTTCAAACATATTTTGTCCTTTATACTCAAAGGTTTAATAATAATACTTATGGTTCCGTAACGAAAACTGTTAATCTGTGTATAAAAACTATTGCATTACTGACTGACTGACAGTCAAAGCACAGCGAAACTACTGGGCGCAAGAAGCTGAATATTTCGTATGTATGTTCGTTGGAGACCGTTGAGGTGCACTAAAAAGGGATTTTCCGAACTTGCCACGGGATGTCCCCCAGCAGACGGATAAATTAAAATAAAATGTGCATGTTGAAAAGTACTACTCATAGTACTTATAAAAAAGCAACCGATTCGTTAGTTCGTTTCCCTCTTCAATGGATGTATGTAGGTGAAATGATCGCTGAAATCTACGGAGATGGATTAAATGCCGAAGGGAATAATCCAATACATTTATTAACTTTTAGTATGATTTCTATTTGCCGTTTAGAAATACATACACCTCATATCGTTGACTGTTTTCAAGCACATAATGTCACATTACAGGACCTTCTGATCTTTTATCTATACATTTTTATTTGTAAAATTTTTAACAGTGCATCAAAAATCTTATGTTGCACACTGAAGAGTGTCACACCCAAAAACTGTATTCTTTCTCTTTAATAATAATGCGCACCAAAGATGCCGATGCCGTTTTACAAAATATCATTTATTATGAAAAGTCTCGTTCGCTCGGTTAACTTATCCACTCGGAAACTGAATATATTATGTTAAGTTTTCTCGTGACTCTGCATCCAAAAATAGCTAAAATATGAAATGCTTATTTAATAGAAAGGATTATTTTTATTATTAGAGATTTGCAACGGTCAATAAACAGGTGTTCGTTATGAAATATTTTAGTGCGTATATTTTAGCACGCAATTAGTTTTTTGGTGGAACAAAGGTATTTTTTTATAGAAATCTGAGATAAATTAATTGAGGAAGAGTTAAATACTGCTCTTTTTTCTGGGCTTTTTACATTCACTTTTAGTTTTATAATCAGCAACACTATTTGTAGTAATTGATGCGTATTTGAAACAAATAGAGATTAACGATATGAGTAGCACATTGACCGCGTTAGCTATAAATAAATAGTGCATTTGTTATAAAAGTATGTCGCAATTTGAATTACTCGAAACAGTAGTGACAATGACACTGCTACTACATCAAAAGAGTTCCATGAATTCTGTATATCGAAACAAACTTGCGCTAGGTATTACTAAATAAATTGGTTTTAGCATAACAGATTATTGTGGGATATTATACAAAAATTATAGAAGTGATACGATCAACGGGATTGGATTGCAAAGCAGCTCTTGACTTGGCTTATGGAATCGTGGGTTTAGGTAACCGGGAAAAAGTGGCCAGCATACAGAAATGTCGTCCACACAACGAGATGTCTATTCGACGACAGTGTTGTTGCCATAAAGTGACAAAGCGCTCTCTGACTCTGCAAAGACTATAATAGAGGAGTATACTAGAGCTAGCCTATTCAATGTGACACTGCGGAGCAGTTGTTACGAAGGGACACAGGTACTCTTACTCGTTGAACGAAACTTAATAGTATTGGTACTGTTACTTTACGCCGATGTATGCACTTCCACGGTCGAGCCAGCTCATACTTGTAGAAATCTATAAAACTCTAGTACCTACCTTTATTTGTACTACAAATGTACTACCTGTGACTGTGTCCAGGCATTCATTTAAACCTCTTACCTTATGTAAAATAATGTAGATGCGAATACCTCTTCCTATGATTAAAGCTTATGTAGTTAATACTTTTTTATGTCTTTCATTAAAGAAACTAAAAACGAGCAAAGCATTTTTATTATTGCCATTTTAGAATGTCAAGCATAATATTAATTTTATTATACTAACAATGAAATTTTATCATTGTTATGATGAGCTTATTAATTTGTAATCGGTTCAAAATAATATATATATATATATATAAACAATGATGTCCACATTTATTGTTTTGTCAAACTGTTGATTCGGAAAAATGTACATTAATTTTTATTTTCATTTTTATTTTATTCTTCATATACAACAAGTATATAGGCGGACTTAATGCCATGGGCATTATCTACCAGTCTACCTTAGAGTGGTGCAGAGAAATAAGAAGTAGGTGTTTTATGTGATGTCGGTTAAGAAAAAAACCTAATATTTAATTAAAATTCTTGGTCATACTAATTATACATACTTACATAGTACATACGCAATAAATACAAATATAATAATAAAAATAGAAACTTTTAAACACTCGCGTTGCATGTTTAAGAATACATATATAAACGGGAATTAACGCGAACATGCATTAGGTATTTACATACCTTATTTTGCTTGATGTTTCGAGACGTTTGCACGCCCCGTGGTCGCAAGCTGACTGGTGTAGCGGTGTCACGTCTCCGAGTGCGAGGTAGAAGCTTCCATTTCTACCTCCGGGTCGTTTATTTTCGAAGTACCGGCGCAAAACACACTAACCGTATCTGTATATGGAACATTCGCCGACTGCGCATTAAAGTGGGGTGTTGTTAGTCGAATCACTGGATTCCACGCTGATGACAATTTGAAGCCCTCTTCCCGATTGAAATTTTTATGTTTTCTGATTTCGATCGCTTCACGCACAACTCTTGGGTAAAAGTGGCGTTCCGTGGAGAGGACTTGGGGACGATAAAATTCAATCCAGTGATTGGTGCCCGATTGGAGTAAATGTTCCGCAATCGCCGATTTGTTCGTTTGACGGTTCTTTACAGCTGCGATGTGCTCCTTTATACGTTCAGCGATAGTCCGCTTCGTTTGCCCTATGTAAAATCAGAAATGATTTATAGACTTACTTATACTGATACATATTAATATAGGTACATATTATATACATAAACATATACCTAGTTAAGATAGCGACTTATGATACATTCGTGGACTCAGCCAACACGAATTCCTTTACTTTGGACTTGAATATGAATTTGGTTTTAGCCATTCTGATCTCAGGAGGAAGAGCATTCAATAGAAGAATAGATTGAACGGTGAAAGAAGAATGAAGGAAATCAGATCTGTGAGTAGGTACCATGAGTTGAAGATTGTTAGAGGAGCGAAGATTTCGCTCATGATTAGAACATAGGTACTGAAAGTAAGGAGTCATATAGTGAGAAGAAGTAGGAGATGTTAGAATAGTGTATAGAGTAGTGAGAGCACGCAAACTACGGCGCTGACGTATAGGGAGCCACTTTAATTGGGAACGATAAGTAGACACATGGTCATACTTACGAAGATTAAAAATGAATCGAATGCAGTTATTCAGAAAACGGTCAAGTTTATTGAGGAGATCTGCATTCAGGTCAAAGTAACATACTTCATCATAGTCGTTCAGAGGGAAAACCAAATTTTGCACAAGCATTGTTTTAGTCTCGGAAGGGACTAAGTTTTTAAGGCAGTAGAGAGCACGCAAAGTGCTGATGACCTTCTGACTAACCTGTGTCACCTGAACCTCCCAATTCTGCCTGGTATTCATGTGTAGCCCAAGATTTTTAACTGTGGGGTACAGATCAACGATAGTACCGTTAAAATGATAGCTGGTAGTGTCATTAGGTCTAATCTGCTTAGAATTCGTTGAATGCCCACAGTTATGGCCTGAGTCTTGCAAGGATTTACGGTGAGACCAGACTTATCAGACCATGCCTTTATGGTCGTCAAATCCCAATTAACCTTGTCAATGGCCGCCACTACGCATTCCACACTTACATGGGAGTAAATGTGCAAGTCGTCGGCATGCAAATGGTAAGCGCACTGAAGATGTTGAGTTAGGAAGTTTATGAAAATAGAAAATAAAAGAGGAGAGAGGATGCCGCCTTGAGGAACGCCAGATGTGACGTCGTACCACCCCGAAGATGACTCATCGAGGCGGACAGACTGCTGACGACCTCGAAGATAAGTTGAGAACCAATCCAGTGCCCCAGCCGAGACCTTGAGATGGGAGAGGATGGATAAAAGGACATCGTGACTAATGGTATTGAAAGCTTAAGAAAAATCGATCAACACTAGAATAGTGATTTCGGGTTTCTCCATAGCCTCTCGAATATGGCCAGTCACATTGAGGAGGGTGGAGGTAGTGCTGTAACCAGGCCTGAAGCCTGACTAAAATGGACTCAACAAGTTATCGTGGTAGACAAAACGAGACAATTGTTTGTTCACATAAGCCTCAAGCACTTTGGATAGTAAGGGTAAGATGGAAATTGGCCGGAAGTGTTGAGGAAGAGGATTGGGGATTTTGGGCAGCGGAATTATATAGGCTTTGCGCCACAAGGAAGGAAAGGTACCAGACGTAAGGGAAAAGTTTATGATGTGAGATATTGCCGATAGGAGCTGATCTAGGATCGTTGTAATCATACGAGGGCTAATGCTGTCGCATACCACAGCATTAGACCTTATGGAGAGGATTATCTTTTTGATCTCGGCTGGCGACTCTGGAGAAAAGAAAAATTATTTGGGTTGAAATAACCTGGCTTAACAGTTTACAGTGAGACTCGTAGTTTGGTGATCCAGTGAATCAGTAGAGGTGAAGTGTTCGTTGATATCATCCACACTAAGAGTCCCATGGTAGTCAACATGCCGATTTTTGCCAATACCTAGAGTTCCAAGGAACTTCCAGATATTAGCAGCTGATGAAGAGCTGATATTATCGAGAATATGTCGGCGTTTAGCGTTTTTAATTTATATTATTATGATAATTTGCTAATTAGTGTAGTATACTTTTAGAACTGGCCGTTCAAAAAATGGGCCATTGAGATGTTTAACCTTAATGGAATTGGCCATTACGGCAACCTGTCTTTTTGCGTCTTGGTTTTACCAGTTTGAGAATTAGGCCTACAATTTATTTATAATTGAATAGTTCTCTACTTGAGAGTATGCGTAAGCTATCAATTTTAATGAAAAATGAGTGTCTTCTTCTCAACTTAAGAGCTTTGCTCTTCTCGGTATATAACATAAATGAATGTACAAGCAATAATTTGTTCTATTATACTTTTATAAAGCAGAAATAGGTTCGTGCCAAATAATTTCACTCGAGGACAGTGTTTACAATCTAAAATACTGCGTGATAAAGCTATATAGGAATTCAACGCAAGAAAAAATCTACATGAGCCAAAATAAGCAAGCATCTATTTTTGTAACATAGAAATTATTTGAGGTTTAAAGCCTTGGGTTCCATTTAGGCCAACATTTTGAGTACTTAAATTTGTGCTGCGAAGTAGATTTTACATGCAAAGTGGTGAATTTCTATCGCGTTATTTACTGTCCTAATTCTCTGTGTGAGATTAAAACCGGACAATTTCACTAAAAGCGTGATGTGAAGCTTCTTTTAATTTTATTCCGGCGAAATCGCAGCACTATGAGCACTATGTAGGAACGAGTGCGTCACTTGGGAGTTGGCGAATAATTGTGACGTCACAGTTTTAATGCATACTACTTTTAAGTGGTTGTATAAATGTTAATCGCATTTGCTTTACATGTGCAGAGATAACGGTCCCAAGATTTTGATTTGGTAAAGATAATTTGCTCGTGTGATTACCTTCTTTATAATTTTCTTCTTTTCGTGATTTGTTGCCGTAGATACAAAAATACTATATTTTCTGAGAACAAACATCGGTCCTTCAATGTGCCTCCTTCGGCGGGATTTTAGAAGGCCGAAGAGGGTTTTACAGAATTAGAGTGTGACTGATATTGCATACGTTGCAAAAATCTCAGCTTGAAAATTAGTGTTTCTTGTACCTGGGGCTTGCGGCATATATGATAATACATCTGATATGACCAGTTTTCTTGAGCTCTGTAAAACATGCCATAACCACAGAACAGGAGATCAAGCTGAATCTAAATTAAGTTTAACCGATTCTTATCAAACATGCACCAAAATTTACAGCAGTCAAAATAATAACCTTTTTAAAACTTGAAGATAGTATAAGAATCCCTGTTTCGAGTGTAGTAATTCCTTTTTAGTTGAAATAATTTTGCAATAGTCTAATGTCCTTGCAATAATCTGTTCCTATAATATCTGTTTGTAACCTTTAAAGAATGGCAACGTTTTACAGATTTATTATATCGACCAAATTATACAAGTTACTTTAAAAAAATATTAAATGTGGACTTGGACGACGGAGCTTTCTACAAGTATCTTTACCCATACGTTTGGGTCGGGCTCGGCGTTCGCAAAATTTCCAGTGTCAGTTTACCGGCGTTCCTGTCTTCGGTTCACAACACGGAAGAGTTAACTAGGAAAATAATATCACCTACACTAGTTAACTCAGAAGTGCTCTGCAAAACCGAAGCTATAAACGCCTGGAAAATGGCTTGTCCAAACACTGATTTGCCCACCAACCTTTTCTCCCAAAGACAGTGGGACGCGCCGCTTTGTAACATAGTGAGGAAAAATCTATTGGATACATTTTTTTATGTTACAGAGCGTGCTCGCTTGCTGGCTGTAGGGGAGTGGGAATCCGGTCTATGGCTTCAGGCAATACCATCGTCCAACACAGGAATCATGTTGGACGATGAGACGTTCCGTATCGCCACTTGTCTCCGTTTAGGTACTCCGTGTGTTTCTTCGCATCGATGTCATTGTGGAGAAGACGTCGATAGCCTCGGACACCATGGGCTATCCTGCAGCAGAAGCGCTGGTAGAATTCCTCTTCATGCTCACCTACATGACATAATCCGTCGTGCTCTTGTCGCGTCTGGTGTACCAGCTGTACTTGAACCAAATGGTTTGGTACGCGGCGCAGGAAGAGACCTAACGGTATGTCATTGTTGCCATGGAAAATGGGTAGGCCTTTGTATAATGTGTTATGGCCTTTATATTTTGTAATCTAGTAGCTAATTACGTATTTGAGCCGTTTGGGGTGGAAACGCTAGGCTCATGGGGTCCGAGCGCTCGTTCTTTATACCGAGAAATATCTAAACGGTTAATCGACGTCTCACGTGACCAGAAGGCTGGTTTATACTTTGCTCAAAGAATCTGCTGCCAGCCTTCTGGGCAAGTTACACGATGATATCGATGCGAAAGCATTCTACGACGCCTAATCCCACCTGTACATATATATTTTCACTTTTTATTTGTAGATTTATGTACATATGATCCTACCTATGATCAGCGTTTAAAGGAACTTGGCCTCATGACTCTTGAGAACCGCAGACAGAGAGGAAGTCTCATCGAGACGTATAAGATACTGAATGGCTACTATGATGATGACAGGATTAAAGAACTGTATGTAGCAAATTAAAATAAACAACCCAGAGGGCACCCGTTAAAGTTACGCCAGACTCAGTCGAAACTCAACACTTTGAAACACTTTCTACCTAACCGTGTTGTCAAGGAGTGGATCAAGCTCCCAGAAAATGTTGTTATGGCACCCACATTGAAAACTTTTAAGAATAGACTCGACAAATCTCCAAGTCTCAAGACACACACGCATCAGCTTAATAAGCTGCTAGTGTTGTTCAAATAGAATAATAATATATATTCTTAGAAATTATGATTATCTAAGATAGTAATACATATACATAGTTATAATTAATAATTTGTAATGTTATTATGAAAATTACTCGATCACAAGAAAAATTAATTAATTACAATCACATAATATTATATTAATTTGAGATGCAAAACAATAACTTTATATACTACGAGATACTAATCAACGAATTCTTGTCCCGTTTGGCGATCGCACCATATTTCGTGTGGGCCACCACCGTATTTCAATTTCAAACACATGCTGTTCTTGAGCTACGATTGATCGTGCTTTTAGATAGGGAGAGATAAATACATTATCCACCGTGTTGTTACTATAACGGGTTCGGTACGCATCTGATAAAAAAGTATCAGGAAACATTAAGCTATAAAAACGCCGGACACTTTAAACCATGGACATCTCTTTAATATGATAACTCAAACTTATACCTTAGGCGAGAATAAATAAGAGAATTAAAGTTTGTTTTCATATTTTGTGTTACATCACGTTAGTCTCAATTATTCTTATCTTGATAGATTTTGTGACCTAGGTAGCAATGTAGGTAGTTGTACTATATTCTAATATTTTTTAATCATATTTATACTTGTAATGATTTGTTAAGAAGCCATAATAACTTAAGAAGAATATAGAAAAGGTGTAACAAAAGCTTGGTGCAGTTAAATGTGTCTTTACCTATATAAGATTTTAGACGACTTTTTGAGGCTTTCTATATGTATAAATTAGAATATTAAAATGAAGCAAGCTTGTTCTCTGTTCTGATAGTGAGTCAAAAAATGAGTTTTGTTTTCATAAGGTCGAAGTTCAAATCAACCGAGGTGAAAATGTTTCGCCTCGAGTTTCCTTTTTCAAAGAGTCAGCAACGCGCGAACAGTAAAAAATGTAGACGTCAAAGTTTGCCCTTGCAAGGCCTTTATCCCGCAAACAGAGGCCTTGAACTGCCGATAAGCCTGCTTAAAGAAGCAAATATAGTGGGCTGTAGATTGTATTTATACGATCAAAAAGTTATTTATTTTCTCTAGATTTTAGAGAAACAAATTATACATTAAGGCTTGAATAGTTAAGAGGGCAATGAAAAGTTTTGTGATTCTCTTATTGCTAAACTAAGACTTCGGAGTTAGCAAAATCAGTTTGTAGGCTAGATTTTTTGTTTTGATCTGATTTGTATAACATTGCCACGATTGCAACGTTTGCCGTATAACATTTTGCCTAAATGGAGTATCGACGGCAAAAATACTTTACTACCATACGACGCTAACCAAACGGTATGGATAACATAGAGCTTTAAGCGGCTCTTCTTACCAGTCTGGGTTTTTTTTTGCGATCTAAGTCTTTGATACAGAAGGCCCTTCTCCTCAGCACGATGTGCACCCTGAGTAAAGTCTTTGTGTCTCTAACGCCCTTACCACTGACAGCTTGGCCCCTAAACCCAATACGGATGGTCGCCGTGGCTCTTTTATAAAATATAATTTTCATAAGGGACGGCAAATTAAAAACCTTAAAACCGTAAATGTTACGGTTTGGAAGATTGACTAAAGAGGAAAATAAAATATTTGCCAGATGTGAAAAGGGAAAGACCGTGAGGAAAAAACAACATAATAATGATAATAAATAATGAAATCTCATAACATAAAAATTTTCACGAGACCATTTGATCCTAAACTCAGTTGAGTTTGTACTATAGCTACTAGACAACTGATGAATATACTGATGTATTCTCTAACCACTGAATTCGATATTCGATCTAACCATGGATTTAGAGATTAAAGAAAGAAAAGAAAAAGCATTGACATAAGCTCTATACAAAATAAGTCAAATGTGTATCTGTAATCTTCAAATCATGGCTGGAGCGTATATTGGGACCGGCCGCCGGCCGTCAATGTACAAATATGTTCGTAACAATCATAATATATCACATTCTACCACAATACCATCTAGTCCCAAAGTAAACAGAGCTTGTACTATGGGTACTAGAAAATGGACATGACATCGAGGCACCTTAAAATATCGATGATCTGTCCTAGATAGTAATTAAATCCATAATCTCTAGCCGAGCAATAAAAAACACTAAGAATCATCAAACTAAAAAGCGAGCGTGTAAAACCGAATGTTGGGTGCCAATATCCGCAGATGTGTCGTGACACTTACATCAGTAATCAGAGTCTGCGCAAATACTGTGAAAAATGACACAGGAAAACACGTGTTGAAGGGAGAATTAACAGTTGTGATTTATGTTTATTTCTACGTGTTCGGGCGTGTGAGACGTAAATGCGATGGTTATGTAGGTTTTGGATGCAGAGTCGAGATTTACTGCATATATGTGTAACGTTTGGTACCAGACGTTTCGTGAAATAACAAAGACTGTTTTGCACGCGTAGTATCGTGAAATATTTTTCCACGTAAGTATTACAAATTACACGAAAACATCGCGATGTCTGTTGATGAAAATCTCCCAAAAATCCGTTGAGTAGTTTTTGAGTTTATCGCGAACAGACTGACAGATAGTCGTGATGGTCGATTTGATTTGTTAATAATGACTACCGTCTATCAATCCCGATGTACTAAAAGAGTATTTAGTGCAGACTATCAATTATTTAAATAAACACACGCACGCACACGTAAATAAAACGTAATTTTCCATCTTTACAAACTATATTGTATATAATTTTGTAAAAGAGTGAACTCTAAATATGTATTTGTGTCTGAAATGAAATTACGATGGGTTATAAGTTCTCCATCGTAATATATTACAGCTTATATATTCTATACAATTTACAGCTTATTTTAGGTACAAATCTAATAGAAATAGATCCATTCTGTAGTTTACATATAATATTAGTAAACAAGTCTGATACTTGTTTTATCTGTGGAAGAGAACACACTATCACTCTACGCAGGTCTCTACTGGACGCAGGTCTCTGCCAATTTGAATCACAAAAGTAATGTAAGCCAATGGAAGGATTTGTCCTACAACACCACGTAGGCCAGACAGATTGGTATAGGCTTTGATGTCAAGTTTGATGTCTCTTCACAAAAATATTATTTGTTTCGTGAATGACGTGTATTTTCCTTAGTCGCTTCTTACGACATCCGAATCAAATAGGGCAGTGAATGAATAAAATGAAGAACTTCAATTGCTCTTTTATCAAAGAATATCGACGTAAAGTAACAGTATTCACACTGTTGCGTTTGTTTCGATGAGTGAGAATGTAGGTAACCTTTTCCTTCTCCTTTATCCCGCTGCTCTTTCTATTCCTTTTCCCATTCCCAAGAGCGGCAACGTACTTGTGATTTCTCTGGTGTTGCTTATGGCCATGGGTGGCGGTAATCGCTTACCAATAGGCGACCCGTCTGCTCGTTTGCGTCAAAATCATGATATATCTTTAGTGTGCATTCCATTGCAGACTGCCAGCAATGCAAAAATCAAAGTACATGCAGATCTAGAATTTTCTACCTATCGTAGTAAAAAAGAAAAGTCTGAAAAATCACAAAAAGAAACCTAAAAATTCGTTCGTTAAAAAATATCGTTTCCCAGGTATTATTTTTGGTTAGTATGACTTGGCATGATGTCCACAACGAGTAGACTTCGGCTTGGTGATGGGTCTTGTGACTTTTGTATTTGTTAATAATAAAAAAAATATTATTATAAGTTAAAAAAATTACAATTCCTTCACTAATTAATCGAAAGGAACTTCGTTCCATCCGGGTGTCTCTTGACACCTCTCAAGCAGTTTTTTTTTATAGAATTACGCCTCTATCCCCGTGTAGGCAGAGGTGTAATATTACACCCACATTTCGCCATGAATTTTTAGGTCCCACGTTATAGGGGGCGAGCCTATTGCCGTTACCGGGCACATCACTAGACTCCGTGCTGCTACTGAGAATTTGGAAAAACCCAGTAACACTTTTGGCCGAAACCGGAAATCAAACCCGAAACCTCTGATCAGCAGTCGCATACGCTATCTACTAAGCCACGGAGGCAGTCATTAGTATTTAAAGACATTTGAGTTAGTTAAAACGCTATGCAATCTACTTAGATCTTTGGATACAATTCACGATACAAAAACATGATCTGTTTTGTAATTACGTTGACAAAAACATAACATTGTTTTCTAAAACATCTGTAGATAAAATAGATATTTTTTGTATGCGGAAGTATCGAATATTTTCATCGATAATTGATATTTGTGGCAGTTGCCATTATGGCTTTAATATGTGCCCAGTTTTTGGCCGAGCCAAAAACTTCCGAGCCTTTTTTCCTTTTCGGTGATATTTGATACGGAAAACATTTTATTGCAGCGGTCTTTAGTTTTTTGAAAGCCTCGTTATGGCAGATGCGTAGATTGTACATGGAAAGAAATAAAGAAAAATACATTTATTTGCAGCAAATTATGCAATACATACACAAGACACAGTTAATTATAAAAAGAAAAAAATAAATTACTGCAAAATGGTCGCAACTCAACAAAATGCTAGTTTTGAAAAAACTAGCGCTGGTCTTCCGTTGCGACCATGTTTGTAAATAATATACCTTATAAACACAACTAATACATCTGGCAACATAAAAATAAAAGTAATAATAATAGCGTTTTTGATAGCAATATGTTAACAATACAATCTTTATATTTGCACCCCAGTTAAATCTAAAAAATAGGCAATGAATGAATAAAATAAAGAACTTCAATTGCTCTTTTATCAAAGAATATCGACGTAAACTAACAGTATTCACACTGTTGCGTTTGTTTCGATGAGTGAGAATGTAGGTAACCTTTTCCTTCTCCTTTATCCCGCTGCTCTTTCTATTCCTTTTCCCATTCCCAAGAGCGGCAACGTACTTGTGATTTCTCTGGTGTTGCTTATGGCCATGGGTGGCGGTAATCGCTTACCAATAGGCGACCCGTCTGCTCGTTTGCGTCAAAATCATGATTTATCTTTAGTGTGCATTCCATTGCAGACTGCCAGCAATGCAAAAATCAAAGTACATGCAGATCTAGAATTTTCTACCTATCGTAGTAAAAAAGAAAAGTCTGAAATATCACAAAAAGAAACCTAAAAATTCTATTAAATATTCAAAACTTAAAAAATGTATGCGAATTTGAAATGAAATTGAAAGGAGTCAGCAATTTCAACTTCAAAGAACTTCAAGAAAATGATCAAAATTCGTAATATTAATCAAAGAAAGATATTTATTTGAATATGCATTTTTGTCTACCGGAGTCTGGTGATGTGCCCGGTAACGGCAATAGGCTCGCCCCCTATTACGTGGGACCTAAAAATTCATGGCGAAATATGGGTGTAATATTTACACCTCTGCCTACCCCTTCGGGGATACAGGCGTGAGAGTATAAATAAATATTTTTTTTATTATTTAATTAACGCCACTAGCCTGATATGTTTTTTAGGCGCAGTGTCAATTTCAAGGCCGTATTTTTTAAGCGCAGTGATCAAGTTCAGTTTTATAAGATAATGCCTTAAAAATATTTTTATCAAGCAAAGCAAGTTCACAGTTAACAGGATTAATATGAAACTGGTATGCCATTTTGGTGTACGTTTCACAAAATTGTGCTCAGTTTTATTTGAATTTTAATTTATTTTTCGAAGTGTGAACCATGTGCTTTTGCTTCGGGTTTCTAATGTTCCGGTGCTTTTGTAAGTAGTGGTGACGTAAGCAAAAGCCCATAGACCGATGTGCTTGCTCGTAAAATTCATCCACCCGCATTACTTCAGTAAATCCATGATCATGGGCTTGCACCAGTGCCAAAATATCGGATACTCAAAACAAGGGTACGTGATAATTATATAGGTGTTATAAGTAGGTACATACATCGCAAATACATAAACTGATTTTAATCAAATTTAATCTTTTTGTGTTCTACTAATAAAAGAGACGTTACGATGTGAAATTCCCGCCAACAATTGTTTCCATAGAAATTGGAGCGACTTGGCAAATGATATACTTCTTTGACTATTTTTTAGCACAAAAATTTCATGTCATCACATTTTACGTACGAAATAAATGATTTTCCTTTAGATTTTTAGTTACTGTCATAAAACTATTATTTTTCTCTCTGGGGCAAACAATTTGAATAATTTTTAGGGTTCCGTACCTCGAAATGAAAAGACGGAACCCTTATAGGATCACTTTGTTGTCCGTCCGTCTGTCAAGACCCTTTTTCTCTAAAACGCGTGGAGGTATCAAACTGAAATTTACATCAAATAGTCAAATCTACTGTCCCTTGAAGCTGTGAAAATTTCCTCAAATTTTTGAAACTTGCAAAGGAATCAAAACATACAGGGTACTTCCCGTGAACTCAGTATCTTGAAATTTGGTACGAAGCAATGTCTTATAGCACAGATAAAGGAAAAAATTGCGAAAACCGTAATTTTTTTTCTTACATCATTATCATAAGATATTTTTAATATTTTTAAAGTTATTACCATTTTCTCATAAACGCGTAAAGGTATCAATTTGAAATTCATAACAAATACTCAAATCTATAATACCTTGAAACTGTAACAAAATCAAACTTCTATTTTTTTTTTTTTTTTTTTATGGAATAGGGGGCAAACGAGCAGACGGATCGCCTGATGTTAAGCGATTACCGCCGCCCATGGACACCCGCAACACCAGAGGAGTCACAAGTGCGTTGCCGGCCTTTTAAAAAGGAATACGCTCTTTTTTTGAAGGTTTGAAGGTCGTATTCGTTCGGAAAAACCGCAGGTGACAGATTATTCCACAGTTTAGAGGTGCGAGGCAGAAAGTTTCTAGAGAAACGCACCGTTGTGGATTGCCAACCACCTAAATGATGGGGATGGAAATGCTGTCGCGTAGAACGATGGCGGAAAGAGGCGGCAGGGATTAATCCGAACAATTCCTCGGAGCACTCCCCATAGTAGAAGCGATAAAAGATGCATAGCGAGGCTACATCTCTACGCAGCGCCAAGGGGTCTAACCGATTGCAAATATCTTGGCAGTCGACAATTCGAGCGGCTCTCCGTTGGATACGGTCTAGAGGGAGAAGCTGGTACTGGGGTGCCCCTGCCCAAAGATGAGAACAGTATTCCATATGCGGCCGGACCTGCGCCTTATAAAGGAGCAAGCGGTGGGCCGGAGTGAAATACCGTCTTGATCTATTTAGCACGCCAAGCTTCTTCGAGGCTAACTTAGCCTTACCCTCTAAGTGACCGCGGAACTGGACTTCGCTCGATATGTCGACACCAAGTATTCCAATACTGGAGGAGGCAGTCAAGGGGGTGCTCTCAAAACGAGGACATACGACCATCGGCAGTTTTTTTGCGGTGAAAACGCAGACTTGTGTCTTTGTGGGGTTAAATTGGACCAAATTAAGTCTTCCCCAATCTGAAACCATCTCCAAGGAGGTCTCAATTTCAGACACAAGTTTATGTCGGCTCTCGATGACTTTTTCCCGAGAAATGTTGGCGTGGCCGGTATATAAAGCATCACCTGTGCTGTCATCTGCATAACAATGAATGCCGCTATCTAGCAACATATCATTGATATGCAGGAGGAACAGAGTAGGCGATAGCACGCAGCCTTGAGGAACACCAGCATTTACAGACAAGGCGTCAGAGCATTCACCGTCAACTACGACCTTTATGCTTCTGTCTGTAAGAAAGCTGGTGACCCATTCGCATAATTTCTCGGGCAGCCCATAGGAAGGGAGCTTCGAAAGAAGCGCTTTGTGCCAGACCCGATCGAAGGCCTTCGCTATGTCCAAACTGACCGCCAAAGCCTCCCCCTTTGTCTCGATCGCCTGTGCCCAACGATGTGTCAGGTATACTAGAAGATCACCAGCCGACCGACCCTTACGAAAGCCGTATTGCTGGTCACTAAGCAGCTGATTATCCTCTAGAAACCGAAGGAGCTGGCAGTTAATAATGAACTCCATTATCTTCGAGAAGAGGGAGGTTATGGCTATGGGTCTGTAGTTGGACGGGTTAGAGCGATCGCCTTTTTTAGGGATCGGGTGGACCAATGCTGTCTTCCACGATGTTGGGACTACGCCAAATGAGTAGGAGAGACGAAAAAGGCGTGTCAAAACTGGTGCCAACTCTGGAGCGAAGATCTTCAACACAATAGGGGGAATTCCATCAGGCCCACTCGACTTATGGATATCGAGGGACAGAAGTGCCATACGGACCGCGCGCTGGTGGAACCGAATATCCGGCATACAGCCCTTCAACAGCGGTATAGTAGGCGGTTCCTGTCCCCCGTCATCCAAGGTCGAGTTGGACGCAAAGAGTTTGCCCAGAAGATCGGCTTTCTGCTTTGCGTCGTGGGCCAAGGAGTCATTTCCCATGTGTAGCGGTGGTAAGGATGGCTTACAGAAGTTCCCTTCGATAGCTTTGGCAAGAGACCAGAATGCACGAGTTCCCGAAGGAAGGCGCTCAAGCCTCTCGCCAATTCTACCGATGTGCTTCGTCTTCGCACTAGCAATGTCTCTTTTGAAGGACCTGGAGGCAAAGTTATACTCCTTTTTTAATGCGCTGGTATTTTCATCCCCTGCCGCCACCGCATCAGCCCAGGCTTGGTAAGCTTCCTGCTTCCTGCGAGAAGCCTTTTTGGAAGATGAACCAAACCAAGGCCGAAATTTGCCACCAATGGGGACCACAGAGGATGGAATGAAAAGTTCCATGCCCTGTAGCACCACATCAGCAACAAAATCAGCAGCGGCGTTGGGATCATCCGGCGAGAAGCATATTTGTCCCCAAGGATAGGACGCAAAGAAGTTCCGCATCCCATCCCAATCTGCTGACTTGTAGTGCCACACACGGCGACTGCGTGTAGCCCGCGATCGCAGCGAGCACGTGAGAGGCACCACACTCCGTACAAGGCAGTGGTCTGAGGAGCCAAGTGGGGCGCCTACGGATACCTTGTAGCCGTCCGGATGAGAAGTCAGCAGAAGGTCCAGCAGTGAAGGATTCTGGCTTTCAACGTCTGGGATTCGCGTGGGCGTATTAACCAGTTGTGTCAGGCCATAAGCCAGTGCGAAGTCGTGAACAGATCTCCCCGCATGATCAGTTTTACTGGAACTGAGCCAGTCGGCGTGATGGGCGTTAAAATCGCCAAGCAAGATGATCTCTGCTGACGGGATCTGCTGCTGCACAAAGTCTGAAGCCATTTGGATGTGCTCAATGAGTCGGTCAGTTTCGGTATCACCGCTGTGGGACCTATAAAGGCAAGCATAGACGCGGGGGTGGTCGTCGCTATCTATACGTAGCCATAAGGTGGAAAGGTCCCTACCTTCAAGATTCCTAAGTCGACGAGAACTGATATCGTCTCTAACATACACGCACACTCCGGCCTTGGACAGAAAGGAGTGTTCAAGTCCATACCCAGGGTAAGTAAGGTAGGAAGTGTCTGCTGGAGGCGATATCTGCGTCTCAGTCAAGAAGAGCAAGGCCGGCTTTGTTGTCTCGAGGTGGTGGTGGACAGCATTAAGGTTGGTGTGTAATCCCCTGATATTGCAGAAGTCCACGGCCAGTGTGGCAGGGGGTGCCAGGATATTTTTGCTCTTTTTAGGGACTTTTCGAGCGCAGTTTTGCCCCCCCCAGAGTACGAGGGGCGGCCTGGGCGTCCACGCTTAGATGCGTTGTGTCCTGAACGCGGACGTCCAGAGAGGGATTCTCCAACGCTAGCGCAGTTGGTACCCTCCTGGGGTAGCAAATAGTTTTTCAACTGCACCATCATAGGGGGGGGGGGGTTGGGGGATTGGGCCTCCGGTATCCTCACTCACTCGGCGAAACACAACGCAAGCGTTGTTTCACGCCGGTATTCTGTGAGGCCGTGGTATCACTCCGGTCGAGCCTGACCCATTCGTGCCGAAGCATGGCTCTCCCACGGTAGTGTATGTCCACGCAATAAAAAGAAACATCAATTTAAGCCGCATATTTTCTCGCAACTACTCGCAAGGGAATCAAAACCTACAGGGTACTTCCAGTGAACTCAGATTCTTGAAATTTGGCACGAAGCAATGTCTTATGTCATATTTTTTATTATAATCCAAACAAAGGTACGTGTTATGTATACACGTGTTATATATACATACCATCTACCGGGCACATTATTAAGCGAGCGATAATTAACTTATTTAATTAATACACACATACCTTCGAAAAGGCAGCAGAGTGTGCCCGGGGTACCTGAAGATCGAACCCGAGACCGTCATCACGGCAGTCCGTTATGTACTTACACCACTGGGCTATCGCCAATGGATCGCTATAATGGACGATCTTGGACATGGAACAGTCAACTACACACTATTTTAATAATCACATATCAGTAATGACCTTAGTCTCCTACAACCCTAACAACTCAAATCTCAGATTTCAATATAAAAATTCAATCACAACACCGTCTCACAAAAGAAAACCTGAGGAAATATCCAAGAACTATATTCGCCGAGGTAAATTCACCGGCTGTCAGAATAACGTAAAATGCATGTAGAACAAGCCGTAAAAAGAAAATTACCGAAGAACACGGTTGTAAAGGAGAGACCTATCACTATCAAATTTGTTTTGGCTCTCTGAACACATCTATATTTTCATATTACAACTTGGAAAGTTAATGACTCCAATTTTGGAACTGAAATATAAAATGTTTGGCTCATTGCTTACCACGTGTATTGTATATGTATTGGACGAATTTTTTACTATTAGGTACTTTACTAAAACACAATAAGTATCAAAGTTTAACTCTGCCCATTTGCAGTGCTCATTAAAATATAATATGGTTATTGTGATATTAAACGTAGAATATGAAAACAAACGAAAGTAATAAGTTCTAGTGGTTTAAGCGGTCGCCTTTCCGCTTGACTCTGCGTCGAGTGTTGTTGGTTCGATGGCTGCATGTTTATAAAGTCCCCCGCGAGACAGGATATCATTATGACTAATGCGGGAGTGGTCTTTAAAGATCTTTTTTTTGCAAAACTTCTTCGTTTAGTACTACGCTGCGCCAAGTCTCGTACCTTCTATCCCTCTACGAGACAACCCTTTGCCCAGGCGTGCACTGGCGAGCAGATCGCAGCGGCCAGCGAAATACATGTATTGTATGGAAATATGCATCAGTGCGCGCACATGGCCGCAAATGGGCAGCAGTCGCTGCGGCTAATGAGATCACTGCGACGTAACCTGCGACCCGTATTGGACAGAATCTTTTCTTCTTGTTTTTTCGCTTCCTACATGCAAGATAAAACAACACAGCTATTTCCTCTACGTCTATTTCGAATCACTCTGTATTCGGTACAGACAACTTTGGCCGCAGTTCTGGCTGCATGCTTGGTCGCGACTCTTGCAGCCTGGCCGCCACACTGGCCGCTGCGACCTGGCCGCCAGTGCGCGCCTGGGCTTTGAGTGATACAAAAATTGTTCTTTTAAGTCTGGTTGTTCTTTGTGCCCATTGAATAGATGTTTGTTATCACGATACTGGATTTATTAGTGCGCCTTTACCCTTTTTGAAACTAAAGAAAGACATGTAAGTCGAAAACCAACCAAGCTACTAATAATATACATCAATAAATAAAGACACCTAAGTTAAAATCGTACCTATCTCCAAAAACAAAAATGGCACAAACGATCCTTTTATGACATCATAAAGCCCAAAATAAACATTTTGAAACGATTTTTCACGGTATTTCTCATGCAAATCTTGTTGTGAAAAACCCATTTTATAAAAAAAATATAGTTGTTTTGCTCCGTGGATTATTAAACATAGAAAGTTTAAATTCATATATCAACCGCTTTGACAAGAAAAAAAATAGCGGACGAAATGGACGAGTTCGCAAAAAAATAAAACATTAGTTTATTACTAAAGTTTTCGTTCAAAATACACTTGTATCTTAAAGGTCCTCTCAATACTAAAGAAATATAAGTTACTAAGCTGAAATATTTATTAATGAATGAATATATACTTCAGCTTATTACTTCTTTATTTTATACATGCGACGGCATGATAATTATTACAAGCGCGACATGCAAGTGTTTGCGATGTTTCAACTATGCAACTGGTGCATTGTTTTATTAAGCGGTTTTGTTTGAATTTTGCGTAAAAAGGTAACTTCAGTTTTAGAATCATAGCTTATGGCAAAGATCTCGTTACTATAATGGCTTTCCTAACTATCCCAATTCTAAGCCTCGTACGATATGCCAAAACATACTTTACCCATTATAATGATTCATCGAGGGCACACTTCGACAACGGTCATTGTTACGCAAAAATATATCGTCAATAGAACAATTATTATTATTCTTCGAAATGCTTTTTGCTCGTTATGCATGGTTAGGCGATAAAACTTATAGCCAAAGAAGAACCGAAGAGTGTTTCGAACATTTATGTAGCAAATATGTATTGATGGTTTCGACAAACAATACAGAGCGCGTTTACTACTTGGTAGATGCAACGCACTGTTTGTTGAGTCTGTTTGCTCCTGTTATTGACCTTGTTCATAGTTTCAATGTAACCTTGCCAAATAAGATAGCTTCCAGGCGTAAAATAACCTAGCTTGACCGAGACTTACTAGTTTACTATCAATATTTTATTATTATCATCTGAACGACAGAATTTTTATTACATACTCTTTCCTTCTTTTAATCAAAATAGTTTTTCTTGATGTTTAACCTTGTAAATAGTAAATATATATACTAAACAAGACTGTTTAGTCTTTCTGACAAACGCACAGCGAAGTCTTTTATGAAACTACAACGAAGTAAGCATCAGCTGACACCTTGATAATCCAATATTTACCACACATACCTATGTGTTAGCAGTATATAAATCTGTTAGGAATGGCCTTAAGCCTTAAGTTTGGGTTAAAGATAAACCGATCTAAAACCAAGATTATGATTGTGGATCGCGTCAATGACAATTCGCCCGAAGTGACTCATATTGCGAACTGCGACGTGGTTCAGACCTACGTATACCTTGGGGCTTTAATTTCAAACAACGGCGGCTGCGTAGATGAAGTTAAGCGACGCATGGCCATAACGAGAACTGCGATGGACAAGTTGAGGAAAGTGTGGCGGAATCGCAATATTACTAAAACCACTAAAGTCAGGCTCGTGCGCGCTCTTGTTTTCCCCATCTTCCTTTACGCGGCAGAGACGTGGACAGTACGCGACTTGGAAAAGAGGAAGATAGATGCTTTGGAAATGTGGTGCTGGAGGAAGATGCTCGGGATATCGTGGACGGAGTTCCGCACTAACGTGTCCATACTCCAGGAACTCGGCATCACACAGCGTCTGTCGGCCGGGGTGCAGTCGCGTATACTCCAATATTTTGGGCATGTCTCCAGGCGGGACAATGACTCCATAGAGCGGTTGGTTGTGCAGGGAAAGGTGGAGCGAACCAGAGCGCGCGGCAGGTCACCCATGCGCTGGACTGACCAGGTGAAATCCGCAATAGGAAACCGCGTATCCGATTGCACCAGGAAAGCTGCCAACAGGGAGAAATGGCGGGAGATCGTGCGAAGAGTATCCGCCACTACCACCAATGAGGATGCCTCAACGTGACCACGACCGCTCTGCCAAGAGCGACACGACTGAGAAGAAGAGGAATGGCCTTAAATCAACATTGCAGCAGACGGACTTCTAACCGCAGTTTGCTAATAGATGTGATGGCTCTACTGTATGGCTTCTACATGCTTATACCATCGGACTTTTGTTGGTGATGAAATCGTGTTTATTTAAGAAATTGATTCAATATATTTTTATTGTAACTTTCTGACCACTAAGTTGTTGATCAGGGTCGAAGTTCGATTCCCTGATCGGTGTTCAGTGTTTCTCCTTTTTTCTATTTTTATATTTATTTCATAAGCATATTCTCCTGACATTCACAAAAACAATAAGAATGATTGAAATCGGCCCAGCCGTTCATGCCTGACCAACTAAGGGAAATAGGGATACATTTTTATACACAAATACATAAGTATGCATCTATGTAGCTACGAATACAATTATAAGTACATATCGAGGGTTCACGGGCAAAATGTATTAAGCGATATCCTGGCCGATATTGAGTTATATACATATTCGGAATCGCCGGATTTTCCGGCGTCGTTTGCACTCGGTTTCGTGCTGATCTGAGCACTTTTTTGGCGCTTAAAACAATAGTAAATTTAGGCGCAGTTTGGAGTAGCTTTGATTGAAGCGACAACGTATTTTTACAATTTAAGAAAAAATGGACTTCATACAGGCCAAATATTTAGTGTTTTTGACTTGAGCTATTTTCCCCGGCATAAGTTTGGTAAGATAAGGTGTTTGAATCGTCTTGCCTGCGCCTAAAATATATACATACCGTCGCTTAAAGCATTTTGCTTGCACCTGAAATTCATACTTGATGTAGCTTAAAACATTTAGCCTGCTGCTGAAATCCATACCTTATGTCACTTAAACCATTTACCATGCGTCTGATATTAATACACACAGGCGCTTAAATCATTTTCATATTTAATAAAAATTCTTTATACTCGGCGGTTAAATCCTTCTTCTTGAACTGAATTAATAAAGAGTCGTCTCATCAGGCATATTGTATTCTAGGTGGTGGCAGTTAAAACATTTTTACTCTACTGGAATTAGGAAATCTATATTCGTTAAGATAGTCAAAATTTTGTATAAATCGTTTATCCGTTGTCGGATAAAACAATTCGACTGTGAACTGGCAACCGCTAATATCTCAATTTTGACAACTTTAGAGGAAAACATATTTGCTTCATTAAAACAACATATCGTATGTTAAAAAAAATATGTAGCTAATCTTTTTTTTGAGCACACGTATTTAAAAACAAAAGTAACATTATCATAATTATGCTTCCTTCCAATATAAAATCGAGATATGACAATATAAATCAACACAAGAACAACTCTGCTAGGACGTCTGGTGCGTAACCGCCACTCCAGAACCATTCTGCTCCAACGGCCATAGGTTCTCCTGGCTATGTACCCTGCAACTGCCACTCAAGCATGACTATACGGAGAACCTTGTCGGTGACTTTGGTTCGCCTGCGTATCTCCTCAATTCTGATTCGATCTCGCAAGGAAACGCCAAGCATAGCTCTCTCCGTCGTCTTTTGAGTGACAACACTGGCAACATACACTGTTTAAAGGCTTTCGTCTAGAGACACTGCGGGATATCAGACGTGAAGACATCTATAGGAGTTGGTACGGCACGGACGTTATGCATGATTTTCGTCTTGTTCGACCCACTTGTTGGGAGACTCTACAGACGCCACCGAGCATTGTGCCGAGGTCTACCATGGTCCCAACCATGACTACGATATTGTCAGTGAGTCGAAGGTGAGTTATGCAGTACTCGCCGTTGATCAACATCAACGGCGAGTCCTTCCCAGTCCAGAAGCTTGAAGACTTCTTCAAGCGCACCGGTGAATAGCTTCGGAAATATAACATCTCCCTGTCTCACCCCTCGCTGTAGTCTAATAGGTTTCGAGCTCTGGTTCTGGAGGCGGACTGACATAGTTGCGTTTTCTTACAAACACTTCAGTACTTCGACGTATCGATAGTCGATCTGGTACCGTTGGAGAGACTGCAGCACCACCGCCCAGGTTTAGATCGAATCGAAGGCTTTCTCATAGTCTACAAACGCCAAGCATAGAGGCTCGTTATACTCCTCGGGCTTCTATATGTGTTCAGTATGTGGTCTATAGTACTATTATCCTTTTCGGAAACTGGCTTGTTCAGAACGCTGGAAGTCGTGTAGCTTGCAAGCGAGACGATTCGTGATGAACCTTGAAAACTTATAGACGTGGCTCAGAGAGATGAGTCTGCAATTCTTTAAAAGGGTATTGTCGAACTTTTGAAGAACGGCACAAACACACTTCTGTGCCACGCCTGTAGCGTTTTACCTTCGTGTATGATGGAATTAAAAGCTTACGAAACTTTCAAAAGCTCTGTCGTAATTCTGTCATCACCCGGTGCCTTGTTGTTTATGAGCTGTTTTAGGACCCATCTCGCATTGAGGTGATGAGAACCTGGTCGAGTTCAACGCCAAGAAAACACAGGTGTGCGCATTCTCAGCCAAGGTATCTCCATTCCTTCCCCATTCCTCTCTTCGGACACTCCACTACCGATTCAAGACAGCCTCAATATCCTGGGTATGGACATACGCAGAAATCTCTACCAGAAGACCTACATCGAGGGTGTCATCAAATCCGCATCTCGGCAACTCGGAGTCCTGAACAAGGTGAGGAGGTTTTTCGCGCCGGAGCAGTTGTGTCTATTATACAAGACCCAGGTTCGCTCCTGCGTGGAATACTGCTCTCACCTTTGAAATGGTTCCGCTCAGTACTTATTGGACGCCCTCGATAGGTTGCAGCGGCGTGCTGTCCGTATCATCGGGGATCCAGTGGCCACTAAAACTCTTCAGTCACTACAATTACGCAGAGACGTGGCCTCAATGGCTGTCTTCTACCGCATCTATCACGGTGAGTGCTCCGAAGAACTCTTTCAACTAATCCCACCCTCTCCTTTCCTATCCCGAACGACACGTGCTGGGTTGACGTGCCACTCTTACACGGTAGAACAGATACCGTCACGCACCAAACGGTTCGGCGCCTCTTATCTCTGCCGTACCATTAAGATGTGGAACTCTTTACCATTCCACGTGTTTCCCTCTACTTATGATCCCGGGTCCTTTAAGCGGGGCGTGAAAAAGCTTTACTCAAGGCCGTCAAGGTGTGGGCCATCATGCCATAATGCCATGCTGGCTGCTGGGATGATGGCCATCACTATGGGACTTCACTGACTGCTTAACATCAGGCAGCATGGAGTCACAAATTGACTACGTTTGGCAGAAATAAAAATAACAGTAATCTCGTGCATGCTGACGTCCGGGATGTCTTCGGTATGGTGTCGGGTCAATCTAGCTCTAGGGTCGCGTGTGGTCGCGGGGTCGTGTATAACATTCCATAGAATCTTTCGATCTCCTCCAAGAATTGAGGTCTGGATGACACAACACTACCATCCTCCGTCTTCAGCTTTGTTAGCTGACTTCGCCCGATAGAAAGATCTCTCTAGAATACATTAGAGCCTTTGTTCCGCTCGATCGCCTCTTGAACACATTTGGTGTTTTATCGGCGGATCTCGCAGGTCAGAGACTCAGATATCTGTCTATTGAGGCGCCGATATTTTGACATGTCGCAGCCAATATCAAGACGGATAAATCATTTGTAATAACTGATAATTTCCGTTATTATTTATGCTCTATCGAATCCAACCAAGCAATTGGCTAGTTAGTCATGAAGCGGGTAGGGAGTTCGAACATAGTCCTGCAATCCCTAAGCAGCAAGCCTGTGTGACTCGTTGCGCTAGAACATCAAGCCATAAATGCTGATAACATAACTAAAGGGGGTAAAAGGCGTGAGCCTTTTATCCCCGAAGAGTGTATTACACACCCACTTTTCGCCAGTTATGTTTCGGTCGCAATTTAATAGTTTAGTAGTAAGTAGTTAAAATAATATTATTATTTTTAGAAAAGCCTTTTTTTGTTGTTATCACCAGCTTGTTAGCTGAATATTTTTCAAATAGTGAAAAATGTGAATCCTTATGCCACTATTATAATAAAAACGATCACTTGTCTGATTTTTAACACGTATTTGTTTTATTTTAAAATTTCTTTAGATTTTTCATTTGTAGGAAATAAACAATAGTCCAAATTAATGTTGATCTAACCGCCAATCCTAATTATACATACAAATTAATTGTTATTTCAAACAATTTACTTTTAGAGAAAAGTGCTACATAAATCATTTTAATCTGCAACTACTTTATGATATTTCAATTGCTTAAACCGATTAGCCTGATTTTATTTTAGTATTCCAATGGTTGTTCATATATTTAGCCTTACACAAAATAATACCAGAGTGTCGCTTTAATCGTTTTTCCTATACCTGTATTGTGAAGTTTATGGCACTTATATCATTAAGCCTGTTTCTAAATAAAAGTAAACTGGGTTAATATTGTATCAAGCTACTTTTATTTCTATTAATAGTAGCTTAAAAGAAATGAAAATTATACTCAATTATGCAGCTTTTGTCATGGAACTCAACTTCGGTCACTTTTTCGTTAATAACCTTATACTTTTTTTATAACGATTTTTTTTCGTAAAATTTAAACTTTAAAACGCTCTCCTGTAAAGTTTAAAAAATGTCGCTTAATACATTTTGCCCGTGAACCCTCGATATTATGTTTATCAATTATCTGGTTAGCATACTTAGGTAAAATAGGCATCGTCTAGTATGGGATCAGTATTGTTGGATATATTTTATAGTTTGCAATGCAATATTACGTGTATATTATAATAGCATGGACCACCAGCTTTCAAGTTTTTATAACACGAATATTATTGGACTTTGTACAATAAATTAAAGTAATCTTGGATCTGTATAGGTACGATTCGGATTTAGAATTGTTGTTGTAAATATAAAGCATTATATCAGGCATTATATAATAAAATCTTATTACAATTATAAACGTAAAGGTTGGATGTATTAATGTCTGTTGATCTTTCACGGAACAATTACCGAACAGATCTAGTTAAATCTTTTATACAGCACTTAAACCTACAGCTCTGTAGTATAGCAGATATTTTCCTAGCATAACCAATATTTGGGGAGTGACGCGACCAGAGCAAGAATTTATAAAATGGAATCTAAATTATTTGCTCAACACAAATTTTAAAGTAAATTGAAAATTTGCTGGGTGTAATACTAATTACACCTCTGCCTACCCCTTCGTGGATACATGTGTGAGTCTATAAAAAAATTGCAAAAGGCTTCTGTAAAATGTATAAAGGACTAGGTGAGACCGCGGTTACACCCGCGTTATTTGGGGATACTACTCCGCACCCGTGGCTAATAGTGCTAAAGCTTAGCTAAAATATGAAGCTTCTTCGATAAATTATCTATCCAACACAAATAGAATGATTCAAATCAAACCGGTTCAATCAAACAGTGCACTCATTCAAGTGACTAAATGGTTTAATGTAAACAATCTAGTACTGAACGCCAAAAAAACAAAATGTGTTAAGTTTGCTCTGCCTAATGTCAGAAACCTTGGTCCTAACATAGTTTTAAATGACGATGTACTCGAAACAACTGAATCCACATTATTTCTAGGATTAACACTTGATTCAAAGTTACAATGGGGTGCGCATGTTACATATCTCTCAGGGAAACTTAGCTCAGCTGCTTATGCCGTTAAGAAGGTTCGTAGGTTGACCGATGTCGATACGGCTAGATTGGTTTATTTTAGTTATTTTCATAGTGTTATGTCATATGGCATATTGTTATGGGGTAGAGCTGCTGATATCCAAAATATTTTTATATTGCAGAAACGGGCAGTTAGGGCCATTTACCAGTTAAAGACAAGAGTCTCACTCAAAGAAAAATTTAAAACTATTGGTATTCTTACTGTAGCGTCACAATATATTTATGCCAGTGTTATGCATGTAAGACTAAACATAAATTCTTATAAAATTAATAGTGACAGACACAATATCAATACTAGAAATAGACATAAATTATGTGTTCCGTATTTTCGTTTGCACAAAACGCATAGCTCTTTTATTGGGCTCAGTATTCGCATATACAATAAATTACCAACTTATATTTTAGACTTGCCATTAAGTTCGTTTCAGGCAGAAGTTAAAAAGAATCTTATAAATAAGGCATATTACAGTTTGAAGGATTATTTTGATGACAGGAGCGCTTGGAAGTAGTTGTTCGCTTTTGACTAGGTCAATAATTAGTAGTTTTATTTTATAGTGTAGTTAATTACGATATTCTCATTTCATACTTTGCATTCATGTTCCACACTTTCATTATAACTTTGCGGATTTGTAAAATGTGGGTACCTCGTGGTCATGGGCTAACTAATAGGTTGTCGATTGCTTTGGTTTCATAATACCGTTACTTTCTGCTTCATTCACTTCTACCATAGTTCTGACCATGTTCGCGAGTTGCCTACATTAAAAAGACGTAAGTGGATGCTCCTGTTTCACCATATTTACTTTGGGAGGCATACCATATGAACATCATTTACTGCTTGAGTATGATATCAATAGCTACTAAAATTTTACTAGTAGATGTCTACAATGTGAAACAGTTGCAGCTCCTTACAAAAATAAAATGTACCACCATTATATTTGTTTGAAAAGAGTGGCCATGAGTTTTATTGCCCGTTCTTTCTCGTGGTTCTACCTATTGCATTGCGAACGTGGCAGTAAATGTAAATGTAGAATCATTAAGTAATTAACTTAAATTTTGACGTTCATAAGCGTCACTTTGTGGCCTAGATGAATAAATGATTTTGATTTTGATTTTGATTGACCGGTAGTTCTTGAGCGCGGGCAACCAAACAATCAAACAAACAAACTTATCAACTTTATATGTCTTTTTATAGACTCACGCCCGTACCCTCGAAGGAGTAGGCAGAGGTGTAATATTACACCCACAACAATCAATTTTATAATATTAAATAAAGATATAATTGGTATTTCTGCTTAGTTTTTCGTCTTTTAGCTTATTTGTACCGGTACATTTGACCAAATTGCGTAACTTTACTGCAGGCCTGTTACGCTATATGTGGTCGATTGCTGATACAGTCTCCAAGCTAAAATACGAGGCTTGCCGTAAGGAGAGGCGACGTAAGAGCGAAAAGTTTAGTTGCTTTTATTTTATGCAATGCCAGAATATAGCAGAAGGTGGCGGGTACGACAGTCATACATCCGTCCCTTTTATATCATTCGGAACATCTGGTATGTTCCGAATAATTTATATTGCTAATTAGCGTTAATATTCCCTTAAAACAATAATCCTCTATCTCATAATTCTCCTCCTTACCTTTCAAATTTAAATCATATAATAACGTTGCTTAATGTTCAAAATTGCAGTTTGCTGCTAAATTTATCTCAAGTACTCCATGTTGAACAACCTCAACTTGAATAAGTTGAGGTTGTTCATGATGTTCAATACCAGCTATAGTTGGTAAAGGTGAATACCTTTACCAATTATAGCTGGCATTTGGCTCGCAGCCTTAACTACTTTTAAAACCAAAATGTACTGCTTTTATTGGTCACATTTACTTTAACTATTGGAACTTTGCCTAAAGCACAAACACTACACGACGGGAGACGCTTTGTCTTTTGTGTCCTACCGATAAGTTTTATTTATGAGTTGCTTCAACTAGGTTAGCCTATTTATTTAAAATAAATTAATGGAGTAACATAATAAAACTACCTATATAACTAAACTATCATAAACTACAAAGCTAAAAAGACAATTTAAAAAGAAAACAGCTAACAGCTTTTTGACGTCGCGTCAAAAATTTGTCACTCGACACTGTCGCTGGCAGCATTGCCGCTCTAGCTTGTGTAGACATGGTTGGTTTACCAGATGTGTGGCACAGGCAATGAATACAGATTTACATAATAGAAGCGCGTTTCTTAATGATTTTGTGTGCCGATTCCAATTGGCGTGTTGGCGGGTGTCGTCAGTTCGTCTCTCTTGCACTTATAGAGACAGCTGTCACAGCGCGACTGCCACGCCGCCCAGTGAAAATTTGGGTCACAGAAAGTTTGTCTACAGAGCGCCCATAAGAAATGCGCCTCTATATAAATATCTATGCTCTATGGCACAGGTTTAAGCTTTCTTTTTTTTTCTTTATAGCATAGGAAGACAACAAGTGGGTCACCTGATGGTAAGTAATCACCGCCGCCCATAGACACCTGCAATGCCCGAAGGATCATAAGTGTGTTGCCTACCTTTTAAATAGGAATATGCTCGCTTCTTGAAGATTGCAATGACGAACTGGTTTGCAAGAACCGCTGCAGGTAGCTGCTTCCATAGTTTGGTCGTACGAGGCAGGAAATGGCGTGTGAATCGTACGGTAGAAGAACGCCACTCATCAAGGTGGTGAGGGTGGAATTTTAATTTGTGGCGAGTTGTATGGTGGTGAAATTCTGCAGCGGGTATCAGACCAAACAACTCAAATTCAAATTCAAATTCGTTTATTTGTTTGCGAATATGGGTACATACAGATCTTATATAGTTAACAAATGTGCATTGACCTATCCTACCATAAGGCATGCAAAACCAATAATAAAACAGTGTAAAATGTACAAATTGAGGTTAGTAGTATAATAACACAATACCTTAAAGAAGGGTTGAGTTACTGACCGTTTGCCTAAACATATACAGTGCATATGAATAGGTATTAATTCTAGAGCAAAGTGAATCGATATGTTGTTTAAAGTATTATCAATGTTCAGGCCTAAAAATCTTGTTATGTCTACTTCTTGAATCTTATTGTTTTGGTAATTAATATTCATACTTGCTATTTTATTAAATCTACTTCTAAATGTCATTAAATTATTTTTGCTTAAATTAACATGTAAATTATTTGTTGTCAGCCAGTTTACAATATTCTCCAGAGTCTTGTTTATATTTGCTTCCATATCAGATTTATTATTTCATGTGAAAAGTACTGTGCGATCATTAGCAAACAGAACTGTGTTATGTTTCGAGGCTAAAGGAAGGTCATTTACGTATATGATAAATAGAAGCGGACCAAGCACACTCCCTTGTGGAACGCTAGATCATACTATTCTGTATGTTGATGAATGTTTTTTTTATTAGTTTTGTAATGGGACATATCCTAGTAATCTGAGTTATTTGATTTCTATTACTTAAATAACTTTTAATCAATCATGCATGTTCCCTCTCCCACTATAGGCGTAGAGTTTGTCTAGTAGTATGTCATGATCCACATAATCGAAGGCCTTTGTGAGGTCCACAAATAGCGCACATGCTTGTTTACCTTTATCCATGTTAGTTAATATAGTATAAAGAAAGTTGTATATTAAAATAAATATAATGGAATGAAACATTTTAATTTTAAACATATTAAAATGTTTCATTCCATTATATTTATTTTCTCTGAAAGTAAATTAAATTACCTTTCTAACCGTGTACAATATTTATATACCTCCCATAATAAAAAACGACGAGAAATATGAATATGTTAGAAATATAATTGCGCGCTCGAAAATGGCGGGAAAATATTATACCGGGCGCGCTTTATACCGCTCTATCATGGGCTTCAAGTATATTATTTGGGGTTAATTAATATCATTCGAAATCTTATTTAATTACGCGTCTTTTGATATACAATATTAACTTAATAAATAGAAATATCACCATTCTTTCAACGAAAATATTACGCGCCCGTACTTAGCAAGAAAGCCTAGCCTCGATGGTGGTCAAAACGCTTCGGGTTAGGGGAGGAATTTCAAAAAATCCTCTCTTAGAGCGCCCCTACACACCTCAAGGAACATACATGCAAAATTTCAACAACTTGTGCTAAGTAGGTTCGGCTGTAGCGTGTCTTTCAGTCAGTCAGTAACGCAAGGATTTTATATATACAGATATTGAGCCATAGCCTTAGCGTAATAAACACCATAGACCTGCTAAAACTATATCTCAACAGGAAATAGGAACATAGGCTTGTGTCATATCTAACCATGAAAGAAACTTTGTCGAGAATTTAGACGTAACTGACTTATGTCGTAACTGACTGTCCGTGTGGTGTCGGATTAAGAATACGGAATGTCACCACCCCATATCAGCCCATGGGTGTCGTAAGAAACGACTGAGAGAGCATATCATGCAGAGAACAGCACTGTAAGAGAAGGAAAACTTGATACAAACCCTATGCCAACCTGTTTGGCCGGCGTGGTATAGTAGGCCAATTCCTCCTTTCAAAGGAGAGGCCTAGCCCAGCAGTGGACTGTTAAAGGCTGATGATGATGATGATGACCTAAGAGGTCTTTGAAGATTTATGAAAGGTTTCTAGTAAAAATTCGTGGCAGTATAACGTCTTTCTCATACAATGAATAATAATATCATAATTTGTAGGTACATAAAACGTATCAGACATCCCTACAACATACTCAACGGGTAATGACAATAATGATGACAAATATAAACATGAATGATTTAATATATGAACTAAGCATTTAATTGGACGGTGCACAAAGGAAAATATACGCACAATAAACATTAAAGGCAACAAACCTTTGTATTACGATAATTAGCCGCTTGATTCGCCGCGTGACCTGTATACGTAACAAATTGATTTTGTGTATTAGGAAGCGATATTTGTGTCTGTGATTTTAATGAGAGTATGGTATTATGCATCCATATTTTATATAAATAAAACTTTATCCAAATATGACCAGATTGTTCAGCCGTTACAATTTTTACATGTGAAATACTAATCAGGCAGCCGTAGTCACCCGCAACTTTGTCTGTTTTTTTCTTTCTTACTAGATGCGAGATTGATTGTATTATGTAACAAGATCGAAGTGCAAAAAAAACAAAATTAAAAATTGTTAAAGTTTTAAATCGGGTCCTAGCAATATGCAATAACGACTAACGACTCTATGAAAACATTATGATTTATTTACCCACAATGCCACATCTGAGATATAGACAAACTTTTAAACTGCTTATCTATCACTGAATTATTTTCTTCTAGATTTACTTTACAAAATAAAGACAGAGAGAAAGAAAATAAATGCGTGACTAAACTGCGAAAGCTATTCAATTTTATTTCCGATCATATGTTTACCATACTACATAAGTAAAACCAAACAAATACGTCCATTCTCACTTATATACAAAAGTTTTATGACCATAATACTCCTAAGTACGATTATTCATCCCAGCATTATGGATTGTCCAATAATTTTGTGCGACATAAGAAGCCTACCACAAACATACTGGTTGTAAATCTTTTTTATTTTTGCATCATACTGTCGTGTCTATGTGTGTTTTGTGAGTATACAAATGTGAACCTTGAAGTGTCGGATGGAAATATGCATTACGATTACGACGTTATAGCAAATGTTGCTAGAAATTTAATAGCTCGCAACCGAAAGAGTTTATACCGGCTACTTTAGTCGCTATGGAAGGTTTAGTCTGACTGACTGACTGACAATGCACAGTCAAACACGTTGGGCGCAAGTTGGAAGCTGAAATTTGGCATCAGGACGAAATGGTTAAATTATTTTATTCATTTAACAAAATTTGAGGGCGTTATCTAGCATTTAAATAAATAAAAACTTTGGGATCGTCTTTAGCTTGTATCGACTCTGAGAAACAATAGCTGCATAATTAAAATATTGTTCGGCAAATTGGCAAAATATTAATTGAAAATCTTTGGGTAGGTATCGAAAACGCAGCAAAGACCTCGAAAACACAAATTAACGTAGAAACTAATCAATTTAATTAAGACTTTATCTTCCACATTGACCACACGAAGAAAGTAATAATCACTCGGAAATCAACAACAAACTTCTAACTCAACAATAGCAGTAATTGTTATAGTTGAAACTATTTAAACTAAAACTTTTTGCTACCGAACTAAAGCACTTATGCATTAAGTTGTAACTGTACTACTAAAAACTACTCTGCATTTCATGTGCAGAAAATTAACATAGTATTGGCTAGTAATATTCTGGCATTTATCTCCACGACGAAATTTAGGTGTTGCAATACAAGTTACAGCCGTAGCCTAGAGGAGATACCAACAGACGAGACGGTATCGAGTTCGATGCCACGGCGCGCAATGAAAAATGACTTTTCGGAGTTATATGAGTATTGAATTTTTAATTATCGCTTGCTTGACGCTTGCGGCTGTCATGAAAATCTTTGACAGTCGTTACAGAGAATCAGTACATATCAATAAACTGACAGTTGTCTAAACCATGGAAAATGGCTATCCCTTTAGGTTGCGGCGGTTATGATTTGCCATTTTACCTGAGAAACATTTGTGACGTGGTATTGTTTGCTGACGATACTTCATTGATATTTGAAGTAGATAGAAATAAGGAAAACTTTACCGTAATAAACAGTGCTCTTATTCAGGTGACTAAATGGTTTACTGTAAGCAACTTAGTACTGAACGCCAAAAAAACCAAATGTGTTAAGTTTGCTTTGCCAAACGTCAGAAACCTTGGTACTAACATTGTTTTAAATGGTGATGTACTGGAAACAACTGAATCTACGTTGTTTCTAGGAATAACACTTGATTCGAAGTTGCAATGGGGCGCACACATTACATATCTGTCAGCGAAACTTAGTTCGGCTGCTTATGCCATTAAGAAGGTGCGTAGTTTAACAGATGTCGATACGGCTAGGCTGGTATATTTTGGCTATTTTCATAGTGTTATGTCATATAGCATATTACTATAGGGTAGAGCTGCTGATATCGAAAGTATTTTTATATTGCAAAAAAGAGCAGTTCGGGCCATTTACCAATTACGAACAAGAGTTTCGCTCAAGGAAAGATTTAAGGACATCGGTATTTTAACTGTAGCGTCTCAGTATATTTATGCCAGTGTTTTGCATGTGCGTAAAAATATAAATTCATATTCAAAGAATAGTGATATTCACTCTATTAATACAAGATATAGACATAAATTATGTGTTCCGTATTTCCGTTTGTGTAAAACTCATAATTCTTTTATAGGACAAAGTTTACGTATCTACAACAAGATACCGATATGTATTTTAGACTTCCCGTTTAGCGCATTTAAGACAACGATTAAAAATAACCTAATGCAAAAGGCTTATTAAAATTTAAATGATTACCTAAATGACAAATGCGCTTGGAAATAATCTGTTTCAGTATTCACATAATTATTGGGTAAATAGGTAGATAATATTAAAATTTTCATGACATGTAATTAAATATGATTCTATTCCCAATAAAAATTATATAAGTAAATGATGTTTTTTGGAATCGCCACCACATCATTAGATGTCTTTCATGTCGTTAGATACTATCTACTTATTATGTTTAATTTTATTGTCTTGTACTCAATCAGTTGGATCGGTGGTTGTATTTCAAAAGGTATCACGTCAATAGGCGGGTCCACACAGACCGAGCAGCCTCGCGCGGAAAATGCTTCGCGAGGCTGCTCGGTCTGTGTGGACGTGGCTCGGTCGAGGAAATCGCACGGCAGCCGCGGCCGGCCGCACGCGTGCGCCCGAGCTGCCGAATTAGACACGTCCACACAGAGCGCGCAGCCTCGCGAGGAATTGGCACGCGAGGCTGCGTGCTCTGTGTGGACGTGCCCCGGCCGAGGCAAGCGCGTGTGCCGCCGCGGCCGAGCGACCGAGCGGCCAAGCCATCGAGTTTGGTTTTTTGTTTTGCCGCGGTCTGTACGCTGTTTCGTGGCTCGCTCGAACATAAGAATCCCTACTAATAATATAAATTCGCAAGTGTGTTTGTATGTTGGACATTTTTTTTATAGACTCACGTCTGTATAGGCAGAGTTGTAATATTATTACATCCACATTTAACCATGAAATGTTTAGGTCCCACGTAATAGGGGACGAGCCTATTGCCGTTAACGAGCACATCAGCAGACTCCGTGCTGCTTCTGAGAATTCGGGAAAACCCAGTAACACTTTTACCCGACCCGGGAAACGAACCCGGGACCTCCGCTCAGCAGTCGCATACCCTATCCTTTGGTCACTGAATGACGGAGGATACATTCATCATAACATTCTCATCTTTGACGCTATTTATTGTACGAATAATAATCCTTCAGTCTGTGCTTCGGTTACAGTATCCTTGCCTACAGACATTCATTTCCTATAATTCATTCTATATTTTTTTCCATGTCTACTTATTCCATTCTTTAGGTATAACAATAATCGATGACCGGTTGGCAAAGCGGGAGTGTAAGCGACTACAACGCCGAAGGTCGCGGGTTCGATTCCCGCTCATGTCAAACATCGGCAAACGGCGTCAATCAGGCAGCCGGCTAGTAAAAACACATGCCACAACCACATTGCAGTATGACCATTTCCAAGTACTATATTTATAATCAAAATGTTAAAATAAGAGAGAGGAGAGACCAACAATCTCACATTGATACGTAGACCGATAGATGGCAAATGAACTATTTCACTCTAATTCACAAGTCGCCAATTTGATACATGCGCAATAATACATAATAGATTTTCAACTATTTTTTCATGTTCTGATTTTAAACTTTATGACAACTACAATCTTGTTTTTTTCCTACGGTGCCGAGGCTGCCGCGCTCTAGGCCGCGTTCACATTTATCTGATGTAATCTGTCGTGACGGCGTCTGTCGTGTCGTGACAGACAATATCATGGTTTGCGACAGAGAGGGGGGGGGGGACGGTACAGCGTGAATTAGGAGATTGGACTCAGATTAATCGTAAAAAAATACTTTATCTTAATATAATCCTTGCGTTACTGACTGACTGACAGACACGCTACAGCCGAAACTATTGGGCGCAGGAAGCTGAAATTTGGCATGTATGTTCCTTGGGGACCGTTGGGGTGCACTAAGAAGGAATTTCCCGAAATTCCCACGGGATCGGGAAAAATAGGTAAATTTAAAAATATTGCAGGCGTAGCTGCTGGCGTCCTCTAGTTTAATTAAAACAGCTTAACGGTATATTTAAAATATAAAATAGTAATCGCTAATGTTAGATCTACAAAAGTTTTTATAATAAATTAATGCTAAGATGACAATAAGATTATCTAGATAATTTGGTGGGGAGAGATGTGCTGACGAAGCTAACATTGTTGGGTTCCGTACAATTAACTCGCGCGACACAACTCGTCAGACTAGTGTGGACGCGCCACTGTCTGTCGTAAAGCGTCAGACGCGCGTATGCAATTGTGCGCAATGGACGACGAACTAATTGACTTCCTTTTTATAATATTATTCTTATACAGCACCTATAGATGAGCTAATTGAATACGAAATATAATCCTATGTAAATAATTTATGGATATGATTGGATATCTACTTAATCTGAATCGAATAATTCATCAAAAACATTGCGAAAGTGTGAACTCCACGAGAGCCAAGACAGAACTGATTTAAAATTGCGTCAGATCGTAACAGACAAATGTAAAAGGTAAGTAATTACGACAGAGACCGTCACGAGAGATCACGTCAGGTAAATGTGAACGCAGCTTTATTCTATGGCCTCGCTCGTTCGGGTACCGTTTCCTCGCGCGGCAAATGCCTCGCGAGGCTGCTCGCTCTGTGTGGACCCACCTAATTAAATATGGGTACTACATCTGCATTTCTTCACATGTTTTCACAAATTTATGCTAATATTAATGATCTGGAAAATGGAGGTAATTCGCGTTCATGGTCAGTATACCAACAGATTGTTAATTTTATTACTGCCGGTTCGTATACCGTTGTCGTCATGCTCACTAAAATGTTATTTCTTATGGTGGCGTCGTGTGTCGGGTCATCCCTGTCCCTCTGATATGGCGAGAGGGATGATGGCTGGCACATGCATCATACTCGTGAACGGGTGCTACTTGCGATGACTGGTCGATGGCGGTCTTATGGGCTGGTATAATTTTTTATTTATATTTAACTTCATCATTTCCATCATGGTTCTGAACATTTGCGCGGATTGCCTGCATTGTTAGGTGCATAATGTAAGTGGATGCTCCTGTTTCACCATGTCTATGTTCAGGAGGCTAAATAATGATCATCAAAATTTAACTTGATTATGCTTGAGTATCATGAAAAGTAAATATATACAAGTAACATAGAAGGTATAACAGTTGCAGCATCTTACAAAAGTTTAATTGTTATGTATTATTAAAAATCTGGCGATGAAAAAGAGTGACCGTGAGTTTTATTGCCCGTTCTTTCTCATGGTTCTACGCCCTTGCTTTGCGAACGTGGCAGTAAATGTAAATGTAGAAGCATACAGTAATAATGTTTAAATTAGACGTTCATAAGTGTCACTTTGTGATCTAAATGAATAAAGGATTTTGAGTTTGAGTTTGAGTATGCAGTCAAACCCGGTTAGGTTAGGCGAGGATACTGGGACAACGCTAGGAGAATGATGAAGAATACAGGTTAAAATTCCGGTGTGTTTATGACACAATTGAAAAATCATGAAGTCAAACGCCGTTCTAGATAACATAACTGTGGTGCCACGCAGCAAAACTTTAAGCATGGGTTTGCGCTGGCGTGGTGATTATTAGGATGTGGACTAGTCGCAAAATGCACGAAGAACGGAGTTCAAAAGCACGTGAGCTTGTTGTAAGCTGATGCGTTTGCTATAGGATTAAAAGCGGTATTGTTAGTGTCTATCAAATGATTTTCATAGCCCTACTATATTTTATATTTAAATCTGATTTGTGACCAAATAAATAAATTACTATACATTTGAATTTGATTGGATTCAGTGTTCAACAAAGTCGACTTCCTGTTGGTATGTACATAGAAAGCCAGCCTCCTAGTCAGAATTTGTTTAAGTTTATGAGTAATATAACAGTTTACAGACAAAATGACAAGAATTATATCCTGCTTTAACATTATATCAGCATAAAAATATACGCTTTAAAACACAAAATTGTACAAATAAAACTCGACTCACTTCCAAGAATTATTATTAAAACGGAGTTCATAATCATATCAACAACCAACCAGCCTAAGCTGAGAGATATGTTTACTATAGTGTCGTTAGTGTCTATCATGTTCTTTACATAGCATATACTATTTAAAACTGGGTGTTAAAATTGTTTTGACGTTAGTAAGTGTAGTTGTGTACCCAAATAAATAAATTACTTTACACTTGAATTTGATTCAAGTCAGTTTTTAACAGACTTGACTACCCGCTCATCTCAGCAGGCAGTTTTAGTCAGCGCTTTCTGAACTTTAAGAGTAATATAACATTTTACAGACGAAAATACAAGAATTATATCTTGCTTCAACATTATATTATTATCAGCATAAAAATATCCGCTTTCAAACACAAAATTGCACAAATAAAACTCGAGTCACTTCTAAGAATATATCTCAGTGCAGTACAAATATCTCGTATTTTACTATGCTAAATAAAATCACAGTTATTTGCCTGTTACATTGATGTTGCAATAAAAAACTGCTATGATTATTTTGAATATCTTTCATATGAAATAGGAAGTCACTAGGGCGGTGATATTGATTAATGACGAATATAATTCTCACTACTAATATAGTAGTTCTTTTTTGTGTAACAGCATACTATTTGTGAGTCAATTCCTTGTCTTATCTCAATCACTTAATATTGAAAAATGGCATTAAACCTATTTATGCAAGTCTGTTTTTGATACTAAGCCCTGCTACTGAACCATAACGGAAAACTAGCTAGCACTTAGCAAACCCGGTAACGAACCCAAATATCACAAACAGCCATTAGAAAAACATACATCTAAAAAGCTAATAAACCTATGAAACGAACTGGTATCTAGTAATTACATAAAATAAAAGGACAATAAAGCGCCTACGTCATATATAATGTACCTTGGGCACTGTTACTATTGTTATGATTCCTATAAATTTTATAGCTTTCGTCTGGACCACCAATTCTTGCTCTATACTGAGACCGATATTTGCCGATGATAGTCGATAGACGATATACAATAAATTTGATAACTAACTACCTATATTTCTCGCTCTTTAGTTGCGGTTCGTCTAACCCCTGTTTGGGGAGGTTTACATAGCTTTTCTTTTATTTTATTGCTCGATAATGGAGATGGTCGATTAAAATTATCTTTGGTTAGTGACATTTATTATTGGTTTTGTGCTTTAAGAATAGAAAAATGCTATTTAAGCTTTGTTCTTGTTTCCTTTATTCCTTTGTGACGAAAACGGAATTGTGTTTTTTATTATTACTCGTAAGGTTCGTCGATAGTCAATTGTCAGGTCCATATAAAAATCCTCCTTTGCTGGTAACCCTACGGACATATTACGTTGCAGGAATGTGCAGGTACTCCTGTATTAAGTACTCAATTGATGCGCCTGTATATCCTGATACATAAAAAGTTAAATTTAAACCAGCACCGTTGCATTATTTCCCCGCGACGTTCACTTCCACGAGGACTATCTCATTTTCACGTAATCCACTAGTGTACTACGTCGGCTATCCCTCGCGGGCATTTGCTTAATACAATTTCAGGCTTAAAAAGTATCTGTATCTGTAATGCCTTGTCGTAAGTTGGTGCGGCGGTCAATATGCAGCCGTCTGTTCCCCTGCTAGGTTATTTAGCAACGGAACCCGCATTAGCAGCACAGCTAAGCTTCTAGCAAGATAATATAAATCTTAATGTTAATTTGTAAGTACGTCCTGAGAATATGTAAAGCAGATACATCCTAAGATGGTGATAGCATAGAGCATAGATATTTACATAGAGGCGCATTTCTTATGGGCGCTCTGTAGACAAACTTTGTGACCCATATTGCCGCTTGGCGGCGTGGCAGTCGCACTGTGACAGCTGTCTCTACGAGTGCAAGAAAGACGAAGATTTCTCCTCTGTATCCTACGACAGCAAGAGAGACGGAGAACGACGCCAGCGCTGCCAACGGCGCCAACTACGAACTACACTGACGACAGTCGGACAAGGATTTTCATACTAGCAACGCCTTGCTAGTGTGAAAAGCCTTTCAGCTTGTTTGGCGTGAAGAAGATTGGAAAATGAGTTTGAAAACTATTATTTCATTTGCTGAAAAAATTTCCTTGGCTCTGTTAGGTATAAAAGTCCCGATATAAGTGGATGTAGGTACATACGAAGACAACATTTAAATATTAGTTTGTATATTTTCAACCCTATTATTTCAAAACAGAGTATCCATTTGGTACTCTGTAAAACGGATACCAAAAATCTAGCACTGCCTACAGCGATAGCTCAGGATAGCAATAATAGGTCTCGGTGGTAACTGAAAAACAGGGTAACTTTTTTTCGTAAAGCAAGGACATTCAAGTGATCTTGCACCGACTAAAAAGATGACTACAATGGCAAAAACAGCTCTCAGTTTAATCGAGTCATTTCAATTCACGCAGTCAGCAGGTATGTTTTGCTTCGTTGGCTTCACAACATCATTATTTTACTACACAATGGTATACATACTGAAGCTCTTTTACAGAAGCTAGTCCTGTTCTGTTTCAATTTTAAGTACTCTAGAGGACTTATCAGCTTTCCCTCTCCATTTACAATTCTACTGCTCTCTTCGCCTTCCGTTTTTCTTGGTAAGCTATGGATTATTTGTGTTTCAATTGGATTTTCCTTTATTCTTTGATGTATGCGAACCTGAAATACCACTTAAGAGCAGCTACGAAACCAACTCAAGTGTTATTATTGGGATAGAATCCCAACGATAAATGCTAAATTGCTAAAATGTTAAATGAGTAGACAAGTACTTGATTCAAAGGTTTTATTGCTACTAAAATGTAAATGCTATTTTATGATTGAAGTATAATAAATGATTTGCTGACATAACATGAATGTAAAAGTGTGACGCATGTGCAAGGGTCAATGTACAGCGTAGCTTGTACATATTGCCCACGCAGAAAGGATAACAATGATAAGAAACAAATGATAACAATCTAGTAATTAAAAATGTAAATAATAAATTCAAAATGCTATGAAATAAATATTGTCCTTAAGTTGAAATGCTTGACACTACACTCCACGCACTGTAATATTCGGTTTGCTATGTCGCGTAAGTACACGTGCACTGGATAGTTCCGAACGTTGCGCGCACTCGAGTCACTTGCGGATAATTAAACTATTGTTTATAATCAAACTACGCTAGTCAAATCTCCCGTGTAAATAGACCGTTTTTGAGGAATAGGCGACGTAGCCATATCCTGCGTACTATTCAAGCTATACGTGCTAGCCACGACGGCGACGTTCACTTCACTAGGCTGACGGTCAGCCGTACTCTGCTTTCGCGAGAACTTCACTGTAGGCACTTCCGTCTGATTTGGGTCTCTAGGGGAGGCTCCTCTCCTTCTCCACAGGAACACTGCTGCTACGGTTACGGCTGCTCCTAACAAGCCATAGCAAATGACGTATTGGTGAACGTCGTGCGTCGATATGTTAAAATCTTAAGAATTCGGTGCATTTGCCGAAGCCGTTTTCAATTGGCTGATCTGATTTTCGATGTCTCCATCGTCATTAGTTGTCGTGTCTACTGGCTCGGTATAGTGTGATAGTGATATATTAACCAAGTGATTGAGCTCGGTTATCTGTGGTATGTCTATGTCAGGATCAGCTTTGATAGCGTTTTCAGAGCGAGAGCGTGAGTATGAAGCGAAATTTTTTCCCTTAATAATGCATTTAGGCTGCAAACTTATGACTCCGGCTGCGGAGACTTGTTTGTATGTAATCTGCTCTTGGCAAATTATTCGAATAGCATAACTATTGCAACAAAAATAGAAATATTTGGATGGATCATTCAATTTTATCCACTTATCTAAACATTGAGACTTATTGATGACACATTGATTTGTTGTTTGATTGATTTTGCAAAATTCTCGTCTATTGGTAAATAATTAAGTGGTTTATCAATTGCACATAAATAGGAAGTTTCGTGACGTAGGCAAAACTGTAACTCCATAAATGATACTGTGAGGTAAGTATCCTTTTGTAAATTGATGGCTACATACTCTGACACTGGGGTTACACTGAGCATAGCTTTACCGACTTGATGAGGTACTGACAAGATTTTGTAAAGCTTGTAGTTGTCTCTACTCGATAATGGAAATGTGATTTCGAAAATGACGTAGTCTTTCATTACTCTTGCTTTCACTCTCAGCATACTGTATACTGACTTGAGATCCGACTGTATGTTGTTGATCGGCAAAGTAATGTCTTTTGTTAGCTGCCCCGAGATGAACTGTAACTCATTCGTAAGTTGATCAGGTGTCAGTAAATGTGAATTGAACTTGCCGTGAGATATGCCAGTAATGGTGTCTAGTAATGTATCTTGAGTAGTTTTTATGTTTTGAAATAGATTTATTGTTGTTATTGCTATTAAAGTAAAATCTTGTAATTCGTTCAAACTCTCTATATTTTGTTTTACGATGTAGGTTGCTTGCTCTAATTCATTGAGATGTTTATTAATCGCCTTGTGTTGAACTTGTATGTTTTGCTCCGTACGTTTCAGAATATTATACTCCGATTCAACGACCGACGTTTGGTTCTTGATTAAGCTGGCCAGATAGTTGTCATTTTGTTTTAGGTGTTGTATGTCTTGCCTGTATTTTTCTGCGAAACTTTCGTCTAGAACTCCGAATAAAGTGTTTGCAACATAGCCCACTCCATTGATAAGACCGCGTCGCTGTCTAGGATGGGCGTCAAAATGCTGATTCAATAGCAACTTGTTATAATGCTGTATTTCGGAGTACTCATGTTGCAATTGCGATATAATCATTTTACAACGACCTTTGTCTGGTAGCTGACCACATGATTTTTCTAAATAATTTGCAAATTTTGTCGCCGCTGTCATGCCATCCCAGTAAGGAGACATATTATAGTAAACGATGAGAGTCCATTTGTCTCGTATCAACTGTAGGTTATCGACTGGATCAAAATATAAGGACATGTTGTTGGGTAATGCTGAAATGCTAATTGTTGCTTGTGATGTTGTTGCTAAAGACAAGAAAAAAAATAGAGCGAACGCTATTGAAGCAAATATCGATCTTGGGTTTTTCGACAACCTTGTGGGCTCTTCTGCCGAATTAATAGTCTTTGACTCGGGCTCGTCGTTGTTACCGGGTGGAATTGGTAATATAGCCAACTTGACAATTGGTCTCTTGATGATACCATTTCTTGTTTTTAATGATACAACTCTAACAAGTCCATCCTGACCAGGGTGAAGTTCGACCACTCTACCCATCATCCATTTGCCTGGAGGTAGATTATCGTCGTGTACTGTTACTAACTGACCGACTTTGATTTTGGCTTGAATTTTAACCCACTTAGACCGCGTTGATAACAGAATAAGGTATTCTGATTTCCATTTGTGCCATATGTCCTGTGAAATTTTAGCTGTTAGAGTCCACCTGGTGCGTGCATCGTGTTCTGTTTCAATGATTGTTGTTCCCGGCCTTCCTCGCAGAAAATGAGCAGAAGTAAGGACATCCAAGTCGTCGATGTCTTCTGATAACGCACACAGAGGTCTGGAGTTTAAGCATGACTCCACTTGTGCTAAGATTGTGGCGTATTCCTCAAAAGTAAGCTTTTGCTCGCCAACTACTCTTCTGAGGTGATGTTTCAAGCTTCTTACGGCTCTTTCCCACAACCCGCCGGCGCTTGGCCACGATGGTGCATTAAAGTGCCGTTGTATGTTAAGGTCTGTCAACTCCGTGAATACCTTGTCGTCAAACATACGTTGTAAATCTAGAAACTGTTCCTGTAATATCCGGTTAGCCCCTACGAAGTTAGTTCCGTTGTCACTGTATATATGACGCGGAGCTCCCCGTCTTGCTGCCATCCGACGTAGCGCGGCTAGAAACGCTGAACTGCTCAAGTCCGACACCAGTTCTAAATGTATAGCTCTGGTCACCATGCATACAAATAACGCGATGTAGCCCTTTGTTGTCCTTACGCCACGTCCTTTGTTGCTTTTCACTTCCACGTATCCTGTGTAATCTACACCGGTGTGGTAAAATGGCGGAGCAGGATTGCTCCTTGCTTCTGGTAAATCCGACATTAACTGTTGCTGCAATTTAGGTGTATGTTTTCTGCATATTATGCAATTTCGAATCATCTTTTTCACCGCATTGTTACCACCGACTATCCAATATTTCTGCCTGATGTTTGCTAAAGTTAAGCGAGGTCCTCCGTGGTAGGTTAATTGATGCGCTTGGTCTATGATTAGGGTTGTTAAACGGCTGCTATGTGGTATAATGGCTGGGTGTTTCATCTCCATGCACATAGTTGCTTTACCCAAAAGTCCATCTACACGTATGACACCCTCTCGATCGATAAATGGATATAATTTTAGTAAATTACTCTTGCTGTATAATTTACCATGCCTTTTAAGATGTTCGTAGTCATTATAAAACATAGTTCTTTGTATATGTTTAATGAATAACAACTTGGCGTTATGTAATTTACGTAAGGTGATATATGAAGGCAATGTCCTGTGTTTCGCCGACGCTGCATTCTTCGTGAATCGTATTGTTTTTATTGTTCGTAATAACCATGCTATAATCTTGGTGACTTTCGTTAAGGAACTGTACTTTTCTAGCAGCTTCATGATAATGCTCTCGGTATCAGGCTTCTGAGTGATAGCGGCTGATTGTTGACCTTGACTGCATTTCACTTTCAATTCTTGATCTGTAGTGAAACCCGTTTGCTTTGATAACGCCAACCTCACATCGAACGAATTCAGCGATTTAGGTCCGTTCCACCACAAGGGATGATTCTTTAATTCAGAGGCCATGATGCCTCTACTTGCTGCATCTGCTGGATTATCTGCTGATTTTATATACAACCAGCAGCTCGGTTTTATGATCTCAGTAATGCTTCTAGTTCTATTTGCTACGAACGGTTTCCAGCGTCCTGGATCGCCTTGCAGCCATCCCAAGACAACCATGGAATCTGACCAACCAAACACGCGTATCTCATGTTCGCCTAAACAGCTGATGGCTTTCTTCATAACCCTGCTTAGCAAATATGCACCTGATAATTCCAATCTCGGCAGAGATATTGATTTCGCAATCGGTACTAACCGAGATTTGGCAACAAGTAAAATTACGGATGTTTCATTTTGTCTTTTGATACGCGCGTAAATAACTGCAGCGTACGCTTTTGTCGAAGCGTCGCAGTAGCCGTGCAATTCGATGACATCATTAGGTTGATAACCGATCCACCGCGGTATAGTGCATTGGTTAATGTGTGGCATGTTTGTTCGTACCGTGTTCCATTCCTGGCTGATGTTGTTTGGTACTTCTTGATCCCAGCTTAAATTATCTAACCATAATTTCTGGAATAGTAGTTTGAGTTTGGTTGATACCGGCGTTAGCCATCCCAAAGGATCAAACAATCTTGATATCTCACCCAAAAGTATCCTTTTTGTGAGCTTCGGATGTTGCTTTTCCAATTGATATTTAAAATGGAATTCATCGTTTACAGAATTCCAACACAAACCAAGGGTTTTCGATGTATTTTCGGTTTTAAAAATGAAATTAACGTTACCATGGTCATGGCTTATGTTATGTTTGACCGACATTAGCAGTTCTGGATGATTCACCGACCATTTCCTTAAATTGAACCCAGCTGATTGTAATAGCTTAATTAAATCAGATATAAGTAATTTACCGCTTGGAATACAATGAGAGCCATCTATATAGTCATCTACGAAGAAGGATTCGGTCAAGGCCTTGGAGGCTTGCGGATAGTGATGTTTTTCATCTATTGCTAACTGTCGCAAGGTCATTAGTGCCAGAAAAGGTGCTGGCCGCGATCCATATGTGACGCAAGCTAGCTTATATGATTTAATGGGTTCATTTGGAGAGTCTCGCCACACAATCTGTTGATACTGCTGATCTGTTTCGTTGACCATAATTTGTCTATACATTTTTTCAATATCTGCTGTAAATGCATAGCGATATTGACGCCATTTGATAATTAGTTCCAGCAGATCTTGTTGCAAATTAGGTCCCTTAAACATTAGGTCATTGATACTGTACCCGCTAGACGTTCTGGCAGACGCATTGAATACAATACGAAGTTTCGTTGTCGCTGACTCGGCGCGTTGTACGGCGTGGTGCGGTAGGTAACAGGATCTTGTTTCATTGTTATTGTTTTGATTGTGAACCATATGACCTAAAGCTAGATATTCACGCATAAATGATTTATACTGCTCTTCTAATTCGGGTTGTTTTGTAAATTTCCTTTCCAAACTTTGAAGCTGTGCTATTGCCAATCCCTTAGACGATCCTAACTTCTCGTTGATGTTTGATTTGAGAGGCAGTCTCACTTCATACCAACCATCGGCACGTCGTTTCGTGGTTGCTAAATAATACTCAACACATTCTTGATCTTCAGATGACATGTTTGAATCCTCGGTAATGTCTTCTATCTCCCAGAAGCGCTGAATGTCTTCAATATTGTTCAAGACGACATTACATCGGTATGACGTCATCTCTCCTCCACCGCATATAATCCCATAAATAAAATCCCTAATTCTCTCCCTTTATCAATCCTGATAGTAGTATAATACCGTAGACATCAGCGCTGAGCAATAAGTCTATTGGATTGCTATTGTAGTACTCGGGATCGGCAAGCTTCAAATTTTCGACATGTGACCAGTTAGGTCGAACAAATGACTTCGTAGGTAAGTTGCCAAGTAAACTTTCCATGACGATAACATCCGTACTAAACGAAAAGTTGTTGCATGTCGATGAGCAGTGAATGGTAAGCTTTCCCTTACATTTGTTTTGCTGTTCGCCGACACCTACCACAACACCGTTGCATCGAGATTTTTGTAAACCTAATTTCTTTACTGCACATTCCTTGATAATCGATACCTGTGAACCTGGATCAATCATAGCTCTCAAAATCTGATATGTTCCGTCCACGGCTTCAACCTTGATAAGCGTCGTGGCTAACATAACTTCAGATTTCATTGCATTCACAGATACTTGAGCTGATTTTGGCATGCTTGCATTTTCCTCATTAGCGTTCAAGTCGGTCTTAACGGCGTTGCTAGCCGGTAACGACCTCGTTTTAGAAAACGCATCATGCAATATTGAATTGTGCATCCCATCGCATTTGCGACATCGTTTTGTCGAGATGCATTGTTGTCCATTGTGGTCGAATAAGCAATTTTTGCACACGTTTAATTTCGCAATTGTTTTTAACTTGCTCTCATTAGTCATGTTTAAAAATTTGTTACAATGATATAGGCCGTGTTGTTGACCGCAGAATAGGCACTTGACTGTTGAAGACACGTGCAATAATTTCGAGAATGATCTGCTATTGTTGTTGCTATGCTGATTATCGTAGCTGTTGTGGGCTTTCATACCTATTTGCTTGATGTTAGGGGTCGTTTTTTGTGTAGAATTTTCCTGTTTCCTACGCGACGACTCTAAACTCGTGAATTTCATTTCTATGAAATCGAGAAATTCCTGTAATATGGGTAGCTCCCTGGCGTTCTTCAAAGACTGCACATAGTCCCCGTATGTTTCTCCATCCAATTTTTGCGCCAGTAAATGCACCAAAAGAAGATCCCACGTAGTGACGTCAACACCTAGATTCCTAATGGCGTGAATGCTTTCGAGGGTTACATCATGAAGGTTCTTGATTTGAATTGATGATTGTTGTTGCATGCTAGGTAATCCTAACAAAGTATTGATAATGGATGTAAAAATAAGCTTTTTATTGTTGTAGCGGTGATTCAAAAGCTCCCAACAAGTGTTATAGTTTTTCGAGCTTATCGGAAGATGCTGTATGATTTTTTCTGCTTCGCCACGTAACTTCCCTTTCAGAAATTGCATCTTTTTTGCATTTGATAGGGCAACATTGCTATGTATGGTCTCATTGAATAAATCCTTGAATGAGTACCACTGCTGATATTTGCCTGTAAATACTGGGATATCCATCTGCGGAGTACTCTGTTCTCTGTGCGACGTTGACCAGAGCTTCTTGCTAATAGCTCTTTTCATGCACATATATGCCTTTTCATTTTCATTGTAGATCAGGTCATATCTTTCATCTACACCGCACATTTCCCCATCGATCTCCCAGTGAAGTCCATCGACCTGTTTCCATTTCGAATTCAACGTTTTCAGAGCGTCTTCCAGCTCCCATTTTTCATCGATGGATTCCAGCGTGATGTTACTCATGGCTCTTTTCAAAGCCTTTGTGTTCGCTGCTTGTTTTCGTAACATGTCATCAAGCTTGCTGGTGGACTCGCGTGACACCATCACTTGTCTTGGGCTTGGGCCTGCCTTCTCCTGATCATGCTCTTCAGCTTGATAACGTTTAGTTGGTGATATATTGATATTTTGGGATAGAGGAACCTTTTTTGCTGCTAATGTTATGCTTTGCTCAGTAATTAACGCCTTAATGCTATTATAAAGTTCGCTAGTTTTCTCATGCTCATTATTCTTAAAATAATTATGCTCCTTGTTCCCATACGCACAGATATGCTTATGGTTGTTCTCATATTCTACCCAATAGCCATCGATTAATTCCAAACGACGTTTGAAATAATCTTCCGACTTCCTATCCACACTATCCTTTTTCAGGTTAATCTGTAATTTTTTCATCGCATCGCTAATCTCAACTTGGGAATCGTAAAGAGTCTCCATAATGCTAACTGATATATTTGCTTATGACAAGTAAAAAGGAAAGATCTTACTTCAATTCCCCGTAGCTTACGATTCTGCTGCTATGCCAGGACAGCTGCTGATGCTGGCTTCTTGCTGACGGCAAAGGCTTGCTGCTGACGTCTTGATTATTGCTTCGTTGAGAACTGTTGTCCTCACAGTGCTAGTTCGGTGCCCGCGCGCTCTCACAAGTTTCGGTGTAAGCTAACACTAGTCGACTCCTTCCGGATGGAGGACTTTAAAAACTCGCGAGGTCCCGCACGGTAGCTCGTAGGACCATATATTGGGATGGAATCCCAACAATAAATGCTAAATTGCTAAAATGTTAAATGAGTAGACAAGTACTTGATTCAAAGGTTTAATGCTACTAAAATGTAAATGCTATTTTATGATTGAAGTATAATAAATGATTTGCTGACATAACATGAATGTAAAAGTGTGACGCATGTGCAAGGGTCAATGTACAGCGTAGCTTGTACATCCATAATGTTCTTGAAAGACATGTGAAGTCTGCCAACCCGAACTTGGCCAGCGTGGTGGACTATGGCCTTACCTTTCTCATAGTGAGAAGAGGCCCGTGCCCAGCAGTGGGACAGTACATAGGGCTGTTGATGAAGTACTTGTTTTCTCAGTGTTTTTATGATTTAACATCAACGAATCCCAATTATCTACGAGTATGGCAAAATAAGCTTGCCAGGTCAGGTAGTAATTTTATATAAGCTTATAGAATAATCCACTTTTCTATTAGATGCAAAAATATTATTTGATCCTCGTGTATTCTTTTAAATACATGATTTTAAGCAGATAAGGTCAAGTGTGTGTGCGGTTCCTTGGGCGTTGGTAAACTCGAACCGAAATTTTATGACTCGCAGCCGTTAGAAACTCTATTTTTTAAATAAATTAATGATGATGAATATTATTGGACCAATACAATAAGATTATTCTAATAAGTCGGTTCTGTTGACCTCTTTATGCCATATTACATCAAATTAATAAATATTTGAGCGAACTGAACTTGAAATAAAAATACATGAGTTGCTTTTAACACTTAACTATGGTGAAACAGAAAATTTAATTAAGGTATCAATCTTATAATATAGATATATATATATGTGTGTTGTATGTGTATAACACTTTTCCGCGCACACACACACACACACACGCGCGCGCGCACACACACACACACACACACACACACACACACACACACACACACACACGCACACGCACACGCACACGCACACGCACACGCACACGCACACGCACACGCACACACATACACACACACACACACACACATGTACTTTTGATCGTTGTGTAATAACCACATGTTCTTAATCTGTAATCAACTAAACTACTTACAATTTCTGAGAGACCTGGTACCCATAACAAAAGTTCAATCTTTTTGTTCAGCTTTCTCTTTGTTCAGCTGTAGGTGTTTTGTGCAATTTTTGAGAAAATAAACTTATTATTTATTATTATTATTATATAACTGTTATTTCTAGCGAGTGATTTGCAGTATTGCCGATATAACGAGTCAGTGAAACTATGGGTTGTGTGAAAGAGCAATTTGTTTTTATTTGCCTTAATGAGAAATGAATTGAAGAACTTTTTTTTGTATTGTAAGATATTGTACGAAATCTCACACGCGGTTAACTGTTCTCAACTTAGAAGAGTCTATATAATGGTAACCAGTTTACTAAGAAGCATGGTTATATCTACACGTATTTGCGTTACTGACTTATAGAAAAACAAAGCCTATTGGACACAAGAAGCTAAATGTATGTGCATGTAGTTCCCGACTGCCTCGTTGGTCTCGCGGCATAGATGTGCGCGTGGGATTGGGAAGTCTCGGGTTCGATCCCCAGGTCGGGCAAAGTGTTATTGGGTTTTTCCGTTAAGAAATTCTCAGTGGCAACGCAGAGTCTGGTAATGTGCCCGATACGGCAATAGGCTCGCCCCTATGACGAGGGACTAAAATAAATCTGGCGAAAAGTGGGTGTAGCAATATACCTCTGCCTACCTCTTCCGGGATATAGGCGGGAGATTATGTATGTATAATTATGTATTTTTGGCAATTCGCTCACTAAGGAGATAAAATATTCTTACGCGGGCGGCACCGCGGGCGAGTCTAGTACTTAATAAAAATAGGTAACTTACACCTAGACGCAGCAAAAAGTACATCCTCATCAAACATACATTTTCTTCTTTAATCGAATCCTCCAGCTTGGCAGTCAGGGTAACTAACCATTAGACCAACCACTACATACTACAGTTTTACCCCAAAAGCGCATTATTTGAATTCGGAAAGTGAGAGCACCGGAGGCGCAATAACCTTCATTTCCTAATGTCCTTCATTGCTTTCATAATGCTATAGGTTCTTAGAAATATATATTGTAAACAACATACATTATAAAAACATACTTATAGTATACTGGCTTTCATGGCTGCACCGCCACAATTTATGCAAATTATACATATAGGTATGTCTTGTTGAAATCCGTGAAATATTCCGTTCGCTAGTCTTTGAATTAACTGCGTTCATAAAAACAGACAGAGTGAACAGGGGACTTTATTTTATAATAAGTTTAGCTATCACGCAGTCAAGTGGGCCAACAGATCTCTTAACAAGGACAAAATAATAAAAAGCCTAAAAAAATATTCGCAGACAAACTTATGCCTCGGGCCATCAAGTCAAGAAATACTTATCTACCAGCAACACTGTCAGTACACATAAAACATTCCCTTCAATTTACTTTTACACTCCCAGAGATGATAAACCGTTGTTTTGCACGTAAACAAATATCCGGGCTATTTGTTAGATTTGATTAATGTTTTGTTTATTTAACCACTTGATTGTCATACTTCAAGATAGCACCGTAAGGGAAAACGTTTTGTTTACGGGTGTATGTAATCAATATCGCTTCTTAGGTTTGAATTGCGACTAACACGCGTAGAGGTCGATACTGACTTGATTGTCGTTAAGGGGAGTTAGTACCTTCAAATAAACCGATAATGGCCTAAACCATGGAATATGGTTATCCCTTTGGTTGTGGAAGTCAGTCAGCAGTAGCTCTGTGGAAAGGCTGACATTCTGTCAAATCTTGTTAGAATAGAAAGCGGCCCCTGGGCCCCAAGGAGAGAGGTCTTGGATGTATCTGGTATAACGCTAGGACGATGATGATGATAATACGGTAATATATAATAATAGTAACTGTTTCGGAGGTCGACAGTCTTGGGCATTTAGTAGCAAAATAAAGAAATTAAACTGGAATTTGGTAATGTTGTATTCTTCTGGTTTTATTCGCGTAATATTCCGTGCCGAACTGGCCTCTTAGGATTCATTGTGATTATTGTGAATCCAAATTATCTTACTGGACTTACTCAAACGCAACCAAGTGTATAAGGTTTCATTGTGATTTACACTTTACCGTGATGTATACCGATTAACGTCGTTAACATACCACTATGAAGTCAGAAACCATAAAAATAATGCGAATACCAAAAGTGGCACTAAGGTTTCCAAAACCGGGGTTTCATACTCAAGTCACAACTATTGCAATCACAGCTTACAATAAGAGTAACCCTTTGAATATAAAACAACAGTTCTTTGTGGTGCTTAGGTGAATGAACTCATATGAAACTTTCCAGACGTCTTTAAAGTACTACTACTGATAGAATTCTGTGGTTATTCAGCAAAATCACTGCGACAACTGAGTTCAGATAATTAAATGTAATTTGGAGAGTGGCTGGTAAAGTATAGATATAAGAAATAATTTTATGTTGCCGGAGAAAATAAGTGGTCTAGTATCCCTCAGGTCTTCATTTAGTTACATATGCACAAAAAAAACTGCCTTCACTTTCTATTAGCAGTGCACTTTGTGCCTGCTGAGAAGGTTTTACTTGATCTGAATTATGATCGCATGTGTTTGTTAGAGGATTTCCTTTTCTTTGGCTTCTCTCGTAATTAAAGAATTGTTATATTTAGTTTTAATTTGATTTGAGATAAGTGCAATGAAATAAAATGTGAAAATAATACATACATACATACACACACGCCTGCTTCCCCGAAGGGGTAGGGGGAGGCATATTAAACGCCCACTTTTCGCCAGAGTTTTGATCCCACGTAATAGGTGGCGAGCCTATTGCCGCTTATCGGTATATTTTGTTTGCCAGAGCCTCGTCCGTTGATCGGCTGGTGCACCACTTGCAGGTGAGGTTGGCTTGGGACCCTAAGTTCTTGGTGGGAACCCTATGCACCCTGTGAAAATAATATACGAGTAATGCCCTGTTTATAAAATTTCCTACGGCTGGTACCGAGGACTCTCCTCACATTGAGAAACGCCTTAGGCCTTTACTCCATGTTGGTTAAGTGCGAGTTAGCAGACTTCACATAACTTTTGGGAGGCTTTTAGAAATGCAGGCTGTTTCAAGATGCGATGACGCTTTCCTTTCTTAAAAAAACTTAGTGATGCGCACTTGGTTTGAACGCGAGGCCCTCTGCTTAGCAGAAGTTTGGTCGCCACATTTTACCATCGCTACCTACTTATTTAATAATTAGAGAACGCCAGCAACGACACCCGCACTTTTTTCATTTAACCATTTTCCAGATCCCGTGGGCATTAAGGGTAAGCTCTTCTTAGTGCACCTTTACGGCTCCCAAGGAACATTGATCCCAAATTTGGGCTTCTTGTGCTCGGTAGTTTTGAATTGAATTCAATTTTTCAATTTATTTATCAAAAAACACAGATACATTATAATATTTTTTTTTAATATCAAATCAAACTTAAGGCTAAGCGGTTTACTCATAAATTATAAAGAACACCACTCCTGTACTAGTAAGAAAACTGTATCACAGTAAGTGAGTTCTCCCTTTACAAATTCTTGTTTTGTATTTTAACAATACCTCAACATTCAAATGAATTTATATTTAATAGGTACATGTACATAATAATATAACATTGACGCATTTATTATTAAAATTGCGTGTTGTGCATTTTGTAGAAAACTTATTGTAACATAAAAACTACGAGTCAGCTGAATCGTGAACAGTGTCAGTTAGTAATGTTTGTGTTTAGCATTTATTTATAATAATTACATAATTTGCATGTGCGTTTAATCCAAACTAGGTGCATTTAAAATATAATGTTAGTAGGTCACTATTCTAATGAGGTTCTGTTATGTACTAATATTAAACTATATATGACAACCAAATTGCATGAAAAATTTGTTAAAGCGCGTATATGCAGTTTAGGTATCTCCATAATCAACGGTGTTTATATACCTCCTCTCTGCCATAATTTTCGCCGGACTTAATAAAGCCTGTGTTGTGTTTACTTGGCTTTTTGTACTGCAAGCAGGTAGCGCACGTTGGTTCGTCAGGTTTTTTCGTGCATTCCTTTATAGAATGTCCACGATCGCCACAATGTCCATAGGTGTATGTTGTCCCCCGGCAAGTCTTGGCTGCATGGCCATATTGCTGACACTTGAAACACCGAGTCACTAAGGTAAAGTCTTTAATAGGGCACGAAGACCAGTTTGTATAACTCGATCTTATTTGATGAGGGCTTTCCTTAACACTACAGAGACTTCTATAATAAAGTTGCAGGTCTCACCGTCCTTCTTGCTTGACTTATGGCTTAATTTGATGCTATTAAGGATTGTTTCAAGGCTGCAATCCGGGATCACTTCGGCAACATTTTGGTGGTATAGGTAGGAAAAACCTTCCTTTTCTTGCATACAAGTGGGCATACCTATTATCACCACCCTCGATCGTCGCTTATGAGGCTCATCTATCTTAAGACCTGAGCTCGTGAGCTGCACTGATTTCTTGAGCTTCTCAATGTCATCTCTAGATTCAGTACTAATTATGACAACGCCATTTTTTATTTTGTGTAGGCCCCATACATGCAGTTTCATTTGCTCAGGGCTAATAATCTTTTGGACAAGGGATTTTGTGTCCTCACTCGACTTCAATTTATCACCAGGATAAATGGCTACTGAGTTCATTTTCTTTGGCTGTATAAAATTATTAGGTTCTTTTTTTACCATATATGTTGTCTGTCGGTCAGTACAGTCAGATATATATACAGACAGAATTTTTTTGTCATGCATATTGTTTGGCACTCAACCTTGTAACTTGTGCAACAAGTTTAATTAAATTCGTCTTATAAACAATCGTAATTGGCTTTTAATCTTTTTTTCTTAATTAAAACAGTTCCTGGAATCACACTGTTTCAGTATTAGTTTTTATATTCATAAAAAATAGATTTCTTGTTACATTTTTTACTACGATAATTCACTATTAGAGTAAGATCCCAGGGCCGCCAGACCATACTTATTTTCTCAGAAACGAAATGTATAGAATAATGTAGTGTTAGTTATGTGCTATGAGTGTACGCATACTTGCTAGTTTGGATCTAGGGCCAATTTTTAGGCTCTTTTTAAGTATCTTGCAGCCAGTGCAAGCATGGTGGCAGCGAGTACAAAATCAGTCCAAGCTTCATAAGATTATAAGGTAACTGTGTCTTTTCGACGATGGCAGACAAACTGCGCCTTTTTTATTTCGTAAAATTTACAAAGTTTTCGTAACACTTACCAGTCGACAATGGTCCATATTTATAAAGATATGTAACCATCTCATCTTCGTCTGCTAGTACTCTTCGTACGCCGATTACAGGTACGGGTTTAGGCGGGGGTTTGTGCCATCGGCAAGTTTTCTTAGCTGCTTCATATTCGTAATAGTCTTCAGAACGAAGCGCTCCGCCAAATACGGACACGATCTTTCTGTAAATAGTAAGAATTATAATTGTGTATGGAATAACAAGTGGACTGTTAAAGGCTGATGATGATGAATGTTGAAAGACAATGTCATGTGAAGTTTGCCAACCCGCACTTGGCCAGAGTGGTGGACCATGGCTTAAGCCTTCTCGTAGTAAGAAGATGCCTAAGCCCAACAGTGGGACATATTATTATGTAAAAGGCTGATGTAGATGGTGTTACTGACATTAAAATATTCAGGCTCAGAACTAGTTAGATTTTTTTTGTGTTGACATGAAAATTAGACGACTTTCGTTTTTATGGACAAAAAGGGTCTTACTACGAGCAGTACTGATTAAAAGTGCTTATTAATTAATAGTTGCTATGCGGGGAATATAATGAATGTCTGGTTATGGATATTTATGTCTATGTTGTCTAAGCTATGTGTAAAATAGTTATGGAATGCCTACAAGGCAAACCTTCACATTACTTTTGATTTCATTTATTAAAATATTTTCTTTCAAATGTGACATATTGTAACTATTTTGTTATCAAGTCATTACTAAAAGTTGTGATCGTATTCCATGGTTAGTGCGTGAAGTGCATGAATAATTTAATTCGCATAGAGAATTAACTGAATTTTGACTAACACAGTAAAGTTGAAAGACAGATCCATTCTAAGGCTATGTAGGGATAAGCGCGCCGAGGCACACAAGTGAAACGTTAGACGTCTGAAGATACACTCTTTATTTAATAATAAGCACACATAATATATAGGAAGGTGTCACTACACTACACCTCCATTGCAAAAGAAAATAAAAAATAGGTTACAATTTTTTATGTCTAAGAAACTAATGTATTAGTAAAATATAAAAGATTATGTAGGAGGTGTTACTACACTACACCTCCATTGTAAAATAAAGTAAAATAGGCTACATTTTCATGAATTGAAAAAGTATATAATATAATTAGACAGTACCTATAAACAATAGTTATACATTTTTATAAGAAATGATTCCGTTTTCAATCTAAAATAAGCAATATACCTATATTTAGCTCATGTCCGGTTGTTCCTAGGTAAAAGTACAAACAAGTAATTTCATAATTGTCATATCCATGTATAAGTCTAGTCCGATGTTTGTAATTATATTACCACGTTGGCCATTCGTGAGTAAAAATAATACATTCAAAATAAGTCATAATCGTGTCACGTATACGTACATAATCTCTTACTACATAATATTTTCTTTATAATTATTTCATATTTTATTACTTTCATTTCTTTTCATTATTATAATTATGTCATGCCTACATTTAGTCGCATTTTTATAAATCTCTATAACATCTCAGTTCTTTCACTAAAACGACTCGCGTATATAATGATCAAGATACTGGATAAAATTTTAATACACTCGGTTTTTAATAACCTTCAATACATTTTAAATACAATAGTGTATTTTTCCTCAAATCCTCATATATTTCATTGTATATAGCGGTACATATTATAATTTTGGTTTCTAGAAATTCTACAGCTCATGGTTAATCACTCCACTTACCAGTAAAAATAATATCCACCAAATAATAATGCATAGTCACTAAGTTTCGTCATAAATATTTGCTACTAATAATACAATCATTTTTTGAAAGTACATCAAAATATCATCTTGTCTGCGCATAACATTATTACGTATAATAAAAGTGCACCATATTTAGTACGGAATGCAAAACATAACATCGTTCTCGGTAAATGGTTAGCAATAAGATACAGGGTGTCAAATTCATAGCGCTTTGGCATGGAATGTTGACCAAACGACGTATGATAATAACTAGTTTTAGAAATAAATTTTAGTAGACGAATTAATTACTATTGTTATGACCCTTTAAAAAAGTATATAGTTATTTTAATAAGCACTTTACACTTTGTAGTGTTCAACGATTTGGAACAACGTGCACTCAATTGGCTTTAGCACTCACAACACAAACGTACACTAACTTTTCGCCTTTTCACCATTTGGCCACTTCCTTCACGTAGTCGATTCGTCATTTCCACGAACTCTGAGCCGGTGACGCGATCTCCTAGTGGTTTCGTCGATTGCCTCTTGCCTATCTTTAGGTATAGGCACCTAATTCTCCTTTGGATATGTTGTTCCGGATATCCAAATTCCAATCCTTGATGTTCTCCACATTCTTTGCTCTCCAAACTCTACATTCTTTGCTATCCAAAAACTCTGTTCTCCACATTTTTCTCTCCAAAAACATCTGTTTTCCACATTTTTCTCTCCAAAACTCTGTTCTTTACATTCTTCTTTATCTATATCCTGATTTGCGGCACAGGAACTCTCCAACTATACCTGTGTGGTAGTCTTTTGTTAATGGAATTGCGAACTAAGCGCCTTTTTTCTTCTTTTTCTTTCGCCGCCTCATTTTGCCGATAAAAATTGTTGTTTAGTTAATTTCTAAAAACCTTTTGGTATAAACTTAGTTCGATGTATCGACTTAGCAACGTATGTAATCGCGTTACATGATATGCGCTGGCAGGATCGCCATGTAGGGATAAGCGCGCCGAGGCACACAAGTGAAACGTTAGACGTCTGAAGATACACTCTTTATTTAATAATAAGCACACATAATATATAGGAAGGTGTCACTACACTACAGCTATGTTTTATATGTTTACGGCCTAGGCATTGATGGCAGGTTAAGCTTGTCTCGTTTGATAATAAGGACTGCTCCCAAAAGTCTGAAAATATATCGGAGGTGCTTGACTTGAAGTGGGATGTTGCAGATTCAAAATAAAAATTCATTATTCAAAATAAAAGTTCTGAACACAACTTGATCATTATCTAACCTTCTTCAAAAAAGAAACTGGATCAGCCAGTTCTGCTCAATCCCATTTTTGTAAATCGTGTGTTCTAAAACTGTATCCTAGCGATATAGATTTGTCGCGAACCCCTCGTGCTCGGCCACAGTGAAAGGCGGGAGCGGGTGCGGGCGCGACGCGGGAAACTCAAACATATGGAACTCTATAGGAGTGTCCGTAATGGGTGAGCGGGCGCGGCGAGCGGCGCGGGCTGTGCAGCGCGGGGAGCACGCGGGCAACTCAAACCATAGGACTTTTACAAATGTCCGTAGTGAATGCGCGGTCGGCAAGCGGGAAACAATGCGGAGCGTGCGGATCGCAAACTTTTATGAGCAATGATATTATGAGTAATAATTACTCATATATACCATTATTAAATGAAGTGCGAGTCGAAGTCGCTCATCAAGGTTAACGTAGTAAAGAGATTCACTTAACATAAGCATCACATAGCCAAATATCACTATCAATTTTTCGCTAGCAAAAATAACTTTGCTTTCCTTAGTGTTTGTATATCGATATTGTTTATTGATCATTAAGATATTGACATTTATGACCATGGCCATACATTACCCGTCAAAATTAAATAGTACTTCATTTGAAACTTTGAGATCTCGTTCATAGTATAAAGATTGTATTGATATTCGTAGTGACGTTATAATTTTATCGATACTTTTATTTTACAGACTAGCTTTGGCCCACGGTTGCGCCGATGTGGGTGACAGTTATCGCAAGAAATGGTACCCCATGTTGCATTGTGATGTATAAGCTATACTGCGATATTTCATTTCAAATGTTTAAAGTATAAGTTGCAAAAATTAAACTGGGAGGGAATTTAGGGAGGGTAGAAGTTTGTACCTACGGCACAAATTGACCTCTTGGAAAAACGCATGCGCTGTAAGTTGAGTGCTGCGCATGTGCTATCTATATATAGTATATCTGGCAGTACTTTCATATCATACATATTGTCATATCGTGCATGGTGATTACATTATTCGCGCATATAAACTAATAATTATAGACAACGCTTAAGCAGCTGAAACGATTTTCTCTACTAATATTATAAATTCGAAAGTGTTTATAAATATATATTCTGTATATAATGTCATGGATACTGACCGAATTACTTTGTACTCTATAGAGTTTCTGAACTCTGTAGACTAATCAGGAGTCTCACACAGCTTGAGACTGAAAGTAAATTTATGTTACCCCGACTTCAACGCACGCGAAGCCGCGGGCAAAAGCTAGTATCATGTAATGATGAACTTAAAAATGCAAAGTATCTATGTACATTCTAATTTGTTTTATTTATTTACATTTCCACATATCTCTTGTTAACCCTTCCATTCGTTCCTGAAGTTACTAGAATTTTCCAATTTTTATGCATTTTTTTTTAATATTTGCCAATTATTTATAAACCTTTTCCAAATTTCATAAAAACAAAAATTCTCATAACAGTTATAAATGTGATTTGAACCCATGCCCTCAGACCGTGAGGCGGTTGTATTATCCGCACGGCTATAGCCTTGTTATTAGTTAGTTGCGAATTTGGCAAACAATTGACAGAGTGTTACTATGGAGAGTGTTAACGTCATCTAACTGAAAACTCATATTAATCTAGCCGCGATCCGTCACAATACTAAATTTGACAAACACTGTACACCGCAGCCGCGAACGCGCCACTACGGACACATGAAGACGTGCGCGGTGCCATGCGCGGCCCGCGCGCGGGCTGCCCGCGCTACTGTGGCCAAGCACGCACACTAAATTTTATAAAAATCGTTGGAGGCGTTTTCGAGCTGCTGAAAATAGCTCGTTTAAAGGTAGGATGTACAAAAATCAACGAACAGTTTATTAAACATTAGTATTCAACCCTGTAGCAGCTATCTTACCAGTTAGATCCGTGTTTTTCTTCGAGACTGTACCTGTTATTGCTAATCTAAGCGCTAAGCGACCTCAACTTGGTATCAGCTGGCTAAGTATTGACCAATTATTGTCCCGATCCCCAGATACTTAGGTAAGATCGGTTTTCCGATCTTCGGTTCAGATTACTTAGAAATTCTTGTGTTGGGTTAATTTGGGGGTAATTAGTTGCAAGGTCCCATGTCTATAACGATAACACATAAAATGACGTGTCAATTCATTCTGATGCTTTAATAACTTTAGTCCCTGCCACGTTTGCCTGTTTGGCTGGTTGCGATAAACTCATAAAATACTGGAGGGATTCTTATGTGGTTTAACTTACAGAGAGAGTAAAAAGTTGTGAGATCCGTGTGATACCAAGTCCGTCAAGCCATTTATTTAAAACGTATTAATAACCGACTTGGTATCACATGGATCTCGCAACTTTTTACGATAGAAGAACTGAGTTGTGAGACTTGGTTTTTTGACAAGTATTGTTTTTTATGGGATCTATGTAACAAATAATATTTAAAGCCAATTTTAGCAGTAGACGGATTCGGCAGATAACCACAAATATTTGCTACTTCAAAATTAAAACCATTACCAATACTAATTTTTACATGAAATGATAAAGCTGTAGAAACAGTATTCATTGCTACTGGTCTCTTTTAAGAGTGCCTACGTTACAGTAGCTTTGTGTCGAATTATACCACATTTATAAGTATCTACGTACCTACTTGTAGCAGCGTAGGGTGGGGCAGCACCCGGCACCTGCGAGAAGTATGCAAGGGTTGTTGCACTACTCCGGGCGAGTGCAACGTAAGAAGCGAGCCTGTGACGTAGGGGTGAGGTATGCAAGTTTGAATGTAGGTACGATGACTGGAAGGGCTAGAGAGTTAGCTGATGTTTTGAAAAGAAGAAGAATAAATGTGGCATGTCTGCAGGAAACAAGATGGAAAGGTACGAAAGCTAGGGAGATCGGAGAAGGATACAAGTTTTGTTATTGTGGAAGTGATGGGAAAAAAAATGGTGTGGGAATTGTGTTAGACGAAAATCTGAAAGATGGTGTGACGTGTGTAAATAGAATTAATGACAGATTGATTGCTGTGAAAGTGATATTGCAAGATATTATTCTGAATGTGATAAGTGTGTATGCCCCTCACATAGGATGTGATGATTGTGAGAAAGAGAAGTTTTGGATGGATTTCGATAGCATGATGACGGATATTCCGGAGAATGAAGAGATAATTGTGGGAGGAGATTTTAATGGTCATGTGGGACAAACAAGTGGAGAGTATGGAAGAGTACATGGAGGCTGGGGTTTCGGCAGCCGAAATAGCGAGGAAGAAGCAATTCTCCAAGCTGCTGCCGCTTTTGATCTTATAGTGGCTAACACTTGGTTCCAAAAAAAAGAGCAACACCTGGTAACCTACAACAGTGGCCACCTTATGACCCAGATTGATTATTTTCTGCTAAGGCGTAAACGTATCAACTGGGTCAAAGACTGTAAGGTGGTACCGGGAGAAGACTTAGTCTCACAGCACAGATTCCTGATGGTCGAATTAAAAATTCGGCTGAGCTCGAAAAGAACCAAGGAGCAGCTACCGCCAAAAGTAAAATGGCATATGTTAGAGAAGAATGAATGTGCAGTAGAATTCAGAAATAGAGTGGTAGGTAAAATGATTGAGATGGGCGATATGAAGGATTGCAGCGTGAATGAGAGTTGGGAGGAGATGAGTAAATGTATGAAGTGCGTGGCAAAAGATGTTTTAGGAGAATCGAAAGGAAAACGTATGAAAGATAAGGATACCTGGTGGTGGACAGAGGAAGTACAGAGTGTGCTCAAGGAAAAGAAAGCAAGGTTAAAGGAATGGCAGCTGATGAAAGAAGGTAATGACTCGTTGAAAGAGAGTAAGAAAAGGAAGTATGATGAATGTAAGAAAAGAGCCAAAAAAGCCGTTGCCTTAGCTAGAGCAAAAGCCCTTGACAATATATACGGATTAATTGAGAAGCCGGAGGGCCAAAAGTATTTATACCGACTGGCTAAGGCTAGAGAGAGAAAGGCGAGGGATGTATCCCATATCAAGTGTATGAAAGATGAAACAGGAGTGGTTCTTACGGATGATGATAGGATTAAATAAAGATGGAGAACATATTTTGAAAAATTAATGAATGAAGAGAATGATTGGTGCAAAATGCTTGAGAACAAGGCGAAGAATATTGGACTAGTGAATGTAATAAGTAAGGATGAGGTAAGACGGGCTGTGAGTGGAATGAAGAATGGGAAAGCATTATGACCAGATGGAATACCACTAGAAGCATGGAAGGTGTTAGAGGAGGATGGATGGGCGTGGCTGACTTTATTCTTCAATAAGATGTTGCATGAGGAGACTGTACCCAAGGAATGGTGCAGGAGTTACCTAGTGCCCATTTTTAAAAATAAGGGAGATATCCAAGAATGCAACAATTATCGGGAATAAAGTTAATGCCTCATTGTATGAAAGTATGGGAGAGAGTAATTGAGCGACGTTTGCGAGCAGAGAGTGAGATTTCACGTAACCAATCCGGTTTTATGCCTGGTCGAGGTACGGTGGATGCCATTTTTGCACTTCGCCAAATTTGTGAAAAATACAGGGAGGCGCATAAAAATCTGCATATGGTATTCGTTGACCTCGAAAAGGCATATGACCGGGTACCGTGTGAAGTCTTGTGGTGGGCCCTCAAGAAGAAAGGAGTGCCTGAAAAGTACCTGAAGTTGATCCAAGCTATGTATGCTGAATGCCACACGCAAGTCCGGTCCGCAGCTGGAATCACAGCCAGATTCGATGTGGCTGTAGGCTTGCACCAAGGGTCGGCTCTTAGTCCTTACCTCTTCTTGTTGATTATGGATGCCATATCATCGGACATACAGGAAGAGGCACCCTGGTGCATGCTGTTTGCCGATGACATCGTCTTGGTAGCAGAAAGTGGACAGGAGGTGCAGAGCAAGCTGGAGGAGTGGCGGCAGAGACTGGAGAACGTAGGCCTTAGGATAAGCAGAACCAAAACTGAATACATGTTCTGTGACTTTGGCGGCCTCTCTAGTCCAAGCCCGGTTACACTCGGCGGTATACCCCTACCAGTATGCTCCGACTTTCGCTACCTCGGTTCACTCCTGCAACACGACGGCGAAATTGACCGAGATGTTCGGCAAAGGATCAACTCAGGATGGATGAAATGGCGACAGGTCTCGGGCACAATATGCGATCCTAAAATGCCTTTGAAATTCAAGGGACGCATATATAAGGCGGTTATAAGGCCTGTCGTATTGTATGGAGCTGAGTGTTGGGCTACTAAGAAGATGGATGAAAAACGATTACATGTGGCAGAGATGAGAATGTTGCGATGGATGTGTGGAGTTACGAGAATGGATAAGATTAGGAATGAATACGTGAGAGGTAGTCTGAAAGTGGCGCCTATAGACGAGAAAGTGAAAGGAAGTCGTTTGGCTTGGTATGGACATACTATGCGAAGAGATGATATGTATGTAGGTAAGCAAGTGATGAATATGAAGGTAGAGGGATGGAAAGGGAGAGGGAGGCCAAGGAAAAGATGGATGGACTGTGTGAGGATGGATATGAAAGAGAAAGGGGTAAATGATCAGATGACGGGCGACAGAAAAGAATGGAAGCGAAGGACGTACTGCGCCGACCCCAAATAGATTGGGACCAGGGCAAGAAGATGATGACGTACCTACTTGTAATTTAGGTCAGGCTACAATTGACCTTGTCGATAGCAGACACAACCATAATAAAATATATTTCATATACGAATTATGTGTAGATATTCGTCGCGACTTTATCAGAATAAATAAAAATAGTATTTTTATATAATTATACATTCATGATTTTATTGTTAATATGCGAACCTATTTTTCGAGTGTGTTTTAATTATGATTGATGTCTTGACATTTGGATTCGACAGTCCACCTTATACTCGTACCTAGACAAAATACAAAAATACACTTAAAGTACGGCAATCTCAAAACGAGAATTGTTTTATTTCTCACGAATTATATTTAGTGAAATCATACATACATACATAGACTCACGCCTGTTTTCCCGAAGGGGTAGGCAGAGGCATATTAAACGCCCACTTTTCGCCAGTGTTCTGATCGCACGTAATAGGTGGCGAGCCTATTGCCGCTTATCGGGATATTTTGTTTGCCAGAGCCTCGTCCGTTGATCGGCAGGTGCACCACTTGCAGGTGAGGTTGGCTTGGGACCCGAAGCTCTTGGTGGGAACCCTATGCACCATGAAAAAAAACATTTAGTAAAATGTTTGCAAAATATCTCCAATTTATTTTTTATTTATTCACCAGATGCTCATCATGTACAGAAATATAAATATCGTAATACTGTAGCCATTATTTTCACAATATTCTGGTCGGATGATCACCATATTTTTTTCTTCTTTTTTAGTGTAGGTACTCACAGGACGTCATAGCAGAGGTAGCCCTCCCGCTCCAATTTATTTTTTATTTGTTCACCAGATGCTTTTCATGTACAGAAATATACATATCGTAATACTGTAGCCATTATTTTCACAATATTCTGGTCGGATGATCACCAAAATTTTTCTTCTTTTTTAGTGTACTCAATAAAAGTCAATCTAAATTCGCTCCGATAGTTGTTACGTGATGTGAATGTAAACGGTTTAGTAGTTTCTGTTGCCAGCCGAGTTAAAAAAGTTAATTAACTGACTTATGATATCTTATCTGACTGACTTATCGATTGTGTGGCGACAGAGAAAGAATAATTTGAAATGTTTCTAGATCAATGAAGTGACGTAGTCTTAAGTGACTAAAACTCCTTGAATAAAAAGAAGAAAACGTGGTTGAAATTAGATACAAAAAATTGTAAGCAAAGTTGTAACTTTCTTTCTTTTTTTTTTACTTTATGCGACAAAGCAGATAGTGACAGCATATAATATACATACCTAATTTTTATTTCGATATCGGTCCCGTCTTTCTGACGCTGCCGGATCAAATACTTTGCTAAGATAAAGAAGAAAAATAAAGATACTAGAAATGTGCAGTCTCATTATAAGCTCCGCCTCCGCTCTCAGCTCCGCCCGCATGGCAGTCGGTTATCGCGACATGTTTTATCGCAGTAAAAAGCCTATAGCAGCAAAGCCTGGCAGGAATTTATCCACGATAGGGCAAGATGGAGGGATCCCGCGTCGGAGGCCAACACTCCCTTTGGGTCGCTGCGCCATCACGAATGAATGAATAAAAACGGTCACTTACAAGCTCCCCAATTATCTCTCTCTCATACAAACATCATACCATAACATCGCTGCGTTGCGATGTGAAGGATAATAAACAAACAAACATACTTTCACGTTTATTTTAGTATATGGTTGGTCACATTATAACTTTGAGAAGTTGGCTGATGTGATAACAATACTGACTGCCTCCGTAGTCTAGTGGATAGCGTATTCAATGTGGATAACGCTGCTGATCGAAGGACCCGGGTTCGATTCTCGGGTCGGACAAAAGTGTTACTGGGTTTTTCCGAATACTCAGTACTCGCCCCCTATTATGTGGGATCTAAAATTTTATGGCGAAATATGGGTGTAATATTACATTTCTGACTACCCCATCGGGGAAACAGGTGTGAGTCTATAAAAAAAAACTATACAAGAAATATTGTTGTACTGTTTTAGCTGTTCTCTAGTCAAGTCCGTTAAATTGCAGTGGATGTGGATTATTCAAAATGCAATATATCAAAATTAATTTAGGACTCCCTTGTAATTCACGTCATTGTAATCATATTACTGACTGGCTTGTAGATCTGCTAAGCCGAAGGTCGATTCTATTGCCTGACATATCTTTGTATGATGAACACCTTCCTGGCTTAATTTATGGTTGTCCTGAATTAATTTATCACTTTTGCTTTTGAAAGTATTTAAGTGCATATAACAGGTGTATTGGGTGGGTGATTGTCATTATAGAATTTTTGTCTAATTTGGGATGAGATGAGCATGTGTATGGAGTGTTTCAGGATATTATCAATGTTACTTCCTACTACTATAAATGTAAAAGGATGTTAGATTGGATGGATGGCTGAATGTTTGTTACTCTTTCACGTCAAAACTAATCAATAGATTTTGCTGCTAAAGGCTCGCCCTCTATTACGTGGCACCTAAAATTCATTAGATGGTGAGATGTGGGTAATATATTATACCTCTGCCTAACCCTTCTGGATGTGTCTCAAGACGAAAGTCTTTGACCAGTGTGTGTTGCCGGTGATGATCTACGGAGCCGAGACGTGGTCGCTAACTATGGGCCTTATCTGGAAGCTCAGGGTCACTCAGAGGGCGATGGAGAGAGCTATGCCCGAGCATAGGAGGGAAACTCTGAAGTTTTCCTGCGAGATCGAATCAGAAATGAAGAGATCCGCAGGCAAACCAAAGTCACCGTCATAGGTCTCCGAATAGTCAGGCTGAAGTAGCAGTGGGCATATAGCCAGAAGAACCGATGGCCGTTGGAGCAGAAAGGTTCTGGAGTGGCGGCCACGCACAGTACGTCGAAGCAGAGGTAGGCCTCCCGCAAGGTGGAATGACGATCTTGTTGGGGTCGCGGGCAGCGGACGGATGCGGGTGGCTCAGGATCGGTCTATGTGGAGACCCTTGAAGGAGGCCTATATCCAGCAACGGACGTCTTTCGGCTGATATGATAACCCCTTCAGGATATAGGCAAGAAACTATAAACAAAAGATATTGATAAAACTTTGCAGAAATATAGCATCGTAGTTGATACATAGGCTACCTTTTGTTGTAATAATCGATATCTACGCAGGCAAAATCGCGCCTAGATTTATGATACAGTGATACGAATAATTCTGAATATATAATTCCAGATCCAAATGTAGGTAATGGTAACCATACAATATTTATTGTAAGTAAAAATCAATTAAGTGAGTTCAGTCTAAATATTGAACATTCGCGTTGAAACAAAAAATATATTTTACCATATTTCTACATAATATAATTAGTGTTAACATATTATATTTCGAGTGCCTTGCCACATTCCAAGAAAAAGGAATAAACTTTGACTTTGACAGACAGTTTTCGTAAATTCTATTAAAAGATAACATAATGAAACAAATATATTATAACTCAGACAGCGTCTTATGTATTTCTAGATATAAATCTGTGAATGGCAGCTTCATTAAATAACGTATCTCTCTAGTTTTTTGCGTTGTAGTATTTTATCGTAGTCAAAGTTATTATATAACATATACCTAATATAGTTTCAGTTAATTCGAGAAATAGTCCTAAAACCATGGGCTTTAAAGTTATGATTATTTGTTATACGGGTTACGGTTAAAGGGTTGGAGCCACGGGAGAGGAGGACAATCGCACCTCAAGCCACAGATTGCCGACCTTCGAAGTGCTAATACTAGAAGCGGTTCCAAGAAACGTTTTCACTTACGCTTTTCTTTTAATAGCAGTAGAGAAATATACATTAGTTAGTTGGTAAATTGAACTTACTAAACAAAGTAAAGAACGGAGTAGTTATGAAGCTGTGCTCTACGTTGACGCCTTACGATATAATAGCAACGCCCCGGTCATGACAGCTTTTCATACAAAAATGCATGCTATAAATAATAAGAAAACCGTATAATTTTTCATGTAAAAAATAAACCGTTTAGCTTTCGCAGCGTACAAGTTGTACAGCAGCAGAGAGTAAGTATAAAGGACATTGTACTAAAGTGTTAACAATCTGTTTCGCCCGGGGAAAGTTCATAATTAATTTTAAAATATTTCACAAAGTAAAGCGCGTACTAAATTGTACTGGTGTAGTAGGGTCACCATCAATGGTACGCAGAAGTCCTGTTTCGTTGCGCAGTTTATAATTTATGATGTAATGATATGATGCTGCATGATGAATAACTGCTATGCATCATGTGCTGCTTAGGGTTTGATAAGTGTGATACATATGAAAGGGCAACAACAGAGTATAGAAGTAGACATATACCTAGAGATTGGCCGAACCTATAAGAAGAGTAGCCGCATCTTATCTTTGAAGATATAGAATCTTTCACGTCTCGTCATCTAGGATTTTTTTATTGCTGTAGTTGAGATTGGCAAGGTTGAGTCTTTTGTTCTTAAAATAACGTTCGTACCAGGCTAAATCACCCTTTTATACAGATCACTGAATCAACGGTTACCAAGAACACCTACATAATTATATACGAAACAATATAATTTGATGAAACCCAAAAAATATTGTAAGTTACAAGGTAGCGAAGTCACTATTTAAAACACCATGTCATCCGTGCAGTCTATTATTTTACTATCGCTGTGTAATAAATACTTACACGAACAAAAATTTCAAACTATTTAATGAACAGACAAGTGCGTGGCATTCCAGAACGCGTCAAAATTATTCCTTCGTCTAAAAAATATAAACGAAAATACAAGTTGACGCATACTAAATTTACTGTTTATTAAATTTCGTCCCGATACCACAGCGTTCACCCTACACAGTCTAATAACCTGATCCTAAGCTTCCAACATAGTGTACACACAATTCTTATCAAAACCGCTAGAGGACGCTTTATGACGTAGCTTACACTAAATCCCAGAACGCATTAATTTTCCAGTACAGTTGCACATTTCATACATCATGGTCACCCTAATCCGGTTTTAAATGAACTAAAGGCGGAAAGCAAAATAAAATAGGTCTGGTCCTCTATTGTCTTATTTAATGTACTGTTTACCCACTGTATAGTGTAGGGGTGAAGTGTGACGGAAAGAAAACACCCTTTGTTTGTAAAACAACCGGCAAATTTATTTAGGATCAATTTTGTTTTAGATATTTTTGTTTGCTGTTTTTAAAGAAGTGGTAGCTGAAAGAAAGTAGGAAGGATAATTATTAAGATAATGGTTTTAGAGCTTTGTATGATTGGGCATAAAAATGATTAATGAAATGTTGACTACGTTAGTACGCACAGGAAAAAGAGACAGAAAGAAAAATAAAGTGATAACAAAGTGATTTGATAGAGAGTACTCTTGCTTAATAAAGGTAAGAACAATAAGTTAAAAGAAAAATAATGAAGTAAAGGGCTGTGAGAAAAGGGACCCTGGCGGCGTCGCGGCAAAATTTACTTAACCGCGATACGCTTGACCCCACCACTATGTAATGTCGACACACACCGCAGTAGTGTTAAAGGGTAGTTTTCAGAATGTCTGCAGGGGAAAGTTACATGCACTACCTCTGCCTACCCCAAGTGGCAGAGGATGAGCCTGCAATTGGGATACCCAAAAAATATAAGGATGCACATATTCACAACTTTATATGATCTTGGGTACCGTAATTTCTTGTAGTGCTGATACGTTGATTACGATAATTTTCACGATCTTTCTAGCGAACGCTCTAATCAGCAAAAACGTCAAAGCAAGTCAATTCACTCGCAAGAATGCTCGCTAAAACAAACTCGTTTGTTTTTCTGTTTTGTAATATTTGCAAGAATGCTCATTACAGGTGAATACTCAAATGTATCAGCACCATTACAAATAATATTCGAAGCCAGAATTGAAATACCTCCTTCTTTATTCAAATAACCTATTGTTTACCTCTCACTATACAAGTGAACTATTCAAAAGACAGACAACGTTTACGATGAAACTGCAATTTGATTTACCTAGAACAGTTTATTGTCACTTAGTTCTTATACACAAACAATATTTGCTAGTCATCGTCTTGAAAAACAAAATACAAGATGGTGATTGATATAATTTTATAGACATTTCTCACAGGCTTGTACCTATTCAAAAAGCGACACTGTCTACAATAATAAATTGCAGAGTGAAAACTGAACAAAGAAAGTGTACTATATAATTGTAATTAGGCTAATTATACCTTTTCTTACATCAACACCAAGCAGTTTTTATTTTCGCTATAGAATGCAACTTTGAGACAATTGTAAGTATTCTTACAGATAATAATTAACAAACCGGGGTTAGCCGCGATGGGAAAAAAACTTCATTGCAACGGAAATTGCATGAGTTTGAAGAGCCATTGCGTTACATTTTTAATAAAAGGCTGAAAGTATTTTAATCAAAGTCAAGATATTCTAGCCTTTTAAGGTTTTGTAAAGATATTAAGTCTGGTGAAGTAAAAAGTGTAATAGTGCAAAAAAAGAACAACTAGATAGTAAAAAATATAAAATTGATTTACGATATCCAAATAAGCAGTGCGAAAGTTTTGCGGTCATAAAAGTCCCGACTGTCATGCATATCTTTGACCGTCGTTACGAGGAGTTAGTGCCTCTGAATGCACTGACGTTGGTTTAAACCATGGAATATTGCTATCCGTCTGGGATGCGGAGGTCAGACAGGCAGTCGCTCTGTGGAAAAGCTAATATTCAGTCAAATCTGGTTAGACTAGTGAGGGTACCCGGTCTGTTACTGCGATAGCACTAGGAGGATGATGAAAGTTTTGAACAATTTTTTCGTAGTAATTTAAATTTGAACATTAAATCGTATGTCGTATCATATATTTTACAACAGCGGATTGTCTGCGTGTTTGCGCGCACTTTGAGACAGCGCCGCGCGCCGTGCTGCAGCTGTGCCGTTATAGTACCGGTACGGTACATCACGAATTCATCTCCTACTTACCGCCTAGTGAAACTGTGTGATTTTTACCTTTGAAGGTTTTTTAAAGAGGGGAACACCATTTTTTAGGCCTTAAAATATGTCATGAGACTACAAGCCGCCGTCGTCATCATCAGCCTTTAACAGTCCACTTCTGGACTAGACCTCTTCTTTGAAAGGAGGAATTTGCCTACTATACCACTATGGCCAAACTGGTTGGTATAAGGTTTGTATCAAGATTTCCTTCTCTTACAGGGCTGTTCTCTGCATAATATGCTCCCTCTGTCGGCTCTTACGACACCCATGGGATGATATGGGGCCGTATTCTTAATCCGTCACCACACGAAATGTACAAGCCGCACTTCCTGCAAAATAAGAAAATAATATTGTAACATTGATTTACAAAATATTGGTTACTACTACAGAACGAGTGAAACGGCAGTTTTAATGCTTTTAATATAATGTTAGTACATATTCAATCATCCCTCGTGTATTTAGGGTCAACAACTGAAATATAATCGAAACCATTATTTACTCGAACGTCCGCACGATTAGGACCTTTGTAGGGTAAGTATATAAATGTACATCGTGAGGAAACCTGCATGTCTGAGAGTTCTCCATAATGTTCTCGAAATACATGGTGAAGTCTGCCAACCCGCACAGCGTGTTGGACTATGGCCTTACCTTTTTCATAGTCAGAAGAGGCCCGTGCCCAGCAGTGGGACAGTATAAAGGGCCGATACTTCAGCTGTAGTTATACCATCAGACTAACAGCTTGCGAAACTAATCTGTTAGCATAATCTATGGTGATATATGTCCACAGATAACTAGATCATACGGGCGCTTAATTTAATTACTTTACAATTTCAGCTTTGGAGCTTGGTCAAAATATGTGGAAGTGTGCTAATTGAAAGGACTGCTGGTTGCCCGATCCGTCTAAAGAGGCGGACAGACCAATGGTGCTACAATATGACACTGTTGACATTTAGACGGACTGAGAAAACAGCCGGCCATTGTGGTGGGAACGGGTTATAACCATTCCAAATATCAGCTCTTTAGCACATGTCTTTTTTGAGTTGAACTACGGATAGGTCGATGACATTGCTATGAATCCATAAAAGGAATCACCATTTCGTCACCATAAAGCAGCGATTTCAATATTATTATTTACCTGTTTGCATTAATAACTTTAAAATTGTGCTCGTGGAAGGAACACAACGAAAACTAATTCGCCACAAGCATCTCCTTGAATAACAACAACACATACTTGGAGTTTCGAATAAAGATGTATCATTAATGATAAATGCGCGAAAAAGCGGCCGACACGCTATATTAAGAAATAATAGATTGTTCATAGATGGGGAACGAATAATAAGTGGAGAAAAAATAAATCAAAACACGACATTACAACAGAAAAATACAGATATAACAACACACAAATTAATAGAAAACATTGATGAAAAAACTTTTTTTCGAAAGCAAAGGCCGACATTTTAAAGTAATTTTCCAAAATATTCAAAGCCTTAACAATAAGCAACACTTAATAGAAGCTTTCCTACAACAAAACCAACATTACAAAGCAATTTGTTTATCGGAAACTTGGCTAACGCCTGACAAAATAGAATTGCTACAATTCAGCGGCTACAAGATTGCAGCATCCTACTGCCGACAAAACCGAAAAGGAGGCGGCGTCTGCATTCTATTACAAGAAAATATAGAGTATATAGATTTAAGCGATATTAGCAATATGTCAAAAGAATTTATATTAGAAGTTTGTGCAATAGCGTTACCTAAAGAAAATATTTTACTAATTAGCATGTATTGGAATAGAAGAGAGGAAGAAGTGTTCTACAGCCAGTTAAAACTATTACTAAAATACATAAATAAACAATATTATAAATTTGATATAATTTTGGGCGGCGACTTAAATATGAATATATTCGAAGACAAATTAAAGATTAATACTTTCCTAGAAACTATGTTAGAATATAGATTTATACAACACATTAATAAACCTACACGGAATACACATAACACTTCCACATGTATTGATCTAATATTTACAAATTTTAGTAACAAACACATATACACAACAGTTGAAGAGTTAGGTTTCTCGGACCACTGCGCTGCAATAATACAAATTACTCCGGCTCATCAAACCAAACAAATAACTTGGTACACAAAAAAAAAGAATTTTTAATAAAAAAAACATAGAAATTTTTAAATCCGAACTAAAGGAAATTAAATGGAATAAAATAATAAATAAGGACAAAAATATAAATGAAAGCTATGAAGCATTTAATATTACTTTACAAAATACATTAAATAAAAGTATACCACAACAAACAATTAAATTAAAACAAAACTACACAAAACACTGGCTAACTACGGGTATAAAAATTTCTTGTAGAAACAAACGTCTCCTTAAAATATTAACATTAAAAAATAATAATGAAACACTGAAAAAGTATTACAAAAGTTATGAAAAAATATTAAAAAACGTAGTAGTGACAGCAAAAAAATTAAATTACATAAAAAGACTTAAAAATTCAGAAAATAAGGTAAAAACAATGTGGATTATTATAAACGAACGTACCAACAAAAAAAGAAAAAAGGAAGAGTCTAACATAAAATTAAAAATAAATAATAATAATGTCACCGACCCTCAAATCATAGCTAATACATTTAATGATTTCTTCGCATCAATTGGAGAAAATACAACCCACATCAAAAATAACAGGCAGTGTAGCTCTTATGTGATATCACCTACCGAAAATACCATGTACCTAAGTCCTGTAGAACCCTATGAAATTTACACCTTAATAAAATGCTTAAAAAATAAACAAAGCCATGGCTTCGACGAATTACCACCTATGCTAATAAGACAATGTGCAGAAGAATTAACTTTGCCATTTTACTTATTAATAAATCAATCTTTTGAAGAAGGTCAATTCCCTGATTACTTGAAAAAAGCTATACTTAAACCAATTTATAAGAAAAATTCACACAACGACCCCAGTAACTATCGTCCTATCGCTCTGCTACCTACCGCCTCGAAGATATTCGAAAAAGCAATGTGTAATCGCGTTTACAATTTTTGTGAGAAATATGAAATATTCAATGAATGTCAAAATGGATTTAGGAAAAACAAATCAACAATATTAGCCATTTATAAATTTATACAAGAAGCCCAAAACATTATTAACGACAAAAAATACGCGGTTGGAATTCTATTAGACATGACTAAAGCCTATGATAAAGTCCAATACAGCATACTCCTTAGAAAATTACAGGATATAGGAATTCGCGGAAAAGCTCACGAGTGGTTTCAGTCTTATTTAAGGAATAGAGAACATCTAGTAGAAATAGAATACTTCAACCATTCCACGAATGAAATACAACATGTCAGATCAAGTAAAAAAATAATCAATGCGTCGATTCCACAAGGTAGCGTAATTGGGTGTCTTTTGTTTCTCATTTATATCAATGATTTACCCAAAACAATAGATGGACCATGTGTTCTATTTGCAGACGACATCTCACTCCTAACAACCTGTCAAAATAATAATAAATTAAATGAAAAATTAACAGTAACGCTTGACAAAGCAGTAACTTGGATGGACGAACACAATCTGGAAATTAACTTCTCAAAAACCAAAATAATGTCCTTCCATCCCTACCAAAAACCTCCACTAGAAATAAATTTTATTTACAATAATATAAAAATAGAAACCGTACCAGAATTCACATTACTAGGATTATCCATAGACACTAACATAAACTGGAAATCACACATTAAGAAAATGAGAGCAAAGATTTCAAAATTTACATACGCCCTTGGTGAAGTTAAAAAGACAACAGACCTGCAAACTGCCCTTGCTACATACTATGCATATGCTTATGCATGGTTTAGCTACGGCATAATACTGTGGGGCAATAGCACAGATGCACCAACTCTCTTTACACTTCAAAAAAAGCTGGTTAGAATTTTAGTGAACATCGACGATACAGATAGTTGCAAACCCCATTTTAAAGAACTCAATATCTTAACTTTACCCTCCATATATATCTTGGAAATGTGCAAATTCGTAAGAAAAAATCTAAACATGTTTACTAAGAGAGAAGACACCCAATGTAGGTACGCACTACGCCATAGGGATAGACTTAAACTGCCCACCTCACGTTTAAAACAACACACAGACAGCACATATGTGATGTCTATAAAAATTTATAATAAATTGTCTGATGAAATTAAAAACCAACCTAAATTTAACCTATTTATAAAAAAATTAAAAACACTACTATTAAACAAATGTTATTACAATTTAAATGAATACTTGACTGACAAAATACAATAATATATATAAAAATTACAATAATATAAATAATAATAATACCTTTAAAAATAATAATAAAATCACTGACATAACTGACAAATTACATTAATATTAGCAATATAAATAAAGATAAACATATAATAATTGACATAACTCGCAAATTATATTAATATAATAAACGTATCTTTAAAAATATTACTAAAACTACAAACATAACCAATAAGTTGCAGACCTATTATATACACTTGTACTATCAATCTATAAAATTAATATTATATCCACTATACCTACAAATACACATAGAATAATTATAAAGCAATGATCATTATAATAAAATGGAAAGATGTTAAAAATTAATTAAAATACAGTATATATACATTGCTATAAGTAATACAACTGTCATGCTATATTAGAAATAATGCAAAACTAATATAATTATAATTAAATATGAAACAGAATAAATCCAGAACAATGCGGCTGAAGCCCTCTTCCTCCCTTCTACATTTGCTGTGCCTGACAGGGTCCATGATGATACCATGTATTATTTTTATAACACCAAATTAACATTGTGGAATGCAAATAAAGTATTGAGTATTGAGTATTGAGTATATATTCTAAATAAACCTAGTTATAGCCATATAAATATATTCAAACACATAACATAACATAACATATCTTCACGCCTTTTATCCCCGAAGGGGTAGGCAGAGGTGTATAACACACCCACATTTCGCCAGATATGTTTCGGTCCCAATGTAATAGGGGGCGAGCCTATTGCCATCTACCGGGCACATTGTTAAGCGAGCGATAATTAATATTTTTAATACACACATAACTTCGAAAAGTCATAGATGTGTGCCCGGGGTAACTGGGGATCGAACCCGAGACCATCGTCTCGGCTCGGCAGTCCGTTACGTACACCACTGGGCTATCGCCGCCCTTAAATATATATTCAAAATTTAATAATAATGTCCTCCCGACCGATTTCGGCCACGGCGGCTTGTCTATATATGAGACTTTCCATCTGCGCGGGATATATTATAGTGCACAAGTGTGTGCGTGTACACAAGTGCACTCTCTATTCCGTCACTCTCATTAGTCCGATGGGACGCCACATGCGACACGACCGGAGAAAGATTGGGCGCAGGACCAACGGCCTAACGTGCTTTCCGAGGCACGGGGGTGTGACACCGCCAGCTCCCTGACTCCGAACTTCTATTGGATAATTCCTAACAGAAAAAACCCAGTATCACTTTTTGTTTGACCCGGGAATCGAACCCGGGACCTCATAATCTGCAGTCGCTTACCACCACAGAGGCATTTATTCAAATTTTACCATTCACACAAAGCCATTCAATTCAGTAACTCCCCAGAACAACCAGAATAATTCAAATCAGAATGACAAATTAAAATAACAAAAAACCCGTCCCCAACAAAGCGAATACTTAACGTGTCATCGTCTAAATGTTTATTAAAAAAATCTGAAAAGGCATCGGTCTATCGAGCCACAATGTAGGCAGCCCATTCACTAGGTTCACTCACGGACAACAAGGTATTAAGCGCAAATCCTTTTATCTGGCCGTCCAGTCGCGTCGGTCATGCGTGGCCTTGCTCCCTCTGTTGTGGGTTTAAGATGAGCGAGAATTGAAGACCAACTTGAGTAACCTTTGCAGTAAGTTTTTTTATGTTAGCTTTTGTTGTTTACCCGTGATTAGTTTTGGGAAAGGCAAAGTTAATTTTGATACCGGTAAATTGGTGCTATCTGGGTGAATTAGATTGGGGTTAGATGTGGGTCAGCACACGTGTAAAAGTTTAGTACACGTTCTGCATTAGGCTTAATAGTCATATTATTTCCGAATTCCGAACATATTATTTTCTATTAATTACGTTGTCAACTGTGAATTCTAATTTAGTTCGTTGAATAATTGATTATCTAGTCCTTATAAAATATATTTATGTTACAACCTTAAATTGAATATAAATATAATTGACCGATTGTAACTACTAGCATAATGCTAAAATGGCAGACTTGAGCTCTGTCCCTATAAGTATATTATAATATTATACTTTAATAGTCTGTAAGAAATATTCTCAAGTACCTTCCCGGTAAAGGCAGTCTAAGACTTCAAAATCTGCCTTTATATACTCAATCATTGCTTTGTGCCTTCATGGCTAACTGCAATATTTACTCATTCGGCCAACAAATTTGTCTCGCAGATTTAATGTCCCCAACGCCATAGGTCGAGTAGTGTATTAACTTACACCGGCTTACTATATCATGGGGTGAGAGTAACAACATTTCGGTATAAAAGTCTTTGCTATTATGCCAAGAGCATTTGGTCGTATAAAGTCTGATGACCGACTGGCTTTTGTAAAAGTAGTTCATAAATAAATCTTTTGGAATGCGCTGTTTAGAACTATTCACTGGAAATATGGTGACGAGAAGCTGTTTTAATTTTCAGATTTTATTTTTTATGTGTGGGAATAATGTAAATTTTAGTGTGGCCTCTGAAAAATAGAAATATTCATGAAATAATACCCAGGTTAGTAAGTTTAGTATTTTATTCGAAATATATATTTTGGCCTAATGTTCTTTCACATAATTTGAAGGATAATAAGTTTAGTATTTTATTCGAAATATATATTTTGGCCTAATGTTCTTTTACATTTGACGTTTTAATTGTCCGATATAATAATATTCGCTATAATTTACGATGAAAAATGTAACGTATTTCTGAAAACCGGGCAAGTGCGAGTTCAACTGCTACCCTAAGTCTGGTTTTTTGAAAAACAGTCAAGCACGAATCTATTTCCGCAGCGTTTTAAATATTCAAGACAATTTTCCATGCTTTCCTGAAAAACGGGTCTTGACAGACATACCTACTTACGGATAACAAAGTGACCCTTAAGGGTCTAATTTTTCTTTTTGAATTAGAGAACTCTATAAATGGTTACCACCTGGTATGTTAAAACGATTGTTCGACTTTAGTGTATCTATTTTACCTATAAATAAAACGGTAAATAAAAAACCACACCTCTTTTATAATATTTAATAATATTTTATATTCGTTGACTTTGGGTATTTTATAGCTAAGTTGATTTCTTTCTGTAAGGAGACTGCTATATTTCATTGTGTTTGCCTTGTTAATAAATATATACTTTGTGAATTTATTTCAGTCTTAATTATTTTCATACTTATTATAGGTAGGCTTTTTAAACAGTCAATGTATTAAGGAAGAATATGACGTGTCTACCTGAGTGTGGTAATTGTAAATGTAAGGGATTGTTGGTGATTTCTTCCCTTAAAGTAGCAGGTACACTTGAGCATTCTTGCGAATATTATATAACAGGGAAACAAACAATTGTATATTAGCGAGCATTCTATCAAGCGCGATTTGCTGATTAAAGCGATGTGTAATTTTGACTTACTTGTAGCCAAGTACAGGTTATGTGTTTTTTATATAGCTTTTACTATTTTGGAGGCTTAACAAAGATAACGAAAATTTTTTTTTAAGTAGTTTTGGTTATATTAAAATTATCGAGAAAAGCCATAGAAACAATTTAAATGCAATATTTTTTTTCAGGTACATCAGTTACGAATAAATTAAGTATCTGCTTATTAAGAAAATGAAAAACTATGATATTGTAAAAAAAATGACTAGAAATACGGATTTTTAAGCCATAATAAATGTTTTTAGCAAAAAACAATAATATTTTTGTGGATCTATTTTTAAATTACCGCCTTTTCTTTTTGATGGAAAATATGTACAATAATATAACACATTCGAATAAAAAATGTCAGCTAAAAAGAATAAAAGGGTGATGAGATATCATTTTTGAAAATTTTCTCCAGGGTTGTCACTAACTTTGTTTGTCTGCTCATTAATTAAATCGACTTTTGAAGTATACTTGTTGCTAAGATTTTATTAAAGCAGCTACTAAGACACTTTAATTTAAATAGTCTGCTTCATAAAGATCAATACGGATTTACTAACGGTAGATCCACTACTGATGCGGGTGTTGCTCTCATAAAACACGTTTATAATGCTTAGGAGTCATCTAAAAATGCTATCGGAGTATTCTGTGACCTCTCAAAAGCATTTGATTGCGTTCATCACGACACACTATTGCGTAAGCTCCGCCACTACAGCGTAGAGGAAACCGCACTTTGTGTTGTCGAATCGTACCTGCGGCAAAGATTTCAGTCGATGTTAATGGGACTACATCCTCTAAATTACCTATACATTTAGGCGTTCCACAAGGCTCTATTTTAGGTCCTTTTCTATTCCTTGTATATATTAATGACTTACCTTTTTATTTAAAAAACATCTGTGATGTCGTACTTTTTGCTGATGATACGTCACTTATTTTTAAAGTAGATAGGAATAGGAATCAATTTGATGATGTAAATAATGCACTTATACAGGTTACACAATGGTTTCCAGCAAAAAACCTAGTGCTTAATTCTAAAAAGACTAAATGCCTTAAATTTGCTTTACCTAACGTTAGACATCTGGGACCTAATATAAGTCTAGATAGGGAGGAACTTGACACAGTTGCCTCGACAGTGTTTCTAGGCATTACACTAGATAATAAGTTACAATGGGGTGCACATATAGCATGTCTTGCAGGTAAGCTCAGCTCTGCTGCGTATGCTGTCAAAAAAGTTAGACAACTTACTGATGTTGACACAGCTCGTCTAGTTTATTTTAACTATTTTCATAGTGTCATGTCCTACGGTATTTTGTTATGGGGCAAAGCTGCGGATATTCAGAATATCTTCGTTGTACAGAAACGAGCGGCACGAGCAATATACATGTTAGGTGCAAAAGATACTCTTAGGGAACGCTTTAAATCTATAGGGATTCTTACAGTAGCCTCGAAATTTTTATTTGCTAATATATTGTATATTAGGCAAAATATAGGTTTATTTACTACAAAAAGTGATGTACATAACATAAATACTCGAAACAGGCATAAGTTATATGCCCCTTATCATCGTTTACATGAAGTTAATAATTCTTTTGTAGAGCTAGGTATTCGTATATACAATAAAATACCAATTAGTCTTTTAGAATTACCATTTAGTACGTTCAAAAGTAAAATAAAAGACTGCCTTATTAGGAAAGGTTATTATACCATTAATGATTATTTCAGTGATAAGGATAGATGGTCACTTACACTAGCCAACTCTTGATTTTTTTAATTTATATAGATACCTTACTTTTCAGTTTTTTCATATTATATCTCTAGTTCTATTAATTTAATATTCATGTATTATTAGGTCATTCAACTTACTACATTTACATTTTCATTGTTATTCCACAAATTTTATTAAAATTTGCTACAGTGTTAGATGAAGATAACTCGTTATCATGGGCTGGATACTAACGTTTTTGTAATTTTCGTGTATTCATATACCGTCACTTTCTGTAACATACTTTTCCACCATAGTTCTGAACATGATCGCGAGTTGCCTACATTATAAGGCGTAAGTGGATGCTCCTGTTACACAAGATTCACATTAGAAGACTACTACAGCACTTAACTTAGTAACTGTATATTTGTTTAAGTATTATGTATGTTCTTATTTACTATTTACAAGTAATTAATTGCAATGTGAAACAGTTGCAGCTCCTTACAAAAACAAAATATGTACCATAACACTGGCGATTAAAAAGAGTGACCACGAGTTTTATTGTCCGTTCTTTCTCGTGGTTCTACCTATTGCTTTGCCAATGGGCAGTAAATGTAAATGTAGAAGCATTATTAATTTCTTTTAAAAATTTGACGTTCATAAGCGTCACGTTGTGACCTAGATGAATAAATGATTTTTGACTTTTGACTTTGACTTAATTACTTAAAAGATTACATCATACTCGCAAAATCAGTTGTAGCATCTTTAACCGATTTCGAAAAAGGAGGATGCTCTCAATTCGATTGAATATTTTTACTACTATTTTATTGAATTGATATTATAATAATATGACATTCAAAACCCATAAAGTTACTTTCCTAAAATGCAAAAGACAAAACTTTAACAACATAAGCTGGGAGTACCTCCACGTGGTGAAGGCGGTAACAGTTTTTACTGGCTAAAACTCCCATTCATATGTACATAATTATATCAATATGGAACTTCCGTAGCTTCATACTGATAGGTGCCTGCCGGCTTATGTTTAGTTGTCTTTCCTTATCCGTACATCTGTTAGTGGCACGGTAGCCTACCCGGTAACGCAGGGGAGCAGCCACCAAACATTTTATTGTTACATAAACGGAAATCATAGGAAACGATGGAATCGGACCAGTCGGATATTTTTCCTGAGGGGGCATTGACCCATTCTCTTGGGGCTTGTCCTTTCGGGTCTCAACCGAGTGACTTGGGGCAAGAGGAAATTGAGAATATTGACCCTCAAGATGATCAGCGACAAGAGGCTAAATCATCAATAACGCCTCACAAACTTACGCATCTTGACTTATTCAAGATTTTAGAAAATAGTGTTCATTTGCAAGGACCCAAATCGCGACCTCTGGATATTCCCGAAAACGAAAGACCTAAAATAGTTTTGAATGCAATTTACCCTAAGGGCATCCCTAATCATACACAAATATAATACAACATCTTTGAAACATACTACAAGGTTTATTTGCAAATGCGAACAGCTTTACAAAGCCAGTAGTAGGAATCGCAAAACCTTTACGACTAAAAATAAAAAATGGCTTTCTTCTACATCCAATCTCCGACTTCACGAAACACTTCATCATATTAACTACAAAAGTCCCGAAACCCAAAGCCTTGAGGAGGAACCTGCAACAAGTTTCATAAAAATAATATCTTCAGCCTCAGAAGAAGTTAGACAGTCATTAGATGTTCCTTCTACTTCTAAATTCAATCAGTATGATAAAGTTAGCGATCATAGTCAGCGACGTATAAGAAAATCTTTGGAACAAGAATTAGAAAATTATCCTTTAGACTCTTTGATCAAGGTGTTTTCAAAAATTGTAGTAGATAAAACAGGTAATAAATTAGGAAAAGCTGCTCCTAGTGACTTTTGAATTTGAACTGAAGCTTATGAACCTTATACACCTAATGAAGCTCTATGCTTAATTATAGATAGAAAACTGTCTGTTGAAGACTACAATAGTATTCGTGAAGGAGCCAAATTTCGTGGATTTAATATTTACCCTCCCTACTATAAAATTCAAATGGTCAAAAAGTTATGTTATCCCGATGTGGATATACCGTACAGTACCGTTACTAGATTTAGTTTTGCACACGTTTCGTCGAATCATTGACGTGCGCGACCAAAAAGTTTCCGAATACTGCAAACAAAACGAAAAAGATACACTTCATTTTGTATTCGAGGCTTCATGGGGTTTTAACGGGCAAAGCAAAGCTTCAGTGATGGAAACGATGATGAGCATTGCCTGTTTGCAACCACATGCATACCTTTACGGATAAAAACTGACGACGGTTATGTATTATAGATCAATCCGAATCCTCAATCTTTAAGATTTTGTCGCCCAATACGAATTCAATATAGGCCAGAAACGACACAACTAGAAATAAAGAATCTTTCGCCGATTTTTGCTGAAAACTCTTCAGGAGAAACAATTATTGGAGACCCAAAACTATACTTAACCATCATAGATAGAAAGGTGTTTAATGCCATTACAAACACAACATCACAATTACGGTGTGCCTGTTGTGGAGCTACTTGTAGCGAATTTAAAAATCTAGACCTGATAGTTAAAAAACCTGTAAATCAGGAATCTTTACTTTATGGACCCGTTGCATGCGTGGATAAGAATTTTTGAGTTTTTGTTGTATTTGGGTTATAAAAATGACCCTGTAGTGCAAAAGTGGCGAGTTGCAAAAAAAGTCGCCCGAATCCATAATAGTAGAAAAAAGAAAAAAACAAATACAGGATGAAATCAGACAAAAAATGGGCTTATTGGTTGACGTGGTTCGTCCTAATTCAGGTACAACCAACGATGGAAACACTGCCCGTACGGCTTTGTCTGATCTTAATCGATTGACTTTTGCCAATATTTTAGGTATTGAAGAATGACTCGTCAATGACCTACATACAATTCTGGTTACTATATCATGCAGCTTAGAGATAGTCTCTAAAAAGTTTCTGGACTTTTGCAATAGTGTTGCAACAAAATATGTACAAAAATACGGTTGGTACAATATGTCTGTCACCGTTTACAAAATATTAATGCATGGTGCAGACATTATAGATTATATATCTGTACTAATAGGAATGCTCTCAGAACAAGCCGGTGAATCTCGCAACAAATTTCTGCGCTACGATCGTGAGCATCACACCTGTAAATTAAATCGCAAAGCAACGGTCCTTGACTTGATTCACCGAGCTTTAAAGTCTTCTGACTCGCTTTTGTCTAGTTTGTCAATGGACAAGAGACAAATAAACAGGAAATATTTTAAAATTCCGGAAAAAGTTTAAAAAATGTGAAAGACGACAATAGATATCGTTCTCATCCACGATAACCCATACTTACAAAAGTCGTTTGATGAATTCGAATGTGATTCTCACGATAATGTCAATATCAACATCGTACTATCATCAGACGAAGTATTAATAGATTGCGATAATGACGACATCGATAAAATATAAAATTTTAATTTTTGTTCATTGTGGGGGCTGACATAGCACTTTTTTATGTAACGCTTAAAATATTTTGACAACCCTATTTCCATAGAAATTTCTAAAATATTTAGAAACGCTTTTTCTCACTACCCCTTTGATTTACGTGTGTAATTTTTTAGGACATAATAAACAACAGTTGTGTACAGATATATAGCAAAGAATAAAATGCGGTAAAGATATGGGTAAATAAAAAATCAATAAAAAGTGAAATTGAGAAATTTTCACATATTTCATAAATTATCAAAGCTACCCTTGTTTTTTTATATGAATAGATATTTTGATGTTACGTCATTTGTGTTATTAAAAAAAACGATACCAATAACACTTTAGGAGAAATAAAAACATTTTTTTTTTGAGGTCGTTGACCTTTGACAAGAAAATTTTTTTTTAATGAAAATATAGACAATTTTACCGTAGGAATTTTTATCAATTAATATGTATCACAAGTTCTTTCGAATGAATACATAAAATATATCTGGCCACAACTAAGCCAAAATTACAGATCGTGAAAAGTTTCGTAGCAATGTTTGGCTCTGTTTGTTGTTCAGTTCAACAAATTTAAAAGTGGCGAATTCTCAATGTTCTGTTACAAATGAATGCTCAAACTTATCAGCACTATCAGAGTTGGCCCTTAAGAAGAAGACTATGGCTATGAAGAAAATATGCTCTTGACTAACTAAAATGTCTTCAATTTTAATTTAATGGTATGATTAGTTCACTTGTCTGATTGACGCTGTTACTGAGATATAGAAAATATAGGTAATATCAAATGGCAAGTATAGCTACCTCAGCATTGCGACCTATCCTCACCGACATTTGGTCATAATCCACCAGTTTATCAGTTCAAAGAAAATGTGACACACATTCCAAATTAATGACTATATTGGAATGACACTGGAGGTGATATTTTTTGTGCTGATCCGAGAATGTGCTTGAAGTTGTGAGTAAAGTTAAGTCAAACTACTTAAAGTCATAAGAAGGGCCGGCTACACTATATAACTTTTAGTGGAGTTACTTGCGTGTAACTAATGATTGTGGAATTGGCTTGTTGAGAGTTAGGAAGTGACCAGAGAGTAAAAAATAACTCGTCATCTTGTTAGAATATTACTCTACATTATGATGAAATTAAATACGCATTGAACCCAACATTTTTGCAAAAATATATTAACAATCCGTAGCTACGACCTTGCATTTTTTTATTTTGATCTTTTCTTCCCGATAGCGAGGGCATTTCGGAAAATCCCTTCGTAGTATACCCCTCTTAGCTTCTTGTAGTTATAGTTTCGACTTTGCGTCGTGTGTTTCGTTAAAACCACGCTTTCATTGCTTATGTTTGTTATAAATTTGCAAAGTATGCTAACACACGATTTACTTGTTCCACCGCTATCGGATGTCGAAGGATATCGCGATGATTTTTTTTTTTATAATAATAGACGGCAAAGCAGACGGATCGCCTGATGGTAAGCAATTACTTTAATTATTGGTATCGCTTCGGTATACCGAAGCGATACCAATCATCTAAAACAAAAAAAAAACATTTAACTCTCGAAAACGTCAAATATATTTCATTTAAAAAATATTTTTTTATAAAAATAATATAAGTAGCCTTGCGGTATTATCGACGCTTTTAAACCATTTCCTTCTGATACGATCGCGTTTTCGACGAAATAATTAGTATTCATACAAAATATTGCTTTTACCGATTATTTTTATTACGTGCACTGGATTTGAAATCGAGATCTTGTTGAGTTCTCTACCGTCACGCTGAGTTCTTTAGTAACTAAGTATGTGAGTATTTGATTAAATAAATCAAAACATGGTATGAAATTTCTAAAAATATTTCAAGGAAATAAAAATATTATAATAATAATTACTTTGAAGTACCGTACTACGGGTATGTGCCCGATCCAGTTTTCGAAAATGGCCGTGCCACTATGTGCTGGGATCGATCTATCATCACCGATAGGACTATCGTGGGTAACAAGCCCGATATTGTGGTGATAGATCGATCAGAACGCCTTGCAATGATCGTTGACCTTACTATTCCCCATGACGAAAATCTCGTGAAAGTCGAAAAAGGCATGGAAATCAAATATTTGGACCTGGCTTACGAGATTGTCGACATGTGGGTTGTGGACTCTGCGATCATTGTACCGATAGTCGTGTCAGTTAATAGTCTCATTGCCAAGAGCCTCGACCACCATCTCAAGAGGCTCTCGTTAGGCGGCTGGATCAAGTCCTCCATACAGAAGGCAGTATTGTTGGACACGACGCGCGTAGTTCAGAGGTTCCTCTCTCTGGAGCCCTAACCACCGGTAGCTTGGTCCCTGTGTCCAGTACCGGTTGGTCTCCGTGGTCCCATTTTATATATTTAAGTTTATTTTGTATTGTAATATTTAGTATATAAAATGTGGCTATGAGAAAAAGGTTAAATAAAAGAAATAATAATAACATTATCTAATACCCATAGCACAAGCTCTCATTAGTATGGGTCTAGGTGTTGATGTGTATATTTTAATTAACCTAAATACAAGCTGCCTATGGTCAGCTATACAACTATTACTGTATTATTTAACACGAGCCGTTTCCCGCGGTTTCACCCGCGTGCTTAGGGAACTACTTCGCGTACCCGAAAATCCTAAATATCTTACGGACCCCTGTTTTTTCTAAAATATGTTACTTGCAGATAATGTAGCTTTCTAATGGTGAAAGAATTTATAAAATCGGTCCAGTAGTTTTTGAGTTTATCCATTACAAACAAACAAATAAACAAAAATACAAATTTTTCCTCTTTATAATATTATAAGTGTAGACAAAAATACTTGTTTCTACGGTCACAAGAACTGAAAGTTAAGTACTTACCAAGCCATGCTATCGTTCACAGAAAATCAAGGTTAAAAAAACTAACCATCATTATTTTATGATTAATAGGTAATATAATTTGTATCAATCTATCATCTTCTACACCAGCTATGATGGCGAAAATCTTTACAAAGAATATGGCTGCGTCATCGAACCACTTTTATATTTTAAATGAAATATAATAAGTTGTTTTTTATAATTTTTTTGTTGTTCTACTACTATCCCAAAACTGCCCACAAAAATACGAAATAATTGGTAAATGCATAACTAAATACTATGTTGTAGTAGTCATTATACGTGGCACTGCTTCATTGATAAATTTGTGCAAACTCGAAGTTCGCCACCCCCTGTCCCTCTGCGCCTGCGCCGCAGTGCTAAATTGATGGCGGAAGCGAGCGGATCCTTTTAACGCCGCAAAAATTAATTGTTTGTTTACGTTTGCCCAACGCGATGGCTTATCAGTTCACATCACGCGAGTGCAGCTGTGCGTTTGTACAGGGAAGAGTTTGGAAGCCAGTGGATCGGTCGAGGCGGGCCTGTAGCTTGGCCTCCATGCTCACCACTGTGTAGGTACAAAAGTGAGCCGGTTAGTGTCGAACAATTAAAACAGCTCATATTCAGTCATGAAAAGTCAGAGAATCGAACTTCTCTCTTTAAAGAACAATTTAATAAAACGTGCCCGTCTGTGTATTGACAATGTTGGTAGGCATTTCGAAGGACAATTGAAATACTTGTAAGTAAAAATTACCTACCTACGTAAATAATAATTTTATGCGGCCGGCTCAAAATCGGTCTGTGTGGAGAACCTTGGGAGAGGCCTATGTCTAGCAGTGGACGTCTCTAGGCTAACATGATGATGATGAAATAATATTTGTAAATAGCAGCTGATTCTAACTTCATAAATACGCCAAAATTACTGTTTTCTTTTAGTGCAGAATACCTTCTTTTATTTTGATATTTGTTTGCTTTCTAATTACATACCCACGTATTCAATTACTTGTAAAAAGGTAAATTTTGCCGGTCCTAAGCCCGGATGAAGTATGAAGGAGAGATTAGAATTTAGAAAATTAATTTAGTAACTACATCACTTATTCTTTTGTTTCATTTTATTGTCTAAGTTTACCTACATCATAAGTGCGACAGAGAGAATGCAAATGAGCAGGATGGAATATTATCAATGAATTAGTGAATGGATTGTAAAATATGACTATGATTTAAGTGAGATTTTCTACAATAAACAAATGATAATAACTTTGCTCTTTATAGATATTATGAATTTTTTACGTCATATATATGATAATAATGTCTTCGCTAATCTGTCCGTAAAGTTTTTGTACTAATAAAAAAATAAGGGTGTATAACTCTTTTTTATCTCATTTTCTATTTTTTTTGTTCTAAATTCGTCGATTCAAATTCAATTATAGCAGGAAAGGTCTTCATTTCATTTGCTATTTTTCCAATCACACGTAAAGCAATTTTCACTATCTATTATTTGAAGGTTTGAGTACATCGACCATCGATCTTGGTAAAGTTTCTTTCGTCTGACCGACGATATTACTTCATTTAACTTATTTGCAATGTTTCCTGTTCGTTGAATAATTTAGAAACAGAGTAAAGCCCACGAACCCAATGATGAACTATTCTTAGATCAAGATTGTAATAATATACTAATTTTTGTGTATAATATGAAATACTATGTTGTTTCTGCGCATATAAACAATTTACGCTTCCGTATTTTTGTATACGCATACTTCTTGCGTTACTTACTGACTGATAGGTAACGCACAGCCAAAACTATTGTCTGCATGAAACTGAAATTTGGCACGTTATTTCCATGGAGCCCTTTGGTGCAAGTAAGAAAATAAATGATTAAATAAAAAAGTGCAAGCCTAGCTGTGGGTGTCCTCTAGTATAATATTGTATAAGTGGCGTCAATCTTAGTGCAATATACAATTTCTCTGAGATCTTTTCTAAGATCTTTTCATGCCTCAATTTTGACACGACTTAAACTTGCGACATCGCCAAATAGCCTTTAATAATTATCTTTATAATTAATAATTATCTTCTTATCTTATACTAATATATAAAGCTGAAGAGTTTGTTTTTTTGTTTGGTTGAACGCGCTAATCTCAGAAATTACTAGTTCGATTTGAAAAATTATTTCAGTGTTAGATAGCCCGTTTGCCGAGGAAGGCTGTAGGCTATATAACATCACGCTATGAACCATGGGAGCAGAGCAGTAGCCTTAAATAACGCGGGCTCATCGAGTCACTAATAAGACATTTGTACTCAAGATTTCTTACTAAAAGCGCCGAAAGGTAGCAAAGTGAAAATGCCAATTCTTCAAAGGAAGTATATTTCACAATTAAATGTACATATTTTCTGTTTCACTTTTAGTCTTTTAGTACTCATTATCAGCTTTTAAGAGTCCACTGCTGGACTCGGCCTCTCCTTGGAAAGGAGGAATTGGCCTAATATGTGGTATATTGACTGGCCAAACGGATGGGTATAGGGTTTGTATCAAGTTTTCCTTCTCTTACAGTGATGTTCTCTGCAGCAAGCTAGTATGCTCCCTCTGTCGGCTCTTACGACACCCATGGGATGATATGGGGTGGTGACATTTCGTATTCTTAATCCGTCACCACACGGATAAGTACTTTTAGTACTAGAAAATGGTAATTTATTTATTATCATAGTGGGTTATATGCAAAGAAAACTATTTTATCATACACATCATAAATATTAATCAAAGAAGCAACAAATACAATTATTCATTATAACACGTTACTGCTTGTAAAATTTATTTGATGTCTGTTGTAACGAAACTAAATAATTGTCTAAAGTGTCTAGTTCTTTAAGTAGTTTCCTCGCCTAATTATTTATATAGAATCATAAATTACTTTTTCGGCATGTAACGTGGGGTTTGTAACTTATTATTCTGTAATTTATATAGCACAAGTTTTCGTCCGCGGTTAAATACGCGAGTCAAAGGTATAATAAAAATACAGAATAAAACAAAAATTAATTGTTTATAATGTAACTTAAAAAAATTAATAGTCACGGCTGGTGTAAACCCATGCCAAAACGTCGATAAAAGTATTGTACCTTAAATAATTGCACGATATAGACCCGTAACATAAATATTACAAAAAAAAAAATAGTTTCCTTCACTCGTAACTCTCTCTCTTGCTAGATGCAAAATTTACTGATTATTCATTCCAGTAAAATTTGCCAGAGTTAACAATATTGACAGTTTCATATCTAGTGAGATAAAATTAACTTATAGGTAGTATTCCCAATTTTTTCAGTGACTCATTAAAAACAAGAAATAGAAGACGATCCTCTTGGCGTCAGTGTGTAAATGATAAAGTACGAACAACATTTTACGATAGAAAATCTAGTCCATACGACCCGGAAATCGACTTTTCACCCGCTAAGGGCATTTACACTACGCTCTGCAATTTCCACTCCAGCTTCGGAGAAAGGCAACGGAATTATTTGCACCTATACTTCGATATTGAGTTCAACAAAATAAAGAAGATATATAAATAAATACTTTAAATTTTTTTATTTGTTTTTACGGTTTTTTGTACATATACTACTTAGACATTAAGATTAGATTAAGCTACATATAGATTATAAAATGAAATACCTTGATAATATTTCTTAAAAATAAATGCTTCTTTTCAAAAAAAAAAAAAAAAAAGAAGATATTGCGCATTATATGCAAGTTTTATACACGCTGATTTTTAATTGGTTTTGGAGCGAAAGCCATCTTATTACTTATCGATAAGAGAACCTAACCAGCTAATAAAATTTGAAATCTAAGCTATAAAAATCGTAACAAAAATATTAAATTATTGGTACGAGAGTTCGTAGTTATGAAAGAAATCGCGCGCGCCGATGTATGTTCGATCGTGCCACACACATACCTACACAGATAGATATTAAACACACGACACACACAGATAAACATTGCACTGTAGGTACAGATTCCGGCCCCGGCGTACGCGCATAGCAACGCGGGGCGACAGGGGTAGGGGGGGTCGGCTTCAAAAGTCTCGCGAAATTAGGTCAACGGGACGCCCGTACGTCACTTTCGACCCCGTCACTGTACCCGTGTTACGTCGCGCGCACTTCGTAATGGATCGGCATTATGAATATTCTAATATTGAGTTCGCTTCTATGGTGCGAGTGTATTACTTGTCTGGTGAAAATATGCAAGAGGCGAGGCGCATGTATTCGATACCAGACCACCTGGAATCGTTGCGCACGCGAGGTATTCACTCACCCTAAGTGCCATCACCAAACACAATCCTGGCTGTAGTGCAACGCCTCATAAACATCGGTCAGTTTAGCAGTGTATTCAGTGCAGTTTGAACAAGAAATTCGGCATCGTAATTAATTAGTGTTTTTCTAAGTAGCTATCATTAACAAAAGACAATGTGTGAAAGGTGTAAATTGATTGTGATGTACGAGTACCTAGGCAGCAAACAGCAAAGGTAATTGGTTTATTCATAATTGAATACCTACTGTGATTACATTCTTATAAATACCATAGAAATACGCAAGTACGAAACTTTTCCATTGTTAAAATCTTTGTCTAGTTATTCAAAAGATAATGTAGGTACCTATGTTTAATAACAGTAATAACGTAACGAATAATTCTTAGTTTATCGTTTTTCTTTTACTAGTTCATCATGATTTCGTAAACCCACAGCTTGTTTCGACGAAATTCTAAGTCCGAGTAATGTTCCAAGAAATTATTGAATAGGTATAGCTATTTAGTTACATACGTTTATTATTTTAATTATTTATTACTGCACTTCATGGTTGGCGTAGTGGTTTAAGCGATGTTTGACACAACACTTTGTGTGATTCATAAATTGTTGTTTCGACTGCTGTGTCCGTTACGTATCATTATCAGTCCGCACTAACAACCTACAACCGCTGTAGGTAAACAACTGCAACAGCTGACGCGAGCGCGCGGCGAGGTCATGACCGCGCGGCGCGCGAACACTACCTACTCATAAACAACCGTGTGTACTACGTATTTCCAGCAGTTACTGACTTTTATAACTTTTTTGTTTTAGGTGCTAGGTGAATTTTGATTTTGAATATGAATAGAGGATTTTATTTCGGACATGAGGTTTTTTTTCCTAAACCAATAAAAAATCAGCGTGTATATTTGCTTGTGGGGTCTGCGACAAGTGGTGACTACACAAATGTTTCAGTTGGCGAGGTTAACCGAATTCGTCAACGCCTGGTTCATACTCAAATGAATGAATTTACGTGACTAAAAAAGGCTGATATTTTTTTTAATCTGATTGGTCTAGTCCAAACAATAACTAGCGTAATAGCCTTTAAAATGAACCGTAATAATATAAATTTATTTCCACTAAAATTGATTAAAACTAAATTTATATAAACTAAACAAACCGACTCAAGATCCGTGAGCAAACGAATGCCGTCCACCTGAAGTTCCAACTCCATTAATAACGAGTTTAAGTACCAACATAATGGCAGTAAACAGGGACCACTTAAAGCTGCCTATCAATTATCGAGACTCTTCTCTCTCGGAAATTTCTATTTCCTACTAGAGAAATTGTTTCTAAAATATTGTACAACGTACCGATGGGACTAATTTAATTTTTTACGATTTATCAAAGGCATACCTTATTTCGTTTCCCTCCTCTTAATTAAATTATTAAAATTAGTTTCAGATTTAAGAGCAAATTTAATTTGGGAGTATTTCCTTTTGTCATCAGTGTTACGTATTTTTTTATTGAGGAGGTATCTGTTTAATAGGTAGTGTGGTGTACATCGATACAATGGTGTAAATCGAAATAAATAGGCTTTGAAGACCAATAAGTATGGTTATTTCTAACTACCAAAGCATTAATAAAAAATCATGAATAGTCACGTTTTTACCACTACAATTCTCCCACTCCTATGATAGTTACACTTATCAGCAATAGACCAAAATAAAATATGATATATATATTACCTAACTCAATTATACAAAGATACATAATTATATTATGTTACAAAAACATATTCATCTCATATTTTTGTTTCTTTCTCATCATGTTCATCCAATTGCGGAGCAAAGACATCTGTCCCAAGCGTCGATATGTTTCGAACAATAAAATTAAAATTTATAACTGACTACATCTTCTTTGTTTTCTAGCGTCCAACACCAAAAATCTGGTCAAGTAAATAATTTCGTTACTCTACTCAAAGGTTCAACATACCCACAAAATTTTGCTAGGTTACTTATAAAATTCTTATGGGTTGATTGGTATCCTACTAATTTCCAGACCTGATCTAAAATGTAAATTTACCTGGCTGTAATTTGATTTATTTTACGTTGTGGGTTAAGAAAAATCAGTTTAAAGTACATTTCTGAGGAATCATTCGGTATTGCGATTGGAATGGGTAGGTATAATTATGTTGAGTAGTGGACATAATTAGGATCCAGTTTACACTACTAAGTGTGTATATCTATCTAAAGCTAACATTCTATGAAATATATTACGACTGGAAAGCGAACTTCTGGTTTCAAGCAGAAAGTTTTGGGTGCAACTGAAATAACGTTATTTATGAAATAAACATAAATTACGTTAAATGTAAGTTCTAATAATCGACCCACGGATTACTATGAACGACTTTTGAAGAAACACGAAATCAGACAAATCAAACACCAAAGTTGATAGCAATAAACTTGTAAACATATAAAATCGATGTTGCAGTGCAAATCTATTTTATCTGTATACTCCAAACTTTTGTGGTTATTAAAAATAAATCTATATTTTATGATCATATTTTTAAAGTGCTTGTATGTAATAGAGAAGCAGTAGCCGTACATATAACTAAAGAATCACGAAACGAAGCGTGGAATATACGCAGACTGGCACCTTCCTAAGAAATCCAAGGGCAATCCTATACATGTAATGCATTGATATACATAGCGCCATTAGTGCCGAAGGCGAAACGTGTCAGTATATTGCAGCCACAGTCCCCCAGCTATGTTACCGTCCCATGTGATTAATGGACACCAACTCTTTGTTCTAAGTCAATGTCAGTGGGAAAACCAGAAAGTTCGGTTATAAGTTATTTGAGAAAAAAGACGGACCATACACTTGACCTATGGATGTAGGTACGGTTTAATGTAACGCACTCACAAATTGAAAAGTGCACTGATGCATTGTTTTATTGTTCAGAAGGTTAAACTAAACGAAATATTCATCCTCATCGGCCTTGAACACATAAACCCTCCCGCTGCAGGGTAGGGGCCTCTTCTCACTATGAGAAGCGCTGGCCATATGCCAGTTTACAAACTTCATACTTAATTTCAAGAATGTTATGGAGAACTCTCAGAGTCGCAGATTTTTTCACGCCTTACTGCTTAGAAAGCGATAACTAACAATTTAATATGCATTTGTAATTGAAAGGCCTTTGTTGTAACAGTCTGACTATAATATCAAATGCGTATCGACTATTAATACAGAGTTCTTTTATTATTAAATAAAGTAGTATAACGTCTTCAAATAGCTTACAAAAGCTCATCTGAGGTTAAATGTGGTAGAATAATTTGACAATAAACAAATTACAGAATGTATTCTTCTGGGCGATAAAGAAACTGTGACCTCCGGATTAGGACTCAATTTCTGGAAAACTAATAGACCAACAGACCACGCATTAATGTGAAAAAGACCTGTCAACGACAGAAGATAGGAGTACAAAAAAGCTTATAAAACAAAGAATGGAGATTTAATCCATTTGGGAGTATTCGTACAGTATTGCGTCTGCAAAAATATTTCTATATACTTGTAAAAGGTACCAAATATGTTCATTGTTATCGATATCTCCATCTATATTACTCACAAGACCGCTCCAGACAATTCCCAATACTGCCATAAAACCTGTAGATATCTAGGAGCGTACATGAATTGAGATTGCGTTTTCGAGGGTCATCACGAATCGTCTCGAGAGCAAGCTAGACGACTTCCAGCCTCCCGAACAAGCCGGTTTCCGTAAAGGCTATAGTACCATAGACCACATACATACGCTGCGGTAGGTTATACAGAAGTCCGAGGAGTATAACCAGCCTCTATGCTTGGCGTTTGTGGACTATGAGAAAGCCTTCGATTCGATCGAAACCTGGGCGGTGCTACAGTCTCTCCAACGGTGCCGGATTGACTACCGATATATCGAAGTGCTGAAGTGTTTGTATGAAAACGCCACTATATCAGTCCGCCTCCAGGACCAGAGTTCGAAACCTATTCAACTCCAGCGAGGGGTGAGACAGGGGGATGTCATATCCCCGAAACTGTTTACCACTGCGCTGGAGGATGTTTTCAAGCTTCTGGACTGGAATGGGCTCGGCATCAACATCAACGGCGAGTACATCACTCACCTTCGATTCGCAGACGATATCGTAGCCATGGCCGAGACCATGCAAGACCTAGCCACAATGCTCGATGGCCTCTGTAGAGTCTCTCAACAAGTAGGTCTTAAGATGAACATGGACAAGACGAAAATCATGTCGAACGTCCATGTTGTACCTGCTCCTATTCAGGTTGGGAACTCTACGCTCGAAGTTGTCGACAAGTATACCTACCTGGGACAAGTAGTCCAATTAGGTAGGTCCAACTTCGAGAAGGAGGTCAATCGTCGAATTCAACTCGGTTGGGCAGCGTTCGGGAAGCTACGACATATCTTCTCGTCCGATATCCCGCAGTGTCTCAAGACGAAAGTCTTTGACCAGTGTGTGTTGCCAGTGATGACTTACGGATCAGAGACGTGGTCGCTCACTATGGGTCTTATCAGAAGGCTCAAGGTCACTCAGAGAGCGATGTAGAGAGCTATGCTTGGAGTTTCCCTGCGAGATCGAATCAGAAATGAGGAGATCCGCAGTAGAACCAAAGTCGCCGACATAGCTCTCCGGATAGCCAAGCTGAAGTGGCAGTGGGCAGGGCACATAGCTCGAAGAACCGATGGCCGTTGGGGCAGAAAGGTTCTGGAGTGGCGGCCACGTACCGGACGACGCAGCAGAGGTAGGCCCCCCGCAAGGTGGACCGACGACCTCGTCAAGATCGCGGGAGGCGGTTGGATGCGGGTGGCTCAAGACCGGTCTGTGTGGAGAACCTTGGGGGAGGCCTATATCCAGCAGGGGACGTCGTTTGGCTGATATGATGATGATGACATGAATTGAGTCAGCTATTCCCACAATATCATTTATTCTCCTAGCCAAAACCAAACATCTAATAATTATTATACCATCAACATCAAATCCAGTGAGCATCATACTTAATAAATAATCCGGGAGCAACTAAACGTTCAAGTTATTAGTAACCGTCGTAAAAATAATTTGCCCACGAGGAAAGGAATGATATCGTTACAAAAATTATCTGGAACATAATGAATCATAATTCATAATACAATGATGAATAGATATCTTTCGTAACATTTTGACCAAAGATACTTGTCACGACGAGTTATTAATTATCTTTTAAGGTAAAAGGTATTCGTTTAACATCATTATGCGTATTACGGCCTTAGTCATTACTCTTTGTGATGTGATAGGGGATTTGGGACGTGACTCTTATGATCTTTTCTAATTAACTTTTTATACTTTTTATGAATTGGTCTTAATTTGAATTCGGCGAACGACTAAATTGTTTTTTTAAGTATGAGTTTTCTTTGTTTTTAAGTATTTTAGATGACAGTCACAAAAAATTAATTTGCTCCACACAGGGCGTTTTTATGATCATAATATTAATGTTTGTAAAACCTCCAAGGATTAAGAGATCAGAGCGTAGCTCAGGTGGTAAATATTTATGAAATAAATAGATAGATATAGATAATAGATAATGTTTTCGTTCTTATTTAACCTAATTATAATTTTACGTAATAAGGGACAAGTCTTAACTCTCCAATATTGGTGGCACTGATGAAATTAGTAATAATAATGTTAACTTATCGATAGCAATTCGTCATTATCCTCTTAGCGTTATCCCAGTTTCAATCTGGGGTCCGCTTACTAGTCTCACAGGATTTGGCTGAATCTTAGCTTTTCCACAGAGCGACAGCCTGTCTGACCTTCGCAACCCGAAGGGATAGCGATATTCCATGGTTAAGACTAGTGACAGTTTATTTCGAAGGTACTGACGTCCCCTGTAACGACTGTCAAAGATCTTCATGACAACCGGGATCGACGGCTTAACGTGCTCTCCGAGGCACGGGACAAGCTATAATTAATAATTCAATACGCACATAACTCCGAAAAGTCCTTGGTGCGCGCCGTTAGAAAAGGTAAATTTTAACCGGGCTTCTTCTAGTGGTAGCATAAAAATAACCATTATTATTAGAGTAATTGCTGCACTACGCTTAGTGTATTGTATCACACCCAAGTTACTTCATAATGATTTAGCGCACGCATGTCACTAGATAGATTCCGTCCTATTTTCATGTAACAATACATAAAGACAGAGTTCAAGACCTCAGAATATTAACAAAAGAATAAAAATAATAAAACAGATCAAAAATGCAATACAGAAAACCTATTCCATTGAAAGTAGCTCATAAATGATATTTCCAGACGTAGGTATAATAAGTTAGATTTTATGTGCCTAGTAAAATATAAGTCTTAATTTAGATGTAATTAACTTTAAGTGGAATCTTTGAGCTGGAAATGTAGTTATCGCTCCTATAATTTGAGCGTTATTACCAGATTACTAAAGCAATAATGTAATAGGGTCACCATTGAATGCTGAGTTATTACTTTCAGTTGAGGCTCACGGTTCATATACATTTGACTGCACGATTGGCGTAGCGATTGAAGCGGCCGCCTCGCCGCTTGACACTGCGCGTAGTGCTGTGAATTCAATCCCCACACGAGGCAATACTTTGTGTGATTCATAAATTGTTGTCCCGAGTCTAGGTGTTCATTGTGTCCGTTAGTTGTATGTTTGTAAAGTCCCCCGCGACACAGGATTAAGGCCTAGTGCGGGAGTCGTCTTTTTATAAAAGATAAAAAAACAAAAATAATACACATGTCCGCGTTGTCTAAAAACTACAACAGACATACTATAATTTCTTCATAATCTCTTTGAAACCTCTGTTTACTCTTCTCGGGCTTCTCGGGCGCTAGCGTAGTCAGATTAACAAACTGGTAGGTATGTAGAGGAGCTCAAGTTCAAACTAACGGCGGGCAATACTGATTTTAAGTAAAAGTTAAGTTACTAGTACTGCCAAGGAAAACAGAGTGAGGAACCCTGCATGTCTGAGAGTTCGCCATTGTGTTGTTCAAAGACATGAGAAGACTGGCAATTGCCCGCTTTGGTGGACTTTGCCTACAACTTCTTAAAGTGAGAGAGGCCCGTGCTCAGAAGTAGAACAGTTTATTTACCTAGAAGATGCTACATTTTCCACAGTTCTATATTTGATATTCCCTAAACATACTTTAACAAATAGACTTTTTAAGCATACAAATTGAAATAAATGAAGATTTATCTGTACATTCATAAAAAATGGGCAAGTGCGAGTCGGACTCGCGCACGAAGGGTTACGGTACCATAATCTTTAAAAGAAAATCACGTTTGTTGTATGTATACTTAAATATTTTTTAAGTTTCTAGTGTTTCTACCTGTTTATTAAGATCGAGTAACAAATTGCTTAAAAATTACGTTTGTTGTATGGGAGCCCCCCCTTATTATTTACTTTTTTTTCTTTAATTATTTATTTTGAAAGGTGTTGGAACAGACTTTATTTAATGAAGTGACATATATACATCAAACGGAATACAGGAATATGAATTCAAAATGTTGATTAGCCAGTGTTATATAACATACTCCCCCGTAATCAAAACAAGAATATAAAGACAAACCTATTCCTTTTAAACAATTCTGATGCTTGATGCGAGTCAATGGCTTAGTAAGTACATCAGCCCACATCTCCAAAGTAGGAGTATATACAACATTAATGACACTGTTAGCTAATAAGTCGCGTATGTAATGAAATCTCGTGTCAATATGTTTGGTTCTATTGTGGTGAACTGGATTCATTGCCAACTTCTGGGCAGACTGTGAATCATTGTAAATGGTAACAACAGTTGACTTACCAGTAAGTTCACACAACAATCACTTCAGAAAATGAGCTTCTCTACCCGCACTCGACAAACTCATATATTCCGCTTCGCTAGATGACAAGGCAGTGGTGGTCTGCTTCTTACTCTCCCATGAAATGGCTCCACCGGCCATAGAAAAATAGAATCCGGTGTATGATCGACGATCCATAGGACAATTGGCCCAATCTGCATCCGCGTAGCCAATTAGATGTCTACCGCCTTTCCTATAAGTAATGCCCAAATTGATTGTGCCTTTTAAATATTGCAACACACGTTTTGCCGCCTTCCAATAACTTTTATCATATTTAGTGTTAAATTGACTTAAATATGAAGTCGCAAAAGCAATATCTGGACGAGTATTGACGGCCAGAAAATTGAGTGAGCCTATCAGTTGCTGATACGGATAGGACAATGAAGATTCACTTACATCACTCTTCTCACTCGGCAGCAAACGTTTCATTTCCAACGGTGTAGGAACGGCCTTACATTCCGAAATGTTGAACTTTCGCAGCAAATCGCGAATGTATCTTTCTTGAGATATTTTAATCTCATTAGGTTTACAGTGTATATTTAAACCTAACTTAGTTCGCCTATCACTTTCAGGCTAAAATAATTCCGTAAGTCAGTTATGACAGTGTCAAGCGTTTTATTTTCTTTATACAGAATGACGATGTCATCGTCATGGAAAGCGAGTATTATTAACTCACTACCAAACCTTTTAGTATAAATGCATGCTTCCAAAGGAGTTTGGCTAAAACCAATGCATTGTACAATTTCGGTCAATTTTTTGTACCATGCTCGCGAAGCCTGTTTGAGGCCATAAAGCGAACGTTTTAGTAAACATACTTTATCTTCTTGACCAGGTTTAGAAAAACCTTCCGGCTGACTCATATATACCTCTTCCTCCAAAAATCATTAAAAAATGCCGTATCAACGTCTAAATGGTGCATTTTCATTCCCTTTTCCGCAGCCAATGCAAACAACATGCGTAAAGAAGAATTCCGGACGACTGGAGAGAAAGTTTTTAAATAGTCAATGCCATAAACTTGGTTAAATCCTTTCGCGACAAGTCTCGCTTTATATTTGATTACGTCACCATGCGCATTTTTCTTCAATTTGTAGATCCATTTGCAAGGTATGACCTTCTTATCTGTTCTGTTAACGAGAACCCAAGTTTGTTTCTCAAGCAGTGACTGATATTCATCTTGCATAGCTTAATACCATTTATCTCTATCATCTGCATTCATAGCCTGTGTATAAGTTGTAGGTTCATCCATCAGCTGAGGGGATGAAGTCTGCATACAGACACAAATGGCAGCAGAATTAGGCTTTCTTGGTCTCAAATTGTACCTTGGTTCTACAAACTCAGTATCAGATTCCATATCCTCTGATGAAGATGCAATTACAGGTTGAACTGACGCAATCCGAGTATCAGCATTATGCGATTGCTCTACAACATCAATAGCAGGCTGGAAATCTTCTGGTACTTGCGCAATATCAGGTTGAATCTGTTCATCTTCAATGACAACTGGTGTTCGACTATCTGAATTATTCGACGAATTTACTTGTGAACTTATCAATAGAGGTATAACTGCTGGTTCAGTTAAATCATTACCGGACTTACAGTTTTTCTTCCCTTTCAAATCTTGAAAATCATGTTCAAAGAAAGTAACATCTCTGCTTTTCATAAGTCTTCTGGGATATCTAATGTCTCTGAAATAATAACTTCTGGGATCTTCTGAATATCCGACGAAAATGTGTTCGGATGCTTTCATGTCCAATTTCTTCCGACTATATTCGGGGACATGGATAAAAGCTCTACATCCAAAAACACGCAGATGAGAAAGATTTGGTATTTTACCATACCATTTCTCGTACGCCGTCTTGCCTTCGAGAGCACGGTGAGGAGATCTATTTTTGAGATATACAGCCATCTCTGCAGCATCTTGCCAATAAGCCGGAGAAAGAGAACTGTCAGAAAGCATTGATCTTATTTTCTCCATAATCGAACGATTCGTTCTTTCGGCAATAAAATTTTGCTGGGGATTGTAGAGAACTGTTGTTTGATGTTGAATCCCTTCATTTTGTAAATAGTTCGTAAATTCAGCATTAACATATTCTTTCCCCTTGTCACTCTTCAGTATCTTAATCTTAGCTCCTGTTTCCCGCTCTACGGACGACTGGAAAATACGAAACTTGTTCTTTACTTCCACTTTTGAAGGAATAAAGAATACAAAAGTCATACGAGAAAAATCATCTTAAAAAAATAAAATATACTTATTGCCTTGAAATGACGTTTCAGGCAAAGGTCCACAAATATCTGAATGAATAAGTTCCAGAACAGTAGTTATGCACAGAGTGAGTTGAAATAGCTGGCTATTGCTATGTTCTTCTACGCTGCAATGTACCGACACACTAGACTTCTGGAATAGTTTCTACGAAACATTTAGTAAAATTCTCATTTAAGAGAGAAGTGTCAATTTTATGACAATTCACGTACGAAACTTGATGGAAATGCAATAAATTAAGTAGGAAGGTGGTATAAATCATCGCTTATAGATCCTAACTTACATAGTCGACAGAATGGTTACAAATGCTAAAAAGTTGACCAACCCATACGAAACCAAGCAACCGGCCCTTTGCACGGGCCGAACGCTTCCCGAACATATGTAAAAGAAACATCAGAAGGGCTCTGTTACCCAATACATATGGCTAAATCGAACGCGTCCCAAACGCTTTGTATCGGCCTAAGTCCTAGTGTCAGAATATTTAGTTACCTTTGAGGAGTTTTTTTTTTATCTCATTTTTGTCCTGTGAGCTGTCTTGTCGACATTAAGCTGGATTTTATGTGTTTAGATTATATGGCGTGCATGGTATAGTATCCAATGATATGTCCATCTATGATCTAGTTATATTTAGTTTAGAGAAGATCCTGAGGAGCACATCTCTTAAGTCTCATAAATGTCTGGTTTGGTTGTTTCTCCATTAGGCTTCTTGCCAATTTGTTAGGATGATTTCCTATTCTTCCGGCATAGGATATTAAGGTGTTTTTTACTTTTTCTTTGACAGTTGTGATATTAAGATCACGATGCAGGTGATTAATTGTCATGTACCATGGTGCACCAGCTATTATCCGAAGGACTTTAGACTGGAATCGTTGCAGGATCTCAATATTGGATGTGGATGCAGTTCCCCATAGTTGTAATGCATATGTCCAGACTGGTTTAAGTATACACTTATACAGAAGGAGTTTATTTTCCAGTGTAACTTGAGATTTTGTTCGAAGTAGCCAATTTAGCTTTCTTAGTTGTTGTTGAAGGTTTCATATCTACACAGTATGTATTAGCACTGGCCATGTATCGCACTGGCCATCTGTCTTTTATTGTCACTAGACATATAGACATGTATTTCAAATTATGTGTTTACTTCTATAATAATAATATGGCAACACCACCAATGTCAACGTGCATATTTCGCCTAAGAATTTTAAATAATAATATTTAACGTATTCCATTATATCCATAGTTTAAAAGTATAGCCAATATAAGTTACAATAGAAAACTACAATAACAGAAGAAAATACCTGAACAAAACGACCATAAATATAGAAAGTGAAGTGTAAATATACAATGACAGCCGTCATAGAAAATATGTCAACAACAACAATAATAACATTCACAAAAATGAAAATGAAATTAATACTTTAGCATGTTGACGAGGGCCAGAAACAAACAGCTAGCACACCCAACACCTCCGGACCCGTCGCTGAGCTCCGCCTCGCAGCCGCCGAGGCCTGCGCCGACATCGCCAGCAGCTGCAGTTGCGTCGAGCTCAAGCGACGAGTACTTCTCGCCCCCGTCGTCACCGTCACCTGTACGGCGGAGAGGCAGAGGCCGGCCGCCAGCCTGCCTGGGACCACGAGACCCACCGGTCTCAAACAGGGTCCTTGCTGCTGGTGGTAATGTGCAGCGCATGCGATGGACGGAATCCATCAATGAAAATGTCATGCGCGCATATTTTGGGGCTACAGAGGGGGGAACTAACCTCACTGCGTACTGCAGTCGCATGCTCGTTCTGTTTCAGGCCTTAGAACCAAGTATCAACGTTACGGCTCAACGATTATCGGATCAGGTGCGAGTTATCCAGCGCAGTAGCAAGCTGGATAACGTCGTACTTGATAGGCTACGCTCAGAATACTTACCTACGAGCCAGGCTGTTCACGTCCAACCCGTTAGTGCTATCGGTAACACAGATGCATCGCGGATGGGTAATAATGCCGTCGTGGATGTGGATGATATGGTTTGTAACGTAAATATCCAGTTCAATGAGGAGGTTATGGATGCTTTGAAATGTGCGATTGGGGAATATCGGTACATGTTACCAACAATTAGGCCGCACCTGCCCCGGTTGCCTATGCATAGGCGTAATATAGCGCTGGTAGGTGCCCTTGACTCGCTATTACCTAGTTTTCTAGAGAATAGTGAGAATCTTGGTGATACGCACTCAATTTTGTACTGCGCCGCCGTAGCGGCTTGTCGTATGGCAGGTGTCAAGTTTCATGAACGTAATACTGGCATGCGACAAAGATCTGCTATCCCGGCGTGGCAGTACAGAATTGAACGGCGTATTGTTGAGACAAGGGCACTTATCGGTAAGCTAATCTGCTTTAGGTCTGGGAATACACGTCCCAGGGTCATGCGCTTTGTGCGCTGAGCCTTCTTGGGGACAGGTATCAGTCCTCATGACTATACATCTCGGCTCACGGAGCGCATTGACTTCCTAAAGCAGAAAGTCTATGCATGGGCAAACCGGATACGCAGATATAAGAAACGCGTGGACCGATATACCTTGAATCGTGCATTTCAAAGGGACCAAAAGTGGGTTTATAGAAACTGGGACCGACCAGCCCAAGATGTGGCTAATGGGCAGCTGCCGGATGCAGACGCCACTAACAAATTTTGGCGTAGCATATGGTCGGCGCCTATTGGCCACACAGAGGGTGGTTGGATGCGGGATGTTGAGCGGTCATGTGAACACATTCCAGAAATGGAAAACGTAGTCATTTCCAGCGAAGATGTTACAAGTGCAGTCCGTTCGTTATCAAATTGGAAAGCTCCAGGACCGGATGGACTGCACAATTTCTGGCTGAAATGGCTACGTAGTTCACATGGCTGCTTAGCATCCCAGTTTCAATCATCCCTAGAATCTGGTTCGATCCCAGATTTTATGACAACTGGAGTAACCCACTTGCTCCACAAGACAGGTAGTACGACAGAGCCCGGTAATTATATGTTTGCCATAGGTCTATAAACTTCTTACATCTATTCTGAATGCTAAAATATCAAAACATGTTGAATTGAATTCAATTATGTCAGACACTCAGAATGGATGTAGGAAGGGGGCTCGTGGTACTAAGGAGCTCCTCCTTATTGATATGACCATTACCCAGCAAGTTCGTCGTAACCGATCTGGATCTGGATCTGGCGGCATGTTGGATAGATTACAAGAAAGCGTACGATTCTGTGCCTCATACGTGGCTTTTGAGGGTGATGGAGTTGTATAAAATAAATACATCTCTACGCACCTTCTTAAAGTCATGTATGGGACAATGGAAAACGGTTCTTGGCTATCCAGGGTGCCGACGGATCCAGGGGAATGGCGAACTTGTGAAGATTGAGCGAGGTATCTTCCAGGGTGATAGTCTGAGTCCATTATGGTTTTGCTTAGCGCTGAATCCTCTCAGTACCTTGCTGGAGGGTTCAGGGCTAGGTTACAGGTTACGAAGAAGTGGTCGGGTAGTGTCCTACTTGTTGTTCATGGATGACTTAAAACTCTTTGCCCACACCAACCCTCAATTGATAAGTTTACTAAAAATAACTGAAAGGTTTTAGTAATTCTATCAACATGAAATTTGGTGTGGATAAATGTGCTGTGATTCATGTAAAGCAAGGAAAGATGGTGGAATCTGAAGGGATTCAACTCTCAGATTCCATTAACCTAAGATCACTTCTCCGAACCGACACCTACAAATACTTGGGTATGTCACAGGCTTTAAGTATTAATGAGGCTGACAAGAAACAATCGTTGCAAGAGCGGTTCTTTGGCCGCCTGAAAAAGGTACTGAATAGTCTTTTATCAGGTGGCAATAAGGTTCGAGCTTGCAACGGTTGGGTCATGCCGGTTCTCATGTACTCCTTTGGCATACTCAAGTGGACTCAGACTGAACTGGACACCTTAGACCGAAAGATCCGTACACTGCTGACGGCACACCGGATGCATCATCCACGCTCATCCTTAATGAGGTTGTATATTCCGCGGAAGTGTGGGGGTCGTGGCTTTCTAAATGTCAAATCCCTGCACAACCGCGAGGTATGCAACCTCAGAGATTATTTTCTCAACGCGAACGTGGATGTGCATCGAGATGTTGTAGCAGTGGACGCCGGGTTTACCCCGCTCAGTCTTTCTAAGGACAGCTGGCGCAGACCTGTAGTACTTAGCACTGATGATCGCAGGCTTGTATGGCAGAGCAAGGAGCTTCACGGCAGGTTCTACCGGACCCTGCATGGGCCAAATGTAGACTTTTTAGCCTCGGTGAACTGGCTACGCTTCGGTGACTTTTTTGGGGAAACCAAAGGGTTTGTTTGTGCAATTGCTGATGAAGTTATCAAGACGAATAACTACCGGAAATATATTCTGAGGGATGGCACCACGGACATTTGTCGTGCGTGTCACCAGCCTGGTGAATCCCTCAGACATATAGTTTCCGGCTGTTCGCGTCTTGCTAACGGCGAGTACTTGCACAGGCATAACCAAGTAGCCAGGATCATTCACCAGCAACTTGCTCTGAAATACAGGCTTGTAGATGTTGAGGTGCCGTACTACAGGTATGTGGCGGAACCTGTTCTGGAAAGTGGTCATATCACATTGTACTGGGATCGATCTATCATCACAGACAGGACTGTTGTAGCCAACAAACCTGATATTGTGGTGGTAGATAGATCAGAGCGCCGCGCAATAATTGTTGATGTCGCCATCCCTCATGACGAGAATCTCGTGAAGGCTGAGAAAGATAAGCAGATTAAATATCTGGACTTGGCGCACGAGATTGTCGACATGTGGGATGTCGATTCAGCAATTATTGTGCCGATAATCGTCACAGTGAATGGTCTTATAGCCAAGAGCCTCGACCACCATCTTAAGAGGCTCGCGTTGGATCCTTGGGTCAAGGGTCTGATACAGAAGGCGGTACTTTTGGACACGGCACGCATAGTGAGGCGGTTCCTGTCTCTGGAGCCCTAACCACCAGTAGCTTGGACCCTGTTCCTGATACTGGTGGGTCCCCATAGTGATTTTTATATTTTTAAATGTATTTTTGTAATTGATATATTTAAAATGTACTTATTTATTATGAGAATATATTAAAGAGTATGTGAATAATAATAATATAGCCCTTTATTCGGATCTTAATAAAACGTTCTTTACAAAATCAAACTTAAGAAAATATAAAACTTAAAATTAATCTAATCCTAGCGAATGTAATATATCTTGCTTTTTTATTTTTTGTTGATCCGTCTGCCAGTCGGCAAAGGCCTCTTCCAACCTTTTCCATTCTGATCGTTCCTGAGCCACTCTGTTCCACGTCACTCCTGCCACCTGCCTGATGTCATCATCCCATCTTTTCTGAGGTCTTCCTCTCGTTCGCTTGCCTTCTCTGGGGTACCACTGGGTCACTCTTTTACTCCATTTGTCTTGACCTCTAAGAATGTATCCTGCCCATCTCCATTTAAGTCTCCTAATTTTTTGAGTTATATTAATGGTTTTTGTCTTGTTTCTGATAGTACGATTTTTCATTCTATCAAATTTCTTCACGTTGAGCATACTTCTCTTCATTGAGTATTGACATGTTGCTAATTTGTTTGTCATATCCCGGGTTAGAGTCCATGATTAGCAGCCATACATTAGAACAGGAAGTATACATGTGTTGAATAGCTTACTTTTCATGCTTATATGTAGTTTTTTGTCTTTCATAGCTTCCTTTAGCCCCCAGTACCTTTTCCAGTCATTAGTCTCAACTTCTTTTTGCATAGCCGCTTGTTGAGTTATGAGCTGCCCCAAATAAATATATTCTTCAGTGTACTTTATTTCCGTACGTTCTAGTTGTATTATACTTTTATTCCCATTTGTCATTACTCGTGTTTTTTCTGGGTTGAGTTTTAATCCTACCTTATCACTTTCAATCGCAAGTTCTCTTATCATTCTACTTATATCATCTGGAGTTTTGGCAAATAGCACAATGTCATCAGCGAATCTCAAGTGCGTAAGCATCGTCCCGTTCACATTAATTCCAAATTGTTTCCAGTTGAGTTGCCTGAAAATTTGTTCTAGAACCGCTGGAAATAGTTTTGGTGACATAGGGTCGCCTTGTCTTACGCCTCTTCCTACTTTAAATGGCACGCTTTTCTTCTCTTACTGAATTCTTGCTGTGCTCTGACTATAAACATTTTTTATTAATCTTATATATTTGAGTTCAATTCCTTGTTCTTTTAGTGCCTCCCATATTTTTGTGTGTATTAAAGAGTCGAACGCTTTACTATAATCGATGAAAGCTATATAGTATGTAAGGTTGTATTCATTAAACTTCTCTAGAATTTGACGTACTACGTGGATGTGGTCGATAACTGAAAACCCTTGCGAAATCCTGCCTGTTCTATAGGTTGGTGTTCCTCCAGTGTTCCTTCTATCCGCTTTAAAATTATTTTAGAAAATATTTTATATAGGTTTGACATAAGGCTAATAGGTCAATAGTTCCCAATATCATATTTATCGCCTTTTTTATATAAAAGGATAATGTTAGATTCTAACCACTGGTGTGGAATGATTTCTGTGTTCACTAAATTGTTAAACATGTCTGTTAGAACCAGTATACACGCATCTTTAGTTTGCTTTATGATGTTGTTATTTATGCCGTCGGATCCTGGTGCTTTGTCTTCGCTCTGGGTTTCAATAGCCTTTTTTACTTCAGATGTGATAATTTTGGGGACTTCCGAGACTCCTTCTAGGTCAACTGCCTCATTGATAAGGTTGCTTGCATACAGTTTTTTACAATAGGTTGTAGCTGTATGGAGTATGTCAGCCTGGCGACGTTTCCATTTCCCTCTATCATTTTTTATTTTTACAATCCAATCTTTATAACTGTGTAATTCTCTGTATGCTTTTTTTATTCCACCAGTTTACCTAATATATCGTTCAATAGTCACATTTTGTGTTGTTTCCGATCCTTTCTTATGTTACTTTTTATTTTCTTACTAATTTTTGTTAGCTGTTTTCTTCTATCGGGTATATCTCTAATCAGATGGCATCTTTCTTTAAGTAGATTATCAGTATGGAGTGTAAAATATTCCTTTGTGTCTTTGTTATTGTTTGTAGCTAACTTAGCTTGCGATTTAATAATGTTCTCAATCCAGTTGTATTTTTCTTTTGTGCCGAGTTCTTTTATTGAGTCTTCGAGGTTTGCAAACGCCTCTTTTAAATTAGTTGTAATTTGTTCGATGTCGTGGTTTTTAGGATTTTCGTACCTTCTTGGTCTGATATTTTTTCGTTGTTTTGAAGTTAATTCTGTTCGTATTAATTTATTATCAGTGTTAAAATTTAGATTTTATATCTATGCCTGCCATCCGGCGTGATCCAGGTCCACATGTTCTTTTTAGATTTCTTGTACACTGTGTTTAATATGGTCAAGTTGTTCTCCAGCGCAAATTGGATAATTCTTTCTCCATTCTTGGTTCTGGTTTTGTTGTGATAAGTGAAGTTTCCTATAGTGGCCTCTTCTCAAGGGCGTCTTTTGCCAATTTGACCGTTGAAATCTCCTAATGCTATTAAGTTTTTGTAGCAGTGCTCCATGATTGCTTTATTCAGATCGAGGTAAAATTTATTTGTTATATCCTCTTTCGCTTGCTCTGTGGGTGAATATATTTGTACAATAGACCAGGGAGTTTTGTATCCCGGTAGTTTAAGATTCATTATTGCAATACGCTCCGAAATCCCCACAAATTCTTCTACATACTCAGTTATTTGTTTCTTGATAATAAATTTCACACCGTAATGGCCTGGGGTCTCCCCTATATGATAAAGTAAGAAGTTTGGATGTACAACTATGCTTTCGCCCACTCGCCTCACTTCACTGAGTCCTATAATATCCCATTTGGTTTGTTCTAGAGCATATATTAGTTCTGTTAAGCTTTCTTCTTCTCTCAAGGTACGTACGTTTAAAGCTGCGACGTAAATTTTTCTTTCTTTATGTTTATGATTATGGTGTATTTCATCTTTCTCTTCTTCTTTTGTTGGAAGGTTGCGGTCTCTTTCCCCCACTTTGCTTTTCACTATAAGAGGAAACTGCCTTGTCTTGTCGGCACTAACTGTCTTCTTAAATAATATTATTAAACTGTCTTTTCTGACGCCTTTGTTTAAAATAAAAGTAACGTTATCTTATAAGTAGGTATCTACAGCGATAACCACAATTTTGAAGTAGCTTCCTATCTATGAGTATTTTATACAAGACAATTAACCTAGAATTAAATATTCATTATTCTGAATTTTGGCATTGTAGAAACACTAGAATGAATTTCACTCGATAATGCATTTTACTTTTTTTTGAGTTTATAGATTTTCAATTTAAATATGACTTACATAAAAATCTGGAGTAAGGAATTGAGTACGTTAAAGTTTCTCTATGACCATGAGTGTTGGAAATCAAACACAACATCGGGACGAATGTAAATCAAAATATTTTTATAAAAATAATATATTTGTTTTCATAACACTATTAAAAGCTACGTTCTTCTTCTACCTGCCCTGTTCCCATATTACTTGGGATCGGCGCAGAATGTCTTTCTCTTCCATTCTCTCCTATCAGACGTCATCTCATCATTCACTCCCTTTTCATTCATGTCACCCTTCACACAATCCACCCATCTTTTCTTTGGTCTTCCTCTTGCCTTATATCCCTCAACTCTCATCTTCATCACCTTTTTAGTCACATGATTTTCATCCCTCCTCATCACATGCCCATACCACGATAGCCGATTTCCTTTCAGCTTTTCTTGCACTGGTGCTACTTTCAGACTTCCCCTAATAAATTAATTTCTAATTTTATCCATCCTTGTCACCCCAAACATCCACCTCAACATCCTCATCTCTTCTACATGCAATCTTCTTTCATCCGTCTTCTTCAAGGCCCAGCATTCCGATCCATACAGTGCGACAGGCCTTATTACGGATTTGTAGATTTTGCCCTTTAACCTTAGAGGCTACCGTGGGTCACAAGTTGTTCCTGTGACCTGTCGCCATTTGATCCAACCTGAGTTGATCCGGTGCGTGACGTCACGGTCTATTTCCCCGTCCCCTTGAATAAGTGACCCGAGGTACCAGAAGTCGGAGCAGACCGATATGAGCTCTCCACCAAGGGTACTGGAGAGACCGCTGAAGTCGCAAAACATGTACTCAGTTTTGCATATACTGACTTTCAGGCCAACACTCTCCAGCCTTTGCCACCACTTTGTTAGTCTGTCCTAGACCTCAGGAGCACTCTCGGCAATCAACACAATGTCGTCGGCAAACAGCATACACCAGGGAGCCTCTTCCTGTATGTCCGCCGTAAGGGCGTCCATTATAAGCAGGAAGAGGTAAAGGCTAAGAGCCGATACTTGGTGCAAGCCTAGAGCCACATAGAAATTGCCGGTATTGCCCGCTGTAGACCGGACATAGGTTGTACATCTACTGTACATCACTCGGATCAACTGGACACACTTCCCAGGCACACCTTTTTTTAAAGGCCCACCACAAAACCTCACGAGGTACCCGATCATATGTCTTTTCGAGACCCACAAAAACCATGTGCAAGTTTTTGTGTGCACTTTGGTATTTTTCACAGAGTTGGCGGATTGCAAATGCGACCAGGCATAAACCCGAATTGGTTTTGTGAAATGACAATCTTTTCTCTCAATCTTCGTTCAACCACTTTCTCCCTAACTTTCTTACTATGTGAAATTAGCTTTATTCCTCTTGGTTGTTACACTTCAGCACATCATCTTGGTTTTTATAGATGGGATCCAGCGAGCAGTTACACCATTCATCAGGTATGGCTTCTTCCACCAACAACTTATTGAAGAATAAAGCTAACCACTTACATCCATCTACCTGTAGTGTCTTCCATACTTCAACTGGTATTCCATCTGGCCCCGCAGCTTTTCCATTCTTCATTCCATTTACTGCTACTCTCACTTCTTCCTTACTTACCTTTCTTATCAGCCCTCATTCACAGGTATATTCTCAAGCAAACCACTTCAATCATTCTATTCATTCATCAGTCACGCAAAGTAATTTCTCCATCTATCCTTAATTTTGTCATCCGCGGAAAATACCGCTCCAGTCTTATGTTTTATCTGACATACATCCCTTGCTTTCCTCGCTCTAGCTTTAACGAGGCAGTATAGTTGTTTTTGACCCGCCGCCGGGCTCTCTATGTTATTGTATAGGCCCTCCTGGGCTGCCACTTTTGCCAGAGCAACGACTTTCTTAGCTTTCTTCTTTAGCTCATGATACTCTACCTTCTTTTCTTGTTTCAAATTAATATCTTCCACACCCTGCCATTCTTTAAATTTCCTCTTCTTTTCCTTCAAAACCTTTTGTACTTCTGTCGACTACCACCATGTATCTCTCTCTGTCGTACCTTTTCCTTTTGATTCTTCCAAAATATCTTTCGCTGCACTTCTGATACATACTGCCATTTCACTCCAACATTAATTCACACTTCTATATGCCATGTCATCCATCGCTATCATTTTATCCACTACTCGCTTTCTAAATTCTTTTTCGTATTCTGGCCTTTCCTAAAGGTGCCATTTAATTTTAGGGGGTGGTCGCTCTTTGTTTCTGTTGCGAATAGTCATTCGCAATAGCTGAATTTCTTGCTGTAGCAGTCGCTACAGCAACTTCCATAATTAGGAGCCTGTGCTGCGATACTACACTTTCTCCTGGTTTTATTTAGCAGTCTTTGACCTGTTTGAGGTTGGTGCGTCTGACGAGGAAGTAGTCAATTTGAGTGGTGTCGTTGCCACTTTTATACGTAATTAAGTGGCCTCTCTTCTTTTGAAAACCATGTGTTGGCCACCGCCAGGTCAAACGCAGTCGCCGATTGTAGCAGGACTTCGCCCTCATTATTACGATTACCAATTCCCCATCCTCCACGCACTCTTTCATATACACTATTCATTCTTCCTACATGTCCATTAAAATCACCACCTACATACATTTCCTCGTGCATTGGAGTACACATTAAAACAGAGTCAAAGTCCTCCAAAAACTTCTCTTTCACCCTTTCATTACATACTGCCAGTGGGTGCATATGCACTTATAATATTCAGCATCACATTTCCTAACATAACTTTCACCACCATCAGCCTATCATTCACTCTATTAACTTCCATCACAATTTCTTTTAAATTACTATCTAAACCAATTCCCACACCATTTCTTTTCCATCGCTTTCACTGTAGTAAAACTTGTATCCCTCATCAATCTCCCTCGCCTTTGTGCCTTTCCACTTAGTTTCCTGTAGACACGCCACATTTATCCGTCGCCTTTTCAGTACATCCGCTAATTCTCTGGCTCTTCCATTCATCGTCCCAACATTCCAACTAGCATACCTCATTCTCTCTTGCCGGGTTAGCTTCTTACGTTACGGGTGCAATGGACAAGGGTTGTTGCACCAAGCCAAGTGGGTACCTGGCTTGGTGCAACAACCCTTACCCATTTCTCACCGAGTCACTATTTGATACCTGTATCTTCATAAATAATAAAAAAATCATTAGTGAACTATCATTACGCTATGCATATATAAAAACTAACCTTTGACGGCTGGTTGGCGTAGCGGGAGTGTAAGCGACTGCTACGTCAAAGGTCGCGGGTGCGATTCCCGCTCAAGTCAAACATTTGTGTGCATGAACATGGATGTTTGTCTTAGTCTGGGTGTTTCTATGTATAATATGTATGTATTTACAAAAAAAAGTATATATGTATGTTTATCCATTATCTACTACCTATAGTACAAGCAAAAGTGGTAGAATATTATTATTAACCTTTTTCCTTTCCCTGTAAACCTACACTTTTTCACGGTTTAAAAATGTCAACGTGCAAAAGGTTTTCCAAATTAACTTTCACTAACGTTTGCTGAGTACAAATGCAACAAGTGCGAATGAGTGCATGCTATAAAGGTTTCACATGTACAATCCTTGGATTTTGTCTGGTTGACGAATACACCAATTACTGCCCTAAAAACTGCATCTATTATCGACAACCCTCCACAGCTCAGCTTTTACGAGATATTCAGCTTCTACTTACTTGGCCAGGCGATGCTGCTATTGTATGCAATTTGATGGTATCCTGCTAACTGTAAACAGGCCTCTTGGCAAAACAAACAAGTATGCATACACACTTAAACAAAAATAAGTACAACCATTCAGAAAATTTTGTTGCTTCAAAGTTATGGGACGTTTGGAGCGCCTGGGCTTCTTACATTACAAAAGTATGCAAAAATAACATTTTTGATTCATTATTGACCAATAGTACCTACCCTATTTTTTGTAAAATTCGAAACTGCCACACTTTCGAATTTAACATTCGAAGTCACATGAACACAAACTTGTCCAGGATTTACGTCTCACGTTCACAAACGAATATTTCCAGGACGTGGGACATCATCAATAAGGCTACACAGTGTGCTTTCGGTAGCAGCATCAACTGTTCATAGTAAATGCATGGTTCATGTGTACGACGTTACTGGAGCGCAATTTTGTATGTTACAAATTATTGAGGTGCTTCATTTCATGTAGCTTTTCGTTAGTCTTCATCTAACGTCTAACTTGACAACCGGTTTGCGCAGCGGGAGTGTAAGCGACTGCTATACCGAAGGTCGCGGGTTCGATTCCCGCTCAAGTCAAACATTTGTGTGCATGAACATGGATGTTTGTCTTGGTCTGGGTGTTTCTGTGTATAATATGTATGTATGTATTAATAAAAAAAAGCTACTAAAGACTAGATGGTGATGTGTGTGTGTGGTAGAATATTATTATTATTATTAACTCTTTTTGACAGCCTGTATATGAAGGAGCAGGCAATGGTGTATTACTACACTCACATTTCACCATAATATTGTGAATTTTGGGCCCCATGGTCAGTACGGTCCCCGGTAATAAAGGCCCCCGCGAACGAGCCTAATGCCGTTACCGGGCACTTTCAAGACTCCGTGCTGATACTGAGAGTTCGGCAAAACTCAGTAACACTTTTACCTGACCTGGAAATAGCCCGGGTTCTATTTCCAGGTCAGGTAAAAGTGTTACTGAGACTTGCCGATTATACGCATACGCTTATCACTGGACCACAGAGGCAGCCATGGGTAACTGTTGTTCTAATAAGGTGTGTATTGATCAGGTTTTAAGCTTGTAGTAGCCAGTCCTACTCCCTCCAGTCATAGTAAAAAGTGACTGCACATCACAAAGTTGGGTTCGATGATGAAGCTTCTCATTAAATTAAATTATTTAATTGTGAAATAAAATAAGTTAAACTTAATTCAAGTCTTTTGACATCGTTCGACTTAATCGTAACTACTTGTTAATTGATTGGTATGCAGTTAATTTCCGGCGATCGGTCTCATGTTCTTTGCTATAGATAATACAATATAAAAAGCCGTTATTAATTTATTAAAGTTGTCTGAATTTAAATACAGATTTAAATAATAAATAGTTATAGGTACATATCGTGCATATAAAAATAACAAAAACTAATAAAATTGAGCAATATCAATCTCAAGCCAGTTCGTTGTCAGTGCAATATCCTCTTGCCTCGCAAATCACGTCAAGCCGTTTGTGGTGCGCCCAAGTCGTGTCATATTTGCAATCCCATCGGATTATAGCAATTCGTAGAGACATATGACGGCTTTATTTTGTGTGTCGCATAACAGAGAGATAAGGGATGGTTTTTAATAAAACAATCTTGTGTATAGTTAATTGATTTACTAGAATGCTTACTTTTACATCTGCCGAGTAAGCATTTTAAACTAGTTTCACTGTTATATTTAGTTAGAAATCAGACTGAAATTGTATTGGCCTATTGATATAGTAGACCCACTACTAAGCCGAAGGATGTGGGTTCCTATTTTACACCAAGTACCAATGTTTTTGTAATGAGCTATAGATTTTTTATGTGTCGGGGTTTAATTTATCTGTGCTAGTCCTAGTATTTAGGATACTATAATCTTAATATATAAAATCCTTGCGTTACTGACTGACTGACAGACACGCTACAGCCGAAACTATTGGGCGCAGGAAGCTGAAATTTGGCATGTATGTTCCTTGGAGACCGTAGGGGTGCACTAAGAAACGATTTCCCGAAATTCCCACGGGATCGGCCAAAACGGGTAAATATAAAAAAAATGCAGGCGTAGCTGCTGGCGTCCTCTAGTTATCTTATAATCATTGTGAACTTTGCCACTGAGACGTGGTCTCAGGTAGGATGTCGAGGTTCGAAAGAAACACTGCTAGACTCAACAGGTTTTTTATTACGTCTCACTACCGCTTACAGTCATGCAGTATGACGGAACTAGGTAAGCACTGGCCTGAAGGCTGGAATGTAGACTTCTGCTGCTCTCCGACGCTCGCAGGGTAGCTGCTCGTAGGGTTGCCGGTTAGCTGGCCGAAGTGCACGTTGTGTAGGCAGCTCGGTGGTCGAGGTGCAGGCTGAGTGGAGGCTTAGGCGGTGCAGCCGACGTGGTCAGGCTCCAGTGGCCCGGCTGTTGAAGCTCGTAGGCAGGAGCGGATGCTTGGGCGGTGGCTAGTAGCAGCACGGCGCGGCGCCAGTAGCTCGTAGCTTGTAGCCCGTAGGTCGGAGACAGGTGCAGACCCGTAGGGAGAATCGTGGTCAGTAGGGAGAACTGGAAACAGCACAGAGAATACACAACAACCGGTCAGGAACAGGCTGTTCCTAGATCTGTACCTAATAATTATTTTAGAATATTTGAGTATCTTTGTCAGTTATGTATTTTACCATTGCACAAGAATATACTTGACGACTGCGAGTTGTCCTAGTATTTAGGATACTATAATTATCTTATAATCATTGAATTTAAACATGATCTGTCAATTTACTGTCTTCAAAATTTTAGAAAAACGTAGTGAAGCAAATATTTGAATTGTTTTCATTCAACGTTACATATGAATCTTACAACTTTCGAAACTGGGTTGTTAGTGTAGCGCAGAGACTTTCATCAGAGGCGTCAATAGAGCAGAACGATCACGAAGTGCGTTGCTTTTGAGAGAGCTTTTCATCTCAAATAAAAGGTGGCAAGGATAAGTGCTACTAAAATGAATGGTTCATTGGTACAGTCGATACATGAATCGCTTATGTTACGGAACTGATTCCTGCGGGTTCAAATCGATGGGTATATACGCGTTATAATCGACAATCTACAGATTATTGCACAAAATCTGCGTTTGCTTCGTGACCGTGATTTCTTAGTTTGTGTCTCAAGGACTTCTAAGTGGAAGACAATATCTATGTAATTCAATCGTATATGTAAAAATTGTGTATGAGTATCTGTATGTGTAAAATCATTGCGTTACTGACCGTCAGACAGACAACGCGCAGGCAAAACTATTGGGTGCAAGAAGCTGTTTGGCACGTAAGATCCTTGAAGACCGAAGGGGTGCACACAAAATTAAAGGTGAAATTACTTAAAACCTTACCACGCACAATTGTTTAAAATATCTAGTAATATACACATACTACAATCGCATGTAGAACAGACTCGTTAAATATCAATCATAAAACGATATTTATTTGTGTATTAATTTATAAGTTTATACGAAATATTTTTTATTTTGGCACCATATTTTATAAATTAATACAATATTTTCAACCGAAATTAAATTGTATAATCTTAAGGGGTTGATTAATGCGTTCGGTCGAATAAATTTATTTTTTCAAACATTTTTGTATGATTTTGTTATGAATTGGTCTGTAGGTGTAAAACTAGTGGTGATTAGTATTATTTTATTTAAAATGATACGTACTCACATAAAATCTTCTTTCTCTTAGCATTATCCCAGTTTCAGTCTGGGTCCGCTTTCTAGTCTAACCGGATTTGGCTGAATATTAGCTTTTCCACGGAGCGACTGCCTGTCTGACCTCCGCAACCCGAAGGGATAGCGATATTCCATGGTTTAGACTAGTGTCAGTTTATTTAGAAGGTACTGACGCCCTGTAAAGACTGTCAAAGATCTTCATGACAACCGGGACCGACGGCTTAACGTGCTCTCCGAGGCACGGGACAAGCGATAATTAATAATTCAATACGCACATAACTCCGAAAAGTCATTGGTGCGCGCCGTGGATTCGAACCTGATAACCTCTGCATGGCAGCCTGTTGGTATATCCACTCACTCCACACACACTGGCTATCACTGCCTCAGTAGTACTCACATAAAATGATTAAATAAAATCTTGATTTATATTTGATAATTAATCAATTTTCTATCAGACTACTATATGTACCACTTGTGTAGCTTTTTTAAATAAAAGAGACTATTGAAAATCGTATTCGGTGCGCTTAAACTCCCAAATAATGTATTTGTACTCTCAAGACTGCATCAGTCGGCTGATTTATTTAATATTAGACTACTTTTCTATAAATTACATCGTGAGAAAACCTGCATGTCTTTGCTTCTTGTCTCAGAAGACATGGGAGGTGAAGTCTGTCAACCCACCCTAGGCCAGCGTGGTAGACTTTGGCCTTACCTCATAATTAAAAGGAATCAGTGCCCAGCATTGGAATAGATTATAAGCAAACCCGATGACTACAATAATTTAAGCTCTCTTTACAAAAACTCTTTACTGGGTGGTCGTGCTTGGTGGCCTGCAGGCCAGCTTGGTTAGAGGCTCCTCCCTCTAGTTGGAGGAACACCACACCTTTATCCTCCACATTGGTGACTCCGACGTGATTTTGAGGTGCGGTTGCACTGTCATTAAGCGGAGCGATTCCGCTCGCGCTTTGAGGTGGGATCCGAGTGATCTGGACCGCCACATATTCAATAAATAACATTAGACTTAATGCCATTACGTGAGAGCTAATCATACTAACAAAAAAGTTAACGTAATGTAATGTGTAAGACCTACATACAAAACATGTTTCCAAAGTTATGATTTTGTTTATTTTTGGGGTTCCGTACCAAAAAGGTAAAAAACGGGACCCTATTACTAAGCCTCCGCTGTCTGTCTGTCCGTCTGTCTGTCTATCACCAGGCTGTGTCTCATAAACCGTAATAGCTAGAAAGCTGAAATTTTCACAAATTATGTATTTCGGTTGCCGCTTTAACAACAAATACTAAAAATAAAAAAATAACAATATTAAGGGGGTCCGATACAATAAACGTGTTTTTTTCGTACTTTTTGCTCAAAATTACTAACGATAACAGGTAGACGCTTGACACTTTCACAGAATATGTAGTTATATATATTACCTTTTGTTGTATAACACTGGCTAATCAAAATTTTGAATTCATATTCCTGTATTCCGTTTGATGTATATATGTCACTTCATTAAATAAAGTCTGTTCCAACATACGTTATCAGCACGAAAACTTTATTTTAACTGAGTTATACCTATAAAAACTGCATATTATTTAGTAAAAAGTGATTCTTCAAGTTTTTTCTAGTACGTGCATGTGTAAATTATGAAAATTTGTGAAAATTTTTAACAGTTCACGAAGATATTTTCAGTAAATTTTTGTTGTAACATTGAACAGCTGTACGTGTAAATATGGCAAGTAATTCCATTTCTGGTATAAAACCACTCATAAACAGAGACGGTTATTCCGTATGGAAATTCAAAATGCGTATGTACCTTATGCATGAAGAGTTATGGGAGACGATTGTTGGATATTCTCAAGATAATGATATTTCTGCTGAGAAGAAATCACGGCGTTATCGAAAATATGTCTCACTTTAGATGGTATGGCAATAACTCATGTAAGATCATGCAAAACAGCCAAGGAACCTTGGGATGCTCTTTTGTCCACTTACAAGGACAAAGGTTTAGGGCGACGTATAAGCCTCGAACGGAAACTATACAGGTACTGTCTTGATGATTTTGATTCCAATATAGAGACGTACATGAATGCTGTCATGTCAACTGTGCAAGATTTGGCCGATATTGGCAAAATTATAGAAGATGCTTCAATAGCTGCGATTCTTCTAGGAGGTTTAAGTCCTCAATATGCACCTTTAGTAATGGCCTTGGAAAATTCCAATATAGACATTACAGTGGATTTGATTAAGACCAAATTATTGAATGAATTGAATAAATCAGCTGTTGATAACCCAGATACTGCTCTTCGTACACGAATGAACCAGAACAAACCTCATACATCCAAATCGAAGAAAGCTATTATTTGTTACGACTGTATGGAGCCAGGACATAAGCGTCCAGACTGTCCCCATAAGAAGGACAAGAAGAAGAAACTAGTAAATCACAAGAATTCTCTATGTGCATTAAATGTCAATGACGGATTAGAGCGTGATAAATGGTTTATAGATTTTGGAGCTTCTGCGCACATGACGTCACGAGCTGAATGGATGGAAAATGTGAGAGGTTCATCTCTTGGGACTGTGACTATAGCAAATGGAGATGTACTGCCTAGTAAAGGCGTTGGAGATGTTTCAATCACCAGTTGCGGTCAAAATACTGATATAAAGAAGATTACTGATGTGGTTCACGTACCGAACTTGAACTCTAATCTTATTTCAGTGAAGAAGGCGGTAGATAAAGTTTTTAGCATTGTTTTTGATAGAACTGGTTGTAATTTTTATGATTCTGATGTTTTTTCCTGTACAGGCGATGTTATTTTACATGGTTCTATATGTGGTAGACTGTATTCTTTAGATTGTATGGTCAACCCAACGACTCAACTATCCGCTTTTGAGACACACTCTGATGTTTCTAGCTTCAAGCTCTGGCATAGACGTTTAGGTCATTTATGCCGCATCGGGATGGATAAACTGAGGAAGGGACACGCAGTGGGCGTGGACTATTCAGAAGTCGATAAGGAACCATGTATCCCCTGCATTGAAGGCTAGCAGAATAGGAAACCTTTTAAGAAAGTTTCACATAAGAAATCAACTACTGTTCTGTAACTTATTCATTCAGATATTTGTGGACCTTTGCCTGAAACGTCATTTCAAGGCAATAAGTATATTTTATTTTTTTAAGATGATTTTTCTCGTATGACTTTTGTATTCTTTATTCCTTCAAAAGTGGAAGTAAAGAACAAGTTTCGTATTTTCCAGTCGTCCGTAGAGCGGGAAACAGGAGCTAAGATTAAGATACTGAAGAGTGACAACGGGAAAGAATATGTTAATGCTGAATTTACGAACTATTTACAAAATGAAGGGATTCAACATCAAACAACAGTTCCCTACAATCCACAGCAAAATTCTATTGCCGAAAGAACGAATCGTTCGATTATGGAGAAAATAAGATCAATGCTTTCTGACAGTTCTCTTTCTCCGGCTTATTGGCAAGATGCTGCAGAGATGGCTGTATATCTCAAAAATAGATCTCCTCACCGTGCTCTCGAAGGCAAGACGGCGTACGAGAAATGGTATGGTAAAATACCAAATCTTTCTCATCTGCGTGTTTTTGGATGTAGAGCTTTTATCCATGTCCCCGAATATAGTCGGAAGAAATTGGACATGAAAGCATCCGAACACATTTTCGTCGGATATTCAGAAGATCCCAGAAGTTATTATTTCAGAGACATTAGATATCCCAGAAGACTTATGAAAAGCAGAGATGTTACTTTCTTTGAACATGATTTTCAAGATTTGAAAGGGAAGAAAAACTGTAAGTCCGGTAATGATTTAACTGAACCAGCAGTTATACCTCTATTGATAAGTTCACAAGTAAATTCGTCGGATAATTCAGATAGTCGAACACCAGTTGTCATTGAAGATGAACAGATTCAACCCGATATTGCGCAAGTACCAGAAGATCCAGCCTGCTATTGATGTTGTAGAGCAATCGCATAATGCTGATACTCGGATTGCGTCAATTCAACCTGTAATTGCATCTTCATCAGAGGATATGGAATCTGATACTGAGTTTGTAGAACCCAGGTACAATTTGAGACCAAGAAAGCCTAATTCTGCTGCCAATTGTGTCTGTATGCAGACTTCATCCCCTCAGCTGATGGATGAATCTACAACTTATACACAGGCTATGAATGCAGATGATAGAGATAAATGGTATTAAGCTATGCAAGATGAATATCAGTCACTGCTTGAGAAACAAACTTGGGTTCTCGTTAACAGAACAGATAAGAAGGTCATACCTTGCAAATGGATCTACAAATTGAAGAAAAATGCGCATGGTGACGTAATCAAATATAAAGCGAGACTTGTCGCGAAAGGATTTTACCAAGTTTATGGCATTTACTATTTAAAAACTTTCTCTCCAGTCGTCCGGAATTCTTCTTTACGCATGTTGTTTGCATTGGCTGCGGAAAAGGGAATGAAAATGCACCATTTAGACGTTGATACGGCATTTTTTAATGGTTTTTGGAGGAAGAGGTATATATGAGTCAGCCGGAAGGTTTTTCTAAACCTGGTCAAGAAGATAAAGTATGTTTACTAAAACGTTCGCTTTATGGCCTCAAACAGGCTTCGCGAGCATGGTACAAAAAATTGACCGAAATTGTACAATGCATTGGTTTTAGCCAAACTCCTTTGGAAGCATGCATTTATACTAAAAGGTTTGGTAGTGAGTTAATAATACTTGCTTTCCATGATGATGACATTGTCATTCTGTATAAAGAAAATAAAACGCTTGACACTGTCATAACTGACTTACGGAATTATTTTAGCCTGAAAGTGATAGGCGAACTAAGTTAGGTTTAAATATACACTGTAAACCTAATGAGATTAAAATATCTCAAGAAAGATACATTCGCGATTTTCTGCGAAAGTTCAACATGTCGGAATGTAAGGCCGTTCCTACACCATTGGAAATGAAACGTTTGCTGCCGAGTGAGAAGAGTGATGTAAGTGAATCTTCATTGTCCTATCCGTATCAGCAACTGATAGGCTCACTCAATTTTCTGGCCGTCAATACTCGTCCAGATATTGCTTTTGCGACTTCATATTTAAGTCAATTTAACACTAAATATGATAAAAGTCATTGGAAGGCGGCAAAACGTGTGTTGCAATATTTAAAAGGCACAATCAATTTGGGCATTACTTATAGGAAAGGCGGTGGGCATCTAATTGGCTACGCGGATGCAGATTGGGCCAATTGTCCTATGGATCGTCGATCATACACCGGATTCTATTTTTCTATGGACGGTGGAGCCATTTCATGGGAGAGTAAGAAGCAGACCACCATTGCCTTGTCATCTAGCGAAGCGGAATATATGAGTTTGTCGAGTGCGGGTAGAGAAGCTCATTTTCTGAAGCGATTGTTGTGTGAACTTACTGGTAAGTCAACTGTTGTTACCATTTACAATGATTCACAGTCTGCCCAGAAGTTGGCAATGAATCCAGTTCACCACAATAGAACCAAACATATTGACACGAGATTTCATTACATACGCGACTTATTAGCTAACAGTGTCATTAATGTTGTATATACTCCTACTTTGGAGATGTGGGCTGATGTACTTACTAAGCCATTGACTCGCATCAAGCATCAGAATTGTTTAAAAGGAATAGGTTTGTCTTTATAATTCTTGTTTTGATTACGGGGGAGTATGTTATATAACACTGGCTAATCAACATTTTGAATTCATATTCCTGTATTCCGTTTGATGTATATATGTCACTTCATTAAATAAAGTCTGTTCCAACACCTTTCAAAATAAATAATTAAAGAAAAAAAAGTAAATAATAAAGGGGGGCTCCCATACAACAACCGTAATTTTTAAGCAATTTGTTACTCGATCTTAATAAACAGGTAGGAACACTAGAAACTTAAAAAATATTTAAGTATACATACAACAAACGTGATTTTCTTTTAAAGATTATGGTACCGTAACCCTTCGTGCGCGAGTCCGACTCGCACTTGCCCATTTTTTATGAATGTACAGATAAATCTTCATTTATTTCAATTTGTATGCTTAAGCAAGGGCCTTAAAAAGTCTATTTGTTATAGTATGTTTAGCGAATATCAAATATAGAACTGTGCAAAATGTAGCATTCTCTAGGTAAATAAACTGTTCGACTTCTGAGCACGGGCCTCTCTCACTTTAAGAAGTTGTAGGCAAAGTCCACCAAAGCGGGCAATTGCCAGTCTTTTCATGTCTTTGAACAACACAATGGCGAACTCTCAGACATGCAGGGTTCCTCACTCTGTTTTCCTTGGCAGTACTAGTAACTTAACTTTTACTTAAAATCAGTATTGCCCGCCGTTAGTTTGAACTTGAGCTCCTCCACATACCTACCAGTTTGTTAATCTGACTACGCTAGCGCCCGAGAAGCCCGAGAAGAGTAAACAGAGGTTTCAAAGAGATTATGTAGAAATTATAGTATGTCTGTTGTAGTTTTTAGACAACGCGGACATGTGTATTATTTTTGTTTTTTTATCTTTTATAAAAAGACGACTCCCGCACTAGGCCTTAATCCTGTGTCGCGGGGGACTTTACAAACATACAACTAACGGACACAATGAACACCTAGACTCGGGACAACAATTTATGAATCACACAAAGTATTGCCTCGTGTGGGGATTGAATTCACAGCACTAGGCGCAGTGTCAAGCGGCGAGGCGGCCGCTTCAATCGCTACGCCAATCGTGCAGTCAAATGTATATGAACCGTGAGCCTCAACTGAAAGTAATAACTCAGCATTCAACGGTGACCCTATTACATTATTGCTTTAGTAATCTGGTAATAACGCTCAAATTATAGGAGCGATAACTACATTTCCAGCTCAAAGATTCCACTTAAAGTTAATTACATCTAAATTAAGACTTATATTTTACTAGGCACATAAAATCTAACTTATTATACCTACGTCTGGAAATATCATTTATGAGCTACTTTCAATGGAATAGGTTTTCTGTATTGCGTTTTTGATCTGTTTTATTATTTTTATTATTTTGTTAATATTCTGAGGTCTTGAACTCTGTCTTTATGTATTGTTACATGAAAATAGGACGGAATCTATCTAGTGACATGCGTGCGGTAAATCATTATGAAGTAACTTGGGTGTGATACAATACACTAAGCGTAGTGCAGCAATTACTCTAATAATAATGGTTATTTTTATGCTACCACTAGAAGAAGCCCGGTTAAAATTTACCTTTTCTGCCCTATACCGATGTGAGATCTTTGGCAAATCCTTTAGTGCATGCCTATGATCCTCAAAGAACATACAAAATAATTGTCTAACGTATAAGGTTTACTTTTGTTTACCGGGATTTTTTGATTAAAACGACGTGTATTTAGTATGCAAGTTTATTCGCAACTGAGGTACAAACATAGTGGACTGTATTATAAACCATCTATAGATAGCTATCCCTTACATATCTATACGCTCGCCTCAAAACGCTAATCTATTTGGACATTCCGCCCGCCAAAGAACATAGTTCTTTAACTATACTTAATAAAAAAAGCTTAGTATAAAGTGTGAATACAATCTCAAAAACAAAAAAAAATATTTTAAATATTTACAAAACAAAAAATAAACACTTCAATAAAAAACAAAACAACCTGTATCTTTCTCAATTATAGTAGGAAATTTCAAATATCTCAGAACACGTGCGGCTCAAGCCGGGTTCGTATTCAAGCAGGTAAGTACATTGATAACAAACAAGTTTTTATAAGTAGGTCATTAGTCATAACTCAACTGAACCTTTTGATGCAGGTAAATAGTAGGTTTGTTTGAACTCATCATTTAAATTTCAATTATCACAATGACATAAATAAGTACATTGATTTTTTAACTTCATTTGGATAGGTAGGTAAATAAACTCTTAATTTGGAAACAACTTAAATGATATTAACAACGGTTTTTAAACAGTATAATAACAGAAAACAATAGTAGATTTCATTTAGTTAAAATACAAATCTTGCTCATTGGACGCTTATACTCGCCATTTTTACACTTTACAGATACAACTCGGGTTACTTTATCAGGTCCAGGATATTTTTTAATAATTTTACCAAGTAACCATTTAGCTGGCGGTAAATAATCTTCCTTTAACACAACAATATCGCCTATTTCTGGTTCATCACGTTTAGTGTTCCATTTGTATCTTTGATTTAAATTAACTAGATATTCCTTATACCACCTATTCCAAAAATCCGTTACAATTTTCTGCGTTAATCGCCATCTATCCAAACCAACAACATTACAATTAGTATAATCCTCATCTGCAATATTTAACAATGGTTCGCCTACCAAGAAGTGGCCCGGTGTCAGGGGTAGAGGGTCATTTGGGTCATCACTTAACAAGGAAATAGGTCTCGAGTTTAAACACGCCTCCACCTGCGCCAGGACAGTCGACATTTCTTCATAGGTAAGTGTACTATTTCCTACTACCTTTTTCAAATGAGTTTTAGTTCCACGCACCGAGGATTCCCACAGCCCGCCAAAGTTAGGCGAGTGGGGAGGAATAAAATGCCAGGTGGTTCTTTCTAGAGAAAGTAGCTCGGCTAGTTCTCTAGGAAGAGAAGATTTGGCACTATTAAACATTTCTCGCATTTGCTTATCAGCACCAACAAAATTTGTGCCATTGTCACTGTATAAGTCTTGACAATGACCTCTACGAGCAGTAAATCGTCTGAATGCTGCTATAAAACCCTTGGCTGTCATGTCGGTTACTGCTTCTAAATGGACAGCTCGTGTAACCATACACACGAATATACAAATATAGCCTTTATAAGACTTTGCTCCACGGCCTGGTGAGAATCTGATGGAAACAGGACCACAGTAATCCACACCAGTAGATTTGAATGGTTTACTAGGTTTTAACCGTGCCTCTGGAAGCAGGCCCATGAGAGGAGTAGTCTTCCTTGTGGAGTATCTCAAGCAAATAGTGCACTCTCTAAAATATTTTTTAACGCGGTCCTTACCACGTAAGATCCAGTACTTGGTTCTCAGATAGTTTAACATAGCCTGTGGACCACCGTGCAATGTTTTTGCATGAGCATCCGCAATTAAAACCTTGGTAAGATGATGGTTACCAGGCATAATTATTGGATGCTTCGTGTCATAACACGCGTCCGATCGTGCTATGCGTCCACTTACTCTTAGTATCCCCTTTTCGTCCAAAAGGGGACAAAGAGATCTTAATTTACTCTTTTTTGGCACACATTCTCCAATCTTTATCCGTTTAATTTCACTTGAAAACTCGCGCTCTTGAACTTGTTTAATGCAAGATAATAAAGCCTCGTTCATTTCACTTGGTGTGATTAATTTATCTAGCTTAGATCTATTATCTTCTTTTAACTTATAATTCAGAACTCGTCTACAATACGATACAATTTTTAATAATCTATTTAATGATGAATATTTTGCCCAAATAAATTCTTCGTCAACATTAGTTAGAACGGATAAAGATTGGATTCGCTCCTCTTCGTGTGTGTCTTCTATCAATTCATTGTCTGTGCGCATTGTTAATTCTGACAACCAGTGTGGTCCTCTCCACCATAATGCATGCTCACTCAACTCTTTGGGCTGGAGACCACGCGAAGCACAGTCCGCAGGGTTTGTCTCTGATGAGACATGACCCCACTGGTGGTAATCCATAATATTTAATATAGTGGATACTCTGTTGCTGACAAATGTTGCCCAGCGACTTGAGCCTCCTTTGAGCCATGCTAAAACTATGGTGGAATCGGTCCACCCATAGAGATGTGCTTTTGGTATTTCCAAAACTTGTGAAACTTCACATATAAGTTTGGCTGCTAGGGTGGCACCACACAATTCAAGTCGGGGAATGGAAATCTCCTTTACGACTGGCGTAACTCTAGTCTTTGCGGACAGTAAATGTACATGCACTGTATTTGAACTATCAATCACTCGGATGTACACTGTTGCCGCAAAGGCTGATTTGGAAGAATCTGAAAATACGTGTAACTCTCTCTTGCATTCTGTTGTAAAATTTACCCACCTAGGTATTTTAAGATTTTTGAAATCCTTTAGCTCTTGTCGATATTTTAACCACTCATCAAGCAATTCATCCGTTAAACTATCATCCCATGCAAGACCAGATTTCCAAAGTTTCTGAATGAAAATCTTAGCATTCACTACCACTGGGGCAATCCAGCCTAAAGGGTCATATAATCTCGCTACTTCAGATAAAACTTGTCTTTTAGTGGTTAACTCTTTAGGTTCAGGTAAGTTTACTACATACTCAAAATCATCATTCTTTCTGTTCCAACTCAAACCTAACACTTTAATTAGATCATTTAATTTAATAGCTTGACTTTCACTCAACTCAGTTTTCCCAATCTGCTCTAAGAATTTATCACTATTGCTACTCCATTTTTGTAACTCAAAACCACCCTTTCTCATTAACGCATTCATCTCCTCATAAATTTGAATTGCCTCATGGACCGTGTCGCCCCCGGCCAATAAATCATCCATCGAATAGCACTGTTTTGTTATTCTCGCCGCTAATGGATACTTCTTCCCTTCTAACTCAGAAAGTCTGTGCAACACCTTGACAGCCAGATATGGCGCGCATGCTGTACCGAACGTTAAACGTAACAATTTGTAACGTTGGACTGGTTCCGACGGGTCAAACCTCCAGACAATTCTCTGGAAATCTGTGTCGTTGTCCGCCACTTTGACCATTCTATACATTTTTACAATGTCGGCTACGATACAGATTTTGTGATGACGCCATCGCATCAAGATGTGCCTTAAATCTTGTTGTAATCTCGGTCCAACAAGAAGCTCATCATTTAGTGATACACTGTTATCACCCTTGCTCGAAGCATCAAAGACAACTCTCACTTTAGTAGTGTCTTTGTCTTTTCGCACCACAGCATGATGAGGAAGATAAACAACTTTAGAATGCTGTAATTCACTCTCAAATACCAGTCTCATGTGGTTCATACTCAAATACTCACTCATAACTTTATTATATTCTTCTCTCAACTTTGAATCTTTCGATAGCTTTCTCTCAAGATATTCTAACCTCTTCAATGCTATCTTTTCTGTGTTACCATATTGACACTTAGGATCGTCTGTTGCAAAAGGTAATCTCACTATAAATCTCCCTTCATCATCTCTCACTGTAGTTAAGTCAAACAAATCCTCACATACTTTCTCGCTATCAGTCATTTCTTTCTTTATCAAATTAGGCTCATCCTCCATTTCCCAAAACCTTTTAAGTAACTCATCTTCCTTCACCTGCACATGCATGCTAATGAGATTATCTTTTGATAACTTCCGAGAGTCCCTTGACATTCTTCCTGACAAAATCCATCCAAACACCGTATTTTGTGCTATTAAATTACAATCAGGATGCTTCATAACCCCATCAAGTAATATTTCACTATACACTTCTGCACCTAATAAAATATCTATCTTACCTGGCGTCGCGTACGTAGGATCAGCTAAAGGAAGATTGTCAATCTCTGTCCATTTGGAAGTGCTAAATTTAGTTGAAGGAAGTAATGAAGTTAAGGAATGTAACACATAAGCATTAACTAGAATGTAACTCGCTGGATTTTGACGTGATTCCAGTCGAAGAGAAACCGTATATTTAATTCTCATACGGCCATCTCCAAGCCCTGACACCCAGCCACTTACTGGTTTGCGTACAAGACCTAACAATTGTACAGTTGACTCTGATACAAAAGATGCCTGCGACCCTTGGTCAAGTAAAGCACGTATCAATTGTTTAAAACCGTTAGAACGGATTACCTTAACCTTAGCCGTAGCAAGCAGCACGCTGTTGGGTTGTAGCTCCCCTCTAGAAAATGTAGCCGTTATGGTTGTGTCACCTAGTGTTGTAGTCGCTCTCTCCTGTTGTGGTTCACTCGATGGCGCGGCGGCAGCCTGCTCCAGGCTACTGGCTGGCTCCTGGTTCTCTCTCTCAAAGTGTAACATCGTGTGATGTCTCCTTCCACATTTCTTACAGCTGAATGATTGACGGCACTTAGCTGCTGCATGAGTTGGGGCCAAGCAATTAAAACATAATTTACTTGTTTGCACGAAGTTCTGCCTTTCCTTAGGCGTCATAAGGCTAAAACGCTTGCACTGGTTGAGATAATGAATTTCATGACACATCGGACACTCTTGTTTAGCCTTAGACTTAACCTCTTTCTCCTTCTCTACTGACGCGTGAAAGGATTTTGACTTAGCAGCAGGCTTAACATGTTGCGCGGCTCGGTTCCCGTTCGTATCTATCATTTCTAACGTCCTGAATCTGAACTCCAAATAATCTCTTAATTGTATCCAAGTGGGCAGCTCATCACTCATCACATTTAACTGTTGCTCCCATTGTTTAACAGATTCCGCATCCAATTTCGAAACGACCAAGTGAACGACGGACGCATCAGCGTAACTGGATTCAGTACTAATGCCTAAGTTTTGCAAAGACTTAAGACAGGTCGATGTCGTATCCAATAAACTTCTAATCGCAGTGGCTGACTCGGTTTGAATTTTCTTTGTGCCAAATAAAGTCCTCATAATAGCATTGCAGTTATAACGCTTGTTATTGTATCGCCGAACTAACTGCTTCCATGCTTCTTCATAATTTGCATCAGTCGTCGAATAGTTACTTAATAAGTTTAATGCTTCTCCACTCAAATTGGATTTGAGGTAATGTAATTTCTGAACCGATGAAATGTTCTGATTATTATGTATTAATGAAGAAAACATGTCGTAAAATGTTGGCCAATCTTCATATTTACCAGCAAATCTAGGTAATTGTATGCGGGGTAATTTTACCTCACTGCACTTATTGTTTGCGTTGTGGGTAACTGCTGGGTTAGAAAACCCGCTAACTGGCGGTAGAAACTGTTGCAAAGCTTCTCGCAAATTCGACTTAAACTGCACATACAGCTCCTCAAATCTCTCATATTTTCCTTCTGTAAAATATGCTTCGTTCTTATTTTTCGCTTTTGCAACTAACTTCTTGTGCCCGTCTTTAAAATCTAGAAATAGTTGTTCTAATAACTCTAATCTCGTTTCTATGTACTGACGTTTAATTCTTTCTTTCGGCGTTTTCTTATAATTTCTTTCCGCTTTAATCAAATTATCGAACAACTCATCTTGTAACGACAAAAGTTCCTCCATTGTGAGTAACCAATAAACTCGCACAGCACTCCCAGCAAACAACACACCGATCGGTTATAAGCACTTAACAGTTTTTATAGTCAATCAATATCACTCGTTTATTAAATGTTCATAACTTCATATTTGTCTTATAAAAATACATGTGTCCCGACGACTCAGGTAATATTCTATTGTTCTCGCGGGTCGGCCGGGCTCGAGGATCATTAGCACGATCCGGTTCGAATATGGACCAAAATGTCTAACGTATAAGGTTTACTTTTGTTTACCGGGATTTTTTGATTAAAACGACGTGTATTTAGTATGCAAGTTTATTCGCAACTGAGGTACAAACATAGTGGACTGTATTATAAACCATCTATAGATAGCTATCCCTTACATATCTATACGCTCGCCTCAAAACGCTAATCTATTTGGACAATAATTATTTTTCAACTTCTTGTGCCCAATCGTTTTTACTATGTGTTGTCTGTCAGTCAGTCAGTAGCGCAAGAATGTTATATAATGTGTACAGATTTGTCACTACGCCACACGTCGTGCTGCAATGGCTCTGTACCCATCGAGCACATAGCCTGCAACCTTAACTTTCGTAATTTAAAACATTTAATTGCTATCGATAAGGCAGCCATAGCTGAGTGGAGATGCCAACAGAATGCCATGCAGAGGGTATCGGTTTCGAATCAACGGCGCGCACCAAGGACTTTTCGGAGTTATGTGCGTATTGAATTATTAATTATAGCTTGTCCCGTGCCTCGGAGAGCACGTTAAGCCGTCGATCCCAGTTGTCATGAAGATCTTTGACAGTCGTTACAGGGGACGTCAGTACCTTCGAAATAAACTGTCACTAGTCTTAACCATGGAATATCGCTATCCCTTCGGGTTGCGAAGGTCAGACAGGCTGTCGCTCTGTGGAAAAGCTAAGATTCAGCCAAATCCTGTGAGACTAGTAAGCGGACCCCAGATTGAAACTGGGATAATGCTAAGAGGATAATGACGAATTGCTATCGATAAGTTAACATTATTATTACTAATTTCATCAGTGCCACCAATATTGGAGAGTTAAGACTTGTCCCTTATTACGTAAAATTATAATTAGGCTAAATAAGAACGAAAACATTATCTGTGTACCCTTTTTTATAAGTATAACCAATACTGTTATGTATTTATTTCATAAATATTTACCACCTGAGCTACGCTCTGATCTCTTAATCCTTGGAGGTTTTACAAACATTAATATTATGATCATAAAAACACCCTGTGTGCAGCAAATTAATGTTTTGTGACTGTCATCTAAAATACTTAAAAACAAAGAAAACTCATACTTAATAAAACAATTTAGTCGTTCGCCGAATTCAAATTAAGACCAATTCATAAAAAGTATAAAAAGTTAATTAGAAAAGATCATAAGAGTCACGTCCCAAATCCCCTATCACATCACAAAGAGTAATGACTAAGGCCGTAATACGCATAATGATGTTAAACGAATACCTTTTTCCTTAAAAGATAATTAATAACTCGTCGTGACAAGTATCTTTGGTCAAAATGTTACGAAAGATATCTATTCATCATTGTGTTATGAATTATGATTCATTATGTTCCAGATAATTTTTGTAACGATATCATTCCTTTCCTCGTGGGCAAATTATTTTTACGACGGTTACTAATAACTTGAACATTTAGTTGCTCCCGGATTATTTATTAAGTACGATGCTCACTGGATTTGATGTTGATGGTATAATAATTATTAGATGTTTGGTTTTGGCTAAGAGAATAAATGATATTGTGGGAATAGCTGACTCAATTTATGTACGCTCCTAGGTATCTACAGGTTTTATGGCAGTATTGGTAATTGTCTGGAGCGGTCTTGTGAGTAATATAGATGGAGATATCGATAACAATGAACATATTTGGTACCTTTTACAAGTATATAGAAATATTTTTGCAGACGCAATACTGTACGAATACTCCCAAATGGATTAAATCTCCATTCTTTGTTTTATAAGCTTTTTTGTACTCCTATCTTCTGTCGTTGACAGGTCTTTTTCACATTAATGCGTGATCTGTTGGTCTATTAGTTTTCCAGAAATTGAGTCCTAATCCGGAGGTCACAGTTTGTTTATCGCCCAGAAGAATACATTCTGTAATTTGTTTATTGTCAAATTATTCTACCAAATTTAACCTCAGATGAGCTTTTGTAAGCTATTTGAAGACGTTATACTACTTTATTTGATAATAAAAGAACTCCGTATTAATAGTCGATACGCATTTGATATTATAGTCAGACTGTTACAACAAAGGCATTTCAATTACAAATGCATATTAAATTGTTAGTTATCGCTTTCTAAGCAGCAAGGCGTGAAAAAATCTGCGACTCTGAGAGTTCTCCATAACATTCTTGAAATTAATTATGAAGTTTGTAAACTGGCATATGGCCAGCGCTTCTCATATTGAGAAGAGGCCCCTACCCTGCAGCGGGAGGGTTTATGTGTTCAAGGCCGATGAGGATGAATATTTCGTTTAGCTTTCAACCTTCTGAACAATAAAACAATGCATCAGTGCACTTTTCAATTTGTGAGTGCGTTACATTAAACCGTACCTACATCCATAGGTCAAGTGTATGGTCCGTCTTTTTTCTCAAATAACTTATAACCGAACTTTCTGGTTTTCCCACTGACATTGACTTAGAACAAAGAGTTGGTGTCCATTAATCACATGGGACGGTAACATAGCTGGGGGACTGTGGCTGCAATATACTGACACGTTTCGCCTTCGGCACTAATGGCGCTATGTATATCAATGCATTACATGTATAGGATTGCCCTTGGATTTCTTAGGAAGTTGCCAGTCTGCGTATATTCCACGCTTCGTTTCGTGATTCTTTAGTTATATGTACGGCTACTGCTTCTCTATTACATACAAGCACTTTAAAAATATGATCATAAAATATAGATTTATTTTTAATATCCACAAAAGTTTGGAGTATACAGATAAAATAGATTTGCACTGCAACATCGATTTTATATGTTTACAAGTTTATTGCTATCAACTTTGGTGTTTGATTTGTCTGATTTCGTGTTCCTTCAAAAGTCGTTCATAGTAATCCATGGGTCGATTATTAGAACTTACATTTAACGTAATTTATGTTTATTTCATAAATAACGTTATTTCAGTTGCACCCAAAACTTTCTGCTTGAAACCAGAAGTTCGCTTTCCAGTCTTAATATATTTCATAGAATGTTAGCTTTAGATAGATATACACACTTAGTAGTGTAAACTGGATCCTAATTATGTCCACTACTCAACATAATTATACCTACCCATTCCAATCGCAATACCGAATGATTCCTCAGAAATGTACTTTAAACTGATTTTTCTTAACCCACAACGTAAAATAAATCAAATTATAGCCAGGTAAATTTACGCAAGTTTTACCGATACTGCAGATTGTAGTTGCTCCATGCATGACCATTCCATCGGCAGAATAGTCATAAATTCTTCGATCAGGTCTGGAAATTAGTAGGATACCAATCAACCCATACGAATTTTATAAGTAACCTAGCAAAATTTTGTGGTAATGTTTTGAACCTTTGAGTAGAGTAACGAAATTATTTACTTGACCAGATTTTTGGTGTTGGACGCTAGAAAACAAAGAAGATGTAGTCAGTTATAAATTTTAATTTTATTGTTCGAAACATATCGACGCTTGGGACAGATGTCTTTGTTCCGCAATTGGATGAACATGATGAGAAAGAAACAAAAATATGAGATGAATATGTTTTTGTAACATCATATAATTATGTATCTTTGTATAATTGAGTTAGGCAATATATATATATATATATATATATATATATATATATATATATATATATATATATATATATATATCATATTTTATTTTGGTCTATTGCTGATAAGTGTAACTATCATAGGAGTGGGAGAATTGTAGTGGTAAAAACGTGACTATTCATGATTTTTTATTAATGCTTTGGTAGTTAGAAATAACCATACTTATTGGTCTTCAAAGCCTATTTATTTCGATTTACACCATTGTATCGATGTACACCACACTACCTATTAAACAGATACCTCCTCAATAAAAAAATACGTAACACTGATGACAAAAGGAAATACTCCCAAATTAAATTTGCTCTTAAATCTGGAAACAAATTTTAATAATTTAATTAAGAGGAGGGAAACGAAATAAGATATGCCTTTGATAAATCGTAAGAAATTAAATTAGTCCCATCGGTACGTTGTACAATATTTTAGAAACAATTTCTCTAGTAGGAAATAGAAATTTCCGAGAGAGAAGAGTCTCGATTATTGATAGGCAGCTTTAAGTGGTCCCTGTTTACTGCCATTATGTTGGTACTTAAACTCGTTATTAATGGAGTTGGAACTTCAGGTGGACGGCATTCGTTTGCTCACGGATCTTGAGTCGGTTTGTTTAGTTTATATAAATTTAGTTTTAGTAATTTTAATCAATTTTAGTGGAAATAAATTTATATTATTGCGGTTCATTTTAAAGGCTATTACGCTTGTTATTGTTTGGACTAGACCAATCAGATTAAAAAAATATCATCCTTTTTTAGTCACGTAAATTCATTCATTTGAGTATGAACCAGGCGTTGACGAATTCGGTTAACCTCGCCAACTGAAACATTTGTGTAGTCACCACTTGTCGCAGACCCCACAAGCAAATATACACGCTGATTCTTTATTGGTTTAGGAAAAAAAAACCTCATGTCCGAAATAAAATCCTCTATTCATATTCAAAATCAAAATTCACCTAGCACCTAAAACAAAAAAAAATTGGTTGCCTGTAAAGTCGGTATACGGGCGAAAGTTTTACGTGACAACGACTTTGAGTGGTAAAATAATTTTAATGTGAATATTCATTCGTATAGTAGGAAGAAGGATGAAAGACGCGTGCCTTTCACTTTTTATGTCTGTCTCTCTCGCTCTTAGGCGGGACGCGTGCCTCTCACTCGCTCTCATTGTGAGCGCATAACGTGAGCGGAGCGTAACGCAGTTTCTTGAAGTGTCACCCGGCAAACCAATTTATAAGACGTTGTCACGTCAAAAAGTTATAAAAGTCAGTAACTGCTGGAAATACATAGTACACACGGTTGTTTATGAGTAGGTAGTGTTCGCGCGCCGCGCGGTCATGACCTCGCCGCGCGCTCGCGTCAGCTGTTGCAGTTGTTTACCTACAGCGGTTGTAGGTTGTTAGTGCGGACTGATAATGATACGTAACGGACACAGCAGTCGAAACAACAATTTATGAATCACACAAAGTGTTGTGTCAAACATCCCTTAAACCACTACGCCAACCATGAAGTGCAGTAATAAATAATTAAAATAATAAACGTATGTAACTAAATAGCTATACCTATTCAATAATTTCTTGGAACATTACTCGGACTTAGAATTTCGTCGAAACAAGCTGTGGGTTGACGAAATCATGATGAACTAGTAAAAGAAAAACGATAAACAAAGAATTATTCGTTACGTTATTACTGTTATTAGACATAGGTACCTACATTATCTTTTGAATAACTAGACAAAGATTTTAACAATGGAAAAGTTTCGTACTTGCGTATTTCTATGGTATTTATAAGAATGTAATCACAGTAGGTATTCAATTATGAATAAACCAATTACCTTTGCTGTTTGCTGCCTAGGTACTCGTACATCACAATCAATTTACACCTTTCACACATTGTCTTTTGTTAATGATAGCTAATTAGAAAAACACTAATTAATTACGATGCCGAATTTCTTGTTCAAACTGCACTGAATACACTGCTAAACTGACCGATGTTTATGAGGCGTTGCACTACAGCCAGGATTGTGTTTGGGGATGGCACTTAGGGTGAGTGAATACCTCGCGTGCGCAACGCTTCCAGGTGGTCTGGTATCGAATACATGCGCCTCGCCTCTTGCATATTTTCACCAGACAAGTAATACACTCGCACCATAGACGCGAACTCAATATTGGAATATTCATAATGCCGATCCATTACGAAGTGCGCGCGACGTAACACGGGTACAGTGACGGGTACAGTCTCGCGAAATTAGGTCTACGGGCGTCCCGTTGACCTAATTTCGCGAGACTTTTGAAGTGACGAGCGGCAAATTGCAGCCGAACCCCCCCCTACCCCTGTCGCCCCGCGTTGCTATGCGCGTACGCCGGGGCCGGAATCTGTACCTACAGTGCAATGTTTATCTGTGTGTGTCGTGTGTTTAATATCTATCTGTGTAGGTATGTGTGTGGCACGATCGAACATACATCGGCGCGCGCGATTTCTTTCATAACTACGAACTCTCGTACCAATAATTTAATATTTTTGTTACGATTTTTATAGCTTAGATTTCAAATTTTATTAGCTGGTTAGGTTCTCTTATCGATAAGTAATAAGATGGCTTTCGCTCCAAAACCAATTAAAAATCAGCGTGTATAAAACTTGCATATAATGCGCAATATCTTCTTTATTTTGTTGAACTCAATATCGAAGTATCAGGTGCAAATAATTCCGTTGCCTTTCTCCGAAGCTAGAGTGGAAATTGCAGAGCGTAGTGTAAATGCCCTTAGCGGGTGAAAAGTCGATTTCCGGGTCGTATGGACTAGATTTTCTATCGTAAAATGTTGTTCGTACTTTATCATTTACACACTGACGCCAAGAGGATCGTCTTCTATTTCTTGTTTTTAATGAGTCACTGAAAAAATTGGGAATACTACCTATAAGTTAATTTTATCTCACTAGATATGAAACTGTCAATATTGTTAACTCTGGCAAATTTTACTGGAATGAATAATCAGTAAATTTTGCATATAGCAAGAGAGAGAGTTACGAGTGAAGGAAACTATTTTTTTTTGTAATATTTATGTTACGGGTCTATATCGTGCAATTATTTAAGGTACAATACTTTTATCGACGTTTTGGCATGGGTTTACACCACCCGTGACTATTAATTTTTTTAAGTTACATTATAAACACTTAATTTTTGTTTTATTCTGTATTTTTTATTATACCTTTGACTCGCGTATTTAACCGCGGACGAAATGGTGGGTATTGATACTCTCGAGCTGAGACGTAAGTGGCAACTTATGGCACATTTCTATTTGTTGCTTAATGGGCAGATTGACAATCCTGAGGCGTTGTCTCGTTGCGGACTGTCTGCACCGGACCAGTACTCGCGGCTGCGGTCACGCCGCTTGCTCGCGGCACCACCAGTACGCACAAACACCGCACAGTTCGCTCCTACAAGTCAGGCCATATCACTGCTCAATGCCCTAGTCAATCAACAGCCAAGTACTGACATATTTTTAATAGTAGGGGAGAATTCAACAAACAGTGCCAAACCTTCTTAACCGCTTGACCGCGCACAAGTGACTATTCTCCCTTTTTCGAAATTCCGTAGACCGCGCACAAGTGACTATTTTCCCTTTTTGGTTACAGCGCTATACTCGGTCTGAATTTACTGTTTCTTTCTATTACGTAATGGTTTAAATCTTTTTTCTCTGTTCTATTAAAGTCATTGAACATTTTTTTATGCTGAAAATACGAAGCGAGTCTTAAAATCGTAAACCCGGAACGAAAAAATAATGTCAAATGCCACTCTTTGTTTCGCGCGCTCCGTGATTACGTGCTAATCGTATGCGTGTAATTAAATATTTGTATACTATGATACATGTTTTTTTTTATTTAATTCGGTGTAGATAGAATCCCTCTACAGTGAAAACTCATAAAATATGTATGTCATCGATTTACTTTTTAAAATAATCCTGTTTAAAATACACAAAGTGTTTTTTTCAGCATGCACTTACAGAAACTTACATGTATAACCGTTTATCAAAAACTTGTGTTGATCAAAAACATTCGAGGCACAAACTTGATGTTTCTGAATATATTACAAGTAATCAGAACTCTTTATAAGTAATGTAATTCCTCATGTATTATTCTATCCCTTTCAAGATTTGTACGAAATAAATTAGGAGAATAAAAGAACACGTAGGTATAGGTAAATTCATGAAAGTTGACCACAAATGGCGGCCGTCGCGCATATGTACATTCGTGCACCAATGGCGTTGCTCCATTCTTGACGCATTTAGGGAATGCGTCAAGAACGGAGCCACGCCATTGGCACTCCACTCGCGCCTCAACCCGCACCTCCACGGGGACCTAAAAAATGATTTCTGCGCAGTGGTCATCTTTCGTGAACCGACCTATAGTAGGTAGGTATGTTAAGCGACACTTAAGCTCCCAAGATATTACTTTTATGATGAGACCTAAAAAGATTAGGTCTCGTCATTGTGTTTTCACAATTGCTTTCACACATTATTGTGCTAATTTAACGGAATGGTGTGGGGAGATTCGCAATAATATGTCTTGTTCTTCAGATGTAATTATATAGTGTTTCATTGTCGCGAATTTATCTAAATTGAAGGCTATAGGAACTTTTAGAATCGTTTATCACACATAAACCATGCCTGGAGGTTTGTGACATAGTGGTGATCGGACGAAATTACTTACCTGTCCACGTGGTAACGCGCGTTTGTCACTATCAGGTTTACTGTGAGCTCTTATGAATATTTAACAAATATGTCAAGGAAAGTCAGAAGCTTCAAATACCTTGACACTGGTCGAAACCACAGAAGGTAGGTATGTCGGACGACAGTCGCTCTGTGGAAAGCTAGTTCTTTTGTATAGTCTGGTTATATCTGACCATACTATACAAAAGAACTTCTAATTAAAATACATGCTGTAGATCGTAATAAAACCTTTCAACGAAAATTGGTTTGAACGGTATGTAGTCAGTAGTAGTTATTAAGATATCGCCGCCTTACAACGAAAACCAATTAAATCGAAATTTTAACGAAAATGACTTATGAATGCCAAAGTTCTTAAAATTTTGTGTTCTTTCGTCAGCGAAAACCCATTAATCACCACGTCTTGTAGTTTCGCTGCTAGCTAATAAGATAACCAGTTATTTCAAGCATTTCCAAGGTTTGTTTTCAAATACAAAACATTAAGCAAATTTAACTTGACTGCCGACATATTTGTCTCCAATGAATGTCAGTTAATCTGATAAATTTTGTTTTTCTTCAGAGACATCTCATGAAATACTCTATTTTTTCCTCAGTAACAGCCACTTACTAAGATTTAAATCTCTAAACTTGTTTGAAATTGTGAAATAAAAGCTATTAAAATAGTTAATTTGATTTTACCTGACGAATTCCATTTTAACAATACAATCTAATCGTCTAAGAACATATTGTATATCCAGATAATTGTTTTTCTATGACGTTACTTATTTACGGATGCAACCTAATCACTACAGCGTAAACGATTAAGCCAGATTAATTGGTTTTACCTGACAAATTCCATATTAAACAATACAATCTAATTGTCTAAGAAAACTTTGTATATCCAGATAATTGTTTAATCTCTTACTATATTTATTCACGGATGCAACCAAATCACTACAGCGAAAAACGATTAAACCAGTTAAGTTCCGTGTCACTGGCGCTAGTGTCGGACTTTCAGCCATTTGCATTTGCAACAAGTGCGCTCACGTCTCGCGGAAAAAGTTAATATTTAAGTTTTTAATTGTATTTTGAAGTTTGATACATTAAAATGAGCTCAAATTGTGTCAAGAAACTTGATTTCGATCGTGAATAAGAAAAACAAGAAAAAGTAAGTCATTATTATAGTGATTTGAATGAAAAAAGCCGCGAAAGTGAGGTCTGATAATTTATACTTTAGTAACCGATTTTTAATGTAGTTAATGCCTGTGATATTTCTATTTGATGTGGAAAATTAAGATCGAAACAAGGCGGTTATTTGTAACTGATAAGCGTACCTATAGGTTGTTGAGATTGTTTGTTACCCATTTAAATACTTACTTGTCTATCTATTTCTCAGAACTTTTAGCTGATAAAGATGAGGACGATTTTTTTACTCAAGCTTATGAAGACTTTTTAATAAAAGACGGCAGCAATGAAAATGAAATGACAATACAGTAAAGATAAAGACCGCCGTGGAACGTGCAGGGCACATAATAAGACACCTCCTGAAAAAGTTCAAGAGGTGCATAACCACATACGATCATTTCCATCCATGGAGAGTCATTATGTGAGAAAGGATTCTAAACGTCAATATTTGGATACAAAAACTGTCCATTGCCAAGATTGTCTTTATGTTGAAGAATGTAAAAAGAAAAACAATAACTTTTTGCAATGATTTCAATTTGGGATTCTTTAAGCCGAAAAAGATCAATGTCTGATTTGCACTCAATATGCACGAAGCGATGCTAAAGATAAACCGGAACTCGAAAAACTATTTGCAGAGCACAACGCCCGTAAAGAGGCTTGTAATAAAGAAAAGGAAAATGATAAGATAAGAGCCGGTGATAATAAGGATTTTTATCTGCTCCTTTTGATTTACAAGCCATACTTCAGATACCTAGTGGCGACATCGGTCTTCTATATTATACGCGCAAATTAACTGTATATAATTTGACAGTATACGAGAGTGCTTTGCCAAACCTTGCATATTGTTTTACTTGGTCAGAACTAAATGGCAAAAAAGGTAGCGCAGAGATAGGTACAATTTTGTACCACTACTTGACAAATTGCATTCCAAATTCTGTAACTGAAGTAAGCCTTTTTTTGATACCTATGTGCGGGCAGAATCGGAATAAGAAAGTAGCGGCAATTTTACTCTGGGCGGTTCAAAAAATAGAAAATTTGCAAATCATTGAACAAAAATTCCTTGAAAGTGGACATTCACACATGGAGGCAGACTCTATGCATAACGCTATCGAGACGGAACAAATATATGCAGATATCTATGCCAGATTGGATAAATGTATTTAAGAAAGTAAGACCAAAAAAATATATATGAAAGAAAATAAAAAAGTTGTTCAGAACCCATACGTAGTGAAAGAATTCAAATACGACGAGTTCAAAGATTTACAAGATTTGTCTGTCAAAATTTTGTTAAAAAATACAAAAAAAAGACACATAAGGAAAGCAAGTTCAGTAGTTAAAAATTATGCGACTGAGATATATTAAAGGAGAAAACAAAATTTTCTATAATTACGATATGTCGGAGAATTTTTTTACAATTCATGTTACTAAAAAAATTAAAAAAAAGGAAGTAAAGCCAGTGAAAACTTAGATTCTGAACTACAAAGAGACCATAACTACGGAACAAGAAGTAAAAAGAAAAGGACTGTGGACTAAGCGGCGATGTCCGTGATTTCTGAAAAATCAGAAATCAGTGAAGTGCAATATTTTCCTGATAAACTATTGCCACTCTACACAAAACCTTTATAAGTGTTGCAAAAAAAAAGAATTGCTACAATTATGAAGCAAAGGTGTCATACCAGAGGAGTACCAACCCTGGTTCAACAATTTGAATAGCAATGCTGCTGGTAAAGACAGGGTACCTGATTGCACAGTCTCTGATGACGAATCTACAATATCTTCGGAAGATGAATAAGAACAGCCCAATTCAAAATATTATATTTTTTAATTATTTTATTTTTACCGTCTTCTCATCTTAATTTAATTTTGATTATAATGTTAATGACATACTCCCAGTTTTACCTAGCTAGAAGATAAAAGAGGTTAGTCATAAACAAGTGAGATAATTTTGTTTAGAATTTAGGTTTATCAAAGTAACAAAAATCTTTGTTTATTTTTTTAATTGATTGTGATTATTATTTCAATTACCTATTCTCGATACCAATGGTCTGCCAACCCGCACTTGGCCAGCGTGGCGGACTATGGCCTTACCCTTCTCACAGTGAGAAGAGGCCCGTGCCCAGCAGTGGGACAGTATAAATGGCTGATGATGATGATTCTCGATACCTAGAATATTAACATTGAATTAAATCAACTTCGCATAATTATTTTTCCCAAAAAATATATTGTCTCGTGATGGTCTCGTGGGTATTTTGGGAGATTTTTCCAAGCAAGATTATCAAAGGTCTCAAAGGTATATTTATGTTAAATTTTAGACGTCTAGCTCAATAACATTGGCTTTGCATTGGTATGTAAGTCAGTCGGTCGGTCACTCAATAATAAGTAAATTTTTCCTTTATTTACATAATTCTTTTTGGCATCTATTACTGGCATTTGAACAGCGCTTTCATTATTATTTGAATTAGCAAGCTAATTTGTAGTTAAATAATTATTTCGAGTTATAAATTTGATAACAAATGAACGTGCTGAAACTCCAATAAATTACTTGCTTAATTTCTAAGGTTTTTAAATTTTCTGCAAGGAAAACCAATTATCTTGATACATTTTCAATTGTAACTTCACAAGGGACAGCTGTATAGGTATTTGTTTATCACGGTTATTCTTAATTAAATAAAAGTAAAAAGTAATTTCTCGGGATTTGCTGTATTCCTATTACCTTAAAATATATATACATTTATCAGTTCTCAGGGAAAACCAATTAAATGGTGACCTAGTCACAAATTATTGAAAATTTCATCACAAAGCAATAACTTTTTTAAACCTCAATAGACATGATTAAATAGAACATTTATCAATTTACTGATGCTATGAAATAATAAAAACAATATAACACTCCAAAGGGTATTTTCAACCCCATAAACTTTGTAATCGCAATATCTCCGTTTGATTTTTTATGATTTAATTGGTTTTCGTTGTAGGGCGGCGATATACACATTCACATGTTCGCAAATATAACTTTGTCGTTTATACAAACACTATGGAAAACAAAGTTATTTGTGCTGGCGAAAAAGTGGTAGTGGAATATAGCTAGGTGAAGGTTATGGGTATTTTTAGTTGATACTTATACTATGAAACCCTTCATAGGCGAGTCCAACTCGCTCGTGAACTAATTATTATTTATGACTAGATGTGCACGTGGTTATATGAACTTATTTAAGGCCCGTCAGGCCTCGCCGGAACCATCGCTCAAAACCTGATGTTATAATTATAACCTACATCCTTCTTATAGTGTCACATCTGTTAGATAGTAAGGTCAAATAACGAATTAACATACATTAGTTACTCTGGATAAATTTAACATTTATTGTTTGATGTTTATTATATTCATACAAACGGTCTATTACTTACGTGTTGTGAAAGCCATGCGAAGCCATAGAACAAGAAGCCCATTTTGCCCTCATTATTTATTACGATCGACTAACTCTCGTCTTTGTAATCTTATCGTAAAAATAAAACACATTCTAAAGGTCTTTAATAAAATAAATTATATGATGGTAAAAGTTGATAAGCTTTGTCGCTGTAACGACAGAAGTGGTTTTTGTTATGAACTAAGACCATCGTAACGTAAGAATCTGCAAAACTTCATACGTGATGACGAAATATTATGTTTCTTATTCAGTTTAAAGGTTTTATCCGTACCGACACAACCGATCTTATATTATTTAAGAAAATTAAAATAAGACTAAATAATAATATATTCTCATGTATGCAACCAATCAAGCATACGTCCTACTGGAATTCATTGAACTAAGATTATATTTGTTTCGTTTCATACTTATTATTAGATATAAATAAAATCAAGTCATTGATTTTATTTATGCTTGAGCTTCTTGGATAAAAAGGATTCGCTAAAATTTAGCAATGAAGTTTATTTATAGCGCTTGAATCAAAACATGTCTTTACATAAAGCGGTTTCATCACGAGCTTTGATATATAATCTGTCCCTATACTACTAATGAGATGGGGAGTATACAGTCTTCATCTCATTATGAAAAGGGTTATTTATTTATTTATTTATTTATTTATTTATTTATTTATTGACAGGTACAGTGACAGATTACAGATTAGTTAGTACATTGAGCTAATTTTACATAACAACATTTTTAAACCTGTACTCCAATTACAACTGTACACATCATCCATATTATACAACTTCAAAAATAAGTTGACTTAAAAATAAATAATAAAAAAAGGAAATTATTACATATAAAAAATATCCAAAAACAAGTAAGTGAAAGAAAAAAATAAATAAAAAAATGTATGTGTTACAATGCAATCAATTTGCCCAAGGATTCTTTGAATCTACTGTGACTATCCACAAATATATCCACTTGAGAGCAAATATCATTATATTGTTTGCACATTCGAAATACCGGGTTGTTTTGGGACACATTATTATTGGTAGTGGGTATTCGAAACAGTTGCGGATTACGCACAGATCGAGTGGGTATCTTAAAATGCAATTGACTTAAAAGATCACAATTAAATGTGCCATTTAGTATTTTGTGCAGGGTAGACAAGTCACTTATCCATCTCCTCTTTTCCAACCCAACCATATCAAAGTGCCGAAGTCGAGCTTCATATCCAGGTAGTTTTCGCCTAAGCCCGAATTTCATGCATAGAGCTCTAACAAACCGCCTCTGTATAGACTCTATCCTGTCTATATGATTTTTATATATCGGTGTCCACACAGGTGAGCAATACTCAATAATACTTCTCACTAGAGCATAGTATAAAGTTATCAGAGAACTAGTTTGCTTAAAAGGCTTTGAATTGCGGAGCACAAAAGATAAGATGCGGTTGGCCTTATTACAAATATGATCGTAATGTGGTCTAAAAGACATAGCCGAGTCGAAGAATACCCCCAAGTCGCGAATTATCTTTACCCTATCTAACTCAAAGCCATTGATGTAATAGCTGTAATTAAGTGGACTTTTATTTTTTGTGAAGGATATTACCTGACACTTTTTTATGTTTAACGACATATAATTCTCGTCGCACCATTTGACAACAGTATTTAAGTCCGCTTGGAGTACCTCACAATCTCGGGGATCAGAGATACGTCTAAAAATTTTAATATCGTCAGCGTATGCTAAGCATTCGCTATTAATTTTACCCAGCAGATCATTGACAAATAAAATAAACAATAAGGGCCCCAAATTTGAGCCTTGAGGGACCCCAGAAGTCGCTAAAAATGGAACTGATTCGTACCCGCTAAGCGCAACAAGTTGAGTTCTGTTTAAGAGATAAGATGTTAGCCACCTATACAGATTTCCGTGTATGCCGACATGTTGGGCCTTCGAAAGTAGAGCAAAATGGTCGACGCGATCAAACGCTTTTGAAAAATCCGTATATATAGCATCTACTTGTTGCCTACGATTGAATGATTCGCATATATAACTAGTGTAACATAGTAGGTTCGAACTAGTCGATCTGCCAGAGATAAATCCATGTTGTCGCGGATTCAATAAATGAGTGAAATGATTGTATATGTGTCGGTAAACAAAGCCCTCAAATATTTTGGCAAACCAGTTGAGTATGCAAATTGGTCTATAATTAGCAACGTCCCCTTTATCACCCGATTTATGGATTGGTGTGATTTTAGCAATCTTCCACACATTGGGAAACACACCCTCTTTAAGAGATTTGCTAAATATTATGGAAAGCGGTGTTACAAGGTTGGTCGCGCATAACCGAATAAAGATAGGGGGTATACCGTCAAATCCACAATTTTTTGTTAAATCTACGTTTTTCAATTTATGCAATATGTCACTATCTGTTATATGTAAATTAGTAATGGTATAGTTCGAAGTTTGAAAGTTGGAATGGAAATTTGTTGTTGAACTGGGGTAATAAACTGATGAGAAATAATTTGCAAATAGGTTGACAATATCACTACCTGTGGTACAAACCCTGTCCTGATAATATACCCGACTTGGAATACTATTTGTGACACGCTTGCTCTTAGTATAGCGCCAAAATGCTTTAACATTGACCTTGAGGTCACATTCAATTTGCTCAATATATGTTTTGAAGCATTGGCTAAGGACAGTTTTAACTCTAGCTCTCAGCATGGAAAACATGTCATAATCTCTGGGATTTTTATAACGCTTATATTTTGTATGGGCTTTGTTTTTAGATGCAAGTAATTTAATTAAATTTTTTGAAAACCAGTTTGGATATTTATTACTGGAGATTTTAGTTTTAGGGGTATATTTTTCTATTATAGAGTAGATTTCATTATAAAAAAGTTGAACAAATTCGTTACATTCCAGTTCCGACGCATGTTTTTCCCAATCAATGACTGCCAAGTCTCTTTTACAGCTCTCATAATCCGTTTTACGGTAGCATAATTTTTTTAGTAAGGTGTTATGTGGCATTGTTGTGATATTTGTTCTTAATACAATTTCAAATGGTGGATGATGCAAGTCGATGCGACTTATGGGTAGTGCAGGTGTCACGGTTAATAAATCAGGGTTGTCTGTAAAAACCAAATCAAGTATTCGATTATTGTGGTTTCCCGTTAGATTGAGTTGACGTATCGTAGTCGAGTGAAAAAGATCATGTAGTGATTTAGACTTTTCACAGTTATAATTTAATGGGCATCCTGTTTCATACGACCAATTAACATCCCCAAGATTAAAGTCTCCCAGTACACAAGTCATGTGATTCGATAAATGATTGCTGATTATGTTGCAACATTTCATAAAATAATCACAGACAACATCTGTAGGTAGATACTCAGGAAGGTAGGCAACACATAAATATATGATACGAGAGCCATTCATCCTAAGTTCTATCCAAAGATCTTCTAGGGACTCAGACAACCACTCATTTTTCAATGAAATTTGGAGCTTTTTGGAATAAGCAACAAGTACACCGCCACCGTGACTCTTACCATACCGAGCGCGGAACCTAGCATCTCGATCTCTGCGTATCACACAATATCTGTCATCAAATAATTCAGAAGACAATACCGTTTCATCAAGCCAAGTCTCACATAAGCAAATTATATCAAAATTGTTACTTAATACAGTATTATATATATCTATGGTTTTACTTTTCATACCCCTTATATTCTGGTAATATATTGACAAATACATTGTGATGTAAACCTAAAAGTACATATAACAAACAAATACACATAAAAAAAAGCTAATATGGATTAACAAATAAGATCGAGACTGTCTTTACTTTTGATTAAAATATATTTGCTATCAACAGTTTTTCTGACAAATATGCGTCCGTTTTTTACCCACACAAATTTAAAGCCTTGCTCCTTCGCCCTCTTACGTGCTGCAGCATGCAAAGATTTATTCGATGGAGACAGATGCTCAGACACGTATACTGGCATTCTCTCGCCTGCAATTCCCAGCAGCGCAGTGTTAAGTCTGTTAGTTGGGTTTGATTTATTATATCTATACACCGCAGAATAAAAATCGTCACGCTTTCTTGTACAGTTAAACTTTACAATTATAGTGCGGGGATATTTGCTCTCCTTGTTCATTTTTGCAACTCTAGTGCACTTCACTACATCACCCTCCTTCAAGTCGAGACCGATGACTTTAGAACATTGATTGAGGAGAGTGGGCAAACTTTCATTATGATGTTCGGGTACGCCTTGTATCTCTAGGTTGTTTTCCCGTAAATGTTGTTCGAGATTATTAAGGCGATCGGATAATTCAGCTACCGTGGTTTTTAGGTTGGTGTTTTCCTTAGATAACAGTGCATTGTCCTTAACTAAAGATTCAATCATGTTCTTCATCTCATCATGCATAGAGCTTAAAAAGTCAACTGATTGGCGAAACTCTAAGATATCATTCTTGATTGAAGATAGTTCAGTCTTTAGAATACACGAAATCATTGCAGGTAGTTCGGCCTTAATTGCTTTAATAACTTTATTGCTTACAGCAGAAATAAATTCATCATCTCTGTCAAGCGCGGTGCAGTTAACAGAACATGGGCTGCACACAGGTGTTTTCTGGCAATCATCACCTTGCTTCCTTCTTAAAGTAACGTTGTCCAAACCGGTGGAATCATCATATAAGTTACATGGACTTGTCTCACCTTCCTTGACATTCCGTACTGGTGTATTAATGTTTCCAAGCTTTGGTTGTTTACTCCTACATTCATGGCAAGTCCACTTGATTTTCTGCTCTTTGGTCATACTGGCATAGATTTTCTTATCTAGGATATTCGCGCAAGGAAGGTCATAGTATTTACAGCACTTACAGCATTTCAAACACTCCCGACTATCGACAGCATTCTTACAACCAGCACAGATAATGCTCCTCGACGCCATCTGTGTGCTTCCAGAAGTACTAGATGGGTGACGCAGCAGTAGGTAAACGCAAGTCTGCTTTACACAGTGAGACGTCGAAGTGTTTATCGCAACAAATTACAGATGTCGCTTTGTTAGTAGCACCTCAGCAGTAGCTCGTCGAATGTGAGTGTTAATTTTGCCGCGCAACGGCACCAACTTGGTGGCGCAATGGCTTAGGCCTCCGCCTGCAAATTCGCAACCTCTGGTTCGAATCCTCGTGTTCTCCACAGGCACTTTTTCAAATTTGTAATTATAAATTTGATATTTCATGCAATTCTCACCAACTTGTCAACTACCAGCGACGACCAGGTTGACAAAGGGGTGTTTCTTGTAATTTGGTATCTCGCTTCCGCCGCCCACTGGGAGGAGTTCTTCGTAAGAATTGCACAAGAAGAAACGAGAGGCACCGATTTTAGGAACTGGCCAATCACGAATTTAATATAATTAATTTAAAACAAATCCAAAAACTAAATTAGTACACGTCCACTCTCAATGAAGTCTGAGAAGCCAATTGTTAGGCTAAGTCTACCACTCTAACCATGTGTGGGTAGGCAAACTTTGTCTGGTCTTATTTTTTATTATTATATTTTTACTTATTCTCTTTAAAAAAGCGAGCGATATACATCAATTGAATCGTTACATAAATTCAAAAATTGGTTGTTTCGCACCCTGGGTTTAAACCCGAGTTCCTCTACGTAGCGGTCTGTTGGTCCCTCAGCTACTGTTCCGCAGAGGGATTTGTCGATTGTAATAATGGCCTATAACACTAGGCCTTCACTGCTTTATGAGCGTTTTATAACATGATGTTTCACATCAGCGTGACGATGTAAACGAACTTGTCTATCGTGGATTACAATGTTTAGAATTTCTTAACACAGTAAGGAGTACTATCCTGCACTACTATAATGGTTGGATAAACTTTGCATTACTCGACTGTACTCCCAGGAGATTCTGTACAAGAATATTGCTACAGTTATGTTAAGTCTAGGCATATCAGTCGAGTTTAATTAGCTAGCAAGAAACTTAAGTCCATTGAGATTTTACATTTATTATTACTTGTCCTTGTGTGTGTTGCCAGTGATGACTTACGATACGGATCAGAGACGTGGTCGCTCACTATGGGCCTTATCAGAAGGCTCAAGGTCACTCAGAAGGCGATGGAGAGAGCTATGCTTGGAGTTTCCCTGCGAGATCGAATCAGAAATGAGGAGATCCGCAGTAGAACCAAAGTTGCCGACATAGCTCTCCGGATAGCCAAGCTGAAGTGGCAGTGGGCAGGCCACATAGCTCGAAGAACCGATGGCCGTTGCGGCAGAAAGGTTCTGGAGTGGCGGCCACGTATCGGACGACGCAGCAGAGGTAGGCCCCCCGCAGGGTGGACCGACGATCTCGTCAAGATCGCGGGAGGCGGTTGGATGCGGGCGGCTCAAGACCGGTCTGTGTGGAGAACCTTGGGGGAGGCCTATGTCCAGCAGTGGACGTCGTTTGGCTGATATTATGATGATGATGATGATGATGATTATTTGTCCTTAACGTACATTTGTCCGAGGCCACAATCTTATTTTTTTCATGTCAAAGTTCAAAGTAAAATACAAGTTGCACGACTTGCATCTTTTTACCGTGGCCACCACCTTGAAAATGTAATGGTCAATGGTTTTTATGGTTTATCTAGCAAACTGAAAATAATCACATGGAAAAAACCAAATTAAACTGTAAAGCGCATTTTCTTTATATTTATAAAAGAAGCTGTTCTTACAATCTCTACGAACTCATTTTGAATTTTATATTGGTGAAAATGCCTAAAACCCTGCGGGGTTGCTAGGAAAAGCAATCGCGAAAGTAATTTTGGTGCTATCCGTAAGTAAATTTGTTGTTATTTGATACCATTCTCATTATCATTAACAATTTGCATCAACAATGGGACATTAACGCTCCCTTTCTTCGTTGTCTCCTTTTTTTGTGTCACTTTTGTCCAGTATGATTCGGTATGACGGTAGAAATTTTACTTTTTATTAAAGCCAAGTTAGTCCTATTTTGTTGTTTTCTTTTTTTGATAATTAGGAGTAGTGTTGCCAAAATATAGATTGATGATCTAATTAATACCACTTTAACATCGACTGACAATTTTCCATGGCTTTTCTTGAAAAACCCCACGCTGGAATGCATATGTAGTTATTAACTATTTGGATATTAACTACTGCCAAAAAATCGTACACACAGTGGCGTGCCATTGGAGAGGCCTATATGCAGCAGTGGACTATGGCAGGCTGATGATGGTACGTGTCATCTATTAACACATTCAATGCCACTTTCCCTGTGAGATCTATTATATAGATATATTATATTCGTATTCGTGTGGTCATATAATTTGAGTGCTTGTATTATTTTTAATAAAGTATTATGCTTAAGTTTTGGTAATAATTAAAAGGAAGCTAGCTGTTTTCCTTAAAAAAAAGCAAAATCACGGCGCCGTGTACTTGGCCTACAGAGATGTTAGTGGCCAACTACAGGTCGTAAGGATGCATAGAAACAAACGAGTTGCGAGACACGGCGCCGTGTATGCGGCCCCTTAATACTTCACGGCGCCGTGTACTCAGCCACGTACAATTCCACGCCGCCGGGTATTTGGCATTCAATGTGTTAAAAGTACAAATTTATTGGACATCCTTTTTAATTTCCAAGAAAAATTCATGATTGCAAACAAGGCAAAACCTATACAATGCACAAACAAACATGGTGTACATCGGTGGACATAATGCCATAGGGCATTCTCTACCTGTCAACAGACGGTGGAGCAGAGATGAAAGTGGTAGGTGCATTTTACTATTTAGATGTAACTAATGTAAAATAATATACCTAATGTGCCGAATTAATGTTATATACAATGGTAACCAGTTAATTGACACACGTACTTATATATTTTCAATAACATACATATTTTAGTAAAATTACACCCATACACAGTACACATTATGGTGGAGCTCAACACATAAAGATTTATCGTTCAACGGTCTTCGAGCAAGTTCTTCAAAAGGTTTATTAAAAAATTGAGTATAATTGGTGACAAATATTGCATATAAATAAATATAATAACGAATAATCAGTCAAGTGCTGTGTTTCTATACCACAGGTATGCACATTCGCTTTTTACCTACCCATACGCATTTCTACATAATTGTATGAAAGTATTTATTATGTATGTATCCATAAATGAACATGTGACGTATGCAGAGAAAGGCAGTTTAATGCGGCTTACACATGAGCGAGGGTTTACACCAATTTGTATCAAGTACTAGGTACATGCCGCTTTTAGTCTGTCTACTGGTTTATCGTATCTATTGTATATAAGTAATGTACCAAATTAATGTTTGAGACTACAATTATTATATACACGGTCGCCTGTCTGTTCAGCACTGCGCCAAGTTTTGTGGGTTCTATCCCGACATTAGATAACACTTTGTGTGATTCATAATGTGTTATTTTGATTTTTGGTGTACTTTGAGTGGTTTTTGAAGTTGGTTGATGGAATGAGACTCCATCTCATTGGCTAGAGACTGTTTATAAACGTATCTGGTCAGTCTTACTATAGTAAACTTTTGTTGAACCATCGCAGTTTTTGCTATAGTTACAGATAATATTTTCGCCGTAATCGCAATTTTTAACAAATGGAATTATCTTGCTCGGATATTGAATTTTCATAAACCCTTTATTTGTGAAAAAATATTGAAGGAGTTTGGAAGATGATTTTATCCAGATTTAAAGCGGCGATGTCAGTCAACTCGTTGAATTTTAAGTAGGTGTTTTACGAAATTAAATCAAAACAAGCAAAAAGTTGTGTGTGAAATTCACGCATATTAAATTCATCTCAACTATTGAAATGTTAATTAGATCTGAGCCACCAACTAAAGTTTGTTTAATTAGGAATATATACATATTTTTTTGTGTGGCATTCGACAAAAATTTTAAACATCGTTACCATTTTTACTAAGAAGGGTTGTAAGTATCTTTGTTTGGTTCGTGTCCTTTCGATTTCGCCAATATTTTTTTACCCATCGTTACTATATCATTTTTACGTTATAATCTTTACACTTCTCGTAGACAAAATAAATAAATAAAACATTATATATGTAGCTGGCAATTTGTCAACATTCTTAATTCGTCAAATATAATTAGGTCATTAAATTTGTCTTTTAATTTAAGTAGCGATTTCAATATTTATTCATTTATATAAGTATTTGGCTAGACAACTTCTTTATAAAGCCATCACTTCTCGGTGGATTTTTAGCGTCAGATTCAGATTGGAAACAAAACTTATGTAACGAAAGAAAAACGTGTGTACAGCAATCAGATATTGAAATCGATGTTCATATGGAGCCGCCGTCCCTGATAAAAATAAATGTCTCACTAGCGGCGCCAAAGGGCTTGCTAGCAAAAACTAACCCATAAATTTTTATCCTAACCAAAATAACATAAAAGCTTAGTAGGCAAATGAAAAAACTTGTAAAAGCGAACCAATTACTAACCGACCAGATTAAGTTGGTAATAGTATTCTCCTATTTCCACATCGCACTTGCTTCTTCCTAATTAAATTCGTTGGTACTCCGACACAATATAAGTTTCCCAAACAAGAAGGCTGACTCAATCTTGTTATCTCACAATAGTAGCCACACTATGAATAAATAACTGTTTGTTTATTTCGGCTACATTTGATTTATTTTTGCTGATTAAGAATTAGAGGAAAACAGGTTTATTGGCACTGGTAGAAGTGGCGTCACGGTGGATAAGATTTGAATTAAGTATTATATTATACTAGCTTTTTACTTTGACTTTGCGCGCCTGGGTAGGTATTTTTAATAAATCGATACAAAAGGTATTGTAAACGTACATCAGTAAGTCAAATTTTTCTATCAGTATGTCAAAATTCTGGTCTGACAATCTTGTTGGGATCGTGGGCAACCGATGGATGCGGTTGGCTGAGATCGGTCCATGTGAAGAGCTTTGGGGGCGGCCTATGTCCAACAATTGACGCCTATCGGCTGATATGATGAAGTCAAAATTCCCAAAACAAAGACTTCTTCAGCGAAAAAGGATTCGCTGGCAAAAAACATCGATTCAAATATATTTACCTATTTACCTGCTATGAGTATTTGATCAGGACTCCTTTATCTGTTAGGGGATAGCCTTTATGCCTGTTTACAAAGGGGGTGAACAGGTAACACGAGGGTTAGTGGGCGGTGTAGTGAGAATTTATGCAGACACAGCAGCCTATCTTACTCCTGCATAAAGTTACCTCTTGCTTCAGTTTACGCTGAATGTGGAGCTTCGGGGGAACTGATTATGAAAAATCAATCATAAGTAATATCTAACAAAATCGCCAACAATATAGTTTTAGTCAGCGAAATGCTGTTGGGTCTTTATATCGGTCCTAAGTGCGAAAACGGATACAAGACAGGCGAAATGTTGAATGTAGGCAATATAAATGGCAACCTATAATAAAAAAATGCAAAGTATACCTACTACATAATGCATAATTAATATCAAAGTGTAAGGTCAATCTCTTAAGGCGCTGTGTAGTACACTGAGATCAGCTGTTGCTGTCACTGTCGGATTGTATAAATAAGAAAGAGAAGCGCGATGACGACGGGACGTTCAGAACGAGTTATTTATCATTAAATACATTAATCCTTACAAATATCTTATTCCAATCGATAAATAAAAACAACAGTTCCCTTTATTATTATATATTACATCACTGTTATTAATATTATCAAGATTTGTTAATAAATAATACAGTTACAATTGCTACAATTTCAATTTAAATGGTTATTTTATGGTTTTTTTTTTATCGAGAGAATTTACCGAAAACGTGTTTTGAACACAATGGTCCCCCCATAAATATGATCAAGATTAACATATATTTTTTTAGCTGCTCTAAAATGTATACATTTGGCTAAAAACTGTTTTGTGAAGCCTATTTTGACTAGGTACAGCCCCTTAATTAAGTCTCAAAACAATCATTTAAAAAATCTTTGATCTCTGTTGCTGAAATAAGCGGCAGTAGTTTAGGTTAAGGCCTGTTAATGTTGGCTTTGAAACAAAGCACGTAATAGCGTGGGTGTAATATATGTGTATAGATACAACGTATACAGCCTATATGTATTATTATAGTTCTATTTGTCAGGTGTTTGGAAAATAAAAGATACAACTATCAATTCTTACTTTCATTTATTCAGCTTGTCACAAGAGTATATTTTAAAATCTAAAATTCTGATTCTACATTTACATTTAGCGCCACGTTCGCAAAGCAAGGGCATAGAACCAAGAGAAAGAACGTGGCAAGAAAACTCTTGGCTATTCTTTTAATAGTTATAATATTATCTCTTTATTATTATCGTTTATAAAAGCGGTACAATCAATACATATTATTATATCTGATAGCAAGGTTGTGGGTAGTTCAATATTTCAAAAGTAACTATTACCTTAATACAATAGATTAGCATAATTCATTTAGTAATATTCACCACAGATATAGTTACTATAGGTGTATTCAATATTTACCACTGAAATATTCACTACATGATTTATATGATAGATACGACTTGTTTCTCAGCATATAATTCGATTCTATACTATATGATACCCTAAGTTCTGAACTTTGACATCTCACAACTGACGGAACCACCCACAATATCAATTATACAATTGCTACGCTATATAATTACATTAACTATACATTGTCTATATTGACAATACTCTAAATAACACCACAATAGCAATAAAGGATTGTGAAACACATTATTAGTAAAAACACAATATAAGAACACAATAATATAAAAGTCAGAATTATTTCGTATCTTAGTTAGACGTAGCCGGGACGGAACTGGACCTGAACAGAGCCTGTTCTCCTTTTATATCCTATTTACACGTTTGACAGTGTCAACTTCCAAACGTCAGAACAAATTGTATATTTATTATTGGCAACACTATAAATTTAAAACATACCAACCATCAATACGATATAACCATTTACGATAGGTTTATGCTATACATAATTAATGATACAATATATTTAGTTTTATATTTTTTGATACATATATGAATAACCCTAAAATCTATCTTCTAGTAACTTAACCTAAAACCTAATCTAAAAGTAACAATGATGTAAATTCTAGCCAGATTTATAACAGTTTGATATCCGAGCTTTTGCTGGGGTTATAAATAGGTACGTACAAATGAAACACACATATTTTAAATGTACATATTTTGATATTTTTGTTGATTAATTTTCAAAATATTTCTAATAATCTATCACACGCATAAGAATCGGTAGATGGCGCGATACTTATAGGCAGCTTTAAAACCTCGAAGCACAGCTGGAATTATTATAAAACAATTATTATTATAATTTTTATCAGCCACACTTTGCAACTTCCTTAAGGCGAGGATTTCCCAAAATACAGTGTTATCTAGCGTGGTCAAACGCGTTTTATTTGTAAATAACAGAGATTTAAATTCGGAAAAAAATATATGTTGTTCTACAGCATTAGATCTATATTTTTCGGCCATTTGAAACACGATTACTGTCATTTGATACGATAGAAAATAATCGCGAATATAGGTCTGTTTAAACAACTTTTCACGTTTCATTTGAGTTGTATTGGGATTAGAATTTTCGAAAGTATACCAAAAGAAAAGTCATGTAAAAGCGGATGGTTCTCGGCCATCACATTATGAATTTTAATATATACAAAAATATAATACCGAAAATACGTAATTTCCTACTGCCGACGCGCTCTCTCCGGCGTCGTTCAGTCCCGAGCGGGATGTAATGGAGACAGGACGTATCGCTAGTTTGCAGAGCGCTCCGCAGGATTACAATTATTTTATCGTCAGTTACGAATGTAATCATCACTTATTGATAAATATATTACATCTAGGTTTAGTTTGTAAATAGGTATTGTAAATTTTTAGTAAGTAATAATAGTGTATATAAGTAAGAAGTATAGCTTTGAAAATATCGTTTTGATTATTGGACAAGATAACGACTTGATAACAACAGCATAGTTAGGTAACAATACTTTAGAAAAATATTGATTTGTTGTATATTGTGGATAATTTATAGTATTATTGTTGTATTGGGTACCTACCTAATACAATAATTCACACTTTTATTCTGTGTACCTATATACGGAAATAAAATGTGAGACGTGCCTAAAAGCTATACAAGCTAATTTTATAGGTACCTACCTACCTAAATAAATACAAATATCCGCAGTTACCTACTTAGTGGTATTTATGGTTACTGCCCCACCCTCATGCGCGATGCTATGCATAGCGTGATGTTATTTGGTATAACCTTCCTTAACAAATGGACTAGAGAAGCAAATAAATCTTAGAAATTGGCCTGCTAGTTCCTAAGACTAGCGCGATCGAAAACAAAAAAAAATGATATAGGTAGATAGGTAGATTTATGAATTTCCGTCTATTCAATAATTCTATTGACTATTTCCACCAATAATATAATTGATTTCCACACTATTACCAAACACGGAACAATGGACACCTAATAATATTATAGTTATTATTTATCACGCCGAGGAAGAATGCGCTGGTGTCACAGCTTAGAAATGTTCAGTAGGTAAGTAAGTATATCAATTTCACTGAAATAATTACGAAAACTAGAGTTTATTATTGTTTGGCGGAAAATAAGCCTTGTGGTTGTAGTAGTATCATTTCGTACGTATGTATGTATGTATAATTATAACTTTCACTACTACTTGCCGATGGCAGCGCCTAAAGGAGATCACCCAAATTGGGCTATTTTTATTGTGCCGGCCAATCAATAAATTGTGTTATTTTAATAGAACACACTGTTGTAAACATTTTAACTATTATACCAAACTTCTAAGTCAATAGGCTTGTGTCCACTAAGAATAAATCAGTTTGATTGTAGTATCTATAGATCTATTATGATTTTAAGATGTCAATAAAGTTTATTATTTATTATAAAAAGGTAAGATTAATGTAATTTTTAGGATTCTAAAAATAATGTTTATATTCTTGTGACAGTGAACACCAATCAGAGAGTATTACGTCAAACAGTACGTCCGCCATTAATGTTGTTGACGTTTTAGTAGTAAATACAACTAAAACGTAAAAGTTTCTACCTGTCAAATCGAATATAACAAAATAAAAGTGGGTACATCAGACCAGACTTCATTCACGGATTGTTTTGTTTTGTACTTTGTGATATCACTCAACCGGTATGATGGTTTACAGCGTTTTTGTGTCAAATTCAAAAAGGTTTTTAAAAAGCCGTAATTACTTAATTAGTAATATTGCTGATTGTTTTTTGAAGAAAAAATCAGGTATTTCAGTTTAACATCTAATAAAGGAACGAATCAATCGCTAATTACATTTTAGGATACAAGCGTATTCTCTGAGACAATATTTAGGTTTGAATGTATGTCTCAAAGTACCGTAGAGCAGTTTTGTTTTGACAAAAGTGGTAAATCAAAGAGGTGTAACGGTGGTCAACTATACGTTTTCAGCCTAACGTGAAATACGTGAGCCTTAAAATGCAGTGGACTCATTAAAAAAGTAAAAAATATATATTTAAATACTCCTGACCAAATATAAAAGTATCGTCTAAACCTTTAGTAGGAATGTCTATGACCGGCCAGGTACAGATGACTTGCATACAGGCGTGGCACCATGTGGTTGAAAAGATGTTGCGTCGCGACGTTTTCACTTTCCAATGTTTCGGCCAGTTCTTGTAGAGAAAATGCCAGGAGGAAACGCCTGGATATCACTATAGTGACAGCAGCCGCAAACCTGTCCAAGAAACGGCGCTACAAATGTTGGCGGAATGTCCTGCTTATGCGTCCCAGCGCCGTCAACATCACCATCTTAAGCCTTTACCGATCATTTTGGTGTAGACGTCTACAACAAATTCCTTTCCGTTCTATTTTGGGCAGTCTTCAACCAATTACTGCCTGCTATCTTTATGATGTCTTCTTTCCATCTCATTTGCCGTCTTCCAGCTAGTCATTTACAATCCCATGGTTGCCATTTTAATATTTGCTTGCACCATGTTTCGGGATTTCTGGCTACATGTCCGGCCGCTACTCTTTTGGCAACATCTGGTACTAGACTTTCTTTTTGTATCTATTTATTCGTCTTTCTGTCTCTAAGTGTCACTCCTGCCAGTTTTCTCTCCATTGCCCTTTGAACAATTTCAAGTTTCTGTAGTGCTGCCTCTGTAGTAACCCAAGTGTCGGCTCCGAAGGTGAGCACTGGCAGGATGCACTGGTTGAATATTCTTGCTTTTTGTTGCTTCGTAAAAGCAAATGCCAGTTTATCGAAAGCAGCCCAACCCAAATGGATACGTATATCAATCCTGTTCACTTGGTTTGCTTTGCCCATCTTTATTTCTTGCCCTAGGTATAATATACTATTTATTGAAGAATTCTAATCGGGTACATCCTACTGCCATTGTTAATTCCGCTGGAGTTTTCACTGGTCATGTTTCGAATTGGCCATAAACTGATCGCGGCAATTGTTACATCGACTATAGGCCCATGTCCAAAATGGATGGGTCATACGAACCAACAGGTAACGTATATAGGACGATATAAGAGCATAAAATAATAAGATTCAGCACTATGCCGTCAATTGTAAGCTGTCCAACTGAGTGCTGGTGAGAATTAGATTTTCTGACAATTTCCAAAAAATTACCGACTTTGTAGCGCACCATTTTTTACGGCACTGCGCGATTTCTTATTATTTATCATGGATCTATCGAAGGTCATAATGCCGTACAAAAATATATGACCGAAATGCGTACTCACTCTACCTGCACTTTTGAATTCTCACCAGCACTCATTTAAATTGCAACATGCACATTATTTTAGGCAAAAAAATAACAGTAATTACTTAGGATTTATTTTAGGAACAGAATAGATTCTTTGAGCTCGAATATGATCTCACAGACTGCACTTAGAACCTTAGTGTAGTAATAAAAAGTGTTTATTTCGTAATCTTAATAAATAAAATCCTTGCGTTACTGACTGACTGACAGACACGCTACAGCCGAAACTATTGGGCGCAGGAAGCTGAAATTTTGCATGTATGTTCCTTGGGGACCGTAAGGGATTTCCCAAAATTCCCACGGGATCGGCCAAAACGGGTAAATTAAAAAAAATGCAGGTGTAGCTGCTGACGTCCTCTAGTATTCTATAAGTTTATTTTAGTTGGCCGGCACCATTGACATGTATTTAGTACATGTATATCAATGGCCGGCACTTTTAGAATAGCCTAAATTTGTATGGAGTTGGGTGTTATTATGCATGCACGTGTGTTTGCATGAGTAGGTATATTGCTATAACTATTGCCCTGTAATAAATATCTTGTGTATTATTGATCTTTTGCCGGTACTTTTTTGACAGAGTAGTATCTTTGAGATTTCATAGTTAAAATAAATATAACTAAATGTAATCATTGGTGATTAAAAGTAGATATGAGTATCTTACCCGTTATGTGTATTATTGGTTCTATGCCGTTGTTTTGCTGACAGTAGCAACGAATTAATTAATTAATATTAATCTGATCCTTTTTCCTAAGATTGATATCGAACAAGCGATACTTTCGCATTGCGAGCGATGATAAGTTTTTTTTATAATTAACAACAAACATAATGTTCATAATATTATGTAGATAATCAGTAGGATTACTATTGTCACTATAAACAAAAGCAATTTTGTAAAACTGCTTTCGGATTTCATAAAGGTTTATTTAAAACAGAAACGTTGCACATTATTTATATTCGATAAGTAAGTTTATATTTCAATTGATATACTGCTTCAATTTTCTATACTATGGCGCGAAAGTGTTATACCTACATATGGCGGCAGTGGCGTCGCGTCTCGCGTCGCGATTCATCGTAGTTATACTCGCGAACTGGGGAAGAGGGGAGCCTCAAAAGCTTTGAGCGCTCGGAAATCCTCGCCTTAAGCTAGATTATTTGGATTATATCCGGAGACTATAATCTCATCTAACCATATGCATAAGGAAGCAGATTGCGCCGAACCTTTTCAAAATGGCGTTCATAAACTGAGGAACAAATTGAGGCAATAACTAGACGACTGACGCGAAATCCAAACCGTTTAAGAGAACTGGCGATGGTATTATAAATTCTATTAAGGTCCGGTAAGGCTGTGTATTCACAAGAGATACGAAGGGACTAAGATGTGTATAAGAAAGAAAGAAGAAAGAAAGAAAAAGCGTTTATTTCTACCAGACGAAAGACATGAACAAACAAGACAATATGAACAAAAAGAGATTACAATAATCTGTACACGCCTGTCGCCTGCATAAAAATAGGAGGCCAGTTCAGCATAATGCCGGACGTATGCGCCCGGCGCTGGTTTTCAACTGGCTCCTCAGTAGACGCGGACGTCAAAACCAATAAGCAATTTAACAACTATATTATAACATTTAACATAAATAATATTTTAAAATAATTTATACAATGAGCAAAAAGCCCAGGATTACATTTTTTTTTTTGCTTTACTCTATATCAAACAACATTCGTGAGTGCACATTCCGGTTAATTTCTGACATTGACACATTCCATACTACAGTAATATCACCTACATATACGATTACGCACGATTACGTTACATAATCGATAAACAAAGACAAGTGTCAGAAATACGATTCAATTACATAATAAAAACAAAAACAACATAAAGATATAATTTCCATGCTTTAACATAAACACGCATGCTAGTGATACTAAAGGTTTTGGCGAAACGGCTAAGCGTGGCAAAAACTGCATCGTGACGAGCAAGGTTGAAATGAGACAAAGCATTCGAAGAGCGAGATGTGCACAGACGCCAACAGCGGTGTTGTAACTTGTAATACCTTCATTACCATAGACTAGTATATATTATTTGGAAATTCATTACCTTCCGCGCGCAAAAATAAACAAGATTATGTAATCATTGTAATCTTCAATGTTTCATTTCGCATGTATCTCGACCACGATACTAATTATTGCCGCCACTGCCAGACCACATCGATATATCGATCACTGCCATTAACCGAAAGTACAAAAAATCTCAACTATATAGGTAAATACATAGAACAGAATGGTGTTTAATCTGAATGGCAAATTATCTTACAAACTAAAATCACACAGGTAAGTAGGTAAACAATTTTTTATAACATAATAATTGTTATGTTGCATTTGCTGATTACATAAGATAGGTACAAGTATAGTATGCAAGTAAGTATTTACTGAGTGACTGTCTGACAAGTGATTTAAAATTATCCATAAAATTTTACACATATATACAAAATTAAATTAATATCAACTGCAATTTGCAACAAATAGTTACAATGAAAAATCAAACAGGTTCAGCAAGTATTATTAAGTATAGGTATCCATGACAGTATATCATATTATTATAAATACATAGTAAAAAATGGGTCAAAAATAGAATTTTTAATGCAGTGTAGTATGTGATTAAACACTGAACTTGCAAATTTACATACTTACTTTTATATTTGGTACATATGTCATAAGTTCAGCATATACCAAAACTTGGCAATGCTTTAACATGACAGCCGCCTGCAGCATTTGAGACACTGCCCACCCAAATAAATATTTAGAAATATATATGTGAGACTTGAACATCTATTACAGACAGACTTCACCCAGGCTGAGATCAAGTGATTGCACTCATCATACAAGGAATTACTGGGAGCCAAATTCAAGACCACTGGCTTAGCCGACCATGTTGCAAAACACTAGATCAACAGGACTGGGGAATCCTTATAAGGTAATTTCAGGTTAATTGACTAGTTGTGTACTGAGTAGATATTTTCTATAGTGGTATTTAAAATTAGTTTTGGTTTTTAGGGATCGGAGTGGTGGCGGTATGTTGTTCCAGCAGTGAGTAGCTGCATACTTAAAACATCCCCTGAAGGCAGAAGTTCTGTACTGTGGAATAGCTAATGGATTTGTGATGGGCCGAGTGGCGTAATGATTATTTTCATGCCTCCATTGCAATTTCTTATAAAGATATGCAGGTTTGTGTGATTGAATGATGCCAAACAACAAATTAGCCAAGTGTAACTTTCTTCTAGCTGTCATCTTGATCAAATCATTTTTATTTAAGTAGGAAGTCACATGCGTACGCCAAGGTATATTGAAACAAAAGCGAGCACACGCATTTTGTACTCGCTGTATCAATCGTTCTGTCCGAGACAGTAAACATGGACCATAGACAGTGTCGACGTAATTCAAACGCGATAAAACCAAACTATCCGCCAATAACTTTCTGGTGCTGACATTAAGAAACTGCCGTATCCTATATAATATTTTAAGTCTATAAAAACAATTTCTAACAACACCCTTAATATAATTTTCGAACCTTAATTCCGGGTCAATAATAAGTCCTAGATTACGCGCAACCTCCACTCTTTCGATTACTTCGCCTCTTATTTTTACTATTGGGTTTGCACAAATAATGTCCCTTGTCTGTTTTTTACTGCCCATCACAATAAACTGAGATTTCTTTGAATTTAGCACCAAGGAATTTCTTTCTGCCCATGATGCAACTGCCGAAAGATCAGTATTGATTTTGTCAACTGCCTGTTGAGTATCTTTGGCCGGGAAGGACATGTAAACTTGAGTATCATCTGCATACATGTGATAATTACAATGTTCGAAGCATCCTGTAATATCAGCAGTATACAGAATGAAGAGAAGTGGGCCGATCAATGATCCCTGGGGAACTCCTCTGAGGACAGGTCGTAGAGGGGAAGTGGAGATAGATCCCGAATTGTTTCTAATTTCCACTTGCTGAAATCGATCTGTCAAATAGCTTTCGAACCATTTCACTGTGTCAGGTTCAAAACCATAGTAGTGCAACTTGGCGAGCAGCAGGCTGGTGCTGATGGCATCAAACGCCCTGGAGAAGTCCAGCAGAGCCAAAATCGACCCTTCCCCACGGTCCCTTCCCTCGATAATGTTGCCCACAACATCTGCCAAAGCTGTAGCTGTACTTCTACCCCTCCTAAATCCTGATTGTAAGTCTGGAAGTATGCTATTTTTCTCCAGAAATTCTGAGACCTGCTGTTGTACCACCCTTTCCAATGTCTTTGACAAGCAAGGCAAGATGCTAATGGGTCTGAGATCCTTATGTGTTTGGGGATCATTTTTCTTTGGTATAGGTCGCACAATGGCTCTCTTCCACAGGTCTGGAAAGCAATTTGTCATTATTGACTTATTAACAATTGACGTAATGGCCCCCAGAGACTGTGGAAGTGTTAGACGTATCATTTGAATTGATATACCATCCACCCCCTGCGCACTTGTCTTGATGGACTGCAGAACATTCGCTACCGTTTCTTGACTCACAGTTCTAAGCGTGAATCTGGCTGTACTATAGTGGTTTTCTGTAAATTTCCTGAGTTCTGAAGCACACAATATAGACTTGCCAGGCACATCCAAGAATGCTAAGTTAATAGCATCGGGGTCGTCGAACTGTTCTAGAAGCTCACTATTTTTATGGGTTGGGAGAACATGTCTTTTCAAGTTTTTCCAAAGGACCTTTGAGTCTTTAATATTGTCATTAATTTGTTTAGCATAAAATTCACTTTTTTCACTGGCAAGGCAGATAATAGCTTGATTTTTTAAACTTTTATAGTATTCTTTGTGAGCTTCCAGCCCAGTCCGACGAAACCGTTCATGAGCTGCATTTCTTAGTCTGAACATAGTTTTGATTGTGTCTGTTATCCAGGGGGTCGGGGCATCTTTGAAAACTTTTGTTTTTACTGGGGCATGGGCATCAAAAATCTGTGTCACAAAGGTGTTGAACAGAGAAACCATGTCATTTACATTTTGCATATTACAAATTGTATGCCATGGAATCAAGTCAAGGTCACGCTCAAAAAGTTCTAAAACAATATCTGTAAACGGACGATAGGTTATTATATTACACCTAGGTTTCTCCTTTTTAAATAAGAGTTCGCAGGTAATGAAAGAGTGGTGGCTTAGTTCGACTATACAATTTACATGGACAGATCTATACCGCGCGCCAGTACAGATGACGTCAATAAGCGAAGCACTATCACCGACAAAATGCGTGGCAACCGGCACTATTTGGGTCAAGTTACTATAGATGAGAAATTGATTGAATTTGTTTCTATTGCTGCTCGACACGTCTAGCATGTTGACATTAAAGTCTCCTAGCAAGATGATATTGTCATATGGCGCTAGTGCACAAAGGCTTTCTGTGATTGCATCTAAGAAAGTATCTAACTCAAGCCAGGGTGGTTTGTAAGCAGTTCCTATTAATATTTTTTTTGTTTTAATGGTGGTACTAATCCACATTTGCTCTACACTAGGGTGATGAGGGTGAAGCTGTGTATGTGCACTTATACCAGTTTTAATATAGAATGCCACACCCCCTCCGCGTCCACCACGAATAGTCAGGGGGCGCGGTATATGTCGTAATCTATAACCTGGCACCACTGGAGCACGACTTTCTTCTCCCACTCTTAACCATGTTTCGTTTACGGCCATTATATCTACTGAGTGATGGCTCATAGCTAAAAGAAACTCATCATGCTTCGTTGAAAGAGATCCAGCATTCAAAAAACCAAATTTCAATTGTTTGCTATTAATCATTGACAGTATACTTAGATAAACAGGACTTGCAATGGATGCAATATACAATCACTAACATTACCATATTAATTTTTTTAGGTTTGACAAGTATACATATTAAACCAAAATCAGCTATCACACGATTGTGATATATGTGTAGTATCAGAAATAAATTGTCTGTTATTTGAACATAATAATATGTATGTTTTTTTCCTATGTTTGTAAAAGTATATATTAAATCAAATTTTATAATAGCTTTATAATTACCATTGTTCTTTTCTTTATATACATATTGTTGCTTACTATGTAGTGACAAATAATTTGTACTGAACCAATGTACACACAAACAAAAATGAATAAGTGCCTTATTTAACCTTAACAATATAAACAAAGATAAAATAAAAAAGAAAAAGAAAGGACCTGACCTAACTATCAAGCAGCCCAAATTCGATGCCCGTAATATTTTATAAATATAGAAATTTAATCTATTTCTCGTTCTGAGTTTCAGGTCCAAATACTCGCAGTATGTCTTGCTCTGTACGGATGACACTGGCTGAGCCACCTTCCTTCTGCCTGACCAGAATGCGGCCTCGCTTGGTCCAAACATATTGCCAACCGCGGCGCTGTCCTGTCTCCCGCGCCAGTCGAAACAACAGCTGATTTTGTTTCGTGAGGCATTCGTTTATGTAGAAGCGTTGAGGCGGGCCGGGCATGTCCAAATCAGCCGTAGTGGCGCCTCTGCGCACTCGCGCATTACGCAACAGTTCGTCACGCACATCTCGCCGTGCTAGGCGTACAACTATACGGCGTGGACGTATCACTTGGGACCCTGCCGAGCTGACTGCTTTGATATGCTTTTTGCCGACGCGTTCAGTGCTCACAATGTCTTGATCGTCAAGCTTCATGCCGAGCTTAGAAGCAATTAATTTTACTGTGTGAGACACATTCTCAGAAGCCGGTTCAGGTATGTTGGAGATTTCGACAACATTACATAGAAGCTCTTGGTTGCGTTCGTTGAGCTCCTGACGCAACTGGGCCACCATATCGTCCACCTCCAGACTCTTATTATCCTTCTGTTCCGGACTGCTTTCGAGGACGTTTATTCTTACCTCCAGATTGTCAATGCGTGTATTGCAAGCGTTCACTGAGTCCTTCAATTGCATAATATCTGTGCGTAACAGTTGGAACTCCCTGCGCAACGAACCAAACTCAGCCCGCAGCTCCTCCTTAAACATTCGCAATTCCATATTAATATCTGTCACCGTAGATGGCGTGCTCACAACCACGGCTGCTCCTAATGGACTGGAATCCATAAACTCGTCAGAGCCACCATCATCATCCTGCCGGGATCTCTCCCTCGAAGTATCTGTGTGCATAAGCTTGCAGCAATCTGGACATTGCCAGGCAGGTGTCTTTTGACTTTTAGGCGGAGCTGATACACAAGTGCGATGGAATAGGGCATTACACTTAGAGCATTTTATAGCTTCCAAGGATGACAAAAATTTTGCGCATGCACCACACTTAGCTGGAGGCATTTTGACTAAAATAAGGTCTTTCTAGCTTTCTACAGGTAAACAATAGCTCAAGTGGTACGATATAGTAGCGATAGATGGCGCTGTACTAAGTTTTTTAAACTATGCAGTTTTATAGTGAAAATAATATTTTAATGTCCTCGCAAATTTGAATATTGATTAATAAAATAATACGCGCACACAATTACGGCACCACAGATTTTGTTAATTGCCTGACTTAGCAATTAAGCCAATCTTAGTTTAATTGTAGGGTAACTTTTTAAAGTTTTGCACACTGTTCGAAGTATAGTTTTTTGTTTGTAATTTAAACACTTAGAAATGTACTTTTAATGTAGGATAACGATGTATGTTATTTATATCACTGTTAATAAACTGGAGATAGTAAAATATTATAACTAAACAAGAAGTTTTATTTTTTTTCACACTATATAAACACAAACAGCTGTTCTAGTTTTGACATCCGCTGTCATCCTTCTTTATAAAGAAAGTAGCTTGCATTTAGCGAGTGCATACAAGATGCCATGCGTTGTTGTTCACTTTCGCAATAGAAGGTAATATTGTTCTGGTGTATAATGTATATAACTCAAAAAAGTCATGAAAATTCGTTCAGTAGTTAATGCATGTAAGAGTTACGATCGAAGTTATCCATTCAACCAATCGCATCATTATTATAGAGTATATTCCTCGGCTACTTCACTCGCTTATCTATGGTGAATGTATTATGTATCCTAAGGTATCTTTGAAAGTAATGTAAAATTAGATCCTACTATGAAAATAAAAATGAATATTAATTATTGCGCATAGTCATTTAAATCGCTGATGTTATGGCCTCAAAAGCAAACTGATATTTAATCTTAAACTTATTTCTGAAGGTTTTTTATACATTATGACGGTATGTAGGAAGTTAATACCACATGACAGTTTTATATTGTTACGATGTTAACATAATGATCGAACACTGTGTAAGATATTTGATGTTACTTTTCTGGGAACTGCCAGGTCGTCACTTACTTTAGATAAAACCAGTTAGTCAGCTTTAGATAAAATAGAATAAAAACAGAAAAAACTATAAAAAATATTTTGAATATAAATCTATGGGTATTTTGAATATAATAGAAATTATAAAGTCGCTACCACCCTGTGTCGAAATGAAGTCTATCTCCTATGCATCAGCAATGAACACACTGCTGAGCTGGACGTTTTTAATGGATTGCTCTGCAAACATTCTATTTGGTGATTAATTCGTTTTTTTTTCTGTTTGGTGTAGAGTACACAAAGCAACATTTTGAAGTTGTTGTCTGTCTTTCTGTTTGTCCTGGTTAATGTAAGGACTTATCTAAGTTTGGCTGAACCGATTTTAATGAGACTTTCACTCTAAGATAGAGGACTTTGTAAGGCTACAGCGACAAAATTCCGAAAGAAAACTATTGCTACAGTCTAGTGATGAACGGAAATTATGCGTACTCGCTAAATTGCCGCTCTTCGCTGCGAAGTGCAGTGTTTACACACTGCAACATGTATCCGTTGTTATATTCACCAGATCATTAAATATATGTATGTATATTATTATCATGTAATGGCGCTGATATATTTGGGCGTTCACTTGTAATGAGCGTGCTCTACCTACTTGTGAATGTTCCATTCCAGAAAAACAAATGAGAACATTCTATTGAGCGTTATGGCGAACTTTCTAGCGATTGGATAGTAAATTCGCTTCGACTCTTATGCTAAATAAAGCGTTCGTTAGGAAAATCATCAAAAGCTCGTAGCAACGTTAATTGGTTCTGTTTGTTATTCAGTATGACAAAATTAAAGAATGGCGAATGCTCGTTGTTATTTTACAAGTGAAAGCTCAAGTATATCAGCGCCATAACATCCAACTAAAGTCATTGTACAACAGACAATTCTTTGTTATGAAGAGTAAAGAGTTAAATTAATTATCTTCTTACATGTAAACAATATGAATAATGACGTATAAAAAAAACCCAGTGTTTCCTTATTTACTTTGTCATATTTGTTCCCTTGGTTGTACCTCTGTAAACATAATTTAGGAGAGGTTTATTACAACGAGCTTTTTTAAATGTTAAATCATTGGCTTAGAGGGCTTATTAATGAGCGTGTGCCCTTTCTGGAAATTGGTAAGATTTTTGTCACATAAATGATGGTTGAAGCTAACGTTAATCATACTGTGGCACAAAAATAAATATATTTTTGTGAATAACCGACCGGTTGGTCTCTTGTAAGAGAACAATGAATTTAAATGGAATTTGGCAACGTTCTCAGGTCAATATTGAGCCCTCATAAATTTATTTATATTTGCCCCCATTTTTTAAGACTATTCTTTTCATGATGTTTCAGAAACGTATACCTTGATGAACTGCATGTGTGTGTGCATATTGCAGTTATGAAAATTGCTTAGATATAGTTTATTTTTGGGATTTCCATCATCAACTTTCAAACAACTAATTTAATGACTTTTAACGCAACTTAAACAAAATAAAAATTGTACACGCGATATGTGACTACTGCATATTTATCCAATAGAGCATCTTACGGTAGCTACGTCTTGAACAAATGTGCATAACTTTACATGTCACTTAAAAACTCCTCGACCGAAACGTGTACCTACCAGAGTTACTAACATTGTACTGCAAAATTCTTCTCGTATTATAAATACTGATAATTTCAAATACCCCCTAACAAGGAGGCCATTCAACAATTCAAGCTTAGTCACATTTGGCTCCAATTTTCAGGTCACTAGTCTTCACTTAAAATGGCGATTATCGACACTGTAGCCGATAAGAGTGAGATCTTTTCTCAAGGCATTATTTGGACAATTAACAGAGCGTAATGAAAGCGTCCCAAATAGGAAGTGGCGGTAGAAAATTTCCCATTATCCGTGCAATATCGAATTATAATTTTACGCCGGCAGTTTGACTTAAAGATTTCTTATGACGTCGTTATTACTTGGCGGAGTTATGTGAATATGGACTACGTGGATGATAGATAGATTTACGGTACCTATATGTATAATTATTAAATTTTTACTTGAAAGTTACTGTTAACCTTGAAACTGCAAAGATTTTATTTCAAGGTCGTAGGTATAAGATGTATTTCTAACTCATAGAATACTAGCCTTCGCTCGCGGCTCCACCCGCTTTAACCCTAGATTACAAACCTTCGTCGATTCGACTACGCGGGTTTGTTTAAATCGTGCTAAATTTTGCGCACGCGATCGCACTGCTTCCACACTTTAGCTAATCTCAGTTGACCCGTTGCCCCCCCCGACTGACGGTAGTGTTTTGAGTGGGGGGGCACCGTGAGCGCCGTTCCAGCAACCATGGCTCGTCGCATCGTCGAAGATTAGTATTAACGTAACATTTTGTCTTATTTAGTTGGTGAACTTTTGCGTTTTTTTTCTTTTGTTTATTTATTTTATTTGCGAAAATAATGCGACTGATGTACCTCCTACCTAAAATAGGAAAATATAAGCCTTGTGTCCTTCCGCAAAGCGAAGGATGACTAAAAGTATTTGCACCCAGAGCAATTAATCGTTGTGCGGGGAGCACAAACTTGACATTTGTCACAAATGTATAACTTGATAGATTTTTACCAAAATGTTTGTTTTATTACTTTATTTCATTCGTTATTTCTAATATTTGAAAATTATTTTTCACATTTACTTTAAAATAATACTTTAAAAAATCTTTTTAAATGTTACCATTGTTAATTTGCCATAAAACCTACGATCTCATTTATAAGGCAGATATTTTAATAAATATGCCGTTTGGGTTTATGTAAATTTATTAATTAATAAGAAGACTATAATAAATTTATAATAAAAATAAAAAATGTGCATGTTTAATTCAAATAAAACCCATTATCCCCTTTATTAAATACCGTAGTCGAAAGTACGAAGGTTAGTAATAAGTGTCTAAAATAAGGTTAGTGATCTAGGGTTAATTTAATCTTTAACCATCCTCAGAAAGCACACTATCTAGTCCCGCCGCGACGACGGCTGTTGTAAGACGGCCGAAATGTCGGTAAAACGGAGCTATTTACACCTTTAATTAATGAAATATCGCGAGTAAGACCCGTTTCCATAAAATTGTATGATCACACTATGTATTGGTGAAAACCGTACAAAACTGTTCGGTAACTTTTGAGTTTATCGCGTTCGTACAGACAGGACGGAAAGAGGAGTTGTGAAGAGTCACTGAATCTAGCTGCAAGTTTCCAAAGGGAGTTTTTGTTTTTGTTTTTCGTGTGAGCCAACTCTAGTGTCGGAGTTTTTAGACCACCTGAAGGCCTTCGACATGGTCTAACGATTCTTATCCTGAGACAAGATCCGGGACCGACAGCTTTACGTGCCCTTCGAAGCACGGTAGCGCTCAGATGTAAATGCCACACTTGGTCACCCGTCCAAGTGGCGACCTGTACTTGCTTAACTAAAGGGAGTTAGGTCTATGGAGAAGAATCCAGAAAAACTGTTCATGGATACTCATTTAAACGTAAATGTACCTATCGCAATATAATGCAAATAATATTAGTTACGTCCTATTAAATATTAATCAAAGCAAATAATACAACGTCTTACCTCATATTTTATGAGTTCTTTACCTGTAGAGTAAAAAAATTACGTACTACAAAATCTCAATCTAATCCAATAAATCATAAGTTCTTTACCTACAGAATAATATTATTAGTAACTTAATTTTGCTATGACCGTAATAGGATAATTTTATTTATGCCCAGGTTTACCAAAAATATATATATTAGAAATGCAAAATTTACTATGTTCATTACGGTTGGCATAAGCAGGTATACGAAATCCTAAAGTGGAAGGTCTTTCTGTCATCTAGTATGCTAACTAGTATAACAGGAAACCTAAGTACCTAAGGCTTATGTAATCTGAGTCTAGTACATTTTGGAATTACCTCAGAGCACCGATGACATGGGTTATTATGTAACCAGAGCGCATAAGCTTCGTTTGAGTTAGGAATAAATTGGGGTAAGGACATCTTGAGAATGGCAGTATTATCTATACGGCCATTTTCAAAATGTCATTTTAGGATTAATGTTACTGGAATCTGACTGTACTATTATAGTGGGTTTGTGTCCGACGAATTGAAAATCAGCTCCTTATTTTGATGTCAGTATGGATGAGATTAAAATTCTTACCTTAAATAGGTACCTTATTTAGCTTAAATACCTACCTTTTTGTCCAAATTCTGAGGAATTTTATGATGACATGTTGGTTAATCGAGATCCAATCGTAATAGTATGTCAATATTTCTAAACTTATAAAATTTCGCTTTGTGTGTTTATAGATCATACGAGTATACATAACATTACTAGTTCTGACTGAGATAACTATCAGCAAGCCCAAACACATGAAGTTTTTTTATGATTAAGGCACCCTTGAAGGAAGGATATTTAAATATGTCACTCCTAAGGGAGAAAATAGAGGTTAAAAGCTTAGGGCAGCCAAAGCCGCGCTCAACTGCTTGCTACATTATTTTTTGTTTTTGTGATATCTGTAATGGAACGTAAGTCACGATGATATGTTCTCTGAAGTACTCAGAAATCCACCCATTCGCGAAACATCCCAGAATTGTTTGAAGAACCTAACCACATTCCACGGTCATTGACCTCTCAACACAAACATAACTACATAAGTCTACGTTAGAAGACTCACGAGGCTACTTACCAAGTAACACGTGTTGAACAACTAATATGAAACTTGAAATAATTAGTATGTAACACCTCACAACTGAACGTGATCTTCTGCATATTATCCTTGCGTTACTGACTGACTGACATACAATCTACGGCCAAAACTATTAGGCGCAGGAAACTGAATTTGGCATTTAAGTTCCAAGGGTGCGCTAAGAAGAGATTTCCCGAAATTCTCACGGGATCGGGAAGAAAAGGTTATATAAAAATAATCTGTGGGCGTAGCTGCGGGCATCCTCTAGTTTGTAGATTAAGAATAAGAACTTGCCTCTAATTTCACTCAAATAATGTTGTAGTTAAGTGTAAATAGGAGAAATCATGGCTTCGTGGAAACGAAACTTATCATTCATTTCAGACACCTTTTGTCATAGTTTCGGTGAAACGGTATTTGTATAAAGAGACGTTGAGTCTTGAGTCTGCAAAGGTGTTCCTATGAAAGAAACTAATTACTACATTCAGGGATATTTAAATACCTCAGTGTAATTTTATAAATCCAGCCCAGATTGACGACTGCTTTATTTTAACAGAATAATGTTGTTTTTTTTTATTGTAACAGGAAGGATTTAAGAGGATGCAAGACACAAGCAGTACTGGTTAAATATGAACACTCGCACATCTATTATTATATATATAAAGACTTTAAGTTCCAAGGGAGCATGCTCTAGAAACAACACAACATCACGTAGTAGGTTATTGGACTGTAATCGCTATCCTTTTGGGTTGCAAAGATCAGACGGCAGTCGCTCTATGGAAAAGCTGATTAGATAGAATGATGACAGATGCATATCTGGTTAGACTAGTACGTAGACTCCGGACTCTAAAGCTTGAAAGCACCGGAATAATGCTAGGACGATGATGATCGAAATATAAGGTTAGTCTACAATTTATTATTTCCATCCTTTTTATGACAATAATCTTTTTTTTTGATCTTGGTAGATTGTCACATTTTTACATACTACGAAATGTGACAAAGCGGTACAAGTTTATACATTTTAAACGACTTATACCAAGCGCTATCCGTCGTGGTCACATCAGAACACAGGCAAGGGACGCTTCGTGAATGTGAATAACACGCTTGTAGGAGAAACATGTTTATTACGTAGAGCACCCGTGGTGCGGAAAACCGATACTGAGGTTGAAACTAACTACGAGTACATAGTTCTCTAATCGATAATGGTCACGTGGCCTCGCAAGAAATATATACACGAGCCAGGCTTACAATGTTATAACTAATTTCAAACGAGATTTACGTACAAACATACACTCACGCCTTTATCCCGTCGAGGTAGGCAGGGAAACGAATACGCAACTTGATTCTATCCTTACAAACCTCACGCGCTTTCTCTATGAGAGTTATAATTTTACAGAATAATGTTGATTTTTCTTTTTTTTTTTCTTTATAGGTAGTACCTTGCTGATTTTAGTATGAATGGGCGGGCTCAACCGGGGAAGTACTACCCTCTCACAGAAAATCGACGTAAAGTAACTGTACCTAAACTGTTGCGTTTCTTCGGTGAGTGAGAGTGCCAGAGGCCCCATCCCCTATTCCTTCTTCCTCATCCCACTCCTCCTCCTATCCCTTTTCCCAACGCAAGGGGCGACAACGCACTTGGAACTCCCGCAGTGTTGCTTGTGTTCAAGGGCCGTGGTAATTGCTGACCATCAGGCAATCCGTCTGCTCGTTTGCCACCTATTGATAATAAAAAGTGAATTATTTGTTGTGAATTTGTGGCAATAATTTTCATTTGAATATCATGAGTTGTAGCGTCATCATTACTTCAGTCGAAATATGTTCACTGGTGAACATAGGCCTCCCAAGGGCTCGCCACATAGAGCGATTTTGAGCCGCCCGCTTCCCACAATCTCAACAATATCCTATGAATCGGGTACTAACAATGATATTTCAAAGTAAATAGAAGTAGATACGTTATAAGCGTACCAAAAGCAGGACGCTAAACGTAAGCCAGTTGGCAAGTCCGACATATGTGTGTGTGTGACCTCGGGAGCCGGCGTCAAAGTGAAACTGACACATCTTGTCAACCGAAAATAAAATAAAATATGGAGTTATCGATGTGTGCGTTAGTGTACCGTTTCTACAGATTGATTACTACGTAGGTGACGTATCTACCTTTTTCTTATAATATCATTGGGTCATCATCATCATCAGCCTTTAACAGTCCACTGCTGGACTAGGCCTCTCCTTTGAAAGGAGGAATCGGCCTACTGTACCACGCTGGCCAAACGGGTTGGTATAGGGTATGTATCAAGTTTTCCTTCTCTTACTGTGCTGTTCTCTGCATAATATGCTACCTCTGTCGGCTCTTACGACACCCATGGAATGATATGAGGTGGTGACAATCCGTATTCTTAAGCCGTCACCACACGGACGTATATATATTTATATCACGGACATATATATCATTGCGTACTAAGCTCAATTTTTTATCGACTTTCCTCTATGGTTAGCCATATAAAAATAAAATAAATAAGTGTAGAAAAGATAATTTCAACGTAAAAGTAACGAGTCTACCAAGTAAATAGTGGTTTTGCCCGTAGCTCTTTTCATAAAATTTTATTACTACTGGCTATCAGTTGTAACAATATAGGAGCTAAAATAAAAATTCCATGGGTTGATAGAAATGTTTCTAATTCAGCCTAAAATATTCACCCACACATACAACCCACCAAAGCAAATTAAACAAAAGCTTGTAATCGTCAAAATAACTTTAAAATAAAATGTTCCCATTCAACCATTAATAGAGTTCAGGACATTTTAATCCATGTTTCAATTGTACCCACAGTTCAGAACGTATCGGTAATAGCGAGATTTCCTTTGATCCAACTCGGTAAACTGAACAACTGAATTTGTAATTGATTTTTAACTATAAACTTTGTAGCCGAAACGATCCATCTGAGATATGAAAGCGATATAAATAAAAATGAATCATCGAAATGTCTGTAAGCGCATAACTTCCAAACCAGTGCACCAAATTGGGTAAATCTTTCATTTATTGGTTGTTATTGCCTGTAGAAGAATTGTATGTAAAAACAATAATAGCAAATATTTGATAAGAAATGGAGGTACGAAGTTCGCCAAGTCAGCTAGTAAGTAATAAATTGTAGTATTTACTTATAAAAGACATAAGTAATGAAATGCTATTGAATATTATTTATTAAAATTGATCTACTTTGTATGTTTCAGGTTCTGTAGCGCCTGTAGTTATTTGCATGATTAAATTAAATTATTTATTGCTCGAAATCGAATCACTTTTAAATAAAATTATGTTACAAAAAATACGGATAGTTCATTATGTTTCGCAGATTTCTCCGTGGGCAAAATTATACTTGTCATTAAACTCTTCAAAAGTAAAGTAAGATAAATTAAATTGAAACCATATATTTTGGTATGTCTAACAATCGTATAAAAAACTGATAATAGAAAATAATAATAACAATCAGACGGGTAATCGGACTCAGCATGTCATTACCACAATGAACGTAAAATGCAATTAACGATCATTATTTAAAAAAAAATATGATTTCATCAATATTATCGGTATGGAAATATCTATTCAGCTAGAAGCCAAATAGTTTCATAAATATTCAATTTCAGATTAAGCCATTAATCCCAATAACAATCCAAGTAATTTTACAACAGGTACGTTGTAAAGTACAAATACTTCATACCCGGTGAGTCAGGGTACACAGATTACTGGAGTTTCTTCCCGTTATGTGTATAGTTAAGTCATTAAGATGCGCCTCTCATAAACGAAACTTACTCCATTGAAGTTACCATTGATTTTCGAAAGTGCGCACCCTTACATCGAGTTAAGGTATTAGCTCTATTGAAGGCGAGATTGTGTTAAATATTTTGTTGTGTATTTGTAGGGTAACGTAGTTTGCCATACTACTTCTTTTTTCATGTAATAGGAACAAGAGAGCAGACGGATCGCTTGACTGTAAGCAATTACTGCCGCCCATGGACGTAAGCAAACCAGAAGAGTCACAAGTGCGTTTCTGCTCCTTGAATTGGAATATGAATAGGAGGAGAAGTGGGATAAAGGATAAAGAATAGGGGATGAGGCATCCGGCACTCCCACTCAGCAAACAAAACGCACCAGTTTAAGTACTGTTACTGCGTCTGCGTCGATTTTCTGTGAGATGGTCTTGCTTGGCCGAGCGGGCTCATTATTGCTGGAAGCAGCAAGGCTGTACTACATATATCTTCGATGATAATATTGGATTATACGATCACGCTAAGTGATTAAGCATAGCAGTCTGTGCAAGTTCGATAAATAAAAGTAGGTTTCCAGAGAACAGTACATAGTTTCCAGAGCCGTTTAATACCGCTTTATGATTAATTTATTAAATTATATAAATTGTGCTGGCATTAACTAAAATTTTATTTTGACTTATATACGAAAACAGTCACTTCCCAAAGAGTTGTTTGTTGGTCGTTTTAGATGTACTCAAGCTGCTTATTTTATACCTGAGTAATATCAATATGTAATTGTTGTTTCGTTCCTACAGTGAGGCCTTTTTATAGCCTCAGAAATAATTAAGATAGATATACTTGACACTGATTTCATTTTTCTAGCAAATACTTCAGACTTTTACAAAGCGATGACTCACTACAATTGATTCTAAATTTAGAATAGGTTACAATGCATCAAATAAGGTCGTTATTTATTTATCTTTGACATTTAATTTTGTTCCACCGAATTTTGGACTACCCGTCTCTTCGGAGAATTTCTATTAGTTGTTATATAACAATAAACTTTATAGAAATAAATCTAGATTAAACTTTCAGCTACATTTTTTCCATATAGCAAAATCAACCCTTTTTGGTTTTACCTGACATTTGATCTTTATTCACACTCTTAGCACGCTTACCAGTTAAACGACGAAGAAAACAATGTCTACAGCATTCAAAATATTGTTAAAAATGTGTACAATCCATTGCATATTCCTACTACAAAGAAAGCTATACTGTCATAGAATCGTTTCATTAAAACGTAATTCAAGACTTCACTTGTAAAGATTCATTTTTTATCACTGTCTAAGTGTCTAACCTATTACTAAAATGTTGGCAACAAATAATAGTACTTTGAAAGTCGAAAATCCAAAGACGTCGCGGTCGTTAGCTATAAAAATATTACTTCGGCTGATATAAAAATGAAAATAAGAATATCACTGACAAGGATGTCACAGAGTTTGAAGTACATATTTATAATGTACTCTAACTTTGATATAATCTTAGCTTGCTATAAATACACATGTGGGGCAGGTGAAGTTGTTTTTATTTATAAAACTTACATATTGATCGTACTGTATATACACGAGGATAATGACGATAAATGGCAATCGCAGGAATGTATTGATTGTCAATGCTAAGCTTGTTCGTAACTGCTGGGTAAATACGTCGATAACCAGTGATAAAAAGTAATAAACATGTCATAGCAAGCGCGTGAAATCGTTGGTCCAGGCTGTCATGAGACGTCAGTATAAGCATAATTATTAATGTCTTGATACTGGTATTAAACTACAGTTTACGGATTTTATTGCGATGTATTGGTTTCACTAAGTTAAATACATTTGAAACGAATGATCTAGAAACTACATTTTTAATTTATTACTAGCCGACGTTTCGAATTCTTTACAGGATTCGTGTTCACGGCAGACTGAGGTGATATTTGTCTTTTTCTTGAATCTTGACACTGGTCTAAACACCAGAATATTGCAATCCATATGGATTGTGGAGGATGTCAGATGGCGCTAGATAGCAAAATCAATATACTTAGTATACTATCTGAGAAGATTAGAAAGTAGACCTCAAGTTACAAGGTGAAAGAAGACATTTATAATATTAGGTTGACAATTACTGTTATCTACATGACATAATAAAGAAGTCTAGTTAAAGCTAGTTAATTTGTGCGATATGGTTTTATCTTCATTAATTTAATTAATTTTCTTTAAATTCTTAAGTATGTTATTCAGCTAATTGGAGTCACGTAGTTTGGTCACAACAGAGATTTGACCCTAAAAAAGAACCTGTATTCTAAACGAGTCACTGAAACATTTAGACATAAAGACATAAAGACATATTTATTTCTGCATTTTGGTTGTTTACAACACTTATACATGTCAATACCCTATTCTAGATGAAGCCGGCTTTTCCTAGCTAAATGACTTCTTGAGAAGAAAGGCCGAAACAAACTCAGAGTCATTGTTTTTTTTTGTCACTTCAATTTCTTTAGTCTTTTCTTCATCTTTTAAAGTCCAGACAAAAAAGGGTTTAGTATGCAAGTACAATGCAGGAAATTATCTGACGCTTTTGACTGACTCGGCCCACTGATGGCCCGCATTCAACAGCAATCGTACGGCTCAACCTTAATTGAGGGAGCCAGTACGATCTGTATCACTATGCCTCCACGCCATCAGAAGGTGTATGCATAAGCATGTCAGCCTAAGCCATCAGACAGGTTGCCACAACTATTTGTTTATATGTTTAATAATGCCCACATCGTACTCACAACTTTACATGCTAATACACAGTAAAATACATGTTGCAAACAATAAGTAAAAATAATAAAAATTTAAATAATAAAATGTCATATATTTAAAATGTCGGAAAATATTATTAAATGTCAAAAAATATTATTGAATGTCAATTTATGAATAATAATATATTACTTAAGTAATTTTAAATGTCAAAAGAAACTAATAAAATAACAATGTCAAAACCAAATAAATAAAATTATAAATGTCAAATTAAAAATGTCAAAATGTAAAAATATAAGTATTACAAATGTAAATAAAAATATCATGTCACTAATTTCAAAATGTCAAAATTCATAATTTTTAAACTCAATTCCAGGCATTTTTGTCTGCTAAATAATCTTTAACTGTGTAATAAGCTTTTGAACACAAGCACTGTTTAATAAATGCTTTGAATTTATTAATACTTAGTTCCTGAATATTGCCTGGAATTTTGTTGTAAAAACGTATGCTTTGACACTTGTATGAGTTACTTATTTTTTGTAGTCTAGTTGAAGGTAGAACAAGTTTGTTTTTATTTCGTGTGTTTAAATTATGAATGTCGCTGAATTTAGAAAACATATTTATATTTTTCCTGACATATAACAAGTTCTCATAAATGTATTGAGATGCGACAGTCATTATCTTGATTTCTTTAAATTTTTCCCTCAGTGAATGCCTTGAACCAAGACTGTAGATTGCACGAATAGCCCGCTTCTGCATTACAAACACAGTTTGAATGTCAGCTGCGTTGCCCCATAATAAAATGCCATATGACATTATGCTGTGGAAATAACTAAAATATACTAATCTGGCCGTATCTATGTCAGTTAGCTGACGAATTTTGTAAACCGCGTATGCTGCAGAGCTAAGTCTATTCGACAACTGACCTATATGTGGGCCCCACTGTAGCTTAGAATCTAAGGTTATGCCTAAGAATACGGTGTTATCTATAAGATCCAACTCTTCTCCATTCAAACATATGTTAGGTTTAACTTGTTTTACATTCGGTCTTGAAAATCGTATACATTTTGTTTTTCTTTCATTTAACAGTAAATTGTTAGCTGTAAACCATTGAACTACTTTAGAGAGAGCGTTATTTACATCGTCATTATTTGATTGTTGTCGTCTTAGTTTAAAAATAAGTGATGTAACACCTTCTGATGCAGTGAAACCTATGGTAGAAAATAAGTGTCTATATAATACAGAAAATCTTTGATTTAAATAATTTTCCCATAATATTTCATGTGGCAAGGCAAAAGTTGGTCCATTAAAAACTCCTTTTATTGTTACCCCTTAACGTAAATCACGTACTATTGTACGCAAACAAGGTTAAGAAATATGAGCCGTCACGCGATCCCGATTATAACATGAAACGGGAATTAACGCGGGTATGCTCTTGATGTGTTGAAATAATTTAAATACGTCAAAAAGTAAGGAAACTTGACTTGAAGTTAGCGTTTTCCACGCAGTCAGAAAACGGCTCATTAAGTAATGTTTTTATATACAAATGGCTCTAGTTTAACTAATTTGGTATTGGATTTGGTTGCATGTAAGTAGGTAGTGATATCCTATGTTTCTATAATAATCTCTATTACGTTGCTCCCACGAAAGCAGTAATCATTACTTGTTGAGACGGAAACTCTAAGAGTATGGGGTTTTCAGTTGTCCTATTTGATCATTAGCATAAAAAGAAGATACAAAGCAGCTTTAATAGCTAAAAGAAAAGAAGGCTTTCGGAGCCCTTCTTTGCTGGAGCTCTTTTTTATTGCTTTCTTTTGTGATAAAGAATGCATTATTCAATATCGGTCGTTCTTTACTTTTTCTGAGTGTTGACTCAACCTAAAAGTTTCAATTTCAACGTGAAATCTATATTGGTTACTCATCAAAATCTAAATTAAGACCAGATTGTAATAACCATTGTTATATTTATAATACGGGTCTATATAGAGTAATTAGGTATTTGAAAATAAATATTCTTATATTTGCTAGCTTTTTAATACCCCATTTAAAAAGTCATCAATCACTATCGACGTATCCTTACGCCATATATTAAACCGTCAACGTATTCATTATTGAAGTCCATTACGCGTAAGGGTTGTGTGCACAGACCCTTATTGCGCACTCGATGTTTTACCTGTGCCTCGTCTGGAGCTATCTGAAGGATTGTTAATATGTAAAGTGAGTATTTGTTTACTTGTTTGTGTTTGTAATAATAAGTCCACCTTAAGCTTGCTGTTAGATGTGTCCGACCGAGTTTGGTAGACCCGTCTTCTGAAAACAATTTTAATGACAATGAACTTCAATTACAGTTGAACTTGTCCATTCACGAACACTTTGATCCAAACATGAACTTTATCACAAAGTAGCTGTTCCCAGGTTACAAGCACGTTATGCCCATGACCCAGCACCGGCGTGATTTTATATAACTTAACGCTTTCCTCCTATAAATTGACTATCCATCACAGCTTTTTTTTAATTCTTACTAGCAGTTCTTAAGATTAGCGCTTGCAACCAAAAGAAATCTCATACCAAATCAAACCAAGCTTTGTAATATCTGTATAAATTAAATTTTTTTAAGCTAATTCTCAGAGCAAGTAATTGCAATCAAGCACTTTCAAATCACGGACCACTAAGATAACCCTTAAATTTTCATGCTTACCTATAATTATATTATTACTAGTCACAAAATATGCTGCCCTACAACTTATAAGAAATATGAAACGCGTTTAATTATCAACTTGCGATAGCTACTTAACTATAAAGTTCGATAGTTTCCATAAAGCACAACCTTTAAGAAGTATGTATGCACGCTCCCCTGTTGCTCGAACTCATTTGAACCGTGATACGTGAGACGCGAAGCAGGCGATTACGTAAGATATATCAAACGGTTCTATTAAAGGTGCACTTATTTCTTGCGAGAATACGAGTGTAAATTTACGTAGTAGGTAAAAGTGCACTCATTTCTTGCTAGAATATGTTTCCAGTAGATACATCCGTACCGTATTCCCGAGGGCTATGCAGATTTTTAATGTCATTATAATTTTGGCAGCGGGTGTGTAGGCATTATTTTAATAGTGTGATGGTCATATTACTAAACATTTTTTTACCTACGAGTACATGGAGGAGATTCTCCAGTCGTCGCCTGTATTTATTAGTTATGTTATAGTCTCACGCCTATATCCCCGAAGGGATAGGCAGAGGCGTAATATTACACCCACATTTCGCCATGAATTTTTAGAACCCACGTAATAGGGGGCGAGCCTGTTGCCGTTATCGGGCACATCAACAGACTCCGTGCTGCTAGTGAGAATTCGGATAAACCCAGTAACACATTTCGGGACCTCCGATCAGTAGTCGCATACGCTATCCACTAGACCATGGAGGCAGTATATTTTTTAGTAGAAGAGAATTTTGCCTTCTCGTAAGAGTAAGAGTTTAAAAAGTTTGTTTTTCCAATGTATGTTCTAAGCTTTCATTTAGTTTTTCTTCTTTCTCGTATAAGTGCGCATCTAACTCGGCTATCAGAGCTTATATGCACGCACCAGTTAGTGCGCGCATATAAGCTATATAGCAGTGTATGAAGGTAGGTACCTAGTGTCCGCTTTGCAACAAAGCTGCAACCACAGGTTCAAATGGAGATACTTACTCACTAAGGCACCAGTTGCTTTACTAAAGACATCCTTCCCCCATGAATTATACTGCTCTTGCGTGTAAGATGTCATTTACATGAGTTTCCATTCTGAAACTGAAAATTCTTGTATCTGCTTTAGTCTTTGCTGTTTGATAGCTCGAGGTAACGTGGTTTCCAAGTGAGATTTTACCTTTATGACTCTTTAATATTGACTTTTTTAGCGAAATTATTTGGGCAACTTTTACATTTTTTTTACTTATCCCAATTTGAATACGTCACAAAAAGTAGTCGTTCCAACTCTTAGTGTCCTCAACATACCTACCCACCTTAACCAAATTTGAAAACATTATTTTTTCTGCCCGATCAGTATACAAAACTAGTTATTCTTCTAAATATTACCAGTATTCTCAGTGGAGCGGTAAATAATAGCAAGTGTACGAATTACGTTATACAAAATACGCTATCTTATAAATGCCAAAAGGTAAATGAATGTATTGTATATTATGGCGTAGGTAACTATTGGCTAATTTTGTTTCAACGAATACGAATTACCGTTTGTGTACAGGTATCTTGAATCTGAGGTGCGTTTTATGGATTGAGTTATACTAGAATATATACATATCAGCTTCCCATAGGAGTAGAGAAAATAACACGATGGATTTTCTGTATGCGAGCACAGTGCTTTTTTCTGGAAGTTATTTATACTAAAATGGATTCTATATCCGATTGGTATTCACAGTATTTTGAAGCCTGGGTATGTTGTCGCAAGGCGCAAAAGAATACAGCTTTGTAAGATTTGTTACAATAACAGATGGAAAAATAAAGATAATAGATTAGATATAGCTTAACAAATATTGATTACCTGTAACTAATCTCTGAGTTCAAGCACAGACTGATGAAATTTGGCGGAACTATATGGCAGCCTGAATCAAAGATAAAATCTGCATAATTATGATCAGTAATAAATAAAAACATTGCCTCATTTCTTACATTCGGCTTAAACTATTACAAACAAAAGGTTAATCTATCTTTCAGGCAATATGTCTAATATTCCCTGTCATTGTCATTGCTGTAAAGTCAAACTAACGTCAACTTACTAATCACTTGTGCAACATTAATCCTTACACCAAAGTAACAATAAAACATCATTCAGATAGTATTCTACTCCACATAATACCAACTTACCTTTAAGTCTTACTACACTCAATGAATCTTAATCTGTTCCGCCCAAGATAAGTAAATATAGCAGCTACACAGTACAGCTGTTCCTTGCTTAGATCGATTTATGTAGAAGCCCCTTTAGCCTGTGGCTTAGCAAGCCCTTCGGGAGCTCTGTATTTTTCCATATTACGTTGGATATACGTTATCGATCAATGCAGATAATTATGTAAACATAATATCTACAAGATTATCTAAGGAATATTTTATTTTCTGATATTTTGTTGAGTCGCGTTTTTCTTCGGAGAATACGGTACCGTAAGCGTTGGAACAAATCTGACGGAAGATGCGTCGAGCGTATCATCGGTCGCGTCTATTCCGTTAGATGGGTCGGTACATATCTGACGGAAAATACGTGGAGCGTATCTGCATCGGTTGCGTCTATTCCGTCAAATAAGACCTGCTACATTACGCGTCTAGTCAGTTTCTGCTTTCGGCAACTACAGTGCGGTTGCTTTGTATGACATTTAATTTTTAAACGTCGCCCAACGCGTCAGTCAAAATACACGTGGTGCGTGGTGCGCGCGACGTCGACCGACGATACGTTGACGGAAACGGAACAGACGCTGTACGCTCGACGCACTAACGCATCATCGGTTAGGTGTGAAAGGTTGAATGATTTATCAAATATTTGGCTGTTTTGGCGTTACGCGACGGATGATACGCGATGCATCTTCCGTCAGATATGTGGCGACCCTAATATGTTACCCCTGCTAAGATTTTGAAAGTATAAAATTATTAAAACAAGCAGTCGTCCATGTTTTTACCTGCCCTAAATTTTTATCTTTATTTTTCCCTCTTAAGTGTGGCATATTAGAAAATCGTTCCTTAGTGGGTGCTTGCGTCACACGCTGTCCAACATTCATATTTCTGGCATCAGTAGTGGACTTTGCCATGACATGTCAGTACATATGAGCAATTTTATACATCATCATCAGCCTTTATCAGTCCACTGCTGGACTAGGCCTCTCCTTTAAAAGGAGGAATTGGCCTACTATACCACGCTGGCCAAACGGGTTGGTATAGGGTTTGTATCAAGTTTGCCTTCTCTTGCAGTGCTGTTCCTCTGCATAATATACTCCCTCTGTCGGCTTTTACGACACCCATGGGATGATATGGGGTGGTAACATTCCGTATTCTTAATCCGTCACCACACGGACATAATATAATTTATACAGATGTACATAATTATATTTGATGAAAAATGTTTAACACTTATAATGTTATAATAATAATAATTTCCTCCTGACCGATTTCGGCCACGGCGGCTTGTCTATATATGAGACTTGCCATCTGCGCGGGACATATTATAGTGCACAAGTGTGTGCGCGTACACAAGTGCACTCTCTGTTCCCTCACTCTCTTAATCTGATGGGACGCCACATGCGACACGACCGGATAGAGATTTGGCTCAGTACCAACGGCTTAACGCGCTTACCGAGGCACGGGGGTGTGATACCGCCAACTCCCTGACTCCGAACTTCTATTTGATAAGTCCTAACAGAAAAACCCAATATCACTTTTTGTTCGACCCGGGAATCGAACCCGAGACCTCATGATCCGCAGTCGCTTACACTACCGCAGGATCACAGAGGCAGTAGTGTAGGACACTTAAACCTACAATCATAGTTATGGTCGAGTGTGTTCGACTAAATCTGAATCCAGGAGTGAATATTCAATATCCATTAGCTAGACGCAATGGGCTATTATACTAAGCGTTATACATAATTACCTATATAGCCTAAACAATATTTTAGTTCCTGAACTTCATATTATTAAACTGTCTGCGTAAGGCGCATCGGTATAAGTGTAACCTCGCTTCTACTCTGAAACCAATTCCGTCATTTAAATATCTTCATTGCACCAAATATTAATTCAGACCTCAATGTTTTTTATCCTTTATCCGTAAAATAAAAATTTATGGCTTTACTGTTCGTGTCTTGTTCTATTAACATGAGTAATTTGAACAATTATATTTTATAAATGAATTACACATATCCACATATGCATATATCGAACAAAAAAAGGATAAATCTTTACTGTTTAATATACTATGTGTCGCAAGTCGTCAGTTAAATTACATGTGCAGTTTGACTGACAGTTTCATCATTGCTGATTCGAAATCGTTGTCTGCTGAAGCAATATATATAAAAGTTTTAAAATACAAACCGACAATGTAAAAGAAGCTTAAGTATTCCATCATTTCAAAGCAGCTCGAGGAAAAATTATGTGCTCTATAGGAAAGTTAGGAAACAAATTTTGCAGGTTCAGGTAGGATCATCAAATACAACTATTAAGATGATAATCAGAATTGATATACCAAACTCAGTATAAAGAAGGAACGGCAACCATTACGGTGGGCTGGTAACTATTTCATCACTTCTTAATATTATTATTTTGGTATAAATGACGGCCAGCACTGGTGTCGGAGTTATCAGACCGCCCAAAGACCTCCGACATAGCATATCGATTCTTGTACTGAGACAAGAATCGAGGGGCCCAATTCTCCTAAATAAATTAGTTCAAAATACAGTTTCGATATAATGTCAGCGTCATACCTACCACACAAATGGTATTCTCGTAAATTAACTGATATTTGAATGAAATTGTAATGAGATCGTAAATTGAAACAAGTGTCAAAATATGTGTCAACGACGAACTGTATATTTCAAATTATACGATAATGTCACTAGGTTAGCAGAGTACCGATTCTCAGTCAATTCAAAATATAATCTCATTTCGTTCAAAATATAATTTCAATGTCATATAATATACGAGAATTAGGCCTAGTTTTACGTGCCTTAATAACATGGTAGCGCTCTGATGTAAATGCCACACGTAGTCACCCATCACATCCAAAAACTGCGCAAGCGTTGCTTAACTTTGCCAACCTATTACGAATGTTAATAAAAGTCACCCTACGAGCGCTATTTGTCAAAGAATTACACGACTGGAGCCCGTATTGACATGCGTACGTCAAAGTACCGTAAATGTAACTTGAATACATCTCAAATCAAAGGTCAAATTACCAAAACAAAATAGCATTACATATTCTGTCTCCCAGTTTTTCACATAGGTAACACTATTAGCTACAAGACCGATACCAATATCAACATCCATATTGTTTCTGATTATATTATTTATGAGCCCCAAAATATCGGCTTTGGTAGATTCAAGCAAATTATCTTCTTTCCCGTGTCAGCTAGTTAAATATAAAGATAGGTAAATGTCTCGCTACGCAGTAAAATCTATAATTTAGGGTAACGATTAGCAATTTACAGTTTACGACAGTGTAGACTTTATATTTATGTGTTTCATAAAGATTCTATGTCAGTATCTTTTGTGAGTATTGACATTTTATTAATGACTATCTCTTTTGAAGAATAATTTGTCTATTGTACAATGTGCATAAGTGCATAATTATCTTCTCCTGTATATACATATGAAATTCTTGCGTTACTAACTGGCTGACAATGCACAGCCAAAACATATATATATATGTGTGTGTGTGTGTGTGTGTGTGTGTGTGTGTGTGTGTGTGTGTGTGTGTGTGTGTGTGTGTGTGTGTGTGTGTGTGTGTATGTTGTGTGTATGTGTGTGTGTGTGTGTGTGTATGTGTGTGTGTGTGTGTGTGTGTGTGTGTGTGTGTGTTAAGCCATAATTGTTCTCTAAGCACAAATTCAATCCAAACCTGTTCTGTCTTATAGTACCAACGTGCAAAAAATACAACGCCAAACTTGCAATTAACAATCCTTGGACACTCTCATGTATTTCATAGTACAGTTATTGTAATTTGAAGATTTCTCGGCAGGAGTCCATCCTTTTTTACATTCAATCTCAGTAACATTTGCTCATACAGAATCCTCCATGAAGACTAATAATTTCTTGCACGAAAGGGCAAGAAATCTACCCGCCTGATAGCCCTAGAAGCCCAGCAATGCCGGGCGCTAAAATCACATAAGAAACCCTACGAATAACATAATAAGACTAATAATTAAACGGTGAACAAAATTGCCGCACCACAGCAGAAGCGTTATCACGTGACCCATATAATTGATTTAATTACTGACTACCGCACCCGGGTATGTCTGTATGATATAACAATAAGGATTATATTTTAATGAGTATTTTTTGCTATCGCTTGTAGATACAATCATGGGCAAGCTCGCTTGTTACCTCATTGAGGGAAAAATTAAAAAACATATTTTTGTAAAACGTGGTTCAACCTTCGATGTGGTCTGATGTTAAGCGATGATACGGCCAAAGATGGAGCATGGAGCATTTTAAAGTTTTTAATAATAGTACTAGCCTTTTTTTTATTTTTTATAAAAGACAACTCCCGCATTAGGACTAAATCCTGTGTCGCGAGGAACTTTAGAGACATACAACTATTTATGAATCACACAAAGTGTTGTCTCGTGTGGGGAACGAACCCACAACACTTCGGCACAGTGTCAAGCGGTGAGGCGGCTGCTTAATCCACTACGCCCACCGTGCCGTCAGTCATTTATAAGCTTTTCCACAGCTGCTAACAGTGGAAAAGTACTAGCTTCTTCTTACTATAAAAAGTTTTAATATTTATTAATTATGAAATAATATTACAGATGTGGGTGGCTCAAGATCGGTCTGTGTGGGAGCCTTGGAGAAGGTCTATGGCCGGTAAGTAGAGTACGTACTGTACGTCTATCGGCTGATATCATTACAGATGTAGGTTTCCTCACGTAGTTTTAGCACCTTTAAAAGTGAATGTTAACAATGTAAAATGTACCTATATTTTCGAAAAGTAATTGCGTTCCGAGATGATTGGAAGAAAAAGACGGTTGCGTTGCATATTTGATATTAATATTCAGCATTCAGCAGAAAACAGTAGTTGTTATTAATATTACTTTGGAAAATACGATATTGAGCAGTCAAATCAATTAAAAATTAATTTGATGGGCTACTAAACCACATATTCAGCACGGTTTATCTACTATACATCAAAGTTTCTTAACAAATATTATTAGAAAATCCTTTCCAAAGTTTCGCACGAGTGTTGTACGTCATATTTATACAAGCATCTAACACGATTTAGTGTGCATTAAACTTACAACAAGCCAACACTTGCAGTTGTGAAGAAAATATTAAAAGTTTGTACTTTGATGCTATGAAGTTTCAGAAAGGTTCCGTAACTATTGAAAGAACAATGCCCATTTTTCTTAGAGACGCCGGCCCAGATGTGGACAGTCAAAAATCGTAGTACTTGTTATTGCATTCGATTAAAGAGTGTTAAACTAGAATTTTGAGATTGATTACAGGTCCATCACATTCATAGATTTATTACAAGAAGTACTTTTATATGCTCACAAAACATTAGGTGTACCCACTTTTATTAGGATAGTTAAAGTGTTTCGTAGTTTTGCGTAGAAAGGAATGAGTTAATCATTTGGTTAGGGTAGAAATCCGAAAGAAAAAGCCAGAAGTCGTAAAAGATCCAAAAACATAAAAAGCATTCACAATGTGCACGAGCAAAACAAATAAGTAACAAACAACATAAACTGAATATGACATTATTGACATTTACTTAAGAGTCAAAAAAGTGTTGCCATTTTACAGTTTTAAATGATATTGATTAATCGATATGGATTTCGGACATAGGTTATCTACATATTAGGTTCAAAATCGAACTTATTCGTAATCGCATATATACCTTAAAAATACATACATTTTAAATGTTTAAGGACCAAGTAGAGATTTGCTATTAACTCAAATCATTTTGAGTAGAGAAAACGTAAAATCGATAAAGAAGAAGTGATAATAGATTTAATATTATGATTTCTTTACTGGCAATTTCTGATCTATTACGTGTTGGCTATTTAGACGTTAACACATCTTTTTAAACCTATTTATTGAATAAGTTTCTCGGCACACCTTTAGTAATGTCTATAAATTAAGTTATAAATAAAAAGGATTATTCAACAACTAATTGAAACTTTATTGTGCTCTTCATGAGTTCCAAACTGGTCCAGAAATGGGCATTGTTCTTTGGACGAGTTCTAGAGCGGAACAAAAAAACGATCTTTTAAAGCACCTTTTAGCCTTTAACTAGAAATGGGGTCGAAAACAATTGTTTAAAGCTGTTGTTATTATAATTACTAGAGTATTTTGCGTCAATTTATTTTAGTATTTTAACAAGGTGTTCTTACCTCTTCAGTGCAGGTGTAACGATGTTCTTTATTGTCTGTTAGTAAATTCTTGACCGCGGCTCCACCCGCTTGGCATTTGTCCCTTTAAAGGGAGTATCAAAAATCTACTAAGTACTCTTCTATACTCCTCGAGAAACATTTATTTCTTGTTTAGCTTCATGCCCCCACTAGTTTTGACTGTGCTTTGCCTGTCACTCAATAACGGCAGAGATTTATACACATTGACGTAATGTAAAGTTGTAGATCATGTTTCAACTTAATGTCTCGCTGTCATGTCACTTAGAGCTATAAAATAATATAAATAGTAACAAAATATCAAGGCCCAAAACAAACTACGTTATTTTCTGACGACTGGGCCTACATAGTTTACATGGTAAACAAACTCTGCATATAAACTGCGCCTACAACGCTATATAAAACATTTTCCTTCTCATCAAATCCCGTTGAGAATATCTCCAATATGCCTTGTTACCATTTCTATTTCGAGATATTCTTGATTGGATACATAAATAGTAAATTCAATATAAATTATGTAAGAGAATTCAAAGTCCCATGAAGTTATTAAACTGGACGGTAAAATAACATCATTATTGACCCAAATATTGGTAGCAAATATTTCGATTTCAATTAAGTTCCGAAGAGGGTTTGCATTTATTGACATCTTTAAGATATAATCAAAGATATCTCCTCTAACAATGCTTCAAAACGAGTATTCAAAATTTAGTAGACAATTAATTAAAAATTATTCTTCATATTTATGAGAATTAGGGCACAGCGAAATCCTATTCAAAGTTTCAAACGTAGCGCAATTTAAATAGTGAAATTTTAAAAGAAATTCGCAGCTCTATTTAGCTGGCAGAAAGGAATGCATTTTTCAAATAGGAAACCTTAAAAACCTTTTAAAGGACTTACTCTGTATTAGTAAATAATCCCGTGTCATGAAAGACTTTACAAATATTTAATCAACGAACACAAAAAGCACCCAGTCTCGAAACAACATTTTGTGGATCACACAAAGTATTTTATCGTGTGGGAATTGAATCCACGACTCTCGGTGCAGTGCTAAACAGCGAAGCGACCGCTTAAACCGCTAAGCAACATGAACAGGCAAATCTCTAGCAAAATCCAAGACTTCCCGTTGCCGCTATAAAGCTGTCATCGATCTAGATTATGTAGAAAAGTCGCGAGCTTTTTCACTATTGTAACTTTTACTTGTGTAACGTCTAGGCAAGGAAATAAGGTTGGGGATAATCCAATAGTCTTAGAATTTATCGGTTTCTGCGCATTCTATGTAATGAATAATGTATTTGCTGTATTCCCTAGTACGAGTATATTTGAGATAACAAACCGATTGAGGCAAATATGTATATCAGGATCGGAGCGTTATATCTGTCGGGAGCTTTGTTATGTAGAGAAATCTTAAGCAGGCCTACTAGTAGGTTAAGAGTGAAATCAATCGATATCAGTTTTGTTTATAAACTGTATTTGTGTCTACTTCTTTATTTTATAGACTCACGCCCGTATCCCCGAAGGGGTAGGCAGAGGCGTAATAGGTATTACACCCATATTTCGCCATGAATTTTAGGTCCCACATAATAGGGGGCGAGCTTACTGCCGTGACGGGGCACTTCACCAGACTCCGTGCTGCTACTGAGAATTCAGAAAAACCCAGTAGCAGGTCTCGGGTTCGATTCCCGTGTCGGGAAAAAGTGCCCGACACGGGAATCGAACCCGGTACCTCCGATCAGCAGTCGTATACGCTATCCACTGGACCACGGAGGCAGTCTACTTCTCGGGCAGTTTCTTCGTCTCTTTCTCTGTCTTCTTCTCAGTAAGGCAATAGCTTTAAAGAGTCGTAGACAAAGTCATCTGACTCGGTGGCGTAGAGGGAGTGCCAACGACCGCCACGCTGAAGTTCGCGGTTTCGATTCATGTGCGTAAATATTGATGTTTGTCTTGGTGTGAGTGTTTCTATGATACTTTGAAGGCTGTGAGTTTCTTTCTTGCCCAGAACTAATCTGTATGTACGTGTTTTAGCGATTTCTACTGCGTGAAAGAGGGGTTGAAAGTTTTTATGCGAAGTGAAATTTCATATAATAGCTTCTGATTAGAAATAAGTGACCATGTATTTACACATTTTTGGAAATAGGGGTTGAATTTTTATATGGAAAGTCCGTCGTTACGCGCGAGCGAAGCCGCCAACTGCTAGCTTATACACATAATAACTTTGATTATAAATCACAGTATAACTAATAGTAGTACGGTTTAATTCTAAGGGCAGACGATGAGTACCTTCTTCAGTGTTATCACGATTAAATATTTTTCACTGTAAGCCTGAATTTGTGATAACCTCTTTTCACGCAGCTCACTACTTTCTCTTGAAATGGCCTTGGACCGAGATTCCCTAATTTGAGATAGATGTTTCTCCTTTTCTTCGCTAGTTGTGGATTACTGCTCACATCTCTGGGCCGAAGCGCCAAAATATCAGCTTCATCCACTTGACTCCCTACACAGACGAGCTGCTCGAATCGTCGATGATCCCGATCTCACGGCTAGACTAGAGTCGCTGGAGCAGCGGAGAGACTTTGGTTCTCTCTGCGTATTTTACCGACTCTTTCACGGGGAGTGCTCCGAAGAATTGTTTAATTTGGTACCAGGGTCACCCTTCTACCAACGTACCACTCGCCGACGCAGTAGAGTTCACCCGTACTGCCTGGAAGCGTTCTCATCTAGTACGGTGCGCTTCCAGCGATCTTTTCTACCACGTACCTGTAGGCCCTGGAATGAACTTCCTGTTGCGGTGTTTCCCGAGCGCTATGACTTGTTCTTCTTCAAACGAGGTTTAAAGAGAGCATTACTTTCACGGTAGGCAGCGGCTTTGCTGTGTATACTCTGACATTAGCGAAGTCCATGAGCAGCGGTTACCGTTTACCATCAGATGGTCCGTTCGCTCGTCTGCCACTAGCAGCAATAAAAAAAATAGTTTCATTTAAACGGCGCTGTCTCATATGGACAGCGCGTTTAGTAGGTCTACCCATCTTTAATTTCGATAAATTCGATAAGTGCAGAAAGGAAAATTCACCAAAAAACAGGAAATAAAAATTTTTTTAACAAAAAAAATCGCCTCCAAAAATCTGGAAAATGTGTGCAAATAACACCTAAATAGTAAAAATAAATTTCGTTATTTTAACTTCAATTTACTTATAATCATCACCTATTCAACTGAATATTTTAAACTTATACGAATTATACGTATCTACCACTTAATTCACATACCTGACACAATACATATTTTTATATGACTAACAAACTAAATTAAATACTTATCACCAGAAATCAGATAAGTATATTATATTTTTGGACTAAGTACTTAGAAAAAAATATTTCATTAGTACTATAACTTATACTTTTTTTTGGAGTCGGTGCCAGCCAAGCGTTTTAGTAAATAATTTCTTGATAATGTACCTACAAAATATATGAAAAGCTATATTGATACGATAATTTAGCAAAACCTCATAAAACTTGTAAGTAATTTACAAATGACGAGAAATCAAATCAACAAATATAAATCAAATCTTAGGAAGTTTTCTATAACACAAAATATATGTAAAGTTACATTAATACCATAATGTAGGATCTAACCAAACCTATTTTGCAAATAAATAAAACAACGCAACCTGGCAACAGGCGCGACAGCTCAGTTACAAATTAACCTAAATACCTATTTACAATTACCTATCTAACTAAAACAAGAACTTAAAGCGATACTTGGAACAAATCAAATTCTGAGAAGTTTTTACAAAAAGATCTCAAAATTTGAAAAAAAAATAGAATTATGTAAAGATGCAAACCTATTTCAATGAACACAGATTTCGTGCAATAATTACCTACATACAAGCGCATAGAACAATGAATATCAGAGACAACCGTCAACGAAGTCTGCCCTCACGCGTCTACCCGCGTTCAGGTCGGTCACTTAACCATTTTCCCTCCTGCCGCCACGGTATATGCCCACCGCTGCGAGCCTTGCTGTTCAAGATAATATACTCGTACTTCGCAACTTCATAATTACACGACTGCTAAAAAAGAGCGTAATGTTTTATTAGCGTTCATGTATGTATGTAAAAATGTAAGTATGTGAGTTTCTTTATTCCGCCATAACTTCTGTATGCCTAAATCGATCCGGATGTGCGGCATATCGTTGGAATCCTTATATTACCCCGAGTGATATAGGCTATATTTTTTTTACTTCATAGTTCTTAATTGATGGCAGTAGGGTTTTATTAATTTTGAAATAATTGTTTATTTAATTCGTAATCTCAGCTGGCACCGACTCCAAAAAAAATTTTTTATTGTATATTATAGTCGTAATCAAATATTTTTTTCTAAGTACGTAGTTCAAAAATATAATATACTTATCTGATTTCTGGTGATAGGTATTTAATTTAGTTTGTTAGTCATATAAAAATATGTATTGTGTCAGGTATGTGAATTAAGTGGTAGATACGTATAACTCGTATAATTTTAAAATATTCAGTCGAATAGGTGATGTTTATAAGTAAATTGAAGTTAAAATAACGGAATTAATTTTTTACTTTTTGAGCTATTTGCACACATTTTCCAGATTTTTGGAGGCGGTTTTTTTTTGTTAGTTTTTCTTTATAAAAATTGTCGAATAAATCTGCGCTGTTTTTTCTGCAGTAACCACTAGCCATAAAAGAAACCTACGTATTGTCGTATGAAATTGTCAAACGGCACAACGTCAAATATTCGTTTCAATAAAAATCTGCTATATTTGTTCCAAAATCTGCTGCTCGTACGGTATCCGGTTAGACATTTTATCAGCTTTGTATAATAAATTCATTTTTTTTACAACCAATCGTCGACCCAATGTCTCTTTTCACAGACATGATTACAACATGGTAGTTAGTTACATGTGTAAGTTTCTGAGGATAGATGGATATTTGAATGTTTGTTACTCTTCCTCGTAAAAATAGAGCATATGAGCTACCTTTACCAATACCTCCAAAGCCGCGGACAAAAGTTAGTATATTATACATACTGAGGCCTACGCGGACGCAATCGTTGGCAACTAACAAAATTTATTTGTACTATATAAACCAAAAAACTAACCGAAGCGGTGTAACAAGCCCGGATATTTTCAACAGTTATAAAACTAGGTTGTTAACAGAACAGTCTGTGTTTCAGTCGCTGGAATGTTTGCGGCCACTCGGTTTTATTGAATTCTGCCTCAAACCTCAGTGAAGTAAAAGCGGGAATTATAACTGATATTTTTACGGTAGCATTTGCTTGCCTCATTGGTTTTCTGATGGCTTCGTGAACGGATGCAACTGCAGATATAGGTTTTACCGACCAAATTCCTATGGTGTGATATTTCGTTTTCGTTGACTGTTACACAGTACAGTTTGAAATTGAGCGTGGTAGACTAGTCAGCTTTTTTTTTTTATAGCATAAGGCGGCAAACGAGCAGACGGATTGCCTGATGGTAAGCTATTACCGCCGCCCATGGACACAAGCAACACCACAGGAGTCACAAGTGCGTTGCCAACCCTTGGGTTTGGGAAAAGGGATAGGATAAGGAGTGGGATGAGGGAGAAGGAATAGGGGATAGGGCCTCCGGCACTCTCACTCACCGAACGAAACGCAACAGTTTAGATTCTGTTACTTTACGTCGATCTTCTGTGAGAGGGTAGTACTTCCCCGGTCGAGCCGGCCCATTCGTGCTGAAATCAGCAAGGCTCTACTACCTATAAAAAGCTGGTAATGGACTGATCATTCTCAAGATGTCATTCTCATGGAAGAATCTTAAAGTGTCCTGAATATTGCGAATCAACTGAAAGATTACGTAAAGATCGTAGAGGTTGCAGACAATATTAAAGAAAATAATTAATAATACGCTATTCAGTACTTTAATTCCTGTCCAACACGGATTTCTTAAAGGCCGCTCCACGACCAGTAACTTGGTGACATTTATCGATTATACAACAGCAAGTACAGATGCAGGTGGTCAAGTAGATGCAGTATTTACTGATTACAGTAAATGTTTCGACCGCATAGATCATAAGATACTGATGAAGAAACTTTTGGCGGCTGGAATCCATGGTAACCTGTTCCGGTGGTTTACTTCTTATGTTGACAATCGTTCCCAAGCTGTAGCATTGAATGGTTACGTGTCGAAATGGAATACTGTTCCCTCGGGAATACCCCAGGGCTCGTTACTCGGGCCATTATTATTTAATTTATTTATTAATGACGTCATCGATTGTTTCTCCAAAGCAAATATATTACTTTATGCAGATGACATGAAGATTTTTACTCAAATTAATACATTAAATGACTGTATAGATCTGCAACATGATTTGGATAAGTTTGAGAACTATTGCAGAATTAATCACTTCGATCTTAATGTCCCTAAATGTCACTGTATCAGTTTTACGAGGAAACAGAGTTATAATATAATCATATTCGACTATAAACAAAAATGAGCCAAGTTAAAATGGGTAGACGAGGTCCGAGATCTCGGTGTTATTCACGACGCCAAACTAACATATGAGTCACATATTGACACCATTGCCAAAAAGGCTAATAAAGCTTTAGGCTTTGTAAAGAGAACATGTTCGCATTTTAAAAGTGTAAAAATATTAAAAATTCTGTATTGTACATTTGTTCGCAGTATCTTAGAGTATTCTTGTCAAGTTTGGAATCCACAATATGAGGTGCATATAAATAGATTAGAAGTTATACAGCGCAAATTTATGAGATTCATTCAACACAAGTGCAACATTTTTGATGACTGTTACGCGGCTAGATGTAAAAGACACCATATGCTCCCATTAAAGGAAAGAAGAAAAAATAGCTGATATCGGACTATTATCAAAAATAGCGCAATCAAAAGTTGACTCCCCCTAATTACTGTCTAAGATAAACCTTCAGGTCCCTACACGATCCCCCCCGTGGGATCTCCACCTTGTCGTGGCGGGGGGGCTCAGTAACCGTGGATTGGTCACCCGCGGTGAAGCTAAGAGGGATCCAGGAGGGGACGCTCCGCGTGGGCTTGGAGGGGTCTGCGCAGGACGCATGCAACGGTGCGGGTGCGAGGGACAGTTCGTCTGTCCCTCGCAGTCGGGCGCGGTCGCGGGGGGAGAGGCGTGTCGGTGTTGCGTTGCCGCGCGCCCTATCTCCCGCGACCAAATGGGGGCGCACCATCGTTGCGTCGTGGTGGGGCCGCAGAGGAAGAGCAAATGCGGTGTTGCGTTGCCGTCCTCCCTATCCTCTGCGGCCGCTGGGTGTTTTGGCGGCGGAGCCCAACACCTTCATCCGCCGCCAAGGGGGTTTCGTTCGGGGCCCGCCTGACCATCTGGCGGGCCAATACCCGTCGGGGGGTAGCGAGGAATGCTTCAGTGAAACCCTACCCTCCGACACACGGGTACATGGAGGAAGTCGAGGTGGTTTTTAGTGGAAACACCACATACTCCGGCTCTTATTTCCCCCAAGAGTCGGAGATCCGAAGGGATTTTCCACCTCGTAAAACAAAAAAAAAAAAAAAAAAGGTCCCTACACGATCAGTGCGGCGTTATCACCCTCTGCATGCATCCCATAGTGCGACAAAAATAGACAAAATTCTTTCTTTCCAAGAGCAGCAAACTGTGTCAATAGACTGACCGACTATCCTAAGCTTGATTTTGATTTATTTAATACAAGTATAGCTACCACTAAGCGTGTTCTTTCTAAACAATGGTTCAACTCGGTTATATACATAAATAGCATGTGTATAACTTCACCTTGTCTATAAACCTTCTGTTACAAAGTTCCTGGATCCTTTTACTTGTAAAATACTTTTAATATTAATAATTACTGGTATTAGAAACTAGTTTTCCTTTGTTATTTTTAAGTTATGTTTAGACTAGAATAAACAGCGTATTTAGTTATGTTTATGTGAAAACATGTAAATGGTATCAAGATTTATACTGTTTTTGTATTATAAGACTAGTAAACTCTTTGTTTTCCAAATATAATAAAATAAAATAAATAAAATGACCAGCTGAGAGCGCGTTATTTAGGACTGCTGCGCCGCATTCGTGGCTCACAATGTGATACTTTTCAGCACAAATAATTATTCAAATCAAATTAATAGGTAAATAAACAAACAAACAACTCTTCAGCTTTATAATATTAGTATAAATGGCGTCAGAGGGTGAATCCTCCAATTCTGGCGTGACTTGAAAGAGAGATCTTCTTTAATCAATTGCTACACATTTCATGAATTACTCATGTTATACGGTTATGTCTTAGTCTTCACGATGGAGACTAAGACATAGTCGCGGGCTCATTCTCTACTTCTTGTAAAGGTTCGTGACATTAGTTATGAGTAGTAACGTACTGCCAATGACCGAAGCGAAAATTTTCATCGTAAGAATTTCTGATTTATTTTTATCTAAGCAAACCTTAATATAATAGAAAAATACCCTCGGATTGAAAACCGTCTCCCTTTTAAAAGATTACTTACTTATATATTTTTTTCTTACAACCACAAAATATAATCCATTTTATTACATACGTTAATGTATTCTGTTATTATTTGGCTACGCACTTTTATGGGCAAAAGTTAGAAATTTCGGACAAGTTATAAGTTTAATGTACTGCGAGATTTGCTTTGCTGGGATTTAGGCTTTTTGTGGGACGTATATCATTTCAGATTTACAATCGAATAGGTAAAGCAAGAATCGTAGTCTGCGAATTTATGTCTTATACACGGTTTATTTTCAAGTTTGTGGTTTTATTGATGTTCGACAGTTTTTCGTCGCTGAAAGCGTGTTATTTATAGTCTAAGAATACACAAGGTACACAGAGAAGGAAAGAAACCGTTAGTGTTAAAGACAACAACTTGTTACAGTCACAGACATACTGAAATAACATTATAGTGCCTCGCCACGGTGATCATCACATATTGTTATTTATTTTCATGCATATGACATTTACCCGTGCTAGAAGAGAAGAAGAACATATGACTCTGGTGTTCAGGTTTTAGACCGCCCAATGGTTGCCGACGATGCCTAACAATTCTTGCCGCGACATAAGAACCGGGATCGTCAGCTTTACATACTTTCGAAGCACTGTAGCGCTATTATGTAAATGCCACACGCGGTCACCCATCCAATTTCTGACCTGTGCAAACGTTGCTTAACTTTGCCGACCTGCAAACGGCAAGCCAACTTACGCTACGCACTAGAATAATTTATCCCGTAACCCGTAAATGTGATACAGTGTTGTGATTACGCGAAACCAATTGAAAAAATATCAATTTATATACGTCATGTAATCTTGGTAAAGTATAATTGATTAATTAACTCCAAATGCCTTTGATGTTTGACTTCGTTATAAGATGTCACGGCTGTTACGTCACTTGATGTGACGTAATTATCGGAGCGGTGGATAAGAGTATTAAAAGGAAATAGCGGTAGATAACGCTGGTACTGATATTCAGACCAATTTCGATAGGCTGAACTGTTGTAGCAGGCCCTGAGCTTTAAAGCACAATAGCAATCAGAACTATTCATATTATAAAATGAAGTCCCCCGTCTGTATGAACGCGATAAACTCAAAAACCAGCATTTTAATACGTGTTTTCCAATTAGTATATTCCAATATGTAAAAATAGGTCAGACGGCAGTCGCTCTGTGGAAAAGTTGATATTCTCTCCTATCTGGTTAGACCAGTAAGCGGACCTTGGACTCCAAGGCGTGCCAGTCTTGGATGCAACCGGAAAAACGCTACGGCGATGATAAATATGTCATTAATATGGAAGGCTTACGTGTATAATTCATGTGGGTGGAGCCGCGGGATACGTCTAGTTACTCATCAAAATCATAACTTTATACTATTTAACATGTACATGTTAAAGATAAAATACGACCAAATACAAAAATAATTAAAGTGCTTATGACGGAATCATTTGTCCTGGGTGGAAATTTTGCACATACCCTTGGGTGTGGCAGTGAGAGTCTGGTAGTCCAAGAAACGTTACCAATAGCTTTAATTATGTTATGAAATATTATGTTAAATTAAATCGAGTATTGTGGCAGAACAAAACATTAAAGCAAAAAGGATATTACACGAATTGAACGCACTGCACCTACGCCCGTTTCCGATATTCTATGTACCGATGGATTTGATTTATAGAGATATGTATTGTATTTCCTTCAAGCTCCATACAAAATATGTCAAATCTCTAGTGGCCAAAGCCACAGATTTATAGAATATAGAGGACGCCAGCAGCTACGCCTGCATTTTTTTTTAAATTTACCCGTTTTGGCCGATCCCGTGGGAATTTCGGGAAATCCTTTCTTAGTGCACCCTTTCGGTCCCCAAGGAACATACATGCCAAATTTCAGCTTCCTGCGCCCAACAGTTTCGGCTGTAGCGTGTCTGTCAGTCAGTCAGTAACGCAAGGATTTTATATATTAAGATTGGCTAGACTTCAAAGTCAAGACTACACTTAATACAGTACTCCATTCATGCAGGCAATCATTAGCACGCATTTGAAAATGGCAATATAGCGGCGATCAAACTATCTAATCAAACTTTACTGTGAGCCAGATGAGACACTCTTTGTACAACTGTGGAACTCGAACATCGCTTCAGTATGCGACAGACGTCTCCACTTTAACATCCTGTTTCCATCGCTGTATTCTAAGTAGGTTATGTAAAAAGTCTATTAATGGTGACTGTTTTAGTGGTGTTTCCAAGTTTATGAGCCTGTTGTAAGGTTAAGCTCAGTGCCTGTTGTGTCGGTAATTGCTTCAATCGTTTTTATTTGGTTGAACTCTGACGAGATCAGCAAGATTGTGAAGTATCCTTTTACTGAAATAATATTTTGTGGTAAAACGTGTTGAGAATAATATAACTTATTTATCACGCTTATTTATATGGTAAAACGTAGGTCAATATTATGTTTAGATATTATCCTTAAAATAAAACGAAAGATATCGATAAATGAAAACGATAAACTCAGAAACTACCGAACGAATTTTTGAACGGCTTTAGCCAATGGATTGTGTCATTTCTGAGGAAAGTTTAGGTGCATAATTCACGCAGGCGGGACCGCGGGCAAAGTCTAGTGTATTTTAATTTAGCGCCATTCATAAAAAAGGCGACAAACAGATAAAAGTCCGTTCGACCATAAGTACCTTTATAATATATCTACACATTGTCAGAATATCATTATTAACACTTTCACGGACAGTAAACGCCTATAGGCGTGATAACAATAAAACTTCAATTGTGTCTCGTTTACTGTCCGTGAAAGTGTTAATATATAGAATTTTGTGTTGCAAATACGTAACCAGGAAACATAATAAGCACTGATTTCTCTTCGGAAAACAGCATAATAATGAAGTATAATATTCGAACAAAGCCTTTTATGAAACTCTTACAAATTTTTATTAACTTATAAGTAAATATGTAATATGGAAAAGGACAATTGATGTACTTTACTGCAGGACTTTCTGTCCTAATTTGTATTTGTTCGAGAAATGCCAGTCCTTCGTAGAACGTGTTCACATCACGCATTTGAACGTAATGCTCGATATTATCTGAAAAAGGATTCTAGATCTTGCAATTAGTCAATATCATAATTACACATGGAACTTTTTTATTGCTTTGCTATTATTTACATACCTACCTTGTTAAGTCGGTTGTTAAAATGTCCTGTTCCTTTTCGCAAGCAAAAACAAAAATATGGACAAAAAGCACATCTACAATCAGATAAACTGCTTGTAGAGTAAAATGTTGGAATACCTTGCTCTGAAGTCAGAGACAAGGCGCTGGATTATAAATCCACCTAGTAAAATTTCTTAAAAGCTTCCGTATTTAAACTTTTAATTGTAATGAAATTCCACAAAACAAGCATCAATATAAATAATATGAAAATTTAAGCTAACCATCCATTTATACAGAATTAGATATGTCCGAGAATTAAATATTGACACATGCTACCGCTGCTACGGAATGTCGACAGACGTCACGGTGTGTTTATCGGGTGGGCTTCGAACGCTTGTACGGAACGGTCACACGTTCTCTCTACTTATCCCAAGAGGTGGAGAATGAGCCCGGAATTTGGGATTTCACATTAATACACAACAAAAAAATAGCACATCACATCGGAGCAAAATGGCTGTAATGGCCTACCATTACAGCCATTTTGCTCCGATGACAGCCAGACATACGAGTGATTCTTATAATTGGTTTCGAATTTTGTTTTTCGTACGAAACCCTAGAAACTCTGATTGCTAAGTCACTTAGCTTTTACATTCTTTAAAAGATTGTAGTGCAAGTTTTGTAGTCATGAATACAATAATCCCTTTGGGTGCAATACTCCTATTCAATATAACGCTGTACATTTCAAGTACTGCAGTTCTATTTTGAAAGTTTGACGAGAAAATTGAAGATAAAATATAAACAGAAGTGGTCATATTCTGTAGCATATTGAGTTTTGCAGTGGACTAGCGAGGTTGTGTTTCGCTATCTCTCGGTGCAAATAGACTAGTGGTATTGCTTGAAGCGGGCGTCAAGATCGGTCTAATTAGAGAGCCTTGGGGTGAGCCTATGTCTATCGGTTGATATGTAATGATGTTGATTTGATTGCACGTATAGTGTGGTTTAAGCGGTGGCCTCGTAGTTTAGAACTTCGAATGTTGTTGGTTCAATCCCCACACGAAAAATCACTTTGTATCCACATATTATTGTTTGGTTCAGGGTATAGTTTGTATTTGTTGATTTGGAATATTTGTAAAGTCCATGACACAGGATCTATTCTAGTGCGTTAGATGTCTTAAAAATGTAACAAGGAGGAATCGCCCTATAAGATAAGATAAAAAGATAAGATAAAAACACTTTATTGTACACCAGTAAATACACAATATTACAATGGATTACATCAAAACCTTAAAACTAGTGGTACAAGGGCGGTCTTATCGCACATTGCGATTTCTTCCAGACAACCTAGTTCGGAAATATGTATATATTAAATATCAATGCTAAAATAGTGGGTAATGGCGTACCTTGTGGAACAGTGATTGTGAAAAAAGAAATATATAGTGGATGGGAGAAAATATTTGTATATCAGAATAATATGAAATATAATTATACTTATAAATGTAACATAATTAATAAAAAAAATACCGTACATAAAAATAAATGTTAAATTTATAAATATGCATACAATATATATACCTATATAAATATTTAAAATTATATACATACATATTTATAAATAAAATACTAATAACAATATTATTAACAAACCTGGGGCCGAATTCTCGTATCGATATCATGTCAGTGTCGACGAACTGTTTAATTCAAATTATACGATATCAGAATACTGCTTCTGAGTCTATTCAAAATATAATATCAATGTCATATAAAAATAAGAGAATTGGCCCCATGTACATTGTTGTTTAAAAAACCGCGAGTAAAAGGTTTACATCAAACGTGACTGTATAAATATATATCATGGGCCAGGCAATAACAAGATGTCTTTTTAGCACTCTTAACTAGTAGCTCTTAAATTGCTAATCCGACTTTTGCTCAGGACCACCGCGATGAACAAATTTTTCGATTACAAAAACGGCACTCAAAGAGGTTCAATAATTCTTGAATTTGAGTGCGTTTTTTTAGCGACTAACTTTTGAGCTACTGTGCCACGGACAGACAGACGGGTCAGATCATCTGAAGCCTCTAAAGTTCTCCGCGATGCAAGATTTATTCTGACTACAGAAAATGTAAAAGAAAAAATGTAATGAAATTGTGCATCTTAAAATCGAAGTAGGTACTTACTTTACCTGTTTATATTTAAATGTAACATTTATAGTTAACAAGAACAAGTTTTACGAGAAGTACGTGAACGAGAAACTGACCACTCTATTTAAATTACCTATACATTTTATTGCTTTACTGCTAACTATTATCGCAATAACTGCTTCACACCCAGCCATTAACATAATAAATGCATATAGACTAATACATTGCACCTTTAATAGAGAAGCTATGATAAAAATGTTGCCAAATTTCACCTACGTTTGAATGAAAGAGCAAAACAACTGGTAACTAGATTATAACTTTACTAACGAAGGAAGTCAGGATTTGCGATCGCGAGTTTGTGCGATTAATTTCTATCTGTTGCCCTATTGCCGCGGCTATGGCTTTATAACAAACTTATTCGCTGATAAAAAGAGAAAATCAAGGTTATAACCATATAGAAAGAAAGAAATAAAGAAAGAAAGAAAAATCATTTTATTTCGGCCACACACAATCAGTAACAGTAAAAAGAAAAACAAAAAATAACTTAACATAAACTTAAAATAAACTTAAACATAAATATGTGTGCCATGGCGAAATGGGTCACCAGCTCAGCATAAGCTGGGCACCCCAAATGAGGAGTACCCAGCACTGATTTTCAGTTGGCAATCCCAAAAGTGAAGCACGGACGGCGGCAGGAAAAGAATTCAAAAGTTCAATATAATAAATATATACGGAAGGGTGTATGAATACACATAAACAAATAATAATACTGATATGAGCTTTTCTCATCTTTAAAATAAATAAAAGTCAAATCTATAATTTGTAACCGGTCTCGTAATAAAGTAAAATTAAGAATTCAAAACACGAAGGAATCAAATTGAATGTACCTACAATATTTGAATAAGAGAATGGTTTTTAATTTTTCATCGTAGAATTGCCTCAAGCTTTCCGCAACATAATTCGCACTAACCGGATCGATTGTTAACATTCGAATCGTAATTGTATTGAAATAGCTCTGTTCAGATACGATAACTAAATCAGAATACACCGATTCGCCGTCGCTGAGAAATGGATCGCGACTGCCGATCCAGACAAAAAGAATAATACCATTGTCACTCCATGTATTTCCAGTAAGATTTTTCTGAATAATTTAGGTCAATTATCATCAAAAAAATCTTATAATAGAGACTAGAATTAGTTACTACGTACTAAGGTAGTTCGCTATTTAAAAGTCATTAGCCTGTCTCATTATACCGGATACTGAACAGGTCTTCCTAGAATAGACTGTGTCTATACGCTGTGTATAAAAACCAGAGCAGGTGACTAAAATCTAACTGGTTCGGCGATACACCGAAACCGTAGGTTCTAGGCGACTTGGAGAAGGAAATGGACTGTATACAAAGGATAGCGGGTTTTAGGTCGCCTAGGATTGGATAAGGGAAGAGGATGTGGAAAAGGATTGTGAGTGAGTATAGGATATTCCAAGGATGGGGGGGCACTTACCTTGTACGGCAATCTTCTTCGTCTCAGAAAGGCAGTCTCCTGGTGGTTTCGGGATGAAGCTGCTTGATTCACTTCACTACACAGATCACCTTCACTTGCGAGCGGTTTTGTATAAGCGGTAATAATTATAGCGGGAGCGGCGCGGTGCGATACGGTATAGCGGACGCGTATTTAGCGAATCTCGAAAGTTCTAGACTGTCCGTCGCGTCGACGTTCGCGGCGACCAATCTGCGAAAGGCGTGCCCCTCTTAGGGAATGGGAGACAGGGACGGAAACATGGTATCGCTCGCACTAGACAAGCGTGGAACGATTGACGTTGATGCGATTAGTAGAGTAGTTATCTATAGATAGGAAGGTAGATGGCGCTACCACTAACTCATATCGAAAATCATTCTTGCTCTGGCCACTTACGCAGATTAACTAGCTGTATGTCGCGGTGTCTGAACGTGTCCGATTGGATTTACGAATAGTCCTGATACGTATGTAGACTTGCCGTATATCCGAATACTATTTACAAGAATAACAGCAATTTATAATCTGTTGAAGATGCCCGCAGCTAAGACCGCACACTTCTTTAACTTAACCGTTTCTTGTCGTGCCCTAGGGTATTTCAGGAAGCCCTTCTCAGTGCACCCCTACGATCTCCAAGGAACATACATACCAAATTGACTGCACAGTTGGCGTAGTGGTCTAAGCGGCCACCTCGCCGCTAGACACTGCACCGAGTGTCGAGGGTTCGATTCCGCCACGTGACAACACTTTGTGTGATTCATAAATTGTTGTTTCGAGTCTGAGTGTTCATTGTATCCGTTAGTTGTATGTTTGTAAAGTCCCCCACGACACAGGATTTAGTCCTAGTGCGGAAGTCATACAAAAAAAGATATTATTATAAATACAGATTGCTGGTAATATTACGTAACAAAACTACTGAATACGATAAACCGATTGCTGCTTGTTGGGCACAAGTTTACAAACTTCAATCTCATTTGTATTCGTATTGAAATAAATTCATCTTTGCTTGCAATGCTGTCAACCATTTTGCCCTCTTTCTAAAGTTTTCTGTTGTCGATTTGTCTTTCTATAACCCAAGATGTGCGTTGACCTGCATTGCATTTTAAGTAAGTTGAGGAAATACTGTTTTTCGTTTACTTCAATTCACCTTGAAATGAATTCCTAAAATCGTGTTTACTTGTTTGGAAGACAACTGTCGCAAAATGTAGTATAATATGTCCATACACATATATATATTAATTTATTTATAACAGAAAATAGTTTAGCTTCTTATATTTTATCAAACATAAAAACTTGCCCAGGACAAAAACCAAAAATGTTCCTACAAATATAATAATATAATATTATAAATCCAAGTTGTTCTACTTTAATTTTATTTGTACATTAAAATAAATCAAACAGGTTAATGCTCATGAGCTATTTGTGGTGGACCTATTGTTTAATGGAACACGACTCGCACATTAACTATTTCTATGAGCACTTTCCTTATTAATAAATAACATAGGTACTAAATTTTAAATACCCTTAAGTCCTGTAAAAATAACTTGAACGTTTCCTAAAGATCTTAAAAATAGATTACGATCACTCTAAACATTAATTAAACTAACAAATTTTGCCTTCGGTAGCCTCTTAAGTCCCGCCTTAGTGTTAAATTTAAATAATTGAAAGGCTATCGTGCCGTTACGGTGGACTCCCAGGTGTATTCGGTATAGTATGGAAGCAAAATTTTATTTTTATAAATTATTTTATTCCAAAACATCCCCGAGGACTTTCCATCGTAACTGACTTTATTATTTACGACCTTCCATCCCCTATTGCTTCCCTCTCATCCCACTCCTTCTCCTCCTATACCTCTTCCTTACGAAAAGGGCGGCAACGCACTTGTGGCTCCTCCGGTGTTACTTGTGTCTATGGCCGCCGATATTTGTTTACTATCAGGCGATCCGTCTGCTAGTTAGCTGACTATTTCATAAAAGAAAGAAACATAAAAATATCATCTTGAATTCTCCAATTCTGTTATTTTGTAAAGCTCAAAAATTCTTAAGGTGCTCTCTCTATGAGTTAGTCAGTGGCTAGTAAACTACATGCATGATGTGCATTAATTACGTGCAATATTAGCGTGACAGTGTATATCTTAAATGATGACACATTACCCAAGTAATGTGCATGTAGTACGGCTACAAGGAGTGACGATATACGCAAGGTGGCTGGCAGCGGCTGGAAATCATCATCATCAGCCTTTTATACTGTCCCACTGCTGGGCACGGGCCTCTTCTCACTATGAGAACTTTCAGAGAGAAGAGTCCACCACGCTGGCCAAATGCGGGTTGGCAGACTTTACATGTCTTTCGAGAACATCATGGAGAACTCTTAGACACTCAGGTTTCCTCACGATGTTTTCTTTCACCGATAAGCAAGCGATAATTAACAATTTAATACGCTAAGTGCGTATTATATTTAGCTGCGTATTTATTCCGAAAAGTCATAGGTGCGTGCCGTGGATTCGAACCCGAGACCCACTGCGTAGCAGTCTGTTGGTCCCTCTCCACTCAGCTATCGCTGCTTGCGTCTGGACATGAAGAGCCGAAAATCGAGCTCAGTGGCGTGCCATCGGAGAGGCTTACATCCAGCAGTGAACTCTGGCAGGCCGATGATGATGAAAATATGACGACAGAAGTAATATTCACAGGATGTAGTCAATCTCTGCTTATTTAGCAGATATTATCTACATTATATTTCCTTCAGTCAAAGCGGTAATTTTGATTTCTAGATTTTCATTGTTTTTGGCCATCTCGTAATTGTGTCTTGTTTTCTTAGCATAATTATGGAACTGTTAAAAATTCTGCAAAGCGGACATGCTGCATTCTATTCGAAATCGTTGCGAACTTTTTAGCAATTTTATATTTAACACTAGCTGACCCGGCAAACGTTGTTTTGCAAATTGTTTTTTTTTTTTTTGAAAAATAGATGTTGGCCTATTCTCATAGATACCGGATAAGCACAAAAAAATTCATCAAAATCGGTCAAGCCGTTTCGGCGGAGTATGGGAACGAAAACTGTGACACGAGAATTTTATATATTAGATAATATTCTATATGAGTTGCAGAAAAATTAATTCTTAGAACCATTTCTCTTGCTAGACACGTAAATTAAATAAAGTCTCGTCCGCTAAATTAAACTTTGAATGAAGGCTGCAAATTAAAATTGGTTTCGTTTTGAAGATTTTTTAACTATCTAAGATTCTCAGAAATGGTCCTCTATACTGTACATTGCTAACCACTTAGTTTGATAAAAAAATTGCGTTGACACTTTTATTAAGTTAGGACTTTATTTTTAAGATACAGTGCTTGTCTTTGTTATTATGAACTTGGTTTCGATTTTCATACATACATAAACAGTTTTCATACGTACGTAAATCTTTATTGATTCTTATTTATAATACATTACTAATTTATATGTACAGCTACTTAATATGTACTTCTGAACTACATACATCTATTGCCGTCAGTCTCAACAGGCAAAGTCCAACTGCGCAGGACATAAAATTTTAGTGCAGAAGTGTGTGCGTAAATATAAGTGAACTCTTTCCCCTTTACTCTCATTGTCCGATGGGATGGCATATCCTGCATGACTGAAGAGAAATTGGTCGCAGAAACAACTGCTTAACGTGCTTGGCGAGGCACTGGCGTGTAACACCGTCATCTTTGTGTCCCAACCACCTATCACATAACTCATAGCAGAAGATCTCGCCACATGAATCGAACCCGAGTCTTTATGATTTAACAGTTGCTATCACGCTGTAGTACTACTACTCGAGCACAAAGGTTGTTGAGACTTCTACCTAATAATATTATAAACATTGGGAAAATAGCAGATGTATATTGCCGGTGTATATATTCGTTTCAAACATTAAAAATAATACAACCAATATTACAGACAAAAAACATCACCACAGCTGACACATTTTACAGATTAAAATATGGTGGGCAGTTGGTGGGAAGTTGTGAGAAATGGCAACACATCAGTCCTCTGCTAAAGTACTGAAATTGTCGTTCCCGCGGTCTCGTGTCGTCAAGAAACCGCGTCTATGCTACTTCCACACTGCTATTCTTAATTTTCCAGAGTACCATACTTGGTTAACTTAAATAAATTATATGACTTACAAAGTTATAACAAACGCTGCAATTGCTTAAGGAAGTCATCGTGAGCAAACCTGTATGTCTGACAGTAAAGACAATATATTATGACAATATATATATGTTATTCCATAGACCTCCACGCTGGAGAAATTGGGGTCGGTAAACTTCATATATGCCCCTATCCCCTATTCCTTCTCCCTCATCCCACTCCTCATCCTATCACTTTTCCCAACCCAAAGGGGCGGCAATGCACTTGTGACTCCTGTGGTGTTGTTTACAAACGTCATTTTTTCATAGTTAAAAGTATGCATATTCTGAAAACTTTGGCTTAAACAGCGTATTATGGTGCGGTAACGCGAAGGTTAATGAACAGATATGTGAATTCACTCGTCTTGTTGTTATTTTAATTATAAAGGCATCCTTGGTTCAAGGTTAACCGCAAAACTCTATATCAATAAATAATATTTTAAAATAAAAGAATAAGTAAAAGGAGGTCCTGTGAAAGGAATCTTTTGGGTCTACGCTATCTTAGTTCTGGACGTATCCCTTAGTTGCCTTTTATTAAAATAACGGAAAAGCACCATTGTTTGTTTTTTGTTTTTCGTGTGAGCGTGTGGCCAACTCTGGTATCGGAGTTTTCAGGGCGCCCGAAGGCCTCCGACATGGCCTAACGATCCTTATCCTTAGACAAGAACCGGGACCGACAGCATAACGTACCCTCCGAAGCACGGTAGCGCTCAGATATAAATGCCACACACGGTCACCCATCCAGGTGGTGACCTGTGCAAGCGTTGCTTAATGCAGATCTGTTACGAACGGCAAGCCAAGTCTTGCCATGAGCGCAAACATGAAAACTGACCTTATGTTTTACCTTACGTAATAAAAAAATCTAAAGCACTCACAATGAAACATTGTGAATAAATATGCGCTTTCATCAGAATCCTATTATTGCACCTGCTATATCCAAGACTTCTACGTTGGAGTCTGGGGTCGCTTACTGGTTTCAATAAATTCAACGGAATATTAGCTTGATTAATAAAGTAACGGCCGTCTGATCTTTTGCTTTATTCTATGGGATAGACAATAATCAGGCTAATGAAGGTACTCATATCACGGATAAGTCAAAAACTACTCGTCAGATCTTGATCATATTTAAATGGGACCACACTGGAAGCACCAGCATGCAAATCACACAAAAAAGCTGACGAATTGAAAATCTCCTCCTTTTTCACGTCGGTTAATAATGTCATAACAATCATTACCTACCCACTCGCTAACATACATACGTGAAACCTACATGGTAAAAACCTCCAGCAGTAAAATATTCTAAAAAATAAAACGTCATAACACGCTTAATAACCAAATGCGTTCCGTTCGTGTCACACGTCACAGTGAGCTTTAATGGCAACGAACATGTCATGCATTAAATTAATTTTTGACAATCAGCCCTGATTTGTATGTAAGCTTTTAGTCGTAAGGGGTTGGGCTAGTGAATTATATTTACGGCTACAAATGAGCTTTGAAATTAAGGTAAGGACTATTTAGAGAGTTTCGTGGAATGCTCGGTTGGACGATAGTCTAAAACGATTGTTTATTCTCAAGATATTACGAATATCCTTAACTTGAGCTTATTAAATGTGTAAATTATAAATGAAAAATGCTAAAAGGTTTGTTTGAACTTTTTATAAGTAATTGAGGTTATACTTATACTATGTATAAATTAAAAAGGTTGAAGGGTTTGCTCGCACTTTTTAGGGTGCTAATTTAAAAAAATATTTATAAGATAGGAAACATTTTTAATGTACTTAAGATAAACAACATTTCGAAGGCTTGCTTAAATTGTGGTTATATTGTATCTATAAATATGAAAAGCAACGTAAACAGCTCCTAAAAGGAATCCCAAATAAACTGCAATGAAAATAAGCTTGTGCAACGACGTCAATTCGATTGTCCAGGTTTAAGCGAAATCTAGGCTTAGCGGGGATCTTGCTGTGTGCTCTATATCTACTTTTTATCCTAAAAAAGTTATTGGCAATATCCCAGGAGCCTTTTTATTTCCGTATACAGATTTGTTATTTACTTTTACATCACTGCATTTAGTTTGAAATACACGTTATAATGTTGATCTAATTGGGCAGTGAATATCCTTCAAATTTGTATTCTGATCGGGGTTCCCTATTCATTTGCATAAAATTTTAAGACCTAATATAACTTAGCATAATTTTGTTTGGCATAATTATATTTTCGCATAATATAATTACGCATAATTTCTCTAATCATAATAATGATTAAGCATAATATTCTAAAGCATAAAGTTCTAAAGCATAACTTTTTTAAGCATAATATCCTAAAGCATAAAATCCTAAAGCATAAAATCCTAAAGCATAAAATCCTAAAACATAAAATCCTAATGCATAAAATCCTAAAGCATAAATTTATTTACGCATAATGATTACAATACAATACAAATTGGATATAATAATTTTGGCAATGTATCTTTGGCATATTTTTCGCTGTAGGAAGCATGAAGCAAGCAAGCATACAGCATACAGCATGCAAGCAAGCATGCAGCAAACAAGCAAGCATGCAGCATGCAAGCAAGCATGCAGCATACAAGCAAGCATGCAGCATACAAGCAAGCATGCAGCATACAAGCAAGCATGCAGCATGCAAGCGAGCATGCAACATGCAGCAGGCAGGGCTTCTGTCACGGCTCCGGCGCTGCGGGTCTCCGGCGGCCCCACGCGTGCTAATCGTTGCAGACGGCTTTCGCTCACCACCTCAACTTCGGCTTGCTGGCCGGCTTCGCTTGCCAGCCTCAGCCGCGGCGGCTGCTCGCAGCCGCCTGCTCCTTAGCCCGCGGGTCGCCTCGCCCCTACGCGCCTACGCGATTTTAAATAACACTCTAGGGGTAGGGCAAACAAGACTACGTGGAGTCGGTTTTGCAGCAATTCGGTTCCGTCACTAACTTTTGTTGCACAGCATATACATTTTTTACAAGTTAAATATATAATTATATAAATATTATGCTAATAGTCATTAGGCCTACTAACGATAACGTTACTATTAGCATAAGCTAATAGTCATTAGGCCTACTAACGTTATGCAAATCAAATTTATGCCAAAACAAATTAGTCTTTAAGATGATTATACCAACATAAAATGTATGCCTAAAAAAAATATGCCGTAGTATTATTATGCCAAAACGAATTGTGCCAAAATCGTTATGCCGAGGTATATTAGGACAAAGAACATTATGCAAAAAGAAGGGATCCCTCTGATCGGATATAAGGGCACATGATAATACAGGCTTTTGGCGTCCACTATTGGACATAGAACTCTTTTTATTTGCGTCCTTAAAAATGTGAATCAATGTGCGGATTAGTCTATACTTATACCTCGCTGGTCAGATGGGTTGAAGTCAACCAACAAGTTCAATGTCGAGTACGCTGTCTCGTCGCTAAGATACTACTAGATTTCTTCATGTATTTTCCTAAGTATTTTCACAAGACTGCCTCTCTGGTTCAGTGGATAGCGTATGTGACTGCTGGTTTGAGGTCCCTAGTTCAATTCCCAGGTCGGGCAAAAGTGTTACTGGGTCTTACAGTAACAGCACGGAGTCGCCCCCTATTACATGGGACCTAAAAATTCATGGCGAAATGTGGGTGTAATATTAAATCGCTGCCTACCCTTTCGAAGATAAAGGCGTGAGTCTATAAAAAAAAACCTAAGTTGACTCTTTCGACACCCACGGAATGAAATAAGGTGCCGACAATTTGTATTCTTAGTCTGTCATGTAACGGATGTATAAGCACACACCAACTCTATCAATAAAGATATTTTCCAGTCAGTGTCCAGATAAAGAAAACATTGAGTCCATATGGCCTATAACAATAATAAAAACAACTCTACTGCTATGCAAAGTACAGTAATTCATGCAAAAGTGATTTCGCGTCCGCATTCTTGTTCGTCGTGCTATAAGTTTTCGCATTTCCCGAGCCACTTTAGCCCACATTTCAGTAGAAGGCAAATCTCTTCGATTTTTCCCGATGAATAAGATGGCTCTTAACGTCATTTACAGATATGACGTCAACATTGATAACCCTATAAATGACGGCGGGCATTTTTCGACCACGGTCTTAATTATGTCGCATTCTGGCTTTTCATTTAGCTATGGTAAATGGGAGCGTAAAATTATTTGTAGTGGTAGTATATTTTATTAGCAAATAAAAATATATTGCGTGCATTTTTATATCTTTATGATAAATGCTAGTGACTAGTATTATATCGATATTATTGTTAGAATAATGTCAGCTTAAATTAAATCAATATACCGGAATGGAAAAACCATTGTAACGTAAAAAGACCTTCCAGGTGTCCACTGTTACGTTATCCCTACTAGGGTGTGTTTAAATGAGAACATGAGTTGAATGTTACAATAAAAATTGATTTAATTGCCAAGAAAATCTACACATCATTTAGCAATTGATAAAAATTACTAGTAATGCGTAATTAAAAAGATATACACAGACAGGGTCGCGTGATTCGGCGATGGGTGAGGTTTCTGTTGAGAGCCCTGCTGCCGATGGTCCAGGAGAGTTGGTGACTTAACTCGGAGCTGTAGCCGCCAAAAAGGGAGGCGCGAAGCCAACGCGTCCGCTTTTATAGGAGCTCGCGGTGCGGTGGGGGCGGAGGTGCAAGCGGCCGAGAGGTGGTGTCCTCTCGACGTCACAGCGACGTCACACACTCCCCCCATTAGGCCAGAATTTTCCCAGAGGGAAAATTCTGTGGCTGGTAGGCGGCAACTGCATTCCGGAACCCTGAAACAGATGAGTGGTAGTGGTGTCAGTAGGTTAAATACAAGGCAACTATTAACCCTGAAACAGGAAAAAAAACAAGTATAACCCTCGGCCATTCATACGTCACCAAGCATTGAACGTTCCTATAACCTGACATTCATCACATTCAAAAAGGCCTACACACAATCATACGCATGAACAAGCCAACATTCATTCACGATGCGAGTCGTATTCATTATAATACAAGACGCGCGAAGAGGTATTATACGTGAGTTTTATAGCAAATAGCCACCCAGTCTATGTTGGTAGGCACCACCTGACCACCCATATTCGATAAGTGAAATTAATTGAAAGAGTATAAGTCGTAAACCAATATTACGATCTTACTATATTACGATACTAACAATCATACGATTAGTTGGCAGTATCACAAACAAATTGCTCATTAACGCGCTCGATGCGAATTGTAAAAGCATAAAAAAGTGTTCATTATAATTAAGTATAAAGTATAATACAATGTTTTGAGCCGAGTGATCGGCTGACGTAAACAAGTGAGTCATCACTGCGCGCCTGGCGCCGGCCGCATTCCATTGTCGCGGACAATTGACTGGTTTCTGATTATGTTACAAAATCAACAACGGCAAATACACTATTCGGAATAGGTTGCAATGTATAGTACATCACCGCAGGAGACAATCGATGACATAGTATACACAACCATAGCCAAAAACACAAAAAAAATATTCGCGGCAAGATGTAATGTATAGTACATCGTCGAAGGAGACTGTCGACGACATAGTACACAATACCATTAAAAACACAAAAAAAAAACACAATCGAGAATCGAACCACAGACCGATCCGACAACAACCTTTCAGCCACTGAGCCATAAGGGATTTTTTTTTTATTATATTACGATCAGTCATTACCAAAGCTATACACACATCAACAAAGTCTAAGGATATCTTAATCCTAAATTATTTACGAGTTTATAGTTTAGAACCTTGTTAGTTTCCACAAAAAGTTTATATACAGATTAAAACCTCTTTTATTCTATTTTCAAAATTTGAACATGGAAAGAAAAAAAACAAAATAATAAACAAAATATGGCGGCAAATTTGCTAGTAATTCGTTACATTAAAGAAAGTTAAAACTGTTTTATTATAATTATTAATGAAAAGGGTTTTTAATTGTTTTTTTTTTTATTTAACGTGACGTACGAACTTTAAAAGTCATGTCACGTCGTCATTTGAGTCGAGATGAAATGTTACGAGCCGTGGGCATGTTAGAAAATGGTGCAATTCAACGCGTCGTTGCTGAGGCCCTACATACCAGTCAAAATGTGATATCAAGGTTGTGGTCACGTTATCGCAGTACTGGAGATGTGGCCGAACAGCACACAGGTAGATATCGTGTTACTACGCAGAGACAGGATCGATTTCTCCAAATGACCGCCAGAAGACAACCCAATATCACAGCGCTGCAACTAGTGCAAAGGCTCCAGGAGGACCACCAGCTGCTGGTAAGCGACCAAACCGTGCGAAGAAGGTTACATGAAGTTGATCTTCATGCTCGAAGACCATTGCGTGTTCCAGCATTGCGACGTGGCAATCGCGGTCGGCGGCTTTCGTGGGCTCGGGAGCATTTACCATGGAGTACGAACAATGGTCTTTGGTGCTGTTCACCGATGAGTCCCGGTTTGGGTTTCACCCGGATTCACGAAAAACACGCGTTTGGAGAGCTCCAGGGAGAGTTAGCCGTCTACGGCACCCTCAGGAGGTCCACCCATACCAAGGCGGGACAATCATGGTGTGGGCAGGAATTCGTCTTGGCGGACGAACCCAACTCGTTTGGATCCAAGGCAGCATGACTGCACAAAAATACCACGAGGAGGTAGTAGAGCCCGTTATTGTCCCACACAGAACTCAAATAGGCCATGAATTTCTACTCATGCACGATAATGCTCCTTGCCATACGGCGCGGCTGGTATCGACCGCTCTCCGAGAGCACGATATTCAAGTTTTGGATTGGCCTGCACAGTCGCCCGACTTAAATCCTATCGAGCATGCCTGGGACATGTTACAACGAAAAGCTTTGAGAGATTTTCCACCAAATTTAACGACTGAACAACAACTTTACGAACACTTGCAAAGGACATGGGACCTCATACCGCAGCAAGACATTGACAATTTAATTTTAAGTATTAACAATCGATGTCGATGTGTAATCAATGTAAGAGGTGGCAACACTGATTATTAATGATTAGATTTTACAAGATTGTTTCCATTTTTATTAAAATTAATAGTTTTTTAAGAAGAAATGTTTGTTGTTATCATACTAATTTTCCATGATGATTAAAAAAATTATTTTTTTTATTTAAAACAAAAAAAAACACGAAATGTTTTTTATTTTTATTAAAGACCTTAAAATAATCTATGATTCTTCTATTTACTGTATCAGAAAATTCTTCATAGATTTTTAGATATTTGATGAAATATAAAATATCCCTAGACTTTGTTGATGTGTGTATGTAACAAGACATATGGGTACATGATTTAGCTGTAATTAGGAGATAAAGATTTTTATATTATATGTAACGAAGTGTTAAGTTATTTTAGTGATTAGTTCATTAGTGATGAGCATTAATCATTACATTTTTAAACTTTGTAGTGAGTTAATTTAAGATATTTGATATGGCAATCACCAAGAGAAACATATCTGATATTTATGTAGTTAGATAGTTATCTGATGTTTCGATAATTAGTTAGATAAATAACAGATTGTGCAAAAATATTAAATTTGGAAAACCTCTTCGACAATTTATAACAGTAATATTTATTCATGTTTTATGTTAGCATGTTTATATAATTCGTTAACACAATAATGCGTTATCTTGTGACTTGTGAGCTCCAACTCGAAAACAATAGCACTATTGTTGGCCTTCACAAATAATTATGTAGGTAATTATAACTTCGCATACCTATGCGTCTTACATTGTTGTAAATGACACTGTACCCAATCGTTTATAAACTTATTTATGCTGTAATAGAATAAGATTCAGTTATTTTATTCAGCTTTTAGGTTTAAAATAGTTGATTGTAAAATACGAAAGGGTATTCTTAAACTTGGACATCAATTAATTCGCTTTAGTTATTAAAGTATATAAATTATTGATTTATGTATAAGTACCCACATTAGTTATTTAAGTATTGAAATTATTTATTAATTTGTGTGTAAGAATAGAATAGAATAGAATAGAATAAGATTTTATTTGCATTGATTGTAGGTACATGAAATAGAGATGTTAACAAGTTTTGTGATCCTTATACAATCTACCTTAATTAGGCATGCAAAAACTTTATGATAATAAATTATAATGCAACAAAAAAATATACAATTAATAAATAAATCATTAAAATTCAAAACGCATCATACAGATTTATCAAATAATTAGTAATAATAGCTAGTGAATGTAGAAATTACAGATTTTAAATTCCATAAATTATTAATTATTACAGATAAATTGCAAAAAAGAAAAAAATATATAATGTCAAATAGGCGTAATAAGTCAAATAATAGTATTATTAGATGTAAATAATAAATTTAAATAAATGTCAAAGTCTATCATTTAAAAAGTCAGTAACAGAATAATAACATTTGTCTAATAAAAATGCAGTCAATTTATTTTTAAATGTTTGTATTGTGCCAGTTTTAATCGTTTCGGGTACTTTATTATAAATTATAGGAGCCATACCAAAAACATTTTTCTTTAATAAAGTAGTGTTAAAACCACCAACCCGTAACATATTTTTATACTGACTTCTAATAGGTCCTTTTCTTGTTTCTGATACTGATGTAAAATAGTGCTTATTGACTCTTACGAATACTGCTACCTCAAAAATGTACATACAAGGAAATGTTAGCAACTTCAGGGACTTAAACATAGGCACACAACTGTCCGTCATTCTTAGACCACACATTGCCCTTATGCAGCGTTTTTGCGCTTTGAAAACCTGCTCTCTTAAGGTGCAATTTCCCCAAAACACAATCCCATACCGCAAAATTGACGCCACCAGACCATGGTAAGCTGTTAGTGTTGTGGTAATATTTACCTTTTTTGCTAAATTAGCTAATACATAAGCAGAAGTACTTAATTTTGTACACACCTCTTCAGCTTGAGGTTTCCACGTTAACTGACTATCTATCAATATTCCTAAAAACTTAGCAACATTTATGCGTTCAATACTTTGTCTATTATATTCAATTGTAAGATTTTGAACTGATGTGCGTTGATGAAAATGCATTATGTTAGTTTTTGAAAGGTTAATTATAAGATTATTCATGTCAAGCCAATTTACTATGTCAATTAAAGTATGATTAATGTCATTTTCATATTCATTAATGTCAATACATTTTATTACTACTGTGCTGTCGTCTGCATATAATACCATTGGGTGTTGAACGTGTCGAGGCAAGTCATTAATATAGAGCAAAAATAGAAGTGGGCCCAAAATACTGCCCTGTGGTACGCCATATTTGACAGTTTTAGTCTATGACAAATATTTTCTTTCTTTTTTGGACTTAATACTTAATACTTAATACTTACTACTTAATACTTTTCGATCACACAACAGTAAACAGCCACTTTAGTTATTTAATGAGGTATAAATATTATTTATTTGATTCATAATATGTAAATAGGCACTTATTTATTCAAGAAAATAAGTTATTGATTCAATTTATGTGCAAATGATTCTAACCATATATATAAGTCGATTTCGCCAAAAATGTCGCTTACCCCCTTTTGGCCGAAAGGCATCGATATGTAAATAGGCACTTATTTATTCAAGAAAAGAAGTTATTGATTCAATTTATGTGCAAATACCCACTTTTGTTAAAGTTAGTTTCAATTCAATTAAGTTTGATAAATTCAGTTAGATATAATAACATTTGCGTTAACACAAGAACACAATATAACCACTACTTAAACTGGTCTAGTAAAACCAGATTTAGTAAAAAGCATTTAGTAAAAAGGAAACAAGTTACATATTGACAATTAAGTAGTTTTCCGGCCGTCAGCGGCTTAATTTTACCATTTATTTATCATTATATGTTTTATATATTTCAATAGAAACCAGACATTGAAAGAACAATCCTAGCGACACAAAACATTACAAAAAAAATATAATTCAATAATTGCGACGCAGGAATTTTATGATTGAGTTCACAATGAACAGTAAATGCATAAATAGATGCATTTTCAAACAACATACCGATAGGCAGTAACAAGGAGATAAAATCGAAGACCAAAAACAACGATTGTAGCAAAATAAACATTTGACTAAGCGAACAACTAATAATTGGACCCTTTTATGCAAACGGGAACCATCCCACATTTTTTGTGAAATTGATTTAAGTGCACAGATAGGAGTAAAAAAACGTTTTCTACCTTCCCAAAAAATATGGTAGATTTCTGACTACTAACAATGAAACTTTTCACCTGTCAATTGCGGAACCAACTCATTTTGGCCAACTCTCAAATAACAGAAAAGAACCATGCTGAGTGGTTCCTCTAATTCTTTTGTATTTATACGTTAAAAATACTCATGCCACTTGGCTCCTTTAGGACCTTTATGCAATGATTAGCATTTCCATTATGCAAGTTGGAACCAAAGTTGATTGGTTCTATTTATCACAAAAAGCTTTATTACTTTTCAAACTATCCAGAACCAACCGACTTTGGTTCTTGATTGCATAATGCAATTTCCCAGTTTTAAAATTACCAAAGAGAATAGTTCTATTTTGTATTACATTTCAATAGTATTCAGTGCAAAATAAAAAGATCCATACTAATGTTAACTTTGGCATTCCGTAATTGCCCGTATTTTACTAGCTGTTACCCTAATAATGAGCTGCAGGGTTGTTGAAAAACTATCGACACATTAACATAATATTATCGATTTCTTTTTTATTTCAGTTACTTTCATAGCTTAATGTCGTATGGGATTCTTCTCTGTGGGAATGCTGCAGACCTAAATACAATATTCGTTCTGCAGAAAAGAGCTGTAAAGGGAATATTTAACCTAGGTCCAAGAGTTTCTCTAAGAGAAAAGTTGAAAGAAATAAACATTCTAACTGTTGTATAACAATATACAGGATGTAAAAAGACCCTTAACGAAAACTGAAACCCCATATTGTACCAATCATTACGAACATTTTTTACTTCCGTACCTACTATACCTGAGAAATTAGTGGTTCAGGAGATATTGAGGCTCAAAGTTACTATGACCTTTTGTAATTAGGTACAAAATTAATGCATTTTCGGGACCAACCATAGATGTCCTATGCACCCATGGATAGGTAGGGATTTCAAAAATTGCACGCGCGCCCTTTTAATTGCCGATTATAAATTGTGTTTCCTTAAAAAAAATATCGTTTCCCAGGTTTTATTTTTGCTTAGTATGACTTGACATGATGTCCAAAACGAGTAGACTTCGGCTTGGTGATGGGTCTTTTTATGAAAATCTGATAAGTCTATGTACATAAAAATATTGACAAATTTTGTAAAAAATGTGATATTCATTCTGTAAATACAAGACGCAGGATTAATCTCGTAGTTCATAGCACTCGTCTTCACAAAATAAGAAGCTGATTTATGGGGCAATGTATACGCTTTTATAACAAGCTCCCTTATAATATAAGAAACATATTATAAAATATCTGAATATAAAGTCGACCAAAACGCTTGGGACTGAGCTGTTCTAATTCGATACACAAAAACCTTATTGTTTCTCTAAAAGATATGGTAACATTTATCTAATTACTGTACAGATTACTTACATACATAAAAATAAATATGTACAAAAAAGGGGGGAAAAATACAAAGTTCATATTTACAGGACAGGTTTAGGCGTCGTAGAATTCCTCCGCATCGCTGTCTATTGGTAACGTGCACAGAAGGCTGGCAGCATTGCCACGCTGGATGGCAACGCTGGCCGAAATACAGAACAGCCTTCTGGTCACGTGAAGCGTCGATTAGTCGTTTGGGGATTTCTCTGTACAACTAGGAGCGCTCGGACCCCATGGACCAAGCGTCTCCACCCCAAACGGCTCAAATACGTAATTACCTATTAAATTACCGTATTTTCGCCGCTTCGTAGAATTATTCTACGATGATATTCGTATTTATATACCAATTAAACAAAGATTAAACTTTTTCATTATTGTTAGTGAGCAACCTGCATGTGACACGTGAACAATTCATTAATAATTGAACGCGGAATTCTAGCTAAATACCTAGTATATAATACGATAGCATCTTTAGGTACGTTCATTCTCAGCCAGTCCAACTATGTTAGGTACACGTGGTATAATAAAGATGTAACTTGCTTAGTAAGAAAGAAAAGAATAGTTAATTTTAAAAGATAATCGCCGTAGTAGGCGGTAACAGTATTTAATAATAGCTACTATATAGAAATATATCGCCGTACAAAGTCACTAGCAGAAGGTTATAGTAGAAAAATGTGAAGAAATGAAAAAGAGAAGGGTGTGAATTCGTTCCATAAGTCAGCCAAAGCAGCAATTATTAGCAATAATTACCAGTAGCACTTAATTACCGTAGTGGCATTTAAAAAACTTAATCGCGAAGCGTACTATCATCGAAGGTGACCTTAGCACGTCGTTAGTGGACATGAGGCCATAAATCGCAAAATACAAAGAATGCGATCGACGAATGTGACCTTAGCGCGTCTTTAGAGGACACGTGGCCGCAGTCGAACGATTATAACTCGTTACTTATGCGGTTGATACACAATAATTATCACACGCGGTAACAGAAAAAGTTATAATATAAAAATGCTTACCATGCGTAGTAAGACAAAATTTGTCTGTTGTGACCGGCTCAACACGCCCGACCTTCCGAGCACAACAAAACAAAAAGAGAAAATGTCTATTGTGGCTGGCATAACACCACCGATTTCCCGTCCACAATAAAACAAGCAAAAAGAAACAATATATGCCACTAAAATAATTACACACTGGTTTGGAACGATTTCACACATACACAAAAAATAAAAATAAAGACTCACCGGCAGCGGATTCTCAACAAAACCCTACCTATAATATTCCAGTGGGCGCCACTGTAACGTAAAAAGACCTTCCAGGTGTCCACTGTTACGTTATCCCTACTAGGGTGTGTTTAAATGAGAACATGAGTTGAATGTTACAATAAAAATTGATTTAATTGCCAAGAAAATCTACACATCATTTAGCAATTGAAAAAAATTACTAGTAATGCGTAATTAAAAAGATATACACAGACAGGGTCGCGTGATTCGGCGATGGGTGAGGTTTCTGTTGAGAGTCCTGCTGCCAATGGTCCAGGAGAGTTGGTGACTTAACTCGGAGCTGTAGCCGCCAAAAAGGGAGGCGCGAAGCCAACGCGTCCGCTTTTATAGGAGCTCGCGGTGCGGTGGGGGCGGAGGTGCAAGCGGCCGAGAGGTGGTGTCCTCTCGACGTCTCAGCGACGTCACACCATTACTGACTGACAAACACGCACGGATGAAACTATTGGCCGTAAGCTAAAATAGGGGAGCACTAATATTTGAAAATTCTATCAATAAGGTAGTAAAAATAGGTTTAAAGTATGTTCATTATGTCGTGCATAGGGAAAAGCTATTACAATATAAACAGAAGCATTTCACAAGCAAACTTTCATCCAGCAGTAATTGTCATAAACATCGTATTGCGTTCATTTGTACACCAAACACGTCCAGATAAGTGTAACGATCATTGAAACATATGGCACGATGTATCGCGAAACAGACCTATATAATAGACACTTGCCTGTTTGTGTACAAAACGTGCGTGGGGTTATGTCAAACAAATGACCCTCTTCTAGTTCCAAAATCAAATGCTTTTATGATTAAGGCGTTTTTTCCGTGTTGTGACAGATTAAAAATACGAATTCATTTGTTTCCGTGAGAAGCAAATATACGAACCAAACTAAACGGGATTTTAGTTTTTACTTTAAGCCTTAGAAGAACTTCTACAGGTTTGAATCTATGTGTTGGATCATAGACATCAATCACTTCACAATAAACAATGTCATCTATATAATTTTTTTTTCATCACTTCGCATAACTTTAACTTTTCCAAATTGTTCCAATTCAGATATCTACTAGAATTCATTTCTCGATTCCTAAAAGTTGCTACCCCAGATTCACCGTTTGCTCTACTTCAGACCCAACATAAAGCCCCAGATTTAATTTCAGGTGGCCCCATATTCTACGCCCACAGGGTTAGGTCTAACAAATGTCCTCTAACAAGATTAGAAACAAAAAAAAAGTTTGTTACCTAATAGCCCGCTTGACATTTTGTTTACAGAGATTGTTCCAGATTTTAGCATTACTTATCATTAGACGTGGTCTGCAGACGGTACTTTAATAAGGTTTATGCTTAGGTCACGAAAGTTTTTCTGTGCTAGTTTGGACTAACGATAGGGAGTAACTTATTGATGTTTACGGGTTAGTAAATCGGATTTTCTACAGAGGTTATTCAAAGTTAGCTTGTCTTTAAAGTTCCGTTACTCTTTAAAAGGTATTTAAGAAAGATTATAATGTGCTGTTATATTATTCTATACATCATTATCATGAGCAGCGGTTGAGCAGTTCCGCACATACACTATTAACGACTTCTTAGAAGACAAGCATAAAGGAAAATAAAGTTTTGCTATCGGAAACAGCGAGTGAAACCACGAGGCTCATCTCGGTATTCCATATATTTGTGTGGTTGTGAAACCATCACCGAATTTATAATTAAATTACGAAAAACACATAATTTTGCTATCAGTTATAGTTAGTCAGTATTGTATTTATACTAAGAGATCTTCGAAAAAACGTTTTGTGATCCTTAACAGAAAACAAAGCAATGGACGGGGTTTATACAGTGATTCCCTCAGGAATGCGAATTGCAGAACCGTATTACCTGAAAAACAAATCAGGTTGGTGATGTCGTCTTTTAGATCCAGCGGTATAGCAAATCATGTTTCATCCCAGATACCAGTGCTCTTCTTCGTATATTATATCTTTAGAAAACATGAAAATTCTTACCCTTAGAAGCCGGTTCTTTTTGGGCACAGCTCAGTTGAAGAGTTGTGTTGATGGTATTTGTGAGTGGTGGTTTAATTTGCCTGGAATAAAATTACATCTTTTTTCTTCTTAGTCTTTAACTTAACAAAGCATAAAAGACATTTAAGTTTAGACAACTTGCAGGGAAAGTCTCAAAAGCTTTGATCGACAAAAAAACAAAAAAGGGGATACGGCACAGCTTTCATTAAGTTTAGTGAGCAACTAATAAAAAACCTCCTATGAATACACGCGTATATGATGATGGGTGAGTATTTATTTATTGTATTTCATGTTTCTACTATTTTGTACTTACCTACTTGGTCATAAGAAAGAAGCCCTTTGCGATAAATCAGTTAGTGATGACCACCGTGTGTGTTCGTTAAAATGAAGTATAATGATCGTGTATTGTGTTGCACAGATACGAGTAGGTACCGAGATTTATAAGATAAATAAGCTGTAATGATAGAAATTAAAACATTCCTATAAGTAAACTGAACTTACAATATTGGAGTGTATTGTTCTGCCAGGAATTGCCTCTTCAATTCTTTGACTTATCCCTATACTATCAGATCCATATACAAAGAAATATGACTCTTTCTTATAAAACTACCTCCAACCCCATGGGTTAATTTTATGGATCATATATTCTCATCCTTCGTAGCAAAACAATAACACCATGAACCCACATCGAATAATAAAGGCTAACCAATACGCCGATGGGAATTGTATCTATCATTTGAATTTCGACAAAGGGAATTCCTATTGTTTTGGCGATTGGCGCGAAACTATGCGCTACGGTTCCCGAACGAATTATTTTCGCATTTAGTGAAATGTCAGACATGAACACAAGAGCAGTTGCGGTGTTTGAAACAGGGAGCGGTTTCATTATGAGGGATAGCGGTTGCACTGAAAATTGGCAATGGATTTGCAAGGAATGTAGGTTTGTAATGCTTGTATTTCGATCGCTATTTTGTGTTGATAGACCGTTTCACATTTGGTTACATCCGAATTATGTTACATAGGTTATGTCTGTATATTCGTACCTACATTTGTACTACACACAGAACATAACAATAATAAAAATCTACTGTCAATTTTTTATATGGCAGCATTAAAATCTGCTATCCCTCAGGCTTACAAACATAAATAAAGTTTCACTGTGAAATAAAGTGTCATCTGTCATTTTGTTCAAAATGGCGAGGGAGAGTGGACGTACGGCCGGGCGCTCGAGCAGAGGTAAGATAATCAATTTAACTCTTTTCTAATTCATATTGATTATTAAAAATAACATTATTAGTAACTAATCAAAAGTATAAAATGAAGGAAAGTAGTGTTATTGGAGCGGAAAAAACAAATAAGGTGCACGTAGCCATGTCGTCAGTTTTTATGTCCTTTACATATAACAAATGTATGCAATAAAAGTTTTGATAGCTTGACTCTCATTGTACTTTGTATAGTACATTGCTAGATAATACGATATATTTTCTGTTTATTCTAGCTATTATGGATGAGGACATAACTCTTCTGAAGTTTTAAATGATTCTGAATCTGAATTTTTGGGGGACGATTCTGATTGCGATCCAGAGTTTATCCCTACAGAAACTAACCAAAGAGCTAGAGCCAATGACCGTTACAATAGTGAGTCTAGCAGTTCAGATGAGGAGGATGAAACGATGGTTTCATCACCAGCTTCTCCGCCTCTATCTGATGATTCATATTGTGTACCTTCGTCATCACGATCTCGCACACGGGGCCGTGGGAGAAGCGTATCGCGTGGTCATGGAGGCGGTTGAGGACGTGGACGTGGTTCAAGCGTTGGCGAAGAAACCCAACGCCACAGATACTATCCTTATCTACTCGACATATTGCCATGAGGGATCGCCAAAATAATGACGGCATTCAAGATTCGTGGACGAAAGATATCTTAGAGCCAGAAATTAATTACCTTAGAATCATATATTTATAAAGAAACTACGGATTGGGAATTGCACGAGTTCTATGATCAGTATATCGATTATGGTAAAATCCCTGGGTTGGGTTTGAGAGAACTAAAAACATATATGTTGTACAGCTGCGTGAGTATAAACTTAATTTGGGTACAAAACTTATTACAGACAATGAAGAAGGGAGTTACGGTGGACGTAGAGATGAAGAATATGAAGATCTTGAACCGAAACATGTGAAGCGTAAGGTTCTAATAAAGCCTATACCTTCGAAAGAACTCCGTGCAAAGTCTGCTGCACAATTACCCGAGTATGGCAAAAAACAATCGCGCTGTAGGAAAAGTGGATGTACGAAAAAAATATTGTTTGTGCAAAAAGTGTGACATTTTTCTGTGTTTTACGCCGAACAGATAGATAGATAGATAGACAATTCTTTATTGTGCAAATGTTAATACAAATTCAGTGTAAATGACAAGTGTACTACATACATATCAAATGCACAAGGGCGGCCTTATCGCAAAGTGCGATCTCTTCCAGGCAACCTTAGGATGGACAGACTGAAAAGACAAAAAGCTTTGATGTGTAGTCACAATAAGTATCTGATTAGGTACTATAAATTGTTTTTATTTTTTGTACATACATACGCAGGCATATATACAATAGATATGATAGGTGCTAAATATATTATAAATAAATAAATCCATAATATGATACATACATATATAAACATATATATAATATTATACATAAATATAATACATATACATAAATATAATGTATATACATACATATAGTAATATGAACACAAAATATAGTGACAAAATTAGTTTACAATGACAAATAGTGTTTCTTTAGTGCATTTTTGAAAATGTTCAATGATTTAGCTTGCCTAATTTCGACCGGCAGCGCATTCCACAAACGGACAGCTTGAACAGCGAAGGATTTATCGTAGAAGTTTGTGGAATGTGTTGGCATCTGCAGTCTCAGATCCACCGACGACCTCAAGGTCTTTAAATGTGTGTCATGAAGGAACTTAAAACGTTCTTTGAGATACGTGGGGGTATTAGGATTAAACAACACGTTGTACAGTAACATAAGAATATGAGTATTCCGGCGAAGTCGAATTGGGAGCCACTTGAGCCTGGATCGAAATTCAGATACATGATCATATTTGCGTAAACCAAAAATGAATCTAATACAGAAGTTTTGGAGACGCTCAAGTTTATCAAGCTGGTCCTCATTAAGATCAAGATAGCTGACATCGGCATAATCGAGTATTGGGAGAAGCAAGGATTGTGCAAGCGCAATCTTGGTGTTGGTGGGAAGAAAGTTCCTCAGCCTACGCAATGACCCAGCTGAAACAAACAATTTACGGCTGGTCTCCTGTAATTGACTTCCCCATGAAAAAATTTTGTCCAGATAAATACCGAGGTTTTTCACGTTATCTGAGATTGGTAAGATGTTACCATCGAACTCAATCTGCGGCAGCTGTGGCCAATTTATTTTGGAAATCATCCTAGAACTGCCAATTAAAATGACCTGTGTTTTTGTCGGATTCACCTTGAGGCCATATTTTTTACTCCATGTACAGATACGCGCCAAATCTATGTTAATATTAGAAAACGCCGTTGAAATTGACTCTAGTGGTGCTTGTGAATATATCTGCAAATCATCTGCATAAAGGTGGTAAGATGAAAGTAACTGTTTGGAGATAGAATTTATGAAAATTGCGAAAAGTAACGGAGATAGCACGCCACCCTGCGGTACCCCGACAGTTGTATTACACCACGAGGAGTACGACTCATCGACACGTATACGCTGTCGGCGTCCAGACAGATAACTATGAAACCAGTCAATTACCGTTGGAGATATGTTAATAGAGCGGAGTATGGCAAGCAGGATGTGGAAATCCACAGTGTTAAATGCGTTGCTAAAATCAAGCAAGGACAACAGCGTGAGTTTTCCACCATCCATGCCCAGCCTTATCTCATCAGTGATATGAACCAATGCTGTGGTAGTACTATGACCAGGACGAAAAGCGGATTGGACAGGATTCAGGAGAGCATTCTTGGAAAGGAAAGTACAGAGTTGCGTATGCACAAGACGCTCAAGGACTTTAGAAAGGAATGGAAGTATGGATATAGGACGGAAGTCATTAATGGAAAAGGGTTTGGATTTTTTAGGTATTGGAACTATTTGTGCATCTTTCCACGCTGATGGAAAGACGCCGCTGGTAACTGAGTAATTTAGGATATGACAAAGGACAGGGAGGATTTCATCTAGGATGGGTAGGATCATATTTCGACTGATGTAGTCATTACCAACAGCATTGGATGAGATTGAAATGATGCTCTTTTTAACACCACAACAGGTAAATTGCTCGAAAACAAAAGGTGAGTATCTGGGAGTTGGGATACGTGAAAGATCTTGTAACGTGATTGATTTTGTTTTCCCATCAAAGTTGGGTGAAGCAGTGAAATGTGCGTTAAGCGAATCTATATTTATATCTTTGGAGATTGTGTCATTGCGAGACTTACCAACTCCCAGTGTTCTAAGAAATTTCCAGATTTTAACTGGGTCTCCGTTTTCAACAGAGTTGTGAATGTGATGGCGCTGTGCTTTCCTACACACCTTATTGCAGAGATTTCTGGCACTTGTGTATTTTTCCAAATTTGCAGGGGTTGGACGACATTTATACTTCGCCTTGGCAGCCGCTTTCTTTTTCATAAGAATTTTAATTTCATCCGTAAGCCAAGGTGCGGGTAGGTGCTTTAATTTAATGGCACGGATTGGTGCATGCTCGTCGTACAGGTGAGTTAACTTATCTGTCAAAATTTTAACTTTGTCATCTACACAGTCTGATGAGTACAAAGGAGACCAATCAATGCTACGGGCATCCTCGCAAAGCTTCAAACGATCCATCCCACCGAAGTTGCGTTGCAAGATAATTTTAGGTTTTACCTTTGGTGGGCGTATTTTATACGAAAGATAGATTAAATCATGGTAGGAGAAAGCATCTGCAGAACACTGACCATGTTTGGATACAAAAGTAGGGGAAGAAACGAAAATTAGGTCAAGGAGAGAAGGTACAGAGTTTGGAAAATGGTGTGTAGCATTGAGAGGAAGAATAGATAGATTGTTCGAATGTAAAATACGCTCGAAGGTCGTGGCACGATTATCCTGTTTTATAAGGCAGGTGTTAAAATCACCCATTATAATTGCGTGACTGTAAGAAGGTACTAAAGTTTCTAGGAGATGTTCGAAAGAAGGGAAAAAATTTATACGTAACGAAGGAGAATAATAGACCCCTAGAAGAACTTTAGAATGATTCAGTTCCACTTCTAAGAAGAGATGCTCGCCGGCATCCGAGGGTGGTGGTTGCGGTGAGATGCTTACTATACGGAAAGGAATTTGAGCTCGTAGGTATATAGCGACACCGCCGCCACCACCGGACGCGCGATCATTTCTAATTAGGCGGAACCCTCGAAGAGAATATGAAGTTGATGGCAGACATGGTTTGAGCCATGACTCTGAAACGAGAATAGCATGTATGTTCTTACAGTCAAAGGTTGTCAGCATATCAGGGAAATGAGCTGGAATACTTTGGGCATTTATATGGACTACATTAAAGTTCCCCGCGACGTCAGAGAACTGAGACTGAAGAATCTTTGCAAGTGAGGGCAGACTAGTGAAACTGTCATTGAGACTACTACTAGCAGTTAAAAAGCTGTCATCGTCACTACTTGTATCTTGCATAATATTTTTAATATAAATATATATTATCTATATATAAATAAAAATATGAATATAATATACTAATAATATGTAAGTTATGCTTTAATAAAAAATATATATTAAAGCTATGTAAAAACATATGTCCACCCGCCAGTTGCGTGTTACAAAAAGACTATTGTATAAGTATGTAACACCACATAGCTTTACAGAACCGAAAAACAAGAGAAAATTTGATTTAGACCAGGTGAATTTCTAACAGATATTTGACAGAAGCTGAAGGATAAAAAACCTGAGATTCAGATAGGGAGTTGAAACAGAAGTACAGGTGACAATGACATTACTGACATGAGAGATGTCAAAGTGAAAAATGAAAATTATTGTGCGGGTTAATAAAATAAATAAGAAGAAGGTAGTAAAACAGTGAAATGTAAATTCACCCGGTCAAGTAAACAAAACAAAAATAAACCTATTTCTTCGATGCTGCAGTCCGCTTGGTCTTCGCAGCAGTAACCTTCCCTGCAGGCTTCTCTGGATCTGCGCCCCTGATTTGGTTGAGGTCGCCTAGGCACAACACCCGATGCCGTTGACCATCAGCGCCGAGGACGAATACAGAGCCTTCCCTGGTCCAACACTTGGTCACGCCAAACTTCTCCCGCGCTGCCATGAACGCCATGTGTCGCGTTCGGGTCAAAAACTCGGACAGCGTTAGACCGGATCCCTTCAACTTCGTTTTGGCGAACCATATGCTGTCTCGTACCGAAGTGCTCTGCAACTTGATGAGGATGGGCCTAGCCTTACTTGACTGAAGACGGCCCATTCTATGACATCGCTTGATTTCCGCCGTAGAGAAAGTATCCAGCTTCAGCCGCTGCTTCACTACTTGGACAACAACCTGAGCTGTATCCTCATTCTTTACCTCCTCAACACCATGCAGGAGAATCATTTTGCAACGGCTGCGTGTCTCCATACCGTCCACTTGGCGAGCGATGGATGCCAATTGTTGAGAAAAAGACTTCATCGTTTGCATTATGAAGTCTTTGAAATTCCCAAATTCTTCTGCTAAGCCGCCCGTACCAGTGGAATTCTTTTTGAGAAGATCTGCTTCGAACTTAGCCATCCGCTCTTCGAAATATTGCTGGATATTGTGAATAGATGATTCCATGCTGGTGCTGCAAAACCGTTGTATGTGTTTGTGGTATTAACTATTGTGATTTTTGTGGAGATAACGCTTGTCTGGCAGGTATTTAACTTCAGCTGTATTTATTATGCATTAAATTTACTTATATTATAGTATAACTATTTTATGTAAAATAATTATATCAGCTGTTCGAAAATAGGTCTTTACTCAACTACCCACCAATTAGGAAAAAAAAAAAAAAAAAAAAAAAAAGAAAACGAATCGTTAATCCGATTTTCACTAGAACATAGAGTAATCTAGATTATGTGATCTATTGATATCTAATTCTGTTCCTCATTTATGACTGATAAGTACATAACGTTGATTATTGTGTTCATTTTTGATAAGTTTAAAAATAAAAATATGTATTTTTGATAGTTTTGTTAAGAAAAACGATTTATTTCTGTTTCTTTTTTTAATTTTCTAATAAATATGCCGTAAAATAAAATATTTTTTATTGTTTATCGCTAATAACTTCATTTAAAAATAACAAATACCATAACAATGTTTAATGTCCTACACAAATCACATAGTAACATAATCACTTTGTCCTATATAAAGTACATAGTGAAAAACTCATTTTCCGAACCTAGGATTATTTTTACTATTTTTAGGTACATTTCTTCCTATAAACAATATCATAGTAAAGTTTGGACAAAATCCTCCACCAAAAGAATATCTGGTAGGCAGGAGGTTAAAAAGGAGATGATAAAACATTATACCATTATATCAATGAGCCGTTGAAGTTTGGTTTTTACTTCTATGCGTTAGGACATCGCAAGACAGGAAACTGACCCTAGTTTCGAAATTGTACGAAAGAAGGAAAGCAATAAATATGGAGCCTATAAATTACTCATCGCTGGAATAAAATACAAGTTGGTAATGTTCTGTACAATAGTAATGGCATCCAAGTCCATTGAAAGTCAAGGAACACACATGTCGACGAGAAGGCTTTATTTTTTGGTTACATGTTAACTTGTTCTACTATGAAGTGAACAGAAACTAGGTAGACTAATGTCTACGTATTGCGCCGTTCTCGTCAGAGCATTGGAGGGTCGCTTAATATCGCTCCTGTGTGTGGAATGTATACAAACCCTTACGGTAATATTAGAACAAGAAGTGGTTTATGTTCTTTTTATGAATGTGTTGTATTGTGTGGTGAAAAATTGGCTTCTACTTAGTCAAAGGTAAACACGGCAGTCGGGTTACGACAGGACTGCATTATGTATTTATAAATAATCTTATTTTGTTGTTGTACATTGTATGGTATACATACATACATAGACTCACGCCTGTTTCCCCGAAGGGGTAGGCAGAGGCATATTAAACGCCCACTTTTCGCCAGTGTTTTGATCCCACGTAATAGGTGGCGAGCCTATTGCCGCTTATTGGGACATTTTGTTTGCCAGAGCCTCGTCCGTTGATCGGCAGGTGCGCCACTTGCAGGTGAGGTTGGCTTGGGACCCTAAGTTCTTGGTGAGAACCCTATGCACCCCTTGTATGGTATACGTATGTTTGTAAAACAGTGGTGAGTATTCTGGTGTGTTTTATAATAAAGAATCTTCGTTTTCTCGCATATTTTTATAAGACCAACAGTTTCTACGAATTCAACGCCTATACTCAGTGCGTATTCGAAAAGAATCCGTAAATAATGATATTTTATTCGAATTACCTGTACTTATTCAGACACTTAAGCACCTACTTTTTGCTATCTGTTTGGTTCAAAGCCCTTCTAGGTTTATTTTAAATAAACCTTACAAAAGTAACCTATTATAAAACAAACTATTGTCTTTTGAAAATATGATTATAATACATTACTAATAAGTGGCTAAATCATGGCGAAATGTGGGTGTAATATTACACCTCTGCCTACCCCTTCGGGGATACAGGCGTGAGTCTATAAAAAAAAATACTAACAACTTTAGTTTTTCAATTCATCTTTACAGTAATCCTTTTTCAGATGTTATGTTTAATAAAATGGCGTGGTTCAATAAGAGGTCTAGCCGTTTCATCCTGTTGGTTTTTCGCAGGAGTGCCTGTAGATTCGTGCTGCGATGACAAGCAATATATTATCTTCGTTGTGAGGATTATAGTTAAAAGCATTTAAATAATTTTAATGAGCTAGTTTCTTTTGCCCCTTTTATATATTTACTGTATGATAGCAGAATTCATACACAAAAATCTAACCTAACCTGCAAACATAATCACAAAAGTATGTCATATCAATCAAATACAAAAGAATAAAAATAGGAAGTGTAATAAATAAAAATAAAATTGCAAGTGGCAATTGAAATAATGTTTAAAAGATTTTATAAATAAAGATATGTTAATGTAAATGTGTGTTTGTTATGAATATAAGACATAACCTATCCTAAAAGGTCATAGAATTGAAATTAAAACATGTTGTGGAATTCATAAACATTTATTTTTATAAATTGTGGATTGTATCAAAAAAAGAAAATACAGAATTTTAAATAATTTAAGTTATATCGGGCGCCAAACACAATCCAAAAAAATACAAAATTTGCCAGATAAGTCAGTGATAGAATACAATATGGACCTTTAATCACAAGTCAGGGCGACCTAGCCGAAATGATAGATACAACAATTTTGTATGGTCGATGGCATTACAGCTTATAAATTAGCATACAGATTGAAATTGAGGCTTTCTAAATTTAAAGTTATTAAAAAAGAATTAAGGCTAATTAAAGTTATTCAAAATTATTGAAATTCTTGAAGTTGTTGGAAAAGAAATGTCACTAAATGATTGATTGAGATTGCGTTCACTATCAAAATAATTAAAAGGTTACCTGGTTTTTTTTCATGGTAGGTAATTAAAATAAGAAAAAGAAGATTGTCCACCATCGTGTCCACGTGGTATACATTGTCCACATCATGTCCACGACGAAAACAGCGTCACGGCGTGCCGAATCCAGATGGCACGACGGATTTTAAACTATATCAAGAAAACGCAGTAGCTAAAACGAACAGGACAACATGTTTCAGACGCCATATTCTACTCAAATGACGCGTTCCGCTAACGCCAAAAACATTCGAAAACTCACCGTTTTCCATAATAATGGCTCCTAGGCGAACAGAAGTAACGTCAGAAGCATTCTATTAACTTATCACTGTATCTGTCAACAATAGGATACATCTAAATTTTATAATTGTTCTGAACAAAATCTAACGAATCGAATAGAACTCCAAAAGTCATCAAAATCTTACCATATTGGTGAAATTACGAAATATCGAGCCGTCCCATGGCCCCTCAATCCAATAAATATCGACTTATCGACTTTAATAGAAAGGATTGGCGAGATAACGTCAAATAAAAAAAAATCAACTGGCGAACATGTTGACGCGAGCTTCTAGGGAGCAAAAGTGGCCATGACAGTCTGCCATAGACAATGTAAAGGAAAAAAATAAGGAAGCCCAGTAACGAAAATACCATATGTATCGACAGAAAATCGACTAATACCAACCGAACACGCGAAAAAAGAATGCGCATAGGCGTACTGTAATGCGAGATAAAATCGATGCGTTACAGAAGTAAATATGTATGTTTTATTTACATAATCAATTTTACCTATTTCATCAATATATTTCTGCCATCGCGTAGATAGCAATTTGTACCTTTCACAGAAGAAGCCGGCGAAACAGGCCTCCGGCAAGAATTTATAGGTATTTTCTATTTATTTTGCGGCATCTTTTTACCTTGTATAAAATATCCGCATAATGTAAAATATTTTCATCGCTTGAGGCGAACTTAAATGAACGATGCTTAATTTTGTATAGTTTTCGGTGAAGCTATTGAACCCCTACTCATTGGAACTTACTCTATCAGAACAGCGATTGTTGTAATGATTGATTTTACCGAAGACTTTTGTAGTATGAATCCACAAACAGTTTTGACAAGGACAATACATTATAATTACTTTGATATTCCTTGTTATCCAAAGGTAAATCAGATTGGAGTACGCAAAGAATCGCAGGTTAAAAACTAAGCCGCACGCCGCTGTCTTTTCAAATTTATATGTATACTAGAGGACGCCAGCAGCTACGCCTGCAATTTTTTTAATTTACCCGTTTTGGCCGATCCCGTGGGAATTTCGGGAAATCCCTTCTTAGTGCACCCCTACGGTCCCCAAGGAACATACATGCCAAATTTCAGCTTCCTGCGCCCAATAGTTTCGGCTGTAGCGTGTCTGTCAGTCAGTCAGTCAGTCAGTAACGCAAGGATTTTATATATTAAGATCATATATCAGATTCCCTCTTATATTTATACAGGCTGTCACAAGACCCATCACCAAGCCGAAGTCTACTCGTTGTGGATATCATGCCAGGTCATACTAAGCAAAAATAATACATGGGAAACGATATCTTTTTTAAGTTGTCACATTTTTATACGCTATTAAAAATGCGCGCGTGCAATGCCCGAAATACCTACTTATCCATGGGTGCATAGGACAAATTCATCGATTTTGTACCTAATTACAAAGGTTGTAAGGTAACTTTGAGCCTCAATATCTCCTGAAACAATAATTTTCCAGGTATGGTGCCGAAGTAAAAAATGTTCGTAATGATTGGTACAATATGGTGTTTCAGTTTTTGTTAAGGGTCTTTTTACACCCTGTATATAAGAGAAAATCTGCATTGCATAAGAGATCTCACAAATGTTATTTAAAGACTCATGAAGCTTTTTACAATAAAATTTACAGACGAGACGCTAGTCTTTAGAAGGCCGATACTCGTATTTTATCAAACACCGAAACTGTACTTTGAACGAATTTGAAATGACTCAATATATATTGCTACATTTTATCAATATGGTCTAATTTGACACATACAGATCGACGTTGACTTATAATTTGTCAATTTGTTCAATTTACATCTAGTCGCGATATTATTCAAGTGTCATTTAATACACAAGAATACTTTGTATGACATACGTAAGACACCGAGACTAAATAGAAACTGAGTTTTGAACAAAATAGCCTTTTGACTACATGACGATTTTATTTTGTTTGGACCATTATAAAAATAAGAATTGGCCTTCAGACAACCATTGTATTTATTTCAGTTTACTAACCCTCCGGGACTCAATGATATGATTATTATATGAATATCAGTTCTTCATATATACATTCATACATACATAGACTCACGCCTGTTTCCCGGAGGGGTAGGCAGAGATTACGGAACGCCATTTGGAACGATCCTGACATTTCTCTCTTGCTTCATTCACTCCCATCAAATTCGTCATGCATGTTCTTCTGTTTAGGGTACTTCTAACCTTTCCTGTTTTAAGGGTGTCTCCAGTCTGGTCAGAGAACGTCCGTCTAGGTCTTCCCCTTTGTCCTGTCCCATTCACACTTGCCTTATATATCTGCTTGGTCAGTAAAGACTAATGAAGAGGATGGACGACGAAAGCGTCATCCATCGTCTTCATGTGCCCAAACCACCTTAGCATACCTTTCTCGGTGCTTGTCACAACATCTTCTTTTACACCACAACACTCTCTTATCACACAATTCTTAACTCTGTCATTCAAAGACATGCCACACATACTTCTCAGTGCTCTCATTTCTACGGCATTTATTCTACTTTTAAGTCTCTTCTGCCATACCCAACTTTCACTACCATACATAAGTGTAGGTACTAACACTCTACTGTGCACAGCTAATCGTGCCTTTTTGGACACGTTTTGGCTGTTCATAAACGCTTTCGGAGCTCCATTCACTATAATACCTGCATTAACTCTTCTTTCAATATCTTCTTGATTCTTACCATCTCTTGTAAACAGCGTACCTAAATACAAACTCATTCAATGTTCCACTCGTTGTCCATCGATCATAACATTGCAAGTCGTAACACATTCCTTCGTTTCAAAAACCATAACATTCGTTTTACTTACATTCACTTTCATTCCTTTCCTCTCTAACGCACCATGCATGATTTTTACCATCTCCTGCAACTCCTCCGCTGAAAACGCAAGTATTACCTGATCATCAGCATAAAGGAGGCATTTGACAAGTATGTCATTAATCTTCTTAATAGGCTAGAAGTTGGTCTGGTTCAAATCATTTTGTCAAAGCCTAAATCTTAGGTGGCAAGAAATCTGTGTCGGTTGGTAACAGTTCTTCAGCAGTGATTTGTTTTATGGATGGGATCCATGTGTTTTGTTTTTATTATTTTCAATTTATTTTTAAGATTGATAGTTAGTACATAAGAAGTTGTGTTTATATAGTAATAAGGTACAATGGGGTTGACGTATCCTTGGCGACAAAATCCCCTAAAGTAAATAAAGATAAAAAAAGACATTAATCCTTAATCCCGAACACTATGTTTAAGATCTTGCAAACAACTGTACATGAAAAGGATAAACAGTCAGGTGACGCTACAAATCCCTGTCTAACACTTATGTCGATGGTAAACCAGTCAGTGTATGACCCGTTTATCCTCACCAGGCTGTAGAATCCTCATAAAGGGATTTCAGAGCTCGAATGAGGCTGCTGTTCACCCCATACAATTTCTCGGCTATACATCGCAAGGAAAGGACTTGATCTATACACGCTATACCCTATTTGGAATTCTGCTTGTTTATCCCATATTTTCTTGTCATTTACTTTCATAACTCTTTCAATCAGTACCTTCGCATACAATTTGCCAACAATGCTGAGAAAGCTAATGCCTCTTTAGCTTATGAAGTCTTGTTGCGAGCCTTTTCATTTATAAAGAGTAGTGCGGTTCGTGTCGTCTTTACTTGAATTCAGTTAAAGAGGAACGTGCCAAAAAATAAATTCAAATATGTCGATGGTGTTGAGCTGTTGGCTTCGATGGCAAAGTAGCAATTTATCTCTAATAACTTAACTGCTTCTTTAAGCCATACCAAATGAAAAACTGACGAAATAATGGAGATTGAAAAAAATCCTGAATTCGATTGCACGCAATATTTTCGACTTTACGCCTTTACATTGCAAACGTGTCACTTAATGTAAATACAAAAACATTACGTCACTGAAGTTCATAAGTATCACTTTGTGACCTTTGTGAATTTTACTTTGAATTTAGTGGAAAACAACAATATTGTTTTCTACTGACTGTGCAGCGACAGCTGTTTTAAAGTAATTCAGCATGCATGATATAATGATACGACTATTACGAGTATCTAGTCTTACGACTCACTATAAGCTTGCTGACTTTTTTTTTATAGACTCTCGCCTGTATCCCCGAAGGGGTGTAATGTTACACCCACATTTCGCCTGTATCCCCGAAGGGGTGTAATGTTACACCCACATTTCGCCATGATTTTTTAGGTCCCACGTAATAGCGAGCGAGCCTATTGCTGTTACCGGGCACATCACCAGACTCCGTGCTGCTATTGACAATTTGGAAAAACCCAGTAACACTTTTTCCCGACCCGGCAATCGAACGCCGGACCTCCGATCAGCAGTCGTATACGTTATCGTCTGGACCACGGAGGCAGTCCAGCTTGTTGACTAATCTAAGAAAAATTCATAACACGCCTCGCTTATTCCCATTTAAAATCTATTCAAAATCAAGAGTACTGTACATCATCCCATACTCAAGACACATCAATAAAGCTTACTCATCGCTAGTTTTTAACCGACTTCAAAAAAGGAGGAGGTTCTCAATTCGGCAGGTATATTTTTTTTGATGTAATCGTATGTACACCGATTTCGCCGAGGTTTCTAAACCGATTTACGTGATTCTTTTTTCTTTGATGCGGGATAGTTTCGAATTGGTCCCATAAAAATTCGATTCAGGCAAGCCCAGTAGTTTTTTATTTTATGAGCATTTTTTTTTACTTTCACCTATCCCGAAGTCTGAAATAAAATCTCGCAAGTCAATTTGATCCACTTCCCGCTTACCGATTGAGCTAAAATTCTGTAAACGTATGTAAATTGGATGACAATACTAAATTATTATGACATGGAGTTGATCTTATGATGGAATCAAAAGGTGGCCATAGGAACTCAGTAATTAAATGACTATCGAGTTTGGGCTCGCTTGATTTGTTTTGACGAGCACTTTGATGCGGGTGGTAACTGGTATCCTCTAGGGTTCGATGAAGGAGCCAGAAGATGGTCATACGAACTCAGTAATTACAATAATCAATTTGGCTTGCACAATGATGACAATGGTGACTTCAAGGACGTAAATCATGCGGTACGGGCATGAGAGCATGGGCTTGAGATCTTTATTTTATAAGGGGCGCAGCATTTTGTAGGTCTACCCATAACTAGTTGACAATACAACAATACACTAAAAAGTATTAAATAAAAATAACTACGTTAAAAAAATTGACATCAAAAACTAAAAAGGGAAAAATAATAAATATTCAATATTAATTAAATACTACCTATTTTTTATATGTGCTATTTACTAATAGGGTTGAAGTTGGTGCCAAGCCTTAAACAAATCATTATAATTTAATCACATAAATGAATACGAGCAAATTAATACATTACTTCGTAAGTATTAAATTGGCTTGGCACCGACGGTAAACTTATTAGTAAACAGCACATATAAAGTATTTAATTAATATTACATATTTATAATTTTACCTGTAATAGTTTTTGGTGTCGGTTTTTTAACGTAGTTATTTTTTATTTTATATTTTCACAATAATTCATAGTGTCAATAAAAAATGCGCATGAAAATGAATTCTACGAAAGGATAAGCCACACTCACAAACATAGCTAGAATTTCATCATCAGCTTTTAACAGTCCACTGCTGGACTAAGCCTCTCCTTTGAAAGGAGAAATTGGCCTACTATACCACGCTGGCCAAACGGGTTGGTATAGGGTTTGTATCAAGTTTTCCTTTTCTTACAGTGTTGTTCCCTGCATAATATGCTCCCTCTGTCGGCTCTTACGACACCCATGGGATGATATGGGGTGGTGACATTCCGTATTCTTAATCCGTCACCACACGGACAATAGCTAGAATATTCGTTAGTAAATACACGTACTGAATTTAGCTAATGAAAAAAGTTCAGAAATGTTTTCCACACCCACTTGCGTGTTCATTTAATTGGTGGTTCAAGCCATAACCTATTAGCGATCATAGAAAAATTAACAAAATAAGTAATGTTGCCTACCGATCTGAAGAAAATGTAAATGAACTTTTCTTGTAATAGGTAAGGTACATTTATTGATTGACGTTGTCGCCTTTGTTTTTAGCCGAGTAGTGAATTAATCCTTGAAAAATCGATCTAAATACTATGTATTACGATTATGTGTAAGTCCAAAAGCATTTGCAGTTTAACAGTCTTTACTGTAAGACTATATAATCTTATTGAGTAATTTCCTATTGAAAATCGAAAAACATTAATATTCGCTTTACATCCAGTCATTCAACATATCATATCTCACAAAGACAGTTATAGTTTGTATTTTTAAACAAATTTCTTTGAACAAATATAAATTCTTTACACTTAGAACACACTGTTTAATATTACTAATATTTTATCAACATTCTAATTACTAGTAGCCATATTTGCAATAACAAATTAAAAACATTTTGGTAATGTTAGTAGGTACAACATACGCGAAGACATAACGTAAATAAATAAATGGCGGACTTGCCTTAAATATTATTATTTTTTCACGTTTAGGTCAAAAAAGTACATGTTCGTTATATTTTATGGCCAGTTCTGACGTGTTATGACTTTTGAAAGTGAAACCTTCTCCATTTAGGTACAATTCTGAAGGTAAATAGAAAAAGTTTAAACTGTACGGTTAGGTTTTAGATGCTGAGTTGGCTGAAGCAAAAAAAACAAAGAAAAAGACAGAACCAAAAAGTGGGGTCCTAAAACCTATGCTTGGTTAGAGTATTAATGCTTGATTTTTAATATGAGGCAGCGGTAGTCAATTCAAGATGCCCACAGACTGCATGTAGGCTGGGAAGGGCCACCTAAGCTGCCATTAACTTTTCGATGTTGTGTGTTTTAAATAGTTAATTATCGCTTGTCATGAAGACCCTCGACAGTCGTTATGGGGTCTCAGTTTCTTTGAACTCACTGGCACGATATATATCTATCTCATTGGATTGCACAGGTAAGACAGCAGTCGGTCTGTCCTCCTCCTCCTCCTCTTCAAGTCGGTCCCTCTCTGCTGAGGATCGTGGCTCCAACGGAAACGCTGCAGCAGGCTTCGTCATTTGCTACGATCTTGTGCTTCATGGAGAGCCTGAGACACCGGCATTTGAAGTTCTTCGGACACCTGGTCAGACCATCTTTTCGGGCTTCGTCCTCTCTGTCGCTTGCCATCCACTTTGCCAGTTATGATGAGCTTTTCGAAGTTATCTGTGTCTCGGCGCGCTATGTGGCCGAAGTATTGCAATATCCTGTGGAGGCAGACAGTCGAGAGCCGTTGATGTTTCTCTAGCTTGAGCTCTTTTAAAATCGAGATATTGGTGCGTCGCGCCGTCCAGGGGATGCGAAGCATTTTGGCGGTCTGTAGAAAAGCTTTTATTTCAAAAAATCTGTTGAAGAACCCAGGATCCAAGATGAAATGTTTTTTTTGGTTGCAACCGATATAAAGCTGGAAGTATGATGCTTATGACTAGTTTTGACAAAAGATACTATTCTGAATTCAGTTAGTAGAAATAGTTCTACAAGGTTTTAATTACATAACTAAACATTATTATAATTAGAATTATCATTCAGTTAGGTTCCCTTTTCTTCCTATCTTGATATGAGCGTGACAAACACAAAAAGTAACAAACGGATTTTTTAACGATTTTCATCAATAGATAGCTTCAATCTTGATGAAGGGCATAACCCGATTCACGTATGCAGAGCTGCAAGCGAACTCTAGTTTATAATAATGAATTAATGAAATATTTGTCCGTTATTTGTATCAAACCGAGGTGTGTACGTACTGGGACATAGGGAATACACGATAGTCAATTATCCACGGTCCCCGTTTAATTTATTCATTAAACAACGTTTATCGACATTACAGTTTTAGTCGTCGAACGAAACAGACAACGCTCGCCATGTCAGGTAAGTGTTTTATTGTATTTCACTTATATACAATGACTGTATACATTACTAAGCTATATGCGCAGATTGCAAGAATATCCAGATGAAATCATGTGTCATATTTCTTCGAGGCAGTGTGTGTCCGTGTGTACTACATTGTTACATATTATTATTATTGCATTACATTTTATCATACATATTTTATAAACATTTTAGTTTTCTTCCATATCAATATTGAATTTTTAAGAAATAAGTAGTAATCTGCCGTTTGAAATGGCAGAAATTCAAAAGGGTACGCCAATTTTAAGAGTAGTCGTTTAGCTGCATTTTGATAAGCTAAAGCTTCTGCTGAAATACTTAATAATTCTGTTTCTATATACATAGTGATGGCGCTCAATATTATTTGCGCTTATAATTTAAGATTCTGTTTTTAAAAGAGTGGCATGTGGCCTTTCAGGCTCTTCTCATAGCCTCGAGCCTCAAGCCTCATCCCAAAACTGGTTTCATAAAAAGAAATGACTTTAATAAGTGTTGCTGTGTAACCTATCAGAATAAATAATTAACACTTGACATTAACTTTGAATATTCTTCTATCAAATTCTCTTCTCAAATTCTCTTATATCAAATTCTTGTCGTACCGGACTATGAGAGTACGGAATAGAGAGAGTATCCTTATTGACGTATATACTGATGTGATGTTTCGTCTCTTACGTATTTCTAGTCCTCGATAAAATTGGTTGATCCGAGTTTCCTACGGCACGGGTAAATTGTTTGTAAAACAGCGATTGCCTAGTGAGGACATTGTTAACCTGTTACGCAGATACCATTATTTTGTATCCCAGACAACAACGACCTTTTGGAGAAAATACGTATTACATTGTTGATTACGTATGACATATTGATAGTAGAATGACCTCGACATTAAAAACTTTAATAAATAGCTAAATCAGTGAATTTATTCAACTGCTAGTAACATTTTATTTATAATTTTATGTTTCAGTATAAACTTAATTCAAGTCCCTGACACAGAATGTTATGTAAACACACTATTTAATTTTCTTCTGACTTAAAATCATATTGAATAATTAATTTTAGTTATGATATCATGTATCTTCTTCTTTCTCTTAGCGTTATCCCAGTTTCAATCTGGGGTCCGCTTTCTAGTCTAACCGGATTTGACGGAATATTAGCTTTTCCACGGAGCGACTGCCTGTCTGACCTCCGCAACCCGAAGGGATAGCGATATTCCATGGTTTAGACTAGTGTCAGTTTTATTTAGAAGGTACTGGCGCCCTGTAACGATTGTCAAAGATCTTCATGACAACCGGGACCGACGGCTTAACGTGCTCTCCGAGGCACGGGACAAGCGATAATTAACAATTCAATACGCACATAACTCCGAAAAGTCATTGGTGCGCGCCGTGGATTCGAACCCGATACCCTCTGCATGGCAGTCTGTTGGTATACCCACTCGGCTATCGCCGATATCATGTATCTATTTACTCAATAACAGGCTTACTTTAAGTTTCAATCAAACTTCATTCAGGTTGACTTCGATGTCTTAATTAATTCTAAATATTAGTTCCAATATCACATCGATTTGTTTATTATTCTGTCACGGTGTTAGGTTATACATTGTTTATATTTTAATTATAATTAAGATAATTTATATCATTATATGTATATGTGTTTTTAATGACCATTTGAATGCTTTAAAAATGTCACAGATCACCAGTAGATGTAGTCACGATTTCATCCATACCGGCAGATAGATAGAATATTTATATTGTTTATATATTAGTTCATCCGTTACTGCTTGACTGACAGACAAGGCACAGCCAAACCATTAGGCGCAAGAAGCTTATAACTTGGCAAGTATGCGTTTTGGGATCGTGGAGGTGGATCTCAGAAGGGATTTCTCGAAATTCCAACAGGAACACCAGTAACAGTAAAATAAAAATAAAACTGTGGGTCTATCTGCGATCATATTCTAATACTAGATGAGCCCGCGGTTACACCCGCGTTATTTAAGGCTACTGCTCTGCTCCCGTGGCTCATAGCGTGGTGTTGTATAGCCTATATCCTTTCTCGATAAATGGGCTATCTAACACTGAAAGAATTTTTGAAATCGGTCCACTATTTCCTGAGATTAGTGCGTTCAACAAACAAAAAAACAAATAAACTCTTAAGCTTTATATTTTAGTATAAGATATAATGTTAGCTTTGACGTTATCAATAGTTCTTGTGTCAATGAATATCGAGATCATTTGACAGACTTCGAAACCGAGAAAATAACGCCCACACTCTCGATACGATTACAAAGTTTTAGTCGTAGTAGATGTATTGTCAGCCTTTATTCATAAAACGTAAATTGTATTCTGTATTGCTTATAATAGATCTTATCGTTATAATTAATCATGTACAATTGTACATCTTATGTAATAAACTTTAATAAATCTAAGAATAAGCCTACTGCGACTTAATGATAATATTATTATATTATTATTAAAAGAAGCTTAATTCTTATAATTAAATATTTACGTGAGGTATTACTATTTTTTCTTTATTTTACTAGACTAATACGACATAGCATCATTCTTTTTTTCAGGGAAACGGGTCCTATTCGCTTTATTTAAGGTATAAATACCTCTGTTATTCTCTCATAAAATTCTATGATGTATATGTATACAAATCACGAAAGTTTAAAATCGATTTCGACATAGTATTTAATTTAATACCAAAATAAGATATACGAGTCAGTGAACAATTGTTCTTTTAAGAATGTGAATATGAATATAATTATAGAGTATATATAGTTAAATGAGATTTAATCAAGTTAAATATAGTAATACTATTATATACCTGACGAGGTCTGCTGACGCGGACCGAATTCCAGCTGGACCGCGTTTGCCATACCACACTGTGGTGCATTCGCGTGCCTCACTAAGAGGAGTGGAGTACATCTATGTTTTTTTAAAGGTCGTAGGACAAACAGTTTTCGAAAGTCGCAGATACTTTCACACCCAGGGACCAAACTCAACTTTTAGTGATGTAGTGAAAAAGGAATATTATATGTGGTGTGGAGGAGGCTTTGGCCTATTATAACACGCTGAACAGACGGATTGGTATATAGTTTGATGTCGAGATTACTCTTGCTAAAGATACTATTCTCTTCATGTATTTTTCTTACTAGCTTCTTACGACACCCTCGAAGTGAAATTGAATATTCATAATCGGTCTTCACACGGAACTGTTGCTTGATTATAAGTTTAATAAAAAATATAGAATTGTAACGCAAAAGTAGAGTTGATTTAGCAAAATAGCCGTAAAATTAATCCTAAAAAGACAAAATGTTTTTAAACCTATGTATAATAAATGCATGCATTTATTTTTACACGTTAAAACCCATACGTTACAAAATTTAAACACGCAAAGCACATTTTGTTCCAAAAAATCGCGTTAATAGTCACTACGTGTTATCACGGCCGGCCTCTCCTAGTTCAGCTTATTTATTACGGGATTACTACGTAATGGTAGAAAATATATTGTGATAGTATTTGTTATTATGGTACAAAGTATGGTATATCTAGGCTGTGTTTTGTAGGTAGTCGAATCCTACTAATACTATTAAAGTGAAAGTTTGTGCAAATGGATGGATGAGTGTTTTTTATTCTTTCACGCTAAAACTTCTGAAAAGGTTTCTAATGACTATTTGTAGTAATAAAGCTTTGCACATGGGGTGCCTTTTGTCCCGATAACAGACCTCTAAAGAAGGGCAACGCTGTGGGCAGAGGCCAGTAGGCTATTAAGAACTAATCTTACAATTTTCTTACACTTCTTAATTCTTTGGTTGTTTGTTTATCGTCAAACATAAATTACTTCTAGATGGATGAGAGCCCATGCGCCCCTTAAAATTCGCCCCGTGAATAAAAGTTGCAAATCCGCCCCGTTTTGGGGAGCCCGTACGCCCCGTTCAAGAGGCGTATGAAGAAAATATTTATTTAATATTTTCTGGTAGACTCATACGCCCCTTCCATATAATCCATGCTATTACTAATAAAATATTACGGTTAGACAAAACATAATTTTACTTACTGCTTATAAAATGTTGAATACTGACTTAGGAATATTGCTATCTGTGTTAGTATAATGTTCATACTGCGTTGTATTAATTCAAATTATTGCTACAGATTGTAAATAAGAAATTATCTGTTTTATTTAATATTTAATTTAGTAAGGTATTTTATGATCTTATTACACACTTTCTTTTCTTTAAACTTAAGAGCGTCGCTCTTGTCGGTGGAGTAAACGCCATATTTCACGATCTTCGGCCAGTACCTTGACCTCCTTATACGACATGACCTTCGTCCTTTCTTTTATCTGGTCCATATATGCTCTCCTGGGTCGGCCCCTTCCTCTCTTTCCGTCTATTTTACCTTCAATTATGTTTTTAATGAAGTCGTCATGTCGTATAAGGTGGCCAAACATCTTTCCTCTTCGCCTTTCGATTGTCGCCAATATGTTGCGTTTTTCTTGGACGATTCTTAATACTTCCGCGTTGGTCTTTTTTTCTGTCCAGCTAATTTTTTCCATGCGTCTCCAGCACCACATCTCAAATGCCTCTAGTCTTTCCCGGTCTTGTTGGGTCATTGTCCATGTTTCGCTTCCGTACAGAGCAATGCTCCAGACGTATGTTTTGATGAACTGTTTTCTTATGTGTTTTGCTATTTTAGATTTTAAAATATGTTTTTTGTTGTTAAATGCTGTCTTTGCTATTGAAATTCGAGCTTTAATGTCTTGGGTGCACTTCGAGTCATTAGTAATGTGGCTTCCTAAGTATTTGAATGATTTTACTTCTTCTATAGGGATATTGTTTAGTTGGATTTGATTATTGCTGAGCAAATTTCTGGTAACTGTCAAGGTTTTTGTTTTCTTTGTGTTAATTTTAAGTCCAATTTCTTTAAAGCATTTATCCATATTGTCTAGCAGTTGTTCCAATTCGTTCTTATTTTCAGCTAAAGCCGCAATGTCATCTGCGTATCGTATGAAAAAGATGCGATCTCCATTCATTTTAATCCCTCCAATGTCAGAGTCCTTTACTTTATTTATTGCTATTTCTATAAAAAGATTGAAAATTGTTGGTGACAGAGGACAACCTTGTCTAACTCCCTGTTTTATTCTTGCCGTTATTGTTTCGTTCCATATTTCTATTTCAGTTTCCTGATTTTTGTAAAGGTTGTATATTATTTGTCTATCTCTGTAATCTAATCCTACGGTTTTCAGTGTTTCCATCATTATTTTCCAGTTTACCTTATCGAACGCCTTTTCTAAATCTATAAATGCTATATGTGTATTTTTGCCTAAATTTATTCTTCTGTTACAAATAAGTCTAAGGGCTAAGATTGCCTCACGTGTGCCCTTCCCTCTTCTGAATCCGTATTTTTCTGAGCCGATATTGCTTTCCACTTTCCACTTTTTATTACACACTACTACTTTTAAAATTGTAATGGTTATTTCATAATAAGGAAATTAGAAAATTTCTGATTGATAATTTCAAAACCAGGTTTTATAGGCCACTACCTTCTGTTAATTTATGTTGCCCTGGTACTTTTCAAAACACATTACCGATAGGTAACTTTATTCCAAGAGATAATGTGATGATCTGATACTGAGATGCTAAAGTTAGGTAAAAATTGTACTAACTTTTCTTAAATTCACAGTGCCGATTTCTATGTATGTTTTAAAAAAGAATATTAAAGCATCTGGTACAAAACCAGATGCTTTAAAATTACTAAAAAAATATTTGATATCTAGCGATCGGTAGATACCGCTAGTTGTTCCCGTCGACTTTTAGCCCCTCATACCGAAAAATTGGCCCTAATTCCATGCTAGAAAGCATTCGTACACTCATAGCACATATTAATACAACATTATTCTATACATTTCGAGAAAATAGGTAAGGTCTGTCGGCCCTGGGATCTTACTCTATAAACGCCTCACCTCTTTTCGTTTCTGTAACCCTGGTATTTTTCAAAGCAATCGTCATAGTTCGTATTAGTAAATAAATGGATTACTTAATTTAATATAAAAAATAATGTTGCTTAGGTTCTTTTGCCGACTGTACTTTCACCAGCATAACTATATACACATCGTAAGGGGCGTATGGGCACGAGTCTTATTTCACGGGGCATTTGGGCACAAATTCCTTAAAAGGGGCGAATCTTGAGGGGCGTATGCACGTACTCACCCTCTAGATTATTTTATACAAAAATTAAAGTAAACGTGAAAGATGGAAGTGAAAAAATATTTTAATAACTATTTACTTTGACTTGTATTTTCTTTGATTTTCATTTTTTATAACCTATTTCTTTTAACCTAACCTCGTAGAGAAGCAAAAGAAGAAGGAAGAAAACAGAATATAAATTGTCTTCCATTGCAGTAATTGTAACACAATGAGACAACACAAAATAGACCCAGACGAATAAAAATAATACATATAAAAAGCGCAGTTTAAGAACCTATGACTAGCAGTACAGTAAAAGCTTTGACAATAGCAGTAGAATATAATTGATCCAAAAAAGAACAATTGCAGCAGAATATCAATCAAAATCCAATTTAAACCAGTAGGTACTAAATATAAATTCTAAAATCTGATACTAACTGTAAAATATTCTCCATTCCTAGTACGGTAGTAGAGCTAAATACATTAGGCATCCTTTGTACGGTATGGGATTTTAAGGAGGAGCATAAATCTTTGTATTGTGTGCGCATTTCGATATACACAATGCTTGACGGTACTGCACTTTATGATTGATGACGAATGGAACAGGTATATTCTGAAGAGTATTTAAAAACTATACAATGGTACGATAGGTACAATAAGATGTGAAAGAATTGCATTGCAATGATCTGTACGTCAAAATAATATCTTTGTTATAGTATCAGCCTAATATAATCGGTTCCACTGCTGGGAATGGGCGTCTTTTTACAATGAGAAGGGTTACTTCTTAGTCCATGACGCTGACTAAATGCGCGTTGCCGAGCACTGGGCTAAAACCGTATTACAAGTGTTACCATCGACACGAAAAGAAGAATGCGTATTGACACAGACTAAAGATGTCTTTCGAGAACGTCATGTAGAGCCATAGAATAAAGAATATTATATATTATCTATGTGTAGAGATATCCGACAAGTTTGTTTCTTTATCTCATGTTTTCTTCACCGCGCGTTTTTTCTCCATAGCAAGCAATTATTAACAATTTACGCATACACATAACTTCGAAAAGACAAAACGCTTTGGGTTTGAAACTTAGACGAGTTGCGTGGCAGTATGTAGGTCTTACAGACTATTTCTGCCTAAAACAATTTGTACTATTTTTTTTCCATCTACTCCTAACAACGGAAGTTAATCGTACAAAATTAGGGATCGAAGCCATAACGATTGACACAGTGATAACAATTACTGCACTAGTTTTATAGTCAACCTCAAAGATCGTATATTTTTATTAAAAATCTTATAATATAAATGTTATTATTTTGAAACTACCACCCATCACAGATTATCGAATCGAAGTTATTCTTATTTTCACAATTAAATTTATTTTAGTAAGGCAACATCGTGAGGAAACCTGCATCTGTAAGAATATGATGTTCATCTCTATAATTTTCTCGAAAAGCATATGAAGTCTGCCAACCAGAAAACGCATTTGGCAAGCTTGGACTATGTAACGGCCTTATCCTTATCATATTGAGAAGAAGCCTATATCCAACAGTGGACAGTTTATACGCAGGGCTCATGCTAATGGTGAAGAGCCTCGTCTAGACATCAAATAAAATAAAAAATACTTGATCGGTTACTGTCACGTCTACGCTTGCCGACAAAAAACACAACGACAACTTTTGGTATTTTTTTCAATGTACCTAATAGGCGGCAAACGAGCAGATGTATCGCCTGATGGTAAGCAATAACCGCCGCCCATGGGTACAAGCAACACCACAGTCATCAGTGCGTTGCCGACCTTTAGGTTGGGAAAAGGAGTAGAAGGAGGAGTAGGAAGAGAGAGAGGGAATAGGGTGTAGGGACAATTACACAAACGTCTTAATTTCAACAATATTTTGTGTGTGTGTGTGTGTGTTCTAACGAGTATATCAATGTTACTTCACTATAAATCATATGCCGCTAAAGTACTCTACAATTGATTTACTAAACTATAATAACCGTATTGCACAATATGAAGGCTCGAGTTTGCCTGAGTTTAGATCCGTAGTACTCAAGTTGTTCGGTTGACTGAAAGTGCACGGCACTTGAACAAGTTGATCGCTAAACTGGTTTTAGTAGCTATTAAGGTTCTTGTTCATGACGTGGAATATCACGACAGAGTTGCCGGTGAATTGAGGATCTTTGAACAACTGGGGGGAACGTATGGAGGATGGATGGTTTTGGACAGGTTTTCCTGCCGATACAGCGTTGCCACCGTGACTACATCAGGGCTCCGTATCATTGTATGATTTATGTCTGTATGCTTTTTTACGATTACTATCGCAGAGGTGTTGACTTGCACGTAATCTAGACCGCCGTGCACAGTAAAAATCATATATGTCAATCACCTGCGATAATAGAGGCTCTCAATAATCAGGTCCAAATCGCGGTAGCCGAAAAAGGTGTAAGCGCTATTGGTATATTCTATAGTGATAGATTAGGCATAACAAGTGTCACCACTCCATTTCATACCGTGGGTATCGTGAGAGATGACCAAAGAAAATACACGAAGCAAATAAACGGAGGATATAGTAAACTTGACGGCAAACCCTATGTCTGGCCTGCATGTTAAATTTATTTATTTATTCACATTTGTGGCAAACATATATAAGCAATAGTATTATAAACTTAACTAGGTTCCTAAATATGTATATACATCATAATCTGTAAAAATAGGAGAGTGAAAAATTATAATAATAAAAAGAAATAAATAAACTTATTGTGTAACATACGTTACATTTATGTACCAAGTGTTAGTAGTCATTACTCATGAGACATAATGACTTACTACCTAAACACAGTTCCAAATAGGATATATTCAATAATAGATTCTTAACTTTTAAGAACGATGTTCAACATAAATATGTTGAACATCGTTCATCATATAGTAGACACATCCTTACAATGGGGTTGTAAAATGACGTATTATTCAGGTGCACATTTAAAATGATTTTTTTTAAATGAGGATGTCACGACCTAATCTTAGTATTAAAGTTAATAAGAGACACTAAAGTTGAACAGTCTGTCGCACCGTGAATAATTTTGTGAAGACACAAAAGATCAGCACTGTAAAGTATCTTATAATTATTTAACCTATCTCTATAGCAGTGTAAATCTTGGTGATGTTCATATCTGTAGCATAATATCCTGAGACATTTTTAGGGTTCCGTACCTCGAAGTGACAAAACGGAACCCTTATAGGATTACTTTGTTGTCCGTCCGTCTGTCAAGACCTTTTTTCTCAGAAACGCGTGGAGGTATTAAACAGAGTCTTTTAACAAATAGTCAAATCTACTGTTCCTTGAAGCTGTGAAAAAATCAAACTTCTAAGCCAAAGCAATCAAAAGATACAGCCATTTATGCTGCAAATTGCCGCAAATATTCGAAACTCAAAACCTACAGGGTACTTCCCGTGAACACAGAATCTTGAAATTTGGTACGAAGCAATGTCTTATAGCACAAATAAAGAAAAATTGCGAAAATCGTAAATTTTTAGATACATCATATAAAAAAATATTTGTATTAATTTGAAAGTTGTAGCTCCTTTTCTCATGAACGCGTAAAGTTATAAAATTGAAATTCATATCAAATACTCGGGTCTATTATAAATTTAAGCTGTAACAAAATCAAACTTCTATCTCAAAACAATCAAAAGAAACAGCGATTTTACTATATTTTCAAACTTGCAACTACTGGCAAGGGTATCAAAACCTACAGGGTACTTCCCGTAAACTTAGATTCTTGAAATTTTGTACGAAGCAATGTCATATAGCACAGATAAAGGAAAAATTTCGAAAACCGTAAATTTTTAGTAACATCGTATAAAAAAATATGTGTATTAATTTGAAAGTTACAACTCCTTTCCTCATGAACGCGTTAAGTTATTAAATTGAAATTCATATCAAATACGAAATCAAACTTCTATCTCAACACAATCAAAAGAAACATCAATTTTACTATATGTTCAAACTCGCAATTACTGGCAAGGGAATCAAAACCTACAGGGTACTTCCTGTAAACTTAAATTCTTGAAATTTGGTACAAACCAACGTCTTATATCACATATAAAGGAAAAATTGAGAAAGCCGTAAATTTTTAGTTTCATCATATTATCATAATAAAAAAATCAAAGTTACTAGCCCTTTCCTTATGAATGCATAGAGCTATTAAATTGAAACTCATATGAAATACTCTAATCTATAATATCTTTCAGTTGTAACAGAATCGCAACCGCAACGCAATCAAATAATACAGCTGTTTATGCCGCAAATTCTCGCAAATTTTCGAAACTCACAAGGGAATCAAAACCTACAAGCTACTTCCCATGAACTTAGAATCTTGAAATTTGGTACAAGGCCACTTCTTATAGCACAGATTAAAGAAAAATTTTCATAAATGTAAATTTTTAGTTACATCATAGGTATAATGAAAACATTTTTAAAATTTTAAAGTTATTCCCTGTTTCCTCGTGAATGCGTAGAGTTGTTAAATTGAAATTCATACCAAATACTCAGGTCTGTTGAATTATTAATTACCGCTTGTCCCGTATCTCGGAGAGCACATTAAGCCGTCGGTCCCGGTTGTCATGAAGATCTTTGACAGTTGTTTGACAGGGCGTCAGTACCTTCTTAATCAACTGACACTAGTCTAAACCATGGAATATCGCTATCCCTTCGGGTTGCGGAGGTCAGACAGGCAGTAGCTCTGTGGAAAAACTAATATTCAGCCAAATCCGGTTAGACTAGTAAGCGGACCCCAGACTGAAACTGGGATAACGCTAAGAGGATTATGATCAAATACTCAGGCCTATAACACCGTTAAGCTGTAATGAAGTCAAACTTCTATGTTAACTCACTCAACAGAAACAGCAATTTAAACATATTTTCAAACTCGCGACTACTCGCAGGGGAATCAAAACCTACAGGGTACTTCCCGTGAACTCAGAATCTTGAAATTTGGCACGAAGCAAACTCTTATAGCACAGATAAAGGAAAAATTTCGAAGATCATACATTTTTAGTTACATCATATAATTAAAATATGATTCATAATTTTAAAGGTGCTGCCCTTTTTTCATGAACCCGTGTAAAATTGAACTTCATATCAAATGCTCAAGTCAAAACTAAAGGGTATTCTAGTCGATCTAGAGTCTTGAAATCTGGCATACAGCAACGTTTTACGCACATAGGGAAAATTTTGAAAACCCTAAATTTTTAGTTACATCACATATTTTTTTAATAATTATATATACCTACAGATTTGTACGGAACCCTCGGTGCGCGAGTCCAACTCGCACTTGACCGGTTTATTTTTAACTCGCTCAGTTCTATTAATATGAACAGCGTAAAAAGGCGACCAAATAGATTAGTTGTACTCCAGGATGGTGCGAACCAAAGTAATAAAAAGGTAAACGAGACTACAAGGATGTTTAAAGTCCTTAGTAAATCTAAGTATAAATCCAAGTAAACTGATGCTTTTATTCATAATGTTGTCATAATGTGCGTGAAATGTTAACTTTTCGTCAAACATAACCCCAAGATCCTTAACAACATGCTTCCTGTTGAGATAAAAGCCATCTAAATTATAATTAAAAAGTATTTTTTGTACTTTACAAGCAAAAGATATCACACAAAATTTATTTAAGTTTAGATGCATGTAGTAGAGTTGACACCACTGATGAACAATTTGAAGATCCTGCTGAAGACTTAAGGCGTCATTAGTACTATTAACCACGCAATGTATCTTCAAATCGTCAGCGTATAACAGACACGGGTTTCTCAATTTCGCTATCAAGTCATTTATAAATATTATGAAGAATACATACATACATATACTCACGCCTTTTTCCCGTCGGGGTAGGCAGAGACAACAGAACGCCACTTGCTCCTATCCTCACAAACCTCACGCGCTTCCTCAACACTCATTACCATTATGAAGAATAATGGACCTAAATGGGAACCTTGAGGCACCCCCGAAGTGGCAGTGACTGGTGATGAAACATTACTTTTGATCGATACCAGCTGACTTCTTCTACTTAAGTAGGACTCAACCCAACGAAGCAAATTACCATGTATGCCGTAGTGTGAGAGCTTGGCGCAAAGCAGCGAATGGTTTACATTATCGAATGTTGGAGAAGTCAGTGTAGATAGTATCGACTTGCTGCCTTTCTCCGAAAGCACAGCATATATATTTTTTTATAAAGCAACAGGTTAGAAAGGGTTGCTCTATTTTTCATGAAACGTGCTGATTTGGCGAGATTGATGACCTAAGATAATAGTACAGTGAGTCGTACACAGCTGATTCAAAGAGTTTAGCCATGCAGGACAAAATACTAATGGGCCTGTAATTTTCACAGGAGGATTTGTCACCAGTTTTGTGCATTGGAACTATATGTGCAACTTTCCATATGGTAGGAAACACACCAGAGTGAAGAGAATTAGCAAATATGATTGATAAAGGCCCACACAGCTCATCTCTACACATTTTAATAAAATATGGTGGAATTCCATCAGGTCCAGCACCTTTATTGCTATCCGAATGACAAATCTTACTGTAGACATCGTATGTAGTTATGTTTATTGAGTGCAGTGTTCTAATAAAATTACCGCCAGAAAAGAAAGGTAGATAATCTGCAGGGACTGATGGGTCATAAACCGAACTAAAATAATCAGAAAACAAATTGCATGTGCCTCCCAGACTTGAAGAAGTTTGGTTGCCGTACTTCATGGTTAATGGAATATCATTTGTGCACGTCTTGGTATTAATATATCGCCAAAAAGATTAGATTTCATACTTCAAAGCTGATTCTGTGCATGCAACAAATGACTTGTAGTCCTCATTCATGAGTCGTTTAATCTTTTACGAAGCATGCTGAAAGTATCATACGCGCGTGGATTTTTGTATCTACGATAAAGTTTGTGATGTTTTTCTCTTAAGCATTGTTTTAAAGAAGCTGGTGAAAACCACAGCGGATAACTATGTGTGTCGTCCTTTATTATGGGTGTATGCTGTATAATTATTATATTGAGTATTTCATAAAAAGTGTAAATTGCAGCATTAACGTCCTGGTCTTTTAAAACTACCTACCAATCAGCTTTAAGCTGTTCCTTGATGCTTTCATAATTACATTTACGGAAATAAAATCGTTTACGTCTACATGATTTTAAGGACCCAGGTTTATTTGAATTAGAACAGTCTATTATAAGAGAGGGATGGTGATCATCCAGGCGGCTTAAAGGTTCGGCCCCATATATCCGTATGGTACTAATATTAGATAAAATTAGATTCAAATAGCGATTGCTTTTATTGGGAATGTTATTAAACCGAATCAATCCACATAAATTCAGAGTCTCAACGAGTAGACTGGATTTTTGGTCTAATGGTTGTCCTGGATTAAGCCAATACCAGTGAGGTACAGGGGCCCAATTAATGCCAGGAGTGTTAATGGTACAGATTATTAGAAACTCACCATGATTAGAATTTGTCATGATAACTTTTCGACAAATTTTGTGAAACGTGTTGACAAGATGTATAGGGAAATCTGGCGGGAGGTAACAAATGCACAAATTTGATTATTTTACTTACGGTAGTGTCAGATGGAACAAAGGATAACCAAAGATCTTCGAATATCGACTCCCATGAGTGCTTGCGAAATATACTAATATGATTTTTTACTGCTACTAACACACCACTGCCCTCAGACATTTTTATAGATGTGTCACATCTATCTCTGCGAAATACACTGCTGTCAAAAAGTTCCGAGCCAAAAACACTTGGATTCAAATTGGTTTCTGTTAAACATAATATATTATGTAATTATTATAGTTAAGAACACCTAAATAAAAATAATAATAATAATCTTGGGTCTAATACGGTTCACATTTTGGTAGTAAATTAACATAAATTAGCAAAAACAAAACCAAATATGTATACTAAATATTGCTACGAACAAAGTTAGATTTATAACTATTTTAACTTATTTAACGTGTCTAGGTTTTTAATATAAATATGATCCGCCCTTTCCACTTAACGTACATAAATACGGCCGTAATTTATCCACACAAAATTATAATTAAGCTCCTTAGATCTCTGCCTAGTCGCAGCATGGAGCGTTTTACAATCTGGTAACAAATGTTCAGATATGAAAATTTTTGTTGCGTTACCAGTCAGTCCCAGGTGGCTGCTGTTTAAGGATTCATTGTTTATGGTTTTTCTAAATCGGTGACAGGCAGAAAGAACATGATCCCGTAGAGAAGAATTAGAAACCGAGATCAAAATATTGCGGGGCCGTTCAGAAGCTTGATTCTCCTTGGCCACTCTTCTACAAGATATAATGTTATTATCTAACATATTAATACCAATGGTTATTGATTATTATATATTTATTGCGGTAGTTAAGCCTTGCTGATTTCAGCATGAATGGGCCGGCTCGACCGGGGAAGTACTACCCTCTCACAGAATATCGACGTAAAGTAACAGTACCTAAACTGTTGCGTTTCGTTCGGTGAGTGAGAGTGCCGATATCCCCTATTCCTTCTCCCTCATCCCACTCCTCATCCCTTTTCCCAACTCCAAGTGGCGGCAACGCACTTGTGACTCCTATGGTGTTGCTTGTGTCCATGGGCGGCGGTAATCGCTTACCATCAGGCGATCCGTCTACTCGTTTGCCGCCCAATGTTACAAAAATAACAGTTTTGCAAAGATTCTTAAATAAAGCTTGTATATTTTCGTTTCTTTTCTCTGGTACTGCTTGTAGTTCAAGGTTTTGACTACGTGGCAGTTTTTCTAGACCCGACTTGCGGCTAGTTAGCGCATATATTTCCTTGCGCAGGATACGGTTCTCGTTTTCTAATTCAGTAATGGAATTAGAATTGATGTTTATATCTGACCTTAAATCTCGCTGATCGCCGCAAATATGATCCGTAGTTTTAGTGAATTCGTCTTTTAAAGTTTGAAAGGCAGATGCAACTTTGGCTTGGACGAGCTTATGGACATCCTCCAAGACGAAAGCTCGCTGTTTGTCATTAGCTGACTGAGCGAAGTTTCGAGCTTTGCGTCTAATAACATACCAATACTTGCCATGGTAACTTTGCTAGATTTGTTGTTTGATTGGTATGTTGATATATTATTTCGCGGTGTATGCAAATCAGACGGCATATTCGTAGAGTTCTCTGCCTGTGAGGCAGCAGCTAGGCGCATCGAAGATTAATTTGACTTACCGCGTTGAGTCACGTTTTTGCAAACAGAATTATTCATTGCAAGTTAATAAGTTGGTGTTTGTATAATGGGCACAAATAACTATTTCATCATCATCATCAGCCCTTAACAGTCCACTGCTGGACTAGGCCTCTCCTTTGAAAGTAGGAATTGGCCTACTATACCACGCTGACCAAACGGGTTGGTATAGGGTTTATATCAAGTTTTCCTTCTCTTGCAGTGCTGTTCTCTGCATTATATGCTCCCTCTGTCGGCGCTTACGACACCCATGGGATGATATGGGGTGGTGACATTCCGTATTCTTAATCCGTCACCACACGGACAATACTATTTACAAGGAAAAATATAGTTATTAAAATATAAGAGAAAAACACACGTCCTACTTTGACAGTTGACATTAAAAAACTAGGCCAAATACCCCATAATGCTATTGCGACGCCAATTAAAAAGGCTGATGAAGATATTTTGTGGCCTTTTGTGAACACTTAAAATGTTCTATGAAGAAGACAAGGCAAAGAAAGAGAGCAAAGAATATTAGCCTTTAAGTTTGGACGTATAGCCTCACATGATCCGGACGAATGTTGGTTTCTAAGTTGTGTAATGTTCCCCTCATACCTGAGCTGCTCAGTAGCTTCAGTTTTAGTAACGAAACGATCAGTAAAGGACGAGGTTGCGGCATTTGATGAAAAACACGTGAGTAATCTTTATTTAAAAATCACCTGTAGCCTGTCAGGCTACACGTCCATATCTATGTTATAAAATATGTACAATAGGTGACATGGTAACAGTGGATGACCAATCACTACCACTCATACAAATTACAGGAAATGCATGTAGAATTTGTACTGAAAAGAAGCATAGAATAACAACCTACATTTTTGTCCCATACAACAAACCAGTGTACTTACAATGTTCTCGTTCTTAGAGAAAATACTGTCAAAAATTAAGCGTATACAGCAGTTGTCAGAATTTTCTTTACTTGTTGTCTGAAGAGATGTTTTTATTTTTTGAGTTCCTTTTATGTTAGAATTTAATATAAAGAAGATTAATTTTGCTTTCTTTTATTATTTTAATTGCTAATAACAAAAAACATAGCTACATTTAAAACTACCCAATGACAAACGTAGACTTTTTTACGTATTTTCACTATAACTAACCCACACTTCAAGTTAAATATAATTTTGAAGTTCTTTTGCATAATTTTGTTAAAAAAAAACGCTAGGAAGTGTAGGAGCCTGTGAGACTACACGTCCACGGTAATGTTCTAAAAATGTACCGTCCATACTTAAAGGTTAACTTCATAACATTAAAGAAACGAAAGAACTTGAAAAAAGCTCAAGTGAGTCGCACCGACAAAAATACCTTGTCTAGACCGTGTAATGTACAAGAGCTCTTAGCCTTTGAAGGTACTCAGGAATCTTGGAAGAAAGGACATGATAACGGCATTAAATTACGTTTAGTTGGTCTGAGTACAATGTGTAGCAGTAAGACACCATGCAGATTATAATTCTACCTGTTGTTAAACGAAGACTTCACACACATAGTAAAACTCTTCCCTGAGAGGGAAACAAAAGCTTTTCTTGATGCCCTATAGATATATTATTGATATATTATTTAGATATAATATGTGTATTATTCATATAAATGTAGAATAATTAAGTAATTACCTTAAATTTTGACGTTCATAAGCGTCACTTTGTGTTTTAGGTGATTAAATGATTTTGTCTTTGAAATAGTACTGAATACTTGCCTTTGAATTAGTATCGCTGTCTCTAGATCCCGTAATTCTTAGAAAAGCCTTTATTTACAATAATATTTGTGTGAATATACCGCGTAATGTATTGTAAATAAAGGAAAATACTTTTCTGAATCGAGTTATCCCGTAAATAGAGCTGGTATAACCCGTTACATAAATATTGGTATGTGAAGTATAATAGGTCAAGTTAAAAAATGTGAGGTCTTGTTTGAAGTGTGAATCAGTATAAAAACTATTTCATTAGTAAAAAATATTTATATTCTGCTTTAATACAAACGAAGATATGGCATATATACTTTGAGTATTAGACACTTTAAGAATATAAAATTTCGCTGCTTTTGGTCAATTAATAATCATCTACTATTATTTTCTGCACTAAAGGCTTAATTGCATGATTTTACACAAAGACATACCAATGTAAGCTGAAGGTAGGCTAATCACAAAAGTAAATTAAAATCATTGCGAAGTCTTAAGAACCTTCACAAAGTCAATTCAAACTCCCGTTCGGGGGCATATTGCAGTGTCTTTAATATTAGATTTCTGGTTTTCCCAACAAAGAGCCATGGGCAATATTTATTTACCAGTTGTACAAAGTTTTCACATCAAATTTACTTTGTAATTTACACTTGGAATTATGCCGGATTAATTCTATAAATAATGCCCAATATATATCAAAGTTATTCGATCCCTTATAAACATGAACATTGGGGTACAAAAAATATTATTCTATATTTTATCTGAGCTGATAACCCGAATGGGGAGCACGTTTCTCATGCCCGCTGCCCTTGGAGATTAAAATATGAGTTATGTAGCATCGGTTTATTATTTTTTATTACTAGTAGTTGAAAACTAGCCTTATATTTTCCCTGTACAGACATTTATGTAGCCAACTAGTTATTGCTCGTCTTTTCAAAGTATTCGCTACCAAGTCAACAGATTGTTTTAAAAAATCTTGCCTTAGTGGCTACGTTATAAAAGGATGACAACAAATATTTTTGAAGAGTTAGGGTTACTCTACTGTGCTGTATGAAGCTGAGTGTTGGGCTACAAAGAACATGGATGAGAAACGATTGCATGTAGCAGAGATAAGAATGTTGAGATGATGTGTGGAGTGATAAAAATGGACAAGTGGCGCCCATAGATGAAAAGGTAAAATGGAGTCGATTGGCGTGGTATGGACATGTTATGTGGAGAGATGAGATGTACGTAGATAAAAAAGTGATGAACGTGCATGTAAAAGGACGAAAAGGGAGAGGATGGCCAAGGAAAAGATGGATGGACTGTGTGAAGATGGATATGAAAGAGAAAGGGGTAAACGGTCGGATGACTGGTGACAGAGAAGTATGGAAACTAAGGGCCGAACATACTGCGCCGACCCCAAATGATTTGGGACCAGGGCAACAATGATGAGGGTTACTTTTCAAATGTATTTTTCTATCTTCAGTAGTTCAGGCCCTGCGATGCTATATCAACCAGGACAAGTAATTTTACATATTCACATATTATTATGAAAATGATAATCAAAGTGCACTTAACAGGACAAATAGTGTTAAAAGTTTCATTGTGCCGGTTATGCAAAATGCTTAGAATGAAGGTTAGCATAAAGAGGCTGGATAAGGTGGCGAAACTCTGTCACAGAAGATCGAGCAGTATTCCTACCAAAGAATTTTATTTGCTCAGTGAGTGCGCCAGGTACCCGACCATTCTCCCTTGCCTCCCACAGGATAAAGGAAAAATAATGAAGTAGGGAGAAGGGAGCTTGGGAGAAAGTGGCATCCGTGAATCACAAAATAATTCACGATCATGTTACATACTATTTATGCAGTTGCCTGTTTGAACTCTACATAGATTGCACTTGTGCTTTTCCTCAATTTTCTCTCAATGGGGCATGTTACACTTGTCAATATTATCATGATCCTAGTATCGCGATATCACAAGTATTGACATGGGCTATTATATTATCAATAATATCATCATCAGTACACGTTTGAAACTACTAGAGAAAGTAGTGTTTAGTGCAAGATTAAATTTGAACAAATGTTAAAAAGAACATGGATTCTAAAAGGAAAGCCGCTATAGCAATAATACGCGTATGCGCATTAAAAACTAAGCGCAAAAAGAGGAAGTGTTGGGTAAAAGACTGGATTTCAAAACGAAATCAATATACACATTTAATAACAGACTACAGTTAGCCGTGTGGTTAACGGCATAGAATACAAGTGTCACCAACTCACTACCCCCTATCTTTCCGTGGGTGTCGTAAGAGGCGACTAAGGGATAACACGATGCAAATTGCAAATACCATCTTTGCGTAGAGACGGAAAACTCGACATCAAACCCTATACGACTGCCTCGTTGGTCTCGCGGCATAAATGTGCGCGTGGGATCGGGAGGTCCCGGGTTCGATTCCTGGGTCGGGCAGTGTTATTGGGTTTTTCTATAACGAAATTCTCAGTAGCAGCACGGAGTCTGGAAATGTGCCCGGTACGGGCGGTACGGCAATAGGCTCGCCACTTATTACGTGGGACTAAAGTATATCATTGTGCATTGTATTTGTAAACTTCTTTTTGTTCTCTTTTAACTCTGTAATGTGACTTGTGGTGTACAATAAAGAATTATCTATCTATCTATCTACTATCTATATCTGGCGAAAAGTGGGTGTAAAAATACACCTCTGCCTACCTCTTCGAGGTTATAGGCGTGAGACTATGTAATATGTATGTATACTAACACTCAGAAACAACAACAACAACAACTTGCCGATGTCTTCATTTTTATTAATTTTATTTAATTAATTTTTATCTTTTGGGTTCCACAAGGACGGGCATGTTTCATAAAGAAGAATTAGGTATTTCCTTCAGATCATTTTTGCCTCCTGCATCAACGATGGAGCGTAATTCGTCATCGTCACTTTGACAAAGGACATAAGAATCGTCACAACTTTGACGTCGTTTCGCCATTGCTGCGAACGCATACTGACAAAAATATCTCGATGCGCTTACATTTCAATAATATTGAAGCCCCGCCCCCTGAGTATCGCGGATTTCAAGATGTTTGAATAATTTGTGATATTATCACGATACCGCGATACAGCCTATTACACCATCAATATTACCACGGTATCGTGATATTATTGACAATGTAACATGCCCCAATATCATTAAATTATTATTATGAGTTGTTAAAGCAATTCAAGTGACATTTCACTTACCTATGAGCTTTATAGGCTCAACAGAGCGTTCAAAGAAATTATACCTACATACACATACTCGAAAATCGAATAATGTCTTCTGTACTTGGCTTAACGTTCGTAATAGGTCGATAAAGTTAAGTTACACTTGTAGAGGTCACCATTTGTATGGGTGACCACGTGTGGCATCTACGTCATAGCGGTACCATGCTTTACAAGTAGAGATGGGCATATACCCGGTAAAAACCCAGACTTTGGGTAAATACCCATTTATACCCATTTTTACCTACCCATTTTTAATTTATACCGGGTAAAAATTAAAATCAGTTTAATTTAAAATAATTGTTGTATTTTTTAATAAATACTGACCTGTATGTAAGTTTTTATTAAAAAATACAACAATCATGTTATAATTTATTTTATTTGCAACCGTCGCGACGTCAAATGTCCGCAAACAATGTCCGCGTATGTTGCTCTGACGACGCGTCGTCAGAGCAACATACGCGGACATTGTTTTCTCATTAGAACAAGAGAAGAGTTATAGCACTATAACTGTCCAATAAGGGCTTCAAACGAAATGTGCAGTTTTAATATTTTATTTTTACTGTCTAGGTTGCATTGTAATTATTGAACTGAAATGAAAAATCTAAGTAATTGTTAGTCATTTATTGGTTTTGAAATGTTTTCAAGATATACCTATGTGTCATCATGTCAGCCTAGAGACGTCCACTGCTGGACATAGGCCTCTCCCAAGGTTCTCCACACAGACCGATGTTGAGCCGCCCGCATCCAACCGCGCACCGCGATCTTAACCAGATCGTCGGTCCACGTTGCGGGAGGCCTACCCCTGCTGCCTGCTCCGGTACGTGGTCGCCACTCTAGGACCCGCCTGCTCCAACGGCCATCGGTTCTTCGCGCTATATGCCCTGCCCACTGCCACTTCAGCCTGGCTTTTTGGAGACCTATGTCGTCGACTTTCATTCTCCTGTGGATCTCCTCATTTCTGATTCGATCTTGCAGGGAAACTCCGAGCATAACTCTCTCCATCGCCCTCTGAGTGACCCTGAGCTTTGGGATAAGGCCCATAATTAGCGACCACGTCTCAGCGCCGTAGATTATAACGTATTATTCGTAACTTCCCGAACGCCGCGCCGCCCAACCGAGTTGGATTCGACGAATGACCTCTTTCTCGAAGTTGGACCTACCTAATTGGATCATTTGTCCCAGGTAGACGTACTTGTCGACAACTTCGTGTGTGGAGTTCCCAACCTGGATAGGAGCAGGTAAGACATGGACGTTAGACATGATTTTCGTCTTTTCCATGTTCATCTTAAGACCTACTTGTTGGGAGACTCTACAGAGGCCATCGAGCGTTGTGCTGACGTCTTCCATGGTCTCAGCCATGACTACGATATCATCAGCAAATCGAGGGTGAGTGATGTACTTGCCATTGATGTTGATGCCGAGTCCTTCCAGGTCCAGAAGCTTGGAAGCGTCTTCCAGCGCAGCGGTGAAGAGTTTCGGAGATATAACATCTCCTTGCCTAACCCCTCACTGTAGCCGAATAGGTTTTGAGCTCTGATCCTGGAGGCGGACTGACATGGTGGCGTTTTCGTACAAACACTTCAGTACTTCGAAATATCGATAGTCAATTTGGCACCGTTGGAGAGACTGCAGTACTGCCCAGGTTTCGATCAAATCAAAGGCTTTCTCATAGTCCACAAACGCTAAGCATAGAGGCTGGTTATACTCTTCGAACTTCTGTATAACCTGCCGCAGCGTATGTATGTGGTATATGGTACTATAGCCTGTACGGAATCCGGCTTGTTCGGGAGGCTGGAAGTCTAGCTTGCTCTCGAGACAATTTTTGATGACCATAGGAAACAACTTATAGACGTGACTCAGAGGTGTAGTTTAGTCTGGGACTGGGTTTGTAGTTCTTCAAAAGGGTTTTGTCGCCCTTTTTGAAGAAAAGCACCACCACCCTTCTGTGCCATGTATGTGGCGTTTTGCCCTCGAGTATGACGGAATTGAATAGCTTCCGAAGCATTTCCACGGCAGGTGTGCCGCCAGCTTTTTGAAGCTCTGTAGTTATGCTGTCATCACCCGGTGCCTTGTTGTTTTTTAGTTGTTCTAGGGCTACACTAATCTGGTGCATGCTGACGTCCGGGATATCTTCGGTATAGTGTCGGATCAATCCAGCTCTAGGGTCTATGGCTGGAGTAGTAACAGGTGTTCGTGTAGTCGTGTATAGCTGTCCATAGAACTGTTCGATCTCCTCCAGGAGCTGAGGTTTGGACGAGACAATTCCGCCATACTCCATCTTCAGCTTTGACAGCTGACTCTGCCCGAAAGAAAGATCTCTTTGAAACACTTTGGAACCCTTATTCCGCTCGATCGCCTCTCGAATACATTTAGTGTCTGAGACTTAGAGATCCGCCTATTGAGATGCCGATATTTTGGCATGTCGTCGGAGGATAGCAGAAGCATCCTACGCCTTTCCTATATGAGCTAGAGAGTCGGACCCGAGATTTTATTGGCTCTTTTCTTCGTTTTGGGCTTAAAGAACTTCAAGCCCGTTGTATGGACAGCATCCACGAACCTGTCACTGAAGTCGTTCACATCCCACTTTCAGTCATGTGCAATCTATTATATTTCTTTCTATTCTAAACACTTTATTTTAATAGAAAATGTATGTTGATTAAAGATTTAAAAGATATTTAACTTCGTTTTACTTAAAATCAATATTTTATCTTCAATGTTCAAGGTCAAAATTAACAAGGTAGATCGTAGTATTGATGACGAAGCCAATTACATTACATAAGAACAGTATTCATTTCATGGCGAAGGAATTTAAATAATATAAAGATATAACTAATTTTTACCCGGTATTTTTTATGAATACCCGGTAAAATTTTACCCTTTCCTTCCAATTTTTACCTTCCCAATTTTTACCCATCCGCCCATCTCTATTTACAAGTCTATAATATTGAGTCTAGACAAGAATCGTTAGGCCATGTTGGACGCATTCGAGTTGTCTAAAATCTCCAACACCAGAGTTGCATATACAACTATACGAAAAAATATTGCAAAATCAACCCAAGCATTGAGTAGCAGCTATTAAATATTAAATGCACAACCAACCAAAACAACTGCGTCAACCGGCGATTATTATAATTTATTAACACTTAAACCACAATTTATAGTCGAAAAAGGAACTAGTTCAGTTAACAGCTATAAAATAAAAATATCCTCGTGTAATTGGCCGTTATGATGGTATTCGATACAATTTGTATTCATCCCAGTACAACGGTGTTATATTTTTGCAATAATACACGAACAAACGACGTCAAACAACGCTACCCTACAAGCGCACCGAGAATACTAGATTTTATCGCCGAAAGGAGAAAAAGGTTTAACAAATTGCACCTAGATTGCTCGCTCATAATCTATCTTAATAAAATATGCATAAGGTTTAAATTTGTTTGTGTAGAGTCATTAAAATGGATCGTCCTGCAACAATTCTGTTTGCTCGCTATGACAATGATGTGTCGCTTAGATTTTATCGCAAATGCTTTGCAGTCATTAGTGAGTGCATAATGCGTTCCTTTTTAATTCCTGTCCTCCCTCTGTTTCTTAGCTCAACGAGAATAATGGGATGTCCGCGTTCAAAAGTAAATATGTATTTTAAAACATGCAGGTGCATGCATGATTGCATATTTTTGTATCTGATAAAAACTTGTGATGCGGGTAATTATTGTACTGCGACCTTTTCAGAACTCGTGAACAATTCACCCGTTCAATGATTAAGTGATCGTTGTGTCCGATTTCCCGAAATATACGTCATTAATTTATAAATTCGTGATAATTTTATACTTCGGTATCTTTGTCTGTTTATTGCCTTTGCTCGCAATCGTATGTCCGATAATTACGTATTCGAATTTATTTACCTATTCTGCATTTACTTACCTAGTCTTCACATACTGTATACTATTTACTTCGTCTTACTACTACTTAATTTATTTGATACATCAAAATTATAACTCTGAAAGGAACTGGACATAACACTTTAAAAAAAAAGTGTCAGAATAATACAACATTTTAGACGTATCAAATATTGCTTAGCAAGGGTACTTTACAAAAGATATTAAAAGATTCTAAAATTGTACTTTTGCGTTGTACAGATACAAAAGTAAGTAGTTAGTACAGGCTGTCCCTATATTAAAACAATTGTACCTAAAATAAATTTGTCTAGGGTAGACTATAATACAAATTGAGGCTTAGTTTAGGCTCTAGTCGGTAGAATCAGAATTTATATCAGTACCTAGAATTTTAATCAGACTTGTTGACTTGTTTGGTTTATTAATGTTTTTATGAAAGGTAGATTATATTCTGTATATGTACTGCTGTAATGTTAGCTGCGCTCAGTATTTTACTCCGTTTTGACCGCAAACTCAATGTACTCTTTCACCTCCCAATGGAAAATTGAATAGATTTGTTTCCACCAACAAATAATCAAAATGTATGCAGTTTTCTAGTTCCGGCCGCGGTGAAAACCAGGCTTAAGTATACGGTCGGACTAGATATGCAATATATTATAGTAATTATGTTACGAAGCTACTTGTGTATATTGTATGTGGAGCTGACACATGTAATATACACGTGCGGGCTACTTGTGTAGTCTATGTGCGCACATTAATAATGCGAACTACATACGTTAGTAGTAGATCTTAACATTCAAAGTAGGTAAGCTGAGCAGACCTATGTAGTGCCGTGTAGTATTTACGTGTCAAAAACTAAGCTAGCGTCAACAGTAAGTATAATCCCATAAAAAACAATACTTGTCAAAAAACCAAGTCTCGCAACTCAGTTATTCTATTGTAAAAAGTTGTGAGATCCATGCAATACCAAGTCGGTTATTAATTTAACGTTTTAAATAAATATATTGACTCAGCCATCGCATGAAAATACCATATATCTGACAAGTAATATATTATATATATAATTTAGATTGTTCTGTGCGATTGCAAAGTAAATTTACATGGATCTGCCTGCTTCAGGGAATAATCCACAACGAAGTCGAAAATGGCCTGAGCTGCTTCCAGAAAAGGATTGTACGGCCGTGCCGCTTTTTTGCTCGATTTGGCGGGGGTTCCAAGTATTGTAGTAAAATTGTATTATAAACAAGTTTATCAAGAGCATAACAATTTTAATAACCCGCACGAGCAACGCACGCAGTACCTATTCTGTTGCATGCGCGAGTGGAGCCCATTATCAAATACCTTAGTACGTTTTCCTTTACAAAATGCTTTACAATTTTAAGCTTCCTGGTACCTGTTACATGGATGCATAGTATTGCCGCTATTGTCCTATTGTATGTTTAACTTCTTATATTTTAAGTCACTGATGCAGAGCGTTTTGGCAGTGTTAGATTTAATGATACCATGAAATGTATAACATTTAAGATCGTATTTTTTTATGTTTGGAAAGAGTGGCGTGAGTTTCGTCCAGATTCTTTTCATTGTCCTACTATCCCGAAACTAGACGGTTCATTAGTGTTACCTGTAACCTAAATGAATTTGAATTGAATTTAAAGTAAAGAAAGCCCTGCCTTTCGCTTCGGTTACAGATAGTCCGCACAGCTACCATATTGCCCAGCCAACTAAAATATCAGTATATTACGGTACAGAGAGGCACTTACTGTTGACCAACGATTAAGGCACTCTATTACGTCACGAGGTCCTTACAGCCCAATCTCGTCCGCTAATTGAGTCCAAGTTATGTGGACATCACGGGACCTTTGCCACCTTAATTATTTCCCGGCTCAGCCTCTTACTTAACAAGTTATTAATTGTTATTATCATTCGTTTCGTAGTTTAAGGTTTGAATTGAGTTTGATTTAATCTTGGAGGATTTAAACGAAGGGTTAGAGGCTATGGTGTACACCACAGCCTCTCACCCAACGGATGATATATTTTGTAGTGCTGTGTTTCTTGTACCAGCATCGCAATCTATCTAATCTAGTTATCCTGTTGCTATCAAACAAATTTCTTTGTTTAGACATTTATATCGGTTTTCGTTTGTAACTATGTTTTTTTTTTATTCTACGAGCAGAAGTTACAAAATCAAAGTAGTTAAACATTTAATTTTGAGCGAGAAGTGTTTTTAAAATGTTCTGTATGACCAATAATATTATAGTTTACCAGTAAAAACAATTTGAATAGTTTTCTTTGAGATGACGGCTACGCGACAACTTGATTTAACTTTACACTCCTTTATGCCTAAAGAATTATTGTATTAGTATTTCAGAGAACATGACTGTGACGCCTACCATCAAGACACACCGTGACCTTTAAATTTTCACAATAAAAACAAAAGATCTTCTAAAAAACAACAGTACACAGTAATTTAATAAAGTTAAGAAATACTGTTGTTATAAAGAATATAGTTTATTGTTACAAGTTATAATTCAATCAACGAGAGATGACAAAGTAAACGGAGAAAATGACATTGTTTATTTAGGATCTTTAACAACGAAAAGCCTTCCGAACATTCACTCAAAGCGACGATATTTCCAATATAGCTTCAATATCAGTAAATCTAAAACATTTTTGCTCACAATATTTTAAGATTGATTGGAAGCAATTTTACAAAAAAATGTGTAAAAAAAACAAATTGGAAACATTTAATTTTGATCGAATATTGGACATGTTTTAAAATATAATTTATAGACTTTCTGACGACCATTTTAAATTAATCGACATTAGAGGGACATCAATATGAGCGAAATTTTTTGGGTTCCCTACCTCAAAAGATAAAACGGGTACTTGATAGGAATTCTTAACTGTTCGTTCGTCTTTGTGTGTACTTTTTTGGTTTTCGAGTTTGAATTTGTAAAAAATAAAAATTATGTCTATTATAAATGCTGCACAGAATAATCATTTGAAAGTTACTTTAAACAGCTATTTATTTTTAAACAAAAATAATGTAATCTTAACAGTGCTAGTGCCAACTTAACAGTGCTAGTGCTTTGGTAAAACTGTGGGAATTCTAACATACTATACATTAATACTAATGTATAGTGTTCTGCGAGGTTCTATTCACATCCTCCCAAAAAACGAATGAAAAATGTAAATTATTTTTTCGTTTGTCTTTGAGATAAACTCGACAAACGGACATGCCAAAACTATAAAAGATAACAAACTGAGGAATCTCAAAAATAATATACCAATATGAAGAAACAAATATTTTCAAAATCATTGTTTACTTAAATATCGAGAAAATATCAAACTCGGTTTGATATATCTCAAAAATGTCAACCTCGAGTAGGTGTGTCACAAATTACAAAGATAATTCCAAAAAATATACTGTAAACCAAAATTTTCTCGTATTGAAGAACAAAGGCGATGAACAGTAGGTATACTAAATTGAAAACAACTTACGTCTTCGGTCGCCTACGCTTTACCGGTGGTTGTAACTAATTGTGACTTGTTTCTTGGTATAATAGTCTATTTAATCTGATTTGTTACGAACATAGTTGCCTTTTGTGAATTAAATTAGACGTAGCTTGATGGAAATGTTTTGTAAAATAACGAAATAGTTTTGTGTTAGTAGCTAGCTAGTCGGTTGAGGCACTTTTACACATCCAGAAAGGTCGACGCGTCTGCAACGGCCAAGAAAAATGCGCAGGACAATAGGTCTCATCATGTGCAGACAGGACAAATATGTGAACGTCCACGTGACGACACAAATATTTTTGGCCAGGTGTGCTTCATTCATCGGCAAGGAGTAAAACGCATTTGCAAGTCTGTCTCTAATTATTAATTTATTGATGTTTAAGGTGAAATCTTATGTTATTTCTGCAGGTTTTGTATTAAACAAAGAAAGTATGTTTTGTATTAGAAACAATTCGAATTCATTTGCAAAAGCCCGATGAATTTATTGCTTTCTATGAAATTCGTCAAGCAGCCAGCAGTGTGGAATTAGTCATATCCCATACGATAGAAATCGTGGGCTTTACATTGTTTCGAATCTGTTGTTGTCCTCGGTTTGAAAAGTCTCTTACAATATTTATAGTAAGCATTCAATTGGCGTTTTGAAACGTGGCTGCTCGGTTATGGTGCGAAAATTTGTTAACGAAATGTGTTTTATGTGTACTATTATTTCAGTCTATCTTGTCGCGACGCCTTAGTCTCTCATATTTCATAAACGCATTTTATTTTACATATAATATAATATACCTACAGTGTATCTTGTAAAGCAGCTAATATCAGTATTCAATTCACATTACTATGCCACCCGGTGGTGGTACATTCAGAAAAGATTAAAAGCCCGGCTTTCGTTTACTAAAACTTTTAGGTGTGTTTTCTGACGCTTTTATCACAATAAATGATTTTAAATCCAAAAATCCACTTTCATGAGCTTATTCATTGGGAGGATAGACAACAAATTACGCTGAAATTGGCTCGATGTACGACGCGCAGCTTTAATTGATAGCATCACCTATTTGGTGGGTAGAGACTTATGACACGAAATCAAACATTGACGAATACACAAGTTGTTACGAATCTATATTTAATTTTTGTATTTATGAATTCGATAAGACACATAATTTATTCCTAGAAGCAAACAGTGTGACATAGATTTTTTAAGTTTTCCTGTTCTTCTCCGCTTTAACGTACTAATAATATAAAACTCCTAATCACTTTCTACTCTTCTTATTACAAAGCATGTCATAACTCTTCCTAAGACATTTATATCAACGTGTTCCAAAAAGCCACATGAATTACATTTTTCATAAGACAAAAACCCCGTAAACGATACAAATATTTTATATTAATGCGTCGTATATCAATTTTATGTGTATGGGTAGCCACTATCAGTAGGACTCCGTAAAAGGTAACGTAGAACCCCCGCGGCTGTAGGCGATAGACCGACCACATTAAAGGAGGCCACGTGACACGCTTGCCGTATCAAATTGTTTCTTCAGCCTCCTGTGTATTCATAAGGTCCTGGTACCTAATATGTTGAGATATGATATTGCGTACTGCGAAATATGCGAAAGGTTCAAGGTGATGCGAAGTTAACTTCTAAGTAATTGAGATAAATGTGAAAGACACATACACGGCAAAAATATACATTATATAATACGTAGATACCGATATTAAAAACGATAATTTATTTAATTTTCAAACATATTTTGGTCTTTATACTCAAAGGTTTAATAATAATACTTATGGCTCCGTAACTAAAACTGTTTATCTGTTTATACAAAACTATTGCGTTACTGACTCATTAACAGACAAGCACAGCCGAAACTATTAGGCGTAAGAAGCTTTCGAGAAATTTTGTATGTATGTTTGTTCCTTGGAGACCGTAGGGGTGCACTAAAAAGTGATTGCCCGAACTACCCACGGGATTTCCCCAGCAGAAACAGTTAAATTAAAATGAGCATGTTGAAAAGTACTACTCATAGTGCTTATAAAAAAAGCAACCGATTCGTTAGTTCGTGTCCCTCTTCAATGGATTTGGCGTATATAATTGATATGTGTTGTTTGTAGATGGATTAAACGCCGAGGGGAATAATCCGGTATATTTTTTTACTTTTAGTACGATTTCTATTTGCCGTTTAGAAATTTCATGTCATTAGGTGTTTTCAATTTCAAATTACTCATGTATAGTTTTATATTTTATATCTAATATAAGCGAATGCGTTTGCTGGAGAGCAAAATGGCCTAGAAAGTCGAAAAATATACTAATATTACACATTCCACATCGTTATCTTGGCACCATTACTGGCAGCTCTTATAGATAGGTGCTAATTTCGTTTCGGCTGTGTTATTAAGGCCATAGAACAAATAAATGACAGTAAGACCATCTGGTGGACATAATTAGGTATGTATTATTATGTAAGGTTATTCTTAGTACAGCGTAATCTCTGAGGTTATCGTAATCGGTAAGATCAACCAATTTTAACCTTGAGGCCAATTCTCGTATTTTATCTGACGTCAGTGTCGACGTCGATTTTGAACGAAATGCGATTAGATTTTGAATTGAAACCACAATTGGTATTCTGCTAACTTAGCGAGTGTTCACACTACACCGGACCGGCTATTTTTAGATAGTTATACATCAATTGCATAACAATCTAAATTTCATAAAGAGTATAACTACCGTGATGCATAACGCCGCGCGCGGTCGCCGCTATCGCTAACAAACGTGACGTAGCTATATTTTAACGTAGCGTTTCTTGACACTACCATTGTTGACCGGAGGCCATATTAACTTTTTGTAACATTCTGATGCATATTAATTATTATTTAATATTTTTTGATATATACAAGGTGTAACAAGACCCTGAACGAAAACTGAAATCCCATGTTGTACCAATCAGTACAAACATTTTTTACTTCGGCACCATACCTGGGAAATTACTGGTTCAGGAGATATTAAGGCTCAAAGTTAGTATGGATTTTTCTAATTAGGTACCAAATCGATGCCTTTACCCCGCCAAAATATTCCTTAGATGACCTATAACCCCATGGATAAGTAGGTATTTCGAGTATTGCGCGCGCGCGCTTTTAATTGCGGTTTAAAAAATGTGAAAACTCAAAAAAAGCTTCGTTTCCCAGGTATTATTTTTGGTTAGTAAACCATTTAAACCATTTATTAGCTCACAAAATATGGGTATATACAGATATTATAGGATACATATAAAATTGGTAGCCACATATTCACCATTTCTGGCATGTGAGACATAATTTTATTTACCTACTTAAAGTAAAAACAATTAATTATATATCATTTACATAAATTATTTATAATATTATTAGTACCAGTATGACTTTAGTTTATTACCTACTTAACATCTGTTAACACAAACATATACAAAATATTAGGCCTAATCACTAATTATATTTAGACTAGTATGATTTGGCATGATGTCCACAATGAGTAGACTTCGGCTTGGTGTTGGGTCTTGTCACACCCTGTATATATCTCCACCCTAAATCACAAATAAAATGTCCCTAGACACATGACACCTACTGAAATTGCCACTAGAATAGTTATTTCTTCTTAAAAAAACAATATACAAGCTACGCTCCTAGCTACTATATTGGGTCCAAAAAAAAGGTGTAAGTACCAAAATCAGAATGTAAAACTTTTTTTACTTTTATCATAAGCTATTGTGGACCAAGTATCATAATATATCCTATAATACCTAAAAAATAGTGTACGGATACACATTTACCGTCGATGATGTCGAAGAATACAAAATTATAGAAAGTAATGAAAGTTTGAATTATTAGATATATACATAACTTCACGCTTTTTTCCCCGAAGGCGTAGGGAGAGGTGTATTACATGCCCATAATTCGCGAGTTATGTTTCGGTCCCAGTGTAATAGGGGGCGAGCCTATTGCCATCTACCGGGCACATTGTTAAGCGAGCGATAATTATCATTTTTAATAAGCACATACCTTCGAAAAGTCAAAAGTGTGTGTCCGGGGTAACTGGGGACCGAACCCGAGACCATCGTCTCGGCAGTCCGTTACACCACTGAGCTACTACCTACCCATCTAATTATTATCTTTCATTGAGATTAAGGGCACTGTAAATTTGGTGTTATAAACTGAAAACTATGTCGATAGACAAAAACATTAAACTATCTCCTCGCCAGGCAACGGAAACCACTAACTAAAATAATCCTTATACGTTTACCTACTCACTGAAATTTCTATGAAATACGTATTTCACTTCGAAAAACAATTGGTATACAAAAATAATAGGTACTTAATTAGTTCTATTTAATAATATGTAACAAAAAAATGCAAATTAAATGTTAAATCAACACATAAAATAATATAATAATAATAGATTTAACAATGTACAAATTATTTTAAAACGAACGTTTTATTAATTTCAGGCAAATGTTGAAACCCCCAGTTTTAGTGGAAATTCGACTAAGTTGGTAACACTGATCGCAGCCGGCCTTAGAATAAGGAAAATACCGTAGACAGAGAATCCTATAGACACCGGCAAAGCGTGTCACCGAAAGAGACAAACATAGTACGTCACTCTAAATTCAGGGTTACCGCGTAAGGCAAAAATTACCCCTATTTATTGATACAATTATGTAGGTAGAAAATAATATGAAGTCCGAAAAGTAACACTACCTTATTGATTTTATCGGCATAGGATAGTTATAAGATACGGGGATGATAATATTATGCTGTCAAACGCAAACTAATTTAGTTGTTTCCTCAGTCAAAAATAAATTATCTCGACTTTTCAATACAATAAAATATTCAAATACAATCCCACTTTCATTCATTATTTCGATGATATACTTAATTTTCGAATTGTTCTAATTAATTTATATAAAATAAGTAGGTATGTTATTTGACGCAAAAATGTGATGACGTCATATGTTGCTATTTCAATGCAAAATTCATAAAAAAGTATCGTTTTTGACATTTCGTTGTCGGTAGTTAAACTGCCATTTCATAGGTGGTTATGTACGTCCTGGATTTGTGAACAAATAATACAACATATTTATTTATGATTAATTTTTATGTATATTTGATTGTAAACATTGTTGAATAAAACAAGCTTCGTATGAAAGTTTCTAATTCTTTGCTTGGGTTCAAGTCCTTTTGTTGCGTGATGTATACGCAGTTCAAAATAAGGCATGGCAATGGCCTTATTAAGTAAAACTTTATGGTGACCAATAAATGGTTGACTTTCAAAATGATCCAATATAAATACATCCTGGCATCATTTGAAAGTCGTGAAAATAAGTTTTTGTAACATATTTTTTTCGGAAAAGAATGATAATCCTTCAGTAGAATGGACCTTGAAAATTCTTTCTGCCAAGTTACATACTATGACAACGTCACGGGAAGGATAAATAAAGCCACCATCTTTTTTAAATATAATAACCTAAATAAATCCTCATGTTCAGGAAAACTGAAACAAGCCATTCAAACTATGATATACTTTTTTAATAGGCACTGCAAATCTCAAAATATTATACCCTATTTTAATTACCCTCAAAAGAGGGTAATTATTAAAAAAAAAGCTGGCAACACCAACGATTTAATTTATTGAATTATTTAGGATTTATTATTGTTATTTTAGTGCTTTTAACACAAGTCTCAATAGTTCACAACACAATATAGCTCGAATTACTTTATTTTAGCACGTAAAAACTGTATTTTTTATGGAGACGATAGCTGCCTACACGTCAGCTGTCAAACTTTGTTTAGCTAAGTAGTTAGCATACCTACAAAAAAGTGGCACGCTCGGTGAAACAAAAAATCGTATCGTGCTGTTTCATTTCTTTACATTACATCGGCATAAGTTGCTCTTTTTCCTGAGTGAGTGCGACAAAAATATCACTTAGTCTATAGGATTCTCTGTCTACGGAAAATACTATAGAGACCGTATTACAATAGCGGTATTGTCCAATATATTTACTTAATTTTGACTAATGAATTTTTTCTAGTGTTGGAGTAAGATAAATGTGTATAAATGATTATATTTTTTGATTTAGTCGGGGCTTTAACATTGCCAGGCGCATGCAAAAATAATTTGCAAACCAATATAAAAAACGCCTGGCAATGTAATATCGACTAAATCATCTGGCTTATTTTTTTTGTATTCTTTAAACATTAAAAGGGCTTAGATTGTGGGAAAGGTGCGGGACCTGATGGAATACCTCCTATTTTTGTAGTCGAATGCGCGGACGAGCTTTCTCAACCTTTGCTATTGATCTATAATAAATCACTGCACTCGGGAGTATTTCCTTCTAAATGGAAAACTGCCAAAGTGGTACCGATTTTCAAGTCTACAGATAAAAATATGGTATCAAACTACAGGCCCATCTCAATTTTGTCCGTTTTTGCAAAAGTCTTCGAATCGCTAGTATGCCCGCACATACAGAATCATTTAAAATTGTATTTAAGCGACCGTCAGCATGGGTTTGTACAATCTAGATCTACAGCTTCAAATTTGCTGCTTTACACAGAGGTTTTATCGAAGGCCATTGACAATAGACGGCAAGCGGATGTTATTTACACTGATTTTAGCAAGGCCTTCGATAAAATTTCGCATGCTACACTCATTCAAAAATTGCGTGCTTACGGTGTCACGGGTTCTTTCTTAAACTGGTTGAGGTCTTATCTTGAGAATAGGCACTTTTTTGTGGTAGTGAATGGTTTTCATTCTAACTCACATAGCATCTCTTCCGGTGTCCCCCAGGGGTCGCTCTTAGGTCCAATTTTATTTAATTACTTTATAAATGACCTGCCCCAATTTCTTTCCCATTCTGAGATTTTTATGTATGCGGACGACCTTAAATTTGTAAGAGTAATCGAGAGTGATACAGACGCATGTCATCTGCAGAGTGATTTGAATGGACTTATGAAATGGTGTGGCTTGAAAGGGATACATTTGAATCCAAATAAATGCTTTCATATAAAATTTTCTCGCAAACATAACATATTTAATTCTAATTACTACATCAATAACCACAAACTAGAAGAAGTCGATACTATTCGCGAACTTGGTATCATATTTGACTCTAAATTAACTTTTGTGCCACACATTCATAGTGTAGTTAAAAAAAATCTTCCAAATTATTGGGCTTTGTCATAAGAAATTGTAAAACTCTTGGAAATAGTAAAGCGAAGATCATTCTCTACAACAGCCTTATTCGAAGTCACCTAGAATACGGCAGTGTAATCTGGCGGCCACATTATGCAGTACACTCATTGCGTTTGGAACGCGTGCAAAAGCGTTTCCTTTGGCATTTAACGTATTCCACCGGATTGTGTAGGGAGATTCGCTCTTATAATAAAAGATTAGAACACTTTAAAATGAAATCCCTACACCAACGTAAACAATTGTTGTACGCTATGTTTGCGGTTAAAATTATAAAACATGAAATTGACTCTTCTCATCTGCTTGCACTATTCAACTTTCGCGTTCCGGCTAGATTACCACGAAGCCCCATTACTCCACTTTGCCCACCTCGCAGCAGAACAGTGTTGGGAGCTAACTCACCGTACGCTAGGTTATGCAAAATAATCAATAGCTGCAGTGATATCATAGATTTACATGCCGACTCAGTAGCTAAACAAAAATCCAAAATTATGAATAGCCTCTACGAATAATGTATTTAATCAATTATGTACCTATATACACCCACTCTTACTGCAATTGTTCCGTGAATCCGCTGTCAAATATCTCGCTTCCTATTGTATTCTGTATATTAATTTATAATTACACTAATAACTAACACAAAATAATTCCTGTTTATTACTTACGCATATTTTTCTAGTATAGTTAAAAAAAAAAAATGTAATCAGTTAACTCGCAAACTTATATGACTATGTTGTGTTTACCTTTTAGTGTTTGTTACACTAGTATTTTAACTACCTTGAATGTTATCTTGTACTTTATTTGTGTATACAAACGTTGGTGAACCTTAATAAATAAAAAAAAATAAAAAATTAAACTACAATGTTTAAAAAATGCACGTTGCCATAAATACACTTCTGGAGTTTTTTTCATAATTTTCTATAGCACCGTTACTCGCCAGCCAGGTCTGCAGTTCCGTGTTTGGGTATAATAGGAGAGGTATGAGGCAACTTTTCAGCATGCCTCAAATACCTACCTACCCAAAATTGATGCCAGCTCTCCTACTATAAAGTAAATATCGATGAAACATAAATATCGATGAAACATAAATATCGATCAATAAATTTGAATGTAGGAACAGACACTTGTGTGATTTGAATTCTAAAACCTGTTCAAAATTAAGACCTGCATATTATTATTTTATGTAAGCAAGTCAGGAACAAATAAACAAATTGTGTTTTTAGCTGATTGTCAAACGGACATTGAAGTTCAGTAACTACAATGTTTGGTTGCTACCAGGCACCGTGTACTTAATTTAACTGGCAATAAAATTCAAATTCAAACCCACGTCTCTGAGTTTTGGAAGTTATGTGCATTTATTAGGTAAGTATCGCTTGGTAATCTAGGAAAACATCGCGACTAAACATGCATGGCTTAGTAGTTGTTTGCCGAAAATAGTTTTATATATAAACTGTTATGAACGCGAAAGTTTTTGAGGATGTATTTGTTTCTCTTTCATACAAAAACATTTTAAATAAAGTATCGATAAAATTACAACGTTACTACAAATATGAATACAATCTTTATACGAATAAGTCAAAATGTCTATGAATGAAGTTTCTAAGTTTCAAATGAAGTTATTTTTAATTTTGACGGATAATCGGTGGTCATGGTCACCAATGTTAGATTCTTTAGTGATGATCTTGCGATTGAATCCTGTTATCTATAAAGTATATATGATCTAGGGTGCCTGCCGTCTGGTCGCCGGATGTCAATCGTCCGGGCGCCGGCTTCCGGCTAATTAGCCGGTCCGGCGTAGTGTGAACACTCGCTTAGGGCGGTTTCAGATTAGCGTATTTTTCTGCGCGTATACGGTCGTTTTAGCATACGCGCTTACACGCGCGCTACAATACGCGCTTCAAAAAACCAGACTCACGTAAACGGGCGTGTTCGCTCGAAACGGTAGTGACGTCTTGTCAATGTCAACATGGATTTTGACGGCTCGTGATTATACGAGCTTAGAAGCGCGTCAACGCTCGTACGAGTTGCGCGTGTGCCAAAAGGCGCGCCTATACGCGCCTACATGCGCTTCCAAAAACGAGCTTATACGCGCGTATAAAACGCTAATCTGAAACCGCACTTAATGTCATCATCATCTTATTTGACACATATAGTTCGACGTCGGCAGTTAGTCTGACACTTTCTTCTTGACACACTTGTTTGTTTAATACCATTCTAATAATCGTTAATTAATATAGTAGAATACCATTTATTACACAAGTATAATACTGATATTAGATTGATACTGCATTTTAGACAAATATAATTACGAGAATTGGCCCTCTGGTCCTTGCCCAAATCGTGAAAAAGGTTAGCCGCACCAACATTTTTCTGGAGGTAAAAGTCCTATACACCATAACATCATAATAATCATAATATCCTATCCTAATCATTTAAGTACTCTTTTAATATTTATTTTAAGCGCATTTCAGAATCTTCTGATTTTCGTTCTATTTATTTTTAATTGCGATATTTTTAAATGTGAATTAAAAACACGCTCAAGCGCTTTACGATATAAAACTTAATTTTTCACTAAAATACTAATTGCGCACCAAATATACCGATCGTTTTACAAATTATCATTAAATTTATTATGAAAAGTCAAGTCTGCTCGGCAAACTTATCCACTCAGAAAATTTTACAGGCTATGTTAGGATTTCTTGGTACCCTGCACCGAAAAATAACTTATTAAATTATTTGGTTGTTGAGTAAAACTAAAATATGAAATATTTATTTAATAGAATGGATTATTTTTATTATTAGAGATTCGCAACGGTCAATAAACAGGTATTCGTTATGAAATATTTTTGTGAGTTTATTTTGGCGCGCAATTAAAATTTTTGGTGGAAGAGATTAAATACTCCCCTTTTTCATTTTGGGCTTTTGACAAACACTTTTAGTTTTATAAATACCAACTATTTTTATAGTAATTAATGTGTATTTCAATGGGTGGAGATTTACGATTATGAGTAGCACATTGACCGGGTTAGCTACTGTAACGATTATTAGTGTGTAGAGAGATATATATATATAGAGAGATAAATTAGATACGTATATTGTTCGTTACAAAATATATTTGCTAGAAAGCGTTACACAGAATAACCCGGTAGATAGTAGATTAAGAGCTAAGACTAAGACTCAGGGCAGGGTAGGCAGGCAGGCTGACGAGGCTTCGGTGCTCCAGCAGAGAGAAGCACTTAACTTGGCGGCATCCAGGACCCAAAAAAAGAGAGCGATTGCTGTCTCGCCGCGGTATTTATGTGCCGTTGGTACGCGAGGCGGCCAGTCGGGAGTAGTGGGGGCAGCGCGACCGCTACTACGTCACACTATAAATGGTGTATTTGGTATAAAGGTATGTCCCAATTTGAACTACTCGAAATAGTAGTGACAATGGCACTGCTACTACATCAAAAGAGTTTCGTGAATTCTGTATATTGAAATCAAACTTGCGCTTTATATTACTAAATGAACTGGTTTTAGTATAATAGATTATTGTGAGTTGATATACCAAAATAATAGAAGTGATACCATCAACGGGATTGGATTGCAAAGAAGCTCTTGACTTGGCTTATGAAATCGCGGGCTTAGGTAACCAGGAAAAAGTGGCCAGCAGACAGAAATGCCGTCCACACAAGACGTCTATTCGACGACAGTGTTGTAAAGTGAGAAAGCGCTCTCTGATTCTGCAAAGACTATAATAGAGGTCTAGAGCTAGCCTATTCAATGTGAAACTGCGGAGCAGTTGTTACGAAGGGACTCAGGTACTCTCACTCGTTGAACGAAACGTAATAGTATTGGTACTGTTACTTTACGCCGATGTATGTACTTTCACGGTCGAGCCGGCTTATACTTGTTGAAATCAGCAAAGCTCTAGTACCTATATTTGTACTACACATGTTTATGTGACTATTCGTCCAGGCGTTAATTTAAACTATATATTATAAGGTAAGAGACCAAATGTAGAGAGACAAAATGTAGATAGTTAATTCCTTCTTATTTCTTCCATTCAAGGAATTGACGTAGAGCATATCATTTTATTGTTGCCATTTATAAATGACAAATATTATATTAATTTTACTATACCAACAATAAAATTTTGTCTAACAAAGACAAAATTTAATTTGATAATTTGTAATCGGTTCAAACGTGCCATCTATTATTATGTTAGTATTATACAAACAATGATGTGCACATTTATTGTCCTGTCAAATTGTTGATTCGGCAAAATCTACATTAATTTATATTGTTATGATAATTTGCGAATTAGAATACTTGGCTTTTAGAACTGGCCATTTAGAGAATGGGTCATTCAGATGTTTAACGTTAAGAGAATTGGACATTATGGCAACATGTCTTTTTACGTCTCGGTTTTACCATTATGAGAATTAGGCTATTATTATTTGAATAGTTTTCTACTTGAGAGTTTGCATAAGCTTTAAATTTCAATGATGAATGAGTGTATATAGCAAAAATGTATGTATGAAGCAAGAAATTGTACAATTTTCCTTGTATAAAGCAGAAATAGGTTCGTGCCAAATAATTTTACTCGAGGACAGTGCTTACAATCCAAAACACTGCCTGACACAACTATAATATGTATAGTAATTAAACACAAGTAAAATACAAACCGCACGCGCAACGTGCCAAAATAAGCAAGTATCAATTTGTGAAACATGGAAATGATTTCAATAGTATTCCCAAGGTGGGACCTTGAGGTCTGAAGCCTTGGATTCCATTTAGGTCAACATTTTGAGTACACTTTTATAAAGCAGAAATAGGTTCGTGCCAAATAATTTCACTCGAGGACAGTGTTTACAATCTAAAACATTGCGTGATACAGCTATATAAGTATTCAATGCAAGTAAAATTCTACACGCGCAACGTGCCAAAATAAGTAGGCATCTGTTTGTGTAACATGTCCGGACCTTGAGGTTTAAAGCCTTAGGTTCCAATTAGGTCAACATTTCGAGTACTCAAATCCGTGCTGCGAAGTAGATTATACATGCAAAGTGGTGAATTTCTATCGCGTTATTTACTGTCCTAATTCTCTGTGTGAGATGAAAACCGGACAGTTTCACTAAAAGCGTGATGTGAAGCTTTTTTTAATTTCATTCCGACGAAATTGCAGCACTATGTAGGAACGAGTGCGTCACTTGGGAGTTTGCGAATAATTGTGGCGTCATAGTGCATTCTACTTTTGAGTGGTTGTATAAATGTTAATGGATTTTGCTTTACATGGGTAGAGAATACGATTTATTTGTTACAGATAATTTGCCTGTGTGATTTACTTTATATTTTCTACTACTTTATTTACTTGATTTGTCGCCGTAGATACAAACATACCATATTTCTTCGTAAACACATCGGACCCTCAATGTACCTCCTCCGGCGAGATTTTGAAAAGCCTGAGAGGCTTTTACACAATTAGAGAGGTGAGACTGAGAGTGCATAGCTACGTTACAAAACTCTAAGCGTAAAATTTTGTGTATCTAGTACCCTAGTTTGCGACATATGATTATACATCTCATATGATAATGATTTCTTGATCTCTTAAGTAGCTATACCATGCTATATCTGTTACCGTATTTGGTCCATGTACAGCATTCAAAATAATTTTATTTTTAAGAATTTAAGAATGTAATTTAGAAGCTCATTAATTTAGATTATTTACTTGATATAACCTATGTACTTAATTGTTTAATGGATTTTTTTAAGTTTTAACGTACAGCATCGTTTTTTAAAGTTGTATTTACATTACAGATACAAAGTAGGACTTTTCACGGGCTAACTGATAGGTACATAGAATAACACAAACATAAAAAGTGTTATTTACACAATACAATTTACACGATTCAGTACAAAGAATTGTTGTCCCATTTGGCGATCGCTCCATATTTCGTGTGGGCCACCACCGTATTTCAATTTCGAACACATGCTGCTCCCGAGCTACGATTGAAGGTGCTTTGTATAGAGAGAGAAGAGATAAACATTTTTCACCGTGTTATTACTATGACGGGTTCTGAACGCATCTGATAGAAAAGTCTCAGGATACATTAAGTTACAAAAACGTCGAACATTTCTTAATATGGACCTCTTTATAATATTAATACTGAAACTTATACCTACGGACGGGAATAAATAAGAGTTAGCGGGAACAATTGTGTTTCACCACGTCTAAATTATTTTTGTCGTGATAGATGTCGTGACCTGGCATTAGTATGTCGCTGTATTATATTTTGATATTTTTAGATTATAAGTCTTAATTTTTTAATGAATTCTTGTTGTTGTTCGCAAATATTGATGTTCCCTATTTGATAAGAACCCTAAAGGTCTAACGAAAGCTTGGCAAAGTTTAATAATTTTGTCATAGAACATTATGAATATGTATACCTATAAGATTATTGTAATTCAGTATGTTTGTAAGCCTGTTTTCTGTGCCTAAAGAGAGGCAAAAAACGAAGTTTCGTTTTCATAAGTTCGAAGTTCAAATCCACCCGGATAAAATAATTATGCTGCATGTTTTCTTTTCCAAAGAGTCAGCAACGCTAGAACAGTAGAAAATGTAACCGTCAACGTTTGCCCTTGCAAGGGCCTTTATTCCGCAAACAGAGAACTTGAACTGCCGATAAGCCTGCTAAAACAAGCAAATACATGGGCCGTGGATTCTATTTACACGAGTAAAAAAGTTTAAAATCAATTATTTTATTTAGATTTTAGAGCAACAGCTGTGAAATGAAACAATTTATAAACTAAAGTCTAAATCTATAAAGGTTTTGATTTATAAATTGTTTCCCTTATACCTAACAGGGCGTAATAAGAAGTGCCGCGTTTCTGTTATTGCTTAACTCTGAATTAGGAGTTAGTAAAACCAATAAATCAGTTTTCAGGCATTTTTTTGGATTGATTTGATTTGACTTAGACTTACTACTTAGACTAAATCGGTTATGGAAGGCAAACAACTCAGTACCAAAACATAGGGTTCTTATATTCATTTATTCATTAAATATGCAATACAAGCTTACAGTCAAAACCAAAGCGCTCATATGCCTAGAAGTTACACTATTCTAAAACTAAATTGCTAAACAAATAAGAACATCAAATAACAGAAAAAAAACCAATGTGAACAATGTCAAAATACTTAGGTTAATTATTAATATCCAATTATTATATAATTATTAAACAGTAAATTATTATTACTAAAATATATATACAAATTAATACTAAACTTAGTCATACCCATGTTTTATTTAAAAAAAATTGCATGTCTGTTCTAATGCTATTGGGCTTGTCACGAAATATGTCGGTATCCGGACTGTGTCGCAGGTAATTGTTTATATATGTAATCCCTCTAGCAGTAGGGCTGTTGCGAGCATGAGGTGAACGCCAAGCGGGTGGGCAGGCGAGTAGTTGTCTTTGCCTACACCAGCGCCTCGTAGATAGTGGTCGGGTACATATAAATGAATGCACTCCCGTACCGATGGATTATCCACTTTATTGCTTATTAGCAGGTAATAATGAAATAAGTGCATGAATTCCCTTCTGAGTAGCAAGGTATTGAGACCAACCATTCCTGACTCAAATGCGGATGGATACAAGAACGGATAGTATCCAAATTCACGTCTATACAAGTAGCGGACAAATTTACGCTGTATTTTTTCAATCAGGAGGGTATATAGCTGCTCATTGGGGTTCCATATAATAGCGTTATACTCTAACTTGCTACGCACGTAGGCATTATAAAGTAGCTTTGCGATATGTGTGCTGCTAAATTGATGTGCTGTTCTCATTATAAAGCCAAAAGATTTATTCGCCTCTTTACAGATCTGCTGAATATGTTCTCGAAAACTCAACTTGCTGTCCATAATTAGCCCCAAATCGCGTATTAATTTGTTACACGTTCTAGTTGTGAACCTGCTAACTTATACATCGTTGTGATTGCAGAACGAGATTTAGAAAAAGTTATAACCTTACATTTAGATACATTGAACGACAGTTTATTTCTTATACTCCACTCCTGAACTGCGTCGATATCTTGCTGTAGAGTCACACAATCTGTAACGTTTGCAACCGAGCGGAACAGCTTTAAATCATCAGTAAACATCAGACATTTAGTATTGGTAATAACGCTAGGAAGATCATTTATCATTATTAAGAATAAAGTTGGGCCAAGTGTACTACCCTGACTTATGCCCGAACATGTATAGTATTCTTGGGATATATTATGACCCAATTTAACATATTGTTTACGGTCTCTTAAATAATCCGCGATCAAATCTAGTAATTGTGTAGCAAAGCCTAGTGATGAGAGCTTCATAAGAAGGACATCGTTGTCCACAAGATGGAACGCTTTTCGAAAATCGAAATATGCTCCGTCTACTTGACAGCCTGCCGATATGTTAGTGGTCAAGTAATCTATAAAGCTAATATGGTTTGTTAAGGCCGAGCGACCGGGGTGAAACCGATGTTGTGAATAGGTCAAGTATTTACTAATCTGGTCACATATACAGTTATTTATAATAGATTCGAAGATCTTACCAAATACTGACAACACTGCACTAGGCCTGTAGTTAGTCATATCGGCTGGTTGGCCGCCTTTAGGCACTGAAGTTACCCTTGAAAGTTTCCATTTATTAGGATAAATACCATGTTCTAGCGAAAGGTTATAAATGTGTAAGAGGGGCTTTTCCAAAGCAGATAGGCAATCTTTAACTATATATGGCGGTATGTTATCCGGACCATACGAGGATGTAGTTTTAAGACGTCGAACCACTCGTTTCAGTTCTAAAATGTTAACGCACGGTATAGTGATTGCAGACGCAAAACCAGCATTTTTAGCATCACGTTTACCTGCTTCACGATCGAGTACAGGAGCTTTTGGATGAAATACTGAACTAAAATACTGCGCAAATGCATTAGCAGCAGCCTGTCTTTCAACAGAAGTGTTATTATATATATATATATATATATATATATATATATATATATATATATATATATATATATATATATATATATATATATATATATATATATATATATATTCCTTAGTTTGCTGTCTGCATTTACGTGTATCCTGTACAAATTTTAAAAAAAATGATGGTTGGCGTGTTATGTTAATTTCCACAGTGTCTATATATTTTTTATACGCGTCATTAATCAGTTTTTTTACCTTAGTTCTACAATATTTAAATATCTCCTTGTTGTAGACTGACCCATTAAGTTTAAACTTTTTTAAATTAAAATATTTAAATTTTATGTAGTATATTATTTCATTAGTATACCACGACGGATATGTGTATTTATGATTAGCTGCTTTCTTTTTAAATGGGACTTGGTTAGTAGTAACACTATTTAACTTATTGTAGAGCGTCCCTACGGCTTGATTAGTATCCTTTTGCAGCAGCAGCTCTGTCCAATCGATACTAGCAATATCAGAATATAAGCCGCGGAAGTCAGCTTTACGAAAATCCCACTCGGAAGGTGAAATCTGGCTGTCACGCGTATTTTGTAGTCCAACCCCTACGCTACTTCTAGGAATAGTTAGTACTATCTCCAGTGGAGGGTGATAAGCATCCATCGGTACTAGAGGCTCAACTGCTGCCGTGACAAGGACATTATTAATTTTACTATTAGTCAACACTAGATCCAAGATACTCCCATATTTGTTACAAACAGAGGTACATTGCTTTAATCTACAATACTCCATAAAATTATCAAATTGGGTTTTAACATAATTACTACACGAGTTCAAATTAAAATCGCCAACTATTACAAACTATGATGCTCAGGATAAGCAGTAATGGCGTCTTCCATACAGGTCAGAACATTCAAGTACTGATTATCATTATAGCTGGGTGGTAAATATACAATACACATGAGCAAGCGGACATTTCTCCACGTTATAGAAGCAAATAACAATTCTTTATCATCAGTTAGATTGTTTACTGTTGTAATTCTTCTTACTGTATAGCAATCCCTAACCGCTGGAAAATTAAAAACACCACATAATTAGAGGGAAATAATTCTGCGTCATTTACTGAACTATTAAGGAAAGTTTCTGTAAGCGTAATAAAATCACACGTATTTAAGGCAACATTACTCTGGAAAGCATCAGTTTTGTTCGAAGGCCTCTCACATTTTGATAATATATCGACATTCTTTTTACAAGTATATATAATAATACAATGTTATGATAAATAAAATATAATTAAATATTTATATTTATTTTGAGCCGTTTGGGGTCGAAACGCTGAGGCTATGGGGCCCTAGTGCACGCGCATTATACAAAAAAATCGCCAGAAGGCTGATCGATGCTTCCCGTGACCAGAGGGCTGGTTTATATCTGGCTGAGAGAATAAGCATTGCCATTCAACGTGGCAATGCTGCCAGCCTTCTGGGCACGCTACCGCTCGACAGCGTTGCGGAGGAATTTTTTGATGCATCGTAGTTGGCAATTTGTTATTTTATTATATTTTTTTAAAAGTAGTTTTTTTTTGACCTTCGATTAGGCTTGCTAGATCTTTTAGAATTATTAACACCGCTAGGCAAGAAAAAACTTTGAAGATGTGTTATCCGCGGTCAGCGGTTTCGGTGAGATAGATTGAAGCTGGTGACTGTGAATAGTAAACATAATATCGTGATATATTTTTTTTATACCATTCTTATTTAGTTTTCCTGTTTTGTATGAGAACATGTTCATAGTTAAGTCGCTATTTGATTCAATCAAACATGCATAGTCATTATTTTGCAAGTCTGTATACAATAAATTATTAAATAATTCTACCTTATAATTATACATTGGAGCGCCATATATGTACGTGGCTGCACATAAAATAATATTAGTATGAGTTATATGTTCTAATGATTTTCTTAATAATTCAACTAACTGTCTAAAATCGCAGGTATATGCAAAATCAATACCTCCCAAAATGACAACACAATAGTCGTTTTTATTGAAATCTATTAATTTACTGTCAATATTTTTTAGCATCCTTTCGATATTACAGTTAGGTGTGACATACCGACAATAGTCGAACTGACTACCAAACATATCCTCCACAACCCGTAGTGTACCACAGGAGCTGCTATTAGTCATTATACAAAGTTTAGCTTTATGAGGATGGCGTTTTCGAACAGGCACCCTGGGGCTGACATTAATCGTGTTCGTTGAGGCTGTTCCTCCAGTAGAAGTGACGATATTTGGCTCGGTGTTTTCTCCACTGCACGTGTGTTACTGCTGTCTAGGTGTATCGCATTGTTGCATATTTGCCGTAGGGTATTTATAGGGTATATATCAGTACTACAAACAGTGGATGATTTTGATTTTTCGGTGATTACAGTGCAGTTATCGGTCTGCGTTTGCTGGCAGGACGTTCTTATGACACATTGTTTTGGTATATTTTTTTCTTTTTGTGGAGTATGAGAGACCCCTTTTTTGAGAGGACTATTAGTGGCATTTTTGTATTATTATATTTGCAGTGAAAAAACGATTTATTTTTAATAAAAATCACTTTATAGCAGAAATATAGCTGTAATATCCAAAACTAATTGTATTAAAGTGCTATTAAAGTTTTTCTGCCTTTATTGTCTAGTTTTACTCACTGTGGTTGAGATAAAGTCCTTTAGAAACTTTGGTGTTAATAACTTGTAGTTCTCACTATGTCTTTGCACAAATTGTTAACAAACAATAACACATATAAATTAGTCTTAGGATCACACTTAATTATTCACACTGAAGCTTTATGAAGTTTTTGAATTTTAATAACTAAATTGTTACGGAGTCGATACAACCGCGGGTGGTGGCGCCACCTATCCTTGATAAGATAAGTGGTGATCTCGCCATTTAGCACTGTGTTATGGGTTCAATCTCCATACAAGATAACACTGAGTACATTCATATTTAGACTCATGCCTGTTTACCGAAGGGGTGGGCAGAGACTTCGAAAACAACACTGAGTACGATCCACAAATGCTTGTTCTGAGTCTGGGTGTTCTTTGTTACCTAAGTCCTTGATTAAAAAGGTGCTTCTTCTCGACACGTTAGGTATCGTGATAAGTTTTGAATCTCTGATACCCTAACCCAGAAGAACTGACAGCTTGGCCCCTGTTCCCAATACGGATGGTCTCCGTGGCTCTTTTATATTATGTAATTTTCATTTTGGTGCAGTAATTTAAAAACGTTAAAACAAAAAAATGTCACATGGAAGATTGACAAAAGAGGAAAATTAAATATTTTCCTGAAGTGAAAAGGGAAAGACCGTAAGGAAAAAACAACATAATAATGATAACAAATAATGAAATCCAATAACATGACAATTTTCTCGAGGCCATCTGATCCTAACCTAAGTTGAGTTTGTACTATAGCTACTAGACAACTGATGTATTCTCTAACCGCTAAATTCGATATTCGATCTATCCATAGCTTTAGAGACTAAAGAAAGAAAAGAAAAAGCTGACTGCCTCCGTGGTCCAGTGGATAGCGTATGCGATTGCTGAACGGAGGTCCCGGCTTCGATTCCCAGGTCGGGCAAAAGTGTTACTGGGTTTTTCCGAATTCTCAGTAGCAGCACGGAGTCTGGTGATGTGCCCGGTAACGGCAATAGGCTCGCCCCCTATTACGTGGGTCCTAAAAATTCATGGCGAAATGTAGGTGTAGTCTTACACCTCTGCGTACCCCTTCGGGGATACAGGCGTGAGTCTATAAATAAATAATAAATAAATAAATAAATAAAAAGCATTGACATAAGCTCCATACAAAATATGTCAAATGTGTATCTGTAATCTTGAAATCCATGGATGGTGCGTATATTGGGACCGGCCGCCGGCCGTCAATGTAAAAATATATTCGTAACAAACATAATATATCACATTCTACCACAATACCATCTAGTTCCAAAGTAAACAGAGCTTGTACTATGGGTACTAAAAAATGGACATGACATCGAGGTACCTTAAAAATATCGATGATCTGTCCTAGATAGAAGTCAAATCCATAATTTCTAGCCAAGCAATAAAAAACACTGACAATGAACAATCTAAAAATGTAATAAGAAAGAAAGAAGATAATTACATACAGTACACAGATGTGATTCTATGGATAGGTATAATTATATTTTACTAAAAATATGTTTTCAAATTTTTCTAGTAAAATTTAACTCAACTGATATCAGTTGAATCAGACCAAAAATTTGTATAAGAATAAAAGGCAATGCCCGCACTTCGCAGATTACGTTTCCCTCAAATTATTTTTATTCCCTGCAATATGCGTCCGGCACCTAGCGGAATCTCTTGAAGTGACAAACTGGGCCATTTTCCTTGAGAACTTCAGCCTTTAAGGCGATAAGCATCTTACATAGCATGTTTGTGCCACTAAGTGTAGCGACACACCTGAAAATATGGCGCCAGTATTTCAGCCCCTGAATTTATCGGTTGTCGTATTCAGTTGGCATTATATTGGGTGTCACAATAAACGCGTCGAACAGTCAGTCTATACGACGGCTAAGACTACCGTTCGATCGTAAAACGTGTTGCGAGGAATATTTGACTGAAGCGGCGACAGAAGGTTCGGCTGAGCCGTGAAAACACTGCGAGCGTGTACAAGCGAATGTTTGGCGCCAATTTTCACAGATGTGTCGTAACACTTACATCAGTAATCAGAGTCTGCGCAAATACTGTGAAAAATGACACAGGAAAACACGTGTCGAGGGGAGAATTAACAGTTGTGATTTATGTTTTTTTCTACGCGTTCGGGCGTGTGAGCTGTAAATGCGATGGCTGTGTAGCTTTTTGATGCAGAGTCGAGATTTACTACATATTATATGTATGTATAATGTTTAGTACCCTAAGCTTCGTCAGTAAGTTGTTTATTGTTTTGATCTAGTGATCCGGCCCTATTTTGCACGCGTTGTTACAAATTATGCACTTAAATCTTCCTCATATCTCTTCAGAATCTTCTTAACAAATCAGATTATAACACGCATAAACACATAAAATAGCTGTAATTTCGTTGCGTTCGTACGTTCCGTTTTAGCAAACTATAGTGAACTTAATTAGAAATAGTGATGTCTCAATATTAGTATTTCCACATCTATCTACATTTAAATTACGTCCACCCATAGGACAACACATAATATAAATTACGGCTTATTACCCGACTACGGCGAAGCCAAAAGGAAGGGTAATGTTTTTGGCAGTCTATGTATGTATGTATGTTTGTATGTTCCACCGTGGTGCCTAAACTACTGAACCGATTTTAATAAATGGGGTGTCAATAGATTTATAATAATGGCCCGGATGACATAGGCTATATAAATTTTATCCAAGTTTTCTATTACGGAACTAAGAGCTCAGATTCCAACCTCAAAAAAAAATAACTGAGATAATCATTACATGTTTGGTATCAAAAGAAAGGTATTGGTGAGCACATTACAAATATGTACATATATTATACTGTTTGAGTAAAAACATACATTTTAAACGCGATTGTACTTACAATTCACGCAGTTCAGACACTTTGCGTTACCTATTTTTCTACCTTTTTTTCTATCAATATGACAATGTAAATATTACACGGTTAGTTTACATACCCTATCGGGATACGGAAAAGGTTTAAATAAAAAAATAAGTTTTAAAACTATAACCCGACTACGTCAAAAAGGGGGTCTAAAAAGAACGAAACAAGAAAATAGCTCATTCAGATATAAATCCAGAAAAGTACAAGTACAGAAATGCTCAAGCTAGAGCCGTGGTCATACCTATTGTATACTAGTGTACATGTTTGTTTAATGCAGGTAAATGTTCTTGGCACCCACATTAGGTATATATTAAATAAAGGTATATTAAATAAATGTAAAACTTTTCGAAGTGTGAACCACGTGCTTTTGCTTCGAGTTTCTAATGTTTCGGTGCTTTAGCAAGGAGTGGTGTCGTAAGCAAGAGCCCATAGACCGATGTGCTTGCTCGTAAAATTTATCTACCAGCAATTTATACTTCAGAACATCAATGATCATAGCGCTTGCACCAGTGCCGAAATACGGATACTCGAAACTGTGGTGTTTGTACTTGAGTTGTAGAAATAAAAATGCGGTAGCCGTTAGCGAGCGTATATTGCGAACTGACTCGATTAAATTTATCGATCATCAGGTCGTGAAGTAAAATATGGGGTACCGCAGGGAAGTGTTTTAGGACCATTTCTCTTTATATTATATATTAATGACTTGCCTAAATGCATTGAAGAACCAGTGACTCTTTTCGCGGACGACAGTACTTTGACAATACCTTGTAAAAGTGTAGAGACGTATGAGATTGATATAAATAATGCTTTAAAATCAGCTATCCAATGGATGCAGGAACATAATTTAAAAATAAACCTAAATAAAACTAAGGCTATACATTTTACGCAACGGTTACCTAGTATGAACCTCAACATACATTACCGCATTGAAAACATAGAAGAAGTTAACTCAACAAAATTTCTTGGCCTCCAGATTGATAAAAACCTTAACTGGAAAACTCATATTGAAACGTTATGTAAAAAACTAAGTATATCTGCATACGTTTTACACACACTTTCATGCACATTATATACGGATGGTCTACTTACAGCATACTACGGTTTGGTAGAAAGCCACCTACGCTATGGGCTAATATTTTGGGGTAACTCAACGGAAAAAGAAACAGCATTCAAATCTCAAAAAAGATGTTTACGGGCGATGTTTAGACTTATGAAGACAGATAGCTGCGTGCCCTATTTCAAAAAATACAAAATGTTAACTTTACCATGCTTATACATATTAGAAGTAGCTGTGTTTGTTAAGTCGAACCCACATTACTATAAGCGTCTAGCCGACGAATTTCCACGCAATAGACGCGACAGTAGTCAACTTTGTCTCCAATTCGCTAAGACGACCCTGATGCGCAAAAGTGTGTACTGTATGGCACCAATTATTTTTAACAAATTACCAAAAAGTTGGAAGGAACTGCCTCAATCAATGTTAAAAAATAAACTTCGTACTTTCTTGACCGCCAGAGCATATTATAGCGTGACTGAGTTTCTTAATGAGAAAGAATTTGTATTTACATAATTAAATTTATGTAGATCTATATAATAATCTTATAATTTGAATATGAAATAATTAAATTTAAATAATTTGGACAAAAAAATAATATATTGTTAAATGTATCTTTTTTTGTATAATTTTATAAGTAACCAATTTATTTTTGCACGTCATGCTGTGACAAACATGTTTGCACTTAATTTATTTTGTCATCTTGTATGTATGCACTTTCTTTGTATGTACACACACATGTTTATGCAAATAAAGCTTATCTTATCTTATCTTATCTAACTCCCTAATATCACTTGGCCGGGGCATATTTAATATTGCACTCACTTTATCAGCGTCTACCTTTATACCTTCTTTAGATATAACATACCCTAAGTATTTGACTTCATCTACCATGAAAATACAATTGCTTCTTTTAAGCTTCATACCGTGATTTTGTAATCTTTGAAACACCGTTGCTAACGTTTCTAAATGCTTATTTTTGGTTCCCGAAGTCCCTATGATGACGTCATCTAAAAATATTTCTACCCCCGGTATATCACTGAGAAGGCTTGACATAATGCGTTGGAAGATACCCGGACTCGAAGACAAACCAAACACGAGTCTATTATATTTAAACAAACCCCTATGTGTGTTTATTACAGTCAGTTCTTTAGATTCATCTAATTCTATCTGATTATATGCCTGAGATAAATCGATTTAAGACAATAGGGTAGCTCCATTTAAGCTCACTAACAGATCATCGATCTTGGGTAAAGGGTACTTATCGACCAGTAAGACAGGATTTAGAGTGACCTTGTAATCAGCACAGATACGGAGTCCGCCGTCAGCTTTACGTACCGGTACCAAGGGTGTCGCCCAGTCTGAGCACTCCACAGGTTCAATTATGCCTGCGCGCAGCATACCATCCAGTTCCGCGTCGACTGGACCCTTCAGAGCGTAAGGCAGCGGCCGCGCCCGGCAAAAAACCGGGGTCGCTCCCTCCCGTAAACGGAGCGTTGCTTTGCCACCAATGTACCGTCCCAACCCGCCGCTGAACAATTCCTTATACCTATTTAACAAAAAATTCACATTATAATTTTTGTTAACCATATGATTAATTGATAGGTGAAACGGAGGTATTTTAATGTTCAATTCTGATAACCACTGCTGGCCTAACAAAGACGTTGTACCACCGTCAATTACAAACAGCTCTAAATATTTTATTTTATCTTTGTACTGAACTTTCGGTCTTATAACTCCTAATGGCTTTATATGGCTACCATCATAAAATTTTTACACTAAATTAAATGGCTCAATTGATCTAGTACAAAAATATTTATCGTAAGTCGTTTTACTAATACACGACACTGCAGAACCGGTATCTATTTCCATTTTGATATCATTGTCATCAATAAGTAATGATAAGCTTACCGGGTTATAACCGTTCAAACATAGTTGGTGTAATTCCTCCTCCAGCTCGTCCGAACTGGATTCCGCCTGACCTGCCCCCGACTGTTCATTTGACGCGACTTCGCAGTGGTTCACGCCGCGTCTCTTCGTTTTCTGACTCAGCCCCGCCCGTGGACATACTCGTCGCAAATGACCCATTTGTTTGCATTTGCTGCACACAAACTGTTTGTAACGGCATTCGTCCTTGGTATGCCCGCGCCAGCCGCATGCCGCACAGTCATCGGTGCCCTTGTCCGTGTACCGCGCCGCCCGGTCTCGGTTAGTGTGCTGCTTATGCCGCTTCGATTGCTGGCTCGTCTTGAAAGCGTGTACGGTCGCCGGAATTTCCTCGCTCGTCTTTTGTTCGACGAATGCCGCGTCGCGCTCTGCCGCCTCTAGCCCACAAGCCAATCTTACTGCTCCCGCATACGTTAAGTTATCTTCTGCAAACAGTCTTTGCCTGATGACGTCACTCTTCACCCCGCAAACAAACTGGTCCCGCAGATTTTCCTCCAAATTCTCTCCAAATTCACAGGTTTTCGATAACTTTTTCATCTCTGTCAGGTATTGTGTAATATTTTCGTCCTTCTGCCTTCTTTGCCGAAATCTATACCGTTCCGCCATGACAGCCGGCTTGGGTTGCAAGTGATTTTTCAACATTGTAACGGCTTTTTCGTACGTAATTTCCGCCGGTCTGTTTGGACTACACAATGTACTCAGCAACTCGTACGTTTCATCACCTACGCCGGTGATCAGTATCGCCAACCACATGTCCTTTTCCACTTTATTCACCTTAAAGTACATCTCCAGGCGTTCCACGTACAAGGTCCAATTCCCGGATTTCAAATCGAAGTCCTTTATCTTGCCGATTTTTCCCACCGACATTTCTTCTTCAATGTTTTTGCGCTGTAGGTAAATGTAATAACTTCGTCACCACTGTGGTGTTTGTACTTGAGTTGTAGAAATAAAAATGCGGTAGCCGTTAGCGAGCGTATATTGCGAACTGACTCGATTACAGAAATGATTCATCTTATATGCTAATTGATATTTGCTAATGTGGGTAACCCGAAATACATTACAGAAACAAGGGTACGGGGTATAATATAGGTGTTATAGGTATATACATACATCGCGAAATCAAAAAAAAAAATATCTTAATGATCATGAAAGTTTAAATTCCTATTAAAATCTTTTTGTGTTTTACTAATGAAAGAGCCCTCGCGTAGTGAAATTTCCGCCAATAATCTTTGTTTCCATTGAAATTAGAGCGACTTGGCAAATTATATATTTCTTTGACTATTCTTAAGCACTAAAATTTCATGTCATCACATTTTAAGTACAAAATATATGATTTTCCTTTAGATTTTTTAGTTACTGTCATAAAACTATATATTGAGGCAAAGAATTAGAACTATTGTGGCGGATTAAGAATACCAAAATATGTCACTAGCCCATGTCATTCCGTGGGTGGATAGAAAAATAGAAGGTGTAAATAATGTCTTAGCGAAGAGGCAGAAAATTCAACATTAAACTCTGTGCAAACACTGCTTTTTTAATATAACATACCTTTGGGTTAGTTAATACCCGATGCAACCTACTTAGATCTTTGGATACACTTCACGATACGATAACATGATCTGTTTAGTATTTACGCAAACAATAACAAACCATTGTTTTCTAAAACATCTGTAGATAAGAAAAGGTCACTTTTGTATGCGGAAGTATCGAATATTCTCATCGGTAATTGATATTTGTGGCGGTCGCCATTATGGCTTTAATATGTGCCCTGTTTTTGGCCGAGCCAAAAAATACCGAGCCGTTTTTCCTTTTCGGTGATATTTGATACGGGAAAACATTTTATTGCAGCGGTCTTTAGTTTTTTGAATGCCTCGTTATGGGGGATGCGTAGGTAGTACATGGAATAAATAACAATTTTCACTTTTCCTTTATTTGTCTTGGGTGTGCATAATCTTTTTTTTTACTATGGCAGTGAGAAGGTATTTAAAAATGAACGGAATTTGAAGTAGCGCAGTCTAGAACTTATGAATGGTAAGTTTCTGGTAGAGAGTCTCGGGTCTGGTCTGAGTTTGACCCAGAGTTCACCACTGACTGTTCGAAGTTATGTGTTATGTTAAGTATCGTCTGCTCCATGCGTTGGAAAGCACGTAAGTCGTCGTTCCCGACTGTCAAGATTTTTGATTATCATCCTATGGCGTCAGTATCCAAGAATACATTGAAATCAGTTAAAGTTGTGAAATAACACTGTTACTTTGAATTCACCAGGTCAGGCGTTAGTCACTCAGGGAATAAGCTCATATTCTCAAATCTAGTTAAACTGCAAAGTGGAGCCCTGTTTCCTAATCGAAAGTATTGGAATGCAACCAGGATAACGATTAGAAGACGTTGTTTCAATCTGATGTCCAAATCATTCAATTTATATATAACTGGTTTTATGCGGTTACTGTTTGTATCCATAGAAATCAGGAGCTGATGTGTCAACAAAAGTACCACCCGCGATACTGATGACAATTCCGTATGTGCACTTACGCAATCCAGGCAGTTAACGTCCAAAAGGGTTTATTGATAGTGCTGCAAATACAATTTATGCAGAAGGATTATACAGAGTAACTTTACTTTATGTTCAGACAGAAGTGTTTAAATTCAGTCGAAGAGAGTCAATTTAGTCGATTGCACCATTGCACCCAATATTGGCATTTAAGCCAACATGACGGGCGACTTTAGCGAAGTAACTCTAACTATGGCAGAGCCATTTACTTTAATATCTAATATCCAATCGATGAGCTGTTGGTGCGAAAAGCCAAGAAGGTTTTTTATCTCAGAAGTTTAGATTGCTTCTATTTTTACAAATCCTCACGCGCTTCCTCTACATTTATTACCCTTTTCGTGCATGCGATATCGGGTGGTCACCAATTTGATCGATAAATGTTCACACACATTTCCCTTATATATTTGATTCGTCATTATTTCTTCACACATTCGCTCCACGTGTCCAAAGCAATTTCTCCAGATTCCTTTCTCAATTCTTGTCACAACATCTTCTTTCAGACCACAGCGCAACCAACTCAATTATAAGCTCTAAATTATGTTACAAGACGAAGCACTCCGTCTATACGCATGTACAATGTTAATATTCCTACAGATACTTTACGTTATCGGGTATTGAGTGCGATGTTACGTTTTAGCATTCAGAGCAATAAAGCCATGTAACGAGAAGTACATTGTGCCTTTAAGTCGATAATCGATTAATTGCCGTCCATTTTGATGAGACGTATTGAGATCGAGGGCCTTTTGGGCACCTCTCGCCACGCTCGTTTTGGTTTCAGGGTTGTTCATATTCAAAAACGATTCAATTTGCCGGATCTTTACACAGTTGTATTTCCTCTTGAATGTTGCTTGATTTGTAAGTTAGGCTTTTATATTTGAAAAATACATGTAGTGATTTCTTTAAAGAAAGCTATCCTCACCAGCATCAAACTTCGCCCCCCTTAGCCAATATCTTAAATCTGCCAGTAACTATGGTGGCTCTATGTATTACTCAGATCCTCACAACTGAGTTTAGTTTGGAACTGCGTCCGTTGTTTATTCATGTTTAGGCACAGTTTAGTTAAGCGATCTATTGTCTCTTTGATGTTCATACAAGCTTAGCATAGAGGATTATCTGTGCCTGCAGCTAAGAGGCCTATACCGTCCACCAGTAGCACTATGAATAAAATTATCTAGGTTAGTGATATTAATAATGGATGATATATTGTGCCTCCTAGTTTACGTAACAGAGAAAAAAATGTAAAAAGATGTTTGAATAATGCCGATGAAGAAACTATTTGGCGATGATAAATGACGTACCAACAAACTGTCATAAAAGGGGTTCAAAAACATTTTTAATAAATTATCTGCTCACAACAGCTGCTCACTACACTTATAGTTACCTAATACGTGTATTTTATGTATTAGTGGCTCACTAAGCCACTAATACATAAAATACAAAATAAATAAAAGAAAAATAACATCAGAGTATGAAAACATATCGGAATTGTGTGTTGGAGTGTTAAGCAGCACTTGCCCCGCGCTTCAGAGACCAAGATAATCCGTCAAGCCCGGTTTTTATAAGATCTTTCACAGTCAATATGACCAGTCCAGTAAAATACTCTTAGACTTACAAGAATTACATAACAGTTAGTCCATAAAAAAATTATCAATACCATAAAGCTGATTTTAATAAAATCCGACCCCCATGCACAATGGTAAAATTCATGCAATCGGGATAGCACTAGAATTATTTGTGACATGTTTACTATACACGTATAAATTTTGAATACGCACGAAGTCAAATAGAAGGATGTGGTGCAATAGACGTGGAATGTTAATGTAAGGTTGTGTGTCGCAAACGTGCATGAATTCATAAAACTGTGGTCATCAAATTAGTTTGACATAGTTAGACCGCAGCGATAGTCTAGTGCAGAGACCGACCGACTGTGACGCTGAGGGTCCGGGGTTTGAATCCACGGCGCGCACCAATGAGTTTTCATTGGTGCGCGCCGTGGATTCACAGGTAGTAGAGCCTTGCTGAATTCAGCATGAATGGGTCGCCTATACCGGGGAACACACAGAAAATCGACGTAAAGTAACAGTACCTAAACTGTTGCGTTTCGTTCTGTGAGTGAGAGTGCTGGAGGCCCTATCCCCTATTTCTTCTCCCTCATCCCACTCCTCTTTTCCCATCCCCAAGGGGCGGCAACGCACTTGTTTTGTTTTGTTTTTCGTGTGAGTGTGTGGCCAACTCTGGTGTCGGAGTTTTCAGACCGCGCGAAGGCCTCCGACATGGCCTAAAGATTCTTATCCTTAGACAAGAACCGGGACCGACGACTTTACGTGCCCTCCGAAGCACGGTAGCGCTCAGATGAAAATGCCACACACGGTCACCCATCCAAGTGGCAACCTGTGTAAGCGTTGCTTCTTTTGTTGTTTGCCGATCTGTTACGAACGGCAAGCCAAGTCTCGCTATGAGCGCTACAAAACGCACTTGTGACTCCTGTGGTGTTCCTTGTGTCCATGGGCGGTGGTAATTGCTTACCATGAGGCGATCCGTCTGCTCGTTTGCCACCTATTAATATTAAAAAAAAAGTTTTCGTAGTTATGTGCGTATTACATTTTTAATTTTCGCTTACTAAACGGTGAAGGAAAACATCGTGAGGAAACCTAAATGTCTGAGAGTTCTCCATAATGTTCTCGAAGGACATGTGAAGTCTGCCAACTCAACTCGCACTAGGCCAGCGTGGTGGACTACGGCCTTACCCTTCTCAAAGTAAGAAGAGGCCCATGACCAGCAATGGGACAGTTAATATACAGGGCTGATGATGATGATGATGTGACAAAGTTATCTATGCATAGCACAAAAAGTTCACTTCTCATGCCTGACTATATGTAAGATTGGTCATCTTACATCTCTTTATACTCGCGTTTTCGAGATCTCATCGAATACAAAATACCGTCGCCACAAGTAACTGAAGCGCAACATATTTGAAAATAAATCGTTGCACTATAATATTTCGAAACCCACTGCAAGTTTTCGCTCCAATATTACTTACTTGGACACTTTGATACAAATTCTACAAACGTATTACTCAACTACGTTATGATACAAACGGGTTAGACATGACATAACATAACTTCATGCTTCTTTTTCACTTGAGGCAAACAGAAATCTATTTGACAACTAGATGTGGATGTCGGATATAGTGACAAAGGCAGCATATTATGTGTTGTTGCCCTACAAAGCATTGAAACGTACCGAAACAGGCGATTTACGGACCAACAACGTGAAATGAGAATTCGTGAAACGCAAAGCATAACTGGCGTTTGGATAGACAATTGTCATTTAAATCCACCCAATGAATCGTTTTGGGTACTATTCTCTGCTTACGCAAAGTATAAAGTATAAGTGAAAAATGGTAAAAGGTTTGTTTGAACTACTTATAAGTGTGTAATTTAGGTTAAACTTAATATTATACAATATATAAATAAAAAGGTTGAAGGGTTTGCTCGCACTTTTTGAGGTGCTAATTTAAAAAAATATTAATAAGCCTGGAAACGTTTTTTATGTAAGATAAACTGCGGTTATCTGGTATAATATAAATATGAAAAGCAACGTAAACAGCTCCTAAAAGGAATCCCAAATAAACTGCAACTAAAGTAAGCTTGTGCAACGACGTCAATTTGACAGTCCAGGCACATGGTCCAGGTTTAAGCGAAATCTAGGCTTAGCGGGGATCTCGCTATGCTCTATATCTGCTTTTTATCCGAAAAAAGTTATTGGCAATATCCCAGCAGCCTTTTTATTTACGTTCAAAGGTTTAATTTGGTATTTACTCCTACATCACTGCTATTAATCTGAAATATTGATGATAATAAAGATTTATTTGGGAAGTGAGATATGATTCAGAAACTATTGATCTCATATGTATTAAGAGCTGGTCATCATACAGCCAGCAGTTTGCAGTCTACTGCTGACATGGGACTCTCCTTATTTGCATCACAATAGGATTATGAGGCAATTGGACAATTGCGTTACTATACCACTCTAATCAGACACAGAACCCTCGACACCGACCTCTAAGTCAATGACTTAGGCTTCAATGTCGAGGTTTCCGTCTTATTGCAAAATACTATTTCTTTTTCATGCATTGTCTTCCTACGACACCCATGAAATGAAATGAGATGGTGACACTTTTTATACTTCATCACAAGGATGAATAAGGACGCACAAAAAAAGTATTATTTCCCGGTCAGTGGTCCAGATAAAGAAAACATTGAGTCAATACCGCCTATAACAATAATCAAAACAACTTTAATGCACAGTACAGTAATTCATGCGAAAATGATTTCAAACCCGCATTCTTATTCGTCGTGCTATAAATTTTCGCATTTCCCGAGCCACTTTCACCCACATTTCAGTAGAAGGCAATTCTCTTAGATTTTTCCCAATGAATAAGATGGCGTTCAATGTCATTTACAGATATAACGTCACCATTGATAGCCCTATAAATGGCACTGGGTATTTTTCGACCACGGTCTTAATTATGCCGCATTCTGGAGTTTTATCTTGCTATAGTAAATGAGAGCGTAAAATTTCTTGTAGTGGTAATTTATTTTTTATGCAAATAAAAATATCTTGCTATGTGCTTTTATATCTCTAAGATATGCTAGTGACTGTTATTACATCAATATATTGTAACAATAATCTCAGTTTAGATACCTAATATACTGACTGACAGAGACGCCGCACCGCCGAAAGTAATGGACGGAGGCTGTAATAAGGGATTAAGAAAGGATTTTTGGAAATTCGCCCAATAAGGCAGTAAAAAAGAACGTAGGTAAAACATAGTTATTTATACCTTAAATTAATTAAATATCGCGAATAAGACCCGTTTAAATCAAATTGTATGTAGTAAAAAAGAAGTTTCGAGTATATTTGTTACAGGATACAACAACGGAATAAAGCTACTGCAATATAAACACAAGTAATTCACAAAAAAACTTTCGTCGAACAGTAATTGTCATAAAATTAGTTAGTTAGTTAGTTTTAAGTTTTCATCATTTCCATTGCGTTCACTTAAACACTGTAAACCAAACACGTCTAGATAAGTGTAAAGATCATTGAAACATATGGCACGATATATCGCGAAACACACCTATAAAACGGACACTTGCCTATTGGTATACAAAAAGTGCGCACGGTTAGGTTAAACAAATGACCCCCTACTAGTTGGAGGATCAAAGGCCTGTTTTTATTTGTGACAAATTAATAATACGAAAAGTCATAATACCGTGGGTGTCATAAGGGTGCCGATACATTTGAGCATTCACCTGTAATGAGCATTCTTGCGAATGTTACAAACCAGAAAAACAATCTAGTGTGTTTTAGCGAGCATTCTTAAGAACGTTCTGACGACTATGACAGTAAATTTGCTTTGACGTTTTTGCTGATAAGAGTATTCGCTAGAAATAGCAGTGTTTGGCTCCGTTATTTGTTCAGTTTGACAAAACAAAAAACGGCGAGTTTTCGCTGTTCGGTAACAAGTGAATGCTCAGGTGTATTAGCACCACAACTAAAGCAAATACACGAACCAATCACAACGGGATTTTACATGTTTAAAAGCTATAGAGGGTGCATAGGGTTCCCACCAAGAACTAAGGGTCCCAAGCCAACCTCACCTGCAAGTGGTGCACCTGCCGATCAACGGACGAGGCTCTGGCAAACAAAATATCCCGATAAGCGGCAATAGGCTCGCCACCTATTACGTGGGATCAAAACACTGGCGAAAGGTGGGCGTGTAATATGCCTCTGCCTACCCCTTCGGGGTAACAGGCGTGAGTCTATGTTTGTATGTATGTATGTAAAAGCTACAGAGATCTACTCATTCAAGTCTTAAAACTCGTTAGTTTTTACTTTAAGTCTCAGAAGAAATTTTAAAGATCTGAAACTATCTGTTCAATCATAGACGTCGATCACTGCACAGTAAACAATTTCATTTACATAATTTTTCTTTTTACTTCGATTACTTAACTAAACTTCAACTTCTCCAAATACAAACCAATCAGATATCTACCAGATAATAGATTCCATTTCCCAGTACCTAAAGCCCTAGCTTCACCGTTTGCTCTACTTTAAGACCCAATATACAGTCCCAGATTTAATTTCTGACCTCCAAATGTTTTAATATAGGCATTGAACGTGGTATATATCCCGAAAGACAATTTAAAGCAAGTCCAAATGTTTTACCTCCTTAAAGTACACTAAGCGCCCGCAGGGTTAGGTTTAACAAATGTCCTCTAACGAGTTTAGGAACAAAAAAAAATTGTTACCTAATTATAGCCCGCTTGACATTGTGTTTACAGAGGTCGTTCCAGTTTTTAGCATTACTTATCATTAGACGTGTGCTGCAGACGGTACATTAATAAGCTTTATGGTTAGGTCACAAAAGTTTTTCTGCGCTAGTTTGGACTAACGATAAGGAGTAACTTATTGATGTTTACGGGTTTAGTGAATCGGGCTTTTCTGTAGGTTATTCAAAGTTAGCTTATCTTTAAGGTTTCTTTACTCTTTAAAGGGTATTTCAGAAGGATTAAAGGTAAAACTGTTATATAATGCACTGATACATTTTTATCATGTCATTAAGAGCTTATGACAGCTTATGTGAGAGCAGGGGATGGAGATAGTACAGTAATATGGAATGGAATGCGCATTGCAGAACACTATTATTGCCTGAAAAACCTTATTAACAAATTAGGTTGGTGATATTGTCTTTATGATCCAGCGGTACAATACATAATGTTTCATTTCAGATATCAATGCTCTTCTTCATATATTATATCTCTAATCGGTAGTCTGATTACTTTCCACAACAACCTTGAAAACATGCCAATTGTTACCCATAAAAGCCGGTTCTTAATATCTTTAGGCACAGCGCAGATGAAGTAAGTGTTGATGGTATTTATGTGCGGTGGTTTGATTATCCTGAAATAAAATTACATTTTTTAATAGCCTTTAGCTAAACAAGACCTAAAAGAGTCTTAAGTTAGGCAACTTGCAGCTTAAGCCATAAAAACTAAGATCTATTTAAAAGAGGGACTCTGCATGGCTTTTATTAAGTTTAGTGAGCAACCGATAAAATACCTCCTATAAATATATTTTTTACTTAGGTACTTACTTGGTCAAAACCAAGAAGACATTAGCGAATATTCTAGAACGTGTACTTAAATATCATTTATAAAGAACAATGAGATAATATTTCGCAATTGAGACTATTTTCAGCATTGTAGGCGCAGAAATAATAGACAATTTCATGTAATATCATTGAAGTATTGTACACAGTCAAAGACACAGAGGCTAAAAAGGATATTTCTAGATAACGAACGTGAAGTTATATTATTTCATATTAATATATACGTTACAATGGAAGACCATTACCATTACAGTACCATTCTAAACTGAGTCCTTTTTCACTGCGCCGTATTTTCTTTTACGTCATTAATGTTGTGAGGTCTACAAATGGCTATAACTTATGATGTTCTTTATGTGTTTTTGCTATGACTAGTTCTTTGTGATTTTAAATTTCTCCGGTCAAGTTTTTAGTATGTAAATATTATTCACAATAAATATTACAAATTAAATTTTAATTGTAATATATACTCAGTTATAGTATGATGACCACCGTGTGTGTTCGTACAAAAGTATAATGTTCGTGTATTGTATTGCACAGATACGAGTACCGAGATTTAAAACAAATAAGAAAAATAAGCAGTAATGATATCAATTAAAACATTTCTAGAAGTAAACTGAACTTACAATATTGGAGCACAGTTTATTGTTCTGCTAGGAATTCCCTTTTCATTTCTTTGACCTATCCCCATACTATCAGATCCATATACAAAGAAATGTGACTATTTCTAATAAAACAACGTCTAACCCCATGGGTTAATTTTATGGATCATATATTCCCATCCTTCGTAGCAAAACAATTACACCATGAGCCCACATCTAATAATAAAAGTTAACCAAAACGCCGATGGGAATTGTATCTATCATTTGAATTTCGATTCGATCGATCGACAAAGGTAATTCCTATTGTTTTAGCGATTGGCGCGAAACTATGCGCTACGACGGTTCCCGAACAAATTATTTTCGCATCGAGTGAAATGTCAGACATGAACAAAAGAGCAGTTACGATGTTTGAAACAGGAAGAGGTTTCATTATGAGGGATAGCGGTTGAACTGAAAATTGGCAATGCATTTGCAAGGAATGTAGGTTACATACCTACATTCCTCGCAAATGCTTGTATTTCGATCGCTATTTTGTAGTGTTGAAGATAGGATAGGACCAATTTCAAAATTGGTCTCAGAAATATAGAGCAATAAATATATTATTGACCCTGAAAATTGCCTGCCTGACTGCCTGACTGCCTCGTTGGTCTCGCGGCATAAATGTGCGCGTGGGATCGGGAGGTCCCGGGTTCGATTACTGGGTCGGGCAGTGTTATTGGGTTTTTCTGTCACGAAATTCTCAGTAGCAGCACGGAGTCTGGAAATGTGCCCGGTACGGCAATAAGCTCGCCCCTTATTACGTGGGACTGAAGTATATCTGGCGAAAAGTGGGTGTAGAAATACACCTCTGCCTACCCCTTCGGGGATAAAAGGCGTGACGTTATGTATGTTATGTATGTATGAAATTTGCTAACCGCAGAAATAAAAACTACAAGTTATTTGGCGATTATCTGTATATCGCACACTAATCATAGGTAGAGTCCATCAAAATCAAGTGAAGAAGTCTTGTTGTAGATTTTGCCGCTCTTATCTTAGTCCAAAATCACTCAAGCACTCAAATCTTAGTCCAAAATTAAATGATCATTCCAAGTTTCCTACTTTATTTTTCAAGCATATTTTGACAAGAAAGCTTTATTTTTTTGGTACGATGTTTTTTTTAAATCGGTCTACTCAACTAAGAAGTATATATTAGGACTACACTCATGCTTACCTACGTAGTACGCCGTTTTTTAGCGATATACCAAGGCAGTCAGTGGTAAGAGTATAGTAGGATAGGTTAATGTCATCACCAGAGTCGTAGTTTATACGCTAACGCTCTCGCTTATGCAATGTAAATACATCCTCACGGGAATATTAGAACAGGAAGTGGTTTATGTTCTTTTTATGAATGTGTTGTATGGTGTGGTGAAATTGGCTTCTACTTAGTCAAAGGTAAAGACGGGAGTCGGGTTACGACAGGGCTGCATTATGTATTTATGAATATTCTTATTTTGTTGTTGTACATTGTATGGTATAGGTATGTATTTAAAACAGTGGTGAGTATTCTGGTGTGTTTTTATAATATACTAGCTTTTGCCCGTGGCTTCGCTCGCGTAAATTCGGGGTTCTCTAGTTATAGTATATATCATCTATGTTCGGGGTAACACAAATCTCCTTTATTGGGCGGATACTTCTATAATTGTCGTTTTAACTATTTAAGAAATATAACTGCAAAAAGTATACTACTTAGTACTAAGACTTAGTAGTACTCAAAATGTTATCCGGTATCTGTGATGTTTCGCTAGAGCGGCCAATATGCCCCCCGTGGGATCTCCACCTTGTTGTGGTGGGGCGGCTCAGTAACTGTGGGTTTGAGGTACACCCACGGAGAAGCTAAGCGGGATCCCAGGAGGGGGCGCTCCACGCGGGCTTGGGTGAGGGCTGCGTAGGATGCGTCCCAAGGTGCGGGTGCGGGGGACAGTTCTGTCTGTCCCTCGCAGTCGGGTGCGGGCGCGGGAGCAGAGGTGTGTCGGTGTTGCGTTGCCGCGCGCCCTATCTCCCGCGACCAAATCGCCACGCCCTATCAACAACGTAGTATCTGCAAATCTGCAACTTTTCAGTAGAGCAATTTAAAGATTGAACTTGGAATAAAAATGTAACCAAAAGTGATAACTTTATAAATTTTGCAATGAGTATTAAATATATCATTATCTATTATGTCGCCATTTTCATTGGACAAATTCGATCATGTTATGTCGGATATGATATATCTAACATTTTTGATTGAATAAAAATCATTACAATACATCGGATGTGGCAGATAAAACTATTTTTCTGGGAAGAAATATAATTATATTGTTGGTTCTACTGCTAACGTAACTGACTAAAGTTCAAAAGCCTTAGGTATCATCAATTATTTTATAAGGCGTTTTCCCTGGTCCCTGGGCATTAATTTTATGCAACTTTTTGAACGACACAATGAGTAGGATTGATAGAATAGGAAACAAATTAAAAAAATCATCGACAACATGCTCATTTATTCATTCTAAGCAAATGCTAACAAAATTGGTAAAAACTAAACAAAAGTAAAAATCTTATAAATCTGAAAAATTTAAATAACATTTTAAATCAAAGTTCAATCATAATCAATCTAAATAGACAACTCTCTACTTATGAACAAAATAACAATGTTGTTCTTTTTACTCTTATTACTGAATTACAGTCTTACAGCATTATTTAATCAGCAAATCAAACAAAAATAAAATTCTAATATGTTGATATTTAATTAATAATTAGGTTTCGGTTTCAATAAGTAAGGATAAGTGGGATTAAGAATGGGCAAGCGTTAGGATCAGATGGAATACCAGTAGAAGCATAGAAGGCGTTAAGAGATGATGGATGGGCGTGGCTATCATTATTCTTCAATAAGCTGTTGCATGAGGAGACCATACCCGATGAATGTACAACAGTTACCTGGTGCCCATTAAAAAAATAAGGGCTATATCCAAGAATGCAACAATTATCGGGGAATAAAGTTAATGCCTCATAGTATAAAAGTATGGGAAAGAGTAATGGATGGATGGATGCTGTTTCATCGGACATACAGGAAAAGGCACCCTGGTGCTGTTTGCCGATGATATCGTTCTGGTAGCAGAGAGTGGACAGGAGGTGCAGAGCAAACTGGAAGAGTGGCGGGAGAGATTAAAGAATTTAAGTCTGAGAATAAGCAGAACCAAAGCAGAATAAGTAATTGTTCTGTGACTTTGGCGGTCTCTCCAAACCTATACCGCTTACAATCAGCAGTACAGCCCTACCATTATGCTCCGATTTTTGCTACCTAGGTTCAGAACTGCAAAATGACGGCAAAATTAATTGGGCTGTTAGGCAACGAATCAACGCAAGCTGGATGAAATGGCGATAGGTCTCAGTCACAATTTACGATCACAAAATGCGTGTGCAATTAAAGGGCTGCATGAATAAGGGGTTATAAGCCCTGTCGTACTGTATGTAGCTGAGTATTGAGCTACAAAGAAGATAGATGAAAAACGCTAGCATGTGGCAGAAATTAGAATGTTGCGATGGCTATTCGGAGTAACAAGAATGGACAGAATTAGGCATGATTACGTTAGAGGTAGTAAAAGAGTGGCGCCCATAGATGAAAAGGTAAAAGGCAGTCAATTGGCATGTTATCGACATGTTATGCGAAGGGATGAGATCTACGTAGGTAAAAAAGTGATGAAAATGCACGAAGAGCGCAAAAAAGAAAGAAGGCGGCCAAGGAAAAGTTGGATTGACTGTGTGAGGATGGTTATGAAACGGAAAGGATTTGTGGACGCTTTGTGGGCTAACTATGTACCTATACCTATGACTAAGTCACGGGAAAAAACAGAAAGAAGTCAACGATAGGATGACTGGCGACAGAGAAGTATGGAAGCGAAGGACATACTGTGCATTTGCATTAAATTAAAAATTCAAGTAATCAATTATTCAGAGTCACTTGAACTATTTTGTGTAATTAACTCTTTACAACTATCCAGTCTTCTTTGCGCACAAGGCGTTTTTTACGTTTATTAGTTTTTAATGTCCATTTTCTATAGTTTTTGAGTGTGGATGGCGTTGTTACACTATTTGCAAGAGATGATACAGACGCTATCAGTAGATTTCCATATAAATCATCTGCTATTATCAAAACCAGGTCTTTGGCACACTGGACCCAAAAAGTAATATAACAAGGTTCATGAATCTGAGATAATGGAACAGGAGTTGATACTTCAGTAGCAGGTATAACAGGTTTTATATCTATAATATGAGTACTGCTGGATATTATATTTGGATCTAAATTTTCGTCAGTTTGTTCATTACAAATATTGTCATTTTCTATCTCTTTTATCTTAGGTACAGGTTGTTCGTCAAATACATCCCTACTAATATTATTAATTTGAATGTGTGTATGTATGTTCCGTTTTCACGTGAAAACGGCTGAACCGATTTTATTGAAATTGTTTGATTGATTAATATAGAGATATATTGGACCATGGAGAACGGACATAGGCTACCATAAGTTGCAAAAGTTAAACTGGGAGGGACTGTAGGGAGAAGAGAAGTTTGTACGGCAGAAATATTTCTCTTGGAAGTAAGCACACATGCGCGAATAATTGATTGCTGCGCATGTGCTATCTGTCAGTACTTTCACATCGTACATTTGTCATATTGTGCACGGTGATTACCTTGGTGATTACATTGTTCGCAATAAAATAATTATATACTACGCTCAAAGGGCTGAAACGATTTTCTCTACCTAGTGAAATTATAAATGTGAAAGTGTTTATAGATATACATATATTTGACATGTATTGAAACATGGCTTTGACTTTTGTCATGGATACTGACCGAGTTACTTTTACCCTATAGAGCTTTTGATTCTTTAGAATAATCAGGAGGGTCTTCACATAATTTGAGACTGAAAGTAGATATGTGTTACCCCGAATTTAACGCGCGCGAAGCCGCGAGCAAAAGCTAGTATTTCAATAAAACTGCCATTTTTCCAAATTATGACCTCCAGTAACAGGTATAGTAGACTCTCGTTTCACCCCTTAAACAAAAACTGCACCATCTGGTCGTCAAGTCAAATTAATATAAGTACCTACTAAAATAAAACGAATACTTAAATAAGTATATAAAGTAAAATTATAAGTATTTGTAGGCCAAAAAATAATAATTATGCTATGATCGCCAATCAATAACTTCATAAGTGGTACATCAGACATAACCTATTTAATCATTGCCGATCATCAATGATGGATGTGACATATCCTACTTTAAACATTTTAAGATGACCCATCAATAACGTCAGGTGTGTCATATACTACAAGAAACAATATTAGGTTTGCAATCAGTAACGCTGGATGTGATCCGTCAATATGAATGTTATAATGTACGATCATTAATGTTGGATGTGGCCGATACTCATTTTTACATGAAATAACAACAACAAATTGGTATAACAACCAAATTTATCTAAAAAGGTACATACATACATAGACTCACGCCTGTTTCCCGGAGGGGTAGGCAGAGACTACGGAACGCCATTTGCAACGATCCTGACATACCTCACTTGCTTCACTCACTCCCGTCAAGTTTCTCATGCATGCTCTTCTGTTAAGGGTACTTCTGACTTGTCCTTTTTTCAGGATGTCTCCAATCTGGTCAGAGAACGTCCGCCTAGGTCTTTCCCTTTGTCCTGTTCCCTTCACACTTGCCTTATATATCTTCTTTGTCAGTATATCGTCATCCATCCTCTCCATGTGCCCAAACCATCTTAACATGCCTTTCTCAATACTTGTCACTACATCTTCTTTTACCCCACACCACTCTCATATCACGCAATTATTTAATCTATCGGTCAAAGACACACCACACATACTTTTCAGTGCTCTCATTTCTACAGCAATTATTTTACTTTCAAATCTCTTCTGCTATACCCAACTTTCACTACAATACATAAGGGTATGCACTAACACACCTCTATGTACAGCCAAACGTGCCTTTTTGGACACGTTTTGACTGTTCAGAAACGCTTTCAGAGCTCCATTCACACTATTACCTGCATTAACTTTCCTTTCAATATCTTCTTCATTCTTACCATCTCTTGTAAACAACGTACCTAAGTAAACAAACTCATTCACTTATTCCACTCGCTGTCCATCGATCAAAACATTACAAGCCGTAACGCATTCCTCCTTTTCAAAAACCATTACTTTCGTTTTTTTTACATTCACTTTCATTCCTTTCCTCTCTAACGCACCATGCATGATTGCTACCATCTCCTGCAACTCCTCCGCTGAAGATGCAAGTATTACCTGATCATCAGCATAAAGGAGGCATTTGACGAGTAACCCATTCATCCTTAATCCGCAGTCACTATGTTTTAAATCTTGCAAACAACTGTCCATGAAGAGGTTAAACAGCCACGGCGATGCTACATATCCCTGTCTTGTTAGAAAGGTGTTCCTTTCTCAATGGTAAACCAGTCAGTGTATGCCCCGTTTATCTTCACACAAGCTCTAGAATCCTCATAAAGGGATTTCGGAGCTCGAATGAGGCTGCTGTCCACCCCATTCATTGACAGCACCGACCACATTTCATTCCTCACCACTTTATCGTAAGCCTTTTCCAAATCCACGAATGCGCAATAGACCTTTTGACCTTTGGCCAAAAACTTTTCGGCTATGCTTCGCAAGGAAAAAACCTGATCCGTGCATCCCATACCCTTTCGGAATCCCGCTTGTACATCCCATATTTTCTTGTCGGTTACTTCCATAACTCTTTCAATAAGTACCTTTGCATACAATTTGCCAACAATGCTGAGAAGGCTAATGCCTCTATAGTTTTTGCAATCTTGTTGCGAGCCTTTTCCCTTATAAAGAGGCACAACTACAGCTGTGGCCCAGTCATTAGGTACTCGGCCGGTGCTCCAGCACAAGTTATAATTATAACCGCTGCAACTGACCAACTATGATGCCCTGTCCAGCCTTCAGCATTTCGACTGTAATGCTATCATATCCTGCAGCCTTACCTACTTTCATACTTCCCAGTGCCTTCACAATCTCATCCACGCCAATAACGCTTTCATCATTGCTATCACTACCATTCATTTCATCGATGGGTGTCTCTATCGCCGATCTTTCAAATAAACTTTCAAAATACTCTTTCCATCTCTTCAGCACGCACGATTCATCATTTACTATCTTTCCATTCTCGTCTTTGAAGGATGTGTGTTCTGAGGATCGAGTTCTTCCTCGAACTGCACGAACGGATTTCCAGAAAAACTTTATGTTCCTCTGGAAATCGTCAAATAATCTGCTATCAAACTCATCTTTCTTTTCCTCTTTTTTCCTTTTAACCATTTCTTTCACTATTTTTTTTAACCTAACAAACTCCTTTCTTGCTTCATCTATGTCTACACTCGTTGCTTTTCCCATTCTTTAATTTGCTCTGGCAGCCAAGCAATCTGACCAAGCTTTCTTCTTCTCTGACACTGCTGATTGTACATCCTTGTCCCACCATGTATTCTTAACCTTTCGTATTTTTCTTCTCTGGATCACACCACATACTTCAGACGCTACACATACTACCTCTTCTTTAAAGGCCTGCCATAATTCTTCCATATCATTTATGCAATCGAACCTCTCAAATTTTGCTATCAATCTTCGTTTATGCTCATCTTTCACATCTTTCTCTTGTAGATTTTCTACCTTAATTCTTTAGAAGACCCTATTTTCACTACGCTCTCGGTGTCGCCATACTTTAAAGAGCCTACTTATCCGGCTCAACACCAAGAAGTGGTCTGTGTGGATGCCGATCCCTCGATATGCTCTTGTATCCAACACATTCTTTCTCAATCGTTCATCTACTATCACAAAATCAATCATACTTCTTCTAACATTTTTCGCCTCTCGCGTATACATATGTATCCTTTTATGATCAAACATGGTGTTTGTCACACAAAGGCTCCACTCCAAACAAATCTCAAGCAGTACTTTTCCATTTTCGTTCACACTCTCATCACCAAATGCACCTAACACCCTTTCAAATCCATCTCGCTTTACTCCCACCCATCCATTGAAATCCCCTAACAAGGTCAATCTTTCATTATTGTTGCAGTTCCTCAAAATCTCTCTTAAACTCTCCCAAAACTCCTGCCTTTCGTCTTGCTCATGTTGTGACATACCCGTAACTATATTGACCGGGGCGTACACCCCCACAATAAAGAGACGAGTAAGTCCTACTTTCATTCTCATCCACAGTAGCCTAGCATTTACACATTCAAACTCTTTTACACACTCATTCATTCGCGCAGACAGTATTACACCAACTCTCTTACAGGCTCTGGTGGTACTATCTACCCCAGACCAATACGCTGAATATGCACCATGCTTGGTGGTTTCACACCCTTTTCTTTTTGTTTCATTCACACAAAGAACATCAATCTTTCTATCATCCATCATCTGACATACTTCATCCAATTTGCCGTTAATTCCTCCTCCAACATTCAATGTTGCAAACCTGCTCTCCGTAGGCCGCTTTTCGCCCTCGCGGGAAACGAAACGTGATGGGTTGCGAACCGCGTCGCCGCCGTGTGAAGAAATATTATTTATTGTTCCCATTGCGTTCCCACGAGAATTAGGGTTTTTAAATGTCCATCCCCATAGAGCCCTTTACGAAGGTAAGGCGGAATATCACGTGTGCCCTGTGACCACCAACACAGGCACCCTCCGTTTGCGACCAGCTTACCCTCTGGCCACGAATCTCTCGGCACGGGTCGGTTTACACCTTAGATCGGGGTTTTGTGTCGGGTATGCTCCCTGAAAGTTGGTTTAATTTCGGAGTTTTCCTTCTCCTAGACAGGTTGCCAACCAAGGCTAACGGGGCCCATCTCCCCGAACGTTTGGTTTAATTTCGGAGTTTTCCTTCTCCTAGACAGGTTGCCAACCAAGGCTAACGAGGCCCATCTCCCCGAATCTAAAAAGGTATATAGTACTTATTATAAATTTCGAACACTAACAATGATACGCGTGTGCTTCTCCCGCCATTAACTCGGCAAGTGGCAGATCAGGCCACGCGCTCGCTCAGTTCGCGCCATCAATATCGTCGCAAAGTAAGTTCCTACTATTTTGAACAAACACAATTATCAGTTATGACAATGTTGGCGTAATTATCTTCGTTAATAGATGCAAATCTAGAAATTTAAAACAATATGTCTGTTCGTTACGCTATTCTAAGTGATTTTGAATAATAAAACAAAAAATTCTATATTGCAGATCCTACTATAATGATAGGGCGTGGCGAAATGGGGGCGCACCATCGTTGCGTCGCGATGGGGCCGCAGAGGAAGAGAAGATGCAGTGTTGCGTTGCCGTCCTCCCTATCCTCTGCGGCCGCTGGGTGTTTTGGCGGCGGAGCCTAACACCTTCAGTCGCCGCCAAAGGGGTTTCGTTCGGGGCTTGCCTGATCATCTTGCGGGCCAATACCCGTCGGAGGGTAGCGAGGAATGCTTCGGTGAAACCCTACCCTCCGACACATGGGTACATGAGGAGCACGGGTTGGTTTTTAGTCAGTAAGAGTCTGACAGTCCCCTTTGTCCTTCCCCCCCAGGACGAAGGGACTCCATGAGGATTTTCCAACAAAACACCAAAAAAAAAGAGTGGCCAATATGGCGACTGCGATTTGTCCGTCAGAACCATTAAAATTTAACAGAATACTCGACAATCCGAATTTTACGGATATAATTATGTTGTCGAATCGAAATCTTTTTTTTTAATGGTTTATTATTCAGGTAAGGTTTCGATTGAGTCTACCGTACCCCTTGACGAAATTATTAATATAGATTTGACACTGCGATGGTAGCGCAGTCGGTCGGTTCATTCCAAAATCAACAACTACTTACAAATTAAAAATTTATTAAAAAAACATTTTCCAGTGTTGGTCCTAACCTATCTTTCCAGTGGACTAAACGGTGAATCTAAATTCTAAACCATTCTCAAGTCCCCTTGAATACACACAAAAAAAATCATCATCAAAAGCGGTCCAGTCGTTTAGGGGGAGTTCAGTGACATACACACGCATACAAGAAATATATATATATATATATATATATATATATATATATATATATATATATATATATATATATATATATATACATACTATTTGCTATCTGTTTGCTTCGTAGCCCTTCTATGTTTATTTTAAATAAACCTTACAAAGTAACCTATTATAAAACAAACTATTGTCTTTTGAAAATATGATTATATTACATTACTAATAACGTTACTTTACCTGTATGACAGCAGAACTCATATACAAAAATCTAACTTAACCTGCAAACATAATTACAAAAGTATGCCATATAAATCGAATACAAAAGAATAAAAATAGGAAGTAAATATGTATGGTTTATTTACATAATCAATTTAACCTATTTCATCAATATATTTCTGCCATCGCGTAGACAGCAATTTGTACCTTTCACAGAAGAAGCCGGCGAAACAGGCCTCCGGCAAAGTTTTATGGGTATTTTCTATTAATTTCTGCGGCATCTTTTTACCTTGTATAAAATTTCCGCATTGATATATTCATCGCTTGAGGCGAACTTAAATGAAGGATGCTTGATTTTGTATGGTTTTGCGGAAGCTATTGAACCCCTACTAATTGGAACTTACTCTATCAGAACGAAGATTGTAGTAATCATTGATTTTACCTTAGACTTTTCTTAAATGAATCCACGAACAGTTTTGACAAGGACAACAAATGATAAATTAATTTGATATTCTTATTATTCAAAGGTAAATCAGATTGGAATGCGTAAAGAATCGAAAATTAAAAACTACGCCGGACGCCGCTGATTTTTCAAATTTAAATATATACAAAAGACCCTTAACGAAAACTGAAATCCCAAGTTGTACCATCACTACGAACTTTTTTTTACTTTGGCACCATACCTGGGCAATTACTGGTTCAGGAGATATTGAGGCTCAAAGTTAGTATGGAATTTTTCTAATTCGGTACAAAATCGATGCATTTACCCCGGCAATATGTTCTTTAGATGCCCTATAACCCCATGGATAAGTAGGTATTTCGAGCATTGCACGCGTGCGGCTTTAACTGCGGTTTACAAATGTGAAAACTTAAAAAAAAATCGTTTCCCAGGTATTATTTTTGGTTAGTATGACTTGGCATGATGTCCACAACCAGTAGACTTCGGCTTGGTGATGGGTCTTCTGACACCCTGTATATTTATGTGAAATAAATTGTTATATATCGCTGCTTAGCGGCAAAAGAAAACATAGTGACAAAATCTGCTTGCCTAAACGTTCTCCATAATGATTTCTAAAAACACATGAAGCTTTGTACTATAAAATTTACAGACGAGACGCTAAGCTTCAAAAGACCGATACTCGTATTGTATCAGACACCGAAACTGTATTTTGAATGAAGTGCGACTAAATTGGAATTGACTCGATATTGGTATACTGCTATAGTTAATATCAATATAGTCAAATTTGACACATACAGATCGACGTTGACATAATATAATGTGTCCATTTGTTCAATTTTAGATCTATAGTCTGTTCAAGATACGAAAAAATGGAAAAATCAAATGTAAACCAACCATAAAAATGGTTCTTGTTATGTCGCCTTCCTATCAAAAAAGTAGATTTTAGTTAAATATTCCTAGCGAAAGACTCAATAAAGTCGTTTTTTAAAAAACCTCTGTCCCTTACATTTATAAATGGTACAGCATAATAGTTTTTTCTGTATTTGATTTTTTATTTTGATTATGCTATATAAAGTTTTTACATGATAAAGAACCTAAAATGCCAATGATTCTAAAATGTTGATGAATTTATTATCCTGGCTACTTAAGTATTACACCTGAAGTAACCATCATATAAAATAACTTAGCGGGTCTTAATCGCCTACAATAAATTTATACATACATACATACATACATAACGTCACGCCTTTTATCCCCGAAGGGGTAGGCAGAGGTGTATTTCTACACCCACTTTTCGCCAGATATACTTTAGTCCCACGTAATAAGGGGCGAGCCTATTGCCGTACCGGGCACATTTCCAGACTCCGTGCTGCTACTGAGAATTTCGTGACAGAAAAACCCAATAACACTGCCCGACCCAGGAATCGAACCCGGGACCTCCCGATCCCACGCGCACATCTATGCCGCGAGACCAACGAGGCAGTCGTATAGGGTTTGATGTCGAGTTTTCCGTCTCTACGCAAAGATGGTATTTGCATCGTGTTATCCCTTAGTCGCCTCTTACGACACCCACGGGAAGATAGGGGGTGGTGCATATGTATTCTATGCCGTCAACCACACGGCATAATAAATTTATTTAAGGTATAAATACCTATTTGTTTCCGACGTCTATCTACTATTATTTTATAATTTATTTATTTATTGTTGCTTTAAGCACACCCCTGTCCGTGAGTCACTTAAGTTGCCAACTGAAAATCAGCGCTGGGCGACTATCGCCTAGCATAGGCTGAGTTGGCTACCTTTCTCAGTGGTTCTCATAGTACGGCGTACCCACCAGTTATATTTATTTTTATTTTGCTTAGTTTCTTTTGTTTGCTTTTATTTTGTATAATTTTCTTTTGTTTTTTTTATTGTGTAGGTGGGTGTTTTTGGTTTATTATTTTCTTTTTTACTTTTATTGTTATTTTCTTAATGTCAATGTATGTACCCCGAGAATAAATACGTTTTCTTTCTTTCTTTCTTCTTTCATATTCTCTCAAAAAGGTATGATAACTTTAAATGACTGACTAGAGATTGTTAATTCGATTATGCCCGTCAAGGCAACATGCTTATCTCAAAGGAAAGTCTGCAGGAGAAAAGGAACAAAATCTATTAAACTTCGGCTCGATAGTTCCTAAGTGTATGCATTCAAAGGAGGATACTGTAATTGTGTGGAAGATATACTGCCTGATTGCCTGTTGTACGATTCGTGTCGTCTTTACGTGAATTCAGTGAATGAAGAACGTGCCAAAAAAATAATTCAAATATGTTGATGGTGTTGAGCGGCTTCGATGACAAAATGGCAATTTTCTCTAATAACTTAACTGCATCTTTAAACCGTGCCAAAGTAAAAACTGACAAAATTATTGAGAATGAAAAAAAAATTGGCTTGGAACGAGGGATCCTGAATTTGATTACACCCAATTTTTTCGGCTTTACACCTTTACATTACAAACGTGTCACTTAATGTAAATACAGAAATATATTTACGTCACTGAAGTTCATAATTCGTCCGTGTGGTGACGAATAAAAAACACGGATTGTCACCACCCCATATCATCCCATGGGTATCGTAAGAGCCGACAGAGGGACCATATTATGCATAGACCAGCACTGTAAGAGAAGGAAAACTTGATATAAACCCTATACCAACCCGTTTGACCAGCGTGGTATAGTAGGCCAATTCCTCCTTTCAAAGGAGAGGCCTAGTCCAGCAGTGGACTGTTAAAGGCTGATCATGACTTTGTGACCTTTGTGAATTTTACTTTGAATTTAGTAGAACTACTCTACTGACTGTGCAGCGACAGCTGTTTTATAGTAATGCAGCATATATGATATAATGACACAACTATTACGAGCACCTAGTCTTACGACTCACTATAAGCTTGCTGACTAATCTAAGAAAAATTCAAAACACTCCTCGCTTATTCCTATTTAAAATCTAAAAGCCAAGAGTACTATACAGCATCCCATACTCTAGACACATCAATGAAGCTTACTCATCGCTAGGTTTATTTTATATTTTCACAATAATTCATAGTGTCAATGAAAAATGCGCATGACAATTAATTCTACGAAAGGGTTAGCCACACTCAGAAACATAGCTAGAATATTCGTTAATATATACACGTACTGAATTTAGCTAATGGAAAAAAGTTTAGAAATGTATTCCACACCCACTTGCGTGATCATTTAATTGGTGGTTCAAGCCATAACCTATTAGCGATCATTGGAAAAGATACAAAATAAGTAATATTGCCTACCGATCTAAAGAAAATGTAAATAAACATTTCTTTTAATATGTAACCATACATTTATTGATTAACGTTGTCACCTGTGTTTTTAGCCGAGTAGCGAATTAATCTTTGAAAAAGCGATCAAAATACTATGTACTACGATTATGTGCAGGTCTAAAAGCATTTGCAGTTTCACAGTCTTTACCGTAAGACTATATATATTTTTTTAATTGTAATATGCAGCAAACGAGCAGATGGATCGTCTGATGGTAAGCAATTACCACCGCCCATGGACACATGCAACACCACAGGAGTCACAAGTCCGTTGCCGCCCCTTGGGGTTGGGAAAATGTGAGGTTGAGTAATTTCCTATTGAAAATCGAAAAACATTAATATTCGCTTTACATCCAGTCATTCAACATACCAAATCTCACAAAGACAGTTATAGTTTGTATTTTTAAACAAATTTCTTTGAACAAATATAAATTCTTTACACTTAGAACACACTGTTTAATCTGTCTGTCTGTCTGTAACGTCACGCCTGTCTCCCATTGGGGTAGGCAGAGACTATGGAACGCCACATGCTTCGGTTCAAACATACCTCTTTCGCTTCATCGACATTCATTAACCTCGTCATGCATGCGCGTCGGTTATAGGTACTTTTTATTTTGCCCTTTATCAGTAGAACACCTATTTGGTCGGCGTACGTCCGCCTAGGGCGTCCCCTGCCGACATTTCCATTTATTCTCGCACGATACACTCTTTTCGTATTTCTTCTTTCATCCATCCGCTCCAGATGTCCAAACCAACGTAACATTCCTTTTTCAATTTTTGTCACTACATCTTCTTTTAGACCACACTTTTCCCGTATCACACTGTTACGCACTTTATCTTTCAAACTTATTCCGCACATACTCCTTAAAGCTCTCATCTCCACAGCATTGATTCTACTTTCATGCTTCGTCTGCCATACCCATGATTCGCTACCATACATCAGTGTTGGCGCCAAAACTCCCTGCAGTACAGCAAGACGAGCCTTACTTGGTATAATTTCGCTACTGATGATGGACCGTAAGGCGCCATTCACACTATTTCCTGCTTTCACTCTCCTTTCAACATCTCCCTCACATTTCCCATCTCTCGTAAACAAGGACCCTAAATACACAAACTCATTCACTTGTGCCACTTTTTCATCTCCTAACATTATGTTACATTCAGTTATACTGTCTTCCCTCTCTATGACTATGACCTTAGTCTTGCTTACATTCACTTTCATGCCCTTCTTCTTATACGCCTCATTCATTACGGTGACCATCTGCTGTAAATCAGACGCTGACGACGCAAAAAGAACCTGATCGTCAGCGTAGAGCAGGGTCTTAAACACAGATTCACCCATTCTTAATCCACATTCAGACCCTTTCAGATCGGTCAAACAACTGTCCATGAATAGATTGAACAGCCAAGGAGACGCTACACATCCCTGTCTAACACCACGATCAATGTTAAACCAGTCCGTGTAGGCCCCGTTTATTCTGACACAGGCACTTGAATCCCTATATAAGGATTCTGTTTAATATTATTAATATTTTATCAACATTCTCATTCCTAGTGGCCATATTAACCACAAAATAAAAACTATTCGGTAATGTTAGTACAACATACGCGAAGACATAACGTAAATAAATAAATGGCGGACTTGCCTTTCGTAATATTATTTTTTCACGTTTAGGTTAACATCGTACGTTTCCGTTATATTTTATGGCCAGTTCTGACGTGTTATGACTTGTGTTATGACTTTTGAACTTTTGAAAGTGAAACCTTTTCCATTTAGGTACAATTTTGGAGAAAACAAAGAGAAAAGGTTTAAACAGTCGATTATGGTTGTTGATGCTTAGTTGGTTGAACCGAACTACCAAAAAATGGGTACTAAAACTCTTCCATAGTTGGTATAAGATACTAGATTTTTATTTCAGGCAACGATAGCCTATTGGGGTACCAATCGGATGACAAACCGACCTATGTAGGCAGAGTATCAAGGCCCAGCCGAAATACATAGCATTGACTTTTCAATGTTGTGTGTATTAAATATGTATTACTATCGCTAGGGCAAGTTTTAGGTCTCCGGCTGTCATGAAGATCTTAGACAGTTGTTTTTGGGAATCAGTACCTTTGAATATACAGGCGTATTGTTATATCTTTGGGTTGCGCAGGTCAGACGGCAGTCGACTGTGTAAGACCTTATATCGAATCTGTTGAGGAATCCAAGGTCAAAAGGTTTTGGATGGAACTGATATAAAGTTGGGACCATGAGGCTGATGACTAGCACAGACCAGAGATGCCACTCTGAAAAAGATCTAATTGGTTTCGATAGCTTATATATACATAATAACAAATATTATTATGGAATGAATACTCAAAAACTGCCGACAGGATTGTGAAAGGGTTCACGAATACGTAGGATGCCTCTTGTGGAAGGTTTATGTGAATAATTCACGCAGGCTGAGCTGCGGGCAAAGTGTAGTTTATAATTTTTTTTTTCTTTATTTGGATCACCAACAATTGTTTACACAAAAATAACTTTTACAACAATAATATTAGTAACAGTGCGAGTGTAACAATCACTTACAGGTGATCACTGCATGAGTAAAATATAAGTGTTAATAAAGCTAACCTAAGCATGCAGTTACACGCTAATATTATAGATATCTAAAGCATTGAGACTATACAAACATAGTTTTGCGAAATATATATATGGTAATAATACATATCGATGCCTTACGGCCAAAAGAGGCTAACCGCCACTTAACAAACTTTACAGGAGAGTAGTTTAAAGTTCAAAATAAGTGAAAAAAATCATAGAAAATTTTCTGTACGTTCCAAAAGTTTCAAAATTCAACCATATAGTTTTTGATTAGGTCTCTACGAAATGACATTGTTAATTGAAACAAATCACACTCCTAACACTATTTACTGTCGCTTACCCTCAAATGGTCCTAATTATACTAACAGGAAAAAACATCGTAAACGAAAACAACCCAATTTATGAGTTCCAACCCAAATGATTTAACTGCACCATTTATTTTATTTCTGTTGAAGAAAAAGAGCATAACTGTGCTTTTTCTGTTCATCAAGTGGAGCCAATATGACATAACCGGCTATTAAATTATCTATAAAAATACTATAAGCTCTTTTATACAACGCGAAAGCACATTGTGATTAATCCTTATAAAATTATACATACATACTTACATACATACATTAGACTTTTATAAGTTTTTAAACTGGCTAACTGACTAAGGTATGAATTAAAAAAAAAGAGATATTGTGCTCAATCAGTCTTTATTTTAGAAAATTAAACAAAACAATTGTTACTCATTGTAAGTTAGTCTTGCATTATACATTCATGCTGACATTCTAGGTATGACAAAAAAATATAAACTTAAAATTTAGTACCTAAGGACCACTTTTAGGTATGACGGTAGGCGATTGGTCCTCGTGGTCCGCATGTCTGTGTCTGCAGTTGCCGTAAATCGCCTCGCGACGTCCGTTGCCAGGGGAGTCCTCCACAGCAAAGAAACTACCCAAAACAACTGTGTCCAATGAAAACATGCGTCAGGCGGAAGGTGAGGACACCGTGGCGGCCTTCAGCCACTCCACAAAGAGGGTTCTTAGTATCGCTTTTGCCGTGTATCCATTCATTTGCACTCACCCATCCATTCACTCAATCGATAAAACAATGATGATGACACATGTTAAATCAGTCACGGTGACAAATCTTGAGGCAGAATAACAATTTGCAAAAGAGGGACCTTCTAAGGGTCGGAACATATCTGACGGAAAATCCGTCGCGTTTTATCGGTCACGTAACGCCAATACATACAAATGTATAGAAAAACGTTCAACCTTTCACACCTGACCGATGATCCGTTAGTACGTCGAGCGTACAGCGTCTGTTCCGTTTCCGTCAACGCATTATCCGTCGACGGCTCGCGCACCACGCACCACGTGATTTTTGACCTTTGAGTAGGGAATATACATGGAGAGAGCAAATAGTACATATAGAAAATTACATTATACACATATATACGAAATCGACATAAAGCCACCAAACATAGTGTTGTCTCGTTTTGTCTTAGGGATATCTGTGTCAGAAGAAAGAGATAGCCATAGTTTACTGAATAAATTAATCATGACGATATTTTATTAGAAATGTCATTTGTGCCAATGTCACCATATTTTTCGTTTGTTTTTGTGCATAAATATGTCTAAAAACTAGATGAATCAGTGCTCCAGGCTGTGTTTCATTACAGCATGTATGGTGCCATTCATGTCCGGTACTTTCTCAGCGACACAGTATCGATATGGGCTCTCAGAGAATATTTTGTTACATGTTTGATACAAGGGTCGTCTTTCGCTTTGCCATGTTAGCCCACATTTGCATTATGGAATAAACTAATCTGGCAAAAGATTTAAACTAACTAAAGTAACTTAGTACAAAAATGTATTATTTTCCTCTAACCGGCTCCATATTGATATCGATAACATTCTGGAGTACAACCCAAATGGCATCCATTTTATTTGCCCAACGTCTCGTAGGTATGCACGCGTAATTCGTAGGTATTGGACATACCATATCCATGTCATTCCCAGATCGGTGATTTTTAAGATCGTAAGATTCCAGGGCCGCCAGACCTTACTTATTTTTTCAGAAACGAAATGTGTAGAATAATGTATTGTTAGTATGTGGTATGGAGTGTTCGCATACTTGCTAGCTTGGATCGTGTGCCAATTTTTAGGTATGAGGTGCTAAATGGTCCACGGGAACAATTTCCATACATACCTACATTGAAAACATTTTGTGTCATGCGCTGCAACTGTAACCCCTTCTATATCATTTGTATACATTTTGTTAAAAACCGTAACCAAATCGTATCATCGTCTTTTATTTTTGAACCTCCATACCTTTAAAGGAAATATATTCAAATAACGCTAGTTGGCTACTGTAAAAAATCTACGAAGTCCGACATATATTTAATAGTCAAACTCGAATTGCAATATAAATAACTACAGGACTACATAACATCAGGGCACACGAAAAATGATTAGGTAAAAGAATATGACAGTAAAATATTGAGCTGCTCTGAGTGCGGCCCTGCACGAACAAACTGATATGTGTGCACAATAGCCACGCTTTCAGCTCAATGTGTGCAGATACGCCCGACGCATTTTCCGTCAGATGTGTACCGACTCATTTGACGGAATAGACGCGACGGAAGATACGTTCGACGCATCTTCCGTCAGATATGTTCTGACCCTAATATATGTGCAAAACAAACGTGCAGTTTTTATCCTCTCACTCTCATAGTCCCATAGGCAATTTGACACAACAGAGTCATATCAGTCGCAAGATTAACTCTTGACTGTTACTGAGAATTCATCAAAAAATCCAATAATTCCTTGCTGGCCCAACCTGGGATTCGAACCCTTGATTATGATCCTAAGCCAGGCCAGCCAATAAAAAGTCTGTAGTAGGTACTTATTTAACCATTCAGTATTGTCTGAACAAGATAGCAAAAGAATGACTTCTTACCTATAAAACTTAAAATAACTAATTAGAATACACAATTATAGATAAATATAAAAGTCTATTAAAATAATCTTACCGTTTTATTTCCTTCGAAAAACTTCGCGCCAAACGGACTCGCAAGCACGGAGGTGCTTACGCCGCGGTGAATGTTCGCTGTGCAATGCTAACAACATTTCGTTCGAACGAAAGAGTGAGATAACCGACGCTGTTTGTCATTCTTCTGTAAGCTAACCGCCAAACCTTTGATTTACCTTGTTATCTAACCACCATACCAGATATTTTTTTTTGGAGGGAAAAAAAGGGTAAGCGACAATGTAAGGCGACATTCGTTTGGATGAATTATCCTAAGCGCCTTCGATGATTGATTTCGTGACTAAGGAAAATAAAAATAAACGCCAAATAAAGTCACGGAAATGAGACCTAAATTTAATAAATGACATATATTTTATCCAAAGGAACTGCCCTAATATCCTAACCGAAAGTTTGGTACACAAAGATTCAAGTAAAATTTGACTAATGTATTTTTTACAAAAAAGTATTTACAGCCCAAACTACTTAACGTTCAATTAAAGAAAAAATATTCAAAGCCAAAATTGCTTATCTTACAATTTTGAAATATTATTTTTATCCAATCACCATAATACAAAATACACCAAAAATAACTGTCGTTTATGACGAAAAACTTAGTTTTCGAACCTCAATTCCTTTACCGCCTAAGCGACAAAAAGTTGGTCCTAGAGCCACGAAACTTAGACCATTAGACGCAGAAAAAAAAGCCGATTCTAACCATATATATAAGTCGATTTCGCCAAAAATGTCGCTTACCCCCTTTTGGCCGGAAGGCATCGATATAATGGAACAGAAATGCAAGTTGTAAGTAATAAATAGACAATAAATAATAACAATGTGAAGCAATGAACCTACGAACAACAACGTTAGTCAACTACAGTAGGATCCATTTTACAAGAAGACTATGAGCTTCGATTTTAGTGTCGCGATTGAATCATGGTGTATATCAATTTTATCGCTGCAGCTGTTTATGGTCCTACAAATTCTTGCATATGGTGAGTTGCTTCCTAAAACAGTTCGTCGAAGAGGAGGGCAGAGTGGAGTGATTGAGCTGCGTGGGACCCTTGTTGGGGCTCGGAATTTAAAGATGTTAAGCAGATTAGGACAGTCGATGTTCTTTTTTAATATTTTGCACCCAAATACTGCATCATTATAGCATCTACGCTTCTCAAGGCTGCTCAACGTGAAGTGGTTTAGTTTGCTTGTGTAAGATGGTAATTTTTTTGACATACCTGCGGAGAATGATAGGTGCCAGAGGAAGCGTTTTTGAACGCGTTCGATTCGCAAGGTATGTACTGCGTAATGTGGTTGCCAAACTACACTACAATACTCCAATGTACTTCTCACCAAACTGTTATAAAGGAGGATTTTAGTTTTATTATTCTTAAAACATTTACAGGTTCTGATTATGAAGCCTAACATTTTTGAAGATTTTTTAATTATAGCATCTAAATGTGGAACAAAAGTCAGTTTTCTATCGTATGTAATCCCCAGGTCACGTATAGTCTCTACTTCCTCTAGCATTTCACTATTGATCTTATATGCAGAGTTGAATAAATGATTTTTTCGCGAGTATTTCATATGGTAACATTTCTTTGTATTTAAATGCATTTGGTTATTGCTGCACCATGAAATGAGTCTGTTAAGGTCGTCTTGTAGGTAAAATACGTCCTCTTCTGTTTTAATTATTCTTACAAATTGAAGATCATCGGCATAAATAAATATTTCGGAATACTGAAAGCAATTGGGTATGTCATTTATGAAATAATTGAATAAAACTGGGCCTAAATGCGAGCCCTGTGGGACGCCTGAAGAAATGTTATACATAGTGGATTGGAATCCATTAACTACTACATAAAAGGATCTCTCTGCTAAATACGAACTTACCCAATTCAGAAAGCTACCTGTAATGCCATATGCACTCAACTTGTGTATTAGAATTTTATGCGAAACCTTATCGAATGCCTTGCTGAATTCCGTGTAAATTACATCCGCTTGGTGACCTGAATCAACAGCCTTTATTAATAATTCAGTGAAAGGCACTAAGTTCGTGCTTGTAGAACGCGCATTAACTAAGCCGTGCTGATGCTCACTTAGATAAAGTTTTAGGTGCTTTTGGAAGTACGGCCAGATCAGTGACTCAAATAGTTTGGCAAATGCTGAAAGAATTGCGATTGGTCTGTAATTGCATATGTTATCGTCATTATTTGATTTATGTATCGGGACAATTTTGGCCTCTTTCCATTTTGACGGAAACACACCAGTGGATAAAGACTTCTCAAATATTACCTTAAGAGGACAAACTAATTGAGGCGCACAAGCTTTTATAAAATGAGGTGGTATTCCGTCCGGGCCAGCACCTTTTTTAACATCCAAGTTCTTTAACTTATCGAGTAAGGCTTTAGAGCTTATGATTAGACTATTTAAACATTGGCTATTTAATGATTCCAAGAAGTTTGAGTCAATGTATTCGCCATGAGTGTTTGAACTATAACTGTAGACTGATGAGAAGTACGACGCAAATAGTTCGCAGATCTTTGTGCCCTCAGATGCGGTCTCGTTTCCGTATGTCATAGTCATAGGGTATGCACTAGACCCACCCCGCTTAGCTTTCGCGTATGTCCAAAAGAGTTTAGGATTTAACTTTAATTGTTCTTCTACATTCCTGACGTAGTCATTATAACAGATTGTTGCCAACCTGTCGCAACGTTTACTGAGAAGTTTTAGCTCTATTGCATCCATTGGATTTTTAAATTTACGAAATCGAAGTCTAATTTTATTTCTGAAATTTAATAATTTTATTAATCTTTTGCTAAACCATGGTGGAAATTTTTGTTTTTTTTGGAATTCGACAAGGTATATATTTTTGTATTGCTGTTTTGAGGTAATCGTAAAAACAAGCTACTATCTCATTCACTCCACTAAGCGCCTTGAATAAATCAGTCCAGTTGACTTTCTCTAAAAACATTTTAATAGGCGTGTAATCTGCCGTATAGAAATTATATTTTGGTTTTAGGTCATTGTATGGTAATCTCGCTTTAGTATTAAAATCTATTGTTATATCTAGTGGAGGATGATGGCAATCAACATGAGACATTGGGTTGAAACTCTTGTTTACATCGCATGATGGGTAAGTTGACAGAACCAAGTCCAATATACGACCATTCTGGTTGGTAACATAGTTTAGTTGTTGTAAATGATTAACATGTATGAAGTCTATTAAAATTTGGCTTACAGTAGACAAGCCTATATTGCTAGTGGTTGCGCTCACTAAGTTCCAATCAATTTGGGTTAGGTTAAGATCTCCCACGATAAAAACATTAGAATTTTTTGTTTGTTCAAAAACATCATTACAATTGGTTAAAAAGTTTTCAAGAGATGTGCTGCGTATAGGCGGTGGCAAATACACAGAGAAGAACTCGACGGACGCTACGTGGTAGTGGTAAGTCTAATGCAACCCACAGGTCTTCATAGTTGCTTTCACAGTTCATAAAACGCTTAGATTTTAAACGTTTGTTAACTGCAATTAAAACACCTCCACCTTCTTTGTTACAGTGCAGGCTAGAGCTATCCCTATCTCTTCTATTTACCACGTATCTTCCGTCAAATAATTCACTGCTCAGAACTGAGCTGTTAAGCCACGTCTCGGTCAATATAACTATGTCATAATTGTTACAAAGAATATTTCTAAAAAAAACATGAGTTTTGGTTCTTAAACCACGACTGTTCTGGTAATATATTTGCAATTTATTGAATTTTAATTTTTATTCCACCAACGCAAGTACTTTTGTAGATGTCAATTTAATCAAACAAAGTTAAATTATCTTGTTTAAGCTGTCTAGGTTTTTAATGAAGATATGTTCCGCATCTTCGTTCTTCCGAACAAATATTTTGCCACCTCTTACCCAGACAAATGAATATCCTTTTTCTTTAGCCCTGAATCTAGTAGCGGCATGAAGTGCTTTATGAGCTGGAGACAAATGCTCAACGACAAATACAGGTGTTCTGTTGCCAGCTATCCCGAGATCCGCAGTACTAAGTTTGTTGTCGGGATGGCTTTTGTTGTATTTGATGACTGAAGCGAGCAGCTGGTCGCGGATTCTTGTAGATGCAAGTTGAACCACAATAGAGCGTGGGCGACTGTTTGTGGGCTGAAGTTTAGCTGTACGAGTGCAATTCAGAATATCGTTATCTTTTATTTCGCATCCAACGACTGTGCTTAACTGCTTGACGACGGTAAACAAATTCTCCTGTTTGTTCTCAGGTAAGCACTGGATCTCCAGGTTGTTTGAACGGACTTGTTGTTCCAAATTATTTAGCCGGTAACTAAGATCCGATACTGTACTTTTCAAGTGATCGTTCTCCATCTTTAAAGATTGCATATCAGTTCTTAATGCAGCATGTTCCAATTGGAATTTATCAAACGCAGCAGTATGAAAGTTCAACGAATCAGTAAGGTCTCTCACGCTAGTTCTAATGGGCTCGAGTTCCTTAATGATAACACTAAGTAGAGAATCTTTCATCTGCTGAACCATCGTTGCCAATTCCTTCTTTATTACCTCTTGCACTATAGTGTGCACTTCCTCGCTGGTTACTGGCTTATCTTTTGGGGGAGAGCTTAAGGCAGGTCTCATCTCGTTGCCTCTTGTAGTGCAAACATTACGAACAGGAGTGCTATGTTTCTTTGAATGTTTAGGCGTCAGATTCGTACATTCCGGACACTTCCATTCAATATAAGCTTTCGAATGAGAAGGTATTGCAGGTAAGGATAAACAGAGCAAATGGTACGATTTTTTGCACAATATACAATTTATACACTTCTCGTTGCCTTCCAAATTTTCGTTACCGCAGCATCCTCATGCAGTAAAACTCTGTGCCATGTTGATGTTTTATATCAGTCGTATTTCGATAGTAATATTGTAAGTTAAGCAAGTTCCAACTCAGAACCAAATATTGTTTACGACTCACAGTTCTGTTATTGTAGCTCCGTCGACCTCGCGGCTAAAACGTCGTAAGCGCCGTGCAGAGCGCGTCTGTTACGCGTTTGCACAAGACACTCGATGATAACACTAACTGGCGGTACTTAGTTATTAAGTTCGTATAGTTTTACTAGAATTTCATTAATTAAACACTGTAATTTCTTCACTGTATTCACTTATTTGATTTAAAAAATCATTGTAATCCATTACACCACAAAATTCGCTTAGAAAACGTATAATAGTCATGAAAAACAAATAAACTTTACAGAGCTTTTTAGCGAGGATGAAAACTGCGCGGTAGCTATAGATTCCATAATAATATTTGTTATTATGTATATATAAGCTATCGAAACCAATTAGATCTTTTTCAGAGTGGCATCTCTGGTCTGTGCTAGTCATCAGCCTCATGGTCCCAGCTTTATATCAGTTCCATCCAAAACCTTTTGACCTTGGATTCCTCAACAGATTCGATACAAGGTCTTACACAGTCGACTGCCGTCTGACCTGCGCAACCCAAAGATATAACAATACGCCTGTATATTCAAAGGTACTGATTCCCAAAAACAACTGTCTAAGATCTTCATGACAGCCGGAGACCTAAAACTTGCCCTAGCGATAGTAATACATATTTAATACACACAACATTGAAAAGTCAATGCTATGTATTTCGGCTGGGCCTTGATACTCTGCCTACATAGGTCGGTTTGTCATCCGATTGGTACCCCAATAGGCTATCGTTGCCTGAAATAAAAATCTAGTATCTTATACCAACTATGGAAGAGTTTTAGTACCCATTTTTTGGTGGTTCGGTTCAACCAACTAAGCATCAACAACCATAATCGACTGTTTAAACCTTTTCTCTTTGTTTTCTCCAAAATTGTACCTAAATGGAAAAGGTTTCACTTTCAAAAGTTCAAAAGTCATAACACAAGTCATAACACGTCAGAACTGGCCATAAAATATAACGGAAACGTACGATGTTGACCTAAACGTGAAAAAATAATATTACGAAAGGCAAGTCCGCCATTTATTTATTTACGTTATGTCTTCGCGTATGTTGTACTAACATTACCGAATAGTTTTTATTTTGTGGTTAATATGGCCACTAGGAATGAGAATGTTGATAAAATATTAGTAATATTAAACAGTGTGTTCTAAGTGTAAAGAATTTATATTTGTTCAAAGAAATTTGTTTAAAAATACAAACTATAACTGTCTTTGTGAGATTTGGTATGTTGAATGACTGGATGTAAATTAATGTTTTTCGATTTTCAATAGGAAATTACTCAACCTCACATTTTCCCAACCCCAAGGGGCGGCAACGGACTTGTGACTCCTGTGGTGTTGCATGTGTCCATGGGCGGCGGTAATTGCTTACCATCAGACGATCCATCTGCTCGTTTGCTGCATATTACAATTTAAAAAAAATATATAGTCTTACGGTAAAGACTGTGAAACTGCAAATGCTTTTAGACCTGCACATAATCGTAGTACATAGTATTTTGATCGCTTTTTCAAAGATTAATTCGCTACTCGGCTAAAAACACAGGTGACAACGTCAATCAATAAATGTATGGTTACATATTAAAAGAAATGTTTATTTACATTTTCTTCAGATCGGTAGGCAATATTACTTATTTTGTATCTTTTCCAATGATCGCTAATAGGTTATGGCTTGAACCACCAATTAAATGATCACGCAAGTGGGTGTGGAATACATTTCTAAACTTTTTTCCATTAGCTAAATTCAGTACGTGTATTTATTAACGAATATTCTAGCTATGTTTCTGAGTGTGGCTAACCCTTTCGTAGAATTAATTGTCATGCGCATTTTTCATTGACACTATGAATTATTGTGAAAATATAAAATAAACCTAGCGATGAGTAAGCTTCATTGATGTGTCTAGAGTATGGGATGCTGTATAGTACTCTTGGCTTTTAGATTTTAAATAGGAATAAGCGAGGAGTGTTTTGAATTTTTCTTAGATTAGTCAGCAAGCTTATAGTGAGTCGTAAGACTAGGTGCTCGTAATAGTTGTGTCATTATATCATACATGCTGCATTACTATAAAACAGCTGTCGCTGCACAGTCAGTAGAGTAGTTCTACTAAATTCAAAGTAAAATTCACAAAGGTCACAAAGTCATCATCAGCCTTTAACAGTCCACTGCTGGACTAGGCCTCTCCTTTGAAAGGAGGAATTGGCCTACTATACCACGCTGGTCAAACGGGTTGGTATAGGGTTTATATCAAGTTTTCCTTCTCTTACAGTGCTGGTCTATGCATAATATGGTCCCTCTGTCGGCTCTTACGATACCCATGGGATGATATGGGGTGGTGACAATCCGTGTTTTTTATTCGTCACCACACGGACGAATTATGAACTTCAGTGACGTAAATATGTTTCTGTATTTACATTAAGTGACACGTTTGTAATGTAAAGGTGTAAAGCCGAAAAAATTGGGTGTAATCAAATTCAGGATCCCTCGTTCCAAGCCAATTTTTTTTTCATTCTCAATAATTTTGTCAGTTTTTACTTTGGTACGGCTTAAAGATGCAGTTAAGTTATTAGAGAAAATTGCCATTTTGTCATCGAAGCCGCTCAACACCATCAACATATTTGAATTATTTTTTGGCACGTTCTTCATTCACTGAATTCACGTAAAGACGACACGAATCGTACAACAGGCAATCAGGCAGTATATCTTCCACACAATTACAGTATCCTCCTTTGAATGCATACACTTAGGAACTATCGAGCCGAAGTTTAATAGATTTTGTTCCTTTTCTCCTGCAGACTTTCCTTTGAGATAAGCATGTTGCCTTGACGGGCATAATCGAATTAACAATCTCTAGTCAGTCATTTAAAGTTATCATACCTTTTTGAGAGAATATGAAAGAAGAAAGAAAGAAAGAAAACGTATTTATTCTCGGGGTACATACATTGACATTAAGAAAATAACAATAAAAGTAAAAAAGAAAATAATAAACCAAAAACACCCACCTACACAATAAAAAAAACAAAAGAAAATTATACAAAATAAAAGCAAACAAAAGAAACTAAGCAAAATAAAAATAAATATAACTGGTGGGTACGCCGTACTATGAGAACCACTGAGAAAGGTAGCCAACTCAGCCTATGCTAGGCGATAGTCGCCCAGCGCTGATTTTCAGTTGGCAACTTAAGTGACTCACGGACAGGGGTGTGCTTAAAGCAACAATAAATAAATAAATTATAAAATAATAGTAGATAGACGTCGGAAACAAATAGGTATTTATACCTTAAATAAATTTATTATGCCGTGTGGTTGACGGCATAGAATACATATGCACCACCCCCTATCTTCCCGTGGGTGTCGTAAGAGGCGACTAAGGGATAACACGATGCAAATACCATCTTTGCGTAGAGACGGAAAACTCGACATCAAACCCTATACGACTGCCTCGTTGGTCTCGCGGCATAGATGTGCGCGTGGGATCGGGAGGTCCCGGGTTCGATTCCTGGGTCGGGCAGTGTTATTGGGTTTTTCTGTCACGAAATTCTCAGTAGCAGCACGGAGTCTGGAAATGTGCCCGGTACGGCAATAGGCTCGCCCCTTATTACGTGGGACTAAAGTATATCTGGCGAAAAGTGGGTGTAGAAATACACCTCTGCCTACCCCTTCGGGGATAAAAGGCGTGACGTTATGTATGTATGTATGTATGTATAAATTTATTGTAGGCGATTAAGACCCGCTAAGTTATTTTATATGATGGTTACTTCAGGTGTAATACTTAAGTAGCCAGGATAATAAATTCATCAACATTTTAGAATCATTGGCATTTTAGGTTCTTTATCATGTAAAAACTTTATATAGCATAATCAAAATAAAAAATCAAATACAGAAAAAACTATTATGCTGTACCATTTATAAATGTAAGGGACAGAGGTTTTTTAAAAAACGACTTTATTGAGTCTTTCGCTAGGAATATTTAACTAAAATCTACTTTTTTGATAGGAAGGCGACATAACAAGAACCATTTTTATGGTTGGTTTACATTTGATTTTTCCATTTTTTCGTATCTTGAACAGACTATAGATCTAAAATTGAACAAATGGACACATTATATTATGTCAACGTCGATCTGTATGTGTCAAATTTGACTATATTGATATTAACTATAGCAGTATACCAATATCGAGTCAATTCCAATTTAGTCGCACTTCATTCAAAATACAGTTTCGGTGTCTGATACAATACGAGTATCGGTCTTTTGAAGCTTAGCGTCTCGTCTGTAAATTTTATAGTACAAAGCTTCATGTGTTTTTAGAAATCATTATGGAGAACGTTTAGGCAAGCAGATTTTGTCACTATGTTTTCTTTTGCCGCTAAGCGACGATATATAACAATTTATTTCACATAAATATACAGGGTGTCAGAAGACCCATCACCAAGCCGAAGTCTACAGGTTGTGGACATCATGCCAAGTCATACTAACCAAAAATAATACCTGGGAAACGATTTTTTTTTAAGTTTTCAAATTTGTAAACCGCAGTTAAAGCCGCACGCGTGCAATGCTCGAAATACCTACTTATCCATGGGGTTATAGGGCATCTAAAGAACATATTGCCGGGGTAAATGCATCGATTTTGTACCGAATTAGAAAAATTCCATACTAACTTTGAGCCTCAATATCTCCTGAACCAGTAATTGCCCAGGTATGGTGCCAAAGTAAAAAAAAGTTCGTAGTGATGGTACAACTTGGGATTTCAGTTTTCGTTAAGGGTCTTTTGTATATATTTAAATTTGAAAAATCAGCGGCGTCCGGCGTAGTTTTTAATTTTCGATTCTTTACGCATTCCAATCTGATTTACCTTTGAATAATAAGAATATCAAATTAATTTATCATTTGTTGTCCTTGTCAAAACTGTTCGTGGATTCATTTAAGAAAAGTCTAAGGTAAAATCAATGATTACTACAATCTTCGTTCTGATAGAGTAAGTTCCAATTAGTAGGGGTTCAATAGCTTCCGCAAAACCATACAAAATCAAGCATCCTTCATTTAAGTTCGCCTCAAGCGATGAATATATCAATGCGGAAATTTTATACAAGGTAAAGAGATGCCGCAGAAATTAATAGAAAATACCCATAAAACTTTGCCGGAGGCCTGTTTCGCCGGCTTCTTCTGTGAAAGGTACAAATTGCTGTCTACGCGATGGCAGAAATATATTGATGAAATAGGTTAAATTGATTATGTAAATAAACCATACATATTTACTTCCTATTTTTATTCTTTTGTATTCGATTTATATGGCATACTTTTGTAATTATGTTTGCAGGTTAAGTTAGATTTTTGTATATGAGTTCTGCTGTCATACAGGTAAAGTAACGTTATTAGTAATGTAATATAATCATATTTTCAAAAGACAATAGTTTGTTTTATAATAGGTTACTTTGTAAGGTTTATTTAAAATAAACATAGAAGGGCTACGAAGCAAACAGATAGCAAATAGTATATATATATATATATATATATTTCTTGTATGCGTGTGTATGTCACTGAACTCCCCCTAAACGACTGGACCGCTTTTGATGATGATTTTTTTTGTGTGTATTCAAGGGGACTTGAGAATGGTTTAGAATATACCTACCTATATAGAATATAGGGGTACGGTAGACTCGATCGAAACCTTACCTGAATAATAAACCATTAAAAAAAAAGATTTCGAGTCGACAACATAATTATATCCGTAAAATTCGGATTGTCGAGTATTCTGTTAAATTTTAATGGTTCTGACGGACAAATCGCAGTCGCCATATTGGCCACTCTTTTTTTTTTGGTGTTGGGTTGGAAAATCCTCATGGAGTCCCTTCGTCCTGGGGGGGAAGGACAAAGGGGATTGTCAGACTCTTACTGACTAAAAACCAACCCGTGCTCCTCATGTACCCATGTGTCGGAGGGTAGGGTTTCACCGAAGCATTCCTCGCTACCCTCCGACGGGTATTGGCCCGCAAGATGATCAGGCAAGCCCCGAACGAAACCCCCTTGGCGGCGACTGAAGGTGTTGGGCTCCGCCGCCAAAACACCCAGCGGCCGCAGAGGATAGGGAGGACGGCAACGCAACACCGCATCTCCTCTTCCTCTGCGGCCCCATCGCGACATGGAATAATGTATTTATGCAATATTTGTCCGTTATTTCTATCAAACAGAGGTGTGTACATACTGGGACATAGGGAATACACGATAGCCAATTATCCACGGTCCCCGTTTAATTTATTCATTAAACAACGTTTATCGACATTACAGTTTTAGTCGTCGAACTGAACAGACAACGGTCGCCATGTCAGGTAAGTGTTTTATTGTATTTCACTTATATTATTTCATTACTAAGCCATATGGCACATATTGCAAGAAATATCCAGATGAAATCATCTGTCATCATTTCTTCGACGCAGAGTGTGTCCGTGTATACTTCATAGGTACATTATTGTTGAATTACATTTTATCATACATGTTTTAGTTTTATTCCATATTATTATTGAATATTAATGAAATAAGTAGTAATCTGCCGTTTCAAATGACAGAACTTCAACAGGGTCTGCCGATTTTAAGAGTAGTCTTTTAGCTGCATTTTGACAAGCTAAGGCTCCTGCTGGAATAATTAATAATTCTGTTTCTATATGCATAGTGATGGCGCTCAATATTATTTGCGCGAAATTATTTTTTCGGGAAATTCCTTCTTAGTGCACCCCTACGGTCCCCAAGTAACATACATGCCAAATTTCAGCTTCCTGCACCCAATAGTTTCGGCTGTAGCGTGTCTGTCAGTCAGTCAGTTACGCAAGGATTTTATATATTAAGATTTAATGTTTCAGTATAAACTTATTTGTTCTAGTCCCTCACACATAATTTTACGTGAAAACGCAATTTAATTTTCTGCTGACTTAAAATAATATTGAATAATTAATTTTTAGTTATGATATCATGTATCTATTTTGGCAATAACAGGCTGATTTTAAGTTTCAATCAAACTTCATGCAGGGTGACGTCGATGTCTTAATTAATTCTAAATATTAGATAAATTAAAAATGTAGTTTCTAGATCATTCGTTTCAAATGTAATAACTTAGTGAAACCAATACATCGCGATAAAATCCGTAAACTGTAGTTTAATTTCAATGTGTAACATTCGCGTAAACCCAAGAAGATACTATCTAAATATTAGTTCTAATATAGTTTCACATCGATTTGTTTATTATTCTGTCAGGGTGTTAGGTTATCTATTGTTTCTATTTTAATTCTAATTTTTTTATTTTAATTCTAAAATTTGTCCTTTTTTTCATCTGCTCCTAACAATTAGTGGATCGTACAAAATAATTGCCCAAATAGGGATAGAAGACATAGCGCTTGGCGCAGTGATAACTATTACTGCACTATTTTTGCAGTCAACCTCAAAGATCGTATATTTTTATTTTAAAACTTATAATATAATTTTTATAATTTTAAAACTACCACGCACCACAGATTATCGATATTATTGTTCTTTTCGCAATTACATTTAGTTTTAGTAAGAGAGTTCTCTATAATGTTCCCGAAAAACATAATATGAAGTCTTCCAACCAGAAAACGCATTTGGCCAGCGTATGTAATGGCCTTTCCTTTGTTTTGTGCCGGGCTGTTATACGCTATCGCCTATATATAGGGCAGTTTATATGCAGGACTGTTGATGATGATGAAGAGCGTAAGAGCCCTATTCTAGACATCAAATAAAATAAAAAATACTCTAATGGTTTCTGTAACGTCGACGTTTGCCGCTATTTGTTCTTTTTGTAAACGTAGGCGGCAAACAAGCAGACGTGTCGCCAGATGATATTTATTAGATTGTCCGATGTCGTCACACGCCGTAGACGTAAAAACAGTGTATTATGTATTCGTAAGGTTAGTACGGCGCTCCTATGGAAAAGTGTGTTTTGTTTAGCGCCGAAAATATACAATAAACTGCCAGAGTCAATAAAAACACTAAACATAAGCCTTTTTAAAAAACAGTTACGAATATTATTGACTGAAAAGTGTTATTATTCAGTTACAGATTTCCTCAATTACGAGATTTAATATACTACAAAATTGCTGTTTTTTTTTTATTATCCGTTAAATGTGTTAGTTTTTAGGTTTGTTATTTTAGATATTTGTGTTATTTGTATGTTTTCATTACATTTTTAATACCTTTTTTTGTTAATAATATGTGAATATTTGTACGCCAACATTGGCAGGACACAGAACTGCACTTCCTTTATTCTGTAACATCTCAATATATACCTGTGTTTAACAAATAAATTTAATTTGAATTCTGAATTTGAATTTGAATTTGATGGTAAGCAATGACCACTGCCCGTGGATACAGAGGAGTCATAAGTACGTTGCCGACCTTTGGGTTGGGAGGAGGAATGGGATGAGTGAGAAGGAATAAGCGATGGGGTCTAGGAAGAATAACACAAACGTCTTGAATTTATCAATATTTGTTGGTGTGTATTGTTAGGAGTATATCAAATTTACTACACTATAACTTAAATGCCGTTAAAGTACACTACAATTGACTTACCGAACTATAATAACCGCATATCACAATATGTAGTCTTTAGTTTGCCTGAGTTTAGTTCCGTAGTACTCAAGTTGTTCGGTTGACTGAAAGTGCACGGCACTTGAACAAATTGATCGCTAAGCCAGTACTTGTAGCTGCTAAGGCCCTTGTTCACGTGGGTTAATATCACGACGGAGTTGCCGGAGAAGTAATTTAAGGCTGACTGAGGAGAATATATGTAGGATGGGCAGCTTTAGACACGGTTTACTGATAGCGTAGCGCCGCCACCGTTGGTAAATCGTGGCTCAATATTTTGGTATGCGTGATTTACGGCTGTATTTTTTCTTTTCTCCTTACAATTACGTCGGAATGCTGACTAAGGCCTCCGGCGTGTGTTCATATAGATTACATATAACGCTGGTGGTGGTAACCTCGTGATTGTGACGCAGATTAGAAGAGGCCCAGCAGTTAACTACAAAAATCTGGTGTTGATATTATATGTGCCCTTTTGTGAACACTTAAAATGTTCTATAAAGGCTATAAAGGCGTCAAAGCAAAGAATATTAACATCATAACATTCAAGGAATGTACCTATTTGAAAAAATACTCAAGAGAATCGCACCTAAACGGGTGCCGTGTCTAGAACGTGTAATGTACAAGAGCTCTTAGCCTTTGAAGGTACTCAGGAATCTTAGAAGAAAGGACATGATAACGAAATTAACTAATAACGAAATTAAATTACGTTTAATTGCTCACTGGCCTGAGTACAATGTGTAGCAGTAAGAAAATACACGTTATAAATTAATCTACCTTCAATGAAGACACGCGTGTGTGTGTGTGTGTGTGTGTGTAACACATACTTAACACTTTAACAGCCGACTATTTTAAAGCGCGCCTTTCCTGGTACGCCGATCGCCGGCGCGCCGGCGATTTTTGCCGTTATTGTAAACCTTATAAAAGCAAAACTATTTGTGACACATCTATATTTTTATATTTTTATGTCTGTGGTATTTTAGAATAGGAATAAAAAACATTTGTAAAGTATATATTTTTATTTCAAAATCTTACATGAAAAGGCTGAAAGTGAAAAAAAAAAACTCGAACATGTACATATTTTATTATTTTGATGGAATATAATTTTTTTAATCGGTATAATTCTTACGTGTATGAAATATTTTGAAGCAGGGATCAATGTATCGACAATATTATCCTGTGATTGCAATCGAAAACTACGCCAAGAGGTGCCATTTCGGGCCAAAATGCGTGCACGTACTCTCGCGTTAGCGGCGTGGGAGACCAGTGATCTATGGACTATGCTACACACCCACACCTCCTATCGGTGAATCATACATGTGTGAGTAGCTAATGAGTTTGTACACCGGGGTTACACGCAAATCACCTATCACGTACGTCATTTTAAAACAAACGCTAAGAAAATCGATGCCGTACTGAGCACGTGATCAGCGTCCTGATACAATCCCATCCACCCGTACACAGTACGTAATCGGCTGTTAAAGTGTTAAACTCTTCCCTGAGAGAGAAATATAAACTGAGGTCGACATAGGGCTCTTGATGCCCTATGTCGATCTCATTAATGGTACTTAAATTTTCGGTCTGTTCTCTAGATCCGATTTTTCTCAGAAAAGCCTTTAATCATATAAATATTTATTGAAAATAAAAGGAAAAACCTTTAGGAACCGAGTCATTCCATAAACAGGCTGGCTATTCCCGTAACATAAATATTGGTGGTTCGGTGTTACACCGAAACCGAAGGTTCTAGGCGACTTGGAGAAGGAATGGACCGTATATAAAGGATGGCGGGTTTTAGTCGCCTAGGATTGGATAAGGGAAGAGGAATGGGAGAGAGGATTGTGAGTGGGTATAGGATATTCTAAGGATGAGGGGCACTTACCTTGTACGTCAGTCCTCTTTCCTTGCAAATGGCAGCCTCCTGGTGTTTTCGAGATGAAGCTGCTTGATTCACTCCACTACACAAATCACTTTCACTCGCGAGCGGTTTTGTATAAGCGGTAATAATTATAGCGGAAGCGGCGCGGTGCGGTACGGTATGGCGGACACGTATTTAGCGAATCGAAAGTTCTAGACTGTCTCTCGCGTCGACGATCGCGGCGACCAATCCGCGAAAGGCGTGCCCCTTCTAGGGAATGGGAGACAGGGACGGAAACATGGTATCGCTCGCACTAGACAAGCAAGCGTGGAACGATTGACGTTGATGTGATTAGTTTTAGATGGAAAGGTAGATGGCGCTACCAATTGGTATGTGGAGTATGGTCAAGTTAAAAATATAAAAGCTCTAGTTTGAAGTGTTAATATGTATACTAACTTTCATTATTAATAAATATAATTATATTCTTCTTTGAGACAAACGAAGTCATGATAAATTATGGTGTTGTTGTATGGAATGACTTACTTCAACTTTTAGACTAGAAATAACTTCGCACTATTGTTCAACTATCTAAATCCACTTTGCAGCAGTCGTAATATGGTGTATTATTTTCTGTATAAAAGGCTTAACCCTAATTGGATGATTTTACACAAAGACATACAAACGTAAGATAAAGCTAAGCTAATTACAAAGGTAAATTAAAATAAAGCCAAGTCGTAAGAAAGTTCACAAAGTCAATTCAAACTCCCGTTTAGGGGAATATTGCAGTGTCTTTAATATTAGATTTCTGGTTTTCCCAACAAAGAGCTATGGACAATATTTATTTACCAGTTGTACAAAGTTTTCACATCAAATTAACTTTTTAATTTATACTTGGAATTATGCAGAATTAATTCTATAAATAATGCCCAATAGATATCAAAGTTATACGATCCCTTATAAACATGAACTTTGGGGTGCAAAAAATATTATTCTATATTTTATCTGAGCTGATAACCCAAATGGGGAGCACGTTTCTCATACCCGCTGCCCTTGGAGATTAAAATGTGAGTTATGTAGCATCGGTTTATTATTTTTTATTACTAGTAGTTGAAACTAACCTTATTTTTTCCCTGTACATACATTTCGTCTTTTTAAAGTATTCGCTACGAAGTCAGCAGATTGTTATAAAAAAATCCTGCCTCAGAGCCTACGTTATAAAAGGATGACCAAAAATATTTTTGAAGAGTTAGGATTACTCTACTGTGCTGTATGGGGCTGAGTGTTGGGCTACAAGGAAGATCGATGAGAAATGGTTGCATGTAGCAGAGATGAGAATGTTACGATGGATGTGTGGAGTGACAAGAATGGACAAGTGGCGCCCATAGATGAAAAGGTAAAAATGGGAGTCGATTGCTGTGGTATGGACATGTTATGTGGAGATATGAGATGTAAGTAGATAAAAGAGTGATGAATGTGCATGTAGAAGGACGAAAAGGGAGAAGATGGTCATGGAAAAAATGGATGGACTGTGTGAAGATGGATATGAAAGAGAAAGGGTTAAACGATCGGATGACTGGTGACAGAGGAGTATGGAAACTAAGGACATACTGCGCCGACCCCAATAAATTGGGACCAGGGCAACAATAATGAGGGTTACTCTTGAAATGTGTTTTTCTATCTTCAGTAGTTCAGGCCCTGCGATGCTATATCAACCAGGACAAGTAATTTTACATATTCACATATTATTATGAAAAAGGTAAACAAAGAGCACTTAATAGGACAAATAGAGTTAAAAGTTTCATTTTGCCGGCTATGCAAAATGCTTTAGCATGAAGAGGCTGGATCAGCCAAGAGGTAGCAAAACTCTGTCTCAGAAGATCGAGCAGTATTCCTACCAAAGAATTTTATTTGCTCTGCGAGTGCGTCAGGAACCCGACCATCCCCACTTGCCTCCCATAGGATAAAGAAAAAAGAATGATGTAGGGAGAAGGGAGCCCCGGGAAAAAGTGGCATCCGTGAATCACAAAATAATTCATATTACATACTATACTAGACGGTGGTATTGTGTAATAAACCGGGAGGATGGATTTAGATTATCAACAACTTGGAATCCAGTCATCAATAAGTGTAAACACCGTCGCAATGATACAGCTCAACAGTGTGTCGACGTCATTAGTGATCATTTGTCGAGGTACCGACAGTGCGGTTAAAAACAAAATAAAAATCAAGTGAGGGTAGGTGCCGAAACTCGCACAACACAACAAGGACGGCGCTGAGCTCACCAGTCTCGCCGCGATCACGGCTGAAGCAAGTCGGTCGAAACGTTGGCAAAAATCCGAGGTATTTATGCCTTAAATAGATATATTATTTATCGCGAGTAAGACCCGCTATATAACCGTGTATAACGCATTCGAGCGGTCTAAAAACTCCAGCACCAGTCTCAGAGTTGCACATACAACTATACGAAAAAATTATACAAAATCAACCTAATATTTTTTTTTTGGTGTCGCCTTGGAAAATCCTCATGGAGTCCCTTTGCCCTGGGGGGGAAGGATGAAGGGGACTGTCAGACTCTTACTGACTAAAAACCAACCCGTGCTCCTCATGTACTCATGTGTCGGAGGGTAGGGTTTCACCTAAGCATTCCTCGCTACCCCCCGAAGGGTATTGGCCCGCCAGATGGTCAGGCGGGCCCCGAACGAAACCCCCTTGGCGGCGGATGAAGGTGTTGGGCTCCGCCGCCAAAACACCCAGCGGCCGCAGAGGATAGGGAGGACGGCAACGCAACACCGCATCTCCTCTTCCTCTGCGGCCCCGCCGCGATGCAACGATGGTGCGCCCCCATTTGGTCGCGGGAGATAGGGCGTGCGGCAACGCAACACCAACACGCCTCTCCTCCCGCGACCGCACCCGACTGCGAGGGACAGACAGAACTGTACCCCGCACCCGCACCTTTGGACGCATCCTTCGCAGGCCTCACGCAAGCCCACGTGGAGCGTCCCCTCCCGGATCCCGCTTAGCTTCACCGTGGGAGAAAATCAAATCCACGGTTACTAAGCCCCCCCACCACGACAAGGTGGAGATCCCACGGGGGGGATACAAAATCAACCTAAGCATCGAGTAGCAGCTATTAAATATTAAATGCACAACCAACCAAAACAACTGCGTCAACCGTCAATAATTCTAATTTATTAACACTTAAACCAATTTATAGTCGAAAAAGAAACAAGTTCAGTTAACAGCTATAAAATAAAAATATCTCCGTGTAATTGGCCGTTATGATGGTATTCGATACAATTTGTATTCATCCCAGTACATCGGTGTTATATTTTTGCGAATACTAGATTTCATCGCCGAAAGGAGAAAAAAGGTTTAACAAATTGCACCTACATTGCTCGCTCATAATCTATCTTAATGAAATATGCATAAGATTTAAATTTGTTTGTGTAGAGTCATTAAAATGGATCATCGTCGTCCTACAACAATTTTGTTTGCTCGCTATGTCGCTTAGATTTTATCACAAATGCTTTGCAGTCATTAGTGAGTGCATGGTACGTTCTTTTTAATTCCTCTCCTCCCTCTTTGTTCCTTACCTCAATGGGATGTCCGCCTTCAAAAATAAAATATGTATTTTAAATCATTTTTCTGGATATTCGGATATGTTTGCATATTTTTGTATCTGATAATAACTTGTGATGAGGGTAATTATTGTAGTGCGACCTGTTCAGAACTCGGAAACAATTTACCCGTTCAATGATTAAGTGATCGTTGTGTCCGATTTCCCGAAATATACGTCAATAATTTATAAATTCGGGATAATTTAATACTTCGGTATCTTTGTCTGTTTATTGCCTTTGGTCGCAATCGTATGTCCGATAATTACGTATTCGAATTTAATTACCTATTTGTATGTCTACACATACTGTATACTATTTAATTCGTTTTACTACTACTTAATTTATTTGATACATCAAAATTATACCTCTGAAGGGAACTGGACATGTGTTATGTCCACAACACAAAAAAAAAGTTTTAAACAAAAAAAAAGTGTCAGAATAATACAACATTTTAGACATATCGAATATTGCAGCAAGGGTACTTTACAAAATATATTAATATTCTGAAATTGTATTTTTGCGTTGTACAGAGACAAAAGTAAGTAGTTAGTACAAGCTATCCCTGTATTAAAACAATTGTGCCTAAAATAAATTTGTCTCGGGTAGACTTTAATACAAATCGAGGCTTAGTTTAGGCACTAGTCAGTAGATTCAGAATTATCATTATATCAGTACCTAGAATTTTAATCGGACTTGTTGACTTGTTTGGTTTATTTATGTTTTTATGAAAAGTAGATTATATTCTGTACATGTACTGTTCTAATGTTACCTGCGCTCAGTGTTTTACTCCGTTTTGACCGCTAGCTCAACGTACCCTTTCCCCTCTCAATGGAAAATTGAATAGATTTATTTTCACCAACAAATAATCGAAATGTATGCAATTTTCTAGTTCCGGCCGCGGCGAAAACCAGGCTTAAGTATACGCTCGGACCAGATATGCAATATATAGTAATTATGTTACGAAGCTATTTGTGTATATTGTATGTGGAGGTCTAACATATAAGCTACACGTGCGGGCTACTTGTGTAATCTATGTGCGCACATTAATAATGCGAACTACATACGTTAGTAGTAAAGGACTTATGTAGATCTTAACATTCAAAGTAGGTAAGCTGAGCAGACCTATGTAGTGCCTAGTTACGTGTCAAAAACTAAGCTAGCGTCATCAGTAAGTATAATCCCATAAAACAATACTTGTCAAAAAACCAAGTCTCGCAACTCAGTTATTCTATTGTAAAATGTTGTGAAATCCATGTAATACCAAGTCGGTTATTAATTTAACGTTCTATATATATACGTGCGTTGCACGAGCAACGCACGCAGTATTGTCTTATTGTATGTTTAACTTCTTATATTTTAAGTCACTGATGCAGAGCGTTTTGGCAGTTCCATGATACCATGAAATGATATCTTATTTATGATCGTAATTTTTTTAAGTCTTCCAGATTCTTTTCATAGCCCTATTATCCAGAATTTAGACGATTCATAAGTGTTACCATGTAACCTAAATGAATTTGAAATGAATTAAAAGTAAAGAAAGCCCTGCCTTTCGCTTCGATTACAGATAGCCCGCACAGCTACTTCAACATGTGCATACTACCCGTATTGCCCAGCCAACTAAAATATCAGTATATAACGGTGCAGATGGGCACTTACTGTTGACCAAAGATTAAGGCACTCTATTACGTCACGAGGACCTTACAGCCCAATCTCGTCCGCTAATTGAGTCCAAGTTATGTGGACATCACGGGACCTTTGCCACCTTAATTATTTCCCGGCTCAGCCTCTTACTTAACAAGTAATTAATTGTTATTATCATTCCTTTCATAGTTTAAGGTTTGAATTGAGTTTGATGTAATCTTTAAGGATTTGAACGTAGGGTTATGGGCTATGTTGTACACCACAGGCTCTGACCCAACGGATGATATATTTTGTAGTGCTGTGTTTCTTGTACTAGCATCGCAATCTATCTAATCTAGTCCTGCTATCAAACAAATTTCTTTGTTTAAACATTTATATAGGTTTTCGTTTGTAACTATGTTATATATTTTTTTTTGATTCTACGAGCAGAAGTTACAAACCAAATTGGTTAAACATTTAATTTTGAGCGAGAAGTGTTTTTAAAAAGTTCTGTATAAAATTTGAATAGTTTTTTTTTAGATGACGGCTGTGCGACAACTTGATTTAACTTTATGTCTAAAGAATTTTATTAGTATTTCAGAGAAAATGTGACGCCTACCATCAAGACACACAGTGACCTTTAAATTTCTACAATAAAAACAAAAGATCTTCTAAAAAATAACAGTACACAGTAATTTAATAAAGTAAAGAAATACTGTTGTTATAAAGAATATAGTTTATTGTTACAAGTTATAATTCAATCAACGAGAGATGACAAAGTAAACGAAGAAAATGATATTGTTTATTTAGGATCTTAAACAACGAAAAGCCTTCCGAACATTCACTCAAAGCAACGATATTTTCAATATAGCTTCAATATCAATGAATCTAAAACATTTTTCCTCACAATATTTTATGATTGATCTGAAGCAATTTTACAAAAAAATACATTAAAAGAAAACTAATTGGTAACATTTAATTTTGATCGAATATTGGAGATATTTTTTAAAATATAAATTTATAGACTTTCTGACGACCTTTTTAAATTAATGAACATTAGAGGGACATCAATATGAGCGACATTTTAAGGGTTCCTACCTCAAAAGATAAAACGGAATCTTGTTAGGAATTCTTAGCCGTCCGTTCGTCTATGTGTGTACTTTTTTGGGAATGTAGACTATCTATCGCATTGAGTTTGAATTTCTAAAAAATAAAAATGCCTCGTTGGTCTCGCGGCATAAATGTGCGCGTGGGATTGGGAGGTCTCGAGTTCGATTCCCGGGTCGGGCAAAGTGTTATTGGGTTTTTCCGTTAGGAAATTTTTAGTAGCAGCATGGAGTCTGGTAATGTGCCCGGTACGGCAATAGGCTCGCCCCCTATTACGTGGGACATAAAAATTCATGGCGAAATGTGGGTGTAATATTACATCTCTGCCTACCCTTCGGGGATACAAGCGTGAGTCTATAAAAAATAATATAAAAAAATAAAAATTATGTCTATTATAAATGCTGCACAGAATTATTATTTGAAAGTTTCTTTAACAGCTACTAATTTTTAACAAAAATAATGCAATGACAACTTACAGTGCTAGTGCTTTGGTAAAACTGTGGAAATATTAACACACTATACATTAATACTAAAATATAGTGTTCTGCGAGGTAATATGAGAAGGTGTATTAACAGCCTGCCATAAATACGAATGAAAAATCTAAATTGTTTCTTTTGTTAGTTTTCGAGATAAACTCGAGAAACGGACATACAAAAACTATAAAAGATAACAAACTAAGGTGGTTCGGCGATACACCGAAACCGAAGGTAGGATCTAGGCGACTTAGGAGGGAAATGGACTGTATACAGAGGATAGCGGTTCTTAGCCGCCTAGGAGATGGTTACGGGAAGTGGTGATTGTGAGTGGGTATAGGATATTTCAAGGATGGAGGGCACTTACCTTATACGACAATCTTCTTCTTCTCAGAAGGACAGTCTCCTGGTGTTTTCGTGATGCAGCTGCTTGTTTTCACTTCACTTCACCGTCACTCCCACTTGCGAGCGGTTTATATATGCGGTAATAATCACATACAGCGATGCGGCGCGATACGATATAGCGGGCACGTTCTCAGCGAGCGGAATGTTCTGGACTGTCACTCGCGTCGACGATCGCGGCGACGAATCAGGCGAAAGGCAGTGCCTCCTCCAGGGAGTGGGGTAGAGGGAGACGGAAATATGGTATCGCTCACACTTGTACGTGGAACGATTGATGTTGATGCGATTAGTTATAGATAGGAAGGTAGATGGCGCTACCATATCCCCACGGCCCTAAAGGGTTGCCTTTAAAAAAAATAGAATTGAACTTAGCTATGTTGGGTGTACTACCGCATAACCCCTCAATAGGCTAAGACAGCGATATGACAATAAAATTAATCTAAATTAACTTTAGCGAAAACTACAAACGCAATAATAGCGATAACTACTAACTAAATACTTAAACTAAGAGGTAGGTCCAACTTCAGGCTAGATCTCACTGAGTTGGAAGCGGACGCGAGTCGATCAGTGCCTCGACTTGTGCAAGGACAGTTGAAGGCTCTTCGTAAGAGAGGATCTGTTGACCTATTACTTTGAAGAGATGCGTTTTAATTACTTTGACCATGCTTGCCCAACATCCACCGAAATGTGGTGATGCTGGTGGAATAAACTTCCAGTCAATATGATCTATGGAAAGTTCTTCCTGAAGACGAGTACGATAACCCGCGACGTGATTGAAACAAGTAGCGGGAACAAGTTCAATCAATTTACTAACGCGGTTGGCGACAAAAGTCTGCTAGCGGTGAAGAGAAGAACGAATCCAAGCGAGCATTACTTTGGAGTCGGAAAATGCGTGTATTTTATTAATGGGGTAGTGGGGCAAAACTGTGTCTTGAACCTTGCGGAGCATCTGAGACAGCAGAAGGGCCGCGCAAAACTCCAGTCTCGCAACCGAAATGGTTTTAACAGGCGAGACCTTAGACTTGGCACAAACTAACTGCACCGAGTAGTTAGAACCAATGCGGACTTGCAGATATACGACTCCGCCGTAAGCACGCTCGCTGGCGTCAGCGAAACCTGTTAAGTTGATGGTACATCCATCTACCAACCCAAGATGACGCGGAATAGTAATTTGATTGAGCGCGGTAAGCTCAATACAAAACTGGCCCCAAGAGGCGACAATATGGTCAGGGGGTGTTTCATCCCACTCACACTTTGATAGCCAAAGCTCCTTGATCAAGAGCTTGGTGTACAAAATTGTGGGAGCCACAAACCCATCATGTCCCATAGTCGAGCCACTGTGGACAGCATAGTGCGCTTGGCGCACTTATCATCTGGCGGTGAGACGTCAAACCGAAAACTATCGCAGGATTTGTCCCAGCGTAAACCGAGAACTTTATGCGGTACAGACTTCTCAAACTCAATGTCTGGAGAAGCTTTATGAGAATCTGGTATGCGTGCGAGAACCTCCTTAGAGTTACTTGTCCATTTGACATGATCAATTTGGCCTCGCTTGAAAAGCTGAATAAGCTCTTCACAAAGCGAAATTGCTAGCGGAGCGGGTATGACATTACAGGCAATGTCATCTATATACAAAGCGGATGTGTAGTATAGTATAGTGTAGCGTAGCATAGCATGGCGTAGCATAGCATAGCATAGCATAGCATAGCATAGCATAGCTAATTAGTGCTTTATCTTACACACAGTTTTAGCACCCACCTTGATCTCTTGAAGAGCGCAACAACAGCAAGACGTAATACAATGAGAAGTATGTAACGTAGGTACGGTACCCATAATCACATATCGAAGTACCGTCTCAATAGCGGGCGGTAAATCATATCGCTCACTACGTACTATTTTAGTAAGTAGCAAGTGCGGAAATATTGAAGCTCCGATCAAAAGATCAATGCCTGCCAGATTCGCAAACTCCGCGTCGGCTAGCGGCAATGACTCGAGATGAGTGAGTGATGCTACGTCTACATTAGCGTTCGGCAATGCGTCCGTAATACGTTCCACGATAAGCGAAAAAATGTTAAAATTAATGTCCCTATCAAAACGCGAATGTATTTTAATATCTACGGAACCCTTGCAATGTTTTTCTGATCCGCCTATCCCTCGGATTATTGAGTTCGTATTTTTAAAGTTATTTCATAATCCGAGGCGTTTGAAGCATTCCGATGTTATTAGATTGGTCTGAGATGCGCTATCTAGCAGACAACGTACCATGTGCGGCGATCCATTAACATCATGTACGATAACTTGCGCTGTCGCTAACAGTACCGTCTTAGACGCCGTACACTGCGTTTTGGCCCTGCGCGGATCATTATAGATGCGCGAGTGCCGTCCTCGCGTGCACGTCGCCCGCGCAATGGATGTCATACACAACGATACTTCGCCCTCAGACGCGGAAGGCGCAGCTACCGTGGTCTGCACCTGCGGCGCAAGTGTGTCAAGGTTAGCGGCTTGGCTTGACAACGGCTTATCTTTATCGAAATGTAGCAATGAATGATTTTTTTTATTGCATAAGCGACACTTTGTCTTACTAAAACAATTACTTGTTTTATGTTTTATGCTTAAGCAAATAATGCAAGCTTTGTTATCTTTTACGCATTTAAAACGAGCGGTTGCATTCAAATTATCGAAGGCGGGACACTTGTATAAATGGTCGTGCACTATATTACTGCACAGACACTTCTGTGAATTATTACTATTAGATTCCGAGCATGTTACGTAAGATTGTGGATTAGGGACCGAGTTATTATTACTATTTCGCGATTTATTCAACCTTTGTTTGTTGCTGAGAGTTTGAGTGTTAGACGAGCCAGGTGAACCAGACTGCGTATTATGAAATATTCGACACTGATCTTTGATGAACGAAATAAAACTATCTAGTGTAGGTATTTTATTATTGCGTTCCGTCATCTCGAATGCGCGAATTGTATCAGTGTCAAACTTTTTTAAAGCGAGTTGAAGCAACATAAAGTCGGAAAGATCTTCTAATTTTAAGTTCCTAAGAGAATTAACCGCGGTTACGAAGTTATCAATAAACAGCTGGAAATTCGAGACAGACGCGTTGCCGGACAGTTTGAGATTTAAAGCTTGGTCAAAGTATGTAGACGCTAGGACGCGCGTGTCCTGATATCTGTCAAGTAGTGACTGAAATATGACCTGATAATTCTCAGCACTGGGTGTGACACCTGCAAATACGGACTGGGCCTTCGGTGACAGTTTACCTATTAAATAGTACAACCTGTCAGCATCTGTCAGAGAAACATTATCGTGCACTGTAGGCTTAAAACTCGCATAGAATAACGGCCAATTTCGTATATCTCCGTCAAACGACATAAACTCGATTGGCGGTAATCTCAGTTTGCGGGCAACGGGCTCTGCTGAACATTTACCCTCCAATTGCGATTGTATACGCTTAATAATACAATAAAGATCTTCGAATGAGGTATACGCCTGATAGTTCGGTTTTTCATCAGGATTGATAGAAAGTAATCTTGCGTTATAATCGTCTAACAACTTATGAAAATCTGTTCGAATACTATCTACTGTTATACAATAACTGAGAAATGCTTCGCTATTACTCTCAGACATAGATGCGGTTTTTGATCGTTCATAGATGTTTTGAATGCGCTCAAATAAAATATTGCGTTTTACTTCTAAGATTGTCATCTCTTTGTCTTCCGACACGCGTGACTTCTTTTGTTGTGACATGCTTACGTAAGTATAAGCTAATGAGAACGAAACAAAATAAGAATATCTAATGTACCTATTATTTTACCTAAGTAGGCTAAGTAGGCAACACTTTAGAGCTGAGGACTTAAAAGTTGCTTGAAATATGAGATTTATAAGACAACTATGATAGTTGCAGAAATAGTAATTTAATAAGTAGGTAGCTACATAAAAGTTTACCTACTGATGCGGGCGGAAATAACCATGTGACGGTTATGTGAATATATTAGGAGTATAGCTAGGTGCTATAACTGCCTAGGTATAGCGATATAACGTATAAAAACGTAAATGAATCCGACTCGTATGGATCAAAAAAATGGTTCGGCGTTACACCGAAACCGAAGGTAGGTTCTAGGTGACTTGAGAGGGAAATGGACTGTATACAGAGGATAGCGGTTCTTAGCCGCCTAGGAGATGGTTACGGGAAGTGGTGATTGTGAGTGGGTATAGGACATTTCAAGGATGGAGGGCACTTACCTTATACGACAATCTTCTTCTTCTCAGAAGGACAGTCTCCTGGTGTTTTCGTGATGCAGCTGCTTGTTTTCACTTCACTTCACCGTCACTCCCACTTGCGAGCGGTTTATATATGCGGTAATAATCACATACAGCGATGCGGCGCGATACGATATAGCGGGCACGTTCTCAGCGAGCGGAATGTTCTGGACTGTCACTCGCGTCGACGATCGCGGCGACGAATCAGGCGAAAGGCAGTGCCTCCTCCAGGGAGTGGGGTAGAGAGAGACGGAAATATGATATCGCTCACACTTGTACGTGGAACGATTGATGTTGATGCGATTAGTTATAGATAGGAAGGTAGATGGCGCTACAAAAATTCGCTTCAAAATCATTGTTAACTCTAATATAGAGAAAATATCAAACTCGTGTAGGTAGAGCTCATGTCAACCTCGCGTAGGTGTGATACAAATTACAAAGATAATAAAGTAAGTATAACGTCTTCCAAAAAATATACTGTAAACCAAAACTCTCGTATTGAAGAACAACGGCGATGAACAACAGGTATACTAAATTGAAAACAACTTACGTCTTCGGTCGCCTACGCTTTACCGGTGGTTGTAACTAATTGTGACTTGTTTCTTGGTATAATAGTCTATTTAATCTGTTTTGTTACGAACATAGTTGACTTTTGTGAATTAAATAAGACGTAGCTTGATGGAAATGTTTTGTAAAATAACGAAATAGTTTTGTGTAGTAGCTAGCCTCAACCTACTAGAGATTGAGGCTCTTTTACACATCAAGAAAAGTCGACGCGTCTGCAACGGGGCCAAGAAAAATGTGCAGGAAAATAATGATGTCCCATCATGTGCAGACAGAACAAATATGTGTTCTTCCACGTGACGATAAAAATATTTTTGGTCAGGTGTGCTTCATTCATCGGCAAGGAGTAAAACGCATATGCAAGTCTGTCTTTAATTATTAATTTATTGATGTTTAAGGTGAAATCTTATGGTATTTCTGAACGTTTTGTATTATACAAAGAAAGTACCTATGTTTTGTATTAGAAACAATTCGAATTCGCATTTGCAAAAGCCCGATGAATTTATTGCTTTCCATGAAATTCGTCAAGCAGCCAGCAGTGTGGAATTAGTCATATCCCATACGATAGAAAACGTGGGCTTTACATTGTTTCGAATCTGTTGCTATCCTCGGTTCGTAAAGTCCCTTACAATAGTTATAGTAAGCATTAAATTGGCCTTTTGAAATGTGGCTGCTCGGTTATGGTGAAAAAATTTGTTAACGAAATGTTTTTTATGTATATACTACTATTTCAGTCTATCTTGTCGCGAGGCTTTAGTCTCTCATATTACATAAACGCATTTTATTTTACTTATAATATAATATACCAACAGTGTCTCTTGTAAAGCAGCTAATACCAGTATTAAATTCACATTACTATGCGACCCGGTGGTGGTACATTCAGTAAAGATTAAAAGCCCGGCTTTCGTTTACTAAAACTTTTAGGTGTGTTTTCTGACGCTTTTATCACAATTAATGATTTCAAATCCAGTAATCCATCCATCCAGTTATGGGAGGATAGACAACGAATTTAGCTGTAATTGGCTCCATGTACGACGCGCAGCTGTAATTGATAGCATCACCTATTTGGTGGGTAGAGAGATATGACACGAAATCAAACATTGAGGAATACACAAGTTGTTTCGCATTTATATTTTATTTTTGTATTTATGAATTCGACCAGTCACAGAATTCATTCCTAGAAGCTAACAGTGTGACATAGACTTTTTAAGTTTTTCTGTTCTTCTTCGCTTTAACGTACTAATAATTCAAAACTCCTAATCACTTTCTACCCTTCTTATCACAAAGCACGTCATAACTCTTTCTAAGACATTTATTTCAACGTGTTCCAAAATGCCACATGAATTACATTTTTCATAAGACAAAAACCCCGTTAACGATACAAATATTTTATATTAATGCGTCGTATATAAATTTTATGTATATGGGTAGCCACTATCAGTAGGACTGCGTAAAAGGTAACGTAGAACCCCTGCGGCTGTAGGCGATAGACCGACCACATTAAAGGAGGCCACGTGACACGCTTGCCGTATCAAATTGTTTCTTCAACCTCCTGTGTATTCATAAGGTCCTGGTACCTAATATGTTGAGATGTGATATGGGTAAGGTGGTGCGAAGTTAACTTTTAAGTAATTGAGATAAATGTGAAAGAGTAGCGCAAAGTACACCGCAAAAATATACATTATATGATACGTAGATACCGATATAAAAAACGATATTTTTTTGAATTTTCCAACATATTTTGGCCTTTTATACTTAAAGGTTTAATAATAATACTTATGGCTCCGTAACTAAAACTGTTTATCTGTTTATACAAAACTATTGCGTTACTGACTCATTGACAGACAAGCACAGCCCAAAATTTTGGGCGTAAGAAGCTTTCGAGAAATTTCGTTTGTATGTTTGTTCCTTGGAGACCGAAGGGGTGCACTAAAAAGAGATTTCCCGAACTACCCACGGAATTTCCCCAGCAGAAACGGTTAAAGTAAAATGTGCATGTTGAAATGTACTACTCATAGTGCTTATAAAAAAAGCAACCGATTCGTTAGTTCGTTTCCATCTTTAATGGATTGCACGTATATAGGTGAAATGATCGCTGAAATTTACGGAGATGGATTAAATGCCAAAGGGAATAATCTGGCAGATTTTTTTACTTTTAGTACGATTTATATTTGCCGTTTACAAATACATCTCATGTCGTTGGCTGTTTTCAATTTAAAATACTTCGGTATAGTTTTATATTTAACTAAAAGATACCCGGAGCACTAAAAGATACGCAAACACATTCATTTTTAAGTGTTACTGCCCAACCTAGTACGAATTTTGGCAAATAAAATCCATGTGCATCCCTCCGGTGTTCAAGAAACATACATGCCAAATTTCAGGGTGTTGCACCCAATAGTTTTGGTCGTGGCTTGTCTGTCAGTCAGTCATTAACGCAAGAATTTTATTTATACTTAGAAGATGATGGTAATCGTTACAAGAAAAATATAATTAGATACGAGAATTTGCCCTCTAGTCAATGCCCAAATTGCGACAAGATCAGCTGCTCAATAATTTTTTTCGAGCTTAGAGTATCCTTTAAATTTTAATAGCCTTTTAATATTTATTTTAAGCAAATAATGCCACATCAGAGGACCTTCTGATTTTTATTTATACATTTATTTTATTCTTCTGATTTAGGTCTATAGATTTTTGCTGCATTGTTAAAAATATTCCATATTTTTAACACTGCATCAAAATCTTAAGTAGCACACTGAAGCGCGTTACGCTAAAAAACTTTATTATTCACTAAAATACTCATTGCACACCAAATATGCCAATCATTCTACAAAATACTCTTAATTATAAAAAGTCTCGTCTGCTCGAAAAACGTATCCACTCAGAAAACTAAATGGGTTATATTAGGTTTTCTTTTGACCCTGCGCCCAAAAATAGCTTATTAAATTATTTGGTTGTTGAGTAAAACTAAAATATGAATTATTTAAGGTTACTGCTCCGCTCCCGTGGCTCATAGCATGATGTTATATAGCCTATAGCCTTCCTCGATAAATGGGCTGTCTACCACCGAAATATTTTTTTTAATCGGACCTTCCTGAGATTAGCGCGTTCTAGCAAACAAACAAACTCATCAGCTTTATATATTAGTATTAGATTTGCAACGGTCAATAAACAGGTGTTCGTATGAAATATATAAGTGAGTATATTTTGGCGCACAATTAGTATTTTTGGCCCAACAATGGTGTAATTTATTTTGGAGAAATCAAATATAAATTGTGGAAGATATAAATACTACCATTTTGGGCGTATAGGGTAATAAAACACAATGTGTAAGTAACACTTTGTGTTTTATGACGCTAAAATGTCTAATGCAGCTAATAGGTGCATAATGTGATGGTTATCATTGGTTACGACCAATGATAGATATTAAATTAATGAAGATAAATAGAAATATAAAGATAAATGGTTTTTGCAAATTCCTCTACTTGTGATAAAAGCTTAGTCTATGTAGTTAATATCTTTTACTTCTCCCATTCAAGGAACTAAAGCCGTTATTATTGCCATTTTTGAGTGACAAATATTATCATCATCAGCCCTGTATACAATATGTTGATCTGTATTCGAAAAATATTTTAATAATACAACATAGACAGTATACTGATTAATTTTCAATTATTTCAAAAAGTGTGCGATAATATAAGACCCTATTTTCAATAAATGTTACTTAAATAGTTAAAGGCAAGGTATGGGAACAGGAGTGCAGTAGCTATCGCGGTATTAAGGTGATGTCCCATACCCTAAAGCTCTTTAAGCGAATCATCGACGCCCGGATCCGACAGGAGACCACAGTCTCGGAGTGTCAATATGGGTTTCGCCCTGGTCAAGGCACCATGGACCCAAGTTTCGCCCTCAGGATCGTCTTGGAGCGGTACAGGTCGAAGAACACGCCTCTGCATCTTCTGTTTCTAGACATGCAGAAGGCCTTCGACTGTGTGCCGCGACAGATGATCTGGTGGGCGCTAAGATCCAAAGGTGTACCAGAAGCATATATTGACATCATCCGAGACATGTACTCCAATTCCGATTCCGTAGTTCGGACTGCTGTTGGCGACACAAGAACCTTTCCCATCACCGTCGGGGTCCACCAGGGTTCCGTCCTTAGTCCGTACCTATTCAGCGTCATTTTAAACGTACTGTCAGACAGCATCAGAGACTCACATGAGCAGCCCCCGTGGCTGCTCATGTATGCTGATGATATCGCGCTGGCGGATGTGGATAGGGGACGCTTGGTGCGGCGTGTAAATGCGTGGAAGGAGTCGCTTGAGAACGGCGGTCTGAAAATAAACGTGGCGAAGACCGAGTACTTGGCCTGCAACAGTACTGATTCCGCGTCAATTCGTATAGGCGGAGACATTGCCGAGCAAAAGGATCTGGTCAAGTACCTGGGATCAGTACTGCACGCGTCTGGTGACATCGATTGCGAAGTCAAGGCACGCATTTTGGCAGCCTGGGCCAAATGGCGTGAGGTGAGCGGTGTCATTTGTGACCCCAAAATGCCGGTTAAGCTCAAAAGACAGGTCTATAAATCCATCATTAGACCTGTCCTGTTATATGGCAGTGAGACGTGGCCTGTGCTTGAGCGACACAAGCAGAGTCTGCGTGTCACGGAGATGAACATGCTGCGCTGGATGTGTGGTGTCACGCGGAAGGACCGCGTTAGGAACTCCCGCATCCGGGGTAGCCTTCATGTCCGTGACATTGCTGACAAACTGCAAGAGTGTCGTCTACGCTGGTATGGCCACGTCTTACGTCAACCGGCATCTTACGTGGGTAACAAATGTCTTGCCATGCTACGTCCACCGGGCCCCGGTAAACGGGGAAGGCCAAAGAAATGCTGGCTTGACGTCGTAAGGGATGATATGCGTGCCAACCAACTAACCACCAGGGATACTGAAAACCGTGCGAAGTGGAGGAGACATAGCCGGAAAGTGGACCCCGGGCTCCAAGGCGTGGGTTTTGGAGCGCAACCGGGACAGCGCTAGGATGATGTTACTTAAATAGTAAATCAGAATGAACTGTTGGATCTTGCAAAATAAGACTGTATCGCGCATTTACTGTACATACGTGTGCTTGTGTCTGTTAGGCACCTGCAATGGCGATCAGCTCAGCGGCGGCAGCGGTCAATTATACACCGAGTTAATTCTCAAAGTGCATGATGACGTAATTTGTTTTAAAACTATTAGTAACTTATTTTTTCATGTATTCGTATTCAGTTAAAGTAGTATATTCACACCTTAAAATATTTTGCAAATGCAAATCAACACCCTGTATATATATACTGTCCCACTGCTGAGCACGGGCCTCTTCTCACTATGAGAAGGGTAAGACCATAGTCCACCACCCTGGTCAAGTGCGGGTTGGTAGACTTGACATGTCTTTCGAGAACATTATGGAGAACTCTCAGAGATGCAGGTTTCCTCAGGATGTTTTCCATCACCGTTTAGAAAGCGATAATCAACAGTATTATATTAATTTTATTATACTAACAATTAAATTCTGTCTTTGTTATGATGAGCTCATTAATTTGTAATCGATTCAAAACGTGCCTATAATTTTAGTTTTGTATAAACAATGATGTCCTCATTTATTGTCCTGTCAAACTGTTGAATCGGCAAAATGTCCATTCCTATATATTATTACGATAATTTTCTAATTAGAGTACTAGGCTTTTGAAACTGGCCATTTAGATAATGAGAGAGAATTGGACATTACGGAAACATGTCGTTTTGCGTCTCGGTTTTACCAGTTTGAGAATTAGGCCTAGACAATTTTTTTATATTTTTGAATAACTCTCTACTTGAGAGTTGGCGTGAGCTATAAATTTTAATGATTAATGATTGTATATATCGTATACAATGGATGTACAAAGCAACCATTCGTTCAATTATACTTTTATAAAGCAGAAATAGGTTCGTGCCAAATAATTTCACTCGAGGACAGTGTTTACAATCTAAAACATAGCGTGACACAGCTATATAAGAATTCAACGCAAGTAAAATTCTGCACGCGCAACGTGCCAAAATAAGTAAGCATCTGTTTGTGTTACATGTCGGGACCTTGAGGTTTAAAGCCTTAGGTTCCAATTAGGTCAAAATTTTGAGTACTCAAATCCGTGCTGCGAAGTAGATTTTACATGCAAAGCGGAGGATTTCTATCGCGATATTTACAGTCCTAATTCTCTGTGTGAGATGAAAATCGGACAGTTTCACGAAAAGCGTGATGTGACGCTTCTTTTAATTTTATTTCGACGAAATTGCAGCACTATGTAGGAACGAGTGCGTCCCTTTGGAGTTGGCGAATAATTGTGACGTCATAGTTTTAATGCATACTGCTTTTGAGTGGTTGTATAAATGTTCATGGAATTTGTTTTACATGTGTAGAGATTGCGATTTTCTAAGTTTATTTTATAAAATATACTTTTCGTGTGATTAACATCTTTACAATTTTCTACTACTTAATTGCGTGATCTGTTCGTATAAATCATAACACACATACCATATTTGCTTTGTACAAACATCGGACCTTCGATGTGCCTTCTCCGGCGGGATTTTAGAGAGCCGAAAGAGGGTTTTACAGAATTAGAGTGTGACTGATAGTGCATACGTTGCAAAAATCTCAGCTCGATAATTCATGTTTCTAGTACCTGTGGCTTGGAGTATATAATATGATACTATATCTGATATGACCAGTTGTCTTGGGCTCTGTAAAACATGCCATTACCACAGAACCGGAGATCAAACTGAATCTAAATTCAGCTTAATCGATTCTTATTAAACATGTACCAAAATGTACAGCAGTCAAAATAATAACCTTTTTAAAACTTGAAGATAGTATAAAAATTCCTTTATAGTTGATATAATTTTGCAATAGTCTAATGTCTTTGCAATAATCTGTTCCTATAATATCTGTTTGCAACCTTTAAAGAATAGCAACGTTTTACAGATTTATTATAGTTGAGATACAAAACAATAATTTTCACGGGCTACCTAGCATAGAACCTAACATAATAACAGAAAGATAAAAAAGTGTTATTTATACAACATACTACGAGATTCAGATCAACGAATTGTTGTCTCGTTTGGCGATCGCACCATATTTCGTGTGGGCTACCACCGTATTTCAATTTCGAACACAATCATTATCTTCTTGAGCTACGATTGATCGTGTTTTTAGATAGAGAGAGATAAATACATTATCCACCGTGTTGTTACTATGACGGGTTCTGTACGCATCTGATAAAAAAGTATCAGCAAACATTAAGTTATAAAAACGCCGGACACTATAAACCATGGACATCTCTTTAATATGATAACTCAAACTTATACCTTAGACGAGAACAAATGAGAGAATTAAAGTTTGTTTTCATATTTTGTGTTACATCACGTTAGTCTCAATTATTCTTATCTTGATAGATATTGTGACCTAGGTAGCAATGTAGGTTGTATTATATTCTAATATTTTTAAATCATATTTTTCTAGTAATGCTTTATTAAGAATATATTTTATATTTATTTATTTATAGACTCACGCCTGTATCCTCGAAGGGGTAGGCAGAGGTGTAATATTACACCCACATTTCGCCATGATTAGTAATAGGGGGCGAGCCTATTGCCGTACCGGGCACATTACCAGACTCCGAGCTGCTACTGAGAATTTCCTAACGGGAAAACCCAATAACACTGGGCCCGACCCCGGAATCGAACCTGAGACCTCAAACAATCCCACGCCCACATTTATGCCGCAAGACCAACGAGGCAGTATATATATATATATATATATATATATATATAGTACATTACCTACCAGAGGGGCCCGTGACAAAGTGGCGACCACTCTAATCTTTCAAAAATTCGCGAGGTAAAACGCGTTCGTCACCGTCTGGTTTATAGATGGGTCATCTTCATCATCCTCCGAGCGTTATCCCGGTTGCATCCAGGCCTTTGCCTTGGAGCCCAGGCTCCGCTTTCTAGTTTAACCAGATTTGACTGAATATTAGTTTTCCACAGAGCGACTGTTTTCTTACTATAACATGTATTACCATTTAATTTAGGGCACGGAGGGTGTGACTTTTTGTGGCTGGTCACCCATCTAAAAAGCAGACGGTGACGAACGCGCTTAACCTTGCGAATCGATAGATTCGAGCGATTGCCACTTTGCCACGGGCCGCTCACTTTATACGCCACATGTCCGTACTTATTTGAATCCAAAACTTTATAATATACACCTGCTGGTCAATATTATGTGGCTCCAGGATAATGTTACTTGAGTATTTTTGTTTGAATATTTTAGCTTACTATTTAACGCATAATTGTATACCTGCCTCGTTGGTCTCGCGGCATAAATGTGCGCGTGGGATTGGGAGGTCTTGGGTTCGATTCCCGGGTCGGGCAAAGTGTTATTGGGTTTTTCCGTTAGGAAATTCTCAGTAGCAGCTCGGAGTCTGGTAATGTGCCCGGTACGGCAATAGGCTCACCCCCTATTATTTAAATTATCAAGTAGAAATAAGATCATTATAGTGCTGGGAATAATGTATAAAATGGTTATATCATATATTATTATTATTACACGGAGCAAGTACCCTGAAGTAACTTGTCCCTGGAACCCCATATTTATAAATATGTGGTTCCAGGGACAAGTTGTTTCACTTACTTCAGTACTTGCTCCGTGTAATAATAATAATACATGATATAACCATTTTATACATTCTTACCAGCACTATAATGATCCTATTTCTATTTGATAATTTTAATACTATTTAAGTCCGATATTTTCCATTTCTTGTATACTATTTGGCTCCATTTATACTGTATAATAATTATGCCAAATCATGACCATCCTCCGAGCGTTATGCCAGTTGCATCCAGGCCTTCGCCTTGGAGCCCGGGCTCCGCTTTCTAGTCTAACCAGATTTAACAGAATATTAGCTTTTCCACAGAGCGACTGCCGTCTGACCTGCGCAAACCGAAGGGATAGCCATATTCTATGGTTTAGACCGGAGTCAGGATGTTCGCGGGTACTAATTCCTCGTAACGACTGTCAAGGATCTTTTTGATGACAGCTGGGACCAACGGCTTAACGTGCTCTCCGAAGCACGGAGGATGTGACTTTTTGTGGCCAGTCACCCATCTATAAACCAGACGGTGACGAACCCGCTTAACCTTGCGAATCGATAGATTCGAGCGGTCGCCACTTTGCCACGGGCCGCTCACTTTATACGCGACATGTGCGTACTTATTTGAATCCAAAACTCTATATTATATTAGAGCTGCTGGTTAATATAATGTGGCTCCAGGATTATGTTAGTTGAGTATTTTTGTTTGAATATTTTAGTTTACTATTTAACGCATAATTGTTTACCATAATCTGTATATTTATTTGGCCAGTCATATTTCTACCAGCTAACCAACCGATCAATACTATGAAGCTCCAGGATTAAGTTCATTAATTGCATGATTATTAGTAGTATGGTAAACTATTTTCTATTTCAAAGTATTATTACAATCGTACTCTAAATTATATGCCACATTCTGTTTACCTACTTGGCTCCAGTGATAGGTTATACAATACATTTGCTCATGAGGACTACGCAGCTCTAGAACGATATTAATGAAGTATTCATACTACAAGTGTGGCAAAAGCGCCCGCCTGATAGTAAGCAGCTAATCATAGCCATGTAATACTAATAATACCAACTAGATATTATAAGCGCGTTGTTTTATCTACTGCTGTCCTACTACCAAAACCACCATGTGGAGAGGCTTAAGTCCTGTAGTGGACAGCAAAAGGCATCATCAATTTATTGTGACCACCTGCCTACACTATCAGATCAACATTTAGACACCAAAGAAGTTTATATACAATAGCGGGCATTGTAATAATAATAAAGCACCTACTACCAATCATCATTATCAGAACGTTATTCCGGTAATATGGTAGTTTTGGTTGACTACTATTACCGTTTTCTACCAAAAAAACAATTTCTTTCAAAATTACCAAACCCAACATTTCTACAATTTGTGTCATTTCTAAAATTTCTACCAAATCTACAATTATCTCAAACCAACCATTTGTGCGATAACACCTTTTGCTACCAAAACTACAATTTCTACCAAAACTACCATTTACACCAAAACTACTATTCATACAAAAACAACCATATCTTCCAAAACTACCATTTATTTTAAAGTAACCATTTTCTACCACAGATTCTGCCATATTTTCTACCAAAGCTACAAGTTCTGCCAGTCACAATTTTCTACCAAATACTTAATTCCTATCACTTTTAAATGATATTATTAGTACTTTATCTATATTATTCAATAGAACTTATGACGTGCAAATTTTATTAATGTTGACCTTTAATTTAAAATGTGTCATACAGTGTGATGAACAGTAAGACTTATGTAATAGCACTATAGTATTTAAGATTAAATTAAATGTAAAAAGATCACAACTGTGCTACGCCGGTGACGGCAAAATACTATGTATTTGAAAATAGTAAACAACTTTGTAAACAGTATTCCAAACAAATAAACTATTATTTTCTATTCTGTAAATGTTTCACATTAATAAAAAAAAGATGTCCGAAGGAACTCCATCGTGTGTATTGTGTTTCGAAAGAAATTTCAGAAACATTTTCATTATAGATGCTTAGACTTGACAGAATATTAGCTTTTTCACAGAGCGACTGCCGTCTGACCTGTACAACCCGAAGGCGTAGGCATATTTTATGGTTTAGACCAGATAGTTGAGGGCACTGATTACCCTAACGATGGTTTAACGTGCTTTACGAGGAACGAAGGGATGTGATCTTTTGTGGCCGGTCACCCTATGTCCAGCAGTGGACGTCGTTTGGCTGATATGATGATGATATTTCATATCAGCCAAACGACCCAAATTCATTTAAGTACGCAGATATGGCGTGGCGTACATACGTAATGGAGCCACATAATATTTATATAAGTTATTGTGCATAAGATTATCAGTATCAGTTCATATTTAAAGTGGATTAATATAGTATGCTTTCGATTTGACAATGCATGGACGTAATGAATATAAATTCACAGGATCATATTTATGGAAAACTAAAATTTAAATAATTGTAATGTGAAACTATTAAGTATTGATTGACTTGTATATGTATGTCTTAAAGGAGCCAAATAAATATACTCGTTACTCAAGTAACATAATCCTGGAGCCACATAATATTGACCAGCAGGTCTATATTATAAAGTTTTGGATTCAAATAAGTACGCACATGTGGCGTATAAAATGAGCGGCCCGTGGCAAAGTGGCGACCGCTCGAATCTATCGATTCGCAAGGTTAAGCGCGTTCGTCACTGTCTGGTTTATAGATGGGTGACCAGCTACAAAAAGTCACACCCTCCGTGCCCTAAATTAAATGGTAATACATGTTATAGTAAGAAAACAGTCGCTCTGTGGAAAACTAATATTCAGTCAAATCTGGTTACACTAGAAAACGGAGCCGGGCTCCAAGGCAAAGGCCTGGATGCACCCGGGATAACGTTCGGAGGAGGATGATGATGACCCATCTATAAACCAGACGGTGACGAACGCGTTTTACCACGCGAATTTTTGAAAGATTCGAGTGGTCGCCACTTTGTCACGGGCCCCTCTGGTAGGTAATGTTTCTACCCACTACAAATATTTAACCAAAAACTCCGAAGTAAAAAAATGGACATAGAAACCAAATTAATGTAAGAAATTCCGCAAGTTATTAGAATTGATAAGAAATACAGAATAATAATACATAAAAGTGACCAAGAACCAACGACTGCCCTCCGTGAAGAATACTGCGCTGCGATTGGCCCATTTGAATCGGATCAAGTAAATCTAAAATACGTAAAGTGTGGATTTGTATAAAAATGGCGTAATTATTATTAGCAACGACGTTGGCGTTAGTTGATCCGAAGGGAACCACATGAGAATTGGGCGCCCGCAATGGATCAAGAAATCATGGCCGGATCAACAAGTGAAAACGGATCAAAGAAAAACTATATGGCACGCTTGATCAACATTGTGATGAAGGGGATATATATATATATATATATATATATATATATATATACAGACGGGAATTAACGCGAACATGCATTAGGTATTTACATACCTTATTTTGCCTGACGTTTATTAAGAAGCCATAATAACTTAAGAAGAATATAGAAATAGCGTAAACAGTAAGTAGAAAATGTAGCCGTCAACGTTTGCCCTTGCAAGGCCTTTGTCCCGCAAACAGAGGCCTTGAACTGCCGATAAGCCTGCTGAAAGAAGCAAATATAGTGGGCTGTAGATTGTATTTATACGATCAAAAAGTTATTTATTTTCTCTAGGTTTTAGAGAAACAGCTGTGAAACGAAACAAATTATACATCAAGGCTTGAATAGTTAAGAGGGCAATGAAAAGTTTTGTAAATCTGTTATTGCTAAACTGAGACTTCGGAGTTAGTAAAATCAGTTTGTAGGCTAGATTTTTTTAGATTGATACCATTTGTATAACATTGCGACGATTGCGATACGTTTGCCGTATAACATTTTGCCTAAATGGAGTATAGATGGCAAAATTACTTAGTACCATACGACGTTAACCAAACGGCATGGATAACATATAAGCTTTAAGCGGCTTTTATTACCAGTCTGGGTTTTCTTTGTTATCTGAGTCCTTGATAAAGAAGGCCCTTTTCCTCAGCACGATGTGCACCGTGAGTAAAGTCTTTGTGTCTCTAACGCCCTTACCACTGACAGCTTGGCCCTTATACCCAATACGAATGGTCTCCGTGGCTCTTTTAATGAATGTAATTCTCATAAGGGACAGAAATTTAAAAACGTTAAAACCGTAAAATGGAAGATTGACTAAAGAGGAAAATAAAATATTTTCCTGAAGTGAAAAAGGAAAGACCGTGAGGAAAAAACAACGTAATAATGATAATAAATAATGAAATCTGACAAGACAATTTTCACGAGGCCATCTGATCCTAAACTAAGTTCAGTTTGTGCGATAGCTACTAGACAACTGATGAACATACTGATGTATTCTCTAACTGCTGAATTCGATATTCGATCTATCTGTAGCGGCTGCTGACGCTACAAATTATATACAAGGCACGCTATTGTGTAAGTGCGGCGCAGCAGTCGTCTCCACGCTCCCCTACAGTTAGGTCGTAGCTTTATAGTTTATTTATATTTAAATGTGGTACCACAGTAAAGTTTATATATTGCAGTATTTCGTTTATTTCTTTTTTCACACACAACACCCCCACATTGGTGACCCCTGACATCAAACACGCAACCTTCGGCTCAGCTTCGGCAACGCGGCATCGACGCACGTGCACATGGTCAGGGGACTCAAACAAGCGCATGTGCGCGTGGCAACAGCGAGCAGCCAAGCAGCATGGACACGGAGTCAACCTGGACTCATGGGAGACGACTCGCCCTTTTCCGTACGACCAAAAGTGCTTACGACCTAACTGCGGAGAACAGCTGAGTCAGGACACGTGCAACGCGTGGAGGATTTGAATACATATGGAATATACAACAGGATGATCTGCCGACAACAGTGATCATGGCAACATGGGCAGAGAATTACGGAGCGGCATACGGCGGCGGCACTTTGCAGGAAGGCGGCACTCTGTAGGACAGTGCGTAGTTCGAGGCATAACGCGTAAGGCGTATTGACCTTGGTGGCGAGGCAGCATTCCGCACCAAGACCGATAATACGCAGCTTTACTCTGAGGACGAGATCGACACGGGATCGGCGGTGGCACTCTATAGTACAGTGCACGCGTCGCAGCGGCTCATCACACTTGGAGGCGAGGATGAATACCGCTCAGTGTTGGATTGCGCACCCTGTCATCTCAGAATACGAAGATCGCTGGCAGAATCAGTGAACGTATTTGCTTCTTCGTACGACCAGCTCTCTGTACAAGCGGCTTACGATGAGCAAAGGAAGTTCGACAGTAACGGCAGTCATGTTCAGATATTGTGTTTTAAATTAAAAGTAACTTTATATCGGTCCTAAAAATAAATTCTTAGTTTATAGACTTAAAGAATCCCACATGTGGCATCCGTACAGTGTTTTTACTTAGTATGCATTCTCAGAACTAGCGCACTCTCCGGTAACTTGATACAGGTTAATGATACGACGCGATTCGCGAGCGCTAGCAGAAGTTATTGATTATCATTTTATGTTATTTATTTTTTGTACCTATCTAAATATTACCTATCTTAATATTATAGACCGTGTGGTTGACGGCATAGAATACAAGTGTCACCACCCTCTATCTTTCCGTGGGTGTCGTAAGAGGCGACTAAGGGATAACACGACGCAAATACCATCTTTGCGTAGAGACGGACAACTCGACATCAAACCCTATACGACTGCCTCGTTGGTCTCGCGGCATAAATGTGCGCGTGGGATCGGGAGGTCCCGGGTTCGATTCCTGGGTCGGGCAGTGTTATTGGGTTTTTCTGTCACGAAATTCTCAGTAGCAGCACGGAGTCTGGAAATGTGCCCGGTACGGCAATAGGCTCGCCCCTTATTACGTGGGACTAAAGTATATCTGGCGAAAAGTGGGTGTAGAAATACACCTCTGCCTACCCCTTCGGGGATAAAAGGCGTGACGATATGTATGTATGTAATATTGATCTCGCGTATTGTTAAATTTGTAGTTCCATGCTTTTTCTTTTTTTAATAAAGGGGGGAGTATTGTAGCGGCTGCTGACGCTACAAATTGTATACAAGGCTCGCTATTGTGTAAGTGCGGCGCAGCAGTCGTCTCCACGCTCCCCTACAGTTAGGTCGTAGCTTTATAGTTTATTTATATTTCAATGTGGTACCACAGTAAAGTTTATATATTGCAGTATTTCGTTAATTTCTTTCTTCACACACAACACCCCCACATATCCATGGCTTTAGAGATTAAAGAAAAAAGAAACAGCTGACTGCCTCCGTGGTCCAGTGGATAGCGTATGCGATTGCTGAACGGAGGTCCCGGCTTCGATTCCCAGGTCAGGCAAAAGTGTTACTGGGTTTTTCCGAATTCTCAGTAGCAGCACGGAGTCTGGTGATGTGCCCGGTAACGGCAATAGGCTCGCCTCCCATTACGTGGGTCCTAAAAATTCATGGCGAAATGTGGGTGTAATCTTACACCTCTGCGTACCCCTTCGGGGATACAGGCGTGAGTCTATATATAAACAATAAATCATCATCATCAGCCTTTAACAGTCCACTGCTGGACTAGGCCTCTCCTTTGAAAGGAGGAATTGGCCTACTATACCACGCTGGCCAAACGGGTTGGTATAGGGTTTGTATCAAGTTTTCCTTCTCTTACAGTGCTGTTCTCTGCATAATATGCTCCCTCTGTCGGCTCTTACGACACCCATGGGATGATATGGGGTCGAGACATTCCGTATTCTTAATCCGTCACCACATGGATTAATAAATAAATAAATAAAAAGCATTGACATAAGCTCCATACAAAATATGTCAAATGTGTATCTGTTATCTTGAAATCCATGGATGGTGCGGATATTGGGACCGGCCGCCGACCGTCAATGTAAAACTATGTTCGTAACAGACATAATATATCACATTCTATCACAATACCATCTAGTCCCAAAGTAAACAGAGCTTGTACTATGGGTACTAAAAAATGGACATGACATCGAGGTATCTTAAAAATATCGATGATCTGTCCTAGATAGTAATCAAATCCATGTTTCTAGCCGAGCAATAAAAACACTAACAATCAACAATTTAAAAATGTAATAAGAATTACACACAGTACACAAATGTGATTCTATGGATATATATTTTACTAACAATATGTTTACTAATTTGTTTGTAAAACTCTACTGATATCAGTTGAATCAGACCAAAAACTTGTATAAGAATAAAAGGCAACGCCCGCACTTCGCAGATTACGTTTCCCTCAAATTATTTTTATTCCCTGCAATATGCGTCCGGCACCTAGCGGCATCTCTTGAAGTGACAAACTAGGTCATTTTCCTTGAGAACGTCAGCCTTTAAGGCGATAAGCATCTTACATAGCATAATTTTTCCCCTAAGTGTAGCAACACACCTACTGATAATATGGCGCCAGTATTTCAGCCATTGAATTGTCGGTTGTAGTATTCGGTTGGGTTTATACATCAAACGTGCCGAACAGTCAGCACTATGCAACGGCTACGACTAACTTTCGATCGCGAAACGCGTTGCGTAGAATATTTGACAGACGCGACACCGACGCAGCGTTGGAAGGTTCAGCTGAGCCGTGAAAACACTGCGAGTGTGTTCATCCGAATGTTCAGTGACAGTTTCTGCTGATGTGTCGCATCACTTACATCAGTAATCAGAGTGTGCGCAAATACTGTGAAAAATGAAACAGGAAAACACGTGTCGAAGGGAGAATTCACAGTTGTGATTTATGTTTATTTCTACGCGTTTGGGTGTGTTAGACGTAAATGCGATGGTTGTGTAGCTTTTGGATGCAAAGTCGAGATTTACTACATATATGTATAATGTTTTGTACCATATGCTTCGTCAATAAGTTGTTTAATCTTTTGATCTAGTGATCTGACACGGCTCTACACGCGTTGTTACAAATTATGCACTTAAACCTTTCGCATAGATCATATTAGATCAGATTATAACACGTCTTAACCCATGAACAAGCTGTAATTTTCCGTTTTTGCAAACTATATTGTATTCATTTAGAAATAGTGATGTCTCAATATCAGTATTTCCACTTCTATCTAAATTTAAATTACGTCCACCCATTGTACTAAATATAATTCAAATTACGGCTTATTTTAGTTTTCATTTTACTTGAAACAGCACTATTGTGTAGAATACCTAGAATAAGTAGTAAACAAGACGATTATTGTTTGTATTATCTGTGGTAGAAAACAAACTATCACACTGCGCAACTTTCTACTGGACGCAGGGCTCTCCCAATTGAGTAACAAAAGCGATGTGAGTCTATGGAAGGATTTGGCAAACAAGACCACGCGGGTCAGACATAATAATAATGGTATAGGCTTTGATGTCAAGTATGATGGTTCTTCATGACGATATTATTTCAGCCTGCCGTTATCTACTGCTGGATATAGGCCTCTCCAATGGCACAACACTGAGCCCGATTTGCGGCTCTTCGTGACCAGCCGCTGCCAGCCACTTTGCGTATATCGCCACTCCACCTAACCGGAGGGCGTCCTAAACTACACTTGCCAAGGTGCGGTCGCCACTCTAGAATACGATTACTCCAACGGTTATCGGTTCTGCGACAAATATATTATTTGCTTCGTGGATATGGATATAAGTCACTGGAAGATAATAAGATCCGCAAATTTATAAATTTCCTAGGAAATTTCTACTCCTACTTTCGTAGGATTCTAAACGGAAGATAAATTGTATTATTTTATGTCCACAATTTCGCAAATTGATAAACTTGCTGCTTGCTTACCTACTTAATCCTACGAAAGTTTATAAATTTCCTAGGCAATTTATAAATTTGTGGTTCTTGTTATTTTCCGGTGACATATATAAATAATATCGACGTAAAGTAACAGTATCTATAGATACTGATGCGTTTTTTTGATGAGTGAGAATGCAGGAGGACCCATTCCCTTTTCTTTCTGCCTCATCCCGCTGCTCCTTCTGTTCCTTTTCCCGTTCCCAAGGGCAGCAACGTACATGTGATGTATCTGGTGTTGCTTGTGTGTCCATGGCTGGCGGTAGGCACTTACCAATTTTTTTTTATCTTTAGCATGCATTCCATTGCAGACTGCTAACAATGCAAAAATCAAAATACACTATTTAAGCACATCTAGCATTTACTATTCTATCTACTCATCGTAGTAAAAAAAGAAAAGTCTGAAAAAAAGACAGAATTTAAATATTCAAAAGTTAAAAAATGTACGCGAATTTCAAATGAAATTGAAAGAAGACAGCAGTGTCAATTTCAAAGAACTTCAAGAAAATTATCAAAATTCGTAATAATAAATCAAAGAAAGATGTTTATTTGAATATGCATTTTTTTATTAAATTAACGCCACTGGTCTGAGATGCTATTAGTCGCAACGTCAATTTCAAGCCCACCCATTTTAAGCGCAGTGATCAAGCTCAAAAGAGCAGTACCTTAAAATATATTTCTTAAGCAAGTGTAAAGTTGACATGATTAATATTTAGAAGACATTCTGTTTTGTGAAATTGGTACTTATGCCATTTTGCATACTCATTTGTACGTTTCACATAATAGTGCTCAAAGTTTTTTAAGTGTGAACAACGTGCTTTTGCGTCGAGTTTTTAATGTTTCGGTGCTTTTGCAAGTAATGGTGTCGTAAGCAAAAGCCCATAGACCGATGTGCTTGCTAGTAAAATTTATCCACCGGCATATTTGCCTGCCTCGTTGGTCTCGCGGCATAAATGTGTGCGTGGGATTGGAAGGTCACGGGTTCGATTCTCGGGTCGGGCAAAGGGTTATTGGTTTTTGCTGTTACGAAATTCTCAGTAACAGCACGGAGTCTGGTAATGTGCTCGGTACGGCAATAGGCTCGCACCCTGTTACGTGGGACCTAAAAATTCATGGCGAAATGTGGGTGTAATATTACACCTCTGCCTACCCCTCCGGGGATACAGGCATGTGTCTATAAAATAAATGATATTTCAGCACATCCATGATCATGGCGCTTGCATCAGTGCCGAAATATCGGATACTCGAAGTAAAGGTACGTGGTATATAGGTGTTATAAGTAAATAGATACATCGCAAAATACATAAGTTGATCTTAATGATTATGAAAGTTTAAATTCCTATTAAAATCTTTTTGTGTTCTACAAAAAAATTGTCAAGTGCGAGTCGGACTCGCGCACGTAGCGTTCCGTACCATCATCTATAAAAGAAAATAACGTTTGTTGTGTGTATACTTAAATATTTTTTAAGTTTCTACCTGTTTCTTAAGATCGAGTAACAAATTGCTTAAAAAATACATTTGTTGTATGAGAGCCCCCTTTATTATTAACTTTTTTTATTTAATGAGGTAATATACAACTACATATCCTGTGAACATTTAAAGCGTCTACCTGTTACTGTTGGTAATTTTGAGCAAAAATTACGACAAAAACTACGTTTATTGTATGGGACCCCCCCTTAATATTTTCATTTTTTTTTTTATTTGTTGTTATAGCGGCAACCGAAATACATAATTTGTAAAAATTTCAGCTTTCTAGCTATCACGGTTTATGAGATACAGTCTGGTGACAGACAGACAGACAGCGGAGGCTTAGTAATAGGATCCCGGTTTTTACCTTTTAGGTACGGAACCCTAATAAAAGAGACCTATCGTGGTAAAATGCCCGCCAACAATCTTTGTTTCCATTGAAATTGGAGCGACTTGACAAATACTTCTTTGACTATTCTTTAGCACTAAAATTTCATGTCATCACATTTTGTGTACGAAATAAATGATTTTCCTTTAGAATTATAGTTACTGTCATAAAACTATTATTGATCTCTGAGGGCAAACAATTTGAACTATTTTTATTAAAAAAATGCCTAAAGCCGTGAGCTGACGGATTAAGAATACGAAATGTCACTAGCCCATTTCGTTCCGTGGGTGTAAAAGAAAATAGAAGAAGCAAATAATATCTTAGCGAAGAGGCGGAAAACTCGACATTAAACTCTGTGAAAACCCTGCTTTTTTGATATAAAGACATTCGGGTTAGTTAAAACTCTCACTTCACGATACGAAAACATGATCTGTTTTGTAATTACGTTAACAAAAACATACCATTGTTTTCTAAAACATCTGTAGATAAAAAAGGTCAGTTTTGTATGCGGAAGTATCGAATATTCTCATCGGCAATTGATATTTGTGGCGATCGCCATTATGGCTTTAATATGTGCCCTATTATTGGTGGAGCCAAAAAATTCCAAGCGGCTTTTCCTTTGCGGTGATATTTGATACGGAAAACATATTATTGCAGCGGTCTTTAGTTTTTTGAATGCCTCGTTATGGCGGATGCGTAGGTTGTACATGGAATAAATAACAATTTTCACTTTTCCTTTGTGTTGGGTGTGCATAATCTTTTTTTTTTTACTATGGCAGTGAGAAGGCATTTAAAAATTAGAGGAATTTGAAGTAGTGAAGTGTAGTCTAGAACTTATGAATGGTAAGCATCTGGTAGAGAGTCTCGGGTCCGGTCTGAGTTTGACCCAGAGTTCATCACTGACTGTTCGAAGTTATGTGTTATGTTAATTATCGTCTGCTCCATGCGTTGGAAAGCACGTAAGTCATCGTTCCCAACATTCAAGATTTTTGATAATCATCCTAGGGCGTCATTATCCAAGAATATATTGAAATTAGTTAAAGTTATGAAATAACACTGTTACTTTGAATTCACCAGGCCAGGCGTTAGTCACTCTGGGAATAAGCTGATATTCTCAAATCTATTTAAACTGCAAAGTGGAGCCCTGTTTCCTAATCGAAAGTATTGGAATGCAACCAGGACAACGATTAGAAGACGATGTTTCAATCTGATGTCAAATCATTCCATTTATGTATAACTGGTTTTATGCGGTTACTGTTTGTATCCATAGAAATCAGGAGCTGATGTGTCAACAAAAGTACCACCCGCGATACTGATGACGATTCCGTATGTGCACTTACGCAATCCAGACAGTTAACATCCAAAAGAATTTATTGATAGTGCTTCAAATACAATTTATGCAGAAGGATTATACAGAGTAACTTTACTTTATGTTCAGACAGAAGTGTTTAAATTCAGTCGAAGAGAGTCAAGTTAGTCGATTGCACCATTGCACCCAATATTGGCATTTAAGCCAACATGACGGGCGACTTTAGCGAAGTAACTCTAGGTATGGCAGAGCCATTTACTTTAATATCTAATATCCAATCGATGAGCTGTTGGTGCGAAAAGCCAAGAAGGTTTTTTATCTCAGAAGTTTAGATTGCTTCTATTTTTACAAATCCTCCCGCGCTTCCTCTACATTTATTACCCTTTTCGTGCATGCGACATCGGGTGGTCACCAATTTGATCGATAAATGTCCACACACATTTCCCTTATATATTTGATTCGTCATTATTTCTTCACACATTCGCTCCACGTGTCCAAACCAATTTCTCCAGATTCCTTTCTCAATCCTTGTCACAACATCTTCTTTCAGACCACAGCGCAACCAACTCAATTATAAGCTCTAAATTATGTTACAAGACGAAGCACTCCGTCTATACGCATGTACAATGTTAATATTCCTACAGATACTTTACATTATCGGGTATGGAGTGCGATGTTACGAAGTAAATTGCGCCCTTAAGTCGATAATCGATTAATTGCCGTCCATTTTGATGAGACGTATTGAGATCGAGGGCTTTTTAGGCACCTCTCGCCACGCTCGTTTTGGTTTCAGGGTTGTTATGTATAATATGTATGTATTTACAAAAAAAAAAGTATAAATATGTATGTTTATCCATTATCTAGTACCCATAGTACAAGCTTCTGCTTAGTTTGGGACTAGATGGTGTTGTGTGAATATGGTAGAATATTATTATATTATTATTATTATCATTATTAATTTGCCCGATCTTTACACAGTTGTATTTCCTCTTGAATGTTGCTTGATTTGTAAGTTAGGCTTTTACATTTAAAAAATACATGTAGTGTTTTCTTTAAAGAAAGCTATCCTCACCAGCATCAAACTTCTCCCCCCTTAGCCAATATCTTAAATCTGCCAGTAACTATGGTGGCTTTATGTCTTACTCAGATCCTCACAACTGAGTTTAGTTTGGAACTGTGTCCGTTGTTTATTCATGTTTAGGCACAGTTTAGTTGCGATCTATTGTCTCTTTGATGTTCATACAGGCTTAGCATAGAGGATTATCTGTGCCTGCAGCTAAGAGGCCTATACCGTCCACCAGTAGCACTATGAATAAAATTATCTATGTTAGTGAGATTAATAATGGATGATGATATATTGTGCCTCCTAGTTTACGTAGCAGAGAAAAATTGTAAAAAGATGTTTGAATAATGCCGATGATGAAACTATTTGGCGATGATAAATGACGTACCAACAAACTGTCATAAAAGGGGTTCAAAAATATTTTTAGGATTCCGTTCGTAGGTTTAGGTAAAAGTTACTAAGCCTCCGCTGTCTGTCCGTCTGTGTGTCACCAGGCCTTATCTCATAAACCGTGATAGCTAGAAAGCTGAAATTTTCACAAATTATGTATTTCGGTTGCCGCTATAACAACAAATACTAAAAAAAAAATTAAAATATCAAGGGGGGTCCCATACAATAAACTTGTTTTTTTCGCATTTTATGCTCAAAATTACTAAGGGTAACAGGTAGAAGCTTACAATTTTCACACAATATGGAGTTGTATATTACCTTTCAAAATAAATAATTATATTTAAAAAAGTAAACAATAAAGGGGGGCTCCCATACAACAAACATAACTTTTAAGCAATTTGTTACTAGATCTTAATAAACAGGTAGAAACTTAAAAAATATTTAAGTATACATAGAACAAACGTGATTTTCTTTTATAGTTGATGGTACGGAACCCTTCGTGCGCGAGTCCGATTCGCACTTGCCCAATTTTTAATAGATTATCTGCTTACAACAACTGCTCACTACACTTATAGTCGCCTTATACGTGTAGTGAGCCTCTAATACATAAAATACAAAAGAAATAAAAGAAAAATAACATCACAGTATGAAAACATATCGGAATTGTGTGTTGTAGTGTTAAACAGCACTTGCCCCGCGCTTCAGAGACCAAGATAAACCGTCAAGCCCGGTTTTTATATGATCTTTAACAGTCGTTATGAGCAGTCCTAGTTTCTACTATAAAACACTTTGGCTTTTTAAAATTACATAACAGTTAGTCCATAGAAATTTTATCAATACCATAAAGCTGATTTTAATAAAATCCGACCCCCATGCACAATGGTAAAATACATGCAATCGGGATAGCACTAGAATTACTTGTGAAATGTTACCATACACGCTATGGAATAGGGTTGTTTCCAACTTGTCAAATCAAGCACTTTTAATGAAATGTCAAAAACGACCTTTGCCAAGAGTTTTGTATGAAATATGACGTAGTGACGTCATAGTGTTTTGCTGTCAAGTATACTTATCCTTATCCTTACTAATATTATAAATTCGAAAGTGTGTATGTATGTATGTATGTATGTATGTATGTATGTTCCGTTTTCACGCGAAAACGGCTGAACCAATTTTGTTGAAATTTAATATAGAGATAAATTGGACTATGGAGACGGACATAGGCTACCATAAGTTGCAAAAATTAAACTGGGAGGGATTGAAGGGAGGGTAGAAGTTTGTACGGCAGAAATTTTCCTCTTAGAACTAAGAACGCATGCGCGAATAATTAAGTGCTGCGCATGTGCTATCTGTCAGTATTGTCAATGTACTGTCACATCATACATATTGATATGTTGTGCACGGTGATTACATTGTTCGCATATATAAACCAATTATTATATACTATGCTCAAACGGCTGAAACGATTTTCTCTACCTACTAAAATTATAAATGCGAAAGTGTTTATAGATATATTATTATATTGGACATGTATTGAAACATGGCTTTGAAAAGCCGATATTGACCGCGTTACTTTGTACTCTATAGAGCTTCTGACTCTTTAGAATAATCAGGAGTGTCTTCACACAACTTGGGAGTGAAAGTAGATATGTGTTAACCCGAATTTAACGCGCGCGAAGCCGCGGGCAAAAGCTAGTTATGAATAAATTGACGATAAAGAATGTTAAATAAAGTTTTAACATTAATTGATGAATGAAACTACTATTATTTTGACATGTTTCACTAGAAAAAAATACTTTTTTAATTTATTTCACTTGCAGGAAACATTCCTATTTAATTATGAAAGCAGATTGTAAATACGCACGAGGTCAAATCGAAGGATCTGGTGCAATAGACGTGGTGTGTTATTGTTATAGGTTGTGTGCTGCAAAGATGCATGAATTCATATAACTGTGATTATGAAATTATTAGTGTGACTTAATTAGACCGCAGCAATAGCCAAGTGGAGAGACCGACAGACTGCTACGCAGAGGGTTCGGGGTTTGAATCCACGGCGGGCACCAATGAGTTTTCGGATTTATGTGCGCATTAAATCGTTAAATTATTGCTTGCTAAACGGTTAAGGAAAACATCGTGAGGAAACCTGAATGTCTGAGAGTTCTCCATAATGTTGTCGAAAGACATGTGAAGTCTGCCAACTCAACTCGCACTAGGCCAGCGTGGTGGACTACGGCCTTACCCTTCGCAAAGTAAGAAGAGGCCTATGCCCAGCAATGGGACAGTTAATATACAGGGCTGATGATGATGATGATGTGACAAAGTTATCTAATGTGTTGGTTGTAATTTATATTGAATATTAATTTATTAATTTAAAAAATTAATTTATAATTGTATAATAATTTATGAATTTGATTATTTTGCTATAACAGGGTCCATAATGACACCTAATTTTAAGATTTATCATCTAATGTACCTACATTGTGGAATTGCAAATAAAGAATATGAAAAGAATATGAATATGAATCTATTAATAGCAAAAAAGTTAACTTCTCATGCTTGTCTATATGTAAGATTGGTCATCTTACATCCCTTCATACTCGCATTTTCGAGATCTCATCGAATACAAAATACCGTCTCCACAAGTAACTGAACCGCAACATATATGAAAATAAATCGTTGCACTATAATATTTCGAAACCCACTGCAAGTTTTCGCTCCAATATTTCTTACTTGAACACTTTGATACAAATTCTACATACGTATTACTCAACTACGTTATGATACAAACGGGTTAGACATGACATAACATAACTTCATGCTTCTTTTTCACTTGAGGCAAACAGAAATCTATTTGACAACTAGACGTGGATGTCGGATATAGTAACAAAGGCAGCATATTATGTGTTATTCAAATGTATAAACTATATATTACTGCAAAGTTTTATGAAAATCCGTTCACTAGTTCTTGTGTAAAAGTGAAAAAAACATTCGTACGTACTCATAAACTTTTGCCTTTATTATAAAGACAGCTGTCCACCAGAGCAAAATGAAGAGGAGAGGGACTTTTGTAACCAACTAGCTGTTTCCTGCGGTTTCACCTGCGTCCTGAGGGAAATATTTCGCCCACCCGGTTAATTTATAGCCTAAGTTACTCCTTGTTACATCAGCTATTCTCCAGTGAACGTCCCGCCAAAATCGGTCCAGCCGTTCCAGAGATTAACGAGAACAAACAGACAGACGGACAACCATAAAAAAAAAAAATTAGGTTTATGTACCGTGTATACATCCATATGTATTTAGTAAAAAGCGGTTATTTTAATATATTACAAACAGACACTCCAAATTTATTTATTTACAAAACCGTAAAATCGCCGCAACGGTTGTTTTAAAAGTGGTTTTAAACTTTTCTATTGGTTGTATTAGATCCAGCTCATCTCCTCTTCGTTCCCCCGGACAGCTAGCTTAATAATAGTAGTTTTGTATCCTTTATTGGAAGGAAGCCTCAAAATCTCTTTGATACTAGCACTCAACCTGCGAACTTAATCCTTATTCTCAGAACCGTGATAGCTTATACGACCGTGACTTTTTACTGGCTGGATAACATTTTTAATACGTCAAAAGAATGTATTTAATCGTAAAAAAAGAAAATATTACTTCATTAGCGCCATGTATAAAAAGTTTATATTCCAACTTGGTCATTTATTTTTCGTCCTCTGCAATAAAGTACACCCTTAATTAGGTGTAACAAAATTATTGGAAATGAAAGTACTAAAATCAAGGCAATAATTTCCTTCCATTGACCTACAAAGCATTGAAATGTACCGAAACAGGCGATTTATGGACAAACAACGTGAAATGAGAATTCGTGATACGCAAAGCATAACTGGCGTTTGGATAGACAATTGTCATTTAAATCCACCCAATGAATCGTTTTGGGTACTATTATGTGCGAAGGTGTCATAATGCCACAGAATAAACAATACGAAACAAGACAATAGATACGTTAACAGTCTAGCAACGTTTCTGTTTGAGTTTGTATAGCATGTGGTCCGCTGAAATCTGATGTCCCAGTCAGGTAGCGGCACCAAGTTTCAGTGCCGATATAGCCTCCGGGGAGAGAAGACGCCGTTCGCGCGATTTTGCCGCCGTATTTTAAATCTGGAACGTTGCGATCATAATGCTTGTATGATGTTAATGTTCGCTATTGAAGTTAAAAAAGTTTAAATATTTTTTTTTAATAGTGAAGTGCATTGATATTAGTGTTGAAATGTTACGACAAGGAGTTATGAAGTTTCTATGTTTGTTAGTGACGTTATTTGGAGGTGAGTTTTAATTTAATTGCGAGATTGTAAAAATGTCTATAGCAAATTGTGCGTTAATTTCGTTAATTTTGTGAACGTCGAAATATTGAATTCGGCGGTGTGCCCTTTATTAATGAACTTGGCGTCAAAGCTAATGAAATGAAATGGCTATCAATTTTTGAATATTTCTGTGTTCGATAAGAAATTGACAGCTAAGTATAGGGAAAATATTCTGCGTTACTTTTTAAATTGAGCGATATTTCTTTTTCTTGAACACCTTTTTAATTAATAAATCCATTACATTTCTGATTTGTGTAAATGTTAAACGAATAAGATTTATCTCAATTTTATTTATGGTTAAGTTTTAATTGGTAAGTGGTCGTACAGGAAGTATGAATAAAATTAAAACACAATATTGATTTAACATTATTTGCTTATTTGGAATCGTTTTGTGTGATAACCTTTGTACATAATTCATATCTATGTGAGATTATTTAATTTACGTTTTTATGGCATAACGATAACATCGTGCTTATAAAATATATTTATTCTGAAGAACGTACTATCTATCTGCTAAAACGATACATTTATTAGTAATAAAAAATAAATACATATGAACTCATTTGCTTTTACTTTAAAATATATTTTATAATAGGTACATTTATTTATTTTCTGTAAATTCCATTATTACAATTAAATAACACAGATATAATGGCTGGTGGTTTCCGCGAAACAAGTTTGCCTTTAAAGTATATTTTGCCTAACTTCAAGAATTGTATTCCCGGAACGGGAAAAGCGATATCGAAACTTCCTTTGGAGAGTTCTTAGTATCAATAGGAGTCTGGTGATATACCCAGATAGCAGGCTCTCCCTCCATTTTATACTCGTACAAACTGTAAATACAATTCATTTTAAATTGGCTTTCGAGATATATAGCATACCAAATACCTTTGTTTAGTGTAACTGATTTTTCGGAACTGTTGCAGTATATAGTTTTTATGTATAATACTTATGTTTTTAGACAAGAAGTATGTTTATCCATTGTCCAGTACCCTTAGTACATGCTCTGCTTAGTTTGGGACTTGGTGCTGTGTAAATGTACATCCGTGAATACAATGCTTGCAAATGAGTGTTAATAAGCACGACCGTTTTAATTCCTCAAAATACAATTAGGAATAATCTTATATCCTGGTTACTTTTAAGTCTTGAGGGGTGCCTGGGGTGGATCAGTCAATTCAGAATCATTAGATAACTTTTTACACTTTCTTTTTTATTTCAAAAATACCGCATCATTGATGAGTATTACCGATTTAGTATGGATGTAAATAATGTTTCATGAAATAATTCTCAATCATTAGTGAAAATAATGAACATATGTAATATGTAAATAGTTTTTATTTATAGACGTTAAGTTATCTGTTTTTTCTTTATAGACTCACGCCTTTATCGCCGAAGTGGTAGGCAGAGGTGTTATATTACACGCACATTATGCCACGAATTTTTAGATCCCACGTAATAGAGGGCACATCACCAGACTCCGTGCTGCTACTGAGAATTCGGAAAAACAAGTAACACTTCCAGTAAAACTTTTATCCGACCCGGGAATCGAACCCGGGACCTCCGATCAGCAGTCGCATACGCTATCCACCGGACCACGGAGGCAGTCTGATCATATAATAATAATCTAATATTAGTTATCTGTTTATATAAAATTCCCCCGTTACAGGCAAGTGATTGACAGACATGCTACATCCAAAATAATTAGGTGAAAAGCTGAAATTTGGCATGTGTGTTCCGTGGAGACCGTAGGGATGTACAAAGAAGGGATTTCCTGAAATTTTCACTTGATCAGAAAGAAACGGTTAATGTGGGCGTAGCCGCGGGTATAACCTGGTTTGATTATACAAGTTTATTTAACGGATATTAATAGCGTTGACAAAGATATTTAGTGTATAAATACCTCGCTATTTTCCCAACATTTCGACGATCTTGCAACGCTTGTGGTCGTTGAGGGACGACCGGCATATCTTAGTAAAGTTAACTTATATATAACTTGTCCTTTCTGTTTCCTATTCAAAGAGACCTATTTGTATTAGACCTATTTATACGCTACTGTAGTCTGTTTTTTTTTTTTTATTTCATGTCTTTCGTCTGATGGAAATAAACGCTTCTTTTTTCTATATTCTAAATTGATAAAATTGAATATCTGACCAATCGTGTGACAAATAAGCGAATCGAACGTCAACTAAGATATTGGAGAATTCTGAGTCGCATATTAGATTTGACAGCATAATGATCAGCGTTTCTATTTACATACATACATACATTTCGTCACGCCTTTTATCCCCGAAGGGGTAGGCAGAGGTGTATTTCTACACCCTCTTTTCGCCAGATATACTTTAGTCCCACGTAATAAGGGGCGAGCCTATTGCCGTACCGGGCGCATTTCCAGACTCTGTGTTGCTACTGAGAATCTCGTGACAAAAAGCCCAATAACACTGCCCGACCCAGGAATCGAACCCAGGACCTCCCGATCCCACGCGCACATTTATGCCGCAAGACCAACGAGGCAGTCGTATAGGGTTTGATGTCGAGTTTTCCGTCTCTACGCAAAGATGGTATTTGCATCGTGTTATCCCTTAGTCGCCTCTTACGACACCCACGGGCAGATAGGTTGACGGCATAGAATACAAGTGTCACCACCCCCTATCTTCCCGTTTCTATTTATGAAAAACGAAACGGCAATATTCTACCGCTTACTAGTCTACTGTAAAGATGTCAACATTTTTAAGGGGTCTTTACCTGCCGCAATATAATTATTATTTTTATAGAACTTAAACATGTGCCTTAAGCATGCCTTATAAAGCACGAGAGGGCGTGTCATTTTCTGACACATGACCCATCTATAAAACTAACGGTGGCAAAGTCGCCTAACCTCTCGAATCGAATGATCCTCCTCCTTCATATAGTTCTTATATTGTGATGGCGTGAATTTATTCATTCGTAGTGTACCTCATTAGTTATTGAATACGTCTGTCAGTTTTCACTTTGAAGTATTAACAGAACACTAGAAAAGAATACAAAGATTTCATACAATGTATCTGTTTCATACAAAATATTAATGACTTGTTTTCTTCTATTCACTGTTTGTTTCGGTATACATGACACGGTCTTTGAGAAGCTTTGAAAGTCTTTGATACTATGTATAACAATAAATTGTTATTTCCTTGTTGAAAATGTTGGAGTAAATTGTTGAATTGTTTAAGTCCGTTCAGTTTATTATTTACAAGTACACTAAACTTCACCCGCAGTTCTGCCTGCGTGGAACTATTTTACCTAACTTGGGGATTGATTAATTTTAAAGAAACCTCTTTTAATGCTCAGGAACTTTCATGCTAGACTGCCTCGTTGGTCTCGTGGCATAAATGTGCGCGTGGAATTGGGAGGTCTCGGGTTCGATTCCCGGGTTGGGCAAAGTGTTATTGGGTTTTTTCTTAAGGAAATTCTCAGTAGCAGCACGGAGTCTGGTAATGTGCCCAATACGGCAATAAGCTCGCCTTTTATTACGTGGGACCTAAAAATTCATGGCAAAATGTGGGTGTAATATTACAACTCTGCCTACCCATTCGGAGATACAGGCGTGAGTCTATAAAAAAATAAAAAAAAACTTTCATGCCAAATCTTAGCTTCTTGTGTCCAGTAGTTTCAGCTATGCGTCAGTGTCTGTCAATCAGTTAATAGCGCAATAATAACGAATATTTATAAATCTTTATAAATATTCATTATTGATAACCATAGTTCAGTAGCTAATTCATATTATTTTTTATTTATTCTTAATTAATATTACGAATGTATTTCTTGGCAAATGACAAACAAATGATTAAAATTTAAATGAAATTCAGATTTGAAAATTTGACGTGCGGAATAAGACAGACAGTATTTATACGGTTTCGTGACGGTATTTATTTATTTTCGATTTTGATTTTTATTTATTGTTTGGTAGTGTGATGGTATGTTTGACATAAAAATTTTGTGTTGCGGCTGTCAGATAGACAGTCGCTCTGTGGTAAAGCTAATGCGAAGCTGGAAGCGGTCCCCTGGTTCATAGTTGCCATAAGTCTTAACTGTAATAGCTACAGTTAACTACAAAAGTCAATCAAAATCATCAGCCTTCAACAGTCCACTGCTGGACTAGGCCTCTCCTTTGAAAGGAGGAATTGGCCTACTATACCACGCTGGCCAAACCGGTTTGTATAGTGTTTGTATCAAGTTTTCCTTCTTTTACATTGCTGTTCCCTGCATAAAATGCTTTCTCTGTCGGCTCTTACGACACACATGGGATGATATAGGGTGGTGACATTCCATATTCTTAATCCGTCACCACACGGATAAAAATCTTTGCCTTTACCTTTATAAATTAAAATGCCTTGATTGCTATAAATGTTATCTATTTATCCATAAAAGGTTACCTTTATTATTCACCGTCTTACCTAAAATATTGTTTTAGAGCAATGTTCACATGCTCAGACAATGCTTGCCATTGTTAAAATAATAAACAATGAACATTAAAACAAGCCATTATTAAATCTAAATCAATTATTTTAATCATAATGAAAACTGTGGTGTACCATTCATAAAAATAAACAACTCTCAATTACAACACAACTGATCCAAAGAGCATCAAACTCGAGACAACAGTTTGTGGATTACACAAAGTGATTTCTCGTTTGGGCATCGAACCCACGTTATACAGCGCAGTGTCAAGCGGCGAGACAACTTCTTAAGCCATTACGACAACCGAACACTACTGTCGGAAGAAAAAGTAAAGATAGCGATCACATCTACTTTAGGAGCCTATTAAAACCTAGAGCTAACTATAAAACTTAAAGCACTTACACAGAACTATGTATTACAAGGTGTGTGTCCCCTGGATTCACCCGTTTATTTAGACAACAGCACCACCTATCGAGTCAAATTGTAGCCTATATGTGGCCCTACCAAGTTTTCTACGTTTCAGTGAAAGTCCCATTAAAATCGGTACAACCATTCCACAGATTACCCCGAACAAATACAAAGATGGACTAACAAAAGAAATACCAAGATTGTTCGTGACTTGATATCATGTAACTAACTATATGCACTTCAAAAAAAATTATTATTATGGAGTCACAAACAGAAATTTCAATTTTATTTATATGTATAGATTAATACAAAGAAAGCGCAAAACAAAAATGCTTACCTCACGAAGAAATGTACTGAGTATTTTATTCGCATTTTGGTTTCCAATAACCACAAAGATGATTGCCCTGGCTCAGTTTTCTTTGTATTCGCTGCTTCAGTACTCTCTACTTAGGGATTATCTGTATACTGTACCTAGTACTACCAATCGTATTTATGTTTAGGCAAAGTAAACCTTAACACATGGCTGCTCATACGAGAATGCCTACCTATATGCCAGCTATATTACGTCCGTCAGTTACTCCTTTACGGCTAAGCTACTGAAATTATACATGAAAGTAATTTGTATATAACGTGAACTACTGAAATGCATACAGGCTACTGACTTAAATTTTCATATTAAGTTCAAAAAGCACTTTCAAACCTACGATAAATATATGACGTTACGACCTTAACTGGCCCACTGGCGGCTGAACACACGGGTGTTCGATACCTCATAGTGTCGTTCCAATACCCGAGTGTATGGGTACAAAGAATACTCAATATGTGTATGAAACAAAAAGGGGTACGCTGTGAGAAAACTAACACTAAAAGGAAATAAGACTGCACGCATCGTGTACTGACCATGTGTGCAGTCTTATCTCATTTTACCAAGTTACGTTAAAAATACTGTAGTTTGATTATTTTTATCTTTACATTCACCGCCATCTAGGCCCAAACTAAGCAGAGTTTCTACTACTACTTCTGGGTACTAGATAATGGATAAATATACAGAATATATACTTATACTTTGTTATAAATACATACATATTATACATAGACACACCCAGACCGACGCAAACATCCATGGTCACGCACAAAAGTGTTTGACTTGAGCGAGAATCGAACCCACCACCTTCGGCGCGGCAGTCGTTTACACTCCCGCTACGCCATCGGGTCGTCGATTTAGGAGGAAGATTCTATATTCTTGTGAATAAAAATCAAACTTGAAATATTAACGTCTCTCAGGAAGGAAGCTTATACCCAACAGGAAGAAAGCCATAAAAAATTATTACAATATTTAATTCATATATTTTCCATTAAATGGATTTTAGAAGAGCCATCGTAATTTAATAAATGTTCATTAGATTTTCCATGAAAATACTCAATCAGCCGTGCTTCTGAGATAATTATATTTTTTTTTAAACTAGGCGTCGCCAGCGGCTTCGCCCGCGTCTCTTATACATATAAACCTTCCTCTTGAATCATTCTATCTATTAAAAAAAGCGCATTAAAATCCGTTGAGTTGTTTTTAAGATTTTAGCATACTTACATAGGGACAGGCAGACAGAAGACAGACTTTGTTTTATACCATGCAGTGATGTGTTTCTTAGAACCAATAATGTTTATGCACTGAGTAATAAATTTCTTAAGCCTAATGAAGCCTTAGTTTATTAATTAAAATAAATACTCACTACAGAAATATGCTTGCAAATTTATTATAAGATGCTTCAGAATTTAAAAAGAAATCTTGCTTATGCTTAAATAAACAGCACTATATTTTATTAATTTATTAAGTGAATTCGCGCTAGTAATTTCAATAAACTATGTTATTTTTTGTAAAAGGTTAGTACTGAAGCTTTGCCTGTACTGGAAGGTGTATTTCCAGTCAATCTTGAGGTACAAAGAGCAATGTATTACGTGACACGAGATAGCATGGATCTAAATTTTCTAGCTCCGCGCGACAGATATAAGAACGCTCATACTTGTGTCTTGTGGCTTGCAACAACATTAATTTATACTTTAAAACAGATTAATTTATACAATTAATTTACAGACAAAAATCAAAGGCCCGTAATTATGGAACCTAGGTTTTAACGACTTTCTTAGCATACCACTACCACCAGGTTGCTCATTGACCGGATACGCAGATGATGATCTTTTGCGTATTCAAACTAATACTAGGGTAGGACTTGAAAGGTTTAGCTAATCAATGTTTAGACTTAATCAACAATTGTGGTGAACGCAATCGTTTATATTTTTCTCCACAGAAAACTTTTCAATTCATTTTGAAAAGGAACTTAAAAACACCGCCACGAATCAAATTTAATAACATTTTCATTAAAACAAAGAATCAGTTTGTTATTTAGGGTTAGTTTTAGAGCGAAACTTTTCATTTGTCGGGCACATCAAAACAGTAGGTGGAAAAATCTAATAGAAGTTTTTACACTTTGTCAAAGATATCAACTGCGTAATGAGGGCTTTTGTTCAAAAGTTTAAAAGTTATTTATGGAGCGACATATCAAGGTTGTATGTGTTATGGCGCGCTTGCGTGGGCTGATAGAGCTACTATCGGTGCTGTATGACGTAAAATGCTACAAAGTCAACGTCTTGCGTTGATATTTTTGTGCAAGGCTTATAAGACAGTTAGTACTGAAGCTTTGCCTGTACTGGAAGGTGTATTTCTAGTCAATCTTGGGGTACAAAGAGCAATGTATTACGTGACACGAGATAGCATGGATCTAAATTTTCTAGCTCCGCGCGACAGATATAAGATCGCTAGGTTGTTAAACCATCAATCCGCAGTCTATGACGATCTTTTTGATGAATGGTAATGTCACTGGAACACATCAACTAAGGGCCGTCACCTCCTGGTGTTCTTCCCATGCGTCCGAGAGCGACTGGCAAGGAACTGGTTGGAGGTGGTTCACTGTGTTGCCCAATTTCTTACGGGTCATGGTAACTTTAAGAGCAAGTTGTATTCATTTAAGCTAGTTGATTCACAGTTTTGTAACAATTATGAACAATCTTTCGCCGTGTGGTTGACGGCATAGAATAGAAGTGTCACCACCCCCTATCTTCCCGTGGGTGTCGTAAGAGGCGACTAAGGGATAACACGATGCAAATACCATCTTTGCGTAGAGACGGAAACTCGACATCAAACCCTATACGACTGCCTCGTTGGTCTCACGGCATAAATGTGCTCGTGGGATCGGGAGGTCCCGGGTTCGATTCCTGGGTCGGGCAGTGTTATTGGGTTTTTCTGTCACGAAATTCTCAGTAGCCGCACGGAGTCTGGAAATGTGCCCGGTACGGCAATAGGCTCGCCCCTTATTACGTGGGACTAAAGTATATCTGGCGAAAAGTGGGTGTAGAAATACACCTCTGCCTACCCCTTCGGGGATAAAAGGCGTGACGTTATGTATGTATGTATGTACAATCTGCTCATTACATTCTATGGGAGTGTAGTCTTTGGAAAATCGAACGTAATGGCATGCTTAACGAATTAGAGGTAACTTCTGGAGTAGTGACTGATACGGATCTTGGGGCAAGTAGGACGAATTTCCGTGCGTTTAGGCGTTTCAGCCACATACATATTACTGGAAACAGGTATAGTTCGCAATTCAGGTTCCCTTAATGCTCATGTCCGTGTTCCTTATATTTTCTCATCGTTATATCTCTTCGTTGCTTGTCTCCCGCGTTGTTAAGGAGGGAAGTGGATTGTTTATTTTCCAACTCCTCCAATATGCTTCTGATTAAGGTCGTTGCGGGTTCTAAGACAGTTTAACTTTCCCCGGGACTTCACGAGTGTCAAAATTCGTTGTCTTCAATGGTCACTGTTGCTGACCCTGGATACACAGGTGACACAGTAGTGGGAATGAGGGTAGGACTAGTCAAGACAAAAATTATACCATAACATCGCTTAATTTTGTCGTGAAAGAATTACAAAGAAACAAAAAAACACACATAAATTCACATTACAAATCCATTCTAATATATTTATAACATTAGAATGGATTTGTTATGATGAAAGTAAGGTTTGGTAAGTGCAAACCCTTGCACTGCACCGATATAAATCAAGTAGGTACTATTACAAAATTGCATTGCAGAAAGTAAATTTGATATTACTTGTATCTGTGAAATTCAGTTTAATGATTTAAAAAAGTGATTTCAGTATTACCAGGCTTGAAAACGCTCATTCAGATTACACTTTATTGTTAAGAAAAGAAAATAAAACTTAGGCTTTGACAACCTTAATTTCCTTTCTTTCTCTTAAATAAGGTGCGAACCTCACTAAGTACGCATTATTTAAGTTAAATATCTATTTAAAGACTTAAAATAGGTACATAAAAAGCCAATACTGATTTCGTCTTATTTGGACAAGAATAGCCGCCTATTTTCTGTTGCGATGTCCATTAGATTGGAAATTATGACCACTTTTAACACCATTTTAAAACTGTAACATGGATCAGTACAAAATGATGACATTTAAATCCGAGTTAATTTATAGTTTATTTACATCGTCATAGTTAATCCAATAATCAAATTTGATTAGGTTAACAATACTATAATTTCAGCTTAAGGTAAAGATGAGGTAATTTGAGTCCTAGATGAGGACATGGTTTACTACCTACATTTTTTAAATTTTTTAAACCGAGTCATGACTGTATCCCTGAAGGGTAAGGCAGAGTTGCAATATTACACCCATATTTTGCCATATTATTAATTTGTAGGTCCCACATTATAGAGAGTATTCGGAAAAACCCCGTAACACTTTTTCCAGACCCGGGAATCGAACCCAGGACCTCCTCATCAGCAGACGCATACGCTATTCACTGGACCGCGAAGGCAGCCTACCTACTAAGTTATATATATTTTCCTTTTTCATCAAGATCCATCAATTATATCTTTCACCGTAAACAGGATGATGTGATATGCTCGCTTCTCTTCGTTGGTTTATATACGTACATAAAATTATACTGGCAAACTCAAGTATGAAAATTTTAATTTCAATTAGCTATTCTTGTTGTGCTATTTGATGCTATTCTGTATCGAGTACTCTTAAAGCTTTCGCGAATTGTACACAAATGCTACATAATTATTGAAACTAGTCTATATCGTGTAGGTAATTATTAAAAAGTAAGCGTGAAACAGCATAGGTAACCAGTGAAAAGAAACTGGTTACAATTTTAGTCATACGTTACGTATAATTTGTAGTAATATGAACTTCCACTGACTACACACACACAGACTCACGCCTATGTCCCCGAATGGGCAGGCAAAGGCATACTAAACGCCCACTTTTCGCCAGTGTTTCGATCCCACGTAATAGGTGGCGAGCCTATTGCCGCTTATCGGGATACTTTGTTTGCCAGAGCCTCGTCCGTTGATCGGCAGGTGCACCACTTGCAGGTGAGGTTGGCTTGGGACCCTAAGTTTTTGGTGGGAACCCTATGCACCCCCACTGTGCACCTATGTGAACCCTATCCACCGACTAAGGGCTAGTATAAAAAGCATAATTATTCAAAAGAGAAACTGACTGATTAATAGTCTGGCTTATTTAACATAGAGTCCAAATTACTTAGTTACTTAGTTCAGAAACTTGATATGGGCACACAGGGCACTTAAGTTGATTACATATAGTATGTAGGTATATGTACAGAACAAAGGAAGGATTTTTTTTCTGATTTGAAGTAGGTTTGTTAGGAGCCAAAGTTTAGAAGGTGATAAACGCCAATAAAGGTAATAGTGCAGAATAATCTTAAATATTCATTGCAAGACAAAGAAAGTCCCATCTTACATCGTGCCCTACGTGCTCGGAAACATGCACGCAGAAAGGACTCATGACTGCCTCAGACCATGCAGTCAGCGTGGCTGCTTTCTGGGCCTCATATATATGTAAGTGGTTTCAAGCGATGCGCTAAGAAGAATAAACATTGCAATGTGAATAATTACTATCCTTTGGGATAAGTGGCTTGTGACCAAGTCTGCTAATCCTGAGGCATAGAATTCGACCTAGGGAAATACTTCTGTGATGAGCACGATGACTAAAATTTGTCCAGGTGTAATTTCTCTATAAAATGAATGTATTTTACTTCTTTTTTTCTCTGCCTAGTATGATATATGCATTTGATCACAAATCAAATGACTATGTGTATGTAAGTCGTCTTAGGATTCTGGAAAAACACATTTTTTTTTCTTGGGTTTACGCGAATGTTACACATTTAAATTAAACTACAGTTTACGGATTTTAAATGTAATAACTAGTGAAACCAATATAACGCGATAAAATCCGTAATGTAGTTTAATTTCAAAATACAAACTGCCTCGTTGGTCAGGCGGCATAAATGTGAGCGTGGGATTGGGTAGTCTCGGGTTCGATTCCCGGGCCGGGCAAAGTGTTACCTATAGAGATTTTCCGTTAGGAAATTCTCAGTAGCAGTACGGAGTCTGGCAATGAGCATGGTACTGCAATAGGCTCGCCCGCTATTACGTGGGACCTAAAAATTCAAATTTGGGTGTTATATTACACCTCTGCCTATCCCTTCGAGGATACAGGCGTGAGTCTATAAATAAAACACAGATTGCAATTGGTCCTCACAAAAATAAGGAAATACAAAGAAACGCTTGATCAATTCAGCAATACTTACGTTAGATATCTCCTCTGTTCTCATTTACGTTCTTATTCCGCTGTACCAATCAATCATTAAACATAATGAAGATTGAATACATCACTCCGTAGTTCTACTTCAATCTAATTCATTACCAAATGTTTTGCGCCGATGACTGTTACTCGCGTTTATCTCTTGAATATATTCAGACGATTAAGATTCATGGAGAACCGTTATATTCATTAGTTTTTCATTATAGGGTTGATAGATAGCCGTGTTGATACAATTATTTAGACCATTTATCTATCAGTTCTGTTTATGAACGGGCCTCTTCTTACTTTGAGAAGGATTATGTCGAAGTCTACAACGCTGGTCAAGTGCTGGTTGGCAGCCTTCGCATGTCTTTGGCGAACATTATGGGGAATTCTCTGATGGGACGATTTTGTTACGATGACTGTCTGTTTTCAGCGTTAAATCAATAACTAACACTATAACTTCAAAAAGGCAGTGATGCGCGCCATGGGGTACAATTCGTGACCTCCAATCTCTCTTGTAGATACCTCTACTCTCAAGTATGCTATTTCTACTCTACTCTATACTTATTCTGAAGAACAGTAATATACCTGGATATACATATACATGAAACAGCATTTTGAGGACATAATAATATTAAAAATACTCATTGAAATATATTTAATAAGTATATAATATCATAAATATCATTATTAAAATCCTCTTCCTCCTCTCTCCTTATAAAAACTTTGCTGTGCCCAACAGGGTCCATAATTGATACTATCCTTATGTTCAAAACCTCATTGTAATTATGGAATGCAATAAAGTATTGAGTATTGAGTACTATGTACATAAAAAGTAGATTTATTTACACGGCAAGCATAAAAAATAATTAATTTAAGTAGAGTAGGCAGTAGACAACAACTATATTAGATATTTATTTTGTTCTTTAAAACTAAATTGTATATGTCTTTAACACAGAACCCTAATTATAATTGGACGCATTGCGGATAAATTCAGGGACTTATTTTCAGTACCTACAGTAGCTTTTTTTCCGCGTAGACCAAATGCTGTAGTGAAATAGGAATGCAATGCTTTCAGCGCCTTCTGTTTTAAGGTAGGTCTCTCACACCCCACACATATTTTGTAAACACTATTATTATTATGAATTAAAAAAAAAATGGCCACTAATTTCTTAAAGTCACATAATGTAAGAAAATTTTCCTCAGCTTACATTATTCAAGGAAATAATTGTGCGTAATTTATGTGTACATATTAGAATCTGTTAACCAGCGATTGCCTAGTGGAAATACCAAGAAACTGCTATGTCGACGATCTTCAAACCCACGGCATAACAAAGTCATGTGCATGCATGCCCCGTAAAGCTCGTTAAGCTGTTGGACCCATCTGTCATGAAGATCTTTAAAAGTCGTTATAGAAAGTCAGTATCCCAAAAATACACTGACACTGGTCTGAGCCATGGGATATCACTATATATTTGGGTTATAGGGGTCAGGCTTAATTCCTTACCTGAGTCATTTTAAGCGATTAAAATTAAAGACCAAAACAGAGAACCCAGCGTGTCAACTGATTTTCTACTTATTATATTTTAATTCGTCTAATTGCAGAGATCATTTATAGTAGATATTTAATAAAACCTTACCCATTTAACCTACCCTAGGGAATGCAATACCATTTAAAGATTTCCCATAAGCTAAGGAAGGTAAGGCAAAAAGTGTTGTTTAGAATAGTCATCAATCTCTGTGACATAACTTAGTTTACATAGTGTGATCACAGGTGGAGGAAAAGCCTTTATAGTATATGATACATAGTTTTGTAAGCATAAGATTTATAGTTTGCATATTTATACGCTGAATTCTGATAAGTTGATGTATGATGTAAAAATAAAAGGTAAACTTATTTCTTTGAAAAAGTATAGAAAATATCTGACAAGTCCGATTCACATTTTAAAAAACAGGCAGTCTGAAATAACTTGTATCATAATACCTAGTTAGTCTAGGAAGTTCAGGTTTCCTCGCAGTGTTTTACATCAACATATAGAGAGAGATAGTATTGGATTCACTACGCAAGTAATGTCGAAATGTCAACAGTCCGTGCCGTAGCCGAGGCAAGAAACGTTATGCTTGCAACGTTGTAAACCTTCATTTAAATGGAGCCTACGGCTAATTAATAAAAAGAATATAACCTTAGGCAGATGTCGTGCTCCCTGAGGCATGGCGAATGCTGTGTGCATTCGCCATGCCTCAGGGAGCACGACAGCACATCACTCGCAGTTGTCATGTGAGCTGCCATTCAAACCCTGAACAAACCAGTTCAGAGGAGAAAGACGTGTTTCTAAAGACAAGAATACAATAGCTTCGTTTCACACAAGCATCGGTACTTTTTGTTAGTGAGGAATTTTGTTCAATAAAAGCATTCTTTTCTCTTTTTTAACGCTCGGTTTCTATTTGATTTTGCTTGAATGTGACCTATATGGGTCTGCGGATTTCTAGGGAATGTCGTGGGGATTATAAAATTGTTTTCTACTGTCTTATTGCTTCTGAATAAATGCCATTAGTCATCCTGTCACCACAGCTGGAGTAACTTTGCCAAAACTTCGGTGGAAATAATTTTATTTTCAAATAACGACGCGATTCAGATGCGTTACATATTTATTCATTTTATTGCTAAAACAATTATTTTGTAGTGTAAGCGATCGGCAATTTTCTGCATGCGTTTGTTGCATTTAATTTGAGGGCCTTAAGGAATAGGTCTACACTGTATCATGATTGAGTTTGTCCATTTAAAAACAGTATTCATATTGTATCCACAGATTACATATTAAGTTTTTATGTCTGATTTATTAATTGCCAAAATAACGTTTACATGTTATCTTTAAGTGTTTCTCTTTAATTAATCTAATTGGATATTTTGTTATTTATGCTCGTGTTGTAAGTTTATCGGTTGCTTGTTTTTTTTTAGTTATCTCTCACGATATTGATAAATCCCGTATCGCGGGGGACTTTACTTAGATTAAACTCATGGACACAAAGAGAACTAAATCTCGAGACACCAATTTGTGAATCACACAAAGTGTTATCATGCATGAGATTCGAACGCACAACACTCGGCGCAGTAAAATCGCCAAGGCCACGCACCGCTTACTACTATTTCATAGGTGCAGTGGCTCGTATTTTTTGTACCCATCGCATAATTGTTTCTCCATTTAAAATAAACTGTAAAAACCCTGCCTCATATTGCATTAAAAATTACTGGCGATATTATTTCAATTTGCTTTTCTGTCTGTACTTTTGTAGGTATTGTTTATACGCAGTATTGTGGATATTTTAAGCCGATTTAAAAAGCTTACTGGGGTCCAAATGAATATTTATGAGAATAACATGGCGTAGACGTTATTTTTACACGCTTGTCTAAACTTTGAATGCTTTGCAGCTATAAAACTGTCTGTTTCTAAATAATTATTAACTTTTTTATTCATGGCAAGACTTTAAAATATTACCTCACTATGTATGATACAAAAATACTGAAAATCCTATTAAACTGATATTCTGCGGGATATATTTTTAGTGGTACAAATAAAAGCTCAAAACACCAATGTTTGTTAGTTCCCAATATAGATCGTTCAAAAGGTTTTGGTATGTTAAAAGAATGCTACAAACAATTTGGAAAAATAATAAATACACACATAAAAGTTTGATCGAAAATATAGAATTCTTCATTCAGCTTTATACACATAAAGCAATTCCATATATATACATCTAAATTTATACTATCGCCAAACAAAATGCTTCCAGAAAAGGACCTCCACACACAATCTCCCAAAGATTTAGCCCCTACTTAAAACTGTCTAACATTTACCATTACCACGCGCAAAAACTTTAAGAAACCTTTTATACAAATATTCTAACAACTTTTCGTTTAATCAACTGTCACAAAATATTCGGCTCAGCAGTCCACTAACAAAGTTTATACCCTGCTTGAAAGGGGTCGGCAGAGCAGTAAAAAAACATAAACATATCGGGAAACTTTTGCTTCCAACTTTTTTGCTAACTGTACTAATTAGAACAAAATATACGTATTTTAAAAGTTCGTTTTCGGCGCAGGTGGGTCGAAGTACTTTAAGCCTTTTTTGTAGTAAATTTAGTATTTTTTTGTAGATATGTGTTTCAATAATTATATTTCCTCCTTTCTGAAACTTTTTCAGTCACTTGTAACGCCTAATTGACTCAGTATAATTATGTTATAGATGGAAAAAGTGACTGCCTCCGTGGTCTCGTGGATAGCGTATGCAACTGCTGATCGGAGGTCCCGGGTTCGATTCCCGGGTCGGCCAAAAGTGTTATTGAGTTCTTCCGAATTTTCAGTAGCAGCACGGAGTCTGGTGATGTGCCCGGTAACGGCTATAGCCTAGCCTCCTATTACGTGGGACCTAACAATTCGTGACGAAATGTGGGTGTAATATTAACACCTGTGCCTACCCCTTCGGGAAAAAGGTGGCATATACGGTAGACATCCTTAAAAATCTTCATTCAAAACTTTATTTCACAGATTGTGGTATAACCATGCCAAATTTTAGTGACAATGGACATGACGATAGTTCCTTGTAATTTACCACGGGACAGTTACTACGAGTAAAGTTCCTGAAGATTGCCCTGAAAAGCTGGAATTATACACTGAAGCTAGTAGTTAATCGCTCGTAGAATTAATTTCCTTGCCAATCGTTATAGATCGGCAAAGTTAAGCAACGTTTACCTAGGCCACCGTTTAGATTGGTGACAACTTGGTGTGGTATTTACAACACAGCGCATTGGAGAGAACGTTAAGCCGTGGGTACCAGCCCCATTTTTGACAAGGATCGTTATCCCACGTCGGAGGCCTTCGGCCTTCCTTTAGATAACGGGAGAATAGTTGGCCACATACCCGACAAGCAGAAGCGTTATAATATAGTAACTGAACAGGATTATCTTATAATAAGATAGTAGGTATAAGGGGATTGCTATTCAAATCATGTCAAGTCGCCTTGCAATGGAATCTCAGAAAGATACATGCACTGAAAAAGTTAATACCCAAGGGCAGCACACGTGCCAAAGGACTTGGACAAAATGTGCCCCACGTTGACCAGAAACAAGCGGTTGTAGATAAGTTATATAAAACATACAAGGAATTTTGAAGTACTTTTTACATTCCATTGCAGTCGCTGAAAAGAAAATAATTTAAAAGAATTTGAAGTGATTTCCTTTTATTTTACTTTGTTTGAATCTACCGATAATGTTGCCACGTAACAATGATAAAAGATTAGTGTAGGGAAAAAATATAGCAACAGAATAATATATATTAGTATTAAGAATAAGAATATTAGTATTAATATCAATAAGAGTTAAAATACGCGTTATCTTAATGATTAAATCATTATAATTATATCATCATCATCATCATCAGCCTTTAACAGTCCACTGCTGGACTAGGCCTCTCCTTTGAAATGAGGAATTGACCTACTATACCACGCTGGCCAAACGGGTTGGTATAGGGTTTGTATCAAGTTTTCCTTCTCTTACAGTGCTGTTCTCTGCATAATATGCTCCATCTGGCGGCTCTTACGATACTCATGGGATGATATGACGATAATTGTATTATTTTCTATAAAAACAAACCTCTTAACAATTAATAAAAAATACGTTCAAAATATAGTTAAAAATCCACTTACTAACAGGCTTATTTTAATCCAGCTCTGGTATCACCAAGCTAATGTCAAAATAGTTGACATGTTGACTTATCGTCTTATCCATAGAGTAAAGTAATACTACTGAATACTACGGAGGTCTTATCTTTCTACGTACGCGCTTTTTCGGTTATAGTTTACTTCTAGACGAGAGTATTATACTTATATATTTTATATGAAGCAAAGAAGACAAAAAATAAATAATAGAAACTTAGGACAATAAAATGCATGAAAACTAAAATAGATTAAATAGCTAATTACATTATATCAATACATTGTGAAATATTGTCGAAAAATATGTCATTAATCATTTATTTCCAACCTTAATAACTTTTGACCACTGCTGCTTAGCTTAATGCGCTTTTCTTATTGCATAACTAGAAGACTTGTTCTTTAAAATGATATATGTTTCATCACTGTACTTGCTGGGGCACAGACCCATATGATTTTTGTTCATCTCCTTTTGACGTGATTTTCATATATCTTCTTATAAATATCTACTGAGTTCTTTTATACAGGCAAAGTATTTTATTTCTCGTAAAGCATATTGTAGACAAAGACCACGGAAAAAAAAATGTTTTTTTTGTAGAATACCAAAATCCTTTCACGCTTCATCGTAGTTCATTCCGAGTCTGACGCCGAATGAATAAAGTAACCGGAATCCGACAGCTTTTCTTTTAGTACAAACTCAAACTCACTCAAACTCAAATATGTTTATTTCCATAAAAATGTTTAAACTTTTTGGACACGTCAGAAGGTCATACAAATAAAAAAATAAAAAAGTAACTTTAAATGCATATTAACATAATTGAGAATTGAAAAAAAATGCCTGTCCAGACAGTAGAGCCTCGTGAGAAGAATCAGGCAAGAAACTCCGGGCCACTCTTTTCTTCGTCTTGATTCTATACAATTTTAAAACTTAGTAACTACATTGAATTTTTCATAGGTATATGATTATTATTTATTATTATTATTTATTTATGGGCTATTTTTTTCACACAATATCTAAATTTCTCTGAACAGGGTAAGAATAAACTTTTCAAATAAATAATAAGTAACTTTACCGTTGTAAATTATGAAGAAAATATTTTTGACGTTTCTAAGGTATTCGTGGAAAAAATAATGAAACTTTTATGTATTCTTGGAAATCAGGAAAATATTAAAACTCTCAATGGATAAGTTGTATTGCTGGTTAAATTGATTACGAAATCTGTTGCCATAGCGATTGGTTTTCTTTTGAGCAACTAACGAGCAAAAATGTATTGTATGTTACATGAAACTGACAAGAACAAGAAGAAGAACTTGTTAGTTACAAACTTCATCAAGAAATATTATATTAGTGAACCACTGCTTCTATTATGTTGTTACATGTCTTGCACTCTGACAAAAAATGCAATATGCAGAGATTCGTTCTTTTATTCGATGATTATGCAATAACATAATAATCGCATGTTTTAAAAATTAATAATATAATTTAACATATTTACGAGTAACTTCATAGCCAACTTTCATAGCAGACAGTTATATCATTGTCTTAATTAGATATAGTGCCTATGAGCTGTGTGTGCTAGATTTTTAAGTGCATTATAAGAGAGTGTATGGCTCTCATCACCTGTAAGGCATTATCATCGCGATAAATTAACAAATTTAATAGAACATGGTGATGAATTTCAACATTCTGCTTTTTTACAATTCCCAAGCAAGGCTCGTTGAATAAGATCGCTCTGATAGAAAAGCCGGAAGAATCTCCGGGACGCTTATGTTTAGCAGTGTCGTAATTTTGGTTCATTTGGTTCGTTGTCAATGAAACTGATTTCTAAGCCTCACAATGATTATGAACGACATGGAGAGACAGCGTTTTCAAGCAAGATATATGTTATTTATATACTCTAAAAAATAATAAGGACTTGATACGATTATCGGTAATGTAAGTTCATAGAGCCAGCAATTCCTCCTGGAAACAGGCATACGTGTATGTTAATATTATATAAATAAAGTAAAGACAAGAAGCAGTTTGAGGAAAGAACAACGAAACATGTATTTACTTGTTTCCTATGTACAATACTTAATCAATTTTGTAGTATGTTTCCATTGAGCGAGTACACTGCAGAAAGTCCAAGAAAATATGTAGGGATATTTTATTTAATGCTTGCTTAACGATGACGTAGATGGTGATGTGTTGCCGAAATACTTGATGTTTAAGAAATATTCTTTATTAGTACTACAATCACCACTTCAAAATGGATGATAGACACGAAAGAAAACGGAGAGTATTTTAGGGCAGCTCCCGCATTATGAATAAATATTGTGACTTTACAAAAATTCTATCAACGGAAGAAAAGTACACCCAGATTTGAAACAACAAATTGTTGAACAATCAAAGTGCTCTTTGAATCGAACTCACTACACCAAGCAGTGCCAAAGGGTTTGACGATCGCCTAAATCACTAAGCCATCTGTGTATTGAAGTCATATAATAAGAGCGCGGCGAAGTGTCAGTGTCACTCTGAACCAGTCGGCTTTGTTCTGTACATGTAAACGTGCACATTTACATATATAGAAAACGACAGCATTGCTACGTTCTGCTCGTCGAGTCTTGTCCACACTATGATTGCGTCCACAGTCGCAATCGTATCGCTGGCCCAAGCGTGCCCACTGTTTGACTAAAGTTTTATAGATCTCAGTTTTGCTATGTTGTTTGAGTATTCATCATCAACAGTATGGGTGTGAGACTTAACTTGGGTAATCTTATAGGGTCAAATTTCAATCATCATCATCGTCCTATATAATAGTTATCTTGGTTTCATCCAAAAGATTCGGATTGAATCCTGGAATCCGTTACCATAATTGGTATATGCTGTCTCATTTCAATGTCTACATACTTATTAGTGATCGCTTTACTCCCCCATTAAGTATGTTAGTTATACAATAAAAATAATTTGCTTGTTATATGTATGAAGTAAAATATATTGCCCCAAGTATGGGCCTGAAATATCACTCAACGCAAGTTATTTGGTGGATAGTTGCGGATAGAATATAGATGTGAAATTCACACCTTATCCCTATCATCAGTTCCTTTTCCTACGTTTATAAAAACGTGTGAAAATTTAGGTACCCACATCTCAAAGGCACTGAAGGGAGGTTTACAATAAATACCACTTCACTGCCATACCTACTACCAACAGGACGTATGAAAATTAAATCATAGAAATTTACGATTGTATGCTACATGTTAGTAAAAAAATCCATGAACTTAATCAACCAAATTGTATGATACCCAACAAGCAAAACGACCAATGAATCACAAACACGAATAATGTCAAGATGTTTACACACAAACCTTTTCAACAACATAAATCACTCACACAGACACACATATCATGCAAAACCCATTACATCACTGCAGCCTCCACATTGTCATAAAAATCTACCAAAAATAAATCACGAACGAAACCTGCGTCGACATTTTTGGTAATGAAATGGAAACGCGCTCTCGGAAAGTAGAAGGTCCAATTCAATTTGCTTAGGTTATAGAGGGTTTTAAGCATTAAAGGGACTTTTGATGTACCTATTCATTAATTTTGCGTTACGTTCCCGTAAGACAATGGTACAAACGTTTCGTATCATATCTGATGCCGCACAAAATATAAACATAATAAATTACACAGCCTTGTTTTTTGTCAGTTGCCTGCTTTTATTTTCGTTTGTTTTGTTGATCATGAAGGGCTTCACTTTTTGAGAGAACCATAATTATTACGCAGTAATTACTTACTGTATGTTTTATTAACGTTGTCATCGCTATGATTATGGATTGGTGCCATATGGACAGATGATGACGTAATGGGTCAGTGAAGTCTAGCTCGGCTATTATGAGCCTCTATACCAAATAAGCAATTTGTAGGCTATCTTCAATGATACGCTATTTTATCCGGCAACAGCACAGATATCATCATCTTCTTGCCCTGGTCCCAATCTATTTGGGGTCGGCGCAGTACGTCCTTCGCTTCCATTCTTTTCTGTCGCCCGTCATCTGATCATTTACCCCTTTCTCTTTCATATCCATCCTCACACAGTCCATCCATCTTTTCCTTGGCCTCCCTCTCCCTTTCCATCCCTCTACCTTCATATTCATCACTTGCTTACCTACATACATATCATCTCTTCGCATAATATGTCCATACCAAGCCAAACGACTTCCTTTCACTTTCTCGTCTATAGGCGCCACTTTCAGACTACCTCTCACGTATTCATTCCTAATCTTATCCATTCTCGTAACTCCACACATCCATCGCAACATTCTCATCTCTGCCACATGTAATCGTTTTTCATCCATCTTCTTAGTAGCCCAACACTCAGCTCCATACAATACGACAGGCCTTATAACCGCCTTATATATGCGTCCCTTGAATTTCAAAGGCATTTTAGGATCGCATATTGTGCCCGAGACCTGTCGCCATTTCATCCATCCTGAGTTGATCCTTTGCCGAACATCTCGGTCAATTTCGCCGTCGTGTTGCAGGAGTGAACCAAGGTAGCGAAAGTCGGAGCATACTGGTAGGGGTATACCGTCGAGTGTAACCGGGCTTGGACTAGAGAGGCCGCCAAAGTCACAGAACATGTATTCAGTTTGGGTTCTGCTTATCCTAAGGCCTACGTTCTCCAGTCTCTGCCGCCACTCCTCCAGTTTGCTCTGCACCTCTTGTCCACTTTCTGCTACCAGGACGATGTCGTCGGCAAACAGCATGCACCAGGGTGCCTCTTCCTGTATGTCCGATGATATGGCATCCATAATCAACAAGAAGAGGTAAGGACTAAGAGCCGACCCTTGGTGCAAGCCTACAGCCACATCGAATCTGGCTGTGATTCCAGCTGCGGACCGGACTTGCATGTGGCATTCAGCATACATAGCTTGGATCAACTTCAGGTACTTTTCAGGCACTCCTTTCTTCTTGAGGGCCCACCACAAGACTTCACGCGGTACCCGGTCATATGCTTTTTCGAGGTCAACGAATACCATATGCAGATTTTTATGCGCCTCCCTGTATTTTTCAGAAATTTGGCGAAGTGCAAAAATGGCATCCACCGTACCTCGACCAGGCATAAAACCGAATTGGTTACGTGAAATCTCACTCTCTGCTCGCAAACGTCGCTCAATTACTCTCTCCCATACTTTCATACTATGAGGCATTAACTTTATTCCCCGATAATTGTTGCATTCTTGGACATCTCCCTTATTTTTAAAACAGCACAGATATATAACATTTTATTACATCTGCTGACTAAACGTTTGTAACAGTAGTGATTGCATAGTGTTTAAGTATTTTCCAATAATTTAAATCGTTTGCACTAATAGTGTTATTATATAGTTTACGACGCCTAACGTTGCGGCGCCGATCGGAATAGCACATTATCATATTCAGAGCCTTTTAATATTAGGTCAATATTGTCATTCCCGATGCGGCAACTGCCTAGCTCGTGTTGCAAGTTTGAGAGAAATTTGTGTTAGGGAATATTAATAATCTATACTAATATAATAAAGCGGAAGAGTTTGTTTGTTTGTTTGTTTGTTTGTTTGTTTGTTTGTTTGAACGCGCTAATCTCAGGAACTACCGGTCGGATCTGAAAAATTCTTTTTGCATACGATAGCCCAGTTATTCCGGAAGGCTATAGGCTATATAACATAACGCTTCGACCCTTTGGGGCCGGGCAAAAGGCTAAAAAGGCTAAAACATTATGTTGGCTAATCTCAGGAACTAGCAGTCGGATTTAAAAAATTGTTATTGCCTATGATAGCCCAATTATTCCGAAAGGCTATAGTCTATATAAAATTACGCCACAACTTTTAGGGGCCAGACAAAAATAATAAAATGGTCAAACGAGAGGGGGGAGGGTTGGGTCAAAGGCAAAAAAAGGCTAAACGAATAGGATACAATCTATATGGGTATCGTTTTCGAGATTTTCGGGACGCTGATTATTAATATGAAATTTATTTAGTGATCCAAAATGGCGGACGGGAAATCAAAGATGGCGGATGAGAAAATTTTAAATATCAATATGGGTATCGCCTTCGATATTTTAAGGGGTGGAGAATCGAAATACAACATCTATTTCGTGATCAAAGATGGCGGATGGGCAATCAAAGATGGCGGATGGGAAAATTAAAAAAAAACAATATTGGTATCGTCTCCGATGTTTAAAGGGATGAGGAATCCAAATACTACATCTTTTTCGTGATTCAAGATGGCGGATGGGAAATCAAAAATGGCGGATGGGAAAAATTTAAAAAATCAATATGGGTATCATCTCCGATATTTAAAGGAATGGGGAATTCAAAACCACCATCTATTTCGTGATCAAAGATGGCGGATGGGAATTTTAAAAAAATCAATATGCGTGTCATCTCCAATATTTAAAGGGATGGGGAATCCAAATCCGACATCTATTTCGTGATCAAAGATGGCGGATGAGAAATCAAAGATGGCGGATGGGAAAGTTTAAAAAAATCAATATGGTTATCGTCTCCGATGTTTTAAGGGATGGCGAATCTAAATACAACATCTATTTCGTGATCAAAAATGGCGGATAGGAAATCAAAGATGGTGGACGGGATTTTTTAAAGTCGATATGGGTATCGTCTCCGATATTTTAAGGAATGGGGAATTCAAAAACACCATCTATTTCGTGATCAAAGATGGCGGATGGGACTTTTTTTAAAAATCGATATTGGTATCGTCTCCGATGTTTGAAGGGATGGGGAATCTAAATACAACATCTATTTCGTGATTCAAGATGGCGGATGGGAAATCAAAGATGGCGGATGGGAAAGTAAAAAAAAATCAATATGGTTATCGTCTCCGATGTTTTAAGGGATGGCGAATCTAAATACAACATCTATTTCGTGATCAAAGATGGTGGATAGGAAATCAATGATGGCGGACGGGATTTCTTTTAAAGTCGATATGTGTATCGTCTCCGATATTTTAAGCAATGGGAAATTCAAAAACACCATCTATTTCGTGATCAAAGATGGCGGATGGGATTTTCTTTTTTAAATCAATATGGGTATCGTCTCTGATGATTTAAGGGATGGTGAATCCAAATACAACATCTATTCCGTGATCAAAGATGGCGGATAGGAATTCAAAGATGGCGGACGCGATGTTTTTTAAAGTCGATATGGGTATCGTCTCCGATATTTGAAGGAATGGGGAATTCAATATTATATAAAAATCTATGTTTGTTTGTTCATCATTTGAAGACTCTGAAATGATAAGAGATTAAGCGCTAAGTCAATGGTAACTTTGGAAAAGGGGCTTGGAAAAAAGGGAATTAAATATAAACTCTTAAAAAAGCGATGCGGAGTTCGCTGGGTCAGCTATACTAATATAATAAAGCGGAAGAGTTTGTTTGTTTATTTGTTTGTTTGTTTGTTTGTTTGAACGCGCTAATCTCAGGAACTACCGGTCGGATCTGAAAAATTATTTTTGTATACGATAGCCCAATTATTCCGGAAGGCTTTGGCTATATAACATAACGCTTCGACCCTTTGGGGCAGGGCAAAAGGCTAAAAAGGCTAAAACATAATGTCGGCTAATGTCAGGAACTAGCAGTCGAATTTTAAAAATTGTTATTGCCTATGATAGCCCAATTATTCCGAAAGGCTATAGGCTATATAAAATTACGCCACAACTTTTAGGGGCCAGACAAAAATAATAAAATGGTCAAACGAGAAGGGGGAGGGTTGGGTCAAAGGCAAAAGAAGGCTAAACGAATAGGATACAATCGACATGGGAATCATTTTCGAGATTTTCAGGACGCTGAATAATAATATGAAATTTATTTTGTGATCCAAGATGGTGGACGGGAAATCAAAGATGGCGGATGAGAAAATTTTAAATATCAATATGGGTATCGCCTTCGATATTTTAAAGGGTGGAAAATCGAAATACAACATCTATTTCGTGATCAAAGATGGCGGATGGGCAATCAAAGATTGTGGATGGGAAAATTTTAAAAAATCAATATTGGTATCATCTCCGCTGCTTAAAGGGATGGGGAATCCAAATACAACATCTATTTTGTGATTCAAGATGGCGGATGTAAAGTCAAAAATGGCGGATGGGAAAAATTAAAAAAATCAAAATGGGTTTCGTCTCTAATGATTTAAGAGATGGTGAATCCAAATACAACATCTATTTCGTGATCAAAGATGGCGGATAGGAAATCGAAGATGGCGGATGGGATTTATTTTAAAGTCGATATGGGTATCGTATCCGATATTTTATGGAATGGAGAATTCAAAACCACCATCTATTTTGTGATCAAAGATGGCGGATGGGATTTTTTAAAAAAATCAATATGGGTATCAACTCCAATATTTAAAGGGATGGGGAATCCAAATCCAACATCTAAATCTTGATCAAAGATGGCGGATGAGAAATCAAAGATGGTGGATGGGAAAGTTTTAAAAAATCAATATGGTTATCGTCTCCGATATTTTAAGCAATCATCATATCAGCTCAACGACGTCCACTGCTGGACATAGGCCTCCCCCAAGGTTCTCCACATAGACCGGTCTCGAGCCGCCCGCATCCAACCGCCTCCCGCGATCTTGACGAGGTCGTCGGTCCACCTTGCGGGGGGCCTACCTCTGCTGCGTCTTTTAAGCAATAGGAAATTCCAAAACACCATCTTTTTCGTGATCAAAGATGGCGGATGCGATTTTTTTTAGAAATCAAATATGGGTATCGTCTCCGATGTTTGAAGGGATGGGGAATCCAAATACAACATCTATTTTGTGATTCAAGATGGCGGATGGGAAATGAAAGATGGCGGATGGGAAAAAATTTAAAAATCAATATGGTTATCGTCACTGATGATTTAAGGGATGGTGAATCCAAATAAAACATCTATTTCGTGATCAAAGATGGCGGATTGGAAATTAAAGATGGCGGACGGGATTTTTTTTTAAAGTCGATATGGGTATCGTCTCCGATATTTTAAGGAATGGGCAATTCAATATTATATAAAAATCTATGTTTGATTTTTTGAAAGACCCTGAAATGATAAGAGATTAAGCGCTAAGTCAGTGGTAACTTTAGAAAAGGGGCTTGGAAAAAGGGAATTCAATAAAAATTCTTAAAAAGGCGATACGGAATTCGCTGGGTCAGCTAGTCTATAATCCTACTAATATTATAAATGTGAAAGTTTGTGAAGATGGATGGATGGATGGATGGATGGATGGATGGATGGATGTTTGTTACTCTTTCACGCAAAAACTACTGAACGGATTTGGATGAAACTTTACAGTAATATAGTTTATACATCAGAATAACACATAGGCTACAATTTATAAAATAATGTATAATGTTGCCATACTATAAGGAAAAGTATCAACTAAGTCGGCGAAAATCCTGTATTATCTTTATTTGTTTGCTTGGGTCAAATTTAGTAATTGGAATTTTACCCCCTTCCTGATGATTGATCTGATATTTGGTATACACTCATATTGTCATCGAGATTAAAAGATAATATTTAAATGATTGTAAATCCAAGATGGCCACCGATACAAAATGGCGAATCACATATTACTTCACAATAACCTCAATATGGGTATCAAATGAAAGGGTTTGATTGGTAGAATGGAGCTCACTATGAAAAATCTAAGATGGCCGCTGACACAAAATGGCGTCTTATTTATTTTCCACAAATACCTCGATATGGGTATCAAATGAAAGAGCTTGATTCGTAGAATAGAGCTCACTATGAAAAATCCAAGATGGCTGTCGCAGCAAAATGGCTGATTACATATTTTGAATATTTTCCACAAATAACTCAATATGGATAACAAATGAAAGGGGTTGATTGGTAGAATGCAGCTCACTATGAAAAATCCAAGATGGCCGCTGCCACAAAATGGCGAATTACTTTTTTTCCACAAATACCTCAATATGGGTATCAAATGAAAGGGCTTGATTTGTAGAATAGAGCTCACTATGAAAAATCCAAGATGGCTGTCGCCGCAAAATGGCGTATTACATATTTTCCACAAATAACTCAATATGGGTATCGAATGAAAGGGCTTGATTGGTAGAATAGGGCTCACTATGAAAAATCCAAGATAGCTGCCGCCACAAACTGGCGGATTACATATTTCTACAAATACCTCAATATGCGTATCTAATGAAAGGGTTTGATTGGTAGAATGGCGTTCACTATGAAAAATCTAAGATGGCCGCCGCCACAAAAAGGTGAATTACTTATTTTCCACAAATACCTCAATATGGGTATCAAATGAAAGAGCTTGATTCGTAGAATAGAGTTCACTATGAAAAATCCAAGATGGCTGTCGCCGCAAAATGGCGGATTACATTTTTTCCAGAAATAACTCAATATGGGTATCGAATGAAAGGGTTTGATTGGTAGAATGGAGCTCACTATGAAAAATCCAAGATGGCCGCTGCCACAAAATGGCGGATTATTTATTTTCCAATAATATCTCAATTTGGGTATAAAATGAAAGGGCTTGATTCGTAGAATAGAGCTCACTATGAAAAATCCAAGATGGCTGTCGCCGCAAAATGGCGGATTACATATTTTTCACAAATAACTCAATATGGGTATCGAATGAAAGGACTTGATTGGTAGAATAGGGCTCACTATATAAAATCCAAGATGGCTGCCGCCACAAACTGGCGTATTACATATTTCCACATATACCTCAATATGGGTATCTATTGAAAGGGTTTGATTGGTAGAATGGAGCTCACTATGAAAAATCCAAGATGGCCGCCACTACAAAAAGGTGAATTACTTATTTTCCACAAATACCTCAATACGGGTATTTATTTAATTAAAGGGCTTGATTCGTAGAATAGAGCTCACTATGAAAAATCGAAGATGGCTGTCGCCGCAAAATGGCGTATTACATTTTTCCACAAATAACTCAATATGGGTATCGAATGAAAGGGCATGATTGGTACAATAGGGCTCATTATGAAAAATCTAAGATGGCCGTCGCCATAAAATGGCGGATGACATGTTTTCAACAAATACCCCAATATGGGTATCAAATGAAAGGGCTTGATTGGCAGAATAGAGCTTACGATATAATTGACCTAAGCGCAGCGTTATTAAAAGCGCGAGAGTATGAGTTGGTGCGCTGAAGCGCAGTGGGGAGGAGGGGCGGTCTGATTTTGTACTTTCTGGTATTGCTTTCAGTTTTTATTTTTGCTGCAATTCTATTCAGTAGGTATATAAGCTCTTCAATAACTTTAAGAATATACACTACATACTAATCTTTACCTGAAGTTTGACGACTATAAAAAAAAAGTAATTTTAAGTACTTATTATCTGTTTATAATATATGTATGCTACACGGCTAATGTGCAGATCCGTTTGTAATGAAATTTGATATGGATAGTCTGAAACCTGGGGAAGTACAAAGGCTACTCTTTATTAAAATTTCATGCGGGCGAAGCCGCGGGCGAAAGCTAGTATAAAAATGAATCGCAAAATGTGTTGGTAAGCGCATAACTCAACAACGCCTGGACCAATTTGGCCGATTCTTTTTTTTAAATGTTCGTTGAAGTTCAAAGATGGTTTTTACGGCGAGAAAAAATCTGATAATTGCCGGAAAAACCCTAGAACAGCGCTTTTCTTTTTCCCATACAAACGTTTTCTAACTAAAACGTAGAGTCAATTTGTAATTTATTACCGCTGCATAAAGTTGAAATTCGCGTGCGCGTTGATATACTTCTTTGTTTGATGGCAGTTTTGTCAGTTTCCGGACCTGAAGACTTCAGGACTGATCCAAGATGGCTGACGGGAAATCAAAGATGGCGGATGAGAAAAATTTAAAAATCAGTATGGGTATCGCCTTCGATATTGTAAGGGGTGGGGAATCGAAATACAACATCTATTTCGTGATCAAAGATGGCGGATGGGAAATCAAAGATGGCGGATGGGAAAATTTAAAAATATCAATATTGGTATCGCCTGCGATGTTAAAAGGGATGGGGAATCCAAAAACAACATTTGTTTCGTGATTCAAGATGGTGGATGGGAAATCAAAGATGGCGGATGGGAAAAATTTAAAACATCAATATGGGTATCGTCTCTGATGATTTAAGGGATGGCGAATCCAAATACAACATCTATTTCGTGATCAAAGATGGCGGATAGGAAATCAAAGATGGCGGACGGGATGTTTTTAAAGTCGATATGGGTAAAGTCTCCGATATTTTAAGGAATGGGGAATTCAAAAACACCATCTATTTCGTGATCAAAGACGGCGGATGGGAAATTAAAAAAAAAAACAATATGGGTATCGTCTCCGATGTTTAAAGGGACGGGGAATCCAAATACAACATCTGTTTCGTGATTCAAGATGGTGGATGGGAAATCAAAGATGGCGGATGGGAAAAATTTAAAAATCAATATGGATATCGTCTCTGATGATTTAAGGGATGGAGAATCCAAATACAACATCTATTTCGTGATCAAAGGTGGCGGATACGAAATCAAAGATGGCGGACGGGATTTTTTTTATAGTCGATATGGGTATCGTCTCCGATATTTTTAGGAATGGGGAATTCAATATATTAAAATCTATGTTTGTTTGTTTATCATTTATAGACTCTGAAATGATAAGGGAATTAAATAAAAACTCTTAAAAAGGCGATACGGAGTTCGCTGGGTCAGCTAGTATTTTATAAAATGTAGTATAATTAAATCTTAATATGCATCCAAGCCACAAAATTGTCTCTTGATAGATTTTTTAATATAAAACCAGTCTGAGGAGGCAATACCGGCTGTAGAAATGTATATGTATTCAAAGCGTAATATTTTTTATAGAAAACTAGCTTTTGCCCGCCGCTTCGCGCGCGTTAAATTTGGGGTAACACAAACATACTTTCAGTCTCAAGATGTGTGAAGACACTCCTGATTATTCTAAAGACTTCAGAAACTCTATGGGGTACAAAGTAACTCGGTCAGTATCCATGACATTACAGCTACCGTTATCTTCTGAAAGGTAGGTACATAATATTAATAACATCACCTTGCATACAGTCAAATGTCAAAGCCATGTTCTAATACATGTTCAATATATCTCTATAAACATTTTCGCATGTTTTATATTAGTAGGGGAAATCGTTTCAGGCGTTTAAATTTACTACATAATTATTAGTTTATATATGCGAACAATTTTATGTAATAGGTCGGGGCAAAAGTATTTTAGTATTTCGAATACAGTATTATTAGTAATCAAACCTTTTTGGCTGTACTGAATGTAACTGGCTGGTTTTTCAACGTGCACAATATGACATTATGTATGACGTGACAGTACTGACAGATATGTTAGCACATGCGCAACACTCAATTATTAGCGCATGCGTTCTTACTTCCAAGAGGTAAATTTGTGCCGTACAAACTTCTACCCTCCCTACCATCCCTCCCAGTTTAATTTTTGCAACTTATGGTAGCCTATGTCCGTCTTCATGGTCCAATATATCTCTATATTAAATTTCAACAAAATCAGTTCAGCCGTTTTAGCGTGAAAACGGAACATACATACATACATACACACTTTCAAATTTATAATATTAGTAAGGATAAGGATGTGGCTGGGTAGCAATAAGTACTTTCTAATAAATGTTATAAAATGTTAATAAGTTGTAAAACATAGTTATGAGTCTTGTTTGTGGTTTTTACGAGTAAATAAGTTTAAATTAGCAACTTTTCATTTTAACTGGCTATAAAAAATTTAATGAAATGGCTTTTATTTCAGAACTGTAACTTTTTATATTTTTAAAGAAATTTCAATATCAAATACAGAGGTTTAGTTATTCCGTCCTTTGAATCTATGTAATTTGAAAATATTTTTTACATCTTAGCAAACATCAAAAACACGAAACAACAAAAACAAAAAAACAAATCCTGACTGGCAACAACAAGTTTTTGATCACAAAATGTTTGCCTACCGTGGAGATTGACCCGCCACAGTCGACACAGGGACGTAACGACGAGGTAACAACATTTACTATTTTGCGATACATTCACGTGGGTGCGTGCTAACTTGATTGATAAGACGTACGTTTTCTATACAAAATGTTGTTAACAGAAGGTATTGTATTATTTATTTTGTATGTGTGGGTTTGTTTCCGATTCTTGTGTCGGCATTTATGCTGCCCAAAGGCACCCGTAGTGTCGTAATAATTCTTGGGCTGCAACAAGAACCGGGTTCAGTTCAAATGCCCTCCGAAGCACGATAAGGCTCTGCTGCAATTCCAACTACTATGCTATAGAGTTTTAAGTTACTTACTTTTTTATTTATTTATTTACAGACACAGGCGTGAGTCTATCACGCCTGTGTCCCCGAAGGGGTAGGCAGATCTTACACACATTACACTCACATTTCGCTATGAATCTTTAGGTCCCACGTAATAGGGGGCAAGCCTATTGCCGCACATCACCAGACACCGACCTGCCATTGAGAATTCGGAAAAAGCTAGTAACACTTTTGCCCGACCCAGGAATCGAACCCAGGTCCTCCGATCAGCAGTCACAAACGCTATCCACCGGACCACGCTGCTAGTGATTTTTTATTACCAATGCAATTAAACGTATAATTTGCAGCGGTCCAAGATATATCCTTATGGCTGGGCCTAATATAATAATAATATGATCTATAATGGCTAGATCGGATATTGAATCCGGTGGTTAGTCCGGGAGCACTTTTCTCAAAAATTGCCAACCGTCAAAAAAGGAAACAATGATTTTTATTTAAAACTTTCGTCGAAAACATGATAATATAACAGGCAACAGAATAAAGAGGATTGTAATATATTCTTGAAGAAAAAAAATCTTATTAACCAAAAAGTTGTACAAGCTTCACATGCTTTTGATTGATATGTCTGTAAAACCACCATATCAAAGACATTACTCAGCGGTTTGCTCGTTATTTTCAATAAAAATACGAAAATAAATCATGGCTGATAGTAAATAATTTTGTTAGGTACACAATAAGTCAGTATTCGAAGTTACGTTCGGTACATTAATGGTATTGTTGGACCATGCTGAAGCGATGCCAAAAACTACTCCACAACCGTTGTTCATTTTGCTCTTTATGTAATAAAAGTGTGATAGAGATAGTGATATGTCAAATATGTCCCTAAAGAGTAGAAGTACTCTTTTATTTATTATATGGTTAGTCTATGACGTAGTCGCTCACTAAGGCCTGTATCAGGAGAGCTAGTTTCACTCATAGGGCGATAGGCATAGCTATGCTTAGAGTTGCCCAGAATCAGAAATTAGGATATCAGCTGGGGAACCAAAGTCACCGAAGTAACTCTTCGAATAATTAAGCTTAAAAGACAATGGCCAAGCCACGTAGATAAAAGAACCGATGACCATTTGGGACAGGCAGGGTCTGGAGTGCCGAGTATTCACTTATCTACGCAGCGGAGGTAGACGCGTAGTAACTGACAATCTCCTTTGGACCACGAGAAGTGGTTGGGCGCGGGTAGCTCAAGATTTATGAAGAGCTATATTCCGCAATATAAATTTTATGCTATTATTATTAGGCTCTGACAATAATGTCCATGGCAATAACTTTGCAATATTTCTGCATAATTATCCAAATTTTAAATTTTCTTTCTCAATATCACAACTCTTTCACTAACTCAAATAAATATAAAAATGACTTCCTCAGAACAGTCAGAGAGTTATGTACCTGTGCTGATGCATCACGAAAATTCACCTCACACATATACACCATACCACGACCTGCACCACTTTTCACATAATATATATATATGTAGGTACTACACTCAAATGCAAATATAAATGGTACATGCATATATACATAAAGTCACGTCTGTTTCCCGGAGGGGTAAGCAGAGACTACGGAACGCCATTTGCAACGATCCTGACATACCGTTCTTGCTTCATTCACTCCCATCAAGTTTCTCATGCTCGTCTGTTTAGGGTACTTCTGGCCTGTCCTTTTTTAGGATGACTCCAATCTGGTCAGAGAACCTCCGCCTAGGTCTTCCCCTTCGTCCGGTCCCATTCACACTTGCCTTATATATCTTCTTTTCAGTCTTTTGTCATCCATCCTCTCCATGTGCCCAAACCATCTTAACATGCCGTTCTCGATGCTTGTGCACTACATCTTCTTTTACCCCACAATTATCACGCAATTCTTTACTCTGTCGGTCTCTTTATATAAATGGTATATAAATTATATAAATCTTTTATACATTATTGCCATTATTATGCGAAAGGTATTGCTAGACAATGGATTAAGCCTAGTCTTATCCGGATATTAGCTCTACCTTAGGATGATTATTAACCTAACCTAACTTAGGATTACCCGTTAATCCTATCTACTCCATCTTCTACCGTTATACGTAACATATATAAACGGAAATGTACATAGGTAACATAATTTGTAAAAAAAGCTTAATGGTATTATTTACTTTTAATAATAATTGTACTTACCGATAAATATTTATGCTGAATGGTGCCCAAGATACAGGTATACCACAGTTTCATCATCAGCCCCGTAAATAAACTGTCCCACTACTGGGCCCGGGCCTCTTCTCTCTATTAGAAGGGTAAGGCCATAGTACACCACGCTGGCCTAGTGCGGGTTGGCAGACTTCACATCGTGTCACGTGCAGGTTTCCTCACGATGTTTTCCTTCACCATTTAGCAAGCGATAATTAACAATTTAATACGCACATAACTCCGAAAAGTCATTGGTGCGCGCCGTGGATTCGAACCCGGACCCTCTGTGTGGCAGTCTGTCGGTGTCTCCACTAGGCTATCGCTGCTTCATCGAGGTTAGCCAGTATCCGTTAAGCTGGTGTAATTTGATGGTCAATTAAATATACTTAGAACCCGCAAGGGTTTAGTAAAGAAAATTGAAGCACAAATACCACGGTTTAGTACCATCAAAATTTCATTTGTTACTTGTTTATCGGGACTAAATGTTCTTTTACTTACTATTTATCGACCATTTCATGAAATTCTATACTGCCACTAGAAACGTTGTCATAACAAGAAACTTTGGGACAAAAATTTAGCCTAAGGTTCTCGAATTCAACAAAAACAGAAACGTTTACTTAGCATTACATATTTTACGCTTTTGTGATATCATGTATCTTATATATATACAATAAATACAACCTTAGTCTTGTATTACGTTACCAAGACCTTTACCCTAGATGGGAATCTCCAATATACTATATACTTCCCACATAATATTATGTACAGACGTCAACCGGACTAGCCTCCTAGTGAGCCTGTTGCGACCCAACCTAAGCTGTTTTACCAACAAACGATATATCTTGAAGACTATATTACTCGCATGAACGTAAAGGATTTCTCATTTCGAAGCCTTCTCTATGAAGAATGTGTATTTTGTATGTGTAATATTTAATGTGAATGTTTTGGCTCAGTAGTTGAAACTTTTTGTCAAAGTATCATATTTAAGGGCTGTCACATAGTTAGATACTGTACACTATTTAAGAGGAAATTATTAATAATAGTTCCTCTTAAACTATGAAATATAGAATTTAAGTAGAAGAAAGCCTTCTCGTAACTCGGGCCCTGTTTGTTATTTTCGATTTTATTTTGTCAGCATTATGCAATATTTTTTTGTCTTAAATCCTTATTATATTATGTCAAGAAGCGATGAATTACACAGTCATGTATACTCCTAAAATTTTCTGCTTTAATATTTCTTGTGTGTCAATAGTATACCTACACGGTGTCAAAAGACTCATCATCGAGTCGAAGTCTACCGGTTTTGCACATCATACCAAGTCATATTAAGCAAAAATAATACTTGGGAACAATTTTTTTTTAGTATTAAAAAAGTTTAAGCTGCAATGCTCGAGATACTGGCCAATCCATGGGTGCATAGTACAACATTAAAAACAAATTGGCACACGAAATGCATATATTTTGTAATAATTTAAAAAATATATGATGATTTTGAGGCTCAAGATCTCCTGAAGCAGTAATTTCCCAGGGACAGTGCCAAGGTACAAAATATTCGTAATGATTGATAAAATATGGATTTTAATTTTTGTAAAGGGCCGTAATAAGTACTACCTTTTTTTAACACGCTTTTATTAGGTCGTCGTGTTTGTAACTAACTATGTAATGGAATCTAAGGTAACTAATTTAACCATCTATCAAGGGTCGTAGCGTAATGAAAATTGGCAGCTGTATGTAGCTGTTTTGGATTTCTTATAAAAGTCTCGTAATGAACTTTGACTACAATTATGTTTCAAGGTCTGATGATGAAGCCAGAAGGTAGGCTCTGGCATTCCATGATAGAATATCGTATCATAGTCGTGTTTGCACTTGTGAGAAAGGCCACTTGATGAACTTTGACTACAATTAGGTTTCAAGGTCTGATGATGAAGCCGGAACATAGGCTCTGGCATTCCATGATGCAATATCGGATCATAGTCGTGTTTGCACTTGTAAGAAAGGCCACGTAATGAACTTTGACTACAATTAGATTTCAAGGTCTGATGATGAAGCCGGAAGATAGGCACTTGCATTCCATGATGGAATATTGTATCATAGTCGTGTTTGCACTTGTGAGAAAGGCCACGTCATGAACTTTGACTACAATTTGGTTTCAAGGTCTGATGATGAAATAAAATATCATTCGTGCAAACATGCTTTCTATGACAAGTTGGACGAATAATATTCTGAATATGAATATGATAGAGGGCGATAATATGTATAGTATGATTAGGTCACTATCTGCATCAGATTACTTTACGAGTTACTTGCTGGTTCGTAACTTTGATATAATCAAAAACAAATGTGACATGTTTGGTAAATCGTTTTCCCTGAACTATGATCTGGAATCTGCACTGTTCGGAAGCTTAAATGATAGAGACAACCAATTAAACATTGGACTGACACTCAAGCAAGCCCTCAAGGAGTTATTTGACAATCATAAGACAGGTGTGTTAATAGTGGAAGGCAAAGCACTAGGAGTCATGCTGTACGACGGAAAATACTATTTTACGGATTCTCATTCATGTGGACCGAAAGGAGCACAAGCGAAGACTGCAGGTAAAGCTTGTGTCATTCAATGTGACAATATAGATGCGTTTGTAATAATTAAGCGAGCGACAGGGTCAAGAAGTACCCAATTTACACTGGATTTCATCGATGTCTACCCATCTACTTTGTCTGTTCAAGTTAATGAGCGCAAAACGGGTGGACTACCGAGTAAATTAAAAAATTTCAAAGGGGCTAAAATCATGTTGCGATCCAATCTAGACGTGGAGAAGGGGCTAGTAAATAGGAGCATCGGATTCATCTCGGACATGGTCTGGTTGCACTTTAGACGTGATGAAACCGACATACCGTCCATCAAAGTTAATTTTGGAAACGACGGTGAGCACCTAATTCAGCCTATAGGCACCCAGTTCCCAGCCAAGTATAGCTACGGTACGGTGGAAAGGCGCATGCTCCCAGTGATTTTAAGTTGGGCATCTACCGTGAACAAGATGCATGGCTGTACGGTAGACCACGCAGTGGTGTACTTAGGGTCCCGTACTTTTGCGGCTGGACCGGCGTATGTGGCCCTAAAAAGAGTAAATCGCTTAGTGGTCTCCAGAGTGAAGAGCTAGATTGTGCTAAGGTGACATATAAAACACCATGCAGTACAGACGCACTGCCGGAGATGGAGAGGATGCAGGTTCATTCGTCTACTTAAAATAAATGAATGTTGAAAATTTTTCATTATGAAAGACTAAAAAGTATAAAATAAATTAATAGTTTAAAAAATACTAGAAAAACACGCTTTTATAAATGCACGTAAAAGGAAAAAATAAATTATGGATCGTTCAAGTTGTCTTTATTTCCGGGCTTTATAAACTATGTGTTTTAATTATAATATTTGATTGTAAAAGCGTGGGGCGCTGGAACAGAAAGACGTTTCTGTTTAACTTGTTCAAAAATCAAGTGAACGGATGTTACGGGAAGCAGATTACACAGATTGGCGCTCTAACTGTAGTTGCAGCACGAGTAGTTAGTGGCTCTACATTAAACAGTCTGCTCAAACCACTACCAGTTTGGCGAACTCAAACAAAACATGCGCCATCAGCGAGGAAGACGACATTCACCGATTTTTAACGATTCTTCTTTCAGGAAATTAAGTACGTAAGAGTAATGAGTCAAAGTGGCAAAATGTAGAGTACTTGTTCGTGGACGAGATATCTTTGGTTCCCTTTGGTAACCCCTTGGCGGCATAAATGTTATGCTATTGTGCGACCTCATGCAGCTTCCGCCAGGAAGTTAGTATTAGTTAACAAGAAAGTGTGTTCTGTTCCAGTGCCCCACGCTTTTGCACTCAAATATTATAATTAAAACACATAGTTTAGCCCAGAAATAAAGACAACTTGAACGATCCATAATTTATTTTTTCCTTTTACGTGCATTTATAAAAGCGTGTTTTTCTAGTATTTTTTAAACTATTAATTTATTTATTACTTATCTTTAGTATTTTTATTCTATGGTTATCATAACATAATTATTATATACAACAAAATAAAATTACTTATATACCTAAATTATAAAGTACTAGCCTTTTCCCGCGGTTTCACCCGCGTCCTGAGGGAACTATTTTGCGTACCCGAAAAACCCAAATACCTTACGGACCCCTATTTTTTTCTAAAATAAAAAATAGCCAATGTTACTCGCAGATAATGTAGCTTTCTAATGGTGAAAGAATTTTTAAAATCGGTCCAGTAGTTTTTGAGTTTATCCATTAGAAACAAAAATACAAATTTTTCCTCTTTATAATATTAGTGTGGATAAAAACTAAATAAGTAATAATAACAATAGAAAATTGATAAATAGGTATGTCTCTTGACACCGTGTATGCCAGGCACAAAGGCTTTTAAATGTTTAATGTATTTACATTTATAAAATACTCTTACTCAAATTAAAAAGCAATGCTATTGTGAATTTATAAAGTGTCTATATCTAAATATGCTTCAATTTAAATAACATTATAAAAGCAAAACTATTTGATACATTTTAATTAACGTCCAAACTCAGTAGATTACTGAAACCCCTGGATATTCGACGCAAAGACCACAGCTGCGATATCATTGCTTTTTTTTATTTCGAGTCTTTATTATTCTCTACTCAGGAAAAAGACAACACAACCTTGGCCCAACTAGTTTATTTACATTTCGCCTTTAAAATTACCACATGGTCCCAAACACCAAACCGTAATTTACGTAACAAAATATGGATTTCTGAATTTACGACAGCCAGTAATTAAGTCTGAGTAACAGGCACAGTGACCCTTCGCATTTTACGAGCTTCTCCGTACATAAACTGTTTATGCCAGATTAGTTCTAAATACTTTACCGTAATAACGTTCTGTTGTAGATTTGAGTGTCAAAAATCTTTGGTGTTTATGACGAATGTTAGAATTAAAACACGTTTTATGTTTCGTCTTGAGTTGTTCTACCGTGTATATTGTTCTGAGAAAATAATATGGGAGTATGTGTACATGAGTAGGTGAGTGTTAGAGGTTGTCTTGTGTTGGAATTCATTGAAATGTTCTTTTGCAAAGCTGCTCGTAATTCTGAGGCAGTTTCTAGGTGTACGCGCAATCTTCCATATGCTTGTTACGGTTTTAAAATGCTTTTTTATTTCTTTCTCTCTGTGTCTGCACATGCGTCTAGTGGTGCCATTAACCTGATTTTATTTATTACGTGGCTTTCTTTAAGCTAGCAGTATTATCGGGCTTTTTTGCATAAAAAATCAGCAGCAGGAATAAAAAGTTGAATTAAGAGAATACCATTGTTAATAATGCAAAGCAACAAAAAACCATCCACGAGAAAATCTTTACATATAAAATTCTTGCGTTACAGACTGACTGCCAACGCACAATCAAAACTTTAAGTAGGGCAGAATAAGCTGAAATTTGCCATGTACAGTCGAACAACTTCCAGCTAGACCACCATAAGGGCGAGAAACACTCAGCAAGACATCGTCGCTTCCATTGCTCCTTTACAAACACATTGACACTCGTATACAAAACTGTTAGGGTGCCTCGACTCTATGAGCGAGACAAGGGATTTTTTTTCAAACTGGTCCACCGCCGACTTGTACGATTGTACGTTCCTTGGGGCCCGCAGGGGTGCACTGAGTAGAGATTTCCCGGAATGCCCGTGGATCGAGAAGAAACGGTTAAATAAAATTAAATGTGTGGACATCCTCTAGTGTTATATAAATAGTAAAGGTTGCAATTGTGTAAAATAAACATACAACGCTGATTCTGCATATTTCGTATTTATTCGGCAATTAAGCTAAATCGTATTTGCTTCGACATTGCGGTGCGAGATGGGAACTCTGGTCAAAGGTGAGTTAACACATGACTACAGTAGGTAGTTGTTGCGACAGTACTACAATTTTTATAACACTATCGCGTGGCAATTACATCAGATCACTACCGTTCTTCCGAGGACACGTAAAGCTGTCAGTCCCAGTTCTTATCTCAGGATAAGAATCGCTAGGCTATATCGGAGGCCTGCGAGCGGTTTGAAAACTCTGAAACCAGAGTTGACCACAGTCACACGAAATAGAAGACCAGCACTAAAACATCACCTATGATTGGATCATCAGCCCTTTATACTGTCGCACTACTGGGCACGGGCCTCATCTCACTATGAGAAGGGTAAGGCCATACTCCACCACGCTGGCCAAGTGTGGATTGGCAGACTTCACATGTCTTTCGAGAACATTATGGAGAACTCTCAGACATGCAGGTTTCCTCACGAAGTTTTCCTTCACCGATAACAAGCGATAATTACCAATTTAATACTTTTAACTTCGAAAAGTCATTGGTTGCCTTGGATTTGAACCCGAGACCCTCTGCGTAGCAGTCCGTCGGTCTCTCCACTCGGCTATCGCTGCTTGCATCTATGATTGTGCAACGTTTATAGGACGCGAAGATTGCAAATCGAAATTATGTATTGCAAATAAAATTTGGTAGGTAGGTATATCAATTAATTGTATGCGTGAACTTTGAATAACCAATACCGGTCAATTTGCAGAGTATATTAAGATTCAACCATCATCTGTTTCAATCAATATCGATTAGGTTTCTAGATAATGTAAACATGTGACGTAGCAGGCAATTTCTATGTATTAATTAACGGGCTTAAGGCGCTAGTGATATGCCCTTTGAAGACGATTTGGGCTAAATCAATAGGCTTCTACACATTAGGTTAGGATATTTTAGTAGAGCAAATAGTCAAAGCTATGTATCTCGGTTAGTCATTTTCATCATTAAATTTTTTGAACATTATAAATAAAAATATATAAAACTCAACCCCGTCATATACTGGAAAATAAAAAATTAATAAACAACATTTCAATAGTCTTTGGTAAGGCATGCTTGAGTAGTTTTCTAAGTAGTCTCACTATTCTCCTTTCTTTTTTTTGCTGATCACATCTTTAAATCACATGTCCCATGTAATGCACGCTGCTGTATGCACGATTCAAATGGCTTAAATGGCTTGCTAAAAGCCAACAAGCCATGTTGGACATGCCCAGGAACCCTCATACTTAAATATAAGTATGTGGGAAAACTTGAAGCCGCGCGCAGTCGAGTAAAAGCTAGCACTATATTTTTTGATAATAGAATATTATAAATCTGGTGAAAAGTGGGTCTGCCTACCTCTTCGGGGATAAAGGCGTTAGACTATGTATGTATGTATGTAATGTAGAACGGAATACCCAATCTTTTTATTCTTACTTACAAGTAGACGGTTCCGCCCGCGACAATTATTTAGACCTAATTTCTTATCAGGAATATCACTATCTATCGGTGGTAACCTTACAAATTGCGGGTCGGTGATCTTGGAGTTTATCGCTCTTATACAAAGATAGACAGGACGGGGCGGCTGTAATCTCAGTTTATAATATGTATCGAAGAAAGCGTTTATGAATAGCCAAAACGTGTCGAAAAAGTCACGTTTGGCTGTGCATAGAAGGGTGATGGTCCTACTCTTATGTATGGTAGTGATAGTTGGGTATGGCAGAAGAGTCATGAAAGTAGAATAAATGCTGTAGAAATGAGGGCACTGAAAAGTATGTGTGATGTTTCTTTGACTGACAGAGTAAAGAATTGTGTGATAAGAGAGTGTCGTGGGGTAAAAGAAGATGTGGTGACAAGCATCGAGAAAGGTATGCTAAGATGGTTTGGGCACGTGGAGAGGATGGATAACGAAAGAGTGACCAAGCAGATATATTAGGCAAGTGCGGAAGGGACAGGACGAAGGGGAAGACCTAGGCGGACGTTCTCTGACCAGATTGGAGACATCGTAAAAACAGGAGAGGTTAGAAATACCCTGAACAGAAGAGCATGCATGAGGAATCTGATAGGATTGAATGAAGCAAGAGAGATAATTATGTCAGGATCGTTGCAAATAGCGTTACGTAGTTTCTGCCTGCCCATCCGGGAAACAGACGTGAGTCTATGTATGTATGTACGTCGAAGAAGCAAGTAGAATTTTGTTGTATACAGTACTTTGTAGGGTAAGATTGCATTGTGATTTTATGTCCTCTGAATCCTCTTGAACGATCGCGATAGTTCAATAGTTTATGAGCTTGTGTAACTTTACGAGTAAAGAGATACATAGCTCCAACATATTTCGTAAATTTGCCGAAACGTTGTTCAATGCTGATGTGTCCGTGTTGAGTATTATCTTCAGCTTACAGAAGTAAAATCTTGCTCAATCAGTTTTCTTCAGGATATATTTTCTAAAGATCTATGGAAAATAAAATGAAAAAGAATGTTTATTTGCAACTACATTTAGATATTACAGATTTTTAAATGAGAAACGTTGACATCTGCAAGAGTTAAATACCTGTGGTTTGGTTAAATATGATTATGTTATCTTAAGATCATACGTAGTTACGTTAACATTATGGTAACACCTATCTTGATAAGCAGTGTTTCAATCACCATACACCAAATCTTTTAAATAAAGGTACATATGTTCCTTCCTTTGAAATATTTTTGTATCTCAAAATGTACACCACCAAACATGGCGTGTCTGTTTGCTTTCATAGTAATAAAATATATGTCATTGAGCCAATCTATTATTTTTACCCGTTTGTCGTAAGATACGTATTGCTTGAGTAAACATGAATTTGTATATTTGTTCATGTGGCTGATAGAAACCCTCAATCCTGTGTTACGGGACCCTCGGGAGGAGAATCTATTCGTAGCCGGAAGCTCTCGAACCAATATGCATATTTTTTGCGGAAAATTCATATCCTTCAAGATATGTTGTAGTTTACGTTCGAGTAGCTTTAGGGTATATTGTTATTAAATAATGATTTATTTCTCAATGGTATGGAGTTACTGGTAGTCATTTTCATGTTGGGTACATTTACATTTTAAACAGCCAACAACACAGCCACAGTGGCTTATTTGTTTTGCGTATTTGTGGCCGGCTCTGGTTTAAGAGATTTCAGACCGCCTGAAGGTCACCGACATGTCCCAATGATTCATGTCCTGGGACAACTGGGAACGCCCTGACGTAAATACTACACTGGTCACACATCTAAGTGACAACCTGTGCAAATGTTGCTTAACTTTGTCGACCTAGTATGAACGAAATTAAGTCACACTGTGACCGTTACCTAGCGCCTAATGATATAGATTTTATAAATATCTGGAGGCTCGGAGTACCATAGTCACCGACTGTTCAATACGGCAAAGTTTTAATTGGAGTTGTATATGACACCTAACTATGAACTACAGCATTTCAATTTCCTCTCTCCAATTTTCGTTATTTCAGGCGATAAATTTCCTTAGATACGAATAGGCATGGCATTTCATACTTCCACTTTCCTTTGAACACTACGAATAGAAAAACAAACAAACATTTTTATTTCTAATACTTGTTGGAACAGCAATTGGAAAAAGGTAGGCACTTATAAGGTTACTTTGGATTTTTGTATTTCACTTTCGTGCGGGGTCATTGTTCGATACGAGTTTCATTTCTACTATAAGTAAACATATTTTATTTGTACAGCCTTTTACGCCGTAATGGAGGCTCACTGGACGTTCTTACAGGCTTTTGTGTGCCCAAGTTAGACTCGGTCGAATTTGAGTCACGTTTGACTCCGAATTTCGTACAAAAGATGGCTGAACATGCCTATACTTATATAGCTACGACTTTGACATAATTTGCCACTAGAGATTGGACTATTGTATTCTTTTTCCAATGTTATTTCTTTCATCCTAGGTGCAAAAATGTATGTTTTTCTGACCAGTAATGCTATATGGTTTCCTTTCTTTGATTCGCCAATTATTTACGAATGGCTTGAAGAAGTGTAATAAGTGAATACACTTCTACTGCAATGAGAAGATACGATGTCATCGAACTTAGAATTTGCTTGAATTTTATTCAGATAATGAAAATGTTTAAATTCATTTCTATCGCAGACATATGTCATGTGTCATATCCAATTAGAGATATCATACATGAAGTAAATATCACGCAGATGCATTTTTTATTTTCTTGGTGACTATACTAATGGAAATTGATAAACGTCGTGTAGGATGCCCTGTGCCTAGGTGGAGTGACGATATCCGCAAATTGGCTGGCAGCGGCTGGACATAAGGAGCCGAAAATCGCGCTCAGTGGTGTGCCTTTAGAGAGGCCTATATCCAGCAGTGGACTATGACTGGCTGATGATAAAGATATGGATGGAATAATCTCGTCTGCAATAAGTCTATCATGTTCGATCCATAAAATAATTTTTTTCGAGTTTAAAGCTCCGTACTCACATACAGTTTTACTCGATCGAGTCAGTCTCGAAGGTTCGCTTAGAGTAAAATTACAGTGTATTTGATGTCATCGAAGTGTGAGTTTTGCAGTCCATTCGTTGTTGTTCTCACTCGTTTTAGAGTAAAACTATCGATTAAAACCGTGTGTCAGTACTGAGCATATAAGAGATCTTTTTGTCCGCTGATAGAAAGTGAGACAGCCCTCACAAGATATCAAATATGTGCCTAGTGTAGCAGTTTTCTTTAAAAGAAAACGCTTTTGTCTCCGTATTTCTTTAATTTGAAAATAAAATGTTTAAGAAAATATTATTTTACGAGGTGGCAATCGCCCACAAACAAATTGACACCACGGTTTATGATTGTCAAGTCTTTTGAGACATTTTTGGAGACGCATATTTTCTACAATGGAGACACAGGTAAAATGATTCTTAACAATAAAGTACAAAAGTATTATGTAGTTAAAAATAATTTCCCTCTAAAACCCCAAAGATACAACAATACATTATCAACGTGAGAATGAAATATTCGAGCCACAAAAATACAAATTGCTAAACCTTTAACTAGGGACATCACAAATTTATAACACTATAAGGGACATGACGTCTCACAGGCTACTACTTTCAAAGTTAAATTTTGTCATACAATTATATCTGGATGTTTTACAATTGTGTTGATATTTAACTAATGGAATGTAATAAAACAAATTTAAATGAATTTAATCAGTATTTATTTATTTATTTTTTTAAATATGATTATTAGCAATTTGTGGTACTTTTCAACCTTAGTTGACATGAGATCCTTGTTTAGCATTTTAATAGGCCTTATATAAATAGTATGACAAATTTAACATTTTTAACTTAAAATCGAATCAAGAAAAAACATAAAAGCTACTTCTGAAATGAAAAAATAAAAATTCTGACACCTACTCAATTTGGCATAAATCGTTGGCAATTTTTGCACAAGGGGCGAGAACATTGCAGACATAATGGGATTGCAACAACCGACACATGTGTACACTGTCATTCTGTGTAGTTTGGGCGGACAAATACTGCATGCTCTTCACTTGGCCTGACTAGTTTTAGGACTTTGGATATCTTCTTCAACCATATCTTCACCCAGTACTCGCTTTATCACTAGCCGTAGCTCCCTTGGTAATTAACTGCACACAACACTTCTTTGCATTTGGGGTAGCACTAGCGAACGGGCTAACGATTTTTAAAAATCTCCTCTGTCTGTAATCTTAGGCGGATGCATATTATTTAATATATAAGCATTTATGCCGCTCGAGTCCACAATACGGTAGAATACCACCATTGGCCACCTTCTCGTTCGGCGGCTTGTTGTTTGATAACTAGGGACATGTAGCCTCACAGGCTACGGCCGGTATTCTAATTAGTATTACTTATCTGTTAAACAACTTTTTATAGGGGTATCTTAAAAATCTGTAGATTTTTAAACAATAAGATTTTAACCCTCATTTTACTCACTAAATTGTCCTGAATTAAAAAATAACTAAATTAAGAAATGGGTGCCTACGCTATAAATTTAAACCATTGTTGTTCTCAGACAAGATATTATGACATTTTAAACGCATAGATAAAATATGAAAGTGTATGCATACAGAGTTTGTGAAAACATTTAACAAGTACTATCGATACACTTGGTAATCTTAAATTACGTATCAAACTATGGTCCTGAAAATTTAGGCATAACATATATTCCAACGTAATTTGCACTTAAGATGTACACTTATGTTTTAGTGTGTCTAAGCACTGAGCAATGATGCTTGGTCGATATTATTAGGATGAGTATACAAATTCAGAACTGACTGTAATTCAATTTTATTCATGGTTAATTGATTTCTGTTACGATATGTTTATAGAAATGGCAATTAAATAACAAAGAAATATACTACAATAACAATACCGAATATAAATGCATATAAGCCGATATCAAGAGTGAGCACGAGAGGGATTTTAACGTTACTGGTGGGTCATTTTTAGCAAGGCAACCATTTTTCGTGAGCACATTGTAACATGTTTCAGAGTTGTAAATCTATACATATTATCAAATGTAGTTCCATTGCCGTTCAGTATGTTAGTACGAACATAATACACTCAAATCTACCAAGCAGATTGTTATACAGTTTTCACCAATAGATAGTGTGATGATACCTCAGGGTTTAAGTATTTTAAGTGTATAATTCACGCGGCCGGAGCCACCGGCCAAGTCAAGACAAGAATAAAACGACACCACCTGAACATAGGTTCAGGATGCTAACTAAATGAATATCAAAATTTAACTTGATTATGCTTGAGAATTATGTACAGTAAATATATACAAGTAACATAGAAGGTATAACAGTTGCAGCACCTTACAAAAGTTAAATTGTTATGTATTATTAAAAACCTGGCGATGAAAAAGAGTGACCGTGAGTTTTATTGCCGGTTCTTTCTCACTACGCCCTTGCTTTGCGAACGTGGCAGTAAATGTAAATGTAGAAGCATATAGTAATAATTTTTTAAATTTGACGTTCATACGTGTCACTTTGTGATCTAAATGAATAAAGGAGTTTGACTTGACTTGACTTGACGCTGATCGGGTAACGGGATCGATTTCCTGGTCGGATGAAAAGGTTTCTGAGTTTTTCCGGATCATCAGTAGCAGCACGAATCTGAAAATATGCCCGGTAACGGCAATAGGCTCGCCCCCTAATACGCGGGACCTAAAAATTCATAACATGGCGAAATGTGGGAGTAGTAGTCTCTAACTTTCACTTCGGGGAACTAGGCGTGAGTTTTTTATACCATTGCGTGGATTTTATCTTAAACTCAACTTATCACACCTTTCCCCACTTCACATACCAAGCATAGCATGAAATAAACATCGGATTACATCAGACCACAAAAATGTTAACAACGTGGAAATTTGTTACGCTTTTCACAATATAAAGTCTCTGTGTAGCTAAAACTAATTGCGACGCGGGTTTTTTGCCTTAAATCCAAGTTGATTACACCAACGAAATACTAATGTGCCTTTGAATGTTTTGTTCTTGTAAAGATTACACTTGTCAATTTGCGTATATCGTCACTCCACCTAGCCGGAGGGCGTCTCACACAATATTGTAAATTTTCTTTAGGATGTATTGTTTAAATACGTCTTCTGTGGAAAAAAAATAACGTTTATTTGAAACAATTTAGATTTTACCCGTATTTACATGAGAAACGTTGACAGTTGCAAAAGTGAAATAACTGTGGTGTGGTTAAATATGATTAAAATGTTGTCTTAAAATCATAGCTATGTCCATACTATAATAGAAACACCGCTCTTGGTAAGCAGTGTTTCCATATTCCGTAATATGGAAACACCATTCACAGAATCTTTTAAATAAAACTATGATTACCTTCCTTAGAAATATTTCTTCTTCGTTCAATGTACACTACTAAGCGAGTTATGTCTGTTTGCTGCCATTTTAATAAAAAAAATGTCATTGAGCCGACCCATGTATTATTTTTAACCGTTCGTCGTAAGATACGTATTACTTGAGTAAACATGAATTTGTACATTTGTTCATGTGGCTGATAGAAACTCTCAATCCTGTGTTACGGGACCCTCGGGAGGAGAATCCATTCGTAGCCGGAAGCTCTCGAACCAATATGCATATTTTTTGCGAAAAATAAATATCCTTCGAGATATGTAGTAGTTTACGTTCAAGTAGCTTTAGGGTAAACTGTTATTAAATAATGATTTATTTCTCAAAGGTATGGAGATACTGGTAGTATTTTACATGTTGGGTACATTTACTTTGCACATTTTACACAGCCAGTAACCTCAGTCGCTTATGTTTTTTATGTGTGTGGCCGACTCTGGTTTCAGAGTCATTAGACCGCCTCAAAGCCGCCGACATGTCCAAGACAAGAAAGACAAGAAAAAAAAGAAAAAGTCTATTATAAATAAACATGTTTTATTTGTACAGCCTTTTACGCCGTTATGGAGGCTCACTGGACGTTCTTACAGGGTTTTATGCGGCCCCGAGTTAGACTTGGTTGAATTTCAGGCACGTTTGACTCCGAATTTCGTACAAAAGATGGCTATACTAATGTATTTAGCTACGAGACATAATTTTCCACTAGAGATTCGACTATTGTGTTCTTTTTCGAATGTATTTTTTTCTTCGTAGGCGCTAAACTATGCTTTTACTGGCCAAAATGCCATATGGTTTCTATTCTTAAATTTGGCAATTATTTACAATGGCCTGAAGGAACATAGTAGCAGAATCACAAAGAAGACACAATGTCATTGAAAAAATTATGACTAGGATTGGCTTGAATTTTATTCAGAGCATGAAAATGGTATTCTCTCGTTTTCCATACATTCATTTGCACTAATATTGTTTGCCATAATCATCCCCGATCATAATAATACATAATATTGTTAGGTCGAAATTAATTATCGACTCAGTGCAATCCGACTCGGATAGGTTAGGTTTCTTAAGACTAAGGTCTTCGTGGCTTTTTTTAAACCACTCAGAAGTAGGAGCCCATCGCTCCGTCGAGCTTATTTAGTTGACGCCATATGAAGTTTAGTTTTAGGTTTAATTGGGAATAAAAAATCTGGGGTTGGGTTTCGAAACGAGTCGCCCGAATTTGAGGTTATTGGTGGTGTAGGGGGCTTAAGGGAGTTAGTTTTAATCCCCTAAAAGTAATTTTGGCTGCTGGAGTTGCGTCTAAATATTTTTACACAATTACCAAAAATTCTTCATTCAAATATGCAAAATGGAACGTAATTTTAGGTTTTATGTGAAAGTAACTAAATAGGTTGTGTTAGGTTTTCTTTCGACCCCTAACCCGAAAATAGGAGCCCTGCGAAGCAGGGCTCCGTCAACCTCAGTTTATTAAACTAGTGGAATCAATAAAGGCGATATTTAGGTTTTATGTGAAAAACGTGAAACGAAACGCAACCGCCATCTTGTATGAATGATATGACAGCTAATGCCAAATTTGTGCATCATTGCTTTCGAGTATAATACCTAGGGCATCCTAGGGTTAGGTGCGACTGTAATAAGTAACTAAATAGGTTATGTTAGGTTCTCTGTTGAACCTTAATCCGTAAATAGGAGCTCTGCGAAGCAGGGCTCCGTCAACCTTAGCTTATTAAACTAGTGTGAAGAATGTGGAAGTTGGCAGTGACACACCGATGTTTGGAGATAATTTTTAGCAGGCGCTTGTACTAAATTATCTTTATTTATATTATGGTGAATAAAAGTTATGGATATTGGCATTATTGAAAACGAGAATTATAGCAAATACATTTATGAATTTAAATTATTATGACACTTGATCAAATATGACCAATGGAATTAGTGAAAGTCATTTTATGTCATTTCACGATTATGGCAACTGAAGCGTTATTTCTAATAAAATTATGGCAAATACCAGTATGACATATGAAGTTATGGCATTTTAAATTATAGCAAACATTAGTAAGCCCATGAAAATGTTTAAATTCATTTCTATCGCAAGAGACAGACACGTGTCATGTGTCATATCCAATTATTGTAATATTATTTCTAAATTCAAAATATATTGATATTGTCATACATAAAATAAATATTACGCAATTATATTTTTTTAATATTCTCTGGACTATGTGGATGAAATAGTCTCGTATTGCACTGCGCTGGGTGTTTTGTTTCGCACAAAGTATTTTTTCGAGTCTAAGAATTATTTGTGTCCGCTGATAGTGGGACAGGTCGGTCGAGATATCGAATATGCGCATAGTGCGGCAGTTGGTCATTAAAAATTAAAAAAATAAGAAGTTTAACTATTTAACGAGATAGCAATCGCCTACAAACAAATTGACACCACAGCCATATGAAGTGCATTGAGACATTTTTGAAGGTTCTCATATTCTATATTCTTTTGTACTGTTTAACTGTTTAAAAATCATTTTACCCTCTAAAAGCTCAACAGTAAAGCAATACACAATCAAGATGAGAATCATTTTAACGACCGGTTGGCGCAGCGGGAGTGTAAGCGACTGCTACGCCGATGGTTCGATGGGGTTCGATTCCCGCTCAAGTCAAACATTTGTGTGCATGAACATGGATGTTTGTCTTGGTCTGGGTGATTCTATGTATAATATGTATGTATTTACAAAAAAAGTTTTTTTTTTATGGTACCTAATACGCGGCAAACGAGCAGACGGATCGCCTGATGGTAAGCAATTACCGCCGCCCATGGACACAAGCAACACCGCAGGAGTCACAAGTGCGTTGCCACCCCTTGGGGTTGGGAAAAGGGATAGGATGAGGAGTGGGATGAGGGAGATGGAATAGGGGATAGGGCCTCCGGCACTCTCACTCACCGAACGAACCGCAACAGTTTAGGTACTGTTACTTTACGTCGATTTTCTGTGAGAGGGTAGTACTTCCCCGGTCGATCCGGCCCATTCATGCTGAAATCAGCAAGGCTCTACTACCTTATAATATATGTATGTTTATCCATTATATAGTACCCATAGTACAAGCTCTACTTAGTTTGGGACTAGATGGTGATGCATGTGGTAGAATATTATTATTATGTTTCTCTTTCTCGCTTGGTTATCGATTACTTATCATGATAATCAAAAGATAACCCATGTGCTACGATACTGAAATGATTCATCAAAATCCGTTCAGTCATTTTTGCCTGGAAGTGTAACAAAAAGCCGCACATCTTATCAAACCTGCACGTCTATAATAGTAGTAAATTATTTATTTCAAACATTCGCGATTTGTATACATCATTGAAAATAATTTAGCGGGTTTTAATCCACAAGATTGCGCTGAGCTGATTGAGACGATCGAAACGTCGGAAACATATAGGTATTTATATATAACTTAGTAAGATAAGACTAAATAAAGCATCAAAGATAAACCCGAAATCCTTTAATCCACTTATTTCCCAAAGCAAATAAACAAATCTTCAGGCAGATATTCAACAGTACTACACAATACTCGTATTTAGCGTCGAATGGGCAGAGCAACCAACATTTGTTACCTTCCCGTAGATTTGTGGGGATCCTAAATTTAAATAAACTAGGGACCATCCAAGGTCCGAATTTGCATCTCATACTCGTAGGCTTTATGAGTTTTTCGTGAAAGCCACCAGACAAATATAACGAGGCTCTTGGAATGTTAGATGGCGCGGTATCCTTTTCTACCCAACACATCCACATCGTATAATGCAATTGACTGTTTAGCATTACTAAAAAGCTTTTACATTTCAAATGTTGAAATGTAGGTCGTACGCCCCAAGGTGGGTAGGGCCATGAGGAGATTTTAGGAATATGTTGAACTGTAGGTTGGAAAGCCTTATATAAGACTCGCGGTTGTCCGAATTTATCTAGAGGTACCTTAAAAATCCGTAGATCTTTAAACAATAAGATTTCGACCCCCATTTTACTCATAACTAACTTCATTTTAAATACAATTAAGTGTCTACATTCAAATGAATAGAAAAAAGTGTTTTACGCTCATTACTCATATCGCTTCACACGTTTTAACAATGTAAAAGAATTTCTCTACAAAGTTAAAGACCTGCTTTAAAAGTGGGCATCCTTGAAAGAAAATCATCTTGTATAATAGAAGTTCATTGAAATAGACTCAAATAGCTTCATTTACAAATTGAAGCTATTTGAGTCTATTTCAATTTATGCTAGTGAAATTTTAATTGCCCGATTTTTCGCCGGGCTTTAGTAAGTAATATAAATTGTGAACAAGAACATGAAAACATGAAAAAAATATTTATTGCTTGCTAAACGGTGAATGAAAATATCGGGAGGAAACCTGCATGTCTGAAAGTTCTCCGTAATGTTTTCGAAAGACCTAAGAAGTCTGCTAAGTCGCACTTGGCCAGCGTGGTAGAATATGTCCGTACTCTTTTTATTGTATAAAGCGACCCGTGCCCAGCAGTGGGGCAGTTTATATTCAAGGCTGATGGTGTAGAAAACATCCGTATATAAAAACCTAACCAGTTTTCAAACTCAAAGTCAAATTACTTCGTAAAATCGTAAAACATTATAGGGCAGTGGAGTATTAAAATAGTATCTGTCTAGAAATTATAGGTATAAATTTTAACAAGACTAACAAGATGGAAAATAAGTTAAAAGTTGTAATTAAAAACCTAACAAGTTGAAACTGGGTCAGGCTAGGTTAAGAGTAGAATAAAAACCTATAACTTTGAAGACACCAACATGAAAAATTATATTTCGAACTTCCAATATGGTTTTTAAATAAATTTGACGTGAAGTTTAATAATTATGGTAGGATCTCTTTGCGTGTAAGGCCCTTCTCTCACGAAGCGACTCTCAAACGATTTGTGTTTTGTACCCGTATCCTACGCGTCACTTGTGAGTAGCCGCCATACATATTCAGCTAATTTCGCACACGACGAGACGCTATGACGACGCGTTTGATGTCAGTCGCACGCTACCGTCTTGCTGGTCGCACGCTACCCGAGTAGTTTATGCGTCGCATTACAAAATGGCGGCGGAACAAACTTTTAATATTATTTTTGTGCAGGAGGTAGAAAATTATCCATGCTTGTATAATTATAAGCTGCCAGAGTACGTAAGAAAAGATGTTACATAAAAGGCGTGGATTGAAATTTAGATAAACAAAATTAACAGGTCATTTAAAGGTATACATTAAATTTATACACAATAATTATATTGCCAAGGAAGCGAAGCATGTGGGGTTGTTAGATAGTTGGCAAGATAATTGATTCAAATAATAATATAATTCTATTGACATTCTATAAAAATAAGGACTCGACAAATGCCCTACAATTGTTATTTTTCGCGATGTACGGATGCACACAGAATCTTCTCTTATATTTAATTCGTTTATTCTTGTAATTTAAATACAGAAAAAAATTGTCTTCGTCGCTAGATCAAATGATAAAATATAGTCTCATTAGCGTAGCACCGTGTGCGGTAATGAGTAGCATACCAGTATTCGATCATGCTTTGCATCTCAGTCCCGTAGCATTTGAATAGCTTCGTGAGAGAAGGGCCTAAGGCCCTTCTCTCACGAAGCGACTCTAGAGCTATTTGTGTTTTATACCCGTATCATACGCGGCGCTTGTCAGTAGCTGCCATACTTATTTAGCTAGTTTCGCACACGACGAGACGCATCTACGAAGAATTTGACATAAGTCGCACGCTACCGTCTTGCTGGTCGCACGCTACCCGAGTCGTATACGCGTAGCATTAAAAAATGGCGGCGGAACAAACATTTAATATTATTTTTGTGCAGGAGGTAGAAAATTATCCATGTTTGTGTGATTATAAGCTGCCAGAGTACGTAAGAAAAGATTTTACATAAAAGGCGTGGATTAAAATTTAGAAGAAAAAAAAAACGGTCATTTATATACATTGAATTTATACACAATAATTATATTGCCAAGGAAGCTAAGCATGTGGGGTTATTAGATAGTTGGCAAGATCCCCCCCCCCCCCGTGGGATCTCCACCTTGTCGTGGTGCGGGGGCTCAGTAACCGTGGATTGGTGACCCGCGGTGAAGCTAAGAGGGATCCAGGAGGGGACGCTCCGCGTGGGCTTGACGGGGCCTGCGCAGGATGCGTCCAACGGTGTGGGTGCGGGGGACAGTTCTGTCTATCCCTCGCAGTCGGGTGCGGTCGCGGGAGGAGAGGCGGGTCGGTGTTGCGTTGCCGCGCGCCCTATCTCCCGCGACCAAATGGGGGCGCACCATCCGATGCGTCGCGGTGGGGCCGCAGAGGAGGAGGAGATGCGGTGTTGCGTTGCCGTCCTCCCTATCCTCTGCGGCCGCTGGGTGTTTTGGCGGCGGAGCCCAACACCTTAGTCCGCCGCCAAGGGGGTTTTGTTCGGGGCCCGCCTGACCATCTGTCGGGGGGTTGCGACGTATGCTTGGGCGAAACCCGACCCTCCGACACACGGGTACATGAGTCACACGGGTTGGTTTTTAGTCAGTAAGAGTCTGACAGTCCCCTTCGCCCATCCCCCAGGGCGGAGGGACTCCATGAGGATTTTCCAACCCGAAACAAAAAAAAAAAAAAATTGTTGGCAAGATAATTTCTCAGATTAAGATTCAAATAATAATTATTCTATTGACATTCTATAAAAATGACGACTTGACAAATATAAATACGGAAGAAAATTGTCTTCATCACTAGAGTCACTAGACATCGTCGTACGAATTTGTTCTTCAAATGATAAAATACAGTCTCATTAGCGTAGCACCGTGTGCGGTTACGAGTAGCATACCAGTATTCGATCATGGTTTGCATCTCAGTCCCGTAGCATTTGAATAGCTTCGTGAGAGAAGGGCCTAACTGTTATGAAACTCCCGCTCTAATGGTCATTGTCATGGTGAAAATTGAACCAACGATATTAAGAAATAAAGTTGGATTGAGGCGTTGTTAAATATTGTTCTTTGTGGCCCAGATAACCCGGAAAATGGTCCATGTATATGAGTGTTTTATTCCACCATAATTTCTTTAATACCTGAACAGATTTGGAACCATTGGGGTATTGCTGGAATCCTTATTTATGAAAGTATAAAGTTTGTTTTGCGGGGTCATTACCCTGTTATGTGGGACAATACTTTTGTATGGTATGGTATGGTACTTTTTACTGTATTTGTTTTATTTTACTACCACAGTTAGGGGATCAGACCAATCAAACTCAGAGTGTAGATTGACTAGTTGAGTTTATTCCATTCAATTTACATATTTCGGACCGCCTTTGCGGTCTAGTATTTAACGTATGCGATGCTAATCGGGTAACGGGATCGATTCCATGGTAGGACGAAAAGGTTTCTGAGTTTTTCCGGATTGTCAGTAGCAGCAGGAATCTAGACATGTACCCGGTAACGGCAATAGGCTCGCCCCCTACTACGCGGGACCTAAAAATTCATAATATAGCGAAATGTGGGTGTAGTATTCTCTCTACCTACCCCTTCGGGGAACCAGGCGTGAGTCTTTTATACAATTGTATGTATCATAACATAACTTCACGCCTTTTATCCCCGAAGGGGTAGGCACAGGTGTATTACACACCCACACTTCGCCAGTTATATTTCGGTCCCGCGTAGTAGGGGGCGAGCCTATTGCCATCTACCGGGCACATTGTTAAGCGAGCGATAATTAACATATTTAATACACACATAATGTATTTTACCTACTATATGTATATTGTTTGTATTTTACCTTAGACTCAATTTATCTCTCGTTTTGCCACTTCACATACCAAGCATAGCATGAAATAAACAACGGATTACATCAGACCACAAAAATGTTAACAACGTGTAAATTTGTTACGATTTACACAATATTAAGTCTGTGTGAAGCTAAAACTAATTTCGACGCGGTTTTCTGTCTTAAATCCAAGTTAATTACACCAATGAAATACTCATGTCTTTGAATGTTTAGCTCTTGTAAAGATTAAGCTTTCATATTCTTAGAATTAAACATAAGGTAAGGACTAGATTTACTTGTCAAAATGATATGTAGCGCTCATATCGTGACTTGGCTTGCCGTTCGTAATACTTCGGCAAAGTTAAGCAAAGCTGTCACAGTTCACCAGTTAGATGGGCGACCAACTCTGGCTTTTACATCAGAGCATTATCAATGCTTCGAAGGGCACGTAAACAAGGTTTTTGTCTGAGGTCAAGAATGGGTTGTCTGAAAACTCCCGGCACCAGAGTTGTCGACACACTCACAGGAGAAGTAAAAAAAGAAAGAATAAAAAAAGGAAGCGTACTATCTTTTGAATATTAGTAGTACCGATAACATCGAAAACTTAGACAAATGTTGAAAGTATTTAGTTTACTTGTGTAGTATAACTGAGTCGTACTCGCGTCTTTGCCATCTTCACAAAAAAATCTAAATCACAATTTCATTTTATTAAGATTAACATTTTTTATTTAATACAATTATTATTTTACTAGTTTATACTTATTTACATTTACACTAACTAATGTTTAAGTATATATTATTATATACACAAAATCTAAAATTAGAAATATGTACTTGTACACGCTTATTTAGGCGTCGTAGAATGCCTCCAATAACATTATAATCCAATTAAGTTACATTTAAATATCTTTTTTGTAAAATATCTATTTGTATATTTGTGACACATTAAAAAATATGAAAAAGTTGTTACAAGTCCGTTTAATTTTGAAACATCTCATTTACAAGGTTTTTAGTAATATAATAAGCTTTCAAGACTATTTATCTGCGAGACTATTGTTGACATTAAAACTAATGACCTTTTCTTCTGTTACTTTAATTTCCGTTTAAATACTTTTGCTACTTTACAAAAGAACAATCAGGTAATTATATTTAAACGCGTTGAAACATGATTTTTATATGGACTTTGTCACAACGTCACTGTATCACGTAAGTTGTAGTTGATAATGTTTAGTTTTGACTATCGGCTGTTGTGGCGGCAGTGTAACCGACTGCCACGCCCAAGATCACAGGTTCGATTCAAGCTCCAAGTCAAACATTTATAGGTATGCGTGATCATGGATGTTTGTCTTGCTCTGAGTTTTACCATGTTTAATATCTATGAATTTATAAAAAGAAACATTATCTAGTACCCATAGTACAAGCACTGATTGTCTTGAGACGAGATGGTGTTGTATGTATGTGGTAGAATATTGTAATTTTATTTTTATTATAAAGCATTATAATCAACTTAATTTCTGTTGTAGTGGGTAAACCCGACATTTCAATGAGGTCGGTTTGATAGCACAAATTTTCTTTTTTTCAACTAGTATGGTTCGGTTAGTAAAAGGGCCCTAGATATTCAAACGCATTTCATCCGGTATGTAAAAGTTTTGATGTTGTCATTAATCCTATAGTCCTGCAAGAACCTAGGTAATTACATGATTAGGTGGACGACTGTTATTATATTAGTCCAAATATATGTTATTAACATTAGGTGAGTATATGTGTATGTAGCTACCTTATGTTCTGAAGGTATTACGTAAATAAAGGCACTTAGACACTTGGCTTATATTTAAAAAATATTTACTGCGATTTGAAACATTTAGGTTCAATTTATGAACAGTCAAAACGTGTCCAAAAAGGCACCATAGTGACAAGCATCGAGAAAGGCATGTTAAGATGGTTTGGGCTCATGGAGAGGATGGATGACGAAAGACTGACAAAGAAGATATATATACAGCAAGTGTGAATGGGACAGGACGAAGGGGAAGACCTAGGCGGACGTTCTCTGACCGGATTCGAGACATCTTAAAAAAAGGACAGGTCAGAAGTACACTAAACAGAAGAGCATGCATGAGAAACTTGATGGGAGTGAATGAAGCAAGAGTCTGATGATGTCAGAATCGTTGCAAATGGCGTTCCGTAATCTCTGCCTACCCCTCCGGGAAACAAGCGTGAGTCTATGTATTTATGTATGTAGATTCAAATGAAGTAAATAGTTTTCACAACAATAAATCATTATTGTTCTAAATATAGATATACAATATTGTACCAAATGTGCGTCAACATTGCACCCACATCGCAGTTTCTTACAAACTACTGCAACTAACTCTGTATTATTTAGAGTTCCATCGACATGGGAATCGAGAGAATTGCATACATGCATTTATATTGGACCCAGAGCACTATGTTTGGCAAATAAGACAAACATTAGGAAAGTAGGACATTTGTAGATGTTGGTCTTTATTGACTTTCATATAACCAATGTTTGTATATGTTTGTCATGGTACTCATGGTAATACTGAGTATGACATTTGAATAACTTACGCTCTTATTCAGAATCACGTTTATGACTTTGTCTGATGTTACGATGCAATTTTATTTGTTTGGCGTTTGTGTGGTCTTACAATATAATCACATCATTATGTTTGACACGATGTCTTCAAAATTCTAAGGTAAATAGCTTGGAAGATGAAATCTCGCATTCATATTACGTCCACGAAGAGTTACGTAAATGGGTGTTTTTGTCAAGGTGTCTTAGTTTGGAAATCTTATTTTACTGTAGAAGATTTAACAGATTTGTATATGAATCACTGGATACAAGAGACATTTAGACTCGGAATTATTTAGTGATGTCAGACATTCAAACAAATGTTGTCACTTGTACAATATTTATTTACGTATCCAAATGACGTTCGTCTTTTTTTCGATTTTTGAATATCTAACGTCTTTCGTGGTCACAGAGGTATTTATGATCTGAAAATTATTATAGTATTTTCGCTGTATGATGATATGCATGAAGGTTCTCATTTTACGTATCACGCATACTACTTTCAACTTATGAAAATAAATTGGCAAAAGAAAACAATTATTAAACAAAAATATCTATTAAAAATTACAAAGTAAATTGATACTAGTATGTCTCTCTCTATTTTTATAATTATTATTAACTGTAAATAAATTATTTAAATTTAATAAAATATAATCCTCAAAATGTCAGATGCATGAAACGAACCCTCTGTCAGTAGAGATTGACACCATTGAATCGGCATGAAATCGATGAATAGGAGCGGCCATATTGTGATCGAATACGTCAGTACGAGCGCCTTGTATGCGGTTTATGATTCTGCCTGTTTGGCGTGTTATTTTTTTGTTGTGTTTTATTTGGTAGGTACAATGCCAAAAATAATAAAAAAATATAGTTTTAAACTCTCAAAGCGCAAGTGAGTTAGTGCTCCGTTTGAGGACCTTCTTTGAACGAGAGCGTGCAAACGGGAGCCCGGTAATACCGATCGACAGTGTTGATTACAGAGTTGCGGCAGTTCTGCTCTGGACATCGACAAGGCTTCATTTTCTCGAATATCCAATGAAAAATTTGGAGAAACTAGTTTTGAAGACAAGAAGCTGTCCACTCCGAAGAAACGTGAGCGTAAAGCTTCAATGACTGACATATATAGTTCCGATGTGGTGGCAATACGAAATCCCTACATTGATAAAATTAATCAGTCGTAGAAATAACACAATCGACAATATGGTAAAGGTTTCGAAATACGTCGCCGTTTTTAGGGGTTGTGAGTGATTGGGAGGGGAGGGGGGTAGACCTCGCAACCCCCCTCACCATTTTAACTTGCCGAAAATACAACGGTGTGTATGGCACTGACAACTTCCACATTATTCACACTAGTTTAATAAACTAAGGTTAACGGAGCCCTGCTTCGCAGGGCTCCTATTATCGGATTAAGGGTCAAAAGAGAACCTACTATAACCTATTTAGTTACTTATTACAGACCCCTAAGTACTCGAAAGCAATGAGGGCAATTACGCACAAATTTGACGTTACCTATCAATATCATTCACACAAGATGGCGGTTGCGTTTCGTATCACATTTTTGCACATAAAACCTAAATATCGCTTTTATTGATTTCACTAGTTTAATAAAGTGAGGTTGACTGTGGTTAAGGGTCAAAAGAGAACCGAACACACCTATTTAGTTACTTTCACATAAAACCTAAAATTACGTTCCGTTCCGCATATTTGAATGAAGAATTGTTGGAAATTGTTTAAAAATATTTAGACGCAACTTCGGCAGCCAAAATTACTTTTAGGGAATTAGGACTAGCTCCCTTAAGCACCCTACACCACCAATACCCTCAAGTTCGGGCGACTCGATTCGAAACCCAATCCGACAATATTTACAGACTGGGATAAATATGTCCACCTCGACTGAATTTGAGATCAGCAAATAATTATATCTGTTGGAGAAGATTCAGATATGAGGTTTTAGTTCGAGTGACAGTGACTAATAATAAAAAAAAGATTTTAAAATTACTGCGTTTTATTTGTGAATATATTTGCCAAAACATTTTTAAAATGAATTTTATTTCGAAGATGTAAAATCGGTTACTACGTACGATTCCATGTCGTTTGCCAATTAATTTGATATTTATAAATAATCGATTAAAATTCCTTAGGTTACATCACTATAATTGTCAGTCATGAACTATCATGCATATCATTATACAGCGAAAATACTATAGTAAGTAAACCAGATTTCGCCCGTACGTTTTCCGTAAAAATAATCACCTAAACCTTGGTCAAGAATCACATTATCTGTTAGTAAAACTGTACAAAAATCCATTTTAATATTTTTAAGTTTGTCGCATTCATAATGCTCACACAGATAGACAATACGCGGCGGGGTCATTATTTTATAATATTACTAGCCGTGCCGGTGTGTATGTACAAGCCGTGTGGTTGACGGCATAGAATACAAGTGTCACCACCCCCTATCTTCCCGTGGGTGTCGTAAGAGGCGACTAAGGGATAACACGATGCAAATACCATCTTTGCGTAGAGACCGAAAACTCGACATCAAACCCTATACGACTGCCTCGTTGGTCTCGCGGCATAAATGTGCGCGTGGGATCGGGAGGTCCCGCGTTCAATTCCTGGGTCGGGCAGTGTTACTGGGTTTTTCTGTCGCGGAATTCTCAGTAGCAGAACGGAGTCGGGAAATGTGCCCGGTACGGCAATAGGCTCGCCCCTTATTACGTGAGACTTAAGGCGCTGTGCTAAGCGACTGTTTTGGTAAATGAGGGGGTGAAGCAGGGGAGGTGAAGGGAGCTTAGCTCCGTCTTCTGCGGGGCGCCCCCCTTCATTCTCGTCGTGTGCGGCCGTATTCTGGTGACATCCGTATTCCAATATTTCAAAATCGCAAGCAAAACGTTTTAGCATATTGAATTGAGATACTGATATTAAATTTTTTATTACATAAATCAATCTGTTTGTACAATATAGGCATAGCGCAATTTTTGTTCTCAGTGCAGCCATGGGCAAAACTGGTTTTCATTAGACGTTATAGGTATTAATAGTTGACAAAAGTAGGTAAATACCTACGTGCCGTAAGATGTTCAAAATAATTAAGTCAGTTCCATGTATGGAGAGGCCATTATTATGTTTGTTTTGTTTTTGTATAAAAGTAGTGAAGCAGTTCATAGAATACCTACATCTAATTCCATTCCTGCCAGTTTTCAAATCTGTTTTGCAATAAATTGGCTGTGACATACGGGCGGACAGACAGACAGACATTGCGAATCTATAAGGGTTCCGTTTTTTAAATTTTTGGCTACGTTACCCTAAAAACACAATACTGCTCTACTAAGCACAAAAGCCGTATCTCAACTAAAGCGAGTTACGAGATAATTGAAGTTTAGTAAAAGTTGATTTCTTTTATTTATTTATGGATGTTTATTGTTATTATAGGTATAATTATTATGGTAAAGGTTTCGAAATACGTCGCCGTTTTTAGGGGTTGTGAGTGATTAGAGAGAGAGGAGGGGAGGTCTTGAAACCCCCCTCACCATTTTCACATGCCGGAAATACTTGGTTTCCTCTGAAAAAAAAAATCTCCAAACATCGGTGTCATGGCACTGCCAACTTCCACATTCATCACACTAGTTTAATAAACTAAGGTTGACGGAGCCCTGCGAAGGGCTCCTATTTTCGGATAAAGGGTCAAAAGAGAACCTAACATAACCTATTTAGTTACTTATTTCAGTCGCACCTAACCCTAGGCACTCGAAAGCAATGACGCACAAATTTGACATTAGCTGTCAATATGATCATTCCAAGATGGCAGTTTTGCGTTTCGTTTCACGTTTTTCACATAAAACATAAAATAGACATTTGTAAAACTGTACTAAAGTATTAAAACTACGTTCAGTTTTGCATAATTGCCGAAGTATTAATGAAATTTTGGAAATTGTTTAAAAATATTTAGACGCAACTCCGGCAGCCAAAATTACTATTAGGTGATTAAAACGAACTCCCTTAAGCCCCCTACACTACCAATACCCTCAAATTCAGGCGACTTGTTTCGATACCTAATCCATTATTATTTTTCAAAATAGATGAAACATCAAAAATATATGTGGATATACCTTATTCATGAGATACTGCTATGTCACTTAGAAAATTATAGAATTAGAATTTGAGTTACTGCTTTTTCGTTAGCTCTCGTCATACATGTCTGTATGGAAAAATATTAAAAATTTCTTTCGCTTCAAATATGCGTTGTTTCAAAGAAAATAAATATTAAAAGATATTTATTTATATTCATTTATAATTTATTAACGAAATACAGAGTTTACAGCTCATCAAAAGTTAGCTGTCTGCTACAACCCGGCAGGTTTTCTTTATTCTCATCGAATGTTAAAGGCAGTTGTGAGGTGATAAGACTTATTATTTGCTGTTGCTCACGAGGCAAAGTTTCATTTACTTTCCTTTTACGGCTTGGTATTGTAGAAATTTCAAGCACTGATGAAACATTTTCCTCTCCATGATCTCGCAATGCCATCCCTTAAGCTTGACGAGAATCAACAATTTCAGGCAACTGCCAATTCATATAAAACGCCACAAGCTTCTCCCAGAAAACATCATCTCTTTCTATAATTTCTATTTTTTAATGGTATACTTTCGCCACTCCACACAGCAAATAAACACTTTTGTTTGCGTGTAACGTGGCGTTGCCCCTGAATTTGGTAGGTAATAACAATTACAATATTTGTTTAGACTAGTCAGTTCACTTTTTTATCATGTTTCCATATTTGTATTTTATTTGCTCTTATACTATTCTCCAGGCCATTCTTATATGCAACTTTAGAACATTAAATTTCCACAATAATGTTTGGACCTATTAATCCATCTGGCGTGGCACCAATAATCGAATAATCCACAAGGCTCGATTGTTACATTTTCTTGCTTCGCCAGTTGTTGCAAAGCCAGTTGTTCATTTTAGATTCCATGCGCAACTGATTTTTCATTGCAAATATTTTATTTGTTCAAAATATTTTTTACTAAGTTGGCTTTACTGCTGTTATCTCTTCTTTTTACCACTATACAAAAATTTCAATCTGCCAACATATTCTTACGCAATTCGAACCAGTCATTGCTATCCCTCTTGTAATTATTGCTTATCACTACGGAATTTGAGTCAAATTTGTTAAAAAAATTGTTTGGCATTTCTTGGCTAGCTCTTGAACAGATCGTATTAGGAATGACTGAAGTCAAATGTGTGTAAGACGTTGCAGAACTGTTATCTTTAACTTCACTGTAATTACAATAATGATAATTTAGTAACGTACTTTATTATTTAAAAAATACTATATCTTGTGTTATAGCAAACAGAAAAGTTACCTTCTTACTTATAAATGATTGATTTTAGAAATTAAAAAGATATTAGATGTACTGAGACATACCTAATAGTTTATGAATAATCAAAGTTTTACCCGATGTACCTAAAAAGGTTTATGTTCAAAACTTAATAATACAACATTCGTTACCGCTTGTGTGCGGATTGCGGAGCGCCATATTAGCGCTGTCATCATTATTGTTCGCCGTGGCGGCATCTTAGCGCTCCAGGCGCTCTGACAAGCTAATGAATTTGAAATATAGGTACATAAAATGATTCGATTTTATGTTATTACTCTTTCAAACATTGAAAACTGTGGCAGCTATGTATTGTGAGAATAATTTATATAATTATATTATGCATAATCGATAATATATAAGTAACATAGTTAGTCATAAAAGACTCTTATGAAAATAATTTGTGTACAAATGTTACATATTTCATAATCACTTGGCCATGGATGAATTTCTATTTTATTACGACGCTTTCTTGTACAAATCCTTCGTAGAACTTCATTTCTCTAATTGTCCATATTTTATTCTTCTAATTATATATTTATAAGGACAGAAACAATAACACATTAAACGCAACAAGAGTATAAACTTAGGTCCTAATTATATGTGCCCATAGTTACATGAAAAGCCTATTTGATTCAAAGTATTCAGTCTATAACATAAAACATGAAATTACGAACTCAAATCGGCGTATTATAATAACAAACAGGTTTACGTAAAATTTCGTGCAGCGGAGACGCAAGCGACATGACCTATCTCTCACAGGGCTCATAGCCGAATGATGAGGCCTGGGCGGGGCGTAAACTAGCAACTGACACTCAGTACAACGCTTATGCTAATAAGGTTTAAATTGCTGAAGCGTTTGATATTGATGGGATCTACCGAGCGTCAAAATCATAGACGTTTGGCAGATTTTATTTAATTTTACAAAATATACACGTATAATATGAAAATAAATAGGGTAATTCTTTAGTTCATTAAATTTCCTACAATATTATCAAAAAAAATATGACAGTTTACGATCAAAATATTGCAAACAGTGAGACGAAATATTATTTTCTGCCTCGATTTTGTGATTTTTTTACCGTGATTCTATTTTACGTACATGAAAAATTCTTTCAAAAGTCTTTTGTTCAGACTTTTGACTATAAGCTCTAATTTTTGCTAGTTTGTAATATGTACCGTTATGGCTAGATGCGCGACGAAAAATTAGGTGTTTCACGGCTTCGGAGGTATAACAGCGCCTTAAGTATATCTGGCGAAAAGTGGGTGTAGAAATACACCTCTGCCTACCCCTTCGGGGATAAAAGGCGTGACGATATGTATGTATGTATTACTAGCTTTTCATGTATGTTCGGGGTAACACAAATCTCCTTTACTGGGTGGATACTACTATATTTGTCGTTTTAAATGTTTGAGAAATATAACTGCATATAGTATTCACACATATTTACACTCTACTTAGTAAGTACTAAGATTTAGTAGTACGCAAAATGTTATCCGGCATCAGTGACGTTTTGCTAGAGTGGCCAATATGGCGAATGTCATTTGTCTTTCAGAACCATTAGAATTTGACAAAATACTCGACAACCCGAATTTTGCAGTTATAATATGTTGTCGACTCGAAATCTTTATTTTTTAATGTTTTATTATTCAGGTTAGGTTTCGATATACTCCTTGACGTAATTATAAATATAAGATTTGATACTGCGATAGCAGCGCAGTCCATCGGTTCCAATGTGAAACATTTCAAAATCCACAAGTACTTACAAATTAAAAATTAAGTAAAAACACATTTTCCAGTGGACTAAATTGTGAATCTAAACCATTCTCAAGTTCCCTTGAACACACAAAAAAAAATCATCAGCATCGGTACAGTCGTTTAGGAGGAGTTCAGTGACATACACACGCACACAAGAAATATATATATTAAGATGTATAGATATTGTTTCACATTAAGAGTAAATATTGTATAATGTATAACAATATAAGTTGCAAAGATTTAAAATAATTATTTATGTCACTTTTGCGTCTCATAGTTTCTACATCATGATTTATATTTATTTCCCCACGACACAGAATCTATTACTAATACGAAAGTTATTCATAAAAAAACTATGAAAATAAACTCAAGGCTTTAATATAATACATACCACATATCTCATATGAGTCCTGTCACAAGTTTTCCACACACGCAAAACTTTGCCAATATAATTTGGATGGAATCGGTCGAAAGAATAAAATTTATACTTTTTTGCATACATGCGAGGGTGGGTTTCTCCCTTTGTGTTGCAAGTTTGGGGTCGCCATTGTTCGTTTACATAAATAATTCATGTACGAACTACATGGCATGGTAATAGTTTTCCTTCAATCATAGTGATGCGTCTTTACGTAATGACTTTTGCAGACATAACTTTGTCCTCGACTGGGAGATAAAACACTACCCGATCTTTTTTTCCTTATACGAGTATTTCAGATAAGTACAATTCAGTTATACCTTTTGAATTTGATGGGTAGGTATGTTACGTTCAAAGATAAGCTGGCGTGGCTTTTACGAAACGCTGACGGCATGAATTTCGCTTTGTGGTATTGAGCGTTTGTTTGTTCTGCAGTAACCATCACGCGTTTTGAGCTATTTATTAGTCAATAACAAACCTATAGGTATACAAACGCAGAAAATCAAGGCTTTAACAAGTTGCCTAAGATAAAAAATAATAATATATCGGATGTCTTTGAAGTGCATAACGTTTTATGAATGGTTTTAACCACAATTACCTGTTCAGTGTCAAACTAAATTCATTATTCATAGAAGTAGTCGTGTTTAAACTTACTGAAACAAGCATAATTCAGGTCTCCCTCGATAGCAATAATAATTATATTTGGTGGACCACAGTGTAGACCACACTCTCTGTATATTTATACACATGAGTTGGGATGAAAATGCATTCTTTTTCACGTTATAGTAATATATTTGTACCTACTCAATAATGTTGTGATAATTAAAATTATTTTAAAGGCGGTTTTATTCGTGTTGATTTGTGTGGCTAGACTAGCCTAGTGGAGATACCAACAGACTGCCATGCAGAGGGTTTTTCTCATGCTATACAAGGTGTTGCATGGACATATTCAAGGGAATGACGACTGTCAAAGATCTTCCTGACAGCCAATATCAAAGTCTTAATGTGCTCTCCAATGTACTGAGCTAGCGATAACTAACAATTTAATACTTCACGCCTTTTATCCCCGAAGGGGCAGGCTTCGTCAGGTATGTTTCGGTCCCAATGTAATACGAGGGTCAAACTGAAAGTTCTTAGAACTGGCCACTTATAAACAATATAATAAAAAAAATATTCTAAAATTTGAAAATAGAACTCTTTGCCAATATTACTGAGTATATATTTCATTCATTTGTCATTTGTTTTACGATTTGGCGGCAAATTGGAAATTGTCTGTGTCACGTCAACATGAATTTAACACGAGAAAATTTTCGTGCAATGATTTTTTATGACTTTCGATGTCATTTAAGTCAACAAGAAAGTTATGATAGACTACGATTGGCCTTTCACGATGAAGCCCCATCTCGTGCGACTGTTTACAACTGGTTTAATGAGTTTAAACGTGGTCGCACTAATCTCACTGATGATGTACGTGAGGGACGGCCTTCTACGGCGACGACTGAAAATAACATCTGTGTTGTGCGGCGTATGATAGAGACTGACAAAAGAGTGACCTATCAGCAGATTCGGACAAGCTTAGGCATCGGTATGAGTCAAGTGCACAAAATCCTCCACGAACATTTAGCGGTCAGGAAGCTTTGCGCCCGGTGGATACCTCATAATTTGACTAAGGCTCAAAAACTCCATCGTGTGGATTGGTGCCGTAAAATGATTGAAAGATTTAACGGAGGTGACTCAAATGCTGTGTTCGACATACTAACAGGTGACGAAAGCTGGATTTACTGTTATGATCCTGAAACCAAAAGACAATCTGCTCAGTGGGTGTTTCCTTTCGAGGAGTTGCCAACTAAAGTGAAGAGAGATCGAAGTGCGGGAAAAAAAATGGTGGCCTCGTTCTTTGGAAGGATAGGTCATTTCGCAACAATTGTGTTAGAGGATCAAAAAACAGTTTCTGCAGAATGGTACACTACCAATTGTTTGCCACTTGTCTTGGAAAAAGTTCGAGAGAAACGACCTCGCAGTAGGATCCTCCTTCACCACGACAACGCCTCGTCGCACACCGCCAAGCGAACGATCGACTATTTGGCGACATCAAACGTTGAATTACTGGGTCACCCGCCGTATAGCCCCGACCTCGCGCCTTGTGATTTTTATTTATTTCCAAAAATTAAAGAAAAACTTAAAGGAAAGCGGTTTATGAATGCTGAAGAAGCGGTGGCTGCGTATCGCGATGCTATTGAAGAGACCCCTAAGGACGAGTGGGCAAAGTGCTTTTCCCAGTGGTTCCATCGCATGCAGCGGTGTATTGACGTCAATGGACAATATTTAGAAAAGATATAATAAAAGTAATAACTGGCTAATGTAATCAGTTTTTGATTTTCTAAGAACTTTCAGTTTGACCCTCGTAGAAGGCGAACCTATTCCCAATTACCGGGCACATTTAATACATACAAATTTTCAAAAAGGCAGTAGTGCGTACCGCGGTTTTGAATCCAATACCCTCTGCACTGCATGGCAGTCTCTTGCTATCTCCATAAGAATAACAAGCGCTGCCCACTCTTCACACAATAATAACGCTTGGGTTCTTCCCGCCGATTTCTCCTAGAAGTTGGTTCTTTACCGGTCAAGTTGGCCTTCAAGTTGGCATTCTTAGTGAAACTAGTAAAGTTCTATGATTGTAAAGTTTTTAGTGCTCTTGAAATGAGCACCGTTCTGTTTAAGGATATTTTGCAGTGAGATTGTATGTATTGTTATATAAATATGAGCAATATTGCATTAATTTTAAAATTTTACAAATTCGTCATTGTTTAAGCATTGTCTTAGTTGTAACCAAGATTTTCGGCTTGGATTCCGGAGTCCTCTCTCAAATCTAATCAAATTTGACAGTATATCAGCTGTATTACAAAGCAACTGGCGTCTAACCCATGTAAGCCGGCTTAGAACGTATATTCAAAAAAAAAGGTGATGAAATAATATCAAACCCTAATTTAATAGCTGAATCCTTTAACAGCTTTTTCAGTGACCAGACTTGCAGTATACCTAAATATAAGTTAAGCGACACAAATAACATAAATATCAACCCACATTCAATATTTATGGCCCCAGTTATCCCTTAAGATGTTATGCGTATAATAAAGAACTTAAAAAACAAAAAGAGCTTTGGCTTTGATGGCACATCAACTTCAGTTATAAAATTTGTTTCTGACTGTATAGCGGCACCCCTTGCTCATATTATTAACGCAAGCATACAATCTGGTGTATTTCCAGAAAGTCTCAAAACCGTAATAGTTATACCAGTATATAAAAAAAACGACAAAGATGAAATGTTTAACTATAGGCCAATTGCCCGTATCTCCATATTCTCAAAGATCATAGAAAAAATTATCTATGAATCTCTTTATAACTTCCTAACTAAATACCACATACTATGTGACGAACAAAAAGGTTTTAGGAATAACAAAAATATAAACATGGCTATTTATGATTTTCTTCATGAAATAATGCCTAAAGTCGACTATAAAATACCAGTATGTGCTATTTATGCCGATATGTCGAAAGCTTTCGACTGTGTGGACCACGACACCCTTCTAACCAAACTTGACGCATACGGTGTTCGTGGAAATGTCCTTAATATAATAAAAACGTACCTCAAAGGCTGTAGACAATGTACTGAAATATCAAGCCTGTGTGCAAAATCTAGAAAGAAACTAAAATCTTTATCGTCTTTCTGAGAAATAAAATATGGAGTCCCGCAGGGCAGTGTCCTCGGGCTTTTACTATTCTTGTTATATATAAATGACCTGCCACGTTATATATCTAATCCTATGGTTTTATTCGCAGACGATAGTACTTCAATAGTTTTCTGTATCAATAAAGACTCATACATAAATGACATCAACAATTCCATCAGTAGTTTAATAAAGTGGCTTGACAATAATAACTTAGTCATCAATTTACAAAAAACCAAAACTATGCATTTTTATCAACGAATACCTCCAGGAGATATGAATATTAACTACAACGGTCACTCTATAGACAAAGTGAATCATACAATTTTTTTAGGAATCATAATTGATAGCCAATTAACTTGGAAACAGCAAGCAGAAGATATATGTAAACGTCTTAGTACAGCTGCCTTTAAGCTACATAACCTGTCCAAAAAAGTTAATTTACCAACAACATTATTAGCCTATCATGCTCTTGTAATTTCAATCTTAAGATTTGGTGTAATATTTTGGGGTTATTGTAGTGATCGAGAAAGCATTTTTAAAGCTCAAAAGCGCTGTTTGAGAGCCATATTTGGTCTCAACGTATCTGATAGCTGTGTACCTATATTTAAGTCTCAAAAACTTTTAACTTTTCCTTGCCTCTATATCCTCGAATTAGCTATATTTGTAATAACAAACCGAAATCTATTTGCATCATTAACAGAAACAAGAAAACGAAGTACAGCATTAAGATCACAGTATCAAAACTTACTATGCACAGGCGTATTTAAAACTAGCTTACTAAAAAAGATTGTAATCTGTATGGCTCCTGTAATCTTTAATAAAATTCCTAATCAAATTAAAAACTTACCATTGTTAAAGTTCAAGAAATGTTTTACAAAATTACTTGTAGATAAGTGTTACTACTCCGTGCAAGATTTCCTAGATGATAAATTCTTGTAACCTATTTGTCATTTATCAACTTTGTTTTATATTTGCATGCCAATAAGGCAGAATGTACTTGGGTCTTATTATGTAATTTACCATCCTATTTCATGTACCTTCATTCTAAAGCAAATAAAGACCTATTCTATTCTATTCTATTCTATTCAATTCAAAAGTGCTGAGTCCCCGTATCATCTGTCAAAGATCTTCATGGCTGCTGGAACCGACAGCTTAACATGCTCTCAGCGGTAAGGGGCAAGCGACAATCGACAGTTTTTCGAACAAAATATGAAAAAATATTTAACCATATTCGGATTGACTTGGAAACTCTCATCAAAATCGTTACTCGCTTTAGCAAATTACTCAGTTGAACAGTTATGTTTCGAAATACGTAACATAGCTCGGTTAGCGGATTTGCCAAAATCTAGGACGATGAATATTGTCCGAAAATTTAAGCCCGCTATCGTATGGCTACCCAACGGTGTCTGTTAACTACCCAGTATATGATTTCGGTTGATTTCGATTAAGTTGATAAGGACTTTGGAGCTTGGTTTTTAGGTTGTACAGTTGATGGGATATTCTGACTAGAAATTTTCAGCTAGATGAAAATATTATGCACCGTATACGTTTTATTATACATTTATTTTGTATCCTCTGAGTAAGTAAAAGAAGGAAATACACGCCTTTTACTGTAAGTACCTACAGCCTCAAGCCCAACCGTCTATAAATCAACAATTTATTATATTACTTTTTGTCTATGATTGTGACTGTTATCATTAAAAACGGAACACAGGCCAATAGGCAAGAAAAGAAAGAAGCATTTCCTTTTGTGTTCCCACTCACTAAGGGCCCAATATCTGTTATATGATAATCGAGTGTAATGCGTTGTCGAATTGCATACAAAGTTTAACGGTATCCAATTATACCGGGAATAGGATTTCTCAAACAGATCTGGTGATAAAGTGGAGTAATAAATATAAAAATGAACAAGGTAGCAGCAACATAATAATTACGTCATTGAACTTGTTAATTATATTATGATATCAACTCTTAAACTTGTACGTGTTTATTTTTACTAGTTATTTTTTTATTCAAGACATAGACATAGTCAATAAATATAAAAAAATATATACATAGACTCACGCCTGTTTCCCTGAAGGAGTAGGCAGAGGCATATCAAACGCCCATTTTTCGCCAGTGTTTTGATCCCACGTAATAGGTGGCGAGCCTATTGCCGCTTATCGGGATATTTTGTTTGCCAGAGCCTCGTCCGTTGATCGGCAGGTGCACCACTTGCAGGTGAGGTTGGCTTGGGATCCTAAGTTCTTGGTGGGAACCCTATGCACCACCAAAAAAAAAAAAAAAAATATATATATATATATTATTATTTTGACAGAATAACACTAGTCTTTTCCATCGAGGTCTAAATTAAAGCTTTCCCTCTTGTGTTCAACCTGTTTATTTTTCTTTCTTTTTTAAGACAGTGTCGCGAGGTAGGTACTTTACAAACATACAATTAACGGACCAATGCACACCTACACTCGACAAAATAATTTATAGATAACACAAAGTGTTCTGTAGTAAGTAAGTAATTTATTATAACAACGTACAATTCTTACATTTTATATAAATATGTAGGTATATAAAAATATTGTCTCGTGTGTGTATCGAACACAATACTCGACACAGTATCAAGCGGCGACGCGACCGCTTAAACCACTACACCAATGTGCAGTCTAAATATACTTACACGGCAATCGCGGTACATAATCCAGTCAGTATTACTTTCAGCGACAGCGCCGACAGCACTGCATAATAGAGCCATTCCGTGAAAAATTGTACCGTTACTATGGGGGCAAAACGGACAATTTTAAATTTTTTTTTGTTTTGTTTATGAATCGATGCGGCATTTATCAAAGTTTAAGAAAAATATATAGGTAGTTTATAACTAAATATAATTTAAAAAAAACGGGCTTTCAAACACGATCCATGACAAGCACCTGTCCATTTAGTAACGGTCACTAACATTATATTTTATTACAACTTTAACTATAATTTACAAATTCTTAACGATATTTAGTTAAAATACATATACTCTTTTTGAAATCAATTTCGTTTACCCTATTTGAAATATATTATTTCTAGCTTTAAATCACATATTAAAATATATATAGTTTTAGGTTAGTGTGTCTTATATTTTTAACTTTGTAGTTAATTTGGCTCCTTGAAAATGCTTCAAATTATTTTAAATGAAAGTCAGCACCATATTCTGTTACATTTCATCCCAAAATAAACCATTACTAGTAATAAATTCCACTTTATAGCCTAAAACTTGGAATATAAAATTGTGACAGTGACTTCGTAGGAAATGTCATTGTGACTAAATTGAAACATAAGCGGTGTTCATAACAAGTTTAATAATAAAAAATATCAATAAAGAAAGCAAACATTAACAAACTTTTAACTTTAGAGGCTTTAACTTTAGAGCTATGCATTGACCGATTTCCGGTTAAGCTATACTTTTGCCGTGGATGACTCGTGGGTGTCTGACCATCCCTTGCATAAGTAATCTGGGGAGAGGCTTTCCTTTACAAAATAATCTAAGCCTTAATCAAAATAACAAATTGTCGTTGCGACTTTAAGTTTAGTTGTGTAAACTTTTCTTCAAAATTATTAAAATAATTGTTAGTCACAACACAACTTATGATATAACAAATTCAAATAAAACACTAGTTTTTCTTAGATAAACTTTATTTTGTAAAGTTTACATTTATAACGAGGAGTAGCAAAATTCGCATTCATCGGTTGGATATTGATCGTAAAGACAAGAGTTGCAAAAAGTACCTACACCAAATGTATGGCGATTTCAATAAAACCTGAATATCTTGTCTATTCATAGCTAAAGAGAAATGTATCAATCGTAAACCTTCAGCAGCAACTGCTTTTTTGCATACAAAACACTATTTTGCCAAAATAAAAATGGTTTTTCCCAAGGCCATTGAACACCATTATCAAAGCATTTTATAAGATCATTTTATAGATAAAACTTTGTCAATATCCACCAATATTCCCATTATTAATAAGTTCACGTAGTAACTCTGAAAGGGAAACAAATACAAAAATAATGAAAATCCTAATTGACTATTATTTTTAAAATAAATGTTTATGGTTTTAAGAGTTATACCTATAATAATGTAAGCCAATCTGTTCCGTAAATAAAACGATAGTTAAAGTTAACTAAGATAGTCAAAAATAGACCATCTATTATGATTAATATAATTAAACAGAAACACATAACTCCATCTTAGTTGTTGTCGGTAAAACATACACCACGTAAACTTAGCCTTATGTGTCCATTTTGTCACAATTATAGTTCCACTAATATGTCACGACACTAAATAGACGTGACGAACTCCGCTTATTAGTAATAATGACGACAACACTCAATATTCTTTGTTCTTTTAGAGGAAATCATTATTTCACGACATACACATACATTAGGCATAATTCGCAAATAAAATAATGTTTTAAGAACTTACCGGTATCACGTTATCGCTGTGACTATAGTGGACTTCTTATTCGACTATGTGTTAAAAACACGGCTTTCGTCACCGATTACAGCGTGACAACTGCACGATGGTTAAAAATAAATGGCTGATCTACTACAATATTGTCACTATGATAATAAAATAACTTGTTTTGGTAGTTTTTTTAAACTGAAATCAAATAAAACAGTAGTGACTAAAGTGGAATGTCCACCTTGGTGCTAATTTGATTATCACTTAGTTCATGAATTTTGTCGTAATACAATAAGATTTATGAGTAAAATTGATGTTTTATGTAAGAATAAGCAATATTCTACAAAAGCTCCTAAGAAACGCCGATGTATGTATAAAAAAACCATGAATTTCGAATAGTTAAAGTTAGGGACAGGCGGTGTGACACGCTAAAATGTACTATTTTGCTTTTGCTTATTTTTAATTTTTAATCGGTTAAATTAACAACAATTGATTCCATTATATATATTTTTAAAGATAATGATCTATACTGTACATAAAAAAAATCTATTCGATAGAGTATGAGATAGTCTTGTAAACTGTTTGTAAAATTATGTGACAGTACTTTTTTTCCGTTATTTTTTTTACGGAATGGCTCAATAACGCAATAATAACATTTCAATCTAACATCAAAATAATTTTGAGGTTACACTATGTCGACATTGACAATTTACCAACATGTGAAGCTGTCATGTAGAAGTTTAAGCGGCTGTCAACTATTATTAATTGTCTGTAAAATGACTGCGCAACACAGTAACACCGACTCTTTTATTCCGCGTCTGTATATGTGTTGTTGTGTTGGTACACTTGAGCATTCACTTGTAATGAGCATTCGTGCGAATGTTACATTACAGAAAAAGGAGAGAATTTTAGCGAGCATTCTAACGACAAGACATAAAATGACCCGGTGGTGGAGAAGGAGTGTAGGTACACGACTGCCACGCCGAGGGTCGCGTGTTCGATTCCCGCTCAAGTCAAACAATTGTGTGCGTGAACATGGATGTTTGTCTTGGTCTGTGTGTGTCTATGTATAACATGTATGTATTTACAAAACAAATAAGGTATATCCAATGTTTAGTCCCCATAGTACAAGCTGCTTGCTTGTGCTTAGTTTAGGGCTAGATGTTGTTTTATGTATGTATGTATGTGGTAGAATATTATTTGATTTTTGCCCATTCAGAACATTCGCTAGAAAATCGTGCGATGTTTGGCTCTGTCCGTTGTTCAGCTTGACAAATTTAAAAATGCTCTGCTATAAGTAAATGTTCAAGTCTATCAGCACCATAAGGTTCACCGTTAGTTTTGTTTGTATTGATATTCATAAGCATAATACATTCAAAAGAAATGTACTTTCTTCAGTTTTGAGTTGTCAGTTTGAATTTGGTTTATTTTGTGTAGCTGTCAGTTGACGTTCATTCGTTAATTCATGCAGACTTTTGCATATTTTTAAGACTTTAATATATTAACATTCAAGTCAAAGATAATTATAACTATTTACATAACTTTATGGATATACCTCTATTGGAAGAAAGATCTCAAGCCAAGTCTAGTAGCTTTTGACCGGCTTCCAAGCCGGATGTCGTGGGTCCGATTTCTACCCTGCACAACTCTTTGTGTGATGAGCACGTTCCTTTGTTCTGTATTGAATGATTTTTTTTATTTTTTTTAGTCCCACGCCTGTATACCCGAAGGGGTAGGCAGAGGTGTAAATATTACACCCACATTTCGCCATGAATTGTTAGGTTCCACGTAATACTGACTGCCTCCGTGGTCCAGTGGATAGCGTATGCGACTGCTGATCGGAGGTCCCGGGTTCAACTCCCGGGTCGGGCAAAAGTGTTAATGGGTTTTTCCGAATACTTGGTAGCAGCCCGGAGTCTGGTGATGTGCCCTTTAACCGCATTAGGCTCGCCCCCTATTACGTGGGAATGAATTAATTTATCTATAGTAATTTGTATGTTTTAAGTATATATAAGTACATCTATCATTTAGCTAGATACTAAATAAAGCACAGGCTTTGCCAAGTTTGAAATCAATCTGTGTTAGTACCTATATTATTATCTTAAAAAACACATACTTGCAAACTTGTACTCTGGGAGCGATGCAGTCACACTCGAGTGTTAACAAGCGATTAAAATTTTTGTTCCCACAAAGTCGCCAACCCTCTTGGTCTCAGCTGTCATTAACATCCATGACAGTGACAAGGGGTGTCAGTACCCTTTTAAATGTCTGGCTACAGAGCTGAGATACATTAAATAAGCTAACTGCACAAAATATGTACGTACAGGCCAGTTTATTAACATTACATCAAAAAGAAGAAATGTATAGTGCAAATCCGACCGAACACTGAGCGGACTTGACCGTTATAATATTTGGATGCGATTGCGATGCTTGAAACCTAAATATCACAACACATCCGTGCCGCGCGGAACTTTTGGTTGAATACGCTCGTAGTGTTTTTCAACTCTCCTCTGACACCTTATCGGTAATTACGTTGCGTGTGGCGCGGCATTGAACCTTACGTCGAGCGTCATATAGCGCGGAACGTTACGCGAACGAATGTTAGCCGCCGTCATCACATAATGCTGACAGTTCGGCGCGTTTGATTTTCCATGGCGACCGAATAATTAGACCGATAGCAGGTTCGTCGCGGAAATTTCAGTAGGTGTGTCGCTACGCTAAGAAGACTACTACGGAGAATATATAAACAAATTTGATATTCTTAAGAGTCACATTATGACCTTAAAACCTTACGCTATTATATACCAACTACAGGGTAACTTAGTAAAAACTGAATAATCAACATTTTTGCGAATTTCTTATGTATACTGTAAATATAATTCCTACTGATTGGCTTCAAATATATTCGCCTAAGAGATAATTAAATCAGGGTTCCTCCAAAACGTTTATAGGCCTACATGTTGATTAATGATTGTTTTCAAAGTAAAAATGTCCTTAAACGGAAAATAACAAAAAAACCACCATCATCGATCATCAATCTGTATATTTAAATTTCGTGCGATATTGACGTGCCAAAACTTTTGGGCGCAAGAAGTGTTTGGTACGTATGTTCCTTTGGGATCGTAACACTCAGAAAACACGCTTAAATTAAAATAAAATGTACGTGCGAAGCTGTGGACATCCTCTAGCCTTATATAAAATTCTGTCGTTAATGACTAAATGTCAGACAACGCATAGTTGAAACTATTGGTTGCCTGAAGTTTAGATTTGTATGTTCCTTAGGAAGTATTAAGGCCTCCCTCACATTGATCATGAGCGTTCCTTGGGCGTACGCTCAGCATCCGTTCGGCGTGCGCCCGGCGTTCACTTCATACTACAGATTGAACCCCGAGCGCACGCTGTGCGTACGCTCGAGGAACGCTATCGCCCAATATGAGGTCGGCCTAATAGAAGAGCACTAAAAAGGATTTTTGGAAACTCCCACCGTAAAGAGGTAAACGAAGCCTTAAAAAGTCTATTACAACAACTAAGTCCTGTTTTATGCCTTAAGACCCTGTCAATCTAAAATACATAATATTCGTATGCGAAACCAAAACACTATTATATTAGTGGCAACAAAGCCTTGGAAGTAAATATTTGGTACAAAGTTCGTGGATTCACGAAGGCTTTAACAAATAAAGGCTTTAAAGCAACACCTGGAAGTTAAGCAAGGATTCGGCGTTGCTGTTTATAGGCAATGTAAATGCTACCGAGAATAGTACGCGAAGCATATTTTCTCAATTTTGGAGGTGATATTTTATAGTTAATTTAATTATTTTTTACAACTCGAAGGCGGTCTTCTCTCTGAAACTGATTATAGTGAAACGTTAGTCAAGCGGCTAAAGTTTGAGTTTATTATATGTTGATTGTAGTTTATCTCAGTGAAGCCACAGGCTTGGGCACAGGGCTATCTGGTTTTCTTTAGGAAAATTCTTAGTAGTGGCTCGAAAACTTTGCTGCGAGTGAACGAGTGTGAAAGGTCTGCTCTCGATAGCAATATAACTAGATTATATTATTTATAATTTATTACTATCGTAATTAGACTTGCTGTTTGTAAGAGATTGGCGAAGGTAAGCCCAGCTTGTACGGGTCTCCACTTATGTAGATGGGTGGATGACCGCACCGCTCGTTCTGGTAGTTACACAAGTGCGCTACCGGTGCTTGTTCTAGGATGAGAATCGTTAGGCCAAGGCAGAGACTTTTGGGTGGTTTGAAAACTCCAACAGCAGAAATGTTTAAAATACCAATTGAATTCTGATAAAGATTACATACAAACGTGACATAAGAGGTTCATAACATTTTACAACTATATACAGTATACAACTATACACACTGCCGAAAAGAAGTATGAAATAGCTAACGAATAACCTCGTATTTTACAATGCACTTATAAAAATATTACCATAACCATAATATGCAAAATTTAAAATTAATCCGACGTTTCAAAATCGGTCAAAATCGCGTTCAAAGTTTTGCATACATACAAGCAAAGCTAATAAAAGCGTGTTAAATATACATGCGCGCTAGAACAAATTGTGCAATTTTATAATGATTTATTTCTTTCTGTTGCAGGTAATTACAATTTATATTAAAAAAGGTAACATTCAGCTGCCGGATATTTCATCTCGACCCAAGCAGATACGTAGTAGTGATCTTGTCAAGGAGACTGGTACTGCTAACAGTGCGTATGTATCTTTTTTTGTATACAGACGCCTGTATCCGCAAAAGGGTAGACAAAGGTGTAGTTTAACACCCACATTTTGCCAAATTATGAGTTTTAGCTCCGTTGGAACTATAGGGTGTGAGCCTATTGCCGATAACGGGTACATTGCCAGACTCCGTGCTGCTACTCAGAATTCAGAAAAACTACGTAACATTTTTGCTCGACCCGGGAATTGAACTCGGGACCCGATGATCAGCATACGCTATCCACTAGACAAGGTAGTATGTGTGTACGCACTAAAAAAGGCTTCAAAAGTTTTATTATGGATTAAAATGTTATAATACTTAATATTCATTCTGTAGTTATTGATTAAGATGAAGGTTTTCTTTTTTATCCTGTATCGTTAACGCTTAAAGCTATAAAACTTAACAAAATAAGAACTAAACATAACTTCAGATTTTATCACAGATTTAGGCCCTTTTCTTTTAAAGAAACTTTTTATTTATTTCACCTCAAGCCTTTTTCAAACAAACTTTAGAGACGGGTCCTTCTCATAAATTTTAGAATGGTCAATGTATCTATCTATACTTAGTGCTTTTTTTTAATATGGCCCATCGAGTTCACAATCCAAATTATCGTAAACAGTTATGTATCTTATGAGCTAACTGACAACGCAGCAACCGGGTAGGTAATACTTTTGACTAAAATAACAATTAAAAGTACTTTTGCCCAATGGAGCTGTTTAAAAGTACTTTTGACTAACCTATCTACTTATTATGAAATGTTCTGGTCCGCCCCGGATAAAATGGGAGCCCTGCGATGCAGGGCACCCACTTACGTCTATTTAGCTTATTGGGCGACAGAACTTTTCATAGTAAGTAGATAGGTTAGTCAAAAGTACTTTTAACCAGCTCCATTGGGCAAAAGTACTTTTAACTGTTATTTTAGTCAAAAGTATTATTGACTAAAGCATACAGTCAAAAGTACTTTTGACTGATTTTGCTAGTCAATAGCACTTTTGACTGGTTAAGAATTTTGACTACAACAAATATAATTAATCTGTTCAGAATGGTTAAGCAATATCGCCTCGGGCGAGGCAGGTGGCCTCTATTTACACTCCAACTTGATAATACAAAGCGAAGACGCTGGAAAATTAATTAGTTCAAAATAAAATTGACGGCAAGCCTTGAAGTTTAATACCTCCTGTGTAAAATGCGTAGCAATTTTTATGGATAGTATTGGAAGAAGTTTACTTAAGCGTAACTTTTTGAAATTAAACTACTTTGTACGTGTTCTATCATAAATAATGTGGTTTGAAACATAGCTTTGTTATTTTTCTGCCTTTAAAATTGACTCCGTGCCACCTAATGTTTAGCAGTCAGTGGAGTCTCGTATTATAGAAAATCATCCTAATAACATAATGATACGATGATGACGAATGATATGACATGACAATACGATAGTCCTCAACTTGATGTTTTAGATGACCTTGATGTTTTAGTCTTTCTGAGAAAAAGGCTCTTGACAGACGGACGGACGGACAACAAAGTGATCCTATAAGGGTTCAGTTTTTATGGAAACTTAAAAATGTAATTATTTTGGAGTCACAGACAGACATTTCAATTTGATTTATATGTAAAGATTGATAAAACGAAAGCGCAATACAAAAATGCTTACCTCACGAAGATGTACTGAGTATTTTATTCTCATATTGGTTTCCAATAACCACAAAGATGATTGCCCTGGCCTTTTCTTTGTATTCGCAGCTTCAGTACTCTCTACTTAGGTATTATCCGTATACTGTAGTACTACCAATCTTATTTATGTTTTTGACAAAGTAAACCTTAACACATGCCTGCTCATACGAGAATGCCTATCTGCCAGCTATATTACGTCCGTCAGTTACTCCTTCACGGTTAAGCCACTGAATTAATACATGAAAATAATTATTGGTATGTAACAAAAACTACTGAAAAGCATACTGGCTACATTTTGAACTGAAAATGCCTTAGATTGTCATATTTAGATTGATGAAAGACGTCTATGAGTTCCACTAGTCAATAATTGGTTAAAAAATCTATTTCAAACCTACCATAAATGTATGTACGTTACGGCCTTAACTAGCCCATTGCCGGCAGAACACACGGGTGTTCGAGAACTCATAGTGTCGTTCCAATACTCGAGTGTTTGGGTAAAAAGAATACTCAATATGTGTATGAAACAAGACGGGGTACGCTGTGAGAATACTAACACTAAAAGGAAATAAGACTGCACGCATGGTGTACTGACCATGCGTGCAGTCTTATCTCCTTTTACCAAGGTGTTACAGATTACGTTAAAAATACTGTAGCTTGATTATTTTTATTTTTACATTCACCGCCATCTAGTCCCAAACTAAGCAGAGCTTCTACTACTACTTTTGGGTACTAGATAATGGATAACTTTACATAATATGTATACTTTCTTATAAATACATACATATTATACCTACATAGACACACCCAGACCAATGTAAACATCCATGGTCACGCACACAAGACAAGCGTTTGACTTGAGCGGGTATCGAACCCGCGACCTTCGGCGAGTCGTTTACACTCCCGCTACGCCATCAGGTCGTCGATTTAGGAGGAGGAATGTATCTTATTGCGAATAAAAATCAAACTAAAATATTTCTGCCTCTCAGGAAGGAAGCTCATACCCAACAGGAGGAAGAAAGTAAAAAAAAAAATTACAGTATTTAATTAATATATTTTCCATTAAATAGATTTTAGAAGAGCCATCGTAATTTAATGAATATACATTACATTTTCCATGAAAATACTCAATCAGCCGTGCTTCTTTCTAATTATATTTTAAAACTAGACGTCACCAGCGGCTTCGCCCGCGTCAATTATACACATAAACCTTCCTCTTGAATCATTCTATCTATTAAAGAAACACGCATTAAAATCCGTTGAGTCGTTTTTAAGATTTTAGCATACATAGGGACAGACAGACAGAAGACAGACTTTGTTTTATACTATGCAGTGATACCTCTCTTAGAACCAATAATGTTTATGCACTGAGTAATAAATTTCTTAAGCCTAATGAAGCCTTAGTTTATTAATTAAAATAAATTTTCACTACAGAAATATGCTTGAAAATTTATTATAAGATGTTTCAGAATTAAAAAAAAATCTTGCTTATGCTTAAATAAACAGCACTCAATGTTATTAATTTATTAGGTTAATTCACTCGAGTAATTTCAATAAACTATGTTATTTTTTGTAAAAGGTTAGTACTGAAGCTTTGCCTGTACTGGAAGGTGTATTTCCAGTCAATCTTGAGGTACAAAGGGCAATGTATTACGTGACACGAGATAGCACGGATCTAAATTTCCTAGCTCCGCGCGACAGATATAAGAACGCGCATACTTGTGTCTTGTGGCTTGCAACAACATTAATTTATACTTTAAAACAGATTAATTTATACGATTAATTTACAGACAAAAATCAAAGGCCCGTAATTATGGAACCTGGGTTTTACCGACTTTCTTAGCATACCACTACCAACAGGTTGCTCATTGACCGGATACGCAGATGATGATCTTTTGCTTATTCAAACTAATAGTAGGGTACCTAGGACTTGAAAGGTTAGCTAATCAATGTTTAGACTTAATCAAAAATTGTGGTGAACGCAATCGTTTATATTTTTCTCCACAGAAAACTCTTCAATTAATTTTGAAAAGGAACTTAAAAACACCACCACGAATCAAATTCAATATCATTACCATTCAAACTGTAGCGGCTGCTGACGCTACAAATTATATGCGAGGCGTAATATTGCATTAGCGCGGCGCGACAGTCGTCTCCGTTCACGCATACAGTTAGGTCGTAGTTAGGTAGTTTATTTATATGTATATTTAAATGTGGTACCACAGTAAAGTATATATTTCTTCGTTTTGCATCTTTCCTTTATCTCTTCACACATACCTCAAACATCTTCATATACCCCTACATTGGTGACCCCTGACAACGGACACGTAACCTTCGGCTCAGCTTCGGCAACGCGGCATCGACGCACGTGCACATGGTCAGCGGACTCAAATAAGCGCATGTGCGCGTGGCAACAGCGAGCAGCAAAGCAGCATGGACACGGAGTCAACCTGGACTCATGGGAGACGACTCGCCCTTTTCCCTACGACCGAAAGGGCTGACGGCCTAACTGCGGAGAACACCTGAGTCAGGACACGTGGAACCTAAAAGTAGAACATACAATACCTACGAACAACAGCGATCACGGCAATATGGGCAGCAGGAGAATTCCGGAGCGGCATACGACGGCGGCGGCACTCTGCAGGATAGTGCGTACGTCGAGGCACAACGCGTAAGGCGTATTGACCTTGGTGGCGAGGCAGCATTCCGCACCAAGACGAATAATACGCAGCACACTCCAAGGACGAGATCGACACGGGACCGGCGGTGGCACTCTACAGGACAGTGCACGCGTCGAAGCGGCTCATCACACTTGGAGGCGAGGATGAATACCGCTCAGTGTTGGATTGCGCACCCTGTCATCTCTCAGTACGGCCCAGGCAGAATACGATATATTATATGTATATATACAATGGTATATACGATATATATATATACAATGGTAATGATATTGAATTTGATTCGTGGTGGTGTTTTTAAGTTCCTTTTCAAAATTAATTGAAGAGTTTTCTGTGGAGAAAATATAAACGATTGCGTTCACCACAATTTTTGATTAAGTCTAAACATTGATTAGCTAACCTTTCAAGTCCTAGGTACCCTAGTATTAGTTTGAATAAGCAAAAGATCATCATCTGCGTATCCGGTCAATGAGCAACCTGGTGGTAGTGGTATGCTAAGAAAGTCATTAAAACCTAGGTTCCATAATTACGGGCCTTTGATTTTTGTCTGTAAATTAATCGTATAAATTAATCTGTTTTAAAGTATAAATTAATGTTGTTGCAAGCCACAAGACACAAGTATGCGCGTTCTTATATCTGTCGCGCGGAGCTAGGATATTTAGATCCATGCTATCTCGTGTCACGTAATACATTGCTCTTTGTACCTCAAGATTGACTGGAAATACACCTTCCAGTACAGGCAAAGCTTCAGTACTAACCTTTTACAAAAAATAACATAGTTTATTGAAATTACTCGAGCGAATTCACCTAATAAATTAATAACATTGAGTGCTGTTTATTTAAGCATAAGCAAGATTTTTTTTTAATTCTGAAACATCTTATAATAAATTTTCAAGCATATTTTTGTAGTGAAAATTTATTTTAATTAATAAACTAAGGCTTCATTAGGCTTAAGAAATTTATTACTCAGTGCATAAACATTATTGGTTCTAAGAGAGGTATCACTGCATAGTATAAAACAAAGTCTGTCTTCTGTCTGTCTGTCCCTATGTATGCTAAAATCTTAAAAACGACTCAACGGATTTTAATGCGTGTTTCTTTAATAGATAGAATGATTCAAGAGGAAGGTTTATGTGTATAATTGACGCGGGCGAAGCCGCTGGTGACGTCTAGTTTTAAAATATAATTAGAAAGAAGCACGGCTGATTGAGTATTTTCATGGAAAATGTAATGTATATTCATTAAATTACGATGGCTCTTCTAAAATCTATTTAATGGAAAATATATTAATTAAATACTGTAATTTTTTTTTTACTTTCTTCCTCCTGTTGGGTATGAGCTTCCTTCCTGAGAGGCATAAATATTTTAGTTTGATTTTTATTCGCAATTAGATACATTCCTCCTCCTAAATCGACGACCTGATGGCGTAGCGGGAGTGTAAACGACTCGCCGAAGGTCGCGGGTTCGATACCCGCTCAAGTCAAACGCTTGTCTTGTGTGCGTGACCATGGATGTTTACATTGGTCTGGGTGTGTCTATGTAGGTATAATATGTATGTATTTATAAGAAAGTATACATATTATGTAAAGTTATCCATTATCTAGTACCCAAAAGTAGTAGTAGAAGCTCTGCTTAGTTTGGGACTAGATGGCGGTGAATGTAAAAATAAAAATAATCAAGCTACAGTACTCTTTGTACCTCAAGATTGAATGGAAATACACCTTCCAGTACAGACAAAGCTTCAGTACTAACTGTCCTATAAGCCTTGCACAAAATATCAACGCAAGACGTTGACTTTGTAGCATTTTACGTCGTTCAACACCGATAGTAGCTCTATCAGCCCATGCAGGCGCGCCATAACACATACAACCCTGATATGTCGCTCCATAAATAACTTTTAAACTTTTGAACGAAAGCCCTCATGACGTAGTTGATATCTTTGACAACGTGTAAAAAATTCTATTAGATTTTTTTAAAAGAATCATTTTGTTATATAGGGTTAGTTTTAGAGCGAAACTTTTCATTTGTCGGGCACATCAAAACAGTAGGTGGAAAAATCTAATAGAATTTTTTACATGTTGTCAAAGATATCAACTACGTCATGAGGGCTTTCGTTCAAAAGTTTAAAAGTTATTTATGGAGCGACATATCAGGGTTGTATGTGTTATGGCGCGCCTGCATGGGCTGATAGAGCTACTATCGGTGTTGAACGACGTAAAATGCTACAAACTCAACGTCTTGCGTTGATATTTTGTGCAAGGCTTATAGGACAGTTAGTACTGAAGCTTTGTCTGTACTGGAAGGTGTATTTCCATTCAATCTTGAGGTACAAAGAGCAATGTATTACGTGACACGAGATAGCATGGATCTAAATTTTCTAGCTCCGCGCGACAGATATAAGATCGCTAGGTTGTTAAACCATCAATCCGCAGTCTATGACGATCTTCTTGATGAATGGCAATATCGCTGTAACACATCAACTAAGGGCCGTCACCTCCACCAGTTTTTTCCATGCGTCTAAGAGTGACTGGCAAGGAACTGGTTGGAGGTGGATCACTGTGTTGCCCAATTTCTCACGGGTCATGGTAACTTTAAGAGCAAGTTGTATTCATTTAAGCTTATTGATTCACAGTTATGCCAATGTTCAACATCTGGCAACAATTATCAACAATCTGCTTATTACATTCTATGAGAGTGTAGTCTATGGAAAATCAAACGCAATAGCATGCTTAACGAATTACAGGTAACTTCTGGAGTAGTATACTATACGGATCTTGTGGCAAGTAGGACGAATTTCAGTGCGTTTAAACGTTTCTGCCATACATATTACTGGAAACAGGTATAGTTCGCAATTCAGGTCCCCTTAATGCTCATGTCCGTGTTCCTTATATTTTCTCATCGTTATTTCTCTTCGTTGCTTGTCTCCCGCGTTGTTAAGGAGGGAAGTGGATTGTTTATTTTCCAAATCCTCCAATATGCTTCTGATTAAGTTCGTTGCGGGTTCCAAGACAGTTTAACTTTCCCCGGGACTTCACGAGTGTCAAAACTCGTTATCTTCAATGGTCACTGTTGCTGACCCTGGATACACAGGTGACACAGTAGTGGGAATGAGGTTAGGACTAGTCAAGACAAAAAATATACCATAACATCGCTTAATTTTGACGTGAAAGAATTACAAAGAAACAAAAAAACACACATTAATTCACATTACAAATCCATTCTAATATATTTATAACATTAGAATTGTAATGATGAAAGTAAGGTTTGGTAAGTGCAAACCCTTGCGCTGCACCGATATAAATCAAGTAGGTACAATAGTACCTACTTGATTTCTGCTATACAAGTTTGTAATAACAAACTTGTAAAGCAGAAAGTAAATTTGATATTACTTGTATCTGTGAAATTCAGTTTAATGATTTAAAAAAGTGATTTCAGTATTACCAGGCTTGAAAACGCTTATTCGGATTACACTTTATTGTTAGAAAATGCAAATAAAGCTTAGGCTTTTACAACCTTTATTTCCTTTCTTTCTCCTAAGTAAGGTGCGATCCTCACTAAGTACGTATTATTTAAGTTAAAGATCTATTTAAAGACTTAAAATAGGTATATAAAAAGCCATTACTGATTTCGTCAATTGTTATTTGAGCAAAAATAGCCACCTATATTCTATTGCGATGTCCATTAGATTGGAAATTATTACCACTTTTAACACATTTTTGAAATAAAATTGTTACTTTGAGGAGTAGAACATTATGACATTTAAGTACAATTTCATTAATCTTTTATTTACATTGTCATAGCTTACCCATAAACAAATTTCGATTAGGTTAACAATATTATAATTTGAACTTATGGTAAAGATGAGGTAATTTGAGTCCTAGATGAGGACATGGTTTACTATCTACATTTTTTTATTTTATCATAGAACCATGGCTCTACCCCTGTAGGGTTAGGCAGAGGTGTAATATCACACACATATTTTGCCATATTATGAATTTGTCGGTCCCACATCATAGAGGGCGAGCCTATTGCCTGTCTCCGTGCTGCTGCTGTGAATTCGGAAAAAACCAGTAACACTTTTGCCAGACCCAGAAATCGAACCCGGGACCTCCTGATCAGTACACGCATACGCTATTCACTGGACCGCGAAGGCAGTGTACCTACTTAGTTATATTTATTTTCCTTTTTCATCAAGAATCATCGCCGATGTGCTTCACCGTAAAAAGAGTGATGAGATATTATGCTCGCTACTCTTCGTTGGTTTATACATACCTACATAAAATTATGCTGACAAATTTAAGTCAGAAAATTTTAATGTCAATTAGCTATTCTTGTTGTGCTATATGATGCTATTCTGTCTCGAATACTCTTAAACCTTTCGCGAATTGTAAACAAATACACATACTTACTTATATTTATGTTACAAGTCTATATCGTGTAATTATTTAAAAGTAAGCGTGAAACAGCATAAGTAACCAGTGAAAAGAAACTGGTTATAATTTTAGTCACACGTTACGTATAATTTGTAGTAATATTAACTTCCACTGACTAAAGGCTTGTATAAAAAGCATAATTATTCAAAAGAGAAACTGACTGATTGAAAGTCTGGCTTATTTAACATAGAGTCCAAATTACTTAGTTACTTAGTTCAGAAACTTGATATCTTCCACAGAGCACATATGTTGATTACTTATAGTATGTAGGTATATATACAGAACAAAGGAAGGTTTTTTTTTTAATTCTGATTTGAAGTAGGTTTATTAGGAGCCAAATTTTGTAAAGTGATTTTAAACGCCAGTGGGGGCACTGGTGAAGAATAATCTTAAATATACATTGCAAGACAAGCAAAGTCCCATCTTGCATCGTGTTCTGCGTGATCGAAAACATGCACACAGGAAGGACTCACGACTGCCTCAGACCGTGCAGACAGCGTGGCTGCTTTCTGGGGCTCAAAAATATAAGTGTTTGCCAGCGATACCTTAAGAAGAAGAGGAATATACATTGCAAAGTGACTAATGACTATCCTTTTGGTTAAATGGCTTGTGACCATGACTGCTAAGCCTAGAATTCGACCCAGGCAAATCTTTCTATGAGGAGAACGATGACTTAAATTTGTCTGTCCAAATGTAATGATTCCTGTATAAAAAAAATGTTTTTTTGCTCTGCCTAGTTTGAGATCACATAACTCTGACATATGTAGGTGAGTCGTCTTAGGATACTCAAAAAAATAAATTGGCATTGGTCCTCACAAAAATCAGAAAATACAGAAAAAAGATATTTTCATTCAGCAATACCAGCAATTCCGGTAGAGATCGCCTCAGTTCTCATTTTCTTATTTCGCTGTGCCAATTAATCATTAAACATAATGAAGATTGAATACATCACTCCATAGTTCTACTTCAATCTAATTCATTACCGAATGTTTTGCGCCGATGACTGTTACTCGCGTTTATCTCTTGAATATATTCAGACGATTAAGATTCATGGAGAACCGTTATATTCATTAGTTATTCATTATAGGGTTGATAGATAGCCCTGTTGATACAATTATTTAGACCATTTATCTATCAGTCCTGTTTATGAACGGGCCTCGTCTTACTTTGAGAAGGATTATGTCGAAGTCACGCTGGTCAAATGCCAGTTGCCAGCCTTCGCAAGTCTTTGGAGAGCTTTATGGGGAACTCTCAGATGAGACGATATCTTTCCGATGACTGTCTGTTTTCAGCGTTTAATATGAACAATTAACACTTTATCTTCAAAAAGGCAGTGATACACGCCATGGGGTACAATTCGGGACCTCCAGTCTTACTTGTAGAACCTCTAGTATGCTATTTCTATTCTACTTTGTATGTACTTATTCTATATAGCAGCAATATACCTAAGTGAAAAAAAGTATATTTATTTACACAGCAAGCATAAAAAATAATTAATTAACTTTTACCTACTTTACTTAAAATAAATAGCTAATTTAGTTGTAGTTTACTGCCTAGTAGACAAAAACTATATACGCTATTTATTTTGTTCTTTAAAAATAAATTGTATATTATGCTGTTTAACGCAGAATCCTTATTATAATTGGACGCATTGCGGATAAATTCAGATACTTATTTTCTGTCCCTTACGCAAGTATCTACAGTAGCCACTTTTTGCTGCGTAGACCAAATACTGTAGTGATCTAGGAATGTCATGTTTTCAGCGCCTCCTGTTTTAAGGTAGTCCCTCGATCTCAGTATAAACTGTAGGTAACCTTTCTATTCAATATTGTCAACTGTCCGAAAAAGACCCGACACATATTTTGTAAACACTGTTATTACTATGAATTCAAAAAAAAATTGGCCACAAATTTCTTAAAGTCACATAACGTAAGCTAATTTTCCTCAGCTTACATTATTCAAGGAAATAATAACTGTGCGTAATTTATGTGTACATGAATAGCAAAACGATTTTGTGTACCACCCACGTCATTATCATTTTATCATTTACGGGAAACATTTCTGACAGACTAATCAACTCTATGTAGGCGTAATAATGTTATGATAAATAATTAGAATCTGTTAAGCAGCGATAGTCCAGTGGAAATACTAACAAACTGCTATGTCGACGGTCTTCAAACCCACGGCATTACAGAGTCATGTGCATGCATGCCCCGTAGAGCTCGTTGAGTTGTAGGACCCATTTGTCATGAAGATCTTTAAAAGTCTTTATAGAAAGTCAGTATCCTAAAATACACTGACACTGAGCCATGGGATATCACTATATATTTGGGTTGTAGGGTTGAGGATTAATTTCTTACCTGAGTCATTTTAAGCGATTAAAATTAAAGACCAAAAACAAAGTACCCAGCGTGTCAACTGATTTTCTACTTATTATATATTATTTTAATTCGTCTAATTGCAGAGATCATTTCTAGTAGATATTTAAAAAAACCTTGTCCATTTAACCTACCCTAGGGAATGCAATACCATTTTAAAGATTTCCCATAAGCTAAAGAAGGTGTGTTGTTTAGAATAGTCATCATCTCTGTGACATAACCTAGTTTATAAAGTGTGATCACAGGTGGAGGAAAAGCCTTTATAATATATGCTACATAGTTTTGTAAGCATAAGATTTATAGTTTGCATATTTATACGCTGAATTCTAATAAGTTGATGTATGATTTAAAAATAAAAGTTAAACTTATTTCTTTGAAAACGTATAGAAAAAATCTGACAAGTTCGATTCACATTTAAAACATCTGGGAGTCCTAAATAACTTGTATCATAATACCTAGTTAGGCTAGGAAGTTCAGGTTTCCTCGCGGTGTTTTACATCACCATATAGAAAGAGATAGTGACGGATTCACTACGCAAGTAATGTCGAAATGTCAACAGTCCGTGCAATAGCCGAGTCAAGAGACGTTATGCTTACAGCGTTGTAAACCTTCATTTAAACAGAGCCTAAGGCGAACTAATAAAGAGAACATAACCTTAGGGAGATCACACACAGCTTTCGCCATGCCTCAGGGAGCACGAGAGCACATCAGTCGCAGTTGTCATTTGAGCTGCCATTTAAACCCTGAACAAACCAGTTCAGAGGAGAAAGACGTGTTTCTAAAGACGGGAATACAATAGCTACGTTTCACACAAGCATCGGTACTTTTTGTTAGTGAGGAATTTTGTTCAATAAAAGCATTCTTTTCTCTTTTTTAACGCTCGGTTTCTATTTGATTTTGCTTGAATGTGAGCTATATAGGTAGGCCTGGGGATTTCTAGGGAATGTCGTGAGATTATAAATATTTTTGCTACTGTCTTATTGCTTCTGAATTTATGCCATTAGTCAACCCGTGACCACAGCTGGAGTAACTTTGCCGAAACGTCGGTGGCAATAATTTTATTTTCAAATAGCGACGCGATTCAGATGCGTTACATATTTGTTATTTTTATTGCTTAAACAATTCTTTTGTAGTGTAAGCGATCGGCGATTTTCGGAATGCGTTTGTTGCATTTAGGGGCCTAAGGATTAGGTAGGTCTACACTGTATCACGATTTAAGTTTTACCGTTTAAAAAAGTGTTCATATTGTATACACAGATTAGACATTTCGTTTTTTGTCTGATTTATTAATTGCCAAAATAACATCTTGGTGTTATCTTTGAGTGTTTCTCTCTAATTAATCTAATTGGATATTTAGTTATTATTCTCATGCTATAAGTTTATCGGATGCATGTTTTAAACAGTTATCTCATAAACTATTTATAAATTCCGTATCGCGGGGGACTTTACTTAGATTAAAGTCATGAACACAAAGAGCACTAAGTATCAAGACAGCAATTTGTGAATCACACAAAGTGTTATCACGCATGGGATTCGATCGCACAACACTCGGTGCAGTAAAATCGCCGAAGCTACCGCTTAAACAACTATGTCATACATATAATAAATGTTTCTCAATTTAAATACCCTACCACTATTGCTTCAAGACTACCAAAGATATTATTTCAATTTTCTTTTTTGTCTGTACTTTTGTAGGTGTTGTTTATTTGCAGTATTGTGGATATTTTAAGCCGATTTAAAAAGCTTACTGGGGTCCAAATGAATATTTATGAGAACAACATGGCGTTGTCGTTATTTTTACACGCTTGTCTAAACTTTGAATGCTTTGCAGCTATAAAGAGTTTTCAGTAAGACTTTTACCTTCCTATATAAGTATGATATAAAAATACTTGAAATGCTATGAAACTAATATTCTGCAGGATATATGTTTTGTGGTACTAAATAGAAGCTCAAAATACTGATGTTTGTTAGTTCCCATTATAAATAGTTCAAAAGGTTTTGGCATGTTAAAAGAATGCTGCAGACAAAATTTCAGGATTTCCAATCCTTTGTTGGAAAAATAATATATACATAAAAGTTTGATAGAAAAAATTGAATTATTCATTCAGTTTTGTTCCATAATTTATATATTATTATATACACATTAAGCAATTCCATATGCCTACATCTAAATATAAACTATCGCCAAACAAAATGCTTCCAGAAAAGGGCCTCCATACACAATCTCCCAAAGATGTAGCCTGTACTTAAAACTGTCTAACATTTACCATTACTACGCGCAAAAACTTTAAGAAACCTTTTATCGGAACAAATATTCTATTCTCCATAGTTAATAAAACTTTTCGTTTAATCAACTGTTACAAAATATTTGACTCAGCGGCCCGCGAATAAACTTCATACCCTGCCTGAAAGGGGTCGGCAGAGCGGTAAAAAAACATAAAAATATCGGCAAACTTTTGCTTCCAACTTTTTTGCTAACCGTACTAATTAAAATATACGTATTTTAAAAGTTCGTTTTCGGTTCAGGTGGGTCGAAGTACTTCAAGCCATTTTTATAGTTAATTCAGTTTTTTTTATATGGGTGTTTCAATAATTGTTTTCCTTCTTTCTACAACTTTTTCAATCTTGTAACACGTGAGTGACTTCGTATATCTAATGCATGATTATGTTACAGATGAAAAAGTGGCATGTACAGCAGTCATCCATAAAAATCTTCATACGACACTTTATTTCACAGACTATGGTATAACCTTGCCAAAAACATAGGGATGGATATTATAATAGTTATTTATAATTTATTACGGAACACGAACCACGAGCAGATCTCTTGAAGATATTACCCTGAAAAGTTTGAATCTTACATTGAATATAACCACTAGATTAATATACCAATATTGCTCGTAGATTTAAAATATTAATATAATAATATTCTACCACATACACACATCACCATCTAGTCCCAAACTAAACAGAGCTTGTACTATGCGTACTAAACAATGGATAAACATACATAGTTACTGTCTTTTTGTCGTCCGTGTGCACACAAATGTTTGACTTGAGCGGCAATCGAACCTGCAACCTTCGGCGTAGCAGTCGCTTACACTCCCGCTGCGCCAAGCGGTCGTCCTTCAATTACTTGCCTTGGCATCCGTAATAGATCGACAAAGTAAAGCAACGTTCTCTGAGATCACCATTTGGATTGTTGACCAATCCTTGTGGCATTTACAACACGCATTGAAAATAATGTAAAACCGACAATTCCAGTTCTTGTCTTAAAACAAGGATCGTTAGCCCACGGCGGAGGCCTTAAGGCTTCCTTTAAACTCTGAGAACAAAGTTGGCCACATATTTACACCAAATGAGGAAGCGGTATTGTAACTGAAATGGATTATCTTGTAACACGATAGTATGTATGAGAGGATTACTATTCAAATCATGTCAAGTCTCTTGCGATATTCAAGAAAGATACATGCGTCGATGTGAATCTAAAAAATATGTTCAATAGTTTAGCCTACTATATATATAAGTATAAATATATATATATATATATATATATATTCATAATACGTCCCGGTGTCCTCCGATCAGTAGTCGCATACCTATCCAGTCCTATCCACTGGACCACGGAGGCAGTTTTTTTACACATCACAGAATTTTACTATGTGTGAGCTTTTGTACTAAAATAAAAACTGTCGGATTCCGGTTACTTTATTCATTCGACGTCAGAATGAAGTACGATGAAGCGTGAATCGATCCTAGTAGGCTAAACAATTAAACATGCATTAGGTATTTACATACCTTATTTTGCTTGACGTTTCGAGACGGTTGCACGCCCCGTGGTCGCAAGCTGACTGGTGTAGCGGTGTCACGTCTCCGAGTGCGAGGTAGTTCTACCCCCGGGTCATTTATTTTCGAAGTACCGGCGCAAAACATACTAACCGTATCTGTATATTGAGCATTCGCCGACTGCGCATTAAAGTGGGGTGTTGTTAGTCGAATCACTGGATTCCACGCCGATGACAATTTGAAGCCCTCTTCCCGATTGAAATTTTTATGTTTTCTGATTTCGATCGCTTCACGCACAACTCTTGGGTAAAAGTGGCGTTCCCTGGAGAGGACTTGGGGACGATGAAATTCAATCCAGTGATTGGTGCCCGATTGAAGTAAATGTTCCGCAATCGCCGATTTGTTCGTTTGACGGTTCTTTACAGCTGCGATGTGCTCCTTTATACGTTCAGCGATAGTCCGCTTCGTTTGCCCTATGTAAGAGCTTCCGCAGCTGCAGTTGATTTTATAGACACCTGGGGTTTGTAGCGGTAGAACATCCTTTGGTGTGCCCACCATGTTATATACTTTGGCACCTGGTGTAGATTCCGACCGAATGGAGTAGTTTTTTAACTTGGCTCCTATTTTATCCGTAACACCTCTAATGTAGGGCATGTAGGTCGGTTGTCTATTTACCGCCGGATGTTTTTCTCGCTTGGTAGGCACTTTGACATCCAAGAATGAAGTGACTGTGAGACTAGATGGGTCCTTAACACACTGCGTATACCGGAAGCCTACACACACAGATAGATACCTGCACGCCACGTCGCACCACCACCCCGGACACCTGCAATCCGTTGTGACGTCACTAAAAAACAGAGCACATGACCTCTGTGACCCTGAGCATTTGAAGCTAGAGCTAGACCATGTTCAGGAGGTACTCAGGAAAAACGGATACCAGGTACAAAGACGAACGACGCGGCCTACCATCAATAGATGCATCGATTTTGTACCTAATTAGAAAAAATCCATACTAACTTTGAGCCTCAATATCTCCTGAACCAGTTATTTCCCAGGTACGGTGCCGAAGTAAAAAATGTTCATAGTGATTGGTACAACATGGGATTCCAGTTTTCGTTAAGGGTCTTTTTACACCCTGTATACCTATGTATGTTTTGCTTGGGACTAGATGGTGTTGTGAGAATGTGGTAGAATACTATTATTATTATATTATTTTATCACCGAAGGGGTAGGCACAGATGCATTACACACCCACACTTCGCCAGTTATGTATCGGTCCCAGTGTTATAGGGGGCGAGCCTATTGCCATCTACCTGGCACATCATTAAGCGAGTGATAACTTATTAATAATACACACATAACTTCAAAAAGTCAGAGGTGTGTGCCCGGGGAACCTGGGGATCGCACCCGAGACCATCGTCTCGACAGTCCGTTACATACTCGTACACCATTGGGCTATCGCTGCTTTTTTTTGGAGAACGCTACTAGTTATAAAATTGCGTACTTAAATAAAAAAAACATTTAGCGCAAATGTATGATTCTTTAATAAATGCTATTTTGTAAGTGTAGACCTCAACCGTTGTAATAAAAAACATAATTATATTCTTAAAGACAAAATGTTATAAATTACTAACTGATAGTTTTAGTGCGTTCTGAATGAAGATTATCTAGCTGTACCATATTTAACTAATTACATTATTATATTTTTTTTATAGACTCACGCCTGTATCCCCAAAGGTGTAGGTAGAGGTGTAATATTACACCAACATTTCGCCATGAATTTTTAGGTCCCACGTAATAGGAGGCGAGCCTATTGCCGTACCGGGCATATTACCAGTCTCCGTGCTGCTACTGAGAATTCCCTAACGGAAAACCCCAATAACACTTTGCCCGACCCGGGAATCGGACCCGAGACCTCCCAGTCCTACGCGCACATTTATGCCGCGAGACCAACAAGGCAGTTGCAGTACATCTATACTAATATAATAAAGCGGAAGAGTTTGTTTGTTTGTTTGTTTGTTTGAACGCGCTAATCTCAGGAACTACCGGTCGGATCTGAAAAATTCTTTTTGTATACGATAGCCCAGTTATTCCGGAAGGCTATAGGCTATATAACATAACACTTCGACCCTTTGGGGCCGGGCAAAAGGCTAAAAAGGCTAAAACATAATGTCGGCTAATCTCAGGAACTAGCAGGCGGATTTTAAAAATTGTTATTGCCTATGATAGCCCAATTATTCCGAAAGGCTATAGGCTATATAAAATTACGCCACAACTTTTAGAGGCCAGACAAAAATAATAAAATGGTCAAACGAGAAGGAACGAATAGGATACAATCTATATGGGTATCGTTTTCGAGATTTTCGGGACGGTGATTAATAATATGAAATTTATTTAGTGTTCCAAGATGGCGGACGGGAAATCAAAGATGGGGGATGAGAAAATTTTAAATCTCAATATTATGGGTATCGCCTTCGATATTTTAAGGGGTGGAGAATCGAAAGACAACATCTATTTCGTGATCAAAGATGGCGGATGGGCAGTCAAAGATGGCGGATGGGAAAATTTTAAAAAATCAATATTGGTATCGTCTCCGATGTTCAAAGGGATGGGGAATCCAAATACAACATCTATTTCGTGATTCAAGATGGCGGATGTGAAATCAAAAATGGCGGATGTGAAATATTTTAAAAATCTATATGGGTATCGTCTCTGATGATTTAAGGGATGGTGAATCCAAATACAACATCTATTTCGTGATCAAAGATGGCGGATAGGAAATCAAAGATGGCGGACGGGATTTTTTTTAAAGTCGATATGGGTATCGTTGCCGATATTTAAAGGGATGGGGAATTCAAATCCAACATCTTTTTTGTGATCAAAGATGGCAGATGAGAAATCAAAGATGGCGGACGAGAAAGTTTAAAAAAATTAATATGGATATCGTCTTCGATGTTTTAAGGGATGGCGAATCTAAATACAACATCTATTTCGTGATCAAAGATGGCGGATAGGAAATCAAAGATGGCGGACGGGATTTTTTTAAGTCGATATGGTTATCGTCTCCGATATTTTAAGGAATGGGAAATTCAAAAATAACATCTATTTCGTGATCAAAGATGGCGGATAGGATTTTTTTTTAAATCAATATGGGTATCGTCTCCGATGTTTGAAGGGATCGGAAATCCAAATACAACATCTATTTCGTGATTCAAGATGGCGGATGGGAAATCAAAGATGGCGGGTGGGAAAAATTTAAAAAATCAATATGGGTATCGTCTCTGATGATTTAAGGGATGGTGAGTCCAAATACAACATATGTTTCGTGATCAAAGATGGCGGATGGGAAAATTTTAAAAAATCAATATTGGTATCATCTGCGATGTTAAAAGGGATGGGGAATCCAAATACAACATCTGTTTCGTGATTCAAGATGGTGGATGGGAACTAAAAGAAGACGGATGGGAAAAATTTCAATAATCTATTTCGTGATCAAAGATGGCGGATAGGATTTTTTTTTAAATCAATAAGGGTATCGTCTCTGATGATTTAAGGGATGGTGAATCCAAATACAACATCTATTTCGTGATCAAAGATGGCGGATAGGAAATCAAAGATGGCGGACGGGATTTCTTTTTAAAGTCGATATGGGTAATATCGTCTCCGATATTTTAAGGAATGGGGAATTCAATATTATATAAAAATCTATGTTTGTTTTTGCATCATTTATAGACCCTGGAATGATAAGATTAAGCGCTAAGTCAATGGTAACTTTGGAAAAGGGGCTTGGAAAAAAGGGAATTAAATAAAAACTCTTAAAAAGGCGATACGGAGTTCGCTGGGTCAGCTAGTTATTATATGTGCCTTGAGCTGAGCCTTGCCAGTGAGCATGCTTAGCTTATTCTATGAAAGGTATCTACTATTTATTTGCTAAGTAACTCACAAGGAGTGTGAGATGGTGAATATTCGTATGCAACTTTTGTCTAATGAACTTTAAAGAAACGAGTTTTACATATTACATAGTGAGAAAACGTAATCATGCAATTTATGAAGCAAGACTTTATGTAGGTATCTGCATGTAATCTACGTTCTTTGTGCTCGGTGCATTTCATTGTATAAGGTGCAAGTAAAGCCTTTTCTTTATAATAATATGAAAATTGAATAAGGAAATTTATTATTATTCTATCCTTTGTATGATATTAAGATTTTTTTCATAAAAAATATGTTTTCATAGTTACATCGTACGAAAATAAATTGACTATGTAACAAAGTACCTACATGTCATGAATGCACCAACGTAGGGCTGCGAATTGACACCCGAAAAAAGTCATAAAATGGAAAAATGTGCAAATGCGGCACTTGTTTTTAAACTAATTTTATTAATAGTGAGCAAGTTTTAAACAAATTTTATTAAGAGTAACTGCACAGTTGGCGTAGTGATTGAAGCGGCCGCCTCGCCGCTTGTCACTGCGCCGAGTGTTGTGGGTTCGATTCTCACACGAGACAACACTTTGTGTGGGACATAAATTGTTGTTTCGAGTCTGGGTGTTAATTGTGTCCGTTAGTTGTATGTTTGTAAAGTCCCCGCGACACAGGATTTAGTCCTAGCACGGCCGTTTTCTTAAGGAAAAAAAAACATCGAACGTTTTTTCAAGCATAATAAATGATTTATGTTACACCTAGGCATATTTTTACATTGTTTACCAACAATCTTCTCCGAAAAGTCTGTATGAAATTGAAGAGCTTCAGTGATCTTACCAAAAGATTAGATTACATATCATAACTTCAGGCCTTTATCCCCGAAGGGGTAGGCAGAGGTGTATTATACACCAACACTTCGCCAGTTATGTTTTTAATTCTCTCTCTCAGCTTCTGTGTATTTAATTCTCCTTTATCGCTTCTTACGTCGCCCACGGAATAAAATTGGGTGGTGGCATTTTGTATTCACAATCCGTCACCACACAACAGGCTTTCAACGAAATCATAATATTCACCTGAAATTAAATTATAATTAATTTATCGGATTGTAATATCTGGTTAATTAGCTGTATTTATGTACGTTTGATGAGTTGCGCGGTTTTCAATGGAGTAATCAGTTGTTTAATATATTGCCTGATTTAGAGATATACGAGTACGTACGTTTGAGAAAGACGTATGTCGTCACATTTACGAAATATATTTGGCTTAATAAATATGGATTTCTTTCACATTTTAAACATCTTTTTGACTTTACTCTTACTGTGCTCTTTTGAAAAGGCCGGCAGCGTACTTGCATCTTTTCCGATCTTGTTTGTGCCCATGAATGGCGGATCGTAATCGCTTACTATAATGGCGCTAATACACCTCAGCATTCACTTGTATCAGAACAGCGAGCACTCGCCGTTTTTTGTTTTGCTGAACCGAACAACGAACAGAGCCGAACATTGCTACGAACATTGTCACGATCATTCTATTCAAAAACACGAAAATTATAATCCGTAGAATATAGAAAAAGATATAGTAACCAGACTACAACAGCAGTTTTACCCAATGTATTGTAATTTCACTTATGAATTATTTCTAGAGTAAGAGTAAGATACTTAAACAAATGACGTTTCTAAATAATAAAAAGGCAGATTTTAATTTGAACAGGTTTAATAAATCACACAAGTGTCTGCTCTTAAGGTCAAATTTATTTATCGATTTCAGGTTTATCCAACACTCTATTGAAATTAATTCTGAGGAAAGGATTTCTTGTAAACATTGTCGATATTTTATCAATATTTATTCTGAGTAAGCCCATTACTAGTCAAGTTAAAATTGGTGACAAAATACGAAGATTCCCAATGTCATACGCATATTTATCTTTCTCTTACCTTGATTTAAATCATAAGTCCGAGTGAAGTAATTATATTGGGTTTAGGTCGCCATTGTAGCGCGGTTTCTATGTATTTTCTATATTCTAAGGCTCGCTAGAATGTAGAATGCTCGCTAAAACACACTTCTTTGGTTTTCTGTTTTGTAACATTCGCGAGAATACTCATTACAGGTGAATGCACTAGCGCCATATGGTGATCTGTCTGCTCGTTTGTTTATCCCCCTTCTTCTTTTTCTTCTTTGTGTCAATAATTTCAGCTACATAAGACCCGCATAATATTCGGCCACTCTTATTCCGTTAGGAGTGGCCTACCAGAGCTCAGACACAGTGCTGCAAGGGGTGGCACTGAAAAGTGCCGTTTGTTATGTAAGGTCTGAGCTATTGTTGGAACCATTGTGTTGAGAGGATTTGTCAGCCTAGATACTGCGTTACCGTATCTATCTGCTTCCAGGTGCGCCGCGAGGAGGTTCATTTCACCACCCCCTTTATCCATACAAATAACAAACATTTACTAAATTCATCATTTAATATGTTCTCTCAATATGGAGCTCGAATCCTCTATACTTAGCGCATTCTAAAGAGCAAGACGACTGCTTAAATCACTTCACCATGTCTGCAGTCGAATAGAATATCACGATATTTGATATGACATAAATCTTAATTGTGTTCCGAAACTCAATGAGAATCCTCCAGATATACAAGGCCATATCAATGCCGGTATTATCAGTCGGTAGGTATTCTCCCAAATACGAATTTATGTGAGATAGCGTCGTATCAGAGTAGAGAGTCTCCAATAGATTTAACGATATAGGTAGTAAACTAGTATTGTAATAACAGAAACTGCTGTATATGTTACTGCCGTGTCATCCACAGAATGTACCTATGCCTTAAGGTTTTGTGGTTTAAACGGGGCCGGTTCTACGTAGAAAATATGAATTGACCTGTATATGAATTGGCATACTACTACAAACGGGCCTTTCAGTGCACCAAGATGGGCAGGTGTGGGTTGCCTTCAGGTCAGCCTTCATGTCTATCGACCATTTTGGAGAATTCTCAAATATGCAGGCTTCTTCCCGATTTTTCCTTCAAAGCTTAGCAAGCGATGTAATTAATAATTTAATCCACATGTCATGTAGCTTCGAAAGTCATCCGTTCACGCCGTTAGTTTGAGGCTCAGCAATTTGTTTTTTGCTCCAATATTCTATTATATCGCTACTGTTTTTATTTACTTTTGGTTACATAACATTGAATTTTATTTTGTTTGAAAAGCCAAAAGAATTATTCAGTCAATTCAAGTCTAGGCCGCGTATGACAATACTTCGGACTAGAAAGCGAACGGAATCGTTTACCAGGCAAATGTTATACAAAGAAAAAAATACAAAATAGGATGAAAACAAACAATTAGAATCAAACTTATCTTGTTTATCGTTTTCATTGTAAATTTATGAATTACTAAAGTGTAATCAAGTATAAAAATTAATTACAATTAATGGGCTATTTTTTTTCACACAATCCAATTTTCTCAGTACAGAGTAAGAATAAACATTTCAAATAAATAAAAAGTAAGTTTACCGTTGTAAATTATGACGAAAATATTTTTGACGTTTCTAATTAAGAAGGTATTTGTGAAAAAAAGAAATAAACTTTTATGTTTTCTAGGAAACCAGAAAAACATTAAAACTCTCAATGGATAAGTTGTATTGCTGATTAAATTGATTACGAAATCTGTTGCCATAGCGATTGGTTTTTCTTTTGAGCAACTAACGAGCAAAAATGTATTGTATGTTACATGAAACTAACGAGAAAAAGAAGATCTTGTTAGTTACAAACTTCATCAAGAAATATTATATTAGTGAACCAATGCTTCCATTACGTTATTATATGTCTTGCACTCTGATAAAAAATGCAATATTCAGAGATTCGTTCTTTTATTCGAATGATTATGCAATATCATAATAATAGCATGTTCTATGCACGGAGTCTGGAAATGTGCCCGGTACGGCAATAGGCTCGCCCCTTATTACGTGGGACTAAAGTATATCTGGCGAAAAGTGGGTGTAGAAATACACCTCTGCCTACCCCTTCGGGGATTAAAGGCGTGACGATATGTATGTATGTATGTATGTAGCATGTTCTAAAAATTAATAAAAGAATTAAACATATTTACGAGTTACTTCATAGCCAACGTTCATAGCAGACAGTTATATCATTGTCTTTATTACATATAGTGCCTATGAGCTGTGTGCTAGATTTTATAAGTGCATTATAAGAGAGTGTATGGCTTTCATCACCTGTAAGGCATTATCATCGCGATAAATTAACAAATTTAATAGAACATGGTGCTGAATTTTAACATTCTATTTTTTTACAATTCCCAAGCAAGGCTCGTTGAATAAGATCGCTCTGATAGAAAAGCCGGAAGAATCTCCGGGACGCTTACGTTTAGCAGTGTCCTAATTTTGGTTCAAATGATGATATGGTCAATGAAACTGATTTTTAAGCCTCACAATGATTTTGAACGACATGGAGAGACAGCGTTTTCAAGCAAGATATAAGTCCTTATTATTTTTTAGAGTATATAAATAACATATTATGTTATTTATATACTCTAAAAAATAATAAGGACTTGATACGATTATCGGTAATGTAAGTTCATAGAGCCAGCAATTCCTCCTGGAAACAGGCATACGTGTATGTTAATATTATATAAATAAAGTAAAGACAAGAAGCAGTTTGAGGAAAGAACAACGAAATATGTATTTACTTGTTTCCTATGTACAATACTTAATCAATTTTGTAGTATGTTTCCATTAAGCGAGTACACTGCAGAAAGTCCAAGAAAATATGTAGGGATATTTTAACTGATGCTTGCTTAACGCTGAAGTAGATGGTGATGTGTTACCGTAATACTTGATGTTTAAGAAATATTCTTTATTAGTACTACAAGCACCACTTCAAAATGGATGATAGACACGAAAGAAAACGGAGAGTTTTTTAGGGCAGCTCCCGCATTATGAATAAATATTGTGACTTTACAAAAATTCTATCAACGGACAAAAAATACACCCAGATTTGAAACAACAAATTGTTGAACATTCAAAGTGCTCTATGAATCGAACTCACTACACCAAGCAGCGCCAAAGGGTTTGACGATCGCCTAAATCACTAAGCCATCTGTGTATTCAAGTCATATAATAAGAGCGCGGCGAAGTGTCAGTGTTACTCTGAACCAGTCGGCTTTGTTCTGTAGATGTAAAAGTGCACATTTACATATATAGAAAACGACAGCATTGCTACGTTCTGCCCGTCGAGTCTTGTCCACACTATGATTGCGTCCACAGTCGCCATCGTATCGCTGGCCCAAGCGTGCCCACTGTTTGACTAAAGTTTTATAAATCTCACTTTTGCTATGTTGTTTGAGTATCCATCATCAACAGTATGGGTGTGAGACTTAACTTTGGTAACCTTATAGGGTCAAATTTCAATCATCATCATTGTCCTATATAATAGTTGTCTTGGTTTCATCCAAAAGATTCGGATTGAATCCTGGAATCCGTTACCATAATTGGTATAATATGCTGTCTCATTTCAATGTCTACATACTTATTAGTGATCGCTTTACTCCCCCATTAAGTATGTTAGTTATACAATAAAAATAATTTGCTTGTTATATGTATGAAATAAAATATATTGCCCCAAATATGGTCCTGAAATATCACTCAACGCAAGTTATTTGGAGGATAGTTGCGGATAGAATATAGATATGAAATTCACACCTTATCCCTATCATCACTTCCTTTTCCTACGTTATAAAAACGTGTGAAAATTTAGGTACCCACATCTCAAAGGCACTGAAGGGAGGTTTACAATAAATACCACTTCACTGCCATACTACCAACAGGACGTATGAAAATTAAATCATAGAAATTTACGATTGTATGCTACATGTTAGTAAAAAAATCCATGAACCTAATCAATCAAATTGTATGATACCCAACAAGCAGAACAGAACCAATGAATCACAAACACGAATTATGTCAAGAAGTTCACACACAAACCTAGTACGTTTCAACAACATAAATCACTCACACAGACACACATATCATGCAAAACCCATTACATCACTGCAGCCTCCACATTGTCATAAAAATCTACCAAAAATAAATCACGAACGAAACCTGCGTCGACATTTTTGGTAATGAAATGGAAACGCACTCTCGGAAAGTAGAAGGTCCAATTCAATTTGCTTAGGTTACAGAGGGTTTTAAGCATTAAAGGGACTTTTGATGTACCTATTCATTAATTTTGCGTTACGTTCCCGTAGGACAATGGTACATACGTTTCGTATCATATCTGGTGCCGCATAAGATAGAAACATAATAAATTACGCAGCCTTGTTTTTTGTCGGTTGCCTGCTTCGTTTGTTTTGTTGATCATGGAGGGCTTCACTTTTTGAGAGAGCCGTACTTATTGCGCAGTAACTTACTGAATGTTTTATTAACATTGTCATCGTTATGATTATGGATTGATGGCCATTTGGACAGATGATGACGTGATGGGTCAGTGAAAGTCGTGCTCGGCTGTCATAAACTTTTATACCATATAAGCAATTAATACCCTCAGTACATCCGTGAACATGGCGCTTGCAACAGTGCCGAAATATCGGTTACTCCAAACAAAGGTACGTGGTATATATCCCGAAAGACAATTTACAATAAATTTGTTGGCTATCTTCAATGATATTCTATATTATCCGTTTATGGCTAATCGTATTATTTTGGGTCGGCAAAAGCACAGATATATAACATTTTGTTACATCTGCTAACCAAACGTTTATAACAGTAGTGATTGCATAGTGTAACATCGCCTGTGTAAGTATGTAATTTCCAATAATTTAAATCGTTTGCACAAATAGTATTAAAATTTACGACGCCTAACGTTGCGGCGCCGATCGGAATGGCACATTATCATATTTAGAGCCTTTTAATATTAGGTCAATATTGTCATTCCTGATGCGGCAACTGCCTAGCTCGTGTTGCAAGTTTGAGAGAAGTTTGTGCTAGGGAATAATAATAATAATTTATAAAATTTTGGTAGTTGCATAAAATCTGAATATGCTAGATGCATAGACACTAAAATACTCCCTTGATAGATTTTTTTAATATAGAACTGAAACTGAAGTCTGAGGAGGCAATACCGGCTGTAGAAATGTATGTATTTAAAGCGTAAAGAATCTTTTTTAGGGTTCCGTACCTCGAAAGGAAAAAAACGGAACCCTTATAGGATCACTTTGTTGTCCGTCCGTCTGTCAAGACCCTTTTTCTCAGGAATGCGTGGAGGTATCAAACTGAAATTTATACTAAATACTCGAATCTACGGTTCCATACAGCTGTAAAAAAATCAAACTTCTAATCCAACGCAATCAAAAGATACAGCCGTTTATGCTGCAAATTGCAGCATATTTTCAAACTCGCACTGGAGTCAAAACCTACAGGATACTTCCCGTGAACTCAGGATCTTGAAATTTGGTACGAAGTAACGTCTTATATCACATATAAAGGAAAAATTCCGAAAACCGTAAATTTTTAGTTACAGCATATAAAAAAATAGTTTTTATACATTTCAAGTTACCACCCCTTTCTCTTGAACGCGTAGAGGTATTAAATTGTAATTCATATCAAATACTCAAGTATATAACACCGTTAGGCTGCAACAAAATCAAGCTTCTATGTCAACGCAATCAAAAGAAAGAGCAATATAAGCATATTTTCAAACTCGCGCCTACTCGCAAGTGAATCAAAACCTGCAGGGTACTTCCCGTGAACTCAGAATCTTGAAATTTGGTACGAAGCAACGCTTTATAGCACATATAAAGGAAAAATTGCGAAAACCGTAAATTTTTATTTACATCATATAAGAAAAATATTTTTTTATAAATTTAAAGTTACCACCCCTTTCTCTTGAACGCGTAGAGGTATTAAATTGAAATTCATATCAAATACTCAAGTATATAACACCGTTAGGCTGCAACAAAATCAAGCTTCTATGTCAACGCAATCAAAAGAAAGAGCAATATAAGCATATTTTCAACCTCGCGCCTACTCGCAAGTGAATCAAAACCTACAGGGTACTTCCCGTGAACTCAGAATCTTGAAATTTGGTATGAAGCAACGTCATATAGCACATATAAAGGAAAAATTGCGAAAACTGTAAATGTTTAGTTACATCATATAAGAAAAATATTTTTTATAAATTTAAAGTTACCACCCCTTTCTCTTGAACGCGTGGAGGTATTAAATTGAAATTCATATCAAATACTCAAGTATATAACACCGTTAAGCTGCAACAAAACCAAACTTCACTTCAAGGCTGAGGACCGTGTACTGTGGTGCGTGTTGGGAGAGGCCTATGTCCAGCAGTAGACTGCGATAGGCCCCAGACGCTGCAAACGGCCATTGTGAATGCTTGCATTTCGAAATGTTTAATGTCAGAGTGATAACTGTATATAGGTCACCACAATGTCCAATTAATGTTGCAATAGAATGCATAAATACAACAATATACGGCAGCAACCTCAATAGGTATAATTCATGTTCTCGTCTGATTGTCGTGGGAGACTTCAATATTGATTTTAGAATGAATCCCCAAAATGGAATTTTCGCATATTTTTCATCTATAAACATGTTTCCGTTAATAAACACTAGCACAACACGAAGTAGTACATTTATACATAGATAACGTTTTTTCGAACTTCAATGTTCAATGCGGTACTTTCATATCTTTTTCAGTCTCCATTTACAGATCTGGTTCAAATTTGATTTAATACTTTAAAATTTTTATTTCCTTTATATGTTTTTTTTTAATTTACGTAACGTGACATAACTGCACGCCTTTTAATCCCTGAAGGGGTAGGCAGAGGTGTATTAACCACCCACACTTCGCCAGTTATGTTTCGGTCCCAATGTAATAGTGGGCGAGCCTATTGCCATCTACCGGGCACATTACTAAGCGAGCGATAATTAACATTTTAAATACACACATATGTAACTCCGAAAAGTCAGTGACTTGTGCCTGGGGTACCTAGGATCGAACCCGAGATCATCGTCTCGGCAGTCCGTTACCTACAACACTGGGCTATCGCCCCTTACTTATTTTTGTTATTTATTCAAGAATATTGATTATTGTTTTATTTTATGTGTAAATAGTCAACCTAGTTTAATTTTCATCGCAAATAAATACTATAATTATTAAAAATACTTAATTAGTACCACCAATAACTTTGATAAAAAATCTTACCATCATTCATCAGCAGACTTTTAGGCTGCTGCAAGGCTGGTATAGGTGTTTAAGTTATATTATAAAATAAGCGATAATGTTAATCTTAATATATAAAATCCTTGCGTTACTGACTGACTGACAGACACGCTACAGCCGAAACTATTTGGCGCAGGAAGCTGAAATTTGGCATGTATGTTCCTTGGGGACCGTAGGGGTGCATTAAGAAGGGATTTCCCGAAATTCCCACGGGATCGGCCAAAACGGGTAAATTAAAAAAAATGCAGGCGTAGCTGCTGGCGTCCTCTAGTATAAAATAAAGGATGACTGATTACAAACGACAAAGACACCTTTTTCTTTAATTTATGCTCCTCCAGCTTTCCATACGTCTTCCGGCTTTCTATCTGTGTGGTGACGGATTAAGAATACGAAATGTCACCACCCCATATCATCCCATGGGTGTCGTAAGAGCCCACAGAGGGAGCATATTATGCAGAGAACAGCACTGTAAGAGAAGGAAAACTTGATACAAACCCTATACCAACCCGTTTGGCCAGCGTGGTATAGTAGGCCAATTCCTCCTTTCAAAGGAGAGGCCTAGTCCAGCAGTGGACTGTTTAAGGCTGATGATGATGATGATGATGAGCTTTCCATACTGTAATGTTATGGATTTCATTTTGCAATAAAAATACCACAACTATGACTGGTGAACTTTTACTTATATACCTACAGGTTTGTACGGAACCCTCGGTGCGCGAGTCCGACTCGCACTTGACCGGATTTTTATTTTTTAGAAAATGTGCCTGGGTAGGCAATAAGTACATACATACATACATAGACTCACGCTTTTTCCCGAAGGGGTAAATAGAGGCTACGGAACGCCATTTGCAACAATCCTGAATTCCTGACATATCTCTCTTGCTTCGTTCACTCCCATCAAATTCCTCATGCATGCTCTTCTGTTTAGGGTACTTCTAAGCTTTCCTGTTATAAGGATGTCTCCAATTTGGTCAGAGAACGTCCGTCTAGGTCTTCCCCTTAGTCCTGTGCCATTCACACTTGCCCTATATATCTGCTTGGTCAGTCTTTCGTCATCCATCCTCTCCATGAGCCCAAACAACCTTAGCATACCTTTCTCGATGCTTGTCACTAGATCTTCTTTTACACCACAATACTCTCTTATCACACAGTTCTTAACTCTGTTATTCAAAGACACGCCACACATACTTCTCAGTGCTCTCAAATCTACAGCTTATTCTACTTTCAAGTCTCTTCTGCCATACCCAACTTTCACTACCGTACATCAGTGTAGTTACTAACACCCCTCTGTGCAATAAGTACTTTCTAATAAATGTTATAAAATGTGAATAAGTTGTAAAACATAGTTATGAGTCTTGTTTGTGGTTTTTACCAGTAAATAAGTTTAAATTGGCAAATTTTCATTTTAACTGGCTATAAAGAAAGTTTATAAAATTTACTACAAATTGTTTTTATTTCAAAACTCTAACTTTTATAGTTTTAAAGAAATTTCAATATAATATGTGGTAAATAAGTTTTAATTTTACATGGTATCGTAAAGCAAAAAGAAATAAAAATATTTTATAATTTTCGATTGACCGTGTGGTTGACGGCATAGAATACAAGTGTCACCACCCCCTATCTTCCCGTGGGTGTCGTTAGAGGCGATTAAGGTATAACACGATGCAAATACCATCTTTGCGTAGAGACGAAAAACTCGACATCAAACCCTATACGACTGCCTCGTTGGTCTCGCGGCATAAATGTGCGCGTGGGATCGGGAGGTCCCGGGTTCGATTCCTGGGCCGGGCAGTGTTATTGGGTTTTTCTGTCACGAAATTCTCAGTAGCAGCACGGAGTCTGGAAATGTGCCCGGTACGGCAATAGGCTCGCCCCTTATTACGTGGGACTAAAGTATATCTGGCGAAAAGTGGGTGTAGAAATACACCTCTGCCTACCCCTTCGGGGATAAAAGGCGTGACGATATGTATGTATGTATGTATGTAATTTTCTATCTGCTTTGTCAACAGACTACATCACTATCACTTTGCTGAGTGTTGTGGGTTCAACCCCACTTGAGACAATACTCTTTACGATCCACAATCTGTTATCATTACAAGTCTGTGTGTACTTTCTGCCCATTGACCAAGAGTTTGTAAATCACCCGCGACACAGAAATTCAGCCTAAGGGCCTGTTCACGAGATCGGTCTAAGCGGCGAGCGGCGCGGCAGGGGCGATGTATGAGATGGCGCCTTTACTCTGAGGCGGCTGCGCACCGCGTCACAGTAAACGCGCCATGTATCGAAAACGCTGGCCACTGCCGCCCGCCCGTAGGCCGTGACCGGGCCGTAATGCGAGCTTATTATTGTTTTAAGAAAACATATGTGTACCTACACTGAGAGTTATATACACAAGAATTTTGAATTGTAATGCAAATTCTTTGTCCTAGTTGCTTCTTGTCACGTTACGTGTAGCATAATTTCCAATAATAAACATGCAAACATTCTGAATGCAAAATTAAGCAGGAAGTAAATTGTCACCGCATTTAGACTGCGTACCGGGCATATTCCTGGTAAAAGCTTTGGGTTCTTAATGAAAAAAGTAAGTTAACCTAATTGTGACGTGTGCAATAAGCGAGATGATGTTTACCATGTACTTATGGAATGTGTACGATATGCTGATAAAAGAGACCAATTATTTAAAAGAATTGATAGTGTAGGAAACAATGTGGGTATCTTTCAAAGTACCTTTTTTAGCTGAACCAAACTCGGATACAGCTAGAATGCTATTTGACTTCAAATTTATGTAATATTTATTGTTTGCAACCGATTGCTGTCAAAAATTTAGAATAAGGTACGATGGGATTGACATCGTCATTTTTATGTACAAAAATCCCTTATATCCAATAAAGATAAAAAAAAAGAATCAGCAAAAAAAAATCCTAACTGGCAAAAACTATTTTTTTATCACAAAATGTTTGTCCACCGTGGAGATTGACCCGCCACAGTCGACACAGGGACGTAATGACGAGGTAACAACATTTTGCCATCTGTTTACGTTGGTGCGTGCTAACTTGATTGATATGACGTACGTTTTTTGCACAAAATGTTGTTAAGAGTCAGTATCGTATTATTTATTTTTGTATGTGTGGGTTTGTTTCCGATTCTTTTGTCGGAATTTATGCTGTCCAAAGGCACCCGTGGTGTCGTTATAATTCTTGAGCTACGACAAGAACCGGGTTCAGTTCACATGCTCTTCGAAGCACGATAAGACTCTACTGCAATTCCAACTACTATGCTATAGAGGTTTAAGTTACTTGATTTTTTATTACCAATTCAATCAGACGTATAATTTGGAGCGGTCCAAGATAAATACCCTTACGGCTGGTCTTTATATTATATGATCTATCATGGCTAGATCGGGTATTGAATCCGGTGGTTAGTCCGGGAGCACTTTTATCAAAAATTGCCTACCGTCAAAAAAGAAAACAATGATTTTTATTTATAACTTTCGTCGAAAACATAATATATAATAGGCAACAGAATAAAGAGGATTGCAATATATTCACGAAGAAAACAATCTTATTAACCAAAAAGTTGTACAAGCTTCATTATGTTTTTGATTTATATGTCTGTAAAACCAACATATCAAAGATATAAGCCAGCGGTTCGCTCGTTATTTTCAATAAAAATACGAAAATAAATCATGGCTAATTGTAAACAATTTTGTTAGGTACACAATAAGTCAGTATTCGAAGTTACGTTCGGTACATTAATTGTATTGTTGGACGATGCTGAAGCGATGCCAAAAACTACTCCACAACCGTTGTTCATATTGCTTTTTATGTAGGTAATAAAAGTGTGATAGAGATAGTGATATGTCAAATATGTTTGTCCCAAAAGAATAGAAAGTACTTTTTTTATTTATTATATGGTTGGGCGCGGGTCATCATCAGCCCTTTATACTGTCCCACTGCTGGGCACGGGCCTCTTCCCATTATGAGAAGGGTAAGGCCACAGTCCACCACGCTGGCCAAGTGCGGGTTGGCAGACTTCACATGTCTTTCGAGAACATTATGGAGAGCTCTCAGACACGCATGTTTCCACACTATGTTTCCTTCACCGTTTAGCAAGCGATAATTAACAATTTAATTCACACATAACTCTGAAAAGTCATCGGTGCGCGCCGTGGATACAAACCCGGACCCTCTGTGTGGCAGTCTGTCGGTGTCTCCACTAGGCTATCGCTGCTTCCTCGAGGTAAGCCAGTATCCGTTAAGCTGGTGTAATTTGATGGTCAATTAGATATACCTACTTACTTAGAAGCCGCAAGGGTTTAGTAAAGAAAATTGAAGCACAAATACCACGTTTAGTACCATCAATTTTCATTTGTTATTTGTTTATCGGGACTAAATGTTCTTTTACTTACTATTTATCGGCCATTTCATGAAATTCGATAATGCCACTAGAAACGTTGTCATAACAAGAAACTTTGGGACAAAAATTTAGCCTAAGGTTCTCGAATTCAACACAAACAGAAACGTTTACTTAGTATTACATATTTTACGCTTTTGTGACATCATGTATCTTATATATATACAATAAATACAACCTTAGTCTTGTATTACGTTACCAAGACCTTTACCCTAGATGGGAATCACCAATATACTATATTATACTTCCCAACATAAAATTATGTACAGACGTCAACCGGACTAGCCTCCAAGTGAGCCTGTTGCGACCCAACCTAAGCTGTTTTACCAACAAACGATATATCTTGAAGACTATATTACTCGCATGAACGTAAAGGAATTCTCATTTCGAAGCCTTCTCTATGAAGAATGTGTATTTTGTTTGTGTAATATTTAATATGAATTTTTAGGCTTAGTAGTTGAAACTTTGTCAAAGTATCATATCTAAGGGCTGTTACGTAGGTAGATACTGTCCACTATTTAAGAGGAAATATTAATAATAGTTCCTCTCAAACTAAGAAATATAGAATTTAAGTAGAAGAAAGCCTTCTCGTAACTCGGGCCCTATTTGTTATTTTCGATTTTATTTTGTCTTATATCCTTAATATTTTTGTCTTAAATCCTTATTATATTATGTCAAGAAGGGATGAATTACACATGTATAGGTACTCCTAAAATTTTCTGCTTTAATATTTACTTGTGTGTCAATAGTATACCTACACGGTGTCAAAAGACCCATCATCAAGCCGAAGTCTACCTGTTTTGCACATCACACCAAGACATATTAAGCAAAAATAATACTTGGGACCGAATTTTTTTTAGTATTAAAAAAGTTTAAGCTGTAATGCTCGAGATACTTGCCTATCCATGGGTGCATAGGACAACATTAAAAACAAATTGCCACGTGAAATGCATCTATTTTGTAATAATTTAAAAAATATATGATGATTTTGAGGCTCAAGATCTCCTGAAGCAGTAATTTCCCAGGCACGGTGCCAAGGTATTTTTTTTTTTATGGAATAGGGGGCAAACGAGCAGACGGATTGCCTGATGTTAAGCGATTACCGCCGCCCATGGACACCCGCAACACCAGAAGAGTCACAAGTGCGTTGCCGGCCTTTTAAAAAGGAATAAACTCTTTTTTTGAAGGTTTGAAGGTCGTATTGGTTCGGAAAAACCGCAGGTGACAGATCATTCCACAGTTTAGAGGTGCGAGGCAGAAAGTTTCTAGAGAAACGCACCGTTGTGGATTGCCAACCATCTAAAGGATGGGGATGGAAATGCTGTCGCGTAGAACGATGGCGGAAAGAGGCGGCAGGGATTAATCCGAACAATTCCTCGGAGCACTCCCCATAGTAGAAGCGATAAAAGATGCATAGCGAGGCTACATCTCTACGCAGCGCCAAGGGGTCTAACCGATTGCAAATATCTTGGCAGTCGACAATTCGAGTGGCTCTCCGTTGGATGCGGTCTAGAGGGAGAAGCTGGTACTGGGGTGCCCCTGCCCAAATATGAGAACAGTATTCCATATGCGGCCGGACCTGCGCCTTATAAAGGAGCAAGCGGTGGGTCGGTGTGAAATACCGTCTCGATCTATTTAGCACGCCAAGCTTCTTCGAGGCTAACTTAGCCTTACCCTCTTAGTGACCGCGGAACTGGACTTCGCTCGATATGTCGACACCAAGTATTCCAATACTGGAGGTGGCAGTCAAAGGGGTGCTCTCAAAACGAGGACATACAACCATCGGCAGTTTTTTTGCGGTGAAAACGCAGATTTGTGTCTTTGTGGGGTTAAATTGGACCAAATTAAGTCTTCCCCAATCTGAGACTATCTCCAAGGAGGTCTCAATTTCAGACACAAGTTTATGTCGGCTCTCGATGACTTTTTCCCAAGAAATGTTGGCGTGGCCGGTATATAAAGCATCACTTGTGCTGTCATCTGCATAACAATGAATGCCGCTATCTAGCAACATATCATTGATATGCAGGAGGAACAGAGTAGGCGATAGCACGCAGCCTTGAGGAACACCAGCATTTACAGACAAGGCGTCAGAGCATTCACCGTCAACTACGACCTTTATGCTTCTGTCTGTAAGAAAGCTGGTGACCCATTCGCATAATTTCTCGGGCAGCCCATAGGAAGGGAGCTTCGAAAGAAGCGCTTTGTGCCAGACCCGATCGAAGGCCTTTGCTATGTCCAAACTGACCGCCAAAACCTCCCCCTTTGTCTCGATCGCCTGTGCCCAACGATGTGTCAGGTATACTAGAAGATCACCAGCCGACCGACCCTTACGAAAGCCGTATTGCTGGTCACTAAGCAGCTGATTATCCTCTAGAAACCGAAGGAGCTGGCAGTTAATAATGAACTCCATTATCTTCGAGAAGAGAGAGGTTATAGCTATGGGTCTGTAGTTGGACGGGTTAGAGCGATCGCCTTTTTTAGGGATCGGGTGGACCAATGCTGTCTTCCACGATGTTGGGACTGCGCCAAATGAGTAGGAGAGACGAAAAAGGTGTGTCAAAACTGGTGCCAACTCTGGAGCGCAGATCTTCAACACAATAGGAGGAATTCCATCAGGCCCACTCGACTTATGGATATCGAGGGACAGAAGTACCATACGGACTGCGCGTTGGTGGAACCGAATATCCGGCATACAGCCCGTCAACAGCGGTATAGTAGGCGGTTCCTGCCCCCCGTCATCCAAGGTCGAGTTGGACGCAAAGAGTTTGCCCAGAAGATCGGCTTTCTGCTTTGCGTCGTGGGCCAAGGAGTCATTTCCCATGTGTAGCGGTGGAAAGGACGGCTTACAGAAGTTCCCTTCGATAGCTTTGGCAAGAGAGCAGAATGCACGAGTTCCCGATGGAAGGCGCTCAAGCCTCTCGCCAATTCTACCGATGTGCTTCGTCTTCGCACTAGCAATGTCTCTTTTGAAGGACCTGGAGGCAAAGTTATACTCCTTTTTTAATGCGCTGGTATATTCATCCCCTGCCGCCACCGCATCAGCCCAGCCTTGGTAAGCTTCCTGCTTCCTGCGAGAAGCCTTTTTGGAAGATGAACCAAACCAAGGCCGAAATTTGCCACCAATGGGGACCACAGAGGATGGAATGAAAAGTTCCATACCCTGTAGCACCACATCAGCAACAGAATCAGCAGCGGCGTTGGGATCATCCGGCGAGAAGCATATTTGTCTCCAAAGATAGGACGCAAAGAAGTTCCGCATCCCATCCCAATCTGCTGACTTGTAGTGCCACACACGGTGACTGCGTGTAGCCCGCGATCGCAGCGGGCCTCCGGTATCCTCACTCACTCGGCGAAACACAACGCAAGCGTTGTTTCACGCCGGTATTCTGTGAGGCCTTGGTATCACTCCGGTCGAGCCTGACCCATTCGTGCCGAAGCATGGCTCTCCCACGGTTAAAATTTTCGTAAAGGGTCATAATAAGTACTATCTTTTTTTTATTACTTATCTTTAGTATGTTTTATTCTAAGGTTATCATAACATAATTATTATATACAACAAAATAAAACTAGTTATATACCTAAATTATTATAAACTAAAGTATAAAAACTAAATAAGTAATAATAACAATAGAAAAGGAATAAATAAGTATGTCTTTTGACACTGTGTATGCCAGGCACAAAGGCTTTTAAATATAAAATGTATTTACTTTTATAAAATACTCTTACTCAAATTAAAAAGCAATGCTATTGTGAATTTATAAAGTGTCTATAATAATATCTAAATATGCTTCATTTTAATTAACATTATAAAAGCAAAACTATTTGATAAATTTTAATTAACATCCAAACTCAGTAAATTACTGAAACCCCCGGATATTCGACGCAAAGACCACAGCTGCGATATCATTGTATTTTTTTATTTAGAGTCTTTATTATTCTCTACTCAGGAAAAAGACAACACAACCTTGGCCCAACTAGTTTATTTACATTTCGCCTTTGAAATTACCACATGGTGCTAAACACCAAACCGTAATTTACGTAACAAAATATGGATTTCTGGATTTACGACGGCCAGTAATTAAGTCTGAGTAACAGGCACAGTGACCCTTCGCACTTTACGAGCCTCTCCATACATAAACTGTTTATGCCAGATTAGTTCCGAATACTGAGTGTCAAAAATCTTTGGTGTTTATGACGAATGTTAGAATTAAAACACGTTTTATGTTTGGTCTTGAGTTGTTCTACCGTGTATATTGTTCTGAGAAAATAATATGGGAGTAAATGTACATTAGTAGGTGAGTGTTAGAGGTTGTCTTGTGTTGGAATTCATTGCTCTTTTGCTAAGGTGCTCGTAATTCTGAGGCAGTTACTTGGTGTACGCGCAATCATCCATATGCTTGTTACGGTTTTAAAATGCTTTTTTATTTCTTTCTTTCTGAGTCTGCACATGCGTCTAGCGGAGCCATTAACCTGATTTTATTTATTACGTGTCTAACTTTAAGCTAGCAGTATTATCGGGCTTTTTTGCATTAAAATCAGCAGCAGGGATAAAAAAATAATAATTAAGAGAATACCAGTGTCAATAATGCAAAGCAACAAGAAATACTTGACAAGAAGAAAATCTTTACATATAAAATTCTTGCATTACAGACTGACTGACAACGTACAATCAAAACTTTAAGGCAGAAGAAGCTGAAATTTGCCATGTACAGTCGAACAACTTCCCGCTAGACAACCATAAGGGCGAAAAACGCTCAGCAAGGCATCGTCGCTTCCAGTGCTACTTTACACACACATTGACACTCGTATACAAAACCAGTTTCTAGAGTGCCTCGACTCTATGAGCGAGCCAAGGCATTTTTTAAACTAATCCACCGCCAACTTGTTTGATTGTATGTTCCTTGGGGACCGTAGGAGTGCACTAAGGCAAGATTTTCCGAAATGCCCATGAATCGAAAAGAAAAGGTTAATTTATAAAATTTAATGTGTGGGCATCCTCTAGTATTATATAAATAGTAAGCGTTGCAACTGTGGAAATTAAACATACAACGCTAATTCTGCATAACAATATTTCGTATTTATTCGGCAATTAAGCTTTAATCGTATTTGCTTCGACATTGCGGTGTGAGTTGGATACCCTGGTGAGTCAATTGATGGCTACAGTAGTTGTTGCGATAGTACTACCATTTTTATTACACTATCGTGTGGCATTTACATCAGATCATTACTTTACTTCCTAAGACACGTAAAGCTGTCAGTCCCGGTCCTTGTCTCAGGATAAGAATCGTTAGGCTATATCGGAGGCCTGCGGGCGGTCTAAAAACTCTGAAACCAGAGTTGACCACAGTCACACGTAATAGAAGACCAGCACTAAAACATCACCTGTGATTGTATCATCAGGCCTTTATACTGTCCCACTGCTGGGCACGGACCTCATCTCACTATGAGAAGGGTAAGGCCATAGTCCACCACGCTGGCCAAGTGTGGATTGGCAGACTTCACATGTCTTTCGAGAAAATTATGGAGAACTCTCAGACATGCAGGTTTCCCCATGATGTTTTTCTTCACCGATATGCAAGCGATAATTACCAATTTAATACGCACTTAACTTCGAAAAGTCATTGGTGAGTGCCGTGGATTTGAACCCGAAACCCTCTGCGTAGCAGTCCGTCGGTCTCTCCACTCGGCTATCGCTGCTTGCACCTATGATTGTATGTGCAACGTTTATAGGATGCGAAGATTGAAAATCGAAATCATGTATTGCAAATAAAATTTGGTAGGTAGGTATATCAATTAATTGTATGCGTGAACTTTGAATAACCGATACCGATCAATTTGCAGAGGATATTAAGATTCAACCATCATCTGTTTCAAACAATGTCGATCACGTTTCTAGATAATGTATGTACCTACACATAATTACATGTGACGTAGCAGGCAATTTCTATGTATTAATTAACGGGCTTAAGGCGCTAGTGATATTCCCTTTGAAGACGATTTGGGCTAAATCAGTAGGCTTCTACACATCAGGTTAGGATATTTTAGTAAAGCAAGTAGTCAAAGATATGTATCTCGGTTAGTCATTTTCATCATTAAATTCTTTGAACATTATGAACTAAAATATATAAAACTCGACCCCGTCATATACTATAAATAAAAAATTAATAAACAACATTTCGTCTTTAGTAAGGCATGCTTAAGTAGTTTTCTACGTAGTCTGACTATTCTCCTTTTTTTTTTTTTGCTGATCACATCTTTAAATCATATGTCCCATGTAATGCCCGCTGCCGTATGCACGATTGAAATGGCTTAAATGGCTTGCTAAAAGCCAACAAGCCATATTGGACATACCCAGGAACCCTCATACTTAAATATAAGTATATGGGAAAACTTGAAGCCGCGCGCAGTCGAGTAAAAACTAGCACTATATTTTTTGATACTAGAATATTATAAATCTAGCGAAAAGTGGGTCTGCCTACCTCTTCGGGGATATAGGCGTTAGACTATGTATGTATGTATGTTATGTAGAACAGAATACCCAATCATTTTATTCTTACTTACAAGTAGACTTTGCCCGCGGTTCCGCCCGCGACAATTATTTAGACCTAATTTCTTATCAGGAATATCACTATCTATCGGTGATAACCACAGAAATATATAGTAATAGAACGGTGACACGGGCGTGGCGCGCGTGCCAAACTATTGCACTATAGTGCATGTGTTTTCGAACGCATTCGCATTACGCATCGCGTCTCCCTTTCGCGCGCTCAGGAGGTAAAAAAACATTAAATTCGTTACGAATATGCCATATTGTGCAGTTTCCAATTGTAAAAATTAAAAGTGATGCAAAAATATGGAAAAGGGAGGCATTTCATATCACCAGTAAGTATTTAAATTGAGTAAAACTTAAGATTATTGAGATTTAAAACAAGTAAGCTACTTTTACCATGTTTGTCTAATAAGAACATCATCGTTCATTTCTTCGTTATGTTAAATTTCCATTGCTTGAATTATACCATACTTGTTGACATATTTATGAAATAAACACGCAATGTACGGCGAGATACGCGATATTCACAAGATGCCAAAAACAATAACAAATCAGGGGCCACGGGTCAAATAAATAGCTGTGATTGGTCAGCGCGCGCTAGGGATTGACGTTCGGTTTATGGTTACGTTTTAAATTTATCGATAAATAAAAGGAATAATAATTCGAATTAATTATTATGTCTCTGGCTGTCTCTCTCTCTCTCATAAAGAAAGCAAGCATCATGTTCATGCTTTCAGATCACGAAAATGACATCTATTTGGGAATCCAAGATGGCGAACGAAACATTTTTAATAAAATTAATATGGGTATCATTTTAGGGGTTTTTATGGATTCTAGTCACGAAAATGACATCTATTTGGGAATCCAAGATGGCGGACGGGACATTTTTAATAAAATTAATATGGGTATCATTTTCGGGGTTTTTATGGATTCTGGTCACGAAAATGACATCTATTTGGGAATCCAAGATGCCGGACGGGACATTTTTAATAAAATTAATATGGGTATCATTTTCGGGGTTTTTATGGATTCTGGTCACGAAAATGACATCTATTTGGGAATCCAAGATGGCGGACGGGACATTTTTAATAAAATTTATATGGGTATCATTTTCGGGGTTTTCATGGATTCTGGTCACGAAAATGACATCTATTTGGGAATCCAAGATGGCGGACGGGTCATTTTTAATAAAATTAATATGGGTATCATTTTCGGGGTTTTTATGGATTCTGGTCACGAAAATGACATCTATTTGGGAATCCAAGATGGCGGACGGGACATTTTTAATAAAATTAATATGGGTATCATTTTCGGGGTTTTCATGGATTCTGGTCACGAAAATGACATCTATTTGGGAACCCACGATGGCGGACGGGTCATTTTTAATAAAATTAATATGGGTATCATTTTCGGGGTTTTCATGGATTCTGGTCACGAAAATGACATCTATTTGGGAATCCAAGATGGCGAACGAAACATTTTTTATAAAATTAATCTGGGTATAATTTTTGGGGTTTTCATGCTTTCTGATCACGAAAATGTCATCCATTTGGGAATCCAAGTTGGCAGACGGGACATCTTTGATCACGAAATAGATGGTGATGTTGGATTACCCATCCTTTTAAACATCGGAGACGATACCCATATTGTTTTTTTTTTAAATCCCATCCACCATCTTTGATCACGAAATAAATGATGTTTTGAATTTCCCATTCCTTAAAATATCGGAGACGATACCCATATCGACTTTAAAAAAATCCCGTCCGCCATCTTTAATTTCCTATCCACCACCTTGAATTACGAAAAAGATGTTGTATTTGAATTTTCCATCCCTTTTAACATCGCAGACGATACCAATATAGATTTTTTTTATTTTCCCATCCGCCATCTTTGATTTCCCATCCGCCATCTTCGATCACGAAATAGATGTTGTATTTCGATTCCCCAACCCTTAAAATTTAGAAGGCGATACCCATATTGTTTTTTAAAATTTTGTCATCTGCCATCTTTGATATTCCGTCCGCCATCTTGAATCACTAAATAAATTTCATATTATTTAATCAGCATCCCGAAAATCTCGAAAACGATACCCATATAGATTGTATCTTATTCGTTAAGCCTTTTTTTTGCCTTTGACCCAACCCTCCCCCTTCTCGTTTGACCAAATTTATTATTTTTGTCTGGCCCCTAAAAGTTGTGGCGTAATTTTATATAGCCTATAGCCTTTCGGAATAATTGGGCTATCATAGGCAATATCAATTTTTAAAAGCCGACTGCTAGTTCCTGAGATTAGCCGACATTGTCTTTTAGCCTTTTTAGCCTTTTGCCCGGCCACAAAGGGTCGAAACGTTATGTTATATAGCCTATAGCCTTCCGGAATAACTAGGCTACCGTATACAAAAAGAATTTTTCAGATCCGACCGGTAGTTCCTGAGATTAGCGCGTTCAAACAAACAAACTCTTCCGCTTTATTACATTAGTATAGACATTTTATAATATAGTCAAAAGTTTTGTAAGATTTCAATACAGATTTTTAACTAAATAAATACGTTTTATTTTTATAACAGTATACTATAACCAAACTATTCATAATAAAACATTTTATATAAACAATAACATAATTTCATTTTCCATAGCTCTCACATCGATAATAATTCCTTAGTGTCCCCTCACTATCTATACGTCACTGTGGGCGGGGCTTGCTAAAATGTGGCACGCGCGAAATGTACGCGATGACGTGACATTCACCGTTCTATTACTATCTATTTCTGTGGTGATAACCTTACAAAATGCTGGTCGGTGATCTTGGAGTTTATCGCTCTTATACAGAGATAGACAGGACGGGGCGGCTGTAATCTCAGTTTATAATATGTATCGAAGAAAGCGTTTATGAATAGCCAAAACGTGTCGAAAAACGCACGTTTGGCTGTGCATAGAGGGGTGTTGGTCCTACTCTTATGTATGGTAGTGATAGTTGGGTATGGCAGAAGAGTCATGAAAGTAGAATAAATGCTGTAGAAATGAGAGCACTGAGAAGTATGTGTGATGTTTCATTGACTGACAGAGTAAAGAATTGTGTGATAATAGAGTGTTGTGGGGTAAAAGAAGATGTGGTGACAAGCATCGAGAAAGGTATCCTAAGATAGTTTGGGCAAGTGGAGAGGATGGATGATGAAAGAGTGACCAAGCAGATATATAAGGCACGTGTGAAAGAGGCAGGACGAAGGGGAAGACCTAGGCGGACGTTCTCTGACTAGATTGGAGACATCCTAAAAACAGGAGAGGTTAGAAGTACCCTGAACAGAAGAGCATGCATGAGGAATCTGATGGGAGTGAATGAAGCAAGAGAGATAATTATGTCAGGATCGTTGCAAATGGCGTTACGTAGTCTCTGTCTGCCCCTCTGTCCGGGAAACAGGCGTGAGTCTATGTATGTATGTATGTATGTCGAAGAAGCAAGTAGAATTTTGTTGTATACAGTACTTTGTAGGGTAAGATTGCATTATAATTTTATGTCCTCTGAATCCTCTTGAACGATCGCGATAGTTCAATAGTTTATGAGCTTGTGTGACTTTACGAGTAAAGAGATACATAGCTCCAACATATTTCGTAATTTTGCCGAAACGTTGTTCAATGCTGATGTGTCCGTGTTGAGTATTATCTTCAGCTTACAGAAGTAAAATCTTGCTCACCAGTTTTCTTTAGGATATATTTTCTAACTATCTTATGGAAAATAAAATGAAATATAATGTTTATTTTGAACTTCATATTTAGATATTACAGATTTTAAATGAGAAACGTTGACATCTGCAAGAGTTAAATACCTGTGGTTTGGTTAAATATGATTATGTTATCTTAAGAGCGTATACGCCTCGAGCGGCGGCACGAGTTTAGGTTTTTGTAGTACCGCGGTTGCCCGCGCACCGCGGATGCGAGACCCAGCGCACTTTGACGGTATCGCGTGGAATAATAATCTTGATCCTTCTTGCCATACATGAACAGTATTCGTCTATGTAATACGTCGATTATGATACGATAGTATTCAAATTAATTATTTTCAATGCACATGAATTTAAAGGTATCAAATAAAGCTAGATATTATTTAATCGATTTTAAATAAAAAACCCACGAATAACACTAAATACAAGACCAACAGAGTCAGGTAAAAGAAAATACTTAATTAATTAAAAGTAAGAAAAAAATATACAATATCGCCGTCCCCAGCGAATAATATCGTAATCAACTATTGCGATAGAAGTGCTTTTATGGGGAATTATTGTTCTAGAGGTGCGATTACACCTTGTGAATTTTTTTCACATGATTCGTACGATTACTTTTCGAGTTAGACATTTTGTAATGAATTTACCTGTACTATTCTTCTATAAGTAAAAACGATTTGTTGTGACGAATATCATCATAGTGAATCCATACTGACTCCTTAAAGTTATCCTTTTTCCAGTAAACTGAAATTACAAAATTATTCGGGTACAATAAATATAACTTATTTCGGTTAAGTATTTTACCATATTATTCGCGTGAAAATACCATTCTTATTTCACAGTAAACTCATTCGCAATATGTCTTTTAAAAACGTTGGAATTGTTATGATGAATACTGTATACTCCACGATAAAGAAAACATAGCAATCTATATCACAATATCATCCCGCGTCGATGTCAATGCGTATTGACACGTTACGATGTATCGTCGAATTATTTTAGACAGCACTATATATCACGCTCATTCATTATCTTCAGAGTCTTCGGAATATGTACCAAGTCCTTACCGTGAAATCAGATCTGATACATCAAGCACAACCTCTAGTATTGGAGGAGATTCTTCTTTTATAGATAAAATGATCCAGTCGAGCAATATGCGTAGTCCGTCAACAATTTCTAAGTTATCTTTGTTTTCGATAATGTAGATTTTATAAAATCTCCATCTGCCATTTATAAGGTTTTAAATAAACGGGAGATTCCAAAATAGCATGAAAGCGGAACTAAAACTAATCTCAAACTTCAGAACTGCTCTCTTGGGTCAAAATGCCTAGAAGAGCATTCTAAGAATACTTGTACTACTTATCAAGATGAAATTTTTACAGAAAATATAACATTAACACCAGACAAAACTGATATTATTTGAAACTTAATGATTCAAGCATAGAATATAATGAGATTATCAATAGTTTATCCAGTTGGGCAAACAGCAATAATGATGAGGATAATCTAAACAACCAAAACACTCCTCAAAAAATAGTATTAGAACGTTTAAGTGAAACAGTTCAGCCTCTCCAGTTATCTCTGTCTATTTTAAATAATCAAAATAATAATATAACGATATCAGAATCCGATACGACTGAACAGAATGAACCCTGAAGGTTCTGACGCTTCAGTAAATCAGAATGGCAGTAGAAAACAAAAGTGTGATAAACATGAATGGAAAGATATTAAAAACAATATATTGAAAAACTCTGGCAAAGCTAATGAAGGATGTCGTTGTAAGAAAGTCTACACAGCGAAGGTGGTTGGCCCGGTATGCTCATGTAAGAAAAGATGCGGCAAAAAGTTTACTTCTCAGGACAGAAAACGTTTTTTAACGCTTTCTAGAAGCTTCAAAGTCACGAATTACAATGGCTATATATTACAAGACGTATTAAATCCAACCATATGAAAAGACTTACTCTAAAGCGAAAGAATAATAGAACTTAAACACTTAAATGTAGCTTTCCTTTAGATTAATATGATGTACCAGTATGCAAGATATATTTCCATAACACATTGAAGATTTCAGCACAAGTAGTATATACAGCCTTAGAAAAAATAAAAAAGATCAGTTTGATTGATGAGAGAGGAACAGATTTAAATAGGCCTAAGAAGATAAGTGTTACAACAAAAGAAATAATTATGCAGCATATTAATCTATTTTCTGCTGTAGATTCCCTTTACTAGTACCCATAGAACAAGCTCTGCTTAGTTTGGGACTAGATGGTGTTATGTGAATGTGGTAGAATATTATTATTATTATGTCAGGAGGGATTCTAAACGACAATATTTATCTGAGCAACTTGATATTTCAAAAATGTATAGATTAAACCAATCCTGGTTAAAAAAACAAAATTATTTACGAGAAAACTTAGGCACTTAGCGGCAGTATGAAACAATTTTTAATACCGAATTCAACTTGTCTTTTTTTAAACCTAATAAGGATTTATGTGCAATTTGTTCCTTATATGAACAAGCTGAAGATGCAAAAAAAGCTTGTTTAGAAGAAAAGTATAGGGCACACTTGGAGCGCAAAAATAGAGTGCGTGAAATAAAAAGAGAGGAAAAGGCTGCAGTTGATTCAACATGTACTACCATTGCAGTTTTAGATTTAGAAAAAGTACTAAGTACCTCAATCTGAGGTAGGTATTTTCCACTATAAAAGAAAATATCCTATAATTTCACGAGCTTTGATACATTAAATAAGTCAGGGTATTGCTATGTCTGGCACCTGTCTATTGCAAAAAGAGGAGCAAACGAAATTGGAAGCTGCTCATCGCAATTTATACAACAAGAAGCACAAAGAAATATAAACAAAATATCATTTTATTCAGATGGTTGCGCGGGGCAGAACAAAAATAGATTTATTTTTGCCATGTTTCTATACGCATTAAAAACTTACGGACTAGAAAGTACCACACTGTATATACTATTAAATGCAAAAGTAAAAGGTGAAAAATATAATTTGAAAGAAATGGAGCAAAGTATCTGCTATGATTTAAAATGTCTCATCTCTGGAAAAAAATGGCTAAAAGATAAACAAGGTAATAATGTTTCATGGTCGGAAATTATGGAAATAAAAGTATCTCATTTAAAACGTCATGTGTTGCAATTTAAATATGATTTTGGGTAAGACTATTTTGATTTGGACACTGCTCAGAGTACTGGAAGAGCAAAACGTGGACGACGACCGAGAAATCCTATGGCACCTGTAGCTGAAGAGAGCCTAAGCCAAGCATACTATCAACCTATTCCTATACCTTAGGGCTTAGCACGCGACGATGGCAAGAGACCAGACGGTATGTTTTTATTGCCATGGTTGCTGGGTAGGCCTTTGGTGTGGGACGCGACGTGTTCGACACCCTTGCGCTATCTCATCTTCCTAGCATGGCGGGTTGTGCGGGCGCTACTGCTGCTTCAGCGGAGACTCTCAAACGGCACAAATACATAAATCTAGTAGGGTATTATGTATTTGAGCCGTTTGGAGTCTAAACGTTGGGACCATGGGGTTTATGTGCGAGATCTCTTTTTAGAGATCTTTCAAAGAGACGCCTCGCGTGACTGAATTGCCATACAACGTGCTAATGCGATGTGGAGGATTTCCATGACGCCTTTTAAATTTTGCTTTTCCTTTTTTATATATTGCTTTTATCTGTTAGTTATTTAAGTATAGAAATTATTGTTTTAATTTACGTGTAAATAGTCACTTAGTTACCAATAGTTAGTTTTAATTCAATTGCATTTAAATATTTCGAATACATGATTCCTATACCTAAAACTCTTTATGATGATTTACTTGGATAGGGCGCCAGCGAAGCTTTACCCAAACATTACCATGGTTTTTAGAAATCTCTTGCAGGCTGTGCAAATCTAGAACCGCAAAACTTAGACGGGTTTGACGAATACGATCAAACAGATGACGCAATGTTGGAATAAAAATGTCGTGTTGTGCTAATAATTATTATGATGTAAGTTTAAGGCTAACTTAATCAAATGCCTTTTTAAACAATCCCAAAATTGTTTTATTTAATAATTCGAGTAATTATTACGTGATGTTTGCAATATGCTATAAACGGCAAAACATTTTTACAATAGGGACACGTGTTACTTTTGCTATGGAATATTAATGTTAAGTAATTTACTGTTACCACAATATATTGTTTTGAGCAATGAATAATATGGCAATAATGAGTTACCATTACAATCAACCTCGCTACTTTACAGTCAAGACGATCGCAATAAACTATTGATGTATAGGTCACTGGCAACAATTTACTCGAATAAAATCGTATTGTTGCATTATGGTTTGAAATTTGTGTTTACATTTTAGTAATATGAATTTTTAATTATATTTTTATGGTTGTAAAACTAATATTTTTTTAAAGTACATTTCTTTACATGACAAAAAAATACCTATCTATTGGTATGTCAACGATTTTGCTATGTAAAACTGTTATGAAGTTATAATCAAAAAACGGTTTTTTATTTTTCCTGTAAATTTTACTTTTTTTGATTACGATGTTATTCGTTGGGGACGGCGATATGTTAATTTGCATTTGCAACATATTTTAATTATAAAATATATATTCACCTAAATTTATTTCACACAGTGTGCGATGATATAAATCCCTCTTTTTATTAAATGTTACTTAGATAGTAAATAAGAAGACCAATTCTCGTATTTTATTTTGCTCGAAATGAGATTAGATTTTAAATTGACTCAGAATTGGTATTATTTATTTGGTATTATTATCATCTAATTTGACTTCTATTGTGCGACGTTGACACATTGTCTAATTAACAACAGGCATCGATAGCCTACTGGAGCTACCAACGGGCTGCTATGCAGAGGGAATCGGGTTCGAATCCACGAAATTCTAGAACGATGATGATGATGATGACATTGTTCAATTAACGATCTAGTCACGATAACATTCCAATATCTGTTTATTTAGGAGAATACCATTTGTGACATGAGTATGACACTGACATTAGATCGAAACTGCATTTTGAACAAATATCATTAGAAGAATTGGGTCTCAAAATAAACTGTTAACTGGTGCAGAATAAGACTGCACGGTAGGTACGTGTGCTTGTGTGTGTTAGGTACCTGCAATGCGAGCTCGTGGGGATCAGCTGAGCGGCGGTGGTCAGTACACCGAGCTGATTTTTAAAATGTACATACATACATACATAGACTCACGCCTGTTTCCCCGAAGGGGTAGGCAGAGGTTTATTAAACGCCCACTTTTCGCCAGTGTTTTGATCCCACGTAATAGGTGGCGAGCCTATTGCCGCTTATTGGGACATTTTGTTTGCCAGAGCCTCGTCCGTTGATCGGCAGGTGCACCACTTGCAGGTGAAGTTGGCTTGGGACCCTAAGTTCTTGGTGGGAACCCTATGCAAATATATGATTTTTAAAATATAAGATTACGATAAAATAATTACGGTTTGGTGGGTAATGTTTTCATGTATTTTGTATTCAGTTATAGTAGTATATTCACCCCTGAAAATATTTTGCAAATGCTTTTCAAAATTCTGTATATTGTGGGTGCGATCCCAACACGAGACAACACTTCTTTGTGATACAAAAACAGCTTTTTAGAGTCTGACTGTGTACTTAAATATAAGTATGAATATCTGTAAAGTCTCAAACGCTTTAGCTAATAAAGTGTATAAAGTGTAAAAGTGTATAATAAAGCTTTAGAAAAAAAAAGCTAGATAAATAGCAAAGTCTCTAAGAGACACAGTTTATTGAGAGTGTTTACACTCTCAATAAACTGTGTCTCTTAGAGGCATTGACCGCGCCTTTGGGAATCTACAATATTAATTTTGCTGCCATATTACGTTAGTACTATTAATTATTCTGTGGCCATATTCTGACTTCAAATAATACACCATCACAGTTAGTGCGCCGGTCCTGTAAGTCATATCTCATAATGTTTCACAGCCTAACACGATGAATACAAACACTATAATTATGTACAGTGCAAAAATAATGATGGCAATCGGACTGGTAGTTCCAGGGATTATTGTATTCGACCAAACTAATAAAGTCTTCAGCTTTAAAATTATCACGGTCTAATAAACCATTGTCTTTAGACGAGCGTATCTAGACAGGTCAATCGTACGGGAAGAGCGAGCCCGAATAACCGTGTCGCCGTGTTCAGTTATTCTAGACATGTTTTTGGGGCTGGCGCGTGATTATTTTTTGTTTGTTACCTTTTTATTAGCTTTATAAATAATAAAAATGTATGCGTCGTATGCTGCGAGACATTGTAAATTGTTATCTTGCATAAATAAGGATACGCGATGTCTTCATTTTCCGCATACCCAACAAGAAAATTTATTGTATAGTTAGGATAGTTATTTTTATATACATGGGCTCTGTAAATTCAGCGGTCAGTTACCCATCCATACAATGACCGTGATGTAAATTACTTTATCTTATCTGATGTAGTTTGTACGAAAATAAACCTGCAAAATAGGCTCTGCAAGCCAATCCCATGGTCACCCATCCATTAAATCACCCATCCAATATCAAATGCCTCTAACTACTGTACCTTTTTATACTGTAATATTGGCACTTGATTTTCGCAGCAAGGTACCTATTATATCTAACAAGAGACTCGGGAGTTCGTGGATACAGCTTATGACGTATCCTCGAACTCATGTCTCCTTATCTCTAAGTTAAACTGATAAATACATATTCTTGTTTTCTTAGATTCCTTAAACCCATAAAAAATATGTATTAACATAATATATGCTTGATGAACAGATGATATCTGGTGTGTGCTACTAAGCTATAAAAGAAAAAGAAAAATGGTTTTATTTGTTGTTCTAAAACCAACTTCACCTTATAGCCTTTTTAATTAAATACTTCGGTTGGAGATATAATATGTAGGACTTTTTTGTGTTTTATTATTATGCTAGCTGTCGCCCGCGGCTTCGCCCGCGTGGATGTTGGTTATCGCGACAAAAACGATTCTATGTCTTTCCTCGGATCTTTGATTGATCGAAGAATTTGTTATAATAATTGATCTCCTAACAGAAAACCTCATCACACTGGACAACTATAGTGCAAATGGGCTCAGTTCCTCATCAGATGTTTCAGATCTTCGATTTTTATAAGACAACAGAAAATGCTCATCAGACTGAAAAACTTTTGCTAAAACGTCAAGTCTGTACATGTGATAGTGTGATAGTTATAGCCTTTATGTTGCCTAGACCTAATAGCAATATAGCAAAGAAAAAAGTTTATTTTAAATACGTCCAGTAATTTCGGAATTGGCGTGTACGAACAGACAAACTATGTAGATATACATAAAGACAGTTTTTTTTAATTCTTGCTCCATTACTGTTTCTTAGTCTCCCTGAATTTATTTTTTGTAAATATATTCAATGTTGCGAAATACTTTTTTTACTGTTTTATTATGTGTTTCAAGGCGCCATATTAGGTAAATTATGAAGCGGTCCGTTTCCGTCAGTCTCGCCCAGCCCGTTTGACCGTGATACTATACTAACCAACCCACTAGATTCCAGATGTATTGTCCAACACGTTAGTTTAATACGTAATACATAAATAAAGGTACATCAACTTTACATATTAATAAAAAAATACATTGAGAAAAAAAATACTGATCAAGAGGCTTTAGCCGCGCTATAAACGTTTTGGAATCCAATATTTACGTAAAATGGCGGACGCGGATGCGAGCTACAGGTCCGTCCTCTGAGAGCGCTCAGCGCTGAATGGCGGACATAGCATCGTGCTTCAAGCTTTATAGGTCTTTTTAAAAAAATCATATTAATTACAAACGAAAAGTTTAGATTCCAATTTTTTTATATGACTTGAAATGAATCTTAAGGTTTCTAAATATGTATATATATTTTAAATAATCAAAGTAGCTTTTTAGATATAAATGCAAATGTGCGGGCTAAAATTAAGCAAAATGAACTGTTTTGATCTCCGATTTTCTTGAAAATTATGAATGAAAGTACAATTTCTTTTATAAGCACTCGCTTGTATAACTTTGGCTTGTACAGTTTACGTTTACAGAATTATAGAACGATAAGTTTTCACAGCACTAGCGACCATTAATGTTGGCCTAAGCTACAGAAATGACGAATATGAGTTTTTTTAAATTCATCTGTTTTAAAATATTTACTACAGTAACCCATATATTTTTCTTTAGCACTCTCTTGATAAAGAACTGTCATATTTTCTATATCTTTTACATTAATTGTTATTTATCCGTAACATACTAGAACAATAAAAACCCGCAAAATCGCCTCCGACGGAATAAACGCTCTTAAGATCATACGTAGTTACGTTAACATTATGGTACCTATCTTGGTAAGCAGTGTTTCAATCACCATTCACCAAATCTTTTAAATAAAAGTATGTTCCTTTCTTTCAAATATTTTTTTTATCTCAAAATGTACACCACCGAACAAGGCGTTTTTTCATTTGCTTTCATAGTAATAAAATATATGTCATTGAGCCAATCTATTATTTTTACCCGTTTGTTGTAAGATACGTATTACTTGAGTAAACATGAATTTGTATATTTGTTCATGTGGCTGATAGAAACCCTCAATCCTGTGTTACGGGACCCTCAGGAGGAGAATCTATTCGTAGCCGGCAGCTCTCGAACAAATATGCATATTTTTTGCGAAAAATAAATATCCTACAAGATATGTTGTAGTTTACGTTCGAGTAGCTTTAGGGTATACTGTTATTAAATAGTGATTTATTTCTCAATGGTATGGAGTTACTGGTAGTCATTTTGATGTTGGGTACATTTACATTTTAGAAAGCCAACAACACAGCCACAGTTTCTTATTTGTTTTGCGTGTTTGTGGCCGGCTCTGGTTTAAGAGTTTTCAGACCGCCTGAAAGTCACCGACATGTCCCAATGATTCATGTCCTGGGACAACTGTAAACGCCCTGACGTAAATGCTACACTGGTCACCCATCTCAGTGACGACCTGTGCAAACGTTCCTTAACTTTGTCGACCTAGTATGAACGAAATTAAGTCACACTATGACCGCTACCCAGAGCCTAATGATATAGATTTTATAAATATCTGGAGGCTCGGGGGTACCATAGTCACAGTCGGTGACTATGGTTCAATACGGCAAAGTTTTAATTGAGGTTGTATATGACACCTTACTATGAACTACAGCATTTCAATTTCCTTTCTCCAATTTTCCTCATTTCAGGCGACAAATTTCCTTAGATACGAATAGGCATGGCATTTCATAGTTCCACCTTCCTTTCAACACTACGAATAGCAAAACAAACACTCATTCGTATTTCTAATATTTGTTCGAACAGCAATTGGAAAAAGGTAGACACTTATAAGGTTACTTTGGATTTTTCGTATTTCACTTTCGTGCAGGGTCATTGTTCGATACGAGTTTCATTTCTTCTATAAATAAACATGTTTTATTTGCACAGCCTTTTACGCCGTAATGGAGGCTCACTGGACGTTCTTACAGGCTTTTGTGCGGCCTTGAGTCACGTTTGACTCCGAATTTCGTAAAAAAGATGCCTCACATGCCTATACTTATATAGCTACGAGTTTGACATAATTTGCCACTAGATATTGGACTATTGTATTCTTTATCCAATGTTATTTCTTTCATCGTAAGTGCTAAATTATGTATGTTTGTATTGGCCAGATTGCACTATGGTTTCATTTCTTAGATTTGGCAATTATTTACAATGGCTTGAAGATTTGAATATATTATTTCTACTGAAATGAAAAGACAAGATGTCATCGAACTTAATTTGCATGCTAAAATAAAATGATGACTAGCATTGGCTTGAATTTTATTTAGAGAATGAAAATGTTTGAATTCATTTCTATCGTAAGTGACAGACATAATTATGTTATGTGTCATATCCAATTATGCCAATATAATTTTAAGATTCAAAGTATAGCAATTTTGTCATACATGAAATAAATATCACGCAGTTGCATTTTTTTATATTTTTGGTGACTATATTGATGGAAATCTACAAACGTAGTGTAGGACGCCCTGCGGCTAGGTGGAGTGACGATATCCTCAAATTGGTGGCTGGACATGAAGACCCGAAATCGGGCTCAGTGGCGTGCCATTAGAGAGGCGTATATCCAGCAGTGGACTATGGCAGGCTGATGATGATGATATGGATGGAATAGTCTCTTCTGCGATGAGTCTTTCGGGTTCGATCAATACAAGATGTTTTTTCGAGTGTAAGAGATCATTTGTCCGCTGATAGAAAGTGAGACAGCTCTAACAAGATATCAAATATGTGCCTAGTGTAGCAGTTTTCTTTAAAAGAAAACGGTATTGTCTCCGTATTTCTTTAATTTAAAAATAAAATGTTTATGAAACTATTATTTTACGAGATGGCAATCGCCTACAAACAAATTGACACCACAGCTTATGATTATCAAGTCTATTGAGACATTTTTGGAGCCGCATATTTTCTACAATGGAGACACAGGTAAAATGATTTTTAAAAAAAGTACAAAAGTAGTGTTTTGTTAAAAATAATTTTCCTCTAAAACCCCAACGATACAACAATACATTATCAACGTGAGAATGAAATATCCTAGCCACAAAAATACTAATCGCAATTTCGATTAATGTATCTTATTTTTGATCAGATTTCACTCGGTTTAATTTAATATTCGATAGTTTGATTGAAAAAGTGCTCTGTCAGAAATAAAAGCAAACGTGAAATAAGAAAATTAATATATAAAGAATAACACTGCCTCCGTGGTCCAGTGAATAGCGTATGCGACTGCTGATCTGAGGTCCCGGGTTCGATTCCCGGGTCGGGCAAAAGTGTTACTGGTTTTTTCCGAATTCTCAGTAGCAGCACGGAGTCTGGTGATGTGCTCGGTAACGGCAATAGGCTGGCCCCCTATTACGTGGGACCTAAAAATTCATAGCGAAATGTGGGTGTTATATTACACCTCTGCCTATAGCGAAATGTGGGTATAATATTACACCTCTGCCTTCGGGCATGCAGCGTTAGTCTATAAAAAAAAATAATAACACTAGTCAACAAATTTCCAACTTTTTATTTTGTCTGAGGTCGCATTATGTGGTAATTACCCAACAAACATTTTTGTCATATGATCAAACCTTTTTATGGCCTTGGGTATATAATTACCTTTTAAACATCTGCTACACGGATAATAATTGTTTACACGTAGTATTTGTAACCATTATAATATATAAGTCGAATAAGTATTACGAGTGCAACCTGTATACATCTTCAAGTATCACAAACATGATAATACGACCGATATTTAATTGATAATCATATTAAAAGTTTATAATAATCTTATATACAACTTCTACAACGTTTGGTACAACATGGATCGATCCCCGTTATATTCAATTTGGTGTGCCACAAGGGAGCGTGCTGGGTCCTTTACTGTTCTTAATCTATATTAATGACCTCCCTAAGTGCACAAATCAAAACATGATCCTCTTTGCGGATGATAGTACAACCATTGTGGAATGTTCTCAGTTGCGTGAATATCAACGTGACATTAATAATTCTTTATCAGATATAGTGGATTGGCTTGATAGAAATAATCTGAAAATCAACCTCACCAAAACAAAAATAATGCAATTCCACCAAAGATGTGAAATACCCAATGTTACTATCGCTTACAAAAACCATGTAATTTAACAAATCAATGAGGCTAAGTTTCTGGGTATAGTTTAAGTTTAATAATAAGTTTATTTTCTCATTGAATTCTTTACAAATTGCTCTTATTTTATACATATGTAAGTATATAAGTATGACATATAAATGTGTTAGACTAAAAGAGGTCACCTTTGACGGCTATACTAGTGTAAACTGTATTACAGTCCGTCAGCACCTTCCACCCTATGAAAAACAATTCAGAAAATAATGGTTCTATTTTCACAATCTGTTTTGTTTTGTTTAAGTGGCTATATAAATAAACTTACTAACAAATCAATATAATTAATATAATAAATTAATACATTTAGAAGTTCTTAAACAACACTCAGACTGTGTGTTTGTGTAATTGGTGTGTGTGAGAGTGTGTGTGACTGTGTGTGTGCATGTGGGAGTGTGTGTGATTGTGTAGGCATGTGATTGTATGAAAATGTGTGACTCGTAAGGATTTCCTCTGTTTCTACGTAATTGAATTTTTGGAGCCATTGGTTTATAATTAACTTACATTTATCTGATGGTAGGTGGTAAATATTATTTTGTTTATTACATATGTTGTACAAATGATGGCTAATTACGTAATATTGAGCTCTAGCAAGTGCAGTTTTGTGTGACGTGACGGGACATATCCTCGTTTTGTTACGCTTAGTTACGGGTTTAAATTCAGTAGTCATGTGCTTCCGGAGTATGGCTGACCGCACAAAAAGCTGTCGAACTGTTAAAACAGAACATTCTGTATATATTGCATGAGTATCGTACCTTCGAGGCTTGCCAAGCATGATCTTTAGAATACCCCTCTGGGCACGTTCCAGAGGAAGCATAATAGTTTTGGCAGTTCCACCCCACACTACGATACAGTACTGTATAAGACTCTGTGCTAGCGCATAGTAGACACATAACAACGTTGATATTTCTGCCGAATTTCTAAGTTTTCTAAAGACCGTTATTAAGTTTCTGATTTTTCCCGTTAAGGAATTTATATGTTCTGACCAATTTTACGTGCTATCTATTATAAGACCAAGATATTTTAAGGAGGTACTACGTTCTAGATTAGGGCAATCACATTGGGCTGGTACAGCACAAGTACAAGCTCTCACTAGAAATTCATTAGGTGGTTGGGCATTCGTGCGATGAGCGAAAGTTATATATTTCGTTTTTTTAACGTTCAAGGTTAAAATATTATCATGAAGCCAATTCATGACCTCGGTAAGCGCCTTTTCGGTATAATACTTAGTTTCTTCCCAGTTTCTTCCATGTACAATAAGAGCCGTATCATCCGCATAGGTGATAATATTACAGTTATTTATTTGCTTAGTACACAAAGAATTAACATATATTAAGAAGAGTGTGGGACCTAAAACGCTACCTTGAGGAACTCCAAAGGTAAGAGGTACATGAGAACTGGTACAGTTGCCTACTTTAACACACTGAGAACGATTTGTCAAGTATGAGCGAAAGATATCAAGTGCAATTCCACGAATACCTATTGATTCTAGTTTTTCAATTAGTAAGGGGACAGAAACTGAATCGAAAGCTTTTGAAATATCAAGGAATACACCTATTACTTTCTCTGAGTTATCAAGTCGCTTTACAATACTTTCGGTTAGATTTAAGGCGGCATCCTCCGTAGATTTACCTTTGAGGAACCCATACTGGTTTTTTGCTATTATGTTATGCTGAGTCAAGAATCTTGTAAGTCTAGTATTTAGTATTTTTTCAAGAATTTTGGACATTATAGTCAGCACCGATATTGGCCTGTAATTTCCAATATTGGTCTTTTCACCTCCTTTGTGAACTGGGTGTACCAAAGCCTTTTTTAAAATATCCGGAAAAATGCCTGTCTTAAAAGATAAGTTACACAAATAGGTGAGGGGAGAAATCAAACTGTCTTTAGCAATTTTAAATACTAGTGTAGGTATATTGTCAATACCAGATGCAGAATTGTTTTTTAGGTTCATGATAATGGTCTCAATTTCTCGATCGTCCGTTTCAAACAAAGCCATTGAGTCTATAGGAGGAGGTTTTGCCGAGTTATTAGAATTACTTGTTGACTTTGCTGTGTGTTTTCCTAAAATAGAATTAGCCAGAGTTTGCCCCACGTCTGCAAAATAATCATTCACCCTATTTAACGAGACACAAGGATCATCATGTAGGGTGAGAAGTTCAACGGCAGTGCTAGAAGGTTGTTTAAAATTTGTAATTTGATTTATAGTGTTCCACGTGCCTTTAGGGTTACCTTTGTTTTTATCAAATTCAGATTTTTCGTAAGCAATTTTCAGCTTTTTTATGAGATTGTTGCAAAAATTACGATATCTTGTATAGGTAATCTGTAATATCCCATTTAGTGGATCAAGTCTTACTCTACGATGTAATTTGTCCCTGTGTCTGAAACATCTTACTAGACCTGGCGTTATCCAAGGCTTAATAGTACGTTTGCGATTTGGCACAGAGATTAATTTGGAAGAGGAAGTGAGAGCTTCTGTAATAATACTAACAAGCTCTGTGGCTGCATCATTGGCATCTGTAGCGGAGTATACTGAAGAGAAATCTGACTGTGATAGTTTAGTTACTATTGATGGATAATCTATTTTTTGTACTATACTCCTAATGGTTTCCTTTTTCGGTTGTATATTTAATCGGAAAATCATAGGCGCATGGTCAGTAATGAGTGAATCTAATATGACAGTTTCAGCGTGCGCAGACGATTTCAGCATAACATGGTCAATACAACTGTCTTGCCGAGTGGGCAAAACATGAGCAGGCAGTAAACCGTGGAAAGCTAACACATCGAGATATTTCGAGCTATTTTGGTTCCTATTATTAGGTGCAATATTTATATTTATGTCTCCAATTAGAACCAATGAGGCCGACGAAGCCAACGATGTAAGACATAAATCTAGAATATCACAGAAATTATCTATACATCTGTGGGAGGGAGATCTATAAACCGCTAATATTGCATATTTATTTTCGATTTCAATAAAAATACTGTTGGCATCAGAAATTGAGGGATGAATCACGCAATGTTTGATTTCCGCTTTGACAAAAATAAGAATTCCGTCGTTTTGGTTTTGATAATCAGACATATATGAAATATATCCAGGTAATACGGGCGGCATTGATAATTTACTTAGCCAGCATTCTGTCAGCACTATAATCTCAGGCTGAATATTAATTCTATGGAGAAGTAAAGTTAGTGCATCAAAATTACAGGTTACACTACGTATATTCGTATGAAACATAGTAAACGATTTCCTGGTCAAGTCAATATTTTTATCTATATCTTCTGGGGAACAGACCACTGAAGTAGAAGCTCCCATAGAATCGATCTCAGCAGATATATCAACCAAGTCTAACATCGTAGCAATACAATTCTAAAAGGCACATCTTACCAGCTACATATGCGCTGGATATTGTGACTACATTTAATGAAACATGAGGAAACTTTGTGTATTTCTTAGGTGAGTGCAGGGATAGAATGATTGTGTAGTATGCGAGTGGTGTTATTTGAAATTGTGTGTAATTACATTTCAGAGTGTTAAATTTATAAAAATCTACTGAGTGTTGTATTACATTAAGTTTTAGAAAAAAGGAGTAGTAGTAGTTAAATAATTTAAAAAGTAAGATATTCATGCTTACGATAAAGTAACATTTTGCAGTATATACTTGTCACATTTGAGAAAGTAGTTTGACCAGATCATTCTCTGTGTCAATCCGATGCGATGCAGCACCAGCCTTCTTGCGAAGAAAGACTTTTCCGTGAGCAGTCCAGCAGAAATCATAATGGTTCTTCTTACTGAACTCACGAGCCAAATAAAACATTTTTCTTGCTTTCTGTGTAAGATATTCGGAAATAAATATTGGCCTTGGTTGTCCATCAATTTCCAAATGAGAGGCTTTCAGTTTGTCGTCTTTATTAAGTCGATTGTAGGACTTTACTGCTGACAAGACCTTTTCCTTCAACGGCACAGATACAAGATCTACTATGATCGTCCTGTTTCCCTGTTTATCCGAATTTAGGCGAAAAACATCGCGAATCTGGTTTTCCTCGATATCAATACTTGTAGTCGTTCCAGCCTTCTTAACCAAGTCTATTAAATGTTCTTTGGATTCATCTTTTAGCACGGGGATGTTTCTTATTTCTATACTGGCTTGCTTCTGGTATCTTTCAAGGTTCTCTACTTTCGATTCAAGCGTTTGGATATATGCTAAGTGGGTGCGTCTCTCAGTCTCCATCTTAGTCATTTTTTCTCGCATATCTTCATACTGTTTTGATAAAAATTCAATGGACTGTATAAGTTCGCTATTTTGTGTTTTCATATCATTTAGGCTGATTTGTATGGTATTTTGTTGATTTTTTGATGTTTCAAGTGACTTTTTCATTTCTGACATGATAGTGGACACCTCATCATCTTGTTGGCTTCTACATTTACGCGTTCTACTGGTGACAATTGAGCATTCATTTTCGGCATCTTTAACAGGTGCAGTGCTCAGATTTGAATCAGATATTGGTTTTACTTTAGGTGTTATTGGTTTACCTTGCGGTGATCTTTGCGTGCGCGGCATGATACGTAGCAAAGTGGACCGTAGTGAGTAGTAGAGAGTCCTTGTAGCGTTATATCACTTCACAAGCTTCCAAATGTTTGGAATAGAATACAATATACTTAATTCACAATTTACCCAAATTATTACAATAAAAATAAGCAGAGAAAAAATATTGTTACCATGAAAACTCCGACTCATAGACCGGTATAACAATTGATGAACAGCTTACATGGAAACCTCATATTCAGGAACTGTGTAAACGGTTAAGTAAGTCTGCTTTTGCGCTCCTTCAACTATCGCACAAAGTCGGCAATGATACCCTCCTGACGGCTTACCATGCACTAGTGGCATCAGTTCTGAGATTTGGAGTTATTTTCTGGGGTCACTCGACTGATCGTGATATTGTCTTCAAAGTGCAAAAAAGATGCATCAGGTCCATGTGTGGTTTAAAATCAACCGACAGTTGTGTAACATATTTTAAATCTTTAAAATTATTGACATTACCATCGTTGTATATACTTGAAACAGCACTGTTCGTAAAAAGTAATATGCATTTATTTCCAAAGTTATCTGCTGTTCGAAAAGCCCCGATACGAGCTCAATATGTAAATAAATTATGCCAGATTAAGTGTAAAACTGCTTTAATGCAGAAGAGTTTCTTTGGTTTGGTACCCAGAATATTTAATAAAATACCAGACTCTTTGAAAAAATTGCCAATATTACAACTTAAAAGCTTGTTAAAGAAACTTCTAATAGATAAGTGCTATTATGCAATTGAAGATTTTCTCAAAGATGAACTAAAATAACTTCTAAATGTAGTAATGTATTTGGAATTATAATTGGATTTGAATAGTATTGAATGTATAAATTGACATATTTTATATTATTTTTAAATTTTAAGTATACTATTATTATTTTAGTTTTGACATTTAATTATTTTTAGCTTCTATTTTAAATGGATATTAACAATCTATTGTGATATTTAAATTTTAACCATTACTAATATTTGTATGTCCTGATGACAAAACATAGCGCTCTCTTATTCTAAGACTACTATCTGTATATTTATATGACCTATGTTTAACAAATAAAGTTCTGATTCTTATTCTGAAAACAGTAGTAAAGTATTAAATTAGTTCTTAAAATATTAATTCATTGAATTACGTTAGCTAGTCGTTTATTGTTTTATTATTGATCCCTAAATCAACTGTCATGGCGTACACATTTACAATGAACACGCAGTTTATAGGTCGGGAAGTCATATAGTTGTCATATAACGCAATTATTTAATAAATTTATTCATAAAATATGTGAAAACATTAGAAATTTTAAAAGCGCATAAAAACTTTGTTCCGAACTTTCCTAACATTTATCAGAAAACTTGATGGCACAATGATTTACAACTGAGGAAAGGGTTTTATCACTTCAAATTATAAATTAAAATATTAAGCCAGTTGTCAAAAACACTGCCATATTAAATTAAGATGATATATAATGTGTCGTAATATTAGTTCAATATAAATCGCATCATCTCTCTCATGACAATAACACAACAATTTCATTACATAAAAGTCATATTGTGGGACATGCAGTCGAAAACACGCCGCGACAGCTATTATTACATGACATGTAGTGAAATCGCCGACGTGTATATGACTTCTATGCGACTAATTAGGTATTTATATGGCAGTTACATGAAACTCTTAGCACCTTAAGTTGAATAAAGTGGGCCCTTTTGCCGTCGAGTAAACGTCCTAATGACGTTTATACGATTATACTTACTACATAAATAACATTAAGTTGCCACCAAAACGTTTACTCAACGTCATAAATGTTTGTTGGGATATTCCTTGTCACTGATATAATAAAATAACATGCATAATCACTTTCGGTCACATCTCAATTTCCAGATGTACAGCCATGACTTAAATCACGAATTCTTCACAAATTAGTGGTGTAATTGTTATTTTTATTCTTGTTTTAATTGAAAAGTCATGGTTTGTGGGAGTGATTGGGATGCTGGGATTCAGGGGTGTCTCTAGTAAGGCTCCAGCATTAATCTGCGAGCATTGCAGGCACCTATCTACCTGGAAACCGCTTGTAAAATGGAGCAGGCTACTTTTGATGGGTCAATAAATAAACGCCCACAGTAGCGACATGATTTTGTACAAGCTGTGACATTAATTCATTCTTATCATTATAAAAACCCCAGCCATCTTCTTAAGATCAGTACAGACCAGTAAACTTAGTATTTTAAGATGAAATTACCTTCACATCCGATTGTGCGAGCAGAAATTGATTTCTTAATTTCTACTGATAATTCAGCAGCAAGCTCGGAAGAAGTTTTTTCCTATTTTTTAACGACTCGCTCATTAACCGGCGATCTTGATGGCCTGTAGTGATGCGTTTGCGCCCGGTTCTGTGCCTATTCCGATGAGATCCGGTAGTAGAGAATGAAATCGCTCAATAGCATATTGCACGGATCAGCGCGAACATTTCACAGATTTGGAAATCTCTACTTGTGATTTCCCTTGCTCATGCAGAACCTGTATCTGCACACGTTTTTCTAACGAAAGTTTGTTTCTTTTTGGCATATTATAACGATATCACTCCAATCTTCCGCAAACAATCACCAAAAGCAAACTAAACCACTGGATGTGTCCACAACGAAGGCCAGTAGCGAACTGATAAATAAAGACAAAATTTGCAAAAATACCAAACGTTATGGCACCCAGGTGTTTTATTGCTTTTTGCGGCACAAGTAATTATTTTTGATCATTTTTAGATGCCGAAAAAAGAATCCTTTAACAATAGCTTTGTTTTTTCCTACACTTGCCGTGCACCTACAAAATATTTAGGGTGCTCAATACTTTTGGCCAAGGCTGTAGATTCTATTGCTGCAATCTTAATGTCAGTACTTCTGTTTTGTCAATGGGTAAATTCAAATCTCTTATTAAGTCATTAATCCTAGTTTGGTGCACTAAAAGTGGACTCGATGCAATTTTCGGGAGATAATTTGAATCCATACAATTTAGTTGATTGAATCAGGCGTTACTTGGCGGAACTCCATTGTAACCTAATGGAAGGAAAGAGGAACCCACCACGCACCCTCGAATTGACCACCCCAACTATTGCAATAGAAAAAGGTTGACAATATCGAACTCCTCTAAAAGGATAAGGGATATAGGAATGGTCCGTTGCTCGACTGATGTGTACGTGCACACCGTCATAATGACTCACATCAGTCGAGCAACGGAGGGAGGGGATTAGAAAGTACAATCGTTTATAATACATGCCCACGGTTGGAAAGCGCTCAGTCGTTGCCCATCGTTCCTGAGGATGCCTCGTGCAGAGGCGAAACACGTGTCGAAGAATAGTCGGCGCATACAGCGGGATACTGCAAGTCAGGTATCTTCCTGGAACCCATACCATTCCTATATCCCTTATCCTTTTAGAGGAGTTCGATATTGTCAACCTTTTTCTATTGCAATAGTTGGGGTGGTCAATTCGAGGGTGCGTGGTGGGTTCCTCTTTCCTTCCATTAGGTTCCTTACAATTTTATGTATCTGTCGAACTTGAGTTAAGTCTGTTTCAAGTATTTTTTTATCTGGGCACTGAGGAACAGGTTACTCGCCGGAATGTGGCTGGGTTTTATTACTGATCGGCATAGACTATGTTCCAAATACTCCATTTCGATTTTTCAGGAAAAAATAATTGTGTTAGACAAAAATGACAATCTATGGCAAAATTTGTTAGCTCTGTCCACGCCACTTGGTGCATCAAAAGGCATTTTTTTGTTGTGCGCTTACATCAACCATTCAGATTTGTCTGTGATCTTAAGCAGCTCACTTTAGGAACCCACAACATATCATGATTTCTTACATTACGGTTAAAATAAGCCAGAACACTGTTTAATTAAGTCAGAGATTGGCTTCTGTTTTTATTTTGGCGCAATCTCGCCGCAAATATAGCAAAATAAATCAGGACATTTAAGAAGTTAGCTGTTAAATTAACGAATACAATACGTTCTATTGGTTATTAATCGGAAATTGCCGGACTCCCCATGTTTTACCAATTTAAGGGAGGTAAAAAATAAAAAGTCATCCACTTCTAGATGTGATATCAAAATAAAATGCCTACAGTTCTTTATTATAAGTTAACCTCATTATGAAATAATATGAACTGGATCAGATATATTTATTCTGTTGAGTAGTGTAATATGGCCAGAATATAAAAATATATAATGTCACTGAACTATGAAAAGCATTAAACATTTATTGACATCTCGATTTTGGATCGATAACTTATCATGATAATCAAAAGATAACCCATGTGCCATGCTACTGAACAGTTACATCAAAATCCGTTCAGTCATTTTTGCCTGGAAGTGTAACAAACATCCGCACATTACAAACCTGTACATATATTAAAATAGTGAGATACTACTAGATAGCAAGAAAAATAAACCCGAAATCCTTCAATCCACTTATTTCCCAAAGCAAATAAACAAATCTTCAGGCAGATATTCAACAGTACAACACAATACTTGTATTTAGCGTCGAATGGGAAGAGCAACCAACATTTGTTACCTTCTCGTAGATTTGTGGGGATCGTTAATTTAAATAAACTAGGGACCATTCAAGGTCCGAATTTGCATCTAATACTCGTAGGCTTTACGAGTTTTTCGTGAAAGCCACCAGACAAATATAACGAGGCTCTTGGAATGTTAGATGGCGCTGTATCCTGTTCTACCCAACACATTCACATCGTATAATGGAATTGACAGAATAGGATTGCTAAAAAGCTTTTACTTTTAGAATGTTAAACTGTAGGTCGTCAGCCGCAAGGTGGGTAGGGCCATGAGGAGATTGTAGGAATATGTTGAACTGTAGTAGGTTCGAAAGCCTTATATAAAAGACTTACCGTTGTCCGAATTTTTATAGCTTAAAATTCTGTAGATTTTTAAACAATAAGATTTCAACCCCCCTTTTACTCACTAAATTGTCCTAAATTAAAAAATAACTCTAATGGGTGCCTACGTTATAAAATTAACCCATTGTAGAAATTATATTCGCTTGAGTAGTTCAAGCTCTGTCGTGACTTCTCAGACAAGATGTTTTTTTAAATTTTGATTGTGTTTTTAAACGCATATATAAAAAATATGAATGTGTATGCATACAGAGTTTGTGAGAACATTTAACAAGTACTATCGATACACTTGGTAATCTTAAATTACGTATCAAACTATGGTCCTGAAAATATAGGCATAACATATTATATTCGAACGTAAGATCGACTTAAGATCTACACTTATGTTTTAGTGTGTCTAATCACTGAGCAATAATGCTTGGTAGATATTTTTAGGATGAGTATACAAATTCATAATTTACTTTAATTCCATTTTATTCATGGTTAATTAATTTCTTTTACGATATGTTTTTACAAATGGCAATTAAATAAAAAAGAAATCTGGGTGTCAATGAAAATAAGCCGATATCAAGAGTGAGTACGAGAGGGATTTAAACGTTACTGGTAGGCCATTTTTAGCAAACCATTATTCGAGTGCTCATTGTAACATGTTTCAGAGTTGTAAATCTATACATATTATCAAATGAAGTTTCATCCCCGTTCTGTATGTCAATACGAACATGGTAAACTCAATTTTTTTTTGACTACGGTGGAATTTCTCCTTATGAGCCATCTCAACTCGACGCCAACCCGGCCAGAGTGTGATCGACTGGGCTTGGGACTAATGGAGGAGGTGTGTGGAGGCTCTCCCCAGGAGTTCGGGTTATAGCCACTAAAACCACCGCGGTGTCCCTACGGATCCCATGTAGTGGCGGGGTCACGCGATTCGCGGATAGCATACTTTTCTGTGACCCCGCCTGGGACTGGCCCGCCGTTGGTGTTGGAAGGCCTCGACTCGTTATTCTACTTGGGAGGCGGCGCGGACACTACGCCGCCTCCTTGCCTATGATAAACTCAAATCTACCAAACAGATTTTTATACAGTTTTCACCAATAGATAGTGTGATGATACCTCAGAAGGGTTTAAGTGTTTTGAGTGTATAATTAACGCGGGCGGAGCCGCCGACAAGTCTAGTCAAGAATAAAACCCAAGTTAGTGCGACAAGCCAATGCAACAACAGGGTGTGCGTTTTTTTATCTGGTTTGACCTATTTATTAAATAATAAATATAATACTTTCTTTTTTCTTTTATATTTTTTTTTATTTATAGACTCACGCCTGTATCCCCGAAGGGGTAGGCAGAGGTGTAATATTACACCCACATTTCGCCAGGAATTTTGTTTTTAGGTCCCACGTAATAGGGGGCGAGCCTATTGCCGTACCGGGCACATTACCAGACTCCGTGCTGCTACTGAGAATTTCCTAACGGAAAAACCCAATAACACTTTGCCCGACCCGGGAATCGAATCCGAGACCTCCCAATCCCACGCGCACATTTATGCCGCGAGACCAACGAGGCAGTCTTTTTTCTTTTTCTTTTTTAAAAAGACAACTCCCGCACTAAAAATAAATCCTGCGTCGCGGGGGACTTAACAAACATACAAACAACGGACACAATGAACACCCAGACTCGAAACAACAATTTATGAAATATACAAAGTGTTGTCTCGTGTGGGAATCGAACCCACAACACTCGGCGCAGTGTCAAGCGGCGAGGCGGCTGCATAAACCACTACACCAACCGTGCAGTCGAACAATGTATATGTATACAGAGTGTGATTTAAAAATGCAACCAATCTATACAATGGCACAGTAATACTCTCTAATGCGGCCTGGGAAAGCTGCTCTAAAGCAGTATTTATTCATACGACATCGGCAGCAGACATCAGCATCTGATTATAGATGCTAAAGATATCGTAAGAATGCGGCACCATCATTGCATTTGTAAACTATGTATGTTCTTGTAAGCTAAATAATAAATTGTATCTACAGATGGTGATGGTTTTGGATCTCCTCCCTGTAATACATATTGATTATACATTTTTGTCTAATTAAATCAAAATGATTAGTATTTATTACCAAAATGTTTATCGCATACGTAGCAAACTTACACAGTTTTATATTAATGTATTAAATAGTAACTTTGATATTCTTTGTTTAACAGAAACTAACCTTAACTCAGGCATGTTCGATGGAGAGATTATTGATGCCCGCTATAATATTTTTAGACTAGATCATGAAATCACAACCTCATCTAAATGTGAGGGAGGTGGCGTGCTGGTTGCTACTTTAAAAAGATTTTAAATTATTCACCAGCTGTCGTGGCAGACTAGGTTGGAGGATATCTGGATTACGTTAATTTCAGATCAGTGCAATGTCTCAAATCTGAATATTTGTGTCTGTTACTTGCCTCCTAACATTGATCTTACTAAGCTTCATGAATTCTATTCCAATTGTCAGAAAATAATGCTGCACGATCAGCCCGACGATAACTTCTTGCTTATACGTGATTTCAATACTCCAGACTTTTTTATAAATTCCACTATTGACTCGAGTACTGTGAAACATTCTAAAAAACTATTGTTACTGAAAGAATTCATAGCACTTTGTAGTCTTAAACAATACAATAGTATCGCTAATATGAATGGGCGTGTCTTAGACTTGGTTATTTCGAATTTAGATACCATCACCGTCGGCGATACACTTCCCCTAAGTATAATTGATAAACGACATCCAGCTCTTACAATTGGCGTTGTATTGCCCTATAAAGCAAAAGGACTTGCTAAATGTACTCGCCAAGTATTCTTGTTTTCCAAATATGATTTAGACCGCCTTAAGATCGAATTAGATTCGATGCCTTGGCATGAACTTTTGTCTTCCGATGATGTTGACATATGGACTGATATTTTCTATAAAAAGTTGTTCGACATAATAAATAAACACATACCCATGAGAAAGCTTAAAAGTCAAACTTACCCATGTTGCTACAGTAAAAGCTTAATCAAATGTAGAAAATGCTGTAATCAAGAAAATAAAAAATACCACAAGCTATTTAAAAAGTATAATAACCCTCGTGACTACGATACCTTCTCTTTACTTCGCTCTAGATGTCATAGACTAGCTAATGAGTGTTACAAACAATACTTATTTTCCATGGAAGACTCTATAAATAAGAATATTAAATCGTTTTGGAGATTTGTTAATAATAGAAAGGGCAAACAAACTTCCATGCCACGAGTAATGTCAATGGGTGATTCTTCTTTCGCAACAGGGGGCCAGGGTATTTGCGAACTATTTTATGCTTATTTTAGATCTGTGTTTGACACATCCAACTGTGATAATCCATCCTCATCATCGGAAAATGATTCTGATTGTAATGTCGCCAACTCTTATGTAGGTATTGTCTTCCATCTCATTTACAAATAAAGAAGTTTTAGTTCATAAGCAAGGGTGCAGGCCCCGATCGCCTTCCTCCTTCTTTTATTAAGTCATGTGCTAAACAGTTATCGAGTCCTCTTTGTATTATATTTAATAAATCACTTTGTAACGGTATTTTTCCACAACGTTGGAAAATAGCCTATATCACTCCTATATTCAAGAACGGCGACAAATCACGATGTGAAAATTATAGATCAATAAGCATACTATCTTGTTTTGCCAAATTATTTGAGTCACTAGTGTAAAATTATCTGTATAATCACGTTAAGCCCATTATTTCAGAAAAACAGCATGTTTTGGTTACACGGTAGAACAGATACCGTCACGTACGAAAAGGTTCGGTACATCTTATCTTTGCCGTACCGTAAAGATGTGGAACTCAATGCCAGCCCACGATCCTGGGTTTGGATCCTGGATTCCTCCCTTGATCTTGGGTCCTTTAAGCGGGGCGTGAAAAAGCATCTCTCAAGGCCGTCAAAGTGAGGGCCGTCATGTCACATTACTTAACCAGCAATTGGGGATGATGGCCTTCACAATAGGACTTCACTGTCAGCTTACCATCAGGCAGCGTGAAGTCAATTTGACAGGTTTATTTAATAAAAAAAAAGACAGATCCACAGTCACCAATCTCTTTGAATACAAAAAATATCTTTGCAAGGGATTTGCAGTGGGTGGGCAAATAGATGCTATTTACACCGACTTTTCTAAAGCCTTTGACAAAGTGAGCTATGGCATTCAAGGCAACCTACTTTGTTGGATATCTTCTTACCTTAGTAACCGAAGTCAACTAGTAGCTTTAAAAAGATATCTCTCTTTACCAGTGGTAGTATCTTTGGGCGTCCCGCAAGGGTCTCATTTGGGTCCCTTATTTTTTTGTTTTATTCGTGAATGATCAGGTCGAGCGTCTGTTTTGTCAATGCCTCTTGTACGCCGACGACTTAAAAGTATTTACTAGGATCATTACGCTTAATGATTGTTTACAATTGCAGAAAGACTTGCATACTGTTTCGGATTGGTGCAATGCAAATAAAATGTATTTGAATGTTAGTAAGTGTTTCATCATATCATATTCAAATAAACGCAACAAAATAATAAACAATTATACAATCAACGGGCAGGTCCTGAAAAAATCCACAGTCGCCAAAGACTTGGGTATATTGTTCGACGACAGGCTCTCTTTTAGACCTCATTATGAATATATTATAACAAAGGCAATATATTATTACCGTCCGTGTGGTGACGGATTAAGAATACGGAATGTCACCACCCCATATCATCCCATGGGTGTCGTAAGAGCCGACAGAGGGAGCATATTATGCAGAGAACAGCACTGTAAAAGAAGGAAAACTTGATACAAACCCTATACCAACCCGCTTGGCCAGCGTGGTATAGTAGGCCAATTCCTCCTTTCAAAGGAGAGGCCTAGTCCAACAGTGGACTGTTAAAGGCTGATGATGATGATTATAAAGGCTAACAAACTGCTTGGTTTTGTTCTAAGATCCACTAAAGGTTTTAAAAAACCTCGTACGAGTAGCACACTTTATCCTTACTTTGCTCCAGTACGTAGTATTTTGGAATATGGTTCCCCAGTTTGGTCTCCATACTATAAAGCTCATATCGGCCATATAGAGCGGGTTCATAGGAAGTGCCTAAGATTTTTGTGTTATCGGCAACAAATGGTTCGCACATGCCCTGACTTCGACTAGAGATTGTTAAAATTTAAAATCCAGTCACTGGAAATACGCCGCAAGTACTTTGACTTCGTTTACTTGTATAAAATAATGCATTCCATTATTGACTCCCCTGTACTGCTTTCTGATATTTCGTTAAATACCGGATATAGTGAACGTAGATCAAAAAATGTTAATCTCTTTGCATTACAAATTTACAAAAACAATATTTCCTGTTTTAACCCCCTAGTAAGGATGGCACGTCAATATAACGAGCTGGCGACAAGTAATTTATATTTAGATATTTTTTATCCTATAATCCTATCATTATATAAAAATTGTCAAAGATATCCTCCATTGAAAACCACAACCTTCTCAAGAGTTATAATACTCAAACTGTCTGAATGTAGTATGACCGACCTTAATATTGTAAAATACACATAATTTACTTATATTGTTTTCTCCCTGTTTTTGTTAATCTTTATGTACACTCAGTAACTCATGCTGAAATGTATAGTCACGTGAAACTATTATGTTTTTGTGTATGCACATATTGCTGAGTTACAATATAGATCTAAGTTAGTTATAAGCTGTAAATGTTTACGTAAAAATTGTAACTTGTTTTGTGCATGAAATAAATAAATAAAAAATTGAAAGCTTCAAATCTTTGCGTTTTGTAAACATCTTACAATTTCATTTCTTTTTTAATTTTGTGCGAGTGTGTGGCTCACACTGGTGTCCTCCTGGGAAAGCCGCCGACATGATCTATCGATGCTTGTTCTGTAGCAAGAAACGGATTTACATGCACTTCAGAGCACCCATTTAAATGGTGTCCATTTGTTGCGAACGAACGGCAAGAGAAGACTCGCTATGAGTGCTGGCTTTTGACCTTGTATTGTCGTGACATATTAATTTTATTGTCATTGAGTATTATGTAAATGAAATGTATGGATAGTACTTGTCTTAAAAACAATCGCTCTGTGGTAAAGCTAATATTCAGCGAAATCTGGTAAGACAAGAAAGCGAACCGCAGGCTGCAACTGGGATAACGATGTACGAAATAAACTTGTATTTGGTTTTGTACACTATAAAGCTTAGCAGAAATTCCTTTCAAATGTATATTGTATGAAGGTCGAAATCTCATATGCAACATAAAATTAAAGCTTGAGAAATCATCTAAAACTTCATTTTAACTACAAATCAGTATCTACATTGAAATGCAAAAAAGTATTTAACACTCATTATTCACATCGCCTCACACGTTTTAACAATGTAAAAGAATTTCTCTACAAAGTTAACGACCCGCTTTAAAAGTCGGCATACCTGAAAGCAAAGAATCTTGTATAATAGAAGTTCATTGTACTTGAAGCTATTTGAGTCTATTTCAATTTATGCCAGTGAAATTTCGTTTCTTCGTTTTCACCGGGCTTTAGTAAGTAATATAAATTGTGAACAAGAACTTGACAACATGGTAAAAATATTCATTGCATGCTAAACGGTAAAGGAAAATATCGGGAGGTAACCTGCATGTCTGAGAGTTCTCCGTAATGTTTTCGAAAGACCTGTAAAATCTGCCAATCCGCACTCAGCCAGCGTGGTAGAATATGGCCTTACTCTTCTCATTGCGAGAAGAGCCCCGTGCTCAGCAGAGGGACAGTTTAAATACAAGGTTGATGTTGTAGAAAACATTCGCATATAAAAATCTAACTAGTTTTCAAACTCAAAGTCAAATTACTTCGTAAAACTTTACAGAGCAGTGGAGTGTTAAAATACCATCTGCCTAGAAACGTCAAGTATAAATTTTAACAAGGCTAACAAGATGGAAAATAAGCTCGAAATTATAAGTAAAAACCTAACACGTTGAATCTGGGTCAGGCTAGGTTAAGACTGGAACTAAAACTAATAACTTTGAAGACACCAACAAAAATTGTATTTTGAATTTCTAATGTGTTTTTTTAAAGAAAATTTAACGGGAAATATAATTATATTAGGATATCTTTGCATATCATTGTTATGAAACTCCCGCTCTAGGTATAGACATTATGTCATGGTGAACTTTGAACCAACGATAATAAGAAATAAAGTTGGATTGAGGCGTTGTTAAATATTGTTCTTTGTGACCCGGATTACCCGGCAAACGGTCCATGTATATGAGTTTTTTTTTCCACCATAATTTCTTAAATGTCTGAACAGGTTTGGATCTATTGGGTGTTGCTGGAATCCTTATTTGTGTAAGTATAAAGTTTGTTTTGCGGGGTAATTACCCTGAAATGTATGCCAATATTTTTGGTATGGTATGGTACTTTTTAATGTATTTGTTTTATTTTACTAGCACAGTTTGGGACTAGACCAATCAAACTCAGATTGTAGATTGAGTAGTTGAGATTATTCCATTCAATTTACATATTTCGGACTGCCCTTGTGGTCTAGTGGCTAACGTATGCGACACTGATCAGGTAACGGGATCGATTCCCTGGTCGGACGAAAAGCTTTCTGAGTTTTTCCGGATCGTAGCAGCATGAATCTGGAAATGTGCCCGGTAACGGCAATAGGCTCGCCCCCTACTACGCGGGACCTAAAAATTCATAACATGGCGAAATATGGGTGTAGTATTCTCTACCTACCACTTCGGGGAACCAGGCGTGAGACTTTTATACAATTGTATGTAACATAACATAACATTATTATCCTGCCATCACCATTTACCACTCACCACACTCTATACATACACTCATCCGTACACGCAACTACACAACGTTATATTTTACATATATCAACAACCACCGTAATATTAATTCCTTTTGTATATCATAGGCTCGGTATGTCTTGCAATGCAAATTGTGTTTCAATTGATATACTATACTGTCTATTACTTATTGATTAGAATGATGTTGGCTTCTTTTCCGATTTTTTACCATGATCACTGTTCCGGTTTTGACTTGTTTATTCTATTAATGTATGATGAATGACTTTGCAACAATTACCAACGAAATTGAACAATTCTTTGTCTCCAAGTGCTATAATTGTGCGCCAGAAAATAGTGGAACATATTTTGATAGCACCCTGAATGACCTTAAAATTTTACACACAAATATTCGTAGTCTTAGTTGCAATTTTGATACTATGGAGCTATTTTTGAGCCGTTTAACATACTCACCCGACATCATTATATTGACCGAGTGTTGGTTGAGCAAATGTCCTAATATTAACACTTAGATGTCCTAATATTGTCCTTAAACGGGTTTAAATCTTATTGCTCATCTTTCAAAAATCTGAATGATGGAGTGGTTATTTATATGAGAGATACCCTCACTCCCATTGTAGACATATCCGATTTAATGATGCGAAATGCGTTGTTATTAAATTTCCTAATAAAGCGGCTTTCGTCGCCTTATATCTCTCACCGTCATATCAAGGTTTGACTCAGTTCCTAAGCAGTCTTGACAGTGTGTTGGGAACCTTGTCAAACTTTCAGACAGCCGCTATAACTGGCGATCTTAACATAAATATTATACCGGACAACAGTGAGGCTTTTGTGGACGAATATCTTAATCTTGTGGTTTCCCATGCAATGCTGCCCTCTCATTACCTTCCAACCAGGTTCTCTAGCTGTCTTGATCATGTGATTCTACGCTCACCAACCATAGCTACCACATTGGTATTAGACTCTTATATGACAGATCATGCCCCTATTATTATTTTTTGAAACACTAAGATTAAATCAAAATGTCAACGTAGCAATTTTAGTATAAAAGTAGACGTGCCAGCGGTAGTCGAGTGTATCAAAAATACAGATTTAAGTGTATTAATGGACACCCAGACACCTAATTTAACTGCAAATTCTCTAGTGTCGATAATGTCCACAGCTATTGCATCACACTCCCTGGCTAAACGCATTCCGAGTAGAAGGCGTATTATTAAGCCGTGGATTACTGCTGGCCTACTGAAATGCATAAAACACAAAGACAAATTATTTAAAACGCACAAAAAGTTTCCTGACATGGACTCGCATAAATTTATATTCTATCGTTACCGCAACTTTTGTAACAATCTTCTTAAAAAGATCAAACTAGAATACGAACGTGCTGAGTTCCAAAGGCTTAGAAACAATCCTAGAGCTACGTGGAGGTTGATTAAAGATGTTGCACATATTGCTCAGAACAAATCATCATCCTCAGACCTATTGAAAATCTGTAAGCAGCTTATTGAATCTGTAAATAAAATAAACAACTATTTCGCTAACGAAGGCAGACTTTTGGCTTGCAATATCTGCAAATCTGGTCAGCATCAGAATTCCATTTCTGCGTCTCACAAGAACCAATCGACATCACACTCAATGGCACTACTCAGTGTAGACATCAATGAAGTTTTAAATATAATTTATCTCACCCCTCGCCACTTCACATACCAAGCATAGCATGAAATAAAGATCGGATTACCTACATCGGACCACAAAAATGTTAAAACAACGTGTAAATTTGTTACGATTTAAATAGTATTAAGTCTCTGTGAAGCTAAAACTAATTGCGACGCGGTTTTCTGTCTTAAATCCAAGTTGATGACACCAACAAAATAATCATGTGTCTTTGAATTCTTAAAGATTATGCTTTCATATTCTTGGAATTAAACATAAGATAAACATAAGATTTACTTATCAAAATTAATGTGTAGCGTGTGACTTGGCTTGCCGTTCGTAATAGGTCGGTAAAGTTAAACAACGCTCGCACATGTCGCCACTTAGATGGGTGACCAAGTGTGGAATTTACAACAGAGTAGAGAAGGCACGTAAAGTTGTCAGTCCCGGTTCTTGTCTCAGAGCAGGAATCGTTAGGCCATGCTGAGCGGTCTGAAAACTCCGATACCACAACTAGCGACACATTCACACGAGAAAACATTAAAAAATATGAGAAAGGGTTAATTTTTTGCGTGTTGTACTACCAATTGTATTTTTTTTTTTTTTGACACATTACAAAATATGAAAAGGTTGTTACAAGCCCGTTTAACTTTGAAGCATCTCATTAACAAGGTTATTTGTAATATCATAAGCTTTCAAGACTATTTATCTGCGAGACTATTGCTGACATTACTGTTACTTTAATTTCCGTTTAAATACATTAGGTACTAAATACAAAAGAAGAATCAAGTAATTATTTTCAAACGCGTTGAAAACTCGAAAACATTATTTTTAAGTGGGTTTGAAATAGAAATATTATTTGTGATAGGTCAAGTCGATTATATCGATTTAGTAACGTTTAGTTTAGTCTATTGTAAATTTTGACTATGGTCACACTGAACTGTCAACTTCCGTTTATAAAAAATGGTTGAGCTCACGCCTTTTGGTCTCTCTCTCGCGTGGGTTTGTAATTGAATTAAATTGATCGCCGTTTGAAAAGCACATCCTGGTAGCTTCGCGAATAGTTTGTTCGTTTCCCGCGGTCGGTGAAAAAACCCGGTATAAAAATGTTTCTGGACCACGCCGTATCTTGAATTATCGCCCCTTGAAAGCACATGGGTGCTCCGCGAGGCATAGTGGTGTCGGAGTGAATTCGTGCTGTAAACCGTCTTATATTGCCGCTAATTGATCAGCTGGCATCGGTTTAATTGTAATAAAAGTCAAACATACCATAACAAACATACCATAACAACTTCATTCGTAATGCATCCAACAAATGTAAAGCCACTTGGGCTGTCATCAATAAAAATAAATGTAATGCACTTAGAGAGGACATTCAGAATCTTACAGTTAATAATGAAACTATCAGAGACCCTTTGCAAATAGCGAATTTATTCAACAACTATTTTGTTGATCAAATAACCAAACTGGAACAAACTACAGGCAAAATATGTATGAGCAATATGCCAGGTTCCTTGTTTATGCCTCCTACTATCCCTGATGACATTTATGCAATTATCTTAAAACTAAAACCCACAAATAGTACTGGCTATGACGACATATCTACCAAAATATTAAAACATGTATCTTCTAAATTATCTTGTATACTGAGCTACTTGATTAATCTTTCTATAACAAATGGTGTATTTCCCATGGAACTGAAAATCACCATTATAAAACCACTTTTTAAGAAAAATAACAAATCTAATATGGACTGTTACAGACCCATAGCTCTAGTTCCAGTCTTATCGAAGATATATGAGAAAGTTATTCATGGATGTCTATATAGTTATTTTGAATCCAATGGGTTACTAGCAGATGAGCAAACTGGGCTTAGAAAAATAAAAGTATAAACATGGCAATATATCAATTTCTTAATATAGTAATGACTGAAATTGATAAAAAAAGTCAAGCAGTTGCAATTTTTATGGATTTGAGTAAGGCTTTTGACTGTGTGGACCATGTCACGTTATTAAATAAATCATACCTAGGTGATAGGATACAGATAACACAAATTTCTAGACTGTGTACATCCAAAAAGATGGTAGTAAATTATTCATCTGAGCCTAGGAAGGTAGTTTTTGGAGTTCCTCAGGGTAGCGTGTTGGGACCGCTTTTGTTTATTATCTATGTAAACGATCTGCCTCGGATAACAAACCATAAAACCATACTCTTTGCAGACGATAGTACAGTCGTGCTTACTGGGAATAACAAACCTCAGCTTGAATATGACATAAACAAAACCTTACAAAATACTGTTCAATGGTTAACAGTAAATAATTTAAAATTAAATGTTGATAAAACTAGCATAATGGTGTTTCGAAATAGAGCAAACAAATTGACTGACTAAGATATAAGTTATAATAGAAACAACAAACAAACCAATAGAAAAGGTAACGATAACAAAATTTTTAGGAATTAACATTGACGAAGCTCTGAACTGGAAATCTCACGTAGAATCATTATGTGCAAAAATAAATCAGCATTCCTATGCTCTGTATAAGCTGTCTAAAATCGCCAGTAGATCAACAGTTATTACGGCCTATCATGGTTATGTATCGCCGATTCTTAGTTATGGTGTCATATTCTGGGGCAATTCCACCGATGTCGAAAATGTATTTATTTTTCAAAAGAAGTGCATAAGGTCTATATGTCAACTAAAACAAACAGATAGTTGCAGACCTTACTTTCTAGAGCTAAAAATATTGCCGTTACCATGCATATATATTTTGGCAACTGCATTATAAGTTAGGAAAAACTTGCAACTGTTTGAAAAATTGAAAAGTAAGAGACATCACCTTAAAATATCGCGTCCATCAAATTCTATAGCTTTCTTAAATAAGAGTGTATTCTGTTTGGCTCCGAAAATTTACAACCACTTGCCTAAATCAATATAAGAAATAACAAATGCTAATATATTTAAAAGTAGAGTAAAATGTCTCTTACTCAAAAAAATATATTACTCGGTTCATGAATTTTTAAATGATCAAATTGTTTAATAAATAGGAGTAATTATAACATTAAAATTGATTTTTTAATTAATGATTAATTTATAGGACATTTTCATTGTATTGTTTTGTTATAATGTATTAATGTGATTTATTGACTTTTTTTATTGAAATTTATTATTGTATGGTTATAATTTATTAATGTAATTTATTGACATTTTTGTTTTTCTTTTATTTAATTAGTTATATTTAAATTGTATTAACTGGACATAATTTTTGCATGCCGCAAGGTAAAATATAGTGGATCTATTTTGTACCTATCTTTGTCACCATTTTTGTACCTATATTTGAGCAAATAAAGAATTTGAAACATTTGTAACTTATCGAACATTATAAAACACGTGTGTGAATTCCTGGTTGGTGCCCGAGGAGTAACTGGATCCTGTGGTATTTATTCGATTTTCTTGTTATTTTGGCCAAAATTGTGAGTTAATCTTATAGGTCCACTCAAGAGCATCATCAGGAGCATCAGTGAAGATTTGGTAAGACATTTTATTAATATTATATTTTATATTCATTCACTGTGCAACACAGTACAGTTATGTCTGAGATTTGTTGTGGCTGACAGGGACTGATGAATATAATCACCCTTCCACCAATCTCTGCAAATAATCCCAGTTCTTTCTAGCCAAACTCTAGACAAAGTGGACTTTGTCACTGCTTCACTGTATCACGTAAGTTGTTGTTGATTATGTTTAGTTTTGACTATCGGCTGTTGTGGCGGCAGTGTAACCGACTGCCACGCCCAAGGTCACAGGTTCGATTCAAGCTCCAAGTCAAATATTCAATTTATAGGTATGCGTGATCATGGATGTTTGTCTAGCTCTGGGTTTTACCATGTTTAGTATCTTTGAATTTATAAAAAAGAAAAAAAACATTGTCTAGTATCCATAGTACAAGCTCTGGTTGTCTTGAAACTAGATGGTGTTGTGTATTACATTGGGACCGAGACATAACTGGCGAAGTGTGGGAGTATAATACACCTCCGCCTACCCCTCAGGGGATGAAAGGCATGAAGTTATGTATGTATGAAACAAATCAACATATTTGTGTTGTAGTGGGAAAACTCGACGTTAAAATGAGTTTAGCATGCGTGGGTCTTTTAGATATTACAATCTTTTCTTTCTTTCACCGTAAAGTTGAAGTCAATATAAAATAGTCCGGCTCGATAATTAAAAGGGCCCTGGATATACAAAACAAACGCATTTCACCCCATAATTAGAAGCTTGGCTGTTATCTGTATTTATATAAAATCCTTACGTTACTGACTGACTGACAGACACGTTATAGCAAAAACTATTGGGCGCAGGAAGCTGAAATTTGGCATATACATATAATAAGTATGTTTCTTGAGGACCGTAAGGGAGAATTTAGAAGGGATTTTCCGAAATTCCCACGGGATCAGGCTGCAATGGTTAAATGTGCGGGGGTAGCTGCGGCCATCCTCTAGTTGATCCCATATTACTGCAAGATCCTAGGCAATTACTTATGATTAGGTGGACGACTGTCTTAGACATATTAGTCCAAATATATGTTAATAACATTAGGTGAGTATATGAGTATGTAGCTACCTAATGTTATGAAGATATTACGCAAATGAAGGCACTAAATAATACATTTGACTAACTTTTTTATATTTACAGCGAGTCAAAGCATATGGATTCAAATAAAGTAAATAGTCTTCACAACGATAAATATTGTTACATAAATACACCATGGTACCAACGCCGCGACGTCAACATACATCCCAGTTTCTTCCAAACTACTGCAACTAATTCTATATTATTTAGAGTTCCATCGACATGGGATTGAGAGAAATGCATATTTGTATTTATATTGGACCCAGACCACTATGTTTGGCAAATAAGACAAACATTATGAAAGTTGGGCATTTGTAGATGTTCGTCTTTATTGTCTTTCTTATAACCAATGTTTGTATATGTTTGTCATGGTAATACTGAGTATAACATTAGAATAACTTACGTTCTTATTCAGAATCACGTTTATGAGTTTGTCCGATGTTACGATGTACGTAACTGTATTTGTTTGGCGTTTGTGTGGTCTTACAATATAATCACATCATTATGTTTGACACGATGTCTTCAAAATTCTAAGTTAAATAGCTTGGCAGATAAAATCACGCATTCATATTACGTCCACGAAGAGTTACGTAAATGGGTTTTTTGTCAAGGTTTCTTTGTTTGGAAATCTCATTTTACTGTAGAAGATTTAACAGATTTGTATATGAATCAGTAGATACAAGAGACATTTAGACTCGGAAGTATTAATGACGTCAGAAATTCAAACAAATGTTGTCTCTTGTACAATATTTATTTACGTATCCAAATTACGTTCGTTATTTTTTCGATTTTTGAATATCTAACGTATTTTGTGGTCACAGAGGTATTTATGATCTGAAAATTATTAGTAAGTAAACCAGACTTCGCCCGTAGGTTTTCCCGCAAAAATAAACACCTAAACCTTGCTCAAGTATCACATTATCTATTAATAAAACTGTACAAAAATCCATTTTGTAATTTTTAAGTTTATCGTATTTATAATGCTCATACAGATAGACAAGACGCGGCGGGGTCTTCATTTTATAATAATATGTATAGATAGTATTGTTTCACTTATGTGTAAATGTTGTACAATGTGTACCAATATACGTTGCAAAGATTTAAAATAATTATTTATGTCACCTTTGCGTCTCATAGTTTCTACATCCTGATTTATATTTATTTCCCCACGACACAGAAACTACGAGTATTACATAAATACGGAATTTATTCATACAAAAACTATGAAATGAAACTCAAGCCTTTAATATAATACATACCACATATCTCATAATATGAGTCCTGTCTGAAGTTTTCCACACACGCAAAACTTTGCCAATATAATTTGGATGGAATCGGACGAAAGAATAAAATTTCAACTTTTTTGCATGTGCGAGGGTGGGTTTCTCCCTTTGTGTTGCAAGTTTGGAGTCGCCTTTGTTCGTTTACATAAATAATTCATGTACGAACTACATGGCATAGTAATAGTTTTCCTTCAATCATAGTGATGCGTCCTTACGTAATGACTTTTGCAGACATAACTTTGTCCTCGACTGGGAGATAAAACACTATCCGGTCTTTTGTTACTTATACGAGTATTTCAGATAAGTACAATTCAGTTATACCTTTTGAATGTGATGGGTATGTTGCAAAGATAATCTGGCGTGGCTTTTACGAAACGCTGACTGTAGGTATGAATTTCGCTTTGTGGTATTGTAGTATTGAGCGTTATATGTTCTACAGTAACCATCACGCGTTTTGAGCTATTTATTAGAGTCAATATCAAACCTATATACAAACGCAGAAAATCAAGGCTGTTACAAGTTGCCTAAGGTAAAAAATAATAAAACATCGGATGTCTTTGAAGTACATAACGTTTTATGAATGGTTTTAACCGCACACAATTACCTGTTCAGTGTCAAACTAAATGCATTATTTATTGAACTATTCGTGTAGTTTAAACTTAAGGACACAAACATAATTCAGGTCACCTGCGAATGCAATAATAATTATATTTAGTGGACCACAGCGTAGACCACACACGCTGTATATAAATACACATGAGTTGGAATGAAAATGCCATGCAAAGGTACCCAATAATATTGTGTACTTATGTGATAATTAAAATTGTTTTCATGCGGTTTTATTCGTGTTGATTTGTGTGCCAACAGACTGCCACGCAGAGGGTATCGGGTTCGAATCTACGGCGGGCACCAATGACTTTTCTGAGTTATGTGCGTATTGAATTGGTAATTGTCGCTTGCCCCGTGCCTCGGAGAGCACGTTAAGCCGTAGATTCCCGCTGTCATGAAGATCTTTGACAATCGTAATAGGGCGTCAGTACCTTATAAATAAACTTATAATAGTCTAAGCCGTGGTATATCGCTACCCCTACGGGTTGCGGAGGTCATACAGGCTGTTGCTCTGTGGAAAAGCTAATATTCAGCCAAATCCGGTTAGACTAGAAAGCGGACCCCAGGTTGAAACTGGGATAACGCTCGGAGGATGATTGTGTTACTTTCTATCGATGAAATAAAGAGTGTGATTGGGGTAGTTATAATTTATAAGAAACAATCCAAAGATGTCTCTTAATAACAAATTTGTATAGTAATTTTATTTTCTCATGCTATACAAGGTGTTGCATGGCCATATTCAAGGGAATGACGACTGTCAAAGATCTTCCTGACAGCCAATATCGAAGTCTTAATGTGCTCTCCAATGTACTGAGCTAGCGATAACTAACAATTTAATACTTCACGCCTTTTATCCCCGAAGGGGCAGGCTGAGGTGTATTATACACCCGTACTTCGTCAGTTATGTTTCGGTCCCAATCTAATAGGGGGCGAGCTTATTCCCAATTACTGGGCACATTTAATACATACAAATTTTCGAAACGCCAGTGTTGCATACCGCGGTTTTGAATCCAATACCCTCTGCACTGCATGGCAGTCTGTTCGTATCTCCACAAGACTTACAAGCGCTGTCCACTCTTCACACAATAAGAACACTTGGGTACATCTCACTGATTTCTCCGAGAAGTTGGTACTTTACCGGTTAAGTTGGCCTATTCTTAGTGAAACTAGCAAAGTTCTATAATTGTGAAGTTTTCAGTGCTCTTAAAATGAGCAGCGCTGCAAATTCTGTTTAAGGATATTTTGCAACGAGATTTTTAGCGGGGTTTTTATGTATAGTGTAGTATAAAAATATAAGACTGCCGCCGTGGTCCAGTGGATAGCGTACGCGACTGCTCATCGGAGGTCCAGGGTTCGATTCCCGGGTCGGGCAAAAGTGTTATTGGGTTTTTCCGAATACTCAGTAGAAGACCGGAGTCTGGTGATGTGCTCGGTTACGGCAATAGGCTCGCCCCTATTACGTGGGACCTAAAAATTCATGGCGAAATGTGGGTGTAATTTTTACACCTCTGTCTACCCCTTCGGAGATACAGGCGTGAGACTATACAAAAATATGAGCAATAGTGCATCAATTTTAAAACTTTACGTTGTCTCGGTTGTATCCAAGATTTTCGGCTTAGAGCCTGAAGTCCTCTTTCTAATCTAATCTGCAGGTCGATTCAGAATGTCACGATAACTCAGTTTTCGTACGATTCGGTTTCATATCGTACGATAACTTCAGTTTGTTATTCAGAACAACCGGTTCGAATGTTAAAATCACGTCAAAGATATCGAATCGAATGTGACGTCAAAACGCCCGATAACTAGATACTTATCGTAAGTCAATGCCATTCAGAATGCTTCGATAACGCAGGTTGACAGCAAAATCCGATAATTGTTGTGGAAACATAATCGAGAGCTACATAGCATCAGATTGTTAGGTACTCGAACTATTTTTTTTACCTATAGTTCATTATATTTATAAATGAATTGAATAAAAATCTAATAGCCTACCTATTTGATACATAATTTCCCGCCATTTCAGAATGAGTGGCACTTGGCAGGTATCGTGGTATATATATAGAAGATTATCCTTTTTCGGTATCAAATCCAATATTTATTGGGAAATATCCTAAATGTAAAGGCACCAAAGAAATTTGAAAGGCACCCGTAACTTCATGTGTTTATTTCACGACATTCGCGTTCCAGTAGCACTACTTACCTATTTACTTTCCAAGACATCTGCCAAGTGCCAAATACCAATATTAGTGTGTTTACTAAGTTTATATTTTCTAGTTGAGAAAGTTGTCCGTTGTCATTTTGATACATGGACTGTCATTTTGTATATCTACGTCAAATAACAAAAACATAATACGATTACTCTAAGTATATAATTTATCAATAAAAATGTATTTATTTGACTTGATTGAAGATGTTGTAATCTTATGACGCAGCGATAACCTACCTTACCTAGAATTCGTGAAAGTTTTACATTCCGTGTTGATTATTAGGTAGGTATTATTTTACTGACCTAAGTGAAACATTCTTTTTCTGCCAGATTTCGTGTACCTATCGAAATATGCAGTAAACCAAGTGCTTAACTTTATTAAACATAAAATAAGTTCTAAATCGTAAAGATGAGTGGTATTTCTTTCATATTCAAGTGATTTTACTAATACAACCTATCAAATCTACTGAACATCTAAACAAGAGGTTACACCAATTCATTAGTTTACTGTTACGACAATAATGAAGTACCTACTTACCTAATAAAAATATTTATTTAGGTACCTATCAAGCAGTTTCCACAGTAACAAGTATAATACTTAGGCTTAGGTATCTCGCTAAGTACTGCATCCTACTTAAGAAGTGTGGCTGATTTTTGTGGTGACAATCCACCAATGGCATGCTGTATTGTTATAAAAGTTACTGTAGCTATTGCTCAACTACACTTAGTTATAATTCCCTGACGTCTAAAGTAGCTACACTACAAGATTGCTTTTATGAAATGTCATAGCTCTAGATTGTACTCGCTTGGTGCATGGTATTTCTTAACATTATCATGACAAGGACAAAACATGTTAATTTACTTATATGTATACCTGCTTAGTACAATAATGTATGAATGTAAGTAATACTTATTATTTCAGGTGAAGTTATAGAAACAGAAAGAAAAATTTGTTGATTAATGTACAAGTGGTTTTGCATTAGCCTATTAAAATACTTAGATTTTGTACCAAAATTGCCAGGATCTGTCCATGATCAGATAATATTCAATCATTCACTTTTGAAACAATGACTTGGAACTGTTCAATTTAGAGATGGCTTACTTCTTGGTGATAGCGGATATGAGTAAAGCAATATCTTTTGACACCCTTTCTAAACCACCCATCATCCCTCACAGAAAACTTAATGAGACATATAATAGGAATAGGGAATATAGTTGAAAGATGATTTGCTGTGTGCAAGAATAGATGACCTGTACTTAGACAACTAATAGCTAATTTTAATGTCACCTACATTAAAATTAGCTTGTGTGCAAGCTATAATAGTTGCCGGCATTGTCCTACATTACATTGCAATCAATGGCAAGGATTGAAACAAAATAAACATTTATTCATTTAATATTATTTTTTAATTTTGTATTATGTGCCTCTTCCTTCCACTCCTTTTCTTTAAACTCCCATAGCTTGTAGTGATTCACTTGGTACATTAGCTGCAAAGAAAACAAAAGTAAAATTAATTTGAAAAATAATTGTACACTTGGGACCCTAAGTTCTTGGTGGGAACTCTATGCACCTTGCAGGTGAGGTTGGCTTGGGACCCTAAGTTCTTGGAGTATGGTTCTGCAATAAAGGTTTGTGTCCTAGTATGGGTCTTATTTATATAATTACTTAAGTATAAATAATCATTAAACTTACCTTGACTAGCGGCTTCTGTCTTCTTCCACGTCATATCATCACTTTGTTTTCTAAACACGTTTTGTTACTGTCATAATGGAGAAGTTTGCACTTCTATCTCTTTATACATATTAGTTTATAGGTAAATAAAGTAACCACTTAAAAATTAGACGCTTTCCGAATCAAACACAAAAAATACAATTAGACAAAAAGTACAAAAACTTCTTCCCTCATTTTATTGGTTAGTGTTTACGAAGTAAGTAAGTATTGTTCATAGGTTGCATTCAATTACATGAATAGGTCTCAGATGAAATAGATACATAGTTGTGTTTATTTTAAATTTATATAAATATATATTTTTTAAATAAGTAATATTGATGTCATATAATTTGCTTTAATTTTAATTTAGATTATCAAAATAGTCCTCTACAAAGCTAATTATATTTGAATAATTTGTAGTTTCGTGTGCACATTTATCTATGCAAGCATACTCAGTAAACGCACCATAATGTGTTATCGAAATCAAATTGACTTATCGAAAAGCCAACCGAATCCGAAGTCGAATGATTCTGAATAACATTGACAAAGCGCATTAGATTGGATTACGGCACCAATGACATACGATTCGATTAGTTGTCGTGAGATTCTGAATAGGCCTGCAGTTTGACAGAATATCAGCTTTATTACAGAGTGACTGCCGTCTAATGTATGCAACCCAAAAGTATAGCCATATTACCTAGATGGCACCAGTGTATATTCAACGATACTGACACCCCGTAACGACTGCCAAAGATCTTCACGATAGCTAGTACCGACGGCGTATCTTGCTCTCCGAGATCAAGGTACAGGGCAAGCGATAAAAACAATTTAACGAACAAAACATTACGATCTATCACAATGTATTCTGATTGACTTGGAAACTCTCATCAAAAACATTACTCGTTTCAGTAAATTGCTAAAAGAACAGGTATGTTTCAACATCCATAACATAGCCCGGTTAGCGGGCCTTTGCCAAAATCTAGGACGATGAATATTGTCCAAAAATTGAAGCCCGCTTATCGTATGGCTACCCAACGATGTCTGTTAACTACCGAGTATATGATTTCGGTTGATTGCGATTAACTTGACAGTACTTCGGAGCTTGGTTTTTAGGTTATACAGTTGATGGGATATAAAATTTCAGCTAGATGAAAATATCATGCACCGTATATGTTTTATTATACATTCATTTGGTATCCTCAGAGCAAGTAAAAGAAGGAAATGCACGCCTTTTACTGTAAGTACCTACAGCCTCAAGCCCAACCGTCTATGAATCAATAATTTATTATATTGCTTTTTGTCTATGATTGTGACTGTTATCATTCAAAACGGAACACAGGTCAATAGACAAGAATAGAAAGAAGCATTTCCTTTTGTGTTCCCACTGACTAAGGGCCCGATATCTGTAATATGATAATCGAGTGTAATGCTTTGTCGAATTGCATAGAAAATGTAACGGTATCCAATTATACAGGTAATAGGATTTCTCAAACTGATCAGGTGATAAAGTGGAGTAATAAATATAAAAATAAACTAGGTAGCAGCAACATAATAATTACGTCGTTGAACTTGTTAATCATAATATGATGTCAACTCTTAAACGTATACGTGTTTATTTTTACTAGTTATTTCTTAATCAAGTAATAGGTATAGTCAATAAATATAAAAAATATTTATATTTTTATTTTGACAGAACAACCCTAGTCTTTTCTCGTTATACATAGATAATATACCCTTATGTGAACAAAGGAGCAAAGTCTAGTATTTTTGGCAGACTTGTTAGTCTATGGTTGTTAGTACCTACTGATCCTGGCCAAAGAGCCCAGATATTTATATAGAGGCACAATTCCTATGGGCGCTCTGAAGACAAAGTTTCTGTGACCCAAATTGCCGCTTGGCGGCGTGGCAGTCACGCTGTGACAGCTGTCTCTACCAGAGCAAGAGAGACGAACGTTCTTCCTGTGTATCTTAACTACGAGAGCAAGAGAGACGGAGAACGACGTCAGCGCCGCCAATGGCACAACTACGTACTAAACTGGAGACAGTCTGCACCCGAAATCGGCACACGAAATCCTTAGGGTGCGTCCACATCTGGCGAATGTGCCGCAAATGTGCAGCACGCGAGCCGATTGCGAGCTGCCCGCAAGCTGCGCGCGTGCAGTCACTGATGGTTGGTGCGCCTCTTTAGCGCAACTCATGCAAGGCTCGTATAGAGCGCGCGATCTGCGCGCACTCAGTTCTCGCCCTTACAGTTCCGTTTACTGGCTCAGTACTATCGAAGATGTCAGACGACACTAGATAAATGGACCGATTCGATTCGATTTTATTAGGTTTTCGGATTCACGACACAACTGAGCGGGTAAGTTATGAATTATTTAATACCGTCGCCGTACGCGATCAGCGCGCCTCGCGTACGGCGCTTAGGTCGCGCGCAAACTGCGCGCGGGCGGCGCAGAAGCGGCGCACGAACAAAAATGCACGCGCGCAGCTTGCGGGCAGGTCGACTTGGCCGTTATAATATTTGATGCGATTGCAATGCTTGAATCTGCGGCAGGTATCGCGACACATCCGCGTTACCTGCCTCTCGGAACGTTTGGTTGAATACGCTCGTAGTGTTTTTCAACTCTCCCATGACACCTTAGCGGAAATCACGTTGCGTTTGGCGCGGCACTGAACCTTACGTCGAGCGTCACATTGCACTGAACGTTACGCGAACGAGTATTAGCCGCCGTCGTCACATAATGCTGACAGTTCGGCGCGTTTGATGTTTCATGCCGGCCGAATAATTTGACCGATAGTTTAGACACTGCAGGTTCGTCGCGGAACTTTCAGCAGGTGTGTCGCTACGCTAAGAGGACTACTACGGAGAATATATAAACAAATTTGATGTTCTTAAGAGTCACATTATGACATTAAAACCTTACGTTAATACATATACCAACTAAAACAGGGTAACCGTGTGGTTGACGGCATAGAATACAAGTGTCACCACCCCCTATCTTCCCGTGGGTGTCGAAAGAGGCGACTAAGGGATTACACGATGCAAATACCATATTTGCGTAGAGACGGAAAACTCGACATCAAACCCTATACGACTGCCTCGTTGGTCTCGTGCCATAAATGTGCGCGTGGGATCGGGAGGTCCCGGGTTCGATTCCTAGGTCGGGCAGTGTTATTGGGTTTTTCTGTCACGAAATTCTCAGTAGCAGCACGAAGTCTGGAAATGTGCCCGGTACGGCAAAAAGCTCGCCTCCTATTACGTGGGACTAAAGTATATCTGGCGAAAAGTGGGTGTAGAAATACACCTCTGCCTACCCCTTCGGGGATAAAAGGCGTGACGATATGTATGTATGTATGTATGTAACAGGGTAACTTAGTAAAAACTGAATAATTAACATTTTTGCGAATTTGTTATGTATACTGTAAATAATTATGATTCCTACTTATGAATAATTATGATTGGCTTCAAACATATTTGCCTAAGAGATAATTAAATCAGGGTTCCTCATATAAATGTTTATAGGCCTACATGTTGATTAATGATTGTTTTCAAAGTAACAATGTCCTTAAATGAAAAATAACAAAAAAATCATCATCATCGATCATCAATCTGTATATTTAAATTTCGTGCGATATTGACGTGCCAAAACTTTTGGGCCCAAGAAGCGTTTGGTATGTATGGGACGTACATTTGGGACCGTAACACTCAGAAAACACGGTTAAATTAAAATAAAATGTGCGTGCAAAGCTGTGGACATCCTCTGCCGTATATAAAATTCTGTCGTTAATGACTAAATGTCAGACAACGCATAGTTGAAACTATTAGTCGCCTGAAGTTTAGAAAAATCTAAACTTCAGGCGACTAATAGTTCTGTTACGGGGTGGGTCAAGATTCGGTTTTAAAAAAAAATATTTATATAATAAGATAAGGTTTAGCGTGAGAATCGTAATGACGTTTAGACCTTTCTTTAGAACTTTGTATATTTTGTAACGCCTTTTGCCTACTGTAATACAGTCTATGATTTAGTACTCTAACGTAATCCGTATATGTATTATTTTCTAATGTATCTATAGATCTAGGAATGTAAGGTTTAAAACTGAGTAATAGTTCAAACGGAGAATAATTTGTAGTAGAATGGACGTTGGAGTTGTAGGAAAACATGGCTGTATTTAAATACAAGTCCCATGTGTGTGCATTCTCATTGACGAAGGGTCTCAAATATTCTTTTAACGTAGAGTGACTCCTTTCTAAGGCGCCGCAAGTCTGAGGGTGATAAGACGACGCGAGAATATGTTTAATACCAAATAATTTACTAAGTTGTTTAAGGACTTCGGAGCTAAAATTAGTCCCTTGATCGGTAACGATCATTTTGGGAATTCCAAGGTGAGATATAAAATATACTAATTTTTTAGCAGTTTCATCTGCTGAACATGTCTGTAAAGGATAAGCCTGTGAATATTTCGTGAGATCGTCCTGAATTGTAAGAATGAATTTGTACTTATATTCGTAGGTCTCGGGCAACGGTCCTACAATATCTAAAAATAACTTTTCAAGCGGCCTTGTCGCGGTGGAAGTTATAATCATAGGTGCACGGTTTGTTTGACGTAACGGTTTATTAATCTGACAGGATTTACAATTTTTGACGTAGTTTTCGATGTCTTGCCGCATATCTTTCCACCAGTACATGCATTTGATTCTTTCTAGCATCCGCGTGATACCGGGGTGGCCGGCTGAGGGCAGGTCGTGACTGTCGCGAAGTATCTGTTTAACTTCATCAGGAGTAGGGTATAAAATAGAGTTTCTATAGATATTGACTTTGATACCCGTGTTATGAAATACGTAAGCTATTATGCTGTAGATTTTGGAATAAGAGAGTTTTGAGAATGGATCAGAGAAATCAGATACAGCAAATTCTTTTTCTTCCATGTACCAACATTTAATCATATCTCTATATTCAATTAATAATTTAAAAATATCTTTATATGACATCTCATCATAATGTTGGACTCGTACGAATAAGTGTGTAAACAAGTGGTTATCATTCGATGTACTGTATAAGGTGTAGAGTTCACGTTCAATGTCACGGACGCTAGGTTGGCTGGTAGCTAAGTCTATTATCTCTTTACAATGAGGTACAGAGTCGTCTAAATCTATTGACGTAGGATAGGTGATTAGTTTGCATTTAGCTTTTAATAAAGATTCTTTGAATTCTTGAATGTTAGTGTCGAAACTAAAGCTTGGCTGTCTGATATGTTTTAGATACTTTTCGTACGTATCGGATGTTGAAGGCGAAGGACAATCGTAGGGTAAATTCGACGATTTGGAGGCGTCGTTATTATCGATAGCGCATACAGGATGGCTTGAATTATTGCTATCGTCGCGCAACGGGAACCGCGATAAGGCGTCAGCGTTACAATTTAACTTGCCTTGTCTATGTATTATCTCGTAACTGTATTCCTCTTATTTAAGACGCCAACGAATTAATCTGGAACCAGGGTCTTTAACGTTAAATAACCAAACTAAGGGCTTGTGGTCTGTAATAATTTTAAACTTATAACCAAATAGATATGGACGGAATGTCTTTACACCGAATAAAATTGCCAACAATTCTTTCTCCGTGGTGGAGAAGTTACCTTCGGCTTTATTTAAAGTGCGCGATGCATATGCGATAGGTTTGTCTTTGCCTATTTCACCCTGCAAAAGTATTGCGCCGACAGCATAATTTGATGCATCACATGTTAACAGAAATGGTTGAGTAAAATCGGGGTATTGCAAAAGAGGTGCTGTAGTTAATTTTTGTATAAGAATGTTGAAAGCATTTTCTTGTTCGCCTGACCAAATGAAATTTACATCCTTTTTCAATAGGGAAGTTAATGGTTTCGTAATTTTAGAGAAATTTTCAATGAAACGCCTATAATAGCCGACTAAGCCTAAAAATGATTTGATGTCCTTCGGGCTTTTTGGAGTTGGAAATTGCGTAATGGCCTTGATTTTGTCTGGGTTAGGAGAGACGCCTTTGTCACTAATTATATGACCTAAATACGCCACTTCGTGCCGTAAGAACTCGCACTTAGCGGGTTGCAATTTTAAGTTGAATTCGCGGAATCTGTCAAAGATTAGTTTAAGTTTTTCTATATGACTGGACAAATTTTGGCTATAAATAATACAGTCATCGAGATAAATGTAGCAATGAAGACTCTGGAGGCCAGATAGGACGGTATTCATTAGTTTTTGAAAGGTTGCGGGGGCGTTCTTTAACCCGAAGGGCATTCTTGTAAATTCGTAGTGCCCAGATGTTTCGTTACCCACAACAGTGAATGCGGTCTTCGGCGCATCTTCTGCCTTTATTTTCAGTTGGTGAAAACTGCTTACAAGGTCAAGTGTGCTAAAATATTTAGAGTGACACAACTGGTCTAGAATGTCGGTTATTAAAGGGATAGGATAGATTTCAGTGACGGTTACATCATTTAGTTTTCTATAATCGATCACTATTCTCCATTTTTGTTTACCTGACGCGTCTATCTTTTTAGGCACGACCCAAATAGGGGCGCTCCAAGGAGATTTTGAAGGCCGTATTATATCCTGTTCGAGCATTTTCTTTATTTGGCTCTCAACTTCGGCCTTGTGACATTCGGGGAACCTATATGATTTTGCATGGATTGGAGCAGCGTCACCGGTGCTGATCGAATGTTCTATGGCATTGGTACAGGTTAAGGGCTCGCCCTCGAAGTAGAAAATATCTGTATAATCGGCACAACATTCTAAGAGGATTTTGTCTCTTCCGGATTTAAATGTTCCGTTCGGATGAGGTCCAATACTTGTTGCGACCTTTTAGGTGGAGTGCTAACTAGACTATTCATATATAAAGGATTTTCGTAATTAATAATATGGGATTGTAAAGTAACCGTCTCGTAAGGAATTAAATGGACACTATAATTTTTAAAAACAACCTCTGATTCAGTGGTATTGAGTACCGAAATATTAACACGTCTGTTAGGTTTCAAAGAAACTATGCAATTTGCTAAATAAACTCCTTCAGAATACTTGTGGTCTAAAACTAATCCTTCCTTCATAGATCGTAGTTCGTCTAAAGAATTTGATACGGAACATTCGACGATCGCTTCGGAACGAGATGGAATAATGTATGTAGGATGACTAAAATTTAACGGGATAAGGTGACCCTTAATTAATAATGAATTTCGGGAATATTTTACATCACAATCTAGAGCTTTTAGAAAATCATTACCCAGAATACCGTCGTAGGTAAGTTTAATTTTATTACTAGCAGCATGTAGAATATAATTAAAATTAAGTTCAGAATTTGATTGTAAAATATATTTAAATTTGACTTCGAATGACCCTAACGTTTCATAATAGGAGTCGTCTTCGCACAGCCCCTTGAGTTTGATTTTATTGTCAGATCCTTATCTGAGTTAAAATTTTGAAGTTTAACTATACTAACACTAGCTCCAGTATCGATTAGAAAACACAAAGGTTTGTTGGAGTAGTTTGTATTAAGGAATACGTGAGGTAAGGAGATTTTGTAAGACTTGATTTCGTAAATCGGGGTGACAGATTCCTGATTTTGCGAAAGATTAGAGTTTGAAGATTCAGAGATTCCTGGCGGAGTATTTTGAGTTTTATTTATGATGAGTTCGCCTTCGATTTGGGGCTGGCTACCCTGTCGCATGGCTATTAGAGAACGAGAATTGCCTTCGTTTTGGGGCTGGCTACCCTGTCGCATGGCGTTTAAAGAACGAGGATTGCCTTCGATTTGGGGCTGGCTTCCCTGTCGCATGGCTATTAGACGACGAGAATTGCCTTCGATTTGGGACTGGCTACCCTGTTGCATGGCTTTTAAAGAACGAGCATTACCTTCGATTCGGAGCGGATTACCCTGTCGATTGGCTACTGGAGATAGAAAATTGCCTACGGTTTGGGACTGGTTACCCTGTCGATTGGCTACTGAAGATAGAAAATTGCCTACGGTTTGGGACTGGTTACCCTGTCGAATGGCTACTGAAGATAGAAAATTGCCTACGGTTTGGGACTGGTTACCCTGTCGATTGGCAGTATAGAACTCAGATTTGGTATGTGAATTTTTAATAAGAGGTTTTACCGTGCCTTGAATACGGCCGGGTATATGGCGGCACAAAGACGATACCCGACTCCTTAGTTTAAATCGTCATTATGTTCTTGCGTTTCTTCCCACGATTCATTTTGATCGGGTAGCGACACAATATTGTGTTGCATTGAGGTGTCGCTATTTTTAGCCTTAGAATTATTATATTTACGTTTATATATTTTATTGAGAGATATCGTGACCCGGCTTTTTACAATATCTACAAGTAATATCTGAGGATTGATACGACTTGTAGTTTTGTAGAGATTGGAAATTGGGAGAAGATCGAGGCTTGGTTTGGGATTTTTTCATCAGACATTCACTCTCTAAATGGCCTGGTTTGTTATAAAATTTACACATCTTAGCACCTTTCGGAGCGACCTTGAGAGTAAAATTTTGAATCTTTTCCTCCTCCATGGCAATATTAATGGCATCATTTAGATTTTTTGGATTTCTACACCGCACCATATTACTAAGTCTCGGTTGTAGCCCGAATGTAAAAGTGTGAAGGGCAAGGTCTTCCGTCATTGCGATTCGACCGGGCAAATCCTTTTCTAATGATTCGGAATTATGAATTTCTGTCTGCATATCTGTGAGACAGGTCTCTATACGCAACGAAAATTGTGACACTGTTTCATTTACTTGTTGCCTACAAGATTGCAATTCGAAAAATAAATGACAGTAATGCTTCCTTTCGCCAAAGTTTTACCGAAGGAAGGTCTGTAATGAATTAAAATCTTCAAACACTTTACTAGAACAAGCTATTTGAGCTTTGCCTCGCAGTTTAGATAGAATATACTTAAGCAGTAATTTTTTCTGAGTTTCTGATGCAAGATTTAATGAATTTTGACAATTCGTTAGGAATGCTTCAAGGTCTCACGATCTCCATTATATGTATCAATAAAATCGCAAAGAATTTTTATAGGATATTCTTCAGTAGGATTAATCTCAGTTTTAGACATTATGGAAATTAAAACTAAATTACGATTAAATAAGAAAATCTAGAATTATAAGCAAGGACGAAAAAGGAATGATATTTGAATTAAAATTAGGATTTGCAGTAACAATGATAAAATATTCAACTCACAGCAACACAGCGAGTCGGAGTGTGGCGTACATCGCAGATTTCACGCAGGTCAGGATCCAGGTAAGTAAGGGACACTGGACGCGCAACAGCACGTCAACAGGGCCTTGGGGCAGCAGCGCAGTTGGGCACGTGGCGTACAGGCAGTACGCTAAGGGCGCCTGGGCAGCAACGAGGACAGGTATATGGCGCAACAGACAGTGCGCGCGGCAGCAGCACTGACCAGGTAAGTACCTAGTCGCACAGGATTTCTGCAGTGGGACCCGCCTACACAGTCAGGTAAGAATCGGGAGTAGCAATGACCACGTTGTGACAGCACGTGGCGGTAAAACGTGGCGAGTGTAACCCGCGGTGACGACCTCGTGGCGGCTACACGTTAGGATGGCAGGCTCACTTATCGTTAAGACTTACTGTCGCAGTTCCACCAGCATGCAGCAGGATACAAAGTTCGTGATTTTGCACAACAAGAGTTTGTAAAGATTTGTAAGTTCGCAAAAAGTTCAGAAACGCACTCCGCGTATTTATATACGGGATATCAGCCAAACGATTGCTGTATCCCACTTCTGACACCACTGTTACGGGGTGGGTCAAGATTCGGTTTTTAAAAAAAATATTTTATGACACTGAAAAAATATTTATTATAATTTCTACAATCGAAATTGAAAATATAGGTATCAGCGACGACGTTCAAATCCACACTGACACAATTAGTAATGGAAAACAACAGGATGGCGAAAATGCTGACTGAATGGAAAAATGTTACCTATACACATGTTGCACTAAACATGTTAATTAAGACATTTTATTTTATATATCTAACCATGTATTTTAAGATATAACAGTTCCTTAGGGAGTATTAAGGCCTCCTTCACATTGATCATGAGCGTTTCTTGGACGTACGCTCAGCATCCGTTCGGCGTGCGCCCGGCGTTCACTTCGTACTACAGAGTGAACCCCGAGCGCACGCTCTGCGTATGCTCGAGGAACGCTGTCGCCCAATATGAGGTCGGCCTAATAGAAGAGCACTTAAAACGATTTTTGAAAATTCCCACCGTAAAGAGAAAGCCTAAAGATGTCCATTACATTATAAAATAAGCAACAACCAAGTCCTCTATAATGCCTTAAGACCTTGTCAACCTAACATACATAATATTCGTATGCTAAACCAAAAACACTATTATATTAGTAGCAACAAAGCCTTTTAAGTAAATATTTGGTACAAAGTTCGTGGTTGCACGAAAGCTTTAACAAATAAAGGCTTTAATGCAACACCTGGAAAGGGCGTTAAGCAAGGATTCGGCGTTGCTGTTTATAGGCCTTGTAATTGCTACCGAGAATAGTACGCGAAGCAGATTTTGTCTATCTATTTTGGAGCTAAGATTTTACAGTTAATTTAATTATTGTTTACAACTCGAATGCGATCTACTCTCTGATATTGATTGTAGTAAAACGATAGTCAAGTGGAAAAAGTTTGGGTTTATATTATATGTTGATTGTAATTTAATCTCAGTGAAGCCATATACTTGGGCACAGGGCTATCGGTTTTTCTTGTGGAAAATTCTTAGTATTGCCTCGAAAACCTTGCTGTGAGTGTACGAGTGTGAATAGTCTGCTCTAGATAGCAATATAATCTAGCGTAATTTGTTTTGCCGTTCGTTATAGATCGGCGAAGCTAAGCTCAGCTTTCTCGGGTCTCCACTTATGTAGATGGGTAACAGAAGAAATATTTAAAATACCAATTTGATACTTTGAATTCTGATAGATTACATACTAACGTGACATAAGAGGTTCTTAATATTGTCAACTATATACAGTATACAACTATACACACACTGTCGAAAAGAAGTATGAAATAGCTAACGAATGCCCTCGTATTTTACAATGCACTTATAGACTGCACGGTTCGACTGGACTCGACACTGCGCTGAAGTGTTGTGGGTTCGATCCCCACACGAGACAACACTTTGTGTGATTCATAAATTGTTGTTTCGAGTCTGGGTGTTCAAATTGTCCGTTAGCTGTATGTTTGTAAAGTCCCCCGCGACAAAGGATTTAGTCCTAATGCGGGAGTTGTCGTTTTACAAAAAAAAATACCATAACCATAATACATATGCAAACTATAAATAATCCAACATTTCAAACAGAGAGGTTGGACTAGGTTTAGACTAGAGAGAACATGGCCTATAAATTTCCTTATACCGTATGTGCAACATGTAATGTCAGTTGGTCTTAGTTGGTTAATCATAACGTCAAATTACGCGTCTCATTTAAAGAGGCATAGACTCTTTACATACTCATATCTTTGACTACATTCTGCCTATCTGACTGATCAAAGACGTCTTGCCTTGTAGTCCACTACATAATATTCTACCATAAAATATAATATTCTTTGATTTCAAAGTCGATCAAAATCGCATTCAAAGTGTCTGTTACATTCATACAACAGAAGCTAATAAAAGTGTGTTAAAAAACATGCACGCTAAAATAAATTGTACAATTTTATAATGATTTATTTCTTTCTGTTGCAGGTAATTTCAATTTATATTAAAAAAGGTAACATTCAGCTGCCGGATATTTCATCCCGACCCAAGCAGATACGTAGTAGTGATCTTGTCAAGGAGACTGGTAATGCTAACAATGCGTATGTATCTTTTTTTTGTATACAGACGCCTGTATCCGCGAAAGGGTAACAGAGGTGTAGTTTTACACCCACATTTTCATATTATGAGCTTTAGTTCCGTTGGAACTATAGGGGGTGAGCCTATTGCCGATAATGGGCACATTGCCAGGCTCCGTGCTGCTACTGAGATTTCGAAAAATTACGTAACACATTTGCTCGACCCTGGAATTGAACTCAGGATCCGATCAGCATACGCTTTCCACTAGATTGGTTAGTATGTATGTACGCACTAAAATAGGCTTCACAAGTTTTATTATGGAATGAAATGTTCAAATACTTACTGTTCATTCTGTAGTTATGGTTATTATTAAGGATTTCTTTTCTATCCTGGAACGTTATAAGATATAAAACTTAACAAAATAAGAACTAAACATAACTTCAGATTTTGTCACAGATTTAGACCCTTTTCTTTTAAAGTAACTTTTTATTTATTTCAACCATTTTGTTCAACCATTTTTCCAACAAACTTTAGAAACGGGCCTTCACATAAATTTTAGAGTAGTCAATATATCTATATTTAAAGCTTGTTTGAAATAGAAATATTATTTGTGATAGGTCAAGTCGATTATATCGATTTAGTAACGTTTAGTTTAGTCTATTGTAAAATTTGACTATGGTCACATTGAACTGTCAACTTCCGTTTTTTCAAAAAATTGCTTGAACAGTCGTTTTTGCCTTTGGGCTCGCGCCGTTTTGTAATATTGTAATAAAATTGGAACCCGATTGAGTGCCGCTTCTTTAATCAGAAGGCATCGGTTCATTTGTGATAAAAGACATTGTGAACTATTGATTGACATTTGCGAAAATTGTGAATCCGGTATTGACGTCCACGTGCCAACGTGTCTTGAAAACGTCGCGTTTGCAGCTTAATAGCTAAGTATAAGATACTTCATTCACTTATTTTGGCCAATATATTTGTATGAATGTGTCTAATTTAGCTCAAGCCTGACACCAGGAGATATAAGGTAAACTTTCCATGTACCTACTTAATACTTGAATTCACTGTGCAACACAGTACATTTATGTCTGAGATTTGTTGTGGCTGACAAGGACTGATGAATAGAATCACGCTTCCACAAATCTGCTGCAATTAATCCCAGTTCTTTCTAGCCAAACTCTAGACATAATTTTGGTGCAGAGCTGTAGTTGATACTTAGCCGTTGATTGTATCTAAACTCAGATTGGTGTAAGCTTGTATCTTATCACCTTGTAGACAGTATTGTAGTGTTTGTCAGGTCAGTGTTTGCCTAAAATACATAATATTTATGTGTATAAGTTGACCTACATAACTTGAAACACATTGTCATACATAACCTCAATCAGTAATTGTTTGACTTGTATTGTTGAAATCTAGCAATAACCTGCATTAGCATTAATAAGTCAGTTTGTTTGGATACATAACAGCTGTTTTAGTTTTAGTGTTCGCTTTTGACTAGGTCAATAATTAGTAGTTTTATTTTATAGTGTAGTTAATTACGATATTCTCATTTCATACTATATTTTGCATTCATGTTCCACACTTACATTATAACTTTGCGGATTTGTAAAATGTGGGTAACTCGTGGTCATGGGCTAACTAATAGGTTGTCGATTGCTTTGGTTTCATAATACCGTTAATTACTGCTTCATTCACTTCTACCATAGTTCTGACCATGTTCGCGAGTTGCCTACATTAAAAAGACGTAAGTGGATGCTCCTGTTTCACCATATTTACTTTGGGAGGCTTACCATATGAACATCATTTACTGCTTGAGTATGATATCAATAGCTACTAAAAATTTTACTAGTAGATGTCTTCAATGTGAAACAGTTGCAGCTCCTTACAAAAATAAAATGTACCACCATTATATTTGTTTGAAAAGAGTGGCCATGAGTTTTATTGCCCGTTCTTTCTCGTGGTTCTACCTATTGCATTGCGAACGTGGCAGTAAATGTAAATGTAGAATCATTAAGTAATTAACTTAAATTTTGACGTTCATAAGCGTCACTTTGTGGCCTAGATGAATAAATGTTTTTGATTTTGATTATGTATGTATCAATTAATTTACTTAATGGTTAATTACATATATTGAGTTGAAACATTATAACAACCAACTTGACCTTGCATCTTGGGCGGGTCACATTAATAAACTTTTGTTTTGTTATAATATATAGATAATATTGTCAGGTAACACATATTCTGCGTTTACTTACTATTGTATATCACAAATAACACAGTGAGTCTGTCTGTTGCAAATAATTAATTAACTTATTTGAAGTTTCAACTTTTGATAACTTTGTTTTTGTGTCAATATACTTAATTGAAACTATTAATTTTGTTGGGCAGTAAATACCTGTCACTTGCTTGTACCAGCAGTAAATAGGCTAATACTTTGTTGGTTTCAAAGAATTAACAAATATTAAGTTTTGATTGTTAATATTACTTATCGCTTGTCCGGGCTCTTTTGAAATTTGATTATGTCAGCTATCAAGGACTTACGTGCGGCTGCTGGTGCTATTGCATCAGATTTGCGCTGGTTTGCCTCAGCCAGTGCCTTGGTGAACCGGCCTGATCGCCAGCAGGCCTTACTACAAAGGTATGAGCGGATTGATGATCGCCTGGCAAGTGTGGAACAGCAATTCCGCACTTTCAGCGCTTGCTGTCTCGAAGTGTCAGTTAATGAATTCACCGCTGACCAGCGAAATAAGGTCAGCAAAGATTATGCCCAGGTCTTAGACCTGTATAATGCTGTCTCCAATAGTGCGAGACAACTAGTTGCCGATAGGGAAGGGCCACCCGGCTTGAAGCAGAAGCTTCCTAGGTCAGCACCGGGGCTGGTGAGTAGGCTTCCTACCTTAGACCTCCCCCATTTTGATGGCTGCCTAGGAAGCTACCTGGGCTTCGATAATTTGTTTGACAGCCTGGTCAATGATAGGGCTGACCTTCGGCCGGCACAAAAATTGGCCTATTTGATGTCGGTTCTGGATGGGGAGGCCAAGGGCCTCATCCAGCATCTGCCCGTGTCTGACGAGGCGTACCAGACGGCTCGGGACCTAATTACCCGTAGGTACCAAAACAAGCGTGGCCTCGCCGACACGCATATTGAACAGATTTTGAGTTTGCCCACGCTCACCCGGGTCTTTGGGTTGCGCACCCAACTTTTGAACCCGCTTTTGGTGGCCATCAACGCACTTAAGTGCCTTGACCTGCCCGTGGACCAATGGTCCTATCTATTGGTGCACATTGTACTGAAGAAGCTGCCTGCCGACCTGAGGTCGCGTTTTGAGCAGCGCTTTGGTGGGGATAGCGCGACCCATTTGCCCCCCTTTGCTGACGTGTAGAGGTTCGTCGAGGATGAGTGCCGGGTCTTGGACAACTCCGGTGGTGACACGCCGGCTAAGACGCAGCCGCCCAAGGTCAAGGAGCAGGCTCGCGTTCACACCCGAGCCAATGTTGACCGGCGCCCTCCTCGCTTAGCAGTCACGCAGAGCCCAGCGGAGTGCTCTTACTGCAAGGTCACGGGGCACAGAAGGGCCAGGTGTAGGGCATTCTTGGACCTGCATGTCGCCTCTCGTAGGCGCATCGCGAATGCCCGCCGCCTTTGCTTCTCTTGCTAAGGGTCCCACTACCAGCGAGACTGCCCAAACTCTCGCCCCTGTCCTCACTGTGGGGGACAGCATTTGAACATTCTCTGCATGAATGCCAGAGAGGTAGGCCGCTTGTCCAACCAGCCGGCGCCGCGCACGGCCGGGTGTTTTGAGGGTGGCAGCCGAGGCTCACCGGCGCGTAGCCGAGACTCGCCTCGCTCAATTGATCGCCGCTCACCCCGCTTGGAGAACCGTAGCATGCGCACGCCTCCTCTCTCTCGCGCACCTGAGTGTGCGACCGCCCAAAGTCACCAGCACCATGCCTGCTGCCCCAGGTATTCCCCTCCTTTGGCGGAGCGTCCCCGCCTTGACTCGCGCCCACCTCGTTTTGGGCGGGTGCGTCATTATGACCCCCCACAGATGGCACGCGGATCAACTCATCGCGCCTTTGAGGACTTCAAGCCGCACCCTCGTTTTGATTTGTCCGGTCCTGGCCAACTATCGCCGCCCAGGCAACAATAGGTCATTGACCCCTGCCCTATAACGCCAACCTCCCCCATTGAGACCGTTATCCTACCAACGGTTGCTGTTAGGGTCTGGGGACCCACGGGGACCTCTGTTGTTGTCCGTGCTATATTGGACACAGGTTCACAAGGTTGCATTGTTTCCACTTATTTGGTAGGGCAGGTTAAATTAAATATGGGCTCTTTTCCAAATTGTATACGGGGCATACGGGACGTAGCCTCTAATGTTGAAGGGCAAGTTAAGGTTTTGTTTGGCCCTGTTGAATCTTCACACCCGAGGATTAGAACCTCGGCTATTGTGCTGAAGAATATTTTGGGTATGCACCCACAGAAACAGCTACCTGCTGCTGTGGTGAATTTGACATCGGGATTGGAACTGGCGGACCCCATATTTGACACACCAGGACAAATCGACTTGTTGATTGGCTCTGATGTCCTCGGTGGAATTTCGATTGGTGGGAAACGGCTTTTGGTGCCAAATGGTTTCACTGCCATCCCGACCATATTTGGATTTGCTTTGATGGGACCTGTACCTAGGGACCCCCCTCCACCTGAACTTGATAATTTGTTGGCTGTAGGCTCTGCTCTCTCTGATGCGGTTCAGAGGTTTTGGGTAGTAGAAGAGCCCCCTCAAGCTGCCCGTTTGAATCCAGAACATGAGGAGTGCGAGCTGTTCTTCCAGAACAACACTGGTCGACTCCATTCTGGTCGGATTATTACAAGGCTACCCATCCTGTCTGTTCGGCCTCCGCTTGGTGAGTCACGACCTTTAGCCGAAAAGAGATTGTTGGTTATGGAGCGTCGCATGGGTCGTGATCCGGAGCTCAGACAAAAGTACATTGAGTTCATGAGAGAATATGAACAATTGGGACACATGTCTGTGTCAAATATGGATTGGCGTTCGGTGGAGCACTACTTTCTCCCGCATCATGCGGTATTGAAGCCATCAACTGGCAAGCTGCGCACAGTGTTTGATGGTTCTGCGCAGACTTCAACAGGCATATCCTTGAACCAGTGCTTGCATTCTGGTCCCAAATTGGTCAAGGACCTTTATGACGTCGTCACCAGCTTCCGACGACATCAGGTTGTCTTTGTAGCCGACATAAAAATGATGTTCAGGCAGACGATTATCCACCCTGATGACCGTCGCTTCCAGCTGATCCTTTGGAGAGAGTCTCCTCGCGATCCCATGGTCGTCTACGAGCTCAATACTAATACGTACGGGTTAAGGTCAAGCCCCTACTTGGCAATACGTTCTCTTTGGGAGCTCGCAGACTGCCAAGGCTTACGTTTCTCACGAGCCTCCGCCATCTTGAAAAACGATATTTACGTCAATGACATTTGCTCGGGCGCCTCCACAGCGGACGAGGCGATCCTCCTGCGGGACGAATTGATAGGTATTTTGGCCTCCGCGGGTTATGAGTTGCGTAAATGGATTTCCAACTCACCAGCGCTTTTGGAAGGCTTGCCAGAGGATCATCAGCAGGATCCACATTTGTTTGAGATTGTTGACAACCCTGCCATGATGGATGTTCTCGGCGTTCAGTACAGATCAGTCCAAGACATCTTTACGTATAACGTAGACTTGAAACTGCCTTGTTCTTGGACTAAACGTCTCGTATTGTCTACTGTCGCCAGAACCTTTGATCCGAACGGTTGGATCTGTCCAGTTATATTTTGGGTAAAATGCTTCTTGCAGAAGCTTTGGACAGCAGGATTGACCTGGGACGAACCTCTACACGGCACTATTGTTGAGGGATGGACCTCTTTTGTATCCTCACTTCCTGCCGTCAACGAGATCTCCTTGCCTCGTCCCATCCTTCCTCCCGGGAAGTACAAGGCCACCCTTTACGGGTTTTGTGATGCCTCGGAGCGTGGTCACGCGGCCGTGGTGTACTTGCGCACAGTTAGTGCCTCAGGTCAGGTGAGAGTTTCCCTGATCATGGCGAAGAGCAAGGTTGCACCCCTTCGGACATCTCTGACCATTCCGAAATTGGAGCTCTCGGGAGCAGCACTACTAGTACGCTTATTGAACTACGTGTCTAGTACTAGAATTAATGGGACCTACGCCTGGACAGACAGCCAAATTGTTCTTTGTTGGTTGAAGGCTTCTGTCCACACCTTGGAGGTATTTGTCGCTAATCGCGTTTCCCAAATACAAAAATCTGAAGTCAAGCTTGTTTGGAGACACGTGCCAGGTGAGCTCAACCCCGCTGATTGTGCCTCGCGCGGATGCTTGACGCCTAGTTTGATAGGTCATTCGCTGTGGTGGGGTCCGGAATGGTTGAGTCGACCAGAAATTGATTGGCCTTGAACGCCAGTTTTGAATACTTCCAATTTGCCGGGTCTACGAACACTCGCTCTTGAGAAAGTAGAATGCGCCTTCGACCCTGATTTTTTGTTGAATCGTTACAGCTCCCTCGACAAGTTATTAGGTGTTACTGCTTGGATAAAGCGTTTTGTTTTTAACTTTAGGCACCCACAACAGAAACGACTGACACCGTTTATCTCACCACAGGAACGACATGAATCCCTCACCTTCTGGGTTCGTTCTGTGCAATTGGCGCACTTTGAGAAGGAGATTGCTATCCTTAAATCAGGGAAATCGAAATTGTCGGGAGCAATATCTAAATTGAACCCCTTTTTGGACGAAACGGGTCTCTTGCGCGTTGAAGGGCGTATCAAGATCGCCAACCTCCCTTACGGGGCACGTCACCCCCTTATGTTACCCAAAGACGGTCATTTGGTACGCTTGTTGGTAACTGACCGTCACCTTAAAAATTCGCATGCTGGTTGTAATGCGCTGTTGGCCATTTTGCAACGCGAATTTTGGATTTTCTCTGCCCGAAGAATTATTCGGAGTGTAGTCTTTCGCTGCATCCCTTGCTATAAGCTCAACGCTTCTACCATGCAGCCCTTGATGGGAGACTTACCAGTAGATTTCGTAACTGAAAGCAGGACGTTAGACGGTGTTGGCACGGACTTCGCTGGTCCCTTTTTGGTGAAAACGTCGACACTTCGAAACAACAAGACTGTTAAGGCCTACTTGTGTGTTTTTGTTTGTCTTTCCACAAAGGCCGTACACTTAGAACTGGTCTCCTCGCTTACAACCGAGGCGTTTGTAGCCACATTTGACAGATTTGTATCCCACAGAGGGCTACCTTCCTTGATCCGTTCTGACTGCGGCACTAACTTCAAGGGCACTTATAATTATTTAAATGATGTTGTTAATTTCCTTGAAACCAACAAGGCTGATATAGGCAATAGGCTTGCCCGACGTGGAATAAATTGGTTGTTTTCTCCACCAAATTGTCCACACTGGGGTGGTATTTTTGAGGCCGCTGTAAAATCGGCCAAAACACACTTGCGCAGGGCAATCGGTGAATCTGTCCTTACATTTGAGGAACTCGCAACTGTGTTTTGTAAGATTGAGGCCGTTTTGAACTCTCGGCTATTGTGCCCGATCTCCTCAGATCCGAATGATTTGAAGGCTCTTACGCCGGGCCATTTTTTGATTGGTCGCCCACTTGTCGCCTTGCCTGAGTACCCCTATATTGATACGAGACCTGGTCGTCGCTCGCGTTTTGAATAGGTACGCCAGATTACTCAGAGCTTTTGGAAACGCTGGAATTTGGAATATTTGCACATACTCCAGCAATGCGTTAAGTGGACCGACAAGACCGATCCACCCAAGATTGGTGACCTCGTGTTGATCAAGGAGGCTAACCTTCCGCCACTCAGATGGCGCAGGGGGCGCATTCTTCGTTTGGTAACTGGGGCTGATGGAGTTTCCCGATTTGCTGAGGTCTTGGTGGATGGTTCGATTCTGAGGAGAGCGGTTGCAACGTTGTCACGTCTACCAACTGATTAGCGGACCGGTAGGCCGGTCCGGGGCGGGTGGATGTTTGAAATAGAAATATTATTTGTGATAGGTCAAGTCGATTAAATCGATTTAGTAACTTTTAGTTTAGTCTATTGTAAAATTTGACTATGGTCACATTGAACTGTCAACTTCCGTTTTTTCTGAAAATTGCTTGAACAGTCGTTTTTGGCTTTGGGCTCGCGCCGTTTTGTAATATTGTAATAAAATTGGAACCCGATTGAGTGCCGCTTCTTTAATCAGAAGGCATCAGTTCATGTGTGATAAAAGGCATTGTGAACTATTGATTGACATTTGCGAAAATTGTGAATCCAGTATCGACGTCCACGCGCCAACATGTCTTGAAAACGTCGCGTTTGCAGCTTAATAGCTAAGTATAAGATACTTCATTCACTTATTTTGGCCAATATATTTGTATGAATGTGTCTAATTTAGCTCAAGCCTGACACCAGGAGATATAAGGTAAACTTTTCATGTACCTACTTAATACTTGAATTCACTGTGCAACACAGTACATTTATGTCTGAGATTTGTTATGGCCGACAAGGACTGATGAATAGAATCACGCTTCCACAAATCTGCTGCAATTAATCCCAGTTCTTTCTAGCCAAACTCTAGACAAAGCTTGTTTTTAACACGGTCGATTGAATCGACAAATCCGAATTATCGTAAACAGTTATGTTTCTTATGAGCTAACTGACAACGCAGCAACTCTTTTATAGAAACTAAGTAATATTCTAAGCATGTAAAATATAAGACTATTCGTTATTATAGGGCTGAACGCCAATTCTTGTTATAATATTCGGTGTAAATGCAGTTTTAATCTTGTCTCGGTGTCATAAATGGTGTTCTCGTAAACAAACTGAAACTTGAATGTTATTGCGACTAGATCGAAAATTGAAAAAGTGTCTATCTATATAACTGTCAACGTCGATTTATACGCATCAAATTAGACTATAATGATATTAAGTATCGCAGAATATCAATGATTGTAAGTCATTTCAAAACCAAATCGCAGTTAGCTCTGAATAAAGTGTCAGTGTCTGTTAAAATACGCAAATCAGCATTTTTATAATGGTTTAGTCCTAAAGCTGAGCACCATTGTAATATAAAACTTTGTTGATTGCGAGGTTTTCGAGAAACTTCCACGAACCCTTAATCTTGGCAAACTTTGCAGACATTCAAAGAACAAGAAGTATTCTAATTTACAGCCATATAATAAATTGTATAACTGTTCAAAATGAACTTTAAATCTAGTCTTAATAACATTCATATTCTAATTGTATTTAGATATTAAGTATTTCAAAGATGTTAAAGCTAAATCGAAGCTAAATACAAAGTATAAATGTCTTTCAAACGTTCGCGATTGGTACACATATTATTGACTGCTGAGTGCTGATGAGAGATGACATATAATCTCTATTTTTGACTAAATGATGTCCGCAGCAACGCCTGTATATTTCCTTTAACCATTTCTAGTCAACCGCGTGGGATTTTCGGGCAAACTCTTCTTAGTTCACCAAGAAACACACATACAGGCATACATATACGAAATTTCAGCTTCTTGCGCCCCTGCTGGCTGTGCCTATAATGAAATGGGTATTCCATTTAATTTATAGTGAAGGTACCTATATTAAGAGTATTAAATTTAATATTATTTACTTTAATTTTGTATTATGTACTGCCATTTATACCAAAATTACAACTACATTCAATCAGAGACGAAATCAACGAAAACTGCATGTCAAGTCAAGGGCGTTTGATTTATTAATGATGTGATCTTTGATTTAACTTAAAGGGTTAAAACGTGGCCAACACAGACCACATAATAATCCTAATAATTTTACATTATAATTATAACCGTGTTTGTGAATATAATTAATCTGTTCAGAATGGTTAAGCAATACCGCCTCTGGCGAGGCAGGTGGCCTCTATTTACACTCCAACTTGATAATACAAAGCGAAGACGCTGGAAAATTAATTAGTTCCAAATAAAATTGACGCTAAGCCTTGGAGTTTAATATCTCCTGTGTAAAATGCGAAGCAATTTCTATGGTTAGTGTTCAAAGAAGTTTACTTAAGCATAACTTCTTGAAATTGAACTACTTTGTACGTGTCGTATCATAAATAATTTAGTTGAAATTAAAATATGGCTTTGTTGTTTTTCTGCCTTTAAAATTGACTCCATGCCACCTGATGTTTGGCAGTCAGCGGGGTCTGAATTATAGTAAATCATCCCAATAACATAACGATATGACATGATGGTCTTCATCATGATGTTTTAGAGTAAAGCCTATTCACGCCCCGCTCAGGTTCAAAGGAGAAAGAAAACAAAATATTGAGTTCCATATCTTAATGATACGGTAAATAAGAAGCACCAAATTGTATCTTACTTATGGTATCTGTTCTACCATAGGCGTACCTATCTTGTTGTTCAGGGTAAGAAAGAAGAGCTATTAAATACAATTTCAACTTATTTTGTTGCTTCTAAGATCACTGACAACTATGTTGGAAGAGGCTGTTGAATATCAGTCATCCGCGCGATTGTGAGTCAGTTATGTCTGCATCACATATCGTAACTAGGTGTTGTACACAATTTTAAACTTTCGCGATTTGCATACATCATACAAAATATTTTTAGTGGGTCTTAAAAGGTGTTGTGTCCTTTGATATAGAACAAATCCATGTGGAGTAAATGTGATTTGTAGTTAAGACTTGGGCTTATTTGTGTAGGTAAAGATACGAACGTATAATTAAACGTAGAATAATGCAACAGTTTTATAAAGTATCTATCTCTTAAGACAAGTCATATTGAATTCATACCATTTGATTGATTGTTAAGTTACTGTCAAAATGATTATACCATTAGATTGATTATTAAGTCACTCTACCAAATTCCTGTTTCCGTTACTTTACCGCTATATAAAGTGTAGTTTGTTATCTTAAGATAACATATTACACTGACAAAGTTTCAAATAGGCACGTCGATTAGGAATAGCTTAGATCCTATTAACAGTTTACTATGTAGATATAGATCGCAACACGAGTAATGAGTGCTGAAGTTCACTTTGATCTTAGAGTGATTTCAGACCAGCGTTTTATAAGCGTGTACAAGCTCGTTGTTGGAAGCGCATGTAGGCGCGTGTAGGCGCGCCTTTTGGCACACGCGCAACTCGTACGAGCGTTCACGCGCTTCTAAGCTCGTATAAGCGCGAGCCGCGAAACAATATGACTACCGTTTCGAGCGAAAACCCAGAAATTACACCCGTTTACGCGAAACCGGTTTTTTGAAGCACGTAATGTAGCGCGCGTGTAAGCGGGTAGGCTGAAACGACCGTAAACGCTCAGAATAATACGCTAAACTGAAACTGCCCTTAGCGTGCAAATTTTAATGTCAATCGCCGTAGCAAAAATGCAGCAATATCACTGACCAACGATTGACTGTCACGTAAATCTTCATAATGAATACGCTGACTATTCTCGGCTTAGCTAAACTGACTTTTTTATATTATAGCATCTTTCACACTGATATAACAATAGGCCTGTGTCCACTAAGAATAAATCGGTTTGATTGTAGTATCTATAGATTCATTATTATTCGTAGATGTCAATAAAGTTTATTATTAATTATAAAAATGTAAGATTTATGTTATTTTTAGGATGCTAAAACTAAAAATAATATATTTATTCTCGTGACGGTGAACACAAATCAGGGAGCATTACGTCGCACAGTGCGTCCGCCATTGATGTTGTTGACGTTTTCGTAGTAAATACAACTAAAACTTCAAACTTTCTACTAATCACATATAACAAAATAAAAGTGGGTACACCTGACCAGACTTCATTCACGGTTTGTTTTGTTTTGCACTTTTTAACATCAATTGTCAACCGCCATGATGGTTTACAGCGTTTTCGCGTCAAATTCAAAATGGTTTTAAAAAGTCATAATTCTAATAAAGGAACGAAGCAATCACTAATTATATTTTAGGATACAAGCCTATTTTATCGTCAAGAACTTCATAAATAATTAAATAAAGTCCGTTAAAATACGAACAATAATTTGTGGACGTATAAATCGAACTTACAATATGTGACGTAATGGCAATGGCGAGGTGAACGCTGAAATCATTTAGCTATTCATAGATAAAGTATAGCTTTCGACAGAGTATTTAAACAAACATATTGCTAAGAATGTCGACGAGAATCTTATATACACCTTAAAAAAATAAACTCTTTTCGTCTAAATAACAAAATATACCCACAGTTTATTTTTAAATCATAATATTTTATTATATTATTTTTCTTTTGAGTATTTTCCGTTTAAACAGTGATTTAATAAAATACTTGACTAACATAAATGTTTCAATCAATTCATATTAAGAGTTTAGGCGCCCATATTTAACTATAATATTTCCAGTCAAGAAAATTCGCATGTTACAGCTATTCGACCTATCCTTTTTTTTGAGATACATATTTAATATAAACTCCATACCTACATGATACGTCAAACATGTATCTCAAATCTCTAAATTAGTCCAAATTCATGAATAGGTCGAATATGAAACCAACCGTAAATCTGTACATTAAAACTATGTGCGAACAAACCTAAATAAAAATATAAAATGTTTTTACATATACTTACTGTCGAACTAAGCTCCTCTTTTCCGTTGGTTAAAACCAAGAAACGCGCAGCGTAAGCATTCTTATCTGAGAAAATAAACCTATTGTTATACAAACTCCTTTAAAAAAAGACTTAAAGCTACTTTTTCAATTTTAAACTTTAGATTAAGTACACGTTACTGGACATGAAATTGGAATACAAAACTTTAAGACAAGAGCGCGGTGTTAACGGCGCTTTTACTAAGTATTGTTTGGTCTTGAATACTAAAAGCAACTCCCTAACTATGCTGTTACATAAATGGAAAAGTGCGTTTGTTCATTACTTACTTCGTAAGTTTCTAAAAAAAGTATAAAGTGTGTAAAAGACCCTTACCGAAAGTTAAATTCCATATTGTATCAATCACCAAGAACATTTTTACCTGACCATACCTGAAAAATGACTAGATATTGGAGATCAAAGTCAGCATAATAATTTTTTTTTTATTATTAAATAATCGATGAATTTTTCAGGGCAATTAGTTCTATACGTGTCCCATGGATCGAACATTACACGCGCGCGCAAAAAAATTTATTAGTCTATGTGCAGAACTTTTACATAGATATAATCAAAACTAAACTGCAAACTATATTTAGACCTCGTTTAATGTTAACCCCATTTATGTCCAACATGTGATTGGTCCTCTGACATCCAATTCTCTATTTGCCATGTCACAGATGCAATTTACATGCAGAAGTATTCCGTTAAAATGCAGATCATATCTCCTTGTCTGGTCCGAATTCAAATTTAATAGTTGAAATCTGCGACGAAACTCAGGTGGCTATTATTGGAGAGAAAAAGCTTTCGAATCAGAAAAATCGAGAGATAACCATTGTCTTTACTTGAGGCAATTCTGGTGTATTCACGGGAAGTAATGATGTCAGAAGGGTACCCTGTAGAGTTGTAATGTTGTAATCACCAGGCCTAACAAGTGGATCCAAGACGGAAGTAAACGTTAATGGCTAATTCCTTCAGGCCATTTTGAAATCTACATGCATTGTGTTTTTTCTTTAACGTATAATAGTTGTTTGTTGAAATCCATTAAGTAATGTAAGATATATTGAGTTCTTTGAATGTGTTTAACAATATTGCAACAAAGCAGTTTATGAGGAATATCACAATTTTAGTGATCGACAAATATCGTTTATCTACCGAATTTTAGAGTAACATTAATTACATATTTTATCCGTAGATACTGAGTGGCCTTAAACAAGATAAAGTTTAAGCCTATGTAAGTCTAAAAATTATTAAAAATAAATACTAGTTTCAGATTAAAGTAAGAACTGTAGAATGCATTTAAAAGAAGATATTTACTACAGCAAAAACTTAAAAAATATAAGGTTGTATACTAATCACCATACACAAACATAACTTATTACATGAGACATGCACCACAGTTTGTTAAACTTAAATTTTGTGTTTAATTTGACAGTGATGGTGGCATATTTGTCTGGTCTGGTGGTTTAATTTTGATTAATTATAGAAGAAGTAAAATGAGTTAAATAGACGAAGATAACACGATAAACTTCGCCTTTAAGTTTAAGTTTCCCTTGGTATGGCATCATACGAGCAATACCTATTAAGCATAACAGGACGTGTGTGTGTTATAAAAATAACTCACGGTATACATTTTTAGTTCTAAACTGCAAACCTAAAATATGACCACAACATTCTGTTACGTGGTATACGATAGATTGTTTTAACTTTGTGCCATAATTCTGTTGAGTCTCAGAAGCATTATCTTGTTGAAAAGTGACAAGTGCCCTCCGAAAAACAAGAACACACGATAGCCTAACTTCTCAGTTTCATTTCACAGTCGGATAGGCAATGTCACAACGAAACTTAGAAGAATAATCGTTGAGAATATCTCAAAAAGTTCGAGTTTCGCATCTTGAAAAGAGTAATACAGTTTCTCCGGTTTCACTTAGTTATACCACATGAGTAGATAAACGGAACAGAGACACAGCGTCATACAACAGCGCGAATCGGTTGCACTACTACGAGCACGCGGCTTATGTGTACGTGACCACTGGCCGCTTGTCGTGTACGCGGCGAGAGTGGAAAGAACCGGTTTACGTAGGCACAGGCAGTTGACAATCTTAGGGTTATTACGACACACGTTGTTTGTTTTGTACGTTGCAAGTTTTAATATTTTAATGTAAAAAAGTGGTGTTTTATTATTAATAATGGTTGTTTATTGTTCTGTGTGTATGAATAATACTAGATGAAATAATTAAATCATTATAAAGATTTTAACAATGGTAACGTACAATTGGGTTTTTTAATTAGATATAACTCCTGATAATTTTCTCGCATTTGTTGAATTGCTCGAGCAAAAGTTTCACGAATATTTCGATCTTGAAATAAATATTGTCAATGTTGGCAACGAAATACTTAACAACTCATTAGTTGTGAAATTGTGTAAAATCAATTAATGTTTTCAAAACCAATGATTATCAGAAAGTGATTAGCCATCGATAGGGATTACAAAAAACAGGTGCATGCGATTTTCGACCTTATTGACGTAACTCAGAATTTACAATTTTAATAATGTATCAAAGTCAGAAAGCAAGAAAATACCAAATAAAAGTCTGTCATGAATTGTCAATAAGGTCGAAAATCGCATGCCCCTGTTTTTTGTAAGCCCTATCGATGGTTGATCATTTTATAGTCATTTGTTTTGTAGACGTTCATTTGTCTTACACAATTTCTTTTTAAACTTATTTTAGATACCTATCCCCGTGGTAAAACTAGTGGCCATAATAGCTAAAGGAGATTGCTATGTTTATTATCAAAATAGATCATATTACCAGAAAATATTCAACACGATAAGTGGTATCGTTGGGAATGTCAAATAAATCACGTCGTCACGTCGTGTCCTTGGTAACAAATGTATATTTTTATTCCGTGCTTTTAAAAGTTTCAGGTGCATGCCTTTTTTGGTTCTACTCGCTATTTTATTTACAACAGCTGTACTTCTGCCGTATAGCGAATCCGTCGAGTCCAAGAATCTGCCCAATCCACGAATCTGTCGAGTTGGGAATCTGCCAAATCACGAATCTGTCCAATCCAGAATCTGTCGTATACCGAACAAGCGATTTGTCTTAACCTATTGTGACAACCCTACCAAAATAGGTAACAAATTAACAAGCTCTTAAGAAGCTGTCTCTCTGTTCGGTTTATTTACTCATGTGGTTATACATTTCTATAGGAAATGCGTAAGACATGAAACTTTGAATTGAAATTTTGTGGTGGAGAGAAAGTAATTTAACTTATTTTTATTTTTTTATAGTCTCACGCCTGTTTCCCCGAAGGGGTAGGCAGAGGTGTAAATATTACATCCACATTTCGCCAGATTTATGTAAGTTCCACGTAATAGGGGGCGAGCCCATTGCCGTACCGGGCACATTACAGGACTCCGTGCTGCTACTGACAATTTCATAGCGGAAAAACCAAATACCACTTTACCCGACCCGGGAATCGAACCCAAGACCTCCGAATCCCACGCGCACATTTATGCCGCGAGACCAACGAGGCAGTCCATTTATGCCGCGAGACCAACGAGGCAGACCTTTTATGCCGCGTGACCAACGAGGCAATTAAGGGCTAGCGCATACATAAATTTTTTAATCGAACAACTATTTTTTTGTGTATCACATGTCTTAAAGAATGTATTGAAGCGCACATACTGTTAACTCCATAGTTGCTCGACAAAAAGTCAAAAATGCTTATCGATTTGCTTTTGATTTAAAAGTTGGACAACTATCGATCAAGCGCTTAATTTGTATTGCATTGTATTGATGTGCGCAGACCATCGACTAAACAGTCGATCCGCGCCTGACCACGACTACCAATCTCGTATAAGGATTTGAAGCGCCGCCACGTCTCTATCTTTGTAAACACCTTGACTCAAGCGTTGCTAAATAAAGACTAGTCGATTTGAGTAGATAAAAAAATCGATTATATGCGCACTTCCATCAACTAAACTGTTTGGTTTAGTAGAAATCACGAAAAGTACACAACTCGACGACACAGTTTAGTCGATGTAGCAGTTGTATGTATGCGCTCGGCCTTATTTTAGCAATACGACAAAAATGCCTTATTTTGAAGAGGCTCTACTCAACAGTTGACCTTTTGTTTTAGACGGAGAGATTAAAGAGATAGTTTACACAATGACCATTCATGTTTCAAGGAGGTCAATAATAACACTTGGAATATATCGCTGATATTGCGTGCGCATATAAGCTAATATTTTTTGCTGTCACATGTATCGTACGTTTGTCATAGTCTATATGAAACAGTAGATCATTTGAAATACTGCTAATTCTAGTGCCTCATAATCGTGGCTATCAAGTAGGATTGTTACGTATAAAAAAGGTTTAAGCCACACGTTGTACATAATTTCAATTTTATTTTTTTGTTTTTCTGTGTTATGTTATTGCTGGTTATCTACTGGTGGAAGTATAAGACTCTTCCACAGTCGTTTGAGGCCTTTTTATTTGAACCACTCCAGTGTTATTTTACTTCGCTCAGCAGTGAGGTAATTTAAATCTGCTAGAGGCTGGTACGCGGGATCTTATCATTATCCTACCCGTGTAAAAATATATGATGTAATTACAAGTAGGTAGTATTGTATAGGTAACGCGTTTCGCGAGAAAATTAAATAGCCCACAAAATACCTTCATGAGTCACGATTTTTATTATTTCCACTCACTACAGTTGGCGCGCCGTAAAGTGTATAAACCATTTTGCCAGCCTAACATTCATATTCTTTCTAATAATAAACTCGGCGAAAAAATTTAACTGCGTGACTGTCAAATTATGTAAGTTACTCCCAAAACACTCTTATAATGACTTTGAAGTGTTTAAGCGCATTTTAAGCGTTCATAACTTTTCATCATAAAAATTCTGTTGCTGAACTTTCAGACCACAATTTTGTAGAAGAACTAATATTATATGTTACGAGCGTATTAAACTTGGTCTTTTCGTTTGAATATATTATTATAGTTCTATCTCGTGGCTGGTGTGCGATATAGGTCCTAGCTTTTGCCCGCTGCTTCGCACGCGTAAATTTCGTTAAGATAAAATGTTTGGTACAAACTCCCCTATACTCCTCAAGGAACATACGTGCCTAATTTCACCTTCTTGCGCCCAGTAGTTTCGGCTGTAGCGTGTCTATCAGTCAATCAGTAGCGCAAGGGTTTTATATATACAGATGAAAGTGATTCCATTGAAAAATTTACGGTTTTACACAAACTCTGACTCCCTTTTCTACCCTTTTAGGGGAAGAATTTCCGAAATAAATATATTTGTGCTCGCTAACGTAATTTGCGGATCCAATAATCACGTAAGAAGAGTAAGAAGTTAATTCGTTGAACCCATAAAAAGGTTTCATGCAAATTCTAACTCCCCTTTTGATCGACTTAGGGTAAGATTTTCCAAAAAGACTTCCTTAGTGTTCACTAACTTCATTTAAGGAACCAATGTACAAAGTTTGAAGTTAATCCATAGAAGGAATAAAAATCTTTATACAAACTCTGACACCCTGTTCAACCCCCATAGAGGAGGAATTTCCAAAAATTCTCTTTTAGTGCACTCCTGCACAACTCAAGGAACATACATGCCAAATTTTACCTACTTGCGCTCAGTAGTTTCGGCTGTAGCATGTCTGTCTGTCAGTCAGTCAGTAATGCAAGGATTTTAAATATACGGATGAAAGAGATTCCATGAAAATTAACGGTTTTAAACAAACCCTGAATCCCTTTCCTACCCTCTTAAGGAAAGAATTTTCGGAATAAATGTATTTGTGTTGCCTGGCGTCATTTGCGGATCTAATAAACAAAGTATGAAGTTAATCCCTTGAACCCATAAAAAGTTTTGTAACTACCCTTTTCATCCACTAAGGGTATGATTTTCCAAAAAGACTTTCTTATTGTTCACTAACTTCATTTGAGGAACCAATGTTCAAAGTTTGAAGTTAATCCATTGAAGGAATAAAAAGTGTCATACAAACTCTGACACCCTGTTTAACCCCCTTAGAGGAGGAATTTCCAAAAATCCAAATTCGTAGTGCGCCTCTGCACACCTCAAGGAACATACATGCTAAATTTCACCTACTTGCGCTCAGTAGTTTCGGCTGTAGCATGTCTGTCAGTCAGTCAATAACGCAAGGATTTTATATAATACAGAAGAGAAATCTTAATAGTGTGCTGAAACTCAATGAGAATAATACTAGATACACAAGGCCATATCAATGCCGGTATTATCAGTCGGTAGGTATTCTCCCAAATACGAATTTATGTGAGAAAGCGTCGTATGAGAATAGACGGTCTCCAATAGATTTAACGATATAGGTAGTAAACTCGTATTGTAATAACAGAAACTGCTATATATGTTATCTATCTATCTATATCGTCACGCCTGTCTCCCATTGGGGTAGGCAGAGACTATGGAACACCACATGCTTCGGTTCAAACATACCTCTTTCGCTTCCTCGACATTCATTAACCTCATCATGCATGCGCGTCGGTTATGGGTACTTTTAATTTGGCGCTTTTTTAGTACGTCACCTATTTGGTCGGCATATGTCCGGCTAGGGCGTCCCCTACCGACATTTCCATTCATTCTCGCACGATACACTCCTTTCGTATTTCTTCTTTCATCCATCCGATCCAAATGTCCAAACCAACGCAACATTCCTTTTTCAATCTTTGTCACTACATCTTCTTTTAGACCACACTTTTCCCGTATCACACTGTTACTGCTGTGTTATCCATAGGTATAGGTACACCTATGCCCTAAGGTTATGTGGGTGAAACGGGGGCGGGGGAATGAAATTTCATTTCATTTTGAAACTGCTATATATATTACTGCCGTGTTATCCATAGAATGTACCTATGCCTTAAGGTTATGTTAAACGGGGCCGGTTCTACGTAGAAAATATGAATTAACCTGTATATTAATTGGCGAATTGAATTCTTCTAACTATAGAAGTGTGAGACGAGAGCTTAGAAAATATGAATTGACCTGTATATGAATTGGCACTCTACTAGAATCGGGCTTCTTCTAACTGTAGAAGTGTGAGACGAGAGTTTACCAAGATGGCCAAGTGTGGGGTGGCAGCCTTCATATGTCTGTCGACCATTGTGGAGAATTCTCAAATATGCAGGCTTCTTCGCGATTTTTCCTTCAAAGTTTAGCAAGCGATATAATTAATAATTTTATACACATGTCATGTAGCTTCGAAAGTCATCCGTTCCCGCCGTTAGTTTGAGACTCAGCAATTTGTTTTTCGCTTCAATGTTCTATTATATCGCTACTGTCTTTATTTGGTTAGTAAACATTGAATTTTATTTTGTTTGAAAAGCCAAAATAATAATTCAGACAAGTCTAGGCTGCGTTTGACAATACTTCGGACTAGAAGAAGAACGGAATCGTTTACCAAGCAAACGTTAGACAAAGAAAATAAATATAAATTGGATAAAAAAATAAAATTAGAATCAAACTTATCTTTTTCGCCGAACTAATTAAATATTAATGAATTATGTTCTAAAGTATAATCGAGTATAAAAATTAATTACAATTAATGGCCTGTTTTTTTTCACATAATATCTAAATTTCTCTGAACAGGGTAAGAATAAACCTTTCAAATAAATAATAAGTAAGTTTACCGTTGTGAATTATGACGAAAATAATTTTGACGTTTCTAATTAAGAAGGTATTTGTAAAAAAAATTAAGAAACTTTTATGTATTCTGGGAAACCAGGAAAACATTAAAACTCTCAATGGATAAGTTGTATTGCTGGTAAGGAAATCTGTTGCCATAGCGATTGATTTTCTTTTGAGCAACTAACGATCAAAAATGTATTGTATGTTACATGAAACTAACGAGTACAAGAAGAAGAACTTGTTAGTTACAAACTTCATCATGAAATATTATATTAGTGAACCACTGCTTCCGTTATTACATACATGTCTTGAATATTTTCTGATTTTAATTCAGAGATAGATATCGTTTTTTTTTATTCGAATGATAATGCAATATCATAATATCGCATGTCCTAAAAAATAACTATAGAATTTGACATAATATTTACGAGGTACTTTATAGCAGACAGTTAAAACATTGTCTTAATTGGATATAGTGCCTATAAGCTGCATGTGTTAGATTTATTTTAGTGCGTTATAAGATAGTTCTCATCACCTATAAGACTTTATCATCGCGAAAAAGATCGCTCTGAGGGAAGAGTCTAAGGGACGCTTATGTTTAGCAGTGGCGTATTTGGTTCAAATGATGATATGGTCAATGAACTGCTTTTTAAGCTTCACTATATGAACGACATAGAGGGACAGTTTTTTTACGCAAGAGACATATTATTTCATCATTTCAGCCTAGAGACGTCCACTGCTGGACATAGACCAAGGTTCTCCACACAGATCAATTTTGAGCCACCCGCATCCAACCACCTCCCGTGATCTTAACCAGATCGTCGGTCAACCTTGCGGGAGGCCTACCCCTGCTGCGTCGTCCGGTACATGGTTGCCACTCCAGAACCCGCCTGCCCAATGGCCAAGGGTTCTTCGCGCTATGTGCCCTGTCCATTGCCACTTCAGCCTGGCTATTCGGAGAGCTATGTCGGTGACTTTGGTTCTCCTGTGGATCTCCTCGTTTCTGATTCGATCTCGCAGGGAAACTCCAAGCAGAGCTCTCTTCATCGCCCTCGGAGTGACCCTGAGCTTTCGAATAAGGCGCATAGTATTTATATAGTCTAAAATACGAATAAGGATTTGATATGATCATCGGTAATGTAAATTCAAAGGATTTGGCCTACTATATCATGCTGGCCAGACGGGTTGACACAGGGTTCGATGACGAGTTGTCCGTCTCTTTGTAATAACACTATTCTGCTTCGTGTATTTTCCTTAAGCACCTCTTTAAATACACACGGAAAGAAATGGGGTGGTGACAATTTGTATTCTTAACAATAGGCTTTCAACTATATTATTATGATATTTTCTGGCTTATCGAGTTATTTTGGACTGGAGCCGGCAATTTAGTGCTGCAAACAGCATGGATCTATAACATTTATATTACTCCTGCTGATCAAACATTTGTAACAGTAGTGATTGCATAGTGTAATATCGCCTGTGTAAGTATTTTCCAATAATTTAAATCGTTTGCACAAATAGTACTAAAGTTTACGACACCTAACGTTGCGGCGCCGATCGGAATGGCACATTATCATATTTAGAGCCTTTTAATATTAGGTCAATATTGTCATTCCCGATGCGGCAACTGCCTAGCTCGTGTTACAAGTTTGAGAAAAGTTCGTGCTAAGGTATAATAATAATAATTTATGAAATTTTGGTAGTTGCATAAAATCTGAATATGCTAGATGCATAGACTTCTATTGTTATATATATATATATATATATATATATATATATATATATATATATATATATATATATATGTTATTGACTAAGATTGTTTAATATAAAACTAGTCTGAGGAGGCAATACCGGCTGTAGAAATGTATGTATTCAAAGCGTAAAGAATCTTTTCTTTTAAGAAAATGTGCCTGGGTAGGCAATAAGTACCTACTTTCTAATAAATATTATAAAACGTTAATAAGTTGCAAACATAGATATGAGTCTTGTTTGTGGTTTTTATCAGTATTTAAGTTTAAATTGGCAACTTTTAGTGTTAACTAGCAATAAAGAAAGTTTATGATATTTACTAGAAATTCCTTTTATATTAGAACACTAACTTTTACAGTGTTAATGAAATTTCAACTTTAAATGTTTTAATAAGTAATAATTTTAAAATTGTAAGGCAAAAAAAAAATGTTTTACAATAATTTTCGATACGCTTTGTCAACAGACTATATATATAAGAGAACTTACACTTTGCTGAGTGTTACGAGTTCGCCCCCACATGAGACAATACTCTGTACGATCCACAATCTGTTATCATTACAAGTCTGGGTGTACTTAATGCCCATTGAACAAAAGTTTGTAAATCTCTCGCGACACAGGATTTCAGCCTAATGCGGGCTTGTTACTGTTTTAAGAAAGCATATGTGTACACGGAGAGTTTTGTACATAAGAATTTTGAATTGTAATGCAAATTGTTTATCCTAGATGCTTCTTAGCATAATTTCCAATAATAAACATATCGAAAACTAGGATTCTATACTATCGTTTCGACTTAAACGGCTCAAATACAGAGGTTTAATTATTCAGTTCTTTAAATCTATGCCATTTTAAAATAGTTTTTACATCCTGACGAACATCAGAAACACGAATCAACAAAAATAAAAAAATAAATCCTGACTGGCAACAACTATTTTTTGATCACAAAATGTTTGCCCCCGTGGAGATTGACCCGCCACAGTCGACACAGGGACGTAATGACGAGGTAACAATATTTACTATTTTACGATACATTCACGTTGGTGCGTGCTAACTTGATTGATATGAAGTACGTTTTCTGTACAAAATGTTGTTAACAGTAGGTATTGAATTCTTTATTTTTGTATGTGTGGGTTTGTTTCCGATTCTTGTGTCGGCATTTATGCCGCCAGGCGACTTAACGATTCTTGTGCTGCGACAAGAACCGGGTTCAGTTCACATGTCCTCAGAAGCACGATAAGGCTCTGCTGCAATTGCAACTACTATGCTATAGAGTTTTAAGTTACTTAATTTTTTTGTGAGTATTTTATGATTTTTTATTGTGGGGTAAAATAAGATGTAGTGACAAGCATCGAGGAAGGCATGTTATGCATGAGAAACTTGATAGGAGTGAATGAAGCAAGTGAGGTATGTCAGGCTCGTTGCAAATGGCGTTTTGTAGTCTCTGCCTACCCCTCCGGGAAACAGGCGTGAGGCTATGTATGTATGTATGATATTTTATTACCAATGCAATTAAACGTATACTTTGCAGCGGTCCAAGATATACCCTTTTCTCAAAAATTGCCTAACGTCAAAAAAGGAAACAAGGAGTTTTATTTAAATATTTTCTTAACAATATACAATATGTAACGAAAAAAAGAGGATTGTAATAAATTCACGAAGAAAATAATCTTATTAACTAAAAACTTGTACAAGCTTCAGATGTTTTTGATTTATATGTCTGTAAAACCCGCCATATCAAAGACATTACTCAGCGGTTCGCTCGTTATTTTCAATAAAAATACGAAAATAAATCATGGCTGATAGTAAATAATTTTGTTAGGTACACAATAAGTCAGTATTGGAAGTTACGTTAGGTACATTAATGGTATTGTTGGACGGTGCTGAAGCGATGCCAAAAACTACTCCACAACCGTTGTTCATATTGCTTTTATGTAACTGGCTCGGCTTTACACCGAAACCGTGGGGTTCTAAGCGACTTGGGAAGGATTAATGGATGGACTGTATTAGGGCGAGTTCTGGGTCGCCTAGAAAGGAATAAGGGAAGAGGAGATGGTTACGGGAGGAGGTGATTGAGTGGGTATAGGCTATTTCAAGGATGGAAGGCACTTACCTTATACAGCCTTCTTCGTTTCTTTTCCTCCTGGTGGTTTCGTGATGCAGCTGCTTGTTTTCACTTCACTCACGAGCGGGTTTTCCTTGGTGGAAGCGGTAAATCACATACAGTGGTGCGGCGCGGAGCGGTATCGAGACGGCGTTCTTAGCGAGCGGAATGTTCTAGACTGTCACTCGCGTCGACGAATCGCGTCGACGAATCAGGCGAAGGCAGTGCCCTTCCAGGGAGTGGGATAGAGCGGGACGGAAATATGGTATCGCTCGCACTAGACGTGGAACGATTGATCTTGATGCGATTAGTTATATATAGGAAGGTAGATGGCGCTACCAGTAACAAAAGTGTGATCGAGATAGTGATATGTCAAATATGTATGTCCCAAAAGAATAGAAGTACTTTTTATTTATTATATGGTTAGTCTATGACGTGGTCGCTCACTAACATATCAGCTTTGGGATGGGCAGGGTCTGGACTGCCAGGCATTCACTTATCTACGCAGAGGGGGTAGACGCGTAGTAACTGACAATCTCCTTTGGACCACGAGAAGCGGTTGGGCGCGGGTAGCTCAAGATTTATGTGTATGAAGAGCTATGTTCCGCAATGGATATTCTTATGGTATAATTATTAGGCTCAGATCATAACGTCCACGGCAATAACTTTGCAATATTTCTGCATAATTATCCAGATTTTAAATCTTCTTTTTCAATATCACAAATCTTTTAATAAGTCAAATTAATATAAAAATGGCTTCCTAAGAATAGTCAAATAGTTATGTACCTGTGCAGATGCGTCACGAGATTCATACACAAATACACCATACCACGCCCTGCACCATTTTTTACATAGGTACATATAATATCCAAATATAAATGGTGTATAAATTATATAAAGCTTTTATACATTATTGCCATCATTATGCTAAAGGTATTGCTAGACTATGGATTGAGCGTAGGCTTATCCGGATATTAGCTCTACCTTAGGATAATTATTAACCTAACCTAACTTAGGATTACCCGGTTATCCTATCTACTCCATCGACTACCGTTATACGTAACATATATAAACGGAAATGTTTATAATATAATTTGCAAAATAACTGAATAGTATTATTATATTATTTACTTTTAATAATATTTGTACTTACCGATAAATATTTATGCTAAATGGTGCCCAAGATACAGGTATACCACAGTTTAGTACCATCATAATTCAATTTGTTACTTTTTTATCGGGACTAAATGTTCTTTTAGTTACTATTTATCGGCCATTTTATGATATACTATTCTTCCACTGACGATGTTGTTATTACAAGCAATTTTGGGACAAAAATATAGCCTAAAGTTCTAGACTTCAAGAAGAACAGAAATGTTTATTTAGTCTTACATATTTTACGCTTTTGTGACATCATGTATCTTATATATATACAGTAAATACAACCTTAGTCTTGTATTACGTTATCAAAACCTTTACCCTAGATGGGAATCTCCAATATACTATATGCTTCCTACATAATATTATGTACAGACGTCAACCGGACTACCCTCCTAGTGAGCCTGTTGCGACCCAACCTAAGCTGTTTTACCAACAAACGATATATCTTGTAGACTATATTACTCGCTTGAAAGTAAAGGAATTCTCATTTTGAAGGCTTCGCTATGAAGAATGTGTGTTTGTAAAATATTATCATGAATTTTTAGGCTTAGTAGTTGAACCTTTTTGTTAAAGATAGATCTATTTAAAGGCCGTCTCATAGTTCAATATGCTTCACTGTTTAAGAGGAAATATTAAGAGAAATGTAAAATATATCAAATATACAATTTAAGTAGAAGAAAGCCTTCTCATAACTCGGACCCTATTTCTTATTTTCGATTTTATTTTATCAGCATTAGCCATTATGCGACAAATTTTTGTATTAAATACATATTATATATTCTGCCAAAAAGCGATGAATTACACATGTATACTCCTAAAAATGTTCTGTTTAAATATTTATTGTGTGTCAATAGTATACACGGTGTAAAAAGACCCATCACCAAGCCTAAGTCTACCTTTTTAAACTTTCGCGATTTGTATACATCATACAAAATGAATTAGCGGGTCTTAATCGCGGACAACTAACTTATATAAGGTATGAATACCGATTTGTTTCCGATGTTTTGCTCGTCTTGCACCGAGCGTGATCTCTCCGCGACCACGCTCGGTGCAAGACGAGCAACACATCGGAAACAAATTGGTATTTATACCTTATATACGTTAATTGTAGGCAATTAAGACCCGCTTATTTATTTTGTACGAAGTCTACCCGTTTTACACATCATACCAAGTCATATTAAGCAAAAATAATACTTGGGAATGAAATGTTTTTTAGTATTAAGAAAGTTTAAGCTGCAATGCTCGAGAAACTTGCCTATTCATGGGTGCATAGGAAAACATTAAAAAAAATTGGCACGCGAAATGCATCTTCTTCGTAATCATTCCAAAAAATCATATGGTGATTTCTCAAGATCTCCTGAAGCAGTAATTTCCCAGGCATGGTGCCAAGGTACAAAATATTCGTAATGATTGGTACAATATGGATTATGATTTTCGTAAAGTGTCATAATAAGTACTACTTATCTTTTCTTTATTAGTTATCATTAGTATTTCTTATTTTATAATGATCATAACATATATACAACAACATAAAACTACTAACTTATCTATTCTAAACTAAAGTATAAAAACTAAATAAAAAATAATAATAATAGAAAAGGAATAAATACGTGTCTTTTTACACCGTGTATGCCAGGCACAAAGGCTTTTAAATAGTTAAATATATTTACTTTTACAAATACTCTTACCCAAATTAAAAGCAATACAATTGCGATTTTTTAAATGTCTATATTATAATATTCTTCATTTGAAATAACAATAAAAAAGCAAAACTATTTGGTAAATTTTAATTAATATCCGAACCCAGTAAACCACTGAAACCCACGAATATCCAACGCAATGACCAAAGCTGCGATATTATTGTATTTTTTTTAGAACCTTTATTAATGCGAGCTCACTGTATGTATACAGCTCTACTCAGAGAAAAGACAACTCAACCTTGGCCCATCTAGTTTATTTACATTTCGCCTTTGAAATTACCACATGGTCCCAAACACCAAATCGTAATTTACGTAACAAACTATGGATTTCTGGATTTACGACAGCCAGTAATTAAGTCTGAGTAACAGGCACAGTGACCCTTCGCACTTTACGAGCCTCTCCATACATAAACTGTTTATGCCAGATTAGTTCTAAATACTTTACCGTAGTAACGTTCTGGTGTAGATTTGAGTGTCAAAAATCTTTGGTGTTTATGACGAATATTGGAATTAGAACACGTTTTATGTTTCGTCTTGCTATACGTCAGCAGCAGGGTTAAAAAACATAATTAAGAGAATACCAGTGTCAATAATGCAAAGCAACAAGAAATACTCGACAAGAAGAAAATCTTTACATATAAAATTCTTGCGTTACAGACTGACTGACAACGCACAATCAAAACTTTAGGGCAGAAGAAGCTGAAATTTGCCATGTACAGTCGAACAACTTCCCGCTAGACCACCATAGGGCGAAAAACGCTCAGCAAGGCATCGTCGCTTCCAGTGCTACTTTACACACACATTGACACTCGTATACAAAACCAGTTTCTAGGGTGCCTCGACTCTATGAGCGAGCCAAGGAATTTTTCCATATTGGTCCACCGCTGACTTGTATGATTGTATGTTCATTGGCGACCGTAGGGGTGCACTAACTACGGAATTCAATATTCGAACTATAGAGAGGTCTGTAGATTTTATATTCGTTTTTGTCATAAGCTCCATACAAAATATGTCAAACACGAATCTCAAATCTCAAAATCCATGTATGGATCGAATATTGAAAATGGAAGAGATTTCCCGGAATGCCCGTGGATCGAGAAGAAAGGTTAAATAAAATGAGTATCTTCTCGTGATATATAAACAGTAAACGTTGCAACTGTGTAAATTAAACATTTATTTTTATTTTATTTAACGCTAATTCTGCATATTTCGTATTTATTCGGCAATTAAGCTAAAATCGTATTTGGTTCGACATTGCGGTGCGAGTTGGGCACCCTAGTCAAAGGTGAGTCAACTCATGACTACAGTAGTTGTTGCGACAGTACTACCATTTTTATAACACTATCGTGTGGCATTAACTGATGTAAATGCCACACGATAGTGTTATAAAAATATATAAATCTGATAGATCACTGCCGTACTTCCGAGGACACGTAAACCAGTCAGTTCCAGTTCTTGTCTCAGGATAAGAATCGTTAGGATATATCGGAGGCCTGCGGGCGGTCTGAAAACTCTGAAACCAGAGTTGACCACAGTCACAAGAAATAGAAGACCAGCACTAAAACATCACCTATGATTGTATGTGCAACGTTTATATGACGCGAAGATGGCAAATCGAAATCATGTATTGTAAATAAAATTTGGTAAGTAGGTATATCGATTAATGGTATGCGTGAACTTTGAATAACCAATACCGGTCAATTTGCAGAGGATATTAAGATTCAACGGTAGCGGTTTCTAGATCTCTAGAACACACATTATACATTATCTATAATGTAAACATAATTATTTATTTATTTGAAAGGTCGGCAATAGAGACACCGATAGCTGAAATGAATGGTAACGATAGCAATGATGAAAGCGTTATTGGCGTGGATGAGGTCGTGAAGGCACTGGGAAGTATGAAAGTAGGTAAGGCTGCAGGATATGATAGGATTACAGTCGAAATGCTGAAGGCTGGACAGGGCGTCATAGTTGGTCAGTTGCAGCGGTTATATAACTTGTGCTGGACCACCGGCCGAGTACCTAATGACTGGGCCACAGCTGTAGTTGTGCCTCTTTATAAAGGAAAAGGCTCACAACAAGATTGCAAAAACTATAGAGGCATTAGCCTTCTCAGCATTGTTGGCAAATTGTATGCAAAGGTACTTATTGAAAGAGTTATGGAAGTAACCGACAAGAAAATATGGGATGTACAAGCGGGATTCCGAAAGGGTATGGGATGCACGGATCAGGTTTTTTTCTTGCGAAGCATAGCCGAAAAGTTTTTGGCCAAAGGTCAAAAGGTCTTTTGTGCATTCGTGGATTTGGAAAAGACTTACGATAAAGTGGTGAGGAATGAAATGTGGTCGGTGCTGTCAATGAATGGGGTGGACAGCAGCCTCATTCGAGCTCTGAGATCCCTTTATGAGGATTCTAGAGCTTGTGTGAGGATAAGCGGGGCATACACTGACTGGTTTACCATCGAGAAAGGTGTTAGACAGGGATGTGTAGCGTCGCCGTGGCTGTTTAACCTCTTCATGGACAGTTGTTTGCAAGATTTAAAACATAGTGACTGCGGATTAAGGATGAATGGGTTACTCGTCAAATGCCTCCTTTATGCTGATGATCAGGTAATACTTGCATCTTCAGCGGAGGAGTTGCAGGAGATGGTAGCAATCATGCATGGTGCGTTAGAGAGGAAAGGAATAAAAGTGAATGTAAGTAAAACGAAAGTTATGGTTTTTGAAAAGGAGGAATGCGTTACGGCTTGTAATGTTTTGATCGATGGACAGCGAGTGGAACAAGTGAATGAGTTTGTTTACTTAGGTACGTTGTTTACAAGAGATGGTAAGAATGAAGAAGATATTGAAAGGAGAGTTAATGCAGGTAATAGTGTGAATGGAGCTCTGAAAGCGTTTATCAACAGTCATAACGTGTCCAAAAAGGCACGTTTGGCTGTACATAGAGGCGTGTTAGTGCCTACCCTTATGTATGGTAGTGAAAGTTGGGTATGGCAGAAGAGATTTGAAAGTAAAATAAATGCTGTAGAAATGAGAGCACTGAGAAGTATGTGTGGTGTGTCTTTGACCGACAGAGTAAAGAATTGTGTGATACGAGAGTGGTGTGGGGTAAAAGAAGATGTAGTGACAAGCATTGAGAAAGGCATGTTAAGATGGTTTGGGCACATGGAGAGGATGGATGACGAAAGACTGACAAAGAAGATATATAAGGCAAGTGTGAATGGAACAGGACAAAGGGGAAGACCTAGGCGGACGTTCTCTGACCAGATTGGAGACATCCTGAAAAAAGGACAAGTCAGAAGTACCCTTAACAGAAGAGCATGCATGAGAAACTTGATGGGAGTGAGTGAAGCAAGTGAGGTATGTCAGGATCGTTGCAAATGGCGTTCCGTAGTCTCTGCCTACCCCTCCGGGAAACAGGCGTGAGTCTATGTATGTATGTATGTAAACATAATTACATGTGACGTAGCAGGCAATTTCTATGTATTAATTAACCGGCTTAAGGTGCTAGTGATATGCCCTTTGAAGACGACTTGGGCTAAATCAATAGGCTTCTTTCTTCACATTAGGTTAGGATATTTTAGTAAAGCAAATAGTCAAAGATATTATTATGAATCTCGGTTAGTTAAATTTTTTGAACATTATAAATAAAAATATATAAAACTTGACCCCGTCATATACTGGCAAATAAAAAATTAAATGTTTATTAGGGTTCCGTACCTAAAAGGTAAAAATCGGAACCCTATTACTAAGCCTCCGCTGTCTGTCTGTCTGTCTTTCTGTCTGTCTGTCTGTCTGTCTGTCACTAGGCTGTATCTCATAAACCGTGATAGCTAGAAAGCTGAAATTTTCACAAATTATGTATTTCGGTTGCCGCTATAACAACAAATACTAAAAATAAAAAAAATGAAAATATTAAGGGGGGTCCCATACAATAAACGTGTTTTTTTTTCGTATTTTTGCTCAAAATTACTAACGGTAACAGGTAGACGCTTAAAATTTTCACGGAATATGTAGTTGTATATTACCTTTAATAAATAAATAATTAAATTAAAAAAAGTAAATAATAAAGGGGGGCTCCCATACAACAAACGTATTTTTTAAGCAATTTGTTACTCGATCTTAATAAACAAGTAGAAACTTTAAAAATATTTAAGTATATATACAACAAACGTGATTTTCTTTTATAGATGATGGTACGGAACCCTTCGTGCGCGAGTCCGACTCGCACTTGCCCAATTTTTTTTTTAACATTTCAATAGACTTGGGTAAGGCATGCTTAAGTAGTAGTCTAAGTAGTCTCACTATTCTTCTTTCTTTTTTTGCGGATCACATCTTTTAATCTTATGTCCCATGTAAAGGCCGCTGCTGTATGCACGATTCAAATTTTACTCCGCATGCTGAAAGCCAACAAGCCATTTAAGACATGTTGGACAAGCCTAGGAACCCTCATACTTAAATATATAGGAAAGCTTAAAGTCGACTGCGCGCGACTAAAATAAAACTATATTTTTTGATACAGGAATATTAGAACAGAATATTAGACGGGAATTTTGGACGGCCTCGTTGGTCTCGCGGCATAAATGTGCGCGTGGGATTTGGACGTCTCGGGTTCGATCCCCGAGTCGGGCAAAGTGTTCTCAGTTCAATCTCAGTTTAAAATATGTATCGAAGAAAGCAAGTAGAATTTTGTTGTATCAGTACTTTGTAGGGTAAGATTGTATTGTGATTTTATGACCTCTGAGTCCTCTTGAACGATCGAGATAGTTCAATAGTTTACGAGCTTGTGTAACTTTATGAGTAAAGAGATAGACAGCTCAAACATATTTCGTAAATTTGCCGAAACGTTGTTCAATGCTGATGTGTCCGTGTTGAGTATTATTTTCAGCTTACAGAAGTAAAATCTTGGTCAATCAGTTTTCTTTAGGATATATTTTCTAAATACCTATCTTATGGAAAATAACATGACAAATAACGTTTATTTAGAACTACTACTTTAGATATTACAGATTTTTAAATAAGAAACGTTGACATCTGCTAGAGATAAATACCTGTGGTTTGGTTAAATATAATTATGTTATCTTAAGATCATACGTAGTTACGTTAACATTATGGTAGCACCTATCTTGGTAAGCAGTGTTTCAATCACCATTCACCAAATCTTTTAAATACAAGTATGGTCCTTCCTTTGAAATATTTTTTCATCTCAAAATGTACACCACCAAACAAGACGTGTCTATTTGCTGTCATAGTAATAAAATATATTATATGACATTGAGCCAACCTATTATTTTTAACCGTTCGTCGTAAGATATGTATTGCTTGAGTAAAAATGAATTTGTATATTTGTTCATGTGGCTGATAGAAACCCTCAATCCTATGAAACGGGACCCTCAGGAGGAGAATCTATTTGTAGCCGGAAGCTCTCAAACCAATATGCATATTTTTTGCGAAAAATAAATATCCATCGAGATATGTTGTAGTTTACGTTCGAGTAGCTTTAGGGTAAATTGTTATTAAATAATGATTTATTTCTCAATGGTATGCAGTTACTGCTAGTCATTTTCATGTTGGGTACATTTATATTTTAGACAGCCAACAACCACAGTGGATTATTTATTTTGCGTATTTGTGGCCGGCTCTGGTTTCAGAGTTTTCAGAGCGCCTGAAGGTCTCCGACATGTCCCAACGACTCCTGTCCTGTGTAACCGGGAACGCCCTGATGTAAATGCTACACTGGTCACCCATCTAAGTGGCGACCTTTGTAAACGTTGCGTTACTTTGCCTACCTAGTATGACCGGCAAGTTAAGCCACACTGTGACCGTTACCTAGCGCCTGATGATACGTATTATCATCATCTTACACTACAGATCTTATAAATATTACGTGGGACCTAAAAATACATGTTGGTGTAATATTCCACCTCTGCCTACCGCTTCGGGGATACAAGCGTGAGTCTATAAAAAAAAAGATCCTATAAATACCTGGGGGCTCGGGGGTACCATAGTCACCGACTGTTCAATACGGCAAAGTTTTAATTGGGGTTGTATATGACACCTAACTATGAACTACAGCATTTCAATTTCCTTTCTCCAATTTTCGTTATTTTATGCGATAAATTTGCTTTGATATCTACCAATAGGTAGGCATGGCATTTCATAGTTCCACTTTCCTTTCAACACTACGAATAGTAAAACAAACACATTCGTATTTCAAATATTTGTTGGAACAGTAATTGGAAAAAGGTAGGCACTTATAAGGTTTCTTTGGATTTTTCGTATTTCACTTTCGTGCAGGGTCATTGTACGATACGAGTTTCATTTCTACTTTAAATAAACATGTTTTACTTGAACAGCCTTTTACGCCGTAATGGAGATTCACTGGACGTTCTTACAGGCTTTTGTGCGGCCCCGAGTTAGACTCGGTCGAATTTGAGTCACGTTTGACTCCGAATTTCGTACAAAAGATGGCTCAACATGCTAATACTTATATAGCTACGAGTTTGACATAATTTGCCACTAGAGATTGGACTATTGTGTTCTTTTTCGAATGTTATTTTTTCTTCGTAGACGCTAAAATATGCTTTTATTGGCTCTGGCCAATAATAATAATAATAATGGTATATATAATAATAATAATAATAATAATGGAATACCATATGGTTTCTTTTTTCAGATTTGGCAATTATTTACAATGGCCTGAAGGAATATAATAGCAGAATCACAAAGAAGACACAATGTCATTGAACTTACGATTGGCTTGAATTTTATTCAGAGAATGAAAATGTTTAAATTCATTTCTATCGCAAGAGACAGACACGTGTCATGTGTCATATCCAATTATTGTAATATTATTTCTAAATTCAAAATATAGCGATATTGTCATACATAAAGTAAATATTACGCAATTGTATTTTTTTAAATATTCTCTAGACTATGTGGAAGGAATAGTCTCGTATTGCACTGCGCTGGCTGTTTTCGGTTCGATCCATATACGGATCAAAGTGTTTTGTTTTGCACAAATTATTTTTTCGAGTCTAAGAATTATTTGTGTCTGCTGATAGTGGGACAGGTCGATCGAGATATCGAATATGCGCATAGTGCGGCCGTTGGTCATGGTAATAATGAAATAAACCAGTCAAGTGCGAGTCGAACTCGCGCACCAAGGGATCCGTACAAATCTGTAGGTACACTACCGCTCAAAAGTATTTGCCCACCTTGATTTGAGGATGTTTGAAGAAAATTATTTTCTTCTAATTGTACCAATTTTATAATGATAATTCCTTGCCGTATGTTATTAAATCTAATAAAGACAGTTTCCCCATCATGATTATACTAAAAAAACTTAAATAACCAAATAGTAGGCAATGATAGCTTAGTGGATATACCAACAGACTGCTGTGCGGGGAGTTCGAATCAACGGCGTGCACCACTGACTTTTCGAAGTTATGTGGTATTTAATTGTTAATTATCGCTCGTCTCGTGCCTTGGCGAGCATGTTAAACCATCACTCTTGGCTCTCGTGAACAGTTGTTGACAGTCTCTACGCGGAGTCAGTACCCTTAAATAAACTGATACTGGTCTAGATAAGCGGACACCCGTCTCCGCTTACTAGTCTAACCAGATGTGACTAAATATCAGCTTTTCCAGAGAGTGACTGCCGTTTGACCTCCGCAACCCAAAGGGATAGCGGTATTCCATGGTTTAGACCAGTATCAGTTTACAGCTTCACGGTGTTATAGACTTTAGTATTTGCTATGAATTTCAATTTAATAACTCTACGCGTTCATGAGAGAATTGGTTATAACTTTAAAATTAATAAAAATATTTGTGTAATATGATGTTACTAAAAATATACATTTTTCGCAATTTTTCCTTTATCTCTGCTATAAGACATTGTTTTGTACCAAATTTTAAGATTCTGAGTTCACGGGAAGTACTTTGTAGGTTTTGATTCCCTTGCGAGTTTTAAAAATTGCGGAAATTTGCAGCATAAACGGCTGTATTGCGTTGGTTTAGAAGTTTGATTTTTCACTGCTTCATGGGACAGCAGATTTGACTATTTGATATAAATTTCAGTTTGGCACTTTTACGCGTTTCTGAAAAAATGCTTCTTGACAGACGGACGGAAAACAACGTGTTCCTATAAGGGTTCCGTTTTTTCATTTCGAGGTACGGAACCCTAAAAATAAGAAGTTTAACTATTTAACGAGATAGCAATCGCCTACAAACAAATTGGAGATTAAGACATTTTTGAAGGATCACATATTCTATATTCTTTTGTACCGGTTAAAAATCATTTTACCCTCTAAAACCCCCACAGTAAAGCAATACACAATCAAGACGAGAATCATGTTGACGACCGGTTGGCGCAGCGCAAGTGTCAGCGACTGCTACACCGATGGTCGCGGGTTCGATTCCCGCTCAAGTCAAACATTTGTGTGCATGAACTTGGATGTTTGTTTTCGTCTGGGTGATTCTATGTATAATATGTGTGTATTTAAAAAAAATATATATGTATGTTTATCCATTATATATTGCCCATAGTAAAAGCTCTGCTTAGTTTGGGACTAGATGGTGATGTGTGTATGTGGTAGAATATTATTATTATGTTTCTTTTTATCGCTTGGGTATCGATAACTTATCATGATAATCAAAAGATAACCCATGTGCTACGATACAGAAATTATTCATCGAAATCCGTTCAGTCATATTTGCCTGGAATAAGATGTGCGGCTTTTTGTTACACAAAAAGCCGCATATCTTATCAAACTTGCACGTCTATTATAACAGTAGTACGATACTTATTGATTTCAAACATTCGCGATTTGTATACATCATAGAAAATAATTTAGTGGGTCTTAATCCACAAGATCACGCTGAGCTGTCACCAGTCTCCCCGCGACCACGATTGATGCAAGACCATCGAAACGTCGGTACCATATAGATATTTATACCTTAGTAAGATAGGACTAAAGAAACCATCAACAATAAACCGGAAATCCTTCAATCCACTTATTTACCAAAGCAAATAAACATATCGTCAGGCAGATATTCAACAGTACAACACAATACTCATATTTAGCGTCGAATGGGCAGAGCAACCAACATTTGTTACCTTCCCTTAGATTTGTGGGGATCGTAAATTTAAATAAACTAGGGACAATTCAAGGTCCGAATTTGCATCTAATACTCGTAGGCTTTACGAGTTTTTCGTGAAAGCCACCAGACAAATATAACGAGGCTCTTGGAATGTTAGATGGCGCTGTATCCTGTTCTACCCAACATATTCACATCGTATAATGGAATTGAATGTATAGCATTACTAAAAAGCTTTTACTTTTCGAATGTTGAATTGTAGGTGGTACGCCGCAAGGTGGGTAGGGCCATGAGGACATTTTAGGAATATGTTGAACTGTAGGTTCGAAAGCCTTATATAAGACTAGCGGTTGTCAGAATTTATCTAGAGGTACCTTAAAATTCTGTAGATATTTAAACAATAAGATTTCAACCCCCATTTTACTCATAACTAACTTCATTTTAAATACAATTAAGTGTCTACATTCAAATGAAAAGAAAAAAGTGTTTTAGGCTCATTACTCATATCGCTTCACACGTTATAACAATGTAAAAGAATTTCTCTACAAAGTTAAAGACCTGCTTTAAAAGTGGGCATACTTGAAAGAAAATCATCTTGTATAATAGAAGTTCATTGAAATAGACTCAAATAGCTTCATTTACAAATTGAAGCTATTTGAGTCTATTTCAATTTATGCTAGTGAAATTTTAATTGCCCGGTTTCGCCGGGCTTTAGTAAGTAATATAAATTGTGAACAAGAACATGAAAACATGAAAAAATATTAATTGCTTGCTTAACGGTGAAGGAAAATATCGGGAGGAAACCCGCATGTCTGAGAGTTCTCCGTAATGTTTTCGAAAGACCTGTGAAGTTTGCTAACTCGCACTTGACCAGCGTGGTAGAATATGTCCGTACTCTTTTTATGGTACAAAGCGACCCGTGCCCAGCACTGGGGCAGTTTATAGTCAAGGCTGATGGTGTAGAAAACATCCGTATATAAAAACCTAACCAGTTTTCAAACTCAAAGTCAAATTACTTCGTAAAATCGTAAAACATTATAGTGCAATGGAGTATTAAAATAGTATCTGTCTAGAAATTATAGGTATAAATTTTAACAAGACTAACAAGATGGAAAATAAGTTAGAAATTGTAATTAAAAACCTAACAAGTTGAAGCTGGGTCAGGCTAGGTTAAGAGTAGAACAAAAACCTATAACTTTGAAGACACCAACATGAAAAAATTATATTGCGAACTTCCAATATGGTTTTTAAATAAATTGAACGTGAAGTTTAATTATAGTAGGATCTCTTTGCATGTAATTGTTAAGAAACTCCCGCTCTAGGAATGGTCATTGTCATGGTGAAAATTGAACCAACGATATTAAGAAATAAAGTTGGTTTGAAGCGTTATTAAATATTGTTCTTTGTGACCCGGAAAATCCGGAAAACGGTCCATGTATATGAGATTCTTTATTATAAACTTTGTTCATGTTTTATCATAAACTTTGTTCATGTAAGACAATGTTGACTTAAGAAAATTTTTACTTTTACTTATGCATCGTAGGTTTTCCTGTAATAACTTAGAATTGAATAAAGATATTTTCATGGCGTTTGTTTCATTAGATACTCCATATAGTTGCATACAACGGCTTACCAAAATTATATACATATATAACTATAGTATTTAATAGTTTTTTAATAGAAAATATAGTGGGCGAGCCCTTGTGTGCCGACATTTTTCGATAGTTTTTCTTGAATAACTTAGTGACGCAAACAGTTAGGTTTAGGTATTGTACCAATTTAGCTATGTATTGAACATATATGCATGTACCATAGTACCTAAGTTAATTACATGTATGTACTTTATCGAAAATAAATATTCGCTGTGCATATGTCCGGTGCGGTGGTCGTCGTTAAGGTAACGTTTTGAAGTACCTAAGCGACCATGTTTACGGCCAGTTCGTTGGCGTCCCAACCACCATCTTGTGACCAAGTAATCATATGTAACCACTAAGCACCGAACACCGGAACAGCATCGCTCCCAACGTATGAAGATGTTTCATTTCTGAAGCCCCGAATAGATAGAAGCCATACAGACCACACATATAGAAGAACACACATCGTCGTAGGAACATTCGCCAGTCACACACCACCAGCGCACTGTGGCGGACCAGCTATGGTTCGATTCCTGGCATCCGTCACAGCCATGTTGGAGGCCGATACCACAACTGGCCACACATTCACAAGAGAAAAATAAAAAATTGAGAAAGGGTTAATCTTTTGCGTGTTGTACTACCAATAACTTCCACAACTTATCCAAGTGTTGAATATAAGTATATGTACTTTGTTTACGTGTGTAGCATAAAGAGGGCCGTAACTTTGCGATAGCCATGAAAATATATAAATATTAAAATCTAGTACGCTTATAATATATTCGAATTAAGTTATTTCTTTTTATATATTTTTTTATTTTTGACACATTACAAAATATGAAAAAGTTGTTACAAGTCCCTTTTACTTTGAAGCATCTCATTTACAAGGTTATTTGTAATATAATAAGCTTTCAAGACTATTTATCTGCGAGACTATTGCTGACATTAAAACTAATGACCTTTTCTTCTGTTATTTTAATTTCCGTTTAAATAGGTACTTTTGCTACTTTACAAAAGAAGAATCAGGTAATTATTTTTCAACGCGTTGAAAACATGATTTTATGTGGAATTTGTCACAACGTCACTGTATCACGTAATTTGTAGTTGATAATGTTTAGTTTTGACTATCGGCTGTTATGGCGGCAGTGTAACCGACTGCCACGCCCAAGATCACAGGTTCGATTCAAGCTCCAAGTCAAGCATGCGTGATCATGGATGTTTGTGTTTCATAGATATTAAATATGGTCAAACCCAGAGCAAGGGTTTGACCATGTTTAATATCTATGAATTTATAAAAAAAAACATTATCTAGGACCCATAGTACAAGCTCTGATTGTCTTGAGACTAGATGGTGTTGTGTGTATGTGGCAGAATATTGTAATTTTTATTATAATTGTTATGAAAAAATCTAATTATTATTAAATTATAATTATTATTAAATATGTTAAGTATCGCTCTCTTAATTAGGTATGTACCTCTGCCTTCCCCTTCGGCGATAAAGGCGTGAAGTTATTATTATGAAAAAGAAATCAACCTAATTTGTGTTGTAGTGGGAAAACTCGATGTTTAAATGAGTTTAGCATGTCGTTTCGCTCGTACAACTTTTCTTTATTTCAACATAAAGTTGAAGTCAATTTAAAATAGTCCGCGTTGGTAAGTAAAAGGGCCCTGGATATTAGATACAAGCCTGGCTGTTTTCATTAATCCTATAGTCCTGCAAGAACCTAGGTAATTACTTATGATTAGGTGGACGACTGTCTGAGACATATTAGTCCAAATATATGTTAATAACATTAGGTCAGTAAGTAGCTACCTAATGTTATGAAGATATTACGCAAATAAAGGCACTAATTAATACATTTGACATTTGCAGCGAATCATAGCATATGTATTCAAATAAAATAAATTGTCTTCACAACAATAATTATTGTTCTAAATATACGTCCCATAAAAACAATACTTGTCAAAAATACCAAGTCTTGCGACCGTAAAAAGTTGTGAGATCCATGTAATACCAAGTCGGTTAATTAAAAATCTTGAATGTTTTAAATAAAAAGATTGACTGGGCCATCGCATGAAAACACAATATATCTCATAAGTTATACATATATTAAATAAATTAGAATGTTTTATGCGATTGCCAAGTCAATATATTTATTTAAAACATCATACATACATAGACTCACACCTGTTTCCCGGAGGGGTAGGCAGAGACTACGGAACGCCATTTGCAACGATTCTGACATACCTCACTTGCTTCACTCACTCCCATCAAGTTTCTCATGCATGCTCTTCTGTTAAGGGTACTTCTGACTTGTCCTTTTTTCAGGATGTCTTCAATCTGGTCAGAGAACGTCCGCCTAGGTCTTCCCTTTTGTCCTGTTCCATTCACACTTGCCTAATATATCTTCTTTGTCAGTCTATCGTCATCCATCCTCTCCATGTGCCCAAACCATCTTAACATGCCTTTCTCAATGCTTGTCACTACATCTTCTTTTACCCCACACCACTCTCGTATCACACAATTCTTTACTCTGTCGGTCAAAGACACACCACACATACTTCTCAGTGCTCTCATTTCTACAGCATTTATTTTACTTTCAAATCTCATCTGCCATACCCAACTTTCACTACCATACATAAGGGTAGGCACTAACACGCCCGGACACGTTTTGACTGTTCATAAACGCTTTCAGAGCTCCATTCACACTATTACCTGCATTAACTCTCCTTTCAATATCATCTTCATTCTTACCATCTATTGTAAACAACGTACCTAAGTAAACAAACTCATTCACTTGTTCCACTCGCTGTCCATCGATCAAAACATTACAAGCCGTAACGCATTCCTCCTTTTCAAAAATCATAACTTTCGTTTTACTTACATTCACTTTCATTCCTTTCCTCTCTAACGCACCATGCATGATTGCTACCATCTCCTGCAACTCCTCCGCTGAAGATGCAAGTATTACCTGATCATCAGCATAAAGGAGGCATTTGACGAGTAACCCATTCATCCTTAAACCGCAGTCACTATGTTTTAAATCTTGCAAACAACTGTCCATGAAGAGGTTAAACAGCCACGGCGACGCTACACATCCCTGTCTAACACCTTTCTCGATGGTAAACCAGTCAGTGTATGCCCCGCTTATCCTCACACAAGCTCTAGAATCCTCATAAAGGGATCTCAGAGCTCGAATGAGACTGCTGTCCACCCCATTCATTGACAGCACCGACCACATTTCATTCCTCACCACTTTATCGTAAGCCTTTTCCAAATCCACGAATGCGCAATAGACCTTTTTTACCTTTGGCCAAAAACTTTTCGGCTATGCTTCGCAAGGAAAAAACCTGATCCGTGCATCCCATACCCTTTCGGAATCCCGCTTGTACATCCCATATTTTCTTGTCGGTTACTTCCATAACTCTTGCAATAAGTACCTTTGCATACAATTTGCCAACAATGCTGAGAAGGCTAATGCCTCTATAGTTTTTGCAATCTTGTTGCGAGCCTTTTCCTTTATAAAGAGGCACAACTACAGCTGTGGCCCAGTCATTAGGTACTCGGCCGATGGTCCAGCACAAGTTATATAACTGCTGCAACTGACCAACTACGATGCCCTGTCCAGCCTTCAGCATTTCGACTGTAATCCTATCATATCCTGCAGCTTTACCTACTTTCATACTTCCCAGTACCTTCACGATCTCATCCACGCCAATAACGCTTTCATCATTGCTATCGTTACCATTCATTTCAGCTATCGGTGTCTCTATCGCCGACCTTTCAAACAAACTTTCAAAATACTCTTTCCATCTCTTCAGCACGCAAGATTCATCATTTACTATCTTTCCATTCTCGTCTCTGATGGATGTGTGTTCTGAGGATTGAGTTCTTCCTCGAACTGCACGAACGGATTTCCAGAAAAACTTAATGTTCCTCTGGAAATCGTCAGATAATCTGCTATCAAACTCATCTTTCTTTTCCTCTTTTTTCCTTTTAACCATTTCTTTCACTATTCTTTTTGACCTAACAAACTCCTTTCTTGCTTCATCTATGTCTACACTCGTTGCTTTCCCATTCTTTCATTTGCTCTGGCAGCCAACCAATCTGACCAAGCTTTCTTCTTCTCTGACACTGCTGATTGTACATCCTTGTCCCACCATGTATTCTTAACCTTTCGTATTTTCCTTCTCTTGATCACACCACATACTTCAGATGCTACACATACTACGTCTTCTTTAAAGGCCTGCCATAATTCTTCCATATCATTTATGCAATCGAACCTCTCAAATTTTGCTATCAATCTTCGTTTATACTCATCTTTCACATCTTTCTCTTGTAGATTTTCTACCTTAATTCTTTCCAGGACCCTATTTTCATTTCGCTCTCCGTGTCACCATCCTTTAAAGAGCCCACTTATCCGGCTCAACACCAAGAAGTGGTCTGTGTGGATGCCGATCCCTCGATATGCTCTTGTATCCAACACATGCTTCCTCAATCGTTCATCTACTATCACAAAATCAATCATACTTCTTCTAACATTTTTCGCCTCTCGCGTATACATATGTATCCTTTTATGATCGAACATGGTGTTTGTCACACAAAGGCTCCACTCCAAACAAATCTCAAGCAGTACTTTTCCATTTTCGTTCACACTCTCATCACCAAATGCACCTAACACCCTTTCAAATCCATCTCGCTTTACTCCCACCCATCCATTAAAATCCCCTAACAAGATCAATCTTTCATTATCCTTGCAGTTCCTCAAAATCTCTCTTAAACTCTCCCAAAACTCCTGCCTTTCGTCTTTCTCATGTTGTGACATACCCGTAACTATATTGACCGGGGCGTACACCCCCACAATAAAGAGACGAGTAAGTCCTACTTTCATTCTCATCCACAGTAGCCTAGCATTTACACATTCAAACTCTTTTACACACTCATTCATTCGCGCAGACAGTATTACACCAACTCCCTTACAGGCTCTGGTGGTACTATCTACCCCAGACCAATACGCCGTATATGCGCCATGCTTGGTGGTTTCACACCCTTTTCTTTTTGTTTTTAAAACATCATGATTTTTAATTAACCGACTTGGTATTACATGGATTTCACAATATTTTACGGTCGCGAGACTAGGTATTTTTGACAAGTATTGTTTTTATGGGATCCCATTTCTTTTTGAAGATAGTTTTACTTTTGTCCTTTCCGGTACCTTGTACTCTCGTACACCAACAACGAATTTTCTTAATTAAAGCTCTAACTGCAAATGTAATTTTGTAATCCTATATATTTATATGGGATTACAAAGTTATTTATGCAGTTAATGTATCTCAAAAACTGGACAGAAATTGAGTAATATTTTAACTTTTCCTTGATTTATATACTAAACACTAATGATATTCTAAATTTAAAGCTTCTATGTCTGCTAGAAGTGCCTTGGACTTTTGATGATCGGTCAGTGAGTGACAAAATTAAGAATGTATATACATACATACATACATAGTCTCACGCCTATAACCCCGAAAAGGTAGGCAGAGGTGTATTTCTACACCCACTTTTCGTCAGATTTACTTTAGTCCCACGTAATAAGGGGCGAGCCTATTGCCGTACCGGGCACATTTCCAGACTCCGTGCAGCTACTGAGAATTTCGTGACAGAAATTCTCAGTAGCAGCACTCAATTAAGAATTTTGACTCATTATAATTCTTAAACTACTGGTTCAAATTGAATGAAATTGAAAATACACCATGTTTATAATATATCTACATGGTTACAAAAAATTAAGCTTCTAGTATTATCCACAACGAAGTTATAGGGGGTCGAAAGTGGCCTGAATTGCTTCAAGAAAAGGATGGTCCGGCCGTGCCGCTTTTTTGCTCGACTTGGTGGGGGCACTGCCGTGCCCCCAGATATACACCATTGTACCGACGTCAACATTTCACCCACATCGCAGTTTCCTACAAACTACTGCAACTAACTCTGTTTTATTTAGAGTTCCATCGACATGGGAATCGAGAGAATTGCATACATGCATTTATATTGGACCCAGAGCACTATGTTTGGCAAAAAAGGCAAACATTAGGAAAGTAGGACATTTGCAGATGTTGGTCTTTATTGTATTTCATATAACCAATGTTTGTATATGTTTGTCATGGTAATACTGAGTATAACATTTGAATAACATACGTTCTTATTCAGAATCACGTTTATAACTTTGTCCGATGTTACGATGTAACTGTATTTGTTTGGTGTTTGTGTGGTCTTACAATATACCTAATCACATCATTATGTTTGACACGATGTCTTCAAAATTATAAGTTAAATAGCTTGGCAGATAAAATGACGCATTCATATTACGTCCACGAAGAGTTACGTAAATGGATGTTTTTGTCAAGGTTTCTTTGTTTGTAAATCTCATTTTACCGTAGAAGATTTAACAGATTTGTATATGAATCAGAGGATATAAGAGACATTTAGACTCGGAAGTATTTAGTGATGTCAGTCATTCAAATAAATGTTGTCACTTGCACAATATTTGTTTACGTATCCAAATGACGTTCGCTTTTTATTTTAATTTTGAGTATCTAACGTCTTACGTGGTCTTAAAATTATTAGTAAGTAAACCAGACTTCGCTCGTAGGTTTTCCCGCAAAAATAAACACCTAAATCTTGCTCAAGAATCACATTATCTATTAGTAAAACTGTACAAAAATCGATTTTGTAATTTTTAAGTTTATCGCATTCATAATGGTCACACAGATAGACAAGACGCGGCAGGGTCTTCATTTTATAATAATATGTATAGATATTGTTTCACTTATGAGTAAATGTTGTATAATGTATACCAATATAAGTTGCAAAGATTTAAAATAATTATTTATGTCACCTTTGCTTCTCATAGTTTCTACATCATGATTTATATTTATTTCCCCACGACACAGAAACTATTACTAATACGGAAGTTATTCATACAAAAACTATGAAAAGAAACTCAAGGCTTTAATATAATACATACCACATATCTCATATGAGTCCTCTCACAAGTTTTCCACACACACAAAACTTTGCCAATATAATTTGGATGGAATCGGTCGAAAGAATAAAATTTCAAGTTTTTTGCATGTGCGAGGGTGGGTTTCTCCCTTTGTGTTGCAAGTTTCGGGTCACCATTGTTCGTTTACATAAATAATTCATGTACAAACTACATGGCATGGTAATAGTTTTCCTTCAATCATAGTGATGCGTCTTTACGTAATGACTTTTGCAGACATAACTTTGTCCTCGACTGGGAGATAAAATACTATCCGGTCTTTTGTTCTTTATACGAGTATTTCAGATAAGTACAATTGAGTTATACCTTTTGAATGTGATGGGTATGTTGCGTTCAAAGATAAGCTGCCGTGGCTTTTACGAAAGACTGACGGCATGAATTTCGCTTCGTGGTATTGTAGTATTGAGTTTTTGTATGTTCTGCAATAACCATAACGCGTTTTGAGCTATTTATTAGAGTAAATAACTAACCTATATACAAACGCAGAAAATCAAGGCTGTTACAAGTTGCCTTAGATAAAAAATAATAAAACACCGGATGTCTTTGAAGTACATAACGTTTTATGAATGGTTTTAACCGCACACAATTACCTGTTCAGTGTCAAACTAAATTCATTATTTATAGAACTATTCGTGTATTTTAAACTTACAGAAACAAACATAATTCAGGTCATTTGCGAATGCAATAATAATTATATTTGGTGGACCACAGTGTAGACAACACTCTCTGTATATTTATACAGCTGTATAAATGAGTGAGTTGGAATGAAAATGCATTCTTTTCACGTTACATATATAGTAATATATTCGTACATACCCAATAATATTGTGTACTTATGTGATGATTAAAATTGTTTTCATGGCGGTTTTATTCGTGTTGATTTGTGTGGCTAGCCTAGCCTAGTGGAGATACCAACAGACTGCCATGCAGAGCGTATCGGTTTTGAATCTACGGCGCGTACCAATGACTTTTCTGAGCTATCTCATCATCAGCCTTTAATAGTCCACTGCTGAACTAGGCCTCTCCTTTGAAAGGAGGAATTGGCCTACCATACCACGCTGGCCAAGCGGGTTGGTATAGGGTTTGTATCAAGTTTTCTTTCTCGTACAGTGCTTTGCATAATATGCTCCCTCTGTCGGCTCTTACGACAACCATGGGATGATATGGGGTTGTGACAATTCGTATTCTTAATCCGTCACCACACGGACACTGAGATATGTGCGTATTGAATTGGTAATTGTCGCTTGCCCCGTGCCTCGGAGAACACGTTAAGCCGTTGGTCTCCGCTGTCATGAAGATCTTTGACAGTCATTATAGGGCGACAGTACCTTATAAATAAACTTATAATAGTCTAAGCCATGGTATATCGCTACCCCTACGGGCCACGGAGGTCAGAAAGGCAGTCGCTCTGTGGAAAAGCTAATATCTATGCTAATATTCAGCCAAATCCGGTTAGACTAGAAAGCGGACCCCAGGTTGAAACTGGGATAACGCTCGGATGATGAGTGTGTGGCTACTTTCTGTCGATGTATTATACACCCACTTCGTCAGTTATGTTTCGGTCCCAATGTAATAGGGGACGAGCCTATTCCTTATTACCGGGCACATTTAATACATACAAATTTTCGAAAAGCCAGTGGTGCGTACCGCGGTTTTGAATCCAATACCCTCTGCACTACATGGAAGTCTGTACGTATCTCCACAAGACTTACAAGCGCTGCCCACTCTTCACGAAATAATAACACTTGGGTACTTCTCACCAATTTCTCCGAGAAGATGCAACGATACCGGTCAAGTTGGCCTATTCTTAGTGAAACTAGCAAAGTTCTATGATTGTGAAGTTTTTAGGGCTCTTGAAATGAGCAGCGCTACAAATTCTGTTTAAGGATATTTTTAAGCGAGATTTAAAAGGCGTTTTTATGTATAGTTATAAAGATGAGCAATATTGCGTCAATTTTAAAATTTAACGAACTCGTCATTATTATAGTGTGTATCAGTATATTGAAGGTCGCTAAGTCCTCGTAATACGTATCCAAGATCGTCATGATAGTGACAGCACGATAAGCCGTTGTCTGAGGTACAGAGCAAGTGATAAAAACAATTTTGCGAACAAAATATTCCGGTCTATCCTAATGTATTCTGGCTGACTTGGAAACTCTCATCAAAATCACTACACGCATTAGTAAATTGCTCAGTAGAACAGGTGTGTTTCAAAATTCGTAACACAGCCCGGTTAGCGGGCCTTTGCCAAAATCTAGGACGATGAATATTGTCCGAAAATTTAAGCCCGCTATCGTATGGGTACCCAACGGTGTCTTTTAACTACCCAGTATATGATTTCGGTCGATTTCGTTTAACTTGATAGGACTTCAGAGCTTGGATTTAAGGTTGCACAATTAGTTGGATATTCTGACTAGAAATTTTACATAATACGTTTCATTAGACTTGGCTCTATTAGCATTCATTTTGTATCCTCAGAGCAAGTAAAAGAAGGAAATACAATATGTCTTTTATTGTGGGTACAGCCGAAAAAATAAAACCCTCGTATAAATAAACAGTTTATTACATAGCATTTTATCTGTTTTTGTGATTTTTATATTTTTTTTCATAAAAGGCAAGTCCCGTACTAGCAATAAATCCTGTGTCGCAGGGGCTTTACAAACATAGATACAGCGGACACAATGAACACTCGGACTCGAAATAGGGTCTCCCTTGTTTGACCGAAAGGAATTTGACAAATTTTCACTTCCCAAAAAATTTTTCGCGTAATTTCTTTTGCCAAATTATTACTTAGCAAAAAATCTATTCACAAAAAATTGTAACGCAAACAACCTAATGCTTGGGAAATGAACGTTTAAACTGTAACTTATTTACCGACTAGTACTTTTAACATATTTTATTTAGTAAAATTTTTCAGTTGGATTAACAGTTTTTACGCAAAATCAATAATTATCCTAATCTAAATAGTTCAGTTCCGGGTAACCTACTAAAAACAATCTCTTTTTTATATTAATGCAAGTCGTTTCTGGCACGTGGAGAGGATGGATAACGAAAGACTGACCAATCAGATATATAAGACAAGTGTGGAAGGGACAGGACGAAGGGGAAGACCTAGGCGGACGTTCTCTGACCAGATTGGAGACATCCTAAAAACAGGACAGGTGAGAAGTACCCTGAAGAGAAGAGCATGCATGAGGAATCTGATGGGAGTGAATGAAGCAAGAGAGATATATCAGGATCGTTGCAAATGGCGTTCCGTAGTGTCTCTGCCTACCCCTCCGGAAAACAGGCGTGAGTCTATGTATGTATGTTTCTGGTACTCGCCGGCCGCTACCGCGGCACCGCTCGCTTCACTCGCTCGGCTCGTGCGTAGGAGGTCACAGTTCTAACCTAACCTAACCTTACCATTTTTTTAATAATTAACCTACTCTGAACTACTTCCATAAATAAACTAATATCACCAAACGTTTATTGTCTGAATATTGTTTGCTGTGATAAATCATTTGTTGAAAGACCAAATGCCACAATGACATTATACTTGGTAATATTTTGCCAAGTAAAAATTTGACCAAATAAAAATATGCGTACTAAAATCATTCGAAATATTGCAATGGTACAAAAAAAGGTTGCTAAAATTTGTTTGGGTAATGACATTTTGTCAAAATTTTTCGGCAAAACGGCTGGATTCCCTCGAAATTAAAATGTATGGATTACACAAACTGTTGTCTTGTGTAGAAATCGAACTCACAACACTCGACGCAGTATCAAGCGGCAAGGCGGCCAGTTAATTATCATCAGAGAACTACAGGGTAAATAAACACAGCAATAGCGGAATTAAAGTCAGTCAGTATTAATTTCAGCGACAGCATAATAACCCGATAAAAACATTTCAATTAAACGTCAAAATCATTTTGAAGTTACACTATGTTGAGGTTGACAAGTTACGAACGTGTGATGCTGTCATGCAGACGTTTTAACAGCTGTCAACCGCGGCAACACTATTATTAATTGTCTGTAAAATGACTGCGCAACACAGTAACATTGAACATCTTTTGTTCCGCGTGAGAATATGTATTATGACGTTGATACACTTGAGCATTCACTTGTAATGAGCATGCGTGCGAATGTTACATTACAGAAAAAGAAGTGAGAGAGTTTTAAAGTTTTGGCGAGCAACTTAGCGATAGGATATTAAATTTCCTTTGAGATTTTTGCTGAGTAGAACATTGCATAGAAAGTTCGTGTCGATGTTTGGCTCTATTCGTTGTTAAAAACGGTCAATGGTCGAAGTTTCGTTACAAAGTGAATGTGCCAGTCTATCAGCACCATTAGTTAACCGTAAGTTTTGTTTGTATTGATATTCATAAACATTACACATTCAAAAGAAATGTACATTGGTGACTTTTTGAGTTGTCAGTTTAAATTTTGTATACTTTGTTTAGCTGTCAGTTGGCGTTCATTCATTTATTCATTCGGTCTTTTACACACTTTTACGAACTCGTCGTCGTAGTCTCGCTAGTATATTTATATTCACGTCTAAGATAATTAAAACTATTTAGCGGAGGTCGTGGGTTAGATTGCCACCCTGCACAACTATATCATGTGTGATAAGCGCGATGATTTATTTTGATTTGTTCTGTAATGAATGCATTTTATCTATTATAGTAGTTTGTATGCTTTTAAGAATATAATTATATGCTTAGTCCATTGAAAAGTTACATTTGAGGTTGCATTTATCAGAGGACGCCATTTAATTTTTGGAGGGCTAGTGTAATGCTTGATCCAAATTTGTGGGGACGTACCTCTTGTGCCTCGGCCGAGATCTTGTAAAGAGTGCAGGTGCAGATGGTTTTTCTTAATTATCTCGTAAACTATTTGCCGCACAAAGAATATGTGAAGAGATTTTTGCTGCAAATTAAATTCTTCACACCTTTTGTCAAACTTTTTGACGAACTGTTGACGCCGCGGGAGTGTAAGCTACTGCTACGCCGAAGGTCGCGAGTTCGATTCCCGCTCAAGTCAAACATTTGTGTGCGTGAACATGGATGTTTGTCTTGGTCTGGGTGTTTCTATGTATTATATGTATGTATTTACAAAAAAAAATACATTATCTAGTAGGTACCCATTATACAAGCTTCTGCTTAGTTTGGGACTAGATGGTGTTATGTGAAAGAGGTAGAATATTATTATATTATTATTATTACGTGAGGTTTGTAAGGATAGGAGCAAGCGCGTGGCGTTCTGTTGTCTCTGCCTACCCCGACAGGAAAAAGGCGTGAGTATATGTATGTATGTTGTTTTATTTTGGTAATTTAGAGTTTTCCTGTTATTGTTGCCCCAGTCTTTGAGATGAGCCAGGTTTTAGCACAGGATCTGATCAAGCGCCAATATAAAATTTTTGATGAAGAACTTACAAGAAAGTCGCTTTTTCATAATTTTTCCCAATTAATTTTGATATCTATAATAATTTTCCTGCAGGTGTACCCAGACAATTTAGGCATAGCAGAACACATTGCAGTATTCTCTGGCTGGGCAGACTACCAACTTTAGATGCCCAAAGCTAGAGCTTATATTTTTTTTTCAACTCCAGTTTTTAAGGTCGTTGTTATGAGTGAAAATTGGTCCTTATGGTACTGCAGAAGCTCACGTTGGACGACTGGGTCTTGTTTTGGAGGAAATAAAGACAAATTAAATGTATTGTTTATTGTTGAAAACGAAGAAATTATAACAGATTGAAAAACATTGCAAATTTTATTTGATTTTCGTTTGTAACTTTGTTATCTTTCATTTTACGGCTAAATGCTACGGAATCAAAAGTGTAGAGAATTTCATTTGAACCAAAACAAGTTAAAATTTTATTCTGCGAGGCTAATAGTTTTCCAAATAAACTAGCGAATCTATTTGTACCATTATTCTCAAGATGGCAGCCGCAGAACAAGAGCTGCGACCCCACAAACTTGGATTTAACATGGTACCCCCTCTAGGCATCTATAAAATGAAATTGCGTCCCCTGACAAATGCACGCTAAGCCCCAAAATATGTAACATTTCAATGGACCAATGAGTACGTTTATCATTTAACTAGTTACTTAATATAGCACAGGCTTTGTCCGGTTTGGAATCATCCTGTGTTAGTATATTGTTATCTCAAAAAACACATACTTGCAAACTTGTACTCTGGAAGCGACGTAGTCACACTCGGGTGTTAACAAGCGATAATTTTTTTGTTCCATCGTAGTCTCCAACCCCCGTGTCAAACTCTTGGTCTTAGCTGTCATTAACACCCATGACAGTGAAAAGGGGTGTCAGTGCCTTTTTAAATGTCTGGTTACAGCAGAGAGGTTGGTAGTCTAAGGGTTACAGAGCCGAGATACATTAAATAAGCTAACTGCACAAAATACGTACGTACAGGCCAGTTTCATAAGGAATAAACGTGTAGTACAAATCCAACCAAACACTGGGTAGGCTTGACTGTTATGATGTTTGATGCGATTGTTGTTGAATGCTAAGTATCACGACTCATCCGCGTCACCTTCCGTGCGGAATGTTTGGTTGAATACGCTCGTAGTGTTTTCAACTCTCCTATGAAACCTTAGCGGAAATTACGTAGCGCTTAGCGCGGCGCTGATCCTTCTATAGCGTGTCACTTCGCGGGGAACATTACGCGAACGAATGTTAGCCGCCGACGTCACATAATACTGATAGTTCGGCGGGTTTGGTCATGCTGATCTGCAGCTGGCTCATAGTTCGGTCGCCGAAGTTCGCCGCGGAACTTTCAGCAGGAGTGTCGCTACGCTAAAAGAATGCTCACGGAGAATGTATAAACAAATTGGACACTCATAAGAGTCACATTATGAGCTTAAAACCTGACGTTATTTATACACGACTGCATGGTACCTTAGTAAAAATTGAATAATCAACATTTTTGCGATACTGTTATATATATCTACTGTAAATATTATTACTACTGATTGGCTTCAACGTGATTCACCTAAGAGATAATCTAATCAAGGTTCCTCAAAAACGTTTATACGATAAACTGCCTAAATAAGTGCGAATGTTGATTAATGATTGTTTTCAAAATAATAATGTCCTTAAAAACTACTAAAGTTTCACGAAAAATAACAAAAAATATTATCATCATCGATCAACAATCTGTATTTCGTACGATATTGACTTATTGACAGACAATGCACACCCAAAACTTTTGGGCGCAAGAAGTGTTTGGTATGTAAGACTGTAACACTCAGAAAAAACGGTTAAATAAAACAAAAATGCGGGCGTAGCTTTGGGCATCCTCTAGGCTTGTTTAAAATTCTTCCGTTAGTGACTATCGGACAGTCAAGTAGTAGTAGTTGATTTGTATGTTCCTTAGGGAGTATTAATAGGAGAGCACTAAAAAAGAATTTTTGAAAATTCCTAACCTCATCATCCTCCTAGCTTTATCCCAGTTTCAACCTGGGGTCCACTTACTAGTCTAACCGGATTTGGCTGGGGTCCACTTACTAGTCTAACCGGATTTGGCTGAATATTAGCTGTTTCACAGAGCGACTGCCTGCCTGGCCTCCGCAATCCCAAGGGTTAGCGATATTCGATGGTTAAAACTAGTGTCAGTTTATTTAGAGGTCCTGACGCCCTATAACGACTGTTATAGATCTTCATGACAAGCGGGACCGACGGCTTAATGTGCTCTCCGAGGCACGGGACAACGGATAATTAACAATGCAATACGCACATAACTCCGAAAAGTCATTGGTGTGCGCCGTGGAATCGAACCCGATACCCTCTGCATGGCAGTCTGTTGGTATCTCGACTAGGCTATTGCTGCCTGTAAATTCTTAACCTAAGGGAATAAATTAGTCATGGGACTATTTTCTATGTACCTAATATACTTCATCAGGCTTCGCAAGCGTGGGCTTGCAAAGAAGCTTGCTGAAGAAGTCTATTACATTATTAAATAAGCAACAACCAAGTCCTGTATTATGCCCTATGACCCTGTCAACCTAAAATACGTAATATTCGTATGCTAAACCAAAACACTATTATATTGGTGGCAACAAAGCCTTTAATGTAAATATTTGGTACAAAGTTCGTGGCTTCACGAAGGCTTTAACAAATAAAAGCTTTAAACCAACACCTGCAAAGAGTGTTAAGCAAGGATTCGGTGTTGCTGATTATTGGCCTTGTAATAATTGCGCCTGAGAATAATACGCGAAGCAGATTTTGTCTAGCTATTTTGGAGGTGAGATTGTACAGTTAATTAAATTATTGTTCACAACTTGAAGGCGATCTACTCTCTGAAATTGATTGTAGTGAAACGTTTGAGTTTATATCTCAGTGAAGCCACAGGCTTGGGCTTAGGGCTATCGGGTTTTCTTTTGGAAAATTCTTAGTTGTGGCTCTTGGCTCAAAAACCTTACTGCGAGTGTACGAGTGTGAAAAGTCTGCTCTCGATAACAGTATAATCTAGGGTAATTTGACTTGCCGTTCGTAATACATTGCCTGTTCTGTTCTTGAAACGGCTATTAGCTGATGCATACTTTAGTGAGGGGGGCGGCAATTAGCACACAATTGGCATGCATATTTTCGTTTTATTATTGTTATGTTATAGTCTTATTTTCCTGTTACTTTTATCTCTTAAACATTGTATTTCCATCATCATTAATTAGTTCATTTTCGATTATTTTTTTGGGATTTAGAGTTTTTTTTACTTTACATTTTTGATATGTAAAATCGACATGTTGAATCTGACTGGAGGCTTGTTATTAGCAATATGATCAAACATTTATTTTATACTTTGATTGTTAATTAGTTTGTAAGCCTTCTTTAACCATAAATAAATAAATAAATAGTAATAGATCGGTCAAGCTAAGCCCAGCCCAGCTTGCCCGGGTCTTCACTTATGTAGATGGGTGGATGATCGCACTGCTCATTGTGGTAGTTACACCAGTGCGCCACCAGTGCTTGTTCTAGGACGAGAAACGTTGAGCCAAGGCAGAGGCCTGTGGGTGGTTTGAAAACTCCAACAGAAGAAATATTTAAAATACCAATATAATACTTTGAATTCTGATGAAGTATACAACTATACACACTGCCGAAAAGAAGTATGAAATAGCTAACGAATGCCCTCGTATTTTATAATGCACTTATAAAAATATTACTATAATTCAACGTTTCAAAGTCGGGCAAAATCCCGTTCAAAGTGTCCGTTAAATACATACAACTGAAAGTAATAAAAGTGTGTTAAAAAATCATACATACATACATACATAGACTCACGCCTGTTTCCCTAAAGGGGTAGGCAGAGGCATATTAAACGCCCACTTTTCGCCAGTGTTTTGATCCCACGTAATAGGTGGCGAGCCTATTGCCGCTTATCGGGATGTTTTGTTTGTCAGAGCCTCGTCCGTTGATCGGCAGGTGCACCACTTGCAGGTGAGGTTGGCTTGGGACCCTAAGTTCTTGGTGGGAACCCTATGCACTCTAAAATAAATTGTGCATTTTTATAATGATTTATTTCTTTCTGTTACAGGTAATTTTAATTTATATTAAAAAGGGTAACGTTCAGCTGGCGGATATTTAATCCCGACACAACCAGATAAGTATGAGTGATCTTGTCAAGGAGACTGGTACTGCTAACAATGCGTATGTATCTTGTTTTGTATACAAACGCATGTATCCCCGAAAGGGTAGACAGAGATATAGTTTTACACCTACATTTTGCCATATTATGAGCTTTAGTTCCGTTGGAACTATATATTGCCGATAACGGGCACATTGCCTGAATTTGGAAAAACTACGTGACACTTTTGCTCGACCCGGGAACTGAACTCAGGACCCGATCAGCATACGCTAGCCACTAGACAAGGTAGATTGGTGTAGGTAATAAAAAAGGCTTCACAAGTTTTATTTTGGATTAAAATGTTCTTATACTTAATATTAATTCTGTAGTTATTGATCTTTTTTATTCTGTATCGTTAACGCTTAAAGCTATAAAACTTAACAAAATAAGAACCAAACATAACTTCAGATTTTATCACAGATATAGGCCCTTTACTTTTAAAGAAACTTTTTATTTATTTCACTTCAAGCATTGTTTCAACAAACTTTAGAGACGGGTCCTTCACATAAATTTTAAAGTGGTCAATGTATCTATCTGTACTTAGTGCTTTTTTTAATATGGCCCATCGAGTTCACCGTCCAAAGTTATGTATCTTATGAGCTAACTGACAACGCAGCAACTCTCTTGGAGAAACTTAGTAAAATTCTAAGCATGTAAACTTTACGACCATTCGTTATTATACGGCTGAAAGCCAATTCTTGTAATAATATTCGGTGGAAATGCAGTTTTGATCTTGTCTCGGTGTCATAAATGGTGTTCTCGTAAATAAACTGACACTTGAATGTTATTGTGACTAGATCGAAAATTTAAAAAGTGTCTATCTATATAAGTGTCAACGTAGATCTATATCGAGCAAATTAGATTATAATGATATTAGGTGTCGCAGAATATCAATTGAAAGTCAATTCAAAACCAAATCGCAGAACTCTAAATAAAGTGTCAGTGTCTGTTAAAATACGAAAATCAGCATTCTTATAATGATTTAGTCCTAAAGCTTAGCACCATTGTAATATAAAACTTTGTTGATTGCGAGCTTTTCGAGAAACTTCCACGTGCCCGAACCCTAAATCCTAAATCTTGGCAAACTTTGCAGACATTCAAAGAACAAGAAGTATTCTAATTTACAGCCATATAATAAATTGTATAACTGTTCAAAATGAATTTTAAATCTAGTCTTAATAACATTAATATTCTAATTGTATTTAGATATTAAGTATTCCAATGATGTCGAGGCTAAATCGAAAGCTAAATACAAAGTATAAATATCTTTCAAACTTTTGCGATTGTTACACACACGACTGCTGAGAGCTGATGAAAGAAATGTTAAAAATAGAAGTAACATGTCGTTATCTGTCTATTTTTAACTAAATAATGTCCACAGCAACGCCTGTACATTTCCTTTAACCAATTCTGGTCAACTGAGAGGAATTTTCGGGCAAACTCTTCTTAGTTCGCCTCTACGGACTCCAAGAAACACACATAAAGTCATACATATACAAAATTTCAGCTTCTTGCGCCCCTGTTGGCTGCGCCTAAAATGAAATAGGTATCCCATTTAATTTATAGTGTACCTATATTAAGAATATTAAATGTGTTCAGAATTCGCCCTAGACAGGTGTGAAATTGTTGCAGACGGCAGTGGAAGCTAATTTACATACACCTGACCAGGGCAACGCAAGAAGTCTGACATATATTTGAGGCTGAGTTTCTCAGCGCTAACAATCAAATACAATATGCCTGGATCTTCAGTGGTGTCAGGCCTGGAGCTAGCTAGATAAACACACACAGAACCAATGTGGCCACAAAATATTGATTGAGATATCTTTATACTTAGCTGCTAGACTCCAAACATGATGCCTTCAAGGCACGGTGCACGAGGTGCGATTTCACAATTTTTTCAAAATGTCAAAGTTCAATACAATATCACAAAATTATCATCACAGGCTGACTGGGTCGTGACGGACAAATGAAATAGCGGCAATTAACAAGGGTCTTACTAAATTTACTTTTACTATACAATTTCACACGAGTGGCATAAGGGTGTGCACTCAATAGCTTTTTTTTCGGAAGTGAATGACTTGTCAATCTTTCAAATGTGACCACTGTCAAAAAATAATTACCAAAGATAACAAATATTACAAACTCATATTCTCGTATGATAGACAATATATCTATTTCAAACAAAATGTAATACTATTTACTTTAATTTTGTATTATGCACTGCCATATATACCAAAATTACAACTACATTCAATTAGAGACGAAATCAACGAAAACTGCATGTTGTCAAGTCAAGGGCGTTTGATTTATTAATGATGTGAACTTTGATTTAACTTAAATGGTTAAAACGTGGCCAACACAGGTCACATAATAATCCTAATAATTTTACATTATAATTTTGTTTGTGAATATAATTAATCTGTTCAGAATGGTTAAGCAATATCGCCTCGGGCGAGGCAGGTGGCCTCTATTTACACTCCAACTTGATAATACAAAGCGAAGACGCTGGAAAATTTTATTAATTAGTTCAAAATAAAATTGACGCGAAGCCTTGAAGTTTAATATCTCCTGTGTAAAATGCGTAGCAATTTCTATGGTTAGTATTCGAAGAAGTTTAGTTAAGCGTAACTTCTTGAAATTAAACTAGATACTTTGTACGTGTTCTATCATAAATAATGTGGTTTGAAACATAGCTTTGTTGTTTTTCTGCCTTTAAAATTGATTCCGTGCCACCTGATGTTTAGCAGTCAGCAGAGTCTCGTATTATAGAAAATCATCCTAATAACATAACGGTATGACAATACGATAGTCGTAAATCTACTAATCTATTCACGCTTTTTTTTCCTTCATACACACATACATACATAGTCTCACGCCTATAACCCCGAAGAGGTAGGCAGAGGTGTATTTCTACACCCACTTTTCGCCAGATTTACAGAAAAACTCAGTAACACTGCCCGACCCAGGAATCGAACCCGGGACCTCCCGATTCCACACGCACATTTATGCCGCGAGACCAACGAGGCAGTCGTATAGGGTTTGATGTCAAGTTTTCCGTCTCTACGCAAAGATGGTATTTGCATCGTGTGTATCAGTTACCCTTACAAAAGGCCGGGGTTTACAAGATAGACTGTGAGTGTGGGCTCTCATACATTGGACAAACCAAGAGAAGCATAGGCATTCGACTAAAGGAACATATAGCTGACATTAAACACAAACGCTCGACGAAGTCTGCTGTGTGTGAACATGTAGAACAAGGAACCAACCATTATTACCATTATTATTAACCTGCGATTTGATAAACCACAGATACTCGCAAAAGAACATCGCTTTATTCCAAGAATGATACGTGAAGCTATTGAAATTAAAAAACATCCTAATTTCAATAGGGAAGATGGTTGGAATGTTCCTCCAGCTTGGGACCCTGTTATCAGGCTAATGAAACCCAAGAAGGACAAAGTCACCAGAAGACATCAAGACACAGTGAGCACATTCTGCGTAGATAGTAACACCAATAGTTGAAAAATGTTCGGGTACTTTAAGATAACTTTGAAATTCAAGACAAAGACAAATATCACCTCAGTCTGCCGTGAACATGAATCCTGTAAAGAATTCGAAACGTCGGCTAGTAATAAATTAAAAATGTAGTTTCTAGATCATTAGTTTCAAATGTAATAACTCAGTGAAACCAATACATCGCGATAAAATCCGTAAACTGTAGTTTAATTTCAATGTCTTGAACTTTTCTTAATCCGTCGTGTTAACCAGTACGGACTGGAAACCGCAACAAAAATACGCCGGTTAGAAGATCTACAAACCAAGCGCGCAAGATACATAACATCTTTAAATTTCTTGAAGAGATGCCGGGATCACGATCTCATCCCTACATGCTGCAAGATATCAGCCAAGAAGGACATACGTGGGAGCGCTAAGACCTTAAAACAGGCAAGCCAAAAGTTACACATACAAAAGATCCACGAACACCGAGCTGACTTACGCAGAATAAATAGAAATGTTGAGAATTTGTCTAACGAAATATACAGATTGATAACTCCATTTAATTTTGAACAATGCATCAATGCAATAAATAACAGAGAAACATTAAAATATTACGCGTGTAAACATAACTAAATAGAAAAATTTGAAAAATTACAACAAAAATCAAATGACCAGTACAAAATGAAACAGAACGTTTTTGCACGGACCAATCACACGCTACCGTCCGCCGACCATAGACAAACAGTTGTCAATCTGTCAAAACACACGTTAGATCAAAACACCGAAAATTTATTATGTAGAGGTTTAAATTATGCGATAACTCCATCCAGAATACCGTATGAGACCATTATTTGCAACGTTGAGTATTGTCTAGTCAAGAACAATGTGAGTAAGGAAGATTTCGAGGCCATACGTCAGGACGTTTCTGCTGTATTGCGCCAGTCGAAAGTGCCGAGAAGGAATCTACCAAAACCCGAGTATTTTGCACTGAAGAACCTACGAGCTAGACCTGAACTAACAGTACTCCGAGCAGATAAAGGAAATGCAACGGTAGTGATGGACACGTCCGATTATAAACAAAAAATGGAAAATCTTTTGTCGGATGAAAGTACATATAAATTGGTTAAGACGGACCCTACCAACAAAATACTCAAGCAAACGAGTGACATTGTGAAAAAATACTCCGAACAACTGAATCTGGACGTGAAATACTTAATACCATCGTGTGCAAAACCTCCTCAATTGTATGGTCTACCAAAAATACACAAGGAAAATGCTACACTGCGCCCTATAGTCAGTCAAATAGGGGCACCAACCTACAGATTGGCTCCACACATTGCGAAGATTCTCTCGCCACTCAAAGGCAAGACGAGAGCGCATGTAAAGGATTCCTACCATTTTGTCAGTGAAATAAAACACCTACATCTCTCTGACAAGGAAACTATGGTTAGTTTTGATGTACAGTCGTTATTCACATGCTTACCAGCACATGACTGTATTGAAATAACTAGAAGGAAGCTAATAGAGAACAACATGCCTGAGGAATATGCAGAAATATTGAAATACTGCTTAACAACTGGCTATCTGTTATGGGATGAGAAATACTACATACAAATAGACGGTGTAGCAATGGGCTCTCCAGTATCGCCTGGTGTTTGCTGACATCTTCATGGAGGACTTCGAGGCGCGAGCCCTGCAGACTGCCACCATCACACCGAGGTTCTACAAGCGGTATGTAGATGAAACTTATAGTGACAGTTACAGTGAAACCAATACATCGCGATAAAATCCGTAAACTGTAGTTTAATTTCAATGTCTTGAACTTTTCTTAATCCGTCACATATCGGACTTTAACTGGTACTTAACATATTTATATAAATATATATACGATCATGACCTTAAGTTACCACCAAAAGACCTACCAAATTCCTGTTTACACAATATTACCGCACCGCTAAAGTGTAGTTTGTTATCTTGAGGTAACACATTACACACTTACAAAGTTTCAAGTAGGAACGTTGATTAGGAATAGATTAGATGTAACTAACAATTTGCTATGTAGATATAGTTCGCGACACGCGTAATGGGTACTAAAGTTTGTTCGGTCTAAGCGTGCAGATGTCAATCGCTGTAGCAACAATGCGTGAACTCAATAATATCACCGACTGATGATTGGCTGTCGCGTACATCTTCATATCTAAATGCTGATATTCTCGGCTTAGCTAAACTGACTATTTTTGTATTATAGCATATTTTGCACTGATATAAACGATTTTAATGTCAAGAATTTCAAAAATATTAAAAGAATGAAGTAAAGTCAGTTAAAATATTAAAAATATTTTTTGCATCTGTTGGATGTATGAATCGAATCTACAATATGTGACGTACTGATAATGGCGAGGAGAACCCTAAAATCATTAAGCTATTCGTAGATAAAGTAAAGCTTTCGACAGAGTATTTAAACAAACACATTGATAAGAATGTCGACGAGAATCTAATATACTCCTTAAAAAATAAACGGTTTTCGTCTAAATAAGAAAATATACAGCTTATTTTTAAATCGTCTATAATATTATTTTTCTTTTGAGTGTTTTCCTGTTTAAACAGTGATTCAGTAGTACTTAGTACTACTAGTACTGAACTTGACCAGCATAAATGTTTCAATCAGTTCATATTAAGAATTAAAGCGCCAATATTGAACTATAATATTTCCAGTCATGAAAATGCAATATTACCGCTATTCGATCTATCCTTTTTTTGAGATAGGTACATATTTAACCCTTAAACTGGCAAAACAGGTGATGCTTTTGAAACCTATTTTTTTTTTATTATTTCTCAACTAATAATCATTCCTGAAGCCTAGGAAAATAAAAATAAAAAATCATGGACTTACCATTTACGAGAAAATGTACGTGTCCCACAGGTACCGGCGCCAACTACTCGACGAATGACCTATGTTTCGGTACGGGTACTGTGGTGCACGTTGCCAAGTTGTTAAAGAAACACTTTTAATAGAAAAAGTATTTATTGTGGAAAGAAATACATTTATTTTGTATGAAATAAACGAAAACAATTGCGGGAATTTCTTTCACCCACCACTAAACATAGGCTGACATTGCACTTAATACAGTATATGTAAGTTCTTCCTTCCTTACAATAGCGACAACGTGCTTTTTTGTCTTGCACTTCTGGAAGATGACCTATATTGTCCAGACGAATGCTGTCTATGGGCCGAATAGTAGCAGGTTTTGGTTTTTGAATCTTTCTTTCAGGTGCTATGTCAACCAAATCACTTTCTTGATGTTCTGTTATTCTGCCTACTCCACGTAAACTTTCGTAAATGTCGTACCGGAAATCTTTAAGCGAAATTTTATTTCTATTATCTCTTCGGTACAACAGCCATGCGTTATTGATGCACATATCTAATAGTTGTGCAAAAATGCCCAAGTACCATCTACGCGACTTGAATGGTGTACGGTACAACGAAATAAGCATATCCGCCAAGTCAACTCCGCCCATATATTTGTTATACTCCTTCACCACTTGCGGACATGGAACCTCTACCTTAGCTTTACTTTCTTTCGAGTATCTCTTGATTTTTTCGATTGGATGGGAATCCATGTAAGAACTTATAAATGTAACAACTTTATTGTCATGCCATTTGATAACTGCAAGCTTATTTTTATTGCAAACTAATTGCACACTATATCCCCTACTTTTCTTGCGCATTATCAAATCCTGAGGCAATAGATCTTGGCAGCCTCGTAGCCGGTTTGCCCTTATGGTCCCAAGGCTAAATATACCGTGCTCTTCCCTGAGTAAATATACTAATTCAGGGGATGTAAAAAAGTTATCGGCATATACCCGGCAAGGTTTTCTCTTAATTGTTTGACATAGCGCTACAACTACCTGACCCCCTAAACCAAGACTATATTCTGTATCAGAGAACGTATATCCTCGAAATGTGTCTTCGCCGCCATATATAATAAAATCATATATAAGCCCTGACACACCGGCGCGAATAAAATTTTTGAAACCCCATTTCTTTGGTTTGTTTTGGATGTATTGTTTCCTTTTGCCGGCTTTTCTGCCTTTGTAAGGAATCATCATTTCGTCAATTGAATATTGTCCTTCTTCTTCAAGTTTTAGGAAATTTTGACGAACTTTTTCCATAACAGGGCGTATCTTAAAATATCTATCCGTACCATCGTCGTCGTAATTATCCACAAAATGAATATATCGCCGTATTTGCTCATATCTCTTTAGGTTCATGATATCTGCCACCGGAGCATAGCGAGTTTTCTTTGCCCAATAATCAGTATAGGCTGGCATTTTTACGATACCCATTAAAATATGTATGGCTAAAAAATTCTTCATATCATCATTAGTTACTTGTATGCATCTGCCTAGCTGTTGTAGGGAGTATAAGTTAGTATTTTGAGTAATGTTCGTAATTATATCTTCAGAGAAAAAGTAATAAAAATATTCTAATGTTGTGTCTAATTTAGTCTTATGGAGTTCATGTAAGTCTTCATCTATTAATGCTCTGTGTTTGAATATTCTTTTTGTCCAGTTATAATTAAGAATCAACCTCTTTTTTATCTTTTTTGCAACTGTTGTCGTAACCTGTTTTCGTTTACGTCTTGTGATAGGTATGGCGGGCGATGGTGTAGGTACTGATAGCGTAGGCAGCGACTGTATAGAGCTTAATGTAGGAATGGCCTCATAATTATTTGTTGTAGGGGAGGGGAAAACTTCATCAAATGTTGGTGTCAATGGCACATTTTCGTAAACGTTTACTTCGGAATCGTTAACATTTGCAGTATTATCATCGCCATCACTATCTAAGATGTTGAGTTTTTCATAAGAGGAATCTAGTGAAGGCGGATTTGAGCTTATAATAGGCGAGGATAATGGCTCTAGGTGGGGTTCTCTATCAGAAATTTCACTTTCTTCGTCAGAACAAGCATTTTTGTTAGGAACTAAAGCCAATATTTTTTGCGATCTTGTTAATTTCAAGCACTGAAGCAAAAAGAAAAAAAAACATGCTGTATGCAATCACACCACATAACAAATTAAACATTAAAAACATTAAATAAATAAAAATATTCAATAATATATTTTACTGAGCAATTGGCAACGTAACCCCTGGTACCCGTTACACATAGTCGCTTATTTACGGCGCACTCGGCAACGGTAACCACGGGGCACGTACACATATTTGACACCATAATCTTAAAATTGTGAGTGTAAGGTACAAAAACTATATTGCAATAGTAGCACACTGCTAAAATGCTTTAGATTATTAGAATTCCCGTTGCTAATTAGTGCAAAAACATTTAAAAAATCATTAAAAACTTACCCGAGTCGCAGGGACATGTTGCCGCCGAAAAGACATTTTGACTTTGACAAATAAATTTCAGTGCCGCCAGCTCAAATTATTTTTTCTACTAAATTTAATCTGATATTCTACATTTATGAAACAGAAAAAAAATATTTATTTTGAAAATAAGGGCATAATATTTTTTTGTTTGCAACGTGCACTGGGGTTGCCGTTACCGGTTTAAGGGTATTGGCGATGCAAAGATAATCCGCGCGCCTATAGCGGCGAATTTGAAAGTTGTACGACACTTTTGAAAGCTTTCAAATTTTCAATACAACTTTGCTTTGAGGTTTTATGGTAGTAATTGTATTGTGAGCTTTCAAAAGTGTCAAAAGTAGTGGTGATCTGTGAAAGAGTTGTACGCGGATGACTTCTAAATTTCGCCGCTAGAGTCACTAGTTAGAATTTTAGCATCGCCAATAAACTCCTTACATAATACGTCAAACATGTAACTCAAATCTCTAAATTAGTCCAAATTTATGAATAGGTCGAATATGAAACTAACCGTAAATCTATTCATTAACATAAAAACTATGTGCAAACAGTGGCGGCGCTAGACCACATGTAGACGTCGGCGACGCATTAATGTCGCGAGGCCCGTTTTGTTTCGCATTAAAAACAACGTCAAATTACACTTAATTTAACTGTTTTTCTTACTGAGAAACCCAAATTATAAAATAATGTATGAGTAAACGAGTTTTATTGTTGATAATCAAATGATAACAAAATACAATTACACACCTAGAAATTTAAAATAAGTAGTAAAACTATTTGGCTTTTAGTCTAACTGATTTTTTTCAGGATTGTGTCGTAGCTAAGACTAGAGTCTGCGAAAACTAGAGACTATAGTTTTGGCCATAATCTTTCCTTTAATAAAGAACTGCAGAAAACTGAGATATCAAGGAGGATTCAGCTTGGGTAGGCCGCATTTTCATCCTAAAATCGGCAAAAGTTCTATAACCAATGTGTTTTGACCACAATGACCTACGGTGCCCGAGATATGGACGCTCACACAAGAGTCGATATACCGATTGAGAGTCGCACAAAGAGCCATGCAGCGCTCCATGCTTGGTATCCGTCAGATTAACCGAACTCCAAACATTGAAATTCGGAAACACACAAAGTTGCGCGCAATGGGAACTCAAATAATAACATCAAAATGGAATAGGACAGGACATCTGGCTAGACGTGGTGATAGCAGAAAGTGTGAAAAAGTGGAGAAAAGAAGTTTCGGCCGTCCCTTAGCAAGATGAGCCGACGATATCATTGCAATCGCGGGCCAAACCTGGACTAGATTACCACAAGATCGAGGGAAAGGATAGGCCTATGTTTAGCAGTGGACACATTCGGGCTGTGGATGATGATGATGACAGAAATCGTGTCGGGCAGTGTGTGTAAAAACGCTTATTCGGGCTAAACTTCCATTTTATATTGTTGCAAGAGAGATGATTCTGAATACCCGTAAAGAAAATAATAAAAGGCATTATTATTTCGCTTAGCTCTTATCCCGAATTGTTTGGGGTCGGCTACCTAAACCAGGCTGATTGGCGAAACGAAAATAAATGGGTAACTTGTTAAACTTCTATGCGAGGTCCCCTCAGGCGCGAGGCCGTCAGCGGTGGCCGACGTCACCGACGCTTAGCGCCGCCACTGTGTGCGAACAAACCTAAATAAAAAATATATAATATTTTTTCCAAATACTATTGAACTAAGCACCTCTTTTCCATCGGTTAAACCAAGAAAAGCGCAGCGCAAGCATTCTTATCTGAGAAAATAAACCTATTGTTATACAAACTCCTTTAAAAAAAGACTTATATCTACTTTTCAATTTTAAACTTTAGATTAAGTACACGTTACTGGACCTGAAATTGAAATACAAAACTTTAAGACAAACGCGGTGTTAACGGCGCTTTTATTACTAGGTATTGTTTGGTCTCGAATACTAAAAGCAACTCCCTAACTATGCTGTTAAATAAATGGAAAAGTGCGTTTGTTCATTACTTACTTTGTGAGTTCCAAAAAACAGTATATACGAACATTTAAGTAAGTCTCCCTTTTAGATTTACTTTAAATCATCTATCAGGCAATTATATTTTCAAATATATTTGTTTTATTGTGGTGCTGATACACCTGAGCATTCATTTGTAACAGAACAGCGAGCATTCACCGTATTTTGTTTTGTCGAACCGAACATCGAACAGAGCCGTACATTGCTACGAACATTTTCACGATCTCTCTAGAGAACACTCTAATCCTTGTGGAAAAAAATATCGAAACCGCACTACAATAGTTGTTTTACCCAATATATTTACTTCACTTTGATATATTAATTATTTCTAATGGAAGCGCAGGACACTTATACAAATGACGTTTAAAATTTTCGTATGTTGTCACTAATTTTAATTTGACTAATTTTCGGTTTACTCATAATGAATATCGAGATAATATCGATACTGTTTAAAATAAATCCTCAGATCTGGTTAACTTAGAATTAATTTGAATAGAATGTTGATAAATCCTCGATATCGATAAATAAATTTGATTGTAGGAACAGACACTTGTGTGATTTATTAAACCAGTTCAAATTAAGATCTGCATTTTATTATTTTATGTAACCAAGTCAGGAACAAATAAGCTAATTGTGCTTTAGCTAATTTGGTTTGGAAGATTTTAGAAGAGCAATGTTCGTAAGAATGCTCGCTAAAACACACTCGTTTGTTTTTCTGTTTTGTAACATTCGCACGAATACTCATTACACGTGATTGCTCAAGTGTATCAGTGCCATTATAATATTATTTAAATTTAAAATTTGTCTCTACAAATTTTCAAGGCAAATGATTCACCAAAAATTGCATTAGTCCATGTGTAAACTCTTACATGGATATGGCATACACTAAACTCCACACTATATTTAGATCAAGTTTAATGTTAACCCCATTTATGTCCAACATATGATTGGTACTCTGACATCCAATTCTCTATTTGTCATGTCACAGATGCAATCTTCATGCAGAAGCATTCCGTTAAAAAGCAGATCATATCTCCTTGTCTGGTCCGAATTCAGAATTAATAGTCGAAATCTGCGATGAAACTCAGGTGGCTATTATTGGAGAGAAAAAGCTTTTCGAATCAATAAATTCGAGAGATAACCATGGCTTTTACTTGAGGCAATTCTGGTGTATTCTTGGGAAGTAATGACGTCAGAAGATTACCCTGTAGAGTTGTAATGTTGTAATCACCAGGCCTAACAAGTGGATCCAAGGCGGAAGTAAACGTTAATGGCTAATTCTTGCAGGCCATTTTGAAATCTATATGCGTTGGTTTTCCCTTTAATGTATATTTTGTTGTACCTACTTATAGTCAAAGTTCATTTCAAGTAATGAAAGAAATGTTGGATTGTTTAATAATATTGATTCAAAAATGCAGTTTATGAGGTGAATCACAATTTTAATGATTGGCAATTTTTTTTCATATAGGTACCTAATTATAAATAAAAATGGCTGTTTTAGATATTTTTATTAGAGTATAATAATAATCATGGATATGATTTAGCAGTAAGTACCTGATGTTCGTAAAACACGATAACGGAAAAAATATGTTAGCAAAAGCTTGTATGGTAGATAATTAATCAAATAAAAACTAATAACAGAATAAATAAATAAAAACACATTTTGTTAGAACTTTTACGTTAGACTACAGTTAGCTTCCTATTTATTATCAGGTGGTCTATAGATTTTTTATAGCATAGTCTCTTAAATCAATAGTTTTAAGAGATCTGGCTTTGATAATTCCACATTAGAAACCCAAAAACCTTCTATATTATTATATTACAATAGTTGCATAACCCAGCTTCATCATAAAAGGAGCCCTTGGTAAAAGTATGATGCATATTATATTTTTAAACTATAAACCTAAAATACGACCACACAGTTTTGTTACATGGTATACGTTATGATAGATCGTTTTAACTTTGTACCACAATTGTGTTGAGTCTCAGAAGCATTATCTTGTTGAAAAGTGACAAGTGCCCTCCGAAAAACAAGAACACACTAACTTCTCAGTTTCATTTCATAGTCCGATGGGCAATGTCACAACGAAACTTAGAAGAATAATCGTTGAGAATATCTCAACGACAAAATAAGTCAAAAAGTTCGAGTTTCGCATCTTGAAAAGAGTAATACACTTTCCTCGGTTTCACTTACTTATAAATTTGTATAGGAAATGCGTAAGACATTAAACTTTGAATTGAAATTTTGTGGTTGAGGGAAAGTAATTTATGTTAGCAATACGCTTAAAAAGTCTCATTTTGAAGAGACTCTACTCTACAGTTGACCTTTTGTTTTAGGCGGGTAAAGAGATAGTAGACACAATGCCCATTCATGTTTCAAAGGGGTCGTTAGTTACGCCCGGAATATATCGCTGATATTGCGTGCACATAAGCTAATATAAATTTTTGTTGTCACATGAATCGTATACGCTTTATTATTAAATAATGGATAATTTTAAATACTGCTAATTCTAGTGCCTCATTTGGCTATCAAGTAGGGTAGTTTAGTATAAAAAAGGTCTAAGCCTCACGTTGTATATAATATCAATTTTATTTGTTTTGGTTTCGCTAGGAAATCCTATTGCGTGTCATCCACGTCTCCAATTATAGCAGGTAGTGGAAGTATTAAACTCTCTTTGCCAGTCCTTTGAGGCCTTTTTATTTGAACCACTCTCTTGACTTCTCTCAGCAGTGAAGTAATTCAAATTTGCTTGAGGCTGGTACGCAGAATCTCACCAATATCCTACATGTGTAAAAATATATTATTTGTGATTACAGCATTATAAAGGTAATGCGCACCGCGAGAAAATTCAATAGCCCACAAATTATCTTCATGAGTCACGATTTTTATACTTTCCACTCACTAGGTACAGTTTGCGCGCCGCAAAGTGTATAAACCGTTTTGCCAGACTAACATTCATATTCTTTCTAATAATAAACTCGGCGAAAAAATCTAACTGTCAAATTATGTAAGTTACTCCCAAATCACTCTTATAATGACTTTGTAAGTGTTTAAGCGCATTTTAAGCATTCATAACTTTCATAATAAAAATTCTGAAGCTGAACTTTCAGACCATAATTTTGTAGAAGAACTAATATTATATGTTACGAGTGTATTAAATTTAGTCTTTTAGTTTGAATAAATTATTATCGTTCTATCTCGTTCCTGGTGTCGTATATGGGTATTAAAATTATGTATACTATATCTTCAATCTTGTAAGATTATAATTATGCTTGTCGATAGCAATGCCAACATGGATTTAATTACTCGATGGAGAAAAAATCTACTTATTGGATTTTTCTATAGCACTTATATATTTCCTTTATTAGCAGTCTGTAGTCTTGAAATATATGTAGAGAAATTGTATAATTTTGTATCTTGGTCTACGTTATAACATAAATAAACACCCAGACTCCAAATATCGAAAAAGGTCAGTGCAGTATATCATATTTCACCTTCATCTGCATAATTCTCTGTCGCCCGTCCTCCGATCCTTTAATCATTTCTCTTTTGTTAGGAGGATGACTTAAGACTTCCAGCAGGTCTGTTTTACAGCGCATTTACTATGACTTCTCACTAGGCTGAGGTAATATAAGCAAATTTAAGGACTATTTACATCTACATATGTTCTTGAACCGAATTGAGAACCTACTCGTTTTTGAAGTCCCAAAAGGAAGAATGTACTTCGGGGAACGATGAAAATGAAGACTGGGTGTACTTTTCGTTAAACTAAATGTTTGCAATCTATTACTCATATTATTTATATTCCGTGAAGTGGTGTTTCTACTTATCTATTTTTTTCATATCATATTTAAATTGTATGTCGAGGAGTCTTCATTAAGCACAGAAAATGCCAGTAGGAAAAGCATCGTTCTTCCCATACAATTATTTTTAAATGCATTTGTTTGTTTTTTGTGTCCCTCTTTTCCGTCACTACTGAGCAATGTTAGATTTTTTTTATGTGGGAATATTTAGGAGCTAGGGGGTGGAATAGGTTTTGTTGGCGGCAACTGATTACCACGTGGCTGGAGCCGCGTGCGAAGTCAAGTTTTACATTATGTTTATTATATGCATCATTCTATTTCTATGTGTTCATTGTTTATTAAAACAATGGCTACTCATAAGGCGGTTAGAAAAATAATCTTAATACTTTGCAGTAAACCTATTTGATGAAACCATATTTTATTACCAAGTCGCTTATTTTAATCCCTATTTTTCTTGAAACGTAACATAACAAGACGCCGAGTTAATTGATTATTTTCAACGAAACGAAATAGGTATAAATTAAAGAAATTAATTATTACTTTAATTTATACCCATATTGTTTCGTTTAGACAGAAATAAAATCTGAAATATAGGATTGATTCAAATCTGAAATATAGGCCAAGGAAAAGATGGATGGACTGTGTGAGGATGGATATGAAAGAGAAAGGGGTAAATGATCAGATGACGGGCGACAGAAAAGAATGGAAGCGAAGGACGTACTGCGCCGACCCCAAATAGATTGGGACCAGGGCAAGAAGATGATGATGAGGATTGATTCATTAATTTTATTTTATAGTGGTTTATCGGCCACCTAATTTGTGATTATCATCCCCATACAGAATAATAACAGGAGAACCAAAGTCACCGACATAGCTCTCCGAATAGCCAGACTGAAGTGGCAATGGGCAGGGTACATAGCGCGAAGAACCGATGGCCATTGGGGCACGCGGGTTCTGGAGTGGCGACCACGTACCGGACGACGCAGCAGGGGTAGGCCGCCCACAAGGTGGACCGACGATTTGGTTAAGATCGCGGGAAGCGTTTGGATACGGGCGGCTCAATATCGGTCTTTGTGGAGAACCTTGGGGGAGCCCTATGCCCAGCAGTGGACGACACTAGGCTGACATGATTATGATGACAGAACAATATGTTCTAGTAATCATCATCCCTGATAAATATGGGCGTCTCTGATCATGTTTTGTGTTTCGAAAATAATTATTTTGGGATTTGTTTTTGCTACGGACACAAAGTAAACATTCTTTGTGACCGCGCTTTGAATGTTTGTTAAGTCCTACCAAAATATGAGATTTATTTCGAGTTCGGGAGTCGTCCTGTCTCTCATCATCAGCCTTTAACAGTCCACTGCTGGACTAGGCCTCTCCTTTGAAAGGAGGAATTTGCCTACTATACCACGCTGGCTAAACGGGTTGGTATAGGGTTTGTATCAAGTTTTCTTTCTCTTACAGTGGTGTTCTCTGCATAATATGCTCCCTCTGTCGGCTCTTACGACACCCATGGGATGATATGGGGTGGTGACATTCCGAATTCTTAATCTGTCACTACACGGAGAACTACTTAGACAGTAAGACCACAAATTTAATGGCCCGAGCAACGAACAAGAGACTCCACTATCAAACAGCAATTATTACTCAAACTTCACAAGAGCAACGAAACATATTGTATTTCGGTCAGGTTTATTAACTTACAGATAATCCAATTTATCTATTTGCTTTTATTCGCCCTGTCTGGACTAACACGTTTCTACTATTAGCCTAACGAGCCAATGTAGTTACATTTTTGTTATTTAGTTTGTCTCTCTCTGTAGGCAGCGATAGCCTAGTGGAGATACCAAGAGACTGCCATGCAGAGGGTATCGGGTTCGAATCCTAGGCACGCACTTTTCGGAGTTATGTGCGTATTGAATTATTAATTATCGCTTGCCCCGTGCCTCGGAGAGCACGTTAAGCCGTCGATCCCGGTTGTCATGAAGATCTTTGACAGTCGTTATAGGGAGTCAGTACCTATCTCTGAATAAACTGACACTTGTCTAAACCATGGAATATCGCTAGCCCTTTGGGTTGCGGAGGTCAGATAGGCAGTCGCTCCGTGGAAAAGCTAATATTCAGTCAAATCCGGTTAGATTAGTAAGCGGACCCCGGGTTGAAACTGGGATAACGCTGGGAGAAAGAGTTTGTCTCTAATCTAAACATAACCTTAATATATAAAATCCTTGCGTTACTGACTGACTGACAGACACTGTACAGCTGAAACTATTGGGCGCAGGAAGCTGAAATTTGGCATGTGTGTTCCTTGGGGACCGTAGGGTGCACTAAGAAAGGATTTCCCGAAATTCCCACGGGATCAGCCAAAACGGGTAAATAAAAAAAAATGCAGGCGTAGCTGCTGGCATCCTCTAGTACTAAATAAATGTACATTTCTAGGAAACAAAGAATTTTATAATAATATACAATTTTATACTAAAAGGCTTTCTACTTTTAATGAGGATTGTTTCTAATAGCGTTGTTTGGTTGCGAGTTTAATAGATTTGAAACACGGTAAAAAGATTGCGGCGGATACAAAGTATAGTGCTTTTATAAGGAAAGATTTTTCCTTATTTCAATTATAAAATAGGTAATACCGCTAATAAATATTAGTAATATGCCAAGTCGGCGGCTTTTGGGTGGTAAAAATCATTGAGTTAGCTACACATGCTCGAAAAAGAAAAAGTACCCTGTAATAAACTGACACCGGTCTCAGCCATGGAATATCAACATCCATTTGTGTTCACCGTTACAAAGGCAATGCTTCGTCAAAAAGATAATATTCTACTAAATCTATTTGAGGATGTAGGTAATCTGGAAAATAGCACAACGACAATCATGATGACTTTCTAATAGTGTTAACGTTTTAAAACCGCATGTATCATACTGTATCATAATCGCAAATCTTTTAAATTTAAAAACCATATGAAATACCTATACAATCCGTGGCAATTTGTAATTTCATCAAAACTCTTGACAAACGAAAGTAATGTTAGCATAAAAAGGGTTAAACAGTAAAACCAAACACTCTGCCAAAATTTTAATAAATTACAAAAAGGTGGTATAATTTCCGAAACTTTGTTCAAAATTAAAGTATAATTAATTAATCTGCGGACCACCTCGGGAATTATCTCCTAGATCTGTGATATTCGCAAACCATCTTGAAATTATAAGCTACATAATAAATGGCCTTTGTATAATTTATTTTCCTGATTTTCATTTCGTAGATGGATATGCTGCGTTCGGAAATCACTTTGACAAAACTTATCTATATTACGGATGTTCTTATCGTTTTCACCCGACAGCATTATTATTAATTTTGCGATAGATTGTAAAACGTGAATATTATAAAATCATTTTATTATGGATCATCGTGTCTTCTTAGCCCAATAGTATCTTCTGTTGGTTTTGAAATAAATTGTAAAATCTAATTGCTACTCAATATGATACACAATAATTATAAAAATGAATGGTTTGTACATAGACGGATGACGTAAAAAAAAACATTTTCTTTACCGCTCAACGGCTTTACTTATAAGTAAATCCGTTAAGCGTGGGTCAAGGCTGTCATTAATAGCATTTGTGATAGCTAGACAAATGTGCACCGCAGATATGAAACATCCAAACTAATTCCACATTCCATACAAATGTCACTAGCTCGAATTTGGATAGTGCTCAACGTACCCTCGCCATATGCATTAAAGTTTATTGACCGACACATTTGTTTGGACCACCACTTGCCTTGGAAAACAAAGTCGATGGCCAGTAACATTAAACAATAAGACCCAAGAGAAAGGCTTTTATTGTGAAAAGCAATTACGTTTTTGAAAGATCTTGTAAACTTCGAAGACTAAGCAAATGTAAGATAATTTTAAAGTTTAAGTTTGGTAAGTTTACCCTTAATTAAAATAATAATACATACACACAGAGAGATAATGCTACAGCGATTAGCTTGTAGGGAGATCAATAGACTTCTACGCTGATGGTCTAGGGTTCAAAGCCACCGCACGCACCACTGAATTGCGAAGTTCTGTGTGTTTGTTAGGTACCTTGCTATTTGGTGAAGGAAAATATCGTGAGAACATTATACAGCAAAGCAATTAAACCTGTATGTCTGTAAGTTCTCCATATTGTTCTCGAAAGACTTGAAATCTGCCAAAGTACACTTAACCAATGTGCGTTGGACTATGCCCCAATTCTCTTAGAAGGGAGAGGTCCTTGGCCAGTCAGGAACCGTTTATATAGCGTAGACGATGACAAAACTAAAACTATATCTTTTTCTTTATTGGTATCGTAGCAAAAAATGCATCGGTTTGTTTTTTAATTTAATATAAATAAATAAGTGAACATTTATTCACCTGCACACTTTCAAAACTTTAATATCACAGTTAAAAGGGATTGTAAATCATCAACCTAGCGTTATCCCGGTTGCATTCAAGACTAACACGCACGGCCTTGGAGCCCGAGGTCCGCTTACTGGTCTAACCAGTTATGAAGAAACTTTTCCACACAGCGACTGCCGTCTGACCTCCGCAAATCAAAGCGATAGCGACATTCCATGGTTTAGACCAGTATCAGTTTATTTGAGGGTACGGACTCTCCGTAACGACTGTCAAAGATCTTCATGACAGCTGGGACCGACGGTTTAACGTGCTCGCCGAGGCACGGGGCAAGCGATACGCACTTAACTTCGAAAAGTCATTGGTGCGCGCCGTGGATTCGAACCCGATACCCTCTGCACGGCAGTCCGTTCGTATCTCCACTAGGCTAATCACTGTCTCATGATCAGTGACATCGCGTATTGCGTAACAAAAATAAAAGAATTAGAGTCATTTTTATATGTCACAAAAGGGATTGTAAACTATTATCAAAATAAAATGTCATAAATATCTGAAATAACATGATATATACATTCGTTTCCATTCAAAAAGGTAAAAGCATGTAAAGACAAGTATATTTTATTCCTCTCCTGCAAAACGATTTGTATGAGGCAGCAAATAAATATTGAGATGCGAAGAAGTGACGTTTATAGATCCTGTCTTTGCAATATTAAAATGCTTGTAACTGGCTATTACTATGTACGGATCTCTTCGATACAATTTAAAATCTATTTTACATTGATGATAAGGAAACAATTTAGTATTCGGCCCCATTGTAAAATATACTACACTCAATCAGTTATTACTACCTACCAATTAAAAAGAACATAACCTTCAAAATTATGAAGAATCGAAAAATCTAGTGAATTCAACATTGCTGATGTTCAAAATCTTATTTTTAATTACAAACGATCCGTCGATTACCTCCACTGGGAATGTAAGCACTGGTATAATGAACACAATATTAGAACAGACTTTGTAAAAGTTACGATTAATTTGGGTTTAATTTCCATCCGTCTAGGCATTTTCGGACATAATGCTGAAATAAAATTTAGATTGCGAGCTAAGTCGATGGTATAATCTGTTTTATCGTTAATTGACTTGGATGTACATACGTAGTACTGATGAGCCGTCATTTTTTGAGGGAAGGAGCCACACTGGTAGGTAGATGCAATAAAAATCATAGTATTTGAGTTTTAGCGATTGACTGTTATGATACTATGTATAGTGTCTGTTTGTATTGTTGTATTTTGCTTGGAAAATGAATTCGCTAGTCAGTCGCCTCAGTTCACCTTCTTTTTATTCATTATTTCTTCTCGATGGTCCCACTGCCTACAAGCCGATCGATCTGCTACCGAAAACCTACCTTTATCGAATCAATTTCATTCATTACAATTATTGTTTGAAAATATGCATGGTATTGTGAACTTAAATTGAGTTCCTGAAATTATTTTTGTTTGAGTGCTGCAAAGGAAACCAAGATAATTGTTGAATGAAACCCAAATAAATGCTTCATTTGCATGAAAATCAATGCAGTGCCTTGCCAATAAAATTATTAAAACATACCAAGTTATAGTACGTTTGTACAAATTCAAGTTATTAAAAGCAATCTCGCGTGTTGGTTCTCTGAGTAAAGAGTTATAATTAATTAACCTGACCGCCAAAATTTTGAATAAAATATAGAATTAGGTCGAGTTTTTTGAACTTGATGCCGTGAAAAATGCTCGTATCAATCTTTCATACCAGAGTTCCGCGGTATGTAGGTACGAGTATCTTCTTGAACCAAAATATGTAACTTGCTTTTGTTTTTAAAGAAGAATAAATTTAACAAAGCTTTATATTTAACTTTATTAAGGCAAGACACAAACAATTCTTCCCAAAAAACAGTCATGTTTTTCGGATCATTATCAAAAGCCTAATTAAGAAGCCCTCATATTGCGACCACAACCCTAACCAGTAGCACACGTATTCATGCGCTTGACGTATTAAGGCCCTCTAGATATACCTGGTAACTAAGATACACAACTTAGTGCTGCTTCCTTGTAAGATGGGAAGACGTTGAACTATTTTAGATTTAAACCGAATACATCAGAACTGATGGTTTGATAGGACCATGTAACGTAATTTACCAGCTTTTCAAGTACAATTAGGATAATTTTAGAAATTTTCTGGTTGGCCAAACTTTTTTTTTGTATCAGAGTTTTTTTTTTAATTGTCTCAAATTATGCCGGTATTATTTATTATATAACATCAACATAATTTTGAGATGTATTTTTGTGAGATATGGCAAAAGTACATACTATTTGATTTGCTTGTAAGATAAACTATTAACTAGTTATTTTGGTAATATCAAGTGACACACCCGATGGAAAGTGGCTCGTACATACCATCAGGTGAATTCAGGTGTGCCATACTGTATGTGCTAAAACGAGGATGGGCAAGAGAGTAGGAGGAAAAGCGGGATAAGGGAAAAAGGAAAAGGGGATGGGGCCTCCGGTACTCCAACTCATGGTAAGACGATATTCTGTGAGAGAATAGTACTTCCGCGGTTGAGCCGGCCCATTCATGCTGCAATCAGCAAGGCTCTACTAACATTAGATCGAACCTTATTAGTTCAATGAGTCAGTTATGTTCTATTAGAATTATTGTAATTAATGCTTAGCAGAGGTTAAGTGGCTTATTACATCATCAGCATTTAACAGTCCACTGATAGACCAGGCCTCTCCTTTGAAAGGAGGAATTGGCCTACTATACCACGCTGGCCAAACGGGTTGGTATAGGGTTTGTATCAAGTTTTCCTTCTCTCACAGTGCTGTTCTCTGCATAATATGCTTCCTCTGTCGGCTCTTACGACACCCATGGCATGATATGGGGTGGTGACATTCCGTATTCTTAATCCGTCACCACACGGATGAGTGGCTTATTAGATGTAGAGGAATTGCATATATGATGTAATTCAATTATTAACTGCTTAACGGTACTTTGACAGTGAAATTGGCATTTGACGCCTGTCACAGTCCCTAAAATTATCTGACTATAAAGCAATACTCCCTTATAATTTTTTTACATTTCTCTTTATTCCACATTATTTTTATAAAAACACAAATGTAACCTAACATAACCGTCAATTAAGACACGATTTCGTAGAAGAAAAAATCTACGTTTTAGCTTCTTTCAGCAGTTTTGACGCATAACCAATTATATTTCGATATTCTATACCTGTATTATCTAAGCGAATTCGGGACTGAGATTACTGCTGACGGCGATGTTACATAAGTCTTTCTAAAGTAAAATTGGCTGCTACAAACTATGTTAGAGGATGTATCCAGCTTTTGTTTATTTAAGTTAATTTTAATGAATTTTTATGTGCAACGGAATGAATGCGTTAAACAACGGAAGATTCGTGTTCTTGTGTAAACTTTACGAGGTCCTTTTTTATGTATTTTTCTTTTTTTTAAATGTTCGTCTATTTTGCTTAAAAATTTTTAGTTAAGGTTAGCAACAATTTCAGTTTTTACGTTTTAAACAGAACACCCCATTAGGAGTTACGTATTTATGATTCGTATCGGTTTAGACGGCGCAGAAATCTTTAAATGACCTTGAACATAGATAGGTTGGAATAGGTAGATAAAACATCTAAAAATATTTTAAGCTTTCAAAAAAAGGCGTGTAGAACAATTGTCTACATAGTTTTATTGAAATCTTCCAGTAAACTGGTATTACATGATTTACTTAGTCATTTTTCTGGTGGGGTGGATGATGCATCCATCATCCACCAAATAAATCCACCAAATAAAATTGTATGTATAAAAATCCATCGATTTTATACATACATTTTTATTTGTTTTTAGTAACAGCTAATACTGTGCAAGTTCATAAGCAGGTTAGTGGCTGATTTTCTTAAAATTTATTTTGTCTTTCCACGTTGCCACATTCGTTTCGCATATCCAATTATTCGCCACTGTTGCAAGATATGGTTACCATGCTTTCTAAAAGTGTTGTTTTGAAACTTTAATTTTAGGATGAGGCTCAGGGAGCGTATTTTCTTGGGCTATGAACCGCGTATATTACGTATTCGGTTCATAGTGAAGTTCTGTTTGTACCACAGGGCGTCGAAATTGGTTCTCTGGTGACTCAAGTGCATTAATTCGTCTATATTGCACTCAGAGAGCTTGGACGAGTTCAAACATTCGATGGTAACTGGTTCGGCGTTGCACCGAACCGTATATACTAGGCGATTTGGTGATATGGAAAAATTATTAATATAGTGGACTGTATTAAGAATAGCTGGTAAATCACCCAGTAGAGTGGATTATAGGGAGGAATAGGAGGCGGAGGTGTGGGAACACGCCTTACCTTGATAAAATGGCGGCTTGTCGGCGTCTTCCGAGAGTCGGGCCACAAGCTGATCACTCCACCTGGATCCAGCCCGAAGCTGCACAGATCACTCCACTACACCCGCAGGCGGTTTAATTCTCGTTTATTGTATAAAATAGCGGTAAAATATTGCGGTGCTGCATGTGGTCGTCGCGGCGCGGAGCTGCGCCAGGACACAGCCGGTCAGCGGGACCGTTGATTTTCGACTCCGTCGTAACGTCATAGAATTCTGCGACCAATTAGAGCGAGGCGTGCCTTTGGGAGGGAATAGGATAGAAAGGGATAAAAGATCGCTCGTTTTGACATAATAAAAGAGCAATGGAAAAGATAGATGGTGCTACCATATACCCCCGGCCATAAAGGGCTGCCTTTAAAAAAAAAATGAACTTAGCTATGTTGGATGTACTACCGCATAACCCATCAATAGGCTAAGACAGCGATATGATATTAAAATTAATCTAAATTAACTTTAGCGAAACAATTATAACGAAAACTACAAACTAAATACTTAAACTAAGAGGTAGATCTAACTTCAGGCTAGATCTCACTGAGTTGGAAGCGGACAGAGACGTACAACAGGGCGCACGTAGCTCCCCTTCGCGGTTTTCACGGTAACAACGCGGGTTGTACCGTCTTTGGAAGTATGCAGTTTCTCCACGATGGCTAACGGCCATGAAAGCGGTGGAGCATTATCATGTACTATGACGACCAACGTACCCTCCTGTATAGGGGATGCAGGACTATTCCATTTGGAACTAGCCTGAAGCTGGTGGAGATATTCCGCACGCCAGCGCCGCCAGAACGACTGCACGAGTTTATCCAGCAGAGTATGTCTCTGGAGCAAGCTTGAAGAGTCTGCTTCAGGAGCCAGAAATGACGATAGTGGCACTGTGTTCAGAAAATGTGCAGGGCTTAACGCGGATGGTTCTGCAGGGTCTCACGCGGAGGCGAGTTGATCAGCGCCTCGACTTGTGCAAGGACAGTTAAAAGCTCTTCGTAAGAGAGGATCTGTTGACCTATAACTTTAAAGAGATGCGTTTTAATTACTTTATCACAGCACAGACACACAAACAGCATTGTCGGCATACTGTGCATATGCATACTCCTGGCTGAGGTATGGGGTCATGCTTTGGAGTAACAGTGTAAATGTAGAGGAATTATTTATAATTCAAAAGAAATGTGTCAGAATACTAGCACATATAGACAATACGCAAAGCTGTAAACCTTACTTTACTAAATTAAATATCCTAACACTACCATCAATATATATACTCGATATATGTACATTCGTTTTCAGACACAGTTGTGTTAGCACTGGTATAATGAACACAATATTAGAACAGACTTTGTAACGGTTACGATTAATTCGGGTGTAATTTCCGTCCGTCTAGGCATTTTTGGACATAACGCTGAAATAAAATTTAGATTGCGAGCTTAGTCGATGTTTTAATATGAATCTGTTTTATCGTTAATTAACTTCAGTGTAGCTAGTACTGATGAGCCGTCATTTTTTGAGGCAAGAAGCCATTCTGGTTTCTGCAGTAAAGGAAGCAATAAAAATCGAGAATTCAAGTTTTAGTGATTGACTACTAAGATACTATAGTGTCAATTCGTATTGTTGTATTTTGCTTGGAAAATTAATTCGCTAGTGTCAGACTGACACTAACGAATTAATTTTCCAAGCAAAATAAGCCTTAGTTTGCTATTTCATTCTCGATAGTCCCACTGCTTACAAGCCGATCGATCTGCTACCGAAAGTTATCAAATCGGTTTCATTCATAACAATTAATAAAAATATTTATGGTATTGTGAACTTAAATTGAGTTCCTGAAATTCTTTATTTGAGTGCTGCAAAGGAAACCAAGATAATTGTTGAATGAAACTCAAATAAATGCTTTATTTGCATGAAAATCAATGCAGTGGCTTGCCAATAAAAACATTAAAACATACCAAGTTATAGTACGTTTGTACTAATTCAAGTTATTAAAAGAAATCTCGCATGGTGGTTTTCTGAGTTATAATTAATTACTCTGACCTTCAACATTTTGAATAAAATATCACATTACGTTGAGCTTTTGGAACTTGGTGCCGGGAAAAATGCTCGTATTATCAATCTTTCATACCGGAGTTCCGCGGTATGTACATGTTTTCTTGAACCAAAATACAGCCTTTGTTTTTGGAGACGAATAAAGATCACAACATATTTGTTTATTTTCAACTTTGATAAGAAACAAACAATTCTTCCCAAAGAACATTTTTTTATTTTTTATTTTTATTTATTTTAGGACCACCAGTGGTTATAACAAGAATTCATTAACATAAAGCAATTAAATCAGTTGATAGTCGCTTGCATAACCTTTAAAGGTAGCCACTGCATGCACAGATGGGTAAGTAATATAAAGAAATGTGTTAACTGATAAGAGAAAAAATAAATAAAAATAAGGCAGGCTGCAAACTCTTAAAGATTACTTTGAGCAACAAATCGTACAATTAAAGCTTATAAAAATGTAATTATAGTAATAATAAAAAAGCAGATACATATCATAATAATTACATTGAAAGTGTCAGGAACAGTGCTTAATGTCAAACCTAATAAATGTCAAAATTAATAAATAGAAAATGTCAAAATAGAAGAAACATAGTTGAATAAAATTATTGAAAATATATAAACTGTAATAATTATATAATGTCACTAAGAATGAAATAACTTAAACATTAATAACAAAATACAAATGGCAAATTAGAAATAAAACAAAACGAAAATTTAATAAATTGAAGGGAGTTGATTAAACTGATTTGAATTAATTAAAATTAATTTATTTGATTAAATTGAATTGAAACATTAACATTAGGTGGCTATTAATTTAGTCATATTTATCGGCATCAGCCGATTCCCTTACGGAATGCGGCTAGTGAGTCGAAATGAATATCAATTGACCCGCTGCATCCATTCAGTGATCGGCACATACGCGGAATCAAGGAGTTTTTCCCAAACTCTGTACGTCGAAACGGGGCTCTGAGCGGTAGAATAGGTTTTCGAGGATATTTAGATGTTACATTAATTTGGACTTTACCTAGTAACCTTGGACAGTCTATTTGCCCTCTCAAAAGCTTAAATAAAAACACCAAATCTAAAATATCTCTACGTTTTTTTAGGGCTTGAATGCCAAAGTGCTGGAGTCTACTCTCATATGATTTTAAAGCAAGTGATAGACCCGAACTCCAACATAAATGCCACATGAACCTTTTCTGCACTCTTTCTAATCTAAGGGTGTGGACGGCGTAGTGCGGTCTCCAAATTTGACTACAATATTCAAGCACGCTTCTAACTAAGCTATTGTATAACAATATTTTAGTGTCAGGTTTTCTGAAAGCCTTGCCGTTACGAATAATGAAACCTAACATTTTGGAAGCATTTTTGATAATAATATCCAAGTGAGGCACGAATGTGAGCTTTTTGTCCAGAGTAACACCCAAGTCTCGAACCAGTTCTGTCTCAATGAGTTTGTTATTTGCCACGTTGTAGGCTGTGAAAACAGGTTTAAGTTTTCTAGAAAAATGTATACAATGACATTTTTCATGATTCAAATGCATACCGTTTTGGGAACACCACTTAATAAGCTGATTTAGGTCGTTTTGTAATTTGGACTCATCATCCTTATGTTTAATTTCTTTAAAAAATTTTAAGTCATCTGCATACATATATGGAGTAGAGTAGGTGAAGCATTGGGACAAGTCATTTACAAAAATATTAAATAATATGGGTCCTAAATGCGACCCCTGAGGCACGCCAGATGTTATCATATATGTCCCGGACCTGTACCCATTCACAACAACGTAGAAGCTACGATCTTTTAAATACGATTCTAACCAGGAATATACCGAACCCGTAAAACCGTATCGGGCTAGTTTTTTCAAAAGTATTGGATGGGATACTTTATCAAAAGCTTTACTAAAGTCGGTGTAGATAACATCCACTTGCCCCTGGCGATCCAGAACACATGTTAGATCATCCACAAAGCAGGCCAGATTTGTACATGTTGATCTTGATTTAACAAACCCATGTTGAGAGTCGGTTAGGAAGCATTTGAAATGGTTTTGGATTAGTGGACATATCAGAGCCTCAAAGATTTTTGCCATTGTTGATAATAATGAAATTGGTCGATAGTTTTGAACAAACCTTTGTTCTTTCCCTTTGTGTACTGGGACTACTTTAGCAAGTCTCCATATCCTGGGAAATTTGCCAGATTGCAGAGATTTGTTATAGATTGTGTGCAAGGGTATGGTCAGCGCCCTTGCACAGTTTTTTACAAATAATGGTGGTATACCATCGGGCCCTGCTCCTTTGTTTGGATTTAGTTGCATGAGTTGCCTGTATATTGTTTTTTTATCTAAAAATACAGATGAAACTATCTGGCAAGATTCGGGAACTGTATCCAAAAAGTCCACGGAATGTATCGCACTCCTACCTATATCATAGACTGATGCAAAGAAATCAGCAAACATATCACAAATTTCGGTACCATCACAGGAGATATTGCAACCGTCTGACAATTCAGCAGGATAGTTACTCACGTTGCCGCGTCTGCTTTTAACGAAAGACCAGAAATACTTAGAGTTTTGCTTAATTTTCTGTTCTGTTGAGGCAATGTATGAGTTATAACATTGTGTCGACATTTGCCTGCATTGCTTGCTAAGATCCTGCAATACCAATCTATCCCTTGGGTTATTGTATTTCTTGTATGTCTTAAGCATTTTATTTTTTTCACGCATCAAATTTGTAAGTTTACGATCATACCAAGGTGGATATTTGTTTTTCCTACATTTAGATAATGGTACATATCGATCTATTGCAACTTTCAATATGTCGTAAAAAGTCGTCACGAGAGTGTCTACTTCCATATTCGTGTCCAAAGATATACTCCAGTCTATTGAGTTAAGGAAAACATTAATTTGATCATAGTTAGCCTTTCTAAAGTTGAGCCTTGAGGTATTTTCACATGGTCTTAACATAATATAATGTGACGATAAAGAAATGTGAAACTCTATAGGGGGATGCAGCGGGTCCACAGTACTCAATTCGTCAATGGATACCTGCGGTGAGCATGTCAGTGATCCGTCCAAAATTACTAGGTCTAAAATTTTACTTTTATTGTTTAATATTCCATTACTTTGTCGAAGATTGTTGACACATATGAAATCTAACATTGATTGTGCTAGTTGCGATCCAGTTATATTAGAAGAATCACTACCACTGCTCCAACTTATGCTGGGTAAATTAAAATCTCCCACAATACAGGGCAATACATTGGCACGTTCAAAAATACAATTACAATTATTAATAAAAGTATCGAGCACCGCCTTATTCACGGGAGGCGGCAAGTAGACTGCACAAAATGCCAGGGTAGTTACCTTTTTATCGATGGTTTTTTCAATTGTTACCCATAAATCTTCACAGTCGGTCTCCCATTGTACTCGTCGCTGGGGGTAGTGTTCCTTAAGAACAGCCACCAAAACCCCTCCCCCATCTTTCTTCTTGCAGAATGTAGTAAGAGTTCTATCTCTCCGAAAGACTACATATCTAGCATCAAAGAGTTCAGAGTCAAGTATTGTATCATTTAGCCAAGTTTCGGTCAGTATAATGACATCATAATTGCAACAACAAAGATTTCGGTAAAACTCTTGCGTTTTAGTTCTAAGGCCTCTTACATTTTGATAATAAACAGTTAGTGCAGTGAATTTTGAAATGAGATGTAGCTATTACTGTGTTTATACGCTTGGAAAGGTAGTGTTTAACGCAATTTCGCCAATGTCTCATTGTTTCTAATAAAAACCTGTTCATCACCTACTTCCTTACGGACGTAGATGCGGCCGTTGCGTACCCAGACGAATTTATACGCAAGCTCCTTAGCCTTCTGTCTCGTCGCTGCATGTAGTGCCTTGTGTGTGGGTGACAGATGTTCCATTACGAAGATCGGATCCTTGCTGGTTGCTATCCCGATGTGGCTGTTGTTTAATTTATCGTTTGGTCTAGATCGATTGTACTGTATCACTGATGCTAGAAATTTATCTCTAAAGATCTGGGAATTAAATTGCGCACAAAACATGATTTCGGATCATTTGTTTAGCCGGCGCAAAAAGTTTTCTAATTAAGGAGCCCTCATATTGCGTCCACAGAAAGCAACTATTCCTAATCAGTATAATAGCACATGAATTCATGTGGTTCGCGTATTAAGGCCTACCAGTTATGCCTAGTAAATAAAATACACAACAAACTTTAAATGCTGCTTGTTTGAAAGATGAAAAAACGTGGATCTATTTTAGATTTGAACCGATTACATCAGAATTTATGGTTTGAAAGGACTATGTAACGTAATTTACAAGCTTGTCAAATGTAATTTGGATGGATAATTTTATAAATTTTCTGGTTGCATCTGAGATTTTTTGATAAGTTGTCCCAGGTCATTACGATTATTACTGATTATGTACTACCAACAGGCAGCGATAGCCTAGTGGATATACCAACAGACTTCCGTGCGTACAGGTTCGAACCCACGGCTCGCACCACTGACTTTTCGGAATTATATGAGTATTGAATTGTTAATTATCGCTTGTCCCGTGCCTCGGAGAGCACGTTAAGCCGTCGGTCCTGACACATGTCTAAACCATGGAATATCGCTATCCCTTTGGGTTGCGGGGGGCAGACAGGCAGTTGCTCCGTGGAAATACTAATATTCAGCCAATATCGGGTTAGACTAGTAAGTAGATGCAGAAGCCCCCTGTGAAAACTAGGATAACGCTCGGAGGATGATGTAATATCAACACGTGTAAGAAAAGTTTAAATAAATAGTAACGTAAGTCGCTTGTACTTATCACCGCGTAGATCCGCTGCTATCAACAAGGCTCTACTAAGATTGGATTAAACCTTATTAGGCCAATGCGTCAGTTATAGTGAGCATTATGGCTGTTTCCTGAATGCCTCAACCTATTAGAGTGATTGTAATTAATGTCTAACAGAGGTTGAATGGCTTATTACTTCGTAGGAGAATTATATGTTATTATTCAAGTATCATAGAGACTTACCGGTTGTTTGCTAGTGAAATTGACATTTGACTCCGGTCAATGCCCAAAGAAATATATCGAAACAACTCACTATGAACATACTATGTGGGTAGGCAGATTACAAACAACAAAAATTTTTCACTCTGTATTTTTAATTATTTATAAATAGTAATTTTATCATTATTTTTAAATAAATGTTATTATTTATAAGTTAACATAAACACCTATCAGTTTAGTGTTTATTCCTGCTTCATAACCTAGTTAACAAGTTACACTATCACTTATTTGATATGGACAGCGTTGAGGCAATAAAAACTTCATTTTCTACCACTATGGCTGGCATTGAGGAGCGCATGGCCAATTTTGAGGCTGAACTTCAAAAAACTGCCAAACACACCAGTGCACCCAGCTTATCAAGTCTGGCAGCTGATTTTTCAACCTTCCGGACATTCGTGATGGAGACCATTGGAGCTTTTCAACGACAGATGGAGCTGCTGGCACGCGAAGTAGATAGAATGGAGATGCGCAGCCGCCGTAAAATGCTCTTAATTCACGGTGTCGCTGAACATAAAAATGAAGATCCGGTTCAAACAGTCATGGATGTCATAGGAGATCTCCATCTAACTGAGGTCATTAAGGATGACATCAAGCGGAGTCACCAGATGGGCCGTCCGTCTGGGTCAAACAAGCCGAGACCCATTTTAGTTAAGTTCCAGCAGACAGCGATCCGGGACAAGGTTTGGTTCTCCAAGACCAAACTAAAAGGTAGCGGCACAACTATGTCTGAATTTCTTACTAAGGCACGGCACGATATATTCATGACAGCAAGGCACCGTTTCGGAGTCACAAAGAGTTGGACACGAGAAGGAAATATTTTTGTGTTAGACGCCGACGGGTCACAGCACCGTATTTCTTCACTTGCCGATCTCAACCGGATTAAGACGGGCATTCAAAAGACGCCGGCTGCTGAGAAACCAGTGGCTGGGAAGACCAAACGAGCTGCGGCCACGAAAAAATAGGTAGCATGCATCACAGTAGTTGCGGCATCCGTGGTTTGTTTACTTTATATGTATATATATCTTACACTTTTACCCTATCTTTTAATAACTCTAATTCTTAATAATACCTTCTACTTTGTTTACTTTTGTTTCCGATTTCCTAACTAATCAACATTTCTTATAAATATTATTCCACCTCCTAAATTTATGTTCATTAACAACTTTGCGAGTTTATTGACAGTTGACGGCTGTCAGTGTCAAACTGCGTTTCGTTTTCTTGTTCGGAATCGTTTAGAAACTGAGCTGTGAATTATAAAGTCTATTCTCTTACTAAAATATTCTTTCATAATACATATAAATATTTATTCCCTATAGATCATTTTGCTTACCTTTTTATATTTATTTATTACTTTCTCTTTATAAGTATATATTATTTTAATTGGTTCCTTAACTACTGATGCTTTAAAATACGATATTTATATATGAATATTTTCTCCTTACCTACCAAAGTTAAAGCCCGGATGTTGCAAGTTACAATTATTATGTTAGTATCGATTTACATTTTGATCTTTTAACTTATATTTTTGTTTTTTTTTTCTTTTTGTCGTCAACCAGTGTAATTTGTACGTTTTCTATTAATTTTGTAATTTGTTAGCACTCAACTGGCAGGTGGATAAGATTAGACAAACTTAGATAGTACTTTAATTTTATTAGTTTATTTATATATTATTTAGTATATTTATTTTTATATTATGTTAGATCAGTCACTAAGTAGTGATAACGATAGTTTCTTTTCTGTGAGTAGCCATAACAATAGTTTCGAAAGCATTCCTTCTCTTGCTGAAACTTTGCAGTGTGAGTTTGCCGATGTACCTGGGAACTTTAATGTCGTTCATATAAATGCTCAGAGTATTCCGGCCCATTTCCAGGATATGCTGACCACCTTTGACTGTAAGAATATCCACGCTATTCTTGTTTCCGAATCTTGGTTAAAACCTTGCTTATCGTCTGTTTCTTATTGTCTTCCTAATTTCCGACTAATAAGAAATGATCGTACCGAGAGTGGTGGAGGTGGTGTTGCCATTTATCTCCGTACACACATTCCTTTCAATGTTGTTAGTATGTCAGCACAACCTCCACCGCTTAATGCCGGCGAGCATCTCTTTGTGGAACTAGATCTAGCTTATACCAAGGTTCTGCTTGGTGTTTTTTATTCCCCTAACTGTCGTGTAAATTACTTCTCTTCTTTCGAACGAATTTTAGAAAATCTATCTCCTGCTTACAGTCATACCATAGTCATGGGTGATTTCAACACTTGTTTGTTAAAAAAGGATTCGCGCTCATCTTCCTTGTGTAGTATTGTCGAATCTTGTAATCTGTCTATCCTCCCTTCAAATGCTACACATAACTTTCCAAATTCTACTCCTTCTCTCCTTGATCTTATGTTTGTCTCCTCACCTTCTCTTGACGCCAAGCATGGGCAGCTTCCAGCTGATGCTTTTTCATACCATGACCTTATCTTTCTCTCCTATAAACTTCGTCTTCCTAAGACAAAAACAAAAATTCTTCTGCAACGTAATTTTGGTGGCATGAATGTAGAAAATCTTCGTACAGATGCAAGTTTGATCGACTGGAGTCCTTTACTAAGCGCAGAGACCATTGACGAGAAAGTTCAATTATTTAGTAACGCTATTATTCGTCTATACGATGTCCATGCACCAGTCCGTGCAATTAGAGTTAGACAATTACCATCACCTTGGCTAACCACTGAAATTAAAGTCTTGTTGTCTAAGAAAGCTATAGCTAAAACAAAATATAAATGTCAACCTATTTCTCGCAATTGGGACAACTACATTGCTATCAGAAATCACTGTAAAAAGGTGTGTAGGAAAGCACAACGCCAATACATCCATAGCTCAGTTGAGAATGAAGATCCAGCTAAGGTCTGGAAGTTTCTAAAAACTTTGGGAGTTGGAAAATCTTCACATGATCTTGTTTCTGATAAAATAGATATAAATTCTCTAAATAGGCATTTTACTACTTCGTCTAAATTTGATCAGACTACCAAAGCTAGCACTTTGCATGATCTTTCATTGCTTCCAACCCCAAATTATCCATCTTTCGTTTTTAATCAACTGTCTGAGTGTGATGTTAAAAAGAGCGTATTATCCATTGCATCTAACGCAGTCGGTAATGATTGTATCAGCCGGAAAATGATCCTTCCCATATTAGATGAAATCCTTCCCATCCTGTGTCATATTTTTAATTATTCCTTATCTGGGGGCGTTTTTCCCACCATATGGAAAGACGCCCAAATTATTCCTTTACCTAAAAAACCCAATCCGTCTTCTTTTTCTGAGTACCGGCCAATCTCCATCCTACCATTCCTTTCTAAAGTTCTCGAACGCCTTGTCCATGCCCAACTTAGCACATTCCTTAATAAAAACCTTCTTTTCAATCCACTCCAATCCGGTTTCCGTCCAGGTCACAGCACGGTTACGGCACTGATCAATATTACCGACGACATCAGGCTCGGTATGGAAAATGGCAACGTGACTGTTCTCTGTCTACTTGATTTCAGTAATGCCTTCAATACTATTGATTTCCATATTCTGCTTGGCATATTGCGCTCCATTAACATATCTCCACCAGTGATTGATTGGTTTCACAGTTACCTGTTTGGTCGTCGACAGCGTGTACGGATTGAAGACTCCTTGTCTTCCTGGTGTACGTCTACAGTCGGCGTTCCACAGGGTGGCGTTCTATCTCCCTTACTTTTCTCAATTTTTATAAATTCTATCTCTTATCAACTTCAGTCATCCTACCACCTTTATGCAGATGATCTCCAAATTTATACTCAAGCTCCTGAACATGAGTTGTCTGAAGCAATTCGCATTATCAACTGTGATTTAGATCGTATAGCTGCATGGAGCCTCAGGTTTGGTCTCCAAATTAACCCTACGAAAACACAGATTATTGTTGTCGGTAGTCCCAGGCTGATTGCGCGTGTTGACTGGACCTGCTTACCCCAAGTCAACTTTAATGGTATTCCTTTACCTATAAGCGATTGCGTGAAGGATTTAGGAGTTTATATTGATAAAACTTTATCCTGGGGCCCTCAAATTAGGGAAGTAAGCAGAAAATTGTTTTCTGCGGCTGGGACGTTGCGAAGATTGCGAAACTTTCTGCCGACTGCCACCAAGATTGCGCTTGCAAATTCTCTTCTATTACCTATCCTTGACTATGCTGATGTTAGCTATCTAGATCTCACGGAGGAGCAACTTGATAAGCTTGAGCGCCTTCAAAACTTATGTATAAGATTCATATTTGGATTGCGCAAATATGATCACGTTTCCAATTTCCGCAATTCGCTCAAGTGGCTCCCAATTCGCCTTCGACGGAATACTCACATACTATCTTTACTTTATAACATTCTCTTTAACCCTTCTACTCCCCATTACTTAAAAGAACGCTTCGAGTTTCTTTCTGACACGCATTCTAGATCTCTAAGGTCATCGGTGAATCTAAGACTGGCTATACCAATGCATTCCAGTAGATTTTACGATAAATCCTTTACCGTCCAAGCTGCTCGCTTGTGGAATGCATTGCCGATGCCAATTAAACAAGCTCAAACAATATCATCGTTTAAAAAGTTACTCAAAGAATACTACTTGTCTCTTTAATCTTACTACTCTTGTAATTCTTATTTTTCTATTTCCTTTCATTTATTTATCACAAATTTATGTATCAATAATATAAATATCTATGTATTGTATATTTATTTATGTATGTATATAGTTATATATGTGTGTATATAGTTATTTATCTATGTATGTACTTATTTATGTATATGTAAGAATTCGTATTATATATCTAAATTGGTAAATATCGCCAAACTACCCTTTTCTGAATACGTGTTGTTCTTATCCATCCAAAGGTTGCCTGTAAGAGATTGCTTGAGAGTGATAAGGCCGCCTATTGTACTATCTGTTATTTTTCTTTTTGTTATAGATTATTTTTTGTAGTTTCTTTGGCATTTGTACAATAAAGATGATTATTATTATTATTATTATTATGAAGAAGTTCTCTTATAATATATTTACATTCCTTGTTAAACAACATTATTTTTATGGGAACAAACGTTGATTGAACATTACCTGAAAAAAAATTATGTTGTAGCTTCTTTTAGCAGTTTTGTCGCATAACCAATTATATTTCAATATTCTTTACCTGCATTATCTAAGTGAATTCGTGACAGGGATTACCGCTTCCGGCCATTTTACATAAGTCTTTCTAAAGGAAAATTGGCTGCTACAAAATTTGTTAGAGGCTGTATCCAGCTTTTGTTTTTTAAGTTAATTTTAATGAATTTTTATGAGCAACGAAATGAATGTGTAAACTTTACGAGGTATTTTTATGTATTTTTCTTTTGTTTTAAAATGTGTCACATATAACAAGCCACTGCTTCCAATGTTCTCGTACTTAGAGAAAATACTGTCAATAATCAAGCGTAAACAGCAGTTCTCAGAATTCTTGTTATTTGTTGTCTGAAGTGATGTTTTATTTTTTTGAGTTCCTTATATGTTAGAATTTAATAAAAATAAGTTTAATTTTGTTTTCTTCTATTATTTTAATTGCTTAAGTGCAAAAAACATAGCTACACTTAAAACTACCCAAAGACTGTCCCGATGTTTTGATTTTGTATGTTCCTAGATATTTAATGACAAACGTAGATTATATTTTCGCATATTTTTACTATGACTAATCCATACATCAAGTTAAATATAATTTTGAAGCTCTTTTGCATAATCTTGTTAACAAATAACACTAGGAACTGTAGGAGCCTGCGAGACTACACGTCCACGGTAAAGTTATAAAAATGTGACATCAATACTTAAAGGTTAAAGCCACAAGTTATACATAAAGCGGTTCGAATAATAAACTGGATACTTTCTAGTAAATCTATTTGATGAAACCTCATTTTATTACTAAGCCACTTGTTTTTGCATTAATTATCTGTAACTGTTTACTATTTACAAGTTATTAAGTACAATGGGAACAGTTGCAGCTCCTTACAAAAATAAAATAAAATAGATATTATGTACCATAATATTGGCGATGCAAAAGAGTGGCCACGAGTTTTATTGCCTGTTCTTTCTCGTGGTTCTACTTATTGCTTTGCGAACGAGGCAGTAAATGTAAATGTAGAAGCATTAAGTAATTCGATTTAAAAAATGACGTTTATAAGCGTCATCTTGTGACCTAAATGAATAAACGATTTTGACTTTGACTTTAACTTTTAATCCCTCATCACCATCATCATATCAGCCAAACGACGTCCACTGCTGGACATAGGCCTCCCCCAAGGTTCTCCACACAGACCGGTCTTGAGCCGCCCGCATCCAACCTCCTCCCGCGATCTTGACAAGATCGTCGGTCCACCTTGCGGGGGGCCTACCTCTGCTGCGTCGTCCGGTACGTGGCCGCCACTCCAGAACCTTTCTGCCCCAACGGCCATCGGTTCTTCGAGCTATGTGCCCTGCCCACTGCCACTTCAGCTTGGCTATCCGGAGAGCTATGTCGGCGACTTTGGTTCTACTGCGGATCTCCTCATTTCTGATTCGATCTCGCAGGGAAACTCCAAGCATAGCTCTCTCCATCGCCCTCTGAGTGACCTTGAGCCTTCTGATAAGGCCCATAGTGAGCGACCACGTCTCTGGTCCGTAAGTCATCACTGGCAACACACACTGGTCAAAGACTTTCGTCTTGAGACACTGCGGGATATCAGACGAGAAGATATGTCGTAGCTTCCCGAACGCTGCCCAACCGAGATGGATTCGACGATTGACCTCCTTCTCGAAGTTGGACCTACCTAATTGGACTACTTGTCCCAGGTAGATATACTTGTCGACAACTTCGAGCGTAGAGTTCCCAATCTGAATAGGAGCAGGTACAACATGGACGTTCGACATGATTTTCGTCTTGTCCATGTTCATCTTAAGACCTACTTGTTGGGAGACTCTACAGAGGCCATCGAACATTGTGCCTAGGTCTTCCATGGTCTCAGCCATGACTACGATATCGTCTGCGAATCGAAGGTGAGTGATGTACTCGCCGTTGATGTTGATGCCGAGTCCATTCCAGTCCAGAAGCTTGAAAACATCCTCCAGCGCAGTGGTAAACAGTTTCGGGGATATGACATCCCCCTGTCTCACCCCTCGCTGGAGTTGAATAGGTTTCGAACTCTGGTCCTGGAGGCGGACTGACATAGTGGCGTTTTCATACAAACACTTCAGCACTTCGATATATCGGTAGTCAATCCGGCACCGTTGGAGAGACTGTAGCACCGCCCAGGTTTCGATCGAATCGAAGGCTTTCTCATAGTCCACAAACACCAAGCATAGGGGCTGGTTATACTCCTCGGACTTCTGTATAACCTGCCGCAGCGTATGTATGTGGTCTATGGTACTATAGCCTTTACGGAAACCGGCTTGTTCGGGAGGCTGGAAGTCGTCTAGCTTGCTCTCGAGACGATTCGTGATGACCCTCGAAAACAGCTTGTAGACGTGGCTCAGAAGTGTGATGGGTCTGTAGTTCTTCAAGAGAGTTTTATCCCCTTTCTTAAAGAAAAGCACCACCACACCTCTGTGCCACGCCTGTGGCGTTTTACCCTCGAGAATGACGGAATTAAATAGCTTCCGGAGGGCTTCTCTAGCGGGTGCACCGCCGGCCTTCAGAAGCTCACTCGTAATTCCGTCATCACCCGGCGCCTTGTTGTTTTTAAGCTGTTTGAGAGCCACACTAATCTCGTGCATGCTGACGTCCGGGATATCTTCGGTATAGTGTCGGGTCAATCCAGCTCTAGGGTCTGACGCTGGAGTGCTTGCGGGTTGTTGCGTTGTCGTGTATAGCTGTCCATAGAACCTTTCGATCTCCTCCAAGAGCTCAGGCTTGGACGATACGATTCTGCCATCATCCGTCTTCAGCTTTGTCAGCTGACTCTGCCCAACAGACAGATCCCTTTGGAACACTTTGGATCCATTTTAATCTCATTGTAATCCCTATTTTTCTTATAAAGATAAATTTAAAAAATACTCATTTTTTCCAAGATGCCGTGTTAATTGAGTATTTTCTACAAAACGAAATAGGTATAAATTAAAGTAATAATTAAATGGAAATAGAATCTGAAATATTGGATTGGTTCATTAATTATAATTTTAATTAAATCACATGAATCCTACAGATGGTGTAGTGGTTTATCGGCCGCTTCATTTGTGGGTATGATGGGTATGGGCATACAAGACAACACGCTTTCTTCATCATCATTACTCTGCCATAGTCCACTACTGGATATATGCCCCTCCGAACATGTTTTATTTCACTTCAATTTAGCACGCCAGCTAGACGGAATGGTACAGGATTTGATGTCGGGTTTTCTGTCTCTGCGCATAGATACTATTTGCTTCGGTTATTTTCCTTAGTGCCTCCGAGATCCAGTGGATGACGTATACGACTGCTGATCGGAGGTCCCGGTTTCGATTCTCGGGTCGGGCAAAAGTGTTACTGGGTTTTTCTGAATTCTCAGTAGCAGCCCGGAGTCTGGTGATGTGCCCGGTAACGGCAATAGGCTCGCCCTCTATTACGTGGGACCTAAAAATTCATGGCGAAATGTGGGTGTAACATCACACCTATGCCTACCCCTTCGGGGATACAGGCGTGGGTCTATAAATAAAAAAATATCCTTAGTCTCTTACAAAACGCACTAATGAAATGGGGTGGTGACATTTCGTATTCTTAATTCGTCACCAAATAAAGACATAAAGACATATTTATTTCTGCATTTTGGTTGTTTACAATACTTATACATGTCAAAACCCTATTCTAGATGATGCCGGCTTTTCCTAGCTAAATGACTTCTTGAGAAGAAAAGCCGAAACAAACTCAGAGTAATTGTTTTTTTTGTCACTTCAATTTCTTTAGTCTTTTCTTGATCTTTTAAAGTCCAGACAAAAAATGGGTTTAGTATGCAAGTACAATGCAGGAAATCATCTGACGCTTTTGACTGACTCGGCCCACTGATAGCCCGCATTCAACAGCAATACGGCTCAACCTTGATTGAGGGAGCCAGCACGATCCGTATCACTATGCCTCCACGCCATCAGAAGGTGTATGCATAAGCATGTCAGCCTAAGCCATCAGACAGGTTGCCACAACTATTTGTTTATATGTTTAATAATGCCCACATCGTACTCACAACTTTACATGCTAATACATAGTAAAATACATGTTGTAAACAATATGTAAAATTATAAAAATTTAAACAATAAAATGTCATATATTTAAATGTCAGAAAATATTATTAAATGTCAATTTAAGAATGTCTAAAAAATAAAATAATAATATATTACTTAAGTTATTTTAAATGTCAAAAGAAAATAACAATGTCAAATCAAACAATGTCAAAACAAAATAAATAAAATTACAAATGTCAAATCAAAAATGTCAGAATGTAAAGATATAAGGTACTACAAATGTAAATAAAAATATTATGTCACTAATTTCAAAATGTCAAAATTCATAATGTCAATTCATAATTTTTCAACTCAATTCCAGGCGTTTTTGTCTGCTAAATAATCTTTAACTGTGTAATAAGCTTTTGAACACAAGCTCTGTTTAATAAATACTTTGAATTTATTAATACTTAGTTCCTGAATATTGCCTGGAATTTTGTTATAAAAACGTATGCTTTGACACTTGTATGAGTTACTTATTTTTTGTGGTCTAGTTGAAGGTAGAACAAGTTTGTTGTTGTTTCGTGTATTTAATTTATGAATGTCGCTGAATTTAGAAACCATATTTATATTTTTCCTGACATATAACAATTTCTCATAAATGTATTGAGATGCGACAGTCATTATCTTAGTTTCTTTAAATTTTTCCCTCAGTGAATGCCTTGAACCAAGACTGTAGATTGCACGAATAGCTCGCTTCTGCAGTACAAACACAGTTTGAATGTCAGCTGCGTTGCCCCATAATAAAATGCCATATGACATTATGCTGTGGAAATAACTAAAATATACTAATCTGGCCGTATCTATATCAGTTAACTGACGAATTTTATAAACCACGTACGCTGCAGAGCTAAGTCTATTCTACAACTGACCTATATGTGGGCCCCACTGTAGCTTAGAATCTAAGGTTAAGCCTAAGAATACGGTGTTATCTATAAGATCCAACTCTTCTCCATTCAAACATATGTTAGGTTTAACTTGTTTTACATTCGGTCTTGAAAATCGTATACATTTTGTTTTTCTTTCGTTTAAAAGTAAATTATTAGCACTAAACCAATTAACTGCTTCAGAGAGAGCGTCATTTACATCGTCATTAGTTGATTGCTGTCGTCTTAGCTTAAATATAAGTGATATATCATCAGAAAATAATACTATCTCTTCATTATTTTGCATAATATATGGCAAATCATTAATATATACAAGGAAAAGGAATGGACCAAGAATTGAACCTTGCGGCACTCCCATTGTGACCACTGAACCCATAGAAACTTTTCCATTTACCTCAACTCTCTGTATCCTATTACTCAAATATGATGCTAGGAGATCCAAAGCAGTGTTCTTAACTCCATAGTAATGTAATTTCCTGATCAATGTTTCATGAAAAACGCAATCAAAAGCCTTAGATAAGTCACAAAAGACTCCTAGAGCATCATGCGACTCCTCCCAGGCATCAAAAATACTATCTAAAAGCTCAACTCCAGCATCGGTAGTTGAGCGACACCTAGTAAAACCAAATTGTTTTTCATGTAACAGCTTATTGTTATTAAAATGAGTTTGAAGCTGGCCTAGAATTAATTTTTCAAAAATTTTACTAAACGTGGGTAGCACAGATATTGGCCTATAATTTGTGGGGTCAAATGTGCTACCTGATTTAAATAACTGGATTACTTTACTACTTTTCATTTGATCAGGAAACACACCACAGTCAATGCATCTATTGAAAATCATTGCCAGTTCAGGTGCTACTGTGTTGATTTTGGATTTCGTAATCACAACAGAATTTCCCCAAAGATCACTAGTCTTCTTCAAATTAAGGGTATTAAAAGTTTTTACAATATCTTTGTCAGTGACATAACTAAATCTAAATTCAATGTTACACCTATTGACATTTTTTTTAATAGAGATTCGGCGTCATTGGGGGATGAGTTCAGGGATTTAGTGGTTGAGACTGGAATGTCTGTGAAGAAATTTTCAAATGCTGTGTTCAAATTTTCAAATTTTCAAATGAACAACTACTTGCCAGTAACAAGGACCTTTCAGACCATTCAGACAGTCAGACTAGTAATGACCCGAGCAACGAACATAATACCCCACTGACAGATACCAATTATAACACAAACTCCACAAGAGCAACGGAACACATTGTATTTCGGTCAGGTTTATTAATTTACAAATAATCCAATTTGTCTATTTTGCTTTTATTCGCCCTATCTGGAATAACACGTTTCTACTATTAGCCTAACGAGCCACTGTATTTACATTTTTGTTATTTACTTTGTCTCTAATCTAAACATAATATTAAATAAATGTACATTTCTAGGAAACAAAGAATTTTATTTTATAAAGCATAAAAAGGGTTTAACAGTAAAACCAACCACTCTGCCAAAATGTAAATAAATTACAAAAAGGTGGTATAATTTCCGAAACTTAATTTCGAATTATCTGCGAGAGCTGTTATATTCGCAAACCATCTTGAAAGTATAAACTACATAATAAATGGCATTTGTATAATTCATTTTCCTGATTTTCGTTTCTGTAGAGTGTAGATGGATATGCTGCGTTCGGAAATTTGATAGGCTCATCAGTTTAACAAAACTTATAAATATTATAGATGTTCTTACTGTTTTGGCTCGGAAGTTATTAATTTCTCGATTGATTGTTAAATCTGAGTATTGCAGAGTTTACAAAATTATTTTTATTGGTCAACCGTGAGTAAATTTTATTTTACCATTTAATATAATTAATTCACGTCCTGTTATTTGTAAATCCTGTTATTTCTTATTCTATCTATCCTGTACTTATAATCACCAGAGACACGATATCTTCCAAATTCTTCTTAACAATATTTTTTATTTAAGGTAAAATGGTGTAGGAAAAAATGGAAATTATTAATTTAAATAAGTTCTTGAAGCCCGTGGAAAAGTCTGCAGGAAATTTCTGTCACCCTAGGTTGAGCGTATCTACTCTCTCTTGTCTGGATAATGGATGACGTATCACAAAAAGCCAATTTTCTGTACCTCGATGAGAAAGTCAAGTTAGTCATTATTGTCATTAAAAGTAAACGTGATAGCTAGACTATTTCAAATGCCATAAATTATGTCAGTAAGCATTATTCTTCCAGAATCAATAATACGTAGAAAATGTCACTCGTTTGAATTTGGATTGTACTCAACGTTCCCGCCATATGCATTAAAGTTTATTGACCCACACATTTGTTTGGACCAGTGCTTGCCTTGACCGGAAAAGTCAACAAAGTCGATGGCTGCATTCAGCCAGTAACCGTAAACAATAAGACCCAAGGGACCATAATAGTAAAGCAATTATGTTTTTGAAAGATCTAGTTAAGTTCGAAGACTAAGCAATGTAACGCAGTTTTAGTTAAAGTTTGGTAAGTTTAGCCTTAGTTAAAGTAATAATATATACACAGTAAATTAAAGCGATGCACAGAGCGATCGTATGGTAGGGAGACCAATAGATTGCTACGAGTTCAAAGTCACCGCACACACCACTGAATTTTCAAAACTCTGTGCGTATTAATTTTCTAATTAAATTAACTTGCTATACGGTAAAGAAAAACACAGTGAGGAAACCTGCAGGCCTAAGTTCTCTATATTGTATTCGAAAGACATGAAATCTGCCAACTTCCACTTGGCCAATGTGAGATGGACTTTGTCCCAATGCTTCTGATAGTAAAAAGAGATCCGTGATCAGTAATAAGTCAGCGCTGATGATGAAAAAACTAAAGTTACGTTCTTTTGTACCTGGGTATTTTAGGATACAAGGCAAAATAGTTATATTCTTACTACTACTCTTCATTAAACGTAATTATATCTTATTTACTATATAATATTTATTCGCTTCCATACTTTTTCAACTTTTTACTCAAATAAAAGGGATTGTTAATTATTTTTAAAATAATAAATAATTCCATATCTCTTACAGTAACCTTTATTATAAACATGTCTGAAATAATATGACACACACATTGGAATTTATAGTCAAGTATATTTTATTCCTCTCTTGCAAAACGATTTGTGTGAGGCAACAGATAAAAATTGAGATACTAAGACTTCATAGGTGCCATATTTGCTTGTTATTTGTACTATGTGCGAATCTGTTTGATATAATTTTTACCCTATTTTATATTGATGATGTATCAAGAATACAGTTTTCAGCACCATTATGAAATACACTACACTCCCATTAGTTAACACTCCAATTAAAAAGAACATACCTTTCAAAATTATGAAGAATCGCCAAATCTAGTGAAGTCAGGTTTGCCAATGTTGAACATCTTATTTTAATTACAAACGATCCGTCGATTACCTCTACCGGGAATGTTAGCTGTTATATAATGAACGCAATAATTTCTAATTATTGGTAACAGTTATGATTAATTTGGGTTTAATTTCCGTCCGTCTAGGCATTTTCGGATATAATGCTGAAATAAAATTTAGATTGCGAGCTAAGTCGATTGTTTAATATAATCTGTTTTATCGTTAATTAACTTAAGTGTAGATAGTGATGAGCCATCACTTTTGAGGGGAGGAGCCACATTGTTACTTCTTTAAGAGGTTGACTGCTAAGGTACTACGCTTAGTGTCAGTTCTTATTGTTGTATATTGCTTGCACAATTAATTCGCTTGATTCATCTCGCCATCTCTATAGTCAGCTTATCAGTTCGCCTTCATTATCCTTATTATTTCTTCTCAATGTGCCCACTGCCTACAAGCAGATGGATCTGCTCTCGAAAGTTATTGAATCGGTTTCATTAATTATAAGTATTATTTGAAAATATGCATGGAATTGTGAGCTTAAATTGAGTTTCTGAAATTTTATATTTTTATGTAACTGCTGCAAAGGAAACTAAGATAATTGTTGAAAGAATCCCAAATTAATGATTCATTTTCATGAAAATCAATGCAATGCTTACTAATAAAACATTAAACATACCAAGTTATAGTACGTTTGTACAAATTCAAGTAATTAAATTAATCTCGCGTGTTGGTTTTCTGAGTTATAATTAATTAACCTGACCTCCAACATTTTGAATAAAATATCGAATAACGTTGAGTTTTTGGAACTTGGTGCCGTGAAAAAGGCTCGTGTCAATCTTTTATACCGGAGTTCCGCGGTATGTATTTTCTTGAACCAAAATATTCAGCCTATGTTTTAGGAGAAGAATAAAAATCATAAAAGATTTGTTTACTTTCAACTTTGGTAAGAAACAAACAATTCTTCCCAAAGATTTATGATTTCGGATCATCAGTTTAGCCGGCGCAAAAAGTTTTCTAATTAAGGAGCCCTCATATTGCGACCACAGAAAGCAACTATCCCTAATCAGTATAATAGCACATGAATTCATTTAGTTTGCGTATAAAGGCCTACCAGTTATGCCTAGTAACTAAAATACACAACAAACTTTAAATGCTGCTTGTTTGAAAGATGAGGAAACGTTGATCTATTTTAGATTTGAACCGATTACATCAGAATTTATGGTTTGATGTAACGTAATTTACAAGCTTGTCAAGTGTAATTTGGATGGATAATTTTATAAATTTTCTGGTTGCATCTGAGAGTTTTTGATAAGTTGTCCCAGGTCATTACGATTATTACTGATTATGTACTACCAACAGGCAGCGTGGATATACCAACAGACTTCCGTGCAGAGGGTATCGGGTTCGAATCCACGACTCGCACCACAGACTTTTCGGAATTCTATGAGTATTGAATTGTTAATTATCGCTTGTCCCGTGCCTCGGAGAGCACGTTAAGCTGTCGGTCCTGACACATGTCTAAACCATGGAATATCGCTATCCCTTCGGGTTGCGGGGGGCAGACAGGCAGTTGCTCCGTGGAAATACTAATATTCAGCCAATATCGGGTTAGACTAGTAAGTAGATGCAGAAGCCCCCTGTGAAAACTAGGATAACGCTCGGAGGATGATGTAATATCAACACGTGTAAGAAAAGTTTAAATAAATAGTAACGTAAGTCGCTTGTACTTATCACCAGGTATGCCACTCTGTATGCGCAAAAACGAGGATGAGCAAGGGAGTAGGAGGAAGAGCGGGATAAGGGAAACGGAAAAGATAATGGGGCCTCCGGCACTCTCACTCACCGATCGATCGATAAGTCGATATTCTGTGAGAGAGCAGTACTTCCGGGGTAGGTCCGCTGCTATCAACAAGGCTCTACTAAGATTGGATTAAACAAAACAACCCCGACAAAATTAAGGTTCGAATAATTAACTGGATACTTTCTAGTAAATCTATTTGATGAAACCTCATTTTATTACTAAGCCGCTTGTTTTTGCATTAATTATAAGTAATTAAGTACAATGGGAACAGTTGCAGCTCCTTAGAAAAATGAAATAGATATTATGTACCATAATATTGGCGATTCAAAAGAGTGGCCACGAGTTTTATTGCCCGTTCTTTCTCGTGGTTCTACTTATTGCTTTGCGAACGAGGCAGTAAATGTAAATGTAGAAGCATTAAGTAATTCGATTTAAAAAATTGACGTGACCTTGTGACCTAAATGAATAAACGGTTTTGACTTTGACTTTAAATTTTATTCCCTATTTTTCTTATAAAGATACATACATACATACATAGACTCACGCCTGTTTCCCCGAAGGGGTAGGCAGAGGCATATTTCGCCCGCTTTTCGCCAGTGTTTTGATCCCACGTAATAGGTGGCGAGCCTACTGCCGCTTATCGGGATATTTTGTTTGCCAGAGCCTCGTCCGTTGATCGGCAGGTGCACCACTTGCATGTGAGGTTGGCTTGGGACCCTAAGTTCTTGGTAGAGCCCAATGCATATAAACGCATATAAATAACGATAAATTTAAAAAACACTCATTTGTTCCAAGATGCCGTGTTAATTGAGTATTTTCTACAAAACGAAATAGGTATAAATTAAAGTAATAATTAAATGGAAATAGAATCTGAAATATTGGATTGGTTCATTAATTTTAATTAAATCACACGAATCCTACAGATGGTGTAGTGGTTTATCGGCCGCTTCATTTGTGGGTATGATGGGTATGGGCATACAAGACAGCACGCTTTCTTCATTATCATTACCCTACCATAGTCCACTACTGGATATATGCCCCTCCGAACATGTTTTATTTCACTTCAATTTTTGTTTCGAGACCTGTTGTTCGAAAGAACAACAGGTCTCGAAACAATAATTGAAGTGAAAATAAAACGTTATTAATTTGTGGCCGCACTATGAATGTTTGTAAAGTACCAAAATTCAGGATTAATTTCTAGAGCGGGAGTTGTCTCAAATAATCCACAAATATATAATTCTCCATGATACAGGATTAATTCTGTGGACTTAATAAAAAAAAAAGACTAAATCTAGACAACTTTCCGCTTGAGTCTAATTTGCTACACAAATGCACCTTGGGTCAATGGCACGATTTGGTCTTCTATAGCACGCCGGCCAGACGGATTAGTACAGGATTTGATGTCGGGTTTTCTGTCTCTGCGCATAGATACTATTTGCCTCGGTTATTTTCCTTAGTGCCTCCGAGGTCCAGTGGATAGCGTATGCGACTGCTGATCGGAGGTTCCGAGTTTGATTCTCGGATCGGGCAAAAGTGTTACTGGATTTTTCTGACTTCTCAGTAGCAGCACGGAGTCTGGTGATGTGCCCGGTAACGGCAATAGGCTCGCCCCCTATTACGTGGGCCCAAAAAATTCATGGCGAAATGTGGGTGTAATATTATACCTCTGCCTACCCCTTCGGGGATACAGGCGTGGGTCTATAAATAAAAAAAAATCCTTAGTCTCTTACAAAACGCATTAATAAAATGGGGTGTTGACATTTCGAATTCTTAGGGCCGATTTTTAAATCGTCAGTTAAGACAACAAAATTTTATATTAATATACAATTTTATATTAAAAAGCTTTCTACTTTTAATGCGGATAATAGCTTTGTTTGGTTGCGAGTTTAATAGATTTGAAACATGGTAAAATAGATTGCGGAGAATACAAAGTATAGTGTTTTTGTTAGGTAAAATCTATTTCAGTTATAAAATAGGTAATACCGGTAATATTTATTGATGTTATGCCACCTCGGAGGCTTTCAAGTGGTCCAAAAACTCGACACCAGAGCTGGCCACACACTCACACGAAAAAGAAGAAGTACCCTTTAATATACTGACACCGGTCTCAGCCATGCAATATCGCTATCCCTTTGTGTTGGCAGTTACAAGAGAAACGCTTTGTTGAAAAGATGATATTCTACCAAATCTAGTTAGACCAGTAAATGTATATATTCTATAGTAAATGTGTATATTCTCTCTTACCGAACTCCAAGACGTGGATAAACTGGGCAGGATGATAATCGTGGTGATTTTATGAATAATCGTTTTAAAACAGCATGCACCATACTGTACCTTCATTGCACATCTTTTAAATCATATAAACCATATGAAGCACTTTTAAAATCCTTAACATTTTGTAATATCATCAAAACTCTTGACAAAAGAAAGTATTGTCAGTATAAAAAGGTTTTAAAACAGGAAACCAACCACTCTGCCAAAATTTAAATAAATTATAAAAAGGTGGTATAATTTACGAAACTTTGTTCAAAATTAAAGTATAATTAATTAATCCACCAATAATAATATAAAAAATAGCCGTCTGGTTAACGGCATAGAAAACAAGTGTCACCATCCCCTATATTCCCGTGGGTGTCGTAAGAGGCGACTAAGGGATAACACTATGCAAATACCATCTTTGCGTAGAGACGGAAAACTCGACATCAAACCCTATACGACTGCCTCGTTGATCTCACGGCATAAATGTGCGCGTGGGATCGGGAGGTCCCGGGTTCGATTCCTGGGTCGGGCAGTGTTATTGGGTTTTTCTGTCACGAAATTCTCAGTAGCAGCACGGTGTCTGGAAATGTGCCCGGTACCTGGTACGACAATAGGCTCGCCCCTTATTACGTGGGACTAAAGTATATCTGGCGAAAAGTGGGTGTAGAAATACACCTCTGCCTACCTCTTCGGGGTTATAGGCGTGAGACTATGTATGTATGTATTAATTAATCTGCGGACCATCTCGGGAATTATCTCTGAGATCTGTGATATTCGCAAACCATCTTGAAATTATAAGCTACATAATAAATGGCCTTTGTATAATTTATTTTCCTGATTTTCGTTTCTGTAGATGGATAGGCTGCGTTCGGAAACTTTATAGGCTCATCAGTTTGACAAAAGTTATTAATATTACGGATGTTCTTACCTATAAGGCATGATAATATTATAATTTTGCGCCAGATTGTAAAATCATATAAAAGTATTATGAATATCCTTCTGTGTCTGAGCGTTCTTAGTCCAATAGTATCCGTTGATAGTTTTGCAATGAATTGAAAAATCTGAATGTAACACAGATTCGTTTGTTTTTCAACTGACATATCGTATGTCCATTCAACCAATTTAGAACAATCAATTCTCCTCTTGTTATTTGTATGAAAATATTACAACATTCACTTGATACGCAGTGTTCTTTATCTTTTTCGTAACTATTCATTATTATGTATGTTTTCCTTTTACGTAAACTCCTGTTTTAGAAAGCTAGCTCCCGGTTAGTAAACTATATGTTTTTAATATAATTTTATGTGAATGTATATTTTAAATGTACAATATACTTAGTTATAATTTATGTTAGTTCAACTTAATTTTCATTATATTACACCTACTTCTTTTCTCTCTGCACCACTTTAAGGTTGACTGGGAGATAATGTCCATGGCATTAAGTCCGCCTTTATACTAAGTCATTAATTTATGGCAAAGTCTTAGTCAGGAATCTAAAGATTTGTCAGGTTGAGCATACTCTCGCCTGTCTGGCTAATGGTTAACGTAACACCAAAAGCGTCTTTTTTTACCAATTTGAGTCGATCAAGATCGTCGTTAAAAGCAAGCTAGAAAAAAGGAATCTAAATTAATTCCACATGTCGTAAATTAGTTTCCTAAGGATTATTTCTCCAGAATCAATAATACGGAGGTAAATGTCATTCGCTCGAATTTGGATAGTGCTCAAAGTACCCTCGCCATATGCATTAAAGTTTATTGACCGACACATTTGTTTTGACCACTACTTGCCTTGGAAAACAAAGTCTATGGCTACTTTCAGCCAGTAACTGTAAACAATAAGACCCAAGGGTCCCTATTGCAAAAAGCAATTATGTTTTTGAAAGATCTAGTTAACTTCGAAGACTAAGTAAATGTAATGTAGTTTTAGTCATAGTTTGTTAAGTTTACCCTTAATTAAAGTAACAATATATACACAGTAAATTAAAGCGATGCACAGGGCGATTGCCTAGTGGAGATACGATTTATTTATTAGATTGCTACGAGTTCAAAGTCACCGCACACTACTGAATATTCGAAGCTCTGTGCGTAATCATTTGATAATTATCGCTTGCTATAAAATAACGGTAAAGAAAAACATCGTGAGGAAACCTGCAAGTCTGAGTGTTTTTTATATTGTTCTCGAAAGTGCAAACGTGAAGTCAGCCAACTTATGGCCTGCAATGGAAGAGCGCTGATCATGACGAAACTAAAAGTACGTTCTTTTGTACGTGGGCATTTTAGGATACAAGGAAAAAATATTGTATTCTTACTACCACTCTTCATTAAATGTAATTATATCTTATTTATTATGTTTTGTGAGTAAGTTAATATTTATTCGCTTCCATACATTTTTAACTTTTTACACAAAAAAGGGATCGTTCACTACTTTTAAAACAAGCAATAATTGCATATACTTTACAGTAGCCTTTATTGTAAACATGTTTGAATGAACATGACAAATAAATTCGTTTCCATTCAAAAAGGTAAAAGCATTTAAAGACAAGTATATTTTATTCCCTTCCTGCAAAACGATTTTTGTATGACACAGCAGATAAATATTGAGATGCGAAGAAGTGCCATAAGTGCCATGTTTGCAATATTAAAATGTTTGTATCTAGCGATAATTATGTGTCAATCCATCCGACATAACTTTGACTTTATTATATTGCTTTTGAACAAAAAAAAAACACTTTGCGACACTATTATGAAATATACGACGCTCTTATCAGTAATTACTTCCACCCATTTACAATAAAAATAACTTTCAAAATTATGAAGAATCGACAAAATCTAGTGATTTCAGTATTGCCAATGTTGAACATCTTATTTTAATTACAAACAATCTGTCGACTACCCCCACCGAGAATGTTAGCACTGGTATAATGAACACAATATTAGAACAGACTTTGTAAGTTACGATTAATTTGGGTTTAATTTCCGTCTAGGCATTTTGGACATAATGCTGAAATAAAATTAAGATTGCGAGCTAAGTCGATGGTTTAATATTAATTTGTTTATCGTTAGTTAACTTGAGTGTAGATAGTACTGATGAGCCGTCATTTTTGAGGAAAGGAGCCATTCTGGTCTCTGCAGTAATGGAAGCAATAAAAATCATAGAATTCGAGTTTTAGTGATTGACTACTAAGATACTATAGTGTCAGTTCATATTGTTGTATTTTGCTTGGAAAATTAATTCGCTAGAGTCAGTCTCCTTAGTTTGCTATTTCATTCTCGATGGTCCCTATTTCTTCTCGATGGTCCCACTGCTTACAAGCCGATCGATCTGCTACCGAAAGTTATCGAATCGGTTTCATTCATAACAATAATTGAAAATATTCATGGTATTGTGAACTTAAATTGAGTTCCTGAAATTCTTTATTTTTATTTGAGTGCTGGGAACCAAGATAATCGTTGAATGAAACCAAAATAAATACTTCATTGGCATGAAAATCGATGCAGTGGTTTACTAATGAAATCATAAAACGTACCAAGTTATAGTACGTCTGTACAAATTCAAGTTATTAAAAGATATCTCGTGTGTTGGTTTTCTGAGTAAATAGTCATAATTAATTAACCTGACCTCCGACATTTTGAATAAAATATCGAATAACGTTGAGTTTTTGGAACTTGGTGCCGTGAAAAAGGCTCCTGTCAATCTTTTATACCGGAGTTCCGCGGTATGTATTTTCTTGAACCAAAATATTCAGCCTATGTTTTAGGAGAAGAATAAAAATCATAAAAGATTTGTTTACTTTCAACTTTGGTAAGAAACAAACAATTCTTCCCAAAGACCATGATTTCGGATCATCAGTTTAGCCGGCGCAAAAAGTTTTCTAATTAAGGAGCCCTCATATTGCGACCACAGAAAGCAACTATCCCTAATCAGTATAATAGCACATGAATTCATTAAGTTTGCGTATAAAGGCCTACCAGTTATGCCTAGTAACTAAAATACTCAACAAACTTTAAATGCTGCTTGTTTGAAAGATGAGGAAACGTTGATCTATTTTAGATTTGAACCGATTACACCAGAATTGATGGTTTGATAGGATTCTGTAACGTAATTTACAAGCTTGTCAAGTGTAATTTGGATGGATAATTTTATAAATTTTCTGGTTGCATCTGAGAGTTTTTGATAAGTTGTTCCAGGTCATTACAATTATTACTGAATATGTAATACCAACAGGCAGCGATAGCCTTGTGGATATACCAACAGACTTCCGTGCAGAGGGCATCGGGTTCGAATCCACGGCGCGCACCACAAACTTTTCGGAATTATATGAGTATTGAATTGTTAATTATCACTTGTCCCGTGCCTCGGAGAGCACGTTAAGCCGTTGGTCCTGACACATGTCTAAACCATGGAATATCGCTATCCCTTCGGGTTGCGGGGGGCACATAGGCAGTTGCTCCGTGGAAATACTAATATTCAGCCAAAATCTGGTTAGACTAGTAAGCAGATGCAGAAGCCCCCTTAGAAAACTAGGATATTGCTCGGAGGATGTCGTAATATGAACACGTGTAAGAAAAGTTTAAATAAATAGTTACGTAAGTCACTCGTACTTATCACCAGGTATGCCACTCTGTATGCGCAAAAACGAGGATGAGCAAGGGAGTAGGAGAAAGAGCGGGATAAGGGAAGAGGAAAAGATAATGGCGCCTCCGGCACTCTCACTCACCGATCGATCGATAAGTCGATATTCTGTGAGAGAATAATTTCCGGTTGCCGTTCCTCGGAAGGTTGAGCCGGCCCATTCGTGCAATCTACAAGGCTCTACTAAGATTGGATTAAACCTTATTAAGCCAATGTGTCAGTTATCATGAGCATTATGGCTGTTCCCTGAACGCCTCAGCCTATTAGAATGATTGTAATTAATGTCTAACAGAGGTTACATTTAACCTCTGTTAGACATTAATTACAATCATTCTGGCAATGGCTTATTACTTCGTAGGAGATTTATATGGTATTATTCAAGTATCATAGAGACTTACTCGTTGTTTGCTAGTGAAATTGACATTTGACTCCTGTTAATGCCTAAAAAATTATATCGAAACATCTCACTATGAAGAAATTCTCTTATAATATATGTAAATTCCTCAAACTCAAACTCAAACTCAAATATGTTTATTTCCATAAAATGTTTAAATTTTTTGGACACGTCAGAAAGTCATACAAATAAAAAAAAAGTAACTTTAAATGCATATTAACATAGTTGAGCATTGAAAAAAATGCCTATTCAGAAAGTAGAGCTTCGTGAGAAGAATCAGGCAAGAAACTCCGGGCCACTCTTTTCTACGTCTTGATTCTATACAATTTAAAAACTTAGTAACTACATTGAATTTTTCATAAGTTTATGAGCTGGTGTCTATAATGTTGTTGTCAATTAACAAGGCTTTTTAAATAATAATATAAAAGTACTTACTAGCATAATATAGACACAATAACTCACACTCACATGAAACTTAACACTAATCAAACATAAGTAGCCTGTGGGACCGAGCAAATTAATCCCAAGCATTTTTATCTTCAATATAATCTAGCACTTGGAAGAAGAAGAGATTGCGCAAGTGTTACCTTAGTATTAAAAGGCAGGAATTTTTGAAGACGTTTGAGAGAATGAAATGTGCAAAACACTTTTCTGCTTACTTCAGCAATATGTGCTTCCCAAGACAGGTTTGAGTCTAGAAGTACACCAAGATTTTAAGCAACATTTTGAGTAAACAATCGGTGTAGAATCATATAGAACCACTGGGAGCATTTGGTGATTCAATAGGCTAAGCATATATCGGCCACCAATAATGAGAGCTTGGGACTTTGTAGGGTTAACAAGAAGTCCGAACGACTCAGCCCACATACGAATACGTTCGATTTTTGATGCCTAACGTCAAACAAGTGAACACCTCAGTAAAGGTTAAGGATAATGTGTTGGATCTTGTGGATAACACCAAATTTTTAGGCATTACACTAGATTCTAAGCTGCAATGGGGACCACATATTAGTAAATTGTCGAATAGACTCAGCTCTGCAGCATACGCAGTCAAGAAAATTCGCCAGTTAACTGACATTGACACTGCCAGGCTTGTATATCATAGCTATTTTACTAGTATAATGTCATACGGTATTCTCCTGTGGGGAAATGCTGCCGACATTCAGACCATCTTTGTTCTGCAGAAAAAAGCTATTTGAGCAATTTATATTTTGGATTATGGGGCTTCGTTAAGGAATAAATTCAAGGAAATAAACATTTTAACAGTTGCAAGCCAGTACATTTATTCCAAGCTAATATATTTATTCCAAAACAAGGCCTCATACTCAAAGAAAAGTGATATCCACAATTTGGATACTAGAAATAAGAGTAAGCTAGTAGTGCCGGCTACCCGGCTAGAGAAAATAAAAAAATCTTTTCAAGGCCAATGTGTGCGCTTTTACAATAAAGTGCCACGCAATATTCAAAATTTAAGTGATAATAAATTCAAAAAGATTATAAAACGTAAACTTTGTCAAAAAGGGTACTATTCAGTGCTAGATTATATTGAAGATAAAAATGCTTGGGATTAATTTGCTCGCTCCCACAGGCTACTTATGTTTGATTAGTGTTAAGTTTCATGTGAGTGTGAGTTATCGTGTCTATATTATGCTAGTAGTAAGTACTTTTATATTATTATTTAAAAAGCCTTATTAATTGACAACAACATTATAGACACACCAGCTCATAAACTTATGAAAAATTCAATGTAGTTACTAAGTTTTTAAATTGTATAGAATCAAGACGTAGAAAAGAGTGGCCCGGAGTTTCTTGCCTGATTCTTCTCATGAGGCTCTACTTTCTGAATAGGCATTTTTTTCAATGCTTAACTATGTTAATATGCATTTAAAGTTACTTTTTTTTTATTTGTATGACTTTCTGACGTGTCCAAAAAATTTAAACATTTTATGGAAATAAACATGTTTGAGGTTGAGTTTGAGGAATGTAAATATATTATAAGAGAATTTCTTCATAGTGAGTTGTTTCGATATAATTTTTTAGGCATTAACAGGAGTCAAATGTCAATTTCACTAGCAAACAACGAATAAGTCTCTATGATACTTGAATAATACCATATAAATCTCCTACGAAGTAATAAGCCATTGCCAGAATGATTGTAATTAATGTCTAACAGAGGTTAAATGTAACCTCTGTTAGACATTAATTACAATCATTCTAATAGGCTGAGGCGTTCAGGGAGCAGCCATAATGCTCATGATAACTGACGCACTGGCTTAATAAGGTTTAATCCAATCTTAGTAGAGCCTTGTAGATTGCACGAATGGGCCGGCTCAACCTTCCGAGGAACGGCAACCGGAAATTATTCTCTCACAGAATATCGACTTATCGATCGATCGGTGAGTGAGAGTGCCGGAGGCCCCATTATCTTTTCCTCTTCCCTTATCCCGCTCTTTCTCCTACTCCCTTGCTCATCCTCGTTTTTGCGAATACAGAGTGGCATACCTGGTGATAAGTACGAGCGACTTACGTAACTATTTATTTAAACTTTTCTTACACGTGTTCATATTACGACATCCTCCGAGCAATATCCTAGTTTTCTAAGGGGGCTTCTGCATCTGCTTACTAGTCTAACCAGATTTTGGCTGAATATTAGTATTTCCACGGAGCAACTGCCTGTGTGCCCCCCGCAACCCGAAGGGATAGCGATATTCCATGGTTTAGACATGTGTCAGGACCAACGGCTTAACGTGCTCTCCGAGGCACGGGACAAGTGATAATTAACAATTCAATACTCATTTAATTCCGAAAAGTTTGTGGTGCGCGCCGTGGATTCGAACCCGATGCCCTCTGCACGGAAGTCTGTTGGTATATCCACAAGGCTATCGCTGCCTGTTGGTATTACATAATCAGTAATAATCGTAATGACCTGGGACAACTTATCAAAAACTCTCGGATGCAACCAGAAAATTTATAAAATTATCCATCCAAATTACACTTGACAAGCTTGTAAATTACGTTACAGAGTCCTATCAAACCATCAATTCTGGTGTAATCGGTTCAAATTTAAAATAGATCAACGTTTCCTCATCTTTCAAACAAGCAGCATTTAAAGTTTGTTGTGTATTTTAGTTACTAGGCATAACTGGTAGGCCTTTATACGCAAACTAAATGAATTCATGTGCTATTATACTGATTAGGGATAGTTGCTTTCTGTGGTCGCAATATGAAGGCTCCTTAATTAGAAAACTTTTTGCGCCGGCTAAACTGATGATCCGAAATCATGTTCTTTGGGAAGAATTGTTTGTTTCTTACCAAAGTTGAAAATAAACAAATCTTTTATGATCTTTATTCGTCTCCTAAAAACATAGGTTACATATTTTGAAACAAGAAAATACATACCGCGGCAATGCGGTATGAAAGATTTATACGAGCATTTTTCACGGCATCAAGTTCCAAAAACTCAACGTGATCCGATATTTTATTCAAAATGTCGGAGGTCAGGTTAATGAATTATGACTCTTTACTCAGAAAACCAACACACAAGATTTCTTTTAATAACTTGAATTTGTACAGACGTACTATAACTTGGTACGTTTTATGATTTCATTAGTAAACCACTGCATCGATTTTCATGCCAATGAAGTATTTATTTTGGTTTCATTCAACGATTATCTTGGTTCCCAGCACTCAAATAAAAATAAAGAATTTCAGGAACTCAATTTAAGTTCACAATACCATGAATATTTTCAATTATTGTTATGAATGAAACCGATTCGATAACTTTCGGTAGCAGATCGATCGGCTTGTAAGCAGTGGGACCATCGAGAAGAAATAGGGACCATCGAGAATGAAATAGCAAACTAAGGAGACTGACTCTAGCGAATTAATTTTCCAATCAAAATTCAACAATATGAACTGACACTATAGCATCTTAGTAGTCAATCACTAAAACTCGAATTCTATGATTTTTATTGCTTCCATTACTGCAGAAACCAGAATGGCTCCTTTCCTCAAAAATGACGGCTCATCAGTACTATCTACACTCAAGTTAACTAACGATAAACAAATTAATATTAAACCATCGACTTAGCTCGCAATCTTCATTTTATTTCAGCATTTTATTTCAGCATTGTATGATAGCTTCGAGTGTATCATGGATGAGATATTAAACAAATTTGCAAAAATAAATAAAAATGTTGTTGTGTGTGGTGACTTTAATGTAAATTTATTGGAGGATAGTAGTCTTAGTACAAAATTGAAAGCGCTGGTTCTATCATATAATCTGAAGAACTTATTCTTAGAGCCCACAAGAGTTACTTCCTCTACATCTACTTTCCTAGATAATATATTTACAGATATCATAGTAAGAGACAAGCAAATTATTAGACAGTTAGACTCAGACCATTGTGGACTGCTGTCCACAATGGTCTGAGTCTAACTCTCCTTTAATGATAACAGTAAGAATGTTTCTAGGCAAAATATAGTTGTAATACCTAAAACTGCAACTCGTTTTGCTAGGTTTCAAAGTAAACTAATGACTAGCTGGTCACTGTTAGATGATGAAGGTGACCCTAATTTGTTATATAATAGCTTTTTCAAAGCGTTTTGTACAGACTTTAATTCGGTTTTCACACCTAGAACGATTACAGTTGGAGGTAATGCAACCTTCTGTGAATGCTATATGACGGGAAAAACTTTAATTTATGTGAACAATTTCAGGATTATGTTAGAAACTATGCTAGGATATTTCGGAAACTTTTCAAGAAAGCTAAGTCTCTTTATCTGAGTTCAAGGTTTAGGAGTAGTGACGATAAAATAAAAATGACATGGAATATAATAAACAGCGAGACTGGGAAAGTTAAAAGTAAAAGTTCAAAATTTAGTTTGAACATTGATAACGACACTATTACATCAGACTCAAAAGTTGCATCCGCGTTTGAAAGTTTTTTTACTGATATCCCCGTTATCACTACTAGATCTTTGGACTCATCAACCAATGCAGCGGAATCTCATTTAAAAGAAAACATGAGTACAACCTATAGTAATTTCTCATTTCAGTATATAAAACCTCAAATCCCTCTTGAAGTCAGAATGTCCACTAACCGTTACGCATTCAAAATGAAAGTACGTGATCTCCTGTTTAAGAGATTGAAGGAATCAGCACATCCTTCTCATCCATTATTATAAGTATGTATTTATATGTGTTGTGTATGTATATATTTATACGTATGTATCATATTATTATATAATTTTATTATTATATGTTATTATTCCTTATCTATGTACCATATTATTATATTATGTATTAGGTATATTGTTATATCCAATATTATCTATTATACTTCATAATTATTACTAATATGCTCATCTTATCCGTTAATGTATATTATTTGAAAACGTGTAAAAACAAATCTCTTGTGCACCTACCACATTTATCTCTGCACCACCTAAAGGTCGACAGGTAGAGAATGCCTCAAGGCATTATGTCCACCATTGTACAGTATGTATGTGCATAAAGTTTTTAAATAAAAAAATAAATAAAATAAATTCAAATGATGTTATAAAAGCTTTTAATACTATAAATTTAAAGAAGACTGCAGACTTGTGGGGAAATTCCGTTACTATTACCAAGTCCATTATTGCTTTAGCTGCTAACAGATTAGCTTTAATATTTAATAGTTTAGTTTTTAGTCTATTTATAAGCAGGTTGATAACCTCAAACCAGCGAACCACCTTTGAGATAGCAATGTTTACATCGTCCATATCAATTTGCTGTCGTTTTAATTTAAATAAAAGTGAGGTATCATCAGCAAACAGTACTATCCCGTGCTTGTCATTGACGAGGTGTGGTAAGTAATTAATATAAACTAAAAATAAAAAAGGACCGAGGATTGAACCCTGTGGGACGCCCATTTTGACTACAGACCCATGCGAACGCGTCCCGTTGACATCAACTCTCTGAATCCTATTACTCAAATATGAAGTAAGAAGATGCAGAGCAGAACTACTTAAACCATAGCGATGTAATTTCCTGATTAATGTATCATGTTCTACACAATCAAAGGGCTTGGACAAATCACAGAAGACACCTAAAGCATCATGTGAATCCTCCCAGGCATCAAAGATATGTTTTACAAGCTCAACACTGGCATCGGTCGTGGAGCGCCCCTTTGTAAAACCAAATTGTTCAGAGTGTAGAAGCTCGTTGTTATTAAAATAACTTTGCAGTTGGTCTAGTATCAATTTCTCGAAAATTTTGCTAAATGTGGGCAGCACAGAAATTGGCCTATAGTTGGTGGGGTCTGATGTGCTGCTTGCTTTGTACAAAGGTATTACCTTGCTATCTTTCATAAGATCAGGAAATACACCACAGTCAATACACTTATTAAATATTAAAGCTAATCTGTTAGCAGCTAAAGCAATAATGGACTTGGTAATAGTAACGGAATTTCCCCACAAGTCTGCAGTTTTCTTTAAATTTATAGTATTAAAAGCTTTTATAACATTGTTTGAATTTATATACTGAAATGAGAAATCACTATAAGTTGTACTCATGTTTTCTTTTAAATGAGATTCCGCTGCATTGGTTGATGAGTCCAAAGATCTAGTAGTGATAACGGGGATATCAGTAAAAAAACTTTCAAACGCGGATACAACTTTTGAGTCTGATGTAATAGTGTCGTTATCAATGTTCAAACTAAATTTTGAACTTTTACTTTTAACTCTCCCAGTCTCGCTGTTTATTATATTCCATGTCATTTTCATTTTATCGTCACTACTCCTAATCCTTGAACTCAGGTAAAGAGATTTAGCTTTCTTGCAAAGTTTCCGAAATATCCTAGCATAGTTTCTAACATAATCCTGAAATTGTTCACATAAATTAAATTTTTTTCGTCATATAGCATTCACAGAAGGTTGCATTACCTCCAACTGTAATCGTTCTAGGTGTGAAAACCGAATTAAAGTCTGTACAAAACGCTTTGAAAAAGCTATTATATAACAAATTAGGGTCACCTTCATCATCTAACAGTGACCAGCTAGTCATTAGTTTACTTTAAAACCTAGCAAAACGAGTTGCAGTTTTAGATATTACAACTATATTTTGCCTAGAAACATTCTTACTGTTATCATTAAAGGAGATCTGCTGTCCACAATGGTCTGAGTCTAACTGTCTAATAATTTGCTTGTCTCTTACTATGATATCTGTAAATATATTATCTAGGCAAGTAGATGTGGAGGAAGTAACTCTTGTGGGCTCTAAGAATAAGTTCTTCAGATTATATGATAGAACCAGCGCTTTCAATTTTGTACTAAGACTACTATCCTCCAATAAATTTACATTAAAGTCACCACACACAACAACATTTTTATTTATTTTTGCAACTTTGTTTAATATCTCATCCATGATAGACTCGAAGCTATCATACAATGCTGAAGGAGGCCTGTATACACTTATTACAATAAATCTCCTCAGTTCCACACAGGCTACCTCAATAGTTCGCTCAACAGACAGACTTACAATATCATGACGCTCCTTAAATTTAAGTTGCTTATTAAGTAAAATCATCGAGCCACCATATACTGCTTGCTGCCGGCTAAACGAGCTTTCTACTATATGATTACTGAAATTGAACATGAACTGGTTGCTTTTTAGCCAATGTTCAGTGATGCAAAATATATCAACAGCATTACAGTTCATAAACAATTCCATTTCCAAATCTTTATTAATCATACTTCTAATATTCTGATGTACTAATTTAATCAAATTTTTGTTATTATTATGTTTAAGTGTATTAGTCAATGAGTTACGAGTAATCTTATTATAGCTAGAGGTGTTCTATATTGTCTCAGAATTTAATTTAAATTATTATTATTATGAATGTCAATAATGGGATTGTCATGTACTCTAACAGTACTTGGGTCACTGTATAAATTAAATGCTAATAATTTAGCAAGTTGTCGTTTAAAAGAGCGAGAAAGATGCATAGTATCTTTTGTTAAAATAAAATTACTTTTAATAAAAGTATTAGTGTCAAAGAATAAAATTTTGTCATTATGACGATATGTACTATTATATAATAATAGATTTAATTTACTTATCTGGTTGTTTTCTTTATCAGATAAGGTCTTAGAATAAGGAAATGCACAGACTATAAAATTGCACCCCACTTTAGAACTTCTATCAGTCATTATATCCGATAAAGCTAGTATATCTTTCCAAGTAACTAGTAAGCTATCACCATACATAATAATAACCGTAGAATGTTTATTTAATTCTGCATGTTTTAACTTATTAACTAATGAAGACATTCTTTCTCCTGGATAACAAAAGTTTTGTAATGGACGATTAGTGTAACTATCTATTAAGCTACCCAAACCCACTCCCAATTGGTCAGAAAACATCAATACAGTGTTATTACTATGAGTGTCAAGTGTACATATATGATTTGTTTGTAACAAGTCATCAGAACCGGAGTCATTGTATATTTTGTGAGGTTGTTCTAGTACTAGACTACTTTCTAAATCATTATTTAATTTTGAACAATTTAAGCAACATTTTTTGTTGGCTATAGAGAGTAGTTGTTCTAGATTCTCTCTACCAACTCTAGAAATCACATCATATTTTAATATGTATTCTTGAGTTTCTTTCTGGTGTGTTATTGCCATTTTGTCGAGCTGTGCAGTCAGTTTTGATATGTGTGTTTGTAGCTCATGAGTGTGCTGATCATATAATAATCTACTACTGAGTAATTGTTCATTGCTAGCCTCAAGCTTCGACATCAATGACTCCTGTTCCTTAACCAAGTCATGGTTAATTTGTGATAATTTATTTACTTTATTTGACCCCTTGTGACTGGATTCAAGTCGCTTTATCAATTTATTTAATTTTGATAATTGCCTAAATTTCCTTTTGGTTGTCAATTTAGATTTACAGTTGCACTTACATTTTACAGTCTTAATAACACTAGCATTACCGCTCATTACCTCTGAAAACAGGTTCTTGTTTGCTGTGGTGTTGAGCGTCTGGACTGATTCCTCTTGTGATAAAATTGTTGTTTGGGCTTCATTCAGACTCGCCTCCAACTCCATAATTCGACTGAGTTGTCTAAGGTAGGTTTCATCACAGCTACTGTAGGACTTAACTTCCTCCTGTAGTCTGTCTCGTTGGTCCAAGATGTCCATGTGTTCAATGTGGAGTTCCGTCAATTGCGCCTTCAGCTGGGATACTTTATCATTGACATATTTAATTTCTTCTTCGCTATCAACACGTTCCTTCAATACTTGACTGTTATCTTCTTTATATTTCTTTAATTCTAACAGCGCTATCTTCAAGTTGTTCTCTGTTTCCTTAGCAAGTGCCTTGCGGGTCATCATGTTTGTAGACATGCCTCACAAATTACCTAAAAAAGGAAAAACAGGTGAATACTTTGAAGAAAGATAGGTATTATGTTAATATACAAGAGTGAATATATATAATTAGTACCAAATAAAAGAGATAAAAAAGTTTTGAGAATTATAGATTGATGTAGGTATGTTGAAAATAAGTTATGAAAATTGAAAGAAAGGTGTAAGAATGGTAATTTGGCTATTAAACTAAATAATGGTTTAGATTAATATGGTTTGTTGAACAACTCTTATATCAGTTTCAAGTAGTTAGGATAATCCTTGCTGATGGCTGTACTAAATAACTAAATCTAGGTAAATATCTAAGATGGTTGTACTTAATAACTAAATCTAGGCAGACAATCAATAAATAATTATAATAATGTATACTTAATTAATAAATAATTACATATGTGTATATAAATGTGAAGTGTAAGTGTAGTTTGTGCTTGTATGGGGCATTTGTTCAGTCCTCGATTTTGCTTCCACTTTTGTCAAGCTAAAGGAGACAGAAACTGTGCCAGTGTGTGATGGACGAAGCTCACGTTCAGTGAGCCGAGTAAATATGTGCTGAGGAGTGTAAGTTAATAAGTAAAATACTCCCCGGGTTTAAGAATGATGATTTGAATTCCGTCCGTTGCCACTGGGTAGTTGATCTGTCCGCCAAGAACTGTCTGCAGCGAGGTTTCAAACAGCAAACTCAATGTATTTCACACTTCTATTACTATTACACACGATATTAATGAAACATAAGCGTTTAATATTGATTTAAACTTAAATAAAACTTTAAAATCACGGAGCTACGTAATTTTACGTTTGACGTCTTCAGTGTTGCCAGAAAAAAAAAAACTCGTTAAACAACATTATTTTTATGGGAACAGACGTTGATTGAACATTACCTAAAAATAAAATTATGTTGTAGCTTCTTTCAGCAGTTTTGTCGCATAACCAATTATATTTCGATATTCTTTACCTGTATTATCTAAGCGAATTCGTTACAGGGATTACCGTTTCCGGCAATTTTACATAAGTCTTTCTAAAGGAAAATTGGCTGCTATAAAATTTGTTAGAGGCTGTATCCAGCTTTTGTTTTTAAGTTAATTTTAATGAATTTTTATGTGCAACGGAATGAATGCGTTACACAACGGAAGATTCATGTTCTTGTGCAAACTTTACGAGTTCTTTTTCTATGTATTTTTCTTTTGTTTTAAAATGTTCGTCTATTTTGCTTAAAAACTTTTAGTTAAGGTTAGCAACAATTTTATTTCAGTTTTTACGTTTTAAACAGAAAACCCCATTAGGAATTTACATATTTATGATGCTTGAATCGTATCGGTTTAGACGGCGCTGAAAACTTTAAATGACCTTCAACGTCAGGTTGGAATAGGTATATAAAACGACCAAAGATATTTTAGGCCTTTAAAGAAAGACGTGTAGAACAATTGTCTACAAAGTTTTATTGAAATCTTCCAGTAAACTGGTATTGCAGGATTTGCTTCATTATTTTAATGATTGGATGGAAGATGGATGGATTTTTATACGTACTATTTTTATTTTTGTTAGTTACAGCTTAGACTGTGTCTCTGAAGTGTACAAGTTCATAAGCGGGTTAATGGCTGATTTTCTTAAAATTTTAGGATAAATACCACCTTACCATATTCGTTTCGAGTATCCAATTATTCGGCACTGTTGCGAGATATGGTTACGATGCTTTCTAAAGGTATTGTTTTGAAACTTTATTTTTTTAGGATGAGGCTAAGGGAGCGTAATTTCTTGAGCTATGAATCGCGTCTTTTACGCATTCGGTTCATAGTGAAGTCCTGTTTGTACCACAGGGCGTCAAAATTTGTTCTCTGCTGATTCAGGCAAATTAATTCGTCGGAATTGCACTCGGAGAGCTCGCAAGCCAAGCGTCAGTTAGTTACAGATTGGACGAGTTCAAACATTAGATAGTAACTGAAATTTACGGTAGTAGAGCCTTGCTGATTTCAGCATGAATGGGCCGGCTCGACCGTGGAAGTACTACTCTCTCACAAAATATCGACGTAAAGTAACAGTACCTAAACTGTTGCGGTTCGTTCGGTGAGTGAGAGTGCCGATGGCCCTATCCCCTATTCCTTCTCCCTCATCCCACTCCTCATCCTATCCCTTTTCCTAACTCCAAGGGGCGGCAACGCACTTGTGACTCCTGTGGTGTTGCTTGTGTCCATGGGCGGCGGTAATCGCTTACCATCAGGCGATCCGTCTGCTCGCTTGCCGCCTAACGTTATTAAAAAAAAAAAATTACAACCGTCGTCTGTCAGCCAAACCGAAGTTCTGTTGAACTTAAATTAGGGTACTCAAAATGTGCAACTTACGTCTCGCAAAATGAAGCTCGTTTCGGGGCCAAACGAACTTCAGATAAAACTAAGCAAAATATATACAAATATAACTACGACTCAACGAGGCACTTTCACAAACAGATAAACTGTTTTGGAATACTTTCAATTACTTGTTGTAAACAAAACAAGAAACTTAAATTTGTTGTAATACTTACAGCTTTATACAGAATATTAAATAAATTCAACCAGTAAATAAGTTAATAAATTTTAAACTTAAGTAGCTTTTGTCTGGTCTCTCAAACATTACTTTGTAGATAAAACGATATACAAATTCTTAAAGTACACAAATAACTGCTTTTAATAGTAACGAAATTCTTGGATCATGTAACTCTTTACAATTTATATATGACTTAAATTATATGGGTACTAATTTTCTTTAATTTTTTTTAGACTCACGCCTGTATCCCCGAAGGGGTAGGCAGAGGTGTAATAATACACCCACATTTCGCCATTTATTTTTAGGTCCCACGTAATAGGGGGCGAGCCTGTCGCCGTACCGAGCACATTACCAGACTCCGTGCTGCTACTGAGAATTTCCTAACGGAAAAACCCAATAACACTTTGCCCGACCCGGGAATCGAACCCGAGACCTCCCAATCCCACGCGCACATTTATGCCGCGAGATCAACGAGGCTTTTTATTTAATCTTCTTTAATAAACTTGTTTAACGGTCTGGTGGACTTACCACGACACCATTAAAGAAGTAAACTGTTTAGTCCATTTAAATGTTATATTTTTAGGGCTTAGCATGCATTTGTCAGTGGACGCAATTTATTTTATAGATGTCTAGAGGGGATTAGCGTAAAGTTAAATCCAAGTTTGCGGGGTCGCAGCCCTTGTCCTGCGGCCGCCATATTGAATAAAGTGGTACAAATGGGTTTTCTAGTTTATCTATAAAACTGTTGGCCGTACAGCAAAAAATTAAAACATGTTTAGTTGCAAATTAAATTTTCTACATTTTGTCGTAAAATGAAAAATAACAAAGTTAGAAACGAAAATCGAATTAAATTTGCGAAAAATTTTCTTTTCAATGTGTTATAATTTTTTCGTCACCTGTCTTAAAGAATACATTTAATTTGTCTTTACTTCATAGAAATTAATTTAGCGGGTCTTAATCGCGTTAACTTAACTTATTTAAGGTATAAATACCTATTTGTTACCGACGTTTCGCTCGTCTTACACCGAGCGTGGTCGCGGAGAGACTGATGAGAGCTCAGCGACGTCTTGTGGAAGTGCGGGTTTCAGCACCTACCCTCACTTGGTCTTTATTTAAGTTCGCAATGTCGGTGCTCCGACACACTACACTAATGACGTCTACACACTGTTGAGATTTATCACTGCGGCGGTGTTTACACTTGCTGATGACTGGATTCCAAGTAGCCGATAATCTATATCCATCCTCCCGGTTGAAATTGTTATATTTCTTGATTTCTACCGCTTCACGTACTATCCTGGAGTAATAGTGACGATCGGTGGATAAGACTTGTGGTTGATGCAGTTCTATCCAGTGGTTTGGTCCAGACTCCAACAAATGCTCAGCTATCGCCGACTTGTTAATATGTCGGTTTTTTACAGCTGCGATATGTTCCTTTACCCTTTCAGCGATTGTACGCTTAGTCTGCCCGATATATGAACTACCACAGCTGCAATCGACTTTGTAGACGCCAGGTGTTTGGAGAGGAATTACATCCTTTGGTGTACGCAGATTGTGTGCTATCTTAGAGAGCGGACTGTATACAGTCTTGATGGAGTATTTCTTGAGTACTGTTCCAACTTTGTCCGTCACTCCCTTTAGATACGGCATGTAAGCGGGCACTCTGCTTACTTCAGGTTTACGCTCGTTCCTCTTCCGACAGAGTAAGTTTTTCTTGTATCCGTTGCACCTAAGTACCTCCCGAACATGTGACAGCTCACTATTTAATTGTTCGGGGTCACATAAGTCATACGCTCTGTTCACTAACGAGGACACAACGGAATCCAAGTGCCGCGGATGGTGGTGCGAGTTCGCGTTGAGATACCTGTCGGTGTGTGTCGGTTTCCTATATACAGTGTGTCCAAGGTCGAAAGACGTCGCTGAGCTCTCATCAGTCTCTCCGCGACCACGCTCGGTGTAAGACGAGCGAAACGTCGGTAACAAATAGGTATTTATACCTTAAATAAGTTAAGTTAACGCGATTAAGACCCGCTAAATTAATTTCTATGTTGTCTTTACTTCTTCCAACTCAAGACCCAGTCTTCGAACCTGAGACTCTGCAGTACCATAAGATACAAGTTTCACTCATTAACATAACCATGGGTTAAAAAAATATTGGGCAAGTGCGAGTCGGTATCGCGCACGAAGGGTTCCGTACGATCATCTATAAAAGAAAATCACGTTGATTGTATGTATGCTTAAATACTTTTTAAGTTTCTACCTGTTTATTAAGATCGAGTAAAAAATTGCTTAAAAATTACGTTTGTTGTATGGAGCCCCCGTTTATTATTTACTTCTTTTTTATTTTATTATTTATTTTGAAAAGTTATATACAACTACATATTCTGTGAAAATTTAAAGCGTCTACCTGTTACAGTTAGTAATTTTGAGCAAAAGTATAAAAAAAACAATTTTTTTGTATGGGACCCCCCCTTAATATTTTATTTTTTTTATTTTTAGTATTTGTTGTTATAGTGACAACCGAAATACATGATTTGTAAAAAAATTCTGCTGTCTAGCTATCACGGTTTATGAGATACAGCCTGGTGACAGACAGACAGCGGAGGCTTAGTAATAGAGTCCCGTTTTTTACCTTTTAGGTACGGAACCCTAAAAACAAGTTCTTACCCTGGGCATTTGAAATTGATAGTCTGCTCAGGCAGAGCAAACTGCAATTTGTTCTGCAGTGCCTAAATGCCCTGGGGACACCGGCAGGAAAATTATTGGAGAATTTATAATTCATTGAGGAAAATTATGAATAACCGACAAAAATGCGACTTTCCTCTGAGGTTCTTCATCAAAAATTTAACACCGGCGCTTGATCAGACCCCGTGCTAAAGCCTGATTCATCTCAAAGACTGCGGACACAGTTAAATGAAAAACGTCAAAATTGCCAAAATACAACATTAATGATGATAGTATCTTCTTGGGTTTACGCGAATGTTACACATTGAAATTAAACTACAGTTTACGGATTTTATCGCGATGTATTGGTTTCACTGAGTTATTACATTTGAAACTAATGATCTAGAAACTACATTTTTAATTTATTACTAGCCGACGTTTCGAATTCTTTACAGGATTCATGTTCACGGCAGACTGAGGTGATATTTGTCTTTGTCTTGAATTTCAAAGTTATCTCAAAGTACCCGAACATTTTTCAACTATTGGTGTTACTATCTACGCAGAATGTGCTCACTGTGTCTTGATGTCTTCTGGTGACTTTGTCCTTCTTGGGTTTCATTAGCCTGATAACAGGGTCCCAAGCTGGAGGAACATTCCAACCATCTTCCCTATTGAAATTAGGATGTTTTTAATTTTAATAGCTTCACGTATCATTCTTGGTATAAAGCGATGTTCTTTTGCGAGTATCTGTGGTTTATCAAATCGCAGGTAATGGTTGGTTCCTTGTTCTACATGTTCACACACAGCAGACTTCGTCGAGCGTTTGTGTTTAATGTCAGCTATATGTTCCTTTAGTCGAATGCCTATGCTTCTCTTGGTTTGTCCAATGTATGAGAGCCCACACTCACAGTCTATCTTGTAAACCCCGGCCTCTTGTAAGGGTAACTGACTCTTGACAGATGGTAATAATTGGCTTATCTTCGTTGGCGGCTTGTAGAAAGTTTTGATCGTAGCTCGCTTCAAGATATAACCAATCTTGTCGGTCACGCCCTTGATGTATGGGAGGACAGCAGGTTGTCTCTCTACTGTGGCTGGCTTGTTCTTCGGGGATCTGTGACGTTGGCGCGGCGGTCGGAGCTTGTTGTCTTGCAGAACTTGCTTGACATGTTGAAGCTCGGCGTCCAGGTGTTTCTTGTCACAGATCCCCCGGGCTCTCTGAAACAAAGACATTCCTACGGTAGCTAACTGTTTAGGATGGTGGTGAGATTCACCGTTTAAGTACCTATTTGTATGTGTCTTTTTCCTATACACAGTGTGGCTCAAAGAGTTGTTTTTGTTCCTGATAACAAGTACATCTAAGAAAGCTAAAGAATTGTTTGCCTCTAATTCCATTGTAAATTTTATGTGGTTATGAATAGAATTAAGATGGTTTACGAATACATTAACACTATCTGTTGGTAAAATTGTACAAGTGTCATCTACATACCGCTTGTAGAACCTCGGTGTGATGGTGGCAGTCTGCAGGGCTCGCGCCTCGAAGTCTTCCATGAAGATGTCAGCAACAACAGGCGATACTGGAGAGCCCATTGCTACACCGTCTACTTGTATGTAGTATTTCTCATCCCATAACAGATAGCCAGTTGTTAAGCAGTGTTTCAATATTTCTGCATATTCCTCAGGCATGTTGTTCTCTATTAGCTTCCTTCTAGTTATTTCAATACAGTCATGTGCCGGTAAGCATGTGCAATTTCAATTAATGATGATATTTTTGTTTTTTGGCTTTACAACAAAAATGACAAGATCAAAGTTGTAGATAAATTTAATTTGCAACAAAAAACTCTTTGACATATTCTTTGTGTGGCCAATAGTTTACAAGATAATCAAGAAAAACCATCTGCAACGGCATTCTTTGCGAGATTGCGGTCGGGGGCAAGAGGTACGACCCCAAAAATTTGGAACAAGCTTTAAACTAACCCTCCCTACACATCTGTAAAATAAAATTGCGTCCTCTGATAAATACAACCCCAAATGTAATTTTTCAATGGACTAGTTAGCCTTACAACAGATCTACACCCATCACAACAAACAACAAAAATATTCAATTAAATTAACACTTCATATTAATTATAACCCATTACCTAATTATCAGTATCCCTAGTTATATAATAAAATTCAGTCTCTTTCTCAAAATTTTATAGGCAAATGTTATAAGTAGAGTAAGTAAATTCAATTGTAGTTTGATTACTAGCATTTTTGTTTCAAATTAGGCTTCATCAATGTTATTGTACACATTAAGAAGTTATTTTTCGTTAACGTTAGTAGTGATTGATACAAAAATTATAATAACTCTCAACTAAAAACAATATCACCAAAACAAAGCGATCAACCAGATTAATATTACTGAGTGTGTGTGTGAGAGAACATATGCAACAAACTCTACAGCCGGCTACATTCAGCTAACAAACACGTGCAAATCAGCGGTATTTTTTACACAATACAACTAAATACAACTAAAAATAATCCCTGTATGAACGAGTTCACGTTCTGAACAACTACACAAACTAATTTAAGTGTAGACCTCGTTAGTGTTGTGTGTTGCAGTACCGACAGTAAAATCATAAATAAAATAAACAAGTACTTACTTGCCAAAACCCGCATTTCACGAAGTCTCACTTTCGCCAGTCTCACTTCCCGAGTCTACCGACTGTGTATAATCGGGTCGAAACGTCAATACAAAGAATGGTAATTATACCATTAATAGAAGCAAGTACCTAACCCGTCAAACACCATTTAAGTAATAAAATTTATGTGCAAAATTGTTTCAAAAGGTAATTATTATATTACAATTATGAAGCCCAGAATTACAAATGTTGTCTAAGTTTTAATAATACATAAATGTATAAAATAAGTAATGGGCTTGTTCTAACGTGTGCTATTATTCTATCATGTGTCAGGCTGTAAGTGTTACACGATTTAAATCAACATTACACATGAACTTAAAATTATTGTTTCTTTTTGTTATTTAACGAACAAAGATGTTTTTACAGAGAAACTAAAATTCCTTAATATGCTAATAAACTTGACAATTTACTTGTAATAAGTATTCTTGCATCACATTACAACACAAAAAAAAAACAAGGTCGTTCTGGCGAGCTGCTGCGTTTTGATGCAAGCTTTTTGCGACTAGATAGTTCTCTGGAAAGATTATGAAATAGTTCATAGCAATGTTAGGCTCTAACCTTAGTTCAGTTCGACAAATTTAAAAGCGAAGATTGCTCGATGTTCCGTTACAAGTGAATGCTCAAGTCTCTCAGCACCAGTTTGTGCACTCTCCATTTGAGCAAGTCAAGCAAGTTTTGAGTTGAACAAACCAAGCTCGTTCTGTAAAACATTTTGTCGTTTTGTGAATATTATCGTAATTTATTGGCCGACGAAATCAAACTAACCTATCCAACTTCAAGTTGGGATAATAAACCTTATCTTACCAGATAGAATGAATTAATTCAAACAAGATCAAACGATTTATTCGTTAAACTCCAAATACTGTTGAAAAACTAAAGCAATAAAATATGTTTATTGCTAGGCGCTGGAAAATGATTACCTTTGAACTGATTTATCACCATAATCTGTTGATATAAAATTCTTGCGTTACTGACTGGCAGACAACGCGTAGCTAAATCTGAATTATATGTTTATTGGGGAGCGTAGGGGTGCATCAAGAAGGGATTTCCCGAAATTCCAGAAAGAATTAGAATTGTAATTGCATTGGTGAAACACAAATAAAGGACAAATACGCTTGTGCCGGCCTCGGCTCGAGGGCTTGCTCTTAGGGTTGGTTATCTGGTCAATAGGTAGATCATGTGCTATTCTTATATTTATGCGATATGAGTTCAAAGTAACACCAAAATTCGAACAGTCGATTTTGTGTGCAACAGTAACAACCATCCATCGATCCTCACACACTTTCGCGTTTATCAAACTGACAATTTAAATCCTTCGCTCGTTACTGAGCGACAGACTTTAAAATGAAGTTAAGCGTGTTTTTTACTTTAAGAAGAAAGTAACATGCTGGATTATCTAATAATGGGTAATCATTCATTCTCAAAGAACTTGTACTGAAACACTCATTATTTTATTATCTCTTAAAATATAAATATGAGATTATTGCTGTAAGCAAAAATGTAGGCCAAATTTATTAGAACACGTTTTGAGCTAACAAAATATAATATTAAAGAATTGTTTAAAACTCGTATAAAAACTGAACATTTTGTCGGACTTGTATTCAAATAAAATAAAATAATTGTACGTATTTAATGTTACCTAGTTGAAATATTTTACAGGTTCATGTAAGCTGCTAAGCACGATGAGTGATGAGTCAACTTTGAGCTAAGTGGAGCTAAGCCTTGCTTCGCAATCTATGTTCAACAAACATCTTTGAGCTGCGTTGTTTGAGAGTGCAAATTGCATTAATGTAACTCATTAACATCGTACACGAAGAAATAAATACTTCAGATAGTTGAACCCGACAGTTATTATAAATACTTTAGTCGAAGCAACTGCTGGGTTGCATGGTTGAGTCGAAATTGAATAAGTAAAAAATTGTGAAATATGTATAATATTTATCTTATCTGCTGGAGATATAAGCTACAAGATGTTCGTCCTAGATTTCTTACTCCGGGTAATTTATGAACTATCGTGACAAGATTTGTGAGAAAATTTTAGAGTAGAGAAATTAGTAAGCATAATGTCTGTACTAATTTACGCAGCGATAGCCTAGTGGAGATACCAACCGACTGCCATGCAGAAGGTATCGGGTTCGAATCCACGGCGCGTACCAATGACTTTTCGGAGTTATGTGGGTATTGAATTGTTAATTATCGCTTGTCCTGTGCCTCGGAGAGCACGTTAAGCCGTCGGTCTCGGCTATCATGAACATCTTTGACAGTCGATACAGGGCGTCAGTACCTTCTAAATAAACTGACACTAGTCTAAACTATGGAATAACGCTATCCCTTCGGGTTGCGGAGGTCAGACAGGCAGTCGCTCTGTGGAAAAGCTAATATTCCGCCAAATCCGGTTAGACTAGTAGGCGGACCCCAGATTGAAACTGGGATAAATCTAGGAGGATGAATGTCTGTACTAATTTGTAAATGTCTTCGGTGACGAAATAAACAACAAAAAAATCAGAGCGTGTGAGTTGTCTTTAGAAAAAAACAATCACAATAAAACTATCATAGCCCAGAAAATCAAGTTTAAGTTCATAGCTACTACTTAGTTTGCTTGTGAAGTCTACCTAGTTATGATAATTTTCCCATTATCTTTATCAATCATACTTCCATTGATGAAAAAACATGGTTTTGTTGGTATGGACACGTGATGGTCGATAGTAAAAATATTCATTCATCAACAATTACGGACAGACATGGCGAAACTACAAAATTTCATTTTGATTACCTACGATACCCTGAAAAGGAAAAAAAGGTTTTTTGATACATATTTCTGCACAGGAAACAATACAATGTAACTATGTTTACAATGCTCAAAAAAGGTTCCTATGTATAAAGTATTTTTGTCACGTGTTCGACAATAAACCGATTATCCGATTCAGCCGGCATTCACGCATTGCATAACTAGGAACCAGGGTTTAATTCGGTAAAATAGTTCAGTTTTGTAAAAAATCGATGTTTGACCTAAAATTTGGACAATTAATTTTTATATGGAACTAGAGTTTGCTCGCGGCTTCACCCGCCTGAAATGTTACACCTAAATCATCCTCAGGAACATATCAATAGATAAGGTACGAGCAATAGCAAACTGAACGAATTTTTGTATATTTCAGTTTTCATAATGTCCATTTCTTGATTAATTGTATAGTCCACAAAATACAGGTGGCATTCCTAACGAGTCCTATAGGTACATTTTTTTAAATATGTAGGTAATAATATCCTAGTTTGCACCACATATAAAACCGAAAAATCATATCAATAGTGACAACAAGGCATTCAACACACGAGGCCATAATTCTACTATCACTTGATCCTATTGTGCGTTTCAAACAAAACCTAGCTTCCCAAAATTACGGCGCTGCAGCTTTTGTGTGATTTAAAGCGAATTAGCCAAAGTCAGCGTAGTCTATTGTTGACTAATCATACTTTTGCCTAGTTTTGGCAGTTAGAGCCCGAAACTGTAATATATGTCTTAATTTAGACGTTATACAGATATGATGATATATAATTTGGAACTGAAAAGGCGTATTTTAAAGTCACTAAATTATTGCGCCAGTGTAGTGCCTGAAGCGAATGAAAAAGTGGTTGCCGAGTTGTTAACATATCTTTCTAATACATTCAAACATGTAGGTTGCCTCGGTCGATAACTTTTTTCGCCGCTTAGCAAGCGATACATTACAACAATAGGGTAGTTTCCAGGGTCAAAATAATTACATTTTATTTAGTCCGTATTTTAGATTATGAAAAAATATTGGACACGTATTTTTTCTTTTTTCGATAAAATAAAAAATAACAAAGATATAGCCCATTAAAGTTACGTGTGACGTCATCTAGTGCGAAAAAATGCAGCACGGCGTGACGTTGTACGTAACTTTAATGAGCTATAACTTGATCATTTTTGGCTTATTTATCGCTTATTTTTGAATAATCTAAAGGACGGACTTATAATTTTTTTTGTCAACTAGCCTATTTCATTACTTATTGAGTTCAATAGTACGCGTTGTAGGCTTGAACCAGTGACCTTCTGCGTATCTGTTATTCTACTACTGCAATCAAATGGCTGAATCTCGGTGCATACGTTGCAAAGTAACTAGAAGACACATGATTCAGTACATCCGTGAACATGGCGCTTGCAACAGTGCCGAAATATCGGTTACTCCAAACAAAGGTACATGGTATATATCCCGAAAGACAATTTAAAACATGATTACCTGATTATCGCTCCCGGTTTCTTTCCAGAATAAAAATTGTTAAGTCATAGCAGAGGCCTTTAGGCGGTCTAAAAACTATGACATTACAGTTGGCCACACACTCAGGGCGAGAAAGAAGGAATTAGAACGATACATTTATCTCCTAGCAATTTACAATTGTTAATTTTATTTCACGTGAGCAAAGTAACTGAGGTTTTTGGTAGATTTATATTTTTATTTTTTTCAGTTAGCAAAATGTGTTATACACGTTCCACAAAAATAGAATATAAAAACACAGATTTTTCCATATTCTTTTTAATTTTTTGTGAAGCGTGGCTTAAACGAAGTGTATTTATTGAAATTTTTGCAATATAATATAACTAAACTATGTCAATAGACAGAGATTGCGCAGCAGTGCCAAAATCATCATCATCCTCCTAGCGTTACATACGTGTACAAGACTTTTCGTCTTGGAGCCCGGGGATCGCTTACTAGGCTTACCTGATTAGACAGAATAGGCATCAGTGCAAAAATATCAAAACAATTGAGGTTCCATATTTCGAACTACGAAAAAAAAACTCGTGGCTAGAAGTGGGACTGTTCGAAAGCAGTCATAACTGATACCTAATCATCTAATTTGATACTGGAGTCCAACTAATTATAGATTAAGTATTTTTTTATTTCTCAATAGTCCAACAGCTTTGGATAACACTGGAATCGGATATCTCAAAGGTATATCATGGTCATACATGTGAAAATCTGTACACGAGCTAACGCTGACAACAAACTAAGAGAAATCCAAATTCATATTTGAAAATATTTTATGTACTATATTAAACTTGATGCTTAAGGGATTTTTCTTCCGTTCAACCTTTGGGTGATAAAGAGATGATCATAATTTTTGCGTTACTGACTGACTGACATATAACGCGAAGCCTCAACTATTAAGCACCAGAAGGTGAAATTTGGCTTGCATGTTTCTGTGCGCTCATAGCGGTGCACTAAGAAGAGATTACAGATTGGCGGGCGAAATTCCCACGTGATCGGGCACAAATGGTTCAATTAAAATAAAACGTGTGAGCGTAGCTGCAAGTATGCTATAGTTATCTTTATATAATATATATTTCTTGTGTGCGTGTGTATGTCACTGAACTCCTCCTAAACGACAGGACCGATCTTGATGAATTTTTTTGTGTGTGTTCAAGGGGACTTGAGAATGATTTAGATTCACAATTTAGTCCACTGGAAAATGTTTTTTTACTTAATTTTTAATTTGTAAGTAGTTGTGGATTTTGGAATGTTTCACATTGGAACCGACGGACTGCGCTGCTATCGCAGTGTCAAATCTCATAATCATTATTTCGTCAAGGAGTACATCGAAACCTTGCCTGAATAATAAAACATTAAAAAATAAAGATATCGAGTCGACAACATATATCCGCAAAATTTGAATTGTCGAATATTTTGTTAAATTCTAATGGTTCTGATAGACAAATCCAAAAATCACAGTCGCCATATTGGCCGATCTAGCGAAACGTAACAGATACCGGAGAACACAGTCTTTACTAAGTAGTTTGTATGTGTAAATACTTTTTGCAGTTATATTTCTTAAACAGTTAAAACGACAACTATGGAAGTATCCGCCCAATAAAGGAGATTTGTATCAAATATAAAAAAAAATATTAAAATATCTTTACTAATCTATACTAATATAATAAAGGGGAAGAATTTGTTTGTTTGTTTGTTTGAACGCGCTAATCTAAAGAACTACCGGTCGGATCTGAAAAATTATTTTTGTATACGATAGCCCAGTTATGGCGGAAGGCTATATAACATAACGCTTCGACCCTTTGGGGCCGGGCAAAAGGCTAAAAAGGCTAAAAGATAATGTCGGCTAATCTCAGGAACTAGCAGTCGGATTTTAAAATTTGTTATTGCCTATGATAGCCCAATTATTCCGAAAGGCTATAGGCTATATAAAATTACGCCACAACTTTTAGGGGCCAGAAAAAAATAATAAAATGGTCAAACGAGAAAGGGGAGGGTTGGTTCTAAGGCAAAAAAAGGCTAAACAAATAGGATACAATCTATATGGGTCGTTTTCGAGATTTTCGGGACGTTGATTAATAATATGAAATTTATTTAGTGATCCAAGATGGCGGACGGGAAATCAAAGATGGCGGAAGAGAAAATTTTAAAAATCAATATGGGTATCGCCTTCGATATTTTAAGGGGTGGGGAATCGAAATACAACATCTATTTCATGATCAAAGACGGCGGATGGGAAATCAAAGATGGCGGATGGGAAAATTTTAAAAACTCAATATTGGTATCGTCTCCCATGTTAAAAGGGATGGGGAATCCAAATACAACATCTGTTTCGTGATTCAAGATTGTGGATGGGAAATCAAAGATGGTGGATGGGAAAAATTAAAAAAATCAATATGGGTATCGTCTCCGATGTTTAAAGGGATGGGAAATCCAAATACAACATCTATTTCGTGATCAAAGATGGCGGAGAGGAAATCAAAGATGGCGGACGGGATTTTTTTTAAGTCGATATGGGTATCGTCTCCGATATTTTAAGGAATGGGTAATTCAAAAACACCATCTATTTCGTGATCAAAGATGGCGGATGGGAATTTTTTTAAAAATCAATATGGGTATCGTCTCCGATGTTTAAAGGGATGGGGAATCCAAATACAACATCTATTTCGTGATTCAAGATGGCGGATAGGAAATCAAAGATGGCGGACGGGATTTATTTTTATAGGCGATATGGGTATCGTCTCCGATATTTTAAGGAATGGGGAATTCAATATTATATAAAAATCTATGTTTGTTTGTTCATCATTTATAGACTCTGAAATGATAAGAGATTAAGCGCTAAGTCAATGGTAACTTTGGAAAAGGGGCTTGGAAAAAAGGGAATTAAATAAAAAATCTTAAAAAGGCGATACGGAGTTCGCTGGGTCAGCTAGTAAAATAAAAATATTCATTCATTTAGAGATAGTTTGTTACGTGGATTAATACATTGGCAACTATTAATCCCGGGAACTCGTAAACACAGCCGGTTTCAGTGCATTTTAACGCTTGATTTATTTGATTTCATCAATTTGTTGGAGGCTTTTATTTTTCATCACTATCCCGTATGTTATATGAATATTCACTTTATTTTATTTCCCTCGGCAATTTTTTACCAATTAATCTTTGTAAACATTGATTTAACGGTGCATTGCTATGAAGCATTAGCTTACAGTTTGGAGTCAACGTGTAGGAAATGAACTATGTAAACTCCTACACTATTTCCTCAACATTATGAGGTTTTTCTTGGTGCGATTTTCCTTACTGTAGGCAGTGTTTCTTCGACTCCCTTGGTATTACTTCAATAAAGTTTCGGAACACAGCCAACCCTATATTAGGACTACTCACTCGGCTTATGCTGACACATAACCTTTTAGGGCGTAGTTCGACGGTGTTTTTATTATATATATTATTTTTATACCTATATGCTATGTAAGTAAAATAGTGCATTCACCCGCAGAGCGCGCAATCATCAAATGATTCTTACCTGCATTATTTTAAATTTATTTCAGTTAGTTTTTGATTACTTACCATTCGCATCCGACGTTAGGTACCTACTGCAGCTCGTACACCATTTTTACCAGGAGTTCACTATTGCCTTCCATACGCGTCAGGTTCTTACCAATATTAAATAGTTTTTACCACGATAGGTCACATACAATCAGCATTCACTTCGCGTGATCTCATACCATTCACGATACCATCAGATGGTACAGTAAGGTCAATATACCCAACATTGTGTTTAACCAAACTATTACCAATTTCGTATATCGTATGAATTAAGTATTTTCTAAATCACGTAACATTGTATAATGTTCTTACCACAATAATTAAATTTTGGTCACTTACTTTATTACATCAATATTTTCATATCGTGTCGTTCTTGTATTACATCTCTCCATGCCCCACATGTGTAATGAGCAAGAAGTTTTCAACAAAAGCAATAATTTATTTATTTCATACATGGAAAGTGTTCCAGTGAATAGTGAATGTGATTGCTGACCGGGAGGTCCCGGGCTCGATTCCCGGGTCGGGCAAAGGTGTTACTGACTTTTTGCCGAATACTCAGTACCAGCATGGAGTCTGGTAATGTGACCAGTAACGGTAATAGGCTCGCGCCTATTACGTGTTATCTGAAATTCATACGGTGAAATGTGGGTATCATTTTAATTCTGCCTACCCCTTCGGAGATGCAGGCCTGAATTTATGAAAAAAATATGAAAAACCTACAGCTCTAACACTAGTATGGCTTGTATGGAACACATTCAGTCATAGGTACATGAACTTTCTTTTACAAAATATCAAATAGAACGCAAACAAGCAAGTTTATCAATACTAAGAATTACATGTATTATCGCTAGATTCTTTACTAGAACATTTGCATACCTACTCCTAGTACTCGTGCGCGATCTTTTGCTTCGACACGTACCGACTACGTGCCTAGAAGCTCTAGTTGCCACAGGTACTTATTACACATACATAGGGGCACCATCTCGATATTTTAAAATGTCAGACAAACTACCGATCTCATGTGAAATAAATAATAAAGTTACAGTAATCATGACTATGTAGGTACCTTAAAAGGCTTTAGCATTCTATTCTGTAGGTTTCGTAAAAGATGAGTAAAGAAAAGACACGAAGTATCTTTGGGCAGATACGAAAACCTCATATGTCATGTATTCGTAGTATTCTATCCCTAAATAAAGGTTACATATTTAGGGCAGGTCAGGCTGCGGGCGACTTTTCGTTTTTGCTTAGGAAGACAAACGAGCAAGCGGATGACCTGATGATAAGTGATCACTGCCACCCATAGACACCTGTAATGCTCCAAGGATCACAAGTGTGACACGTAGTTCAGTCTCACGACTTATCATAATCATCATCAACCCTATATACTGTCCCACTGCTGGGCACGGGCCTCTTCTCACGAGAAGGGTAAGGCCATATTCTACCACGCAGGCCAAGTGCGGGTTGGTAGACTTTTCATGACTTCCGACAACATTATGGAGAACTCTCAGACATACAGGTTTCCTCACTATGATTTTCTTCTCCAAAAAGCAAGCGATAATTAACAATTTAATACACATTTAACTTCGAAAAGTCATTGGTGCGTGCCGTGGATTCGAACCCGAGACCCTCTGCGTCTGATGGTCTCACCACTCGGCTATCGCTGCTTAGCTTGGTATATGAAACCAACGGTCTCACAACTGCTAGTTTTATATACATAAGAACAAGTCAAGCCGCTGTAATCCTAAATTAAATAAAAATATCTGTACTTGTTTGCATAGGGTTCCCACCAAGAACTTAGGGTCCCAAGCCAACCTCACCTGCAAGTGGTGCACCTGCCGATCAACGGACGAGGCTCTGGCAAACGAAATGTCCCAATAAGCGGCAATAGGTTCGCCACCTATTACGTGGGATGAAAACACTGGCGAAAAGTGGGCGTTTAATATGCCTCTGCCTACCCCTTCGGGGAAACAGGCGTGAGTCTATGTATGTATGTATGTATGTACTTGTTTGCGCCACGATCAAATTATATGAACACACATTTAATATATTTATAAAAAGAAAGTCATTCACTCAAGCACGCACAACATAAAAATAAATATTATTAACCTAGCAACATTCATAATCACCTCACTCAACAATTCACTCAAATTCATTATTTTCTAACACGCGAGGACCAATCAAAATCCTTTATTATCCTACTCTCCTACGCATATCTACTCTGTTCCAATAAGTGTTTTGAATACCGCCATGCTAACACGCCAGTTTTCTTAATACATGTCATGCATGAACAGGTCCTTAATATAATAACGAGCCGAAATTAATATCACTCGTTATTCGTATTCAATGTTTCTAGAATAAGTAGACAGTACATGTAATATTTATTTCTCATTTTTCTTGTAAAGATGTATTCTTTGGTCATATGAAATCATCTGTGTATAACGTTATAATCAAATACTCTGCTCTAGACTATTTACTGTTCGCTCTCGTATATAACATTGTTTACTAAACGAAAACTAGGTGCTTAAATAGTATTTTTTTCGTAAACGATACATGTAAGTATTTTTCTACTGTTGCTACCTTAGATTCATTCGTCCATTAATGGTTTATTACGAAAACGGTTTACGCAAATGGTTCATTACGGTAGTTTAAAAATAGGCAGGGCCGCATTTTCATCACACTTACAAAAAAACAAAATATCATTTTCTTTTAATGTAACTGTGTGGTACCTAATATTTTCAGCTCTTAAATAGGTACGTAAATGGAATAACGCAATGTAACGATGATTATTTTATTTTTCTGTCACAAAATTATTGTGGTACCGTTTGATAGGTAATTCAATGCTATAAGGGGTTTGCTGTAACAATTGTTAAAGATAACCTCAAGCTGCAAACCGATCGATCGGGAAATGTTTAGCTTAAGCCATAAATTAATATTTATCTAACATCTAAAGCAAACTGTTCTCAATACTTAATACAACTATAAGGAAAACAATGATAGCCAATTAGCTTTTACTAATGAATAAGTAATGCTAATAAATAAGTAAAACTTTATATTATCTCAATAACAATAATAAATTTCACTTGAAAATTAAAACGTATTGTTGTTCAGGTATATCGTGTATTCGAAATCACTTCTACGATGAAATTTTTTCGGGGACATCAATTAAAATAGTAATTGCTTTTCTTTTGTATTTGAAATAGAGTGTCCATATGCTGTCAATGTGAAGAGACATTTAAAATAACAACGAGTATTTTATTGACAGTTCTGGATAAACCACTATGAAATCAAATAATGTGTAAATATATTACAGTAATATATTACACTTCGGCTTACCCCTTCGGGGATACAGGCGTGAGTCTATAAAAAAAATCAAATAAAAGAAGCGTCAGGCTGACAGCTCAGGCAATAATCCAGTCCAATTCATGATTCATTATTATAAGCCTAGTCATACAACACCAAAGGCAACAATCCGTTTCGGACAAAATATATAAAACTTAGCAATTATCTGCAAAAAAACACTATAATAGGTTGTAAAAAACTTGTAATCTTAAGACATATCCTACTAATTTTGTAAGTATGGTAACTTTTAACATGCACATTCATATAAGTGCGCATGTAGGACACGTTCGAAGTAAATAATCATTACGATCATATCTGAACCTAATTTTCCAGCTAAGGGTCCCTTTTTAAGTAAACGTGAGATCGTGGCGGTCCATAATATGGGCCTTTGAGACCAAATCCTCGGGAAATTGTGACAAGGGAAACTACGTGCTTGGTTGATTGCGGTATTTAAACAGCTTGGATTCTCGTTCGTGGAGACAATTTCTATTTATGAAGTGTTTTCATTGTCTAATGATAGATATATTTTAATGGTATTTTTTTATCTGTATAGGTCTATAAAATTCTCGCGTTACTGACTGACTTACACACACAAACTATTGGAATGAAAAGACTGTCACTAAAAATGTTGCGGATGCCTTGTGACTATTCCATTGTCATTACTCAAGGGTAAATACGAAGTTATGAGAGCACTGCCGCCATTTTCAGACCCTACACGGCAACTATGAATCCTCAGCAACAATGCCAGCAGCATATCGACATTTCATATTTATCGTAAACAATATAGAGACATTTATTGTTGTCACCCAGATGTAGCTACGGAATATTACACGCACATTAACACTGTTCAAGCAGCAAGTCAACCTCAGAACCTCATACACGTGATCTGTAAATGAATTTGATACACAATTAAACCCACAACTTATAAATCTTTTAGGCAGAATGAAACCCAACACCCAAAACTAAGCAACAAGCAACATCGCTTAAGCAAAGCTACAGTTGAAGTTTAAATAACAACGTTTCAAAGTGATTGATATCCAATCCACTAGAATATAGGAAGAATAAAGGTGTTGTAATTTGCACGAAGTTTTCAAGCTAAAACAGGCAAGTTGAGAGTTCTAAAGAAGAATGGCAAAATCAGTGTCGCTTATTTATGAACGCGAGCATGAATGAATTTATATACATTTTATAGAATGATAGCTGTAGTTTATTTTATTAGTTATTATTCTTTTTTATTCAATGGGATAAAACAAATATCTAATAAAGAAATATTTTGTTACATCTGAAATGCACATAGCAATAACTAAACGTCAAAAGCGAGATTTTAAAAGAATAATTAAATCCTCTTTTATGAAATCGTTAGAAACCTTAAAAAAAAAACGACGAATCGCGTGAATTTCTTGTCATCTGTCATTGATACAGTTGTCACAGATATTATGAATGAATGTCTGTATTATATTTATTTTACGCATTTTCGCATTGTTTTGTTAACTTTTCTTAGCTTAGCTTTCGTTTCTGCTTTCAGTTAAGCTTTTGCATCCTGAGTGTTGAATACCTACTTATGGTGTTACACAATTATGTTGTTGTGATTCTGGACATACCTTTGAGACAAAAATCTAATACGTATTATTATTTTGAACAGATTTTTTATTTGTGTAGAATGGGATTTGATGTTTATACATTATGTGCATTGTATGATATCTGGGATATATTTGTCGTCAAGCTATTATTCTGTCACCAGTTCAGTTTTTTGAAGAAGTCGGAGGCATAATAAAATGGTTCAAATGTAAATAAATGCTTTGTTACCAAACATATTTTATTTTCACTTAATTACTATTTTATGATACAAAAATAGGGCTGATGAAACGCCAAATCAGTAAAGTACCCCTCTAAAAGCTAAATAGCGCGAGAGTTTGCAAAGTATAATAATTAGTGTAAGTTTGCTGGATAGAATATAGAGCAACATAATTACAGCGAAGTGTGATGTACCTATATAATTATAAAGAAAATCTTAGAAGTAAGTGTTGGTAAAGGTACTCTCAGATGATTTAACATTCCAATCACAGTTCTGTTATGCTCATGATACCTACGTATTAGGAAAGAGCTCAAATATTTACATAGGTAGCTCCTTGAAACGTCACCTCATCGTCACCTGACGTTAGTCATTAGCGTTCTGCGCAATGTACGTTTATTCACTGTACTGCACATACGTGAACTTATCACTGTGACAACTGTGACATTAGTGACCACAGATGATATACTATAACCATATTAGTGACTAACTTCAGACCTGCCCACACTAAATGCGCGAGGTGTAACTTACAACTCTTTAACTTCATTTTCTATTAAAATCCCATAACATAAAAATATTCTGTAATTACATTTTACTTAATAGGCCTTAGATCTATCTTTTTAAAGTATTTGTACTAATGCTCGCGAAGTCTTAATGCGACACTGATAATGTACGGTGGTTTGCCATTGTTCTTTCCGTCTGTAGACGTTGTGTCGAGACGGGTCATTAGTGCAGACTTGGGTTTTGTTAGCCTAAAAATAGGTTTAGTTCAGACAAATCCTTTACGTACAGATGTCTGTGCTTTAGTATCCTGATAAAAGTTTCAAAGGTTTTTATAGGACGAAGCTTTTGTGTGTATTAGAACATTTTGGATCTGTTATTCTAGAGAATTGCTAGGTATTTTGTTTGATATTAATAGTACTCTAGTTTCTTTTGGTTGTTAGTATTGGTGAACAGTTAGAATATCCAATTCTAAACTTATTATACAATGTGTTTAAGGCACATTGTGATTTTATGTATACACAACGATACGGATATTTTTACCCGACTACAGCGAAGCCAAAAGGAAGGGTAATGATTTTGGCAGTCTATGTATGTATGTTTGTATGTTCCACCGTAGCACCTAAACTACTGAACCGATTTAGGTTGTCAAAAGATTCGTAATCAATTCAATTCAATTCACTTTATTTCAGATAAAATCCATAGATTACAAATAACTAACATTGCACACATCTATATAAAATTGTAAAATATAAAAACAGATTAAGTAAAAGTTAATGTCAATACTATAATATATAAAATTAATAAAATACTGTTAAAAGTTCAATTGAAAATAATAAATAAATAATGCGAATTCAATGTAATGTCAAAATCAAATTAAAATTAATAGAATTTAAAATTAAAATTGATAAAATCGGAGATGATGCCGATAATATAAAAATATCAAATTCATAATTAACAAAATGTCAATATCTTATGCGACTTATAAATATAATTGATGATCAGATGACATGTATTTGCAGCCATCTCTGCTGCATGGGAGACTCCCATCGGTCTGCGAATACATTCAGAACACTGTTGGCACTGCCACATATACGAGTCATTATAGAGGCGCACCGTTTTCTAATAATGGCTCCAAAGCCATCTACATGCGCGTCGGTAAACATACGAGAGGCACTACATCGCCACGGCAATCCCAACAGTACTCTGAATGCGTTATTATATTGGACACGCAGATCGCTGTATGCCCGCTGCGTGTAACTGACCCACAGATTGCACGTGTAAAAAGATTGGCAATAAGCTTTAAAAAGCGTTATCTTAGCTGGTATTTTACAGCGTGCAAATCTGCGAGCCAGCATATTACATTGGACAGCCAGCGACCTGCGCTCCCTTTCTAAATCGCAATCATCTTTTAAATCCTCGGTGACCCTGGCCTAGTGTGAGTGATACTGTAGGTATTTCCGTGTAGGCAACAGTTTTTGCACTAAAGAGCATGATCTCACTTTTATTTGTGTTATATTTAAGCCCATGAGTCACCGCATAGGATTCACAAATAGCCAATAGACATCTTAAGGCACCAACAGATGGTCCCAGAAGTACCATGTCATCTGCATAACTATAATTATTCACACAAACGCCATCGACATGGCATCCTACATTGGTACTGCTGAGTCCAACTATTAGCTGATTAATGTATAGATTAAACAAGCGAGGCGATGTGAGACCCCCCTGCCGTACACCACATTCCAAACGGTAGTCACTTGAGTGTTCGCTCGCCCACCTAACACTGTTTCTCTGGCTGGTATACCAATACTTAAATATTGAGGTAAGTTCCGGCGGCAAGGTAGTCTCAGTCTCAAGTTTACGCCACAATACATCATATTGGACCAGGTCGAAAGCCCGCGACAAGTCCAAAAAACAGGCAAACACTGGTGTTTTCCTTGCCGTATAGTATTGAACAGTCTGCTTGAGACATAAGATAGCACTTTCCGTAGAAAGACCTGGTTGAAAACCGAACTGAGAGTCGTGTATGTTGCAGTGTTTATCAAGCAGACTATCCAAGACCTTGGCTACCACTGTCACCAGTGAAATGGGCCTGTAATTGGACATGTCAGAGGCGTCCCCTGTCTTGTTCTTTATAATTGGCACTACAATTGTATACATCATGTAATCCGGCAGATAAGAATGTCTTATACACAAATTAAACAATAAAGCCAACACACGAGGTACATGTACACATCCATGCTTCAGGTGCTCTATGCTGAGGCCGTCGTGGCCCGGGGACTTACCTGTTTGCATTTTACTGATTACAGAAGCAACTTCCTTAGCTGAAAATCGGACAATAGCGTCACCGCTGCCACAGGCGGCCCCAGCATAGCTCTGTCGCGGCACTCGCACACCGGGTGATTCAACTTTAAAATGTCGCTGAAAAGCATTCGCTATTTCTTTCGGTTCGTGCACACCCGCCACACACACCGGAATGCTCGTTGTCGGATTCAATTTATTAGTAGATTTCCAAAATTTCCCGAATTGTTTATCTGCGTGATTTCTTGCTATTATGTCCATCTTTATTTGCTGCTGATTATCTAAACAATACTTTAATTTTCTCTTAAAAATTCTTTTTTGTAGAACACATATCGTTATAGATAGAACCGGAAGTAGGTTTTTCACACGATAAACACATCTGATAATGTAATCGAGCCTCCCGATGTGCATCGTGGACGTGAAAGTTCCAGCCGGGTATGTATTTTCTCTTGGTACGATTATATGCACCAATATGACTACATTTAGCACCATCACTGAGAATACCAATTATTCTATGATACATTGCATCCAACACTGCACGGTGATCCTGATTCGAGCACATACTGTCAGCACAATTACTGAATTGAACCGGAAAGTTAAATTTCCTCAATTCTGTATTACAATATTCCCTATATTTATTAATTTGATCACAATTTCGCTCTCCCCAGATCACTTTATTACCCGAAAAAACTGATGAGGTAATTTTAGGTGTGATTAAATTAATGTTACACTCAATAAGCAATGGTAGGTGATCTGATGAGTATACACCATATAAAACAGATGCATTTATTACTAATTGTCTCGCCGCCTTACTCACAACAATATGATCCAGCCAGCGAAAAGCACCGTTAGCAGTGCTTTCAAACGTAAACGTGTCCCTAGGAAGTAACTCCAAGTCAACACATGACCAGGATTGTTCCGCGCACACCGTAAGTAACTCTGTTGCAAATCGCTCACCTGGATGGGCGTTGTAGTCTCCCAGTACGAACACTGACTCAACATTGCTACTCTCAATTATGGCTATAATTTCACTTAAACACTGAGAAAATTCGAGAAAATTCTCCACAGAGTTTGTAGGCATGTACACAGAAATAGTTATTTGTGCAACAAGAGAGCAAAGTTGTTTTTTGTTTCGAGTGCTGATTTTGAGTCCCGAGCAAGAGAAGGATTCTATGATTGATTCACGAGCGTAGCGAGTGAATCAAAGTTAGAATCCTGAGCGTGGTGAGGGACTCAACAGCACGAGATACAAAAAACGTTGCTCTCGTGTAGCACACATAACTTTTCACCATAGCAGTGAGAACTCATATTACTTAGGAGACATAGAAATGAACAGGAATAGTTTGAATTCTGCATAATCACGTCTTGTTGATTTAACTCTTCTGGTGTTAAAGTACAGTCATCATCGCTAGTTTCACTCATCTTTTTAGATTATTTTATATTATATTAATATAATTTAACACGTTACGCTATACCTACTGTATCAGCATCAGCGAAATTTTTATTCCCGCTACTTTTTTAAATCGCGTTCTAATACCGCGTCCCTGATGTTTATTTTTCAAATGTATCATTGTTGTAATTCTAAATAAAAATGTATTGGTAAAATACTATTTTTTTAAGCCAATAATAAATTAAACATGTAAATAATAACATATAAAAAAAGTAATTTCTTTATTACAAATATCTTTTTTTTTGCGTTGCCGTAGGTGTTTTCTTTGAGGTCGAATTCCCAAATCGAATTTTGAATTCGAAGGGGTTTGTTTTTTCACTCACTTTTTATATGCATGTGAAAGAGACAGAGCACAGAAAAATTCGAATGTTTCAAATTTATGGCTGAACAATGTCAATTCGTGACACTGAAGATTGAAAAATTAAAAAGCTACTTTTACTCACGCTCGAATCAAAATCGCGTTTTGTTCACTGTTGTCTCGCAGCAAAAGCGGCATGTTTGAGCTACTGTGGTGAAAATATAATTAGCGCCCTATCATTCTGCATAATTCTAATAGCTACTAAACGAGCACTATCGCACGGTATCACTGACACTGTAGGAAAAGCCGATTTCCTCCATAACAATGCAACTCCGCCATACGGTCTTCCTGTCAGTATTCCGGCCGACGTGTCCACGGCAGACTTCCCCGTATAGGCAAAGTCGGCATGTATACTGCCAAGGTACGGTATACCATGTGGCAACAGCCATGTTTCTTGAAGCGCTATAACATCGGCCATACCACATAAGCCGCGCACGCAATCAGCTGATCGGACTACGTTCTTGCAGTTGAACCTAGCCATGGTTATATTCACTCTGTTGTTAGGAGTCATGTTTGAAGTACATTTTCTTTCCCATTCAGAGTCTTATCTCTGCCTCGTTCCGCATTTAATCTAATAAAACGTCTAAACGTTATTCCCTCCGGCCACAAGTTGTCGTCCAAGAAGGTGGATGCTTAGGTACAAATAACTTAAACGCATTGTATGACCTTTCTGATTTCATATTGATTTTCTCTAGCTTCACAGTTACATTCGATTTACTTTGTATGTACTCACAAATATCTTTCTCTGTCGTTTCCTTATTCACATTTGAGATAAATAAGGGAATTTTTATCTCAGCGGCATTAAACCTGCCATTTAACTCGGATATGGCTTTTCCGGTTTTGCCAGTAAAGCGATTCCTATACCTTGCCTTTTGCACTAAAATCCATTCCTCGTCACGTTTAGGCTCGTTACACTTGCTTTTGTTTCCGTTGTTTACTATCTGAGCTAAACTTATACTCGGCGCCGCATCACTCTGTAACATAGAAAACCTGTTCATAGCCTAGATATCTTGTCGCGTGTCACTGGTGACGCATCCATGAGCAGGCGAGTGAGATATTATCGTGGGTTCACTCGTTTCGGCGCATATGTTTTCTATTGTCTCACTTGGCGCAGAATTATCAATTGCGGGTAATGAAAGGCAGATATCGGCTAACGGCTGATCCGACGTCACATTATTTATCATATGCCCTCCTTGTTTTGTTGTAAACATTTCCGTATTTTGTAACGTATTTTTTTGTAATTTCAGGTTCAAAATACACTTTAGCCTTTTCAAACTCCTCTTTGGTCACGTAACTGTTTTTGATTTCTGCAACTTCAGAGCGTAGAACCACTAAATCCTTTAACAGTTTTGTCACATCAATGTGATCAAAACTGATTGGTGGTAACTTGTGTAGATCGAACGCCGCAAACACGGGTATATGTCCAGGATCAATTGTTTTAAAGACTGATATTATGTCTTCTAGGTCTTTCTGATTCTTGTTCTTCCGTCTCGAAACCATCTTCTGGTTTGTTTTGGTCGAAACAAACAACAATTTCTTCGCCTCATCTACTTACTCCTCAGAAAAAGCAGACGAACAGATCCTTATGAGGCTTTCATTATCCATTACATCGTGTTTATTGCGAATAAACGCCAGCACTAATAATGGCACTAATAATGGCGCGGGTGTACAAGGATACAGGATATACAAATTTTTAATTTAAATTTTATCGATTTTTTTACTACTGATTTGATACGTAGGCGGGTTATAGTTTTTAAACTTATCTTTATTATTGTGTAACGGGTTCTGGTAGTAAAACGCAGAAAAGGTTCTATATGCGTTTATTGCCGAGTAGAGATTTTGTACTTGCGCAACATAGCTTTTAAAGTAGCACTGACAAACTGTTTACCATTGTCCAATATAATTGTAGATGGTATACCATGAACTAAAAATATTTTTTCTTCTAAAATATTAGTTATTATTTCAGCAGTTGCGCGCCTGATAGGAAAAAGTAGAGAGTATTTACTAAAACAGCAAGTTACAACAAAGATGTAGGCGTTTTGTTTTCTTGTGACGGGTAGTGGCCCCACCAAATCTACACTAATGGTTTAGAAGGGTCGTGAACACACTTTGGGTCGTCCCATGGTTCCCAATGGTGCATGGTTCTGGTGTTTGTGCGCGATACAAGTGTCGCAAGAATTTATGAACTTAACTACGTCATCGCGCATTTTGGGCCAATAGTAACGCAGTGCTAAGCGCTTGTAAGTTTTAAATATACCGAACTGCCCCGAAGTGGGTCCGGCATGGTTCTGTAATATGGCATTATTTCGATCAGAAGAAGGTAGTACTTCTTTCCATTCGAACTCCTTACGTAGCATACACCTATATTTAATCAAACGATACAATTTATTATTTTTAATAGAATAGTCTGGATAGTCATTAGGCAAAGATAAACAACCATTGTAGGTGGCTGAATACCATTGATCAGTGTCAACATTAGGGTCATTCACGTTATTATTATTCGGCTTATTTTCACTTAACACACTACACGGCAATGTTTTAGACATGCATACGGATGCGATATGGTTAGGCAGTAATTTAAATATTTTCCAGAAATCGATGCCTAAAATTAAATATATATATTTTTACCACATTCACACAACACCATCTAATTCCATGTAACTTCTGGAATAATATAAGCTTTCAATAAGTGGGTTTGATTATTAAAAGTAGTGGGTAAGTTGATAAGACCGCGTGGCAACAAGATATTTCCATTCGCGGTCCGAATGGAATTAGTGTTGTGACACTGCTGTATTTCTAACCCGGTTTTAGTAATTACCTCCAGATGGGAGTTGTTACCTAAAATTGTAATGGCTGAACCGGAATCGAGCAATCCACAAATAGGTAAACTGTTAATCGTTACGTTAACATAGGGCCTAGGTCATTTTTAGGTTTATTATCCAGGATCGAGGCGACGGAATAACTTGAGAAATACACTTTTAGAGTGTTTAGCCAATTTCTCCAATCATCTTTGTCAAAATTAGTCGAATAGGTTGTAGAACCTAATTTAGATTTTGACACGCCCCGATCCTGACCAACTAGTTTTTTGGTTTCGACGATTTACAGTTCGGGCAGTTAGGGAATGTCACATCCCTACGGCCGCACTTGAAGCAAATTGCGAACCGATCGCGTTTGCATTCATTCAAACTGTGATCATTGATACGGCAGCGCGGGCAGTACTTGGACGTGACTAGAGCGACAGAGCTAGGTTTAGACTTAGGTTTGCTAGGTTCGTTGTTCTCAGTGTATTCGGACGTACCCTCTATAGTAGCAACGGGATAATTATTGTAGGAATTATTACGCGCTCGGTTATTAGGTTTGTGACTGTAAGCTAGGTCTGGTGCCAACTTGTCGTTATTATAATACGGTTCGCGGAATTGAGAGTTCAAACATTTCATCCGTTCGTAGTTTAAACATAACGTCTGCAGTGTTGCTATACTGTCTATTGAAGATATTGACGGAGCTAGCACTAGTGAGTAGCATGGACGTATGTTATGCAATAGGATGTCTAATTTTTCGCGTTCGGACAATCGCTTTGACGGTGACAGCCTAGCGAACAGCTGATTCACTATCGAGAGATAAATTATTATAGTTTCGGTAGCACCTTGAGTACGTCGGCGGATTTCATTTAATAACCGGTAGTCATAATCGTACGGTGTGAAATCGTCTATTAATTTAGTGGTGAGTTCTTCCCATGTATTGAAATATTCTTTTAGGCCGCGGTACCAGTGAAGTGCGTTACCGGTGAAAGTTTCGGAGGCATATGATACAATTTTAGTGGAAGGTAGATAACGCGCGGTTTGGAATTCGGTTACGCGTTGTAGGAACGCTCGGACGCATCCCGTACCGTCGTATTTTAGCTTAGACAGTTCGCTAACTCTCAAATGCTCGCAATGCAACACTGGGGCTAACCCTGCCTGCGTCGAGGCAGACGGCGCAGGTAGGGCCTCAGCCACAGCATCAGCTGAGCGAACACCTGATTGTTCAATGGCGGACAGCTCCGCCGAGAGCTTGTCGAACCAGCTGCACAATTCGGTTATTCGTTTTGAATACGCCTTAGGACGTTCCATCCTACGGAGTCTATGGAAAATGTGGTTGTGCAGTGCGGTAGACCTCCTAGCTAGGTTCGCGTCGTAAGAATTGGTTAATAAATTTACTCGCTAGGCCAGCTCAGAGACGGCCTCGCTAGCGCCCTCGAAGTCCACCGCTATGGCTAGACCCGACTCCAAAATGTCATCATTTGGAATGGCTTCCAGTAATTTAGGGAGCTGCTTCCGCAGACCTAGGACAGAGGTAGCCGGCTCCTCACCTCTAATCGCGACCTCGTAAGCTAACTCGTTCTTATTTAAATGAAAGTATTTTATGGGGTGTGAGCCCATTGTGTATGAAGGAGTACCGCGTAAGTATAACACTACACACTACACTTAGTGCGCAAGCGTTCCGCCCTTACAAATGGCCTACTTTAAGATTAGGCGTAAAAGTTCGACCGTTAGGACTAATTAGAAAAACGTTAGAATTCAAAATTGCGAACTAGTACGTAGTAGGTAGTTACACTAAAAGGTAGACAATTAGTACAACAATACAATTTAGGCATGTGCGTTAAATTTTGACAATTTAATACGCACATGCCTTTAAAAAACTCTGAATCTCTGAATAGGCCTGTATTAATCTCTCAACTGCTGTCGCCTTATTATATACTTAAAATATACTCTGTATATTGCGAGCCATAATAATACTGTCGATAAATATACAATGTCATGTTGAGCAAAATGTAAGACAAGTTATCATTTTTCTTTAAGATTAATGATTGGTATTTTAGAAACATAATTGCCTTTGTTTTCTCAAGTTTGAGGGTTTTTTTATAAAAGTAAGACATATTTGGCTCAGCCAGTCGATTACTATTAGCCTCCAGTTTTATTATCCACAGTTGATTGGATCCAATTTGTATTAACAGTATTGAAATGATAATTTCCTCGATACTGTAATTATATTTTTTTTAAGCAAAGTATTCAATTATAACAATGCTAAATATAGCTGTTTTGAATAGCTCACCTGAGAAATGAGTTTGATTTTCGGCTACTCATACCTAGCCGCTGCTCGCCTAGTAGTCTTTGCGTAGGTATATCATCAGTCCTTCTAGCCGGAGGGCGTCCTAATACGAGTACCAAAAGCGTGGTCTCCATTATAAAAACCGTAAACTCTAAAGCTATATACTGGTGAGCTACGTCGATGACTAAGATTCTCTCTGTTTTACAAACTATATTTTACCTCCTATATAACCTCATATATTTTACCTCCTATATAAACCTATTTATTTTGGTTTCATTCAACGATTATCTTGGATCCCAGCACTCAAATAAAAATAAAGAATTTCAGGAACTCAATTTAAGTTCACAATTCCATGAATATTTTCAATAATTGTTATGAATGAAACTGATTCGATTACTTTCGGTAGCAGATCGATCGGCTTGTAAGCCCTAGGAACATCGAGAAGAAATAGGGACCATCGAGAATGAAATAGCAAACTAAGGAGACTGACTCTAGGGAATTAATTTTCCAAGGAAAATTCAACAATACGAATTGACACTACGAGTATATAGTATCTTAGTAGTCAATCACTAAAACTCGAATTCTATGATTTTTATTGCTTCTATTACTGCAGAAACTAGAATAGCTCTTTTCCTCAAAAAATTACAGCTTATCAGTACTATCTACACTCATTTTAATTAACGATAAAACAGATTAATATTAAACCATCGACTTAGCTCGCAATCTAAATTTTATTTCAGCATTATGTCCAAAAATGCCTAGACGGAAATTAAACCCAAATTAATCGTAACTTACAAAGTCTGTTCTAATATTGTGTTCATTATACCAGTGCTAGCATTCTCAGTGGAGGTAATCGACGGATCGTTTGTAATTAAAATAAGATGTTCAACATTGGTAATCCCAAAATCACTAGATTTTGTCGATTCTTCATAATTTTGAAAGGTATGTTCATTGTAATTGGGTGGAAGTAATTACTGATGGTAGCGTAGTAATAATTCCTAATAGGATCGCAAACTGTTTTTTTTTTCAAAAGCAATATAATAAAGTCAAAGTTATGTCGGCTTGTTTGACACATAATTATCGCTAGTTACAAACATTTTATTATTGCAAAGATGGCGTGGATGGCACCTATAGCACTTTTTCGTATCGCAATATTTATCTGCTGCGTCATACAAAATCGTTTTGCAGGAGGGGAATAAAATATACTTTAAATGCTTTTAGCTTTTTAAATGGAAACGAATGTATTTGTCATATTCTTTCAAAAATGTTAATAATAAAGGTTTCTGTAAGGTATATGGCATTATTGATTGTTTTAAAAGTAGTGAACGATCCCTTTTTTGTGCGAAAAGTAGAAAAATTTTGGAAGCGAATAAATATTTACTTATTCACAAAATATAATAAATAAGATATAATTACATTTAACTAAGAGTGGTAGTAAGAATATAATTATTTTCCTTGTATCCTAAAATACCCACGTACAATAAAACGTAGCTTTAGTTTTGTCATCATCAGCGCTGGTCCATTATTGGCCATATAAGTTTTGAATTGCCCGCGCAAATACAAACATGACGTTTACAATAGTTTTGTGTGGGCTTCAAATAGATGGCGCTAAACGCGAAGGAGAAATTTCCTCACAAAGAAGAATGGCAAAATCAGTGTCGCTTATTTATGAACGCGAGCATGAATGAATTTATATACATTTTATAGAATGATAGCTGTAGTTTATTTTATTAGTTATTATTCTTTTTTATTCAATGGGATAAAACAAATATCTAATAAATAAATATTTTGTTACATCTGAAATGCACATAGCAATAACTAAACGTCAAAAGCGAGATTTTAAAAGAATAATTAAATCCTCTTTTATGAAATCGTTAGAAACCTTAAAAAAAAAAACGACGAATCGCGTGAATTTCTTGTCATCTGTCATTGATACAGTTGTCACAGATATTATGAATGAATGTCTGTATTATATTTATTTTACGCATTTTCGCATTGTTTTGTTAACTTTTCTTAGCTTAGCTTTCGTTTCTGCTTTCAGTTAAGCTTTTGCATCCTGAGTGTTGAATACCTACTTATGGTGTTACACAATTATGTTGTTGTGATTCTGGACATACCTTTGAGACAAAAATCTAATACGTATTATTATTTTGAACAGATTTTTTATTTGTGTAGAATGGGATTTGATGTTTATACATTATGTGCATTGTATGATATCTGGGATATATTTGTCGTCAAGCTATTATTCTGTCACCAGTTCAGTTTTTTGAAGAAGTCGGAGGCATAATAAAATGGTTCAAATGTAAATAAATGCTTTGTTACCAAACATATTTTATTTTCACTTAATTACTATTTTATGATACAAAAATAGGGCTGATGAAACGCCAAATCAGTAAAGTACCCCTCTAAAAGCTAAATAGCGCGAGAGTTTGCAAAGTATAATAATTAGTGTAAGTTTGCTGGATAGAATATAGAGCAACATAATTACAGCGAAGTGTGATGTACCTATATAATTATAAAGAAAATCTTAGAAGTAAGTGTTGGTAAAGGTACTCTCAGATGATTTAACATTCCAATCACAGTTCTGTTATGCTCATGATACCTACGTATTAGGAAAGAGCTCAAATATTTACATAGGTAGCTCCTTGAAACGTCACCTCATCGTCACCTGACGTTAGTCATTAGCGTTCTGCGCAATGTACGTTTATTCACTGTACTGCACATACGTGAACTTATCACTGTGACAACTGTGACATTAGTGACCACAGATGATATACTATGACCATATTAGTGACTAACTTCAGACCTGCCCACACTAAATGCGCGAGGTGTAACTTACAACTCTTTAACTTCATTTTCTATTAAAATCCCATAACATAAAAATATTCTGTAATTACATTTTACTTAATAGGCCTTAGATCTATCTTTTTAAAGTATTTGTACTAATGCTCGCGAAGTCTTAATGCGACACTGATAATGTACGGTGGTTTGCCATTGTTCTTTCGTATGAAGTTGTCATTCTTCTCTCGGAGTAGTGTTCTGTGCATCAGTCTCTTCAGAACCACGACCATTGTTAGCCAGTCGGATAGTCCAAAAAAAAACAGAAATATAAACGCGAATACCGCCCGTTAAATTAAATTGAATGTAGATTTGTACACAGCAGCATTGAAATCTTAATATATAAAATCCTTGCGTTACTGACTGACTGACAGACACGCTACAGCCAAAACTAATGGGCGCAGGAAGCTGAAATTTGGCATGCATGTTCCTTGGGGATCGTAGGGGTGCACTAAGGAGGGATTTCCCGAAATTCCCACGGGATCGGCCAAAACGGGTAAATTTAAAAAAATGCAGGCGTAGCTGCTGGCGTCCTCTAATATCCAATAATACGGGAAGCATTAAATCTAAGATTACATACTTACTTTATTAGAAGTGTATTCTGTATAAAAAAATCATAAATTACTTAACAGTTTATAAAATGCCAGAACATAAAATAATATGTTCTGGCACTGACGAGACGCTATCCAAATTGGATATTGTTTGATCTGTTTTAATCGAGTAAACTTAATTTAATAGAGTAACACTACTGCACTATATAATTATGTAAATTATTTGAAAAATGTACTATGGAAGTTTTATACGAAAGTTTTAAGTAATGAATGCGATAACATAATAATAATAATAAGCCATTTATTTCTCTGTCACACAGAAATTCTGACAAAGATATGCCTTATAAATGTAAGATACAGGTGATGTCTGTGCGAGAGACTGGTATCTGTACTAGGTAAAACTGTATGACAAATTACCAGCCTCTCCCGACTGTAAACAATGTTGGTGCTTGGTAAGTAGTCTAATTGTATTATTATGTTAGGGATGTGTAAATGCTAATCTAGTAATAGTAAAGATAAATATACAATAATGTGTGAGTATGTGCGTGTGTGTGTGTGTGTGTTTGTGTGTGTGTGTGTGTGTGTGTGTGTTTGTGGCGTCTCTGTGTGTGTGTGTGTATGTGTGTGTGTGTTTGTGTTGATGTTTGAGTGTTTGTTTACTTATGATGGAACGTGTAGTAAAGAACCTTGTTGCAAACCATGTGGACCATTGGTTGTCTAGTGACGAAAAAATTTTATGTACCCGACGCTTGGTTAATTGGGATGAATCGAACGGAAGCAGGGAGTGCTGCTTTAGAACGGCGCTTAGGATTTACAGTTGGCGCACTGTCAGGATGTCCGAAAGTTCGTACACATCTCGTGTTGGAAATAGGAAAGGCAAGGAGTGACTGAACTTGAGGACTGCCCTTTGCGCTCTTTCCACCTTTATCAGACTTGTTTTGCAAGCGCCGCCCCATACTGATATGCAGTACGTTAGCACTGATTGGCATAAAGATGTATATGCTAGTTTTATGACTGCTTTATCTGCACACAGGCGTAAATTTCTAAATACATACATTAACTTGCGTACTCGTGATGAGAGCAAATCAATGTGGTGCTTGAAACTTATATTTCGGCACTGTTGCAAGCGCCATGTTCACGAGATGTTGAGTACATCAGTACATCCGTGAACATGGCGCTTGCAACAGTTCTGAAATATCGGTTACTCCAAACAAAGGTACATGGTATTTATCCCGAAAGACAATTAAAAATAAGTTTAATTGACCACAAACATTTAAATTCCTATAACATGATATGGATTTTGTGTGTGGAGACAGGAGGCTGAGGAGAGATAATGCGCAAATTTTTGACGCGATAATCAACACTATCGCGGGCGGAGCCCCGGTTGATGTTTAGTATGTTATTATTGAAAACCAAAGGAAGAAGTCGAACCCAATTACGCAATTAAAAATATGAAAAATTATCTAAGTATAAACAAGGAAATAGTTTATTCAGATATAAAGCTAGAGCCGTGGTGGCACCTATTGTATACAAGCACCACATTGATTTGCTCCATCACGAGTACGCAAGTTAATGTATGTATTTAGAAATTTACGCCTGTGTGCAGATAAAGCAGTCATAAAACTAGCATATACATCTTAATGCAAATCAGTGCTAACGTACTGCATATCAGTATGGGGCGGCGCTTGCAAAACAAGTCTGATAAAGGTGGAAAGAGCGCAAAGGGCAGTCCTCAAGGTCAGTCACTCCTTGCCTTTCCTATTTCCAACACGAGATCTGTACCATTTTCGGTCATCCTGATAGTGCGCCAATTGTAAATACTAAGCGCCGTCCTAAAGCAGCACTCCCTGCTTCCGTTCGATTCATCCCAATTAACCAAGCGTCGGGTACATAAAATTTGTTCGTCACTAGACAACCAATGGTCCACATGGTTCGCAACAAGTTTCTTTACTACACGTTCCATCATAAGTAAACAAACACTCAAACACCAACACAAACACACACACACACAGAGACGCCACAAACACACACACACACACAAACACACACACACACACACACACACACACACACACACACACAAGCACATACTCACACATTATTGTATATTTATCTTTACTATTACTAGATTAGCATTTACACATCCCTCACATAATAATACAATTAGACTACTTACCAAGCACCAACATTGTTTACAGTCGGGAGAGGCTGGTAATTTGTCATACAGTTTTACCTGGTACAGATACCAGTCTCTCGCACAGACATCACCTGTATCTTACATTTATAAGGCATATCTTTGTCAGAATTTCTGTGTGACAGAGAAATAAATGGCTTATTATTATTATTATGTTATCGCATTCATTACTTAAAACTTTCGTATAAAACTTCCATAGTACATTTTTCAAATAATTTACATAATTATATAGTGCAGTAGTGTTACTCTATTAAATTAAGTTTACTCGATTAAAACAGATCAAACAATATCCAATTTGGATAGCGTCTCGTTAGTGCCAGAACATATTATTTTATGTTCTGGCATTTTATAAACTGTTAACTATTTTATGATTTTTTTATACAGAATACACTTCTAATAAAGTAAGTATGTAATCTTAGATTTAATGCTTCCCGTATTATTGGATACTAGAGGACGCCAGCAGCTACGCTTTCATTTTTTTTTAAATTTACCCGTTTTGGCCGATCCCGTGGGAATTTCGGGAAATCCCTCCTTAGTGCACCCCTACGGTCCCCAAGGAACATACATGCCAAATTTCTGCTTCCTGCGCCCATTAGTTTTGGCTGTAGCGTGTCTGTCAGTAACGCAAGGATTTTATATATTAAGATTTCAATGCTGCTGTGTAAAAATCTACATTCAATTTAATTTAACGGGCAGTATTCGCGTTTATATTTCTGTTTTTTTTTTGGACTATCCGACCGGCTAACAATGGTCGTGGTTCTGAAGAGACTGATGCACAGAACACTACTCAGGGAGAAGAATGACAACTTCATACGAAATTTGTGAGGAAATTTCTCCTTCGCGTTTAGCGCCATCTATTTGCAGCCCACACAAAACTATTGTAAACGTCATGTTTGTATTTGCGCGGGCAATTCAAAACTTATATGGCCATTAATGGACCAGCGCTGATGATGACAAAACTAAAGGTACGTTTTATTGTACGTGGGTACTTTAGGATACAAGGAAAATAATTATATTCTTACTACCACTCTTGGTTAAATGTAATTATATCTTATTTATTATATTTTGTGAATAAGTAAATATTTATTCGCTTCCAAAATTTTTCTACTTTTCGCACAAAAAGGGGATCGTTCACTACTTTTAAAACAATCAATAATTCCATATACCTTACAGAAACCTTTATTATTAACATTTTTGAAAGAATATGACAAATACATTCGTTTCCATTCAAAAAGCTAAAAGCATTTAAAGTATATTTTATTCCCCTCCTGCAAAACAATTTTGTATGACGCAGCAGATAAATATTGAGATACGAAAAAGTGCTATAGGTGCCATCCACGCCATCTTTGCAATAATAAAATGTTTGTAACTAGCGATAATTATGTGTCAAACAAGCCGACATAACTTTGACTTTATTATATTGCTTTTGAAAAAAAAAACAGTTTGCGATCCTAAGTATTAGGAATTATAACTACGCTACCATCAGTAATTACTTCCACCCAATTACAATGAACATACCTTTCAAAATTATGAAGAATCGACAAAATCTAGTGATTTTGGGATTACCAATGTTGAACATCTTATTTTAATTACAAACGATCCGTCGATTACCTCCACTGAGAATGCTAGCACTGGTATAATGAATACAATATTAGAACAGACTTTGTAAGTTACGATTTATTTGGGTTTAATTTCCGTCTAGGCATTTTTGGACATATTGCTGAAATAAAATTTAGATTGCGAGCTAAGTCGATGGTTTAATATTAATCTGTTTTATCGTTAATTAACATGAGTGTAGATAGTACAGATAAGCTGTAATTTTTTGAGGAAAAGAGCTATTCTGGTTTCTGCAGTAATAGAAGCAATAAAAATCATAGAATTCGAGTTTTAGTGATTGACTACTAAGATACTATATAGTGTCAATTCGTATTGTTGAATTTTCCTTGGAAAATTAATTCCCTAGAGTCAGTCTCCTTAGTTTGCTATTTCATTCTCGATGGTCCCTATTTCTTCTCGATGTTCCTAGGGCTTACAAGCCGATCGATCTGCTACCGAAAGTTATCGAATCAGTTACATTCATAACAATTATTGAAAATATTCATGGAATTGTGAACTTAAATTGAGTTCCTGAAATTCTTTATTTTTATTTGAGTGCTGGGAACCAAGATAATCGTTGAATGAAACCAAAATAAATACTTCATTTGCATGAAAATCGATGCAGTTCAGCCACTGCATCGATTTGAATCATAAAACGTACCAAGTTATAGCACAGAATAATTAATAGTACTAACGTAGTTATAGTACGTTTGTACAAATTCAAGTTATTAAAAGAAATCTCGCGTGTTGGTTTTCTGAGTAAAGAGTTATAATTAATTAACCTGACCTCCGACATTTTGAATAAAATATCGAATCACGTTGAGTTTTTGGAACTTGATGCCGTGAAAAATGCTCGTATAAATCTTTCATACCGGATTGCCGCGGTATGTATTTTCTTGAACCAAAATATTTAGCCTATGTTTTAGGAGACGAATACAGATCATAAAAGATTTGTTTATTTTCAACTTTGGTAAGAAACAAACCATTTTTCTAAGTAAGGAGCGCAAAAAGTTTCTAATTAAGGAGCCCTCATATTGGGACCCCAGAAAGCAACTATCCCTAATCAGTATAATAGCACATGAATTCGTGCGGTTCATGTATTAAGGCCTACCATACATACCTAGTAACTAAAATACACAACAAACTTAAAATGCTGCTTGTTTGAAAGATAAAAAAAAGGTTGATCTGTTTTAAATTTGAACCGATTACACCAGAATGATGGTTTGATAGGACTATGTAACGAAATTTACAAGCTTGTCAAGTGTAATGTGGATGGATAATTTTATAATTTTTCTGGTTGCTTTTATCTATTTTGGGATCCAAGAGTTTTTAATAAGTTGAGCCAGGTCATTACAATTATTATTGATTAGGTAATATCAACAGGCAGTGATAGCCTAGTGGATATACCAACAGACTTCCATGCAGAGGGTATCGGGTTCAAATCCACGGCGCGCACCACAGATTTTTCATAATTATATGCGTATTGAATTGTTAATTATCGCTTGTCCCGTGCCTCGGAGACCACGTTAAGCCGTCGGTCCTGACACATGTCTAAACCGCGGAATATCGCTATCCCTTCAGGTTGCGGGGTCAGACAGGCAGTTGCTCTGTGGAAATACTAATATTCAGCCAAAATTGGGTTAGACTAGTAAGCAAATGCTGATGCCCCCTGTGAAAACTAGGATAACGCTCGGAAGATGATGTAATATCAACACGTGTAAGAAAAGTTTAAATAAATAGTTTCGTAAGTCGCTCGTACTTATCACCAGGTATGCCAGGATGAGCAAGGGCGTAGGAGGAAGAGCGGGATAAGGGAAAAGGAAAAGATAATGGGGCCTCCGGCACTCTCACTCACCGATCGATCGATAAGTCGATATTATTTGAGAGAATAATTTCCGGTTGCCGTTCCGCGGAAGGTTGAGCCGGCCCATTCATGCAATCTACAAGGCTCTATTAAGATTGGATTAAACCTTATTAAGCCAATGCGTCAGTTATTATGAGCATTATGGCTGTTCCCTGAACGCCTCAGCCTATTAGAGTGATTGTAATTAATGTCTAACAGAGGTTAAATGTCTTATTACTTCGTAGGAGAATTATATGGCATTATTCAAATACCATAGAGACTGACCGGTGGTTTCTAGTGAAATTGACATTTGACTCCTGTCAGTGCCCAAAGAATTATATCGAAACAACTCAATATGAAGAAATTCTCTGATAACATATTTACATTCCTCGTTAAACAACATTATTTTTATGGGAACAAAGGTTGATTGAACATTACCTGAAAAAAAAATTATGTTGTAGCTTCTTTCAGCAGTTTTGTCGCATAACCAATTATATTTCGAAATTCTTTACCTGTATTATCAAAGAGAATTCGTGACAGAGATAACCGCTTCCGACCATTTTACATAAGTCATTCTAAAGGAAAATTGGCTGCTACAAAATTTGTTAGAGGCTGTATCCAGCTTTTGTTTTTTAAGTTAATTTTAATGAATTTTTATGAGCAACGGAATGAATGCACAACGGAAGATTCATGATCTTGTGCAAACTTTACGAGATCTTTTTTATGTATTTTTCTTTGGTTTTAAAATGTTCATCTATTTTGCTTAAAAACTTTGAGTTAAGGTTAGCAACAATTTCAGTTTTTACGTTTTGAACAGAAAACCCCATTTGGAATTTACATATTTATGATGCTTGAATCGTATCGGTTTAGACGGCGCTGAAAACTTTAAATGACCTTCAACGTACACGTCAGGTTGGAATAGGTAGATAAAACGACCAAATATATTTTAGGCTTTTAAAGAAAGACGTGTAGAACAATTTTATTGTCTACAAAGTTTTATTGAAATCTTCCAGTAAACTGGTATTGCAACTGGATTTGCTTCAATATTTTTATGATTGGATGGAAGATGGATGGATTTTTATACACATTTTTTTTTTAGTAACAGCTTAGACTGTGTCTCTGGAGTGTGCAAGTTCATAAGCGGGTTAATGGCTGATTTTCTTAAAATTTTAGGTACCACCACGAATGTGGTAAGTACCACCTTACCAGATTCGTTTCGAGTATTCAATTATTCGGCACTGATGCGAGGTATGGTTACGAGGCTTTCTAAAAGTGTTGTTTTGAAATTTTAATTTTTTAAGATGAGGCTAAGGGAGCGTAATTTCTTGAGCTATGAATCGCGTATTTTACGCATTCGGTTCATAGTGAAGTCCTGTCTGTACCACAGGGCATCAAAATTTGTTCTCTGCTGACTCAGACGCATTAATTCGTCGGAATTGCGCTCGGAGAGCTCGCAAGCCAAGCGTCAGTTAGTTACAGATTGGACGAGTTCAAACGTTGGATAGTAACTGAAATTTCGACCGTCTGCCAGCCAAACCGAAGTTCAGTTGAACTTAAATTACGATACTCAAAATGTGCAACTTACGTCTCACAAAATGAAGCTCGTTTCGGGACCAAACGGTTTCAGATAAAACTAAGCAAAATAAATACAAATAACTACGACTCAACAAGGAACTTTCACAAACAGATAAACTGTTTTGGAATACTTTCAATTACTTGTTGTAAACAAAACAAGAAACTTAAATTTGTTGTAATACTTACAGCTTGATACAGAATAAAAAATAAATTCAACCCTTAAATAAGTAAATAAATTTTAAACTTAAGTAGCTTATATATCGGGTCTCTCAATCTACTTTGTAGATAAAACAATATACAAATTCTTAAAGTACACAAATAAACTAAGTGCTTCTAGTTGTAACGAAGCTCTTGGATCATGTAACTCTTTACAATATTTTATATAATATGACTTAACCCCTCGTATGCTGGATTACCGGACATAATTAAAATCTATTGTGTCTTGTGCAGATCTGCTCTTAAGCATACGAAAGGTTAAATGATATGGGTACTTATTTTATTTAATCTTCTTTAATAAACTTGTTTCACGGTCTGGTGGACTTACAACGAGACCATTAAATAAGTAAACTGTTCAGTCCATTGAAATGTTATATTTTAGGGCTAAGTGTGCATTTGTTAGTGGACGCAATTTTATTTCATACGTGTCTAGAGGGGAATAGTGTAAAGTTAAATCCAAGTTTGTGGGGTGGCATCCCTTGTCCTGCGGCCGCCATCTTGAAAAGAGTGGTACAAATGGGTTTTCTAGTTTATCTGGAAAACACCAAAACATGTTTAGTTGCAAAGTAAATTCTCTACAACTTTGGTTCCGAAGCGTTTTGTCGTAAAATGAAAAATAACAGAGATAGAAACGAAAATTGAATTAAATTTGCGTCAAATTTTCTTTTCATTGTGTTATAATTTTAATTTTTCGGCTGCCTAGTTGGTCTCGCGGCATTAATGTGCGCGTGGGATTGGGAGGTCTCGGGTTCGATTCCCGGGTCGGGCAAAGAGTTATTGGGTTTTTCCGTTAGGAAATTCTCAGTAACAGCACGGAGTCTGGTAATGTGCCCGGTCCGGCAATAGGCTCGCCCCCTATTACGTGGGACCTAAAAATTCCTGGCGAAATGAGGGTGTAATATTACACCTCTGCCTACCCCTTCGGGGATACAGGCGTGAGTCTATAATAAAAAAAAATTACATAAATAATTAAATAATTTTTCGTCGCCTGTCATAAAAAATACACTTAATATGTCTTTACTTCTTCCAAATCAAGACCCATTCTTGCAAGTTGAGACTCTGCAGTACCATAAGATACAAGTTTCACTCATTAACAGAACCCTGGGGTAAAAAAAAAGTTCTAACCCTGGGCATCTGAAATTGATAGTCTACTCAGGCAGAGTAAACTCCACTTTGTCCTGAAGTGCCTAAATGCTCTGGGGACACCTGCAGGAAAATTATTGGAGAATTTATAATTCATTAAGGAAAAATGTTGAATAACCGACAAAAAGCGACTTTTCTCTGAGGTTCTTCATCAAAAATTGAACACCGGCGCTTGATCAGACCCCGTGCTAAAGCCTGGTTCATCTCAAAGACTGGGGAAATAGTTATAATAAAAAAAACGTCAAAATTGGCTAAATACAACAATAATGAAGATATAATTTTTTATTGTTGACTTTACTACAAAAATATCAAGATCAAAGTTGTAGATAATTTAATTTGCAACAAAAATCTCTGTCACATATTCTTTGTGCGGTTAATAGTTTACAAGATAATCAAGAAAAACCATCTGCACCGGCACTCTTTGTAAGATGGCGGCCGGGGGCAAGAGGTACGACCCCACAAATTTGGAACATGCTTTAAACTAGCCCTCCCTACACATCTGTAAAATAAAATTGCGTCCTCTGATAAATGCAACCCAAAATGTAACTTTTCAATGGACTAGTTAGCCTAACAACAGATCTACACCCATTACAACAAACGACAAAAATATTCAATTAAATTAACGCTTCATATTAATTATAACCCATTACCTCATTATTAGTATCCCTAGTTATGTAATGAAATTCAGTTTCTTTCTCAAAATTTTGTAAGCAAATGTTATACCCATGATTCATTAGCGTAGCATTTTTGTTACAAATTAGGCTTAATTGTATCAATATTATTGTACACATTTAGAAGTTTGTTTTTCGCTAACGTTAGTAGTGATTGATACAAAAAATTTAATAACTCTAAACTAAAAACAATATAACCAAAACAAAGCGATCAACCAAATTAATCTTACTGAATGTGTGTGTGAGAGAACATATGCAACAAACTCTACAGCCAACATTCGGCTAACAAACACGTGCAAATCAGCGGCATTTTTTACACAATACAACTTCTGCAATAAAAATAATCCCTTTATGAACGAGTTCACGTACTGAACAACTACACAAACTAATTTAAGTGTAGACCTCCTTAGTGTTGTGTGTTGCAGTACCGACAATGAAATTATAAATAAAATAAACAAGTACTTACTAGCCAAAACCCGCATTTCACGAAGTCTCACTTTCGCCAGTCTCACTTCCCGAGTCTACCGACTGTGTATAATCGTGTCGAAACGTCAGTACAAAGAATGGTAATTATACCATTGATAGAAGCAAGTACCTAACCCCTCAAACACCATTTAAGTAATAAAATTTAGGTGCAAAATTGTTTCAAAAGGTAATTATTATATATTATTATAATTATGAAGCCCAAAATAACAAATGTTGTTTAAGTTTTAATAATACATAAATGTATAAAGTAAGTAATGGGCTTGGTCTAACGTGTGCTATTATTCTATCATGTTTCAGGCTGTAAGTGTTACACGATTTAAATCAACATTACACATGAACTTAAAATTATTATTTCTTTTTGTTATTTAACGAACAAAGATGTTTTTACAGAGAAACTAAAATTCCTAAATATGCTAATAAACTTGACAATTCACTTGTAATAAGTATTCTTGCATTGCATTACAACACAGAAAAAAACAAGAGCGTTCTGGCGAGCTGCTGCGTTTTGATGCAAGCTTTTTGCGACTAGATAGTTCTCTAGAAATATTATGAAATAGTTCATAGCAATGTTAGGCTCTAAGCTTGGTTCAGTTCGACAAATTTAAAAGCGACGATTGCTCGATGTTCCGTAACAAGTGAATGCTCAAGTCTCTCAGCACCAGTTTGTGCACTCTCCATTTGAGCAAAAGTTTTGAGTTCAACAAACCAAGCTCGTTCTGTAAAACATTTTGTCGTTTTGTGAATATTATCGTAATTTATTGGCCGACGAAATCAAACTAACCTATCCAACTTCAAGTTGGGCTTATAAACCTTATCTTACCAGATAGAATGAATAAATTTTCTACCTAATATATTTTTTGAAGCCTAAATAAAAAATCATGCACTGCAGGGTTAATTCAAACAAGATCAAACGATTTATTGGTTAAACTCCAAATACTGTTGAAAAACTAAAGCAATAAAATATTTTTATTATACTGGCAGACAACGCGTAGCTTAATCTGAATTATATGTTTCTTGGGGAGCGTAGGGGTGCATCAAGAAGGGATTTCCCGAAATTCCAGAAAGAATTAGAATTGTAATTGCATTGGTGTAACACGTACCTATTAAGGACAAATACGCTTGTGCCGGCCTCGGCTCGTGGGCTTGCTCTTGGGGTTGGTTATCGGGTCAATAGGTAGATCATGTGCTATTCTTATATTTAAGCGACATTTGTTCAAAGTAACGTCAAAATCCGTTCAGTAGATTTTGTGTGAAAGAGTTAGAAGCATCCATCGATCCTCACACATTTTCGCGTTTATGAAAATGACAAATTAGGTCCTTCGCTCGCTATTGAGCGATAGACTTTAAACTGAAGAAAATGAAATTAAGCGTGTTTTTTATTTTAAGAAGAAAGGAACATGCTGGATTATCTAATAAGGGGGAATCATTCATTCTCAAAGAACTTGTACTGAAACACTCATTATTTTATTATCTCTTGACTTAAAATATAAATATGAGATTATGGCAAGGCAGTATATTGGGGCCGCTTTTATTCCTAGTATACATAAATGAGCTAGCCACTATAATTGACCATCTTTGCGTTATGTACGCTGATGACGCGACGGTATTTATCTCCAACAATGATCCAAACAACCTCCTCTTTCAGAACGAAGTAAACAAAACCTTATTAACAGTAACTGACTGGCTACAATCTTTGGACCTAAATCTAAATCTTTCGAAAACAAAATTGTTGCAATTTAGAAATTATAAAAGCAAACCTACGTCATTAAATATAACTGTATGTAACACAGTAATTGAAGAAGTTCAGTACATCAGTTTTCTTGGAGTTGTAATAGACCAACATATAAATTGGAAAGCACACATCGAAAAAATAAACAAAAAGATATCCAGAGCCTATTATGCATTATCAATCTTGGCTGAAACAACTGATATTAATGTCACCAGAAATGCATACTTTGGAAATGTTTACCCTTTACTTATGTATGGCATTATATACTGGGGAAACTCAACAAATGTTCAATCTACATTTATTCTCCAAAAAAAGTGTATCAGAACAATATATAACATACATAGTGCAGAGACTTTACGAAATGTATTTAAAACGAAGGGTTTTCTTACCCTCACTGGTATCTATATACTAAAATTAAGCTTATTTGTGAGAAAAAACCTTCAATATTTTAATTTTAAATCCGCTTTAAAGACTAACATACGTAGTAAATATAAATTCAATATTAACCTGCCAGTAATAAATAATATGATTTTCTATAAAAGTACCTACATTACCGCTATTCGTGTATATAATAATTTGCCAACAACATTAAAAGAAGTTAGTGGAGATAAATTTAAGAATAAATTGAAAGAGTGGCTTATTGAAAATGTATTTTACAATCTGGATGAGTTCTTTCGTAAGAAATAAAGTGGATTAATTGTATTTTTTTATATAATTTTGTACTGGTAGATACCTAATGTTGCATGTCCGATATGGATAGACTGTTGAGTCAAAAAACTTATGTTTTATTTATAAGACCTATTTGTACACAGTTTTGCAATAAATAAATCTTTATCTTTATCTTTCTGTAAGCAAAAATGTAGGCTTATTTTATTTAAACACGCTTTAAGCTAACAAAATATAATATTGAACATTTTATAAAACTTGTATAAATACTGTAAATGTTGTCGGATGAGTATTCAATTTGAATAAAATAAATGTACGTATTTTATGTTAGTTGGAATATTTTACAGGTTCATGTAAGCTGCTAAGCACGATGAGTGTTGAGTCAACTTTGAGTTAAGCGGAGCTAAGCTTTGCTTCGCAATCTATGTTCTACAAACATCTTTGAGCTGCGTTGTTTGAGAGTCCAAATTGCAATAATGTAACTCATTAACATCGTACACGAAGAAATAAATACTTCAGACAGTTGCACCCGACAGTTATTATAAATACTTTAGAAGCAGCAACTGCTTTGTTGCATGGTTGAGTCGAAATTGAATACGTAAAATATTGTGAAATATGTATAATATTTCTCTAGCTTATCTACTTATCTGCTTGAAATATAAGCTACAAATACCAAGGTGTCCTAGGTTTCTTCCTCCGGGCAATTTATGAAATATCGTGACAAGATTTGTGAGAAAATTTTAGAGAACAGAAATTATTAGGCATAATGTCTGTACTAATTTAGGCAGCGATAGCCTAGTGGAGATACCAACCTACTGCTATGTAGAGGGTATCGGGTTCTACTCTTTCGTTTCATAGCTATAACTAGTTTGCTTGTGAGGTCTACTTAGTTATGATAATTTTCCCATTATCTTTATCAGTCATGCTTTAATTGAGGAAAAACTAATGGTTTTGTTGGTATGGTCACGTGATGGTCGATAATAAATATATTCATTCATCAACACGTACCGCGAAACTACCAAACTTCATTTTGATTACCTACGATACCCTGAAAATAAAAAGGTTTTTTGTTACATATTTCTACACAAGAAACAATGCAATCTAACTATGTTTACAATGCTCAAAAAAGGTTCCTATGTATAAAGTATTTTTGTCACGTTTTGGCCAATAAACCGATTATCCGATTCAGCCTGGGTTCACGCATTGCATAACTAGGAACCAGGGTTTAATTCCGTAAAATAGTTCAGATTTGTAGAAAATCGATGTTTGACCTAAAAATTTGGACAATTTAATTTTATATTGATCTAAAGTTTTCTTGCGGCTTCACCCGCCTAAAATGTTACACCTAAACTATCCTTAGGATCATATCAATAGACTAGAGGACGCCGGCAGCTACGCCTGCATTTTTTTTTAATTTACCTGTTTTGGCCGATCCCGTGGGAATTTCGGGAAATCCCTTCTTAGTGCACCCCTACGGTCCCCAAGGAACATACATGCCAAATTTCAGCTTCCTGCACCCAATAGTTTCGGCCGTAGCGTGTCTGTCAGTCAGTCAGTAACGCAAGGAATTTATATATTAAGATAAGGTACGAGCACTAGCAAACTGAACGAATTAAAAAAGCTTTTTACAATATGAATGAATATTTTCAAAATGAATGATAGTCTTAAGTAGTAGTAGTATGTAATTATTTATAAGAATAATATTACAATGCCCGATTGGGTAGGCTGTTGAAACTATATATTTTATGTAAACACCTATGTATGCACACAGTTTCAGTAATAAATGTCTTTGTCTTTGTCTTTGAATTTTTGTATGTTTCAGTGTTCTTTATGTCCATTTCTTGATTAATTGTGTATATATATTTTTTTATTTATTTATAGACCCAGGCCTGTATCCCCGAAGGGGTAGGCAGAGGTGTAATATTACACCCATATTTCGCCATGAATTTTTAGGTCCCTCGTAATAGGGGGCGAGCCTATTGCCGTACCGGGCACATTACCAGACTCCGTGCTGATACTGAGAATTTCCTAACGGAAAAACCCAATAACAGTATGCCCGACCCGGGAATCGAACCCGAGACCTCCCAATCCCACGCGCACATTTATGCCGCGAGACCAACGAGGCAGTCATAATAATTGTATATAGTCCACCAAATACAGGTTGCATTCCTAACGAGTCCTATAGGTAGGTACATATTTTTAAATATGTAGGTAATAATATCCTAGTTTGCACCACATATAAAACCGAAAAATCATATCAGTAGTGATTAGTGACATCAAGATTTTCAACAAGCGAGGCCATAATTCTACTATCACTTGATCCTATTGTGTGTTTCAAACAAAACCTAGCTTCCCAAAATTACGGCGCTGCAGCTTTTGTATGATTTAAAGCGAATTAGCCAAAGTCAGCATCCTCTATTGTTGACTAACCATACTATTGCCTAGTTTTGGAAATTAGAGCCTGGAATTGTAATATATGACTTATTTTAGACATGATACAGGTATGTATAATAGTATTTAGGCAGTAAGTACGTAATAGACCCAGTGGTGTACGTAACGGACTGCCGAGACGATGGTCTGGGGTTCGATCCCCAGTTACCCCGGGCAGACACCTCTGACTTTTCAAAGTTATGTGTGTAATAAAATGTTAATTGTCCATATTTATGCAAAAAGGAACCACCAAGCAAAAACGCACTTCTGAGATATCAATGGATTTACAAAAACATGTGCAGCTCTGTTAGATTAAGTAAAATATTACATTTATTTAATATAATTGTATTGATAAATTACTCATTTAAGTGAGTGTATATAAATTTGCCCTGGATACTCTTAATTTTTATAGATAATTAAGAAAATGTGCATGTGGTTCCTTTTAATATTTATTATTTAATAGCTTTCCTTATATGCAAAAAAGAACCACAACCCATGGGTTTCATGTATATCGGTAAAGCCATGGATTTACCAATATACATGAATGTATTAACTTAACCTTTGATATGCAGCCTATAGCAATCCTCTGCTGGACATAAGCCTCTCCCAAAAGGCGCCACTGTACATGGTTCTTACCCTTTCGCATCCATTTCGTCCCAGCCTCGATTTCAGGTCGTCAGTCTACCCAACCCGGGTGCCACCCTACCTTACGCTTACCGAGTCGTGGTCTCCACTCTAGGACAAGCTTGGTCTGTCGGCCAGCAGTACTTATGCAGATATGACCAGTCCACTGCCTCATACTTATTCTGTGAGCTATGTCGGTAATTCTGGTTCTTTGTCGGATAACTTCGTTGCGGATTATATACTCGCTGCGTGACTTTAAGTTTGTGGACTATTCCTACTGTGAGTGTCCAAGTTTCGGCACCGTACGTCATAACAGGTAGGACGCATTGGTTGTAGACTTTGGTCTTCAGGCATTGTGGTAGGGGCGAAGAGCAAACTTGACGTAGTTTGCGCAACCCAACTGGATACTACGGTCGATTTCTTTCTCGAAGTTATTGCTACCTAGCTAGATAAGCTGTTGCATAAGCAACAAAAAAGCAAAAGTATGACTACCATAAGGTAGTCATACTTTTGAACACATTCAAGCATCCATCCGTGGTCATAAACCGATTCCGACATGATGAGTTCGTCTAACATAATCTTGGTTTTGTTCAGTTCATGCCGAGACAAGTTCACGTCGAGAGGCTCCGTTGCGTAGGCTGTAGAGCATCCCGCTTAACTCTTCCAGGGACTCCGCAACGATGACGATATCGTCAGCAATCCGAAGGTGTGAGGTGTATTTGCAGTTAATGTTTATGCCCAGTCCAAGCCAGTCCAGCATCTTAAAGATGTCTTTGAGTGCGCTGGTGAAGAGCTGATTAAAATGTTAAGTCTCCCTGCCTCACACCTCGTCGCAATCGCTTCGACGGGGCTGGAGATGGATGGTCTTAGTGGCGATATCATACAAACATATCAACGCCTCGATGTAGCACCAATCGGTACGAGATCGCTGCAGAGCAACCAGAACCACCCAGGTTTCGATGAAGTCGAAGGCTTTCTCGTAGTCCACGAAAGCCATACACAGCGGCTTATTGTCCTCATTGGTCTTCTGTATATATGGCCAAAAAGTATAGATGTGGTCTAGTTCCTATGGCGGGAAATCGTCAAGTTTTTTGGCGAGGCTGTTTGTTAGCACTCTCGAGAACAACTTGTAGAGGTGGCTGAAGAATTGAAATGGGTCTATATGTTTTCAGCGAGATTTTGTCACCTTTTTTTGAAGATCAGGACAACCGCACTCCCGCTCCACGCCTGAGCTGTAAGGCCTTGATGGATAATGGAATTAAAGAGGCTCACCAGCTCTTTCAGGACTACAGTCCCTCCTGCTTTTAAGAGCTCTGTGGTGATTTCGTCATCTTATGGAGACTTGTTGTTCTTAAGTTGCTCAAGACCTTCTCATAGCTCGCCTTGGTTGACATCAGGGATGTTCTCCGTATATTGGCGCGAGAGTTGGGCTCTATACTATATCTATATCTACATTGCCTGGTTTCAAGAGTTTAGACTTCCATGATGCGTACAGGTCTTTGTAGAAACTCTCAATTTCAGCCAGAATTTTGAACTTTAAGTTTACGCCTTCCACAGTACAATAAAATCACGTACTTGTGGTTCTGCTGTTTAAAATATTTATTTATACATGGTAGAACCGAACGCTTGTGGTTCCATTTTGCAAAAAAAAAATGAGTCATTAAAATATGAATTTATTTTACGCATAATGGTACCACAGAAACTTGGTTCCATTTGGTGTATTATAATAATTTTTAATAATAGAAATATTTTTAATGTACGATGGTACCAAGTATCTGTGGATTTGTTTTGTATAAAATGACATGGAATTTATATGGTTTATTTGTTTGATGAAACGAGTCCCATGGTGCTATGGTTCGGTTTTGCAATATGTATAATGTGTGTTTTTTGCTGTTGGTTCCGTTCTGCTTTTTGTATAACTTGTTTCCAAGGAAAAATTATGTGGATCTTTTTTGAATAAGAAAATAAACTACTTTTAAATAAGTATTCTTCAAAGAAAACAATAATCGAAATTTTTCGTGTGGTTCCTTTTTGCATAAATACGGACAATTATCGCTCGCTTTACAATGTGCCCGGTAGATGGCAATAGGCCCGCCCCCTATTACATTGGGACCAAAACATAACTGCCGAAGTGTGGGTGTGTAATAAACCTCTGCCTACCCTTTCTGGGAAAGACGTGAAGTTATGTTTATGAAGTTATGTATAATTTGGATGAATTTAACTTTATCGAGTGAAGAGACGTATTTTAAGGTCTACATTATTACGCCAGAGTAGTTCGTGAAACGAATGAAAAATGTTGTTGGCGAGTTGTTAACATATCTTTCCAAAACACTCAAACATGCAGGTTTCCTCGGTTAATCCTTTTTTCACCGCTTAGCAAGCGATACATTGCAACAATTTCATTACTTTGTAAGTTCAATGGTACGCGTCGTAGGCTTGAACCAGTGACCCTCTGCGTATCTGTTATTCTTCCACTACAATCAAATGGCTGAATCTCGGTGCATACGTTGCAAAGTAACGAGAAGAGACATGATTACCTGATTATCGTTCCCGGTTTATTTCCAGAATAAAAATTGTTATGGCATGTCGGAGGCCTTTAGGCGGTCTGAAAACTCCGATACTAGAGTTGACCCCAAACTCACACGAGAAAGAAATAATCAGAACAATAAAACTTTCCCGAAAATCATCTGACATAAAAGGGGTGACCATAGAGCTGGTCATATCTTATATAAAAACTTGCCAGGAAAATAACAATATCGTTGAGAAACAAAAAACCTATACGAAAGTACGTATGCAAAAGCCACGCCCTACTTACTCCTATAATAGAAATGTTAATTTTATTTCACGTGAGCAAAGTCACTGAGGTTGTTGAAAGATTTATATTTTTACTTATTTCAAGCAAAACGTGTAATACACGTTCCACAAAAATAGAATATAAGATTTTTCCATATTCTATTTAATTTTTTGTGAAGCGTGGTTTAAACGCAGTGTATTTATTGAAGTTTTTGCAAAATTTTATAACCAAACTATGTCAATAGACAGAGATTGCGCAGCAGTGCCAAAATCATCATCATCCTCCTAGCGTTACATACGTGTACAAGACTTTTCGCCTTGGAGCCCGGGGATCGCTTACTAGGCTTACCTGATAAGACAGAATAGGCATCAGTGCAAAAATATCAAAACATTTGAGGTTCCATATTTCGAACTACGAAAACAAAAACCCGTGGCTAGAAGTGGGACTGTTCGGAAGCAGTCATAACTGATACCTAATCATCTAATTTGATACTGGATTCCAACTAATTATAGATTAAGTAAATTATAGATTAAGTAAATATTTATTTCTCAATAGTCTTCTCAACAGCTTTGGATAACACTGAACTCACATATCTTAAAGGTATATCATGGTCATACGTGTAAAAATCTGTACACGAGCTATCGCTGACAACAAACTAAGAGAAATCCGCGAAACATATTGAAAGTATTTTATGTACTTTATTAAACTTCATGCTTAAGGGATTTTTCTTCCGTTCAACCTTTGGGTGATAAAGAGATAATCATAATTTTTGCGTTACTGACTGACTGACAGATAACGCGAAGCCTCAACTATCAAGCACCAAAAGGCGAAATTTGGCTTGCATGTTCCTTGGCGCTCATAGCGGTGCACTAAGAAGAGATTGCAGATTGGTGGGCGACATTTCCACGTGATCGGGCACAAATGGTTCAATTAAAATAAAATATATGAGCGTAGCTGAAGGTATGCTATAGTTATAAAATATTAACATTCATCCATTCAGAGATAGTTTGTTACGTGGACAATACATTGGCAACTATTAATCCCTTTTTTTTTTTTGGTGTCGGGTTGGAAAATCCTCATGGAGTCCCTTCCCCCTGGGGGGGAAGGACGAAGGGGACTGTCAGACTCTTACTGACTAAAAACCAACCCGTTCTCCTCATGTACCCATGTGTCGGAGGGTAGGGTTTCACCGAAGCATTCCTCGCTACCCCCGATGGGTATTGGCCCGCCAGGTGGTCAGGCGGGCCCCGAACGAAACCCCCTTGGCGGCGGATGAAGGTATTGGGCTCCACCGCCAAAACACCCAGCGGCCGCAGAGGATAGGGAGGACGGCAACGCAACACCGCATCTCCTCTTCCTCTGCGGCCCCACCGCGACGCAACGATGGTGCGCCCCCATTTGGTCGCGGGAGATAGGGCGCGCGGCAACGCAACACCGACACGCCTCTCCTCCCGCGACCGCACCCGACTACGAGGGACAGACAGAACTGTTTTTCGCACCCGCACCGTTGGACGCATCCTGCGCAGGCCCCTCCAAGCCCACGCGCAGCGTCCCCTCCTGGATCCCTCTTAGCTTTACCGCGGGTGACCAATCCACGGTTACTGAGCCCCCCCACCACGACAAGGTGGAGATCCCACGGGGGGGGACTATTAATCCCTGGAACTCGTAAACACAGGTAGTTTTAGTACATTTAACGCGTGATTTATTTTATTTTATCAAATTGTTGGAGGCTTTGATTTTTCATCACCATCCCGCATGTTATATGAATATTCACTTTATTTTATTTCCCTCGACATTTTTTTACAAATTAATCTTTGTAAACATTGATTTCTCGGTGCATTGCTATGAAGCACCAGCTTACAGTTTGGAGTCAACGTGTATGAAAGTAACTATGTTAACTCCTACACTATTTCCTCAACATTATGAGGATTTTCTTTGTGCTATTTTCCTTACTGTAGGCAGTGTTTCTTTGACTCCCTTGGTATTACTTCAATAAAGTTTCGGAACACAGCCAACCCTATATTAGGACTAGTCACTCGGCTAATGCTGACACATATGCTTTTAGGGCGTAGTTCGATGGTATTTTTATGTATATTATGTTATTTTTATTAGTATATGCTATGTTATAAATTTACAGGCAGCGATAGCCAAGTGGAGATACCAAAAAACTGCCATGCAGAGGGTATCGGGTTCGAATCCACAGCACGCACCAATGACTTTTCGAATTTAAGTGCGTATTAAATTGATAATTATCGCTTGCCCCGTTCCTCGGAGAGCACGTTAAACCGTCAGTCCCGGCCGTCATGAAGATCTTTGACAGTCGTTCCGGGGAGTCAGTACCCTCAAATAAACTGATACTAGTCTAAACCATGGAATATCGCTATCCCTTTGGGTTGCGCAGGTCAGACGGCAGTCGCTCTGTGGAAAAGTTGTTATTCTGTCATATCTGGTTAGACTAGTAAGCGGACCTCATGCTCCAAGGCGTCTAATTGGATGCGTCTTGGCTGCAAACATAAATATTTTCGTTTTTTAATTACATCTCTCCATGTCCCACATGTGTGATGAGCAATAAGTTTTAAACAAAAGCAATAATTTATTTATTTCATACATGGAAAGTGCTCCAGTGGATAGTGAATGTGATTGCTGACCGGGTCCTGGGCTCGATTTGCAGGTCGGACAAAAGTGTTGCCGAGTTTTTCCGTATACTCAGTACCAGCATGGAGTCCGGCAATGTGTCCAATAACGGCAATAGGCTCACCCCCTATTACCTGGGATCTAAAATTCACAAAGCGAAACGTGGGTATAATATTTCAATTCTGCCTACCCCTTCGGGGATGCAGGCTAGCATATATGGAAAAAATATGGAACACTTACATCTCTAACACTAGTATGGTTTGTATGGAACACATTCAGTCATAGGTACATGAACTTTATTTTACAAAATATCAAATAGAAAGCAAACAAGCGAGTTTATCAATACTAAGAATTACATGTATTATCGCTAGATCCTATACTAGAACATTTGCATACTCCTCGTATTCGCGCGCGATCTTTTGCTTCGACACGTACCGGCTACGTGTCTGGAAGCTCTAGTTGCCACAGGTACTTATTACACATACATAGGGGCACCATCCCGATATTTTAAAATGCCAGACAAAAATACCAATCTCATGTGAAATAAATAATAAAGTTACACTAATCATGACTATGTAGGTACCTTAAATGGCTTTACCATTCTATTCAGTAGGTTTCGTAAAACATGAGTAAAGAAAACACACGAAGTATCTTTGGCCAGATATGGAAACCTCATCATATGTCATGTACTCGTAGTATGCTATCCCTAAATAAAGATAAAATATTTAGGGCAGGGCAGGCTGCGGGCAACTTTTCTTTTTAGCTTAGGAAGACAAACGAGCAAGCGGATGACCTGATGCCCGAAGGGTCACAAGCGCGACACGTAGTTCAGTCTCACGACTGCTAGTTTCGTATACAAAAGAACAAGTCGAGCAGCTGTAATCCTAAATTAAATAAAAATCACTGTACTGTTTTAAATACCGCCAGGCTCACACGCCAGTTTTTTTAATACATGTCATGCATAAACAGGTCCTTGATACAATAACGAACCGAAATTAATATCACTCGTTCTTCGTATTCAATGTTTCTGGAATAAGTAGACAGTACATGTAATATTTATTTTTCATTTTTCTTGTAAAGATGTATTCTTTGGAGAAATGAAATCGTCTGTGTATAACGTTATAATCAAATACTCTGTTCGAGACTATTTACTGTTCGCTCTCGTATATTACATTGTTTACTAAACGAAAACTAGGTACTTAAATAGTATTTTTTTCGTAAACGATACATGTAAGTATTTTTCTATTGTCGTTACCTTAGATTATTCGTCCATTCATGGTTTATTACGAAAACGGTTTACGATGGTTCATTAAGGTAGTTTAAAAATAGGCAGGGCCGCATTTTCATCACACTTACAAAAAAACAAAATATAATTTTCTTTTAATGTAGCTGTGTGGTACCTAATATTTTTAGCTCTTAAATAGGTACTTAAATGGAATAACGCAATGTAACGATGATTATTTTATTTGTCTGGCACATAATTATTGTGGTAACGTTTGATAGGTAATTCAATGCTATAAGGGGTTTGCTTTAACAATTGTTAAAGATAACCTCAAGCTGCAAACCGATCGATCGGGAAATGTTTAGCTTAAGCCATAAATTAATATTTATCTAACATCTAAAGCAAACTATTCTCAATACTTAATACAACTATAAGGAAAACAATGATAGCCAAAAGCTAATGCTTTTACTAATGAATAAGTAAAGCTAATAAATAAGTAAAACTTTATATTATCTCAATAACAATAATTAATTTCACTTGAAAATTAAAACGTATTGTTGTTGATGTATATCGTGTATTCGAAATCACTTCTACGATGAAATTTTTTCGGGGACATCAATTAAAATAGTTATTGCTTTTCTTTTGTATTTGAAATAGAGTGTCGATATGCTGTCAATGTGAAGAGACATTTTGAACAACAACGAGTTTTCTATTGACAGTTCTGGCTAAACCACTTTAAAATCAAATAGACTGCCTCCGTGGTCCAGTGAATAGCGTATGCGACTGCTGCTCGAAGGTATCGGGTTCGATTCCCGGGTCGGGCAAAAGTGTAACTGGGTTTTTCCGAATTCTCAGTAGCAGCACGGAGTCTGGTGAGGTGCCCGGTAATGGCAATAGGCTCGCCCCCTATAACGTGGGACCTAAAATTTCATGGCGAAATGTGGGTGTAATATTACACCTCTGCCTATCCCTTCGGGGATTACAGGTGTGAGTATATATAAAAAAAAAAAAGAAGGGTCAGCCTGACAGCTCAGGCAATAATCCAGTCAAATCCATGATTAATTATAGCCCACACCACCGAAGGCAACAATCCGTTTCGGATAAAATATATTAAACTTAGCAATTATCGACGACCGGTTGGCGCAGTGGGAGTGTAAGCGACTGCTACGCCGAAGGTCGCGGGTTCGATTCCCGCTCAAGTCAAACATTTGTGTGCATGAACATGGATGTTTGTCTTGGTCTGGGTGTTTCTATGTATAATATGTATGTATTTACAAAAAAAAAGTATATATATATATGTATGTTTATCCATTGTCTAGTACCCATAGTACAAGCTCTGCTTAGTTTGGGACTAGACGGTGTTGTGTGAATGTGGTAGAATATATATGGTAGAATATCTGCAAGAAAACACTAAAATAGGATGTAAAAAACTTGTAATCTTAAGACATATCCTATTAATTTCGTAAGTATGGTAACTTTTAACATGCACATTTATATAAGTGCGCATGTAGGACACGTTCGAAGTAAATAATCATTACGATCATATCTGAACCTAATTTTCCAGCTAAGGGTCCCTTTTAAGTAAACGTGAGATCGTGGCGGTCCATAATATAGGCCTTTGAGACCAAATCCTCGGGAAATTGTGACAAGGGAAACTACGTGCTTGGTTGATTGCGGTATTTAAACAGCTTGGATTCTCGTACGTGGAGACAATTTCTATTTATGAAGTGTTTTCATTGTCTAATGATAGATATATTTTATTGGTATTTTTTTTAGGTAGGTATATAAAATTCTCGCGTTACTGACTGACTTACACACACAAACTATTGAAATGAAAAGACTGGTCTGGTGACTATTCCATTGTCATTACTCAAGGATAAATACGAAGTTATGAGAGCACTGCCGCCATTTTCGGACACTACACGGCAACTATTAATCCTCAGCAACAATGCTAGCAGCATATCGACATTTCATGTTTATCGTACACAATATAGAGACATTTATTGTTGTCACCCAGATGTAGCTACGGAATATTACACGCACATTAACACTGTTCAAGCAGCAAGTCAACCTCAGAACCTCATACACGTGATCTGTAAATGAATTTGAAACACAATTAAACCCACAACTTATAAATCTTTGAGGCAGAATGAAACCCAACACCCAAAAACTAAGCAACAAGCAACATCGCTTAAGCAAAGCTACAGTTGAAGCTTAAATAACAACGTTTCAAAGTGATTGATATCCAATCCACTAGAATATAGGAAGAATAAAGGTGTTGTAATTTGCACGAAGTTTTCAAGCTAAAACAGGCAAGTTGAGAGTTCTAAATTTCCGTCTGTAGACGTTGTGTCGAGACGGGTCATTAGTGCAGACCAGGCTTGGGTTTTGTTAGCCTAAAAATAGGTTTAGTTCAGACAAATCCTTTACGTACAGATGTCTGTGCTTTAGTATTCTGATAAAAGTTTCAAGGGTTTTTATAGGACGAAGCTTTTGTGTGTATTAGAACATTTAGGATCTGTTATTCTAGAGAATTGCTAGGTATTTTGTTTGATATTAATAGTACTCTAGTTTCTTTTGGTTGTTAGTATTGGTGAACAGTTAGAATATCTAATTCTAAACTTATTATACAATTTTGTTTAAGGCACATTGTGATTTTATGTACACACAACGATACAGATATTTTTACCCGACTACGGCGAAGCCAAAAGAAAGGGTAATGTTTTTGGCAGTCTATGTATGTATGTATGAATGTTTGTATGTTCCACCGTAGCGCCTAAACTACTGAACCGATTTCAATAAACAGGGTGTCAAAAGATTCGTAATAATGGCGCGGGTGACATAGGATATACAAATTTTATCGATTTTTTTTACGTAGGCGGGTTATAGTTTTTAAACTTATCTTAATTATTGTATATAATGAAGACGGGTACATGACTGTGAAATAATTTCGGTGAAATAACTAACATTAGTAGAGTGGGCGCCGAAGCACAGTTTTGCGACTCCATCAAGGTAATATTAGGGTAATGATGAAATAATAAAGTATATCAAGAATGTGTACTTTAGAATGTAATATTCTAAAGTACACATTTTAATCTACTGAAGCCTACACATACAACCTGCCTTTCAAGACAAAGAAGAAGGTAATAAGAACATTTATCTTCGTCCTGGCTCGTTAACGCAGCACACTACTTCGCGATAATTTCTGAGCATAGCCTTCATTCTTCAAACAAAGCTTTTGCGACATACGATAACATCAGCAAAGTGTAGGCATTAATATCGTTACTAGCTTCCTATAAAGGAAAAAAAATGTTTTTCGTCAGATATTTTTTATAGCATAAAATGTTTAGACTGTAGGAAAACTGACGAAGTCTCACTACTAGGCACGGGCCTCTTCACACTATAAGGAGAGTTAAGCAAAGACCACCACGCTAGCCAAGTACAGGTTGGCAGACTTAACATGTTTTTCGAAAAGATTATAAAGAAGACTCTGACATGTAAGTTTCGTTGTGAAGTTGCCTCACGAATTCTTCCTTCACACTTAGTAAGCGATAATTGACAATTTAATACGCACATGCCTGAATAGGCCTGTATAAATCTCTCAACTGCTAACGCTGTATATTTTACTTAAAATATACTCTGTATATTGCGAGCCATAATAATACTGTCGATAAATATACAATGTCATGTTGAGCAAAATGTAAGACAAGTAATCATTTATCTTTAAGATTAATGATTGGTATTTTAGAAAAATAATTGCCTTTGTTTTCTCAAGTTTTAGGGATTTTTTATAAAAGTAAGACATTTTTGGCCCAGCCAGTCGATTGTTATTAGCCTCTAGGTTTATTATTCATAGTTGATTGGATCTAATTTGTATTAACAGTATTGAAATGATAATTTTCCCGGTACTGTAATTATATTTTTTGTAAGCGAAGTATTTCAATTATTATAATTATCTTTGTCCCTATGAACAGTAATGATATTAACGTGTGTTGTATAACAATTAAGTATACTTGGTGCTACCAAGTATATAATTGAGTAGGTAGTAGTAAAATCTATGGGTAGGTACCACACATATGTCGAAAATTTATCTATTACCTATCCAGAATATGCGTAGGCAGGTGCTATTTATATCTATGGTCGTTAAGGTGCTGTCATTAGAGACTTGTTCAGTGATAGACCGTGATATTCTACTACTAGAATTCTTACATTGTGGTATGCACATGCATAAAGAATCTTTGCACATTTAAATGTCTGGAAAATACCTAACATCCTGCGATTGAAATAATATTGTCATATTTCAGTGAATGTTTTGATGACTGCGTTGGCTGCATTGTTGGAGTTACAGTTTAAACGCCACAGGTTGACAATGCGCTTAGAGTGGTGACTAAACACCTAATGTAATTCATAAATTGTTGTGCCACGTCTAGGCTAAAGTGTACGTTGTTTTAAAATTTTGTCGATTTACGAAAAAGCTGAGAAAAAAAAGTAAATTATAATTTAAAATACAAATAAAAAACCTATTTAGAGAGACAAACCATCTATTTTTCAAACCTTGCTTAAATCTTTTTTAAGTAACAAAAAGGTGTCACAACACCACTATAGTTTACACACGAACCAGTTAACCACGTTTCTCTAAAAAGAAACAAACTCTTTACTTCTAACAAAAATAATTACTTCAAAAAACTACACTGCGTACAATATATTCTTGCAGGTGATATCAAATTTCAACGGCGCAAGCAATGCTTATGTGCTCCCATTGTGTGGATTTCAACAACAGAGCTTTGGCGTAGATCACACTGCATTCACAACAATAGCTCTTGTAACTCGATACATGGGTTCAATGACACGTAGCCATTTCTCGGAACACGTACTATCGAATAAGCACTTATTACACGCATAGGTGTTCGTAAAATCGAAAAGGTTTTTTGAGTTACCGTCGCTGGAAATTGATTTGGAAGGCGGTATCGGTGTAAGATGCGTACTGGAGTTTATATTGCGAGGCTATTGGTATCTCCTTTCTATCGAAATCTATGATGAATTGAGTGTCGTCCACTGCTAAATATAGCTCTTTTGAATAGCACACCTGAGAAATGAGTTTGATTTTCGGCTATTCATACCTAGCCGCTGCTCGCCTAGTAGACTTTGCGTATATCGTCAGTCCTTCTAGCCGGAAGGCGTCCTAATACGAGTACCAAAGCGTGGTCTCCACTCTAGAAACCGTAAACTCTAAAGCTAATATACTGGTGAGCTACGTCGATGACTTAGATTCTCTCTGCTATATTTTACCTACTATATTAGGTACCACAATAGTCCATGGAAGAAAAATATATTTTCTGTATAAATAGTCACTCACTTAAATGAAACTGGGAGCAAGGAATAATCTCTTATGTACACAAAATAGCCGTAGGTTGTTCGTTTAAGTTGTCTTAATCTTTTAAATGAACGAAGTAGCAATACAAACACAAAGAAACCTACGCTTTTTGTATTAATTATGTTAACTGAAATCAATTTATATCAATACAGTGTATTGAAGACTTTGAATTGTTTTATAGACTTTATTTTTCTGTGATACTGATATTTATGTAGTAAGAGCGGCGATAGCCCAGTAGTGTACGTAACAGACTACCGAGACGATGGTCTCGGGTGCGATCCCCAGTTACCCCGGGCACACACCTCTGACTTTTCGAAGTTATGTGTGTATTAAAAAGTTAATTATCGCTCGCTTTATAATGTGCCCGGTAGATGGCAATAGGCTCGCCCCCTATTATATTGGAACCTAAACATAACTGGCGAAAAGTGGGTGTGTAATACACGTCTGCCTACCCCTTCGGGGATAAAAATCGTGAAGTTATGTTATGATATGTGATATTTATGTAACGGGTCTACATTGCGTAAATATTTGACAAAATAAAGCTTACATACATTCCATTTGCTCCGACGTTTCAGCCGTAATCACAGGGTGACATAACCATAATTCTCTACTTCCACTCAAATAATTACGTGATTAAAATACAATACATAAATATGAGTCAACATTATCATCGTCCTAATACTATTTTGGTTGCATCCAAGACACTCGCAATAGAGCCCGTATCTGTGCAAATAATTACTGTTGTAAGTTTTTTATACTTAGATAATTTTTCATATTTATTATTGGGTAATTGGGTTCGACTTCTTCCTTGGGTTTTCAATAATAACGTACTAAACATCAGCCAGGGCTCCGCCCGCGATAGTGTTGATTATCGTGGCAAAAAGTAGCGCATTATCACTCCTCAGCTTCCTATCTCCACACACAAAATCGATATCATGTTATAGGAATTTAAACTTTCGTGGTCATTTAAACTGATTTTAAATTGTCTTTCAGGATATATACCACGTGACTTTGTTTGGAGTAACCGATATTTCGGCACTGTTGCAAACGCCATATTCACGGATGTACTGATGTACTCAACATCTCGTAAAAATGGCGCTTGCAACAGTGCCGAAATATCGGTTACTCCAAACAAAAGTACGTGGTATATATCCCGAAAGACAATTTAAAATAACCATATCATGTTATCGCATTTATTTCTTAAACTTTCGTATAAAACTTCCATGGTATATTTTTCCAATAATTTACATAATTATATAGTGCAGTAGTTTTACTCGATTAAATTAAGTTTACTCGATTAAAACAGATCAAACAATATCCAATTCGGATAGCGTCTCGTTAGTGCCAGAACATATTATTTAATGTTCTGGCATTTTATAAACTGTTAACTAATTTATGTATTTTTTAACACGCTTATATTAGGTCGTCGTGTATGTAACTAACTATGTAATGGAATCTTAGGTACCTAATTTAACCATCTTCCAAGGGTCGTAGCGTAATGAAAATTAGCAGCTGTATGTAGTTCTGATGATAATTTTATAATATGGTACTGCCGAACTGATGTGATGATGGAACTGGAAGATATGACCTGGAACTTCATGATGGAAAAACGTATCATAGCTGTTTTGGATTTCTTATAAAAGTCTTGTGATGAACTTTGACTACAATTAGGTTTCAAGGTCTGATGATGAAGCCGGAAGATAGGCACTGGCATTTCATGATGGAATATCGTATCATAGTCGTGTTTGCACTTGTGAGAAAGGCCACGTAATGAGCTTTGACTACAATTAGGTTTCAAGGTCTGATGATGAAGCCGGAAGATAGGCACTGGCATTCCATGATGGAATATCGTATCATAGTCGTGTTTGCAGTTGTGAGAAAGGCCACGTACTGAGTTTTGACTACAATTAGGTTTCAAGGTCTGATGATGAAGCCGGAAGATAGGCACTGGCATTCTATGATGGAATATCGTATCATAGTCGTGTTTGCACTTGTGAGAAAGGCCACGTAATGGACTTTGATTTTTTTAAATATTTCGAATAAAGTAAAATAAAATATTTGCTAAATTTTCATAAATATTTTTCAAATTTCATAAAAACCAAACACAACAGCAAAATCGCAAGAACTGTGCCTGCTGCTGTTCAAGTACCATACTTCATAGCGTCCTCTGATCCGGAGAACTTTTATTACAGATGGCCGGTTCAGTATATGCCTTATCGCTCAGAAGTAGAACTGTTACAAGGGTTTTATATTGCAAGAGAGGCTTTCTTAGCTCGGGAAGAGCAGTTGATGGCAATTAGCGGTCACATGAAGCGGCAAAGAGAACGCGACCGGCAGCTGGAAATTGCATTCAATCAAGTGCACGCATTTCAGATCCTCGAAGAGCCTCCAGTATTGGATAATATAGAACACAATGAAGACTATCCTGAACAGACTATGACTAATGATCAATTCGACTCAGCACGACAGGCTATGACTATGGACCAAAGACAACTATTCAATACTATCACGTCAAACAAACAGTCGCAACAACAGGACGATCAACAAAGGTTTAAACTTTTCGTAACTGGTGGCGCTGGAACAGGAAAGATGTTCTTGTTTAACTTGTTGAAAAATCAAGTGAACAGATGTTACGGGAAGCAGGTTACAAAGATTGGCGCTCTGACTGGAGTTGCAGAACAACTAGTAGGTGGCTCTACACTGCATAGCTTGCTCAAATTACCAGTTCAAAGAGACGGCGTCTTAGTGAACATGCCTCAACTCTCCGGCAACTACTTGAGAATTATGCGTCAACAGTTCTTGTTCGTGGACGAGATATCTATGGTTCCGTATGAGATGTTGCGCATGATAGACGCTCGTTTACGCCAGCTAAAGAATTACGATGAACCCTTTGGCGGCATAAACGTTCTGCTCTTTGGCGACCTCTTGCAGCTTCCGCCAGTGCGTGGTAAACAGTTGTTTCAACAGCCAGACCACATGAGACCAGCTACTCATTTATGGCGGCTTTTCCCGTTAGTCGAACTCAGACTAAACATGCGCCAGCGAGGAGATACGACATTCACCGACATCTTGAACGCCTTGAGGGTCGGACAGTTGAACAGCGAGCATCTCACAGTATTGCTGACTAAGGTCTCAACAAATGCTACTGGCGAGTTTGCGCTTGAAAAAGCACTGCGTATTTATCCAACAAACAACCAAGTAGAGAAGCACAACCATGAAGTTCTTAAATTTTATGAACAAAAAGGAACTCAAATGTACGACATAAAGGCTCAAGACCAACTTATTGACGCGACCCGAATCCTTGGAAATACTACAATAGAGTCCATTATTCCCAGCAATATAAATAAAACGGGTGGACTACCGAGTAAATTAAAAATTTTCAAAGAGGCTAAAATCATGTTGCGATCCAATATAGACGTAGAGAAGGGGCTAGTAAATAATTACTTCAATAAATGAATAGTTTAAGTAAATTAATAGTTTAAAAAAACACTAGAAAACACGCTTTTATAAATGCACGTAAAAACAAAAAATAAATTATGGATCGTTCAAGTTGTCTCTATTTCTGGGCTAAACTTTGTGTTTTAATTATAATATTTGATTGTAAAAGCGTGGGGCGCTGGAAAAGAAAGACGTTCTTGTTTAACTTGTTGAATGTCAAGTGAATATATGTTACGGGAAGCAGGTTACACAGATTGGCGCTCTTACTGGAGTTGCAGCACGAGTAGTAAGTGCCTTTACATTAAACAATCTGCTCAAAGTACCAGTTTGGCGAACTCAGACAAAACATGCGCCATCAGCGAGGAAGACGACATTCACCGACATTAACGCCTCTTCTTTCAGGAAATCAAGTACATAAGGGTAATACGTCAACAGTGGCAAAATGTAGAGTTCTTGTTCGTGAACGAGATATCTTTGGTTCCCTTTGGTAACCCTTTGGCGGCATAAGTGCTCTTGTGCGACCTCATGCAGCTTCCGCCAGGAAGTTAGTATTAGTTAACAAGAAAGTCTGTCTTGTTCCAGCGCCCCACGCTTTTGCAATCAAATATTATAATTAAAACACATAGTTTAGCCCATAAATAGAGACAACTTGAACCAAAATTTATTTTTTGTTTTTACGTGCATTTATAAAAGCGTGTTTTCTAGTGTTTTTTAATCTATTAATTTAGTATACAGAATACACTTCAACACAAAAATATTGTTAACGTCACGTTTGTATTAGCGCGGGCAATTCAAAACTTATATGGCCAGCAATGGACCAGCGCTGATGATGACAAAACTAAAGCTACGTTTTTTTGTACGTGGTATTTTAGGATACAAGGAAAAATAATTATATTCTTACTACTACTGCTACTTAAGTGTAATTATATCTTATGTATTATATTTTGTGAATAAGTAAATATATTTATTCGCTTCCAAAATTTTTCAACTTTTTACTCAAAAAAGGGATCGTTCACTACTTTTAAAACAATCAATAATTCCATATACCTTACAGTAACCTTTATTATATACATGTCTGAAAGAACATGACAAATACATTGGTTTCCAAATAGGTAAAACATTTAAAGCTCTAAAGTATATTTTATTCCCCTCCTGCAAAAAGATTTTGTACGACGCAGCAGATATACGAGTATATTGAGATACGAAGAAGTGCCATAGGTGCCATCTTTGCAATAATAAATTGTTTGTAACTAGCGATAATTATGTGTTAAACAATTCGACATGACTTTATTATATTGCTTTTGAACAAAAAAAAACACTTTGCGACACTATTATGAAATATACTACGCTCTCGTCAGTAATGACTTCCACCCAATTACAATGAAAATACCTTTCAAAGTTATGAAGAATCGATAAAATCTAGTGATTTCGGGATTGCCAATGTTGAACATTTTATTCTAATTACAAACGATCCGTGGATTACCTCCACCGAGAATGTTAGCACTGGTATAATGAAAACAATATTAGAAAAGACTTTGTAAGTTACGATTAATTTGGGTTTAATTTCCGTCCGTCTAGGCATTTTTGGACATAATACTGAAATAAAATTAAGATTGCGAGCTAAGTCGATGGTTTAATATTAATCTGTTTATCATTAATTAACTTGAGTGTAGATAGTACTGATGAGCCGTCATCTTTGAGGAAAGGAGCCATTCTGGTTTCTGCAGTAATGGAAGCAATAAAAATCATAGAATTCGAGTTTTAGTGATTGACTACTAAGATACTTTAGTGTCAGTTCGTATTGTTGTATTTTGCTTGGAAAATTAATTCGCTAGAGTCAGTCTTCTTAGTTTGCTATTTCATTCTCGATAGTCCCTATTTCTTCTCGATGGTCCCACTGCTTACAAGCCGATCGATCTGCTACCGAAAGTTATCGAATCGGTTTCATTCATGACAATTATTGAAAATATTCATGGTATTGTGAACTTAAATTGAGTTCCCGAAATTCTTTATTTTTATTTGAGTGCTGGAAACCAAGATAATCGTTGAATGAAACCAAAATAAATATTTCATTTGCATGAAAATCGATGCAGAGGCTTACCAATGAAATCATAAAACGTACCAAGTTATAGTACGTTTGTACAAATTCAAGTTATTAAAAGAAATCTCGCGTGTTGGTTTTCTAAGTAAAGAGTTATAATTAATTAACCTGACCTCCAACATTTTGAATAAAATATCGAAGCAAGTTGAGTTTTTGGAACTTAATGCCGTGAAAAATGCTCGTATCAATCTTTCATACCGGAGTTCCGCGGTATGTATCTTCTTCAACCAAAATATGTAGCCTTTGTTTTAACAGATGAATAAAGATCACAAAAGGTTTAAATTTAACTTTATGATGGCAAGAAACAAACATTTCTTCCCAAGTAACATGATTTCGGATCATTTGTTTAGCCAGAGCAAGAAGTTTTCTAATTAAGGAGTCCTCATATTGCGACCATAAAGAGCAACTATGCCCATTTAGTAGTACATGAATTCATGCGGTTCACGTATTAAGGCCTTCTAGACATACCTAGTGACTACGATAAGCAATAATATAAATGCGTCTTGTTTTAAAGATGGCAAGTCGTTGATCTATTTTAGATTTGAAGCGATTACAACGGAATTTTATGGTTTGAGAGGATCACTTTTCATGTGTATTTTTTTATTATTTTATAAATTTTCTGGTAGCCTGCTTTTGTCTATTTTGGGATTGACGAACTTTTTTTAGTACCAGATTATAACTATTATTATCAACACCTGTTATTTGAAAATCTATTTATTGTTTGGGTTATCGCAAAAGTACCTATTTGTTTTGATTGCAAGGGAAATTATTAACTAGTTTTTTTGTTAATAGCAATAAATGAACGAGTCAGTGGCACACCCGATGTTAAGTGGCTCGTACTTATCATTAGGTGCGCACATGCACATACAGTATAGTACATTTGTACCATGCTGTATGCGAAAAGACGAGGATGGTTCAGGGAGTAGGAGCAGGAGCCGAATAAGGGAAGAGGGGATGGGGCTGCCGAGACTGTGACTCACCGAATGAAACGCCACGACGACGCCACTTTTACTTTACCACGATATTCTGTGAGAGGACAGTACTTTCTCGGTTGAGCCGGCCCATTCACGCCGCAATCAGCAAGGCTCTACTAACATAAGATCGAAGTGTTGTGGGTTCGATCCCCACACGAGACAACACTTTGTGTAATTCACAAATTGTTGTTTCGAGTCTGGGTGTTCATTGTGTCCGTTAGTTGTATATTTGTAAAGTCTCCCGCGACACAGGATTTAGTCCTAATGCGGGAGTTGTCTTTTTAAAAAGAAAGAAAAAGAAAGAACCTTATTAAGCCAATGGGTCAGTTATCGTTAGCTTTATGGCTATTCCCCTAACACCGGATCCTATTAGAGTGAGGAATACGCAAACCTAGTAGGGGATTACGTATTTGAGCCGTTTGGGGTCGAAACGTTTGGGCCATGGGGTCCAAGTACAAGATCTCTTCTTAGAGATCTCGCAAAGAGACTGGTCGACGCCTCGTGTGACCAGAAGGCTGGGATGTACTTGGGCCAAAAGTTTAGCATTGCCATACAACGCCCTCTAAATTATTTTCTTTTTCTGTTTTGTTTGTTTTGTATATATTTCGTAAGATAGTATTTTAAAATTTAAGGTAAGTTTAATTAAATACCTAAATAATATGTACATTTTTATGGAATAAAAACTTGTCTCTATCATTAGAATGATTGTAATTAATAAATCGCAGAGATTAAGTGGCTTATTAGATGTAGAGGAATTATAAGATGTTATTCAAATGTCAATAGAGACTTGTTCACGGATGTACTGATGTACTCAACATCTCATAAAAATGGCGCTTGCAACAGTGCCGAAATATCGGTTACTCCAAACAGAAGTACGTGGTATATATCCCGAAAGACAATTTAAAATAACCATATCATGTTATCGCATTCATTACTTATAAAACTTCCATGGTATATTTTTCCAATAATTTACTACAATATAGTGCAATAATTTCCAATAATTTACTCGATTAAATTAAGATTATACGATCCAAGACAGATCCAACAATATCCAATTCGGATAGCGTGTCGTTAGTGCCAGAACATATAATAATACGTTCTGGCACTAACGACACGCTGGTATAGACATTTTATAAACTGTTCTAATTTATGTATTTTTTATTTTCAGGTAAGAATACACTTCTAATGAAGTAAGTATGTAATCTTAAATTGAAGGTTTTCCCGTATTTTTGGATGTTTTAACGCGCGGTATTCGCGTTTATATTTCTGTTTTTCTCCGACTATCCGACCGGCTAACAATGGTCGTGGTTCTGAAGGGACTGATGTCAGCTCACCAACATCCTTGTAAACCGCAGATTGCGGCAGCTACTGACATTTGTTTTTTATTTTGATTTTTCATCGCACTGTCGGTACTTCTACACACTACACTTATGACGTCTAAAATACTGATTAGCTGCGTTATTACATAAATAAATTTCTGTAAATCGCTGATATTTTTAACGAATTATTGAAATTTCTGTCACGCTCTGGTAATTGGTATAAGACACATTACAAAATTTTGAAGTAGCATGCTTAATAAATTGTGTACAGTTTATGGTTACAATAGAATATACAACAATAGATAAAAACGGTGATAGAAAACAATTCGTTTCCTTTATTGAGGTCGTTGATTTACCAAAAGGGATTCTTAGAAAAGTTACACGTTTTTACAGCAACTATATGAATATGTGGGCGTCCTACCGTCCCAAAGTATAGTGGCTCATCAATTTGGAATAAACTGCTAGAATCTGTCTTCCATGTCACTAAAAATATTGGTTTCTTTTAATAGAATAATGGATGATGCTCACATTTCTACAAAACCGTCGACAAAATACCGATAATGCTACATTACGTCAATGTTTTGTAGAGTATTAGTTGTTTCTTGATCGTGTCTTCCTACCCATACTAAGAAAGTTAAAAGCTATGAATGCTATTGTCATGATTTACTAAATGCGTAGAGAACGAACCCACAACACACAGTGTAGATCCAAATAGTGAGTTGTCCGCTTAAACCACTACCTACCTTACCCTTGACTGCACGTTAATACGTACATATATCCCGTTTCCAAAGAGACAAGAAAGAAAGAATAAAAATTCAAACACGGCTTTCCATGAATTATGATACTTTTATGTTTATCGTAAGATATAGCAGTCATTTCCTACGAGTATGGTTATTGCAACGGCATTGTTACTGCTTAAGCCTCCACCATTCTCTTTCAGTCAGTTCTTTTAACTTTTCCTGTTTACACATCTTTTATATATCAATATGGTTGCTAATGTAAGGAAACTTGGCATTGAAAACATATTTGATAAAACATTTCGAGGTCGTGGCAAAGTTTATGTTGTAAAAGTATATCATACTAATATCGTAGGACTCACACAGACCACCTGGTCCTATATTAAAGAAGAGTCTACGGCAACCTGAAAACTAATAAACAACAACATTTTTTTCTTGCTTTATCATAAATCATCATTGTCTTGACGTTAGCCTAGTAGCGGCCTGGGGGGCGCTTGCTAGTCTAATCACTCTAATCACCCAGTGACTTTGACTTAGCTGATTAGAGTGATAAGATTAAAACCATAACCTCCTCTGCAGCCACCCTGGCTGGGTGGCAACATACAGTAACGTCCTTTTTTTCGGGCGGTTTACAAAGGTCACTCGGTTAAACATAATTGTGTAAGGACAACCTGTATTGTCTTTATCTACTTCACAGCATGACACATTATAAGAAAAACATGCCTCAACTGATAACTCTCTGCATAACATCTAGCCTGCATAGGTTACCAGTAATACCTGCTTATTTACGAGTAAACTATCACATTTACTACTATAAAATACAAGCATACTTCACAAGCCTCACTATGAAAATAGAAGGCTATAACTTACCGTAATATCTGCATCTGCACCACTGAGGCTGTATTCTGGCCAAAAATATCAATCGTAACTTTTCTTCAAGTACTGCACCAACAGTCGTATTCAATCCCAGAGGCCCCTTACACGAATATATATACAACTATTATTTGCCACGTATTTTAACGTTGGCGAACCGACACCGATGAGACTCAAGGGGGAAGTATATTTTCTTGAAGAAAAATACAGTTTGGAAACTTGGTTCTTAAACATAATTTTACTTACGGTGTGGTTGAGGAAACATTAAATGTTATATTGCAATGAAGTAAAGGAACGTTGGAAACGTACCCTTTTAAAGTAGTTTGAATATTTGTGTAAATATAGACACTTGTTATTATCTGTACCTATATATAAAATCTTTGCGTTACTGTCTGACTTACAGACACGCTACAGCCGAAACTACTTGGCGCAAGTAGGTGAAATGTTTTTGGAAATTGGGTAAAAGGGGTTGTCAGAGTTTGTATGAACCTTTTTATTCCTTCAATGGATTTACTTCAAACTTTGACGTCTTAAATGTATAGAATTCTAATCTCAGACAACCATTATCTAATTTGTGCTACAATAAGCAATTTGATGTTTTCATCGACCCGAACACAATTATTTCAACCATTAGACTGCAAGGTACGCATTGATTTTAGACTCAATAACAACTAATCGCTTTGGTACTACGACTTAGTGCTCGAACATATACCTAATTATGTAAACACAATAATGAACAAAATGAAATGTCTTGTGTTCTTGTTTTTTTATACATAGGCCGAACGCCACATTTTGCTATGTTATAAATTTACTTAGTAATTGCGGCGATCGTTAATCAGTTACCAGGTACTTTGCTAGACTCCATTCTATAGAGAATTTTGAAAACTCATAGACACTTTCACACAAATGACGCTTGGCTATCGTGTTTGGTTTACGGTTAATTGATAAGCAACAAATGAACCATCAGGCTGAGAGTGCGTTTGCCCCTTTCTAGTAAAAGAAATATGCATTACTACCTTTTGCCCGCGGCTTCGCGCGCGTTACATTCGGGGTTACACAAATCTCCTTTATTGTACGGATAGGTACTTTAATTATTACTTTATTTTGACAATATATATGATGCGACAGTTCTGACAGATATACACACATGACCGATAGCACATGCGCAGCACTCAATTATTACAGCGCATGCGTTCTTACTTCCAAAAGTTAGATTCGTGCTCTACAAACTTATACCCTCTCTACAAGCCCTCCCAGTTAATTTTTTGCAACTAATGGTAGCGTATGTCCGTCGCCGTGCTTCAATATATCGCTTTTATTATCTTTTATGAGTTGCTTCTCTTGTTCTATAATTTGTGCTTCCCTATAGTTAGGATCAAGGTATCAAATAAAACTAAACAAGCAAACTGGATAACTAAGAGCTTGCGAATAAGTTGTAAACGAAAACGTTTACTGCGTTACTCGTACTATAAAAAAGATCGACCTCCAATAAAAAAATATATAAAAATATGCCAAGACATTGAAGTCTTGCAGTGACCATTCCATTAAAGAAACAAATAACAGAATTTTAAGTAACTCGCAAAATAAATGCAAAGCTACCTGGTCTCTGATAAAAAGCGAGACACAAATTGAACAAAAATTACCAATCATAGAGACCATACGTACAGAAAATTATAGCACATGCAGATTGCAGACCCATAGAAATTGCAAAGCTATTTTATAATTACTGGATAAACCTAACAAATAAGTGTAATGATCAACTGCAGCTAACATACATATAAGGGAAATTGACTTAATAGCTTATTCTTAAGCTCTTATGCGTTTGAAGATGTCCAAAAATTGTTCCTCTTTCTGACTAATACAAGAGCTGTTGGATACGACGAGGTTTCAACTAAAATCCTAAAAGTTTGTTTCACAGAACTGACTCCGGTATTAACACACTTGATAAATTTATCATTTACAGAACTTTCCAACCAATTTAAAATATGTAATAGTCAAGCCTCTGTTTAAGAAGGTTGAACGAAACAAAATAGATAATTATAGGCCAATTAGTCTCATACCTATTATTTCAAAAATCTTCGAGAAAGCCATGCAGAATAGACTACTGTCATTCATTCAAAAAATAAATCATTCTTCTTTCTCTTAGCGTTATCCCAGTTTCAATCTGGGGTCCGCTTTCTAGTCTAACCGGATTTGACTGAATATTAGCTTTTCCACGGAGCGACTGCCTGTCTGACCTCCGCAACCCGAAGGGATAGCGATATTCCATGGTTTAGACTAGTGTCAGTTTTATTTTAGAAGGTACTGACGCCCTGTAACGATTGTCAAAGATCTTCATGACAACCGGGACCGACGGCTTAACGTGCTCTCCGAGGCACGGGACAAGCGATAATTAACAATTCAATACGCACATAACTCCGAAAAGTCATTGGTGCGCGCCGTGGATTCGAACCCGATACCCTCTGCATGGCAGTCTGTTGGTATATCCACTCGGCTATCGCCGCCCTTCTTATCTACCGCCGTCAAAAAATAAATCATTATTAAAAATAAATCAAATAAATTTATCATTTACAGAATTTTCCAACCAATTTAAAATATGTAATAGTCAAGCCTCTGTTTAAGAAGGTTGAACGAAACAAAATAGATAATTATAGGCCAATTAGTCTCATACCTATTATTTCAAAAATCTTCGAGAAAGCCATGCAGAATAGACTACTGTCATTCATTCAAAAACACAAAATCCTAAGAAATGAAGAATTCGGATTTAAAAAAAACAAATCCACAACTTTGGCTTGTTTTAGTCTCTGTAAAACAATCGTTGACGAAACTGATGCGGGTAAGCGAGTGGCAGTCATTTTCTTTGATATGTCGAAGGCCTTCGATTTTGTTTTCATTGATTATTATTATCAAAGTTAGAGCGGTATGATATTCGCGGCCCGGCATTGAATTGGCTTAAATCGTACTTAAGCAATAGAAAACAACGTGTAGAGATTACAAAAATAAATAAACATAACGAACTAACTAATTATAAATATATTTTAATTATAAATCCCAGTTTAAATCTAACAATACCGGTGTACCTCAAGGGAGTGTCTTAGGACCCCTTTTATTCTTATTATATATAAACAACCTCCCTGAAGTGATAAACAGTCTATGTACACTTTTTGCGGACGACATTTCGGTAATTATAACTTCCGAAAATAAATCTGACATAAATCAATACACAAGTGACATTAATTCTACAATTCAATCAACAATCAATTGGTTAAATCTTAATAATTTGAATGTTAATATTTTAACATACATACATAGTCTCAAGCCTATAACCCCGAAGGGGTAGGCAGAGGTGTATTTTTACACCCACTTTTCGCCAGATATACTTTAGTCCCACGTAATAAGGGGTGAGCCTATTGCCGTACCGGGCACATTTCCAGACTCCGTGCTGCTACTGAGAATTTTGTGACGGAAAAACTCAATAACACTGCCCGACCCAGGAATCGAACCCGGGACCGCCTGATCCCATGCGCACATTTATGCCGCGAGACCAACGAGGCAGTCGTATAGGGTTTGATGTCGAGTTTTCCGTCTCTACGCAAAGATGGTATTAATTGTATCGTGTTATCCCTTAGTCGCCTCTTACGACACCCACGGGAAGATGGTGGCAAGGGGGTGGTGACACTTGTATTCTATGCCATCAACCACACGGCTAACACCCACGGGAAGATAGGGGGATAGAATATTTTAAAAACAAAAATAATACAATTTACAACATACAGTAGCCACCAATATGATTTAAATATAAATCACAATCGCCAAGTTATATCTCAAGCTGATGAAACTATATTTTTAGGGATAGTCCTGGATCGCCAAATGTCATGGAAAGCTCACATAGACAAAATTTGTAGCAAGCTAAATAGATTTGTGTTCGTCCTCTATTCATTACGGAAAACTTCTTCAGAAAGTACGTAGTGTAACGGCATACCATGGTTACGTCGCTTCATCGTTGCAATATGGACTCATTCTATGGGGCAATTCTTCAGACTGGTATCGAGCATTTTTAGTACAAAAGAAGTACGTAAGGGTAATTGATGGAACCCCCCCTTGGGAATCCTGTAAGCCTTTGTTTAAGAAAATTAAACTGTTAACCGTTGCCAGTATGTATATCTTGGAATGTGTTAAATTTGTACGTCAAAATAACCATCTATTCAGAAAAGCTAGGGATGTGTTTCCGAGAAATACAAGGGATCCAGATAGATTAATTATACCAAGAGTTCCAAACACGACATTATTCCAAAAAAACTGCTATAAAATGTGTATAAAAATCTATAATAAGATACCAAAAGACATAAAGCAGTTTCCAGACTGTATTCCACACATTGGTGTGGGTAGTTGTGGCCACAGCAGCAAAAAAAGTTAGCTCTCGCTTTTTATTTAATTATAATTTAATTTTAAAAGTTTTAAAGTAGTTTAATGATATAATTTAATTTATTACATTACTCTACCTGCCAGAGAGTGTTATCTCCTTTCCACATACACTTTTATACATACTAGAAAGGAGTCAATACATCACACCATCGAAAACCTGAACAGCATGTTTCATCTAAGGATGTCAGAGTTTGAAGGTAAACTACAAAGCAACACAACTCCTCCATCCAATGTTGCTGGTATCTCTTCTGAATTCGCTGCATTCCGTGCATTTGTCACTGAAACGTTAAAGAGTCTGCAACAGCAAGTACAGCTGCTAGCACGGAGTGTAGATCATTTAGAAATGCGGGGTCGTCGCAAAATTCTCCTGCTTCATGGCATCAGTGATGAGAAGAAAGAAGACCTTACGCAGACAATTGTTACGGTAGTGAAGACACATTTGAAGCTTGAGGATTTCACACCTTCTTGCATTAAACGCTGTCACCGGATGGGGAGACCTGCTGCTCCCAACAGACACCGTCCCATACTTGTGAAGTTCCAAGATGTCTTAATGCGTGACAAAGTCTGGTTTGCCTAACCCAAATTCAAGGGCTCAGGCATCACTGCCTCTGAATTTCTGACCAAGAGCCGTCATGACGTTTTTATGGCTGCTCGGGAGAAGTATGGCATATCCAAATGTTGGACTAAAGAGGGCATTGTTTATGTCCTGGGGACAAACGACGAGCGACATCGTATGACTTCTCTGGTCGATGTCCAAAATCTTTGTCTCGTCTCCGTGGAACAGCAGAGGCAAACGGTCCCTACTTCGAAAAACGAGCCATCGAAAGCTAGAAGAACTGCAGCGTCCAAGAAGTAGTGTCGTGTATTGGCTTTCATCTTCTAATCTTCTTCTTTGTCGAATCCCAGGTGGGTGGTTGTATGTTTATAATCCATAAACTGTAATAATATTGTTAGTGCAGGTACGGTAGATAATCTACTTGACATCTTTTTCTTTTAATTTTATTACTTTACCGACTATTTAATTATAATGTTTTGATAATATTGGTATGACAGTGACAGTTCTGATGTTACATTTACTTGTCAATGTGTATCGTTCGGAATTAGTAACCGATGACATTTGCGTTTATGATGGGCCATTGTCACACGCCACTGCGGTTAACTTGTACCATTATTAATTTAATAGAAAGATTGTATAATTTTAAAGCATAGAACGTAAATTTGACTACACTACCTGGGATTAAATTTAATTTTTTATCTGATATTTTACTGTATTGTGTATTTTTTTTTCTTTGTTTAATTACTACTTCCTTACACTGAATGTTGCACATGTATAATTGTATTTTAAATTGTAAAAACTGGCAGGTGGGCTTTATTGAGTAGTGTCGATTAGTAGTACTGATTTATTTGACTTATATAAAGTATTTATATATAACCCATATTTATTTATATTATATTATTTTATATATATTATTTATTAATTAGTGCATGGATAGTGACAGTGACGATTTTTATTCTGCTAGTAGCGATCAAGACAGTTACATAAGTGTTCCTTCTTTGGTAGAAAACTTGCAATCTTTGTTCTCTGGTGTTTCGAGAGACTTTAATTGTATCCATATTAATGCACAGAGTATTCCCGCCCATTTCCCTGATATGCTGGCTAGTTTTGACTGTAAGAATATCCATGCTATTCTAGTCTCTGAATCATGGCTTAAGCCATGCATTCCTTCGGCTTCGTATACTCTCCCTGGCTTCCAGCTCATTAGGAATGACCGGACTTGGAGTGGTGGCGGTGGTGTTGCCATTTATCTCCGTTCACATATTGCTTATTCAGTATTAAACATGTCCCCACAACCGCCCCTACCCAATGCCGGTGAGCATCTCTTCCTGGAAGTTGAGCTGCACCATACAAAAATTTTGTTTACTATTGTCCATCTTTGCGTGTTGATTTCTTTTCATCCTTCGAGAATCTTTTACTTAATCTATCACCCTCTTACAGTCAAACCATAATCATGGGTGACTTTAACACCTGTCTTCTTAAAAAGGATTCACGTTCCTCTTCTCTCTCTTCTATAGCTGTCTCCACTAATCTGCATATACTTCCCCTGAATGCCACTCATCACTTTCCAAATTCTACACCTTCACTTTTAGACCTCATATTTGTCTCATCGCTTGGCCATGTTGCTAAACATGGCCAATGTAGTGCAGATGCATTTTCCTACCACGATCTCATTTATCTGTCCTATAAAATTCGTCCCCCCAAGGCAAAGTCTAGAACTCTCTTGCTTCGCAATTTTAGTGGTATGGATATTGATAGTCTCATTGATGATGCTAAGGCAATTGACTGGAAACCACTACTGGATGCTGAAACTGTAGACCACAAAATCGAGTTATTTGAGAAAAATATTATCGACCTCTACGATGCTCATGCACCTGTTCGTGCTATTAAATTAAAGCATGCGCCCTCACCCTGGCTTACTGAGGAAATAAGAGTACTGATTCAGAAAAAAACAGCTGCTAAGTCTAAGTTAAAATCTAAACCTACTGAGGTAAATAAATTAAAATACATTACACTCAGAAATCACTGCAACAGGGTGTGTAGGGATGCACAACGCCAGCATATCCATAGTTCTGTAGAAAACGGAGATCCAGCGAAAGTATGGAAATTTCTCAAATCTTTAGGGGTTGGAAGGCAAAGTCAGAATATTAATCCTTACAACTTTGATATTAATTTGCTTAACCAGCACCTCTCTGCTTCGTCCAATTTTGAAAGGACAATCAAATTGAGTACAATTAATTATCTTTCATTGCTTTCAACTCCTGATTATACTCCTTTTGTCTTTAGTCAGTTTACTCCATGTGATGTTAAGAAGAGCGTTTTATCCATTAGCTCTAACGCTGTTGGTTCTGATGGTATCACCCGTAATATGATCCTCCCTATCCTTGATATTATCCTGCCTATTATCACGCACATGTTCAACTTCTCAATAACTTGTGGCGTGTTTCCTACAGCTTGGAAGTATGCTCATGTGGTTCCTCTACCTAAAAAATCCAATGCTGTATCCTTCTCAGAATTCCGGCCCATATCCATACTACCCTTCCTTTCCAAAGTCCTTGAACGTCTTATCCATAATCAACTCAACTCATTCCTTATTAAAAACAACATCCTCCATCCTTTTCAATCAGGTTTCCGTTCAGGTCATAGTACCACGACTGCACTTGTCAATATTACGGATGATATCAGGTCAGGCATGGAGGATGGCAAGCTCACAATTCTCTGTTTGTTGGATTTCAGCAATGCTTTTAACACCGTTGACTTCGATGTTCTCCTTGCCATTCTAAGCTCTCTTAGCATATCTCCATCAGTGATTGACTGGTTTCGTAGTTACCTGTTTGGCCGCCGGCAGCGTGTCCATCTGGATGAAACTTATTCATCCTGGTGTGACAATACTGCGGGTGTACCTCAGGGCGGCGTTCTTTCTCCTCTGCTCTTCTCAATCTTTATCAATTCAATATCTAATTCTATTTCTAGTTCCTACCACCTCTATGCAGATGATTTGCAAATCTACACTCAAGCGAAGCTTGAAAATTTGTTGTTAGGCGTCGCCAGTATTAATAAGGATCTAGTTGCTATATCTGAATGGACTGAAACGTATGGTCTTAAGGTTAATCCCCTTAAAACACAGGCTATAATTATCGGCAGCTCTAGACTTATTTCTAGGATTAACTGGTCTATGCTTCCCCAGATGTGTTTTGCAGGTGCTTCTATACCTTTCAATAAAGATGTTAAGAATCTGGGGATATACATAGACACAACATTTTCTTGGACCATCCAGCTACAATACGTCAGTCGACGTCTTTTTGCTGCCGTGGCATCATTGAGACGACTGCGTAATTTCCTTCCGACTGCCACTAAAATTGCACTTGTGCAATCTATTCTTCTTCCCATTCTTGACTATGCCGATGCCAGCTATCTCGATCTCAACAATGATCAGCTTGATAAACTTGAGCGACTCCAAAATTTCTATATAAGATTCATATACGGGTTACGCAAATATGATCATATCTCCGAATTTCGCATGAAGCTCAAGTGGCTGCCTATCCGCCTTCGACGGAATACTCACATTCTCTGTCTTCTCTATAATATTCTATACAATCCTTCATTTCCCTTATATCTCAAAAGACGCTTTGAATACCTTTACGACACACATACGAAGTGCTTAAGATCATCGGAGAATCTTAGATTGAAAGTTCCTTCACACACTACGGTTTTCTACGACAAATCTTTTACTGTACAGGCTGTACGATTGTGGAATTCGTTGCCTGAGACAATCCGACAGGCTCAGTCCTTAACAGTATTTAAGAAACTCGTCACCAATCACTACTTGGCAGATATTCCTTGACTGCTCTTTTAATCTTGCACTAATATTACATACATACATACATATGCTCACGCCTTTTTCCCGTCAGGGTAGGCAGAGACAACAGATCGCCACTTGCTTCTATCCTTGCAAACCTCACGTGCTTCCTCTACATTCATTATTCTTTTCATACATGCTCGCCGGTTGCGGGTGCTTCGGACTTTTCCGTTTTTCAAGACGCCCCCAATTTGGTCCACGAACGTCTTACGAGGTCTGCCGCAACCGGCTTGCCCATACACCTCTGCCATATATATTTGATTCGTCAATCTTTCTTCACTCATTCTCTCCACGTGTCCAAACCATTTCAGCATTCCTTTCTCAATCCTTGTCACGACATCTTCTTTCAGGCCACATCGCTCTCGTATTACTGCATTCGGAATTCTATCAATCAGTCTCACCCCACACATACTACGCAGTGATCGCATCTCAACTGCGTTAATTCTGCTTGCATGCTTTTTCTGCCATACCCAACACTCACTTCCATACATCAAGGTGGGCACCAGCACTCCATTATGAACCGCCAGTCGCGCCTTTTTAGGCACGGTTTGGCCGTTCATAAAGGCATGCAGCGCTCCATTCACACTGTTCCCCGCTATCACTCTCCTTTCAACATCACCTTCACATCTTCCATCTCTTGTAAACATGCTTCCCAAATATACAAATCTTTCAACTTGTCCCACATTTTCATCTTCAATCGTAATATTACACTCAGTCAAACTTTCATCCTTCTCAAACACCATCACTTTCGTCTTTCTTGCATTAACTTTCATACCTTTCGCTTTAAAACTCTCGTTCATGCAGTCCATCATTTGTTGCAACTCATTCGCCGATGATGCAAGAATTACTTGATCATCGGCGTATAAGAGGCACTTAACCCGCAATCCTACCATATCAATCCCGCAATCAATTTCCCTCAAATCTTTCATGCAGCTATCCATGAATAAGTTGAACAACCAGGGTGAAGCTGGACACCCCTGTCTGACACCTTTAGAGATGTCAAACCAGTCCGTATAGGCTCCATTAATTCGGACACAGGCCCTCGAATCCCTATAAAGAGATTTTAGAGCCCTTATTATAAAGTTGTCCACCCCATACATAGATAGCACCTTCCATAGTTCCTTTCTATTTACCCTATCATAAGCCTTTTCCAAGTCTATGAACGCGCAATATACCTTCTGGTTTTTTGCCAGACATTTTTCGGTAACGCAGCGCAAGGAAAAGACTTGATCCGTACATCCCATTCCCTTCCGAAATCCTGCTTGCACATCCCATATCTTGTCATAAGTCACGTTTACTACTCTATCAATCAATATTCTGGCATACATTTTTCCAACAACACTGAGAAGGCTGATCCCGCGATAATTTTGACATTCCTGCTGCGAGCCTTTGCCTTTATAAATTGGAACAAGCACTGCCTTGGTCCAGTCATCTGGAACTTGGCCCTGTTTCAAGGACAGATTAAAAAGGCGATGCAGCAGGTTTACTGTAAGTCCCTCGCCAGCCTTCAACATTTCAGACGTCACTCTATCGAACCCAGCAGACTTTCCTGACCTCATACTTTTTAGAGCTTTCATAATTTCATCCTTTCTAATTTCGTCATCCGGGCCCACACACGCATCTTCGATTATCTCTTCTCGCTCTGTTTCACTCATGTATTATATGGTATCTATTTATATATTTTATAATGTATGTATATATATATATATATTTATGGTATCTACCTATTTATATATTTTATAATGTATCTATGTATTTATGTATTTAGTAATTTCAGTATGTAAGTAAATAGTATTGTTATTAGTTTTGCTGAGCTCCTATGAATACACTATTCCATAAAGTACACCATAATTTACCCACTCTCTCAGTCACTAAATCATTGTATTCCATTCTTGGTTGTCTGGAAGAAATCGCATTTTGCGATAAGACCGCCCTTGTACCACTAGACTTAAGTTCTTCTTTTGATCCATGTATTCTTGTTTTTTTCTGGTGTACAATAAAGAGTTACTATCTATCTATCTATCTATCTATGTTTCAGGCGTTTAAAAAGTTGGCTATTGGATAAAGGATTTTATTCTGTTACTGAATTTATCAATATTCTAATTACTATTGATAAATTCAGTAACTGTAGCGGCCCCACACATTGTGATGACAATGCATCATTGTACTTTGTAGTGCCACGGCACTTAGGCTAAGCTCGCCAGTCGTTTCCCGGTGCGAGTACAATGTAAACGTGTAATTGTTCTTGAATAGATCACGCATTAGTACTGATGAACACCTCCCATTTTTCCTGAACTGAGAGAACCCCGCACACACAGTGATACGTACCTAGAACATTGAACATACAGCATTACAAACCTTTACAAGTGGTGACCCCGACGTGACCTTGAGAATAAAAAACTTTTATAAATGTTTTTATTGTATGTTATTACTTGCTAAATAATTAAGATATTTTAAATCCTATTTTTTACATGAAAAATATTTGTATGTCGCATCAGTGACTGAGTGTTAGGACTTCTATTTACTTTACGAGAGATCTACAATGTACAACACTTAAAGCAAATAAATTATTATTATTATTAATAATAATATAAGTATGTCGATATTAAATTTCAAAAAAATCGGTTCAGCTGTTATAGCGTGAAAACGGAACATACATACATACATACACACTTTCGAATTTATAATATTATTAGTAGGCCACACCATCCGATTGTTAAAAAGATACACTCTGTAGTATCCGATTGTAGCAATAATAGGCGTTACTGAACAAACTCTAATTATGTTATCATTTATTTAATAAGATGTGAACCTAATACTGCTTCACGCGAAGCAGTATATTTATTTATTATAATTTCATAACAAAAACATATTTTATGTTGAAATGTATACATAAAGATATTAAAAAAACAATATGAATAAACATGCACATGTCAACAATCAGATGTTACAAATATAAATCATTAAAATACACAGTACTCCATTAAATTGAATTAAATTAAATTAAATAGCATGTCAAAATTAAGATTGAATAAAGTAATAAATTAAATTAAATTAAGAATTAAATACTCCGCTATAAGTTGAGCTGCCACTATATTAACGTGACATTGAAACATAGATCAGTTTTAACTGGACATTGGGCTTGATACGAGGCCATCTGTGATAGTGATCCAGTTCTTAAGAACCCTAATTACAGACAATTCAGCTGAATGTGTCTTTTAATAATGCAGTACTGTGTATTAACCCCCTACTAGTACATTTGGAACGGTTAATGCAATCAGAGTATTTAGAATACATTTCTAAGGACATACGGTATGCATTGAAAAATATGAAAGCGGGTAAAGCTGCTGGATATGACAGGATATCTGCTGAAATGCGCAAGGTAGGCGAAGGCGTCACGGCTAGCCTACTGTACCTGCTTTTTAACAAATGTTGGCGGTCCGGTCGTGTGACTGGAACAAGGCAATAATTGTGCCACTTTACTGCAAAAACTACCGCGGTATAAGCCTCCTGAGTATTTTTTGCAAATTTTATGCAAATATACTGATCAAAAGGATGATTTCTGAAACGAATAGTAAGATTTAGGATGTACAAACGGGATTTAGAAAGGCCATGGGATGTACGGATCAAGTCTTTACCTTAAGGTGCATTTCAGAGAAGATCTTAATGAAACACCAGAAGGTTTTCTGCGCCTTTATTGACTGGGAAAAGGCTTACGATTGAGTGGTGAGGATGAACTTTGGTCAACATTTTCCGTGTATAGAGAGAGCAGCAGTCTGATACGGGCAATTAAATCCTTATATAGGGATTCAAGTGCCCGTGTCAGAATAAACGGGGCCTACATGGACTGGTTTAAAATTGATCGTGGTGTTAGACAGGGATGTGTAGCGTCTCCTTGGCTATTCAATCTATTCATGGACAGTTGTTTGACCGATTTGAAAGAGTCTGAATGTGGATTAAGAATGGGTGAATCTGTGTTTAAGACCCTGCTAAACGCTTCTTTGATTAAGATCAGGTTCTTTTTGCGTCGCCAGCGTCTGACTTACAGCAGATGGTCACCGTAATGAATGAGCCATATGAGAAGAAGGGCATGAAAGTGAATGTAAGCAAGACTTAAGTCATAGTCATAATGAGGGAAGGTAGTATAACTGAATGTAACATAATGATAGGAGATGAAAAAGTGGAACAAGTGAATGAGTTTGTCTATTTAGGCTCATTTTTTACGAGAGATGGAAAATATGAGGGAGATATTGAAAGGAAAGTGAAAGCAGGAAATTGTGAAAATGGCGCCTAACAGACCATTTTGAGCAGTAAAATTATACCGAGTAAGGCTTGCCTTGCTATAATGCAGGGAGTTTTGGCGCCAACACTGATGTATGGAAGTGAATCGTGGATATGGCAGAAGAAGCATGAAAGTAAAATTAATGCTGTGAAGATGAGAGCTTTGAGGAGTATGTGCGGAGTAAGAATGACAGATAAGGTGAGAAATAGTGTTATTCGAGAAAGGTGTGGTTTGAAAGAAGATGTAGTGACAAAGATTGAGAAAGGTATGTTGCGATGATTTGGACATTTGGAACGGATGGATGCAAGAAGATTTACGAAAGAAGTGTATCGAGTAAGAATGAATGGAGATGTTGGTAGAGGACGCCCAAGACGGACATACGCCGACCAAATTGGTGACGTACTGCGGCAGGGCCAAATCAAAAGTACTCATAACCGACGAGCATGCATGACGAGGTTAATGAATGTTGAGAAAGCGAAAAAGGTATGTTTGAACCAGAGCATTTGGCGTTCCTTAGTCTCTGCCTACACCAATGGGAGATAAGCGTGACGTTTAGATAGACATACACCTTAACAGGTCAGACCGACAGCTACACTATGTTGCAGCTTATACTTATACGAAGCAGGTACGATAGTGCCCTGCTTCTCCATTAAAGAAGTGTATTTTGTTGTTATCTAATCAGATTATAACAAAATACATATTATCATTTTCAGCTATAAGTGGCTGTAGCTATTACATAAGTTTGCGCTTAATCTACTAGATATAAAAACAAAATTTACGTATTTCAGAAGAAACTCTAGCTCTTTCTACTTGAAACTGTGGCGGTAAACAAAACCTCTGACATGTTTATCGCTAGAAGCAGACAACAGGCCAAACAATTCAGATTTGAAGCATCTGTCGATACCTGAAATATGGTTCCTATACACATCCGCGATGTATCTGAAACATTGTTTGCGTTGTAACAGTAGATTTAGGCTTATGCCACAATGCGACTGTATCCAGGTAACCGGCTAGTTTTATGGTGACTGTGGAAGCGGTTGACATTCTTCAAATGTGAAATATTTCATGAAAACATAAATTTGGCATAGCAAGAGAGGACTTTTTTCTAAATCACTGATATAAACTAATACGATTGAGATTTGAATAGGTATCGCTGCCAATACAAATTTCGTCCAACTAAACAATGGTCAGCCCTATTTTATATGATTTGTGGTTATTCCATAGAGATATTTATAGTATATATATTATGATATTTTGCACACATCTGCTCTAGTAGACTGCAGAGCTCCGTATCAATTTGTATGTAGAAAAAATAGGAGTCCTGTGTATTCTCTGGCTACAAGATACTGTTACGGACGGGGTAACGGGATTGGAAGGAAACACCGAGTAGCACTGATGACACTTTATTCGACTTCACACACGACGCGCCGTTTAATTTCGACGCGGACAGTACCAACACTAGCGTCTTTTGCACTGCACTTTTCACTGCACTTCACTGCACTATACTTTTACTTCACTTTATTCACTACTACTTCTTTCTTCCTTTTACTTCTTCCTTTTCTTCTTCACTTTACCACTTTTCAACTTAAACTGGCGCTCAGCGCGTCTACACCGCCTTATATACCCCTAGGAATGTTCTAGATCCACTAATTTCGATTGTCTTTTCATTATTCAATTGTTTTTCCATCTCCTGTCTCTTTTTAACCTTTCCATTCCTTCCTGAAGTTTCTAGAATTTTCTTATTTTTATTCGAAATATTTAAATAATCTTTTTTTAAATATTTGCCAAATACTCATAAACATTTTCCAAATTTCATAAAAACCATAATCCACATAACTGTTATGACTGGGATTTAAACCCACGCCATCAGAACGTGAACGGGATGTGTTATCCGCACGGCCATCGCCTTGTTGTCAATGACTGGTGAATTTGGCGAACACTTGACAGAGTGTATACGTCATCGAACTAAAAACTCATTTCCAAATAATAAAATAGTCTTCAAATCTCTTTGCTAATTATTGTGTTTGCCGGCCGGCTAGTTTGCTGTGTAGACGTCAGTAGTTCTTGACAACCGCTGTGATGACAATTTTGACATGACACCGGCCGTCACAATACTTAGTGGAAAATGGTCCTTATAACGCAGTACCCAATTACGTATCAGCCAAAGTGTAGTTGAGTTATTCTCTTCATCAAATTACCTTGGACCTAAAACTAATCCTATTTGGACAAATGTGTGGGACGAATTTAGAACACCTACCTTTGAATTGTATACGTATAATAACGTACCTATTGGTTAAAGCCGGCGCCCAAATAGCGCAGTGCAGCATATTTTCACTGTCAAAGTGTTATTGACATTCTTCTCATATTTAATAATGTCCAAAATCAATTAACAAAACACGCAAGCACACGTACAAAATGTGATAATTGATTTTGGACCATTTCGAAAAGAGAATAATGTCGATAATAGCTTGGCAGTGAATAATGGTCTCCGCTCCGCTTCGCTATATGTGCGCCCTAAGGCTTACTTTTCCTCACCATGTAGGTACTACACCTACATGGTAAGGGAATGATGAAGTAGATAGTTGGCCCAAATGAAAGATGTCCTCTCCCACCAAATTGTAGTGGCAGTGAGGACAATTAGGGGCAGGAGTCAATGGAGACAGATTATTTGGCCATCAATTTGTGGTCAGACCCTTTGTAATTGAAGGCTGAACGGAACACGGAAGATAAGGAGTATGTACCATACGGAGAATAGTTTTGTGACATTGATACCAGAAATGAAATAATTTGAAACATAATTAAAAAGGCAAAAGAAAAACAAAATATTTAAAAATATGCAAAATTGTTTATTTTTTTTTGTTTTTTTGTTCGACATTCATAAACGTTACATTGTAACCTAAATTAATAAATGATTTTGACATCCTGCCATAAACTGAACATATTCGAATCTTATCAGAAGCAAGATCATGTGAAGATTTTCCAACTCCCAAAGTTTTTAGAAACTTCCAGACCTTAGCCGGATCTTCATTCTCAACAGAGCTATGGATGTATTGGCGTTGTGCTTTCCTACACACCTTTTTACAGTGATTTCTGATAGCAATGTAGTTGTCCCAGTTGCTAGAAGTAGGTCGACATTTATATTTAGTTTTAGCTATAGCTTTCTTAGACAACAGAACTTTAATTTCAGAGGTTAGCCAAGGTGATGGTAATTGTCTAACTCTAATCGCACGGATGGTGCATGGACATCGTTTAGACCATACCGTTTCCAAATTTTTATACTTAATGGGGCAGTAGCAATGGCTTGGTTTTCGAAATGTTCCATCCATAGGTTGGCTACCACTGGAGCTACCGGGCTGCCCATCGCTACGCCATCAATTTGTAGGTAGTACTCACCTCTGTATAGAAAGTAATTTGTGGTCAGGCAATGATGCACCAGGTCGGCATATACCACAGCAATATGGTCCTCGCTGATCCTACGTCAAATTACCTCCATGCAGTCTGCTATCGGCACGTTCGTGAAAAGCGATTCCACATCAAAACTGACCATCACTTCTTTTTAACTTACGTTACTCCATGTTCCATACGAAAAAGTGATCGGCACGGTTGAAGAGGTTATCCGACGGAATAAAATACCTTCCGAAGAGGCCGAAGTTTTGCGACAAGACGTCGCTGTTTGTTTACGTCGAGCCAAGCTTCCTCAGCCTAACACGAACGTCGCTGAACGTGTCGCATTACGGGAACTCCGTGAAGATGAGAGCGTACTTGTCCTGAAAGCTGACAAAGGGAACGCGACGGTAGTTATGAACGTTAGCGAATATGATTGGTACCGACCACTGGATTGAGTTACATAACCCTCAGGTACTTTCGACAGAACGCCACTACATACCTCGAATGGTTAGGGAGGCTATTGAAATTAAAAAGTTCAAGAATTTCAATAGAGAGGATGGGTTTCAACTGTCGAGTATCTGGCATCCAGTGGTACGTCTATGTAAAACCCGTGAAAAGAACAAAATCAAACCGCGAGCTGACGTAGTGAGTGTGGTATGTCGTGATCGGGTACAATGTGATAGTGATAACAGTGCTAGTGGTGTTGAACGCAAAAAACGAGTAAGAAAGCGGGTAGACCGTTATACTTGCTCGTAACATTCATCCACCCGCAATACCATCAGTACATCCGTGAACATGGCGCTTGCAACAGTGCCGAAATATCGGTTACTCCAAACAAAGGTACGTGGTATATATCCCGAAAAACAATTTAAATTAAGTTTAAATGACCACGAAAGTTTAAATTCCTATATTGAAACACATGTCATACATAACCTCAAATCAGTAATTGTTTGACTTGAATTGTTGAAATCTAGCTTAAATTTGTTGTTATTAGCATTAATAAGTCAGTCTGTTTGGATACATAACAGCTGTATGTATCAATTAATTTAGTTAATTGCATATATTGAGTTTGAAACATTATAACAACCAAACTTGACCTTACATTGATAAACCTTTGGTTGTTATAATATATTGATAATATTGTTAGGTAACACAAACTGGTGTCTACAGTTGTAATATATAACACATTTAGTCTGTCTGTTGCAGCAATTAATTAATTAATTTAAGGTTCAATCTTTACTTTCTGTGAGTTAAAACTTTTGATAACTTTTGTCCTTATGTCAATATATTGAAACAAGCAGATTTTGAGCTTGTTATTAATTTTGTTGGGCAGTAAATACCTGTTACTTGCTTGCACCAGCAGTAAACAGGCTAATACTTTGTTGGTTTCAAAGAATTAACAAATATTAAGTTTTGATTGATAGCATTGTTTAGCGCTTGTCCGAGCTCTTTTGTAAACTTAATATGTCAGCTATCAAGGACTTGCGTGCGGCTGCTGGTGCCATTGCATCAGATTTGTGCTGGTTTGCCTCAGTCATTGCCTTGGTGAACCGGCCTGATCGCCAGCAGGCCTTACTACAAAGATATGAGCGGATCGATGATCGCCTGGCAAGTGTGGAACAGCAATTTCGTACTTTCAGCGCTTGCTGTCTCGATGTGTCAGTTAATGACTTCACCGCTGACCAGTTAAATAGAGTCAGCAAAGATTATGCCCAGGTCTTAGACCTGTATGATGCTGTCTCCAACTGTGCAAGACAGTTAATAGCCGAGAGGGACGAGCAACCCGGCTTGAAGCAGGAGCTTCCTAGGACAGCACCGGGACTGGTGAGTAGGCTTCCTACTTTAGACCTCCCGCGTTTTGATGGCTGCCTAGGAAGCTACCTGGGCTTCGTTAATTTATTTGACAGCCTGGTCGATGACAGGGCTGACCTTCGGCCGGCACAAAAATTGGCATATTTGATGTCGGTTCTCGATGGGGAGGCCAAAGGCCTCATCCAGCATCTGCCCGTGTCTGACGAGGCGTACCAGACGACTCGGGACTTAATTACCCGTAGTTACCACAACAAGCGTGGCCTCGCAGACACCCACATCGAGCAGCTTTTGGGTTTGTCCACGCTCATCCGAGTCTTTGGGTTGCGCACCCAACTTTTGAACCCGCTTTTGGTGGCAATCAACGCACTTAAGTGCTTGGACCTGCCCGTGGACCAATGGTCCTACCTATTGGTGCACATTGTGCTCAAAAAGCTGCCTGCCAACCTGAGGTCGCGTTTTGAACAGCGCTTTGGTGGGATAGCGCGACCCATCTGCCCCCCTTTTCAGACTTGGAGAAGTTTCTCGAGGATGAGTGCCGGGTCTTGGATAACTCCGGTGGTGACACGCCGGCAAAGTCGCAGCCGCCCAAGGTCAAGGAGCAGGCCCGCGTTCACACCCGACCTAATGTTGATCGGCGCCCGCTAGAGGAAGAGGTAGGCCGCTTGTCCAACCAGCCGACGCCGCGCACGGGCGGGTGTTTTGAAGGTGGCAGCCGAGGCTCACCGGCGCGTAGCCGAAAGTTGCCTCGCTCAATTGATCGCCGCTCACCCCGCTTGGAGAACCGTAGCGTGCGCACGCCTCCTCTCTCTCGCGCACCTGAATGTGTGACCGCTCAACGTCACCAGCACCGTGAATGCTGCACCAGGTATTCCCCACCTTCGGCGGAGCGTCCCCGCCTTGACTCGCGCCTACCTCGTTTTGGGCGGGTGCGTCATTATGACCCCCCACAGATGGCGCGCGGATCGAGTCATCGCGCCTTTGAGGACTTCAAGCCGCACCCTCATTTTGATTTGCCTGGTCCTGGCCAACGGTCGCCGCCCAGGCAACAATAGGTCATTGACTCCTGCCCTATAACGCCAACCACCCCCATTGAGACCGTTATCCTACCAACGGTTGCTGTTAGGGTCTGGGGACCCACGGAGACCTCTGTTGTTGTCCGTGCTATATTGGACACAGGTTCACAAGGTTGCATTGTTTCCACTTATTCGGTAGGGCAGGTTAAATTAAATATGGGCTCTTTTCCTAATTGTATACGGGGAATAAGTGACGTAGCCTCTAATGTTGTAGGTCAGGTTAAATTAAATATGGGCTCTTTTCCGAATTGTATACGGGCCATAGGTGACGTAACCTCAAATGTTGAAGGGCAAGTTAAGGTTTTGTTTGCCCCTGTTGAATCTTCACACCCGAGGATTAAAACCTCGGCTATTGTGCTGAAGAATATTTTGGGTATGCACCCACAGAAGCTACCTGCTGCTGTGGTGAATTTGACATCGGGATTGCAACTGGCAGACCCCAAATTTGACACACCGGGTCAAATCGATTTGTTGATTGGCTCTGATGTCCTCGGTGGAATTTTGATTGGTAGGAAACGGGTCTTGGTGCCAAATGGTTTGACTGCCATCCCAACCATATTTGGATTTGCTTTGATGGGACCTGTACCTAGGGACCCCCTTCCACCTGAACTTGATAATTTGTTGGCTGTAGGCTCCGCTCTCTCTGATGCAGTTCAGGGGTTTTGGGAGGTAGAGGAGCCCCTTCAAGCTGCTCGTTTGAATCCGGAACATGAGGAGTGCGAGCTATTCTTCCAGAATAACACTGGTCGACTCCGTTCTGGTCGGATCATTACGAAGCTACCTTTTCTGTCTGTTCGGCATCCGCTTGGTGAGTTACGACCTTTAGCTGAAAAGAGATTGTTGGCGATGGAGCGTCGCATGGGTGTGAAGTATATTGAGTTCATGAGAGAATATGAACAATTGAGACACATGTCCGTGTCAAATTTGGATTAGCGTTCGGTGGTGCATTACTTTCTCCCGCATCATGCGGTATTGAAGCCATCAACTGGCAAGCTGTGCACAGTGTTTGATGGTTCTGCGCAGACTTCAACAGGCGTATCCTTGAACCAGTGCTTGCATTCTGAAAACAGTTTTCTGCTAACTTCCCTAATTTGAGGGCCCCAGGATAACGTTTTATCGAAATAAACTCCTAAGTCCTTCACGCAATCACTTATAGGTAAAGGAATACCATTAAAGTTGACTTGTGGTAAACAAGTCCGGTCTACACGCGCAATCAGCCTGGGACTACCGACAACAATAATCTGCGTTTTCGTAGGGTTGATTTGAAGGCCAAATCTGAGGCTTCATGCAGCTATACGATCCAAATCAGAGTTGATAATACGAATTGCTTCAGACAACTCATGTTCAGGAGCTTGAGTGTAAATTTGGAGATCATCTGCATAAAGGTGGTAGGATGACTGAAGTTGATAAGAGATAGAATTTATAAAAATTGAGAAAAGTAAAGGAGATAGAACGCCACCCTATTAAGAAAAACGTACAAATTGCACTGGTTGACGACAAAAGAAAAAATAAAAAACAAGAATATAAGTTACAGATCTCTATCGATATGTACATAAATCGATACTAACATAATTAGTAGGTAATTGTAAGTTGCAACATCCGGGCTTTGTCTTTGGTAGGCAAGGATTAAAATATTCATAGATAAATGTCGTATGTCAAAACTTATGTATAAGATTCATATTTGGATTGCGCAAATATGATCACGTTTCCAATTTCCGCAATTCGCTCAAGTGGCTCCCAATTCGCCTTCGACGGAATACTCACATACTATCATTACTTTATAACATTCTCTTTAATCCTTGTACTCCCCATTACTTAAAGGAACGGTTCGAGTTTCTTTCTGACACGCATTCTAGATCTCTGAGGTCATCGGTGAATCTGAGACTGGCTATACCAATGTATTCCAGTAGATTTTACGATAAATCTTTTACCGTCCAAGCTGCTCGCTTGTGGAATGCATTGCCGATGCCAATTAAACAAGCTCAAACAATAACATCGTTTAAAAAGTTACTCAAAGAATACTACTTGTCTCTTTAATCTTACTACTCTTGTAATTCTTATGTTTCTATTTCCTTTCCTTTATTTATCACTAATTTATGTATGAATAATATAATATATATGTATTGTATAATTATTTATGTATGTATATAGTTATGTATTGTGTATATAGTTATTTATCTATGTATGTACTTATTTATGTGTATGTAAGTATTTGTATTATAAATCTAAATCAGTACCTAAAGATGGCCAAACTACCCTTTTCTGAATCCGTGTTCTTCTTATCCATCCAAAGGTTGCCTGTAAGAGATTGCTTGATAGTGATAAGGCCGCCTATTGTACTATCTGTTATTTTTCTTTTTGTTATGATCCTTTAATGTAGTTTCTTTGGCATTTGTACAATAAAGATGATTATTATTATTATTATTGTCTTGCGGGCTGGTATTAGATTTTAATATTTAACTGCATCATTTCCATCATGGTTCTGATCACTTTCGCGGATTGCCTGCATTATTAGGTATATATAATGTAAGTGGATGCTCCTGTTTCACCATGTCTATTCTGAGGAAGCTAACCAAAAGTATTATGCTTGAGTATTATTATGCACAGTAAATATATATAAGTGATATAGAAGGTGTAACAGTTGCAGCACCTTACAAAATGTAAATTGTGTATTATGCAAAACCTGGCGGTGGAAAAGAGTGACCGTGAGTTTTATTGCCCGTTCTTTCTCATGGTTCTACCTATTGCTTTGCGAACGTGGCAGTAAATGTAAATGTAGAAGCATACAGTAATAATGTTTTAAATTTGAGTATAAGTAATTATTTTATAAATTTATTATTTTGACGTTCATAAGCGTCACATTGTGACCCAAATGAATAAATGATTTTGAATTTGAATTGAATTTGAGTCACCGGTACCCTGCGTGCTCTGTACCGCCTGAAAAACTTGCTTCCAACCGAGACTAAGACTACGCTTGTGCAAGCTTTAATCCTTCCGTTAATCGACTATGGCGATGTATGTTACTTTGACCTGAATGCAGAACTCCTTAATAAACTTGACCGTCTTCAGAATAACTGCATTCGATTCATATTTAATCTTCGGAAGTATGACCATTTGTCTACTTATCGTTCCCAAATAAAGCTGCTTCCTATACGTCAACGCCGTAGTTTGCGTGCTCTTACTACACTATACTCTATTCTTACATCTCCTTCTACCCTTACGTATATGACTTTCAGTACTTATGTGCAAACCATGAGCGAAACCTTCGCTCTTCTAATAATCTGCAACACATGGTACCTACTCACAAAACTAATTTTCTGCACTCTTCTTTCACAATTCAGTCCATCCTTCTATGGAATGCTCTCCCTCTTGAGATCAGAATGACTGAGACCAAATTCACTTTCAAGTCCAAAGTGAAGGAACTCTTGTTGGCCGAGTCGGCAACTGTATCCAATAATAAGTCACAACAATAATGTTATGCAGTATGTGTATATTTTATATATGTATATATATATATAATACGTTATACGTTTATGTATTTTTTTGTTATTCCTGTATTTATTGTGTATGTATTATGTTTATGTATTAAACTATTTATTTTAACTATTAATAATAAATGTTTATGCAAGTATATCATGTTCGACATAATTAAATTACTAGTATATCTCCCTCGCACTATACAATACACCTACTTCTTTCTCTCTGCACCACTCTAAGGTAGACTAGTAGATAATGCCTATGGCATTATGTCCGCCGATGTACTCTGTGTATATGAAGTTTTAAATAAATAAATAAATAAAAATTGAACTCAATTATTATTTTATTTACTTATTTACACAAATATCAACATTTTCAGAAATCTCGTACATAAGTACAGCACAAAGGGCGGCCTTATCGCTGAAAGCGGTTTCTACCAGGCTACCTTTGAATGTAAATATTATTGGGATGAGAGAAATGGTAGTCGTAAGTGTACCGGTAAAAAGAAAATACTGAGTTATTGTTAATAAACGTATTTATTTTTAAATATGTACATATGTATATCTTTATTTGACTACAATATACATGCAGTTATTATATAACACAATAGAGAATGAAGTTTCAGTTTCTGAATTGTCTGCCATATTATATAACTTGGCATCCTAACTTAGATGAAATTCGTTACAAATTCTTGCGAGCGTTTGCGATAAGAGCTTTACGTGTTGCAATAATCAGAACAAATTGCTGTTGTTTAGCGAAATTGTAGATTGCCAAAATATGTGTTCCTTGGTGACACAACAAGATAAATAAAAATGCGGTATTAACCCCTTGTATGCCAGAACGCAGATCTACGCGAGACACAATAGCTTTTTAATTGTGTCTGGTATTCCGGCATACAAGAGGTTAATGCCTACTATTATTTAAATAACTAGAGGATGCGTGTAGGTACATTTATTTTAATTTACCCGCGGGATCGGACAGAAATGGTCTGTCCGATCCCGTGGGAATTGCGGGAAATCCCTCCTTTATTTTTTATCTATTTTATTTGTTTATTTAAGAATAGTGCAGTGTCCCACAAAACCGTGTCATCGGTTTGACTGTCCTTAGCACCCCTACGACCTACCCCATGGAACATACAAGCCCATTTTTAGCTTCTTGCGCCTGATAAAACTAATAGCTGTGAGTTGTCTGTCAGTCAGTCAGTAACGCCATAATTTTAAATATGCAGTTTGGATGATATATCTTTAGTTTCCTTTGCAGTATCCGAACTGACTTATAATGATCTAGAGTATGTTTTTCTTTTATACTCTATTTTCTGAACCAAAGTACGTCACATATAGTCTGTCGTCTGCGCTGCACCTTAAATAACATAGGGACATTCAAATGGCACAGGTGCTGTAGCAGTCATTTCGCCACTATCCGTTACATCAACTATTGTTTCTGATTCCTGCGAGAGACAAATATCTTCTTTCTTTTTAGTTTTCTGCGTCTTAATTTAGACTTTTTGTAATTACTAGCTTCATAAAATTTATACGTTGCACCACATTCCGTTAAACATAAATAAAGGAGTTATGAAAATGAAGGAGTTAAAAAAATTACATTAAGTTATAAAACTAAAAATAATAATATTCAGTGTGTCAGAATATTTAAATTTCTATACAAATTTCCTTAATTAAAACATTCCCTATTTGATGATCGAGTGCTGAACCTATTCACAAAGAGAACTAAGTTCCGGTGCAACTATCCACTAATATTAGCGCGTGTATCAATTTCACAATATTGCGTTGATAATGAGCAAATTAACACCGCACCAGTTTTGAAATTTGCAGGTTAAATTACAATAGGCCTTCGGCTAAACACGTTAATACAAACAACGACTTGGTGAGGCTTTATTCATAGGATTACTATACTCAAACCCAAAATCTGGTTAGTCTAGAAATTCGGCCCCAAGCTGCGACTCTTAAGATAAGCCTAGTACCTCATGCAAATCTGTTTATTTTACGTTCGGGACCATTACAAGAAGTAAACCAAAGTTTATTTATCTAGCACCATTGTCACTTCAAGCTACAGACCAGTAACAGCAATGTTGCAATAAAAAGCAATAACTTCAATCAACCTATAGCAGTCCACTGCTGAAAAAGGGCGTTTCCCAACATGCGCCACGATGACCGGTCATCTACGTTCCGCATCCAGCCCACCCAAGTCACCTTTTTTAGGTCGTCAGACCACCTAGACGGGGGCCTTCACACTCTTCGTTTGCTGAAATGTGATCTTCACTCTAAAATTCGTCTGCTTCATCAGTTCAATAACTTATTACTCATAAATATATAGTAAAGATAGTTAACTAAGTAATCTAGTGTTATTATACCAGCATCTTGATATATCCAGCCATACTTATTCCAGCACGGTAAAGAATACAAGCCGTGGTTCGCCTGTGCTGTCGAAAGACACCACATCGGTTTAGTTTAGTCAGTAGGTTCTAAATTGATCTAAGAGAGAGTCTCACACACATCTTCCACTACCCAGGCTAAACTCAAGTCAGTCAGTCAAGATAAAAGGGGAATAAAGAAAAAAATCCATGCAGCCACCGTTTAAACAACTGCTCCAATCGTGCAGTCAATCCTTGCAAATTAGAGTACATCTTATTTTGTCACAAACATTACTATAATTATATCTTCATCATCCAATATTATCTAGTCTAACTAGAGCCCCACCTATTTAATAATACGTTACACTTCCATAATAATCTCATCACTAAAACCCAATAACACCTTGCCCCCTGATATTCTCCAGCTCCTAATCGGTAAACCGTAATGCAACTTTGTACCTCGAAACCTACGAGAAAAGCTCAAAAATCCAAATTAGTTCTCCAGACGCAATTAGTTTCATAAATAAACTTAAAAACTCCAACAAACAAGTACCTATTTACAAACTCTTTTTAATGCATCGCCGGTTTTACAAAATGGTAGTTATATCAACTAGAATTGCCAACACTCAACGATGCATATACAGCAGTAACGCTTTAATTAACTGCAATTATTCGCCGGATAATTTATGTAATTGTCTCTAGTCTTTTTGGGGTGGAAGTTAGAATTGCTAAGTATAGTATATTTTTGTGTGCGACTAAGTTCTAAGTAGTTAGAAGGAAGTGCTGTGAAACAGCAATGTGTCAGATAGTTACCCAAACATCTGATCATCATCATCATCAGCCTTTAACAGTCCACTGCTGGACTAGGCCTCTCCTTTGAAAGGAGGAATTGGCCTACTATACCACGCTGGCCAAACGGGTTGGTACAGGGTTTGTATCAAGTTTCCTTCTCTTACAGTGCTGTTCTCTGCATAATATATAAGATCCCTCTGTCGGCTCTTACTACACCCATGGGATGACATGGGGTGGTGACATTCCGTATTCTTAATCCGTCACCTCACGGAAGTACATACATACATAGACTCACGCCTGTTTCCCCGAAGGGGTAGGCAGAGGCATATTAAACGCCCACCTTTCGCCAGTGTTTTGATCCCACGTAATAGGTGGTGAGCCTATTGCCGCTTATCGGGTTATTTTGTTTGCCAGAGCCTCGTCCGTTGATCGGCAGGTGCACCACTTGCAGGTGAGGTTGGCTTGGGACCCTAAGTTCTTGTTGGGAACCCCTTTCCACCCACGGAAGTATGTGTTGAAATAAACATCTGATAGGAGCTCAACTCAACATAGGTACGTGGTATATATCCTGTAGGAACAGTAAAATGTAATTATAGTGACCACGAGAGTTTAAATTTCTATATAGCACAGTTATTATAACAGTGGGTATAAACATTCTGACGCATTGAATAACTGCTTTATTTATTAATTTAGATTCTTTGTTTTTGATGTCCTTAAATGTGCTAACGTTTTCTCAAAAAAGAAAAGATTTACGAGGCAGCCGTGTAGCTTCATTGTGAAATAGAAATAACTCATGTCATTGCTTGCTATGACCTTGTTTGCCAATAATAAAAGTCTTGTTACTTGCTCAATTAGAAAGATATTACTGTTGTGCAGTCTTGGTACTTCAGTCCATGTTATATTTATTTAATGGCATAAAATATTTAGTACTAGAGGACGCCAGCAGCTACGCCTGCATTTTTTTTTAATTTACCCGTTTTGGCCGATCCCGTGGGAATTTCGGGAAATCCCTTCTTAGTGCACCCCTACGGTCCCCAAGGAACATACATGCCAAATTTCAGCTTCCTGCGCCCAATAGTTTCGGCTGTAGCGTGTCTGTCAGTCAGTCAGTAACGCAAGGATTTTATATATTAAGATTATGATAGTTTCCACTTTTTATTTATGGGTCAACGAAGTTATGACATACTCCAAATTTGACAGTAAGCCAAAAACCGCGCGAGTCGACCTTTCAAAGTCGCCTATAAAAAAAACTGCATATTCATCATCATCATCATCATCTTAATATATAAAATCCTTGCGTTACTGACTGACTGACAGACACGCTACAGCCGAAACTATTGAGTGCAGGAAGCTGAAATTTGGCATGTATGTTCCTTGGGGACCGCAGGGGTGCACTAAGAAGGGATTTCCCGAAATACCCACGGAATCGGTCAAAACAGATAAATTAAAAAAAATGTGCAGGCGTAGCTGCTGGCGTCCTCTAGTCTTACAATAAAGTTGTCCGCTAAACGTTATGCGAACTACAGGCCTGCGTTGGGTGATCACATTGTTGACTGATGTGAATCGACCCAAGGGATAAAGACGTCATTTGTACCTCTTTGAGGTGACTCGTCGATCATTGACACAGATCAGTGAAGCCAGATTGTGCTCTACGTAATATGAAATATCTCCAACTATACAAATATATAATTATGTACCAGATGAGCTCGCGGTTACATCCATGTTGTTTGGGGCGTAATATTATAATTATATCTCATTCTCTCAAAGCAAGCTATAAGTTATATAGCCTTAAGCTTTCCTCGATAAATGGGCCTTCTAACAAAAAAAATATATTTACATCGAACCCGCTGTTCCTGCGATTATCGCTTTCAACTGTACGAGCATACAAACAACAAACTAAGTTTCAGCTTTATAATATTAGTATTTATATAAATTAGAGTGGAAAACGTTAAATAAATATCCTTCGGCAAAATGCAGGTCGTCTTTAGTTTAGTCTAATTTAGATGGTTGAATTATGACAATGCAACCCACTAAATTTCTCTATTATAAGGACCATGGGCGGAATCGTCCCCACCCATCAACAGAAATTAAATGTAGCTCAATCGACACAACTTGGAAAGAAAATATTTTTTTTTACTATGGCGACGTGTCGCCCAAATGCATGGGGTTTTCATAGTAATTAACGTTTAAACAAATATTTTGTTGACGCATTATTGACGATTTATTGTAAAATACCTACTCATTTATCTATTATAGGCAGTTATGGTACATTCTACCACATTCACACAACACCATCTAGTCCCAAACTAAGCAGAAGCTTGTAATATGGGCACTAGATTTTGGATAAACATACATATATACTTCTTTTTTTGTAAATACATACATATTATATAAAGAAACACCCAGACCAAGACAAACATCCATGTTCATGCGCACAAATGTTTGACTTGAGCGGAAATCGAACCCGCGACCTTCGGCGTAGCAGTCGCTTACACTCCCGCGCCGCCAACCGGTCGTCAATACAGTATATAAAAATAGACCAGTAATATTCACACTCTATTACTATTGTTATTTACCTACTATGAGCATTGTAAGAATGAATATTAGAAGACAATGAATTTAAATGATTCATTCATTTATATTCGTTATGTTCTAATTTTTATTTAGTCTGTACTGTCCCACTGCTGGGCAAAGGCCTCCCCTAGATCTTTCCACGCTCTTTGGTCACCTGCAATATCAAGCCAACTCGTGTGGTAGGCGTCTAGATCATCTCGCCACAATTTTCGGGGCCAACCCCGGCGACGACGACCATTTTCTGTCACCCACAGTGTTGAGATTTTCGCCCAACGATCCTCATGTATGCGGCTGACATGGCCCGCCCAGTTTCATTTAAGGTTAGCAGCCTTCTTCCCACATCTTCAACTTTAGTTTTTTTTATTTTCGTATTATCTTAATATATAAAATCCTTGCGTTACTGACTGACTGACAGACACGCTACAGCCGAAACTATTGGGCGCAGGAAGCTGAAATTTGGCATGTATATTCCTTGGGGACCGTAGGGGTGCACTAAGAAGGGATTTCCCGGAATTCCCACGGGATCGGCCAAAACGGGTAAATTAAAAAAAAAATGCAAGCATAGCTGCTGGCGTCCTCTAGTTCGTTCATAATCATTTAAATGTAAGTATATGATTAAAATACATTATTTTTATTTTGTATCGTTACTAAATCATGTTTTGTACTGTAATAATGTTAAAATAACTTGCAAGAGTAAAATGAAAATATAGGTTAATTAATAATAATCAATTGTTTTTTATGGATATATCCCATGGATTTAAGTAAAAAGAAGGATTTTAATAAAATAGTGGATACTTAAGGTATACATTGGCATCAGTTCCATGTGTGTTGGTATATGGGGACGGAGCCCATACATTTTTGCCCATAGTCCTTTCTCTATCTTCCTCATGGGAGTTTGTAAATGATTCTTAAAGTATTTCTAACATTCATGAATAGAATTTAACTGCGCGACATAACTTGTCCGTATTTATGCAAAAAGGAACCACCCTGCAAAAACGCACTTCTGAGATATCAATGAATTTACAAAAACATGTGCAGCTCTGTTAGATTAAGGAAAATATTACATTTCTTTTATATAATTGTATTGATAAATTACTCATTTAAGTATGTGTATATAAATTTGCTCTGGATACTCTTAATTTTTCTAGATAATGAAGAAAATGTGCATGTGGTTCCTTTTAATATTTACTAACTAATAGCTTTCCTCATATGCAAAAAAGAACCACAAACCATGCGTTTCATGTATATTGGTAAAGCCATGGATTTACCAATATACCTACATACATGAAACTGAGAATTATCGTAATGATATGCTGCCTATAGCAATCCACTGCAGCACATAGGCCTCTCCCAACACGCCACAAGGTTCTTAGCCTTTTGCATCCATTTTGTCCCAGCCTCGATTTCAGGTCGTCAGTCCACCTAACTTGGTGCCACCCTTACGCTTACCGAGTCGTGTTCTCCACTGTAGGACAAGCTTGGCCTATCGGCCATCAGTACTGCTGCAGATATGACCAGTCCACTGCCTCATAAGCTTACTTATTCTGTGAGCTATGTCAGTAATTCTGGTTCTTTGTCGGTTAACTTCGTTACGGATTTTATACTCGCTGCGTGACTTTAAGTTTGGGGACTAGTCCTACTGTGAGTGTCCACGTCTCGGCACCGTACGTCATAACAGGTAGGACGCATTGGTTGTAGACTTTGGTCTTCAGGCATTGTGGTAGGGGCGAAGAGAAAACTTGACGTAGTTTGCCAAACGTTGCCCAACCCAACTGGACACTCCGGTCCATTTCTTTCTCGAAGTTATTGCTACCAAGCTGGACAACAAGCATCTATCCTTGGACATAAGCCGATCCTGACATGATGAGCTCGTCTAACATAATCTTGGTTTTGTTCAGTTCATGCCGAGACAAGTTCACGTCGAGAGGCTCCGTTTAGGCGCTAGAGCATCCCGCTCAACTCTTCCAGGGACTCCGCAACAATGACGATATCGTCAGCAATCCGAAGGTGTGAGATGTATTCGCAGTTAATTTTTATGCCCAGTCCAAGCCAGTCTAGCATCTTAAAGATGTCTTTGAGTGCGCCGGTGAAGAGCTGAATGAAATATTAAGTCTCCCTGCCTCACACCTCGTCGCAATCGCGACGACGGGGCTGTAGTTGAATGGTCTTAGTGGCGATATCATACAAACATATCAACGCCTCGATGTAGCGCCAATCGGTGCGACCGCTGCAGAGCAACCAGAACCACCCAGGTTTCGATGGAGTCGAAGGCTTTCTCGTAGTCCACGAAAGCCGTACACAGCGGCTTATTGTACTCATTGGTCTTCTGTATATTCTGCCAAACAGTATGGATGTGGACTATTTCCTGTGGCTGGAAATCGTCAAGTTTTTTGGCGAGGTTGTTTGTTAGCACTCTCGAGAACAACTTGTAGAGGTGGCTAAAGAGTGAAATGTGTCTATATGTTTTCAGCGAGATTTTGTCACCTTTTTTTGAAGAACAGGGCAACCGCACTCCCGATCCACGCCTGAGCTGTAAGGCCCTGATGATGGAATTAAAGAGGCTCGCCAGCTCTTTCAGGACCACAGTCCCCCCTGTTTTTAAGAGCTCTTTGGTGATTTCGTCATCTTATGGATACTTGTTGTTCTTAAGTTGCACGAGACCTTCTCGTGCCTCGCCTTAGTTGACATCAGGGATGTTCGCCGTATATTGACGCGGGAGTGGGGCTCTATAGTCATCATTGCCTGGTTTCAAGAGTTTAGACTTCCATGATGCGTACAGGTCTTTGTAAAAACTCTCAATTTCAGCTAGAATTTCAAACTTTAGGTTTACGCCTTCCGCAGTACAATAAAATCACGTACTTGTGGTTCTGCTGTTTACAATATTTATTTATATATGGTAGAACCGAATGCTTGTGGTTCCATTTTGCAAAAAAAGAATTAGTCAAATCAAATATGAATTTATTTTACGCATAATGGTACCACAAAAACTTGGTTCCATTTGGTGTATTATAATAATGTTTAATAATAGAAATATTTTTAATGTATAATGGTACCAAGTATCTGTGGATCTGTTTTATATAAAATGACATGGAATTTATATGGTTTATTTGTTTGATGAAACGAGTCCCATGGTGCTATGGTTCGGTTTTGCAATATGTATAATGTGTGTTTTTGCTATTGGTTCCTTTCTGCTTTTTGTATAACTTGTTTCCAAGGGAAAAATCATGTGGATCTTTTTTGAATAAGAAAATAAACCACTTTTAAATTAGTATTCTTCAAAAAAAGCAAAAATTGAAATTTGTCGTGTGGTTCCTTTTTGCATAAATACGGACACTTTAAAGTCGCATTCCATCCACGATTAATACACACTTACACTGTGGGGCAAATAGGCTGCACTAGGCATGTCATTTTTATAGATATTAATAGCTGACCCGGCAAACGTTGTTATGCAAAATTTTTTTTTTTTTTGAAAAATAGATGTTGGCCGATTCTCATAGATACCGGATAAGCACAAAAAATTTCATCAAAATCGGTCAAGCCGTTTCGGAGGAGTATGGGAACGAAAACTGTGACACGAGAATTTTATATATTAGATAAGAATACTCTCATCCCTTTTATTTCTAAAATAACATACTCGCACAAACTAAAAAAATACATTCATTACTTTATTAAAATGAAATACAAAAAAACAACACCATCTGCTGTTGCAGCTCATCTACAATTTATTCGCCTTCAATATTATCTTGAAAAGAGCAAGCACAAAGTCAAATTGAATTGGGTCGCAGAAAGTATGAAAGAAAGTATTGCGCTCAGTAAAGTAAAATTGCTTAGACGACACTGACAATGTCGGCTATGGAAATGACGAACAAAGATCTAATTTATAAAACGTGCTTATGTATGTACCTCAATATATTTTGCTATTATAATATAACATCAATACCCTTGAGGCGCAGAAAAGGAATTTCTTAACATGTCATCTACAGAATCGACGGCATGAGAAATGATAGGCCAGCTATGGGTACATTATTGTTTGTCCCTTCTTAGGTCCCGTAAATTAAAGAGACAGAACGAAACCATTATGCCAATGCTCATTTGTTTGTTGGCCTTTATTTTTTTTCTGTAGTAGTTGCCCTTGTTTAGATGTCCTCTTTTTGGGAGAAAATTTTCACAGAAATGAGCTCTTGAATGCCAATCGGTAGTCATTTTCGTTAAACGATTTCCAGCGTACGTGTGCTGTTTTGTCAATGTGTATAAGCGTATTAGAATTTGTTCAAAAAATAGCACTAGTTACAATAAAAAAGAAACCCAACTATTTGGTGCTGAATTTATAAAGCTTTAGGTTAAACACACTCCCGTTTTTACTGTTAAATAAATTTAGCAGAATATTATACCTAAGTACCTAGATTTGTGTCTGTATAACGCTGAGATTTCCAAGCTGCTACCAGAAATTTTCGCAATAACACTTCTATGTGATGTGGAAAAGAACTAGGCTTTGCTATATAGTTTATGTGGCAGTAGTGATATGAATATTTATAATAGGTTGGCTTTGAGAGATTGTTTTTAGGAATATGACGTTATTTGTATACGAGCATATTATTGTGTGTTTACCAATATAAGATTTTATGTTCAGTTCTGCTTGTTGCGTTATTTTTTTCATCTTTAGTGTCTGTAAAAATAAATCATGCCCAGTGTGTGCCCAACCTTAGTGTCAGACTTCACATTGTATTTATAGGTATGCTTTATGTAACTACCCATTCAAGTATCGGTCTTGGCAAGCATTGCTTCATCTAACTGGTTGCTTCATATGACTGAAGAAATTAAACAACAATTCGTCGTCAGGTGACAAAAATAATATTAGTAACTTACAACCCAAATAACTAATAGAAAAAAACTTAACGAGAACATCAAACCGACAAAACGAAAATAGACGATGTAATATTGTTCCGTAATATCTATTCAATTTTATCTTAGGAAGGACAATATACGTTGTAGGAAAGAAAATAATAAAAATAAATAGTACTAGTAACCACTTCGTTTCTCCTCGACAGAGCGTAAGGGCCGTCGGGACGGACGGCGAAAGGAATCGTGAAGTAATCTGAATAGAAACTGGTGGCACTATATGCCCACTATTTTCAGCTACATATGGCACTTGTTTTATGAATTCCTGCTTACGGAAGGTATGTGAAGGCGCTTATAGTGCTGGCAAAATAAACGGTTATAGCAACAGTACAAATAAAAAGCTACAGTTATATGAAGGAGAGAAAAAATGTGATGATGTTAGGACGGGTTGAACCCGCAATTTCATTAAACTATTATATTGTACTCGAGTTTTCTTAACTTTGCAAAGATATTGTTATGTATATACGTGATATTTAAAAACCTGCTTTTAAGACTAAAATTCAACAGATTTTTGTTTTGTGGCTGTTTGGAAATTTATTCAAAATAATGTTTGAATCCAATATTTTTTAGTAAATTCTTTATATCTAAAATGTCGATAAATTTGTGAGGTATCGAAATCATACCCTATTCATGTCTTGAATTTCGAAACGTATTCATAGCTAAATCTCCTTCAACAAAATACCATTTTGGAGCATATGTGTGATCATATTCATGTGTCCCGTAATGTGGATATTTTCAAAGTTAAGTCTCCGAAAAGGTCAATATCATTTTCAAGTGCATGGTGATGGATTGATGACTACTACTTGATTTTAAAAGTCTGTTCCGTGTAGAAGCCGCTAAAGCAACCATAGCCTGAAAACAACTAGGTGAAACACTAACACCTTCAGCCATTTCCTCAAAATAATATTTACCACCTCTACTATTATGTGCCCTCCTGGTTTCTTAGAAGCCAAAGAATTCCAATTGCTCAAGTTATAACAAGTCTCGGATTTTCTATCTCATTATGCTTTCATTTTATATGTTAAATTTTGTTGGGATATTATTTTTCTTCCTATTTTTCTTACACAAAATAATAACTATCATACGATACTATCTCACTATACTCGAAAAATTGTGTAACTCAATAAGCCTAACTTATTCTACGTGTTGAACAAAGTTAGTTAACGAAATAGGAGTAGCGTCTAACCTTTTTCGAACACACAGATGTAATTCTATATTATTATGACGTAATTTCAGATAAACTTTTGGTGGTTCCCACCCGGAACTTTTATACACACGTATATTATATCATTGCATATCTGTGCGTATCGAGATTTAAGGCCATGCAACGAACACTGCGTAAGTTTACTCCTAAATATTGCCTCACAACATTTTACGTAAGAAAATCTTAAGTAAAGTCAAAGCACGCTGTACAGATATCTCAGCATGACTCGACTGAGCAAGAGCGTTAACATGATGTTAACTTTTAGTTGCGTCCATTTAATTCAAACGTATAAACCACTATAATAATATGCGATTTCTCTTATAGATTAAAAAACATCTCATCAGGATGCTAAAGAGCAATCGAGTGGATTGCAATCTAACATGAGATATTCATGTCTCTGCAATCTAAAGACATATTGAACACGGACGCAAGGGTAGACGATTAGCTGCTTGCCTTAAAAGATTTTGCACCCGTTGTAAAACCTGAAACTAGGAGAGAGCAGAACGAATAAATTATAAATACATTCATTCGAAATAAACACATAATGTACGAGTTTTGCCAGAATTAATTTAATTTTAGATTTGCTCTTTGTGTATAATTTTATTTGCAGTTCCGTCATGCATCTAATTTTATTCATACATATTTTGATCATAAATTAACCTAATAAATACATTAATATCATATAGAATGTGCTCTACTTATATGGTATATAATAATAATACTATCAGCCTTATTTTTACAGACCAGATAAATATTTTATCATCGGCTGCGTCTTTTCTTTTTCAAAAGCACTATTTATTGGCAAACAATTTTAAAATATTTTAAAGTAACTAAGACGACTTGGTACGACACGACATGTCTAGGCCAATGTCATGATGTCAACATCGTTTGGATTGAAAATTAGTAATTTATGAAAAAATAATTAACACGAATATTCTTCGCTCATAATATTATTATCCTAGACTAGACCTAGTCTAATTATTGTTGAAGAAAGCTATTAATTATTGTAGACAGCGATGAACCGCGGTATGAATAAAATTATGAGCATATAAATTGGTATCAAATTTTCCATTTTTATTAATTATACTTAATTATATAAGGTCTTACTGACTAGAGACTAATTATAACGATGCGTCAGGTCTTTTTTTAAATAAGTTTTGGTTGTGATTCAATTGCATTTGATTTAAATAATGAAAGTCGACAAGTAGGCCCTTTTGTAAAAACATCAATATTTTAGCAAAGCCTTATTATAATGGTATTATTATTTCTGCTTTGAATTACTTTACAAATATTAAAATTCAATAATGATTAAGCTCTTGATATTCTTTATGTTTAGATTAAACCTAAGTCCTAATGATGATATGTACACCGATATATTTTCTATTTTCATTAATTGTAATTTACTTCCCTACTCACCGTTGAATTGAGATTTCCTTAATTATGAAGAAATATGCATGAAAAGAGTCACATAAGTAATACACGTGCATTTTTACAAAATCAGAGAAAATAATCACGTGCATTTAATCGAATACATACGGTTAGGTAAGTATTATCAAAGATACCTGTATACTACACAGAAATCTAACCTAATGGAAGGAAAGAGGAACCCACCACGCACCCTCCAATTGACCACCCCAACTATTGCAATAGAAAAAGGTTGACAATATCGAACTCCTCTAAAAGGATAAGGGATATAGGAATGGTATGGGTTCCAGGAAGATACCTGACTTGCAGTATCCCGCTGTATGCGCCGACTATTCTTCGACACGTGTTTCGCCTCTGCACGAGGCATCCTCAGGAACGATGGGCAACGACTGAGCGCTTTCCAACCGTGGGCATGTCTTATAAACGATTGTACTTTCTAATCCCCTCCCTCCGTTGCTCGACTGATGTGAGTCATTATGACGGTGTGCGAATATATTCAGCAATGGGGACCCGTTAAAGTTGGTTTGATCGTTCAGTAATGTATGCTTGTCCCGCTTTAAAATCTCTACACAGAAATCTATCGATTCATGAAGGAAAGTGATTTCCTCACCGTCTAGTTTATTGATGGATGAACCATCATCTGGTTAGACTTTTTCTGCTTCTTTTTGATGTGCCTCTCAATAACTGAAGGTTGGCGGTTAGTTTTTTGAACTTTTCTCTGTTCATTGCAAGTCGGAACAGTTCTTCCACAGACTTGATGCCAGTCCACTCTCTGATGTTCCGGAGCCAAGACATTTTTCTTCAACCAACTTTTCTTTTGCCTGCAATCTTGCCCATAATTATGGTTGGCAAAAGCCTGTATCTTTCATGCCTGAGAACAGGACCTAGATAAGCCACTTTCCTTTGCTTGATGGTGCGCAACAACTCTGTTCCCTTGGACATACGCCTAAGAACTTCAACATTGGTGACTTTATCAGTCCAACTGATGCGAAGCATACGAAGATAGGTCCACATTTCAAAAGCCTCGATCTTTTTACGGAGGTCCGCTTTAATAGTCCACGTTTCACACCCGTAAACGACAACTGGCCAGATATAACATTCTAGGAGTCTGGTACAAAGCTTTATTGATAGTTGTCGGCAGCATAATACTTTCTTAATGGTCCTGAATGACGTTCAGGCAATCTCGATACATGTTCGGATCTCCGTTTCACCTTCCTATGTTTCTGTCAACCATGATCCAAGGTACCTATACTTGTCGAATTGCTCCAAAACGTTCGTACCAACGAAAAGGTTAGGGTGAGTTTTGGGTTCACTTTCTACCACCATGAACTTGGTTTTTGACACATTCATGTCCAATCCCGCTTTTTTACTAAAAATGTTGTCTCGGCCGACAACTTTCTGGAGGCCTTCATGCGAGGAGGCTAAAAGAACGGTATCATCAGCGTAGTGCAAGTTATTAATTACTTTACCATTGACAATCACACCTTCACCCACATCTTCAAGCGCTTCTTGGATAATTGCCTCCGAGTACAAATTGAACAGCGTTGGTGCTAAAATGCATCCTTGTCGCATGCCACGTTGGATCTCTACAGATTCTGTTTCTTCGCCATCCACCCTAATCGTCGCTGTTTGGCAACCATACAAGTTATTAATAATGCGAACTTCCTTGCTATCGACACCAGTATCTTCGAGTATCTTTATAAGTATCTCGTGTTTAACACGGTCAAATGCCTTCTCGTAGTCGATAAAACATAGAAACACTGGTTGTTGCACGTCTCTGCACTTTTGGACAAGAACATTTAGCGCAAACTGTGCCTCTCTTGTACCCATGCCTGCCCGAAAACCAAACTGAGTCTCACTTAGCTGAACCTCGCACTTAGGACTTATGCGGTTATGAATAATAGACAAAAAGGCTTTCAGTATGTGGCTCATTAAGCTAATGGTCCTGAATTCGGGGCATTTTCTCACGTTTCTTTTTTTGGGCAATGTGAAATATTGACTTTAGCCGTTCTGATGGTAGGGCTCCAGAATCATAGATTTTGTTAAAAAAATCAACGAAAACATTCACATTGTCAGTTTCCAGTAATTTTAATGTTTCTATGTAGATGTTATCTGGTCCAGTTGCTTTGCCTGTCTTGGCTTTTGAAAGTGCAGTGAGTACTTCAGATTTCAATATCTTTGGGCCTTCCACCTGAGATATTGAAATCTGACACCACCGGTTTTGCGTGAGATTTCGGGAGTCATCTCTGAAGAGCTCTTTGATGTAATTGGCTCATGTGTCTTTATTTTGCAGATCGATAATAACGTTCCCACCATTATCTACTAAAAAGCTATGCCGGTTTTGCTAGTGGATGTTTGCCATATCTTTGATCTCCTTACGCAGGCCAAAATAATCATATTTCCTCAAAAGTGACTCAGCGTATTCACAACGTTGCTCATACTACTGTGATATAGCCTCACGAGCTTTACGTCGTATTTTATTATCAAGAGCCTCGTACTTTTCTCTATCAACATTTTTGGTGAGTTGACGTTCATCTTGTAAGCGCACAATTACATCAGTCATCCACACCTGTTTTTTAACTATGGTAGACGTTTGTAGAAAGTTATTTATTTTGGACACTTTTTCTTTCAGACTCGCACACAAGTTGTTCACATCAAGATCATCTATGTGTTTGTTGTTTTTGGCCCATGCATTGATCTCATTATGGACTCGAGCTGTAAGTGTTGGTTTGCATAACTTCCTTATGTCAACGCGCCTTGATGGGATCTTTTTAGGAATATATTTTAAACGACATGAGAGTTCAATAACCATAGGATTGTGATCGGAGCCTACTGGTTAGACTAGAAAACACTAAAACAATTAATTATGATTCCGAAAATATTTTGTCTCCTCTCCTCTTTTATGCATATGTTACGGGCAACCTGACTCACTAGGCCGTACGAATAAGGGCCGAGTATTATGAATAGTTCCCAAGAGCATCGGGCTATTAAATTTGATATTTTTTTGTATTTTAATTACTTAGACCGCATGACCGCTGTCAGGCATTATAATATGGACTATATTATAATGCCCGACAGCCCGTGGTCCATTTACAAAATCAACTTGTAAATCTTAGGATTTACTGGTAAATCTTACTGGTAAGAAAACACTTAGTTGACGGAGCCCTGCTTCGCAGGGCTCCTATTTTTGGAATAAGGTTCACAAGAGAGCCTAACATAACCTACTAACTTGAGTTACAGTCTCATCTAACCTTCATATCATTTGTTTTATTATTTTGACCAAAACGTATTTGCCCTTAATTATACTCTCCAGGAAAAGTGATAAGGCATGCAATTTTAATCAAACTGCCTATGTGACATGGTTTATTCCACTGAGATCTGATGGTACCATTTACTAAATCAAATCTACATTCTTAAAACTGAGTACTTTTCTGTCTCCCACATCACTATCACATTGGCCGACACAGTTTATTCTGAATTAAAATTTCTACGAAGAAAATATGTAAAATGGTATCGCTTGATCTAATCAATCATCGGTATATAATATTAATTACGTCACATGGCAACTCACAAGCTAGCTCTCTTGTGTAAACAACTCATCATCCTCTTAGCGCCATCCTTCCCAGTTTCAGTCTGGGGTCCGCTTTCTAGTCTAACCGGATTTGGCTGAATATTAGCGACTGCCTATCTGACCTCCGCAACCCGAAGGTTTAGACTAGTGTCAGTAAATTTAAGAAGAAGAATTTTAGAAGGTACTGACGCCCTATAACGACTGTCAAAGATCTTTATGACAACCGGGACCGACGGCTTAACGTGCTCTCCGAGGCACGGGACAAGCGATAATTAACAATTCAATACGCACATAACTCCGAAAAGTCATTGGTGCGCGCCGTGGATTCGAACCTGATACACTCTGCATGGCAGTCTGTTGGTATATCCAATATTCAACAAATAATATTATAATCAGATCTCGTGAATTTATTCCATAGGAATGAAAAAGGAATGTCATGATTGTACATCTAACAAAGAACCAGCAATAGTTAATTTCTTATTATCAGTTAAATAATCACCTATGTTATAATAACATTTATCAACAAGATATGATTTCAAATGTTTTTTAAAGAGTGTATTTAGGTTTTGAATTTGCTTGGGTATTTTATTAAAGATTATAGGTGCCATACAAAATATGCTTTTATGCATTAACGCAGTCCTAGACTGTACTATGCGTAGTCGCTCTGTATCGCGCCGATTGCGATTATTGACTTCGGACCATTTCTGGAATGATTGAGGATTTGTTTTTACAAATAGTGCTTCCTCATATATGTATAGCGAGGGTACAGTTAGTATTTTGTGCTGTATAAAATAGGGCTTACAGCTATCTCTCGGGCCTAGAATAAACATAGCTCTCATGCATCTTTCCTGGGCTTTAAAGACAAATTCCTTGTTCGTTGAGTTTCCCCAGAATATGATGCCCAATCTCAAAATGGAGCTTACAGTACCATGGTACGCGGTTATAAGTGCGTCTTTGTTGATAACGGGTGCAATTTTGTATAGGGCATACGCCGATGAACTCAACTTTTTAGTAAAAAGTTGTGATGTTCAGTGTGCTCTTTCCAGTTAAGGTTTTGATCTACGATTAATCCCAAGAATTTTGTTGATTCTACATTAGCAATGTTTGTTCCCTTATAGTTGATATTAAATTTAGGTGGTGTAAGGCGCTGACAAAAAAACATTATGTTAGTTTTAATTAGGTTCATTTTTAAATTATTTTTGTTCATCCAACCGACCACCGACTCTATCGTGTTATTGATGTCTTCCTCGTAAGTATTCTTGTCTCTACAAGGTATTGCGACTGTGCTGTCATCAGCAAAAAGGCACATTGGGAAATTTGTGACGGTTGAAAGATCATTAATATATAAGATAAAGAGTAAGGGATAGAAACATTCGTTCTCTTTTCGACCTCACATCAATTTTTGAGATTTCAGTAAACTGTTCACGATTTTTTAAACATGATTCCATAAGTTTTAATATGTTTCCTCGTATACCATACGACTCTAATTTATTAAGCAAAATTTCAAAATCTACATGATCGAACGCTTGGGTCATGTCGCAAAATAGTGCGCAGATATGTGTTCTTTTGTCTACATGAGAGATTACATTTTTCATGAAATCAAAGATCGCCATATTAATCGTTTTAGATTTGCGAAAGCCTTTTTGGGCTTCTGTCAATGTATTAAATTTCTCTAGGAACTGGCATAGTTGCTCATTAATATATTTTTCAAAAATTTTGGAAATGTTCGACAAAAGTGATATTGGCCTATAGCAGTCCATTTTTTGTTTGCTGTCTTTTTTAAAAAGTGGCTTTATAATTACAATTTTTAACCTATCTGGGTAAATACCAGCATTTATAATTCTGTTGAGGATATAACTCAAGTGGAAACAGATTTCATACGCTACGTATTTAATTATTTTTGTAGAGAAACCGTCGTGCCCCACACTATTGGTATTTTTTAGGGCGAGTATAATCCTGAGTATATCCTGAGGTGTACTAGGTGCCATAAACAATGATTTTGTACAGAAACTATTTTTAATTGTTGAGGTGACTGATGCCTTTACAGGTTCAATTTTGTCTATAAAAAAGTTATTAAAGGCATTTGTAATTTGTACAGAGTCCGTAATTGTTTTATTATTTATTCTCAAAGAATGTATAGTGTTCTTTGGTATACTGAGTTTGGGTTTGTTAATAATTGCCCACGTTGCACGTTTAGACTTATTATGACATGTTTTTATTTTATGGTTATTTTGAGCAAGTTGGGTCAGTTTAATTATTTTCTTAAAGGTCTTTGCATATGTTTTAAATTTGTTTTTATTAGGTTCATTCCTATTTAGCCTATAGTTCCATAGTAGGTTTCTTTTAATTTTGCTGCATTTTTTTATCCCACATGATATCCATTGTGGTTTAGGATTCGTTCTTATTTTTATTTGTTTATACGGGAAACAGGAATCGTACAAAAAAGTGAACATTTCACTGAATGAGTTATATGCAGTATTTGGGTCATCAGTGTGGTAAATATCGGCAAAAGAGAAACAACGTAAATAGTTTTTAATTTTTTGCATATTCTCCTTGCTATAATCACGTCTCACTGTGTGCCAATAATCAATAATACAGGTCTTGTTAGCAGGAAATTATAGAATTTGTGACGTATGGTCTGATAGACTAAATTCAACTATATCTGATTTACATTTATTTCCTAGGTTATGGGCAAAGTTGTCTATGCATGTGCCACTAGATAGTCTTGTAGGTTGATTGAGTAGGTAGTTAATAATAATTCTGATCTTGTTATTATACGAACCAGCCATGTGCTTAGACCTAAACAGATACATATTGTTACTAGAACCAATCTAGATAGTTCGCAACGGTTGTGTTTCATAACTAAAATTGCTTTTTTGATTGGATTCCGTTATACGGTTTTGTAGATCTCCTATTAATACAACGTAGATACTAGCACAAATAATTACACCGATTTTTGGCAGTTGTGTGATTGAATGTAGAAATGACTATTAGTATATGCTTAGTGGATTCGGAGAAATAGGAAATAATTCAATACTGAAGAATGAACTTATTTGATAAAAATGGCAAGTATATTTAAAACAAGAGGGTGCCCGCAGCTGCGCCCGTATAAAATTTTTGCCTTTAATCGTTTCTTTCCGATTTTGTGGGTATTTTGGGAAATCCCTTTTAGCGCACCCCTATGGTCTTCAAGGATACAAACCAAATTTCGGCTTCTTGCACCCAATAGTTTTGGTTGTGCCCTGCCTGTCAGTCAGTCAGCAACGCAAGAGTATTGTATGAGTATACAGAGCCTTACTAATTGTGCTTTGCAAAAAGTATAACTGGACTTGTAAATATTCAGGCAAAAAGGCCTCTGCTCATAATTATGTACTTTAAAATTTATCTTATAAATCTTTTACGCAAAATGTCACTTAAAAAGCCATTTACCATTAAAAACTTAACATCCATTGAATATAATAAATAGAGCGAATATTCATGCGATGTACCAACCAGCCATTTTAACGTTGGCGACTCTTTTGTTTCTGGTTTTTGATTAAGAGTCTTCAGATGAAGCATCGTAGCCCCAGACTTTATGGAATTGAAAAGAAAAAACTTTGTAAGAGCCTATTTGTCTTTGTTAGGCGGGGATTTTGTTCATCTTTATGAACAATGTTTGTTGTGTTAAACAGTCTGCGTTCATATTGTGTTTTGTCGTAGCTGTATTGCTTTTGTAGAGGTGAATTTGGGTATCCAGAAAAGGTAGGTAGTTAGTGAAAAATAGGGAGGTTAGGTAGTGAAAAATAGATATTTATATAAGAAAAAGATGTTTTATTTTACAGATGGGTACTTTGTCTCTGATGACACTCATAGTAAATACATATAAGTTTCGCCATATTTTACCAGATATTTTACCATATTTTTCCATGCAAAGATTGTAAAAAAAACAACTATCAACCCAATTAAATAATTTCAAATAATTATATAAACAACAACTATAAATATAAATTCATATTTAACATGCGAAAGAGCTTAAAAGTATATAAGCTATATTTATTCGGGCTTCAACTCAGTAATTAAATTACCAGTAAATTAAAATGATAGATTGATTTATCGACCAGTTCTTGAAACTCTGGATCGAAGGAAGACAGAGAAAGGCTATCCGTAGCTGCCATAGGCAATATGTCGAGAGAGTATCTACTTCGAAGACCATTGATAACCGAAAGTCTTTACGTTCACACCCTCTTAAGTGATAATCATAAAATCAAACAATATGTCGAGAGAGTATCTACTTCGAAGACCATTGATAACCGAAAGTCTTTACGTTCACACCCTCTTAAGTGATAATCATAAAATCAAACAAATTCATGACCATTTTCTTTGCTAATAAAACCGAAGGCACTAGAGCAAGAGAGCAATATATAGGTACGAAATTGTGTGCAACAGGCAAAAGAAATAGTTGGGGTCGTCGGTCAAAAGGCGAAAAAAAATGTGCAATTGCTCCACCGACAAGAGCATAAAAACATCATATTAAATATATCATAAACAGTCTTTTCACAAGGAAAGATGCAAATAAAGTTTCAGCTCTCATTTAGAACTACCTTTAGCGCTAATGTATGATATTATGTTAATTCAGCGCAAGTTGGTCCTATCATTTGTATTTTAATTTGCAAATATGTTGAATGGCTGCATTAAACTTGAGCAAATTATTTTCATTAGGCTGTGTCGTTTGAGACTTCAAACTAGTTTGTAAGCACTTTATGTACGGCTAAATGTAATGAAATATTTGAAAAATAAGGACGTATATCGCATGGATGAAACATTTCATTATTAGGTATGTTTAACGAACTACTAAGTTGCACGAATGGGGTTCGTTTCTTGATCATTATCAGCTGATAGATATATACGAGATGGAAAACTTGATACAAACCCTTTACCAACCCGTTTGGCCAGCGTGGTAAAGTAGGCCGATTCCTCCTTTCAAAGGAGAGTCCAAGTCCAGCAGTGGACTGTTAAAGGCTGGTGATGATGAGATATATACAGAGCTCTGTATGTATATAAACTCTCATTATATACGTTGGTCAAGTGCTGGTTGGCGGCAGACTTAACACATTTTGTCTTTCGCGAACATTATGAAGCTCCACGTCCTATTCCTTTTCTCATCCGTAGGACGGTAACGCACTTGAGACTCCTCTAGAATTGCGGGTGTCTATGGACGGCGGTTATCGTTTACCATCAGGTGATACATCTGCTTGTTTGCCTATTAGATAGATGGATAGATTAACACTTTATTGTACATTATGTACGTACAGAATTACAATAGTAAAATTAACTTAAAACTAGTTGCACAACAGGGCGGTCTTATTGCAAAATGTGATCTCTTCCAGACAACTTAGTTTGGAAAAGGTATCATTTCTTACTAAAAAAAACTCTCAGACATGCAGATTTGATCACAACTTTTTGCCTTCACCTCTTAGCAAGCGATGATCAGCATTTAAAAACGCACTAAACTTCTAAAAGTATGTACTGCCCGCTACATACAACTAGCGAGGTTGGTTTTGTTTATCTCCTGTGCTACGGGGAAAAGAACAATATCAGCAAGGAGCTGTCTCGTGTAGCAATATGCGATGATACGTAACATATTGGCGAGGTGAGCACTACAACTAACCACTACGCTAAATTAAAAGGGAAAATGGCAACACACCTTCATTAGAAATATTATCCAATATTGGACGTAAACAATTATTCAACGTTTCTTACGTCACTACACATAATGATATATAAATAATTACGTACTTTATAACAAGCAAACAGCAAGAGATTTCACGCGAAGTTTCGTCGTTCAAGTTTCCATAAGTATAATTCGCGAACACTATGTAAAGAAAATATAGTGTACCAATTAAACAGCTTGTAACGTCACCAGGCTGAATTCACTCACAAACATGGAGGACTCTGCTGCTAGGGTTGGCACTTCGGCATTAGGGCGCTTGTTTTATTTTTTGACGTGACAACGTCTTATAAATTGGTTTGCCGGGTGACACTTCAAGAAACTGCGTTACGCTCCGCTCACGTTATGCGCTCACAATGAGAGCGAGTGAGAGGCACGCGTCCCGCCTAAGAGCGAGAGAGACAGACATAAAAAGTGAAAGGCACGCGTCTTTCATCCTTCTTCCTACTATACGAATGAATATTCACATTAAAATTATTTTACCACTCAAAGTCGTTGTCACGTAAAACTTTCGCCCGTATACCGACTTTACAGGCAACCAATTTTTTACCATAATCTGTATGTTGCAGATTTTCCTTTTTTGTAGTTTATAGCTCAATTATTGCAAATGATTGAAGATCGTTCGATCATTCTTAAAATTAAAATCCTTTATTTTTATTATTTATCTTTGGTTGTTGAGTGACGAATAGCATGATATAATATGTAGATAATGCCGTCATGTCATTTTCTTTTTATTCATCATCCTAACCGATATCCTACATAGTTCTAGTTTCCCTAGTTATCTCAGTTAGAACCCGAGGTCCACTTTCTAGTCTAAGCAGATTTGACTGAATATTAGCTTTTCAGCAGAGCGACTTCCTGTCTGAACTGCACAAACCAAAGGGATAGCTATATTCCATAGTATTTAAAGGTCAGTTTATTTAAAGGTACTGACTCTCTGTAACGACTGTCACGATCTTCATGACAGCCGGTACCAACGGCTTAACGTGATCTCCGAGGCACGGGGCAAGCGATAATTTACAGTTCTATTCGCACATAACCCCGAAAAGTCATTGACGCGCCGCGTGGATTCGAACCCGATATCCTTTGCATGCCATTCTGTTGGCATCTCTACTAGGCTATCGCTGCTTTTTGTACTTATCTACTCCTGATTCAATATTTTAAATTGTAATAGTTGTATTTTATTATCCCGTGCTCAATGACCATCAAGCAAAGCGTCTCATGAGGTCACGTATTATTCCACTGCTATTGAATGTGACATTATACCCAGTGCTATGAAGTCCCAGGTTATAATTTGAGATGGGTCAGTTGGTATTCAATATTCTTTTTTCGAATAATCTTAAAGCCACCGAAGAATCCAGCCCAGTCAACAGAAAAAATCTTGCCCCTACAAGCGTTAGACAAATGATGTACCTTATACTTGATGGATACTCCACATACCTCCACTCCACGTTCCTCCAACGAGAGTATTTTTGCACAACTTTAATCAAAACTGATGGTGTGAGGTATTCAGAATGACAATGAGCAGCCGTATCTTGATCGTGATTAAAGTGTTTCAAGCTATATTCGTCTTTAACGAGTCCCGCAAGACGTAATGGAGTGGCATACTCTTACACAGTAACAGTAAGTATATTAGCTGTTTATCGGCCTGTTAGGGCTATAAAAGTAAATGAAATGCGTTTATGGCGCTATTAATTGTCGATCCTGCAATACATTTCTTTTGTAGTTATTGTTGTGCGTGGAAATGGCACCCGATTATTGTATTCCGCAGCGGTTTTTGTGAATCATGGAGTGCTTTGAAGAGAGCTGTAAGTCCTCTTATGTTTATTTATTACCTAGATACTTACCACGGTCTTATCAGTCGGCGTTGTACCTACTATGATATATAGTATACTTTGAGTTAATGTTGATAGTTGACTATGCATGTGACAAAATGACTGACAGTGTCAAACTAACAGATCGACACCACGACTGTTTTCATTCTGCCACCAAGATTGGTGTTTCCTACGCCAAAAGTTTGGGGTAAAAATTATTCACATCAAAACCTGCAAAATAAAATATGGGAAAACGAAAAAAAAAATACAGTAAAATATCGTGAATGCATGACAGCCCTACGTTGCAGTCCCCGAGCTAGTTCTGAACTTGTTTCTGCTTATTCAGATTTGCGTTGAGTCGCAAAGCGGCAGATTTCGTTAGTCCTTCGGCGCCTACAACGTACTTTATTCAGCCGTGTTGGAAACATACTGTTCATCCAGTACACTCTTTATTTCTCTGTGAATATTTATTCATCCGCAAACACTGTCTGTTTAATTCTCAATTTCCACGGAATGTTGCAGTATCAATCGATTGACGATCGTCCCCAAGAGAATAGCTATACATATAGTTATATTGATTGTAAATATTGAGATTGGATGTCCCCGTGATGTGAAATACAGAGTGCTATAAAACGAGGAAAGCTTTTTTTAACCTACTCAAAAAAAAAGCGGAGATCTTTAATTCGACAAAAGATTTTTGTGGGATTATATTTAGATTATATACTTTATGGCTGTTTTAGCACAATGTTATACTATCGTAAAAATGGTTTTACCAAAGAAATATAACCTAAGGCATAGAAGTAACACTAAATAACAACAGCGGTTGCTATGATTGATATCTTCTTTCTAATGGCACATGCAGTATGATAGAGAGAGCTGTCGATAGGTTTAGCAGCACGCTCTTATAGCAGCCTCGTGGTAGGCAAACAGTAGACAAAACATAGAGTTAGGAAACCGAGTGTTGTTCGTAACAGTGATGATTTATCGATAAATATTTTTGGTCAAATGTCTAACTTTAGTATGTGTCGATATATTTAAGCCGTAGAAGTAAACAACTAAAATATTGAAATTGTAGTTTTTGCTGTTGACGCCGGACAGTACTTTGCAAAGACTTGCCAGACAGACAGTACTAAAAAAATCACGTGTTTAATTGTTCGTTTTAGCCATAAAATCTATTGACTAAAAATATTCATAAACTAATGAGCGATGCGTTGCGATGCGATGCTAAGAAACTGTCACTTAGATTACGTATTGTACGAATTATACCAGATTGGCTAATGCGGCACGGCAGGCTTTGGCAATTTGTTTGCGTCTCATCATATCACGTTGCTTGCTATCGCTAACGTTGGACACTGCTCGATTTTTTTAGAGTTGTAGGTAATCCGACTGCCATGCCGAAGCTTGCGGGTTTGATTCCCGCTCAAGTCAAACATTTGTGTGCATGAATATGGATGCTGGTCTTGGTCTGGATGGTACTATGTATAATATGTAATATATTTACAGAAAAGTATATATGCATGTTTATCGATTGTCTAGTACTCGTAGTACAAGATATGCTTAGTTTGGGACTAGATCATGTGTGAATGTGAAAGAATATTATATTTTATGGTAGAATATTATGTAGCGGACTACAAGGCAAGACGTCTTTGATCAGTCAGGATAGCACTAATATGATAAATAATATAGAAGTAGGTAGATTAGTTAAAATCGTTGTAATTATTATATTTTATTAATATGTTCAAAGTAAAATTACACACTTATTGTTTAGCTTTGGATAAATAATTCTACCGGGTGTGCAATGTCCGGGCATAAATGTAATGTAGGCACAGCTTTCGGTTTTAAACGACGCCAGGTGCTTTCTGTCTTTAAAAAACAGTCTTTCTCAAAACGATGTGAACAAATACGATGGTACTTCTGCTAAATCAAACTAGGCCGTCCAACGGCATTTATCCAAAGTTTTCTTGTGACGTCATTAATAGGCAACCTGTAATAAAAAACACCTTCTTAATAATAAAAAATGCTACTCACATCCCTAAACCATCTACTATTTTATAGATGCAAAAATGTAAGCCTACACACACGCGCGTACACTGGAACACTTGGCTTTAGGTTAATAGACGCTACTTTTAAGGTAGGTATCTAAGTAAATTATGTACATTAAACTGCGCTTACTATCAAACGCGCGATAGAAAATTAGACCGCTGGACGTCTTTGTTTATTGCCAACTTAGCAACTGCGGCTATCCGCTGTCGCTTCCAGCTACAGTTTTACATTCATGTCCGATAGTTAGTTTCCGTATTTATCCCTCATTCAAAAAACATCGATATCTCCTTTCACTGTCAAATCCCATCACTAAGGCTATTAAATCAATAAATGTACAAAATATCAATTTGTGAGTTAAATTCATAACACATACGTATGCAAGCTGTTCCTTTGATTTGCAATACAATGATATCGTGTAAATTTAACACTCATTATAGCATTAATACGAGAAAAGTAATATAAATTTGTTGGAAAATTCCGACTCACTGCTAGAAGATAAAGTTTCTCCTGTTATTTCCGTTCCGAGAATAGCGGAATCCACGTCCCGATATCACATACACGATGTGTATTAATTAATGAGTACACTATTTAATTATTATAAGCTTACTTACTATTTAAATGCAAAAAAGTTATTAAAAATGTAAACACAAACGTCCAACAAATTTTACACTGATGACAGATCACAGCACGGCTATTTAGAGCATGTAGTCAAAGATATGAGTATGTAAAGAGTCTATGCCTCTTTAAATGAGACGAGTAATTTGACGTTATGATTAACCAACTAAGACCAACTGACAGTACATGTTGCACGTTCGATATAAGGAAATTTATAGGACATGTTCTCTCTAGTTTAAACCTAGTCCAACCTCTCTGGGTTTTACTTTCCTTTGACAAGATGTTGATGAATAATAATTGTGACGGCTGGTGTCATGTTGAATTGTCATCACTACGGTCACCAAGGATTACTGACGTCTACACCAAAGAGTATACGAATCCTACGTAAGAAGAGGCGGATGTGCCATAGATCATGCGAGACTTTCAGCTTTGTATGAAACGTGCAGGGAGAACTCGTACCAACATAAAGATACTAATTGACATCGTTTTTATGTTGTCAGCATTGTCATATTTGTCAATAAAGGGATGTACCCTCTGGTGATTAACGAAATATCGATATCGATAATATTCGGTAAGAAATAATTATAATTGTTTCGACTAGAATTATAATTTTCCAAAACAAATAAAAGATGTATTTAATATTTATGTGTTTATTCAAACAAAGTAGCCTATTCTATAAATCTATTCTAGATTAGCGAAGAAAAAAAAAACAGAACTAAAAGATATATGTATGTACATGTAATGGAAAGGTTTTCAACATTTCTTCTGTAATACGATTTAAATAAATGTCTATAGATACAAGGCACAGCTGTTTTTCTGACTTGAGTTCCCTTTTTTTTAAGTCTTTCGGCTTAAAATTTTAAAATTTTTCAATGGGCACATAAATCAAGTCTTGGTTTCCAGTTGCAGCTACCCTTTTTTACATCTAAAAAGAAAAAAAAGAATAGAATTTTTAGTCCTTGTGCCAATTTCTAATAAAGGATTATCGATAACTGACAGGCAGCACTATTGTTTACCTACAAAGTACTAGGATATGAAACTTTAGAATATTTCCTTATTTTTTATGTTTCATTGAAATATATCACATTATATAACATTATAAATATTCATTGATCTTTATCTAGGGACATTTTGCCATAAATACCTACCCTTTTTTCATTGCCTGACCGGCATGTTGTTGTATGTCATATTTCGCACGTTATTTTGCTTGTTTTCATTGCGCTCCTTTCAATGCTAATCAAATAAATATAGTAACACTAACACTACAAGTGTAAAATCACATTTATTTGGTATACACAAAGCAGTTTTACAGTATGTTTTTTACGTTTTATAAACAAACTACACAACGCGGCAAAGTTCAATCTGGATAATAATGTGACAGCTGTGACATTTGATTCTATTGACAGCCAAGGCGGTGATATACGTATAACCCGTCTAAATTTGAAGGAATACTGTTCCAAGGGTACATAGTGAAGGATGCTATCTTCACGTTTTATACATATAATAGTAGCCATTAAAAAGATAGCATGTTTCATACATTCGGTTTTTTCTTAGGAACTTGCGCCAGGCTGGTCTACACTTTATGCGTCTACGTTACGTATGAAATCTTCTCGGCGTCTACACGACAAACTGGCCGGTCGTCAAACATAATAATTAGCAAAAAGGTTTGAAGACTATTTCATTATTTGGAAATGACAGTTTTAAGTTAGATGACGTAAGCACTCTGTCAAGTGTTCGCTAAATTCGCCACTAATCGATAACAAGGCGATGGCCGAGCTGATAATACATCCGCTTTACGTTCTGAAGGCGTGGGTTCAAATCCCAATCATAACAGTTAGTGGGTTTTGGTTGTTATGAAATTTGGAAAATGTTTATGAATATTCAGCAAATATTTTTTTTTTTTTTATCTTAGGTAGACTTTAAATAAACTAAAGTATAATTATTGGTCTATAAGTAGGATTAACATTATAATGTACAATAAAATAAAACTAATTATATAACTAAACTATCCTAAACTATAAAAAAGCAAAAGTATGAAAAGAAAAGTAAATATTTTTTTTTTATATTATAAGGCGGCAAACGAGCAGACGGATCGCCTGATGGTAAGCAATTACCGCCGCCCATGGACACAAGCAACACCACAGGAGTCACAAGTGCGTTGCCGCCCCTTGGGGTTGGGAAAAGGGATAGGATAAGGAGTGGGATGAGGGAGAAGGAATAGGGGATAGGGCCTCCGGCACTCTCACTCACCGAACGAAACACAACAGTTTAGGTACTGTTACTTTACGTCGATTTTCTGTGAGAGGGTAGTACTTCCCCGGTCGAGCCGGCCCATTCATGCTGAAATCAGCAAGGCTCTACTACCTAGATAATATAATAAAAATAAAATTCCTCCGCAACGCTGTCGAGCGGTAGCGTGCCCAGATGGCTGGCAGCATTGCCACGTTGAATGGCAATGCTTATTCTCTCAGCGAGATATAAACCAGCCCTCTGCTCACGGGAAGCATCGATCAGCCTTCTGGCGATTTCTTTGTATAATGCGCGTGCACTAGGGCCCCATAGCCCCAGCGTTTCGACCCCAAACGGCTCAAAAACGTAATTACCAGCCAGGTTTCCGTATTTGAGCTATTTGAGGGTTTCCGCCGATGCAGCAGCAGCACCAGCATCATCAAAATATTATTTAAATATGTCGAATAAAAATTAGAAAATTCTAGAAACTTCAAAAAGAAATGGACAGACTGCCTCGTTGGTCTCGCGGCATTTATGTGATGATGATGATTCCCGGGTCGGGCAAAGTGTTATTGGGTTTTTCCGTTAGGAAATTCTCAGTAGCAGCACGGAGTCTGGTAATGGTCCCGGTACGGCAATAGGCTCGCCCCTATTACGTGGGACCTAAAAATTCATGGGAAATGTGGATGTAATATTACTCCTCTGCCTACCCCTTTGGGGATACAGGCGTAAGTCTATAAAAAAATATGTCAGACATCGGGTGTTGGGTTTTGTATACGTATTTAAATTGGATGACAATGAAAAGTTATTATGACATAGAGCTGCTCTGCTGATGGAATCGAAAGGTGGCCTTAGGAATAACATAGGAACTCAGTAATTAATTGACAAAATTTTATAGAGTTTGGGCTCGTTCTCGTCCGATGAAGGAGTCAGAAGGTGGCCATACGAACTCAGTAATTACAAAAATGTATTTGAATTGCACAATGATGATAATGGTGACTTCCAAGACGTAAATCATGCGGTAATGCCATGATGTGTCGATTATTAAGGAGACCAAGTCTATTAGCTCTCTGCTCAAAAGACTCATTCGCTAGACGCTCTTGGATCTTACCGAGTCTAGAATTATACTGTATAAGAGTTTCTTGACGTTAACGTGATTTCTTATATGCTTTCCTGGTCAACAAACATTTTTCAGGATCTTTAATAGTCTCACAAGAACGTAAAACTGTGTCCCGAAGAGCATTTTTGCAGAGACGACTACTTTTATCCGTTCCCGTTTCTTGAGATCTATATTTTAAGGCGCGCAGCACCTTTTGTAGGTCTACCTAAAACTAGTTGACAATACAACAATAGGTTCACTAAAAAGTATTAAATAAAAATAACTACGTTAAAAACAACCGACTTCAAAAACGAAAAAGTGAAAAATAATAAAGATTTAACATTAATTAAATACTACATACATACATACATATCGTCACGCCTTTTATCCCCGAAGGGGTAGGCAGAGGTGTATTTCTACACCCACTTTTCGCCAGATATACTTTAGTCCCACGTAATAAGGGGCGAGCCTATTGCCGTACCGGGCACATTTCCAGACTCCGTGCTGCTACTGAGAATAAACCCAATAACACTGCCCGACCCAGGAATCGAACCCGGGACCTCCCCGATCCCACGCGCACATTTTGAAGTCGGTTTTTGTTTAGTCGGGCGACTTTTTGAAGTCGGTTGTTTTTAACGTAGTTATTTTTATGATTACATAGAATACATATATAAAGATCCGGATATCAAGTCTTCTCTATCCAGACTGTCTGGGTATCACGGCCTTAGGCCAACAGTGCCAATGATTGTACCTTTTTGGTACTACCAATAACTATACCAGGGTGCCAATGATTGTACTTTTCTTAAGAAATAAGTTTGTGCACATTTGTTTGCTAATAAAATGGCTTCATTAAATACAATGTTTTATTTTTATTAATGCCCTTGTAAACTCAATTCCGACAAAACCATAGAAAATATTATTGAATTTGTATTTTGCTGAGAATTTGTTACTTAGTAGTAGAAACCGGCTTAGGGTGCCAATCATTATACTGTTTACCCTATGTTATTTTTGATTAAATATAGAAGTAAGGCTTGCAACAATTCGTAACCTGCGTAGATTTAGGAATATTTCAACAGGTATTTTGCTCTATTTAGATAAAATATACCTACGGTAGCCCGGTAAATCGTGGCCCACCACACAAACATATTATTGTGGTAAATAATTTTTTGCCCATTTATCATCGCTTCCTCACATTTTCTATTAAAAAAAATATTTACATAGTTTTTAGAACAAACTAAATAAGGTTGATATCTGCAACGCTTCATAAAGTTGCCTTATTGTCTAATTTATAGGAAAGTAGTAAATGAATCGAATAAGAGGAATACTCTTTCGAAAGACACACGTGATTATCATATCCAAACTTTCCAACATACACGCACATAATACAGTACATAGTAGTTAGTTAGCACATTAAATTAGTAACAAAAACATGCACCTAGTAACACCGAAAGCCTCTGACGATTACTAAGACAAGAATCAAGATTGATGTCTTAACATAATCGCAGAGCACCCAACCAAATAGCGACCGCTGAAAATGACTTGCTTAATTATAAACATGAAATCGAGCAAGTGCGAGGATTTCCAACCACGAACACGATGAAGTTATGAGGATTTTTATGTTCAAAAACCAAATAAAAAAACCGTTATAAAATTCTAGAGTGACTTTTTCAATTCGTTGTATTGGTTTTTGTGTGTGGTTGCAATAACGCTGCAGCGTTAATTTCAATCCTCCGCTACTTATCCTTCTTATTTATAAAGTTCGTAAGATGGAACAAAACATACAAACAAATATATATTCAACAGAACCTAAAAATTGTGTGAGAATGTCAATAATGCATGTGAGTATTAATAGTGTGAGTGATGTTGATATAATATTTGCTTGTTATTAATTTGGCATACGAGCACAAATATCAAATGCGGTTCACCGCAGAGCGAGGTTTTGGACACATCGAAGGCTCACAACAATCTACTTTTATCGTTTCATATTTTAGCGCTTTTTGTGAACGTTCGCTATTCTAAGGTACAATAATTGATTATATAGTCAGTGATAACCTCGTGCAGAGATAGATGGACTGTTATGCGGATGTTTTCGGGCTTAAATCCTCGAGTACTTTTGGACGTTAAGTTCGTATTACACTTTTAATTGTCGCTTGCTTAACGGTGAAGGAAAACATCTTGAGCAAACCTGCATGCCTGAAAGTTGTCCATAGCGTTCTTGAAAGACGAGTGATGTCCACCACCCGCACACTAGGCCAAAGTGGTGGACTATAACCGTTGTTTGCTTATTTACTACAAACTGTCTCCTTCGTGGGACAATCTGAAGTATGTTGGTTGGTGCTATCGCTGACTTGCTCAGTATGTGACCTGTGTCACATCCTCATTGTTTAAACAGTAGTTATATTTACTGTGATTGGATTAGGTCTTGGGGTATTTTACGCTTTAATCGTCGCGCTTTGTTGTGATTCTCCATTAGTGACCGAGCCAGCGTATTTGGGTGTTGTTGGATACGTTCTTTGTAGGACTTGGTGTGGCTTACGATTTCCTGCTTCACAGTAGACATTCGTGGGTCGTGGTGTAGTAGTTCGTTGGGAACAAACCAGGGCGCGTTGGTTATCATACGCAGAGCTTTATTTTGAAACCTCTGTATGATTTCTATGTTTGAGTGAGATGCGGTGCCTTATAATTGGATCCCGTACGTCCAGATGGGCTTTAGTATTTATTGCCTTGTACAAGAGTATTTTGTTTTCAAGAGATAGCTGAGACTTTCGCCCTATGAGCCAGTAAAGTTTTCGTGTTTGTATACCAAGTTGCTTCCTCTTAGTGAAAATGTGTTTTTGCCAGGTAAGTCTTTTGTCTAAGTGCAATCCAAGATATCTCACATGATCTGCTTGTGGGACTTTAATGTTGGTTAGTGTGACTGGAGGACAGGATCCTCTTCTTAAAGTAAACGTAACGTTGACTGATTTGGTTTCGTTGACTTTTATCCGCTACTTTTTAAGCCAGCCTGATATGTATTTAATCCTTCTTGGAGTATTTGTGAGGCAATTTTTGGGTCACTATGTGCAGCTAGGTATCGTAAGCGAAGGTCCCAGTAGTTTGTGATTCGGGTGTTGGCAAGTCTGCAGTGAACAGTAAGTAGATTATGGGACCCAGTACACTACCCTGTGGTACGCCAGCCTGTATGGGACAAAGATCAGACAGTACTTCCCCACTTTGTACAATGAAGTGGCGCTATTGTAGAAATGATTTCAGGATTTCGTACAGGTGATTTGGTAGTGTGTTTTTTTAATTTAAACAGCAGACCTGCGTGCCAAACGCGGTCAAACGCTTGCGATATGTCTAAAAATGCACCAGTGCAGTAAAACTTTGCCTCCAGTGATTCCATAATCTTATTTGCTAGTCTGTGTACTTGGTCGACAGTGGCGTGTTTATTGCGGAACCCAAACTGATGGTCAGGAATTAGTCCTTTTTCTTTGATTATAGGTAGAATTTGTTGTAGCAAAAGAGATTCAAATATTTTGGATGGGATGGGCAGTAGGCTTATGGGTCTATATGATTTTGCTTCTTCTGGTGGTTTGTCAGGTTTCAGTAGCATTATAATTTGCGCAACCTTCCACTCCAGGGGAAAGAACTGCAGTCTTGTCATGGCGTTAAATAATAACGTCAGAAAAGTTATGCCTGATTCTGGTAGTTCTTTTAATATGCGGTTTGTAATAAGGTCGTGACCTGGTAACTCTTTTGGGTCAGATTTATTTATGATTCGGGCAACTTCTGTCTTTGTAAATTTTAAGGGCTTTTCCTCGCTATTTTTATTAACCTCCGTACTTGTGTTCAAACAGTCAGTAATTTCTGCGGCATCTGCTGGAGAGCCTTCATATGGATGAGGAACAAAGACTTTTGAAACAAGTTCTGAGAAGGTATCAGCTTTCTCTTGGTCCATCCGTGCCCAGGATCCATCAGTTTTTCTTATAGGAGGAGAGACACTAACAGGCCCTTTCAGTCTTCTGGTAGCTTTCCATAACGAATAGTCTGAGGCAGCGGTAGCATCCAGGCCAGCGAGGTCAGCTTCGTTATGAAATCCGTCATTACGATCCTTGTCTAAAATGTGTTTCAGCTGTCTGTTGATGTGATTGAGTTGTTTTTTTACAGCAGGGTCTCTGCTTTGCTGCCAATGCTTCCTCATTCTCCTGTTTTGGATTATTTTATCTAATATATGTTTCGCTACATAGTTGTCCGTGCTTTTATGTGGGAGTGGTGGGGTTGAGGACCAGGCTACCTCCTGCACACTGTTGTTGAAGTAATGAACAGCTTTTGTTATTTCGTCTTCAGTTTTTATTCTAACCGGTTCCTGGAATGCTTTGTCGATGAGCTCTCGAAATAGGAGCCAGTTAGTTTTTTTGTTGTGCAGAACGTATTTTTTTGACACGTATTTGGTGCGTACTTGGGCGGTGGTGTGTAGGTCTACTATGATTGGAGAGTGGTCTGAGGACAGATCCCAGCAACTCCGACACGATATATTGTTATTTACGATTCCTTTGCAGACACAGAAATCGATAACATCCGGGATTTTTCTTTTGTCTGTTGGCTAGTAAGTGGGTTGACCAGACGAAATCACGTTCATATTTCTTGTTTGGATGCATTTAAAGAGTTCTCGCCTTCTCGGTAGAACAAGCCTAGAACCCCAAAACGTGTGCTTGGCATTATAGTCACCTCCTGCAATAAATCTGTCTCCAAGGGATTGAAAAAGTCATTAAAATCCCTTTTCTTGATAGTAAATCTCGGCGGGCAGTAGAGTGCCGATACTGTAATGTCACTGATCCAGTCCGTTATAACAACATTTGTTGCTTGGATGTATTTTTTACAGTAGTCTTGTAGTACATGATGCTTGATGTTAGACCTGATGAGTACAGCAGATCCTCCATGTGCTTTGTTGTCAGGGTGGTTAGTGTGGTCCATCTTGTATCCAGGTATCCTAAAGTAGCTTTTGGATGTGAAGTGAGTCTCTGAGATTAGTAAAACATCTATGTGGTGGATTTTAAGGAATATTTTTAACTCTTCCGAGTGGTTTGACAAGCCATTAGCATTCCATACACCTAATTTTAGTGCTGTGAATATAATGTCATTTTTGAGACTAGATCGGTTAAGGTTTGGGTAATAATCATCGCTTGGTTCATCAGGGCAACAAGTGTGTCTGTAATGTCTTTAAATTCGTTGGTTTTTTGGTTGTCATCTACGATGTTAACAGTTTGAGTTATAGGTTGTTTGGGGAGTTCATTTGTGGCTGATGCATACGTTTTGCCGTTATTCGTTGTTTTATTTGTAGGTGCTTGTTCAACACTCGTAAGTCTTTTTTGTGTTGGGTGATTGGGGCAGGATATCGGACTTTCAACAGCTCCTTGTATGCTGTACAGCCTTTGTAGTTAGCTGGGTGGTTTCCCTCGCAGAGGACGCATTTAATCTGGTTTGACCTTTCTTTCCGTGGGCAATGTGAAGTGTGAAGCGAACCTGCACATTTGACACATCTGGGCTTTCTATTGCAGAACTTTTGAGTGTGATTATAATCTTGGCAGTTAATGCATTGAGGGATTACTCGCTTAGGTCAGGGTGCTTCAAACAAAATGCGACAGTGTAGTAGAGATTTTACGCTATATATATCTTTATTATTTTCACGGGGTTCTAGTTAGATGTTCCACATGGGTAATGCCTGTTTTGTTCTTGAGTTTTGGATGTTCCAGACATTTGATACTTTATGGCCGAGCTCCTCAATAGCTATTTTTATTTCTTCTTTATCTGTCGATGCGTGTAGATTTTTGAGCACCACTCTAAAGCTGCGATCTTGTTTGGGCTGGTAACTGAAGAATACTGTGTCTTTAGCTTTCAGTTCTTTGTAAATAGTGGAGTATGATTCTGCTGTTTTCGATTGTATTTTAACTCAGTCGCTTTTCAGTACTTTAATTTCATACTCTCCTTTTGCAACTTCTTCTTATAATTTTTGTAAGGGTTGGATATTTTTGACGCCGTCAATAAATAGTGGTGGGGTCTTATATATTTTCGTGCTTGAATTTCAGGTTTATCTGCTTGTTCTATATCGTCGAGCGCTGTGAAGCTGTTAGATGTCGGTACTGCTGGTGCTGCTAGCCAATAATCCAATTTTGTTTGTTTTTGGCTACGTATTATTGCGTCTGGACTGGTTCTTGACATTTTGCCATAGTGCACTTCTGTGAACTGCTGATCTACGGGTTCTCTAGCTGTTTCATCTGATAGATTAGTGGTCACTTTGTCTTGATTAGTTGTTCCGCTAAAGGAACTTGATCTTGGACAATATTTAAAGAGCTGATGATAAATTGATTGTTTAGATGCTAACGAATTGATTGAATTATGTTTTGGGTTCAATTGCCTTAATTTATACTTTATATTAAATTTCATATAATAAACGATCTCTATAAACCTAGTCGACTTTTAATCCCACAGACTTATCTGAATTCCTAAATGCAGTAGGAGTGGATCAACTTTCAAAGCTCTTACACTATTAATACTGAAAAATTATCCGAGTTTGCAAATACTAGTTTCTTTGGAAGATTCAATAATTATTGCTTTAATGGTTGTATTTATGACGAGTTCTTATGCTCGGGCCACACTACCTTACCATCTACCGGGCTGTTACCGCCATAATTATGGCAATAAATTACCGTTAAATTACTGCGTGAAGTCGTGTGGTTACACTAGAGTTTACCGAGATATGCCAATAAACTAGGCGGTAAAAAAATCATTTTTCAAGATGGCGGATGAAGCTGCAGCTGTTTGGTATTTTATGAGTGCCAATTATTTTAACATGAATCTTTTAAATTTTTAGCTTTCTGGCGGGTATCCCAGAGAGACGGTTCGGATTGCAATAACTCCAAAAATTCGAGCGCTTTTTCATTTGACCACTCCATATTGGTAGATACGTGCGTCGTCGTCGACCTCGTGTTGCACACTGAACAAACGGTAGTGTGGCCACAAACGCATTAATTACTGCGGTAATATTCTTTGATGTGCGAAAAAAGACCGCCGCCGGAGCTATTGCCTACCGGCATATGCCATATTGATTGGCATTGTAAAATTATGGCCATAAATCGAGGTTACACCTAGGCGTTGTTGAAATTATGGCAATAATTATTGGCATATCCCGGTAGTGTGGCCCGAGCATTAGACATTTTGCAATATCGCATCATCATCATCGTCCTAGCTTTATCCCAGTTGCATCCAAGACTTCTTGCCTTGGAGCCCGGGGTCTGCTTACTAGTCTTACCTGATTTGACGAAATACAAGCTTTTCAGTCATTGGTAGCATAGCTGTGAGGCCAACTTTAGTCTGTTACGCTTAAAGTCACCACATCAAGCCTTCAGCGCGCACTATCCACTTTTAAAAGTAATTTGGTGTTAAGTTATTAAAATACTCTTGCTAAACGGTAAATAAGTTTACCAAAATCATCATTGTGTATGTCTAAAAGTCATGTGTAATATTTTCAAAAAACATATGATAACCTCCCGCCGTTGCCCCGGTAGCGATCCAAGACCTTCGACCTTAGAGCCCTAGGTTTGAAATATATTCTACTAAAACTATTCGACTGTCTGCCTCCGTGGTCCAGTGGATAGCGTATGCGACTGCTGATCGGAGATCCCGGGTTCGATTCTCAGGTCGGGCAAAAGTGTTACTGGGTTTTTCCGAATACTCAGTAGCAGCCCGGGGTCTGGTAATGTGCCCGGTAACGGCAATAGACTCGCCTCCTATTACGTGGGACCTAAAAATTCATGACGAAATGTGGGTGTAATATTTACACCTCTGCCTACCCCTTCGGGGATACAGGCGATTATTTGACTATTCGAACGATAAACCTCAGCAAACAACGACACATAACAGAACGTAAAAAGATCTTGTCCCCAAATAACGATCGCTTATTGTACCCTAAATTGATTACATATAAACTTCCCATTTCTAGAACATTCGATACCCATTCAAACTATCCGTTTATCGCATACGAATCGTTTCGTATTAAATCGCGAATTGCCGTTACAATCTGATGTATCTCTTTAGTACGATGTTAAGTTTCCCTGTTACCCGGAGTATAGGTAACAGATTGCCTGTCCGTTTCCTCTAGCCAATTAACTGACCCAATTTCCTCCATTGACTTTATATGCGACATATAGGTAGCTTGCCTTAGGACCAAAATCTTTATTCATTTAGCCCAGTAAAGTCAGCTCTGTTTGAGCTTAGGTTCACTGAGATCTTATGTTTATTCCCAGGTTTCCTTAGTCCGTTAAATCTGCTGGATGTGGTTAGACGTTGATCTGGTAATCTAATTTGCTATTCAGAGCGACTTGTATTGGGATTAGTCATGCTATTCGGCTAAGGATGCTTTGATCTGGGTACATACATACATATCGTCACGCCTTTTATCCCCAAAGGGGTAGGCAGAGGTGTATTTCTACACCCACTTTTCGCCAGATATACTTTAGTCCCACGTAATAAGGGGCGAGCCTATTGCCGTACCGGGCACATTTCCAGACTCCGTGCTGCTACTGAGATTTTCGTGACAGAAAAACCCAATAACACTGCCCGACCCAGGAATCGAACCCGGGACCTCCCGATCCCACGCGCACATTTATGCCGCGAGACCAACGAGGCAGTCGTATAGGGTTTGATGTCGAGTTTTCCGTCTCTACGCAAATATGATATTTGCATCGTGTTATCCCTTAGTCGCCTCTTACGACACCCACGGGAAGATAGGGGGTGGTGACACTTGTATTCTATGCCGTCAACCACACGGTTAAATGTATGATCTGGGTAATAAATAAAATTGTTGTTTGTTTTCTATTCAAACTCTTTGTTGAATTACGTGGCATGATATTGGAAAAATAATAATTATTGGATTATATGAATCCAATTATCTGCCTTACCAATTAATTATAGGTACCTATAATAGAATTAAAATAAATGATCTTTGTACCTTCTTTTGTATCATTAAACTGTAGCTTGAAATTTTCATCCGACAAAGGTATGTATAATGTAACAAGTCGCATATTATGTTTTTATTGCCTTTTTCACTTACTTAACAATCACTTACATATTGCGGTCGCAGATTATACCATACAACTACTTGAATCAAGATGATTAGATCAATATTCATCTAGATCGTTGACTCTTTTAATTTTTGTGCATCAATTTAGCTTGTATAGTATGCCAAATCCTGGTCATTCACAATGCTATTAGCAGCGACACTTTAAAACGACCTATAGTGTTCTGCGAAAGGCTGTTATAGTATTTATCATATATATTACTGACCATATGCTCAACAGAATAAGAGATGAAAATGCTCGTAAACCACATAACCTGTTCTGTTTTATTAGTATTTTATAACTCTCGTTAGCGGCTTACCTCTGACTACAAAATTGAATATACATTTTCCTCGCCTTAAAGTAACCTCAGGACGAAGATTGGTTTTATTATTAGTTTCAAAACCACGCGAGACTGCCGTCACATTTTGAAGTAGCACACTTTCCCAAAGCGATCTCGCTTTGGCGATGACGCTTTGGCGTGGATTTTAACCGTATTTTCTTAATAAAACCTGAAATATACAGCAGAATAATTTACCCTCCGATCAACCTGTAAATACGGCTCGGTAAATAAATTGCGTACCTTTTCAACGTCTGAATAACATTGAAAAACCTCTCACACAGTCAACAGCTCCCATGGTAATCACATAAAACCTTCGTAGTGTAGAAATACGAAAAACTTATCCATAATAATAAAAGTTCAACCATAAATGGCAGAGAGAGGAAAAAATGGCGTTTGTTCGCATAAATTTCAATTAAAAACATTGCAGTGTGCTGCAGACAAATTGTGGTATTAGATTTTTCTTAGAGTTTTATTTTGCCGCTTCGAGGCAATTTCGCTTTTGGTATACGATTAACAAAATTGCTGCGGTACTAGTTTTGATAAGGCTTGTTAATATTTTCTTTCCGGCTAGTTTTCAGAGTTATTTCTCCGTAGCGAAGTTAATATTTTGAAAGAGTTACTTACGTTTAAAGGCATCATCGCACTAAATGGTTTGTAGATCTGTTTTCTAATAATTACTAGAAGACTTTTAATGAAGTTTCGGTTTATTCAGGTCACAGTTTTCGAATTGCTTAGCTATCTAAATGCGATTAGTTTTAGTATGTAATTTAAGTATCACTATATTTAAATGTTTCATTATTTTGAATACTGGACTACACCGATTACTTAAAACTGAAAATGAGCTAAGCATGATTTGGAAATTCGCGTCCCAAAAATTGAGCAGTAATTAATTTCTCACAAAATCAATACCCGAACAGGGCACACCATAGATATCCGAAAGATATGAATTTTGTAATAGCTTAGTTTATGGGAAGCGAAAAGTGAAGCAAATATAGTGTGGTGTACAAAATCAATACCCGAACAGGGTACACCATAGATATCCGAAAGATATGAATTTTGTAATAGCTTAGTTTATGGGAAGCAAAAAGTGAAGCAAATATTTTATTATTAGCCATTATTTGCCAATTTTGGCGAGCAAAATATGGCAGAACGATACCGAGGCAAATCGCCGAAAGGTTAACAAACTTTAGCAAGTAGGTATGGTCTCATTAAAATTAAAATATATTTTGCTTCTATCTAATTTGTGTCGTAAACAATGAAATATGTCCCGCATATTGAAGAGAAAACATGACGACATTAATTATATCTAAGGGAAGACAGGCTCAAGATCTTTACCTAGATATTTCTTACAGACAATATAGAACTTAGGCATTGTCAACCTTTTTTTGTTACCGCTGGGTTGACGAGGGTGTTCTGGGTGCTCGTTATTAATCATAGTTTTACAATGAATTTCTGGCAAGTTACATTTAACTTAATAAATTAAAATTAAAAACGGTAAATCAGGTAAATATGTTTTACTGTCGGATAAATGCAAAAATTGGCAAAAATGTTTCAGAAGATGGAGTGTGATATATTTTTATTTATTATTGAGCTGTATGAGATTTAAATCGTGACACTGCTGTGGCTACATTAATCTATCGCTAAGTTAGAGCTCAGTTAAAATATTTAGTTGTAGGTATGCTTCAAAACTTAAACGTCGAAGCCAATTTAAACATTGAGTAAAATATGCACGAGGCCAGCTTGCAATGCAACGCGTTAATTTTTATTCAATATAATTTTGCTGTAATTTATTTGATATTGGCAGGGATAGCCTAGTGGAGATACCAACAGACTGTCATGTAGAGTGCGTCGGGTTCGAATCCACGGCGCGCAACACTGACTTTTCGTTATCTGAGTTATGTGCGTATTATATTGATAATTAACGCTGGGAAAGTACGTTAAGCTTTCGGTCTCAGCTGTCATAAAGATCCTTGATAGTCGTTGTAGGGAGTCAATACCTCTGAATAAACTGACGCTAGTCAAAACTATGGAATATAGCTAGCCAAATATAATTACGCTTTCTGTAACTAAATCTAATATTCACAAAAAGACTAGATGATTAAAAGCACTGCCACAACAATACTCCAGAATTACTGAATAACTTATCAAACAGTCCAAATACGCAAAGCAAATAATCATGTAAAGACGAGAAAAATAGACACAATTCTACAAATCTATTTGTTCAAAGTCTCCAGCAAGATAAACTCTATACACAAACAGAGATTTGCTCAGTAACGATTCTATTATTTGTTCTATTTATATCCATTCATATCTGAGGTATGACGGTAATTAATTTGTTTTTTTTTGCGAATCCCAGTGCATTGATGTCTTTATGCATAACTAGCTTTCGCCCGCGGCTTCGCCAGCATGAAATTTTAATAAAGGGTAGCCTATGTACTTCCCCGCGTTTCAGACTACTCATGTAAAATTTCATCACAAACGCCTCTGCAGATTGGTCGCGTAGCATATTATATAAACAGATTATACTTTAAAATTACTTTTGTTTTCATAATCGTCGAACTTCTGGTAAAGATTAGGATGTAGGTATATTATTGAAGTTATGAAGAGCATATATACCCACTGAAAATAACAGCAGCAAAAATAAATTAAGACTGAAAGCATTACCACAAAGTACATATTATCAGACCGTCCCTCCACCCCGCTGTACTTAAGCGCGCTAACTCATAGTTTTATTACAATAAAAATTATGTAGTTAGGTTATGTACTAAAAGCTAAAAAGTAATTCGGTAAGTTCTAGCTACCAAATCGCACCAATCTGCTCATCAATCTGGGGTATTGATCAGACAAATATAAAATCGTTGGGCAAGTGAAATTGCTATCATAATGTTTACTCTGGCTACGCTACACCCAAAACAAATTTCTTTGAGTTATTTTATTTTAATGTTGTTAGTTTTGTTGTTAGTTGATACTTCTCATTCTATTTTCATAGTGAGCCCTTTTCTACCAATCAAGCCCTGTCATTCGATACCCATATTGAGGTATTTGTGGAAAATAGATAATGTGCCATTTTGTGGCGGCGGCCATCTTAGATTTTTCAGAGTAAGCTCTATTCTACCAATCAAGCCCTTTCATTTGATACCCATATTGAGGTATTTGTGGAAAATAGATAATGTGCCATTTTGTGGCGGCGGCCATCTTAGATTTTTCAGAGTAAGCTCTATTCTACCAATCAAGCCCTTTCATTTGATACCCATATTGAGGTATTTGTGGAAAATAGATAATCTGCCATTTTGTGGCGGCGGCCATCTTAGATTTTTCAGAGTAAGCTCTATTCTACCAATCAAGCCCTTTCATTTGATACCCATATTGAGGTATTTGTGAAAAATATGTAATCCGCCATTTTGTGGCGACAGCCATCTTGGATTTTTCATAGTGAGCCCTATTCTACCAATCAAGCCCTTTCATTCGATACCCATATTGAGTTATTTGTGGAAAATATATAATCCGCCATTTTGCGGCGACAGTCATCTTGGATTTTTCATAGTGAGCTCTATTCTACGAATCAAGACCTTTCATTTGATACCGATATTGAGGTATTTGTGGAAATAAGTAATCCACCATTTTGTGGCGGCGACCATCTTGGATTTTTGAAAGTAAGCTCCATTCTACCAATCAAACCCTTTCATTTGATACCCATATTGAGGTATTTTTGGAAAATATGAAATCCGCCATTTTGCGGCGACATCCATCTTGGATTTTTCATAGTGAGCTCTATTCTACGAATCAAGTCCTTTCATTTGATACCCATATTGACTTATTTGCGGAAAAAATAATCCGCCATTTTGTGGCGGCGGCCATGTTGGATTTTTCATTGTGAGCTCTATTCTACTAATCAAACCCTTTCATTTGATACCCATATTGAGGTATTTGTGGAAAATATGTAATCTGCCATTTTGTGGCGACAGCCATCTTGGATTTTTCATAGTGAGCCCTATTCTACCAATCAAGCCCTTTCATTCGATACCCATATTGAGTTATTTGTGGAAAATATATAATCCGCCATTTTGCGGCGACAGTCATCTTGGATTTTTCATAGTGAGCTCTATTCTACGAATCAAGACCTTTCATTTGATACCGATATTGAGGTATTTGTGGAAATAAGTAATCCACCATTTTGTGGCGGCGACCATCTTGGATTTTTGAAAGTAAGCTCCATTCTACCAATCAAACCCTTTCATTTGATACCCATATTGAGGTATTTTTGGAAAATATGAAATCCGCCATTTTGCGGCGACATCCATCTTGGATTTTTCATAGTGAGCTCTATTCTACGAATCAAGTCCTTTCATTTGATACCCATATTGACTTATTTGCGGAAAAAATAATCCGCCATTTTGTGGCGGCGGCCATGTTGGATTTTTCATTGTGAGCTCTATTCTACTAATCAAACCCTTTCATTTGATACCCATATTGAGGTATTTGTGGAAAATAAGTAATCCGCCATTTTGTTGCGGAGGCCATCTTGGATTTTTCATAGTAAGCTCTATTCTACCAATCAAACCCTTTCATTTGATACCCATATTGAGGTATTTGTGGAAAATATGAAATCCGTCATTTTGCGGCGACAGCCATCATGGATTTTTCATTGTGAGCTCTATTCTACGAATCAACTCCTTTCATTTGATACCCATATTGAGTTTTTTGTGGTAAATAAATAATTCGCCATTTTGTGGCGGCGGCCATCTTGGATTTTTCATAGTGAGCTCCATTCTACCAATCAAACCCTTTCATTTGATACCCATATTGAGGTTGTTATGAAGTAATATGTGATCCGCCATTTTGTATCGGCGGCCATCTTGAATTTACAATCATTTAAATATTTTTTTTTTATCTTGATGACATTATGAGTGTATACCAAATAGCAGATCAATCTGTCATCAGGAAGGAGGTAAAATTCCAATTACTAAATTTGAACCAAGCAGACAAAGATAATACAGGATTTTTGCCGACTTAGTTGATACTTTTCCCTATATTATGGCAACATTATAAAAAATCTTTATAAATTTTAGCCTATGTGTTATTCTGATATATAAACTATATGACTGTAAAGTTTCATCCAAATCTGTTCAGTAGTTTTTGCGTGAAAGAGTAACAAACATCCATCCATCCATCCATCCATCCATCTATACATACATCTTCACAAACTTTCACATTTATAATATTAGTAGGATTATGCTCAACTTACAAGACGAAAGAGGATTACCTATTGTGTGTAAAGTAACGCGATTATGCGCATTGTCTCTGGAAATCATTCTATTAAAACACATCCTGCGGCTTTTTGGCGATGTTTACACTTGTTTAGATAAATGTTTGAGGTAGATGATGTGATGATATGCTTTTGATAATGAGGAGGTATATTTTTTTTTTTTTTTTTTTGTGGATAGGCGGCAAACGAGCAGGCGGATTGCCTGAAGGTAAGCAATTACCGCCGCCCATGGACACAAGCAACACCACAGGAGTCACAAGTGCGTTGCCGCCCCTTGGGGTTAGGAAAAGGGATAGGATGAGGAGTGGGATGAGGGAGAAGGAATAGGGGATAGGGCCTCCGGCACTCTCACTCACCGAACGAAACGCAACAGTTTAGGTACTGTTACTTTACGTCGATTTTATGTGAGAGGGTAGTACTTCCCCGGTCGAGCCGGCCCATTCATGCTGAAGTCAGCAAGGCTCTACTACCTTAAAAGTATAAAATATATTTACTCGTATATAGCAGTGTTTATTTTAGGACACATTCTTCTATTCATGGTTCACATACAAAATCATTAATTTCGTTCGTTCTGTTTTCATCTTTTGCTTTTGTTTTTAAACTAGGTACCTCAAAATGGAGGAAAACATAAATATTGAAGTACTATTTTTTGCGAAGCTCGGTTAAAGCAGGACTAGACGAACAGCCACTTATTTTTAAACATGCAAATAAATAAGGGACCTAAAATATTTAACTTATGTTTGTATTGTGTATTGATAGGTAAATAGGTGTACTAAATGAGTTCAACACATATACATCTTTTAGCGACATTTACAAACGCAAACTTGGTTTACTAATGTTTGCCATAATTTAAAATGCCATAATTTCATATGCCATACTGGTATTTGCCATAATTTCATTAGAAATACCGCTTCAGTTGTCATAATCGTGAAATGACATAAAATGACTTTCACTAATTCCATTGGTCAAAATCGATCAACTGTCATAATAATTTAAATCCATAAATATATTTGCTATAATTTTCGTTTTCAATAATCTAAGAAGAAAATAGATAATAAACTGAAGTTGAACAACTTCAGTTTATTAAACTAGTGTGAAGAATGTGGACTAAGTTGACGGAGCCCTGCTTCGCAGGGCTCCTATTTTTGGCTTAAGGGTCAAAAGAGTACCCTAACCTATCCGAGTCGGATTGCACTGAGTCGGGGTGTTAACGGTAATTAATTCAACTTCAGTTTATTAAACTAGTGTGAAGAATGTGGACTAAGTTGACGGAGCCCTGCTTCGCAGGGCTCCTATTTTTGGCTTAAGGGTCAAAAGAGTACCCTAACCTATCCGAGTCGGATTGCACTGAGTCGGGGTGTTAACGGTAATTAATTCAACTTCAGTTTATTAAACTAGTGTGAAGAATGTGGACTAAGTTGACGGAGCCCTGCTTCGCAGGGCTCCTATTTTTGGGTTAGAGGTCAAAAGAGAACCCTAACCTAACCTATCCGAGTCGGATTGCACTGAGTCGGGGTGTTAATGATAATTAATTTTGACCTCACAATATTATGTATTATTTTCATAATTATATCATATTTTGATTATGTCAAGAGTCGATTATGAGATGTGTTACTTATGGAAACTAATTATTATGATATATGTTGTTATAGAAAGTCATTTTATGGCAAATAAAAGTTATCACTGTTGAGTTGTTAAGGCAAACGTTATTAGTATAAATGATATTAGTGCAAGTAAATATTATGATCGGGGAAGATTATGGCAAACAATATTAGTGCAAATGAATTTATGGAAAACGAGAGAATACCCGCAAACTTCGATACATGCTGCGCTCAATATTTTTAAACTCTAGAGACATTATTATTTTCCCGTCACTGCTAAACTGTACCAAGTTTAAAGACTTTCATATACATTCAAGAATAAATTGAACCGCAACATATGACAACTTAGCAGGAACACATCATAATAGTTAATTTTCTTATAGTTAAGCAGCTGGCAATTTCAACGTAATGAACAAAGAAAGATCGGAGTTTGCGTGCACGCATCGCAACACAGAACAGACTTCCAAGCCAAAATTGCTGAAATTACTGTTAAAAGCATCATCAACCGCCTAATATGACGGCTTAAGTCTTGCGCTGTGAGCGAGGGTAATGTAGAGCATGATGTATGGTTATGTTCAATCTCTGTTTTACAACCGCAGTACCTATGTACGAATTTATTCACAATACGTAAGCCAATGTGAGTAGCGAAAACTCATGCTATTTATCATTTTCTGTATTTTCAAAGACTTTTCCCACACTAAGTATAAATTCTGTGTCCAGGGATACTTTACAAACGATCAATCAACGAACATAAAGAACAACCAGACTTTAAACAAAAATTTGTGGATTACACAAAGTGTTGCCTCGTAGGACTTGAAACCACGATACTCAGTGTAGTGCTAAGGGGCAAGGCGACAGCTGAAACCGCTACACCATACGTACAATTTATATATCTATACTACAGCCAACTAAGAGCGACATTTTCAACCTTCTTCATTGCGATTGGTGAGCTAGTGGCAATCTATGGTGGCTTCCCTTTCTTTATGGCGTCCATTATTCTTAATTAGAAATAACAAGAAAATCTTTCTGCGTAAGCTAACTTTAAGTAGCAATTAATAAAGAGCTGCTTTCATGACATGTTACGTATGTATGTGCCTAATGCAGATACAGGTATACCTACATAAATGATTTTGAGAACTCTAGGTTACTCTTGATCTGTTAAAACGAAATAGTTAAGACTATTATAAACAGTTTTGTAATGCTTTTTTTTTGTAGTCGGGTCCTTAATAAAAGCCAGTTTTAATGTATCTCCAGTAGCTAAATTCATGTCTGGGTCGAAAATTGAAACCGACCATAAACAACTACAAATCCAAATTTTTATTTTGATTATCATTTCAATATCAGAAGAGTCAATAACCCAAAGGTTTCGCAGAATTGCGTTTAATTTAGAATAATGTTGTCAGTACCTACTGATAAAAAGCTGTTAGCAGTTAACAGTATTTGATGTATAACCAATTTAGGCATTTTGTGAAGTCAAATGCCAAAATCAAAACCAACAAAACAATATAGGTATAAATTCAACGAATTCTATTTTAATATTTGAATTAGTGGATACACCGTAATGATGCCTATTCGTTGTGGCATTTTACTTTTGAATGAATATTCATGGATGACCCACCATTGAACTAAACTGGTTTAATTTAAGTGATTCGCCTTGCCAAAGTCTACAAGACACCTTCGGGCATTTTTTGAGCGAGATTGTTGTACGCAAACGTACATTTTTTTTTCTTCTAACATACACTAGTATGCATGTAAAGGCGAAACACCTTGTATTTTCTCCGACGTTTCAGCGTAGATTACACCAGCCACGGTATGATTAATAATTACGTTAAAATCAATTTAGTTACAATAGAACCTTTATCGTTGCATCATCAGTGTATCCGTGTTCAGGCCACAATACATATTGTTAATTAAAATAATAAATATTAAGTGTATTAAAAGTAATAACATTAAAACGTTGTAATGTAAAATTGATCAAAGATCGTGCGACGTCATCTCGTTTTAATTTTAATATCAAACTTCGCATTCATGTCAAACACCTCCACTTAATGTAGGTTAATAAGGATTTCATTTTGTAACGTGGAATTTTACTGCCTCGTGGCATGTCAGCGGAACCTTACAAATAAAGTGAGAAATATATTTTCTTTAAGATTAGAAGCCGAATGTAAGAATTAATATTTATTCTCCAGTAAGTGAGAGCTGTGGTGGAGGCCTAGCCGCCTAGGTCCAACAGTGAACGTTTCTAGTCTGAAATAATGATGAAGTGATTATACACGATGTGTATAATTACAGACGGTAGTAATAGAGGTTTATTTCGCAGCCAATTGGCCTTTAATATACCTAGCTTGCAGTGGGACGTGCGTGTTAAAAATAATGAAAATATGTTCAGATATTATTGACACTTATTATTTTTTGCTATTACCGTGATACCAAAGACACTTATGCCTATTGATTTATACCTATTGATAGGCTATTGATGAAAGTTCAAGTATAAAACATGCATTACTACCCAATTAAAAGAGAGCCTTCACATAGCAAAAACTCAAAACAAAGTTTGGCATGATGGCTTTTGCTATGGGACTCCATGACTGCTTAAAATCAGGTGGCATGGAGTTGATAGCCTACAATAAATAAAAAAAAAATGTCTGAAGATTTCCAGGAAAACAGAAGTATACCGCCCTAGTCCCCTAGTAGGATTGTTGGTAAAACAACCATAAAAAGCGATGAATAACTACAAGATAATCGCTTCCACTTATATCTCAAGCCAAGACTAAGACAGGAGACCTCTAGGGCCGTGCAACTATCGTTTAAGTAGCGCCAACTTCAAGATAGTTTTGAAAACTTAAATTGCCAAGTTACCTGGATTGAAGCTCAAGTTATTTTCAGCTTATGCTTAATACTTTGGGGTTTATCAACTCTGCAAATTATGTGAGAATAGTCGAATACCTTTATGAAAACTATTAAATGGTGTTCTTAGGTGGTGTCGGCTCGTGACTTAAATAGTCTTGTATCGGATTAGTTTGATAACTTTTGCTACATTGTAAGAGTTTTCTTCAGAATTTTAATTCCTTTCCAGCTACTCCATTAAAACGTTAAACACCATTATTTTCAAGTTTAGAATATCAAAAACCCACGTTAGTCACTTTCTGTTAGATCAGTAATGAGTTTCTCTTAATAGTATAAAATACTAACATCTGTCTTTGAGTTTTTACCTAAAGCTGATTTCAAATTTCAAAATATAATAATATTATATCTTATCCGGATAATAAATGATTTTCCTAACCTTTCCTCAGATTTTTCAGGTAGGCATGGCAACAAATGAGAAATTTAATTTAGATGACAAAAATACCTGAATATTCTGCTTCACAATTTTGACAGTCATGGCTTCTTCATCTTGAGAGATTATGAGTTAATAAATTACACAACATTTTGATCCCACCATATTTTAATAAAGAAAATAAATTACGAGATTACCTACTTCGGTAACATCTATAAGTCTAATTGAAACCTTTTAACCGTGGTGGAGGGGCTCGAAAATGGCGTGGAAAGCCGGCTAAAGGTACATTCGCATTATTGAATCGAACCAGGCGAGTACGTAATTCTTTACCATTTTATCGATAACACACGCAAATTCCATTTTCTGGTACATTACGCAGGTCAATCTGGATCCCCTGATTTAGGTACCTTTCGTGATTGTAACGAAATTTTCCCTTTAGCAAAGAAAATGTTTAAATGAACTCGATCTTTCTTTGTTAGTGCTAAGCTTAGGTATTTGTAACTGTAATAGGTGTTGCGTGAGAAATTAATCTCTTAGTCTTATTGGAACCTTATCAATATTCTGCTGAGATAAAAACCTCTTAAATTAAGTACCAATATGTATTAGTCTTTTTAGGATACGGTTTTAAAGCCATGTATATACTTTCTTATATTTTTGTTTTTTCGGTAAGCGAGTCAACACCATCTTGTATTTGAATCTTTAGACCTTGCGGTACGTTTACCTCAAAGTTATGATGGTAATAAAACGTCTTTAAAAACTGACGTAGGGTCGGACTAGGTTTTCAGGACACAATAGCACCATACCCGCTCTGAGAATTTAACTTTGACTCACGCGTTGGTCTATAAAGCACTTATAACGAAATACAAGTTTGTGAAGATATTAAAGCACATTTGAATATGTTAGCATAACCTGCACAAATAGAACTAACTTTAAATAGAAATCTTAAGCAAATTAATCTTGAATTAGTTTAGATCTCGATTCAACAAATACCTCAACTACTATTATAAGATTATATTTGTCAAAGTTAGGCGTAACTCACCATTTAAAGATGGATCAATGAAATTGTGCAAATACTAGTCTTACTTTGGTCTTTCGAATATCTACTTACTGCAACAAATTATCTTAAAAACCTTATCTTTTACATGACATATCATTTCAAAATTGTAGCTTGAGGATTAAATAAATGCGTATTAATATTACATTGCTCTGGATTTGTTACGGGTTCATGTAGGGGATGACCTACTTACCTTTTACGGAACGGACTATCATACCATTTTAAAATTATAAACAGCGTACTTCATGATATGTTTTCAGTGATATATTTTAATATGCTTATTTGGAATGAATTATTAGTCGACAGATTGATATTAAATTCGATTTTGTAATGCAATTTCTAGGCTTCGATATAATTTAGTTTCCACTTAACAAACTTTCAAATGGATGCAAGAGAAGTTCAGACTCGTAAAAACAATTGTTAGAGCACACTAAGTGTTGTCTTGTGGAGCAATCAAACCTATACAGCAATTAGAACAACAACTGGCAGTAAAGAGTTGACCTAAAGACTAAAGCCACTAAACCATTCAACAGAAATTGTACCTACCTACATCTCAGTACATAACATTTCGTACTTAACAGGCGTAAGTAGGGTCTAGGAAGGACTGACATTGTCGACATTTTGCGTATCACTAGTAGCATTGACAAGTCTCCATGTAAATATTTTATCAGTACATGAGACTCCTCCAGATCATTTTGATCAAGGTTAAGCTTAATTGTCGCCGAAATGCGGGACACTGAAAAGCAAGTGAGACAAGAACGCCCTTGTCGTGTCAGTCTATTACAAGTTTGATACTGTCAACCCTTTTCTATTGGCATTATCTTGAGTGTGCAGTGATTGTTTCGTGAGAGGTCAAATAGACTGCTCTGCGAGGGTCTGGGGTTGTAATCTATGGCACGCATCACTGAATTTTCGAAAATATTACTTTGGTAAGTCAGTGGTATTAAATTGTTAATTGTTGCTTACTCCGTGTTGAAATAACCATAGAATATTGTTATTATTTTTATGATTTTAGAAGCAGCCACTTTGTAGAAAAACGAATATTTTGTCAAATTCTACTGTAAAGCGGAGTCTCAGCTCTGTGACAAAAATCTTAGTTCACAATCAAGTTAAGCACTAGAACTATAATCCTATGTATATAGGTAGTAATAAAATGATCAAAAGATGAAGCCTAGAGGAGGCATGATAGGCTGCTACGCAGAGTGTCATGGATTCCAATACACGGCGCGAACTGTAACTGTACGAAATAACTGCATATTAATTGTTAAATTATCGGTTGATAAAACATTGTGAGAAAGCCATAATGTTTGCGAGAGATATGTGAAGTCTGCGAATCCGCACTTAGCCAGTATAGTGGGCTATGGCCTATCCCTTCTCATAGTGAGGGGAAACTTTGAAAGAGACTAGTTTGTACAAGGCTGTTGATGTTATAGTAATAAAATATTTTTAACACAGCTATACAAAACTTTCATAAAACTATTTTATACTAAATACAAGAATCAAATAAACTTCCTGAAATTTTCTTGCCTTGTTATGCTTACCTAGCTTTCTTTACGGGTATTATAAAGGAAGTGTTTTCTCAGAACTTAGACGGGGCTAGGTTCATTCTCCAAAATAGCTATGATACTTTCAAAACTTGTGAATTAGTTATAAGACTAAGTAGTATAAACTTATTTATTAAAATTTTAGACATTCTGTCGCCAATTTAGTACGATTTAGAATTTTTTAAATATTGGTCTTCGTAATTCTACATTTAAACTTTCACGACTTGTAAATGAAGTAATATTTATTTAACGGGTGTAAATCGCGTAATTATTTAGGTACCTAGTCTTACAAATTAATATAGAAACGTAAATCCCGACTAAGAAGATAATATCTTAAATACAACATTATTTTTAATAAATTTCTGTCTGGACATTGAAGCCTGACGATCCCAATGCCAATCAAGATCTCACATTTTATTATTCTATTTCAATTCAATTGGGAATGGCCCAACTCGCAGCTAATTATTGTAAGAAGCAAATTTTGTGTTAATATAAAGTATGGTGTAGATGGTATGTAAGTATATATCTTAATGAAGGGAGCAATTCAGCCCCATGGGGCGTCTGTGATATATCGTTTTTAACACGCTTTTATTAGGTCGACATGTATGTAACTAACTATGTAATGGAATCTAAGGTAACTAATTTAACCATTTTGCAAGGGTCGTCGCGTAATGAAAATTGGCAGCTTTACGTAGTTCTGATGACAATACAATAATATGGTACTGTCGAACTGATCTGATGATGGAACCGGAAGACATGAACTGGAACTCGACATGTATGTAACTATGTAATGGAATCTAAGGTAACTAATTTAACCATCTTCCAAGGGTCATAGCGTAATGAAAATTGGCAGCTGTATGTAGTTCTGATGACAATACAATAATATGGTACTGTCGACCTGATCTGATGATGGAGCCGGAAGATATGAACTGGAACTTCATGATGGAAAATCGTATCATAGCTGTTTTGGATTTCTTAGAAAAGTGTGGTAATGAACTTTGACCACGATTAGGTTTCAAGGTCTGATGATGAAGCCAGAAGATAGGCACTGGAATCACATCATTGAATATCTTATCATAGTCGTGTTTGCACTTGTGAGAAAGGCCACGTAATGGACTTTGAACACGATCAGGTTTCAAGGTTATAACAAACCAATTATATATTGTAAACCACGCAGTGGTGTACTTAGGGTCCCGTAATTTTGCGTCTCTACAGGCGTATGTGGCCCTAAGTAGAGTAAAATCACTTAGTGGTCTCCAGATTCAAGAGCTAGATTGTTCTAAGCTGACAGATTAAATACCCAGTAATACTGACGCACTGGCGGAGATGGAGAGGATGTGAGCTCATTTGCCTACGTAGAATAAATATATAAATGTTAAAAATATTTCGTATATAAATGCACGTAAAATCAAAAAAAAAATATGGATAGTTCAAGTTGTCTCTATTTCTGGGCTGAAGTGTAAACTATGTGCTTTTAATTATAATATTTGATTGAAAAGCGTGGGGCGCTGGAACAGGAAATAATTTATTGTTGACAAAAACTAAAACTGACTTCCTGGTGGAAGCTGTATGAGGTCGCACAAGAGCATAATATTTATGCCGCCAAAAGGCTACCAAAGGGAACCAAAGATATCTCGTCCACAAACAAGAACTCTACATTTTGCCACTGTTAACGCATTACCTGAAAGAAGAGGCGTTAAAATACTGTAACGGGTTCTGGTAGTAAAAACGCAGTAGAGGTTCTAGATGCGTTTATTGCAGAGTATTGTCTCACTTCCCTTGCCGAGTATGACCGACCAACAACACGACACTGGCCTGAACACTAAGGGCTGCAGTCTCCCACGCTGTTCCCTCCGGTAGTGTGTAGGCAGGCTGCTCGAAGGCTGCGCGTAGCGGTACAGGCCCTCGCTGACGTTGGCTCAGCTGGCAGACGCCGGCGGTGTGTGTACGATGAGCAGGGCAGGCCAGACTCTTCGCCAGAGGTGAAGCCAAAGGCGATGCAGGAAAGTGTAGCGGTCTAGGAGCGTAGCCGGAGTCTTAACGTGAACCTGGAACACACAGCTGGGACCAGGATACACGTATGAAGTAGTATAATTATAGATATAGCGGTATAGAATTTAGTAGCGGTAGTAGGTTAGTGTAGAGTAGCGGTCCGGCCTCTCTGTCGGCCCCTTTATATACCGGGCCCTCCATCAGGCTGAGAGTCCGTTTATGACCATATTTGGTCAGGCTTTGCGAGTGCGGACGATGGCTTTCTCTGATTGGCCGAGCGTATGGGCGGTACTGTGACGCAACGCGGTAAGTACCGGACATACGTTACAATACCACCCGCCTTAGGAGAGGATTTTACGTGGCTAACAAGGAAAATCCGACTAGCTGCGTTAGGTCTATGAGTCCGCTACTGTCCAAGCTAAGACGGCATATAGAGAGAAGGAAGGGAAAGTCTTCTACGGTTTGTAACAAATAGTTAGGCACCATAGTGTATACGTTTTAGGTCCTTAATGTGCCAAAACCCAATAGTATTTCCAGACGCGTCCGACAACTCGTAAACGAGAGGCGACTTTTTATTAATCACTGTGCACTTCACGAATCACTTCACGAATTTAGGGGCTAGTTTCTTACAGAAGGACTTATCCTTGTCGCTCTGATAAAAAGTCCTTTTCCACACAGTGTCTCCCACATTAAACTCAGCTGGTTTACGGCGTAAATTATACGTTTGGGAATTCCTAGCATCAGCTTGAATGAGGAGTGCCTGAACTTTGTCAAGTATGCCTGATAAGTGACCTATGTTTTCTGCGTAATCGTCCCTAGGTATATATACTATATCATCAGCGTCTGTGTCGACATAGTGTGAGCCGCATGGAACTAGTTCACGTCCATAGACTAAAAAACTAGGTGTATAGCCCGTGACTTCATTAACTGCAGTATTTAATGCAAACTGCACCTTAGGTACGAGAGTGTCCCATAATCTCTGGTCATTTCCTACAAACGCCGCTAAGGTAGAACCAATGGTTTTATTATAGCGTTCAACCGTATTGACATGTGGGGAATATTTAGGAGTATAATGAAGATTAGGGATTTTGTACTTGCGCAACATAGCTTTTAAAGTAGCACTGACAAACTGTTTACCATTGTCCAATATAATTGTAGATGGTATACCATGAACTAAAAATATTTTTTCTTCCAAAATATTAGTTATTATTTCAGCAGTTGCGCGCCTGATAGGAAAAAGTAGACAGTATTTACTAATACAACAAGTTACTACACAGATGTAGGTGTTTTGTTTTCTTGTGACGGGTAGTGGCCCCACGAAATCTACACTAATGGTTTGGAAGGGTCGTGAACACACTTTGGGTCGTCCCATGGTTATCAATGGTGCATAGTTCTGATGTTTGTGCGCGATACAAGTGTAGCAAGAATTTATGAACTTAACTACGTCATCGCGCATTTTGGGCCAATAGTAACGCAGTGCTAAGCGCTTGTAAGTTTTAAATATACCGAAATGCCCCGAAGTGGGTTCGGCATGGTTCTCTAATATGGCATTATTTCGATCAGAAGAAGGTAGTACTTCTTTCCATTCGAACTCCTTACGTAGCATACACCTAGATTTAATCAAACGATACAATTTATTATTTTTAATAGAATAGTCTGGATAGTCATTAGGCGAAGATAAACAACCATTGTAGGTGGCTGAATACCATTGGTCAGTGTCAACATTAGGGTCATTCACGTTATTATTATTCGCGTTAATTATATTTACAGGTAGGGATCGTGATAACGCATCGGCTATAATATTATCAGCGCCGCGCCGATGCTTTTTTTCGAAGTTAAATGCTGACAAACGAACCGACCACCGAGCTAATCTACCAGTCGGGTTGCTCAAGTTTAGGAACCATTTCAGTGCAGAATTGTCAGTATACACAACGAACTTTAACCCGTTATCTAAATAACAGCGCCAATATTCGAGGGCCGTTAGAACTGCTAATGTCTCCCGTTCTGTTATACTGTAGTTTTGTTCCTGTGCATTTAGTGACCTACTCATGTAAGCGATAGGTAGTTCCACGCCATCTATTTCTTGTGTAAGTAACCCACCGATGCCGCTCGCACTCGCATCTGTGTGAACTTGAAAAGGTTTCTCGTAATCGGGACACGATAATATTGGTGCGGAGCTTAACAATTGTTTTAGTTTACAAAACGAGTCATCAGCTTCCACCGACCACTGAAATGGTGCGGCTTTCTTACCGGTAGAGGTAAGTTTGTTCAAAGGACCGGTAATAGTACTAAAATTAGGTATGAATCGCCGATACCATGATGCAATGCCTAAGAACCTTTTGACTTCTTTTTTATTCTTAGGCGTAGCATATTGAAGAATGGCTTCCACCTTACATGGGTCTACTTGTAATCCTTTAGAGTTTACTACGTAGCCCAAGTACTTCAATTCATCATGGAAGAATTTAGATTTTTCTAAGTTTATTGTAAGGTTGGCCGATTTTAATTTTTCGTATACTTTATTTAATAGTGACACATGAGTATTAAAAGATGGCGATATAAGCACGATATCATCTAAAAAAACGAATACAGAGTTTTCGAACTCAGGACTGTTCGTAAACAAGTGATCCACCAAACGCTGTTGTGTCGCAGGCGCATTCGTTAAACCAAACGGCATAGTCACAAATCTAAATGTTCCTCTAGTAGGCACATAGAACGCAGTCTTATCACGATCACATTCGCGAAGAGGCGTCTGCCAAAAGGACTTAGATAAGTCTATACTACTTAGATATCTAGCGTTCCTAAGGTTGTCTAAAATTTCGGATACGTAAGGTAGTTTGTACGCGTCTTTTTTAGTAATAGAATTAAGTTTCCGACTATCTAAACAAAACCTAAGTTTACCGTCCTTCTTAGGCGTTAGTAAAATTGGTGACGACCACGGACTTTCGCATTTTTCTACCACTCCCAATGCAAGCATTTCGTCTTATTCGTCAATAATTATTTTTAATTTCGCCGGCGGTAACCTATAATATCTTTGGCGTATCGGTGCAGAATCGCCAGTGTCTATTGCATGTTCTATTAAGTGAGTTCGTCCTAAACCGGTTTTTTCAGTAGAAATCGACTCGTATTGCTTTATAATTAACTTAGCCGTTCTCTGTTGTGACTCACTCAACTCACTAAAAGATTGCAATACGTTCGTGTTACTTAGCTTATTTTCACCTAACACACTACACGGCAATGTTTTAGACATGCATACGGATGCGATATGGTTAGGCAGTAATTTAAATAGTTTCCAGAAATCGATGCCTAAAATTAAATTACTTGTAACTTCTGGAATAATATAAGCTTTCAATAAGTGGGTTTGATTATTAAAAGTAGTGGGTAAGTTGATAAAACCGCGCGGCAACAAGATATTTCCATTCGCGGTCCGAATGGAATTAGTGTTGTGACACTGCTGTATTTCTAACCCGGTTTTAGTAATTACCTCCAGATGGGAGTTGTTACCTAGAATTCTAATGGCTGAACCGGAATCGAGCAATCCACAAATAGGTAAACTGTTAATCGTTACGTTAACATAGGGCCGTAGGTCATTTTTAGGTTTATTATCCAGGATCGTGGCGACGGAATAACTAGAGAAATACACTTTTAGAGTGTTTAGCCAATTTCTCCAATCCTCTTTGTCAAAATTGGTTGAATAGGTTGTAGAACCAAATTTAGATTTTGACACGCCCCGACCCTGACCAACTAGTTTTTTGGTTTCGTCGATTTACAGTTCGGGCAGTTAGGGAATGTCACATCCCTACGGCCGCACTTGAAGCAAATTGCGAAGCGATCGCGTTTGCATTCATTCAAACTGTGATCATTGATACGGCAGCGCGGGCAGTACTTGGACGTGACTAGAGCGACAGAGCTAGGTTTAGACTTAGGTTTGCTAGGTTCGTTGTTCTCAGTGTATTCGGACGTACCCTCTATAGTAGCAACGGGATAGTTATTGCAGGAATTATTACGCGCTCGGTTATTAGGTTTGTGACTGTAAGCTAGGTCTGGTGCCAACGTGTCGTTATTATAATACGGTTCGCGGAATTGAGAGTTCAAACATTTCATCCGTTCGTAGTTTAAACATAACGTCTGCAGTGTTGCTATACTGTGTATTGAAGATATTGACGGAGCTAGCACTAGTGAGTAGCATGGACGTATGTTATGCAATAGGATGTCTAACTTTTCGCGTTCGGACAATCGCTTTGACGGTGACAGCCTAGCGAACAGCTGATTCATTATCGAGAGATAAATAATTATAGTTTCGGTAGCACCTTGAGTACGTTGGCGGATTTCATTTAATAACCGGTAGTCATAATCGTACGGTGTGAAATCGTCTATTAATTTAGTGGTGAGTTCTTCCCATGTAGTGAAATATTCTTTTAGGCCGCGGTACCAGTGAAGTGCGTTACCGGTGAAAATTTCGGAGGCATATGATAAAATTTTAGTGGAAGGTAGATTACGCGCGGTTTGGAATTCGGTAACGCGCTGTAGGAACGCTCGGACGCATCCCGTACCGTCGTATTTTAGCTTAGACAGTTCGCTAACTCTCAAATGCTCGCAATGCAATACTGGGGCTAACCCTGCCTGCGTCGAGGTAGACGGCGCAGGTTGGGCCTCGGCCACAGCATCAGCAGAGCGAACACCTGATTGTTCAATGGCGGACAGCTCCGCCGAGAGTTTGTCGAACCGGCTGCACAATTCGGTTATTCGTTTTGAATACGCCGTAGGACGTTCCATCCTACGGAGTCTATGGAAAATGTGGTTGTGCAGTGCGGTAGACCTCCTAGCTAGGTTCGCGTCGTAAGAAACAGATAATGAATTTAGTCGCTTGGGCAGCTCAGAGACGGCCTCGCTAGCGCCCACGAAGTCCACCGCTATGGCTAGACCCGACTCCAAAATGTCATCATTTGGAATGGCTTCCAGTAATTTAGGGAGCTGCTTCCGCAGACCTAGGACAGAGGTAGCCGGCTCCTCACCTCTAATCGCGACCTCGTAAGCTAACTCGTTCTTGTTTAGCAGGAAGTATTTTATGGGGTGTGAGCCCTTGGTGTATGAATAACCGCGTAAGTATAACACTACACACTACACTTAGTGCGCAAGCGTTCCGCCCTTACAAATGGCCTACTTTACGATTAGGCGTAAAAGTTCGACCGTTAGGGCTAATTAGAAAAACGTTAGATTCAAATTTGCGAACTAGTACGTAGTAGGTAGTTACACTAAAAGGTAGGCAATTAGTACAACAATACGTACCGGTTCGCTGTAGCCGCACCTGCTCGTTTACAATGATGGAGACCTGCTAGAAGAGAACTCGAGCACGGAAAGCGAGACAATAACCCACGTAGGCGCCACTGTAACGGGTTCTGGTAGTAAAAACGCAGTAGAGGTTCTAGATGCGTTTATTGCAGAGTATTGTCTCACTTCCCTTGCCGAGTATGACCGACCAACAACACGACACTGGCCTGAACACTAAGGGCTGCAGTCTCCCACGCTGTTCCCTCCGGTAGTGTGTAGGCAGGCTGCTCGAAGGCTGCGCGTAGCGGTACAGGCCCTCGCTGACGTTGGCTCAGCTGGCAGACGCCGGCGGTGTGTGTACGATGAGCAGGGCAGGCCAGACTCTTCGCCAGAGGTGAAGCCAAAGGCGATGCAGGAAAGTGTAGCGGTCTAGGAGCGTAGCCGGAGTCTTAACGTGAACCTGGAACCCACAGCTGTGACCAGGATACACGTATGAAGTAGTATAATTATAGATATAGCGGTATAGAATTTAGTAGCGGTAGTAGGTTAGTGTAGAGTAGCGGTCCGGCCTCACTGTCGGCCCCTTTATATACCGGGCCCTCCATCAGGCTGAGAGTCCGTTTATGACCATATTTGGTCAGGCTTTGCGAGTGCGGACGATGGCTTTCTCTGATTGGCCGAGCGTATGGGCGGTACTGTGACGCAACGCGGTAAGTACCGGACATACGTTACAACAGGCATGAACTTCATTACACTAAACATGAACATTTTTCTACAGCAATAATGCTCGGTACCACGGCCTTACTAGCGCCGAAACGTCTAAATTCGACGTGTCCCTTCAAACTTATCCGTGACGTCACTTCACAAATAGGCCTCCATGCTCCACTCGGGTGTCATGTGCTCTTAACGTCGCTCATTATATCTAGCCACTTTTGCTTAATACGTGGACTAAAGAGCCGTGTACTTTTAAAGCAATTGCCTTATAATATTTTGTGTTAAAGTTATTAGGCTTTAGCTTCCTGCCGATCGTCGGAGCTACTGGAATATTCAGGTCATAAAAAATGTGTCATCTTTTCACAGTAATTATAAAATCATTATCATCAGCCCTGTATATATATTGTCACACTGCTGGGCACGAGCCTCTTCTCTCTATGAGAAGGGTTATAGTCCATAGGGCCATAGTCCACCACGCTGACCAAGTGCGGGTTGGCAGACTTCACATGCCTTCCGAGAACATTATGGACAGCTCTCAGACATGAAGGTTATCAAATTTTGGCAAGGTTGAGGTTAGAACTGTCAGAAAATTGTTTCATAGGAAAATCAACCCTGTTATTTAACGATGTGCAAATACATTTGTAGACCATTTTTTTGCTGTCTGTACACCTGTGATAACAAAAACATTTTCTAAATCTAAATCTGAACCATAACATGTTTACTGAATTTTCCGGGCCGTAAATCAACTGCCACACAATATAAAGCTGAAGAGTTTGTTTGTTTGGTTAAACGCGCTAATCTCAGGAACTACTGGACCGATTTCATTCATTTAAAAAAATCCTTCAGTGTTAGATAGCCCATTTATCGAGAAAGGCTATAGGCTATATAACATCACGCTATGAGCCACGGGAGCGGAGCAGTAGCCTTAAATTTCGTGGATGTAACCGCGGGCTCATCTAGTTACCAATAAGTTTGCTACTGCGTCCTCTTAACAGTAGCAGTAAGTAAAGCAGGGTAGATCTGTTAATGAGTAATAAAAACATAATTATTTATTTCTGCATTTTGGTTGCTTACAACACTTATAAAGACATAAAAAAATATTTATTTCTGCATTTTGGTTGTTTACAACACTTATACAAGTCAAAACCCTATTCTAGATGATGCCGGCTTTTTCTAGCTAACTGACTTCTTGAGAAGAAAGGCCGAAACAAACTCAGAGTCATTGCTTTTTTTTTTGTCACTTTAATTTCTTTAGTCTTTTCTTCATCTTTTAAAGTCCAGACAAAAAAAAGGGTTTAGTATGCAAGTACAATGCAGGAAATCATCTGACGCTTTTGACTGACTCGGCCCACTGATGGCCCGCATTCAACAGCAATCGTACGGCTCAACCTTGATTGAGGGAGCCAGCACGATCTGTATCACTATGCCTACACGTCATCAGAAGGTGTATGCATAAGCATGTCAGCCTAAGCCATCAGACAGGTTGCCACAACTATTTCTTTATATTAATAATGCCCACATCATACTCACAACTTTACATGCTGATACATAGTAAAATACATGTTGCCAACAATATGTAAAAATAAAAAAAAAATTAACAATAAAATGTCATATATTTAAAATGTCAGAAAATATTATTGAATGTCAATTTAGGAATAATATATTACTTAAGTAATTTTAAATGTCAAAAGAAAATAAATAAAATAACAATGTCAAATCAAACAATGTCAAAACAATATAAATAAATAAAATTACAAATTAAAAATGTCAAAATGTAAAAATATAAGTATTACAAATGTAAAATATCATGTCACTTATTTCAAAATGTCAAAATTCTCAATTTTTAAACTCAATTCCAATTTTTTTATGTTCGGTCGCTTTATCTATCTTTTGTTTTTGGTCTTTCCTTTCAAGTCGCTTGTGTACATCATGTCTGTCCGGAAAATTCACCAATACACAAGGGTCACTAGCTAGCATGGGAGTTGTGTTAGTAAAAGGTTTCTTGTGTTTCACAACCGATCCAAGAGTCAATCCAAAACTTATACACACAATACAATACGGCATCATGATGTCATTTAATCCCATTGTGTCACTTATTGCAATTACAGACTTGAGTAAGAGTTGAACATTCTAACAGTAAATAGTTTAGAAATCTGCCCAATAGACACCAATAGGTTTTCAGTTTCCATTCCATGGCATATAAAAAAAAACCGGTCATGTGCGAGTTGGACTCGCGCACCGAGGGTTCCGTACAAACCTATAGGTATATAAGTAAAAGTTCACCAGTCATAGCTATGGTATTTTTATTGCAAAATGAAAAGCTGGAGGAGCATAAATTAAAGAAAAAGGTCTCTTTGTCGTTTGTAATCAGTCATCCTTTATTTTATTCAATTCAATTCAATTCAATTTATTGCATTCCATAATGTACATTTACAGGTGGTATACTTAGAATTAGGAAACAATTATGGACCCTATTGGGCACAGCACTTTTAGGAGAGAGGAGCGGTTTTGATAATACTTATGCTTAAAATATAATAATATGTATTTTAGGTGCATTAGATATATGCATGCAATATATATAGTTATAGAGATATATTATAGTACATTGGATAATTGGAGCCGCTACATTTATTATTTCAGATAGATAACATTTTAATATATGACAAATATAAATATATCAATTTTAAATATGACATTAATATTTTTCCAATAGTTAGAAATATTATTTCTTAATTAGTGAGTAGAGTTTATTTGTTTTTGTAGAATAGTATTTAAATGTATTTGTTGCATGCAGTGTAACGTACTTTGTCTAGGATCTATGAATTATTATTATCGTTTAGATATTCTTTGATATTATAGTAGCTTTTACTCATTAAAAAGTTTTTTAATTTTCTTACAAACCTATGAAACCTAGTTTCACTTTTAATGTCGTTTGGTAGTTTATTATATATTTTTATTGACATGACCAATGGACCAGAGGAGTGCATTTCTAGTCGCGAATTTGGAAGGTTTAATCTATTTTTATGTCTAAGGGTCATTTTGGTTTGAATATCTTCGCGCCTGGTGTAGTGTTCTGGATATTTACGGACGAATTTACATATTTCTAAGATATAAATGCTTGGGAAAGTTAGGAGTTTAAGTTCTTGAAAGTGTGGTTTACATGAGTCAGTATTTTGTATGTTTACTAAAATTCTTATTAATTTCTTTTGCTGAGTAAAGATAGTGGCGGCATCGGTACTATTACCCTACAGAATAACGCCATAGCTGAGCAACGAATATGCGTAGGCATAGTACGTAACAAGCGCAGTAGATAGATCTGTGGTCCTTTTAATTTCGCGTACGGCATAGGCAAAGCTAGATATTTTAGCTCTTACCTTTTTAACGTGCGCCTTCCAATTGATATGGGTATCGATGGTTAAACCAAGTAAGCTGAATTCATTTACTACTTCTATGTTTATGCCATTAAATGTGAGTTTTATGTCTATAGGTGATTTTTGATGGGGGTAGAAAGTTATTATTATTGTTTTTGAGAAATTTATTTTTAGGTTGTTATTATTCATCCAGTCAACTGTTTTACTGAGAGTTTCATTCAGATTTTCATTAATATTTGCGTTATTATTACACGAAGTTAACATAGATATATCATCCGCAAATAACACACATGGCCCGTTTATTGTTTTGGGTAGTTTGTTTATGTATATTATAAACAAAAGGCACCCTATCACACTACCTTGAGGAATGGAGGCTTTTATATTTTTCTTATAGGAACGGATTTTTTGTATTTCATGTGTATTTTCGTTGTAGTATTCTAGTTCTACTGTTTGTTCTCTACCTGTAAGATATGACTGAAGCCATTCGTAAGCTTTTCCTCGGATTCCAATTGCGTACAGCTTATCCAATAAAATATTAAGTTGAACCGTATCGTAAGCTTTGCTCATGTCCAATAAAATACCTACTGCGTATTGCCTATTATTTATAATATTTAGAGCTTCTTGGATATATTTGTATACTGCTAATGTCGTGGACTTATTTTTTCGAAATCCGTTTTGGCACTCATCTAATATTTTATATTTTTCGCAGAAGTTATACAATCTATTTGTCATTGGTTTTTCAAAAATCTTCGAGGCTGTTGGCAAAACGCAATGGGTCGGTAATTGTTAGGGTCGGTTTTTGAGTTTTTCTTGTGTATTGATTTTACTAAGCTATGTTTTAATTGGTCGGGGACTACGCCTTCTTGAAATGATTGATTAATTAATAAATAAAATGGCAAGGTTAGTTCATCTGCGCAGTGTTTTACTAAAGTAGGCGGGAGGTCATCTTTACCATGGCTTCGTTTATTTTTTAGAGTTTTTAATATTGTGCGAACTTCATAAGGCTCTCTCTCTCTGTGGTCGGTCCCTCATGACTGAGGATCGTGGTCATCGGCGGATGTGGATGGTTTGCACCTGGTTTCGATGATCTGCCTCCACCGGTGCCTGTTCATGGCGTCTCGGGCGACAGAGCAAAACATGGTTGATGATGAGCCTCTCACTTGATCGCTCCATCTGGTTGGGGACCTTCCCCGGGCTCGTTTACCCTCCGTGTTCCCAACAACGATCAGCTTTTCAAGGCTCTCTTCACCCCTCCTCATTATGTGGCCAAAGTATGTCAATATGCGCTGCTGGCAGATGGTGGAAAGGCGTGTTTGGACACGAAGCTGCGAAAGGATCGATGCATTGGTGCGCTTGGCGGTCCAGGGTATCCTCAGCATGCGTCTCCAGCACCACATCTCGAATGCATCAATCCTTTGCCGTTCTCTGGCTCGTATTGTCCATGTTTCCACACCATACAGGAATATGGGGAATACTAGAGCGCGTATTAGACGGGTCTTGGTGGTGTTGGTAATACCCCTCTTCTTCCAGATGACATTGAGTCGAGTCATCGCGTCCTTAGCCATACCAATACGCCTCTTTATCTCCGGTACGCAGCTGCCATCGTTGTAGACTAGAGCGCCCAAGTATGTACAGTGGTCAACGATGTCAACCCCTGGGATGATATTAGTTGATCTGGGGAGTTTTTCGGCACGGTCAACTACCATTAACTTCGTCTTGCTTCTGTTTACTGCAAGGCCCATGCAGTTGCTCTCGGTCTCGAGTCTCTGAAACAGCTCCTGCATGTCTTCCATAGACGTCGCTAAAAGGACCGTGTCATCGGCATATCTGAGGTTCGATATCCGCTTTCCTCCTATCGGAAATCCCTTGTCCCAGTTTTCGAGTACTTTGCGGATGATGTACTCCCCGTATATATTGAACAGGGACGGGGATAGGATGCAGCCCTGTCGCACTCCCATTTTGGTTTCGAACACATTAGAACAATCGGTGCCGATTCTGACAAAGGAGCGGTTCTCAACATATAATTGTTGGATTAAGACAATTAAATGCTCCGGAGCTCCCATCTCGCTTAACACACTCCACAACTTATCCCATTGCACGCAGTCAAAAGCTTTTGTGTAATCTATGAAACATAAGACTACTGGACAGTTGAACTCCCTGCTCTTTTCAATAACTTGGCGGATGTTAAGAAGCTGTTCCCTTGTTCCTTTGCCCTTCACGAAGCCGGCCTGTTCTTCCGGTATCTGGCTTCGGAGAAAGTGGTTGAGGCGCTTATTAATGATGTGCAGGAGGATTTTACTCGCATGGGAAATTAATGCGATGGTTCTATAGTTGCCACAAGTCTTAGTAGAGCTTTTTTTGTGTAAGGGAATGAACACTGATTCTGTCCACTCTGTCGGCCACTTTCCCGTTCTCCACACATCATTACATATTTCGACCATTATGTCTGTTCCTGCCTCTCTCATGTTCCTCAACAGCTCGGCAGGGATGCCATCTTTGCCTGGTGCCTTTCCATATTTGAGGGCTGTAATAGCGCTTTCTACTTCCGAACGAAGAATCTCTGGTTCGTCTGGTGTTAACTGCGTTCCCCGAGTTGTTATTGGGTGTCCTGTGTCGTATAATGCTGCACAATACCGCTTCCAGCGTTCCAGAACCTGTGACGTGTCAGTCAAGAGTTTCCCCGTTTCATCCTCAATGGCGCACGTTTTAGAGCTTTGCACCTTAGACAGCTCTCTCACTTTGCGGAACAGGTCTCTGGTTTCACTTCGTATGCTATGTTGTTCATAAGGCTCTACTGGACTGAGAAATATCGTGTTTTCTATCGAGTGGTGGACACGTTCTCCGTTTGGGTTGCTAATGGAAGTCTGCTGTGGGTTATCTCCAATAGATGCAAAAAAGTTATTAAAATAGTTTGCTATTTCACTAGGGTCAGTTGTTTTACTATTATCTTAATATATAAAATCCTTGCGTTACTGACTGACTGACAGACACGCTACAACCAAAACTATTGGGCGCAGGAAGCTGAAATTTGGCATGTATGTTCCTTGGGAACTGTAGGGGTGCACTAAGAAGGGATTTCCCGAAATTCCCACGGGATCGGCCAAAATGGGTAAATTTAAAAAAAATTGCAGGCGTAGCTGCTGGCGTCCTCTAGTTTATGTATAAATCTATGTTCTGTTTTTCCTTTTTTGGTTTTTTGTTAGTTCGCTCGTTTATTATAGCCCACATGGATTTGACTTTATTGTAAGCTGTTGAAATTATATTTTAGTAGTGTAATTTTTTGGCTGTTAAAACAGTTCTTTTAAGTGTCTTTTCATATTTTTTATAGTAATTTGTGATAATGGGGCTGTTTGATTTTGCTTTATACCTACCGTTAACAAAATTTTTTTATTATGTGTTTTCGCTTTTATTTTTCGTATTGGCATGTATTTGTTAAGAATTGATTTTAATATTCTATTAAATGTGTTGTAGTTTGTATATTGTCCAATGATAAAATGGAGTTCCAATTTAGATCGGTTAATTCAGATTTAAATTTGTTCATATTAGATTTACTGAAAATTCGTTTCTTTATGTACCATCCAATATGTCTAGTTTGCTGTGGTAGTGTTAGGTGGATAGTTGTCCCGCGGTGATCCGAGAACCCTAATTCTTTGACGTTTGTTTGTAAATTATATCCATGGAAATTTGTGAAGATTAGATCTAAACATGTTGAAGTTGTTGATGAGATACGTGTAGGGTTTTTTACGTGTTGTATAAATCTATATTCTAACATAAGGTCAAGGAATTGGTTAGTCTTTAAGCTATTATTTAAAACATCAATGTTGAAATCCCTCCCTATAGTTACGTTTCTTTTTGGATACTTATTGTTTATAAAGTTTAGAATTGTTTTTAATTGATTTTGAAATAACCCTTCCTCTCTTCTATTCCAGTACATAGTTACTAACAATATATTTTCTTTAGGCAGTTCACAAGCACACACTTCTACAACATATTCGATGGACATATTACTTATTTGGCGTATTTCATTGTGTTCGATGTCTTCTCGCAGTAGGATGCACACGCCGCCTCCCGATCGGTTGACTCGGCAATAGGATGAAGCAATTTTGTAACCAGAGATCTGTACGATACTCAATTTTTTTAATGATAGCCAAGACTCCGATATACATATCGCTTCATACATAGTATCCTGGTTAATAAATTCTTCTAGAATATGCTGTTTGTTGTATAGACTTTGTATGTTTTGAAATAAAATTTTAAACTGTGGATCTGTATTTACGAAAGGAATGGTTAAAATTGTTTTGTCCTGGTTCTGGTTGGTGGTACGTCTGGCGGGGGGTATTTGGCTTTGGGTGACTTATCTCTATTTCAGTTTCATCATAGTATCGTTCTTTGTCTATTTCTTCCCTAAGATTAGTTTGTATGCCGTCTATGAACAGTTTATTATTGCGTATTATTGCATGTAAGCCATTTTTTCGAGCTTTCATCATTTCTTCCCGCAAAAGTAGTCTTTCCTTTCGCGCATTTTCGTCTAAAAAATCTGATAGGTACATTTTTGTCCCCTGAAGATAGCGACTGTTGTTAAGGATATATTTAACCATCTTTTTGCTAAGAAGTTCAATCACAAGGGGGCGGTTATTGTTTGATTTTCTTCCTATCCTGTATACCTCTTCTATGTAGCCTGTTAGCTCTACATTCATGTATTCATGAAATAGGTTGATAAGTCTGGTGTGTACGTCATATTTAGATTCTTCGTAGAACTCAGCGAACCCATAGAGTACTATTTTCTTTGAATTAGATTCCGGGACATGCATGGCTGAGGGTTTAATTTTAGCTGCTAGATCTTTTATTTCTTTTTGTAACTGTTCATATTCAAATTTAATATTTTTTATTTCTCCATTTAATTCTTTTATTTCTTCTTTTCTCTGGTCATTTTGCTTTGACAAGACATTCGTTTTCAATGCAATTTCTTCTCTTAGTTGTGTAATAGTTTTATTTTTCTCCTCCTGTATAGTGTTACGTAGCTCTGATATAATCAGTTTGTTGTTTTCCTTAAGGCTCTGCATTATTATTTCATTTAAATTTTTCAATGTTAGTTCAGCTTGTATGTTAGTTTGTGTCGTCATTTCCTGGTCTTCTGAACATAATGTATCTCCCAGTGAGTTAAGGTCTACAGAGCATAAACTGTCATTAATAGTGTTTGTTGTTCTTTTCCGAATAGTAATGTTGTTTCTATCTGAGGATGTATTCATTTTCTGGGTGCTTTTAGGGTATAGTAATCGTATTGGTGTATTGGAATTATCCGATTTCGGCATTTTGCAACGACAAGCTTGGCATTTCAATGTTTGTTTATGTTCAGTAGTCATTTCGTGTGTGAAAAAATGCTTGGTAATGTTTGCGCATTCGAGGTCATAAACAGATGCACAAAAGCCACAAGTCAGGTATTCTTTGTGCAGTATTTTTTGTTGACATCCACCGCAAACATTCGCCATTTGGATGATTTATTTTAATTCGGGCATGCAATAATAATTAAGCTTTATTATCTGTTAGGCAGCGCCCTCTAGGATAACTTCAGACGTTTCTGATGTTGTTAATAAGCAATCGTACTCGGGTTTTTAACCCTTTACCGCATGGATTTTTAAAATTCGCTCAATTTAATTTATGATATTTCTTACCTCAGAAAACACCCTAGAAAAATAATAAAAAAATATATGCATATAAAATTGTATAAAAATCGAGCAAAAAACCCCTGTTCCAAATTTGGAACAACATGCGTTCATGGTTATTTTGAAAGACGTTCCACATTTGGAACAACATGCAGGTACGGTAAAGTTAATGGGTTTAATAAATAAATATATAAATAGTTTTCAGGTACTGTGTTTATTTTAGATAAGGATAAGAATAAGGATTTAGAATCAAACATTTATAGTACATTAAATGGTTTATTCATTTGTGGAAACATGAAAACTCTTAAATCAATTTCGGTCTTTGCTAAAGCAAAAGTAGCAACCACATTTACTGCAGCATACGTGAGACTTTTGTCCACAGTTTTTACAACGCTGACGATCATTTGCCCAACTAGGCCAATACCAAATCGATCTATGCAAATTGTTGTACCTGTAATAAATTGAAATACAAAGTGAAAAATAAAAATAGGGACATAGCTAAATAAATCTGAAAAGTTAATTGTATTATGAATTTATGATGTACTGTTTACATACTGTTCCATATTTGGCCAACGGTAAATACACCCCTTACTTCATATAGTTCCAAATCTGTCCGAATGAATCTACCGTTACCGCATCGTGTTCCAAATCAGGAACAAAGTATATGGATGTTTTTTGCTAGAATGCAGTTAATTTAACTTACGTGTTATACCATAAAACTTCCTTTGATCTATTTTTCTTGCGATTAAAACTTGTATTATATTTTTATTTGCACAATAATTCATAATAATCGGTGAAGCAAACAACTCAACTAGACATTTCCGATAAAATGGCTAACGGACGAGTTCTGACACTGAAATATAGAACGATTGACAGCATAGAGGTTTACCAGAGACTTTTTGCGTTTGGAAATACACTAGTCTACAACTATACTTTTAGTCGAGTTGAACAGATGTCTCTATAATAAACATTTTATCACAATTATGAAATGTACCAAATATGGCACAACATGCGGTAAAGGGTTAAGTAGTAGTTTACTGGTATTTTGTTAGATGGCGTTATAGTTTAACTCCTTTATTGTTTACTACACAGCTGACGTGTTCTTATGATTTTACTGTGTAATTTGCATTCAATTTTATACATAGAAATATAAAGCCTCAAAAAGTGCAACGCATCTCGGGATCGATCTCGGTGCGTCTGTTCCTAGAACATGCATATTCTTCACAGAGCCACGATAACGTTACGTGACTTGTTGAAATTGGTGAATATATTTTACTGTAAGTCAGGTGTCTGAAATGACGTCACTCTTCTTTTGCATTGGTTAGTTACAACTTTTGAAATGTTGAAGAAAAATAACGAACTGTATTTTGTCACTTTAGTTTTTATTACTTGTTTTTAACGTTTTAGTCACTTGCACATAACTTTACTCACTGTAATATTGTTATATTTTTACTTTGTTATTGTTTTTGTTATATATAATATAATGCATAAGAGCGATTTATTTGTTTATTTTAAGTTTCACTGGTAGGATGAACAAAATTTCCTTTTTCTTCCTTATGCACTGATCAACTTTAACACTAACTATAGACAATAGTTATTAGAGTTTTTATAGTTAATTGAGCACTGAATTGAACATTAATATTTTGCAAAACTATTTTTAATCGGAGTTTAAATACGGAGTCGAAGTTAACACGGCAACTAGCGCCACCTAGTTTCTATTAACATATATCGCTTATTTTATAATATTACTTAAATACCTATACTACCTAGTATATATCTGTAATTAATAGACAAGGCATGTTGAGACTATATTCACTATTGTAACAGCTTTTGTGTACACATGTTTGAAACAAATTAATTTTATAATATAACTTAAATACCTATACTAGCTAGTATATGTCTGTAATTAATAGACAAGGCATGTTGAGACTATATTTACTATTGTAACAGCTTTTGTGTACACATGTTTAAGACAAATAAAAATATCTATATCTTTATCTTGCCCTGCGGCAGCCTTGCAAAAGTCTGCTGATGAATGATGGTAAGATTTTTTATCAAACTTATTGATTTACAAAGTTTCTAGTGACTATTAGAAATCTGTTACAAAAATAATAATTAACCACTCACGAGTTATTCGAGAGCAATGAATGGAATATGTGCATCGAATAGTATCCGTGTATTTGTGTTTCATAAATGGATACTGTTCGATAACTCATCGTCAATCCAATGAAATCCAAAAAAATAAGTAAGGTCTGGGAGCCTGGTATATTACTTTAAAAACAATAGGGGATCGGACAGTGTTAAAAATAAATTGCAAATTATCATTTATCAAAAACATTGTCTCCAATCACCACTATAAGTATTCTTAAATTTTGATTTTGCTCTTACAGCAAATTTCATACAAATACAACCATAAAATAGTACAGCAGTTGATAAAATACAAAACTAGCGTTTCGACGGGTGCCAAATAGTTAAGTATTTTTAATAATTATAGTATTTATTTGCGATAAAAATAAAACTATTACTATAAAATAAAACAATAATTAATATTCTAAATAAAAAAATAACAAAAATAAGTAAGCGGCGATAGCCCAGTGGTGTACGTAACGAACTACCGAGATGATCATCTCGGGATCGATCCCCAGGTACTCCGGGCACACATCAATGACTTTTCGGAGTTATATATGTGTGTGTTTAAAACGTTACTTATCGCTCGCTTAGTAATGTGCCCGGTAGATGGCAATAGGCTCGCCCCCTATTACATTGGGACCGAAACATAACTGGCGAAGTGTGGGTGTTTAATACACTGCATACCCCTTCGAGGATAAAAAGGCGTGAAGTTATGATACGTTATATAAATTAAAAAAAAACATAAAAATGGAAATGAAAATTTTAAAGTATGGAATTCAGTATCAAATTTAAACCAGACCTGTAAATGGTGACTGAAAAGGTATGAATAGTACCACATTGAATATTGAAGTTCTAAAAAACGTTGTCTATAATTGTACTACTTCGTGTTGTGCTAGTGTTTATTAACGAAAACATATTTATAGATGAAAAATATGTGGAAATTCCATTTTGGGGATTCATTCTAAAATCAATATTGAAGTCTCCCACGACAATCAGACGAGAACATGAATTATACCTATTGACGTATAATTCATGAGTAATAATTATTATAAGTAAATAGAATTCATTGTTGGTCGCAAATAAATGTATCGCACAATGTGCCTCAATAGGTCAGGTATTAATACTGTAACATCTAGAATTTATTAACTCTATATCCATATGAGTCATCCGACCGACAGTCATATTGTTTAAGGCTATTGCGAATGCCACATTATCTCTTTGCCGCATTATTTTAGTCATCATAAAGAGACAGAATGGTTCCCACATCGGAGCGCCAGCAAGTGGTGCCAATGGATTTCGACCTCTATTTGGCTGAAAAACCCAATTGTCACCTACCGGAGGTAACTGATTGAAGTCCCCGACGCTTATAATAGATATACCTACCAGCAAATGGGGCATCTGTGTGAAGTACTTGCTGCAATCTCCTATTAATTTGGTTAAGAGTTCTACTTCTTAGCATAGCTATTGCATCCATAATAATTAATCTTACTTTTTCAAATTTACATGCTTAGGTATTTGCGGTACTTGCTGATAATTCAGGCATTGTTTGGCCACACTGGGATACTGGAAGTCCAAACGTACTGTGTACAGTTTGACCAACGATTCCAAAAGCAGCTTTTCCCGTGTATGCACAAAGTAAGATTCTAGCATCGGCAGGATTTATACCCGGAACTCTATTAAATATAAGCATTGAATATTGATACAAACCCTTAATTAACAAACTTTTCCCCACACCAGCTCCACCACTAACAAAATAATAAAATGATGGTGGTGATTCTTGAGTGAAAATATGTCCTACATGTAATACAAAATGTCTGATCAAAATTAAATATTCTAACTAAACTCAATATATCATTTTCATACAATACTGCTGGTTGTGCAATATTCCCAAGGAGGGTTGGCGTCAGGCAGGCGGCCGGCTGGTAAAATATATGCCAAAACCTTTTGTAGTATGGCCACGTATGACAATGAGGGCGAAAGGATTAGGGCGTTCCCCGCAGGCGACGCGCAGGGGCAGCACCCGGCACCTGCGAGAAGTATGCAAGGGTTGTTGCACTATTCCGGGCGAGTGCAACGTAAGAAGCGAGCCTGTGATGTAAGGGTGAGGTATGCAAGTTGGAACGTAGGTACGATGACTGGAAGAGCTAGAGAGTTAGCTGGTGTTTTGAAAAGAAGAAGAATAAATCTGGCATGCCTGCAGGAAACAAGATGGAAAGGTACGAAAGCTAGAGAGATCGGAGAAGGATACAAGTTTTATTATTGTGGAAGTGATGGAAAAAGAAATGGCGTGGGAATTGTGTTAGACGAAAATATGAAAGATAGTGTGACAAGTGTAAATAGAATTAATGATAGAATGATTGCTGTGAAAGTGATGTGGCAAGGTATTATTTTGAATGTGATAAGTGTGTATGCCCCTCAGGTAGGATGTGAGGATTGTGAGAAAGAGAAGTTTTGGATGGATTTCGATAGCATGATGACGGGTATACCGGAGAATGAAGAGATTATTGTGGGAGGTGATTTTAATGGACATGTGGGACGAACAAGTGGAGAGTATGAAAGAGTACATGGAGGTTGGGGATTCGGCAGCCGAAATTGTGAGGGAGAAGCAATTCTCCAAGCTGCTGCCGCTTTTGACCTCGCAGTTGCAAATACTTGGTTTCAGAAAAGAGAACAACATTTAGTTACATATAATAGCGGCCACCACATGACCCAGATTGACTATTTCCTACTAAGGCGAAATCGACTCAACTGGGTCAAAGACTGCAAAGTGGTACCAGGAGAAGATTTAGTCTCGCAGCACAGGCTCCTGATAGTTGAACTTCAGATTCGACTAAGCTCTCAAAAAACCAAGCAGCAACTGCCTCCAAAAATAAGATGGCATATGTTAGAGAAGAATGAATGTGTAGAAAAATTCAGAGATAGAGTGGTGGATAAAATGTTAGAAATGGGCGATATGAATGATAGCAGTGTCAATGAGTGTTGGAAAGAGATGAGTAAATGTATAAAGTGTGTAGCAAAGGATGTTTTAGGAGAGTCGAAAGGGACGCGAATGAAAGATAAGGACACGTGGTGGTGGACAAAAGAGGTACAGAATGCGCTTAAGGAAAAGAAAGCAAGATTTAAGGAATGGCAGCTGGTGAAAGGAGGAAATGAATCTTTGGAAGGAAGTAAGAAGAAAGAATACGATGAAAGTAAAAAAAGAGCCAAAAAAGCTGTAGCCGTTGCTAGATCCAAAGCCCTAGACCACTTGTACGGGTTACTGGAAATACCCGAGGGTCATAAATATTTATACAGCATGGCTAAAGCTAGAGAGAGAAAGGCGAAGGATGTTTCCCATATTAAGTGCATGAAAGACGAAACAGGAGTGATTCTTATGGACGACGATAGAATAAAAGAAAGATGGAGGACATACTTTGAAAAGTTAATGAATGAAGAGAACGATTGGAGCGGAAAACTTGAAAGTGAGCAGATGAATATTGGTTTAGTGAAGGAAATAAGTAAAGATGAGGTAAAAAAGGCTGTTAGTGGAATGAAGAATGGGAAAGCGTTAGGACCAGATGGAATACCAGTGGAAGCATGGAAAGCGTTAGGAGATGATGGATGGACGTGGCTGGCTTTATTCTTCAATAAGCTGTTGCACGAGGAGACCATACCCGAGGAATGGTGCAACAGTTACCTGGTGCCCATTTTTAAAAATAAGGGTGATATCCAAGAGTGCAACAATTATCGGGGAATAAAGTTAATGCCTCATAGTATGAAAGTATGGGAGAGAGTAGTTGAGCGACGCCTGCGAGACGAGAGTGAGATTTCACGAAACCAATTCGGTTTTATGCCTGGTCGAAGTACGGTGGATGCTATTTTTGCACTTCGCCAAATGTGCGAAAAATACAGGGAGGCACATAAAAACTTGCACATGGTATTCATCGACCTTGAAAAGGCATATGACCGAGTGCCTCGTGAAGTCTTGTGGTGGGCCCTTAAGAAGAAAAGAGTGCCTGGAAAATACCTGACGTTGATTCAAGCCATGTACGCTGAATGCAGAACGCAAGTCCGATCCGCGGCCGGTATCACAGCCAGATTCGATGTGGCCGTAGGCTTGCACCAGGGGTCGGCCCTTAGCCCCTACCTCTTCCTGTTAATTATGGATGCTATATCATCGGACATACAGGAAGAGGCACCCTGGTGCATGCTGTTTGCCGATGACATCGTTCTGGTAGCAGAGAATGGACAAAAGGTGCAGAGCAAGCTGGAGGAGTGGCGGCAGAGATTGGAGAATGTAGGCTTGAGAATAAGCAGAACCAAGACAGAGTATATGTTCTGTGACTTTGGCGGTCTCTCCAGTCCTATACCGGTTACACTCGGCGGTACACCTCTACCAGTATGCTCCGATTTTCGCTACCTAGGTTCACTCCTGCAAGATGACGGCGAAATTGATCGGGATGTTAGGCAACGAATCAACGCAGGATGGATGAAATGGCGACAGGTCTCAGGCACAATTTGCGATCACAAAATGCCTGTGAAGTTAAAAGGCCGCATGTATAAGGCGGTTATAAGGCCTGTCGTACTGTATGGAGCTGAGTGTTGGGCTACAAAGAAGATGGATGAGAAACGATTGCATGTTGCTGAGATGAGAATGTTACGATGGATGTGCGGAGTGACAAGAATGGACAGAATTAGGAATGAATACATTAGAGGTAGTACGAAAGTAGCGCCCATTGATGAAAAGGTAAAAGGGAGTCGATTAGCCTGGTATGGACATGTTATGCGAAGAGATGAGATGTACGTAGGTAAGAAAGTGATGAATATGCATGTAGAAGGACGAAAAGGGAGAGGGCGGCCAAGGAAAAGATGGATGGACTGTGTGAGGATGGATATGAAAGAGAAAGGGATAAACGATCGGATGGCTGGTGACAGAGAAGTATGGAAGCGAAGGACATACTGCGCCGACCCCAAATAAATTGGGACCAGGGCAAGACAATGATGACTGCTGGTTGTGCAATCTCTCCTCCTACTAAATCCGATTGATTTCCATGTTAATAAAGACAATGATCTGGATCACCTTCTTGTGTTTCTAATTCATAATCGTCTAATGGACGACCTTTTTTTTGGCTATACTATCCTCATCCTCTTCATCTATATCTACATTAGGAATTGCATCCAATAGTGCCTCAAACTCATCTGGTCCCCCCAACTGATTAAATTGAAGACTTTCTGAAAGGATTTCATCACTAAGTTCAATAAATTTCCGTTCGAGGTTTATAATTTCATTGACCAATTCAGTAATTTCATCCCTCCAGTTTGTGTATAACATTAGCTGTTCCCTGTAGAAATTGTCAGGATCTTGAGCCCTATTATATCCCCGGAAACGTATGACCCTGGCTTTTCTTCTTTTTTCACGTATCCATCATTATTTAACAGCGCAATCAAATTTCCTATACATTCATGGTCAGTGTTTTCACCTTCATGCGGACACGAGATTTTTAGTTGAAAAAGTATAATACGCAGCAAAATAAGCTAAACTCATTGTATCAAACGTTTGATCATGTGGCCGATTTTTATAATGATCCAGTATTTTTTTAAATATGTCTGTGGACTAGTTCACGGGAAGTACTCTGTAGGTTTTGATTCCCTTGCGAGTAGTCGCGAGTTTGAAAATATGATTATATTGCTCTTTCTTTTGATTGCGTAGACATAGAAGTTTGATTTTGTTACAGCCTAACGGTGTTATATACCTGAGTATTTGATATGAATTTCAATTTAATACCTTTACGCGTTCAAGAGAAAGGGGTAGTAAGTTTAAATTTATTAAAAATATTTTTTATGTGCTGTAACTAAAAATTTGCGGTTTTCGCAATTTTTCCGCCAATATACGCAATATAAAACGTTGCTTCGTACCAAATTTTAAGATTCTGAGTTCACGGGAAGTACCCTATATGTTTTGATTCCAATGCGAGTTTGAAAATATGCTGCAATTTGCAGCATAATCGGCTGTATCTATTGATTGCGTTGGATTAGAAGTTTGATTTTTTACAGCTCTATGGAACCGTAGATTTAAGTATCTTGTATAAATTTCAGTTTGATACCTCTACGCATTCCTGAGAAAAAGGGTCTTGACAGACGGACGGACAACAAAGTGATCCTATAAGAGTTCGTTTTTTCCTTTTGAGGTACGGAACCCTAAAAAATAGTTTCATTTAAACGGCGCTGTCTCATATGGGCAGCGCATTTAGTAGGTCTACCCATCTTTAATTTCGATAAATCAGATAAGTGCAGAAAGGAAAATTCACCAAAAAAAAACCGCCTCCAAAAATCCGGAAAGTGTGTGAGTAAAAATAACGGAATTTATTTTTTACTTTTTAGTGCTATCACTAAAAAGTAAAAAATAAATTCCGTTATTATTACTTCAATTTACTTATAAACATCACCTATTCAACTGAATATTATGTACTTATACGAATTATACGTATCTACCACTTAATTCCCATACCTAACACAATACATATTTTTATATGACTAACAAACTAAATTAAATACCTATCACCAGAAATCAGAAAAGTATTATATTTTTGGACTAAGTACTTAGAAAAAAATATTTTATTGGGACTATAATATACAACTATACTTTTTTTTGGCGTCGGTGCCAGCTGAGATTAAGAATTAAATAAACTTAATTTTTTTTTAAAACTCGGAGCTCAATTTCTAATGAACTTTATATCTGTTAAGATACTCATTTGTTTATATAGAATTTCAGAAAAAAATAGTAATACTGCGTAAAAACTTTCATAGTTCTACGCAATTGCCGAGATCATAACATATTTCGCTAGGTAGGTTAGCTAGGTAACTAGACTAGGAAATAAAAAAAATATATAAATAGACTACGTCAATGGTCCCTGTCATGAGGTCGAAGCCGAGACTCTGATAGCAGTCTTCCTATTAACCTATCAGATAATATAACTCAGAAATATACTAAAATCTTACAAAGAAAGTCTTTTAAATTGATGATGCTTACAGCAATTAAATTATCATGTGCCTACTTATTATTCTGTATTGGCAACGGCCAATAGACCTAACATAAAAATATGCAATCCATTCATCCGTCAACAATGCAGCCACAAAAAATCTCATAAAAGGAAAACGTCACCGCGGCTCCACAAAAATATTTGAAAATCTTGTTTTGAAATTCTTGCTTTGTACAAAGGAAATTACTATCAGTCAATCGGGTGCCTTTTTTGGACCTCGTCACAGAACCCTTTATTTCAGTTTATTTGAATCAAATGATCATGAAACAAAATATCATTATTCGTATGCTTCTTAAGGGCCGTTATAAGATTGTAATTGGTAAAATGCTCTTTAATCATACCTTATACGAACATTTTCATTTCATATTATTTCCTTGCCGTTATATCATAAGAAGCTTACATAAATTGTCTACTCTGCAACGACACACATGGACATTAATTTAATATTTTATTTTTCATTCCTATTTTCCAACAATTTTTATAACAGCCAGCGATGCTTTGTTGTAACCACATCGTTGTCATCATCATAAGCCTCTTTTAGGTCTACTTCTAGACGTAATCTTCTCCTAATTTGCGCCACAATAGCATTTTGAGGCAATAGGACGATTTGGCCGAGCAGACAGGAAGGTTGGCATAGGGTCGGATGTCGAGTTCTCCATCTTCTCGCAAGATACTATTTGCTTCGTGTATTTTCCTTAGAGTTGCCCATTACCTTACCTGCAGACTGAAATTGGGTAATGACACTTTGTGTTCTTATTCTGTCATCACACGGAGAAATCATCACTGTAGGTACTAAAATTGTATGATCATCATCATCATCATCATAATTATCCTAGCGCCCTCGCGGTTGCGAACCAAGACCTTCACCTTTGAGCCCGAAGTTTGCATTCCGGAAGTATTTTAATAGATGTTATGTAATAAAGTCTCTGCCTACCGAAACAGGCGTGAGTCTATGTATGTATGTAATATTGTACGTTATTCGCCTAGGATTATCCCGTAAGCTTCTACCAATCGCAAGCTTCGAATTACAAGTAAACGCCACTGGATTTTCTGTCAGGCAGTGCGGAGGTAATTGCAGTGCACGGCATTCAGTTTTGCGCCGTAAGCGGTCGAAGGCTTCATGACTGCTACGGACGATTGGTAAATAACAGACAGTACGTCGTGGTAATACGCATCAGACTACACGACTTAATGAGTACTACTGATTTGCTAATACCAATAAGTACTCCAATTAACATTTGAATATTCAGGTGGACTGAATAGTCTGCTTAAGCAAAGCAACTGGCCCTTATTGCCCACTTGAATAGTGTAATTTAACCTGCAGCATAATAGTACTGAATGATATTATAAACTAAACTGCGCCCGTGTGGTATTATTTGACACCCTTAAAAACTCCTTTATATTCCACAGGAACACTCATGCACTTAGCTTCGTGTGACTAATAGTTTTGTCTGTGCGTTGTCTATCAGACAGTACGTTACGCAACGATTTCATATATAGATGTTGATGGTTAATAAGAATTTACCTTCATGAAAAACAGTTAAGCCATGCATGGCTTATTTATCTCTAAGTTTTACAGTAAATTTTGCTTTGACCAAACGAAGTTTCTCCGAAGCAAACTGGGTGATCTTGCCTGGCAGGCGCCGATTGACAATAATTGAAGTTCAGAACTTCTATAGTTACGTATGAAGTAGGTCATTTGCCGTGTAACATTTTATATTCAGTACACATCATAAGTGTATCAATATAATATATTCGCATCATTTCCAATCTTTCGCTTTTGCGATGCCACTAGTTGTATCAGGGGGCCAATTCTGCTATTTTTATATGACATTGATATTATATTTTGAATGGATTTAAAAGCGGTATTCTAATGTCATTATCGTATCGTAACCTAATGTCATTATCGTATTATTTAAAATAAACAGTTCGTCGTTGACACATACGATCTCGTTACAATTTCATTCAAATATCAGATAATTTAGAAGAATACGCTTTTTGTGACGTAAGTATGACACTGACATGATATCGAGACTATATTTATTTAGCAGAATTGGGCCCGTTCGCGTCATACGAAACTTACATAACCAAATCCAAAACAAACAGTGACGTCATCAGCTGTTTATTATACTGTAACCATACTCCACGAAACACCATACTCCATTTTGAAACAGGGTTGTCTCGTTCACTTTGCTAACAACAAACCTGTCAATCAACATATTCTGTTGTTATCCACTGCATATGAATATATTGAACGTTAAAGGAAGCAAATTTGATTTGCGGTTCGTATGCCTTTAGGAGAAAGACGTAATGTAATATGTAGTTAGATATGGAAACGAAAACACTGAATATCTCTTTTATTTTTGTTTCGGTGCATTACTTCATGTTAGTTGAATAGGCAGTGCTCAAAGCTAGTTTATTTGATATTGAATCTGACAAAATTATCAATGTATACACATCTATGTAATATTCAAATTTTACGCCAGTGCACCCTGAACTTATTTTTATTTGCTCCATTATAACTAAAGACAGTTTTGGCCAAATATATTGAAGTATAAACTTCGATTTAATGTTTATTTCTTCAGAAGCCAAAATTAGGCTAGTAAGCCCCGATTTTGCATACAAAAATAGAAGTTCACTACCGAATCTCGGATTATAAATGTTGTATTACCAAAGATGGGAAAAGAACACGGATGTCGAACCTTTATTAGATCCCTAAAACACTTTTTGGGGCCAAAATAGATTAGGGCCCCGTCTTCACAGATAGAGATCGGGTTGTTTTCCGAAGAGAAAATTTAAATAACGATGTAATTCTACTTCAGAAGCGAAAGAACTTACATTAAAATTGTGTGGATTGAAATATATTTCTTTCTTTAACGACCTATTAATGTGTCGTTATAAGTCCACGGCTCTTTCAAAGCACCAGAGGGATTAACGCAGATTTTATCTTATACTGCTTTCCCTATAAGATGTGCTGCCACGATACCTGGTTCATGCAGTGGGCTCATTTAAACGCTTTCCGATTCCATTTTTCAAAGGCGCTTATTTAAGGAATTACATTACGGTGCTGTGATGAGTAAAGTATCTACCTACATTTTCTTTAAGCTGTTGAAACTGTCTTTACGATATCACGTCATATAGTTCAAAAGTCCAAGTATTTTGCTTAAAGAGGCACATCATTAAAAAAAACTCCTGCACGAACGTTAACAAATTAAGCTGCACATTTAAAATATATAATTCTATGAATATAAACAAAATTGCCATAAAGATTTATCTTTTACCAAGTTGTGTAGCCTTGTAAGTCTAAACACGGAATTCAGGACCTCTTGCTAACATAGCCCGCGGTTTTATTTGCCGCCATTTTGATAACGTAGTAGAGCGCAGTGAATGTTGAACAAACATTTTGGTCTTATGCTCTTGGTGTTAACATGGTAAAACCGTAGTGTTAGTATAGTAACACAGAAAATTATGACTCGTTCTGAAGTTATGAACGGAGATGAAAGTTATATGGGGGTCAATATTTTACTTGTGTGTATACTATAGAATTATTTTAATAGGATGTCTTTGGCCTCGGACTTTATCGATGTTGGAGTAAACACGTTATTTTGCAAGCTTTTTGGAATATTTAGCTTCCGGTGTGTTGGCTGAAATGCAAATATTGTTTGCTCCTTCTATAAAATTATAACGCTGCACTGCACTATGCATTAGCTAAATGTATGTATATCCAACAAATGTTATTACATAGTTACGCCAAAAATATCAAAAACTAATTGACAAACACTTAATTACATATTTTTATTAAATACTGAAATATGTTTTTACGAACCAGAAAAGAAAGCCAAATTTTAGCTGCCCCAATTACAAAGATATGATGCCACTAAGATTGTCATCAGGCAAACTCAATTCTCCTAAACCGAAGAGTCTACCAGAGCACTTATAATATACTAGTGGACGCCAGCAGCTACGCCTGCAATTTTTTAGTTTACCCGTTTTGGCCGATCCCGTGGGAATTTCGTGTAATCCCTTCTTAGTGCACCCCTGCGGTCCCCAACGAACATACATGTCAAATTTCAGCTTCCTGCGCCCAATAGTTTCGGCTGTAGCGTGTCTGTCAGTCAGTCAGTAACGCAAGGATTTTATATATTAAGATTATGTTTCGAAAAACATGTTATATTATAATGAATTCATCGGATAGTCAGATTATACGTCTGAATTTAACAGTCTATTGTAAAAATTATCTGTCACTCTCTATTAAAAACCAATAACTTGCAAAATGAGTATAAAATGGCGACTGTTTAAAGCGTTATAAAATATCAAGAGGACGCTATCAACCGGTAGCACGGTTAAATGGGTGACAGGTATTGTCATACTGAATGGCATTGGCGAATTTTGACGGGTCAAATTAAAATACGCCTTTAAGTTTCTGAGGAAACTCCCAGTTGTTTTCCTCTGTTATTGCGAACTCACTCTTACTTGAAGACATGCTAATCTTTTGATTATCTACTTTTTCTTTTACAAAAAACATATCTACTTAATGTGAAATAATTATAATTATATCGCTCATCAAAATCTAAACTACAAACGGTTTCCATGTACAATATTAACCTTGTATATGTGTAATCATTGAGCAAGCAGCGGTAGCCGAGTGGAGAAACTGACAAACTGCTATACAGAGAATCTCGGGTTCGAATCCACGGCACGCATCAATGACTTTTCGGAATTAAGTGCGTATTAAACTGTTAATTATCTCTTGCTGATCGGTGAAGGAAAACATCGTGAGGAAACCTGCATGTCTGACAGTTCTCCATGATGTTCTCGAAAGACATGTGAAGTCTGCCAACCCGCACTTGGCCAGCGTGGTGGACTATGGCTTTACGCTTCTCATAAGTGAGAAGAGGCCCGTGCCCAGCTGTGGGACAGTATAAAGGGCTGATGATGTGATGATATGTAAAATCTGCCCTACTGGTTGGCACGGGCCTTTTCTCACGAAGAGAAAGGCTAGGCTAAAAACCAACACTTTGGTCAAGAGCAGGTTGGCAGACTTTTGTGTTTTACCAAAACATTATGGAGATGCTAGAGACAGCTTTCCTCTTAATGTTTTCCTTCACTGTATAGCAAGTTATAGTTATTAGTTAAATTAGACTTATTAACTTTGAAAAGTCAACGAGGAAAACTCTAGCAGACAACCCTTTATACTACCATATCCTAGTGACTATCGTTACCTTTTTCTTCCGTTTTCTTTTTCATTCACTAAAAAGATAATTTTCATTATGATACCAACTTCTGCAAACTATTCAAATTACTACTAATACTCCTCCGAATTTTAGTTGCAATAATTAATTTCACAAACATAGTTTTCCGCAGACTTCGTCCTTGTAACTAAATTTGTAGACATTAAGTTCGAAATCGTAGCCTTGGAGGACAGCTACAGACATAGAACTCTTTATCTTTCCTTAGTGATAACACCTGTATGGCCTTCGTATTTCACTTTTACGTGTAATAAATGAGAGATATTGGACTTGTTAGTGATTTGTTTTTGAGATTATCTACTACGTTTTTTGTTAAAAGCCAATGGCTGCTCTAGTAGTAGTAGAATATTTAAAGCAAAGCGACCTATACTCAGGGTTTAATGGATGAAAAAAAGTTCGTATGTAGAATGTTAATATGTTGTGAATGAGCTTGCATAAAAATTCTAGCAAGACATCTCAACCGCGATTCATGCCAAATTTTTGTAGCGCTGATTTTGATAAAAACAATGACACCAAGAACGCCTAAACTTGAGACGTCATTTAGACCAGACAAAGTTTATGGCCAGCAGAGCGGTAGGTGAGGTTAAATATCCACGCCATCTATTCAACATTTTGTTGAAACTAAAAGTAGGTAATTATTATAATTCAACTGCATGACATGGTTTCGTAGAATTTGCGGTAAGGTAACGTTTGTGTTGCCTCAATAAGTGTCTTTTAATGCTTATAAATAAATCCATCATAATTTTATTTTGGACTGCCGTCCTTTTTTTTATTCTTCAGATAAAGACTAACATAAAAGTTGAACTCTTATCTAATAACCAATAACATGTGATAGATTAGATTACTTGTTTAAGATGCCAATTTTACAAAAAATAAAATACATGTTACCTTAGGTTAGAAGTACCCTAAACAGAAGACCATGCATGAGGAATGTGATGGGAGTGAATACAGCAAGAGATATAATATGTCAGGATCGTTGCAAATGGCGTTCCGTAGACTCTGCCTACCCCTCCGGAAAACAGGCGTGAGTCTATGTATGTATGTTACCTTATAAAACAATCAATGTTTTATATGAAGACTTCGCAAAGGAGATAAAATTATCCTACATTGACGTTTTAGACCCTCAAATTTAACAAAATCAGTATAATAACGCTATTCAGTTAAATATTAAAACAATTATATAATTGTATTTTGGTGAATAACGATATCGTTATTCACCAAAATACAATTTCGAAAACACTGATCAAGCCGAACAAACTACTGTTTTAACGCTTAATTATTTCGTATTTCGATAAAATGTATCTGAATTGTACACGTGGCGAGAGTAGCTGAATATATTTTATTAATATTTTTACGAATTGAAAATAACGCCATCTATCAGTGAATGGGAGAACTAGATGAGATTAGATGTATCGGTTGTTTAAAGCTATTTCATCTATCCTCTAATAAATGGCGTTGGTGAAATAGAACAATTACACAAATCTAGAAACACGTTACACGTTACCAGAAATTTCGTGAGTCGTCTCGAAAAGGCTAGTTATGTGTTCCGGCCGGTATAAATACCGCGTAAACGCGGGACACAGATATACAGTGGCTTGCCAAATTATTAGACCCAAGCTATTAAAATTAGATTTTTAAACTTTAGAGGATAATAGTGTCATTGAGTTGTGTTAGTTTTTGTATTTTTTTATTATGACAACATTTAGCAATATATTTTAATGCTTATAACACAATAAAAATAAAAAATAAATGTCATTATAGGCTCGTCAGTGCACTGAGAGAATTATAACCTAAAAAATTGTAAAATTAAAGTGGCATCTTTTTATTAATAACGGTAAGTTTGTAGTGGTTTTTTACTTTTATTATGACAGTATATCATAATATTTTCTGTTTGTTGCAATTATTTACTGTTGTAGCGAGAAATTTATCCAAAAATATGTTTTTTTTAATATTTTAGATGGGAAAAAATTGTGACCTTTCTCCCAAGAAAGTTGGACAAGTACGGGGACTTTTACAATCTACTAAGTAATCACAATATGATATAGCAAAAGCGGCAGGCGTGTCGAGAAGTTCTGTAAAGAATATTAAGAAAAAAATGGACCTCGGTATAACTTTATCGCCAAAAAGAAAAGGTGCATGTGGACGACGACGCATTACGACGCCTAGAACAGATAGAAAAATCAGAGATATCTGTATACAAAACAGAAAATTACCGGTTCGTTTATTAACGAAGAACATAAGGGACGATGGAATACTAATTTCTCAGCGAACTGTGCAGCGGCGTCTCGCTGAAAATGAATTGATTGCGCGTAAGCCTGCGCGAAAGCCAAAGTTGACTCCGGCTATGACAAAGAAGTGACTTGAATGGGCTCGTAAATATAAAAATTTCACTATTCAAGATTGGGAAAAGGTAAAAATGTATGCTATCACTGCCATAGCTCATTATTATTAATGTTTCACATTATAAACTTAAAATATTATTTGTTGTAACAGGTTTGTTTCTCCGATGAGTCCGTTTTTCAAGTTTTGATGGAAAAATCGATGTTTGTACGGCGTAAACCAGGCGAGAAATACAAGCCTGACTGCATCGTTCCCACTGTTAAACATCCACCTTCTATTATGGTCTGGTCTGTTATATCGGGCAAAGAGACGGGTCGCCTCTATATCGTAGAGAAGACCATGCGCCAGGACCAGTACAAAAAAGTTCTCGAAACGAGACTTATTCCCCAACTTAAGGACTGGTTCTCTAATGAAGAAGAACCAATTTTTATGCATGATGGAGCTCCTTGCCATAAAGCTAAGAGTATAACAAACTTCTTGCAACAAGAAAATGTCAAAGTTTTGGATTGGCCCGGCAACTCGCCAGATATGAACCCCATCGAGAATGTCTGGGAGCTTCTCAAGAGAGAAATATCAAAATCCACCATAACTACAAAAAGGGAACTAATCGAAAAATTAATTTACGAGTGGAATTATAACCCCCATTTACAAGAAACCATCCAGGCATGCATTAAAAGTATGCCTCGCCGAATAAAAGCACTTATTGCAGCTAAGGGAGGGTCAACCAAATATTGATCAATTGAGGGTATTACAAATAAAACTTGTCTAATAACTGCATAATATAAAATATTTCAAAAACAATTGTTTTATTTAATTGTTATTATGTTTAATTATCTATAAAAAAACTTAAAACAGTTAAAATCACGTAATTATTTAGCGATATTTACTCTTACGCTGAAAAATAAGCGTTTTTGTTGTTTGGGTCTAATAATATGGCAAGGTACTGTAGTTACAATTTAATTTCGGAGCGATAAACATCAAGCGAAGTGAAGTAAGTCGGAAGTGTTTAGTGGTGTTTCTAGTGGTGTGAATAGTGAGTTTTATTAGTGTTGAAAAATTAAGTGTGTGTATCTAGTGTTATTGTGTTAGTGAATAAAGTGCAGTTTTTCTGGCATAGTGTATAATTATAATTTATCACCGAACCCCAGCTCGTAACAATATTATGGACCCAATATTCACATTTCGATACACAAAGAGATAATGGACCGCACATTATTAATTAATATAGCACGTACGTATCATTCGACAGCTACCGCCACCTGTCGGGTAAAGCGAGAATTACTATTGCTAATGTACTCGACGCTTCCTCTATTGCCGTGTTTCAATATTATATCAGTATTACTCGGTTGTCATGTTAGAGATGTGGACCCACAAGAATATCTAGAATAATCTGGAAGCAAGATATATGACTAAATTACCTGTTTCTGATAACAAACGTGTACATGAGTTACACCAAGTATGGCAGATATAATTTTTACAGAGAAGGAAGAGAGAATTATTTTACAGAGTACCCACTTATAAGTTACAGCAAGAGTTCTGCATGTACCTAGACGATGATTAAGCAGAAGTTAAAAATTCCGTTGGTTTAGTGTCATACGAAAAGCTAAGTAATGCATAAGATAAATAATATAAATACTGATTCACATCATTAAGTCAAAATTAGAATAAAAAATACATATTTATATTTTGATCTATACAAAGTAAATTTAAAACACATACAACACGGCGATAGCCCAGTGGTGTACGTAACGGGCTACCGAGACGATGGTCTCGGGTTCGATTCCTAGGTACCCCGGGCACACACCTTTGACTTTGTGCAGTTATGTGTTTATTAAAAATATTATTTATCGCTCGCTTAGTAATGTGCCCGGTAGATGATAATAGGCTCGCCTCCTATTACATCGGGACCTAAACATAACTGGCGAAATGTGGATTTGTAATACACCTCTGCCTACTCTTTCGGGGACAAAAGGCGTGAAGAATGTTAAAACTCATCCCAAAAGCAGCTTTGGACTTTACTACATGCGTAAGTAAAGGACGGCTATGTTAAGCGATCATTTCCGTGACTAAGTTTTGCATAGGTAGATTTTGCCTACGGCGCGTAGCACAGACTTTTCAAAGTTAAGTGTGTTTTCAATTATTAAGTTTCAGCAAAGGACGACATCGTCAGGAAACCTGCACAGCTGCGGGTTCACCACAATGTTCTCAAAAGTCATAATTATTATGTCTGCCAATCTGGATTTGGTTGTGGTGGACGATAGCCTAACTAGTCTCATAACAGTAGAGGCCTGTTTCCCGCAGTGCGACAGATAATAAACAAGACTGATGACAAAATTTTACTCTAGGCTTAGAACGCACTATCTATGATATCGTGTGATGAACATTTTTGTACTATGTTGCTGAATTTAATTTAATGATGATGTAACGGAATTCTATGGACCCCAGGCTGATTAAAATTTTAGTTTTCTTAAATTCAAATTCAAATTCAAATTCAAAATATTTATTGTGTAACATAGGTACATAAGTTGGAATTTTTGGTTATTTGAACATGCTATGTCCCGCCATTTAGGCATACAATAATTAGGTACATTTATTCTATCATAATATTAAATAAGCTATATAAATGTTCATTAATGACATTGACAAATTATTGAAATACGTCATCAAATGGGATATATTCATGCCAGTTAAATATAAGTTGGAAATATAAATCATCACCATATCATTAAAATAAATTACAATCAATTCAATACAAAATAAATAAATAAAATAATAATAATAATATAATGTACAATATGTCAATATTAATTATACAATTGAATTCTTACTAACTGGGTTTAAAATATCAAATTCAGGAACTATGGAATTCGTCCAATTCAATTTATATTCCTCTACTGACAGCATTAACCAAACGTAAACGCTTATAATTGAATGAAAGGTGGACATCAAAATACTAAAGACAGCGATACATTAGTATTGGTTTGTCATCACAACATCACTCTCCATATATTCGTGCTTCGCATATTGGTACTTCAGTACAAGGCAGCGTATCTCAGAGACGGCAGCTCCAGGGAGATGAATAACATAATCCAGGTATATAAGTCATATAGTATTATCGGCGCCGATTATTCCAGCGATATCCAGTGTATAGTATTGAGCGTACAGTAACAGTCTCAGAACTGATATCACAAAACGCCTCCTTGCCGCAAGTCACATCATTGAAGCCCACACAAATATAGTCAATTAAAACGTATTAAGCCATCGCGCATACTTTGCAGGGAAGCTCTCGTTACAATCGCCGCCTGGTTAGCCGCCAGGACTTACGGGATACCGCGTGACCGACAGGTGGCTCTTCTTTCGCTCTTTAAAACCTTGTCAGCTGCTCTGTACTGGCCTGTACGCAGGTTTAGACAAGGATTGTGAAAGTCCTGCATTCTACCTGATCGCGAATACAAAGACTCCCATCATACATCGCTCGTCTTTACATCCATCATCAACAAGGTACGAACCACTACTAATGTTACACGCGGCTATTAATAATATAACTATGTACAATATCTCATAGAGAACTTTATATTTTAGTCAGCCTGGGATATATATGGTGTGATATAGACATGGATACACAACAGAGTTATTAATGTTATACAGTTCATGCAATAAATTACAGTAGATTGGATAACAGACACTCACCGGACTTTTAGCTGCGTCGCTGCCAAGCTTACCCCTTGCCCTGTGCTGGTCACCTTCTCTTGAAGCCGCTCGCCTTGTTCGTCGATATCACTAAACACTAATTATGAACCAACACCTAACACCTCTTTCGCGCTAGGCCAGGTCCGATCTCTCTCGCGCCTTCAAACACACTCTTCTCCACCCCTACGCATACTTCCCAACCTAACACGCCGCGTCTCCACGTCAACCGTCGGGATCCGCCGAGCTTCACGTACTCACATCGATCAACTCCAAACACCACAAACCCGTATTTCCTAAACTACTACGCCACGCTTTCCCGAGACCTGTCAACCTCCGCGTCTTAAGACCGACTGTCCGCGTCAAACACCATCACCGCAACGCCTCTCGAATCCTTACTACCTGACAGGGTCCGTTTCTTATCGTTGGTCCCTTTTTTATGATCCTCATCTATACCGCATTCACATGCGGTATATGTGTTCACACACTACAGTGCAAATGTTTTCTCATATTTCATGGCTATTTCTGTACTCATATGCCTGTCACATTATTCTTATATATTTGTCAACCTCTTCTAATTTATGAGTTTACTAATTGCATAACGTTGGCGCCATCGTAGCGATAAGACAAACGCATGTGGAAACAAGTATGCGACCTAAGGACAATATATTATTATTTAATTTGGTGTAGCCAGTAACACCATTACAATGATTACAACATTCAATTTTCGATATGTTTGTGCGTATGTTTATCCTATTAACGCTTCGCTTCTCTCTCTCTCTCTCTTATTCTCTTTCAGCCTTTGTAACACTAGTAAACAAAACTCTACAGTCACGACAAGTACACTAATCCCCACAGTAAATTCTCGTGAAACCAATTACACCAACGTTAATTTTCCGTATCAAAACGTGATCTTGTTTCTGGGAAATGTTGTTCACTAAAATATGATGAACATAGCTTTAACTATAGTTAATATCGATATCTTCAAACTAGAAGATGCCTGCAGTTATACACGCACATTTTTTCTATTTAACCATGGTCTGATCCCGTAGGAGTTTTGTGGAATCCCTTTTTGGTGCACCCCTACGGTTTTGAAACAACATACATGCCAAATTTCAGCTTCATGCGTCTAACGCTCCTGCTACACCTGCGTCTTAACGCGTTAATTAGCGCGTTAATTTAGGCGCTACGTAGATGTGGCCAACGTTTTAACGCGTTAAAATACTAGATTCCGACGCGAATTTGTTAACGCGTTAACTAACGCGTAGTTGGCCATTGCCATTAACGTTAACGCTAACGCAGGTGTAGCAGTAGCATAATAATTTTGGTTGTGCGTTGTCTGTCATTCAGTCAGTAACGCATGAATTGTATATACACAGATTGTTGCATCATCTTCAAAGTAATCTTTCTGAGCATTATGCATTCTTTAAAATATTAATACCTAATTAATCAAAATATGACGGAGGCATTTTGAGTAGGCCTTATAGCTATTATGTATGTATATCATCTAAGGAGTTCGAACCACAGAGTATACATGTCTGACGTAACTGTTTGAGAAGTGCTAGGATTCTGTGTTTACCTTTCCTATGCAAATAAACTATTTATGTCAAGGATACAGTAAACATGTGATCGGTTGTATAACACTGTCTGCTAGAAGGTACTGGGTAATAGTAAGTAAATACTCTACCGAAGCGTTTATTGCTAATTTCCATTGAAACTGTACTTGTGGCATGAATTGAAGATTATTTGTAACCTTCGTCTACGTTTTTTGATGTCAATGCTATTCTAAAAAACTTATTATTTTTTTATTTAACCGTTTCTGCCGTTCTCGTGGTAATTCCAGGAAATCCTTTATAATCCACCGCTATGCTATACATTCCAAATTTCAGCTTATTGCGCCTAGTAGTTTTGGCTACGCGTTATCTGTGAGTTAGTCATTTACGCAGAATTTTATGTACATATACAGATTATTATTGTTCTTATAATTATGTTATTAACCACTCTTTATTATATAGTGTTAGTTTTAGCCCATCGATTGTCAGACATACGACAGACATGACCAGCCCAGTCATATTTTAACTTGCTCTCGATAGAGAAAGGTGGAAAGAGGGTAGGGAGGCCTTTGCCCTGCAGTGGGGCAGGTTCATCATCATCAGCCTTTAACAGTCCACTGCTGAACTAGGCCTCTCCTTTCAAAGGAGGAATTGGCCCACTATACCACGCTGGCCAAACGGGTTGGTTTAGGGTTTGTATCAAGTTTTCCTTCTCTTACAGTGATGTTCTCTGCATAATATGCTCCCTCTGTCGGCTCTTACGACACCCATGGGATGATATGGGGTGGTGACAAACCGTATTCTTAATCCGTCACCACACGGCAGTGGGGCAGGTTAGGCTGCAAATATTAATAATTATTATTATAATGTATCATAAGGTATCATTATCACACTTAGTTTGTCTATCAGTCATAACTCTAATGATGGTTAAGTTGCTGGCACAAATTGTATCAATAAATATCGCCAGAAAATCGACTGTTCTCAACATTTTGTCGAGATCAAAGTTCAATATCTTGAGGAATAGCTGATACTTTGCCATGATTTCGAATGGTATTGAACAAAATTTGTTTACAATAACGAGTACAACCACCCCCTAAGTTGTTTGAACTTACTTAGGATAACTTTGAAGGTGTCAATCAAGTATAGGTACGGAAGAATTTATTTATTTGTTTGTATGGTAAAAAGTCACTAATGTCATGTACCGATTTGAAAAATATCTCGTGTTTTGTAGTCCACTTATCAAAGAAGCCTATTAGCTATAATAATTCTAACAACACCTTATGGACCAGTAGCCACACAGGTGCAACCGCGAGCTCAGCTAGTTTATTTATAATTAGAACGCTTATTTTTTTCGTTGAGATTTATGTCTACAAGGTTAATAAGTTTATACACAGTAAACATTCTAATGCTCGGACCTCGGTATGAGTCACAAATAAGTTTTCTTTCTGAGCTCATTACAGTCTAGTGATAAACCAAGGTCCCTTTTGTCCAAACACGCCCATAACATAATTTACAAAAAGTTTACATCAGATAGAAACAAAATATTTTCTACTAAAATGTTTTATTAGTTACCCAACTGGACTTGCAAATGGCATATCACAATTCAACTAGAATTAATAACATTTAAAATAAAACATTCAAATTTATATTCCTTTTTATATAGGCTTTAGATTAATTTATGGCTGACTGTATATTGTTGTATTGGACCGACTGCCATGCTGAGGGTAACGGGTTTGAACCACGGCACGCACCACTTACTTTTCGGGGTTATTTGCGTATTGAATTGTTAATTATTGCTTGCTCCGTGACGGGGCAAGCAATAAATAACAGGGCACATTAATCTGATGGTCCTGGCTGTCATAAAGACCTTTTAAAGTCGTTATAGGGACTTAGCACCTCTGAATCAACTGACAATAATTTAAACTATAGAATATCGCCATCCCTTTGGGTAGCGGTGGTCGGATAGGCAGTCGCTACTTGGCAAAGCTAACATTCAGTCAGATCAGATTAGATAGGCTGTAACTGGGATAACGGTAGACAGATGATGATCATCATCATCATCATCAGCCTTTAATAGTCCACTGCTGGACTAGGCCTCTCCTTTGAAAGGAGGAATTGGCCTACTATACCACACTGGCCAAACGGGTTTGTATCAAGTTTTCTCTTCTCTTACAGTGCTGTTTTCTGCATAATATGCTCCCTCTGTCGGCTCTTACGACACCCATGGGATGATATGGGGTGGTGACATTCCGTATTCTTAATCCGTCACCACACGGAAAACACAGAACAGGTGACACATTAATTAACTGTATATTACGTTAAAAAAGAACTTGCTCGCCTCTTTTCCTTGATGTTATTAATTATTGGAAACCGTTGTTTGTAGCCAACGTGATCAATATCTCGGTTAAATCCTGAATTGTGGCATATTGTTCTCTCCTCTACAGGTTTATCAGTAAATCCTATGATTTACAAGCTTTTGTCACTAACAGTTCAATATTGTAAGCTTGAATTCATTCGCAATATACCTATATTCACAAGTATATTGAGATCTCGCGAAACGGAGTGCTAATTATGGATTTTTAAAATCCTGGCTTAATTAATTGAGGTTTTACTGGTAATGTTTACTTACATGCGTCATAAAGTATCTATTTCAGCTTTTAGGACATCAAAATGAATGCGATAACAAAAAGACAAAACATAAGCCATGTTGGAGGTTTTCAAATCTCAAGACCGTTATTAATATGCTTTTTAAATATTATTTTTAGAAGGATCTACAATTCCACTAGGAATGAATCCTGTACATCGCCCCCGAAGTACCTTTTCAAACAAGAAACCAAATGAGACAATAAATACCTACATTAAAAAAAACAGATCCTGGATCAAAAAGAGTGTTGTCTCGTGTGGAATTAAACCCGAAGCACGAAATATTGACGGCATCCGTCATAAGAGAGGTCTGCTAAAATCAGTCATTCAGTGAATATAAAAAACGAATTTTACACTTCTATTCGCATAAAGTTGAAATAAATTATGATTCGCCAACCGTGTACCGTAAATTCCAGATACTTTATTCTTGTTTTTGTTACGAAAACCAAAAACCCTAAGTAAATACAGCGTCTATTAATATCTGGCTGAAAGGAAAAGTAGCCGCAGCTTCTTCGTAAAGGTTAGAAGTCTAATTAACGAAGGCTAACATTTTTAATCCGCAACGGTCGAGGGGTCTTGTTTGAATTCAATAAATTGTGGTTTATGTAAAATATTTTTAAGAGTGTTTCTTGATTTATTTTTACTTACTAACCGCTGAATTCAATATTCGAGCTATCCATTTTATTTTTATTTTGGATTCGTTTTCGATATAAACTCATAGAAAATTGGTCAAACACGAATCTTGACTCTCAAAATCCATGGATAGACCAAAAATTGAAACCGGCCGTAAGTAATTTCTTGAAAAGTATGTAGCAGTCATTAAGTGACATAATAAAAAATTATGTTACGATACTAGGACCTAACAAACTACTTGCAATTTACCGTTCAGATTTATAGGCTACGATAAAAAAATATGTATAAAAATACCCTACTATCTTGCACTTGTATTTCTAAAAGTAAGGAAGAATCTCGGACGTGACTTGCACGTCTTTACTAAACTCAGATATATGCAACGCAGTGCAAGTTTCATTGAAAAAGAATACGATTATTGAAATGTCATATTATAGGACTCTTTTATCACAGAATCATAATATTTAAAAGTTTTACACGATTGTTTATGATCATTTATTTCTAATTAAAATCACTTATGTCAAATTCACTAAAGTAGTAATTCTGTTAAAAAAAAAAGATACAGACTCCCTTTCAAATACACATTCCCTTTTAGAAATAATATATTATACGGATTATACCTAATACCACTACTTAAAGATGGGAAATTTAAATTAGTTTCGCTTCTGAATTTATGAATGAGTCAATCGGGACAAGTATTAATAATATATATGGAAAGATCCTTACATACCCTCAAAGAGAATAGAGAAGTTGGTTACATGTTTTCAGTTCCTTAATCATCTACAACAACACAAAGTTACCGTTGCCTGGTAACCATATTAAATCCAGATTTAATATTTCCATTTATATACCATGTTACCCAATAATTGGACACAGATCCTTCACAAAACAACAAAAAGGAATAATCAGATGCTTAAACTCCCTTTGACTACCGCCCACGAAACATTACATTATAATAAATCGTACCAAAAACATTGTATTGTTCACAATAATAACGCTGAGGCTCAACTTTAAGAGCAACTACACCACATTTATTGAAGTAAATATTGCGTCCAATTTGGTGAACATATTTCAAGAACTCAACATTTTGTTTCACCACAAACATTCATAGTAATTCAAAGTGTGGGTACTGTTCTAACTTTACTTTAATGTTGAGCTTTGATATAACATACATGTGAAGCCTTTGATATCAACGATCAACCTGTTTCAGCAATTATTGTTCAGAGTTATTATTTTCGTCAATGAACTTCGATTAGGTAGGAAATTTGACAACCTTGAATCTATTCGGACGTCATAATTTTGATTATGCTCTTGACTTACTTAGATTGGATGTTGCATTGTTCGAAAATTAATCTACTTTATTCGAACAATAGGCTGTAGCTTTTAATGTTTGATTTCATGAATTCAGATATAGCTTTCGAAGAAAATTAGCTTATTGGATATTTTAAAATTTTATAATATCAGCATACGCGTGATGCGACGAGTTCTTTTTTGCAGCAGGCTTCAGAGAACAATAATATATAATTTATACAATAATTAAAATGAAATTATGAATGATGCCTAAAATACAATTAATGCAAGAATTAAGATAAGATATACAAAAATAAAAATAAGATTACTGCGTCTTAGATAGTTTTTCAATAAAATATGTGAAATCTTCGCATAAAAATGCGCGCTAGTTAAATGTTTTTATTATGACTTTAAAGAAAAGGTCGCACATTTATGCTCCTGCATCGTAAAGGCACCTGTTCAATCCAGTGATTAACTTGGCATTTAAATTTAACCACTTTATCGATTTTTGTTTAATACTGTTACGAGCTGGGGTTCGTGATAAATTATAAACACTATGCCACTTAAACTGAACTTTATTCACTAACACAAACACTAAGTATAACACTAGATACACACACTTAATTTTCACTTCACTAATAAAACACCACTAAACACTTCCGAATTACTTCCTTCGCTTGATGTTGATCGCTTTCCGTATTCAATTGTTACTGTCCGGTCCGTTCGCTCCCGCTCTATTTATACTGGCCGGATAACATCACTAGACTTTTCGAGACGACTCACGAAATTTCTGGAAACGTGTAACGTGTTTCTAGATGTCGCGTAAATGTTCCATTTACACCAACGCCATCTATTAGAGGATAGATGAAACAGCCTTAAACAATCGATACATCTAATCTCATGTAGTTCTCCCATTCACTGATAGATGGCGTTATTTTCAATTCGTAACACGGCCTCCCTCTTAAACGTGTTCGTCTCGAACATCGTTAGACCCATAGTAACGAGCCAACCGGTCCACATGAACTATCTTCGGTGCACCTCGCGACCCCTTCTGGATTCGATAGGTGACGTCGTTCATCCTGGTAATTATGCGATATGGCCCGTCCCATCTGGCTTGTAACTTAGGCGATTTTCCTTTGCTTCGTACTGGGTTATAAAGCCACACCAATGACCCCTCATCGAAGCCCTTGTTGTTCGCCCTCCGGTCGCAGCGAGTCCTCATCCTCCCAGACATCCGCCGTCCCGACTCCCATGGAGCTCCTACATTGCACACCTTGAATGCACCTCTGCTACGAGTGTGTGGCCTCTTGACAGCCGCACAACTTGTGCATTTGCGGCACCAATCCTCGACGTCCTTCCGACAGTGGAGCCAATAAAACCGCTCTCGGACCTTAGCGTCTTCTTAACACCCATGTGACCTCCCGAAGCACCATTGTGATAGAGCCGCAGTACTTCCGGCACCTTAGTCTTGGGCACTACCATTTGCAGATGGCATTGGTTACCTCGAGCGTTTTCCCATTTGCGGCACAGAACTCCGTCCTGGACAACCAAGCTTTCCCACTGTGCCCAATAACCTTTGGTGACAGGGCTCCTTGCTGCGATATCACTCCATTTGGGCCTAGGAGCGCCTGATTTCTTCCATTCGAGAATCTCCTGTACGTCCTTGTCTTCTTGCTGAGCATTCTGCAAAGCTTCTTTCCATCCGTCGCTCAGATCCGTCTTCAACATTCTCACTAGCGCTGCCGGCTTCGCTTCCTGTCTTGCCCAGTGTTTGCGTTGGTCGGGGTAAGGCCTACGCGTCAGAGCATCTGCGCTACGTTGCTCTTGCCGCCAGACAGGTACGTCAGGTGACCCCGTCGGTGGAGAGAGGGTACCAACGTGCCGCTTACGCTTTGGGCAGCTCAAGCGGATATGGCCTCTTTCCCCGCAGTTGTAGCACCGTGGTGAAAAAACAACTTCCCTGATACGGTAAGTTCGATCCTCGTGACGCGCTGCTTTCACCTCCAGAGCGTAGGCTAAGGCTTCTTTCAGGGACTTGAAGTGCCCAAGTCTTACCGCTGCTCTAACTTCCAGGTCCCGGATCCCATCCGTAAACGCTTGTACGAGGATCCCGTCAATAAGCGCAGGCGACGACTGGTATGCCTTCCTGACCAGCTTTTCCACCTCTAAAGCCCACTGCTGCAGAGTTTCTCCGGTGCGTTGTGCCCTGTCCTTCAGCTGAGCACGATACACATGTTCTAGGTGTGCGTCACCGTATCTCGCCTCCAGCGCCTCCATCAGCTTTACATAGGAGACGTCATGCCCAAGCACCTCCAACACCGTCAAGGCCTGACCACGAAGGCCCAAGGTTAGGGCGGTGAAGGCCTGTTCTTTGTTCCACCCATTCGTTCGCATAACGGCCTCAAACTGGACCTTGTACGCAGACCACGATGATGAGCCATCAAATGGTGGAACCTTAAACCAACGAGGCGAGGGCGCCACAGCTGCAGGTGTAACGTCGTAGGACCCGAGGCTACACAATTTCTTCTCCACTTCGGCAATACGGGTCTCGAGGTGATCATGTACACGCTTCTCAATAGAGGCGACGCGAGTCTCAAGCTTGTCGTGCACGAGCATCTCTACGTCGCTGATACGGGCCTCGTGCTGCTGAAGTTCCTCCTTGACCGCCTTCAAGTCCTTCCCCACTGCGTGGCTGAGGTCCTTCAAGAGCACCAGCTGTTCCTCCAGACGGTGGGCGTGCTCCTCCTTGTCGCGCGGCAGCTGCTCCTCTAGGCGGCGCGCGTGCTCCTCTTGACGGCGAGCCTGCTCCTGTTGACGGCGGTCCTGCTCCTCCTTGTCGCGCTGTAGCTGTTCCTCCAGGCGGCGAGCCTGCTCCTCCTGACGGCGGGCCTGCTCCTCTTGACGGCGAGCCCGCTCCTCCTTGTTGCGCTGTAGCTGTTCTTCCAGGCGGCGCGCGTGCTCCTCTTGACGGCGAGCCCGCTCCTCCTTGTTGCGCTGTAGCTGTTCCTCCATGCGGCGGGCGTGCTCCTGCATGAACGCCATCAGAGCCGCGATGTCGGGCACCGCCACGGAGTGTGCGCTTGTAGGCTCCACTGCATCCGCGGATTCGCCTGGTCCACCAGACGATGGAGAAGGAACGACTCCGAAGCGTCTCTGGTCCAGGTCTTGCTGGCGCTGGTTCCTGGTACGCACACGTTCAGTTTCTTCCTTCGGCATAACCGGCATAATTTATCCCACTTCTGACACCAATTTGTTACGAGCTGGGGTTCGTGATAAATTATAAACACTATGCCACTTAAACTGAACTTTATTCACTAACACAAACACTAAGTATAACACTAGATACACACACTTAATTTTCACTTCACTAATAAAACACCACTAAACACTTCCGAATTACTTCCTTCGCTTGATGTTGATCGCTTTCCGTATTCAATTGTTACTGTCCGGTCCGTTCGCTCCCGCTCTATTTATACTGGCCGGATAACATCACTAGACTTTTCGAGACGACTCACGAAATTTCTGGAAACGTGTAACGTGTTTCTAGATGTCGCGTAAATGTTCCATTTACACCAACGCCATCTATTAGAGGATAGATGAAACAGCCTTAAACAATCGATACATCTAATCTCATGTAGTTCTCCCATTCACTGATAGATGGCGTTATTTTCAATTCGTAACAATACGTTTTATAACGCACTAGAGAACGCCAGCAGCTACGCCTGCATTTTTTTTTATTTACCCGTTTTGGCCGATCCCGTGGGAATTTCGGGAAATCCCTTCTTAGTGCACCCCCGCGGTCCCCAAGGAACATACATGCCAAATTTCAGCCTCCTGCGCCCTATAGTGTTTGGCTGTAGCGTGTCTGTCAGTCAGTCAGTAACGCAAGGATTTTATATATTAAGATTGTAAAACGTCGAAAGAAACCGATGTATGTTATATGAATGTATGTATAGGCAGTTTCTATTCGCAAATATGTATTACCTTGAATATTATGTTGTTATACTTAGTTCTCATGATTTTAGTCTCTAAAACACACCTGCCACTATCATCTCTTCCTCACCCTAAGGTTGACTAGTACAAACAAGTAAGCAAGTTGAGAGTTCTAAATTTCCGCGTGTATACGTTGTCTTGAGACGGGTTATTAGTTCAAACTTCAGGCTTAGGTTTTGTTAGCCTAAAAATAGGTTTAGTTCAGACAAATCCTTTACGTGCAGATGTCTGTGCTTTAGTATTCAAATAAAAGTTTCAAGGGTTTTTATAGGACGAAGCTTTTGTGTATATTAGAAAATTTGGATCTGTTATTTTAGAGAATTGCTAGGAATTTTGTTTGATATTAATAGAACTCCAGTTTCTTTTGGTTGTTAGTATTGGTGAATAGTTAGAATATCCAATTCTAAACTTATTATACAATTTTGTTTAAGGCACATTGAGATTTGATGTACACACAACGATACAGATATTTTGTATGTAATGAAGACGGGTACATTACTGTGAAATAATTTCGGTGAAATAACTAACATTAGTAGAGTGGGCGCCGAAGCACAGTTTTGCGACTCCATCGAGGTAATATTAAGGTAATGATGAAATATTAAAGTATATCAAGAATCTGTACTTTAGAATGTAATATTCTAAAGTACACATTTTAATCTACTGAAGCCTACACATACAACCTGCCTTTCAAGACGAAGAAGAAGGTAATAAGAACATTTATCTTCGTCCTGGCTCGTTAACGTAGCACACTACTTCGCGATAATTTCTGAGCATAGCCTTCATTCTTCAAACAAAGCTTATGCGACATACGATGACATCAGCAAAGTGTAGGCATTAATATCGTTACTAGCTTCCTATAAAGGAAAAAAAATGTTCTTCGTCAGATATTTTTTATAGCAGAAAATATTTAGACTCTAGGAAAACTGACGAAGTCCCACTCCTAGGCACGGGCCTCTTCACACTATAAGGACAGTTAAGCAAAGTCCACCACGCTTGCCAGGTACCGGTTGGCAGACTTCACATGTCTTTCGAAAAGATTATAAAGAAGACTCTGACATGTAAGTTTCGTCGAGAAGTTGCCTCACGAATTCTTCCTTCACACTTAGTAAGCGATAATTGAAAATTTAATACGCATATGCCTTTAGAAAACTCTGACTCTCTGAATAGGCCTGTATTAATCTCTCAACTGCTATCGCTGTATTATATACTTAAAATATACTCTGTATATTGCGAGCCATAATAATACTGTCGATAAATATACAATGTCATGTTGAGCAAAATGTAAGACAAGTAATCGTTTTTCTTTAAGATTAATGATGGGTATTTTAGAAACATAATTACCTTTGTTTTCTCAAGTTCGAGGGCTTTTATACATTTTTGGCACAGCCAGTCGATCGCTATTAGCCTCTAGGTTTATTATTCACAGTTGATTGGATCCAATTTGTATTAACAGTATTGAAATGATAATTTTGCCGATACTGTAATTATATTTTTTGTAAGCGAAGTATTTCAATTATAACAATTATATGGACATTTACGTCATTAAAATGTTAGGTACCTTGTGCCTTCTGTAACACTTATATACTTGGTATCATCTACATACTTACTAGCGGTGTCAGTACTTAAATGATTAACTAACTTAAATGATTGACTATATCGAAGGAGATATTGACTGCCCAGAACAATGCGGTTTTATGCGACAAAGAATATGCCTAGTCAGGCGCTATTTCTATCTGGGGTCGTTTAGAGTGACTGTCATTAGAGACGTGTTTTGTGATAGATAGTGATATTTTACTACTAGGATTTTTTGTAGAATATTAAAATATCTGGAAAAATACTTAACAGCTGACCGATTAAAATAATAATAATTTTTGTCATTTCAATGAATGTTATTGATGACTGGGTTGGCTGCGTTGTTGAAGTAGCAGTTACAATGCCACATGTTGACAATGCCCTTAGAGTGTTGACTTAATGTAATCCAGAAATTGTTGTGCCGAGTCTAGGCTAAAGTGTAAATTTTTACGAAAAACAATTTGAAACAAGTAAATTGTAATTTAAAATATATACATACATACATAGACTCACGTCTGTTTCCCCGAAGGGGTAGTCAGAGGCATATTAAACGCCCACTTTTCGCCAGTGTTTTGATCCCACGTAATAGGTGGCGAGCCTATTGCCGCTTATCGCGATAAAATATATACGAATAAATAGTTTTCAAACAAGAACCATTTATATTGCAAACTTACCTAAATCTTTTTTAAATAACAAAAAGGTGTCACAACACCACTATCCTTTACATAACGAACCAGTTAACCATGCTCCTCTAAAAAGAAACAAACTCTTTACTTCTAACAAAAAGAATTACTTCAAAAAACTACAATGCGTACAATTTATTCTTGCAGTTGATATCAAATTTCAACGGCGCAAACAATGCTTATGTGCTCCCATTGTGTGGATTTCAACAACAGAGCTTTGGCGTAGATCACACTGCATTCACAACAATAGCTCTTGTAACTCGATACATGGGTTCAATGACACCTAGCCATTTCTCGGAACACGTACTATCGAATAAGTACTTATTAGACGCTTTCGTGAAATCGAAAAGGTTTTTTGCGTTACCATCGCTGGAAATTGATTTGGAAAGCGGTATTGTAGAAAAATGTGTAGTGTAGCTTATAGTGCGAGACTATTGTTATCTCCTATCCATCGAAATCTATAATCAGCTGAATGTCGTCCACTGCTGAATATACCTCTTTTTAATAGCAGAGCCAGATTTTTGGTTATTCGTGCCTAGCCACTGCTCGCCTAGTAGTCTTTGCGTATATAACCTGTCCATCTAGCCGGAGGGCGTCCTAATGCGGTTACCAAGGCGTGGTCTTCACTCTAGAAAACATATATGTACTCTAAAGTGATATACTGGTGAACTACGTCGATAACTTAGATTCTCTGTTTTACAAACTATATTTTATCTACTATATTACCACAATTGTCCGTGGAATAAAAATACATTTTCTGTATAAATAGTCACTCATTTAAAGAAACTCACTTTAATGAAACTGGGAGCAAGAAGTAATCTCTTATGTACACAAAATAGCCGTAGGTGGTTCGTTTAAGTTGTCTTAATCTTCTAACTGAGCAAAGTAGCAATACAAACATAAAGAAACCCACGCTTTTTGTATTAATGAAATATGTTTACTGGAATCAATTTATATCAATACGGTGTATCGAAGACTGAATTGTTTTATTGTTCACTTTGTTTTACTTGTATTTATGTAACGGGTCTACATTTCGTAATTATTTCATGAAATAAAGCTGAGATACCTTCCATTTGCCCCGAGGTTTCGGCCGTGATCACAGGTTGATTATTTTGTCTTTCCATGACTATAAATCTCCACTTCCAATTACGTAAATATTAGTCATGCTAATCATTGTCCTAATATTATTTCTGTTTCTTCCAAGATATTTGCTTAAGAGCCCATAATTATATGTACAAAATAACCATTGTTTTTAGTATTCATACTTAGATTATCTTTTAACCTTCATTATTGCGTAGTTGGTGTCGGATTTTTCCTTTACTTCTCGATGCTTTTCTCAGAACGTATCAGGCTACTAAACTTCACCCGCAGCCCGCCTGCGAGAGAGTTGATTATTACGGTAAAAAGATCACATAACTATCTTCACCCACAAAAGTCTACCTTGAAATCGTATTCAGTACTTTAGAACCTTCTTATAAAACGTCTGTAGTATACTTTTCTCATATATAGTGCAGTGTTTTTACTCGATAAAACTCAGTTAATACCGTCCAAAACATATCGAACAATATATTTTAATTTCGATAGCGTCTCGTTAGTGCCAGAACATATTATTTTTTTGGTATAAATGTTATAAAAAACTGTTGACTAATTTATATATGTTTTTTTCAGGTAATTAAATGCATTAATCAAATATTAGACAGAATACACTTCTAATAAAGTAAGTATGTACGGTATTTACCTAATCTTAGATTTAAGGTTTTCCTTTATTATTGGATATTTCAATGCTCTTGTGTACAAATAAATACAATTTCAGACAATTTTATTTAACGGGCGGTATTCGCGTTTATTTTTCTGTTTTCTCCGACGCTTCCATCAGCTTAAAATGGTTGAGGACGCAAAGGGACTGATGTCAGCTCGTTGTTTCTATGTTGATTTTAATCGCACTGTTTGTACTGCGACACACTACACTTATGACGTCAAACACACCGATGCTGCGTGACTACATTCCATTTTTCTGTAACGAAAATCGTTTGCATTTCAAACATAATTATTGATAAGTGACTCCTTTCAAGGTCTGTTAATTGTTATAAGACACATTACAACATTTTGTAGTAGCTTGCTTTATAAATTGTTTAAAGTTTACAGTTACAACAGAATATACAGCAATAGTATGCTAGATGAGAACGGTGATAGAAAACAATTCGTTTACTTTATTGAGGTCGTTGATTTACCAAAAGGTATTCTTAGAAAAGTTACACGTTTTCACAGCAACTATATGTATATGTGGGCGTCCTACCGTCCCAATTAGTATAGTGGCTCATCAATCTGGAATAAACTGCTAGAATCTATATTTCATGTCACTGAAATATTGGCTTCTTTTTATAGAATAATGGATAATGCTCACAATTCACCAAAATCGTCGAAAATATACTGACATTTTATTTATTTTTATTTTATTTTATTATTTAAAAGAAAACTTACAGCTAAACATTGTCTCATTACGTCAGTCTTTTGTAGAATATTACTTGTATCCCGATCGTGCCTTTCTATTCATGCTAAAAAACGTTATAGGCTCTGTGTGTTAACTATCTCAGAAATTACTAAAAAGGAGTAATTTGGGTGGGGGCCCAAACCACAACCTTCAGCGTAGATCCAAATAGCGAGTGGTCCTTTTAAACTACTAAACCATACCATTGACCACATGTTAATATATTATTATGACTGCCTCCGTGGTCCAGTGGATAGCGTATGCGACTGCTGGTTGGAGGTGTCGGGTTCGATGCCCGGATTTCGAATTCTCAGTAGCAGCACGGAGTCTGGTGATGTGCCCGGTAACGGCAATAGGCGGTTTCAGATTATCGTATTTTTCTGCGCGTATACGTCGTTTCAGCATACGCGCTAACACGCGCGCTACATTACGCGCTTCAAAAAACCAGACTCGCGTAAACGAACATATTTCGGCGTGTTCTCTCTAAGGGCGGTTTCAGATTAGCGTATTTTTTTGCGCGTATACGGTCGTTTCAGCATACACACTTACACGCGCGCTACATTACGCGCTTCAAAAAACAAGACTTACGTAAACGGGCGTGTTCGCTCGAAACGGTAGTGACGTCTTGTCAGTGTCAACATGGATTCTGACGGCTCGTGGTTATACGAGCTTAGAAGCGCGTCAACGCTCGTACGAGCTGCGCGTGTACCAAAAGGCGCGCGTGTGCTACATGCGCCTACATGCGCTTCCAAAAACGAGCTTCTACGTGCGTCTAAAACGCTAATCTGAAACCGCCCTAAACGGTAGTGACAAAGTGTCAGTGTGAACATGGATTCTGACGGCTCGCGCTTATAAGAGCTTAGAAGCGCGTTAACGCTCGTACGAGTTGTGCGCGTGCCAAAAGGCGTGCTAATACGAGCCTATACGCGCATATAAAACGCTAATCTGAAACCGCCCAAACGTCGGACCTAAAAATTCGTGACGAAATGTGGGTGTAATATTACACCTCTGCCTACCCCTTCGGGGATACAGGCTTGAGTCCATAAAAAAAAAATGAAATATATGGGACCTCTTCGACGACTAACTTATGTCTCTCTACCAAAATTCGAAAACGACTTCCCATGAATGATGATACTTTTATGATAATGTTTATCGTAAGATATAACAGTCACTTCCAACGAGTATGGTTATTGTAACGGCATTGTTACTGCTTAAGTCTCCACCATTCTCTTTCAGTCAGTTCTTTTAACTTTTCCTGTTTACACATCTTTTATATATCAATATGTTTGCTAATGTAAGGAAACTTGGCATTGAAAACATATTTTATAAAACATTTCGAGGTCGTGGCAAAATTTATGCTGTAAAAATATATTATACTAATATCGGAAGACTCACACATACCACCTGATCCCATATTAAAGAAAAGCCTACGGCGACCTGAACACAGATAAAAATATTTTATTCTTGCTTTATCATAAATGATCATCATCTTGACGTTAGCCCAGTAGCGGCATGCACACAGCAACTTCCTTCTTTTCGGGCGGTTTACATAGGTCACTCGGTTAGACATAATTGTTTTAGGACAACCTATATCGTCTTTATCTACTTCGCAGTATGACACATTATAAGAAAAACATGCCTCAACTGATAACTCTCTGTACAACCTCTATCTAGCCTGCATAGGTTACCAGTAATACCTGCTTCTTTACCAGTAAACTATCACATTTACTACTATAAAATACAAGCATACTTCACAAGCCTCACTACGAAAATAGAAAGCTCTAACTTACCGTAATATCTGCACCACTGAGGCTGTATTCTGGCCAAAAATATCAATCGTAACCTTTCTTCAAGTACTGCACCAACAGTCGTATTCAATCCCAAGGCCCCTTACACGAATATATATACAACTATTATTTGGCACGTATTTTAACGTTGGCGAACCGATAGCGATGAGTCTCAAGGGGAAAGTATTATATTTTTTTGAAGAAAAATACAGTTTGGAAACTTGGTTCTTAAACATAATTTTACTGACGGTGTGGTTGAGGAAACATTAAATGTTATATTGCAATGAAGTAAAGGAACGTTGGAAACGTACCCTTTTAAAGTATTTTGAATGTACACAAACACTATATAGAAACTTCTTATTAAAGTCAAGTCAAAGTCAAAATCATTTATTCATCTAGGTCACAAGGTGACGCTTATGAACGTCAAATTGTAACGTACATTACTTAATGCTTCTACATTTACATTTACTGCCTCGTTCGCAAAGCAGTAGGTAGAACCACGAGAAAGAACGGGCTATAAAACTCGTGGCCACTTTTGTTTTTGTAAGGAGCTGCAACTGTTTCACATAGTAATTAATTACTTGTAAATAGTAATTAGGAACATACATAATACTTAAATAATTAATGCAGTTACCAAATTAAGTGCTGTAGTAGCCTTCCAGTGTGAATGTTGTGTAACAGAAGCATCCACTTACGTCTTATAATGTAGGCAACTCGCGATCATGCTCAGAACTATGATGGAAATGTATGCTATAGAAAGTGACGGTAGGTAAATGAATACACAAAATTTACAAAAACGTTAGTGTACAGCCCATGATCACGAGCCTTCACCTTCTTCTAACACAGAATCAATTTTTTTTTTAAATAAAATTAGTGGAACAACAATGCAAATGTAAATGTAGTAAGTTGAATGACCTAATAATACATTAATAGTTTTTTAAAAGAACTAGAGATATTATATAAAAAAAAACTGAAAAGCAAGTTATCTATATAAATTCGGATATAGCCTAAGCACATGCTTAGGCTATATCCGAATTTATATAGTATTTATATAGTAAGTCACCATGGGGACATCCCCATGGTGACTTATCATTTAAAAAATTCCTTAATAGTGTAATAACCCCTTTGTAAAAGAAAGTTCCTAATTGTCCGTTTGTATTTGTGCATGGGTAAATTCATTATATCAAGAGGCAATTTGTTGAAAAATCGTATACCAATACCCGCAAATGAGTTCTGAACTTTATGTAAACGGTAGTTAGTTCCCACTAGTTTATTCTTATTCCTTGTGTTCACTTTGTGCAAATCACTATTTTTGCGGTATAGAATAAAGTTTTTCTTAATGTACATTAAGTTAGCATATATATATTGCGATGCAACTGTCAATATATCTACTTCTTTAAATTTATCACGTAAAGAAACTCTAGCTCCTAACTTATAAATTGCACGTATGGCCCTCTTTTGAATGACAAAAATAGTCTGTATATCAGCAGCTGTACCCCATAACATTATACCGTAAGACATTACGCTGTGAAAATAACTAAAGTAAACTAGTCTAGCAGTATCTATATCTGTGAATTCCCTAACTTTTTTTACTGCAAACGCTGCAGCACTAAAATTAACTGCGAGACAGGATATTTGGGCGCCCCACTGAAGCTTACTATCTAAAGTTAGACCTAAGAATACGGTTGATTCGACTAGTTGAATTGTTTCCTTATTTAAAATTATATAAGTAGGAACACTTTTGACATTAGGCAAAGGGAATTTAACACATTTCGTTTTGCTAGAATTGAGTACCAAATTATTTGTCGAAAACCAATCTAATACTTGTGCAAGAGTGTTATTGACGGTATCAAAGTTACTTGACTTGCGATCAACTTTAAAAATTAGTGACGTATCGTCGGCAAACAAAACAATATGACATAAATTTTGAACAAAGAACGGCAAATCATTAATATATTAAAAAAAGAAATGGACCGAGAATAGAGCCCTGTGGAACGCCCATAAGTATTATTATCTGTACCTATATATAAATTTTTTGCGTTACTGTCTGACTGATTGACACGCTACAGCCGAAACTATTTGGCGCAAGTAGGTGAAATTTGGCATGTATGTTCCTTAAGGATGGTAGGGGCGCACAAAGGGAGTGTTTTTGGAAATTCCTTCCCTAAAGGGGTAAAAGGGGTTGTCAGAGTTTGTATGAAACTTTTTATTCCTTCAATGGATTTACTTCAAACTTTGACGTCTAACGGCCATTTTCAATATTCGAACTATAGATAGATCTGTAGATTTTAGATTCGTGTTTGACATATTTTGTATGGAGCTTATGTCAAAAACTGTCAAAAACGAATCTAAAATTTACAGATCTATCTATAATTCGAATATTGAATTCCGTAGTTAAATGTATAGAATTCTAATCTCGGACAACCATTATCTAATTTGTGCTACAATAAGCAATTTGATGTTTTTTTTTTTATGGTAATAGGCGGCAAACGAGCAGACGGATTGCCTGATGGTAAGCAATTACCGCCGCCCATGGACACAAGCAACACCACAGGAGTCAAAAGTGCGTTGCCGCCCCTTGGGGTTGGGAAAAAGATAGGATGAGGAGTGGGATCATTGAGAAGGGATAGGAGATAGGGCCCTCGTCGACCCGAACACAATTATTCCAACCATAAGACTGCAAGGTACGCATTGGTTTTAGACTCAATTAATCGCTTTGGTACTACGACTTAGTGCTCGAAGATATACCTAATTATGTAAACACAATAATGAACAAAATAAAATGCTTTGTGTTCTTGTTTTTTATACATAGGCTGAACGCCACATTTTGCTATGTTATAAATTTACTTAGTAATTGCAGCGAGCGTTAATCAGTTACCAGGTACTTTGCTAGACTACATGCTATAGAGAATTTTGAAAACTCATAGACACTTTCACATAAATGACGCCTGGCTATCGTCTATGGTTTACGGTTAATTGATAAGCAACAAATGAACAATCAGGCCGAGAGCAGGCCCCCATCACTGGCTCAAATTCGCGCGATAAATACCTACCATTTCGTGTACCGCCGTACAAACGACGGAGGGCCGCCGCACGCCCGGCAGCGTGTACGCACGGCACGTTTCCCGCGCTTTCTTATAGAAATGCCGAATCCACGAAGTTATTGTGCAGTGGATGGGTGTTAAATACACAAAACAAATGAAAACTGGTTGTTATTTCATTGCAGAAGGACAAAAAATGCTTTATGAAGTAAGTAATGGTATAAGATTTGATATAAGTAGGTACTCATATAAAATTTCATCTACAAATTCACACCATTTATTTTATTTAGAGCAAAGGTAAGAAAGGAAATACTAGGTATGTAAATGTTCGTAAATTGATAACGTAAGGTTATTAGAAATAAATATAAATATTGTTTTATTAAATAAAATCTAATCTTATGTACGTACTTACTGTATTGTCTGGTATTGTGCCCGATAAACGGAAATAGGCAATAGGCCCTCTACTACGTACGATTATTATACATTTTATATTTTTATAACATATTGCTAAATGTTTATTTTAATAAATTTGTTAACAATGTGTATTTACTAACTGATTCGTGTATATATCGGTATTTAGCAACAAAAAATATGGTTATTTTGCAACATTCGTTTTATTACCAAAATCATCATAAGAACAACCCTAGCGCCTTCGTTCGATGACGCGCTTGTACGTACAGTCACACAATCTGCAACTCTTTGCGTACTAAGGGTACATTTCTCTTCACTGCGAACAACGGCTATTATTGTTTTTGTTATAGCGTAGGTATTTCCGATTTTGTATGGGAGTGATGTATCTGTTACGAAGTAACTATTTAGTAATCTGTGCTGAGAGTCCGTTTGCCCCTTTCTAGTAAAAGAAATATGCATTACTAGCTTTTGCCCGCGGCGTCGCGCGCGTTACATTCGGGGTTACACAAATCTCCTTTATTGTACGAATAGGTACTTTAATTTTTACTTTATTTTGACAATATGTATGATGCGACAGTTCTGACAGATATACACACATGACTCTCTACAAGCCCTCCCAGTTATTTTTTTGCAACTAATGGTACCTAGCCTATGTCCATTGCCATGGTTCAATATATGTATATATTACATTTCAACAAAATCGGTTCAGCCATTATAGCGTGAAAACGAAACATACATACATACATACACACTTTCGAATTTATAATATTACTAGAGGACGCCAGCAGCTACGCCTGCATTTTTTTTAAATTTTCCCGTTTTGGCCGATCCCGTGTGAATTTCGGGAAATCCCTTCTTAGTGCACCCCTACGGTCCCCAAGGAACATACGTGCCAAATTTCAGCTTCCTGTGCCCAATAGTTTCGGCTGTAGCGTGTCTGTCAGTCAGTCAGTAACGCAAGGATTTTATATATTAAGATTAGTAGGGAAGTACCATCCGATTGTTAAAAAGATACACTCTGTAGTATCCGATTGTAGCAATAATAGGCGTTACTGAACAAACTCTTATTAAGTTATCATTTATTTAATAAGATGTGAACCTAACATTGCTTCACGCGAAGCAGTATAGTCCGCTATAAGTTGAGTTGCCACTATATTAACGTGACATTGAGACATAGATCAGTTTTAACTGGACATTGGGCTTGATACGAGGCCACGTGTGATAGTGATCCAGTTCATAAGAACCCTAATTACAGACAATTAAGCTGAATGTGTCTTTCAATAATGCAGTACTATATATTAACCCCCACTAGTACATTTGGAACGGTTAATGCAATCAGAGTATTTAGAATACATTTCTAAAGACATACGGTATGCATTGAAAAGTATGAAAGCGGGTAAAGCTGCTGGATATGACAGGATATCTGCTGAAATGCTCAAGGTAGGCGACGGCGTCACGGCTAGCCTGCTGTACCTGCTTTTTAACAAATGTTGGCAGTCCGGTCGTGTGACTGGAACAAGGCAATAATTGTGCTACTTTACAAGGGCAAAGGGCCACAGCTGGAATGCAAAAACTACCGCGGTATAAGCCTCCTGAGTATTTTGGCCAATTGTATGCAAATATACTGATCGAAAGGATGATTTCTGAAACGGATAGTAAGATTTGGGATGAACAAGCGGGATTTAGAAAGGGCATGGGACGTACGGATCAAGTCTTTTCCTTAAGGTGCATTTCAGAGAAAATCTTAATGAAACACCAGAAGGTTTTCTGCGCCTTTATTGACTTGGAAAAGGCTAACGATCGAGTGGTGAGGGATGAACTTTGGTCAACATTTTCCGTGTATAGAGAGAGCAGCAGTCTGATATGGGCACTTACATCCTTATATAGGGAATCAAGTGCCTGTGTCAGAATAAACGGGGCCTACATGGACTGGTTTAACATTGATCGTGGTGTTAGACAGGGATGTGTAGCTTCTCCTTGGCTGTTCAATCTATTCATGGACAGTTGTTTGACCTGATTTGAAAGAGTCTGAATGTGGATTAAGAATGGGTGAATCTGTGTTTAAGACCCTGCTATACGCTGACGATCAGGTACTTTTTGCATCGTCAGCGTCTGACTTACAGCAGATGGTCACCGAAATGAATGAGGCATATGAGAAGAAGGGCATGAAAGTGAATGTAAGTAAGACTAAATCATGGTCATAGAGAGGGAAGGTAGTATAACTGAATGTAACATAATGATAGGAGATGAACAAGTGGAACAAGTGAATGAGTTTGTCTATTTAGGCTCATTGTTTACGAGAGATGGAAAATGTGAGGGAAATATTGAAAGGAGAGTGAAAGCAAGAAATTGTGAAAATGGCGCCTTACAGACCATTTTGAGCAGTAAAATAATTATACCGAGTAAGGCTCACCTTGCTATACTGCAGGGAGTTTTGGCGCCAACACTGATGTATGGAAGTGAATCATGGGTATGGCAGAAGAAGCATGAAAGTAAAATTAATGCTGTGAAGATGAGAGATTTGAGGAGTATGTGCGGAGTAAGAATGACAGATAAGGTGAGAAATAGTGTTATTCTCGAATAACACTATTTCTAGGTGGTAAGGTAAGGTGTGGTTTGAAAGAAGATGTAGTGACAGAAAGGTATGTTGCGATGGTTTGGACATTTGGAACGGACGGATGCAAGAAGATTTACGAAAAAAGTATATCGAGTAAGAATGAATGGAGATGTTGGTAGAGGGCGCCCAAGACGGACTTACGCCGACCAAATTGGTGACGTACTGCGGCAGGGCCAAATCAAAGGTACCCATAAACGACGAGCATGCATGACGAGGTTAATGAATGTTGAGGAAGCGAAAAAGGTATGTTTGAACCGGAGTATTTGGCGTTCCTTAGTCTCTGCCTACCCCAATGGGAGATAAGCGTGACGTTTAGATAGAGATACACCTTAACAGATTAGACCGACAGCTACACTATGTTGCAGCTTATACTTATACGAAGCTGGTACGATAGTGCCCTGCTTCTCCGTTAAAGAAGTGTATTTTGTTATAATCTAATCAGATTATAACAAAATACATATTATCATTTTCAAGCTATATGTGGCTGTAGCTATTACATAAGTTTGCGCTTAATCTACTAGATCTAAAAACAAATTTACGTATTTCAGAAGAAACTCTAGTTCTTTCTACTTCAAACTGTGGCGGTAAACAAAGCCTCTGACATGTTTATCGCTAGAAGCAGACAACAGGCCAAACAATTCAGATTTGAAGCATCTGCCCATACCTGAAATATGGTTCCTATACACATCTGCGATGTATCCGAAACATTGTTTGTGTTGTAACTGTAGATTTAAGCTTATGCCACAATGCGACTGTAGCTAGGTAACGGCTAGTTTTGTAGTGACTGTGGAAGCGGTTGACATTTTTCAAATGTGAAATATTTCACGAAAACATAGATTTGGCATAGCAAGAGAGGACTTTTTTCTAAATTACTGATATAAACTAATACGATTGAGATTCGAATAGGTATCGCTGGCAATACAAACTTCGTCCAACTAAACAATGGTCAGCCCTATTTTATATGATTTGTGGTTATTCCATAGAGATATATAGAGACCTGTGTATTCTCTGGCTACATGTGTGGAAAATGGTCCTTATAACGCAGTACCCAATTACGTAACAGCCAAAGTGTAGTTGAGTTATTCTCTTCATCAAATTACCCTGGACCTTAAACTTATCTTATTGGGAGAAATGTGTGGGAAGAATTTAGAACACCTACCTATAAATTCGATAGGTATAATAACGTACCTGTTGGTTAGGGCCGGCGCCCATATAACAAAGCACAGCGCGGCATATTTTCACCGACAAACTATTAAATAATATCCAAAATCAATGAACAAAACACGCACGCGCACTCACAAAATACTAGTATGTGATCATTGATTTTGAACTAAGTATTTCATAATGAATTTTTTTTATAGACTAACGCCTGTATCTCCGAAGGGGTAGGCAGAGGTGTTATATTATACCAACATTTCGCAATGAAGTTTTAGGTCCCACGTAATAAGGGGCGACCCTATTGCCGTTAACAGACACATCACCAGAGGCCGTGTTGCTGCTAAGAATTTGGAAAGACTCAGTAACACTTTTTGTCCGACCCGGGAATCGAACCCGGGACCTCCGATCAGCAGACGCATACACTATCCACTGGACCACAGAGGCAGTATGCATAGTGAGAATAAGGTCGATAATAGATTGACAGTGAAAAATGCTCTCGGCTGTGTTGCTCTATGTGCGCCCTTAGGCTTACTTTCCCTTACCATGTAGGTACTACACCTACACGGTGAGGGACTGATGAATTAGATAGTTGGCCCAAATGAAAGATGTCCTCTCCCACCAAATTATAGCGGCAGTGAAGACAATTAGGGGCAGGAGTCAATGGAGACAGATTATTCGGCCATCAATTAGTGGTCAGACCCTTTGTAATTAAAGGCTGAACGGAACACAAACGATAAGGAGTACTTACTATACAGAGAATAGTTTTGTGACATTGATACTAGAAATGAAATTATTTGAAACATAATTAAAAAGGCAAAAGAACAAACAAAATATTTAAATATGCAAAATTTATTGTTTCGTTGTACTTTTGTTCGACATTCCTAAGCGTTACATTGTAACCTAAATTAACAAATGATTTTGACTTCCTGTCATAAACTGAATATATAAGTATAAAAATTAATTATGTTTTACATTTTTTGTAACCTCAAAAGTTTTATTGAAATACGAAACTTTAAAGTAATGTACCCAATTAATATTCTGATAATGATGTACTATGATTATATACCTAATTGTCAGAAAATTAATAATTAAAAGCGTTCAGATAAAGGAGACAAAGAAGCAAGTTGCGCGATGTAGTGTCCACTCATAAGTACAATCTATTAGCATGTCTAGTCATACTAACATCCGTATAGACAAAGTTGTTCCGTTATTGACTGACAGACAACGCACAGTAGAAAGTGTCGAAAATATTTTTTTTATAATTGGCGGCAAACGAGCAGGTGGATTGCCTGATGGTAAGCAATTACCGCCGCCCATGGACACATACAACACCACAGGAGTCACAAGTGCGTTGCCACCCCTTGGGGTTGGGAAAAGGGATAGGATGAGGAGTGGGATCAGGGAGAAGGAATAGAGGATAGGGCCTCCAGCACTCTCACTCACCGCACGAAACGCAACAGTTTAGGTATTGTTACTTTACGTCGATTTTCTATGAGAGGGTAGTACTTCCCCGGTCGAGCCAGTCCATTCATGCTGAAATCAGCAAGGCTCTACTACCTTGAGTGATGAGAGAATACTGGGTGAAAGAAGCTGACATTTGGCATATATATTCCTTGGGGAGCAAAGAGGTGCACTAAGAAGATATTTCCTTAAATGCCCACGGTAGGATAGGGAACAAATGGTTGAAAAAATTGCTGGTGAAGCTCCAGGCATCCTCAAGTGTGTAACTTGTATACTTGTAATGGGTTGCCATTCTACTAACTAGTTGTAGTTGAGATACCAAACAGACTGTTATACAGAGAATATCGGATGGATGCGTTTTTTTTGCTACGTCATCGAAAGTCACTAAAACTACCGCGATATCCTCTACCCTTAGTAGCAGAGTCACGCGAATCTACAACAATGTGCTATGGCACGTGCGGACCCATCTCGAATCTGTTGTGTTGGCCTAAACTTTTGTTCACCTGAAAATTCTACGAATACATTTATTATTAAATTTGAAAGCTGTCACGTTCCTTATAATAATGAGACTAAATTGGTATAGAAATACTTAATCACGTTGACAAACACTGCGACTACTTCTTAATAAAATTGTATTATAATATAAGACTTCTCCGAATTTTAGCTCTATTTATACTCGGTGTACAAATACTGTCATTTTGACGCGAAGCACCGTAAAATTTAATTTTGAGAAGTGCTGGCAGGTTAAAAGTATACTGTGAAATACTTTGGGAAAGTCATCATCACTATCGCAGTCCAATGCTGGACATAGCCTCTCTATATTCGTCACAATAGCAATTTGAATCAATAGGCCTTCTATGCCTCACTGGCCTGAAGGGTTGGTTGGTATAATGTTTCATGTCGAGTTTTATATCTCTTTGCTTTGTGTATTTGATTTATCCTGATAGAGAAATGACATTTTGTGTTTTTACTCTTACTGAACGCCTCGTTGGTCTCGCGGCATAAATGTGCGCGTTGGATTGGGAGGTCTAGGGTTCGATTCCCGGGTCGGGCAAAGTGTTATTGGGTTTTTCCGTTAGGAAATTCTCAGTAGCAGCACGGAGTCTGGTAATGTGCTCGGTACGGTAATAGGCTCGCCACCTATTACGTGGGGCCTAAAAATTCATGGTGAAATGTGGGTGTATTATTACACCTCTGCCTACCCCTTCGGGGATACAGGCGTGAGAGAAAAACTTCGTCACGATACGAACAACAATAAATACTACTTTAATAATATATATACATATTAAGACTCCTTTTCATCCTGTCTCTCCGTATAAACACGATGAACTCAAAAACTACCAAACATATTTTAGTTCGATTTTGACCAATAGATAGAGTGATTCCTGATGAGGTTTAGGTGTATAATTTACACAGGTGGAGCCGCAGACCAAGTCTTGTAAGTTATAAAATCCAAATTAACTTATTTAAAGAGACTGCAGCGAATTCAAAATTCATCATTATATAGAGGTTTGCTGTATACTTTACTGTGGCCTGCACTGTACGTGTATATATACTGTGGTCAAGCTTTGTGTTCGTTACATTATGAGCAGAGTTAACATTAGAACCACCTGTTTACTGCGTAATATGTAATTACGTTACTGTTACCATTTACTTTGTAATAAACGATGTTTAAGTGCCTACCATTACGTATTTTTAATTTACGTACTAGTAGTAGGTTTAAAGAATATTTGCGAAGGTACTTACTGTTCAAAAGACACCTCAGACTATTATCGTGAAACACGGAATAAATTGGTAGGCGCTACAAAAGCTATATAAACCAAGGAGGTAATAGTACCTCCAATAAGCGACATTAAACGGCCCTCAGCTTTCTATTAAAATTTTAATGTAAAATTACATCATCATCAACAGCCCAAAGTACTGTCCCACTGCTGGGCACGGGCCTCTTCTCACTATGAGAAGGGTAAAGGGAAAATTACATCAATACATGATAATTTGAAAAAAAATCACCGGTCATTTTGCTTACTGTATTTAATTTTATTCATCCACGAATATAAAATTGATGGAGCATACATTAAAATACATCAGAATAAAACTTAATAAAAGCAGTCTGTTATAAAATGTCGCATCTTTCATTTTAATGACTCTTTCAGTTTTCAATATGAGCCGGCAGGCAAACGTGTTATGATTTCATCATTACGCACATTGTAATATTTTCAGATAGTTAATGTTAAAAGATTTTTTTAAACGATTTTTAACGGTGACATTGGGGCGCATCCATAGAAAAATATAAGCAATGAATTGAGAACCATTTCCTTTAAAAGTCGGTTAAAAGGGACAACTACAACCTATTATGGTAACATAACCTTGCGTGGGGATTAACAGAATGCTCTATAGAGGCTTTTGAATGCAGACCCATGGCACTCTCTACTGACTATTTGAAGTTATGTGCGTATTAATTGTTTACTATCGCTTGCTATATGGTGAAGGAAAGCATCGTAATGAAATTAGCATGTCTGAGAGTTCTCCATACCGATATCAACGTGGTTCTTCTTACAGTAAGAAGAGGCCCGTGCGCATCAGTGAGACAGCTTGCATACAAGGATAATGAGGATGGATTTCACGCTGCCATAGCCTCAAGAATGCTCGTTTTAAATATAAACTAGCGCCCATTTTTGCCTTACTTTCATATAAACCGTATTTTTTATGTAGTAACAACCAAGATTCATTTACTTTCTAAACCTATGCTTTGTCTGAATATTCGAATAAAAGTTTTCTAAGATCACTTCCTTGCGAATACATTATATCAATTTATTCGTATGGCAAAAGGTTATAAATAAAATGAATTCGAATCCACACGCCAAACTGATATAGTCTCACTTTCACTTACAAAAGTTTCTTTACACAAAACGCTCTTCAGATTGAAACCTTCCTCGACTAAACTTATCGAATAAGATATAGGAGTCGGTTTGTCAACGATGTTTCTTAGAGACAAAGTATAAGTTATCTCTTCCCACAAATCTTTTGCGTCTCTATTACTCTCTAAAAAGAAAAAACGTTGAACCATGACAAAGGAGCGGTTCAGTTGCTCTACCGTTGCTTCTACATAATATGTCGCTGTTGCCTCAAAATATCTTATACGGGATACTCATGAAACTCTAAGCGCAACCTTTTCAGAGGCGGTTGGAAGAATTTCAGTTCATATTGTAAGAACGGACCATAAGGGATGGGAATTTCATACGCCTTGCATTCAGGAACATTACTAAGACCAGGAATCTAGGAACGTGGTGAGTTGAGAATATTTGAGTATATAAAGCGAGATGAGTGCAAGCGTATCATTCATATGTCTAGGGTTAGTTTTAAGATTTTTTTATATTATCACTAGTGCAAAAATAGAGGTTGGAAAATAATGACTCTTTTGAGAGTGGATTTCCCAATTGCACAATTTTGGTATCACGTATGAAATCAGTAGAGGAATTACAATTATATTTATTTATGGGTAGAAAACAAAATATTAATTTCCATACGAAGCAATCGATAATAATTTTATTCTTGATAATGATTTCGGTTTATTAGGAAATAATAATGCTGAAGGCTGAAAGTTTTCATTTCAAAGACTGAATTCATAAAGTTTCTGAATTCAATGAAATAATTAGTTATTTAGGTTTATGATTACTTTTATTTCAATGGCGAACTATTGGTGGAATTATCAAAAATAGTTACCTGTATATAGCGTTCCCTAGTATCTGCCTACCTCCCCCGGAAACAGGCTTGAGTTTATATATGCATACCCTTATAATTCTTTCGGAGTTATTTGTAATTTAACGTACCTACGAATATGATTGTACTTAACTGTAAATCAATTTGCATATGTCCCCGACTGCCCGACTTCAGGTGACTTAACAAAACTTGGAGCTTAAAATATTTAAAATGCTCTTAAATATGAAAATGAAAAAGCAAGCAAAGTAAATTCTATAACGGTTTTATTTGCCGTCACATTTCTTTTTTCACTTTGTAATTTACTTTGCTAAAATATAAAATTTATATGAAATAAATGCAACATGTATTTTATTTTTCTGAAAAGAATATATGTGTTGCATTTATGTAAGTACAAATTTACAATCAAAATTCAAAAACGTACGCCCGTCTGTGCGAATATAACGATAATAGCAAGAATTTTGCTACATAATATAGTGTTTCCGAGTTCCCTGATGCAAACTACAGTTGAGCCAATCTAGCTCCCCAGATACCGCTCGCCCGCTCAGCTCATCTCAAACTCGTAGTTCTAATATGTACTCAGTATAAACTCAACCTGTAATAACTTAACTTTCTCAAAAATGTATCTTCTTTATTTATTTTTTGTCATTTGTCAACAACCTTTCATGGGGTTTTGTACTGTTTGAAAGCTCGCGACCTAATAAGGAACTGCGGCGTATGCCATTGTACTTTCGCTCAAAATGGGTAAGCAGTTAAGGTCGTTATGCCAGTATTTACATCATTTTATTTGTTGTTTGAACATGACAATTATGAATTATGAAAACTTTTTGAAACAAATATTGTATAACGAATTAAAAATGGAATCCTCATTTGATAAATAAATTAACGTAGTCGTAGGGTATCTGTTGAATATGTTTCGTTAGGCAAGATTAAATATTTTTAGGTCTCATAGTGATATAATATTATAGATATTCATGCATAGTTATGTTATATAAATGTTTGTCAGATAAATACAAACAGGTCAGTTACATTAAAAAATTCTAAACATATTCCAGAATTTATGTAGCTTTGTTTCATGTTTACCCTCGAATATCAAATATAATGTAATAAATCTAAGCTAAACTAATAAAATACAGTTAAAATAAAATGAAATTGGAGGAGATAGAAAAACCCTCCTCCAATCCAGTATTTAAATTTCGTGTGATGAAGTCGAGCCCATTACTTAAGTTTTCAATCCGATATCATAAACAAAACTATAGCTGATAGGTATTCTATTTCTTAAATCTTTTTATTTGATTCAAGAACTTACCATCTAACTAGTTCACGGACGTCGAGTAACTGGTTTGTGTATTTTGCAAATTAAATTGAGACTCATATTACTTTCATGAAAACTTTTTAAACAAATACACTACACTGACACTGTAATTTTATTTAGTTTCACAAAAATATCAGATGTGAGTTCTTTGAAACTAGTTCGGTTTGGTTTGATTGCAACTGTTTGTTTTATACATGCACCCACATACAAATATAGGTAAACATTTACGTAAATACACACATACATTTTATTTTGATGCATCGTAGAAGCCTACAGTTTGCGGGATCCTCTTTAATTAAGGCCTTGGCCCAGGGGGACTGTGAGACTCCCTCACGTGAAGAGTTGGGACTACTCTTGAAAACTACCATGGTGTTCCTCCATCCGATGCAATTAAATGGCGAGAGCACGGGAACTGCGTAAGCATTACTTCCATGACAAAGGCTAATGCCTTATTTAAACCTCTTTGACTTAAGATAAAAGGATACGACCCGATAACTTATTTAAAATAATATTAGAGGGTAACATCGAAGGAGGAGGAGAAAGAGGGCGGCCTGACGAAACTATGTTGCGCAGTTGGAGAAAAAGGTTGTGGTCGGAGCGTATCAAGAGGTTAAAGAACGTGCAGAAAACCAAAAGCAATGGCAATTGCTCCACCGGCAAAAGTTAAGCTTTTAAATGGAAGAAGAAGAACCTTAAGTGTCATTCGTTTGTTATCCGCTGCATAAAATTGAACTTAATTATTATTTTATTTATTTATTTACACAAATATCAACATTTTCAGAAATCTCGTACATAAGAAGAGCACAAAGGGCGGCCTTATCGCTGAAAGCGGTTTCTACCAGGCTACCTTTGAATGGAAATTTTATTGGGATGAGAGAAATGGTAGTCGTAAGTGTACCGGTAAAAAGAAAATACTGAGTTATTGTTAATAAACGTATTTATTTTTAAATACATAATATGTATATCTTTCTTTAACTACAATATACAAGCAGTTATTATATAACACAATAGAGAATTAAGTTTCAGTTTCTGAATTGTCTGCCATATTATATAACTTGGCATCCTAACTTAGATGAAATTCGTTACAAATTCTTGCGAGCGTTTGCGATAAGAGCTTTACGTGTTGCAATAATCAGAACGAATTGCTGTTGTTAAGCGATTGAAGATTGCCAAAATATGTGTTTCTTGGTGTCACAACAAAATAAATAAAAATGCGGTATTAATGCCTACTATTATTTAAATAACCAGAGCATGCAAGCAGGTACATTTATTTCAACTTAAAAATTTCTGCCCGATCCCGTGGGAATTTCGGAAAATCCCTCCTTTATTTTTTATCTATTTTATTTGTTTATTTTTCATTCACATGTTCATACAGGAATAGTGCAGTGTCCCACAAAACCGTGTCATCGGTTTAACTGTCCTTAGCACCCCTACGATTCCTGAGGAATATACATGGTTATTTTCAGCTTCTTGCGCCTGATAAGAACTAATAGCTGTGAGTTGCCTGTCAGTCAGTCAGTGACTCCAGAATTTTACATATACAGTTTTGATAATATATCTTTAGTTTCCTTTGTAGTATCCGAACTGACTCATAATTATGTAGAATATGTTTTCCTTTTATACTCTATTTTCTGAACCAAAGTACGTCACATATAGCCTGTCGTCTGCGCTGCACCTTAAATAACATAGGGGCATTCAAATGGCACAGGTGCTGTAGCAGTCATTTCGCCACTATCCATTACATCAACTATTGTTAGTTTGATTCCTGTGGGAGACAAATATCTTCTGTCTTTTTAGTTCTCTGCGTCTTAATTTTGTCTTTGTGTTATTGCTAGCTTCATAAAATTTATACGATGCGCCACATTCCGTTAAACATAAATAATGACTGCACGGTTGGCGTAGTGGTTTAAGCGGTCGCCTCGTCGCTTGAAACTGCGCCAAGTGTTGTGGGTTCGATTTCCACGCGAGACAACACTTTGTGAGATCCATAAATTGCTGTTTCGAGTGTTAATTGTCCTCGTTAGATGTATGTTTGTAAAGTCCCCCGCGACACAGGATTTAGTCCTAATGCGATATTCAGTGTCAGTATATTTAAATTTCTATACAAATTTCCGCAATTAAAACATTCCCTATTTGATGATCGAGCGCTGAACCTATTCACAAAGAGAACTAAGTTCCGATCCAACTATCCGCTAATATTAGCGCGTGCATCAATTTCGCAATATTGCGTTGATAATGAACAAGTTGACACCGCACCAGTTTTGAAATTTGCAGGTTAAATTACAATAGGCCTTCGGCTAAACACGCTAATACAAACAACGACCTGGTGAGGCTTCACTCATAGGACTTCTATACTCAAAGCTAAAATCTGGTTAGTCGAGAAATTCGGCCCCAAGCTGCGACTCTTAAAATTAGCCTAGTACGTCATGCCAATCTGTTTATTCGGGCAAGAAGTAAACTGAAGTTTATTTATCTAGCACCATTGTCATTTCAAGCTACAGAGACGTTACAGCCTCACACTCATCGTTTGCTGAAATGTGATCTCCACTCTAAAATTCTTTAGCTCCATCAGTTTAAAAACTTATTTCTCTTAAATATATAGCAAAGATAGTTAACTAGGTAATCTAGTGTTATTATACCAGTATCCTGATATCATCCACTACCTAAGACTAAACTCAAGTCAGTCAGTCAAGATAAAGGGGAATGAACAACAACCATGCGGCCACCGTTTAAACAACTGCTCCAATCGTGCAGTCACTCCTTGCATATTAGATTATTTTGTCATAAACATTACTATAATTATCTCTTCATCATCCAATAATATCTCGTCCAATTAGAGCCTCACCTATTTAATAATACGTTACACTTCCATAATAATCTCATCACTAAAACCCAATAACACCTTGCCCCTTACATTCTCTTGCTCGAAATTAGTAAACAGTAGTGCAACTTTGTACCTCGAAACCTACGAGAAAACCCCTCAAACCCAAACGAGTTCTCCAGACGCAATTAGTTTCATAAATAAACTTAAAAACTCCAACAAACAAGTACCTATTCACAAACCCTTTTTAATGCATCGCCGGTTTTATAAAATGGCAGTTATATCAACAAGAATTGCCAACACTCCACGATGCATATACATCGCAAACGTACAGCAGAAACGCTTTAATTAACTGCAATTATTCGCCGGATAATTTATGTAATTGCCTCTAGTCTTTCTGGGGTGGAAGCTAGAATTGCTAAGTATAGTATATTTTGTGAGCGACTAAGTATTGAATAGTTATAAACGGTGCTGTGAAGCAGTGACGCGTCAGATATTATGTATAGGTGAAATTGGAGTGCATGTCTGAGATTTTAAAATGCACAGCTAAAATAGCAGCGATGATAAATATAAGTAATTGTCATCGCTTGCTATGACCCTCTCTGTTTGCCAATAATAAAACTCTTGTTACTTCCTCAATTTGAAAGATATTACTGTTGTGCTGTCTTGGTACTTCAGTCTATATTATATTTATTTTATGACATAAAATATGATTTATTCCCTTGATGTCGAGTCCCACCACGTCGAGTAGCCGCTACGTCTACTCCTAAAACTACACGCATTTATTCTCGCCTCGTCAAGTCGTTTAAAAAATCTATTTTATTACCGCTACGTCTACTTAATCGATGTAAATTACAACCACAAAAAAATGTAGCCTAGTGCCTCCACGTCGAATGTATTGAAAGGTACAAAAAAAAATTGTACCTACTATGGTAGCTTCCCCTTTTATTTATGGGCCAACGAAGTTATAATATACTAAAAATTTGACAGTAAGCCAAAAACCACGCAAGTCGACCTTCCGAAGTCGCCTATAAAAAAACTGCATATTCATCTTATGATAAAGTTGTCGCCTGAAGGTTATGGGAACTACTGGTCTGCGTAGGGTGATCCCATTGTTGACTGATGTGAATCGACCTAAGGAATAGAGACGTGATTTGTACCTCGTTGAGGTGACTCGTCGATCATTGACACAGATCAGTGAAGTCAGATTGTGACCCACTTAATATGAAATATCTCCTGTTATACAAATATATAATTATGTACCAGATGAGCTCACGGTTACATCCATGTTGTGTAGGGCGTAATATTATAATTATATCTCATTCTCTAATCAAGCTATAATCTAGGTGTATATCTTTATAGCCTATAGCTTGCCTCGATAAATGGGCTTTCTTACCCAAAAATTATATTTAAATCGAACCAGCTGTTCCTGCGATTATCGCTTTTTACTGAACGAACATACAAACAACAAATTATGTTTCAGCTTTATAAAATTAGTATACCTACATATAAATAAGACTGGAAAACGTTAAATAAATATCCTTCGGCAAATTGCAGGTCGTCATTAGTTAACGAGTAGTTTAATTTAGATGGTTGAATTTAATTGTCCTAAGACAATACAACCCATTAAATTTCTCTATTAAAATTTTTGTCTATCCTCCTCGTGAGAGTTAGTAAATGATTTTTAAAGTATTTCTAACATCCATAAATGGAATTTAACTGCGCGACAGAACTTTAAACTCGCATTCTATCCACGATTAGTACAAACTTACACTGTGGGGCAAATAGGCTGCACTAGGCATGTCATTTTTTATAGATAATCATAAGAATACTCTCATCCCTTTTATTTCTAAAATAACATACTCGCACAAACTAAAAAAATACATTCATTACTTTATTAAAATGAAATATAAAAAAACAACACCATCTGCTGTTGTAGTTCATCCACAATTTATTCGCCTTCAATATTATTATTAGCTTGAAAAGAGCAAGCACAAACTCAAATTGAATTGGGTCGCGGAAAGTATGAAAGAAAGTATTGCGCTCAGTAAAGAAAAATTGCTTAGACGACACTGACAATGTCGGCTGTGGAAATGACGAACAAAGATCTAATTTGTAAAACGTGCTTTTGTATGTACCTCAATATATTTTACTATTATAATATAACATCAATACCCTTGAGGCGCGGAAAAGGAATTTTTTAACATGTCATCTGCAGAATCGACGGTATGAGAAATGAGAAGCCAGCTATGGGTACATCATTGTTTGTGTCCTTTCTTAGGTCCCCCAAATAAAAGAGACAGAACGACACCATTATTCCAATGCTAATTTGTTTGTTGACCTTTTTTTCTGTAGTTGCCCTTGTTTAAAGGTCCTCTTTTTGCGAGAAAAATAAGCACTTGGATGCCAATCGGTAGTCATTTTGCTAAATGATTTCCAGCGTACGTGTGCTGTTTTCCCAATGTGTATAAGCGTATTAGAAATTGATCAAAAAAATAGCACTAGTTACAATAAAAAATAAACCTAAGTATTTGGTCCAGAATTTATAAAGCTGTAGGTTAAATACACGCCCGTTTTTATTGTTAAATAAATTTTGCAGAATATTATACCTAAGTACCTAGATTCGTGCCTGTATACTGAGATTCCCAAGCTGTTACTAGGAATTTTCGCAATAACACTTCTATGTGATGTGGAAAAAACTAGGCTTTGCTATTTAGTTTATGTGGTAGTAGTTATATGAATATTTATAATAGGTTGGCTTTGAGAGATTGTTTTTAGGAATATGGACGTTAATTGTGTACGAGCATATTATTGTATTTTTACCAATATAATATTTTATGTTCAGTTCTGCTTCTTGCGTTATTTTTTTCTTCTTTGGTGTCTGTAAAAATAAATCACGCACAGTGTGTGCCCAACCTTAGTGTCAGACTTCACATTGTATTTATAGGTATGCTTTATGTAACTACCCATTTAAGTATCGGTCTTGGCAAGCATTGCTTCATCTAACTGGTCTCTTCATTTGACTGAAGAAATTAAACAACAATTCGTCGTCAGGTGACAAAAATAATATTAGTGTCACACGACCCAAATAACTAATAAAAAAAACGTAACGATAACATCTAACCGATAAAACGAAAATAGACGATGTAATATTGTTCCGTAATATCTATTCAATTTTCTCTTGGGAAGGACAATATACGTTGTAGCAAAGAAAATAATAAAAATAAATAGTACTAGTACCACTTCGCTTCTCCTCGACTGAGCGTAAGGGCCGTCGGGACGGACGGCGAAATGAATCGTGAAGTAATCTGAATAGAAACTGGTGGCACTATGTTTATGTGCCCACTGTTTTCAGCTACATATGACACTTGTTTTATGAACTCCTGCTTACGGATGGTATGTGAAGGCGCTTAAAGTGCTGGCAAAATAAACAGTTATAGCAACAGTACAAATAACAAACTACAGTTATATGAAAGGTGAGAAAATGTGTGATGATATTAGGACAACTTGAACCCGCATTTTTTTCGCGTATTATTAGTAAAACCAGCTTTTTTTATTTTAGTTTGGAAATCTATTCATAAGAATGTTTTTATTCAATATTTATTGGTAAATTCTATGTACCTAAAATTGTATTTCGGTACATATGTGAGGTATCGAAATTATAACCTACGCATGTCTCGAATTCAAAATATATTCATAACTAAATCTCTTTTAACAAAATACTACGTTAAGAGCATACCTGTGATCATTGATAATATTCACGGGCCGAAATGTAGATAATTATGCTAAATATTTTAAAAGTCAAAGTCGCCGAAGGATTCAACTTTATTCTCTAATGCATGGTGATGCAGTAATGATAACCAAGCATTTTTCAAAAGCCTGACACGTGCATATACCGCCCAAAGTAATCATAGCCTGTGAACAACTGGGTGAAACGCCATGAGACTTCTGTCAGATTCTTCCTCAAAACAAGACTCACGGCTATAACCGTGGCATCCCCGCATTACTTCTTAGAAGCCAGAGAATTCCATTTGCTCAAGTTAATACGTTATCTATTTTAGTCTTATGTTTTCTATATCATTATGCTTTCATTTTATATGTTAATTTTGTTTGGGTATTTTCTTTCTACCAATTTTTTCCTTACACAAAATGATAACTATCATACGATACTATCTCACTATTCGCGATAGATTGTGAAACTCAATAAGCCTAACTTATTGTACGTGTTGAACAAATTTAGTTAACAAAATAGGAGTATGCTCTAACATTATACGAACACACAGATGTAATTCTATATTATTATAACGTAATTTCAGAGAAAGTTGTGGTGGTTATTGACGACATTTAGAGTTTCCTGTCCGACCCGAAATGTTTTATACATAAAAATGTATCGCATGTCTGTGCGTATCGAGATTTAAGGCCATTCAACGAACACTGCCTAAGTTTACGTCTAAATATTCGCTCTATCGTCTGCAGAACTTTCTGCCGGTCAAGACTAAGACAACTAGTACAGACTTTAATATTTCCTATAATCGACTATGGTGATGAATGCTATCTCGACCTTAATACAAATCAGCTCAATAAACTCGACCGCCTTCTCAATAATTGCATTAGATTCGTTTTCAATCTGAGCAAATATGATCATATTACAGAGCACCGATTAAAGTTACGAGTACGATGGTTACCCATTCGTCAACGGTGTAGCTTACGTATTTTGTGTACTCTTTATTCTTTATTGCACTCCCCACAGGAGCATATGCTCCTTTGTATTTAATTCTTCATTTTCAATTTCTTTGTAATACACATGACAAAAATCTTCGTTTCTCAAATAACCTTCTTCTCTTTGTCCTTCTCACAGTTCTAGCCTTGTACATTCTTCGTTTAATATTCAATCTATCCTTCTCTGGAATGCTCTCCCTCTCAATATCAGGATCTCCACTAGCCGTTTCACATTTTAAACCAGAGTTCGCCAGACTTATATAGACGCACAATCTGAATCATCATAGGATTATCGTCTATTTATTTTTTATTATATAATTATGTTGTAAGCAGCCCCAGCGCTCGACATCCGCAGGCCCTAAAACCCAGCGGCCGCAGAGAATAGGGAGGACGGCAACCTGTTAACACCGCATCTCCTCTTCCTCTGCGGCCCACCGCAACGAGGCAAATGGTGCGCCCCCATTTGGTCGCGGGAGATAGGGTGCGCGGCAACGCAAGTGAGGTGTGAGGTCGGCCTGACTAAACATAACATGTTACATTAAGTTACTTGGAAACATTTTGCGGACATTTTTTTTCCTAGTGTCTTACTTGATACTTGATACTTGATGGCACGGGCTGTTTCCGCAACTCCACGTCTTGGCGTGTATTTTGCGTGCAGGTGGGAATGGTGTCTTCATTCGAGCCACCCCAGCTCTTCGAGGAAGGCCAGCAGACTCTTGATGTGGCCCACTGCCTCCCTCAGGGTGCTGTATCTCGTCAGGTACTGCTGCCTGTACTGTGCGACCTCAGGGCAGTCGAGGAGCAGGTGGGCTGCCGTCTCGTCCGCTGCCATACAGGCCCTGCACAGCGGGCTGTCGGTGATACCTATAGTAAATAGGTGTTTATTAAAGAATCCGTGTCCTGTGTAGGCGGCCGTGACTGTCCGCAGTTGTTGTTTGGACAGCCGGAGGATTTGTTTGGCTATCTTACCGTCTACTGCGGGAAGAGCCTCCTTGGCCTGCCTACATGTTTCAATACCAATCCAGGACTGGTTGTGTTGGGTCCTGGTCCTATTCCTTACCAGGTTGCGATAGAAACCAGAAGGGAGGGGAATAATGGGCTCGGGTCCCACCACCTCTAAAGTGGCCCCTCTTCTGGCAAGTACGTCGGCTGCGTCATTCCCTCTTGAGCCACTGTGGCCCTTGATCCATTGCAGTGTTAATTTGTTTTGTTTTCCTAGTGTCTTGTATTATTATATATAAATTGAGGCTAAAGAAAGAAAAAAATCTAGTTTACAAACTACTTTCTCTTCCTTGATAACATCGGCTTGAAAAAAATGTTAAGACAAAGTTCTATCCATAAATTTCCAGTCTAGAAATATAGAGAATAATTTTATTACTGTTCTTCGGCGAACGTTGAAAATTGTTTTAAAATCGAACAGTGATAACAAGTTTTTATGGCCGTAATCGTCCGAATTAGCAGCGACAGCCTAATGAAAACACCGACAGACTGCTACGCAGAGGGTCTGGGGTTCGAAGTCATGACGCGTATCAACGACTATTCGAAGTTATATGCGTATTAAATTGTTAATTATTGCTTGCTAAACGGTGAATGAAATCATCGTGAGAAATCTTGCATATCTGAGAGTTCTTTATAATATTCTCGAAAAACATGTATTGCGAAGTGTGCCAACTCGCACTTGACTTGGCCAGCGTGGTGGATTATGGCCTTACCCTTCTCATATTGTATATAATATGTATAGATACATCAAAACGCTCTGAATTGTTCATTATCGCTTACCCTGTGCCTCGGAGAGCACGTTAATCCGTCGGTTCCGGTTGTCATGAAGATCTTTGACAGTCGTTATACTATCGTCAGTACCTACAAAAATAAACTGACACTAGTCTAAACCATGGAATACAGCTATCCCTTCGGAGGTCTGACAGGCAGTCGCTCTGTGGAAAAGCTAATATTCAGCCAAATCCGGTCAGACTAGGCAAGCGGTTGAAACTGGGAAAACGTTAGGAGAATTATTATTTTTACATCAGAACGCATATTCAATAAGATACCAAAATAAATAAGAATAATGGATGGTATCAATAGTTTAAAAAAAAAATTGAAGAATTTAATCGTTATTAGACCATACTGGCTCGGATTAGCGAAACGCGTGTTTTCGCTATATCGAGCAAAGCCGCCTGCAAAATTCAGTAAGTACATAAGTGAATAAAAATAATACACACTATTACTATTATCTTTTCTGAAATCTAAACGTATAATTCACATCTCTACAAATGCTTCAAAGGATTGATCACCATTTAGATAACAAATAAGCATGATTGATGACCTGAATTGTTTGAGAGTATTTGAAATCATTGTCAATCGTACAGAATCAATTGGCTATTCATTTACTAGCGTTCAATCTTAACACGTCAGCTCTTAGGCTTTTCAATTTGAAGTTACTCTTGTATAGTGCTTCCTTTGTGTTCTAATATTACATGAATTATAACCTGAATGGAAGAATTAACCGAGCCTCAAATTAAAAGTAGTCTAGAACAAAGGAAAAAATACTTATTTAGTATGGTGTTCTTATTATGAATTTTCATGGAATATCACCAACCCAAGCACTATTTAGTTTCAAACGACATTAAAATAATGTTAAAGTAATCAATAATTTGTAAGACGCGCGCTATCTAGTCCAATGACGTGATGTCAACACCATTTGGAGTGAAAATTTGTATTTTATGATAAAACAATTAACACGAATATTCTTTATATTATCTTAGACTAGACCTACTCTAAATTGTTGAAGACAGCTGTTAATTATTGTCAACAGCGATGAGCAGCGGCATAAATTATGAGAATATTAGTTGATATCAAATTTGCAATATTTAATTATTTTAGTTAATTATATGAGGTATTTCTATCTAGAGACTAATAGGATTATAAATTTGTGCCAGAAAACATTTTATTTTTAAACAAGCTTGATTTAACTAATGAAATTCGACATGTAAGCCCTTTTGTAAAAACATCAATACATTTACAAAGGCTCATTAGAATCGGATTATTACTGTGCTGCTTTCAATTATTTTGTACAAGTATTAAAATGAAATAATTATTAAGCTCTTGATATTGATTGTGAATAATCAAAAAGCAAAAGAAGCATTTTATTTCAGAATTTTCTTTTCGCAATTTATTTTAACTTACTTCTCATCGAAAGTTGAGATTTTGATCATTATGAAGAAGTGTACATAATTATATGTCGCACGTATTTAGTAAAAAACGTGATATTATAATTTCACAAATGAAATTATAATTACACATATATAAAGGCCTATGCGTCTCGTCAGACGATATAAACAGAATCTGTGGAGTGTTTTAGTTGCACTTAATTAGAGTGCGTGGCATTTTTTCACGTGACTGTGTAGGCCAATCCGTGATAGACATGAGCTTCCACATCTAGCGCAGATGTGTATTGCGTCAGGTGGAGGGTTTTGATCGCAGTTTTATCTCCTAGCTCGTTTATTTGCCTATGTCTCGATCTAGGTTTTATCATGGCATTTCTGCCCGTCTTTTAAACATTTTCTCCATTCAATTCTGTCTTCAGCGAGTTTGTCCCAGTTTTGTGGTATATTTCAAAGGTGTTCATATAATTACACAGAATATAGTCAATAACGACCGGTTCGTATAATTTCACGGGTTCTTTTCAGTGATATTGTAATTTCACTAAGAGGCAATAGTGATATTGTAAGAAACCTAGATTTATTACGAGTTAAGTTTGTGGTGGGAGCCCAGCGTGTTCTGATTGGTCAATTGACTTAATCAGTCGCACAGATTTACGAATGTCATACAGTGTTCAATCTGATAAAACGAAAAAATCTGAACTTTGCTGATGTTTATGCGGCTAAGTTGACAAAGCCCTGCTACACAGGGCTCCTATGGATGAATGAACAGATGTTTGTTACTCTTTCACGACAAAACTACTGATTAAATTGTGAAGCAACTTTGCGTATATATATATATATATATATATATATATATATATATATGTATGTATAAGCTATACAATTTATGTTCAAGGTCACAAGAAATCCTAACAAAACCTATTAAAGTGGTTGGATTTCAAAAACCTATCTCTTATTTTCTAACTCTATGTTTAATACAGCTGGAAACGTAAACGGACCAATCAGATCGCTCTGATAATCTAACGGCTTTCTTAAACCAGTGTTATTGTCAAAATATCACTGCCTTACATTTTTACTGTATCGGTCTAGTGAAATTATAATGGCACTGAAACTAGCCCGTTAAATTGTAAGTAATACAAACAATTGACTATAATCTGTGTAATTATAATGTCACTAGTGAAATTTTAATATTATTAGTGAAATTATAATATTGGCTAAATACCTGCGACATATATAAACACAGTCACATAAGTAATACACGTGTATTTAATCGAATACATAAAAGGTAAGTAATTATCTAAGAAAACTGGCATTTACACTGAAATCTATCGATTCATGAAATGAAGTTATTTCCTCACCGTCTAATTTATCGATGGATGAACGACCATCTGTTTAACTTGAAACCGGCCTCATACCTCCTATGTAAAAATCTGAAATCGCAAACAAACACCAACTCAATGACGATTCTAAAAATTACTTACTCCTCTTATTACACTGAAATCTAATGGTACCATTTACGTTATCAAAACTACATTCTAAAAATGACAACATTTCTGCCTACCGTTAACATTGGCTGATTCCACTCCACCTATGAGTAGAAAAAGGTGTTATGACAAAACTAGTTAAATAGACTTGCTTGATAGTATTTTCTTGGGTTTACGCGAATGTTACCATTGAAATTAAACTACAGTTTACGGACTTTATTGCGTTATATTGGTTTCACTAGTTACTACATTAAACCGAATGATCTAGCAACTACATTTTTATTACTAGCCAACGTTTTGAATTCTTTACAGGATTCATGTTCACGGCAGACTGAGGTCATATTTGTTGAAAAATGTTCGAGTACTTTCAGATAACTTATACATTCAAGAAAAAAGACAAATATCACCACAGTCTGCCGTGAGCATGAACCCTGTGGGAGGAAGCAAACTAGACGAAAAAGGTGCCACAAGCTTTTCAAAGGTGGTACAAGTATTAGTAATTACAAAAAGGCTAATCCCAAAAGGAACTAATATAGCTAACATTCTGATTTTTGTAAATACAGAAATTACTCACTCACGACAAAATTCATTCATGAATTTCCTCAATGGATTAATTGCTATAGATAAAACTCGACATCACAAAACCACAAGCGAGTTTATTGAAATCATGCCTTTATAGTAACATGAATAGACGGATAAAAGACATTGCTATTCCCTAATATTATACTTACAAGTACAATAACCTGAAAAAGAAACCGCTTTCATAGTTCAAACGCACATACCGTAGCTGTAACCTTTATGTAATGTACTTGTGAGGATCATGCCTTATTGATATCGTATCTACTGGCCCTTTGAAGGAATGGCAATGAATACCAAAGGGCCTATACAAAAATAATAAAGGAATACATTCAGGACTATAAAGAGGATCGGCGAATAACGCATAATACACCAGATATTGCAGGATCGGTATAATATCCTTAAGATTGTTGGAGTATACAGATTCCTTGTGCTAAGTGAATGGTCGGTAGTAATTATGTTATGTAGATATGATATGCCTTCACTAGCTTTGTTCTTTTGACTTTCAATTATATGCTTTATTCCTATAGAATTAAAGCTGATTTATCTGACGAATGTTTGTCTCTGTTCGTCTTTGTTTTAAGTTCAAATTCTGTATTTTTATCTTAAAGCATTTATATGAATTCAAAAGCAGCTAATAGGTTTAAAATCGCTCTGTGTAGAGCGGTACAAATAGAAATATTTTTTTTAGTTACTATATTCACCAGCTGTATAAGCTTAGGTATTTTTATTTTAATTACGTTCTCAATAATACTGACTACTATCCGCGTTCTATTATATATTAAGTCATATTACGTTACTTAATTAGGAACAATTTTATCACACATTAACACCCCAAAAGTTCTGGACATTAGTTTACTAATTCACTCTGTTCTGTTGTTTTATATCTTTCATGCTATATTTATGATTATGTATAGGTATTTCCTTAACCGGAAAACATTATTTTATCATAATTCTTAGTGTATTTCAGGTTATAAGCATTTCTTGAAAACCAAACATTAAGGAAAATAAGTTGTTGAAAAGATAAAAACAGCCTACGAACTATTTGCAGACCTACTAAATATACCTAAACAAAAAGGTAATAAACATATTAATCGGTTCAACTAAGTATAGCCCACAGAACATTTACTGTATGTTTCGTGATACAACAAAATTCCATCACTTCTGTTAAATCGAACAACAGCCATAAATAGCGTAATTTTGTCGAGTTACACCAATTACAATGTAGTTACATGCAACAATCTGTTAGGCGCTTATGCCAAAATAGTGTTTGTACGCGCAATTTCGATGCATTACCCGCGTTCATGTACGCGTAATGTATAGCATAAATAAACAAAGACCAAAGTAATAATTTGTGCAAGAATAGATAGGTTCTGCATAGATTAGACTATAAATGCAAAGATAGTTTTAACCTTCACAGAGATGATACATTGCCGTGTGGTTGACGGCATAGAATACAAGTGTCACCACCCCCTATCTTCCCGTGGGTGTCGTAAGAGGCGACTAAGGGATAATACGATACAAATACCATCTTTGCGTAGAGACGGAAAACTGGACATCAAACCCTATACGACTACCTCGTTGGTCTCGCGGCATAAATGTGCGCGTGGGATCGGGAGGTCCCGGGTTCGATTCCTGGGTCGGGCAGTGTTATTGGGTTTTTCTGTCACGAAATTCTCAGTAGCAGCACGGAGTCTAGAAATGTGCCCGGTACGGCAATAGGCTCGCCCCTTATTACGTGGGACTAAAGTATATCTGGCAAAAAGTGGGTGTAGAAATACACCTGTGCCTACCTCTTCGGGGATAAAAGGCGTGACGTTATGTATGTGTATATATGTATGTAGAGATGATACAGAATGATACGAGTACAGTGATGATCGGGAACATTGTAGTAGTTAATATGTATCTACATTAAATATAAAGGAAAGTATGAATCAAATGTCCAGTGCAGTGCTTTAATTAAATATTTATGGATTTGAAACCAATCCGTCAATCTGTATGCTTGATATTTTAAATTTCTCGAACTACATTTTAAATCGAACTTCAATGATCCCGAATATTGAATTCGTAATCGTTGCGCTTTATTAAACGGTTTTATTTAGCTTGACCTGTTTATTTGTTTGTTTGTTTGGGTCAAATTTAGTAATTAGAATTTTACCCCCTTCCTGATGACAGATTGATATGATATTTGGTACACACTCTAAAGCTTGATGACAATACAACCCATCTTGGACTTTTCATAGTGAGCTCTATTCTACCAATCAAGCCCTTTCATTTGATACCCATATCGAGGTTGTTATGAAGTACATACATACATACATACATACATATCGTCACGCCTTTTATCCCCGAAGGGGTAGGCAGAGGTGTATTTCTACACCCACTTTTCGCCAGATATACTTTAGTCCCACGTAATAAGGGGCGAGCCTATTGCCGTACCGGGCACATTTCCAGACTCCGTGCTGCTACTGAGAATTTCGTGACAGAAAAACCCAATAACACTGCCCGACCCAGGAATCGAACCCGGGACCTCCCGATCCCACGCGTGTTATGAAGTAATATGTATTAATTATGTGGGTAGTCAGATCAAAAGCACTAAACAATTTTCGCTCTGTATTTTTTATTATATAAATATAGTAAATTAAATAATTTTCAATAATAAATGTGAATATTTATATGCAGACATAAATATCAACCAGTTTGGTGTTAATTCCTGCTTCAGAATCAGATTTACATTTTGCACTATCACTAAATTGTCATGGACAGCGTTGAGGCAATGAAAACATCTTTCTCCACCACCATGGCTGGCATCGAGGAGCGCATGGCCAACTTTGAGGCTGAACTGCAGAAAAGTGCCAAACAGCCTAACAATGCACCCAGCATAACAAGTCTGGCAGCCGATTTTTCATCCTTTCGGTCATTTGTGTTGGATTGGAGACCATTGGCGCTTTTCAGCGTCAGATTGAGTTGCTGGCGCGCGAAATGGACAGCATCGAGACGCGCAGCCGCCGAAAAATGCTTCTGATCCATGGTATCGCTGAACATAAAAATAAAGATCCTGTTCAGCTGGTCATTGATGTCATGAAAGATCTCCACCTCACTGAGGTTAGTAAGGATCACATCAAGCGGAGTCACCGGATGGGTCATCCGTCAGGTTCAACCAAGCCGCGACCCATTTTAGTCAAATTTCAACAGGCAGCAATTCGTGACAAGGTTTGGTTCTCCAAGACCAAACTGAAAGGTAGCAGTAGGCAAAACCCTATCTGAATTTCTCACAAAGGCACGGCACGATACTTTCATGGCAGCAAGGCACAGATTTGGAGTCACAAAGAGTTGGACAAAAGAGGGACATATTTTTGTGTTAGACTCCGACGGGTTGCAGCATCGTATTACATCTCTTGGCGAACTCAACAAGATTAAGGCGAGTACTCAAAAGACGCCGACTGCTGAGAAACCTGCGGCTGGGAAGACGAAACGAGCTGCGACCACGAAGAAGTAGGTAGCGTGCATCACAGAATTCTAGTTGGCAGTAGTTGGGGCATCCGTGGTTTGTTAACTTTATAATTATGTTTTATGTATTTTACACTTTTACCCTATATCTATCTTCAATAACACTAATCCGTAATACCTCCTAATTCGTTACTTTTGACTTTGACTTCCTAACTAATCTACTTCTATAATAAATATTATTCCACCTTCTATCTATAATTTATTAATATAACACTGTTTCCAACTTCACGAGTTCATGACACTTAACATCTGTCAACGTCAAAACTGCGTTCCGTTGTCTTTATTTGGAAACGTTTAGAAACTGAGCCGTGAATAAAATTATAAGTAAGACTACTCTTCTTTTTATATCCATTTTAATGCTTATAAATATTTACTTCCTAAAAATATATACTTGCACTATTTTACTTATTTGTATACTTATTTATTATTTTCTCTCTATTAATATAAATGTATTTATTGCTTCCTTAATTATTCATACTTTACAATATAATATTTATTATATATGCCGTACCGTACCAAAAACAAAGCCCGGATGTCGCATTTTACAAAATTACCTACTGTTTTAGTATTTTTTTTTTTGCCTGTTTTAGATGTTGAAACTTTTACTTTTGTTGTTTATTTTTTTTTGTTTTCAATCATTGCAATTTGTATAATTATGTTTTTGTTCTGTAATTTGTTAGCACTGAACTGGCAGGTGGATAAGACAGACTTAGTTAATTAAGAAGTTATTACTCTAATTTTATTATATTATATTTTATTTTGTTTATTTTTATTGTATTTATTTTTATATACTATGTCAGACCAGTTAAATAGCGATAATGATAGTTTTTTTTCTATGAGTACTCATAACAGTAGCTTTGAAAGTATTCCTTCTCTTGCTGAACTTTACAGTGCGAGTTTGCCGATGTACCTGGGAACTTTAATGTCGTTCATATAAATACTCAGAGTATTCCAGCCTATTTCCAAGATATGCTGACAACTTTTGACTGTAAGAATATCCATGCCATTCTTGTTTCAGAATCTTGGTTAAAACCATGCCTATCGTCTGTTTCCTACTATCTTCCAAACTTCCGACTTATAAGAAATGATCGAACCGGGAGTGGTGGTGGTGGTGTTGCCATTTATCTCCGTTCACACATTCCTTTCAATGTTGTAAATGTGTCACCACAACCTCCACCGCTTAATTCCGGCGAGCATTTCTTTGTAGAACTAGATCTAGCTTATACCAAGGTTCTACTTGGTGTTTTTTATTTCCCGAACTGTCGTATAAATTACTTCTCTTCTTTCGAACGTATCTTAGAAAATCTAGCTCCTGCTTACAGTCATACCATAGTCATGGGTGATTTCAACACTTGTTTGCTGAAAAAGGATTCGCGCTCATCTTCCTTGTGTAGTATTGTCGAATCATGTAATCTATCCATCCTCCCTTTCAATGCTACACATAATTTTCCTTACTCAACTCCTTCTCTTCTTGATCTCATGTTTGTCTCTTCACCTTCCCTTGTCGCTAAACATGGGCAGCTTCCAGCTGATGCTTTTTCCTACCATGACATTATCTATCTCTCCTATAAACTTCGTCTTCCTAAGACAAAGACAAAAATTCTGCTGCAACGTAATTTTGGTGACATGAATGTAGAAAATCTTCGTACAGATGCAAGTATGATCGACTGGAGTCCTTTACAGAGCGCAGAGACCATCGACGAGAAAGTTGAACTTTTTACTGATTCTATTATTCGTCTATACGATGCCCATGCAGCAGTCCGTGCGATTAGAGTCAAACAGTTACCATCGCCTTGGCTAACCACTGAAATAAAAGTTTTGTTGTCTAAGAAAGCTAAAGCTAAAACTAAATATAAATGTCAACCTAACTCTCGCACTTGGGACAACTACATTGCTATCAGAAATCACTGTAAAAAGGTGTGTAGGAAAGCACAACGCCAATACGTCCATAGTTCTGTTGAGAATGAAGATCCAGCTAAGATCTGGAAATTTCTAAAACCATTGGGAGTTGGCAAATCTTCAAATGATCTTGTTTCTGATAAAATAGATATTAATTCACTAAATCGTCATTTCACTACTTCGTCTAAATTTGATCAGACTACCAAAGCGAACACTTTGCATGATCTTTCATTGCTACCAACCCCAAATCATCTATCTTTCGTTTTTAATCAACTAACTGAGTGTGATGTTAAAAGGAGCGTATTATCAATTGCCTCTAACGCAGTCGGTAATGATTGTGTCAGTCGGAAAATGATCCTTCCTATATTAGATGAAATCCTTCCCATCCTTTGCCATATTTTTAATTTTTCCTTGTCTAGGGGCGTTTTTCCCACCATATGGAAAGACGCCCAAATTATTCCTTTACCTAAAAAATCTAATCCGTCTTCCTTTTCTGAGTTCCGGCCAATCTCCGTCCTACCATTCCTTTCTAAAGTGCTTGAGCGCCTTGTCCATGCCCAACTCAGCACATTCCTCAATAAAAACCTTCTTTTCAATCCTCTCCAACCCGGTTTCCGTCCAGGTCACAGCACGGTTACAGCACCGATCAACATTACCGACGACATCAGACTCGGTATGGAAAATGGCAACGTGACTGTCCTTTGCCTACTTGACTTCAGTAATGCCTTCAATACTATTGATTTCCATATTCTGCTTGGCATATTGCGCACTAATAACATATCTCCACCAGTTATTGATTGGTTTCACAATTACCTGTTTGGTCGCCGACAGCGTATACGTATTGAAGACTCTTTGTCATCTTGGTGTACGTCTACAGTCGGCGTTCCACAGGGTGGCGTTCTATCTCCCTTACTTTTCTCAATTTTTATAAATTCTATCTCTTATCAACTTCAGTCAGCCTACCACCTTTATGCAGATGATCTCCAAATTTACACTCAAGCTCCTGTCCATGAGTTGTCTGAAGCAATTCGTATCATAAATTCGGATTTAGAACGTATAGCTGCATGGAGCCTCAGATTTGGTCTCCAAATCAACCCTACAAAAACGCAAATTATTGTTGTTGGTAGTCCCAGGTTAATTGCGCGTATTGACCGGACTTGTTTACCCCAAGTTAACTTTAATGGTACTCCTTTACCCATAAACGATTGCGTGAAGGATTTAGGAGTGTATATTGATAAAACTTTATCCTGGGTACCCCAAATTAGGGAAGTTAGTAGGAAATTGTTTTCTGCGGCTGGGATGTTGCGAAGATTGCGCAACTTTCTGCCGACTGCCACTAAGATTGCGCTTGCAAATTCTCTTCTTCTACCCATCCTTGACTATGCGGATGTCAGCTATCTAGATCTCACGGAGGAGCAACTTGATAAGCTTGAGCGACTTCAAAATTTATGTATTAGATTCATATTTGGATTGCGCAAATATGATCATGTTTCTAAATTCCGCAACTTGTTCAAGTGGCTCCCAATTCGCCTTCGACGGAATACTCACATACTTTCTTTACTTTATAATATTCTCTTTAACCCTTTTACTCCCCATTACTTAAAAGATCGCTTCGAGTTCCTCTCTGATACGCATTCTAGATCTCTAAGGTCGTCGGTAAATCTGAGACTGGCAATACCAATGCATTCCAGTAGTTTCTACGATAAATCATTTACTGTCCAAGCTGCACGCTTGTGGAATGCATTGCCGATGTCTATTAAACAAGCGCAAACGCTGACTTCATTCAAGAAATTACTCAAAGACTACTACTTGACTCTTTAACCTTACTACTCTTGTAATTATATATTTTCTATTTCCTTTCATTTATTTAGCACTAATTTATGTATCATTAATATTAATATTATTATATATATATATAAGGTATTTAATAATTATTTATTTCTTATTTTTTATGTATGTACATAGTTATTTATGTAAGTATATCTTTATTTATGTATGTATATGGTTATTTATCTATGTAAATATTTGTACTATTTATCTTTATCAATAGTTAGTGATCACCAAACTACCCTTTTTCTGAATCCGGGTTTTTCTTATCCATCCAGGTTAGGTTGCCTGTAAGAGATTACTTAATAGTGATAAAGCCGCCAAGTGTACTATCTGTCATTTTGTTAAGGTTCGTTATTGTAAATTTCTTTGATGCAATAAAGATGATTAATAAAAAAAAATAATAATATGTGATCCGCCAGTTTGTACATACAAAATGGCCATAAAGAATAATGTTCTTTATGTTTATAAATCCAAGATGGCCGCCGATACAAAATGGCGGATCACATATTACTTCATAACAACCTCGATATGGGTATCAAATTAAAGGGCTTGATTGGTAGAATAGAGCTCACTATGAAAAATCCAAGATGGCTTCCGCCACAAAACGACGGATTACATATTTTTCACAAATACCTCAATATAGGTATCGAATGAAAGGGCTTGATTAGTAGAAAAGGGCTCACTATGAACTAACAACAAAACTAAAAACTTGAAAATAAAATAAAAAACATTTTTATGTTAAACGGTTTTATTACAATAAAGAAATATGTAGTTACGTTAAGTACTAAAAGATCGCACAAATCTTCTCATCAATCTGGGGTATTGATCAGAAAAATATACAATCGTTGGGTGCGTGAAATTTCTATCAAAATGTTTACTCTGGATACGCTACGCCCAACGATTTTATATTTTTCTGATCAATACCCCAGATTGATGAGAAGATTTGTGCGATCTGGTAGCTAGGACTTGCCGAATTATTTTTTAGCTTTTAGTACATAACGTAACGTCCGTGTGGTGACGGATTAAGAATAGGGAATATCACCACCCCATATCATCCCATGGGTGTCGTAAGAGCCGGCAGAGGGAGCATATTATGCAGAGAACAGCACTGTAAGAGAAGGAAAACTTGATTCAAACCCTATACCAACCCGTTTGGCCAGCGCGGTATAGTAGGCCAATTCCTCCCTTCAAAGGAGAGGCCTACTTCAGCAGTGGACTGTTAAAGGCTGATGATGATGATGACATAACATAACTACATATTTCTTTATTGTAATAAAACCGTTTCACATAAAAATGTTTTTTAGTTTATTTTATTTTATAAATCACTTAACTCGATTTTTATGCAAAGCTTTGTAGAGAAGCATATTTTTATAAGGTTTTTATCCTTTATGATGTCAGAAATAAAATAATTACAAAGATAGGAGGACAGCTGTCAAAAATATTTATATCTTTTAATTTAATTTTTTTTATAAAGCAAGTTTCACTCAAGCAACGGACAAAGAGAATGCTGAGACACTAAACTACAATAATTATTATTTACTTATTATTGCTGCATCACATAAAGAGTTTTATCGTAGGGACACCGATTCTCACAAAATTTGGCGCAGTTTTTAGCGGAAAGTATAAAAATATAATTTGTAAATACACTAAAAGTACCTACCTATTTGCTTTTTGTATGTGTAATGAGTAACTACAGAAATAATGAATTCATTGCCACATTCCACAACACATTTCAGCTTGTTTTTATTCAAACGTATTATTTAGAACATCGTCGTTCTATGTATTAGCTAGACTTTTTATTACCTATAGATATAAGATTTACAGCAACTGAGCCATAAAATTAATATATTATGATATATGCTCCTAAAATCTTGGCTGGAAATATTGACAGGGATTGTCTCTTTTTTATTACTATGATACTTAGGTTTTTTCTTTTTTATTACTGAGGTACTTATAATACTTTTTATAGTAGGTAGTTAATCATAATTCTGATCTTGTTATTATACGAACCAGCCATGTGCTGACTAAACAGATACATATTGGTACTAGAACAAATCTAGATAGTTCCTAACTGTTGTGTTTCATAACTAAAATTGCTTTTTTGATTGGATTCCGTTATACGGTTTTGTAGATCTCCTATTAATACAGCGTAGATACTAGCACAAATAATTACACTGATTTTTGGCAGTTGTGTGATTGAATGTAGAAATGACTATTAGTATGTGCTTAGTGGGTTCGGAGAAATAGGAAATAATTCAATACTGAAGACTGAACTCTGATTATATATTATATATATTCATTTACGCAGCTGCCTGCGCCCGCATAAAATGTTTGCCTTTAATCTATCTATCTATTCTTTCCGATTTTGTGGGTATTTTGGGAAATCCCTTTTTAGCGCACCCCTATGGTCTTCAAGGATACAAACCAAATTTCGGCTTCTTGCACCCAATAGTTTTGGTTGTGCCCTGCCTGTCAGTCAGTCAGCAACGCAAGAGTATTGTATGAGTATACAGAGCCTTACTAATTGTGCTTTGCTAAAAAGTATAACTGGAATTGTAAATATTCAGACAAAAAGGCCTCTGCTCATAATTATGTACTTTAAAATTTATCTTATAAATCTTTTACGCAAAATATCACTTAAAAAGCAATTTACCATTAAAAACTTAACATTCATTGAATATAATAAATAGAGCGGTTAACCATAGAGTGAATAATATTCATGCGATGTACCAACCAGCCATTTTAACGTTGGCGACTCTATTGTTTCTGGTTTTTAATTAAGAGCCTTCAGATGAAGCATCGTAGCCCCAGACTTTATGGAATTGAAAAGAAAAAACTTTGTAAGAAAGAGCCTATTTGGGAGGCGGGGATTTTGTTCATCTTTATGAACAATGTTTGTTGTGTTAAACAGTCTGCGTTCATATTGTGTTTTGTCGTAGCTGTATTGCTTTTGTAGATGTGAATTTGGGTTTCCAGAAAAGGTAGGTAGTTAGTGAAAAATAGGGAGGTTAGGTAGTGAAAAATAGATAGTTATATAAGAAAAAGATGTTTTATTTTACAGATATGGCTACATTGTCTCTGATGACACTCATAGTAAATATATATAAGTTTCGCCATATTTTACCAGTTTCCATGCAAAGATTGTAAAAAAACAACTATCAACCCAATTAAATAATTTCAAATAATAATATAAACAACAACTATAAATATAAATTCATATTTACCATGCGCAAAAGCTACTAGCTAGCTACTACAGTATATAGGCTATATTTATTAGGGTATCAACTCAGTAATTAAATTACCAGTAAATTAAAATGATAGATTGATTTATCGACCAGTTCTTGAAACTCTGGATTGAAGGAAGACAGAGAAAGGCTATCCGTAGCTGTCATAGGCAATATGTCGAGACAGTATCTACTTCGAAGGCCATTGACAAGAAAGTCTTTAGTTTCACAGCCTCTTAAGTGGAATGATAATCATAAAATCAAACAAATTCATGTCAATTTTCTTTGCTTGTAAAACCGAAGGCACTAGAGCATCATATACGAAATGGTGTGCAACAGGCAAAAGAAAAAGTTGGGGTTGTATCAAAAGGTAAAAAAAAAGTGCAATTGCTCCACCAACAAGAGCATAAAACATCATATTAGGATAGACTCACGCCTGTATCCCCGAAGGGGTAGGCAGAGGTGTAATATTGCACCCACATTTGGCCATGAATTTTTCGGTCCCACGTAATAGAGGGCGAGCCCATTACCGTATCGGACACATTACCAAACTCCGTGCTGCTACTGAGTATTTCCTAACGGAAAAACCCAATAATACTTTGAGCGACCCGGGAATCGAACCCGAGACCTCCCAATCCCACGCGCACATTTATGCCGCGAGACCAACGAGTCGTATTAGTAAATACGTATGTCATAAAGAGTCGTTTCATAAGGAAAGATGTAAATAAAGTTTCACCTCTCAATTAGAACTACTTTTACCGCTAATGTATTACATTATGTTAATTCAGCGCAAGTTGGTTCTAGCATTTTAATTTTAATTTGCAAACATGAACATTGAATGGCTGCATTAAACTTGAGCAAATTATGTGCATTAGTCTGTGTCGCCTGAGACTTCAAACTAGTTTGTGAGCACTTTATGTACGGCCAAATCTAATAAAATAATTGAAAAATGACACAACAAACATTTTATTATTTGGTATGTTTAACGAACTACTAAGTTGCACGAATGGAGTTCGTTTCTTGATCATTATCAGCTCTGTATGTATATAAACTCTCTTTCTATACGTTGGGCAAGTGCTGGTTGGCGGCAGACTTTACACATTTTGTCTTTCGCGAACATTATGAAGCTCCTCCTTATCCTATTCCTTTTCTCATCCGTAAGACGGTAACGCACTTGAGAATCCTCTAGAATTGAGGGTGTCCATGGACGCCGGTTATCGTTTACCATCAGGTGAATACATCTGCTTGTTTGCCTGTAGATAGATAGATTAACACTTTATTGTACACCAGTATAATATGTACATACAGAATTACAGTGATAAAATTAACTTAAAACTAGTTGCACAACAGGCCGGTCTTATTGCAAATTGCGATCTCTTCCAGACAACTTAGTTTGGAAAAGGTATTATTTCTTACTTAAAAAAAACTCTCAGACATGCAGGTTTTCTCACAACTTTTTGCCTTCACCTCTTAGCAAGCGATGATCAGCATTTTAAAACGCACTAAACTTCAAAAAGTATGTACTGCGCGCCGTTAGTTCCGGCCTGAGATCCTCTGCGTAGCAGTCTATCAGTCTTTCAACAAAGCTACTGCTGCTTTTTGTGGAGGATGAAGGTGTGGTGTTCCTCCAACTAGAGGGAGGAACCTCTAACAAGGCTAGGTGATCGTGCCTGGTGGACTGTCGACAGACATATTTGAGATGTTGTATGTATACAACTCGGTGTGCGAACTCTGCTTGCGCGATTCAACACTTTGTTTTCCGTCGCATTGTAACCGATAGATGTCACCGTATTGTTGTTGTGGAGACTTCGTCGTCACTCTCTAGATGGCCTCAGTTGTATGTAGCCATCTAGCTAGCGAGGTTGGTTTTATTTAATTCCTGTGCTACGGGGAGAAAAACGCTGTCAGTAAGGAGCTGTCCCGTGTAGCAATATGCGATATTACGTAACATATTGGCATTGGCGGGTTGAGCACTACAACTAACCACTACGCTAAACTAGAAGGAAAAATGGCAACCAGACCAATATTGGACGTAAACAATTATTTAACGTTTCTTACGTCACCAGGCATTATTTTTAAATAATTACGTACTTTATAACAAGCAAAATATCAGCCAGAGATTTCACGCGAAGTTTCGTCGTTCAAGTTACCATAAGTATAAGTCGCGAACACGATGTAAAGAAAATATAGTATACCAATTAAACAGCTTGTAACATCACCAGACTGAATTCACTCGCAAACATGGAGGACTCTGCTGGCAGGCTTGTCACTTCGACATTAGGGCGCTTGTTTTATTTTTTTATCATAATTTGTATGATGCAGACTTTCTTTTTTGTAGTTTATAGCGCAATTATAGCAAATGATTGAAGATTGTTCGATCATTCTTAAAATAAAAATCCTATATTTTTATTATTAATCTTTGGTTGTTTGGTTAGATTAGGTATGCTGTGGTGCAAATAGCATGATATAATATGTAAATAATGCCGTCATGTCTTTTTCTTTTTATTCATCATCCTAGCCGATATTCTACATAGTTCTAGTTCCCCTAGTTATCCCGGTTAGAACCCGTGGTCCACTTTCTAGTCTAAGCAGATTTGACTGAATATTATCTTTTCAGCAGAGCGATTTCCTGTCTGACCTCCACAAACCAAAGGGATAGCTATATTCCATAGTACATACATACATACATAGAATCACGCCTGTTTCCCCGAAGGTGTAGGCAGAGGCATATTAAACGCCCACATTTCACCAGAATTTTGATCACGACAGTGTCACCCACGTAATAGGTGGCGAGCCTATTGCCGCTTACTGGGACAATTTGTTTGGCAGAGCCTCGTCCGTTGATCGGCAGATGCACCACTTGCAGGTGAGGTTGGCTTGGGACCCTGAGTTCTTGGTGGGAACCCTATGCACCCTTATTCCATAGTATAGTCAGTTTATTTAAAGGTACTGACTCTCTATAACGACTGTCAAAGATCTTCATGACAGCTGGGACCAACGGCTTAACGTGATCTCCGAGGCACAAAGCAAGCGATAATTTACAGTTCAATACGCACATAACTCCGAAAAGTCATTGACGCGCCGTGGATTCGAATCCGATATCCTTTGCATGCCATTCTGTTGGCATCTCTACGCTTAGTAGATATATCGCTGCTTTTTGTACTTCTCTACTCCTGATTCAATATTTTAAATTGTAATAGTTGAATTTTATTATCCCGTGCTCAATAACCATCAAGCAAAGCGTCTCATGAGTTCACGTATTATTCAGTGCTATGAAGTCCCAAGTTATAATTTGAGATGGGTCAGCTGGTATTCAATATTCTTTATTCGAATTATCTTAAAGCCACCGAAGAATCCAGCCCAGCCAACAGAAAAAATCTTGCCCTTACAAGCGTTAGACAAATGATGTACCTTATACTTGATGGACACTCTACATATAAGTTCCTCCATCGAGAGTATTTTTGCACAGCCTTAAACAAAACTAACAAAACTGATGGCGTGAGGTATTCAAAATGACAATGAACAGCCGTATCTTGAGCGTGATTCAAGTTTGTTCCAAGCTATATTCGTCTTTAACGAGTCCCGCAAGGCGTAATGGAGTGGCATACTCTTACACAGCAACAGTAAGTATATTAGCTGTTTATCGGCCTGTTAGGGCTATAAAAGAAAAGGAAATGCGTTTATGGCGCTATTAATTGTCGATTCTGCAATAAATTTCTTTAGTAGTTATTGTTGTGCGTGGAAATGGCAACCGATTATTGTATTCCGCTGCGGTTTTTGTGAATCATTGACGGCTTTGAAGAGAACTGTAAGTCCTCTTATATTTATTGCATAGATTCTAATCACGGCTTTTCCCATTTACGGAGTACTTACTGTAAGCATACTTTGAGTTGATGCTATGTAGTTGACTATCCGTGTCACATATTGACTGATAGTGTCGAACTAACTGATCCAGACCACGGTTGTTTTCATTCTGTCGCTGCAGTGTCGATGTATGGTCGATGTATCTCACGCCAAAAATTTGGAGCAAAAAGTATCACATCAAAACCTGCAAAATAAAAAGAGGAAACTAAAAAAATTAAAATAAATACAGTAAAACATCGTGAATTCATGACAACCCTAAGTTGCAGTCCCCGAGCTAGTTCTGAACTTATTTCTGCTTATTCAGATTTGCGTTGAGTCGCAAAGCGGCAGATTTTGTTAGTCCTGCGACGCCTACAACAAACTTTATTCAACCGTATTGCAAACACACTGTATATCCAGTATGCTCTTTATTTTTCTCGTGAATATTTTTTCATCCGCAAACACTGTCTGTTTAATTTTAATTTTGCCACGGAAAGTTGCAATACCAATCGGTTGACGATCGTCCCTAAGAGAGTAGATATATAGTTATATTGATTGTAAATATTGAGATTCGATATCCCCGTGATGTAAAATACAGAGTGCTAAAAAACGTGGAAAGATTTTAATTTTTTTGCCGACTCAAAAAAAAGGCGGAGGTCCTCAATTCGACAAAAAGAAAATCTGTGATTATATTCAGATTATATACTTTATGCCGGTTTCAGCATAATATTATACTATCGTGAAAATGGTTTTCCCTTCCTTTGACAAGATGTTGTTCGTATTTTAAGGTTCAAGCCTAATGTTAAGCACTGACAGTATCTTGATATAGACTGTGTCAATCCAAGTTCAAGTTAACATTATTGCAAGTCAACTTATCATTAAATTTTATACGCAAGTTGCAGTTTTAACGATTGCGATTTACATATCCAACTCTTCAATAATTTTAGATCGGCTGTAAAAAATCAAGTAAAATTTTCAGCCTTACATTACTTTCAAACTTAAACTTTTATTTTCATATTCAAATCTTATTTTTTTTAAGTAGACTTCATTTCTTACAAGATGAAGTCAGTAGTAACAAACCTTTTGTTAAAATTTTTCCTTTCTTGATTTCAAAAATACTTTTGAAAGACTCGCAAATAAATTTACATTGCATCTCAAATTATGTAATTGGGTGTTATCAAAGGGAATTTGCATACTAATTAAAGCCTTAGGTCGATTGTCATGGTTATTATCAGCAAGCGAGAAATTGGATTTGATTAGGTCACTGGGAAACATTTGTGCAAAATGTCAATTATATAATAATATTTATTATATTTATTTATATGTATTAACGGTTCCAACAGAATATCAGCGCCATCTTGTGTTGAAAGATGGCATTATGCTGAGTTGGGAACCGATTCTATGTTATATATACCGATATATGTTAGGTTAGTCTATAAGTCAACTGTTAATTTATGTATTCATTCTGTTACATTGTGTACCTACATAATGGAATAAAGGAGTTTTTCTTTTTCTTTTCTTTTCAATATGTTGCCTTTGTAATGTCTAGTGACTGGACAAATTTCTTGAATAGATTATATTGAATTCATGTTTGTAATTCAAGTTATGTTATGTTTGATTAAATACAGAATAGGGCTTAAAATAATTGGGAACCTGCGTAGATATAGAAATATATCAACAGGTATTTTGTAGTATTTAGATAAAATATACCTACGGCAGCCCGGTAATTATTTTTTGCCTATTTATTATCGCTTCCTCACATTTTCTATTAAGAACTTTATGTACATAGTTTTTAGAACAAACTAAATAAGGTTGATATCTGTTACGCTTCATAAAGTTGCCTTATTGTCAAATTTATAGGAAAGTAAATAAATCGAATAAGAGGAATATTCTTTCGAAAGACACATGATTATCATTTCCGAACTTGCTAACATACACACACACACATAATACAGTAATACATAGAAGTTAGTTAGCAAATTAAATTAGTAACAAAAACATGCACCTAGTAACCCTGTAACACCGAAAGCCTCTGACGATTACTTATAGTACTAAGACAAGAATCAAGATTGCCCTCTTAACATAATCGCAGAACATCCAACCAAATAGCTACTGCTGAAAATTACTTGCTTAATTATAAACATGAAATCGAGCAAGTGCGAGGATTTCCAACCACGTACACGATGAAGTTATGAGGATTTTTGTGTTCAAAAACCAAATAAAAATGACGTTATAAAATTCTAGAGTGACTTTTTCAATTCGTTGTATTGGTTTTTATGTGTGGTTGCAATAGCGCTGTAGCGTTAATTAAAATCATCCGCCACTTATTCTACTTATTTATAAAGTTCATAAGATGGAACAAAACGTACAAACAAACATATATTTTGGTAGCGCCATCTACCTTCCTATATATAACTAATCGCATCAACATGAATCGTTCCACGCTTGTCTAGTGCGAGCGATATCATATTTCCGTCCCTCTCTTTCCCTCTCCCTGGAAGAGGCACTGCCTTGCGCCTGATTTCGTCGCCGCGATCGTGAACGCGACGGACAGTTTCGAACATTCCGCTCGCTAAGAACGCCGTCTCGATACCGCTCCGCGCCGCGCCGCTGTATGTGATTTACCGCTTCCACCAAGGAAAACCCGCTCGTGAGTGCTAGTGAAAACAAGCAGCTGCATCGCGAAACCACCAGGAGGACAAGAAACGAAGAAGGCTGAATAAGGTAAGTGCCTTCCATCCTGGAAATATCCTATACCCTCCCGTATCCCTCTCCTCTTCCCTTATTCCTTTCTAGGTGACCCAGAACTCGCCCTAATACAGTCCATTTCCTTTTCCAAGTCGCCTAGAACCCTACCCCACGGTTTCGGTGTAAGCCGAACCATTTTTTTTGGTCCTTCGAGCCGGATTCATTTACGTTTTATAATTTATACCGCTATATCTAGGCAGTTATAGCACCTAGCTATACTCCTAATATATTCATATAACCGTCACATGGTTATTTCCGCCCGCATCAGAAGGTAAACTTTTATGTAGCTACCTACTTATTAAATTATTATTTCTGCAACTATCATAGTTGTCTTATAAATCTCATATTTCAATCAACTTTTATTTCCTCAGCTCTAAAGTGTTGCCTAATTAGCCTACTTAGGTAAAATAATAGATACATTAGATATTCTTATTTTGTTTCGTTCTCATTAGCTTATACTTACGTAAGCATGTCACAACAAAAGAAGTCACGCGTGTCGGAAGACAAAGAGATGACAATCTTAGAAGCAAAACGCAATATTTTATTTGAGCGCATTCAAAATATCTATGAACGATCAAAAACCGCATCTATGTCTGACAGCAATAGCGAAGCATTTCTCAGTTATTGTACAACAGTAGATAGTATTCGAACAGATTTTCATAAGTTGTTAGACGATTATAACGCAAGATTACTTTCTATCAATCCTGATGAAAAACCGAACTATCAGGCGTATACATCATTCGAAGATCTTTATTGTATTATTAAGCGTATACAATCGCAATTGGAGGGTAAATGTTCAGCAGAGCCCGTTGCCCGCAAACCGAGATTACCGCCAATCGAGAGCGAGGCCAGTTTGATCTTGTCAAATGGACAAGCAACTCTAAGGAGGTTCTCGCACGCATACCAGATTCTCATAAAGCTTCTCCAGACATTGAGTTTGAGAAGTCTGTACCGCATAAGGTTCTCGGTTTACGCTGGGACAAATCCTGTGATAGTTTTCGGTTTGACGTCTCACCACCAGATGACAAGTGCACCAAAAGCACTATGCTGTCCACAGTGGCTCGACTATGGGACATAATGGGTTTTGTGGCTCCCACAATTTTGTACGCTAAGCTCTTGATCAAAGAGCTTTGGCTATCAAAGTGTGAGTGGGATGCAACACCCCCTGACCATATTGTCGCCGCTTGGGGCCAGTTTTGTATTGAGCTTACCGCGCTCAATCAAGTTTATTCCGCGTCATCTTGGGTTGGTAGATGGATGTACCGTCAACTTAATAGGTTTCGCTGACGACAGCGAACGTGCTTACGGCGGAGTCGTATATCTGCAAGTCCGCATTGGTTCTAACTACTCGGTGCAGTTAGTTTGTGCCAAGTCTAAGGTCTCGCCTGTTAAAACCATTTCGGTTGCGAGACTGGAGTTGTGCGCGGCCCTTCTGCTGTCTCAGTTGCTCCACAAGGTTCAAGACACAGTTTTGCCCCACTACTCTATTAATAAATATACGCATTTTCCGACTCCAAGGTAGTGCTCGCTTGGATTTATTCTTCTCCTCACCGCTGGCAGACTTTTGTCGCCAACCGCGTTAGTAAGTTGATTGAACTTGTTCCGCTACTTGTTTCAATCACGTCGCGGGTTATCGTACTCGTCTTCAGGAAGAACTCTCCATAGATCATATTGACTGGAAGTTTATTCCACCAGCATCACCACATTTCGGTGGATGTTGGGCAAGCATGGTGAAAGTAATTAAACGCATCTCTTCAAAGTTATAGGTCAACAGATCTTCTCTTACGAAGAGCCTTTAACCGTCCTTGCACAAGTCGAGGCACTGATCAACTCGCGTCCGCTTCCAACTCAGTGAGATCTAGCCTGAAGTTGGACCTACCTCTTAGTTTAAGTATTTAGTTAGTAGTTTTCGCTATTATTGCGTTTGTAGCTTTCGCTAAAGTTAATTTAGATTAATTTATTGTCATATCGCTGTCTTAGCCTATTGATGGGTTATGCGGTAGTACACCCAACATAGCTAAGTTCAATTCTATTTTTTTTAAAGGCAACCCTTTAGGGCCGGGGGGATATGGTAGCACCATCTACCTTCCTATATATAACTAATCGCATCAACATGAATCGTTCCACGCTTGTCTAGTGCGAGCGATATCATATTTCCGTCCCTCTCTTTCCCTCTCCCTGGAAGAGGCACTGCCTTGCGCCTGATTTCGTCGCCGCGATCGTGAACGCGACGGACAGTCTCGAACATTCCGCTCGCTAAGAACGCCGTCTCGATACCGCTCCGCGCCGCGCCGCTGTATGTGATTTACCGCTTCCACCAAGGAAAACCCGCTCGTGAGTGCTAGTGAAAACAAGCAGCTGCATCGCGAAACCACCAGGAGGACAAGAAACGAAGAAGGCTGAATAAGGTAAGTGCCTTCCATCCTGGAAATATCCTATACCCTCCCGTATCCCTCTCCTCTTCCCTTATTCCTTTCTAGGCGACCCAGAACTCGCCCTAATACAGTCCATTTCCTTTTTCAAGTCGCCTAGAACCCTACCCCACGGTTTCGGTGTAAGCCGAACCATATTTAACAGAACCTAAAAATTGTGTGAGAATGTAAATAATGCATGTGTATCATAATAGTGTGAGTGACGTTGATATAATATTTGCTTGTTATTAATTTGGCATACGAGCACAAACATCAAATGCTGTTCAGCGCAGAGCGAGGTTTTGGACACATCGAAGGCTCACAACTATCTACTTTTATCGTTTCATATTTTAGCGCTTTTTGTAAACGTTTGCTATTCTAAGGTACAATAATTGAGTGTTTAGTCAATGATAACCTCGTGCAGAGATAGATGGACTGTTATGCGGACGTTCTCGGGCTTAAATCCTCGAGTACCAATGGCTTTTGGACATTAAGTTCTTATTACACTTTTAATTGTCGCTTGCTTAGGTGAAGGAAAACATCTTGAGCAAACCTACATGCCTGAGAGTTGTCCATAACGTTCTTGAAAGACTTGTGATGTCCGCCACCCACGCACTATGTCAGCGTGGTGGACTATGGCCTTAGCCTTCTCATAGCGAAAAGAAGCTCGGGCCCGGTAGTGGGACAATATTTAAAGAGATCAGCTCTTTAAATATAAATCCATTGTATGGATGCTAACGAATTTATTGAATCATGTTTTCTGTTCAAATGTCTTATTTTATATTAAATTTCATATATTAAGTCTTCAATATAAAATTCAGCTCGTATGTTTTTAAAATAAACTTTTGATAATCCTAAGCCTGTATTGACAAGCTTGTATTATTCATTTATAACAAACTATTAACGATCTTTATAATCCCAATTGACTTTTCATCCCACGGACTTATCTGAAATGCAGTAGGAGTAGATCAACTTTCAAAGCTCTTACACTAATTATTGTGTAAGTCATTGGTAGCATAGCTATGAGGCCAACTTTAGTCTGTTACGCTTAAAGTCACCACATCAAGCCTTCAGCGCGCACTATCGACTTTTCAAAGTAATTTGGTGTTAAATTATTAATTTGTAAAAAGGGACTGCCTCCGTGGTCCATGGATAGCGTATGCGACTGCTGATTGGAGCTCCCGGGTCGGGCAAAAGTGTAACTGGGTTTTTCCGAAGTAGAAGTAGCAGCCTGGAGTCTGGTGATGTGCCCGGTAACGGCAATAGGCTCGCCTTCCATTACGTGGGACCTAAAAATTCATGGCAAAATGAGGGTGTAATATTTACACCTCTGCTTTCCCCTCCAGGGATACAGGCGTGAGAATAAAAAAAAACTATTCGAACGATAAACCTCAGCAAGCAACGACACATAAAAGGACATAAAAAGATCTTGTCCACAAATAACAATCGTGTATTGTACCCTAAATTGATTACATATAAACTTCCCATTGCTAGAACATTCGATACCCATTCAAACTATCCGTTTATCGCATACGAATCGATTCGTATTAAATCGCGAATTGCCGTTTCAATCCGACTGTATCTCTTCAGTACAATGTTAAGTTCCCCTGTTCCCGTTGTATAGGTAACAGATTGCCTGTCCGTTTCCTCTAGCCAATTTACTGACCCAATTTCCTCCATCGACTTTATATGCGACATATAGGTAGCTTGCTTTTTGCCCAAAATCTTTATGCATTTAGCCCAGTAAAGTCAGTTCACTGAGATCTTATCTTTATTCTCAGGTTTCCTTAGTCTGTTAAATCGGCTGTATGTGGTCAGACGTTGCTCTGGTAATCTAATTTGCTATTCAGGGCGATTTGTATTGGGGTTAGTCATGCTATTTTGCTAAGGATGCTTTAATTTGGGTAATAAATAAAATTGTTGTTTGTTTTATATTCAAACTCTTTGTTGAATTACGTGGCATGATATTGTAAAAATTATAATTATTGGATTGTATGAATCCAATTATCTGCCTTACCAATTAATTATAGGTACCTTTAATAGAATTAAATGATCTTTGCACCTTCTTTTGTATCATTAAATTGCAGCTTGAAATTGTCATCCGACAAAAGTATGTGTTTAGTGCAAGATGTCGCATATATTTTTATACCCTTTTCACTTACTTAACAATCACTTACATATTGCGGTCGCAGATTATACCATACAACTTCTTGAATCAAGATGATTAGATCAATATTCATCAATTTAGCTTGTATAGTACGCCAAATCCTGGGCATGCACAATGCTATTAACAGCGACACTTTAGTGCGACCTATAGTGTACTGCAAAAGGCTGTTATAGTATTTATCATATATATTATTGCGATTGACCATTTGCTCAACAGAATAAGAGATGAAAATGCTCGTAAACCACATTACCTGTTCTGTTTTATCATTATTTTATAACGCTCGTTAGCGGCTTAGCTCCGACTACAAAATTGAATATACATTTTCCTCACCTTAAAGTAACCTTAGGACGAAGATTGGGATTATTATTAGTTTCAAAACCACGCGAGACTGCCGTCACATTTTAAAGTAGCACACTTTCCCAAAGCGATCTCCAGTACGCTTTGACGTGGATTCTAACCGTATTTTCTTAATAAAACCTGAAATATACAGCAGAATAATTTACCCTCCGATCAACCTGTAAATACGGCTCGGTAAATAAATTGCGTACCTTTTTAACGACTGAATAACTTTGAAAAGCCTCTCACACACTCAACAGCTCCCATGGTAATCACAAAAAACCTTCTTAGTGAAGAAATACGAAAAACTTATTCATAAAAATAAACGTTCAACCATAAATGGCAGAGAGAGGAAAAATGGCGTTTGTTCGCATAAATTTCAATTAAAAACATTGCAGTGAGCTGCAGGCAAATTGTGGAATTAGATTTTTCTTAAAGTTTTATTTTGCCGCTTCGAGGCAATTTCGCTTTTGGTATACGATTAACAAAATTGCTGCGGTACTAGTTTTGATAAGTCTTGTTAATATTTGCTTTCCTGTTTGTTTTCAGAGTTATTTCTCCGTAGCGAAGTTAATATTTTGAAATAGTTACTTACGTTTTAAGGCATCATCACATTTAATGGTTTGTAGATCTGTTTTATAATTATTACTAGAAGACTCTTAATGAAGTTTCGGTTTATTCAGGTCAGTTTTCGAATTGTTTAGCTATCTAAATGCGAATACTTTTAGTAATTTAAATATCACTGTGTTTAAATGTTTCATTATTTTGAATACTGGGCTACACCGATTACTTAAAACTGAAAATGAGCTTAGCATGATTTGGAAATTTGCGCCCAAAAATTGAGCAGTAATTAATTTCTCACAAAATCAATACCCGAACAGGGTACACCATAGATATCCAAAAGATATGAATTTTGTAATAGCAGGGTTTATGGGACGCGAAAAGTGAAGCATATATAGTGTGTAGGGCATATGTAGGTCATTATTAGCCAATTTTGGCGAACAAAATACGGCAGAACGATACCGAGACAAATCGCCGAAAGGTTAACAAACTTTAGCAAGTATGGTCTCATTAAAATTAAAATATATTTTGCTTCTATCTAATTTGTGTCGTAAACAATGAAATATGTCCCGCATATTGAAGAGAAAACATGACGACATTAATTATATCTAAGGGAATACAGGCTCAAGATCTGTACCTAGATATTTCTTACAGACAATATAGAACTTAGGCATTGTCAACCTTTTTTTTTTACCGCTGGGTTGACGAGGGTGTTCTGGGTGCTTGTTATTAATCATGGTTTTACAATGGATTCCTGGCAAGTTACATTTAACTTAATTAATTAAAAATAAAAACGGTAAATCAGATTAATACGTTTTTCTGTCGGATAAATGCGAAAATTGGCAAAAATGTTTCAGAAGACGGAGTGGGATATATTTTTATTTATTATTGAGCTGTATGAGATTTAAATCGTGACACTGCTATGGCTATATTAATCTATCGCTAAGTTAGAGCTCAGTTAAAATAGTTGTAGGTATGCTTCAAAATACAGAAAGGCATGAGGCCGGCTTGCAATGCAACGCGTGAATTTTTATTCAATATAATTTTGCTGTAATTTATTTGATATTGGCAACAATAGCCTAGTGGAGATACCAACAGACTGTCATGTAGAGTGCGTCGGGTTCGAATCCACGGCGCGCAACAGTGACTTTTCTTTATCTGAGTTATGTGCGTCGCTTTTTACTCTTTGCGCGTCCGCAACGAATTCGTTGCGCATGCGCGGCGTGTTCGTTGTGACCGTTGTGCGCCCATAACGAATTCGTTGCGCACCCGCTCCGCTTTGAAAACGTTCGCAATCCGCTAGTATGATAAGGCCCTTGGTATGCCGCCGGGCGCACGCGACTCGGCCGGCGGCATGGCCGCCGGCACTGTGTGGCAGCCTTAAGACAGGACTAGACGAACAGCCACTTATTTTTAAACATGCAAATAAATAAATGACCTAAAATATTAAACTTATGTTTGTATTGTGTATTGATAGGTAAATAGGTGTACTAAATGAGTCCAAAACATATACATCTTCTAGCGATATTTACAAACGCAAACTTCGATACATGCGGCGTTCAATATGTTTAAGCTCTAGAGACATTGTAATTTCTCCGTCACAGCTATATTGTGTAGTTTAAAGGCTTACATATACATTTAAGCATACATTGAACCGCAACATACGACAACTTAGCGGGAACACATCGTAATACTTAATTTTCTTATAGTTAAGCAGCTGGCAATTTCAACGTAATGAACAAAGAAAGATCGGAGTAAGTTCGCGTGCACGCATCGCAACAGAGAACAGACTTCCAAGCCAAAATTGCTGAAATTACTGTTAAAAGCATCATCAACTGCCTAATATGACGGCTTAAGTCTTGCGCTGTGAGCGAGGGTAATGTAGAGCATGATGTATGGTTAAGTTCAATGTCGGTTTTGCATCCGCAGTACCTATGTATGTATTTATTCACAATTTGAGTAGCGAAAGCTCATGCTATTTATCATTTTCTGTATTTTTCAAAGACTTGTCCCACCCTAGGTATAAATTCTGTGTCCAGGAAGACTTTACAAACGATCAATCAACGAACACAAATAACACACAGACTTTAAACAACAATTTGTGGATTACACAAAGTGTTGCCTCGTAGGACTTGAAATCACGACACTCAGTGTTAGTGCTAAAGGGCAAGGCGACCGCTGAAACCGCTACGCCATACGTACAATTTATATATCTACTAGCTGACCCGGCGCACATCGTAGCGCCATTTTTTGTGTTTCTAAACTATTACTAAGTCCCCTTGAACACACACAAAAAATTTCGTCAAAATTGGTCCAGTCGTGTAGGAGGAGCTCAGTGACATACACACGCACACAAGAAGTGTAAATATAAATATACTTCAGCCAACTAAGTGCGATATTTTCAACCTTCTTCATTGCGATTGGTGAGCTTGTGGCAATCTATGGTGGCTTCTCCTTCTTCATGCCGTCCATTATTCATAATTAGAAGTAACAAGAAAACCTTTCTGCGTAAGCTAACTATAAGTAGCAGTTAATAAAGAGCTGCTTTCATGACATGTTACGTTTGTATGTGCCTAATGCAGATACATGTATACCTACATAAATGATTTTGAGAACTCTAGGTTACTCTTGATCTGTAAAAACGAAATAGTTAAGATTATTCTAATCTGTTTTGTACTGGTTTGTTGTAGTCGGGTCCTTAATAAAAGCCAGTTTTAATGTATCTCCAGCAGCTAAATTCATGACTGGGTCGAATATTGAAATCGACCATAAACACATACAAATCCAAATTTATATTTTGATTATCATTTTAATATCAGAAGAGTCAATAACCCAAAGGTTTCGCATAATTGCGTTTAATTTAGAATAGTGTTGTCAGTACCTACTGATAAAATGCTGATAGCAGTTAACATTATTTGTTGTATAATCAATTTAGGCATTTTGTGAAGTCAAATGCCAAAATCAAAACCAACAAAACAATTTAGATATAAATTCAACGAATACTTTTTTAATATTTGAATAAGCGGATAAACCGTAATGATGCCTAATCGTTGTGGCATTTTACTTTTGATTGAGAGGTCATGTATGACCCCTCATTGAACTAACCTTCAAACTGGTTTAACTTAAGTGATTCGCCTTGTCAAAGTGTACAAGACACCTTCGGGATTTTTATGAGCGAGATTTTTGTACGCAAACGTAAATATTATTTTTCTTCTAACATACACTAGTATGTATGTAACGGATCGTAAGCGCACAGTTATTTGAAAATAAAGGCGAAATACCTTGTATTTCTCCGACGTTTCAGCGTAGATTACACCAGCCACGGTATGATTAATAATTACGTAGTTCCGTTAAAACCAATTTAGTTACAATAGGATTCTATTGTAACTAATTATCGTTGCATCATCAGTGTATCCGTATTTAGGACACAATACATATTCTTTTTTTTTTCACTAGCCTGGCCTATCTCACTGCTGGGCAAAGGCCTCCCCCAAATCTTTCTTCTTCAGTCTTTTATTTTCTTGTCACCTGCAGTCTCAAGCCAACTCCTGTGGTAGGCGTCCAGGTCATCTCGTCACCCCTTTCGGTCCGGCCCCGGCGACGTCGTCAATCTTCTGGCACCCACAGTGTGGAGATCTTCGCCCAACGACCCTCGTGCATACGGCTGACGTGGCCCGCCCAGTTCCATTTCAGGCTGGCAGTCGCTTTACCCACACCTTTGACTTTAGTTTTGGAGCGCAGCTCAGTGTTTGTTATCCTATCTTTGAGTGAAATAGCTAGGATGCTGCGCTCCATAGCACTTTGGCAGACCGCAAGGCGTGACTTTTGCTACTCCGTAGGTGACCAGGTTTGAGCATCGTAGGTTAGTATGGGCAGGATATATATCAATGAGTTTTCGCTTCAGGGAAATTGGCAGATCCCCCTTCATTAGCGTCTTCATGGACCAGAAGATTTTCCAAGCGTTTTCGATACGGCGGTCGATTTCTCTTTCTAACCAGTTTTTGTAAAAAACTAGCTGGCCCAAGTAGATGAACTCATTGACATAATGTATCTCCTGCCCATTTACCTCGATTCTATATGTGGTGCTGTTAGTCATAACTTTACTTTTTGACCTGTTTATCGCTAATCCCTTCCTGCGGCCTGCTGTGCTCAGATCTTGGAGCATTGTCTGAAGTTCCAGAGCGGTGGTAGCAAAAAGAACTATATCGTCGGTGTACATATTCTTAATTAAGATAATATACATTTAGCGTAATTTAAAGTAATTACATTAAAACGTTGATATATAACTTGAACAAAGATCGTGTAACGTCATCTCGTTTTAACTTTAATATCAAACTTCGCATTCATGTCAAACACCTCCACTCAATGTAGGTTAATAAGGATTTTATTTTGTAAAGTGGAATTTTACTGCCTCGTGGCATGTCAGCGGAACTTTACAAATAAAGCGAGAAATATATTTTCTTTAAGATTAGAAGCCGAATGTAAGAATTAATATTTATTCTCCAGTAAGTGAGAGCTTTGGGGCAAGCCTGTAAATAAATAATGATGAAGTGATTATACACGATATTTATAATTATTGCCGGTAGCAATAGAGGTTTATTTTGCAGCCAATTGACTTTCAATCTACCTATCTTGTAGAAGGACGAGGGTGTTCAAAATAGTACGAAAACAGGTTCACCAATTGGCACTTCAAAACGAAAATCTGTTTTTTTTTTTGCTAGTACCTACCGTGATTCCAATCAAACTTACGCCTATTGATAAGCGGTTACTCTGGGCTATTGAAGAAGTATCAAGTATAAAACATGTAGTACTCGTATCAATCTATTTAATGAGAGCCTTCATATCGCATAAACAAAAAACTAAATTGTTTTCCTGATATTTTCCAAAAAAGACAGAAGTATTATTTCAGTACAGAAGAAGCATACTATCCTACTTTCTACTCTGGTAAGAATTTTTCTAAAATGACCATAAAAAGCAATGAATAAGTACTAGATAATCGCTTCCACTTACGCCTCAAACCAAGACAAAGGTAGGAAACCTCTGGGGTCGTGCAACTATCGTTTAACTAGCGCCAACTTCAAGATAGTTTTGAAAACTTAAATTGCCAAGTTACCTGGATTGAAGCTCAAGTTATTTTCAGCTTATGCTTAATACTTTGGGGTTTATCAAGTCTGCAAATTATGTGAGAATATTCGGATACCATTATGAAAAATTTTGAATGGTGTTGAAACTCGTTCTTGGGTGTTGTCAGCCTCGTGACTTAAAAAGTCAGGACTTTTGGGGATTAGTTTCATTACTTTTGCTACATTGTAAGAGTTTTCTACCGAATTTTAATTCCTTTCCAGCTACTCCATTAAAACATTAAACACCATTATTTTCAAGTGTAGAACATCAAAAACCCACGCTAGTCACTTTCTATTAGATCAGTAATGAGTTTCTCTTAATAGTATGAAATACTAACGCCTATCTGTGTTTGAGTTTTTACCTAAAGCTAATTTTGAAATTTCAAAATATAGGTAATAATATTATTATTATAATGCATGATTTTCCTAACCTCTCCCCGAATTTTTCAGGTAGGCATGGCCACAAATGAGAAATTTAATTTAGATGACAAAAATAACTGATTATTCTGATCTACAATTTTGACAGTCATAGCTTCTTCATCTCGAGAGATTATGACTTAATAAATTACACAACATCTTGATCCCGCCATATTTTAATAAAGAAAATAAATTACGAGATTACCTACAACGGTAACATCTATAAGTCTAATTGAAACCTTTTAACCGTGGTGGAAGGGCTCGAAAATGGCGTGGAAAGCCGGCTAAAGGTAGATTCGCATTATTGAATCGAACCAGGCGAGTGCGTAATTCTTTACCATTTTATCGATAACACACGCAAATTCCATTTTCTGGTACATTACACAGGTCAATCTGGCTCCCCTGATTTAGGTACCATTCGTGATTGTAACGAAATTTTCCCTTTAGCAAAGAAAGTGTTTAAATGAACTCGATCTTTCTTTGTTAGTAAGCTAAGTTAAGCTTGGGTATTTGTAACTGTAATAAGAGATGCGTGAGAAATTAAAATTTTAGTTTTATTGGAACCTAATCAACGTTCTGCTGAGATAAGAATATCGTCATTTAAGGACATGTATTAATGCTTTTATTATACGCTTCTAAAACGATGTATATACTTACTTATATTACTGTTTTTTTGGGTAAGGGAGTCAAGACCACCTTGTATTTGAATCTTTAGACCTTGCGGTACGTTTACTTCAAAGTTATTATGGTAAGCACTAATAACGAAATTCAAGTTTGTTAAGGTATTAAAGCACATTTGAATGTGTTAGCATAACCTGCATAAATAGAACTAACTTTAAATAGAAATCTTAAGCAAATTAATATTGAATTAGTTTAGATTTCGGTTCAACAAATACCTCAACTACTATTATCTTAATATATAAAATCCTTGCGTTACTGACTGACTGACAGACACGCTACAGCTGAAACTATTGGGCGCAGGAAGCTGAAATTTGGCATGTATTTTCCTTGGGAACCGTAGGGGTGCACTAAGAAGGGATTTTCCGAAATTCCTACGGGATCGGTCAAAACGGGTAAATTAAAAAAAAAATGCAGGCGTAGCTGCTGGCGTCCTCTAGTTAGATTATATTTGTCAAAGTTAGGCGTAGCTCACCAGTTAAAGATGGATTAATGAAATTGTGCAAATACTAGTCTTAAATTGGTCCTTCGAATATGAAATGAAATGAAATGAAATGAAATGAAATGAAATGAAATAAAATTAAATAATATTTATTTTGACTTCACACAACACAAGTTACATATAGGTAAGTAAAATTAAAAAAAAAGAATATATTATAAGAACAATCATAAGCACAAAGAAAAAAAAACATACCTAATAAAAGACTAAGAGTAAAGAGAAAAGATAAATATATGCAGACAGGAGTAAGTAAAGGGTTGGTCGGGTGCAGTCAAAACAGGACCCAATTCGGCATGTGCCAGGCCCATACCTGGCTCCGATTTTCAACTGGGCCCTCTAGTGACTCACGGAAGAGATATCAGAAAACATAGGTATACATAATTATTTATATATAAATAAATAATGTATTAATATCTAGCAATAAATATATAACTATAAATATTTAACTAAAGCAAATTACATGTAAATAGCAATAAAGTTATATAATAATATGGACATAATACATATATATATACTAACAATATGTGTACCTACATTGAACGATGCGAACGGTATACAAGTTTAGTGTGCTGGCTACATCTACTAATAGCTAAATAATGTTTATGGCGCCAGAGTGGCGCGTGAAGGCGTGCCTTCCACTGTGTTTTGCCAGGACGCCAGTCCAGTGGCCGCACAACAGCCGCCGTACCCACACGCATCTAAAATGTATCACGAGCACGCGCAATTCAAGCGTTCAGTTGCTTGATATATATACAAGTTAACACATACATATATAAAATAACTAAGGATAAAACATTGCTTTGCGTTCAAGATACTGACCAAGACAACTGTGGTAAGTGCAGCTTAATAAATTCGTAAACTGGCAAAGTGCATTGCAGTACATCATAGCGATACTACACGTATTTGTGTTCAATTACAGAGTAACGCAGGATGCCATAGCAATTGGGTATCAGGTGTCAGACGTAGACTTATCGGCTTTCGATCAAGGTAGTAGAATACCTTGGAAGGCGTTGTAGGTATATACCTAGCTCACACAAGCGCGAGTACTAGATCCTAAAGGTGAGGTAATGCTTAATCTATATTTTTTGTAAAGGCATCGATTAGGTACCATGAAGCATTAAAAGGTTATGTTTGTTATGTTCTTTTATTACAGGTTACTAATTAATATCTACCTACTGCAACAAATTAAGGCATATCTTCAAAGCCATATCTTTTACATAACATATTATTTCAAAATTGTAGTTTGAGTGTTATATAAATGCGTATTAATATAACATTTCTCTGGATTTGTTAGGGGTTCATGTAGGGGATGACCTACTTACCTTTTACGGAACGGAGTATCATACCATTTTAAAATTATAAACAGCGTCCTTCATGATATGTTTTCAGTGATACATTTTAATGTGCTTATTTGGAATGAATTATTAGTCGACCGATTGATATTATATTCGATTTTGTAATACAATTTCTAGGCTTCGATGTAATTTAGTTTCCAATTACCAAACTTTCAAATGGACGCAAGAGAAATTCAGATTCGTAAAAACAAGTTTTAGAGCACATTAAGTATTGTCCCGTGGGGCACTCAAACCTATACAGGCAATTAGAACAACAACTGGCAGTAAAGAGTTGACCTAAAGACTAAAGCCACTAAACCATTTAACAGAAATCGTACCTACCTACTTCTCAGTACATAGCATTTCGTACTTAGCAGGCGTAGGATCTAGGAAGGACTGACATTGTCGACATTTTGCTAATCACTGGTAGCATTGACAAGTCTCCATGTAAATATTTTAGCAGTACAAGAGACTCCTCCAGATCATTTTGATCAAGGTTAAGCTTAATTGTCTTCGAAATGCGGGACACTGAAAAGCAAGTCAGACAAGAACGCCCTTGTCGTGTCAGTCTATTACAAGTTTGATACTGTCAACCCTTTTCTATTAGCATTATCTTGAGTGTGCAGCGATTGCTTCGTGAGAGATCGAATAGACTGCTCTGCGAGGGTCTGGGGTTGTAGTCTATTGCACGCACAGCAGAATTTTCGAAAATATAACTTAGGTAAGTCAGTGGTATTAAATTGTTAATTGTTGTTTACTCCGTGTTAAGAGTACCTGCTACTGGTCCAAACCATAGAATATTGTTATTCTTTTGGATTGTGGGGTAGCTATTCAGTAGAAAAGCGAATATTCTGTAATATCTGGGTCTACCGTAAAGCGAGGTCACAGCGACAAAACGATAATAATGGTTCATAATCAAGACTAGCGCTAGTAACTGAAACTGTATGAAATTAACGATTTAAATTATTAGTTATTGCTTGCTAAACGGTAAAGTAAAACATTGTGAGAAAACCATAATGTTTGCGAGAGACATGTGAAGTCTGCCGATCAGCACTTGGCCACCATGCCGGAATATAACCTATCCGTTCACATAGTGAGAAGAAACTTTTTTAAGAGACTAGTTTATACAAAGCCGATGATGGTATAGTAATATACTATTTTTAACATAGCTATAAGAAACTTTCATTAAAACTATTTTAATCTTAATATATAAAATCCTTGCGTTACTGACTGACTGACAGACACGCTACAGCCGAAACTATTAGGCGCAGGAAGCTGAAATTTGGAATGTATGTTCCTTGGGGACCGTAGGGGTGCACTAAGAAGGGATTTCTCGAAATTCCCGCGTGATCGGCCAAAACGGGTAAATTTAAAAAAAATGCAGGCGTAGCTGCTGGCGCCCTCTAGTACTAAATATGAGTATAGTAAACTCCGTCATATTTTCTTATCCTTACCTAGTTTTCTTTACGGGTATTATAAAGGAAGTGTTTTCTCAGAACTTAGACGGGGTTAGGTTCATTCTCCAAAATAGCCATGATACTTTCATAACTCGTGAATTAGTTATTAAGACTAAGTAGTATATATGTACTTATTTATTCAAATTTTAGCCTCATAATGTTTTGACCAGATCTTGTTTGCTTTGTGACATTCTGTCGCCAATTTAGTACGATATAGAATTTTTAAATATTGGGCTTCGTAAATCTACATTTAAACTTTCACGACTTGTATATAAAGTAATATTTATGTAACGGGTGTATATCGCGTAATTATTTGAAACTAAAAGTAGAAAACCTTATACTTATTTTCGGCATAGGTTACAGGCCTCACGGGATTACTAATTTTACCTTTATTTTCAAGTATTTTTCTTCGTAGGCAACACAATGACTTCCTCTCATTAAATGGGTTTCTCTTATACTGCAAAGTCCTGAATATGTTACAGTACGTTACTTTTATCAAGCGGTCTTTATAATTTTTGGAACAAAGAAATGGCAACATATTGCTCCCACATAAGCTCGAAAGTACTACACGAAAGTAGGTCTTAATATCAGTCACTGTTGGTACCTAATCTAAAAATTAATATAGAAACGTAAATCCCGACTATGAAGATAATATCTCAAATACAACATCGTTTTTAATAAATTTCTGTCTGGAAATTGAAACCTCACGATCCCAATGCCGATCAAGATCTCACATTTTATTATTCTATTTCAATTTAATAGGGAATGGCCCAACTCGCAGCTAATTATTGCAAGAAGCAGATTTTGTGTTAATATAAAGTATGGTGTAGATGGTATCATGAAACTCATTATATCTTAATGAAGGGAACAATTCTGTCCCATGGGGCGTCTGTGATATATCGTTTTTCATACTGATAATAAACTTGTCTGCCATAGGATGTAAACTTTTGTATACATAAGTTGTATGCCTATGTATTAAATACCTACGGTACTTAAACAGGGTATTACAAAAAAAAGGTTAATGATCGCTTGCCAAACGGTGGCATAAGCGTCGTGAGTATACCCGCATGTCAGAGAGAGTCTATAATGTTATTGAAAGACACTTATTTCGTTTATTTATTTACGGCCATTTTCAATATTCGAACTATAGATAGATCTGTAGATTTTCGATTCGTGTTTGACATATTTTGTATGGAGCTTATGTCAAAAACTGTCAAAAACTAATCTAAAATCTACAGATCTATCTATATTTCGAATATTGAATTCCGTTGTTAGTTTTTATGGATTGCTTACAGTAACAAACATTAATGGCAAAAATAATGACAGAATACAATAACTAAATGCATTACAGCATTACATTACAACCGATTTAAGCAAACACCCTATGCACATAAAATGAAGTTTGTCAACCCGCCCTTTGTCAGCGTGGTGGATTCTGCCTCAGCTTTCTCATAGAGAGAAGAAGCCCGGGCCTAGTAAGTAGTGAGACAGGGCTAATGAAACGATGTGGAGGCATCAATCTCCTTATCGATGGTTCATCATCATCATAATCAGCCTGTCGCAGTCCACTACTGAATATAGGCCTCTCCAACGATACACTAATGAAAGCGATTTTTGGCTTTTTGTGTCCAGCTGCTGCCAGGCACTTTGCGTAGGTATATTATTGCTACACCGATGGTGTCATTAAAGCTTGGGAGATAAATAAAAGATGCACCTAAACTTATCAGAATTCAACTAAGTCCGATGTTAAGACCCACATTACTGGGTATCTTACTAGGCTTTTTTCGTCATTAGCCGAAAGAAAACTGCTTCATAATCCACAAGTTTTAACCTAATATTCTATTAGAGACTGGTACTAAGGACTTCAGTCGAACCGTCCCAATTTGTTGAAAGTAGCAAAACTTTTTCACTCAGTAAATATGTATAGGGTATAACGACCCAGCAATGGATATTATAGAAAAATCATATTTAACTGGTTGAAACAAAACGTAGATATTTTCCTCCTAATGTAAGCAAAACATCATTTTATTCTAATTAAGGTACTGAGAGCGAGGTAGAAATATTATTGTATTATTTACAGTCCCGATTCCAATTTAGTACCAATTGGTCATAATTATAACACCTTAATAGCAGACTCTTAATTACTACACCTACTTATAATTTATTTCAACGTCTTGCTCGTCGAAACAATAGTTTAAATGTTTTATTTATTTTTGATTCTTGCTATTGAGGAAGATTTAATTGTTCTTATTTATTTGATTAAAACGGTTAACAAGAACCAATTAGATTAATGAAAATAACATAACAATTAAGCAATGATTTAGGTGTATTATTTAAATCAGCGTATTGTGATGACCTGCTTTTTTTAGAACTAGGCGGCAAACGACCAGACGGATAGCCTGATGGTAAGCAATTACCGCCGCCCATGGACACAAGCAACACCACAGGAATCACAAGTGCGTTGCCGCCCCTTGGGTTCGGGAAAAGGGATAGGACGAGGAGTGGGATGAGGGAGAAGGAATAGGGGATAGGGCCTCCGGCACTCTCACTCACCGAACGAAACGCAACAGGTTAAGTACTGTTCTTTTACGTCGATTTTCTGTGAGAGGGTAGTACTTCCCGGTCGAGCCGGCCCATTCATGCTGAAATCAGCAAGGCTCTTCTACCTGCAGATATAGATATATTTATCACTAAAACTAAAATTTAGCACAATTTACATAAATTTAATAAAAAATTACATCAAATTTATGCACCAAAGCAGAAGAGTGGATACAAGTAGAAAAACGTATTACACGGCTCATTTAAAAGGTCAATTGGGTCTGTGTAACCACTTAAATTTATAGAGTTATCTAGTACCTTTTTTATCGGCAACTAACAGCCAATAAACGTTGTTACACAACATTGGACGCTTTTGTGATGTGACTAATGGTTTAGGAAAGTATTATCTTAATTGCCACTAAAATTTTAAGACTGCTAAAGCCTTTTTGGTTTAGCGCAAATAAATTTATATGGTACTAACTGGGCCTGCGGTTACACCCGCGTTATTTAGGGCTTCTGCTCCGATCCCTTGGCGTAAAGCGTAATGTTATATAGTCTATAGCCGCTCTCGATAAATTGGCAAACAAACACAAAAATAGTTTTCAAATCAGGTTCATGAGATTAGCGAGTATAATCTAAAAACAAACAAACTCTTCAGCTTTATTACATTGGTGTAGATAAAATGTCTGACTACAATTGTCATGGATGTTGGAGAATATGCGTAGCCCGTGAGATAAATACGCTTTTCGAAGCCAATATTGACATCAAGGCGCCACCGCTTCAAACAGTTGCTTGGTAATGGAATCAATTATATACCTATCATTACAATATAATTACCTATGTAAACTGTGAAATTCATACATTAAACTATTACGCAGTGGATGGATATATCTCTAACATCTATGATTATAATAGGTACGTTCATGTAAATCATTAGAATTGCTTTTGAGAGCATTCAGCGCTTTGTGAAAGTGATCATAATGATTGATAACTATAGTACTATGATCATTGGATTGGCTTTAGTTAATTTGACTAAATAGGCATTTGTATATTAGATATTTTGTACAGTAATTATTTTAGATTTAAATTGCAATACCGCCTAAACACATATTGTACCACGGGGGACTCAACAAACATACCACCAATGAACACAAGAACAAAAAAAATGTGTATCTCACAGAGATACACAATCCTTTAAGCAGTGCATCAAGAGTCAATGACTTTACAAACGCTATGTAAATACTTATTTGAAGGAATGGAATTCTACACCACTCACCTTCAAATAAGTAAATGGCTTCCCTCACACTCAAACATAATAACATCGACCTTTAAATTTCAATAACATTAATTATAATGACTCTGTGCGTAGCCTTAAAATATCCAAGCTATTATAACCCTATCGTGTAAAGGCTGTAAAGCATTCATCGAAATTATGCTACTCGTTTAAAATAAATGTAATCTGAAAAATATAAAATAAAATATCTGCGCCGAGTAAATACTCGGCGCAGATATTTCTGTGTTACATTTATTTTAAAATTATAAAATTATAATTGCCGAAAAAGGAAGACACATTAATATCACCCGAATATACCAGTAGCTTTGACGATCGGCAGGAAGCTAAAGCCTAATTATTTTATCACAAAACATTATGAGGCAATTGCTTTAAAAGTACACGGCTCTTCACTCCACGTGTTAAGCAAAAGTGGCATCTAGATATAACTAATAGTTGACGTTAAGAGCATATGACACCTGGGAGGAGCATGGAGGCCTAATTGTGTTATGACGTCACAACAAAGTTTGAAGAGACACGTCGAATTTAGACGTTAAGGCTCTAGCAAGGCTGTGGTACCGAGCATTATTGCTGTACAAAAATGTCCAAGTACAGTGTATTTAAGATAAACATTCACGAGTCACGTAGGTAAATTTGTCTGACTATAACTTGCATGACATAGTTTCGAGTGAGCAGACTGTCTGCTACGCAGAGGGTTTCAATTTTAGAACCACATTGCGCGCCATTGACTTCTGACTTTAAAGTTAAGTGCGTATTAAATTGTATTTCTCTTTTTTTGTCAGGCCAAATCATTTTTCATTATCGCTTGCTAATTGGCGAAGGAGTTATCGCGAGGAAATGTCACGCATGAAACATGTCCTAAGAGTTCTCCATTATGTTGTAGTACAGCTTTTCAAGCTGTTTCTGTCAATCATTTGGATTTAGTTTACTGATATCAGACTCAAGCACTTAACCTAGCTTAATAAACGACTATGCTTGATGATACCATGTATAAATGTGAAAACAATAAACTTTCTAAAACTAAATGTGAACAATAACATATTTACTAAATTCGACTGGACCCCATTTCAAATTCTACGCAATCAACATTCGTTATTGCTCATGCGGCTAACTATGTTTTACCTACGGCTGTTGTGACACAGTCTTTCATTCTTTCCTGTCACTTGTTCAGAACTTTGTCGCCTATCTAGATTACTCAAGCTCTTCTTTACAAAGAGAATACAAATCGTTTGTTGGCCGCTATCGGTCCACAGTACCAATTTATGTTACACAGTACCAATATAATGATTTTCATGTTGTAATTTTTCAATGAGTTAGTCAACCCTAAAACTATGTAAGTAGTATTATACGTAATAGAGCCTTGCTGATTTTAGAAAATCGACGTCAAATTAGAGTATCTATACTGCTGCGTTTCTTGCGGCGAGTGAGAGTGCCCGAAGCCTAATCCCCTAATCCTTCTCCATCATCCCACTCCTCTTCCTACTCCTTTTCCCAGAGGGTGGAAAGGCACTTGTGACTCCTCTGATGTTGGCCTATTACATAAAAATAGAAGTATATAATAACTGTTCTGTTGTAATGTTGTATGTAATAACTCTTAACAGTAGCAGTAAGTAAAGCAGGGTAGATTTGTTCTTTTTCTTCATCAGCCTTTAACAGTCCACTGCTGGACTAGGCCTCTCTTTGAAAGGAGGAATTGGCCTACTATACCACGCTGGCCAAACGGGTTGGTATAGGGTTTGTATCAAGTTTTCCTTCACTTACAGTGTTGTTCTCTGCATAATATGCTCCCTCTGTCGGCTCTTACGACACTCATGGGATGATACGGGGTGGTGACAATCCGTATTCTTAATCCGTCACCACACGGACAAGAGTAGATCTGTTACTGAGTAATAAAATAAATGACACCTTGAGAAGAAAGACTCATCAGACAAACTCAGCGTCATCGTTTATTTTTTATGTCTTTCATTTTCTTTCATCTTTTCTTAATTTTTCAAAGACGCGAGTATGCGAGTACAATGCAGGATATCGTCTGACGCTTTTGACTGACTCAGCACACTGATGGCTCGCATTAAACAGCCATTGTACGGCTCAACCTTTACCTTATTGAGGATTGATGTGAGATATGATGATACATGTACCTACGTATTGCACGTCTCTAAGCCTTAGTACATTTATTCTCGACGGACTTTTGTCACTAATATCTGTGAGTCTGTAACTATTGTAAGGGGAACTTAGGACCCTCAACTATTTTTACTCTGTTTAAACTATTGAGTAGAAAACCGATGGATTTTCTATCCCAAATTAATTCTATAGTTTAGAATTCATAGCATTGGCTGACCACTAAAAACCCGGATATTTCGTCAAATACGTATAATAAAAATGTTTAATAGCATTTGTTGACCAAGCTACCATAATAATTATGTCGGAAGTAGTTCATTCCGTGGCAAACCAATTTACACTCATTATGTTCTCCATATGCTGTTATTATTGGCACAGATACAAAACATATGAGCCACAAACACATATTTATTTGTCTGTTACCGGTTATAATTGGCTGAATTTATCGTTTGTGGCTTCATTTGGATAGTTTATGAAAAATTAATTATCCATTGATCAAGGCTTCATCAGCATGATACGTTTGCGTTTATTGTTACTTTTTGGTTCATGGATTCAAACAATTCGCTAACCGTAAATAATGATATATCATATTAACACTAAATGGTACTTAGTAAGTATTATATTTTATTTTCCTTGCCAACAAATGCCTTGTGAAGTCTGAAAGCCATTTCTCATATAAATAATTGTTCAAAATGCAGTTTTGATCTAAAGTCAGTCATACTTATTTAATACATACATACATAGACTCACGCCTGTTTCCCAGAAGGGGTAGGCAGAGGCATATTAAACGCCCACTTTTCGCCAGTGTTTTGATCCCAAGTAATAGGTGGCGAGCCTATTGCCGCTTATTGGGATATTTTGTTTGCCAGAGCCTCGTCCGTTGATCGGCAGGTGCACCACTTACAGGTGAGGTTGGCTTGGGACCCTAAGTTCTCGGTGGGAACCCTATGCACCCACCATACTTATTTCACAAATTTTATTCTCCTAAGTTAACGAAGTTTCAAACTGTGTCAACGTCGAACTATGTATAGGTACGACAAATTGTAAAAATGTATTCCACATTTTAAAATTTTCGAAATGAAAAATGGATCTTATATTTAATTTAAAGGTCAATTGTGGTATTTTATCTGACTTTGACACTGCCTCTAAACGAATTGCGATTAGAATTTAAATTGACTCACAATTGGTATTCTGCTAACTTAAATACGATTATCGTTACTTATACATTACTACATACATTTTAAATTGGTATTCCTTCCAGGGCTATTATATTTTACTTAACCCGGAGATCAAATGCAAGACCTTTAAACCACTTGTACACGCATCACTACACTAACAAGGGTCCTTAATTTGCAAGATGTCAAGATGTATAAGTGTGTCAGAAACATTTCGACTGCTTGAGACGAAGTATTAGGGTTCAAGGAACATTCAGATAATTATATAATAAGGCTGTTGTAAGTTCTACTTCTTTGTGATATGTGACCAGACTGATTTAGGCAAAGTTCGTGGCTTCAAGAATTTTAAAGGTCATTTATAAGTAGGATTGTATTTGATTTAATTGAAACTTTTAGATGCGGATGCGGACGCCTTCAGACCAGTCTATGTGTAGAGCTGTGTGGGGGAGGGGAGGGCTATGTCCAGCATGTCCATGTCTATTGGCTGATATGATGAATTAAAACCTTGCATCTTGTCTTTCGAAATGTAGTGAATTAAAGATTATCCAGAGGTAATGCATGCGAGTACGAACCGAAATGTTCGTTATATTTTTATGTTCGGTCGCTTTATCTATCTTTTGTTTTTGGTCTTTCGTTTCGAGTCGCTTGTGTACATCATATCTGTCCGTAAAATCACCAATACACAAGGGTCACTAGCTAGCAAGGGAGTTATGTAAGTCAAAGATTTCTTGTGTACCACAACTGATCCAAGAGTAAATCCAAAACTTATACACACAATACAATACGGCATCATGATGTCATTTAATCCCATTGTGTCACTTATTGCAATTACAGATTTGAGTAAGAGTTGAACATTCTAACAGTAAATATTTCAGAAATCTGCCCAATAGATAGCAATAGGTTTTCAGTTCCCATTCCATGGCCTATAAAAAAACGAAAAGTGAGTGTGTCATACTGCAGCTTTTGATAAAGAATGGCAAAATAATGCCTTTCTCACAAACATAGGGTGGAATACCTAACAATTTGTCTTACTTAAATAAATTGATGTATTACCAAAACTGCCAAACTATCAGGAACTACATACGTCTCACGTAGAATTATAGACGTTAAACATTTTCATCATAAGTTGGTGGTTTGCCAAAACCGTTGCATACATATTACATGTACTTGTACAAAGTAAACCTTTTACTTCAGCGATGTATACAGTTGTACGTGAATTAGCTGCAGAGGTCGTTAGTCACACTCCAACATCAATTTATAACAAATACGAAAAAATTGTATGATCTTGGTTAATTGTTCCTAGTAAGACCGTCTTAATTATTTGTTACAATTTGCATAGATCGGGTAACAAGGTTCCCATAAATGGGTAAAATACTAAAATGTCCATATTGAAGAATATCGAAATTAATACTCATTAATTTATTTTAAACTCAAAGCTCTATTTCTAATAAACTTTATATCTGTTAAGATACTCATTTGTTTGTACAGAATTTCAGAAAAAATTTGGAATACTGCGTAAAACTTTCATAGTTCTCCGCGATTGCCGAGAACATAACATATTTTGCTAGGTAGGTTAGTTAAGTACTACTAGACTAGGAAAAAAAATTAATACATAGACTACGTCAATGGCCCATGATATGGGTTCGAAGCCGAGACTCTGATAGCAGTCTTCCCACTAATCTATCACATAATATAACTCAGAAATATACTAAAATCTTACAAATAAAGTCTTTTAAATTGATGATGCTTGCAGCAATAACAATATCATGTGTCTTTTATTCTGTATTGGCAACGGGCAATAGTCCTTACATAAAACATGCAATCAATTCATCAGTCAACAAAAAATCTCATAAAAGGAAAACGTCACCGCGGCTCCACAAAAATATTTGAAAATCTTGTTTTGAAATTCTTGCTTTGTACAAAGGAAATCACTGTCAGTCAATCGGGTACCTTTTTGGACCTTGTCACAGAACCCTTTATTTCAGTATAATTGAATCTTTTGCTTGATTTCCATTACAAATCTACACGTCTTTTTTGGTCATCAGGCAGTGGTAAGTGGTTTTTACTTCAAGACATACATCGTTAGATTTCTTGCAGAAGAGTACACTACTTATTTGTTTTGCTAAGCTTCTGTGGTACTTTTGGAAGTTATCCTTTAAAAGGATAATTTCTTGTTGACCCCATTAGTGTAAAAACTAGCGAGCGGATAATGTCAATTTAAGTGTGACTTATTAGTTTAACGGCCATTTCCAATATTCGATCTATTCGAGACAGATTCGAGAGATTCGTGTTTGACATATTTTGTATGGAGCTTATGTCAAAAACGAATCTAAAATCGCAAAAAAATAATAGATTGAATTGAATTCAGCGGTTAGGGCATCCATATCTCTAAGCTGCATCGCAAAGGCTCCTGTATAAGAGTAAGATGTTCGCGGATACTGTGCTGTCGTAGCACGCGTGTGGCTTGCCTGCTGCCTAATCCTCAGGATTCGGCGCATAATACGATACTTACGAAACTGCAGGCACGTTGCTTGCGGCCGGGTCTTGCACTAGTTGCGCACCGCAAGCTGTAATATCTATACGAGTGATTCTCCTTGGCTTATTCGTCACGTAATGAAAGACAAAATAAATAGCAAGGCTGCGCTTACAATTTACTAACCCCTGAAAAGTGATGAAATTGTTGTCTGTGCCTTTGGCCGCTCTAAACTTTCAACCCCATTGCTCCTTTAGGGATGCAATATTGAAAAATCCTTCCTTAGTGAGCGCCTAAGTTATAAAGGGAACCTACCGATTTATCTAGCTATCTAAATTTATTATCTAGTAGGCCATATAGTTAAAATAATGATCTAGCTGCTGTTGTTTAGCTTCTACGATGATATGTCAGTCAGAACTAATATTTTTTTATAGGCTCACGCCTGCATCCCCGAAGGGGTAGGCAGAGGTGTAATATTACACCGACAGTTCGCCATGAAATTTTTAGATCCCACGTAATAGGGGGCGAGCCTATTGCCGTTACCGGGCACATCACCAGACTGCGTGCTGCTACTGAGAATTCGGAAAAACCCAGTAACACTTTTGCCCGACCCGGGAATCGAACCCGGGACCTCCGATTAGCAGTCGCATACGCTATCCACTGTAACACGCAGGCAGTAAAATAATTTAAATATAAGATTAATAAGGCTTGTAATGGCCTCATACACTGAATTTACTGATCACACCAAACCTGAGACGCTCTGCGTAGCCATTAGTTTCCCCGTTAGTCTTTCTCTACTTTATAAAACCAGTAACGTTTTATCTTATAAATACTTGATAGACATTACTGATATAAAACGTTATTTTAATATTTTAAAACTCTTGGCGCTTTTAAAGCTATTCATTTAAATCTCTCTCGGAATTATTAAGCGCCCGGTTAATACAGGGGTGGACAATTTTCTGAAGGCAAGTGTTATGAATTTTGATTCATATTAATCTAAATTTGATTTTCGGGCCAGACTTTAAGCCCATTATGCTTTATTTTAAAGGTTAATTTCAAAATAAAATATTCACTATGAAATAGGATTACTCATAAAATATAAAGTGCAACTGCTGAATTTGTAAAATGAAAATATTTGCTTGTAGAATACTGAATGAATCCAGATGAGACCTCAGGTGGATTGAATCATTCTAAGTCAGTAGGCATTTATCGCTATTGTAATTGTATTACCTACGATATTCAATCGTGAATCGAATTCATCATCCTTCAATACTTCCAATTACCTGTAAAATATTCTAAAGAATCCTAATTATTATCGTAGATACAAGCAAAGTCTAATAATATAATATACCTCTTTATACTGTTATACAAGTATTGTGAACAAGAAAGATGCTTAATTATACATCTATTTGGAGCATTTGACTGCGGCAGGTAGATTTGCCAGAAGTAGTTCACAAAATTAAACATGTAGTGGTTATTTGGTCACCTCGCCATTTGGCTCTGCGTCAAGTGTCGTGGGTTCTATATGCACACGAGAAAACACTTTGAGTGATTCACAAATAATTGTGTCACGTCTTGGCGTTAGTAGTGTCCGTTGTTTAAATGTTGTTGAAAACTCAAGAGGATTTATTTCTTATTGCAGAAAATGTCCTTTAAATTACAGTTTTATTTATTAACTTATTGTGTTTATAGTAGTACATTCCAATGTCTCTCAGGTACCGAAACAATATTAGATGATGAATTAAGATCAAAATGAAAAAATCATCTGAAATCATACTTTATACGAACAAATGCTCATTTCATTTTATTTCATTGCCGTTATATCATAAGAAGCTTATATAAATTGTCTACTCTGCAACGACTCACATGGACATTAATTCTACAATGTATTTTCCTATCTATTATTGTCAAGATATTTTTCTTTCCTACATCGCTGTTATCGTCATCAGCCTCTTTTTAAGGCCACTAGGTACTGCTTTACGATCTCTTTATAGCATTGTGAGGCAATAGGATGATTTGGTGACGCCGACCAGATAGGATGACATACAGTTTTATTTATTTTTTCTTTATATAAAAATAAATAAAACTGGGATACATCCCCGAAGGGGTAGGCAGAGGTGTTATATTACACCCACATTTCGCCATGAGCATACAGACATGAGAATACGGAAAACCCAGTAACACTTTTGCCTGACCCGGGAATCGAACCCGGGACCTCCGATCAGCAGTCGCATACGCTATCCACTGGACCACGGAGGCAGTTATAGAGTTTGATGTCGAGTTTTCCATCTCTGTTGCAAGATACTATTTGCTTCGTATATTTCGCCACTTACACACACGGAATGAAATGGGGTAGTACCACTTTGTATCTTTATCATTCACCACACCGGGAAATCTTCACTAAACCAATATTGTATGCCATCATCATCATCATAGCGCCGTCCTGATTGCGATCCAAGAGCTTCGCCTTGGAGGCCGATATCCGCTTTCTGGCTGTACCTTCGTATATATTATCATGTTATATTGTAGTATTGTATGTCATTCGCCTAGAATTGTTCCACAAGCGTCTCCCAATCACAAGCTTCGAATGACAAGTAAACGCCACTGGCGTGCATGGCATTCAGTTTTGCGGCCAGTTAGCGGTCGAAGACTTCATGGCTGCTACGGATCATTGGCAAGTAACAGACACTACACGACTTAATGAGTGCTACTGATTTGCTAATACCAATAAGTACTCCAGTTATCATTCGAATAATAATCATGTGAAGCTACCGGGTTTAATATTTGCTTTAACAAAGCAATCGGTCTTTATTCCGCCCGAACAGTATGATTTAACCTACAGTATAATAATAGTACTTAATAATATTATGAAGTAGACTGCGCCTGCGTGGTATTATTTTACACACACAATTCCCACACAATTGTGGGAATTTCCAAGAATCCTCTTTTAGTGCCCCATTATACTCCCCAGAAACACCCATACTCAAATTTCAGCTTCCAGCGCCTAGTATTTTCATCTGTGCGTTGTCTGTCAAGCAGTCAGTTACGCAACACTTTTATATATTTTGATAGGTTAACTACCTAAAAAGTTATGCTTTGACCAAACGAATTTTATTCGAAGAAAACTAGGTGATTTTACCTGGCAATCGCCCTTTGACAATAATTGATGTAAAGTACTTCTATAATTACAAGTAGTAAGTCATTTGCCGTGTAAAATTTTATATTCAGTACACGTAATATGTCCCAAGTTTAGCTGTAGCGATGCCACTAATTTTATCTGTAGTATAATATAGGTCGCGTCATGCGAAACTTACATCATCATCAGCCTTTAACAGTCCACTACTGGATTAGGCCTCTCCTTTGATAGGAGGAATTGGCCTACTATACCACGCTGGCCAAACGGGTTGGTATAGGGTTTGTATCAAGTTTTCCTTCTCTTACAGTGCTCCTCTGCATAATATGCTCCCTCCGTCGACTTTTACGACACCCATGGGATAATATGGGTGATAAACTTACAAAACCAAATCCATAATAAACATTGACGTCATCAGCTGTGTCAACCATACTCCATGAAAGACCATACTCAATATTGAAACAGGGTTGTCTCGTTCACTTTGCTAACAACCAACCTGTCAATCAACATATTCTGTTGTCGTCCACTGCATATGAATATATTGAACGTCAAAGGAAGCAAATTTGATTTGCGGTTCGTATGCCTTGAGGAGAAAGACGTAATGTAGTATGTAGTTAGATATGGAAACGAAAACACTGAATATCTCTTTTATTTTTGTTTCAGTGCATTACTTCATGTTAGTTGAATAGACAGTGCCCAAAGCTCATTTATCTGATATTGAATCTGACAAAATTATCAATGTATACACATCTATGTAATATTCGAATTTTACGCCGGTGCACCCTGAATTATTTTTATTTGCTGCATTATAATTAAAGACAGTTTTGGCCAAATTAATTGAAGTATAAACTTCGATTTAATGTTTATTTCTTCAGAAGGCAAAATTCGGCTAGTAAGCCCTGATTTTGCATACAAAAATAGAAGTTCACTACCGAATCTCGGATTATAAATGTTGTATTACCAATGATGGGAAAAGAACACGGATGTCGAACCTTTATTCTACCTTTATCTAATAAAGGTTCGACATCCGTGTTCAAGTGTTTTAGGGATCTCCCTAAAACACTTTTTGATGCCAAAATAGATTAGGGCCCCGTCTTCACAGATAGAGATCGGGTTGTTTTCCGAAGAGAAAATTTAAATAACGACGTAATTCTACTTGAGAAGCGAAAGAACTTACATTAAAATTATGTAGATTGAAGTATATTTCTTTCTTTAACGACCTATTAATGTGTCGTTTTAAGTCCACGGCTCTTTCAAAGCACCAGAGGGATTAACGCAGATTTTATGTTATACTGCTTTTCCTTTAAGACGTGCTGCCACGATACCTGGTTCATTTTATTTTATATTGCTTTTTAAAAGGAGGTTTTATTCATAGCAGTGGGCTCATTTAAACGCTTTCCGATGCCATTTTTCAAAGGCACTTATTTAAGGAATTATATTATGGTTCTGCATCGAGCAGAGTTTTTCTGCAGCTGTTGAAGCATTCTTTACGATTTCACATATAGTATTCTCCTTAAGGGAAACAATACTTTTGTTAATATTTATATACCTTTTTTTTTTACGAGGTGGAAAATCCCTTCGGATCTCCGTCTGTTGGGGAAATGAGACGGAGTATGTGGTGTTGCCACTAAAAACCACCTCGACTGCCAACCGAAGACGCCCAACGAGAGGAAGACTGGGTACAGAAGCTGTCCAGTCTTCCTCCCATGGCGCCAGGTTCAACGGAACCCGTTCTCAGGGAAGGCTACACGCCCTCACCTGCCCGTACTTCTTCCCGGAGCAACGAATCTTAATCGCCGACCAGAGCTCCCCATGCTCTGGCGGCCCGCGGCCCCGTTGGCGGATCTCGGCGAAGTCGTCCTTGTCTTCGGGCGGGATCAGCCCTCTCCCGATCCCGCTCAGCAGCCTCTTTTTGGAACATTACGAACTCGCAAAAGGAGGCCACTGCATCCCAGCCCTCCTCACTCACCAGTATGGCAGCAATAACTGCTGGCGGCGACAGATCTCGTCCGATCTGGTCGACCAGAACTTCACGTTCCGTTGCCCATGCCGGGCAATCCTCCAGCATATGCTGGGCGGAATCATGGTCGCCTGTACAGTGGTGGCATTGTGCCGTCCGTTCGCGTCCGCTTCGATTCAGATACTCACCGAAGCACCCGTGCCCGGTGAGTATCTGAGTGAATCGGTAGGTGACGCGGCCGTGTTTGCGTCCAACCCACGCCTCAAGGCTTGGCAAAATGGCACCGACAGCGCGTTGGCGCGCATTCTGCGACAATTCCAGCCGCGCGCGCCATGCTGCAAAGCCTGTCGGTGAGCATTGCGCGCAATTTCGAGCATGTCCTGGACGTCCCCATTCGCTTCCCGGTGATCTGCGCGCGTTTGGCTATAGACCTTCGCGTCCATATCCGCCAGGATGTCAAAGGGTGAAAAACGTGCCAGGACTGTCGCCGCCTCTGATGAAATTGTGCGGTATCCTCGTACGATCCGAATGGCCGCTACCCGCTGCACACTATTGAGCTTAGCCCTGCAGCGGGAGGACGCCGCTAGGCGTGTGGCCCATATAGGCGCTCCGTAGAGGGCCATGGATCGTACGACCGCACAATAGAGGCGGCGAACTTCTTCCCTGGGACCCCCGAGGTTCGGCAGCAGCCTTTGAAGGCCCCCGCTGCCCTACGAACTCGGGGGATCATCCGGTCAAAATGCTCCTCAAAGCTCCAGCGACTGTCCAGGGTAAGGCCGATGTACTTCATGTACCGACCTACCTGAACCTCCACACCAGCCACTCTTACAAACGAACTGGGTGGAACCACACTCTGACGTTTTCTGTGGAACCACAGCATCTCGGTCTTATGAGGTGCTACCTGTAGCCCTAGCCCGTTTATCTGTCGGAGGACACAAGCCACTCCCAGTTCCGCGAGCCGAATTACCTCAGGGAAGCCATGCCCTCTTGCTAATACCAGAGTGTCGTCCGCATAGCAGACGACACTCACGCCGGGGGGTAGACTGGTCCTCAGAACCGCATCGTATGCGAGGTTCCATACCCTGCTATGGAACCTCGCATACGATGCGGTCCTAACACTGACCCCTGGGGAACCCCACACGTGACCTCCCTCCGGTGTTCAAAGCCGTCCCGACCCATATACGTAATGGACCTGTCGCGCAGATACGTCCCGACGATTTTATGTTGATATGGAGGCACATTATGATGTAACAGTGCCTCCTTAATGGCTTGCCACGGAAGGGAGTTGAAGGCGTTGACTATGTCAAGACCAACAGCCAAAGCCACTCCCATCCGACGAAAAATCTCCTCCGACAGGGACCGAACGCGTTCTATCGCGTCCAGCGTCGAACGCCCCTGCCGGAAACCGAATTGGCTATCCGATAAGTCGGGACCCACACGTGACAGATGCTCGGTGATACGGGCGGCGATAACTCTCTCGAAGAGTTTCGCCACCTCATCCAACAGGCAAATAGGTCGGAACGCCGAAGGAGAGTCAGCAGTTCTGCCAGGTTTATTGCTGAGGACCAGCTTGGCTTCTTTCCAGCCGGTGGGGAATATGCTATACCGGAGGCAGCTGGTGAACAGTCGCCTTAACCTGTCCCCCAAGACCTCCACAGTGTACACCCACGCCCGGCCTGGGATCCCGTCGGGACCCGGAGCGGTGTTTCGGGCCGCGAGTCGACGCACAGCTCGGTCTAGCTCAGCCTCCGTCACCTCGAAGTCGCCGGACCACCTCACGGTCGCCGGCGATATCGGGAGGTCTGTGTGATTATCCTCGATTTTGGGAAAGAGAGTTTCTACCACTCTTCCTACGAGTTGCGGGTCCAGAGTCTGTGTCAACGGCGGGACATATGGTCTGAGCTTGGCAAGTACAAATTTGTACGGACGCCCCCATGGGTCCATGTCCAGCCCCTATATAAGCACTTTCCAGGATCGAGCCTTGGCATCCGCGATCGCAAAACTGAGCGCCTTTGCAGCGACTCCATACTCCCGCCTCATATCGACAACCTCTTCGGCTGTGGCTCGCCGTCTTCGTCGGGCTCTCTGATATCGGCGACGGGCCCTGACACACTCTGTGCGTAATTGCGCTATTTCGGGCAACCACCAATATACCGAGCCCCTTTTCCCTCCTGGCCGGACCCGTAGCATCGATGCGTCACACGCGTCTGTTATGACGTGACGGAACCAGGCTTCCTGTGCTTCAGGATCAGACGAGACCTCTTCCTCTTGCCAGTCCGCGGCGGTGACTGCGGCGACGAGCATGTCTTTATCCATTCGCTTGAGGGACCAACGACGTGGAAGACTACCATTGCGGCGGTTCTGGTTAGCGCCAGGGCGGCGGATGGGCACATCAAACATGATGTGGCGGTGGTCCGACAGAGTGATCACCTCCGTTGCCACTTTCCATCCTGTCACCAGGTTGATGGCGTCTGGAGTGGCCCATGTCAGGTCGACGATCGACTCCCCCTGCCACCGTACACAGGTACTGATCGAACCCCGATTTAAAATGCCGAGGTCCAGTCCCGCCGCCCACTCGATGAGTGTACCTCCTCTTACATCGTCTAGGCAATAGCCCCACTCAGTAGAACGGGCATTAAAATCACCTAGAACGAGTACCGGACGGGACAGGTAGCCGCACACGCAAATATAATATTTTCTACAAAACAGACAAAATTGCCTCCATAATGTGTCTTTTGACAAATTGTGTAGCCTTGTAGGTAAGTCTAAACACAGAATACAGGACCTCTTGCTAACATTTTCCGCGGTTTTATTTGCCGCAATTTCGATGACGTAGTAGAGCGCAGTGAACGTTGAACAACATTTTGGTTTTATGCTCTTGGTGTTAACATGGTAGAACCGTAGTTTTAGTATAGCAACACTGAAAATTATGACTCGTTCTGAAGTTATGAACGGAGATGAAAGTTATATATAGATGAGTGTTAATATTTTACGTGTGTGTATACTATAGAATTATTTTAATAGGATCTCTTCGGCTTTGGACTTTATCGATGTGAGGGTAAACACGTTATTTTACAAGCTTTTTGGAATACTTAGCTTGCCGTGTGTTGGCTGTAATGCAAATATTGTTTGTTCTTTCTATAAAATTATAAGACTGCACTGCACTGTTTATACATTAGTTAAATGTATGGGTATTAGAAAAGAAAGACAAGAAATGAAAATAAAATAGAAAACATCAACAAATGTTATTAGTTACGCCGAAAATATCAAAATCCAATTGGCAAACACTTAATTACATTTTTTTTTTAGATACTGTCAATATATTTTGTTTACTTACCAGAAAAGGAAGCCAAATTTTAGCTGCCACAATTACAAAGATATGATGCAACTAAGATTGTCATCAAGCAAACTCAATTCTCCTAAAGTTAAAAAAACAGTCCGAAAAACATGTTATATTATAATGAATTCATCGGGTAGTCAGATTATACGTCTGAATTTAACTACAGTCTATCGTAAAAATTATCTGTCACTCTGTATTAAAACCAATAACTTGCAAAATGAATATAAAATGGCGACTGTTTAAAGCGTTATAAAATATCGAGAGGACGCTATCGACCGGTAGCACGGTTAAATGGTTGACAGGTCATATTGAATAGCGTTGGCAAATTTAGACAGGCCAAATTAAAATAAGCCTTTAAGTTTCTGAAGAAATGCCTAGTTGTTTTCCTTCCTTATTGTAAAATGACTGTTAATTGAAGGCGTGCTACGCTGTTAATAGTTCCATCATAGTTCATGGTAGTATTCATTTCTATCAAAGTTCATGGTTGTCATCTTAAGGTGCAGGTAGACATCAGCATCTTAAAATTGAGCATTCATAATTTTAAATGTGTCAAATAGAATACCATTTTTACAAAAATGTTCATGATCTATCCAGTGATTGGTCTAAGCCATCACTTTGGCCTAGTGTGGGTTGACAGACTGCACATGTTGTACAAAGACACTACGGAGAACTCACAGTTATGCAGCTTTCTTCTCAATATTTCCCTTCATTGTATAGCAAGCTATAATTTATCATCAAACTCTTGCAGACAACTCTTTATCACTACGATATCCTAGTGCCTATCGCTGTCTCTTTCTTCCAGATTCTTTTTCATTCAGGAAACGAATGATTTTCTTTAATATACCGTAACATCTCCTACAAACTATTCAAACTATTACCAGTATTCCCATGAATTTTAGTTGCAATTATTAATTTCCGAGAAATGTGGTACATAAAGTTTTCCGCAGACTTCGTCCTTGTGGCTAAATTTGTATACATTGTGGCTTAAGTTAAGATAAAGAAACAGGTCTAGACAAAATCGTAGCCTTGGAGGACAGCTACAGACATAGAACTCTTTATCTGTCCTTAGTGATAAAACCTGTATGGCCTTCGTATTTCACTTTTACGTGTAATCAATGAGAGATATTGGTTTTGTCAGTGATTTGTTTTTTGAATTGTCAGTGTTTTTAAAGCCTAGCCTAATGACTGCTCTAGTAATTGTAGAATATCTAAAGAAGAGCGACCTTCACTCACCATTTTATGGATGAAAAGTAGTCTATCTATCTATCTGTATCGTCACGCTTGTCTCCCATTGGGGTAGGCGGAGACTATAGAACGCCACATGCTTCGGTTCAAACATACCTCTTTCGCTTCCTCGACATTCACTAACCTCATCATGCATGCGCGTCGGTTATGGGTACTTTTAATTTGGCCCTTTTTCAGTACGTCACCTATTTGGTCGGCGTACGTCCGCCTAGGGCGTCCCCTACCGACATTTCCATTCATTCTCGCACGATACACTCCTTTCGTATTTCTTCTTTTATCCATCCGTTCCAAATGTCCAAACCAACGCAACATTCCTTTTTCAATCTTTGTAACTACATCTTCTTTTAGACCACACTTCTCTCGTATCACACTGTTTTTCACTTTATCTATCGGCTGATAGATAAAGTGAAAAACAGTGTGATATGAGAGCTTTGAAGAGTATGTGCGGAGTAAGGCTTTACTCCGCACATACTCTTCAAAGCTCTCATCTCCACAGCATTGATTCTACTTTCATGCTTCTTCTGCCATACCCATGATTCACTACCATACATCAGTGTTGGCGCCAAAACTCCCTGCAGTTATAGCAAGGCGAGCTTGCTTTGGGATAATACCATTGCTAATGATGGACTATAAGGCGCCATTTACACTATTTCCTGCTTTCACTCTCCTTTCAATATCGCCCTCACATTTTCCATCTCTCGTAAACAAAGACCCTAAATACACAATCTCGTTCACTTGCTCCACTTTTTCATCTCCTATTATTACGTCACATTCAGTTACACTATTATCCCTCCCACTATTGTGTTACGGATCGCAACTGGCATCCTAGCTAGGTTACAGGGTAACCTGTGTTAAGGATACCAGTCCCTTTCCCTCAATACAAACAACGAAGCAATCAATTACTTATGAATTAAGTTTTTGGTGGTAAATGTATTTTGTCCAAAAAAGTTTATTGAAATTGGAACAAAAAAAAATTAAAAATTACTTTATAAAAGATATTATATAAATTAAAAAAAAGAAAGCTATATTACAGGCACGACTGGGAAGATGGTTAATAGGAACTTCTTTATTCACGTTATTGTACAAAGTTGGTCCCAAGAAATTAAATCTTTTAGAGTGAGTGAAACTACTTTTTTGTATTTCACAAATTCTATCTTTTCGCCTTTTAGTTATACTTTTGTAGGGGGTCGCAGCATGTTAGATAAGAATGGTATCTAGAACAAAAAGTTGTCTAACCGTCAGAACTTCCCAACTTTTATAGATTTCGGTAGTTGGGAAGGTGTACTTTTTAAAGGTGCCCACTTTTAGGATAGCCCTTTGAGCTCTTTCTATTTTTATGAGCTGTGTTTTTGGTGCACCGCCCCAAGATGATATGCAATAATTTAAAAGAGATTGACATAACGCAAAATAAACTTGTTTAATTATCCTAAAATCAGCTACATGGCGAAGAGTTTTGAATATATATATTAGGTTTCTGACTCTACTTTGCAACAGCTCTATGTGGGGTGAGAAGGAGAGGCTGTTGTCAAGTGTTATGCCAAGATATTTTGTGGCAGTTACACGTGTTAGTTGGGGACAGTTGCAGGTCTGACGTAGAGATTGGGAGCACTTATGGGCCACTAGGGATAGCGCTGGTGAAGGTTGTGTTGACTGACGGAGAGTGAACGTCATGTAGTTGGTTTTATCAGTGTTGAGGGTCAATGAGTCTCTGGCTAACCAACCTTGAACAACATTGAACCCGCGCTGGGCCTTACAAAAAATCTCTGGCCATGTGTCCATTTTCTTCTGATAAAGACTAACATGCAGATATGCGTTTTATAAAGTTGAACTCTTACATGGCTTCTTTATACCAATAATATGTGATAGCTTAGATTACTTGTTTAAGATGCCAATTTTACAAATAAACTACACATTAACTCTTAAAACAATCAATGTATTATGAAGACTTCCAAAAGGAAATCAAATCATCCTAAATTAAGCTTCAGACTCTCAAATAATACAAAATCATTATAATTACGCTATTTAGTTATATATTAATATAAATAAATCATAATTCACCAAAACACATTTTCGCAAAAAATTGATCAAGCCGTACAAACTACTGTATTAACGCTTAATTATTTCGTATTTCGATAAAATGTATCTGAATTGTACACATGGCGAGAGTAGCTGAATATATTTTATTTATATTATGGACCCAATATTCGCATTCCGATACACAAAGAGATAGTGGGCCGCACATTATTAATTAATATAGGTACGTATCATTCGACAGCTACTGCCACCTGGCGGGTAAAGCGAGAATTACCATTGCTAATGTACTCGACGCTTCCTCTATTGCCGCGTTTCAATATTATATCAGTATTACTCGGTTGTCATGTTAGAGATGTGAACCCACAAAAATATAGGTAATCTAAAATAATCTGTAAGGAAAATATAAGACTGAAAATCGTCTGTTTCTGATAATAAACGCGTACCTACAGTTACACGAAGAGAGAATACTTTTATAGAGTACCCACTTATAAGTTACAGCAAGAGTTCTGCATGTAGACGATTAAGCAGGAGTTAAAAATTCCGTAGGTTTAGTGTTATACGAAAAGCTAAGTAATGCATAAGATAAATAATATAAATGCTGATTCATATCATAATGTACGAATTAGTATAAATAAAACATATTTATATTTTGTGATCTATACAAAGTTAAGTTTCCGACCCAACCTTCAAGAAAAGAGCGTATTCCTTTTTAAAAGGCCGGCAACGCACTTGTGACTCCTCTGGTGTTGCAGGTGTCCATGGGCGGCGGTAATCGCTTAACATCAGGCGATCCGTCTGCTCGTTTGCTCCCTATCTCATTAAAAAAAGTTAATTTAAAACACATGCCTATAGCAGCTTTGGACTTTGCTACATGCGCAAGAAAAGGATAGCTATGTTAAGCGATCGTTTTCGTGACTTAGTTTTGCATATAAGCAGCGATAGCCTGCAGACTGCTACGCACAGTATCCTGAGTTCTGACCTATGCTTACGGCGCGTAGCACAGACTTTTCGAAGTTAAGTGCGTTTTCAATTATTAAGTTTCAGCGACTGCCTCTTGGCCTCGCGGCATAAAATATTTGCGTGAGATTGGGAGGTCTCGGGTTCAATCCCCGGGTCGGGCAAAGTGTTATTGGGTTTTTCCGTTAGGAAATTCTCAGTAGCAGCACGAAGTCTAGTAATGTGCCCGGTACGGCAATAGGCTCGCCCCCTATTACGTGGGACTAAAATAAATCTGTCGAAAAAGTGGGTGTAGCAATATAACTCTACCTACCTCTTCGAGGATACAGGCGTGAGACTATGTATGTATGTATGTAAGTTTCAGCGAAGCAAAACATCGTCAGGAAACCTGCACATCTGACGATTCACCACAATGTTCTCTAAAGTCATAATTATTATGTCTGCCAATCTGGATTTGGTTGTGGTGGACGATAACCTAGCTAGTCTCATAACACTAGAGGCCTGTTCCTAATAAACAATACTGATGACTAAATTTTACACTAGCCTTAGAACGCATCTATGATTTCGTGTGATGATCATTTTTGTACTACGTTGCTGAATTTATTTTAATGATGAATACAGCATTCAATTTTCGATATGTGTTTGTGTGTAACTATGTTTATTCGATTAACGCTTTGCTTCTCTGTCTGTTTCTCTCTAATTCTCTTTCAGTCTTTGTTATACCTGTTAACAAACCTACACTGTTGTCAGAACAAGTACACTAATCCCCACAGTAAATTCTCGTGAATCAACAAATTACACAAACGTGAATTTACCGTATCAAAACGTGATCTTGATTCTGGGAAATGTTGTTTACCAAAATATGATAAACATACCTTTAACTATAGTGAAATATATATTTATTTGCAGATACGAACGCATATTTTCCTTATATTTAACCGTTTCTATCTGATTGCACGGGCATTTCGGAGAACTCCTCCTTTCTGCACCCCGGTCTCGAAAAAACATACGTGTCAAATTTGAAATTTTTGCGCCCAATAGTTTTGTCTGTCAGTCAGTCAGTAACGCATGAATTAGATATATAGATACAAATTGTTGCACCATCTTCAAAGATAATGTACAATCCTACTGAGCATTATCCATTCATTAAAATATTAATAATTAATCAAAATATGACAGAGGCATTTTGAGAAGCCTTATACCTATTATGTATGGAAATATCATCTATGGTTCAAACCACAGAGTAAACAAGTCTGACGTAACCCTATTTGAGAAGTGCTAGGATTCTGTGTTTACCTTTCCTATACAAATAAACTATTAATACCAAGGATGCAATAAACATGTGCGGTGACTTGTATAACACTGTCTGCTAGAAGGTACTGGATAATAGTATGAATCGTTTGCCGAAGCGTTTCATTGCCTTTGATTTTACTTGTGTAATATTTTTAGGTTTTCTTAAAACCAACATTTTAGGTGTTATTAGTTTGAACATACATAAATAAATTGATTGAATTTTAGATATGATATATCATAATATTTGATTGTCTATCAGTCATAACTCTGATGATGGTTAAGTTCCTGGCACAAATAGTATCCATAAAAATCGTCAGAAAGTGGACTGTTCTAAACATTTTGTCAAGGTCAAAGTTCAATAGAATGAGGAACAGTTGATCTTTTGCCGTGATTTCGAATGTTTTTGAACAAATATTGTTTACAATGACGGGCACAATCACCCCGTAAGTTGTTTGAACTTACTTAAAATAACTTTTAAGGTGTAAATCAACTATAGGTACAGAAGAATTTATTTACTTGTTTGTATGGTTGAAGTCACTAATGTCATGTATCGATTTGAAAAATATTTCGTGTTTTGCAGTTCACTTATCGAAGAAGCCTATTGGCTTAAATAATTCTAACATCACCTTATGGACCAGTAGCCACGCAGGTGCAACCGCGGGCTCAGCTAGTTTATTTATTATTAGAACACTTATTTTTTTCGTTGAGATTTATGTCTATAAGATTAATAAGTTTATACACAGTAAACATTCTAATGCTCGGACCTCGGTATAAGTCACAAATAAGTTTTCTTTCTGAGCTCATTACAGCCTAGTGATAAACCAATGTCCCTTGTGTCCAAACACGCCCATAACATAATTTACAAAAAGGTTACATCATATAGAAAGCAAAATATTTTCTACTAAAACGTTTTATTAGTTACTGTTGCGTATTGGGGTCTTGATAATAAAAAATACGGCTACTGCTCTTCCACAATACTTTTAATGCAATATTTGCAATATTAAAACATTACAATAGAACGATAGGTACGTTAAAATATATAGGCGACGTCGCGCGCAATAGAAGGTGTGCGAATGAATAAAAAAGGTGGGGCGCACGGCGCGCCGCCACGAGTGTTGGGAACCGGTTGGCGGTCCGTTCGCGACGTAGACAACACACGGCGCGAACATACTGGGGGCCCTTGAAGACTCAGGTCTTCAAAGGTATTTCTAGTTAATCCAGTAAAGGGCAGAGGTACTTGATACCTCGCCTATAAGTGCCGGTAATCGTAGCAACATCGGCTACACGAGAAATCCCGTCTGCTCCAGGAAATAGCTTTATAATACGTCCAAGGCGCCAGTGTAGAGGAGGTGCATTCTCTTCCTTGACGAGGACCAAGTCGCCCACTTGAAGACATCTGTTAGGAACGCGCCACTTGCTCTGTTGCTGTAGCTCTCCAATGTACTCCAACTGCCAGCGTTTCCAAAAATGCTGCCTCATGGATTCGAGTCTCTGAAACCGATCTAATCTGGCTTCGTTAAGGCCCGCCAAGGAAGGCGATGGCAGAGACATCAAGGCACGGCCAATGAGGAAGTGACCTGGAGTCAAAGGTTGGAAGTCATGAGGAGAGGATGAGTTAGGACATAAGGGACGACTGTTCAGGATAGCCTCTACCTGACTAAATAAGGTTGCTAATTCCTCGAAGGTAAGATGAGAATTACCTAAAATACGCCTTATATGGAATTTCGCGGACTTAACTCCTGCCTCAAATAGACCGCCGAAATGTGGAGCATAAGCCGGCTGGAATTTAAATTTAATACCCTCACCGGATGCGAAAGAAGTGATAGAAGAAGAATTTGTAGTTATAAAATCGCTAATTTCTTTGGCAGCTGCAACAAAATTGCGGCCGTTATCACAGACGATCTCGCGTGGCTTTCCTCGTCTGGATATAAAGCGGCGTAGAGATAAAATAAAAGCTTCATTTGAAAGCTGACTGACGGCTTCTAAATGAATACACTTAAATCTAGTACAAACAAAAATAGCTAAATAACATTTGGTGATTTTGGATCCTCTACCCTTCCTATCAACTATAAAAAATGGTCCAGCGAAATCGACACCAACACTAATAAATGGGTAATCGGGTGTTACGCGCTCAGCAGGCAGCGTCCCCATGAGTGGAGTTACAGTGCGAGCGAAACGACGGCACGTAACGCACTGTCGCGAAACCGTACGCGCTAGGTTGCGCCCGCCGACAGCCCACACGAACTCCCTGATTGAAGCAAATAGTAATTGGGGGCCAGCATGTAGAAGTCGCAGATGCTCCTGCTGAAAAAGTAATCGCGTGAGTCTATGCTTGGACAGTAAAAGCATGGGATGGCACTTTTCGAAAGAATAAAACGATGAATTAAGCCATCCACCCACGCGTAGAATACCTTCGTGATCTAGAAAGGGATTTAAGGGCAGCAGGTAATTTTTCGAATTTAGACTTTGCTTATTGCGAAGAATATTTAATTCTAATGGAAAACAATCAGCTTGAGATAATTTTATTAAATGTTTGAATGATGATTCTAGTTCTTCAGGCTGCAAAACACCTAAAAATTTGTTGTTAGGATATCGACAGTTATGTACGAACCTTAATAAGTATGCGAAAAAACGTTGTATGGTTTTTAGCTTAGAATATTTAACAAAATCAATTAAATTTACGCTTGTCTGATTCTGCTCAACTAATGTAAAATTAATCTTTAATTCAGGAATTTCTTCAATTTTAATATTGTTAGTGCTCAATTGAGGCCACTTATTTTTAGATTCGTACAAAAATGAGGGACCGTTCCACCAAACATCTAGATTATTTAATTTGTGCGCGTCAACACCGCGAGAAGCACAATCCGCGGGGTTTAGCGCAGTGGGGACGTGTCGCCACTCCGAACCTTCGGTTAACTCTAAAATGGTTGCTACTCTGTTAGATACAAACGTTTTTAATTTAGTATGACTAGTGTTAAGCCACGCTAAAACGATCGATGAATCAGTCCAATAGTAGGATCGCGTTATGTTACAACGAAGCGTGCGGACGACCGCGGCAGTGAGCTGAGCGCCCAGTACTGCAGCGCAAAGCTCCAGTCGTGGTATGGTCGTCGGCGCGACGGGACTCACGCACGCCTTCGCACAAAGGAGCCGGACAGTGACGCCGCCTTGATTGTTTGTCGACTTTAAGTAAACACAGGCTGCGTACGCGTCGTTGCTACTGTCACAAAAACAATGTAATTCTATAGAAGCAACTGAGTCGCATAGCACGTATCTAGGTATACGGAGCGTTTTAATTGATGTCAACCCATATACAAACTGTTGCCAGGATTTCTTGATATCCTCAGGCACGGGTTGATCCCAGTTAATCTTGGCAAACCATAGCCTTTGTATTAATATTTTTGGCACTATAGTTACCAAGCTTAACAGACCTAAAGGATCGAAAATTTTACACGAATCGGACAAAATTGATCGTTTAGTGGGACCATCGTTTCTTGGCGAATATTGAGTGGGGAAGTGTATGACGTCAGCGTCAGAATCCCAGCCCACTCCAAGTGTGTGTGAAGAGGAACTAAGTATAAGGCTACTTTGGGTATCAGTATTTTGACTGTCGTTTAAAACTAAGGACGAGTTAGAACGAAACTTACGCAAGGGAAAACAACCAGTTGACAAACATTTCTCAATAGATTTTTTTATGTATAATAAATTAGGCTCCGAGTCCGCTCCCGTGAGCAAATCATCAACCAGAAAATCGTTCTGGATAATATTTTTAATATTTGAGTCTGCGCAATCCTCACCCAACTGCCATAAACAACGCGTACTTAAAAAACTAGCACTTGAATAGCCATAAGTAACTGTATTGAGTCTTAATGTTTTTAATCGCTCGTTCTCATTGTTACGCCATAAGACTAATTGTAAATCACGATCACACTCTTGTATTAATACTTGTCTGTACATTTTTGTGACGTCACCAGTTAGAACGTATCTATATGTCCTAAACCTGAGCAATATGTTAAAAAGAGAATCTTGTATGCATGGTCCAATCATCTGGAGGTCATTAATTGAATAACCAGACGATGTAGAAGCACTGCCATTGAATACAACGCGAAGTTTTGTTGACTCACTAGTGAGTCAACAAAACTTCTATCAAAGTCTTGATGGAGTATTTCTGTACATCTGTTCCAACTTTGTCCGTCACTCCCTTGATATAAGGCATGTAAGCCGGCACTCTGCTTACTTCAGGTATGCGGTCCTTCCTCTTCCGACGGGATATCTCCTTTTTGTATCCGTTGCGCCTTAGTACCTCCTGAACATGTGACAATTCACTGTTTAAGTGTTCAGGGTCACAGAGGTCATAGGCACTGTTCACTAACGAGGTCGCTACGGATTCCAAATGTCGCGGGTGATGATTGGAATTTTTGATTTGGAATCCGTAGCGACCTCGTTAGTGAACAGAGCCTATGACCTCTGTGACCCTGAACACTTAAACAGTGAATTGTCACATGTTCAGGAGCTACTAAGGCGCAACGGATACAAAAAGGAGATACCCCGTCGGAAGAGGAAGGACCGCATACCTGAAGTAAGCAGAGTGCCGGCTTACATGCCTTATATCAAGGGAGTGACGGACAAAGTTGGAACAGCACTACAGAAATACTCCATCAAGACTGTATATAGTCCTCTCTCCAAGGTAGCACACAATCTGCGCACCCCAAAGTACGTAATTCCTCTACAAACACCAGGCGTCTACAAGGTCGATTGCAATTGTGGTAGTGCCTATATCGGACAGACCAAACGAACGATCGCTGAAAGGGTCAAAGAACATATCACAGCTGTCAAAAATCGACAAATTAATAAATCTGCCATAGCTGAGCATTTGCTGGAATCTGGACCAAACCACTGGATAGAATTACATCAACCACGAGTCTTACCCACCGATCGCCACTATTACTCCAGGATAGTACGTGAAGCGGTTGAAATCAAAAAACATAGAAATTTCAACCGGGAGGACGGATACAGACTATCGACCACTTGGAACCCAGTTATCAACACAACTCATCAGTGTGTAGACGTCATAAGTGTAGTGTGTCGAAGTACCGACAGTGCGGATAGAACTTAAAATATCAAAAATACAAAACAAGTGAGGGTAGCTGCCGAAACCCGCGCTTCACAAGGACGGCGCTGAGCTAACATCAGTCCCTCCGCGACCACAACCGTTGCAAGCCGGTAGAAACGTAGCAGAATAACAGAGGTATTTATGCCTTGAAATAAATAAATTATCGCGACTAAGACCCGCTAAATAATATTGTATGCTGTATGCCAAAGTTCAAGAATTTCAATAGAGAGGATGGGTTTCAACTGTCGAGTATCTGGCATCCAGTGGTACGTCTATGTAAAACCCGTGAAAAGAACAAAATCAAACCGCGAGCTGACGTAGTGAGTGTAGTATGTCGTGATCGGGTACAGTGCGATAGTGATAACAGTGCTAGTGGTGTTGAACGCAAAAAACGAGTAAGAAAGCGGGTAGACCGCTATACTTGCTCGTAACATTCATCCACCCGCAATACCATCAGTACATCCGGGAACATGGCGCTTGCAACAGTGCCGAAATATCGGTTACTCCAAACAAAGGTACGTGGTATATATCCCGAAAGACAATTTAAATCAAGTTTATGTAACGGGTCTACATTTCGTAATTATTTGATGAAATAAAGCTGAGATACCTTCCATTTACCCCGAGATTTCGGCCGTGATCACAGGGTGATTATTTTGTCTTTCCATGACTATAAATCTCCACTTCCAATTACGTAAATATTAGTCATGCTGATCATTGTCCTAATATTATTTCGGTTGCTTCCAAGATATTTGCTTAAGAGCCCATAATTATGTGTACAAAATAACCATTGTTTTGAGTATTCATACTTAGATTATCTTTTAACCTTCATTATTTCGTAGTTGGTGTCGGATTTTTCCTTTACTTCTCGATGCTTTTCTCAGAACGTATCAGGCTATAACATACTAAACTTCACCCGCAGCCCGCCTGCGAGAGAGTTGATTATTACGGTAAAGAGATCACATAACTATCTTCACCCACTAAAGTCATACCTTGAAATCGTATTCAGTACTTTAGAACCTTCTTATAAAACGTCTTTAGAGGTTAGAACGGCCTTGTGGGCGTGGCAGGCTCGCCGTACTTGTGAGCAAACGCTCATATGCCGAAAAATTTGATTGACGCTGTCAACAATCATGCTCATATTGCGACAGTGTACGAAGCTCCGCGAAAATAAAAGAAGTATGGCGTCTTGCGCTATAATAACGTGTCGAAAAAGAAGCCAGTTATGTACTGTGGCTCGAGAAGGGATTTCTTTTCACCGGTAAGTCCAAAAACCTTAAAATAAAAATGATATTTGTAATTATTACAATAGTATTATGTAATTTGTAGACAAAACGATACTATCGCAAGCAAATAAAAAAATATACATTGCTGGCAATACGTGGGTACTATCTAATTCTACGTAGGCGATTGCGCAATGTATTTCGTACACTGCGAACGTCAAAGCTTGAATTCTGCTAAATCTATGGTGGTGGGTCCGATAGTGTTGTACCTACCAAGTTGTGAACAATGTCGATTGTGAGTTCCTTCGTGTGAATGTATTCAAATGATTGTTATCAGTAATATTAAGATTAACATAACTTTGTTTATTACTACCGATTAATGTTTATTGTGGGTTATTAACTTGGTATCGCGGGTTACATATCACATATTTTAATTAAGAAAATTGATTGCGACATATGCGTTGGAGCACTGCTGTCAAATGAAATAAATTCGGACCATAAATTTATCGTAGCAAAAGTTAAAGGGGGTCTCCTGTATCATTATATAAAGATTTACACCGACAATCTTCGGCAAATTAATGAACATAATATATGTTGACAACAAAGATCCTGCGCACCTTTGTCGGAACTGAATTATTTAGCAACATTAGTTATCACCAGGTTGAATTTATATAGTGCGAGCCATGTTACAGACCTATCTAAAGCTATCATAGAAAAATATATCAATGTAAGATTGCATTTTATTTTGAAAAATTCGAATTTAAAAGATAGCAAGCGTATGCTTCTTAATAAATACGTCTTATTTCAGGGACAATAATAGAATCTGGGTTGAAATTTAATTTAAATTATTGTTTAACATTTAAATATTATTGTATTATATACATGTATTATTTATTTCTTTACAAACTTTAGCTTATGTGGTTGTACACATGAATAGTTTATCACGGACACTGACATCCTAGGTGGACATGATTTTTAACTCTTGGTATTCGGATATGATAAAGGCCATATTGTATCTTCGCCTTTAATTTTATATTATTATTTATATATATTAAGAAAGGCCACACTATTTGTACCCTATCCAACCATCCCGAAATAAAAACAAACAATTGCAAAACTTGAAGTAACAAAACAACAGTATTTTATCGATATAAATAATCGACCCTTTGGACACCGTAACATTAATTAGAGTGTGTGAGTGATCGTCAAGCGCGATAGTTCCATATCAAGCAAAGTGTTTGCGCTAGTGTGACAACCAATGGCAAACTCGCGATCTAAGTAAGTGCAGTTGATTTGTGTGCGTAATGCGCGTACGTATTAGTGTATTGCTTGTAGTGGAGATAGAGAGTGGGAGACAATCGGCGACACGCGTTCTAATACAAATCAGTAACTATTTCCGTTCTAACCCCCTTTAATTGTTCTGTGGTCTTTAGTATACTTTTCTCATATATAGTGCATTGTTTTTATTCGATAAAAATCAGTTAATACCGTCCAAAACAGATCGAACAATATTTAATTTGGATAGCGTCTCGTTAGTACCAGAACATATTTTTTTTTGGTATAAATGTTATTAAAAACTGTTGACTAATTCATAAATGTTTTTTTTCAGGTAATTAAATGCATTAATCAAATATTAGACAGAATACACTTCTAATAAAGTAAGTATGTACGGTATGTACCTAATCTTAGATTTAAGGTTTTCCTTTATTATTGGATATTTCAATGCTCTTGTGTACAAATAAATACAATTTCAGACAATTTTATTTAATGGGCGGTATTCGCGTTTATTTTTCTGTTTTCTCCGACGCTTCCATCAGCTTATGATGGTTGAGTACGCGAAGGGACTGATGTCAGCTTGTTGTTTCTATTTTGATTTTAATCGCACTGTTTGTACTGCGACACACTACACTTATGACGTCAAACACACCGATGCTGCGTGACTACATTCCATTTTTCTGTAACGAAAATCGCTCGCATTTCAAACTAAATTATTATTGATAAGTGACTCCTTTCAAGGTCTGTTAATTGTTATAAGACACATTACAACATTTTGTAGTAGCTTGCTTTATAAATTGTTTACAGTTTACAGTTACAACAGTATTCTGTTGTAACTGCGTTCTCATCTAGCATACTATTGCTGTATATTTACAGCAATAGTATGCTAGATGAGAACGGTGATAGAAAACAATTCGTTTACTTTATTGAGGTCGTTGATTTACCAAAAGGGATTCTTAGAAAAGTTACACGTTTCCATAGCAACTATATGTATATGTGAGCGTCCTACCGTCCCAAGTAGTAAAGTGGCTCAAAAATTTATCAGGGAATAAACTGCTAGAATCTGTCTTCCATGTCACTAAAAATATTGGCTTCTTTTTATAGAATAATGGATGATGCTCACAATTCACCAATATCGTCGAAAAATTCTGATATTGTCCATTCCGTCAGTCTTTTGGTAGAATATTACTTGTATCCCGATCGTGCCTTTCTATTCATACTAATAAACGTTATAGGCTCTGTGTGTTAACTATCTCTTAAATTACTAAAAGGGAGTATTTTGGGTTCACCCATAACCCTCAGCGTAGATCCAAATAGCTAGTGGTGTTTTTAAACTCCTACACCATACCATTGACCACATGTTAATATATGACTGCCTCCGTAGTCCAGTTGATAGCGTATGCGACTGCTGGTTGGAGGTCTCGGGTTTGATGCCCGGGTTGGGCAAAAGTGTTACTGGGTTTTTCCGAATTCTCAGTAGCAGCACGCGGTTTCACATTATCGTATTATTCTGCGCGTATACGTATATAGGTCGTTTCAGCATACGGGCTTACATGCGCGCTACATTACGCGCTTCAAAAAACCGGACTCGCGTAAATTGGCATATTTCGGCGTGTTCTCTCGAAACGGTAGTGACAACGACGTGTCAGTGTGAACATGGATTCTGACGGCTCGCCCTTATACAAGCTTAGAAGCGCGTCAACGCTCGTACGAGTTGTGCGTGTGCCAAAAGGCGCGCTAATACGCGCCTACATGCACTTCCAAAAACGAGCTTATACGCGCGTATAAAACGCTAATCTGAAACAGCCCTTCCGTGGGACCTATAAATTCTGACAAAATGTGGGTGTAATGTATGCACGCCTGTATAGGCGTGAGTCCATAATTTTTTTTTTTTTAATATATGGACCTCTTCGACGTCTAACTTATAACTCTACCAAAGAGACAAGAAAAAATGAATAAAAATTCAAACATGACTTCCCATGAATTATGATACTTTTATGATAATGTTTATCGTAAGATATAACAGTCATTTCCTACGAGTATGGTTATTGTAACGGCATTGTTACTGCTTAAGCCTCCACCATTCTCTTTCAGTCAGTTCTTTTAACTTTTCCTGTTTACGCATCTTTTATACATCAATATGGACGTATAAATGTGAGAAAACTTGGCATTGAAAACATATTTTATGAAACATTTGGAGGTCGTGGCAAAGTTTATGCTGTAAAATTATATTATACTAATATCGAAGGACTCATACAGACCACCTGATCCCATATTAGAGAAGAGTTACGGCGACCTGAAAACTGATACACATACATTTTTCTTGATTCAGCGTTAATCATCATCGTCATCAGCATTAGGTGTTATCAAATATACAACCTCCTTGGTGGCTGCAAAGGAGGTTGTATATTAGGTTCAATACACAGCAGCGTCCTCCTTCTCGGGCGAATACCCGGTTTTATAAAGGTCAGGAAGTATCGTAAACTATTAGGAAACACTAATATGTGTAAACTAATATTCAATCGAATAAACATTATTTGCTAAGGCCAACTTATATTGTCTATATCTACATATCAGTATAAGTGTATTTATCTAACCTGCAAAGCCTTACCAGTAAGCTATCACATTTACCACAATAAAATATACGAGTATACATCCAAGCCGCACTACGAAAATACACGGCTATAACTTACCATAGTATCTGCACCAGAGAGGCTGTATTCTGGCCAAAAATATCAACCGTAACCTTTCTTCAAGTACTGCACCAACAGTCGTATTCAATCCCAGAGGCCCCTTACACGAATACAAATACAACTATTATTTGCCACGTATTTTAACGTTGGCGAACCGACACCGATGAGTCTCTAGGGGAAAGTATATTTTCTTGAAGAAAAATACAGTTTTGAAACTTGGTTCTTAAACATAATTTTACTGACGGTGTGGTTCAGGAAACATTAAATGTTATATTGCAATGAAGGAAAGGAACGTTGGAAACGTTACCTTTTAAAGGAGTTTGAATGTTTGTGTATATATAGGCACTTATTATTTTATGTACCTATATATAAAAACTTTGCGTTACTGACTAACTGACAGACACGCTACAGCCGAAACTACTGAGCGCAAGTACCTAGGTGAAATTTGGCATATATGTTCCTTAAGGATGGAAGGGGCGCACTAAGAGAGGATTTTTGGAAATTCCTCCCCTAATGGGGTAAAAGGGGTTGTCAGAGCTTGTATGAAACTTTTTATCCCTTCAATGGATTTACTTCAAACTGTGTATATTGGTTCCTGATATGTATGTTTATGGAAGAGTGCAGGGGAGTTAGTACAAAACATTTTATCGAAGCAAAGTTTACACGTGCGAAGCAGCGGCTAAAAGCTTGTTATATCATACACACTAGCGTTTGTCCGCCTCGAAATTGCTCTCTTTTTACTTTTCTACACTCTTCAAGAAACAGACTTGACTATTGCGTTGTCTCTATGTCAGTCAGTAACGGAAGAATTTAATATCGATTGACTGATGTTGTTTGCATTCTCAAGATGAAAATACGTGTAGGGAATTTAACCGCAAAATTATTAAACGCCCATATCAAATAGTTGGAATAAATAAAAGGTACCAATTTCATGTTTGTTTCCAAACTACCGTTTTTTTGTGTAGGTTTAAAAATCCTCATGGAGTCCCTCCGCCCTGGGGGAAGGCCGAAGGGGACTGTCAGACTCTTACTGACTAAAAACCAACCCGTGTTCCTCATGTCCTCATGTGTCGGTTCGGGTATCGCCAAAGCATTCCTCGCAATCCCCCGACGGGTATTGGCCTGCTAGATGGTCAGGTGGGCCCCTAACAAAACCCCCTTGACGGCTGATGAAGGTGTTGGGCTCCGTCGCTAAAACACCCAGCGGCCGCAGAGAATAGGGAGGACGGCAACGGAACACCGCATCTCCTCCAAATAAATAAAAATAAATAAATGTTGTACAACTAAATAAAAATTAGTCATGTTTTACAATTATAAATGATAACTAATATTTCCGAAAAAATGTAAAGGTATTTTTTAAGGTCGAAGCTGTCCGTGTATGCTAGCGAGTCCCATTATCAATTTGTATGTTAATAATATAGAAAAAATATGAAGAAATAGGAACCGTGCGTGGATACTGGATAATATTTCGCGACGAGATACCTAGTGCAAAATGGTCCTTATAACCCAGTACTCAATTACGTATCAGCCAAAGTGTAGATGAGTTATTCACTTCATCGAATTACCTTGGACCTTAAACTAATCTAATTTGGACAAATGTGTGGGACGAATTTAGAACACATACCTTTAAATTGTATAGGTATAATAACGTACCTATTGGTAAGGGCCGGCGCCCATATAGCGAAGCACAGCGTAGCTTATTTTCACTGACAAACTATTATCGATATTGTTCCCATTTAAACAATGTTTAGAATCAATTAACAAAACCATATTAATAATAAAAATATTAGAATAATGTCTAATAATGTCTGTGATTAATGCGGCGTCCTACGTGAGCGACTCAACGCGAACACGATCCGAGCGAATTCAATGCTGTTCGATGTAACGCTGCGTCTCTGTTCTAAGTATTCGCGAATCATGCTACACAACCTACACCATCACCGCCCTGCGTCCGCCGCCATTCAGTTCGTGCGAAAATATCTAAACAATTGCTCGCGTTTGCGTCTTCTTCTCTTCTAGCTTCGCTAAATGTGCGCCCTTAGGCTTAATTTCCCTTACCATGTAGACACCTACACGGTGAGCGACTGATGAAGTAGATAGTTGGCCCAAATGAAAGATGTCCTCTCCCACCAAATTATAGCGGCAGTGAGGACAATTAGGGGCAGGAGTCAATGGAGACAGATTATTCGGCCATCAATTAGTGGTCAGACCCTTTGTAATTGAAGGCTAAACGGAACACGGAAGATAAGGAGTATTTACTATACGGAGAATAATTTTGTGACATTGATACCAGAAATGAAGTGAAATTATTGATGAAACATAATTAAAAAGGCAAAAGAACAAACAAAATATTTAAAAATAAAATTGATAGGTATTTTTGTTGTATTTTTGTTCGACATTCATAAACGTTACACTGTAACCTAAAATAATAAATGAATTTGACTACCTGTCATAAACTAAACATAAGTAAAATAATTAAATATGTTTTACATTTTTTGTAACATCAAAAGGTTTATTAAAATATGAAACTTTAAAGTAATGTAACCAATTAATATACTGATAATGATGTACCTGCTATGATTATATAGCTAATTGTCAGAAAAATATTAATTAAAAGCGTTCAGATAATGGAGACAAAGATCAGCAAGGTTCGGTGAGATGAAAAGTCTACTTAAAGCACTACGTCATACGTATTATCTATTAGCATGTCTAGTCATACTAACATATGTATAAACAAAGTTGTTCCGTTATTGACTGACAGACAACGTACAATCGAAAGTGTCGAAGCTACTGGGTGAAAGAAGCTGACATTTGGCATATATGTTCCTTGGGGAGCAAAGGGGTGCACTAAGAAAGAATTTCCTGAAATTCCCAAAGGTGCTCAAAAATATTATGCTTAAAAATAATTGATGGTGAAGCTGCAGGCATCCTCAAGTTTCATATAACGGCAATATACTAGTGGAGATACCAAACAGACTACTCTATGTAGAGCGTATCGGATGGATGTGTGTTTTTGCTACGTCATCGAAAGTCCAGCTTAGACCCTACACACTAACCTACACACTAAAACTACCGCGATATCCTCTACCCTTAGTAGCAGAGTCACGCGAATATACAACAGTATCCTATGGCACGTGCGGACCCATCTCGAATCTGTTGTGTTGGCCTAAACTTTTGTTCACTTGACAATTCTACGAATACATTTATTATTATATTTGAAAGCTGTCACGTTCCTTATAATAATGAGACTAAATTGGTATAGAAATACTTAATCACGTTGACAAACACTGCGACGCTCGCAATCACCACTACTTCTTAATTGTATTATTAGATAAGACTTCTCCGAATTTTAGCTCTATTTCTATACTCGGTGTACAAATATTGTCATTTTGACGCGAAGCAACGTAAAATTTAATTTTGAGAAGTGCTGGCAGGTTAAAAGTATACTGTGAAATACTTTGGGAAAGTCATCATCACTATCGCAGTCCAATGCTGGACATAGCTTCTCTGTATTCGTCACAATAGCAATTTGAATCAATAGGCCTTCTATACCTCACTGGCTTGAAGTGTTGGTTGGTATAGGATTTCATGTCGAGTTTTATATCTCTTATCAAAGACAATATTTGCTTTTTGTATTTGATTTATCCTGATAGAGTAATGACATTTTGTATTTTTACTTCGTCACGACACGAACAACAATAAATACTACATTAATGACTAAATTAATAATATCTGTACATATTATAAAATTAAGACTCCTTTTTGTTCCTGTCTTTAGGTATAAACACGATGAACTCAAAAACTACCAAATATATTTTTGTTCGACTTTCACCAATAGATAGAGTGACTTCTGATAAGGTTTAGGTGTATAATTTACACAGGCGAGGCCGCGGACCAAGTCTTGTAAATTATAAAATCCAAATTAACTTATTTAAAGAGACTGCAGCAAATTCAAATGCATCATTATATAATGGTTTGCTGTATACTTTACTGTGGCCTGCACTGTACGTGTATATTTACTGTGGTCAAGCTTTGTGTACGTTACATTAGAGCAGTGTTAACATTAGAACCACCTGTTTACTACGTAATATGTAATTACGTTACTGTTACCTTTTACTTTGTGATAAACGATTTTCAAGTGCCTACAATTACGTTTTTTAAATTTACGTCCTAGTAGTAGGTTTAAAGAATAATTGCGGAGGTACTTACTGTTCAAAAGACACCTGAAAATAGCCTATTTTCGTGAAACACGGATTAAATTGGTAGCCGCTACAAAAGCTATATAAAAATCGGGTTAGACTAGAGAGCGAACACCGCGCTCACGATTATGACTTTTATTCTGTGCTGTTATGAAATATTGAACCTTACCGTTCTTGAAACATTACCACACATTGTAATTATTGTACACTAGAGGGCGCCCTACGCCTGCACATTTTTTTTATGTACCCGTTTTGTCCGATACCGTGGGAATTTCAGTAAATCTCTTCTTAGTGTACCCCTAAGATCCCCAAGGAACATACATGCCAAATTTCAGCTTCTTGCGCCGAATAGTTTTGGCTGTAGCTTGTCTGTCAGTCAGTCAGTAACGCAAGGATTTTATATATACAGATTATTTTTCATTTCAGCCTAGAGACATCCACTGCAAGACTTAGGCCACTCCTAAGGATCTTGAACGGCCCCCATCCAACCACTTACCGCAATCTTAACCAGATCATCGGTCCACCTTGCTGAAGGATTTTGAGTTTACCCTGTTGTACAATCATCTACGTTGCCCATATTAATTGAAAGTGTGTGACACGATTAAAACGGATTTATAAATATCTTTGATACCATTGCCAACTAAGCCTTGCACTTTTGCTTAATCAATAAGTTTGTGGAAGCTACCTACGCGAATTCACCCTGCCACAATTATTTCTTCCGTGGTAAAAACGAGCCGGATACTAACAAGAAAACAATAATAAATGAATCAACTTAGCTAGGTTCTATTACCTCCAATAAGCGACATTTAACGGCCCTCAGCTTTATATTAAAAATTTTCATATAAAATTATTTTTTCATTTTAATGACTCTTCCAGTTTTCAATATGAGCCGGCAGGCAAACGTGTTATGAGTTCATCAATACGCACATTGTAATATTTTCAGATAGTTAATGTAAAAAGATGTTTTAATCGATTTTTAACGGAGAAATGAATTGAACCTTTTCCTTTAAAATTCGGTTAAAAGGGGCAACTACAACCTATTGAGGTAACATAACCTTGCGTGGGGATTAACAGAATGCTCTAAAGAGGCTTTTGAATGGCACCCACGGCACTCTCTACTGACTATTTGAAGTTATGTGCGTATTAATTTTTTACTATCGCTTGCTATATAGCAAATAAAACATCGTAATGAAATTAGCATGTGTGAGAGTTTTCCATACCGATATCAGCGTGGTTCTTCTTACAGTAAGAAGAGGCTCGTGCGCATCAGTGAGACAGCTTGCATACAAGGATGATGAGGATGGATTACACGGCCATAGCCTCAGGAACGCTCATTTTAAATATAAACTAGCGCCCATTTCAGCCTTACTTTCATATATAACATATTTTTTATGTAATAACAACAAAGATTCATTTACTTTCTAAACCTACGCTTTGTCTGAATATTCGAATAAAGGTTTTGTGAGATCACTTCCTTGCGAATACATTATATCAATTTATACGTACGGCAAAAGGTTATAAATAAAATGAATTCAAATCCACTCGCCAAACTGATATAGTCTCACTTTCACTTACAAAAGTTTCTTTATACATAACGCTCTTCAGATTGAAACCTTCCTCGACTAAACTTATCGAATAAGATATAGGAGTCAGTTCGTCAACGATGTTTCTAAGAGACAAAGTATAAGCTATAAGTTATCTCTTCCCACAAATCTTTTGCGTCTCTCTTACTCTCTAAATAGAAAAAAAGTTGAACCATGACAAAGGAGCGCCCATAAAATACGTACGCCGCTTTCCAGAAGCTTTATTCCTTAGAATTATGAAGTTCTCATGAAACTCTAAGCGCAACCTTTTCAGAGGCGGTTGAAAGAATTTCAGTTCATATTGTAAGAACGGACCGTAAGGGACGGGAATTTCATACGCCTTGCATTCACGAACATTACTAAGACCACGAATCTAGGAAGGCGGTGAGTTGAGATTATATGAGTATATAAGCCGAGATGAGTGCAAGCATATCATTTATATGTCTAGGGTTAGTTTTCTCAAGATTTTTCTATATTATCACTAGTTCAAAAATAGAGATTGGAAAACAATGACTCTTTTGAGAGTGGATTTCCCAATTGCACAATTTTAGTAGCACGAATGAAATCAGTAGAGGAATTACAAGTTTTTTTTGTGGGTAGAAAACAAAATATTTATTTCTATACGAAGCAATCGATACTAATTCTTGATAAGGATTTCGGTTTAATAGGAAATAATAATGCTGCAGGCCCAAGGTTTTCATTTCAAAGACAATTCATAAAGTTTCTGAATTCAATGAAATAATTCGTTATTTAGTTTTATGATTACTTTTATTTCAAATGTGAACTAATGATGGATTTATCAAAAATAGTTACCTTTATATGGCGTTCCCTAGTCTGTGCCTACCCTTCCGGGAAACAGGCTTGAGTATAGCAGAGAGCCGGGACTCCGGGAGCAGCCTTTATATTTTTTCGGAGATATTTGTAATTTAACGTATCTAGGAGTATGTATGTACATGAACTGTAAATCAATTTGCTTATGTCCCCAACTGCTCTTCAGGTGACTTAACAAAACTTGGAGCTTAAAACATTTAAAAACACACGGTTAAGTATGAAAATGAAAAAGCAATCTGAAATTCTATAAGGGTTTTTTTTTGCCGTCACATTTCTTTTTTCACTCTATTATTTACTTTGCTAAAAATATTAAAGGAGAAATACCAAATACGGCCTGTAGCAGCCAGAAAGTTGTGAATCGTTGAAATTAAACTTATATTTTTTTAAATGTATACATCGTTTTCGTTTCTTGATAGAGCTTCGGTGCAAGATTTTAGTTTTTAAAGATTATTGTTTTGAATAGGCTATGGTAATAGCGGATGAATGTCTTATGTTGCCAGTATTATAAATAAAATGAAGTATGGTAGGCAGAAATTGTTTTGAGGAAATAATATTTTTATTATTACATCAGAAAACAATATATCTTATTTACTTTATAAATTCGTAAAATGAATCAATAAATATATAATTTATTATATATTATTAATCGGTAAAAATCGTTTTGTTTTATAATCCATAGTATAAATATTTTTTCAAACCTTTTTACACATTTTTTCACTTTTTCACATTTTTCACATTTTGTATTTGTTATGTCATTCGTGTTGCTACTACCCACAATATACTTATCTGTAGTTGGTAAATGAATGTTTTGCTCTGATTTATTGGTGTTTTCGTGCGGGTTTAATTTTAATGTAGTTGAATATAAGTTCAATAATAATAATCACTACCTGCTACCCATGCTAAGAATATGCAGCGGTGTTCGTGATTGTGGTTAGTTTTTTTGGACGAGTATAGTACGAGGTTCCCTAGTACACAGGTGATAATTCATTATTATTGGCCTCTTTTTATGTAGTTTTTGTTCTATATGACACAAAGACATACCTTTATTTACTCCTAGGTATTATATTTATGTTAAAATTCAATTTTAAGGTATATTTAGTTGTGGAATAATTTCCATTTCAATTATCTCGTATCTTATTTCCCCCAAAAGTTATTTAAAAAAAAATTATACAGTGTAATAGAGTGATCATTTATCTTCAAAACACACATGGTTTAGTGTTTGTCCTTGCCAGGCCCATAATGTATGGCCAATTGGTACATCTCCTTTAAATTTTATATAAAATAAATGCAACGTTTATTTTATTTTTCTGAAAATAAACTGTGTTGCATTTAAATTAGTACAAATTTACAATCAAAATTCAAGAAAGTACGCCCGTCTGTGCGAATTTAACGATAATAGCAAGAATTTTGCAACATAATATAGTGTTTCCGAGTTCACTTATGAATGCAAACTCCAGTTGAGTTAAGTTAGTTCCCAAGACACCGCTCGCCCGCTCAGCTCATCTCAAACTCGTAGCTCTAATATGTACTCAGTATAAACTCAACGCGTACTAACTTCGTAGAATTTTGAGACCTTCGCGCAGCTACAAAGTAGATTATATTAAGCGTATTTTAGTAACAAATTTACAAAGTTTAGTGCACGGAATAGTTTATACTTATTATTGTTTTCATTACTTCTGAGATTGTGTTATTCATCCTAAGATAGAATGGACACGAAGAGCCGAAGATCGAGCTCAGTGGCGAGCCATTATTAATTTATTTATTATTTTAAGTATAGCAAACAGGAGATAATGTACCTATGGATCGGTAAGAAGTTGTACTTACAATGTGTATATTCAACTCAGTACAATATTGTGTACGATATATCAATCTCAATTTGCTAAATTTGTTATAAAATGCATACACTTTTAAATAATAATATTATGAAAATGAAGATACACGCTTTACGCTTAAAATAAGAGAAGTTACTGAAAATGTTGAATTCAATAAAATTAAAACATTTCTGGTAAATATTTTAGTAAATATACTTTTGAGAAAGTCGCTTGAAAAGCCCAGAATAAAGTTTAACTAAAACATTCACAAAAATGTATCTTCTTTATTTATTTTTTGTGCGAGCATTCGTTTAACAACCTTTCATGGGGTTTTGTACTGTTTGAAAGCTCGCGACCTAATTAGGAACTGCGGCGTATGCCATTGTACTTTCGCTCAAAAGGGGTAAGCAGTTAAGGTCGTTATGTCAGTATTTACATCATTGTATTTGTTTTTTGAACATAGCAATGACGAATTATGAAATTTTTTTGAAACAAATATTGTATGACAAAATAAAAATGGAATCTCATTTGATAAAAAAATTAACGTAGTCTTGGGGTTTAAATTAAAGTAGTCTGTTGAAAATGTTTTGGTTGGCAAGATTTTAATATTGTTGGTCACATCTTAATATATATATTTCTTGTTTGCGTGTGTATGTCACTGAACTTCTCCTAAACGACTGGACCGATCTTGATGAAAATTTTTGTGTGTGTTCAAGGGGACTTGAGAATGGTTTAGATTCACAATTTAGTCCACTGGAAAATGTCTTTTTACTTAATTTTTAATTTGTAAGTAGTTGTGGATGTTGGAATGTTTCACACTGGAACCGACGGACTGCGCTGCTATCGCAGTGTCAAATCTTATATTAGTAATTTCGTCAAGGAGTACATCGAAACCTTACCTGAATAATAAAACATTAAAAAATAAAGATTTCGAGTCGACAACATACATCCGCAAAATTCGGATTGTCGAGTATTTTATTAAATTTTAATGGTCCTGACAGACAAATCACAGTCGCCATATTGGCCACTCTATTTGACTCTATCGAAACGTCACAGTTCAAAGAAATATAACCTTATTAACCTAGTCCAACCCATAGCTCTCTGTCACAGATACCGGATTACATTTTGAGTACCTACTACTAAGTCTTATTACTAAGTAGTTTGTATGCGTAAATACTTTTTGCAGTTATAATTCTTGAATAAAGGAGATTTGTGTTATCCCGAACATAGATGATATACTATAACGAGAACCCCGAATTTACGCGAGCGAAGCCGCGGGCAAAAGCTAGTATTAATATAGTATTAAAGATATTCGTGCATGGTTATGTCATAAAAATGTTTGTCAAATAAATACAAAGAGGTCAGTTACATTAAAAAGTTCTAAATATATTCCAGAATATGTAGCTTTGTCGTTGGTTGACGGCATAGAATACAAGTGTCACCAGCCCCTATCTTCCCGTGGGTGTCGTAAGAGGCGACTAAGGGATAACACGATGCAAATACCATCTTTGCGTAGAGACGGAAAACTCGACATCAAACCCTATACGACTGCCTCGTTGGTCTCGCGGCATAAATGTGCGCGTGGGATCGGGAGGTCCCGGGTTCGATTCCTGGGTCGGGCAGTATTATTGGGTTTTTCTGTCACGAAATTTTCAGTAGCAGCACGGAGTCTGAAAATGTGCCCGATACGGCAATAGGCTCGCCCCTTATTACGTGGGACTAAAGTATATCTGGCGAAAAGTGGGTGTAGAAATACACCTCTGCCTACCCCTTCGGGGATAAAACGCGTGACGTTATGTATGTATGTAGCTTTGTTTCATTTTAACCCGCAAATTTCAAATGTAATGTAATAAATCTAAGCTAAACTAAAAATACAGTTAAAATAAAATAAAATTGGAGGAGATAGAAAAACCCTCCTCCAATCCTCGAACTTAAATCTCGAGTGATGAAGTCAAGCCCACTACTTAAGTTTTCAAACCAATATCATAAACAAAACTATAGCTGATAGGTATTCTATTACTAAACTCTTTTTATTTGATTCAAGAACTTACCATCTAACTAGTTCAGGGACGTTGGGTAACTGGTTTGTGTATTTTACAAATTGAATTGAGACTCATATTACTTTAATGAAAACTTTTTAAACAAATACACTCCACTGGCACTGTAATTTTATTTAGTTTCACAAAAATATCAGATGAGAGTTCTTTGAAACTAGTTCGGTTTGGTTTTATTGCAACTGTTTGTTTTGTACATGCACCCACATACAAATATATGTACATGGGTACATACTTATGTAAATTACTCCCTGACGTGAAGCGTCGGGACTACATTTGAAAATCACCATGGTGTTCCTCCATCCGATGCAATTGAATGGCGAGGCCACGGGAATTGCGTAAGCATTACTTCCACGACAAAGGCTAACACCTTATTTAAACCTGTTTGACCTTAAGATACGACACGATAACTTCTTTAAAATAATATTAGAGGGTAAGATCGAAGAAGGAGGAGAAAGAGGGCGGCTCGACCAAACTATGTGGCACAGTTGAAGAAAAAGGTTGTGGTCGGAGCATATCAAGAGGTCAAAGAACGTGCAGAAAACCGAAAGCAATAGCAATTGCTCCACCGGCAAAAGTTAGGCTTTTAAATAGAAGAAGAAGAACCATAAGTGTCCTTCCTTTGTTATGCGCTGCATAAGATTGAGCTCAAATATTAACTGTCTTACTAATAAAATTTCCTTACACCGTTGTTTATCATCGTAATAGTTATTCACTGATTAAGCAGTATATAGCTATTTACACACTACTTGACCAATAAACCATCAATAAGCGTTGAGTAACTATTTAATAGTTACTACACTGACCACTGGCAATATTGCCAGAAATGTTCTGAAACCTAATGTTATAAAATTACCACTAAATTAATTTTATGTTTTTAGTTATTTAATACTGAATGTAAAAATGTTTAATAAATAATTGTGACAAAAACAACATAAATAGTGTTCGAAAGTTGAATTTTAACAGGAAAATCGTAAATAATGCATAATGTAATACACACTTTAATAAACCTTTTTGACTGTACTTTTGAACGCCTCTCAAAACGTCAAAACTTGTGATTTTTCTTTCCGTACCTAAGTTTGTTTGTGTGGTTTATTTTGCTTTTCGATTTGTTAAAAAACGGAAATAAAATGGAAACAGGAAATCATAGTGATGCAGTAAAAAAGAGGAAGCGTTCTGCAAATTGGGATTTATTTTTATTAGAAAAGGTATTTTTATATGTCTGTTGTGATTTTGTTAAATACAAGAGTGATGCATAGCTGGTAACTAACAAAAATTTTGAGTTCTTTCTTACAGAACTTATTGAGGAGTTGCATAAAAGAGTTTTTGCCTATTATAGAAAATAAAAATACAGATACAAATACCAATAAGGTCATGTCCATTTTATTCATGTTAACAAAATAATGCTGTAATGCCAAAGCAACGCAGTGAAGTACTCATTAACGCTGTATAGGAAGAGCACAAATTAAAAATGGCTCAAATGCGGGAGGCCCCGGGCTAGACAAGAACATTATGTACCTACTTCGTGTAAAAGAACAGGAGTTAAAAATAAAGAATTTAGAATCTCGGGGGGATGGACCTCGTTAGCCTTGGATGGCAACTCGTCTAGGAGAAGGAAAACTCCGAAATTAAACCACTCTCTTTGGGGGGATGGGCCTCGTCAGCTTTGGAAGGAAACCCGTCTAGGAGAAGGAAAATTCAGAAATAAAACCAACATTCAGGGAGCATACCCGAAAACAAACCCCAATCCAACGTGTCAACCGACCCGTGCCGAGGGATTCATGGCCAGAGGGCAAGCTGGTCGCTAACGGAGGGTGCATGTGTTGGTGGTCACAGGGCACAGCTAGTATTTCATCTTACCCCCGTACAGGGCTCTGCGGGGATGGACATTCTAAATCCCTATTACTCGTGGGAACGCTATGAGAACTGAAAATAATATTTCTCCAGACGGCGGCGACGCGGTTCGCAACCCATCACGTCTCGTTTCCCGCGAGGGCGAAAAGCGGCCTACGGAAAGCCGGTTTGCAACATTAAATGTTGGAGGAGGAATGGATGGTAAATTGAATGAAGTATGCCAGATGATGGATGATAGAAAGATTGATGTTCTATGTGTGAATGAGACAAAAAGGAAAGGTTGTGACCCCACCAAGCATGACAGCTACACGGCTTATTGGTCTGGGGTAGACAGTACCACCAGAGCCTGCAAGGGAGTTGGTTTAATACTGTCTGCGCGAATGAATGAGTAAGTTAAGGAATATGAATGTGTAAATGCTAGACTATTGTGGATGAGAATGAAAGTAGGACTTACTCGTCTCTTTATTGTAGGGGTTTACGCCCCGGTCAATATAGTAGCGGGTATGTCACAGCAAGAACAAGACGAATGGCAGGAATTTTGGGAGAACTTAAGAGCGATTTTGAGGAAATGTAAGGACAACGAAAGATTGATCTTGTTAGGTGATTTCAATGGATGGGTGGGAGTAAAACGAGATGGATTTGAAAGGGTTTTAGGTGGATTTGGTGATGAGAGTGTGAATGAAAATGGAAAAGTTTTGCTTGAGGTTTGTTTAGAGTGGAGCCTTTGTGTGACAAACACCATGTTTGATCACAAAAGGATACACATGTATACGCGTGAGCCTAAGAATATTATAAGAAGTATGATTGATTTTGTAATTGTAGATGAACGTTTGAGAAAGAATGTGTTAGATACAAGTTGTATCGAGGGATCGGCATCCACACAGACCACTTCTTGGTGATGAGCCGGATAAGTGGACTCTTTAAAGGATGGCGACACCGAGAAAATTATGAAAATAGGGTCCTAGAAAGAATAAAAGTAGAAAATCTGCAAGAAAAACATGTGAAAGATGAGTATAAGCGAAGATTGATAGCAAGATTTGAGAGGTTCGATGGCATAAATGATATGGAAGAATTATGGCAATCTTTTAAAGAAGAGATAGTATGTGTAGCGTCTGAAGTATGTGGTGTGATCAAGAGACGGAAAATACGAAAGGTTAAGAATACATGGTGGGACAAGGATGTACAATCAGCAGGGTCAGAGAAGAAGAAAGCTTGGTTAGATTGGTTGGCTGCCAGAGCAAATGAAAGAATGGGAAAGGCAACGAGTGATGACATAGATGAAGCAAGAAAGGAGTTTGTTAGGTCAAAAAGAATTGTGAAAGAAATTGTTAAAAGGAAAAAATAGGAAAAGAAAGATGAGTTTGATAGCAGACTATCTGAAGATTTCCGGAGAAACATAAAGTTTTTCTGGAAATCCGTTCGCGCAGTTCGAGGAAGAACTCAATCCTCAGAATGCATGTCAATCAGAGACAAGAATGGAAAGATACTGAATGGTGAATCATGCGTGCTGAAGAGATGGAAGGAGTATTTTGAAAGTCTATATGAAAGAACGGCGATAGAGACATTGATCGACGAAATTAATGGTAATAATAGCAATGATGAAAGCGATATTGGTGTGGATGAGATTGTGAAGGCGTTGGGAAGTATGAAATTAGGTAAGGCTGCAGGATATGATAGGATAATAGTTGAAATGCTGAAGGCTGGACAGGGCATCATAGTTGGTCAGCTGCAGCGTTTATTTAACTTGTGCTGGAGCACCGGCTGAGTACCTGATGACTGGACCACAGCGGTGGTTGTGCCTCTTTATAAGGGAAAAGGCTCGCAACAAGACTGCAAGAACTATAGAGGCATTAGCCTTCTCAGCATTGTTGGCAAATTGTATGCGAAGGTACTGATTGAAACAGTTATGGAAGTAACCGACAAGAAAATATGGGATGTACAAGCAGGATTCCGAAAGGGTATGGGGTGCACGGATCAAGTCTTTTCCTTGCGGTGCGTAGCCGAAAAATTCTTGGCCAAAGGTCAAAAGGTCTATTGCGCATTCGTGGATTTGGAAAAGGCTTACGATAAAGTGGTGAGGAATGAAATGTGGTCGGTACTGTCGATGTATGGGGTGAACAGCAGCCTCATATGAGCTCTGAAATCCCTTTATGAAGATTCTAGAGCTTGTGTGAGGATAAATGGGTCGTACACGGATTGGTTTACCATCGAGACAGGTGTTAGACAGGGATGTGTAGCGTCGCCGTGGCTGTTCAACCTCTTTATGGACAGTTGTTTGCAAGATTTGAAAAGTAGTGACTGTGGATTAAGGATGAATGAGTTACTTGTCAAATGCCTCCTTTATACTGATGATCAGGTAATACTTGCGTCTTCAGCAGAGGAGTTGCAGGAGATGGTAACAATCATGCATGGTGCGTTAGAGAGGAAAGGAATGAAAGTAAATGTAAGTAAAACGAAAGTTATGGTTTTTGAAAAGGAGGAATGCGTTACGGCTTGTAATGTTATGATCGATGGACAGCGAGTGGAGCAAGTGAATGAGTTTGTATATTTAGGTACGCTGTTTACAAGAGATGGTAAGAATGTAGAAGATATTTAAAGAAGAGTTAATGCAGGTAATAGAGTGAATGGAGCTCTGAAGGCGTTTATGAATAGCCAAAACGTATCCAAAAAGGCACGTTTGGCTGTCCATAGAGGGGTGTTAGTACCTACTCTTATGTATGGTAGTGATAGTTGGGTATGGCAGAAGAGTCATGAAAGTAGAATAAATGCTGTAGAAATGAGAGCACTGCGAAGTATGTGTGGTGTTTCTTTGACTGACAGAGTAAAGAATTGTGTGATAAGAGAGTGTTGTGGGGTAAAAGAAGATGTAGTGACAAGCATCGAGAAAGGTATGCTAAGATGGTTTGGATACGTGGAGAGGATGGATGACGAAAGACTGACCAAGCAGATATGTAAGGCAAGTGTGGAAGGAACAGGACGAAGGGGCAGACCTAGGCGGACGTTCTCTGACCAGATTGGAGACATCCTAAAAACAGGACAGGTTAGAAGCACCCTGAACAGAAGAGCATGCATGAGGAATCTGATGGGAGTGAATGAAGCAAAAGAGATATGTCAAGATCGTTGCAAATGGCGCTCCGTAGTCTCTGCCTACCCCTCCGGGAAACAGGCGTGAGTCTATGTATGTATGTATGAATTAGACAATTTATTTCTTGTAGAAAATTTCCGAAAAGAGGTGATAACTAAAATGTATTTCATTTCAAATCATCATAATCATGTCAGCCTAGAGACGTCCACCGCTGGACATAGGCCTCTTGTCCACTCGTGGCCAAGTGCAATATTGTGCAGAACTGCAAGTGCAACTACATGTATACAGTTTAACGTTTTCCAATGACACACTAAATCCATGTAAAAGACATCGAAACCTCTGTTTCCACACACCAAAGCAAGAAAGTATATGAGTGAGAGTTTGTAGAAAGTATATGAGCCTTGCTGTAGGCCTCCTCTTTAATATTTGCAGGATTTTGTACAGGTGTAAACAAGTAGCCTGTTAGTCCATAACCTGCATCACCCAATAAACGGCCATGAAATTGTCAATTTTTAAACCTTTGCCTTTCTCAAATATTCGGGAATCGTGAGTACTTCCCCTCCAGTGTGCTACAATGTCCCTTATTAATAGTTTGGAATCGCAGTCCACTTGCACATTTATTGAATATACTCACTTCCTATTTATATAGTATTATGCATTTTCCTTTTTAATTTTGATATGTGTGCACATTGTCACAGTGTCACATTTCTAATGCCACATATTATACGAAATCTTGCTATGACTTCCACTTCTTCTTCAAGAGTTCGTGGCATATGTATAAATTGGTCTGCTCTCCTTGCTAGAGCAGTAGCAACTCGACGGCATATATTTGTTACTGATTGTTGGCTTATGCCGTGAATGTCTGCGGCATCATCTTGCAGTTCCTGTCGCGCCCATGTCCTTAATGCTGTACAAACTTGAAGTTCTGCAGAAAAGCCACCACCTCTAGCACTCTATTCAATTTCGCCCCGGATTAAATCTACCACTTCCTTGCATACGCCTTTGTAAATATTTACTTCTAAACTCATCGTCTTCTAAAATACCTAAAGGGATTATACCGAGATTTGTAAGTCTTTTTCTTTCTTGGTGGTTCTTCACTATCTATCTCGTCAAAAATATCAAAATAATGTAAATAATCCAAATCTATAGAAAAATCAACACAAGTCTGTAGATTATGCGCGGGTTATACAAGGTCTGCCGACTCGACTGTATAAGCGTTGTACAAAATTGCGTACAACTTACACAGCCGTTATAACATGTGTATTGCTCGAGCGTGTTTATTAGTAACGTTTTTGTTATAACCTTGTTATAAGCAGTGTGTAAATGTTTATTAGTAAGACAGTAAGTATTTTATTTATTTATTTACACAAATATCGACATTTTCAGATATTTCATACATAAGTAGAGCACAAAGGGGCCGCCCTTTGTGCTCTACTCTCTACTTATCGCTGAAAGCGGTTTCTACCAGGCTACCTTTGAATGGAAATATTAAGTCGTAAGTCTATAGGAATTCTTACAGTAGCCTCGCAATTTTTATTTGCTAATATTTTGTACATTAGGCAAAATATAAGTTTATTTACCTCAAAAAGTGATATACATAATATAAATACTCGAAATAAGCATAGGTTATATGCCCCTTATCATCGTTTACATAAAGTTAATAATTCTTTTGTAGGGCTAGGTATTCGTATATACAATAAAATACCAATTAGTCTTTTAGAATTACCATTTAGTACATTTAAAGCTAAAATAAAAGACTGCCTTATTAAGAAAGGTTATTATACTATTAATGATTATTTCAGTGACAAGGATAGATGGTCACTTACACTAGACAACTCATGATCTACTACTTATTTAGAATTTATATAGATACTTAGCATTTTTCAGTTTATCATTATATAACATTTCTAGTTCTTTTAAATTATTATTCGTTTATCATAATTAGGTCATTCTACTTACTACATCTACATTTGCATTGTTGTTCCACAATTTTTTTTAAAATTTACTGTACTGTAAGATGAAGATAACTCGTTATCATGGTCTGTGAACTAAAGTTTTTGTAATTTTGTGTATTCATATACCGTCACTTCTGTAACATACATTTCCACCATAGTTCTGAACATGGTCACGAGTTGTATACATTATAAGTCGTAAGTGGATGCTCCTGTTACACAATATTCGCATTGGAAGGCTAACTAAAACACATCATTTAGTAACTACATTAATTGCTTAAGTATTATGTCTGTAACTGATTACTATCTCCAAGTAATTTAGTACAATGTGTAACAGTTGCAGCTCCTTACAAAAATGAAAATATGTACCATAATATTGGCGATTTAAAAGAGTGGCCTCGAGTTTTATTGCCCGTTCTTTCTCGTGGCTCTACCTATTGCTTTGCGAACGAGGCAGTAAATGTAAATGTAGAAGCATTAAGTAATTTAATTTTAAAATTGACGTTCATAAGCGTCACATTGTGACCCAGATGAATAAATGATTTTGATTTGATTTGATTTGATTATTGGAATGAGAGAAATGGTAGTCGTAAGTGTACCGGTAAAAAGAAAATACTGAGTTATCTTAATATATAAAATCCTTGCGTTACTGACTGACTGACAGACAAGCTACAGCCGAAACTATTGGGCGCAGCAAGCTGAAATTTGGCATGTATGTTCCTAGGGGACCGTAGGGGTGCACTAAGAAGGGATTTCCCGAAATTCCCACGGGATAGGCCAAAACGGATAAATTAAAAGAAAATTGCAGGCGTAGTTGCTGGCGTCCTCTAGTTGTTAATAAACGTATTCATTTTAAGATGCATAATTATGTATATCTTTATGTGACTACAATATACAAGCAGTTATGTTATATAACACAATAGAGAATTAAGTTTCAGCTTCTGAATTGTCTGCCATATTATATAACTTGGCATACTAACTTAGATGAAATTCGTTACAAATTCTTGCGAGCGTTTGCGATGAGAGCTATACGTGCTGCAATAATCAGAATAAATTGCTGTTGCTAAGCAAATTATAGATTGCCAAAATATGAGTTCTTTGGTGACACAACAAGATATATTAAAATGCGGTATTTATGCTGTTGTAATTTATTTTTGTATTTGAGGATAAAATATGTGTTTCATCTAGTTGTTATTTTATTGAAGTAAGTGGTAACCTAGTAACATCGAATAAGAAGAATTTTGAATACTTTGTAAAAACACTATAAAGCCAGTATCATTACAACACACCCACTTAGGTTATCAAAATTCTCTAGAATTAATAAAACATGAAAATAAACTCAAAATATATCAATTAAAAGAAAAAAACAGTATGAAAATGTATAATAAGTACCAAAGTAAACGTGTAAAATATATTTACACTAAACCTAAGCCTAGTAGGTACACATCTACCATATGCCACACGCTGCAATCGTTTAGTTAAGATGTCAGCGGGCATATCACTTGATTTGATATATTTTAAGTTTACCGAATTATCACTAATCTTTTCTCTAATAAAGTGATATTTGGTATCTATATGTTTCGTCCTATGGTGGTGTACCGGATTTAAAGCCAAACTCTGTGCACTCTGACTATCAGTACAAACAGTTATGGTATTAGGTAATAACCTATGCCTTACCATAGGATCTGAAATTAATTCAGTGATAAATCTCCTTAAATAAATCGCTTCCTTCGTAGCTTCAGTTATTGCCATATACTCGGCTTCCGCTGAGGACAAAGCTACGGTTTGCTACTTCCTTGAAGCCTATGAAACCGGGCTGCCTGCTAATTTAAAACAGTAACCCGTATAAGAACGGCGATCTATATCACAGTTTGCCCAATCGGCATCGCAAAAACCTACAAGTGGCATATCTGATTTTCTATAACAAATCGAATAATCTAAAGTGCCTTTTAAATATTGTAAGACTCTCTTCGCGGCTAGCCAATGAGTCTTGTTGTACCAAGTATTGAACTGACTCAGGTAACTAGTCGCGTATGCAATGTCTGGACGAGTATTAACACTCAGGAACATGAGGCAACCAATTAATTCTTGATAGGGATATGCTTCTAGATTATGATCACTATCACTGCTGGTACTGACCTCTAGTTTTCCAGATATTGGAGTTGTACAAGTTTTACAATTCTCCATTCCAAACTTTTGTAAAAAATTATTTATTTAACTTTTCTGATGTACTTTTATTTCATCATTTTTCCTGGTTATTAAATATAACCAGGAAAAATGATGAAATAAAAGTACCAAAGTACCAAGATAATAGCTTAAATAGCCCAAATCTTTTATTGAAAACATTTTTTCAAGTCAATTTTGACAACGTCACACGTCTTGTCTTTTCTATAAAAAAGAATTATGTCATCGACAAAGACTGCAACTATAACCAACTCTTTTCCAAAAAGTTTGGTAAACACACATGGTTCAGATGGAGTTTTCACATAACCAAAAGACGATAAAGTTTCATCTAACTTTATATTCCAGGCACGTGGAGCTTGTTTAAGTCCATACAGGGATTTTTGTAAGAGACACACTTTGTTCTCCATACCTTTTACTTTAAAACCTTGAGGTTGCTCCATGTAGACTTTCTCTAGCAGATCCCTTTCTTTGCCTTTGACTCAACAGAAGTGGCATCAACTTTTGTCTTCATAGCTGTTTCCAGTTTTATCGAGCTTTCCTTGGACATTTCGTTCAGTAATTTGGACTTTACCAGTTCGGTTGTAACGTTTACATTACTATTTTCAAGAGACATAATCAATGGGTCATATCTCGACGTTAGACCGCCCAATAGAATAGCAGCAATGGACGTATCATCTATTACTTTGTCTATATTCGCCAAATCTTGAGCAGTGGAAATAACAGCACTGATATACGACTCAATATTATTATCAAAATCTTCAAGTCTCAATCTGTATAATTTCCGTTCTAAATATAAACGCATACTCATACCTTTGTCCTCATAAGCATTTTGTAGAGCTTTCCATGCTTCCGCTGCAGTAGTTACATTTCGGACATGCGTAATTGCAGATAATTCCAGGGTAAGACAAATTTTTGTTAGTGCCTTCTGATCGCTCCTCATCTTTGTGACATTGGAAACGTTCATCCCTGTTGGGTAGCCACTGATAGCTTCCCACAACTCCTCATGCATAAGATAATTATGCATTTTAAACTTCCACGTACTATACCCTTCTCTATTATGTAGGGTGAACGTTAGAATAGAGGAACTACGCATACCTCGCTCATTTGTGTCTCCATTTGGGTTCGCCATGTCAGAAGTGTATGCGAAGAACTAATATGTTTCGTACCCAAAAAAAATCACACATATATCACTTTAAAGAATTATTATGAAAACACACATTACTTTTCTTTTATATAAACAAATACAAGAATGTCGAGCTGATAACGATTTGTTGTAATTTATTTTTGTATTTGAGAATAAAAGATGTGTTTCACCTAGGTGTTATTTTATTGAAGTAAGTGGTAACCTAGTTACATCGAATAAGAAGAATTTTGACTACTTTGTAAAAACACTATAAAGCTAGTATTATTACAACATATGCCAACTATTATTTTAATAATCAGAGGATGCTTGCAGCTACATTTATTTTAATTTCACAATTTCTAGCCGATCCCATGGGAATTTCGGGAAATCCCTCCTAAGCACCCTTACGATACATGTCCATTTTCAGCTTCTTGCACTTGATAAAAACTATCAGCTGTGTGTTGTCTGTCAGTCAGTCAACTAACGCAAAAATATTACATATACAGTTTTGATGGTATAACTTTAGTTTCCTTTGTAGTATCCGAACTGACTCATAATGATGTAGAGTATGTTTTTCTTTTATACTCTAGTTTCTGAACCAAAATACGTCACATATAGCCTGTCGTCTGCGCTGCACCTTAAATAACATAGGGGCATTCAAATGGCACAGGAGCTGTAGCAGTCATTTCGTCACTATCCATTGCGTCGAGTATTGTTAGTTTGATTCCTGCGAGAGAAAAATATCTTCTTTCTTTTTAATTCTCTGCGTCTTAATTTTGACTTTTTGTAATTGCTATCTTCATAAAATGTATATGCTACATTCCATCAAACATAAATGAAGGAGTTATGAAAATTAAAGAGTTAAAAATTTACATTAAGTAATAAAACTAAAAATAATATATTCAGTGTGTCAGAATATTTAAATTTCTATACAAATTTCCTTAATTAAAACATTCCCTATTTGATGATCGAGCGCTGAACCTATTCACAAAGAGAACTAAGTTCCGGTCCAACTATCCGCTAATATTATCAATTTCGCAATATTGCGTTGATAATGAGCAAATTAACACCGCACCAGCTTTGAAATTTGCAGGTTAAATTACAATAGACCTTCGGCTAAACACGCAAATACAAACAAGGAACTGGTGAGGCTTTACTCAAAGCTAAAATCTGGTTAGTTCAGAAATTCGTTTGCTTTAATGTGATCTCCACTCTAAAATTTGTCTGCTCTATCAGTTCAATAACTTATTACTCTTAAATATATAGTAAAGATAGTTAACTAGGTAATCTAGTGTTATTATACCAGCATCCTGATATATCCAGCCATACTTATACCAGCACGGTAAAGAATAGAAGCCGTGGTTCGCCTGTGCAGTGCAGAAAAAACACCACATCGGTTTAGTCAGTAGGTTCTAAATTGATCTAAGACAGAGTCTCACACACATCTTTCACTACCCAGGCTAAACTCAAGTCAGTCAGTCAAGATAAAGGGGAATGAAAAAAAAAAAACATGCGGCCACCGTTTAAACAACTGCTCCAATCGTGCAGTCAATCCTTGCAAATTAAAGTACGTCTTATTTTGTCACAAACATTACTATAATTATATCTACATCATCCAATATTATCTCGTCCGATTAGAGCCTCGCCTGTTTAATAATACGTTACACTTCCATAGTAAATTCCATCACTAAAACCCAATAACACATTGCCCCCTGACATTCTCCTGGTCCTAATCGGTAAACCGTAGTGCAACTTTGTACCTCAAAACCTACGAGAAACCTCACAAATCTAAATTAGTTCTCCAGACGCAATTAGTTTCATAAATAAACTTCAAAACTCCAACAAACAAGTACCTATTTACAAACTCTTTTTTGTGCATCGCTGTTTTACAAAATGGTAGTTATATCAACTATAATTGCCAACACTCCACGATGCATATACATCGCAAACGTACAGCAGAAACGCTTTAATTAACTGCAATTATTCGCCGGATAATTTATGTAATTGCCTCTAGTCTTTCTGGGTGGAAGTTAGAATTGCTGAGTATAGTATATTTTGTGAGCGACTAAGTATTGAGTAGTTAGAAACGGTGATGTGAAGCAGTGACGCGTCAGATACTTCCCTAAACATCTGATTGAATATTATTATTATGTATAGGTGAAATTGGAGTGCATGTCTGAGATTTAAAATGCACAGCTAAAATAGCAGCGGTGATAAATATAAGTAATTGTCATCGCTCGCTATGACCCTCTCTGTCTGCCAATAATAAAACTCTTGTTACTTGCTCAATTTGAAAGATATTACTGTTCTGCTGTTTTGGTACTTCAGTCCATATTTAATTTATTTTATGACTATCAAGATTGATTAAAAATATTTTGTTCCTACTATGGAAGCTTCCCCTTATATTTATGAGCCAACGAAGTTATGATATACTCAAAATTTGACAGTAAGCCAAAAACCACGCAAGTCGACCTTCCGAAGTCGCCTATAAAAAAACTATAATAAAGTTGTCGCCTGAAGGTTATGGGAACTACTGGTCTGCGTAGGGTGATCCCATTGTTGACTGATGTGAATCGACCAAAGGAATAGAGACGTGATTTGTACCTCGTTGAGGTGACTCGTCGATCATTGACACAGATCAGTGAAGTCAGATTGTGACCTACTTAATATGAAATATCTCCTGCTATACAAATATATAATTATGTACCAGATGAGCTCACGGTAACATCCATGTTATTTGGGGCGTAATATTATAATTATATTTCATTCTCTCAAATCAAGCTATAATCTACGTATATATCTTTATAGCCTCGATAAATGGACTTTCTAACCCAAAAATTATATTTAAATCGAACCAGCTGTTCCAGCGATTATCGCTTTCAACTGAAGGAACATACAAACAACAAATTATGTTTCAGCTTTATAATATTAGTATACCTACATGTAAATAAGCCTGGAAAATATTAAATAAATATCCTTCGGCAAATTGCAGGTCGTCATTAGTTAACGAGTAGTTTAATTTAGATGGTTGAATTTAATTGTCCTAAGATAATACAACCCATTAAATTTCTCTATTAAAATTTTTGTCTATCCTCCTCATGGGAGTTTGTAATTGATTCTTAAAGTATTTCTAACATCCATGAATGGAATTTAACTGCGCGACAGAACTTTAAACTCGCATTCTATCCACGATTAGTACAAACTTACACTGTGGGGAAAATAGGCTGCACTTGGTATGTAATTTTTTATAGATAATAAGAATACTCTCATCCCTTTTATTTCTAAAATAACATACTCGCACAAACTAAAAAAATACATTCATTATTTATTAAAATGAAACATAAAAAATAACACCACTGCTGTTGCAGCTCATCTACAATTTATTCGCCTTCAATATTATCTTGAAAAGAGCAAGCACAAAGTCAAATTGAATTGGGTCGCAGAAAGTATGAAAGAAAGTATTGCGCTCAGTAAAGTAAAATTGCTTAGACGACACTGACAATGTCGGCTATGGAAATGACGAACAAAGATCTAATTTGTAAAACGTGCTTATTTATGTACCTCAACATATTTTGCTATTATAATATAACATCAATACCCTTCAGGCGCAGAAAAGGAATTTCTTAACATATCATTGACAGAATCGACGGTTTGAGAAATGATAGGCCAGCTATGGGCACATCATTGTTTGTCCCTTCTTAGGAACCGTAAATAAAAGAGACAGAACGACACCATTATGCCAATGCTCATTTGTTTGTTGGCCTTTATTTTTTTCTGTAGTAGTTGCCCTTGTTTAGAGGTCCTCTTTTTAGGAGAAAATTTTCGCAGAAATGAGCTCTTGGATGCCAATCGGTAGTCGTTTTCGTTAAATGATTCTCAGCGTACGTGTATTGTTTTGGCAATGAAAGAAAAAGCACTAGTTAGGTACAATAAAAAAGAACCCAACTATATGGTCCTGAATTTATAAAGCTTAAGCGCACACTCGTTATTACTATTAAATAAATTTAGCAGAATATTATACCTAAGTACCTAGATTCGTGTGTGTATTCTGAGATTTCCAAGCTGCTACCAGGAATTTTCGCAATAACACTTCTATGTGATGTGAAAACGAACTAGGCTTTGCTATTTAGTTTATGTGGTAGTTGTGATATGAATATTTATAACAGGTTGGCTTTGTCAGATTGTTTTTAGTAATATGGATTTTAATTCTATACAAACATATTATTATTTACATTCAATATTTGTGTTTATCAACATAACCTATTTTGTTCAGTGCTGCTTTTTGCGTTATTTTTTTCATCTTTAGTGTTTGAAAAAACAAATCACTCACAGTGTGTGACCAACCCTAGTGTCAGATTTCACATTGTATATATAGTGTGCTTTATTACCCATTCAAGTATCGGTCTTTGCAAGCATGGCTTCAACTAACTGCAGAAATTGAAAAAAAAATCGTCGTCAGGCGATAAAATAATATGAGCGACAGACGCCACAAATAACTAACCACAAGCAAAAAACATAACGAAAACATCAAACCGATGAAACGTAAACACACGATGTAATATTGCTCCGTAATATCTATACAATTTTCTCTTAGGAAGGACAATATACGATGTAGCAAAGAAAATAATAAAAATAAATAGTACTAGTAACCACTTCGCTTCTCCTCGACAGAGCGTAAGGGCCGTCGGGACGGACGGCGAAATGAGTCGTGTAGTAATCTGAATAGAAACTAGTGGCACTATGTGCCCACTATTTTCAGCTACATATGGCACTTCTTTTATGAATTCCTGCTTACGGAAGGTATGTGAAGGCGCTTATAATGCTGGCAAAATTAACGGTTATTATAAAGTACAAATAACAACATACATACATACATAGACTCACGCCTGTTTCCCCGAAGGGGTAGGCAGAGGCATATTAAACGCCCACTTTTCGCCAGTGTTGTGATCCCACGTAATAGGTGGCGATCCTATTGCCGCTAACTGGGATATTTTGTTAAAATAACAAGCTACAGTTTTATATGAAGGAGAGAAAATGTGTGATGATATTAGGACAGCTTGAACCCGCAATTTTTTCGCGTATTTGTTAAACATCATACAATTTTATTGAAACGGGTCTTATACGCGATATTTAATTAATTTAAGGTAAATACCTATGTTTTACCGACGTTTCGGCCGTCTTACAACAGCCTGGGTCGCGGCAGGACTGATGTCATCTCAGCGTCGTCCTTGTGAAGCGCGGGTTTCGGCAGCTACCCTCACTTGTTTTTTATTTTTATTTTTATCCGAACTGTCGGTACGTCGACACACAACACTTATGACGTCTCCACACTGATGAGCTGTGTTACTGCGGCGGGGTTTACATTTGTTGATTACTGGATTCCAAGTTGTAGACAGTCTGTATCCATCTTCCCGGTTGAAATTTTTATATTTTTTTATTTCAACCGCTTCACGTACTATCCTGGAGTAATAGTGACGATTGGTAGATAAGACCTTTGGTTGATGTAATTCGATCCAGTGGTTTGTTCCAGACTCCAACAAATGCTCAGCTATGGCAGACTTGTTAATTTGTCGGTTTTTTACAGCTGCGATATGTTCCTTGACCCTTTCAGCGATGGTTCGTTTGGTCTGTCCGATATAGGAACTACCACAACTGCAGTCGACCTTGTATATACGGAATCCGATTAGAGAGTGTCATAAGTAACATCGAGGAGGTTATAAAGCGCAACAAGTTACCGTTTAACGACGCAGATACACTTAGACAGGATGTTGCCGTTATTTTACGAAAGTCAAAGCCGCCGAAACCCAATGTCTCCACAGAAGAGCGTCAAGCACTAAAAGCGTTGCGTGATAACACGAATATTTTAGTGCTGAAGGCCGACAAGAGAAACGCCACTGTAGTGATGAACTCTAGTGATTATGATAGCAAAATACGGAAACTGTTAAGTGACACTAATTTATAAGCCGGTGTCCTATAACCCGACAGCCAGAGTTACGAAACGCATTCGAGCTTTGATTAAGGACCATAAAAACATATTCACGGAAGATGAATTTGAACGTCTATACAAACCGCAAATCGTGCAGCCGCCCAAGATCTACGGTTTGCCTAAAGTCCACAAGACTAACGTACCATTGCGACCGATAGTGAGTCAAATAAACTCACCCACATATGGTTTGGCGAAACACATCAGCAAGGTACTGCAACCGTTGGTAGGTAAGACGGCATCTTTCGTGAAGGACTCTCGGCACTTTATTGACATTATCAAGAGCGTGAAAAAGGAACCAGACGAAGTGATGGTGAGTTTTGACGTGGAGTCACTCTTCACCAATGTTCCAGTTCAGGATTGCCTTGAGGTTGTTGAGAAAAAACTAAGGGCAAACGGTCTGTCTGACAAATATTCTGTTCTACTTCAAAATTGTTTGGAAGCAAACTACTTCCTATACCGTGGACAACATTACCTACAGATCGACGGAGTGGCTATGGGTAGCCCAGTAGCACCGGTAATGGCCAACATCTGGATGGAGCACTTCGAAGAATCCATAGACATGCAGGCATCAAATGTAAAGCTATGGAAGAGGTATGTCGACGATGTATTCTGTATCATGAAGGGCGACAAGCAAGATGTAGAACAGTTCGCAAATAGCTTAAACTCCATACACCCTAATATTAGGTTTACATTTGAAATGGAGGCAGACGGGTCGTTACCCTTTCTCGACGTAAAAGTGACAGTGAGGGAAAACGGTACCTTGGGACACACCGTTTATAGAAAACCGACACACACAGATAGGTATCTCAACGCTTACTCGCATCATCACCCGCGACACTTGGAATCCGTAGTAACTTCACTAGTAAACAGAGCGTATGACCTCTGTGACCCTGAACAATTGAACAGTGAGCTGTCACATGTCCAGGAGGTACTTAGGTGCAACGGATTCAACAAGAAGATACAACGTCTGAAGAGGAAGGACCGTAAACCAGAAGTAAGCAGAGTACCGGCTTACTTGCCTTACATAAAGGGAGTGACGGACAAAGTTGGAACAGTACTACAGAAATACTCCATAAAGACTGTATATAGTCCGCTCTCAGAGGTAGCACACAATCTGCGCACCCCAAAGGATGTCATTCCTCTACAAACACCTGGCGTCTACAAGGTCGACTGCAGTTGTGGTAGTTCCTATATCGGACAGACCAAACGAACCATCGCTGAAAGGGTCAAGGAACATATCGCAGCTGTAAAAAACCGACAAATTAACAAGTCTGCCATAGCTGAGCATTTGTTGGAGTCTGGAACAAACCACTGGATCGAATTACATCAACCAAAGGTCTTATCTACCAATCGTCACTATTACTCCAGGATAGTACGTGAAGCGGTTGAAATAAAAAAATATAAAAATTTCAACCGGGAAGATGGATACAGACTGTCTACAACTTGGAATCCAGTAATCAACAAATGTAAACCCCGCCGCAGTAACACAGCTCATCAGTGTGGAGACGTCATAAGTGTTGTGTGTCGACGTACCGACAGTTCGGATAAAAATAAAAATAAAAAACAAGTGAGGGTAGCTGCCGAAACCCGCGCTTCACAAGGACGACGCTGAGATGACATCAGTCCTGCCGCGACCAAGGCTGTTGTAAGACGGCCGAAACGTCGGTAAAACATAGGTATTTATACCTTAAATTAATTAAATATCGCGTATAAGACCCGTTTCAATAAAATTGTATGATGTATACAAATCGCGAAAGTTTAAAATCGATTATTTGTTAAACATTTCTATTCACATCTTTTCAACCCTGCAAGATATTGCCATAAAATATATGAGATATTTAAAAAACCTGCTATCTTGATTTTAGTTTAGAAATCTATTCATAAGAATGTTTTAATTTAATATTTTTTGGTTAATTCTTTGTATCTAAAATTGTATTTCGATACATTTGTGAGGTATCGAAATCATATCCTAATCATGTGTCGAATTTTAAAATATATTCACAACTTAATTTTCGTTAAAAAAATACTACGTTAAGAGCAATATTTTTAAAAGTCAAAGTCGCCGAATGATTCAACTTCATTCTCTAATGCATGGTGATGCAGTAATGATAACCTCGCATTTTTTATAAGCCTGACACGTGCATATACCTCCCAAAGTAATCATAGCCTGTGAACAACTGGGTGAAAGGCCATGAGACCTCTGTCAGACTCGTCCTTAAAACAAGATTCACAGCCACTAGCACAGCCATAACCGTGGCATTCCCGCATTACTTCTTAGAAGCCAGAGAATTCCATTTGCTCAAGTTAATACGTTTTCTATTTTAGTCTTATGTTTTCTATATCATTATGCTTTTATTTTATATGTTAATTTTGTTTGGGTATTTTCTTTCTACCAATTTTTTCCTTCCACAAAATGATGATTATCATACGATACTATCTCACTATTCGCGATAGATAGTGAAACTCAATAAGCCTAACTTATTGTACGTGTTGAACAAAGTTAGTTAACGAAATAGGAGTAGTCCCTAACATTTTACGAACACACAGATGTAATTCTATATTATTATAACGTAATTTCAGAGAAAGTTGTGGTGGTTATTGACGACATTTAAAGTTTCCTGTCCGACCCGAAATGTTTTATATATAAAAATGTATCGCTGTGCGTATCGAGATTTAAGGCCATTCAATGAACATTGCCTAAGTTTTCTTCTAAATATTTGCTCTATCATCTGAAGAACTTTCTGCAGTTCAAGACTAAGACAACTAGTACTGACTTTAATATTTCCTATAATAGACTATGGTGCTGAATGCTATCTCGACCTTAATACAGATCAGCTCAACAAACTCGACCGCCTTCTTAATAATTGCATTAGATTCGTTTTCAATCTCCGCAAATATGATCATATTACATAGCACCGATTAAAGTTACGATGGTTACCCATTCGTCAACGGCGTAGCTTACGTATTTTGTGTACTCTTTATTCTTTATTGCACTCCCCATAGGAGCATATGCTCCTGTGTATATAACTCTTCATTTTCAATTTCTTTGTAATACACATAAGAAAATCTTTGTTCCTCAAATAACCTTCTTCTCCTTTGTCCTTCTCACAGTTCTAGCCTTGTACTTTCTTCGTTTAATACTCAATCTATCCTTCGCTGGAATGCTCTCCCTCTCGATATCAGGATGTCCACTAGCCGTTTCACATTTAAAACCAGAGTTCGCCAGACTTATATAGACGCACAATCTGAATCATCAAAGGATTGTCGTCGTCTATTTATTTTTTATGTATATAATTATATTGTAAGCAGCCCCAGCGTTCGACATCCGCAGGCCCTAAAACCCAGCGGCCGCAGAAGATAGGGAGGACGGCAACCTGATAACACCGCATCTCCTCTTCCTCTGCGGCCCCACCGCAACGCAACAAATGGTGCGCCCCCATTTGGTCGCGGGAGATAGGGTGCGCGGAAACGCAAGTGAGGTGTGAGGTCGGCCTGACTAAACATAACATAACATGTTACGTTAAGTTACTTGGAAACATTTTGCGGACATTTCTTTTTCCTAGTGTCTTATATTATTATATATAAATTGAGGCTACAGACATAAAAAAATCTAGTTTACAAACTACTTTCTCTTCTTTGATAACATCGGCTTGAAAAAAATATTAAGACAAAGTTCTATCCATCATTTTCCAGTCTAGAAATATAGAGAATAATTTTATTACTGTTCTTCGGCGAACGTTGAAAATTGTTTTAAAATCGAACAGTGATAACAAGTTTTTATGGCCGTAATCGTCCGAATTAGCAGCGACAGTCTAGTGAAAACACCGACAGACTGCTACGCAGAGGGTCTGGAGTTCGAAGTCATGATGCGTATCGACGACTATTCGAAGTTATATGCGTATTAAATTAATTATCGCTTGCTAAACGGTGAATGAAATCATCGTGAGAAATCTTGCATATCTGAGAGTTCTTTGTAATGTTCTCGAAAAACATGTATTGTGAAGTGTGCGAACTCGCACTTGACTTTGCCAGCGTGGTGGATTATGTCCTTCTCATATTGTATATAATATTTAAAGATACATCAAAACGCTCTGAATTGTTCATTATCGCTTACCCCGTGCCTTGGAGAGCACGTTAAGCCGTCGGTTCCGGTTGTCATGAAGATCTTTGACAGTCGTTATACCGTCGTCAGTACCTACTAAAATAAACTCTGTCACTGTGACACTAGTCTAAACCATGGAATACAGCTATCCTTCGGAGGTCACACAGGCAGTCGCTCTGTGGAAAAGCTAATATTCAGCCAAATCCGGTTAGACTAGGCAAGCGGTTGTAACTGGGAAAACGTTAGGAGAATTATTATTTTTAAATCAGAACGCATATTCAATAAGATACCAAAAGAAATAAGAATAATGTATGGTATCAATAGTTTAAAAAAAATATTGAAGAATATAATCGTTATTAGACCATATTGGCTCGGATTAGCGAAACACGTGTTTTCGCTATATCGAGCAGAGCCGCCTGCAGAATTCAGTTAGTACATAAGTGAACAAAAATAATACACACTATTACTATCATCTTTTCTGAAATCTAAACGCATAATTCACATCTCCACAAATGCTTCAAAAGATTGATCACCATTTAGATAACAAATAAGCATGATTGATGACCTGAATTGTTTGAGAGTATTTGAAACCATTGTCAATCGTACAGAATCAATTGGCCATTCATTTACTAGCGTTCAATCTTTATACGTCAGCTCTTAGGCTTTTCAATTTGAAGGCATTGTTACTCTTGTATAGTGCTTCCTTTGTGTTCTAATATTACATGAATTATAACCTGAATGGAAGAATTAACCGAGCTTCAAATTAAAAGTAGTCTAGAACAATGAAAAAATACGTATTTAGAATGGTGTTCTTATTACGAATTTTCATGGAATATCGCCAACCCAAGCACTATTTAGTTTCAAACGTCATTAAAATAATGTTAAAGTAATCAATAATTTGTAAAACGCGCGCTATCTAGTCCAATGACGTGATGTCAACACCATTTGGAATGAAAATTTGTATTTCATGAAAAAAAAAAAAAAACACGAAAATTCTTTATATTATCTTAGACTAGACCTACTCTAATTTGTTGAAGACAGCTGTTAATTATTGTCAACAGCGATGAGCCGCGGCATAAATTATGAGAATATAAGTTGATATCAAATTTGCAATATTTCATCATTTTAGTTAATTATATGAGGTGTTTCTGTCTATATACTAATAAAATTACAAATTTGCGTCAGAAAACATTTTACTTTTAAATAAGCTTGGTTGTGATTCAACTGCATTTGATTTACTACGGAATTCAATATCCGAATTATAGATAGATCTGTAGATTTTAGATTCATTTTTGACAGTTTTTGACATACTTAAGCCCCATACAAATTATGTCGTTGTAATGCAGGTTGCATTTTGGCGCTTGAAAATGCAGGTTGCATTTTCAAGCGCCAAAATTTTTTTCCGAAGAACAACGCCGTGAAATACTGAAAGGCTACTGGAATTTAAGAGAGATCGAGAAGCAATGGAGTTTAATTGCTGTATCCGTTGAAGAAGCCATTCCAGCAAATCGTTATGTCAAACTATTAATTTACTACTAATTGCTAACGGTTGTGAGTTAAAGTAAAACTACAAATATTAGTGTCTAAATGTGATTATTACTTGTATCTCAGCGAAGGTTACACAATAACTTCGCTAAAATATCTTACATTTTGTAAAACAAAATACAGGGATTTCTACAACAGTAACGTGCCTTATTTAAAATGTTCCATACATTTAGATTACAGATTATCAAGAAAAACGTAACAATACGACATAACTTGTAAAGGTTTAGATTTCTATTCATTTTTTTTTTCAAGAAAAACGGTACATATCTGTTTGTTTTGCACTAATTTTTTACAAGAATAACGCAACAAGGTGGACCCTTTTTTAAATAAATAATCATAATAAATTTAATAATTGACTTAAATGTCTGAATGCAATTTGATCCAAAAAACGAAAAGTTGCGGTGTATTGAACTGAATAGTCTAAATATAATAATTAAAAAGTTACAGGAATTTTAAACATTCAAATGCGTTTTATCACAAATTGAGATTTTTACTTTGTCACGTTCTTGTCGCAAATGAGCGATTTGTTGAAAAATGTTCGAGTACTTTCAGATAACTTATACATTCAAGAAGACAAATATCACCTCAGTCTGCCGTGAGCATGAATCCTGTCGGAGGAAGCAAACTAGACGAAAAAGGTGCCACAAACTTTTCAAAGGTGGTACAAGAATTACTAATTACATAAAGGCTAATCCTAATGGGACTAATATAGCTAACATTCTGATTTTTGTAAATACAGAAATTGCTCACTCACGACAAAATTCATTCATGAATTTTCTCAATGGATTAATTGCTATAGATAAAACTCGACATCATAAAATCACTTGTGGTTCAATCATCAAAATCGTTTGCGATTTTATTGAAATCATTCCTTTATAGTTACATGAATAGACGGATAAAAGACATAGCTATTCCCTAATATTATACTTACAAGTACCTAAAAAAGAAATCGCTTTCATAGTTCAAATGCACATACGGTAGCTGTAACCCTTATGTAATGTACATGTGAGGATCATGCCTTATTGATATCGTATCTACTGCCCCTTTGAAAGAATGGCAATGAATACCAAAGGGCCTGTACAAAAATAATAAAGGAATACATTCACCGCTATAAAGAGGATCGGCGGATAACGCATAATACACCAGATAATGCAGGATCGGTATAATATCTTTAAGAGATACCATTATATTGTACGAGTATACAGATTCCTTGTGCTAAGTGAATGGACGGTAATAATTATGTTATGTAGATATGATATGCTCTCAGTGCCCTCACTAGCTTTGTTCTTTTGACTTCTCAATTATATGCCGTATGCCTATAGAATTAAAGCTGATTCATCTGACAAATTTCTGTCTCTGTTCGTCTTTGTTTTAAGTTCAAATTCTGTATTTTTATCTTAAAGCATTTATATGAATTCAAAAGCAGCTTATAGGTTTAAAATAGCTCTGTGTAGAGCGGTACAAATAGAAATATTTTTTTAGTTACTATATTCACCAGCTGTATAAGCTTAGGTGTTTTTCTTTTTATTACATTCTCAATAATACTGACTACTATCCGCGTTCTATTCTATATTAAGTCATATTACGTTACTTAATTAGGATCTGGAACAATTTTATCACACATTAACACCCCAAAAGTTCTGGACATTAGTTTACTAATTCACTCTGTTCTGTTGTTTTATATCTTTCATGCTATATTAATGATTATGTATAGATATTTGCTTAACCGGCAAACATTATTTTATCATAATACTCAGTGTATTTCAGGTTATAGGCATTTCTTGATAAATAAACATTAAGGAAAAAACGTTGTTGAAAAGATAAAAACAGCCTACGAACTATTTGCAGACCTACTAAATATACCTAAACAAAAATCAGTTATACCGTTTCGGAGGTTTGATCACAAACAAAGTGACCCATGGTTTTCACATAATAGATTGATAAGTATTGGTTGATTTTATTTCACGGATATCAGGCCACATAGCAGCGTATTTCTAATAATTTAATGTAATAAACATATTAATCGGTTCAACTAAGTATAGCCCACAGAACATTTACTCTATGTTTCGTGATACAACAAAATTCCATCACTTCTGTAAAATCGAACAACAACAGCCATAAATAGCGTAATTTCGTCGAGTTACACCAATTACAATGTATTTACATGCAACAATCTGTTAGGCGCTTATGCCAAAATAGTGTTTGTACGCGCGTAATTTCGATGCATTACCCGCGTTCATGTACGCGTAATGTAGCATAAATAAACAAAGACCAAAGTAATAATTTTGCAAAAGAATAGATAGGTTCTGCATAGATTAGACTATAAATGCAAAGATAGTTTTAACCTTCACAGAGATGATACAGAATGATACGAGTACAGTGATGATCGAGAAGATTGTAGTAGTTAATATGTACATTAAATATAAAGGAAAGTATAAATCAAATATCCAGTGCAGTGCTTTCATTAAATATTTATGGATTTGAAACCAATCCGCCAATCTGTATGCTTGATATTTTAAATTTCACGAAGTACATTTTAAATTGAACATCAATGATCCCGAATAATGAATTCGTAATCGTTGCGCTGTATTTTATAAATCACTTAACTCGATTTTTATGCAAAGCTTTGTAGAGAAGCATATTTTTATAAGGTTTTTATCCTTTATGATGTCAGAAATAAAATAAGTACAAAGATAGGAGGACAGCTGTCAAAAATATTTTCATCTTTTAATTTTTTTTTTTTAAAGCAACTTGCACTCAAGCAACGGACAAAGAGAATGCTGAGACACTAAACTACAATAATTATTATTGACTTATTATTGCTGCATCACAAAAAGAGTTTTATCGTAGGGACACCGATTCTCACAAAATTTGGCGCAGTTTTTAGCGGAAAGTATAAAAATATAATTTGTAAATACACTAAAAGTACCTACCTATTTGCTTTTTGCATATGTAATGAGTAACTACAGAAATAATGTATTCATTGTTACATTCCACAACACATTTCAGCTTGTTTTTATTCAAACGTATTATTTAGAACATCGTCGTTCTGTGTATTAGCTAGACTTTTTATTACCTAATTAATATATCATAATATATTAATTTTATGGCTCAGTTGCTGTAAATCTTATATCTATAGGTAAATAATGCTCGTAAAATCTTGGCTGGAAATATTGACAGGGATTGTCTCTTTTTTATTACTAAGAGACTTAGGTTGTTTCTTTTTTATTACTGAGGTACTTATAATACTTTTTATAGTAGGTAGTTAATCATAAATCTGATCTTGTTATTATACGAACCAGCATATGCTTAGACCTTAACAGATACATATTGTTACTAGAACAAATCTAGATAGTTCCCAACTGTTGTGTTTCATAACTAAAATTGCTTTTTAGATTGGATTCGGTTATACGGTTTTGTAGATCTCCTATTAATACAACGTAGATACTAGCACAAATAATTACACTGATTTTTGGCAGTTGTGTGATTGAATGTAGAAATGACTATTAGTATGTGCTTCGTGGATTCGGCGAAATAGGAAATAATTCAATACTGAACTTATTTGATAAAAATGGCAAGTATATTTAAAACTAGAGGGTGCCCGCAGCTGCGCCCGCATAAAATTTTTGCCTTTAATCGTTTCTTTCCGATTTTGTGGGTATTTTGGGAAATCCCTTTTTAGCGCACCCCTATGGTCTTCAAGGATACAAACCAAATTTCGGCTTCTTGCACCCAATAGTTTTGGTTGTGCCCTGCCTGTCAGTCAGTCAGCAACGCAAGAGTATTGTATGAGTATACAGAGCCTTACTAATTGTGCTTTGCTAAAAAGAATAACTGGAATTATATCAGACAATAAGGCCTCTGCTCATAATTATGTACTTTTTAATTTATCTTATAAATCTTTTACATAAAATGTCACTTAAAAAGCCATTTACCATTAAAAACTTAACATCCATTGAATATAATAAATAGAGCGGTTAACCATAGAGTGCATAATATTCATGCGATGTACCAACCAGCCATTTTAACGTTGGCGACTCTATTGTTTCTGGTTTTTAATTAAGAGCCTTCAGATGAAGCATCGTAGCCCCAGACTTTACGGAATTGAAAAGAAAAAACTTTGTAAGACCCTGTTTGTCTTTGTTACGAGTAGGCGGGGATTTTGTTCATCTTTATGAACAATGTTTGTTGTGTTAAACAGTCTGCGTTCATATTGTGTTTTGTCGTAGCGGTATTGCTTTTATAGAGGTGAATTTGGGTATCCAGAAAAGGTAGGTAGTTAGGTAGTGAAAAATAGATAGTTATATAAGGAAAAGATGTTTTATTTTACAGATATAGGTACACCATCTCTGATGACACTCATAGTAAATACATACAAGTTTCGCCATATTTTACCAGTTGCCATGCCAAGATTGTAAAAAAAACAACTATCAACCCAATTAAATAATTTAAAATAATAATATAAACAACAACTATAAATATAAATTCATATTTAACGTGCGAAAAAGCTTAAAAGTATATAAGCTATATTTATTCAGGCTTCAACTCAGTAATTAATTTACCAGTAAATTAAAATGATAGATTGATTTATCGACCAGTTCTTGAAACTCTGGATTGAAGGAAGACAGAGAAAGGCTATCCGTAACTGCCATAGGCAATAATATGTCGAGATAGTATCTACTTCGAAGACCATTGGCAACCGAAAGTCTTTAGGTTCCGAAGGCACTAGAGCAAGAGAGCATCATATACGAAATTGTGTGCAACAGGCAAAAGAAAAACTTGGGGTCGTCGGTCAAAAGGTCAAAAAAAATATGCAATCGACAAGAGCATAAAAAGCATAAAAACTATTACTCATATTAGTAAATATATCATAAACAGTCTTTTCATAAGGAAAGATGTAAATAAAATTTCAGCTCTCATTTCGAACTACTTTTAGCGCTAATGTATGATATTATGTTAATTCAGCGCAAGTTGGTCCTAGCATTTGTATTTTAATTTGCAAACATGTTGAATGGCTGCATTAAACTTGATCAAATTATTTTCATTAGTCTGTGTCGCTTGAGACTTCAAACTAGTTTGTAAGCACTTTATGTACGGCTAAATGTAATAAAATATTTGGAAAATGACGACGTATATCGCACGGATGAAACATTTCATTATTTTGTATGTTTAACGAACTACTAAGTTGCACGAATGGAGTTCGTTTCTTGTTCATTATCAGCTCTGTATGTATATAAACTCTCTTTCTATATGTTGGGCAAGTGCTGGTTGGCGGCAGACTTTACACATTTTGTCTTTCGCGAACATTATGAAGCTCCTCCTCATCCTATTCCTTTTCTCATCCGTAAGACGGTAACGCACTTGAGACTCCTCTAGAATTGAGGGTGTCCATGGACGGCGGTTATCGTTTATCATCAGGTGGTACATCTGCTTGTTTGCCTGTAGATAGATAAATTAACAATTTATTGTACACCAGTATAATATGTACATACAGAATTACAATGGTAAAATTAACTTAAAACTAGTTGCACAACAGGCCGGTCTTATTGCAAAATGTGATCTCTTCCAGACAACTTAGTTTGGAAAAGGTATTATTTCTTACTTAAAAAAAACTCTCAGACATGCAAGTTTTCTCACAACTTTTGCCTTCACCTCTTAGCAAGCGATGATCAGCATTTTAAAACGCACTAAACTTCAAAAAGTATGTACTGCGCGCCGTTAGTTCCGGCCTGAGATCCTCTGCGTAGCAGTCTATCAGTCTTTCCACAAAGCTACTGCTGCTTTTTGTGGAGGATGAAGGTGTGGTGTTCCTCCAACTAGAGGGAGGAACCTCTAACAAGGCTAGGTGATCGTGCCTGGTGGACTGTCGACGGACATATTTGAGATGTTGTATGTATACAACTCGGCGTGCGAACTCTGCTTGCGCGATTCAACACTTTGTTTTCCGTCGCATTGTGTCCGATAGATGTCACCGTATTGTTGTTGTGGAGACTTCGTCGTCACTCGCTAGATGGCCTCAGTTGTATGTAGCCATCTAGTTAGCGAGGTTGGTTTTATTTAATTCCTGTGCTACGGGGAGAAAAACGCTGTCAGTAAGGAGCAGTCCCGTGTAGCAATATGCGATATTACGTAACATATTGGCATTGGCGGGTTGAGCACTACAACTAAACACTACGCTAAACTAGAAGGGAAAATGGCAACCAGACCAATATTGCACGTAAACAATTATTTAACGTTTCTTACGTCACTAGACATAATTATATCTTTTAACGAGCATTATTTTTAAATAATTACGTACTTTATAACAAGCAAAATAACAGCTAGAGATTTCACGCGAAGTTTCGTCGTTCAAGTTACCATAAGTATAAGTCGCGAACACGATGTAAAGAAAACATAGTATACCAATTAAACAGCTTGTAACATCACCAGACTGAATTCACTCGCAAACATGGAGGACTCTGCTGTCAGGGTTGGCACTTCGGCATTAGGGTGCTTGTTTTATTTTTTTACCATAATCTGTATGTTGCAGATTTTCCTTTTTTGTAGTTTATAGCTCAATTATAACAAATGATTGAAGATCGTTCGATCATTCTTAAAATAAAAATTCTATATTTTTATTATTAATCTTTGGTTGTTTGGTTAGATTAAAAGGTATGCTGTGGTGACAAATAGCATGATATAATATGTAAATAATGCCGTCATGTCTTTTTCTTTTTATTCATCATCCTAGCCGATATTCTACATAGTTCTAGTTTCCCTAGTTATCCCGGTTAGAACCCGTGGTCCACTTTCTAGTCTAAGCAGATTTGACTGAATATTAGCTTTTCAGCAGAGTGACTTCCTGTCTGACCTCCACAAAGCAAAGGGATAGCTATATTCTATAGTATAGTCAGTTTATTTAAAGGTACTGACTCTCTATAACGACTGTCAAAGATCTTCATGACAGCCGGGACCAACGGCTTAACGCGATCTCCGAGTTATTATTATTTACAGTTCATTACGCACATAACTCCGAAAAGTCATTGACGCGCCCTGGATTCGAACCCGATATCCTTTGCATGCCATTCTGTTGGCATCTCTACTAAGCTATAGCTGCTTTTTTTACTTCTCTACTCCTGATTCAATATTTTAAATTGTAATAGTTGAATTTTATTAACCCGTGCTCAATAACCATCAAGCAAAGCGTCTCATGAGGTCACGTATTATTCCACTGCTATTTAATGGGACATTATACCCAGTGGTATGAAGTCCCAGGTTATAATTTGAGATGGGTCAGTTGGTAATCAATATTCTTTTTTCGAATTATCTTAAAGCCACGGAAGAATCCAGCCCAGTCAACAGAAAAAATCTTGCCTTTACAAGCGTTAGACAAATTATGTACCTTATACTGGATGGTCACTCCACATATAAGTTCCTCCATCGAGAGTATTTTTGCACAACCTTAATCAAAACTGATGGTGTGAGGTATTCAGAATGACAATGAGCAGCCGTATCTTGAGCGTGATTCAAGTGTGTTTCAAGCTATATTCGTCTTTAACGAGTCCCGCAAGACGTAATGGAGTGGCATACTTTTACACAGTAACAGTAAGTATATTAGCTGTTTATCGGCCTGTTAGGGCTATAAAAGTAAAGGAAATGCGTTTATGGCGCTATTAATTGTCGATCCTGCAATAAATTTCTTTAGTAGTTATTGTACTGCGTGGAAATGGCAACCGATTATTGTATTCCGCTGCGGTTTTTGTGAATCTTGGACGGCTTTGAAGAGAGCTGTAAGTCCTCTTATGTTTATTTATTACCTGGATACTTACCACGGTCTTATCAGTCGCCGTTGTACCTACTATGATATATAGTATACTTTGTGTTAATGTTGATAGTAAACTATCCATGTGACAAAATGACTGACAGTGTCAAACTAACAGATCCACATCACGGCTATTTTCATTCTGCCACCAGGATTGGTGTTACCTATACCAAAAGTTTGGGGTAAAAATTATTCACATCAATACCTGCAAAATAAAATATGGAAAAACGAAAAAAAAAAATACAGTAAAGTATCGTGAATGCATGAAAACCCTACGTTGCAGTCCCCGAGCTAGTTCTGAACTTGTTTCTGCTTATTCAGATTTGCGTTGAGTCGCAAAGTGGCAGATTTCGTTAGTCCTGCGGCGCCTACAACGAACTTTATTCAGCCGTGTTGGAAACATACTGTACATCCAGTACCCTCTTTATTTTTCTGTGAATATTTATTCATCCGCAAACACTGTCTGTTTAATTCTCATTTTCCACGGAATGTTGCAGTATCAATCGGTTGACCATCGTCCCCAAAGGAATAGCTATAAATAGTTATATTGATTGTAAATATTGAGATTGGATGTCCCCGTGATGTGAAATACAGAGTGCTAAAAAACGTGGAAAGCTTTTTTTAACCGACTTAAAAAAAAGCAGAGATCCTCAATTCGACAAAAGATTTTTGTGTGATTATATTTAGATTATCTTAATATATAAAATCCTTGCGTTACTGACTGACTGACAGACACGCTACAGCCGAAACTATTGGGCGCAGGAAGCTGAAATTTGGCATGTATGTTCTTTGGGGACCGTAGGGGTGCACTAAGGAGGGATTTCCCGAAATTCCCACGGGATCGGCCAAAACGGGTAAATTTAAAAAAATTGCAGGCGTAGCTGCTGGCGTCCTCTAGTATACTATATGCCGGTTTTAGCACAATGTTATACTATTGTAAAAATGGTTTTACTTTTCTATGACAAGGTGTGTGAAGCCTAATGTTAAGCACTAACAGTATCTTATTTTAAATTGTAGACGATTTCAAATAAGTTTAAATGACCACGTAAGTTTAAATTCCTATAACAGTAATTTGATACAGACTGTGTCAATCCAAGTTAAAGTTAACATTATTGCAAGTCAACTTATCATTCTAGTTTATACGCAAGTTACAATTTTAACGATTGCGAGTTACATTCAATTCTTCCTTTTTTTTTAAAGTATTCATTTCTCAAAAGATGGAGTCAGTAGTCACAAATCTTTTGTCAACATTTTTCCTTTCTTAATTTCAAAAATACTTTTGAAAGACTCGCAAATAAATTTGCATTGCATCTCAGATGATGTAATTGGGTGTTATCAAAAGGAATTTGCATAATAATTAACGCCTTAGGTCGATTGTCATGGTTATTATCACCAATCAGCCAGCGAGTAATTGGATTTGATTAGGTCACCAGGAAACCTTTGTGCAATATATTGCCTTTGTAATTCAAGTGACTGGACTAATTTCATGGATAGGTTGTATTGAATTCATGTTTGTAATTTGTGTTATGTTATGTTTGATAAAATACAGAGTAAGGCTTAAATAATTGGGAACCTGCGTAAGTATAGAAATATATACATACATACATACATAACGTCACGCCTTTAATCCCCTAAGGGGTAGGCAGAGGTGTATTTCTACACCCACTTTTCGCCAGATATACTTTGGTCCCACGTAATAAGAGGCGAGCCTATTGCCGTACCTGGCACATTTCCAGACTCCGTGCTGCTACTGAGAATTTCGTGACAGAAAAACCCAATAACACTGCCCGACCCAGGAATCGAACCCGGGACCTCCCGATCCCACGCGCACATTTATGCCGCGAGACAAACGAGGCAGTCGTATAGGGTTTGATGTCGAGTTTTCCGTCTCTACGCAAATATGGTATTTGCATCGTGTTATCCCTTAGTCGCCTCTTACGACACCCACGGGAAGATAGAGGGTGGTGACACTTGTATTCTATGCCGTCAACCACACGGCAGTAGAAATATATCAACAGGGATTTTGCAATATTTAGATAAAATATACCTACGATAGCTCGGTAAATCGTTGCCCCACCATACAAACATTGTGGCAAATTATTGTTTGCCCATTTATCATCGCTTCCTCACATTTTCTATTAAGAACTTCATTTAGGTACATAGTTTATAGAACAAACTAAATAAGGTGGATATCTGTTACACTTCATGATTATCATATCCAAACTTTCCAACATACACGCACATAATACAGTACATAGTAGTTAGTTAGCACATTAAATTAGTAACAAAAACATGCACCTAGTAACACCGAAAGCCTCTGACGATTACTAAGACAAGAATCAAGATTGACGTCTTAACATAATCGCAGAGCACCCAACCAAATAGCGACCGCTGAAAATGACTTGCTTAATTATAAACATGAAATCGAGCAAGTGCGAGGATTTCCAACCACGAACACGATGAAGTTATGAGGATTTTTATGTTCATAAACCAAATAAATAAACCGTTATAAAATTCTAGAGTGACTTTTTCAATTCGTTGTATTGGTTTATATGTGTGGTTGCAATAACGCTGCAGCGTTAATTTCGATCCTCCGCTACTTATCCTACTTATTTATAAAGTTCGTAAGATGGGACAAAACATACAAACAAACATATATTCAACAGAACCTAAAAATTGTGTGAGAATGTCAATAATGCATGTGAGTATTAATAGTGTGAGTGATGTTGATATAAAATTTGCTTGTTATTAATTTGGCATACGAGCACAAATACCAAATGCGGTTCACCGCAGAGCGAGGTTTTGGACACATCGAAGGCTCACAACAATCTACTTTTATCGTTTAATATTTTAGCGCTTTTTGTGAACGTTCGCTATCGTAAGGTACAATAATTGATTGTATAGTCAGTGATAACCTCGTGCAGAGATAGATGGACTGTTATGCGGATGTTCTTGGGCTTAAATCCTCGAGTACCAGTGGCTTTTGGACGTTAAGTTCGTATTACACTTATAATTGTCGCTTGCTTAGGTGAAGGAAAACATCTTGAGCAAACCTTTGTTCATAACGTTCTTGAAAGACGTGTGATGTCCGCTACCCACGCACTAGGTCAGCGTGATGGACTATGACCTTAGCCTTCTCATAGGGTGAAGAAGCTCGGGCCCAGCAGTAGGATAATAAATTAAATAGATAAATTTTATATTAATATATAAAGAGCTGACGATAAATTGATTGTATGGATGCTAACGAATTGATTGAATCATTTTTGGGTTCAATTGCCTTAATTTATACTTTATATTAAATGTCATATATTAAATCTTCAATATAAAGTTCACTTCGTATGTTGTTAAAATAATGAATATTGACTTTGGATAATCCTAAGCCCGTATCCACAAGCTTGTATTATTCATTTATAACAACCTATTAACGATCTTTATAATCCCAATCTATTGACTTTCATCCCACGGACTTATCGGAATTTCTAAATGCAGATCTGAAATGCAGTAGGAGTGTATCAACTTTCAAAGCTCTTACACTAATAATACTCAAAATATATCCGACTTTGCAAATACTACTTTCATTGGAAGTTTCAATAATTATATTGCTCTAATGGTTGTATTTATGACGAGTTCTTAGACATTTTGCATTAAAGCATCATCATCATCGTCCTAGCGTTATTCCAGTTGCATCCAACTTCTCGCCTTGGATCCCGGGGTCTGCTTACTGGTCTAACCAGATTTGACAGAATGTAAGCTCTTCAATGAGGCACTTGAACTCAATATGTGTAAGTCATTGGTAGCATAGCTATGAGCCCAACTTTAGTCTGTTACGCTTAAAGTTACCACATCAAGCCTTTAGCGCGCACTATCGACTTTTCAAAGTAATTTGGTGTTAAGTTATTAAATTACTCTTGCTATCTTGCTAAACGGTAAATAAGTTTACCGAAATCATCATAGTGTATGTCTAAAACTCATGTGTAATATTTTCAAAAAACACAATGATGTTACAAAGGTAAAAAGAAGTAGATATGTTATAGGCGTACCAAAAGCAGGTCGCTAAACATGGCTTATGTTGGCAAGTCTGTCATATGTGTGTGTGACGTCGCGAGCCAGCGTCAAAGTGAAACTGACACATCTTGTCAACTGAAAATAAATATATGGAGTAATCGATGTGTGCGTTAGTATACCGTTTCTACGGATTGATTACTATATAGGTAACGTATCTACCTTCTTCTTGTAATATTATTGAAAAAACATATAATAACATCCCGCCGTTGTCCCGGTAGAGATCCAAGACCTTGGAGCCCGAGGTTCGAAATATAACATATAACATAACATATATTCACGCCTTTTATCCCCGAAGGGGTAGGCAGAGGTGTTTTACACACCCACACTTCGCCAGATATGTTTCGGTCCCAATGTAATAGGTTCGAAATATATTCTACTAAAACTATTCGAACGGTAAACCTTAGCAAGCAACGACACATAAAAGGACATACAAAGATCTTGTCCCCAAATAACGATCGAGTATTGTACCCTAAATTGATTGCATATAAAGTTTCCACTTCCAGAACGTTCGATACCCATTCAAACTATCCGTTTATCGCATACAAATCCGTTTATCGTATTAAATCGCACATTGCCGTTTCAATCTGACTGTATCTCTTCAGTAAGATGTTAAGTTCCCCTGTTACCCGTAGTATAGGTAACAGATTGCCTGTCCGTTTCCTCTAGCCAATTTACTGACCCAATTTCCTCCACCGACTTAACATGCGACATATAGGTAGCTTGCCTTTGACCCAAAATCTTTATTCATTTAGCCCAGTAAACTCTGTTCTGTTTGAGCTTAGGTTCACTGAGATCTTATCTTTATTCTCAGGTTGCCGTAGTCTGTTAAATCTGCTGGATGTGGTCAGACGTTGGTCTGGTAATCTAATTTGCTATTCAGAGCGATTTGTATTGGGCTTAGCTTTGATCTGGGTAATAAATAAAAAAAATATTTGTTTTCTATTCAAACTCTTTATTGAATCACGTGGCATGATATTGGCAAAAAATATAATTATTGGATTATATGAATCCACTTATCTGCCTTACGAATTTGTTATAGGTACCTGTAATATAATTAAAATGATCTATGCACCTTCTTTTGTATCATTAAATTTTAGCTTGAAATTGTCATCCGACAAAGTATAGTGCAACATGTCGCATATATTTTTATTGCCTTTTTCACTTACTTAACAATCACTTACATATTGCGGTCGCAGATTATACCATACAACTTCTTGAATCAAGATGATTAGATCAATATTCATGTAGATCGTTGACTCTTTTAATTTTTGTGCATCAATTTAGCTTGTATAGTACGCCAAATCCTGGTCATACACAATGCTATTAGCAGCGATACTTTAGAGCGACCGCGTACTGCGAAAGGTTGTTATAGTATTTATCATATAATATTATTGCGATTGACCAATTGCTCAACAGAATAAGAGATGAAAATGCTCGTAAACCACATAACCTGTTCTGTTTTATTATTATTTTATAACGCTCGTTAGCGGCTTAGCTCCGACTAGAAAATTGAATATACATTTTCCTCGCCTTAAAGTAACCTCAGGCCGAAGATTGGTTTTATTATTAGTTTCAAAACCACGCGAGACTGCCGTCACATTTTAAAGTAGCACACTTTCCCAAAGCGATCTCCAGTACGCTTTGACGTGGATTCTAACCGTATTTTCTTAATAAAACCTGAAATATACAGCAGAATAATTTACCCTCCGATCAACCTATAAATACGGCTCGGTAAATAAATTGCGTACCTTTTTAACGTCTGAATAACTTTGAAAAGCCTCTCACACACTCAACAGCTCCCATGGTAATCATATAAAACCTTCGTAGTGTAGAAATACGGAAAACTTATTCATAAAAATAAACGTTCAACCATAAATGGAAGAGAGAAGAAAATATGGCGTTTGTTCGCATATATTTCAATTAAAAATATTGCAGTGTGCTGCAGACAAATTGTGGAATTAGATTTTTCTCAATGTTTTATTTTGCCGCTTTGAGGCAATTTCGCTTTTGGTATACGATTAACAAACTTGCTGCGGTACTAGTATTGATGAGGCTTGTTAATATTTATTTTCCGTCTAGTTTTCAGAGTTATTTCTCCGTAGCGAAGTTAACATTTTGAAATAGTTACTTACGTTTGAAGGCATCATCGCAGTTAATGGTTTGTAGATCTGTTTTATAATAATTACTAGAAGACTCTGAAAGAAGTTTCGGTTTATACCGGTCACAGTTTTCGAATTGTTTAGCTATCTAAATGCGATTACTTTTAGTAATTTAAGTATCACTATGTTTAAATGTTTCATAATTTTAAATACTGGACGACACCGATCACTTAAAACTGAAAATGAGCTTAGAATGATTTGGAAATTCGCGTCCATAACATTGAGCAGTAATTCATTTCTCACAAAATCAATACCCGAAGAGGGTACACCATAGATATCCGAAAGATATGAATTTTGTAATAGCTTAGTTTATGGGACGTGAAAAGTGAAGCGTATATTTTGTGGTGGTCATTATTAGCTAATTTGGCGAACAAATTACGGCAGAACGATACCGAGGCAAATCGCCGAAAGGTTAACAAACTTTAGCAAGTATGGTCTCATTAAAATTAAAATATATTTTGCTTCTATCTACTTTGTGTCGTAAACAATGAAATATGTCCCGCATATTGAAAAGAAAACATGACGACATTAATTATATGTAAGGGAATACAGGCTCAAGATCTGTACCTAATTATATATCTTACTGACAATATATGTAGAACTTAGGCATTTTCAACCTTTTTTTGTTACCGCTGGGTTGACGAGGGTGTTCTGGGTGCTCGTTTAAGTAACATTTAACTTAATTAATTAAAAATAAAAACGGTAAATCAGATAAATACGTTTTATTGTCGGATAAATGCGAAAATTGGCAAAAATGTTTCAGAAGATGGAGTGGGACATATTTTAATTTATTATTGACCTGTATGAGATTTAAATCGTGACAATGCTATGGCTAAATTAATCTATCGCTAAGTTAGAGCTCAGTTAAAATAGTTGTAGTTATGCTTCAAAACTTAAACATCGAAGCCAATTTAAACATTGAGTAAAATATGCATAAGGCCAGCTTGCAATGCAACGCGTGAATTTTTATTCAATATAATTTTGCTGTAATTTATTTGATATTGGCAGCGATAGCCTAGTGGAGATACCAACAGACTGTCATATAGAGTGCGTCGGGTTCGAATCCATGGCACGCAACACTGACTTTTCTTCATCTGAGTTATGTGTATTATATTGTTAATTATCGCTGGGAACGCACGTTAAGCTTTCGGTCTCGGCTGTCATGAAGATCTTTGACAGTCGTTGTAGGGAGTCAATAACTCTGAATAAACTGACGCTAGCGTCAGTTTATTCTATTATTCAAAACTATGGAATATAGCTTGCCAAATATAATTACGCTTTCTGTAACTAAATATAATATTCACAAAACGACCACACGATTAAAAGCACTGACACAACAATGCTCCAGAATGACTGAATGACTTATCACACAGTCCACATACGCAAAGCAAATAATCATGTAAAGACGACAAAAATGGACACAATTCTACAAATCTATTTGTTCAAGGTCTCCAGCGAGATAAACTCTATATACAAATAGTTATTTGCTCAGTAACGGTGTTCTATTTATATCTACTCATATCCGAGGTACGACGGTAATTAATTTGGTTTTTGCGAATCCCAGTGCACTGTTGTCTTTATGCATATGCTCAACTAACAAGACGAAAGAGGATTACCTATTGTATGTAAAGTAACGCGATTATGCGCATTGTCTCAAGAAATCATTCTATTAAAACACATCCTGCGGCTTTTTGGCGATGTTTAGACTTGTTTATATATATGTTTGAGGTAGATGATGTGACTTCTAGGGGTAGATAATACCTATATAACAATATGCTTTTGATAATGAGGAGGTATATATTTATATTGCAGTGTTTATTTTAGGACACATTCTCCTACTCATGGTTCACATACAAAATGATTAATTTCGTTCGTTCTGTTTTCATCTTTTGCTTTTGTTTTTAAACTAGGTACCTCAAAATGGAGGAAAACATAAATATTGAAGTACCATTTTTTGCGAAGCTCGGTTAAGACAGGACTAGACGAACAGCCACTTATTTTTAAACATGCAAATAAATAAGGGATCTAAAATACTCAACTTATGTTTGTATTGTGTATTGATAGGTAAATAGGTGTACTAAATGAGTCCAAAACATATACATCTTCTAGCGACATTTACAAACGCAAACTTCGATACAAACTGCGTTCAATATGCTTAAGGTCTAGAAATATTATTATTTCCCCGTCACAGCTATACCGTACCTAGTTTAAATACTTTCTTAAACATTCAAGAGGAAATTGAACCAAAGCATACGACAATTTAGCGGGAACACATCATAATACTTAATTTTATTATAGTTAAGCAGCTGGGAATTTCAACGTAATGAACAAAGAAGATCGGAGTTCGCGTGCACGCATCGCAACACAGAACAGACTCCCAAGCCAAAATTGCTGAAATTACTGTTAAAAGCATCATCAACCGCCTAATATGACGGCTTAAGTCTTGCGCTGTGAGCGAGAGTAATGTAGAGCATGATGTATGGTTATGTTCAATCTCTGTTTTACATCCGTAGGAACTATGATGTATTTATTCACAATACGTAAGCCAATTTGAGTACCGAAAGCTCATGCTATTTATCATTTTCTGTATTTTCAAAGACTTTTCCCACACTAGGTATAAATTCTGTGTCCAGGAAGACTTTACAAACGATCAATCAACGAACACAAAGAACAACCAGACTTTAAACAAAAATTTGTGGATTACACAAAGTGTTGCCTCGTAGGACTTGAAACCACGACACTCAGTGTAGTGCTAAAGGGCAAGGCGACAGCTGAAACCGCTACGCCATACGTACAATTTATATATCTATACTACAGCCAACTAAGAGCGATATTTTCAACCTTCTTCATTGCGATTGGTGAGCTAGTGGCAATCTATGGTGGCTTCCCCTTCTTTATGCCGTCCATTATTCTTAATTAGAAATAACAAGAAAATCTTTCTCCGTAAGCTAACTACAAGTAGCAATTAATAAAGAGCTGCTTTCATGACATGTTACGTATGTATGTGCTTAATGCAGATACATGTATACCTACATAAATGATTTTGAGAACTCTAGGTTACTCTTGATCTGTAAAAACGAAATAGTTAAGATTATTCTAATCTGTTTCATTCTGGTTTGTTGCAGTCGGGTCCTTAATAAAAGCCAGTTTTAATGTATCTCCAGCAGCTAAATTCATTACTGGGTCGAATATTGAAATCGACCATAAACACATACAAATCCAAATTTATGTTTTGATTATCATTTTAATATCAGAATAGTCAATAACCCAAAGGTTTCGCAGAATTGCGTTTAATTTAGAATAGTGTTGTCAGTACCTATTGATAAAATGCTGTTAGCAGTTAACAGTATTTGTTGTATAATCAATTTAGGCATTTTGTGAAGTCAAATACCAAAATCAAAACCAACAAACCAATATAGGTATAAATTCAACGAATTCTATTTTAATATTTGAATTAGCGGATAAACCGTAATGATACCTAATCGTTGTGGCATTTTACTTTTGATTGAGAGGTCATGGATGACCCCCCATTGAACTAACCTTCAAACTGGTTTAACTTAAGTGATTCGCCTTGCCAAAGTGTACAAGACACCTTCGGGATTTTTTTGAGCGAGATTTTTGTACGCAAACGTAAATATTATTTTTCTTCTAACATACTAGTATGTATATAACGGATCGTAAGCGCACAGTTATCTTAATATATAAAATCCTTGCGTTACTGACTGACTGACAGACACGCTACAGCCGAAACTATTGGGCGCAGGAAGCTGAAATTTGGCATGTATGTTCCTTGGGGACCGTAGGGGTGCACTAAGAAGGGATTTCCCGAAATTCCCACGGGATCGGCCAAAACGGGTTAGTTTAAAAAAAATGCAGGCGTAGCTGCTGGCGTCCTCTAGTTTGAAAATAAAGGCGAAATACCTTGTATTTTTCCGACGTTTCAGCGTAGATTACACAAACCACGGTATGATTAATAATAACGTAATTCCGTTAAAACCAATTTAGTTACAATAGGATTCTATTGTAACTAATTATCGTTGCATCATCAGTGTATCCGTATTTAGGACACAATACATATTCCTTTTTTTTCACTAGCCTGTCCTATCTCACTGCTGGGCAAAGGCCTCCCCCAAATCTTTCATCTTCAGTCTTTTATCTTCTTGTCACCTGCAGTCTCAAGCCAACTCCTGTGGTAGGCGTCCAAGTTATCCCGTCACCTCTTTCGGTGCCGGCCCCGGCGACGTCGTCAATCTTCTGGCACCCACAGCGTGGAGATCTTCGCCCAACGACCCTCATGCATACGGCTGACGTGGCCCGCCCAGTTCCATTTCAGGCTGGCAGCCATTTTACCCACACCTTTGACTTTAGTTTTGGAGCGCAGCTCAGTGTTTGTTATCCTATCTTTAAGTGAAATACCAAGGATGCTGCGCTCCATAGCTCTTTGACAGACCGCAAGGAGTGACTTTTGCTACTCGGTAGGCGACCAGGTTTGAGCACCGTAGGTTAGTATGGGCAGGATACATTTATCAATGTGTTTTCGCTTTAGGGAAATTGGCAGATCCCCCTTCACTAGCGTCTTCATGGACCAGAAGCTTTTCCTAGCGTTTTCGATACAGCGGTCGATTTCTCTTTCTAACCTGTTTTTTAAAGAAACTAGCTGGCCCAAGTAGATGAACTCATTGACATATTGTATCTCCTGCCCAATTACCTCGACTCTATATTTGGTGCCGTTAGTCATAACTTTAGTTTTTGACCTGTTTATCGCTAATCCCACCCTGCGGCCTGCTGTGCTCAGATCTTGGAGCATTGTCTGAAGTTTCAGAGCGAGGGTAGTTTGGCGATGGTTGGGTGAGTGTTCTCTATTGCGCCACAATCCACTGACTCCTCAGAAGGTTGTTAAGTACTTCTTCAGTAAAACTCAAGGAACTTCCGTAAACGAATATTAATATATTGTCTCGACAATTACAATTTTGAATACATATATATAGTACAGGTAGCAAAAAGAACTATTTCGTCGGCGTACATATTTACACGTTCGTCGGCGTACAATTAAAATAATATACATTTAGTGTAATTTAAAGTAATTACATTAAAACGTTGATATATAACTTGAACAAAGATCGTGTAAGGTCATCTTGTTTTAATTTTAATATCAAACTTCGCATTCATGTCAAACACCTCCACTTAATGTAGGTTAATAAGGATTTCATTTTGTAACGTGGAATTTTACTGCCTCGTGGCATGTCAGCGGAACTTTACAAATAAAGCGAGAGATATATTTTCTTTAAGATTGGAAGCCGAATGTAAGAATGAATATTTATTCTCCAGTAAGTGAGAGCTTCTGGGCAAGCCTGTAAATAAATAATGATGAAGTGATTATACACGATATTTATAATTATTGCCGGTAATAGAGGTTTATTTTGCAGCCAATTGACTTTCAATATACCTATCTTGTAGAAGGATGAGGGTGTTCAAAATAGCACGAAAATAGGTTCACCAATTGGCACTTCAAAACAAAAATCTGGCTTTTTTTTGCTAGTACCTACCGTGATTCCAATCAAACTTACGCCTATTGATAAGCAGTTACTCTGGGCTATTGAAGAAGTATCAAGTATAAAACATGTAGTATCAATCTATTTAATGAGATCCTTCATATCGCACAAACACAAAACGAAATTGTTGGCCTGATATTTTCCAGAAAAGACTGAAGTGTTATTTCAGTACAGAAGAAGCTAGAACTACCCTACTCTCTACTCCGGTAGGAACGTTTCACAAAAAAACGGAAACGTCCATAAAAAGCAATGAATAATTACTAGATAATCGCTGCCCCTTACGGCTCAAGCCAAGAATAAGATAGGAAACCTCTAGGGCCGTGCAACTATCGTTCAACTAGCGCCAACTTCAAGATAGTTTTGAAAACTTAAATTGCCAACTTACCTGGATTGAAGCTCAAGTTATTTTCAGCTTTATGCTTAATACTTTGGGGTTTATCAACTCTGCAAATTATGTGAGAATATTCGAATACCTTTATGAAAACTATTAAATGGTGTTGAAGATTGTCCTTGGGTGTTGTCGGCCTCGTGACTTAAAAAGTCACGACTTTTGGGGATTAGTTCAATAACTTTTGCTTCATGTAAGAGTTTTCTTCCAAATTTTAATTCCTTTCCAGCTACTCCATTAAAACGTTAAGCACCATTGTTTTCAAGTGTAGAACATCAAAAACCCACGCTAGTCACTTTTTATTAGATTAGTAATGATTTTCTCTTAATAGTATAAAATACTAACGCCTTTGAGTTTTTACCTAAAGCTGATTTGAAATTTCAAAATAATAATATAATATCTTATCCGGATAATATATGATTTTCCTAACCTCTCCCAGGATTTTTCAGGTAGCCATGGCAACAAATGAGAAATTTAATTTAGATGAATTCTGCTTCACAATTGTGACAGTCATGGCTTCTTCATCTCGAGAGATTATGAGTTAATAAATTACACAACATTTTGATCCCGCCATATTTTAATAAAGAAAATAAATTACGAGATTACCTACAACGGTAACATCTATAAGTCTAATTGAAACCTTTTAACCGTGGTGGAAGGGCTCGAAAATGGCGTGGAAAGCCGGCTAAAGGTACATTCGCATTATTGAATCGAACCAGGCGAGTCCGTAATTCTTTACCATTTTATCGATAACACACGCAAATTCCATTTTCTGGTACATTACACAGGTCAATCTGGATTTAGGTACCCTTCGTGATTGTAACGAAATTTTCCCTTTAGCAAAGAAAGTGTTTAAATGAACTCGATCTTTCTTTGTTAGTGCTAAGCTTGGGTATTTGTAACTGTAATTGGAGTTGCGTGAGATATTAATCGTTTAGTTTCATTGGAACCTAATCAACGTTCTGCTGAGATAAGAACCTCGTCAATTATCGACCAATATGTTTTAGTCCTTTTAGGATACATACGCTTTTAAAACCATGTATATTCTTACTTATATTTCTGTTTTTTGGGTAAGGGAGTCAAGACCATCATGTATTTGAATCTTTAGACCTTGCGGTACGTTTACTTCAAAGTAATTATGGTAACTATGTATATATATGGTAATTATGGTACCCTACGTCAGTTTTTAAAGTCGTTGTAGACTTTAAAAACTGACGTAAGATTGGACTAGGTTTTCAGAACACAATAGGACTATACCCGCTCTGATAATTCAACTTTGACTCACGCGTTGGTCTAAAAAGCACTTATAACGAAATTCAAGTTTGTGAAGATATTAAAGCACATTTGAATATGTTAGCATAACCTGCACAAATAGAACTAATTTTAAATAGATATCTTAAGCAAATTGATCTTGAATTAGTTTAGATCTCGATTCAACAAATACCTCAACTGCTATTATAAGATTATATTTATCAAAGTTAGGCGTAGCTCACCATTTACACATGGATTAATGAAATTGTGCAAATACCAGTCTTACCTTCGAATATCTATACCTACTGGAAAAATTAAGGCATATCTTCAAAAACTTATCTTTTACATGACATATCATTTCAAAATTGTAGCTTGAGGGTTAAATAAATGCGTATTAATATTACATTTCTCTGGATTTGTAACGGGTCCATATAGGGGATGACCTACTTACCTTTTACGGAACAGACTATCATACCATTTTAAAATTATAAACAGCGTACTTCATGATATGTTTTCAGTGATATATTTTAATGTGCTTATTTGGAATGAATTATTAGTCGATCGATTGATATTAAGTTCGATTTTGTAATAAAATTTCTAGGCTTCGATATAATTTAGTTTGCAATTAACTTCCTTAAACTTATAAATGGACGCAAGAGAAATTCAGACTCGTAAAAACTATTTTTAGAGCACACTTAGTGTTGTCTCGTGGGGCAATCAAACCTATACAGCAATTAGAACAACAACTGGCAGTAAAAAGTTGACCTAAAGACTAAAGCAACTAAACCATTCAACAGAAATCGTACCTACCTACATCTCAGTACATAACATTTCGTACTTAACAGGCGTAAGTAGGGTCTAGGAAGGACTGACATTGTCGACATTTTGCGTATTGACAAGTCTCCATGTAAATATTTTATCAGTACAAGAGACTCCTCCAGATCATTTTGATCAAGGTTAAGCTTAATTGTCGCCGAAATGCGGGACACTGAAAAGCAAATTAGACAAGAACGCCCTTGTCGTGTCAGTCTATTACAAGTTTGATACTGTCAACCCTTTTCTATTGGCATTATCTTGAGTGTGCAGCGATTGCTTCGTGAGAGATCAAATAGACTGCTCTGCGAGGTTCTAGGGTTGTAATCTATGGCACGCATCACTGAATTTTCGAAAATATTACTTTGGTAAGTCAGTGGTATTAAATTGTTAATTGTTGCTTACTCCGTGTTGAAATAACCATAGAATATTGTTGTTATTTTTTTGATTTTAGAGGCAGCCACTTTGTAGAAAAACGAATATTCTGTCAAATTTTACTGTAAGGCGGAGTCTCAGCTCTGTGACAAAAACCTTAGTTCATAATCAAGATAAGCACTAGAACGATAATCCTATGTATATATGTAGGTAGTAATGAAATGATCAGAAGAAGAAGCCTAGAAGAGGCATGATAGGCTGCTACGCAGAGTGTCATAGATTCAAATACACGGCGCGAACTGTGACTGTACGAAATAACTGCATATTACTTGTTAAATTATCGGTTGATAAAACATTGTGAGAAAGCCATAATGTTTGCGAGAGACATGTGAAGTCTGCGAATTTGCACTTAGCCACTATACCTAGTGGACTATGACCTAGCCATTATCATAGTGAGAAGAGACTTTTGAAGAGACTAACGAAGTAGTTTATACAAGGCTGATGATGATATAGTAATAAAATATTTTAAACATAGCTATATAAAACTTCTATAAAACTATTTTACATCTATACGAGTATAATAAATTTCCTGAAATTTTCTTGCCTTGTTATGCTTACCTACCTTTCTTTACGGGTATTATAAAGGAAGTGTTTTCTCAGAACTTAGACGGGGTTAGGTTCATTCTCCAAAATAGTTATGATACTTTCAAAACTTGTGAATTAATTATCTAGACTAAGTAGTATAAACTTATTTATTAAAATTTTAGACATTCTGTCGCCAATTTAGTACGATATAGAATTTTTTAAATATTGGTCTTCGTAATTCTACATTTAAACTTTCACGACTTGTATATAAAGTAATATTTATTTAACGGGTGTATATTGCGTAAGTCAAAGGTTACACGCTCAGTCTGGCGTCATTCTGGTCCATCAGTCTGCTCAGAATGACGGGAGAATTATCGTCTAACCGGTTGATTGACGGACTGATGGTCCCGAATGACAAAAATTAAATATTTTAAATATTCTTCATCAGGCTGTTGAGAATGACAGCAGACTGATACCAGACTGATCGTGTAACCGCTCGAATCATTCTGGCGTCAGTCACCGTCCCCGACGCAATGGAGCAAGACGTGCCAAGCAACGAAGCGCTGGTGCCGCCACCCGCTTCACTCCCGTCACCGTCAATCGAGATAGAGAAAGAATTCATTCTCACATTCGAGTCCTTGCCAGAGTTATGGGATAAAATACATACCTTATATCGACACCTCCTACGTGTAACATCGTTACTGGCAAAATGACCAAAATGTCATATTTAGATTTTCATTTACTTTGTAACATGGATTATCGTTTGATCTAATAAAAACAATATTGTTTTCAATAGAACCCATAGATATGAATACTGCATATTATCGTATCTTCATCTTTAGCGTAGTAGTATGTCGTATAGCGCAACTACGATACAGTATGCGGAGGGTGGGAGATACCTGAGAGTCTAGTACGAGTTTGCACTCGATCGTCACGGTGGACGATAACCTAGTCGACGGGAACAATTTCCATACATTTTGTAAACGCGCCCCTAACAGAGAGTAGCGATCGATAGAGACCGCTACTCTCCGGTAGGCCGTTAGTGCAAACTCGTACTAGACCCTCTGCAAGCCGCGCGGGCCAATCGAAAGTGTAAGTACCGATAGAATACGCAGGTTACTATAAGATAGTATAGCTATCAACTATGTTATCTTGATGGTCTTACAAATGATTGATGCAGTTATTGAACCGTTTAAACAAAATGATTCGTTTGATCTACAAAACCAAATGTTTTTTTTATTTTTTATTTAGCCTGTCTGTACAAAAAAAAGCAAAGGCCTCTCCCTTGGACCGCCATGCATCCCTGTATCGTGTTAAGTTCGTCCAGTCGCTGCATAATGTATCCAGGTCATCCTGCCATCTTTGTTAGGCCCATCTTTCTGGATGCATACGACAAACGTGTCCGACCCAGTCCCACTTCAGTCTAGCAGATTTAATTCCGACGTCAGCTATGCGTGTTTTGGAACGTAGCAAAGTGACCGTCGTCTTCAACTTACGAATGATGACTAACCTAAGTTTTATCAGTCTGCTGTCAGTCTGGGATTGAGCGTGTAACCGTGTTTTCATTCATCATTCTGGCATCAGTCTTAGCCGGACCAAACTGATGGACCAGAATAACGCCAGATTGAGCATGTAACCTACGTCTAATTATTTGAAACTAAATGTAGATACCTTATAATTATTTTACTCTAAGTTGCGGTGTAGGTTACAGGCCTGATCATGGGATTACTAGTTTTACCTTTATTTTCAAGTATTTTTCCTTGTGGGCAACATAATAACTTCCTCTTATTAAAAGGTTTTCTTTTATACAGCAAAGGCCTGAATATGTTATATCGTCGCTGATACTGCAATACCGCGTAACTAACAGTGGCTAATACCGCGGAAGTACAAAAGTATCAAATTTTAGATTTCGCGGCAGTGAGCTAACGATGCCGATTGGCTACGGACCACATTCACAGTTCGGCGTATCGATCATTCAATATGCGAGCAATCACAACTGGTTAAAACCGCGTGAACGAACCTGTCAGAATAATTTGATCAATACCGCGTATTTTCGCGATCATAACAAGAAGACGTATTGTTTTTGTGTGGTTTTCCGGCAAATAAAAGTTTTTTGTAGTATTTTATAGTAATACGAAGCAAAGTAGGCAACGTCTTAGAAGAAGATTATCAGCGTCATCTTGAACTCAAGAACATGGCTCGAGAGGAAAAGAACATGGATAAACAAGCTGCAAAAAATGGAATCATTCACACTGAGACTGTTGATTTACAAGCTGTAAAACTATGACCCTATTTGACGGCTAGTGCTCTCAATTTCAAAACCGAGTTGGCAGCCTTGGAACAGACGATGTCACATGCTATTGGTTTGATGAAATCACTTGTGACTTAAAAGCTACCACCTACACTTCTTATTTTGTGGATTACGTAACAAATATGTTAGATGAAGATGCAAAAGATGTAGTACTATGGACAGATGGTTGCACATCGCAAAATAGAAACAGTATCGTTTCTAATGCGCTTCTAAGACTAGCCATGGATAAAACATACATACATACATACATAGACTCACGCCTGTTTCCCGGAGGGGTAGGCAGAGACTACGGAACGCCATTTGCAACGATCCTGATATATCTCTCTTGCTTCATTTACTCCCATCAGATTCCTCATGCATGCTCTTCTGTTCAGGGTACTTCTAACCTGTCCTGTTTTTAGGATGTCTCCAATCTGGTCAGAGAACGTCCGCCTAGGTCTTCCCCTTCGTCCTGTCCCTTCCACACTTGCCTTATATATCTACTTGGTCAGTCTTTCGTCATCCATCCTCTCCACGTGCCCAAACCATCTTAGCATACCTTTCTCGATGCTTGTCACTACATCTTATTTTACCCCACAACACTCTCTTAACACACAATTCTTTACTCTGTCAGTCAAAGAAACACCACACATACTTCTCAGTGCTCTCATTTCTACAGCATTTATTCTACTTTCATGACCCTTCTGCCATACCCAACTATCACTACCATACATAAGAGTAGGTACTACATGGATAAAAATATTACAATAACACAAAAATACCTCGAAAGGGGACACACACCTGATGGAGGTGGACTCTGTCCATTCTTTCGTTGAGAGAAAGTTAAGAAACATAGAAATATTTTTGCCATCGCAGTACGCAACACTAACTAAACAAGCAAGAAAGAAACCCTCTCCATACAGAGTCATTCAACCGGATCATACTTTTTCAAGGACTATGGGATTAAAGAATATCAAGTTTATGACTCCATACGACCTGGCCGTACTGCTGGCGATGATTGTGTGGTGGACCTGCAAGTATTAAAATATAATCCTAATGGGACTATTCAGTATAAAACACATTTCAAAGATGACTTAACCCTATTGCCACGAAGACCACGAAATATCATAACACTTGCAAATAGTGTTCCATTGCTATTTTCATCTAGAGTGCTAATATTAGAAAGCAAATATCTGCACTCGAAAACTCAAAAACGACATCCCCGTTGATTGTCATCAGTTTTATGATATACCTTTTAAGCAAAAATAAGTATTTTTTGAAAGACTGTGGTCCCTTCCTTGGATGAACCACTTTTTGATGTTCTTCTTATTTCATTATTTTGTTTTGATACACGTCTCTTTCATTTTGTTTGACTATTTTCAGCCTTTAATTATTTGACTTGTTATTTTTGTTGTAAGATTATATAATTATAATAATAAGTAACTAACAAGTTGTTATGACGACGTTTTAATGACGAGCTCGTAACTACCAACGTTAAAATGATGAGACTGTGATTACTTAAGTAAATACAACTTCTTTATAATAATATTATTTCCGTTTTATTCTCCCTCCAATTCCGCGTAAATGCCAAAAACCTCAAATAACAAATGCAACATAAAATAAAAAAACAGCGTAAGTGTATTTTCTAGCTAAATATTGACTGGATTAAGTTAAATAATAATATATAAGGTAACTAATACATATTTCTAAATAACTGAAAGTTCAGACACGTATTTGATAAGTACAGTAGAAGTTATTTAGTTTTTTCGCTCTCCTGTAAAATTTGCCATATCGAAGTTACGCGGTATTGTCTGTTGGTAGTTACGCGGTATTGCAGTATCAGCGACGATATTAACTTACTTTCATCAAGCGGTCTTTATACTTTTTGAAAAAAAATGGCAGCCGAAGGTACTACACGAACGTAGGTTTTAATATCAGTCACAGTTGGTACCTAGTCTTACAAATTAATATAGAAACGTAAATCCTGACTAAGAAGATAATATTTTTTAATAAATTTCTGTCTGGAAATTGAAGCCTGATCAATACCTAATGCCAATCAGGATCTCACATTTTATTATTATATTTCAATTCAATAGGGAATGGCCCAACTCGCAGCTAATTATTGTAAGGAGAAAATTTTGTGTTAATATAAAGTATGGTATCATGAAACTCATAATATCTTAATGAAGGGAGCAATTCGGTCCCATGGGGCGTCTGTGATATATCGTTTTTCATACTGATTATAAACTCGTATGCCATAAGATGTAAACTTTTGTATACATAAGTTATATGCCTATGTATTAAATACATACGGTAATTAAACAGGGTATTGCAAAAAAAAGTAAATGATCGCTTAACAAACTGTTTAAAAAGACATTGTGAGGAAACCTGGATGTCTGAGAGTTCGCCATAATGTTATTGAAAAACATTAAATTTAATTAGTTTTATAGTTTGCTTTCAGTTTCCTCACAAACAATAACAGCAGAATACAATAATTGTATTCATGAAGCTACAAAAAATTTAGGCAAACACCGCATGCACGTAAGGTGAAGTCTGACAAACCTCCCTTTGTCAGCGTGGTACATTTCGCCTAAAACTTCTCATAGAGACAAGAAGCCGGACAGTAGTGAGATAGGGCTGATGACAATGTTGAGGCATCAATCTCCTTACTGATAGTTCATCATCATCATCATCAGCCTATCGCAGCCTACTGCTAGGTATGGGCTTCGCCAGCGGCACGCCACTGAGCTCTATTTTTGGCTCTTCGTGTCCAGCCGCTGTCAGCTACTTTGCGTGTATCATCACTCCACCGATAGTAGTCTCATTAAAACTTGTACTATAAATATAATATACAATCTAATTAGCATTTAATTGAGTTTGATGTTAAGAAATTAGACCCACATTACTGCGTATCTTACTAGCGTTTTGATGACTTTAGCTGAAAGAAAATTGCTTCATGTTCAAGTTTTAAGCTGATATTCTATTAGTGACTGATACCAATTACCTCAGTCGAACCGGTCCATTTGTTGAAACTAGCAAAACGTTTCCACTCAGGAAATATGTATATGGCACAATGACCCTGCGATGGCTATTATAGAAAAAATACATTATACCAGTTGATACTTAACGTAGTATTTTTTTGTCCTAGTGTAAGCAAAATATTTATTGTTATAGTAGTACCTAGTGGTTACGTAGAGAGACACTGCATATCAAATTGTTAGAAGTAAATAAATATAATATATACCTAATTGGGTTATTTTCAGCAGAATACACCTACTTTTAATTTATTGTAACGGCTCGGCAGTCGCTACCATAGTTGAAAGTTTATATTTTGATTTACGCTATCAGGGACTTACTAAATTTATTTAGCTATTTGATTAAAAGGGCTAACAGTAACCAATTTTATTACCGAAAATAACACAAAAATAAAAAAGATAAGTGATTTAACCACAAGTCACAATTAATATAAATGTAATAAAAATTTTAATCATATTTATTCATCAAAGCGGAAGGCTGAATACAAGTAGAAAAACGTATTACACGGCTCATTTAAAAGGTCGATTGGGTCTGTGTAACCACTTAAATTTATAGAGTTATCTAGTACCTATTTTATCGGCAACTAACAGCAAATAAACGTTTTTCACACAACATTGGACGCTTTTGTGATGTGACTAATGGTTTAGGAAAGTATTATCTTTATTGCCACTAAAATTTAACGACTGCTAAAGGCTTTTTGGGTTAGCGCAAATAAATTTATATGGTACTACAGTTAGTACCATATTTGCGCTAAGCCAAAAAGCCTTTAGCCGTCTATGAATATAATAGCAGAAGCCTTAAATAACGCGGGTGTAACCGCAGACCTAGTGGTCTGCGGTTACACCCGCGTTATTTAGGGCTTCTGCTCCGATCCATTGGCGGATAGCGTGATGTTAAATAGTCTATTTCGATTCCTGGGTCGGGCAAAAGTGTTACTGGGTTTTTCCGAATTCTCAGTAGCAGCACGGAGTCTGGTGATGTGCCCAGTAACGGCAATAGGCTCGCCCCCTATTACGAGGGACCTAAAAATTCATGGCAAAATGTAGTTGTAATATTAAACCTCTGCCTTATATATAGATAGATATATAGATGTGAATGATATATAGATGGATAGAGGCGTGAGTCTATAAATAAAAAATAAATAAACAGCCGCTCTCGATATATGGGCAAACAAACACAAAAATAGTTTTCAAATCAGGTTCATGAGATTAGCGGGTGCAATCTTAAAACAAACAAACTCTTCAGCTTTATTATATTTTTGTAGATAAGATGTCTGACTACAATTGTCATGGGTGTTGGAGAATCTGCGTAGCCCTTGAGATATATACGCTTTTAGAAGCCAATATTGACCTCAAGGCGCCACCGCTTCAAACAGTTGCTTGATAACGGAATCAATCATATATCATTACAATATAATTATGTTAGACTGCGAAATTCATACATTAAGCTATTACGCAGTGAATGGATATATCTCTAACGTCTATGATTATAATAGGCACGTTCATGTTAATCATTACAATTGTTTTTGAGAGCATTCAGCGCTTTGTGAAAGTGAGCACAGTACTTGCTAACTATAGTACTATGATCATTGGATTGGCTTCAGTTAATTTGACTTTATCAGGTAATTTTATAGTAATTACTAGCTGACCCGGCGAACTTTGCACCGCCATATATATAGTATACTTATAAACCCTCCTCTTGAATCATTCTATTTATTAAAAAACCGCATTAAGATCCGTTGCGTAGTTTTAAAGATTTAAGCATACATAGGGACAGACAGAAGACAGACTTTGTTTTATACTAACGCGTGATTTTAGATTTAAATTGCAATGCCGACTAAGAACATATCTTGTACCACGGGGGAAACAACAAACATTCAACCAATGAAAACAAGAACACTTAGACACAAAATAAAAATATATATCTCACAGACAAAAAAATGTGTATACGCAGTCCTTCGAGCAGGGCATCTAAAGTCAATGACTTTACAAAGGCTACGTAAATCCTTATTTGAAGGAATTGAATGGGCCGTGTGGTTGACGGCATAGAATACAAGTGTCACCACCCCATATCTTCCCGTGGGTGTCGTAAGAGGCGACTAAGGGATAACACGATGCAAATACCACCTTTGCGTAGAGACGGAAAACTCGACATCAAACCCTATACGACTGCCTCGTTGGTCTCGCGGCATAAATGTGCGCGTGGGATCGGGAGGTCCCGGGTTCGATTCCTGGGTCGGGCAGTGTTATTGGGTTTTTCTGTCACGAAATTCTCAGTAGCCGCAAGGAGTCTGGAAATGTGCCAGGTACGGCAATAGGCTCGCCCCTTATTACGTGGGACTAAAATATATCTGGCGAAAAGTGGGTGTAGAAATACACCTCTGCCTACCCCTTCGGGGATAAAAGGCGTGACGATATGTATGTATGTATGTGTAGGAATTGAATTTTACACCACTCACCTTTAAAGAAGTCAATGGCCTCACTGAAACAAAATAACATCGTTCATTAAAGTTCAATAACATTAATTATAATGGCTCTATGCCTAGCCTTTAAAAATCCAGGCTGTTATAACCCTATCGTGTAAAGCATTCATCGATTTATGTTACTCGTTTTAAATAAATGTAACACAGAAATATCTGCACTGAATATTTTATAATTGTTGCGAAAAGATGACTCATTATTTATCTCCCAAATATTCCAGTAGCTCCGACCATCGGCAGCTAAAGCCAAATTATTTTATCACAAAACATTATGAGGCAATTACTTTAAAAGTACACGGCTCTTCACTCCACGTGTTAAGCAAAAGTGGCATCTAGATATAATGGTTGACGTTAAGGGCATATGACACTCGGGAGGAGCATGGAGGCCTAATTGTGTTATGACGTCACAACAAAGTTTAAAGAGACACGTCGAATTTAGACGTTAAGGCTCTAGCAAGGCTGTGATACCGAGCATTATTGCTGTACAAAAATGTCAAAGTACAGTGTATTTAAAATAAACATTCACGAGTCAGGTAGGTAAATTTGTCTGCCTATAACTTGCATGACATAGTTTCGTGTGAGCAGGCTGTCTGCTATGCAGAGGGTTTCAATTTCAGAACCACATTGCGCGCCATTGACTTCTGACTTTAAAGTTAAGTGCATATTGAATTGTATTTCTCTTTTTTTTGTCAGGCCAAATCATTTTTCATTATCGCTTGCTAAATGGCGAAGGAGTTATCGCGAGGAAATGTCACGCATGAAACATGTCCTAAGAGTTCTCCATTATATTGTTGTACAGCTTGTCAAGCTGTTTCTGTCAATCATTTGGATTTAGTTTACTGATATCAGACTCAAGCACTTAACCTAGCTTAAAAAACCATTACATACGGGATACCACAAGGTTCAATTATGGGCCCATTACTGTTCCTTATTTATATTAATAATATACACCAACTAGGACTAAAAGGTGACTTGAATTTATACGCAGATGATACATCGTTATTTTACTTCGGCCACCAAATTGACACTGTGATTGCGGATGCACAAAGTGACCTCGACCGGTTGAATGTGTGGTTTCTCAGTAATTTATTAACTATTAATACCTCTAAAACAAACTACATTATTTTCTCTGCTAAAAATAAAAAGATTTGTAACTTTCCGCCTTTAACTATAAATAATGAAATGATCAATCGAGTAAATTAAGATAAATATCTAGGCCTGATTTTGGACAGTCATCTTACATGGAAACCGCACATACAAAAATTAAGAAATAAACTTACCTGTTTGTCAGGAATGTTAAGTGGCATCGTACGTTGCATACCGCGTCAACTACGGCACACCATATACAATTCACTTATAAAACCGCATATAGACTACCTAATAGAAGTGTGGGGTTCAGCTGCTAAAAGCAATCTAACATCCCTACAAATAGCACAAAATAAATTGATAAAGAAATTATTTAAGTATGATTTTCTAACGTCAACTCAAAAAGTCTACAACGAAACCAAAATCATGACCGTTATACAGACATACAGATACTATAATTGTATACTTATAAGAAAAATACTAAATAATGATATACTTACACAAATAAAATTTACCTTAAAAAAGAATGTGCATAGAATCGGTCTTAGAAGTAAGAATGATATATTTTTGTTAAAATCACGCACAAATTATGCAAGTGTGTTATGTATGAAGGTGCCAAAATCTATAATCAGCTGCCTAAAAATATAAAAGAAACTAAAAATAGGCAATCTTTTAAAAAAATATTAAAAGCTCACATCATTAATAATACAAGCATAAATACACTTTTATAAATTGTAACTTATTCGATAGGTAATGCCTATTGAATTAATTGTAAGTTTATTTGCAACTTTAAAATCTAACAAATAAAAAAACACGCACAACACACATATATATATATATATATATATATATATATATATATATATATATATATATATATATATATATATATATATGTATGTATGTATGTATATATGTATACTACACTTTTATCTAACTAAATCAATAAACTATTCAGTAATCAATTACTTAAGTACAGAAAAGAAAAACAAGACAAACACAAAAAAAACCTATAAACAAAAAATACACCATGATAATTTTGTACATCTGTTGACTTTTTTTGTCAACAGATGTACTAAATTATTTTCATGTATCAAAATCAGTTATAATAAATTACTAAAAAATAAGTTTTAAGAACATGTCACTAGTGTGTACAAACCTGTATTGTCGCTTCTAGGTACGCTCGATCTTTGTATTTATGGCCAATGCTAATGATTGAACGAATGTTTTAAAGATACCCTCGGTATTCATATTATGAGATTGTTGTTGTTGAGTTCATGTTTGGTATGTAAGTTTTTTTCTGTATCGCCGCGACACTATTGAAATTGTTAATTAGTTAAGTGATTTTTCTCATGTAAGTGAATTTTATTCTTTATGAGAAATAAATAATCTTAAACCCGAATAAACGACTATGCTTGATGATACCATGTATAAATGTGAAAACAATAAACTTTCTAAAACTAAATCTGAACAATAACATATTTACTAAATTCGACCGGACCGTATTTCAAATTCTACCTACGCAATATACGCCGTATACGCAATCAACATTCGTTATTGCTCGTGCGGCTAGCTATATTTTACTTACGGCTGTTGTATGACAGTCTTTCATTCTTTCCTGTCACTTGTTCAGAACTTTGTTGCCTATCTAGATTACTCAAGCTCTTCTTTACAAAGAGAATACAAAATGTTTGTTGGGCGCTATCAGTCCACAGTACCAATTTATTGAATGTGACATTGCAAAAGTTTGTGCTGTTAACTTTGCATTATTGCGCTTGCGAGTTGGTTTTACTACCCGATTCTAGCAATAACAGTTGTTAGATTTTTATGTTGTAATTTCTCAATGAGTTAGTCAAGCCTAAAACTATGTCAGTAGTATTATAAGTAATAGAGCCTTGCTGATTTTAGAAAATTGACTTCAAATTAGAGTATCTATACTGCTGCGTTTCTTGCGGTGTGTGAGAGTGCCCGAGGCCTCATCCCCTAATCCTTCTCCATCATCCCACTCCTCTTCCTCCTCCTTTTCCCAGAGGGTGGAAAGGCACTTGTGACTCCTCTGACGTTGGCCTATTACATAAAAATAGAAGTATGTAATAGCCAATAAGTTTGCTATTGCGTCCTCTTAACAGTAGCAGTTAGTAAAGCAGGGTAGATCTGTTCTTCTTCTTCATCAGCCTTCAATAGTCCATTGCTGCACTAGGCCTCTCTTTGAAAGGAGGAATTGGCCTACTATACCACGCTGGCCAAACGGGTTGGTATAGGGTTTGTATCAAGTTTTCCTTCACTTACAGTGTTGTTCTCTGCATAATATGCTCCCTCTGTCGGCTCTTACGACACTCATGGGATGATACGGGGTGGTGACAATCCGTATTCTTAATCCGTCACCACACGGACAAGAGTAGATCTGTTACTGAGTAATAAAATAAATGACACCTTGAGAAGAAAGACTCATCAGACAAACTCAGCGTCATCGTTTATTTTTTATGTCTTTCATTTTCTTTCATCTTTTCTTAATTTTTCAAAGACGCGAGTATGCGAGTACAATGCAGGATATCGTCTGACGCTTTTGACTGACTCAGCACACTGATGGCTTGCATTAAACAGCCATTGCACGGCTCAACCTTTACCTTATTGAGGATTGATGTGAGTTATGATGATACATGTACCTACGTATTGCACGTCTCTAAGCCTTAGTACAATTATTCTCGACGGACTTTTGTCACTAATATCTGTGAGTCTGTAACTATTGTAAGGGGAACTTAGGACCCTCAACTATTTTTACTCTGTTTAAACTATTGAGTAGAAAACCGATGGATTTTCTATCCCAAATTAATTCTATAGTTTAGAATTCATAGCATTGGCTGACCACTAAAAACCGTTTCGTCAAATACGTATAATAAAAATGTTTAATAGCATTTGTTGACCAAGCTACCATAATAATTATGTCGGAAGTAGTTCATTCCGTGGCAAACCAATTTACACTCATTATGTTCTCCATATACTGTTATTATTGGCACAGATACAAAACATATGAGCCACAAACACATATTTATTTGTCTGTTACCGGTTATAATTGGCTGAATTTATCGTTTGTGGCTTCATTTGGATAGTTTATGAAAAATTAATTATCCATTGATCAAGGCTTCATCAGCATGATACGTTTGCGTTTATTGTTACTTTTTGGTTCATGGATTCAAACAATTCGCTAACCGTAAATAATGATATATCATATTAACACTAAATGGTACTTAGTAAGTATTATATTTTATTTTCCTTGCCAACAAATGCCTTGTGAAGTCTGAAAGCCATTTCTCATAATTATAAATAATTGTTCAAAATGCAGTTTTGATCTAAAGTCAGTCATACTTATTTAATACATACATACATACATAGACTCACGCCTGTTTCCCCGAAGGGGTAGGCAGAGGCATATTAAACGCCCACTTTTCGCCAGTGTTTTGATCCCAAGTAATAGGTGGCGAGCCTATTGCCGCTTATTGGGATATTTTGTTTGCCAGAGCCTCGTCCGTTGATCGGCAGGTGCACCACTTGCAGGTGAGGTTGGCTTGGGACCCTAAGTTCTCGGTGGGAACCCTATGCACCCACCATACTTATTTCACAAATTTTATTCTCCTAAGTTAACGAAGTTTCAAACTGTGTCAACGTCGAACTATGTATAGGTACGACAAATTGTAAAAATGTATTCCACATTTTAAAATTTTCGAAATGAAAAATGGATCTTATATTTAATTTAAAGGTCAATTGTGGTATTTTATCTGACTTTGACACTGCCTCTAAACGAATTGCGATTAGAATTTAAATTGACTCACAATTGGTATTCTGCTAACTTAAATACGATTATCGTTACTTATACATTACTACATACATTTTAAATTGGTATTCCTTCCAGGGCTATTATATTTTACTTAACCCGGAGATCAAATGCAAGACCTTTAAACCACTTGTACACGCATCACTACACTAACAAGGGTCCTTAATTTGCAAGATGTCAAGATGTATAAGTGTGTCAGAAACATTTCGACTGCTTGAGACGAAGTATTAGGGTTCAAGGAACATTCAGATAATTATATAATATGGCTGTTGTAAGTTCTACTTCTTTGTGATATGTGACCAGACTGATTTAGGCAAAGTTCGTGGCTTCAAGAATTTTAAAGGTCATTTATAAGTAGGATTGTATTTGATTTAATTGAAACTTTTAGATGCGGATGCGGACGCCTTCAGACCAGTCTATGTGTAGAGCTGTGTGGGGGAGGGGAGGGCTATGTCCAGCATGTCCATGTCTATTGGCTGATATGATGAATTAAAACTTTGCATCTTGTCTTTCGAAATGTAGTGAATTAAAGATTATCCAGAGGTAATGCATGCGAGTACGAACCGAAATGTTCGTTATATTTTTATGTTCGGTCGCTTTATCTATCTTTTGTTTTTGGTCTTTCGTTTCGAGTCGCTTGTGTACATCATATCTGTCCGTAAAATCACCAATACACAAGGGTCACTAGCTAGCAAGGGAGTTATGTAAGTCAAAGATTTCTTGTGTACCACAACTGATCCAAGAGTAAATCCAAAACTTATACACACAATACAATACGGCATCATGATTTCATTTAATCCCATTGTGTCACTTATTGCAATTACAGATTTGAGTAAGAGTTGAACATTCTAACAGTAAATATTTCAGAAATCTGCCCAATAGATAGCAATAGGTTTTCAGTTCCCATTCCATGGCCTATAAAAAAACGAAAAGTGAGTGTGTCATACTGCAGCTTTTGATAAAGAATGGCAAAATAATGCCTTTCTCACAAACATAGGATGGAATACCTAACAATTTGTCTTACTTAAATAAATTGATGTATTACCAAAACTGCCAAACTATCAGGAACTACATACGTCTCACGTAGAATTATAGACGTTAAATATTTTCATCATAAGTTGGTGGTTTGCCAAAACCGTTGCATACATATTACATGTACTTGTACAAAGTAAACCTTTTACTTCAGCGATGTATACAGTTGTACGTGAATTAGCTGCAGAGGTCGTTAGTCACACTCCAACATCATTTTATAACAAATACGAAAAAATTGTATGATCTTGGTTAATTGTTCCTAGTAAGACCGTCTTAATTATTTGTTACAATTTGCATAGATCGGGTAACAAGGTTCCCATAAATGGGTAAAATACTAAAATGTCCATGTTGAAGAATATCGAAATTAATACTCATTAATTAATTTTAAACTCAAAGCTCTATTTCTAATAAACTTTATATCTGTTAAGATACTCATTTGTTTGTACAGAATTTCAGAAAAAATTTGGAATACTGCGTAAAACTTTCATAGTTCTCCGCGATTGCCGAGAACATAACATATTTTGCTAGGTAGGTTAGTTAAGTACTACTAGACTAGGAAAAAAAATTAATACATAGACTACGTCAATGGCCCATGATATGGGTTCGAAGCCGAGACTCTGATAGCAGTCTTCCCACTAATCTATCACATAATATAACTCAGAAATATACTAAAATCTTACAAATAAAGTCTTTTAAATTGATGATGCTTGCAGCAATAACAATATCATGTGTCTTTTATTCTGTATTGGCAACGGGCAATAGTCCTTACATAAAACATGCAATCAATTCATCCGTCAACAATGCATCCACAAAAAATCTCATAAAAGGAAAACGTCACCGCGGCTCCACAAAAATATTTGAAAATCTTGTTTTGAAATTCTTGCTTTGTACAAAGGAAATCACTGTCAGTCAATCGGGTACCTTTTTGGACCTTGTCACAGAACCCTTTATTTCAGTATAATTGAATCTTTTGCTTGATTTCCATTCCAAATCTACACGTCTTTTTTGGTCATCAGGCAGTGGTAAGCGGTTTTTACTTCAAGACATACATCGTTAGATTTCTTGCAGAAGAGTACACTACTTATTTGTTTTGCTAAGCTTCAGTGGTACTTTTGGAAGTTATCCTTTAAAAGGATAATTTCTTGTTGACCCCATTAGTGTAAAAACTAGCGAGCGGATAATGTCAATTTAAGTGTGACTTATTAGTTTAACGGCCATTTCCAATATTCGATCTATTCGAGACAGATTCGAGAGATTCGTGTTTGACATATTTTGTATGGAGCTTATGTCAAAAACGAATCTAAAATCGCAAAAAAATAATAGATTGAATTGAATTCAGCGGTAAGGGCATCCGTATCTCTAAGCTGCACCGCAAAGGCTCCTCTATAAGAGTAAGATGTTCGCGGATACTGTGCTGTCGTAGCACGCGTGTGGCTTGCCTGCTGCCTAATCCTCAGGATTCGGCGCATAATACGATACTTACGAAACTGCAGGCACGTTGCTTGCTGCCGGGTCTTGCACTAGTTGCGCACCGAAAGCTGTAATATCTACACGAGTGATTCTCCTTGGCTTATTCGTCACGTAATGAAAGACAAAATAAATAGCAAGGCTGCACTTACAATTTACTAACGCCTGAAAAGTGATGAAATTGTTGTTTGTGCCTTTGGCCGCTTTAAACTTTCAACCCCATTGCTCCTTTAGGGATGCAATATTGCAAAAGCCTTCCTTAGTGAGCGCCTAAGTTATAAAGGGAACCTACCGATTTATCTAGCTATCTAAATTTATTATCTAGTAGGCCATATAATTAAAATAATGATCTAGCTGCTGTCGTTTAGCTTCTACGATGATATGTCAGTCAGAACTAATATTTTCTTATAGGCTCACGCCTGCATCCCCGAAGGGGTAGGCAGAGGTGTAATATTACACCCACAGTTCGCCATGAAATTTTTAGATCCCACGTAATAGGGGGCGAGCCTATTGCCGTTACCGGGCACATCACCAGACTCCGTGCTGCTACCGAGAATTCGGAAAAACCCAGTAACACTTTTGCCCGACCCGGGAATCGAACCCGGGACCTCCGATTAGCAGTCGCATACGCTATCCACTGTAACACGCAGGCAGTAAAATAATTTAAATATAAGATTAATAAGGCTTGTAATGGCCTCATACACTGAGTTTACTGATCACACCAAACCTGAGACGCTCTGCGTAGCCATTAGTTTCCCCGTTAGTCTTTCTCTACTTTATAAAACCAGTAACGTTTTATCTTATAAATACTTGATAGACATTAGTGATATAAAACGTTATTTTTATATTTTAAAACTCTTGGCGCTTTTAAAGCTATTCATTTAAATCTCTCTCGGAATTATTAAGCGCCCGGTTAATACAGGGGTGGACAATTTTCTGAAGGCAAGTGTTATGAATTTTGATTCATATTAATCTAAATTTGATTTTCGGGCCAGACTTTAAGCCCATTATGCTTTATTTTAAAGGTTAATTTCAAAATAAAATATTCACTATGAAATAGGATTACTCATAAAATATAAAGTGCAACTGCTGAATTTGTAAAATGAAAATATTTGCTTGTAGAATACTGAATGAATCCAGATGAGACCTCAGGTGGATTGAATCATTCTAAGTCAGTAGGCTTTTATCGCTATTGTAATACTACTGTATTACCTACGATATTCAATCGTGAATCGAATTCATCATCCTTCAATACTTCCAATTACCTGTAAAATATTCTAAAGAATCCTAATTATTATCATAGATACAAGCAAAGTCTAATAATATAATATACCACTTTATAGTATTGTGAACAAGAAAGATGCTAAATTAAACAACTATTTGGAGCATTTGACTGCGGCAGGTAGATTTGCCAGATGAAGTTCACAAAATTAAACATGTAGTGGTTTATTTGGTCACCTCGCCATTTGGCTCTGCGTCAAGTGTCGTGGGTTCTATATGCACACGAGAAAACACTTTGAGTGATTCACAAATAATTGTGTCACGTCTTGGCGTTAGTAGTGTCCGTTGTTTAAATGTTGTTGAAAAGTCAAGAGGATTTATTTCTTATTGCAGAAAATGTAAACCTTTAAATTACAGTTTTATTTATTAACTTATTGTGTTTACATTCCAATGTCTCTCAGGTACCGAAACAATATTAGATGATGAATTAAGATTAAAATGAAAAAATCATCTGAAATCATACCTTATACGAACAAATGCTCATTTCATTTTATTTCATTGCCGTTATATCATAAGAAGCTTATATAAATTGTCTACTCTGCAACGACTCACATGGACATTAATTCTACAATGTATTTTCCTATCTATTATTGTCAAGATATTTTTCTTTCCTACATCGCTGTTATCGTCATCAGCCTCTTTTTAAGGCCACTAGGTACTGCTTTACGATCTCTTTATAGCATTGTGAGGCAATAGGATGATTTGGTGACGCCGACCAGATAGGATGACATACAGTATTTATTTTTTATTTATATAAAAATAAATAAAACTGGGATACATCCCCGAAGGGGTAGGCAGAGGTGTTATATTACACCAACATTTCGCCATGAGCATACAGACATGAGAATACGGAAAACCCAGTAACACTTTTGCCTGACCCGGGAATCGAACCCGGGACCTCCGATCAGCAGTCGCATACGCTATCCACTGGACCACGGAGGCAGTTATAGAGTTTGATGTCGAGTATTCCATCTCTGTTGCAAGATACTATTTGCTTCGTATATTTCGCCACTTACACACACGGAATGAAATGGGGTAGTACCACTTTGTATCTTTATCATTCACCACACGGGGAAATCTTCACTAAACCAATATTGTATGCCATCATCATCATCATAGCGCCGTCCTGATTGCGATCCAAGAGCTTCGCCTTGGAGGCCGGTATCCGCTTTCTGGCTGTACCTTCGTATATTTATTATCATGTTATATTGTAGTATTGTATGTCATTCGCCTAGAATTGTTCCACAAGCGTCTTCCAATCACAAGCTTCGAATGACAAGTAAACGCCACTGGCGTGCATGGCATTCAGTTTTGCGGCCCGTAAGCGGTCGAAGACTTCATGGCTGCTACGGATCATTGGCAAATAACAGACACTACGTAGTGATAATACGAATCAGACTACACGACTTAATGAGTGCTACTGATTTGCTAATACCAATAAGTACTCCAGTTATCATTCGAATAATCATCATGTGAAGCTACCGGGTTTAATATTTGCTTTAACAAAGCAATCGGTCTTTATTCCGCCCGAACAGTATGATTTAACCTACAGTATAATAATAGTACTTAATAATATTATGAAGTAGACTGCGCCTGCGTGGTATTATTTTACACACACAATTCCCACACAATTGTGGGAATTTCCAAGAATCCTCTTTTAGTGCCCCATTATACTCCCCAGAAACACCCATACTCAAATTTCACCTTTTAGCGCCTAGTATTTTCATCTGTGCGTTGTATGTCAGGCAGTTAGTCACACAACAATTTTATATATTTTGATAGGTTACCTACCTACAAAATTATGCTTTGACCAAACGAATTTAATTCGAAGAAAACTAGGTATCTTACCTGGCAGGTGCCCTTTGACAATAATTGATGTTAAGAACTTCTTTAAATTCAAAGTAGTAAGTCATTTGCCGTTTAAAATTTTATATTCAGTACACGACACGTAATATATGTATCAAATCCAAATTTTAGCTTTAGCGATGGCACTAGTTGTATCTGTAATATAATATGGGTCGCGTCATACGAAAGTTACATAACCAAATTCAAAACAAACAGTGACGTCATCAGCTACTTATACTGTTGTAAACCACACTCCATAAAACACCACACTCCATATTGAAACAGGATTGTCTAGTTCACTTTGCTAGCAACCAACCTGTCAATCAACATATTCCGTTGTTATCCACTGCTTATGAATATATTGAAAGTCAAAGGGAGCAAATTTGATTTGCGGTTCGTATGCCTCGAGGTGAAAGACGTAATATTATATGTAGTTAAATATGATAACGAAAATACTGAATATATCCTTTTTTTTTGCCCCGGTGCATTACTTCATGTTAATTTTATAGAGCTGAAAGCGAGATTTTTTATACTGAATTTGATAAAATTATCAATGTATACGCAAATCTATGTAATGGTAAAATTTGACGCCAGTGTACCCTGAATTTATTTTTATTTGCTCCGTTAAAACTTATGATAGTTTTGGCCAAATATATTGAAGTATAAACTTCGATTTAATGTTTATTTCTTCAGAAGCCAAAATTAGGCTGGTAAGCCCCGATATGGCATACAAAAATAGGAGTTCACTACCGAAACTCGGATTATAAATGTTGTATTACCAAAGATGGGAAAATAACACGTATGTCGAACCTTTATTAGATCCCTAAAACACTTTTTGATACCAAAATAGATTAGGGCCCCGTCTTCACAGATAGAGATCAGGTTGTTTTCCGAAGAGAAAATGTAAATAACGAAGCAATTCTACTTGAGAAGCGAAGAACTTACATTAAAATTATGTAGGTTGAAGTATATTTCTTTCTTTAACGACCTATTAATGTGTCGTTTTAAGTCCACGGCTCTTTCAAAGCACCAGAGGGATAAACGCAGATTTTGTGTTATAGTGCTTTTCCTTTAATGCCCGGTTTCTGAAGTTACTAGATATACTCTCAACAGTTATTGATTCATTAAAACTATAGAAAGGACAAACTTTGGTTAACTGACACTGCGTTTCTGAATGCGCACTAGAGCGTTCAATAACTATTGATACTGTAAAGTATTATATTATCTGTGATTGAACCAATACGTAGTTCTTTTTTCTGCCACTAGATGACTCTCTTTTAAAAAACGAGTTGAAAACTTATTTAAATATTTTAATTTGTCTGTTTAACTAGTTGTTTAATCATATATTGTTTTTTAGGAGTAAACCACTAGTTGCTCGTTATTTTACTAAAAAAAATATGATAATGCCTCATTCGTAATATCGGTACGCCTGCTAACTTATATACTTTAAAAATAAAATGTCAAATCAGGCCTCGCTGTCAGAAGATTTGACATTTTAGTGACATTTTATGATGATGATGATTTGTGCTTCAATGCATAGACTAATATATTATACCTGGAAACTTCAATGTAGAACTTTTCTGCAGTTGTATAAGGATTCAAAAATGGTGTCTTTATGTACTTGCCACAAGGATAGGCACTGTCTCCTAGGATGTGACCATCTAGGTATCTCATTGTTATGCAGGCGAGCTCGTAGAAACGAATTATGGTACACTGTACTGTCATGAGTAGATCCATGCCAACGAGCATCTATATCTCTGATGTATAATTTTGCATCACATACAACTTGTACATTGACAGAAGAGAAATCTTTTCTGTTCCTAAAAAGTTCTGGTTGCTCTCCCCCAGGAGATTGAATTGGAATATGAGATCCATCTACACAACCGATAACATTTGGAAACCCAGCTATATTAAAAAATTGCGCTTTAACTTCTCCCAGATCTTCTGAGTTTGGCATTCGTATATATCTTCTAGCTAGTTTTGCTATTTCTACTTACTTTATAAACCACTCTTGACACAGTGGTTTTATGCACATTAATATCATCACCAATCAGTACTTGAAATGTGCCTGTGGCGTAAAATCGTAATATGATGAAAATTTGTTCCAACATAGACAATGTATATTTGCGATACATAACTGGAGCTAAACTAATGCTGATCATATCACTTATGTGTAACACGGTGTCCTTATCAGAACGATATCTCATTTTAAATTCTTCATCCGTAAACATTTCAAAAGGATTTCTCCTAGATCTTAGGTTTCTAGGAACTGATTTATTAGCAATAAACTCCAGCACTTCAAAATCAAACTCTCTGCTCACTGCAGAACTGCTCGAATACGACATTTTGTATCGGTTATGTAAAAGTTGTAAACACAAACCTATCATATGAAAACTTTCCAGTTATTATATATTAGTCTATGATCAAAACCTTGAAATCTTAAAAAAGGTAACACGTTTGACAGAAGTTAGCCTTCAATTAAAGTTATGGAACGGATAAACGGCGAACATTGGTCGGTTAAGTTAAACTAAGGATAACTGGAGTTTATGTTGTGACGCGTTGTTCAGAAACGCACTTTCTTGAGTTATCGAACCAATAACGCTAACGGATAGATAAACCACCGATAAAAGTACCTGAGAAACCGGGCATAAGACGTGCCATCATGATACCTGCTCAATTTTATTTTATATTTCTTTTTTAAAAGGAGGTTTTAATCATGGCAGTGGACTTCGCTTTCCGATTCCATTTTTCAAAGCCGCTTATTTAAGGAATTATTTTACGGTTCTGCGACGAACAAAGTACCTACTGTTTATTAAAGTTGTTATAGCACTCTTTACGATATCACATATTATAGTTGAAAAGTCCAAATATTTTACTTAAAGAGGCATATGTAAATTTTTCTTTAATATTTATATACCTAACCTACCTACTAACAGCTGTCTTTCCAAACAGCTGATACGCTAACGTCAGAGCCGCCTGCTAGGTCCAATCGTACTACCATATCGTACTGAAATATTCTAGGATGGCATTCTGGATCGAAAATAATTTTACAAAAAGACAAAATAACTTCTAAACAAATTAAGCTGCACATATAAAATATAATTTTCTACAAAACAGTCAAAATTGCCTCGAAGATGTGCCCTTTAACAAATTGTGTAAACTTGTAAGTCTTAACACGGAATTAATTGTTAACATTACCCGCGGTTTTATTCACCGCCATTTTGATGACGTAGTAGAGCGCAGTGAATGTTGAACAACATTTTGGTTGTATGCTCTTGGTGTTAACATGGTAAAACCGTAGTTTTAGTATAGCAACACAGAAAATGATGACTCGTTCTGAAGTTATGAACGGAGATGAAAGTTACATGGGGGTAAATATTTTACGTGTGTATATACTATAATTATTTTAATAGGATCTTTTTGGCTTTGGACTTTATCGATGTGAGAGTAAACACGTTATTTTACAAGCTTTTTGGAATACTTAACTTGCCGTGTGTTGGCTGTGATGCGAATATTGTTTGCTCTTTCTATAAAATTATAAGATTTCACTGCACTGTTTATAAATTAGCTAAATGTATGGGTATTAGAAAAGAAAGAAAAGAAAAAAAATAAAGATATTCAACAAATCTTAATATTTACGCCGAAAATATCAAAATCCAATTGACAAACACAAATCGCTCATCAAAATCTAAACTACAAACGGTTTCCATGTACAATACGAACCTTGTATATCTATAATCTGCCCAACTGATTGGCACGGGCCTTTTCTCACTAATAGAAAGGCTAGGCTATAAACCAACATTTTGGTCAAGTGCAGGTTGGCAGACATTTTATGTTTTACCAAAACATTATGGAGAAGCTAGCTGCAGCTTTCCTCTTAATGTTTTCCTTCACTGTATAACAAGTTATAGTTATGAGTTTAATTAGACATAACTTTGAAAAGTCAATGAGGAAAACTCTTGTAGACGACAAGACAACCCTTTATCACTGCCATATCCTAGTGACAATAGTTCCATTTTTCTTGCATTTTCATTTCCATTTACTAAAATAATAATTTTCATTATGATACCAACTTCTACAAACTATTCGAATTACTACTGATACTCCCCCGAATTTGAGTTGCAATTAATAATTTCACAAACAAAGTTTTCCGCAGACTTCGTCCTTGTGACTAAAATTGTAGACATTGTGGCTTAAGTTCAGATAAAGAAACAGGTCTAGACAAAATCGTAGCCTTGGAGGACAGCTACAGACATAGAACGCTTTATCTTTCCTTAGTGATAAAACCTGTATGGCCTTCGTATTTTACTTTTACGTGTAATCAATGAGAGATATTGGATTTGTTAGTGTTTTTGAGACTATCAACAACGCTTTTGTTAAAGCCAATGGCTGCTCTAGTAGTAGTAGAATATCTAAAGCAAAGCGACCTTCACTCAGGTTTAATGGATGAAAAAATGTTGTGAATAAGCTTGCATAAAAATTCATGCCAAAGTTTCTGTAGCGCTGATTTTAATAAAATCAATGACACTAAGAACACCTATACCTGAGACATCATTTTATAGACCAGACAAAGTTTATGGCCAGCAAAGCGGTGGTCAGGTTAAATATCCACGCTATATATTCAACATTTTGTTGAAACTAAAAGGAATTATTGTAATTAAACCTATTTCATGACATGGTTTCGTAGAATTTGCGGTATTGTAACATTTGTGTTGCCTCAATTATATTGTTGTATTGGACCAACTGCCATGCAGAGGGTCCATAATATAAATAAAATCGGGTTCGAATCCACGGCGCGCACCAATGACTTTTCGGAGTTATGTGCGTATTGAATTATTAATTATCGCTAGTCCCGTGCCTCGGAGAGCACGGTCCCGGTTGTCATGAAGATCTTTGACAGTCGTTACAGGGCGTCAGTACCTTCTAAATAAACTGACACTAGTCTAAACCATGGAATATCGCTATCCCTTCGGGTTGCAGAGGTCAGACAGGCAGTCGCTCTGTGGAAAAGCTAATATTCAGCCAAATCCGGTTAGAGCGGACCCCAGATTGAAACTGGGATGACGCTTAAAAGATGATGAGATTAGATTACTTGTTTAAGATGCTAATTTTACAAAAAATAAAATACATCTTACCTTAGGTTAGAAGTACCCTAAACAGAAGAGCATGCATGAGGAATTTGATGGGAGTGAATAAAGCAAGATATATATGTCAAGATCGTTCCAAATGGCGTTCCGTAGACTCTGCCTACCACTCCGGGAAACAGGCGTTAGTCTATGTATGTATGTACGTTACCGTATAAAACAATCAATGTTTTAGGTGTATGCAGACTTCTAAAAGGAGATGAAATTATCCTACATCGACGCTGTAGATCCTCAAATTATACAAAATCATTATAATTACGCTATTCAGTTATATATTAATGTAATTATATCGTAATTCACCAAAATACAATTTCGAAAACGCTGATCAATGCGTACAAACTACTGTATTAACGCTTAATTATTTCGTATTTCGATAAAATGTATCTGAATTGCACACGTGGCGAGAGTAGCTGAATATATTTTATTTATATTATGGACCCAATATTCGCATTCCGATACACAAAGAGATAGTGGACCGCGCATTATTAATTAATATAGGTACGTTATCATTCGACAGCTACCGCCACCTGTAGGGTAAAGCGAGAATTACTATTGCTAATGTAGTCGACGCTCCCTCTATTGCCGCGTTTCAATATTATATCAGTATTACTCGGTTGTCATGTTAGAGATGTGGACCCACAAGAATATAGGTAATCCCATAAAAAAACAATACTTGTCAAAAATACCAAGTCTCGAGATCGTAAAAAGTTGTGAGATCTATGTAATAACAAGTCGGTTAATTAAAAAAATATCTTAATATATAAAATCCTTGCGTTTCTGACTGACTGACAGACACGCTACAGCCGTAACTACTGGTCACAAGAAGATGAAATTTAGCAAGTAGGTTTCTTAAGGAGTGTAGGATAGCACTAAGATAGGATTTTTGGTAATTCCACCCCTAAAGGGGTAAAACTGGGGGTCAAAGTTTGTATTAAACTTTTTATTCCTTGAATGGATTGACTCCAAACATTGTATATTAATTTCTCAAACGATGATAATGAATAGCTAGAATTATTTTTCTGGAAATTCCTCCCCTAAAGGGGTAATAGTGGGGGTCAAAGTTTGAATGAAGCTTTTCATTCCTTCAATGGATTGACGTCAAACTTTGTATATTGATTCCTCAAATGATGATAATGAACATTAAGAATTTGTGTCTTTGGAAATTCGTCCCCTAAGGGGGTAGGATAGGGTCAAAATTTGTATGAATCTTTTTATTTCTTTAATGGATTGACTTCAAACTTTGTATATTGGTTCCTCAAATGACTACAATGAACATTAAGAATTATTTTTTGGAAATTCCGCCCCTAAGATGGTAAGATTGAGGGTCAAAGTTTTTATGTAACTTATTATTCCTTCAGTGGATTGACTTCAAATTTTGTAAGTTGGTTTCTCTAATGACCTAAGTAAATATTAAGAAAATCTTTTTAGAATTTCTTACCCTAAAGGGTTACAAAAGGGGAGTCGGAATTTGTATGAAACCTTTTTATTCCTTCATTGGATTAACTTCAAACTTTGTTTATAGGTTCCTCAAATGACGTTAGTGAACGCCAAGAAAGGAGTTTTTGAAATCACTATTACTCACTATTAATCCCTATGGGGGTTAAGAAAGGGTGTCCCATTTTGTAATATCAAAAAACTTTGATTGATTCACTTGAAACTTTGTATATCGGTTCCTCAAATGACTTTAGTGAATTCACCACTAAAACTGGGAGTTCAAAAAGGGGTCCCAGTTTGTATGAAACTTTCAATTCCTTGCTTGCTTTTTCTTCATTGTCCCTGATGTGCATTTGATTTTCATTAATTTAAATTTATGCGGTTGGCCCTCATCTAAGCGCTCTTCATCTTCACTACTACACACAACTAAAAATGCATGATGTTTGCCATTATCATCAATAGAAGCCAAAATACTTAGAACCGTTATTTTGCTATTTTATTTATTTTTAAGCAGGTAAGCACTTTTGATGAGTTATCTGATTTGTCCAACTGCTGGCCAAGGCTTCTCTCATTTGTTTAACCCACAGACATAGATCTACATAGATAACGCAAATGCATGTACTTCGCGTGTCTGAACTCCGACCAAGCGTCGAGCTTGGTCGCCACTAACTTCAGTCCCCGCGCGTCCGTTTTACCGTTAAGTAAACTTTATACACATTACGTTGCCGCGTTTGCTTCGGAAGTTTGATCTGACGTTGTGTATTAGGAGACGATGAATATCGCACAAGCGATACTGTCGCGCATCGCTTCGACTTCGTGATACAGGCAACGTCACAGTAGGTATTAAAAAGTCGGCACGCTTGGTTTCAATACAAATCGTGATAGTTGCGTTATCTATGTAGATCTATATCTGTGGTTTAACCTAATAATACAAAGAAGGGGTTTTTGAACTTGGATAATTTATTTTACATTTTATTACAATTTCGCTGAGATATACAAATGTATACTGGTACGACGGAATCCTTAACTCATTTAATTTGAAGTAGCTTTGGCAAGCAGTGCAGCAGCACGCCTAAATGAAATTTTCATCGTTCGTTCGAGAGTTTTCATGAACCATTAGTAAAATAGACATCTAAATTGATTCAGCCATTTTTATGATTACCCTGATTAAATACACAGACAGAAAAACCTAAATAAATCATTGGGGTACTGGAAACGAGTTAGCAACAATATGCAATACAGTTATTTTGAGATTACAGAGAGTTTTTTTATAGTCTCACGGCTGTATCCTGGAAGGGGTAGGCAAAGGTGTAATATTACACCTACATTTCGCCATGGTGCATATTAGGTCCCACGTAATAGGGGGCGAGCCTATTGCCGTTACCGGGCACATTGACAAACTCCGTGCTGCTACTGAGAATTCGGAAAAACTCAGTAACACTTTTGTTTGATCCGAGAATCGAACCCGATACCTACTAAGCAGACGATATCCACTGGACCACGGAGGCAGTCAAATATTATTTATTTGTATAATCTTAATATATAAAATCCTTGTGTTACTGACTGACAGTCAGACACGCTACAGCCGAAACAACTGTACGCAAGTAGGTGAAATTTAGCGTGTATGTTCCTTGAGGTGTGTAGGAGCGCACTAATAGAGAATTTTTGGAAATTCCTCCCCTAAAGGGGTTAAACTGATTGCCAGAATTTGCACGAAACTTTTAATTCCCTCAATGGATTTACTTCAAACTTTGTATATTTGTTCCTCAAATGAAGTTAGTGAACACTAAGAAAGTCAGAATTTGTATGAAACCTCTTTACGCCTTCAATGAATTAACTTCATACATGGTTTATTGGATCCACAAATGACGTTAGCGAACACAAAGACATTTATTTTAGAAGTTATTCCCGTGAGAGGGTAGAAGAGATAGTCAGAGTTTGTGTAAAGCCTTCTATTTTTCAATGGAATCACTTCAATCTGTGTATGTAAAATCCTTGCGTTACTGACTGACTGACAGACACATTACAGCCAAAATGACTGGGCGCAAGAAGGTTAAATTTGGCATGTATGTTCCCCCATTAGTGCATAAAGTTTATTAACCCCTTTTTCATTAAGATAACTATAATTTATTATCATTTAGAGTATCTTTGACGATTAAATGACATTAAATATTAAGTTTATGTGAAAGGTCTGAATTCATAGCCCGTCCGATAAATCGGACGTTATGCATGGCGGACACAAGGGATGTTAAAAAAGGTAAAAATAAAAGAACGGATATTACGAAGAAATTTATTATAAAAAGCAACAGAAAATAAACTTAAACTTATTACTTTACGATGTGGTATTCCATGTGGCATTTTGGGTGAAGGCCTACATTACATTTCAGACATTGAAATTTACTTTTCCCTCCACATTGGTTTGCACACCGACGTTCAGTATTTATTGGGACCAGCCAATGGTCTGTACCGTCGTATCTCATTGTAGATAATGGTTTTGCTGGTTTGCGACCTTGATGTGGCGGTGTTCCATGTGTGAAAAGTAAGCTTCTTGCTATGAAGCGTCTAAAAACGAATAAGGACTCGGTGTCTCTTGGGCAGCCATTCTTCCGAGCAAGTAACCAGGCGTTTACTACCGAAACGTCAACTAAATATGCAAATATGGGCCACCACCACTTCTTTATACGCATCCGAGTTCTAAAATTTGCCACAGCCTGGTCGCATTTGTCCACTCCACCCATATACTTATTGTAATTTGAAATAAGTGATGGCTGAGGGACTTGAACTTTGGCTTTTTTTTCGTTTGACCAGCGGGTTGCAGATGTTAATGCAAGATTTTCAAAATTAGTGGCTACTGTGACAACATTGTTGTCATTCCACCGGCATACGAAGACATCATCAGCTAGTCGGTGGTCGTAATAACCTCGCGCCTCCTTCTTGAATTGTTTTACGTCTTTGACCGTGCAGTTTTCAGTGCGATTAGCACTCAAGGTCCCTGTAGCATAATAGCCAAGCTCATTGAGGTACCTCATCAGGCTCAAAGATGTAAAATAATTGTCAAAATACAATTTCATGCCACTATTAGGCGGAAGCTTGCTCAATGTAATTAGGTTGAGAACAACATCGCCACCTACTCCAAAATCTTTTTTTTCTGTACTCTTTCCCATGTATATAATGGAAAGCTATCATGTATCCGGTACTTGCACACATTGCCCAGTTTTTAAAACCAAACCTTATTGGCTTTCCACGGATAAACTGTTTGGCGTAGTGTTTTCCGTAATACGGGATCATACTTTCGTCTACGCTATTGTGCTCATCTATTCCGTAGTGTTTTTGAAATGATTCATTTAGGCTTTCAATAAGAGGACGTAATTTATGCAATCTATCAGTGGATTCATCGAGTTCGCTGTTGTCGTACAAATGCACATGTTGAAGAATCAATTCAAACCGATTGCATCTAATACTATCTTGTAGAATTGTAGACACGTCATTATCTTTGCAAAAATATAATCGTTTCTTTGGCAACTTGACGTAGCCTGACAATAGCATCGCTCCTAAAATAACGTAGATCTCGTCTTCCGTTACCATCAAAGGTTTATTACTGCAAAGCGTACAGGTTTGTTTGTTTGACTATATGCTTGATAAGATCATTGTAAAAAAATAATTTGAAGTATTCCAGAGGATTTTGACAAGCTTTACTTCCATCTGATGGTGGCTGTAAACGATATTCAGTACAAATAAAAGCGGGTTCCTGTTTTTTCCAATGTGTAGATTTTTTCTTTTTGGCCGGGAGTGCAGACCTTGAATACTTGTTATGGGAAATAAAAGTAGAAAGGGGCTGCTCGTCTTCACTATCGCTACTTGATAAATAATTAGCATTCGACGGTCGTTGCGTATTTGAACCAAGGGCTGTAGATCTTGATGGAGAAGAAAAACTGCTATCACCTCGAAAGCGTCGCAATTCGCAGCCAGCTTGCAGCAGTCTTCGTCCTAAGTGATTTAGGTTCGCACCATGCTCCTCATCAGGCTTGTCACTGTCTTCGTCGGTGACCTGATCCGCATTCTCAATAGGGGGCTCAACATAAATTATATTTTCTGTACAATCATCATACTCCTCACACTCCAAAGCAGATAATATTTCATGAACATGCAGTCTGTAACAATTCAACAAAACACCACATGCAGTGCCCGCAGTGCATAGCGTACGATATATAAGCATAGCGTACGATATATAAGCATAGCGTACGATATATAGCGTACGAGATATATTAAGGCATATTTAGTTGTCATCTGTCAAAACTCGGTAAATTACTTGTGCACGAATATAAATTAAATTAAATTAACGTAAACAGTAAAAATAGCCTTAAGAACGTGATTTAGTAGTGAATCAGGTGCTAAATATAAACTTAAATCAATCGTGAGTGAAAAACTGTTTATAATAACCATGATTAGTTGACGATAATATAACCAACGGAACTACTACTAAATATGAACACTGATGCAAGAACTCTGTGAAACTTTCAAATAGCATAATAATCAACCGAACAGTGCATAAATATCACAATTAGTCTTAATTATATCAATTTATCCTAGTATTTTTTATTCTTTCGCCGTTGTAGTCCGTTTTTTACAAATAGTTGTCAAGACTGACAATTGTGTCATGTGTAGACTGAGCCATAGACAATACACATAACAGAGTTAATAGTGATGTGAATAAGTAAAATGAATGAATGAACTATTAGTAAGTTTTTGTTAGTGTCAACTCCTAACCGGGCACTGCTTTCTTTTACGCAACCCTATCGTCAAATTACATAAACTTTTAGTGTTGCCAGAAGCAAATTTGTAACCCATAATTGGGGGAAAGGGAGTACTGCTTGCTAAAATACAAGGCATAATTTTCAAGGTATTTGGCCTGCAAAATAAAGATTTGTTTTTTTATTATGAAAATGGAATACACCTGCTGCCACAAGACTTTCACCACGCGGGACAGCAAAAGACTACTACTGACTTGTACGTTTTGCAAACAATATTACCACGCAGCTTGTATACAACCAAATAAAAAGGATTGGGTGCCTGATGCAGACTTCAAAACTTCCTGGATTTGCCCAAATTGTGTTCAGACCAAACCTCGTGACAACAATGACGAAACTCCAATACGCATGAACACTAGATCACGGAACGCCGGGGAGTCCTGCAACCCCAATGTGTCAACCAAGGCATCACAACACGAGACTTCTAAGGAACGGGACCGAACGTGTGAAATGCAGGTTGTACCGTTGGACGAAGTTAGGAGCATTGTTCGGGCTGAAGTTCAGAGTGCTATGAATGAATTTCAACATACAGTCGTTGATCTGAAAAATTAAATATCAATTCTACGGGAGAGTCTGACCTTCATTAGCGACAAATACGACAATTTAGAGAAGAAGGTAAACAATTTGAGCAGTAAGTTGGCTGTTGCACCGGAAATTAAAGAAGACTTAAGGATCCTTGACTTAAAGGTTCAGGAAATACAGACTGAGCTGAATCTAAAAGATCAGTGGGCAAGAAGATCTAATGTGGAGATTGTTGGCCTTCCTGAAAAAAAAGGTGAACAGTTACTGAAAGTTGTAGAAAACTTAGCAAAGGTCGTCGATTTTCCGCTAGACCCTCAGAGAGACATTGATTTTGTGACGAGAGTTGCCCAGTTGGACAAAAATACAAAGAAGCCGAAACCAGTTATTATTAGGTTTATATCTAGGTATAGAAAAGATGACTTCTTGGCTAAAGCTCGTAGCATGAAAGAACTCAGAGCATCTGATCTCGGTTTCACCCAAAACCTGTCTAAATTATATTTTAACGATCATTTGACTAAGTCCCACAAAACATTATTGCAATCGGCTAAAAAGATAGTCAAGGAAAAGCTTTATAAATATATATGGGTACGAAATTGTAATATAATGGTGCGTAAAACTGATTCTAGTCCTGTTGTATACATTGGCTGTCAGGAGGATTTAAAAAAGTTGCAATAAGAGAAATTTTATATTTTATGTCACTGTTTTGTTTTGACTTTGTATTGATCAGGACTCGTTTTATTATTTTAATTTTATTTTATATTACTCGTTTTATAATTTTACTTTTATTTTATATTAATCATAATTATAACATACTGACATTTTTTATAATACGCTTCCTTACTTATGTGTTTTGCATCTTTCTCGGAGAACTACTATATAACACGAAACACTTACTTAATGATTTTAATGGTACAGAGACACGAAGTTTGATATACTGGCTATTTGGTTTTGAGGAATACTGTCCTTTCATATCAGTGTATTATTGTATTGCTATCATAGAGTTTCCTTCAATTAATGGGTGAACTAGATATTTACTACCAGAACGTTCGTGGTTTGCGGGGAAAAACAACTTCTTTTTATAGGAACATTATTAATGCTGAGTATGATATTATTTGTCTTACCGAGACATGGTTGTTGCCGGGAATTTTCGACTCAGAACTGTTTGATGACCGTTTTGTCGTTTATCGATGTGATCGCGACTACGTGTCCAGGAGTGACAGCATGGGCGGGGGAGTGTTAATTGCGATACGCAGGGGTATTTTGGTCTTTGATGTAACATTGAAGGCATCAAACAACGAGCGTTCGTCAGATATCATTGCTGTCGCAATCACCTTAAAATACCGAAATATTATGAAGAAGTGTCATTTGTATTGCTGCTACTTTCCTCAGTGTTCTTCTCAATATTGTGATGAAGTTACTTTTTTCGAGAGCTTGTCTGACTTAGTTCTTCAACGCCATGAGGATAGTTTCTTCATTGTAGGCGACTTTAACATTAGGAATGCTTCATGGGAACGAGATGAGTCCAGTCAGATTATTAATTTGAGGGACGAAAGTCTTGGCAGTGATCCCTTGGTAGCGGCGTTGTCAGGCTTCATCTCTTTTAACTGTTTTAATCAGCATAATGTCGTATCAAATTCGAACGGTAGGTTTTTGGACTTAGTGATTAGTAATTGTGAATGTCTTGTTCTGCGATCACCGTCGCCCCTGCTAAAGGAAGACAACCATCATCCTTCTTTAAATATTAAAATGTCTGGCGTTGTGTCTAGGACTTTACACGCACCACCACGCTTGGTCCGGCTGTTTAGAAGAGCTAATTACGACGATATTGGTGGTGCTTTATCTGAGATTAACTGGACTCACTGTTTTGATGGTCTAAATGTCGATGCGGCAGTCAGTCACTTCTATGGGATTTTGGATAGCATAATTCTACACCATGTGCCTAGCAAATTGTTGCGCAGTGATCGCAATGACCCTGTCTGGTATTCATTAGCTTTGATTAAAGTTATAAAGGAAAAGCTAAAATATCACAAGAAATGGAAGCTTTATGGCCGCTATATGGATTATTGTTCTTTTTCCTTGCTGCGCGAAAGGCAAAAGAAAATGGAATCGGCTTGTTATGATTCGTATATTGAGAGAGCAGAAAAAAATATATCGATTAGCAGCAAACAGTTTTGGACATTTATAAGATCCAAAAAAAAAACTGGTGATCTACCTGGTAGATTATTTCTTAATGATACGTCTTCTTCGGAAGGTGGTACTATTTGCGAAATGTTTAACGATCACTTTAATTCTTCCTTTTGTCGAAGTTCTCCGTGCAATCAATTCGATGATACTTTCTGTTCGAATGTGAACCTCTCTAAGTTTAACATTACTGCAGATGCTGTATTGAAATACCTCAAACGGCTTGATACTACTAAGGGAGCTGGCCCGGATGGTATTCCCCCACTTTTTATACGTAGGTGTAGTGACTGGCTATTCTATCCCTTGTATCTACTTTTTAAGTTGTCATTATCTTCTGGAGTGATGCCATTGGTGTGGAAAAGGTCATACGTTGTGCCGATATTTAAAGGTGGAGATAAACACAACGTGGCTAATTATCGACCTATCTCGAAATTAAGCGTAATACCTAAATTATTTGAACATATGATATATGATTTTCTCGCCTCTGCAGTGACACCCTTTATCATTGAACAGCAGCATGGTTTTTTGAGAGGGAAGTCGACGGAGAGCAATCTTTGTGAGTTTATCGACGTTCTAACTAATGCAATGGAGGGGGGCAGCCAAGTGGATGTTATCTATACAGATTATTCTAAGGCTTTCGATAAAATAAATCATGATATCCTTCTTGGTAAGCTCTATAGATTCGGTATTCATGGTGATTTATTGCGGTGGTTGGAGTCGTATTTGAGAGATCGGTCTCAGGCGGTAACTGTTAAAGGATTCTGCTCTACGTTTATTCCTGTGCCCTCTGGTGTTCCCCAGGGCTCACATCTTGGTCCTTTATTGTTCAATATATTTATCAATGACGTCACATCAGTCTTCATAAATTCGTCTTTTCTTTTATATGCTGATGATAATAAAATCTTTAAAATTATCAATTCATCTGAAGACTGCTTACTAATGCAAAGCGATATTGACAGACTTTCCAATTACTGTCGGCGTAATTTACTGGCCTTGAATTGCAACAAATGTAATGTTATAACATATTCACGTAAGAAGAATAACATCTTCTTTGATTACAATATCAGTGGACATAGCCTTCAAAGAGTCTTTTTAGTGAAGGATTTGGGTGTTTATCAAGATTCAAAGCTGGTATTTGATCACCATATTAATGAGACTGTCAGTAAATCCTATCGTATTCTAGGTTTTATTCTTCGAACTGGTAGAGATTTCAAAAGAATTTCAACTCTCCTTCTTTTATACAGATCTTTAGTTCTTCCTATATTAGAGTACTGTTCAGTTATTTGGAATCCACAATATAAAGTGTATATTGATAGGTTGGAATGGATACAAAATAAATTTTTAAAACACCTAAGTTACCGCTCTAATTGTTTAAACATTTGTGAACCAGTCAGCCAGCTTTTGCCACTTTCCGATCGTAGGTTGGTTAGGGATCAAAGATTTCTCTTTAAAATTTTAAATAACCTTGTTGATTCTCCCTACTTATTGAATCAAATATTGTTTAAATGTCCACGCTTAAACGCCAGAAGGACCAATTTTCTGCAACCAGCGACAGCAAGAACGAATTATGGGGCAAATACTTTTATTCGTCGTGCGTGTAGGTCGTATAACCAAAGGTTTTCAGAGGTTGACTTTTTCTCTGTATCATTAAATACTTTTAACAAAGCTGTAGTGAAATTAATAGATCCGAATCAAAATTTAATTTAATTATTAGACATTTAATGTGTTTTTTTTTTCATTTCTCCGAATGATCTTGTATGGTTTTGAAGTTTAAAACTATATTTAATTAGTAATTTATTTTTATCGTATTTTAATTAATGTTAGGTATTTTTCATATATTTTTTTTTTTAATTCCTTTAACTTAGGGACCATTGTTTTTATTTTAATTTTAGTTAATACTTATTTTTAATGAAATCATATCTTATTTAAATGAAATCTAATTTATTATTTTAATGTGATTATTTTGAATTATGTTGTATTGCGTCAATTTAGTTTAGTTTTAATTTCCGATTAAAAAAAAAACCCTATTTTTTTGTATTGTGCTACTTTAATTTAATGAATTATTTAACAGTGGAAACTTGATTGGATCATGTTATTATCAATATTATTATGTATTTAATTGTTATTGTTCTGTATGTTTCCCAAATAAACGTAAATAAATAAATAAATAAATAAATATCGGACAGTACAAAATTCGCAAGCATAGCATTCAAAATATCATTGGCTTCGTACAAATTATATTGAAAATAAGTAGTGTAATAGTGAAGCAATCAAATTATCTGTTTTTTACCCATAACACTGTACAAAATAAAATAAAAACAAAATAAAACCTTACCTTCGCCGCGAAGAATTTTCACCGCGCGCCGCAATTTTGTGCATTGACAGCTGATGCGCAGGCGCGTTGATACATTTTATAAAAACAGTGTTGCCACGCTTGAAAATATATAAAACTACCATTTTAAAAGGAAAAACCTCGAGTAAAATATATGTCACTCCTAAAATAAAAATTTTATTGGCGTCCGATTTATCGAACGTTATGCACTAATGGGTTTAAGGAGGCTAGGGGTGTTTGTACAAAATATTTTATCTAATCGTAATTTACGCGTGCGAAGCAGCGGGCAAAAGCTTGTTTTTAAATAAAAAAACCGACTTCAAAAAATACTAAAGAACTAAAAAACAAAAAATAATTGGTTTTGGAGCAAAACATTTTGGAGTCGGTGCCAAGCCAAGTATTTCTGATCTGACTATAAAACCTCTACACATTTTTATATAACTTTCGTTGTTGATAGAATAGGTAGTTTGTATTTTAGTAACTTTTTGCGTAAGGCCTTGGCATCGACTCCAAAAATGTTTGCTCCAAAACCAATTATTTTTAGTTTTTTAGTTCTTTAGTGTTTTTTGAAGTCGGTTTTTTTTTATTTAAAAATAATTTTTACTTTTTGTTTTTTAGTTGTATACTAATAAAAAATAGTAATAGGTGGTAAATAGGTACATAGGATAGTGTAGGTACATGATGGGGAGGCCTTCCTTACGTGCCTCAATTCTGAAATGTAGACCTGAACCTTTCTGGCAATTACAAGTTTTTTTTGTTTTTTACTAACTAGCCTAAACACGTTCGTTTCAGTTCCATCATCAGATCCCGGAAATCATCCAATACCAAAGTATTTGCCAAGACAAAACAAACGGGCCTAAACACGATAAGATTGCGTTATTGTATTACGAAGATCCCATGGCCACTTTCCTGCTCTATCATCAGAGTTTGGTAAACATTCAGCACTAAAGTCCATGTTAAGACAAATCAAACAACCCTAAACTCGATGAGATTGGGTTATTGTATCACAAAGATCTCATGGTTACCTTCCAACTCTATCATCAGACCATGGAAATCATCCAGCATCAAAGTCTATGTAAAGACGACTGAAACGAGTCCAGACTCGACGGCATTGAGTTGCTATCGTAAAATCGCTTCAAGTGTGCTTATAAAATTTGAAGAGTTCCTTCGATTTTTCAGGAGTCCATGATCAGATCCTGACCTTATGATCATGAGACCAACTAGAAGGTATACTCTTTCAATCAAAACAAGAATTTTTGAAATCGGTCCAGGCGTCTTAGAGAAATCGGGAAACATACATAAAAAAAAAGATTCCGACGAATTGAGAACCTCCTCCTTTTTTTGAAGTCGGTTAAAAATATTGAATGTTTTAAATAAATAGATTGACTCGGTCCTCGCATGAAAACTCAATATATCTCATAAGTAATACATATACAGGCTGATTTTTAATTGGTTTTGGAGCGAAAGCCATCTTATTACATATCGTTAATAGAACCTAACCAGCTAATAATATTTGAAATATAAGCTAAAAAAATCTTGATAAATTAATTAATTTAATAGTACTAGAACACGAAGTATCACTGCCGCTCGTACACTGGCGAAGTACGAGCGATCGTGTCACACACACACTGGCAGTTATTACCGCCCTCCCACTCCCCGCCATGCGCACGCGCCACCCTCCGCTGCAGGGCGCCAGCAGGGGGCGGGGGCGGGGCGGCGGCGCGGCGGGGTGCGCTCCGTGCGGCGCGGGCGCAAGTTGACCTTCAGCACGGTAATATAATCTAACAGTATTGTAACTCGGCCGTCTTCGTGAGTTATATACCTACCAAACGCGCCGCATGCGAGCTGCGGCACGATAGCGGCTGCGGGTACTGTAGGTACAGTCCGCCCAGTCTAATGGGTACTCTGCTCGCGGCGCGTAGGTATAACTCGAGTTTCGTGCGTTTGTATGGAGTTACAATACTGTTAGATATTATTACCGTGCCTTCAGTCTTAAGAAATTAGGTCAATGGGACAGTCGTACATCACGCTCCCGTCACTCGGTGTCCGTATTACGTAATTAAACTACAATCGTGGATCCTTACAATACTGATGTGTTCGCTAGTGGATTGATAGGCCGCAACCTGTTCTGACTCCATGGGGTTTTATTAGTGGATCAACGTTATAAGATTTGTATACAAAGAAGAAACGGAGTCGCGAGAACGCGAGAAACGTGAGTGCAAATGTGTAAATTGATTGTGATGTAAGCAGAAGACTGTAAAGGTAAGTGATTTGCTTTACTCATTGTTGTGAATACCATCGTTGATAACATGTTTTAAACACGCCAGAAATAGGTAAATACCTAAATTCGGCTTTTACTAATTATTGAAAATGATTATGTACCGACGATTAATACGTAAATAACAATAAGTTCTACTTTTCGTCCACTACTTTATTATGATTGCGTGAACCCACAGCTTATTTCTGTTGACTTATGAAGGAATAGGTAGGTACAGCTATTTAGTTACATGCGTTTATTATTTTAATTATTAGGTATGTGCTTAAAATTAATGAAGTTGTCATCGTAATTAATTTGTGTTTTGTAAGTACGTAAATTAGGTATCACTATCCATCCGTACTTCTTATGCTGGGGCCTGCCTCACTACCGGCTAACGTCAATGTCTGCTAGCGCGATAACTATTGCGATATTTTTTTAAAGTAGGTGACTAAAACGTCAACGTGAATGCCCATCATTGGCGATAAAAACGCCAAACGCTAATGTTAATGCCGTTGTCAAATTATCGCGTTAAATCGTGGCTACACCTAAGGTTAACGTACATTATCGCAATAATTAATGGCATTTCTCGTTAGTAAGTATAGCCCCAGTAGAAGTGCTTTGCTGACTGATACGTGTTTTATGGGTAGGTAGTTACCTACTGTTACACGCGCTGTACGGTACCTAAAACAGCTGCTGACCTCGCCGCGCGACGTCAAAAGCTGTTTTTAGGTACCTACAGCGCGCCGACGAGTCGATCGACGATCGAGTCGCGCATTACTACGTATTTTCTAGAGTTTTGGACGTTTATAACTTTTTTATTTTACGTGGTAGGTAAATTTTGATTTTGAATATGAATAGCAGACATTTTTCCAACGTGAGGTTTTTTTTTCCTAAACCAATAAAAAATCAGCGTGTATAAATTAGATTGTTTTATGCGATTGCCAAGTCAATATATTTATTTGAAACATTCAATATATTTAACTAACCGACTTGTTATTACATAGATCTCACAACTTTTTACGATCGCGAAACTTGGTATTTTTGACAAGTATTGTTTTTATGGGATCTCATTTCTTTTTTTTTTCTACTTCTTGTATACCAACAACGAATTTTCTTAATTAAAGCTCTAAGTGCAGATGTAATTTTGTAATCCTTTATATTTATATGGCATTACAAAGTTATTTATGCAGTTAATGTATCTCGAAAACTGGTCAGAAATTGATTAATATTTTAGTTTTCCTTGAATCATATACTAAACACTAATTGTATTCTAAATTGGAGGCTTCTATGTCTGCTAGAAGTGCCTTAGACTTTGGATGATCGGTCAGAGAGTGACAAAATTAAGAATTTTGACTCGTTATAATTCTTAAACTACTCGTTCAAATTGAATGAAATTTAAAATACACCTAAAAATTAGGCTTCTAGTTTTATCCACAACGAAGTTATAGGGGGTCGAAAATGGCCTGAATTGCTTCGAGAAAAGGATGGTACGGCCATGCCACTTTTTTTTTTTGCTCGACTTGGTGGGGGCACTACCGTGCCCCCAGATCTAGAATAATCTGTAAGGAAGATAAAATACTGAAAATTACCTATTTCTGATAACAAACGCGTACATGAGTTACACGAAGTATGCCAGAAATAATTTTGACAGAGAGGGAAGAGAGAATTATTTCACAGAGTACCCACTTATAAGTTACAGCAAGAGTTCTGCATGTACCTAGACGATGATTAAGCAAACGTAAAAAATTCCGTTGGTTTAGTTTAGTGTTATACGAAAAGCTAAGTAACGCATAAGATAAATAATAGAAATGCTGATTCATATCATTAAGTCCAAATTAGAATAAAAAATACATATTTATATTTTGATCTATACAAAGTAAATTTTAAACACATACAACACGGCGATAGTCCAGTGGTGTATGTAACGGGCTACCGAGACGATGGTCTCGGGTTCGATTCCTAGGTACCCCGGGCACACACCTTTGACTTTGCGAAGTTATGTGTTAATTAAAAATGTTATTTATCGCTCGCTTAGTAATGTGCCCGGTACATGGAAATAGGCTCGCCTCCTATTACATCGGGACCTAAACATAACTGGCGAAATGTGGATTTGTAATACACTGCCTACTCCTTCGGGGACAAAAGGCGTGAAGAATGTTAAAACACATCCCAAAAGCAGCTTTGGACTTTACTACATGCGCAAGTAAAGGACGGCTATGTTAAGCGATCATTTCCGTGACTTAGTTTTGCATAGCTAGATTATGCCTACGGCGCGTAGCACAGACTTTTCGAAGTTAAGTGTGTTTTCAATTATTAAGTTTCAGCGAAGGAAAACATCGTCAGGAAACCTGCACAGCTGCGGATTCACCACAATGTTCTCAAAAGTCATAATTATGTCTGCCAATCTGGATTTGGTTGTGGTGGCCGATAGCCTAACTAGTCTCATAACAGTAGAGGCCTGTTTCCCGCAGTGCGACAGATAATAAACCAGACTGATGACTAAATTTTACTCTAGACTTAGAACGCACTATCTATGATATCGTGTGATGAACATTTTTGTACTATGTTGCTGAATTTAATTTAATGATTATGAAACGGAATCCTATGAACCCCAGGCTGATTAAAATTTTAGTTTTCTTACTTACTGGGTTTAAAATATCAAATTCAGCCTGCCAAGCAATTTGTTGCCAGGGTTCCCGCGCCCCTCGCCCGCGCAGGAACTATGGAATTCGTCCAATTCAATTTATATTCCTTTACTGACAGCATTTACCAAACGTAAACGCTTATAATTGAATGAAATGTGGACATCAAAATACTAAATACAGCGATACATTAGTATTATTGGTTTGTCACCACAACATCACTCTCCATATATTCATGCTTCGCATATTGGTACTTCAGTACAAGGCAGCGTATCTCAGAGACGGCAGCTCCAGGGAGACGAAGAACATAATCCAGGTATATTAGTTATATAGTATTATCGGCGCCGAGTATTCCAGCGATATCCAGTGTATAGTATTGAGCGTACAGTAACAGTCTCAGAACTGATTTCACAAAACGCCTCCTTGCCGCAAGTCACATCATTGAAGCCCACACAAATATAGTCAATTAAAACGTATTAAGCCATCGCGCATACTTTGCAGGGAAGCTCTCGTTACAATCGCCGCCTGGTTAGCCGCCAGGACTTACGGGATACGGCGTGACCGACAGGTGGCTCTTCTTTCGCTCTTTAAAACCTTGTCAGTTGCTCTGTACTGGCCTGTAGGCAGGTTTAGACAGCGATTGTGAAAGTCCTGCATTCTACCACCTGATCGCGAATACGGAGACTCCCATCATACATCGCTCGTCTTCACATCCATCATCAACAAGGTACGAACCACTACTAATGTTACACGCGGTTATTAATAATATAACTATGTACAGTATCTCAAAGAGAACTTTATATTTTAGTCAGCCTGGGATGTATATGGTGTGATATAGACATGGATACACAACAGAGTTATTAATGTTATACAGTTCATGCAATAAATTACAGTAGATTGGATAACAGACACTCACCGGACTTTTAGCTGCGTCGCTGCCAAACTTACCCCTTGCCCTGTGCTGGTCACTTTCTCTTGAAGCCGCTCGCCTTGTTCTTCGATATCACTTAACACTAATTATGGACCAACACCGAACACGTCTTTCGCGCTAGGCCAGGTCCGATCTCTCTCGCGCCTCCAAACCCACTCTTCTCCACCCCTACGCATACTTCCCAACCTAACACGCCGCGTCTCCATGTCAACCGTCGGGATCCGCCTAGCTTCGTGTACTCACATCGACCATCTCCAAACACCACAAACCCGAATTTCCTAAACTACCACGCCACGCTTTCCCGAGACCTGTCAACCTCCGCGTCCTAAGACCGACTGTCCGCGTCAAACACCATCAACGCAACGCCTCTCGAATCCTTACTACCTGACAGGGTCCGTTTCTTATCGTTGGTCCCTTTTTTATGATCCTCAATTATACCGCATGTGAACACTACAGTACAAATGTTTTCTCATATTTCATGGCTATTTCTTTACTCATATGCCTGTCACATAATTCTTATAAATTTGTCAACCTCTTCTAATTTATGAGTTTACTAATTGCATAACGTTGGCGCCATCGTAGCGATAAGACAAGCACATGTGGAAACAAGTATGCGACCTACGGACTATATATTATTATTTAATTTGGTGTAGCCAGTAACACCATTACAATGATTACAACATTCAATTTTCGATATGTTTGTGCGTATGTTTATCCGATTAACGCTTCGCTTCTCTCTCTCTCTCTCTCTCTCTCTAATTCTCTTTCAGCCTTTGTAACACTAGTAAACAAAACTCTACAGTCACGACAAGTACACTAATCCCATCAGTAAATTCTCGTGAAACCAATTACACCAACGTTAATTTTCCGTATCAAAACGTGTACTTGTTTCTGGGAAATGTTGTTTACCAAAATATGATGAACAAAGCTTTAAACTAGAAGATGCCTGCAGTTATACACACACATTTTTTCTATTTAACCTTGGTCTGATCCCGTAGGAGTTTTGTGGAATCCCTTTTTGGTGCACCCCTACGGTTTTGAAACAACATACATGCCAAATTTCATCTTCATGCGTCTTATAGTTTTGGTTGTGCGTTGTCTGTCATTCAGTCAGTAACGCATGAATTCTATATACACAGATTGTTGCATCATCTTCAAAGATTATATATAATCCTTCTGAGCATTATGCATTCATTAAAATATTAATAATTAATCAAAATATGACGGAGGCATTTTGAGGAGTCCATATACATATTTTGTATGGAAATACCATCTAAGGAGTTCAAACCACAGAGTATACATGTCTGACGTAACCCTGTTTGAGAAGTGCTAGGATTCTGTGTTTACCTTTCCTTTGCAAATAAACTATTAATATTAAGGATACAGTAAACATGTGGTTGGTTGTATAACACTGTCTGCTAGAAGGTACTGGGTAATTAAGTAAATACTCTGCCGCAGCATTTATTGGTAATTTACATTGAAACTGTACTTGTGGCATGAATTGAAGATTATTTGTAACCTTCGTCTACGTTTTCTGATGTCAATACTATTCTAAAAAATACTTATACATGTGTACTATAAGATAGCCGCAGCAGAGCTACGCTCGCAATTATTATTTTTTTATTTAACCGTTCTGCCGTTCCCGTGGTAATTCCAGGCAATCCTTTATAATCCACCGCTATGCTATACATTCCAAAGGACAATGGCAGATCTCCATACATCAAAATGTCTGAAATTAAATTGATGCGAACAGTAATAAAAAATATATCAAAATTTTTGGCGTAAGTAACAGAGTCTATAAATGATTCTATTTTCACTCAGGAAAGGTGGAAAAAGAAGATATCGGTGTTTGAATTTTTAGTTAAGAATGAACAATGTAGGTAAAAGAAAAATTATAGTATAAAAGTTAAACAATGTAGGTAGATACGTTTGAATTATCAAATGACTTATGTCAGATTGACATCAAAACGCGGAAATATTTTGTAGCATATAACTGTCACAGCCAAAGACAAAAACAGAGCTGCACATTTTAAATCGATTTTATGTGAAATCGATACAACTTTGAACCGATGCTGTGACGTTTTTATTTGATTTAAACGTTTTTTTGCTTCAAAAACATTAGTTTATCGATATAATGTTGATTAAATATTAAATAACTGCATTTTAAGCAAAACCAACTCTATAAAGGTCGGTCGTATCGATTACTTATTTAATAATCGATACGGATATAGCACTCACGTCTATTCCTGTCACACCATTGTCTATGGCAACAATCAAATAATAAAGTATTCGTAATCAATTGGAATGCTTTTTATCATCATAAAATACTCCAGCATTAACGAGGCAAAGTGAAAATATACAAAATCGTACAAAAAATAATTGTTTTGGTCATATGAAGTTTAAGGTCGCCACAACAAACCAAAACCAAATTCTGCCATTGTTCTTTCAGCTTATTGCGCCTAGTAGTTTTGGCTACGCGTTATCTGTGAGTTAGTCATTAACGCAGAATTTTATGTACACATACAGATTGTTATTGTTCTAATAATTATGTTATTAACCACTCTTTATTATATAGTGTAAGTAGTAAAATGATCTCATTTTGCCACCTAACCTTTGGTCTGCCGCGAGGCCTCTTTCGATCAGGGACCCACATAGTGGTAGTTTTAGCCCATCGATTGTCAGACATACGACAGACATGACCGTCATATTTTAACTTGCCCTCGATAGAGAAAGGTGGAAAGAGGGTAGGGAGGCCTTTGCCCTGCAGTGGGGCAGGTTAGGCTGCAAATAATAATAATTATTATTATTATATACCATAAGGTATCATTATCACACGATAGTTTGTCTATCAGTCATAACTCTGATGATGGTTAAGTTGCTGGCACAAATCGTATCGACAAAAATCGCCAGAAAGTCGACTGTTCTCAACATTTTGTCGAGGTCAAAGTTCAATATCTTGAGGAATAGCTGATACTTTGCCATGATTTCGAAGGATCTTGAACAAAAATTGTTTACAATAATGAGTACAACCACCCCCTAAGTTGTTTGAACTTACTAAGAATAACTTTGAATTTATCATTGAAGAATTTATTTATTTCTTTGTATGGTTGAAGTCACTAATGTCATGTATCGATTTGAAAAATATTTCGTCTTTTGTAGTCCACTTATCGAAGAAACCTAATAGCTATTATAATTCTAACATCACCTTATGGACCAGTAGCCACGCAGGTGCAACCGCGAGTTCAGCTAGTTTATTTATAATTAGAACGCTTTTTTTTTCGTTTAGATTGATGTCTACAAGATTAATAAGTTTATACAGTAAACATTCTAATGCTCGGACCACGGTATGAGTCACAAATAAGTTTTCTTTCTGAGCTGATTACAGACTAGTGATAAACCAAGGTCCCTTTTGTCCTAACACGCCCATAACATAATTTACAAAAAGTTTACATCAGATAGAAGCAAAATATTTTCTACTAAAATGTTTTATTAGTTACCCAACTGGACTTGCAAATGGCATTACACAATTCAACTAGAATTAATAAAAGTTCAAGTAAAACATTCAAATTTATTTTTCTTTTTATGTAGGCTTTAGATTAATTGATGGCTGACTGTATATTGTTGTATTGTACCGACTGCCATGCAGGGGGTATCGGGTTTGAACCACGGCACGCACCACTTACTTTTCGGGGTTATGTGCGTATTGAAATGTTAATTATTGCTTGCTCCGTGACGAGCCACGGGGCAAGCAATAAATAACAGGGCACATTAATCTGATGGTCCCGGCTGTCATAAAGACCTTTTACAGTCGTTATAGAGACTTAGCACCTCTGAATCAACTGACACTAATTTAAACTATAGAATATCGCCATCCCTTTGGGTAGCGGTGGTCGGATAAGCAGTCGCTCCGAGGAAAAGCTAACATTCAGTCAGATCAGATTAGATAGGCTGTAACTGGGATAACGGTAGACAGATGATGATTATCATCATCAACAGCCTTTAATAGTCCACTGCTGGACTAGGCCTCTCCTTTGAAAGGAGGAATTGGCCTACTATATCTCGCTGGCCAAACGGGTTGGTATAGGGTTTGTATCAAATTTTCTCTTGTCTTACAGTGCTGTTCTCTGCATTATATGCTCCCTCTGTCGGCTCTTACGACAGCCATGGGATGATATGAGGTGGTGACATTCCGTATTCTTAATCCGTCTCCACACGGACAGCACAGAACAGATGACACATTAATTAACTGTATATTACGTTAAATAAGAACTTGCTGGCCTCTTTTCCTTGATGTTATTAATTATTGAAGACCGTTGTTTATAGCTAACGTGATTATTATTTGGGTTAAATCCCGAATTGTGGTATATTGTTTTCTCCTCTACAGTTTTATCAGTAAATTCTATGATTTACAAGCTTTGGTCACTAACAGTTCAATATTGTAAGCTTGAATTCATTCGCAATATACCTTCTATATTATTATTCACAAGTATATAGAGATCTGGCGAAACGGAGTGCCAATTATGGATTTTTAAAATCCTGGTTTAATTAATTGATGTTTTACTGGTAATGTTTACTTACATGCGTCATAAAGTATCTATGTCAGCTTTTAGGACATCAAAATGAATCGATAACAAAAAGACAAAACATAGCCATGTTGGAGGTTTTCAAATCTCAAGACTGTTATTAATATTCTTTTTAAATATTATTTTTTAGAAGGATCTACAATTTCACTAGGAATAAATCCTGTACATCGCCCCCGAAGTACCTTTTCAAACAAGAAACCAACTCAGACAATAAATACCTAAATTAAAAAAAACAGATCCTGGATCAAAAAGAGTGTTGTCTCGTGTGGAATTAAATCCGAAGCACAAAATATTAACTGCATCCGTCATAAGAGAGGTCTGCTAAAATTAGTCATTCAGTGAATATAAAAAACGAATTTTACACTTCTATTCGCATAAAGTTGAAATAAATTATCATTTGCCAACCGTGTACCGTAAATCCCAGATATTTTATTCTTGTTTTTGTTACGAAAATCAAAAACCCTAAGTAAATACAGCGTCTATTAATATTTGGCTGAAAGGCAAATTAGCCGCAGCTTCTTCGTACAGGCACGGTTAAAGGTTAGAAGTCTAATTAACGAAGGTTAACATTTTTAATCCGCAACGGTCGAGGGGTCTTGTTTGAATACTATAAATTGTGGTTTATGTAAAATGTTTTTTATTGATTTATTTTTACTTACTAACCGCTGAATTCATAATTCGAGCTATCCATTTTTTTTAATTTTGTATTCGTTTTCGACATAAACTCATAGAAAATTGATCAAACACGAATCTCGACTCTCAAAATCCATGGATAGACCGAATATTGAAACCGGCTGTAAGTCATTGAAATATATGTGGCAATCATTAAGTGTCATAATAAAAAATTATGTTACGAAACTAGGACATAACAAACTATTTGCAATTTACCGTTCAGATTAATAAGCTGCGATATAAAAATCTGGATAAAAATACTCTACTATCTTGCACTTGTATTTCTAAAAGTAAGGAAGAATCTCGGACGTGACCTACACGTATTTACTCAACTGAGATATACGCAACGCAGTACAAATTTCATCGAAAAAGAATACGATTATTAAAATGTCATATTATAGGACTCTCTTATCACGAAATCATGGTATTCTCTCGTTTTCCATAAATTCATTTGCACTAATATTGTTTGCCATAATCATCCCCGATCATAATATTTACTTGCACTATTATCATTTATACTAATAACGTTTGCCTTAACAACTCAACAGTGATAACTTTTATTTGCTATAAAATGACTTTCTATAACAACATATATCATAATAATTAGTTTCCATAAGTAACACATCTCATAATCGACTCTTGACATAGGTAATCAAAATTTCATATAATTATGAAAATAATACATAATATTGTTAGGTCGAAATTAATTATCATTAACACCCCGACTCAGTGCAATCCGACTCGGATAGGTTAGGTTAGGGTTCTCTTTTGACCCTTAACCCAAAAATAGGTTCAGTTTATTCTCTATTTTCTTCTTAGATTATTGAAAACGAAAATTATAGCAAATAAATTTATGGATTTAAGTTATTATGACACTTGATCGATTATGACCAATGGAATTAGTGAAAGTAATTTTATGTCATTTCACAATTATGACAACTGAAGCGTTATTTCTAATGAAATTATGGCAAATACCAGTATGGCATATGAAATTATGGCATTATAAATTATGGCAAACATTAGTAAACCCGAAATCATGCTATTTAAAAGTTGCACACGATTATTTATGACCATTTATTTCTAATTAAAATCACTCATGAAAAATCACTAAAGTAGTCCTTCTGATCAAATAAAATACGGACTTCCTTTCAACTGTACCTCTTCTTTTAGAAATAATATATTATACGGATTATACCTAATGCCACTACTTACAGATGGGAAATTTGTAGTCACAGCAGTTTCACTTCTGAATTTATGAATGAGTCAATCGGGACAAGTATTAATAATATATGGAAAGATCCTTACATATCCTCAAAGAGAATAGAGAAGTTGGTTACATGTTTTCATTCCTTAATCATCTACAACAACACAAAGTTACCGTTGCCTGGTAACCATATTAAATCCAGATTTAATATTTCCATTTACATACCATGTTACCCAATAATTGGACACAGATCCTTCACAAAACAACAAAAACGAATAATCAGATGCTAAAACTCCCTTTGAATACCGCCCACAAAACATTATAATATAATAAATCGTATAAATAATATAATGTTTTTGGTATAAATCGTACCAAAAACATTGTATTGTTCACAATTATAACGCTGAGGCTCAACTTTAAGAGCAACTGCACCACATTTATTGAAGTAAATATTGCGTCCAATTTGGTGAACATATTTCAAGAACTCAACATTTTGTTTCGCCACAAACATTCATAGTACTTCAAAGTGTGGGTACTGTTCTAACTTTACTTTGCTGTTGTGCTTTGATATATCATACATGTAAAGCCTTTGGATATCAACGATCAATCTGTTTCAGCAATTATTGTTCAGAGTTATTATTTTCGTCAATGAATTTCGATTGTGTAGGAAATTTGGCAACCTTGAATCTATTCGGACGTTATAATTTTGATTATGCTCTTGACTAACTTAGATAGGATGCTGCATTGTTAGACAATTAATCTACTTGATTGGAACAATAGGCTGTAGCTTTTATTGTTTGATTTCATGAATTCAGATATAGCTTTTAGAGAAAATTTACTTATTGGATATTTTAAAATTTTATAATATCAGCGTACGCGTGATGCGACGATTTTTTTGCAGCAGGCTTCAGTGAACAATAATATATATGTAATTTATACAACAATTACAATGAAATTATGAATGATGCCTAAAATGCAATTAATGCAAGAATTAAGATAAGATAGATATAAATAAAAAGAAGATTACTGCGTCTAAGATAGTTTTTCATTAAAATATGTTAAATCTTCACATAAAAATGCGCGCTAGTTAAATGTTTTTATAATGACTTTAAAGAAAAGGTCGTAGCACATTTATGCTCCTGCATCATAAAGGCACCTGTTCAATCCAGTGATAAACTTGGCATTTAAATTTAACCACTTTATCGATTTCTGTTTAATACGTTGTATAACATCAATATAACATTCCAATGGCATTTCGACAATGCATTGTAAAACACGCTTGCTTATTATACCTAACAAGTGTTACGGTGCCGGTACAGTGCACATTTAGTCAAATATAAAACTACTGTGCTTTCGCCGTTTCATGACTCTTAGCAATCCTACTAAATTAATATTAATTCGGCTTCAAATGTAGATTACATTGTACAGCGAGTGGTATTTGGCTAACTGTCATCTGTACTGTACGAAAATGTACAGTATAGAAATGTACATTTTCTCGAACTCAAAATTCCAGTCAACGCAACATATTTTATTTCCCCGGACGCGATCAGACAATATGTGGCGCGTCTCATAAGACTTATGCGACAATCGATCTAAGTTTTGGTAAAGGCCCTCTATTATATATCTACGAAATGTGATCATACTTTGTCATTCCCTTTTTTTGGTATCATCTGTAATTTCGACTGTGATACTTATGAGTTCGAATCAGCGTATTTTCTTGACGATGTATTGAACTGTTCCCAGTGGCTTTGTTTAAGAATACAAATGTGGAATCTTGGTGCTCTGATCGTTTCTGCTGATTTTGATGTGAGGTACTAGATTTTTTTCTCGTGGTTTTATTAGGATCTATGACTTTTCCCTTACATAATACATTATAATACATTTATTTAAACATGTATATTCATAGGTTTGTATGTTATATCTACACTAATATTTTAAAGAGGAAAAAATTGTATTTTTCTTTGTAAGGGATAAACTCAAAAACTACTGCACCGATTTTTTAATTTCTTTCACCATTAGAAAGCTACATTATCTGCGAGTAACAAAGGCTATATTTTATTTTAGAAAAATAGGGGTCCGTAAGATATTTGGGTTTTACGGGTACGTGAAGTAGTTCCATAGTCTCACGCCTATAACCGCGAAGAGGTAGGCAGAGGTGTATTTCTACACCCACTTTTCGCCAGATATACTTTAGTCCCACGTAATAAGAGGCGAGCCTATTGCCGTACCGGGCACATTTCCAGACTCCGTGCTGCTACTGAGAATTTCTCATTAGCATTTCATCATTTCTCAGGGCGCGGGTGAAACCGCGGGAAACGGCTAGTATATAAATAAATATGTATTACCTTTAATATTCTGTTGTTATACTTAGTTCTCATGTTTTTAGTCTCTAAAACACACCTGCCACTGTCATCTCTGCATCACCCTAAGGTTGACTAGTACAAACAAGTAAGCAAGTTGAGAGTTCCAAATATACGCATGTAGACGTTGTGTCGAGACGGGTTATTAGTGCAAACTTCAGGCTTAGGTTTTGTTAGCCTAAAAATAAGTTTAGTTCAGACAAATCCTTTACGTACAGATGTCTGTGCTTTAGTATTCTGATAAAAGTTTCAAGGGATTTTATAGGACGAAGCTTTTGTGTATATTAGAAAATTTGGATCTGTTATTTTAGAGAATTGCTAGGAATTTTGTTTGATATTAATAGAACTCCAGTTTCTTCTTGTTGAATAGCTGAACAGTTATGATAACCAATTCTAAAATTATTATACAATTTTATTTAAGACACATAGTGATGTACAGGTCAGAAGTACCCTAAACAGAAGAGCATGCATGAGAAACTTGATGGGAGTGAATGAAGCAAGAGAGGTATGTCAGGATCGTTGCAAATGGCGTTCCGTAGTCTCTGCCTACCCCTCCGTGAAACAGGCGTGAGTCTATGTATGTATGTTTGTACATAGTGATGTTATCTATGAACACAGTGATACAGACATAATTATATAAAGAAGACATGACTGTTAAATAATTTCGGTGAAATGATATTAGTAGAGTGGGCGTCGAAGCACAGTTTCGCGACTCAATCGGGGTAAAACTAGGGTAATGATAAAATATTATCAAGAGTGTGTATTTTAGAATATTACATATTCATATATTGAAGCCTACACATAGAACCTGCATTTCAAGACTAGGCAATAAGAACATTTATCTTCGTGCAGCACACCACTCCGCGATAATTTCTGAGCACAGGCGTCATTCTTCAAACAAAGCGGATGCGACATACGATGACATCAGCAAAGTGTAGGCATTAATATCGTTACGAGTAAAATAAAAATAAAATACTAGCTTCCTATAAAGTAAAAAAAATGTTCTTCGTCAGATATTTTTTATAGCAGAAAATTTTTAGACTGTAGCAAAATCGACGTCATCATCATCATCATCCTCATCAGCCGTATACTGTCCCACTGCTAGACGCGGGCCTCTTCACACTATAAATAGAGTTAAGCAAAGTCTACCACGCTAGTTAAGTACAGGTTGGCAGACCTCACATATTTTTTTAAAAGATTATTTAGAAGACTCTGACATGTAAGTTTCGTCGAGAAGTTGCCTCACGAATTCTCCCTACACCATTTAGTAAGCGATAATTGACATTTTAATACGCACATACCTTCAGAAAACTCTGACTCTCTGAATAGGCCTGTATTAATCTCTCAACTGCTATCGCTGTATTATATACTTAAAATATACTCTGTATATTGCGAGCCATAAAAATACTGTCGATAAATATACAATGTCATGTTGAGCAAACTGTAAGACAAGTAATCATTTTTCTTTAAGATTAATTATTGGTATTTTAGAAACATAATTGCCTTTGTTTTCTCAAGTTTGAGGGTTTTTTATTTGGCTGAGCCAGTCGATTGCAATTAGCTTCCAGGTTTATTATTCACAGTTGATTGGATCCAATTTTTATTAACAGTATTAAAATGATAATTTTCCCGGTACTGTAATTATATTTTTTGTAAGCGAAGTATTTCAATTATAATAATTATCTTTGTCTCTATGAAGTCTATGTGTTGTATAACAATTGTATAGTTGGTGCTACCAAGTATATAATTGAGTAGATAGTAGTAAAATCTATGGGTAGGTAGCACACATTTGTCAAAATTTTATCTATTACCTATTCAGAATGTGCGTAGGCAGGCGCTATTTTTATCTATGGTCGTAAAGTTGCCTGTCATTAGAGACTTGTTCAGTGATAGACCGTGATATTCCACTACTAGAATTCTTACATTGCGGTATGCACATGCATAAAGAATCTTTGCACATTTAAATCTCTGGAAAATACCTAACAGCTTGCGATTGAAATAATATTGTCATATTTCAGTGAATGTTTTTGATGACTGCGTTAACTGCATTGTTGGAGTAGCAGTTTAAACGCCACAGTTGACAATGCGCTTAGAGTGGTGACTAAATACCTAATCTAGTTCAGAAATTGTTGTGCCGCGTCTAGACTAAAGTGTACGTTGGTATAAAATTTTGTCGATTTACGAAAAAGCAGAGAAAAGAAGTAAATTATATTATAACTTAAAATACACGTAAACAACTTATTTAGAGAGACAAACCATCTATTTTTCAAACCTTGCTTAAATCTTTTTTAAATAACAAAAAGGTGTCACAACACCACTATAGTTTACAAACGAACCAGTTAACCACGTTTCTCTAAAAAGACGCACACTCTTTACTTCTAACAAAAAGAATTACTTCAAAAAACTACACTGCGTTCAATATATTCTTGCAGTTGATATCAAATTTCAACGACGCAAACAATGCTTATGTGCTCCTATTGTGTGGATTTCATCAACAGAGCTTTGGTCACAGAATAAAGAATAGTACTAACGTACAGAAAATTCACTTGTCAAACCAATTTATTGAATTTGCGACTCTTGCTACTAAGCAACAAAGTGCAATTCAACTCGCATAAGCACTCAGTGCCTAATGCGATATTAACCTAACCGTTCCCTTTCTTTTCTAACACATAACGCTGTCACTGTCTGGCGCGGAGTGGCGCGCTAGGGTTGTTGACTTGCCGCTGCAACTATAATATTTATTCATCGTCTATCTACCTACTTGACCACGTACCTAATAATAAATAATTATCATATAAGTATCCTATCCCACTATTTGAGCTCGTAGAACAAATACCACAAAAATTCTGGTTGTTTACATTTTTACTATACTGATTCTTAGTTATTTCCTAAACGCGTGGTCCGATTTACATGATTCAAACAGATAAAATGGTTTTTGAACTAGATCTTTAATTTGACACCATAATCGTTAAGATATCTCAACAAACAAAAAATCAAATTTTCAAGTTGCTCTCGTAATATAAATAAAATCTAATCAAATTTTCAAGTCGCTTTCGACACACAGTTAATTGAGCAATACTTTGCATTAGACTTGTGATGATACATTTTTGTTGTTAAAGTCTTTTAGGTATATAATTTGAACAGTGTATGAACACGGCGCGTGAGAATACGGAGCGGTCGCACTCGTTGCGTTGCGTGACGTCTAATGTTAGCGGCGCGCGGCAACCCACTAAATCCAACCACGTCGACGTGGTCGGCCGAGGTACTTGTAAGTTTGTACCTAAAATGCGAAGTGCGCCAGGCCTGCTTTGGTGTAGATCACACTGCATTCACAACAACAGCTCTTGCAACTCGATACATGGGTTCAATGACAACTAGCCATTTCTCGGAACACTTACTATCGAATAAGTATACTTTATACACGCGTTTTACCTTATTACACGCGTTCGTGAAATCGAAAAGGTTTTTTGGAGTTACTGTCGCTGGAAATTGATTTGGAAAGCGGTATTGTTGAAAAATGTGTAGTGTAGCTTAAAGTGCGAGAATATTCTTATCTCCTATCCAGCTCTCCTATCAGCTGAATCTCGTCCACTGCTGAATATACCTCTTTTTAATAGCAGAGCTCGATTTTTGGTTATTCGTGCCTAGCCACTGCTCGCCTTGTAGTCTTTGCGAATATAACCTGTCCATCTAGCTGGAGAGCTTCCTAATACGGTTACCAAGGCGTGGTCTTCATTCTAGAAACCATATATGTACTCTAAAGCGATATACTGGTGAGCTACGTCGATTACTTAGATTCTCTGTTTTACAAACTATATTTTACCTACTATATTACCACAATTGTCCATGGAATAACAATACATTTTCTGTATAAATAGTCACTCATTTAAAGAAACTCACTTTAATGAAACTGGGAGCAAAAAGTAATCTCTTATGTACACAAAATAGCCGTAGGTGGTTCGTTTAAGTTGTCTTAATCTTCTAACTGAGCAAAGTAGCAATACAAACATAAAGAAACCCACGCTTTTTGTATTAATTAAATATGTTTACTGGAATCAATTAATATCAAAACGGTGTATCGAAGACTGAATTGTTTTATTGTTCACTTTGTTTTACTTGTATTTATGTAACGGGTCTTCATTTCGTAATTATTTCATGAAATAAAGCTGAGATACCTTCCATTTGCCCCGAGGTTTCGGCCGTGATCACAGGGTGATTATTTTGTCTTTCCATGACTATAAATCTCCACTTCCAATTACGTAAATATTAGTCATGCTAATCATTGTCCTAATATTATTTCGGTTGCTTCCAAGATATTTGCTTAAGAGCCCATAATTATGTGTACAAAATAACTATTGTTTTGAGTATTCATACTTAGATTATCTTATAACCTTCATTATTGCGTTGTTGGTGTCGGATTTTTCCTTTACTTCTCGATGCTTTTCTCAGAACGTATCAGGCTATAACATACTTAAGTTCACCCGCAGCCCGCCTGCGAGAGAGTTGATTATTACGGTAAAAAGATCACATAACTATCTTCACCCACAAAAGTCAATATCTTGAAATCGTATTCAGTACTTTAAAACCTTCTTAAAAAAACGTCTTTAGTATAATTTTCTCATATATATTGCATTGTTTTTACTCGATAAAACTCAGTTAATACCGTCCAAAACAGATCGAACAATATTTAATTTGGATAGCGTCTCGTTAGTGCCAGAACATATTATTTTTTTGGTATAAATGTTATAAAAAACTGTTGACTAATTTATATAATAATGTTTTTTCAGGTAATTAAATGCATTAATCAAATATTAGACAGAATACACTTCTAATAAAGTAAGTATGTACGGTATGTACCTAATCTGAGATTTAAGGTTTTCCTTTATATTATTCAATGCTCATATTTCAATGCTCTTGTGTACAAATAAATACAATTTCAAACAATTTTATTTAACGGGCGGTATTCGCGTTTATTTTTCTGTTATTCTCCGACGCTTCCATCGGATTACAATGTTTGTGGCCGCGAAGGGACTGATGTCAGCTCATTGTTTCTATTTTGATTTTAATCACACTGTTTGTTCTTCGACACACTACACTTATGACGTCTAACAGACCGATGCTGCGTGACTACATTTGATTTTTCTGTAACGAAAATCGCTCGCATTTCAAACTAAATTATAATTGATAAGTGACTCCTTTCAAGATCTGGAAATTGTTATAAGACACATTACAACATTTTGTAGTAGCGTATTTTATAAATTGTTAACAGTTTACAGTTACAACAGAATATACAGCAATAGTATGCTAGATGAGAACGGTGATAGAAAACAATTCGTTTACTTTATGGAGGTCGTTGATTTACCAAAAGGGATTCTTAGAAAAGTTATACGTTTCCATAGCAACTATATGTATATGTGGGCGTCCTACCGTCCCAATTAGTATAGTGGCTCATCAATCTGGAATAAACTGCTAGAATCTGTCTTCCATGTCACTAAACATATTGGCTTCTTTTTAAAGAATAATGGATGATGCTCACAATTCACCAAAATCGTCGAAAAATTCTGATATTGTCCATTACATCAGTCTTTTGGTAGAATATTACTTGAATCCCGATCGTGCCTTTCTATTCATACTAAAAAACGTTATAGGCTCTGTGTGTTAACTATCTCTTAAATTACTAAAAGGGAGTATTTTGGGTTCACCCATAACCCTCAGCGTAGATCCAAATAGCAAGTGGTCCTTTTAAACTACTAAACCATACCATTGACCACATGTTAATATATTATTATGACTGCCTCCGTGGTCCAGTGGATAGTGTATGCGACTGCTGGTTGGAGGTCTCGGGTTCGATGCCCGGGTTGGGCAAAAGTGTTACTGGGTTTTACCGAATTCTCAGTAGCAGCACGCGGTTTCAGATTATCGTATTATTCTGCGCGTATACGTATATAGGTCGTTTCAGCATACGGGCTTACATGCGCGCTACATTACGCGCTTCAAAAAACCGGACTCGCGTAAATTGACATATTTCGGCGTGTTCTCTCGAAACGGTAGTGACAACGTGTCAGTGTGAACATGGATTCTGACGGCTTGCGCTTATACAAGCTTAGAAGCACGTCAACGCTCGTACGAGTTGTGCGTGTGCCAAAAGGCGCGCTAATACGCGCCTACATGCACTTCCAAAAACGAGCTTATACGCGCGTATAAAACGCTAATCTGAAACAGCCCTTGCGTGGGACCTATAAATTCGTGACAAAATGTGGGTGTAATGTATGCACGCCTGTATAGGCGTAAGTCCATAATTTTTTTTTAAATATATGGACCTCTTCGACGTCTAACTTATGTCTCTCTCTACCAAAGAGACAAGAAAGAATGAATAAAAATTCAAACACGACTTCCCATGAATGATGATACTTTTATGATAATGTTTATCGTAAGATATTAACAGTCATTTCCTACGAGTATGGTTATTGTAACGGCATTGTTACTGCTTAAGCCTCCACCATTCTCTTTCAGTCAGTTCTTTTAACTTTTCCTGTTTACACATCTTTTATGGACAATATGGACGTATAAATGTGAGGAAACTTGGCATTGAAAACATATTTTATGAAACATTTGGAGGTCGTGGCAAAGTTTATGCTGTAAAATTATATTATACTAATATCGAAAGATTCATACAGACCACCTGATCCCATCTTAGAGAAGAGTCACGACGACCTAAAAACTGATACACATACATTTTTCTTGATTCAGCGCAAATCATCATCGTCATCAGCATTAGGTGGTATCAAATATACAACCTCCTTGTTGGCTGCAAAGGAGGTTAAACACACAGCAGCGTCCTCTTTCTCGGGCGAATACCCGGTTTTATAAAGATCGCGAAGCACCGTAAACTATTAGGAAACACTAATATGTGTAAACTAATATTCAATCGAATAAACATTATTTGCTAAGGCCAACTTATATTGTCTATATCTACATATCAGTATAAGTGTATTTATCTAGCCTGCATAGCCTTACCAGTAAGCTATTACATTTACCACAATAAAATATAAGAGTATACATCCAAACCGCACTACGAAAATACACGGCTATAACTTACCATAGTATCTGCACAAGAGAGGCTGTATTCTGGCCAAAAATATCAATCGTAACCTTTCTTCAAGTACTGCACCAACAGTCGTATTCAATCCCAGAGGCCCCTTACACGAATACATATACAACTATTATTTGCCACGTATTTTAACGTTGGCGAACCGACACCGATGAGTCTCAAGGGGAAAGTATATTTTCTTGAAGAAAAATACAGTTTCGAAACTTGGTTCTTAAACATAATTTTACTGACGGTGTGGTTCAGGAAACATTAAATGTTATATTGCAATGAAGGAAAGGAACGTTGGAAACGTTACCTTTTAAAGGAGTTTGAATGTTTGTGTATATATAGGCACTTATTATTTTCTGTACCTATATATAAAAACTTTGCGTTACTGACTAACTGACAGACACGCTACAGCCGAAACTACTGAGCGTAAGTACCTAGGTGAAATTTGGCATGTATGTTCCTTAAGGATGGAAGGGGCGCACTAAGAGAGGATTTTTGGAAATTCCTCCCCTAATGGGGTAAAAGGGGTTGTCAGAGCTTGTATGAAACTTTTTATCCCTGCAATGGATTTACTTCAAACTGTGTATATTGGTTCCGGAAATGTATGTTTATGGAAGAGTGTAGGGGAGCTAGTACAAAACATTTTATCTAAGCAAAATTTACACGTGCGAAGCAGCAGCCAAAAGCTAGTTATATCATACACACTAGCTTTTGTCCGCCTCGAAATTGCTCTCTTTTTACTTTCCTACACTCTTCAAGAAACAGACTTGTCTATTGCGTTGTCTCTAAGTCAGTCAGTAACGGAAGAATTTAATATCTATCGACTGATGTTGTTTGCATTCACAAGATGAAAATACGTGTAGGGAATTTAACCGCAAAATTTTTAAACGCCCATATCAAATAGTTGGAATAAATAAAAGGTTCCTATTTCATGTTTGTTTCCAAACTACAGTTTTTTTTTTGAGTAGGTTTGAAAAATCCTCTTGGAGTCCCTCCGCCCTGGGGGAAGGCCGAAGGGGACTGTCAGACTCTTACTGACTAAAAAGCAACCCGCGTTCCTCATGTACTCATGTGTCGGTTCGGGTATCGCCAAAGCATTCCTCGCAATCCCCCGACGGGTATTGGCCCGCCAGATGGTCAGGTGGGCCCCGACCAAAACCCCCTTGGCGGCGGATGAAGGTGTTGGGCTCCGCCGCAAAAACACCCAGCGGCCGCATAGAATAGGGAGGATGGCAACGGAACACCGCATCTCCTCTTCCTCTGCGGCCCCACCGCGACGCAACGATGGTGCGCCCCCATTTGGTCGCGGGAGATAGGGCGCGCGGCAACGCAACACCGAGACGCCTCTCCTCCCGCGACCGCACCCAACTGCTAGGGACAGACAGAACTGTCCCCCGCACCCGCACCTTGGGACGCAACCTACGCAGGCCTCACCCAAGCCCACGTGGAGCGTCCCCTCCCGGGATCCCGCTTAGCCTCACCGTGGTGGGTGAACCTGAAACCCACGCTTACTGAGCCACCACGACAACGTGGGGGTGGCCACTGGGGGGTTCCAAACTACAGCCATCCCGCAGCTACGTCCAAACATTATTTTTTAATCTATCCATTTCTTCTCGATCGCGTGAGGATTTCGGGCAATCCCTTTTTAGTGCACTCATACAGTCCCCATGTACATGTATGCCAAATTAGCTTCTTGCGCTTAATAGTTTAGGCTGTATATTGTCTATCAGTCAGTCGGTCACAGAACAGTTTTGTAGATAATTACATAATTGTGAGTTATTCCATAAATATTATATGTAATTGCGAAAGATTGAGGGTATCTACTTATAAAACTTGTTAAGTTATTTACTCTTGTATCTAAATTAGACTTAGCTACTTAATGATAGTTATATGAAGTCTAAAATAAAATTACAAGGACAATTATTTATAGTTGAAAGATGATGAGATCAATAATATACGGACAAGATTTGACGTGTTTAATGAATGGGGTTCTAATGTTGGACAACCATTATCTTAATATATAAAATCCTTGCGTTTCTGACTGACTGACAGACACGCTACAGCCGTAACTACTGGTCACAAGAAGATGAAATTTAGCAAATAGGTTTCTTAAGGAGTGTAGGATAGCACTAAGATAGGATTTTTGGAAATTCCACCCCTAAAGGGGTAAAACTGGGGGTCAAAGTTTGTATGAAACTTTTTATTCCTTCAATGGATTGACTCCAAACATAGTATATTAATTTCTCAAACGACGATAATGAATACCTAGAATTATTTTTCTGGAAATTCCTCCCCTAAAGGGGTAATAGTGGGGGTCAACGTTTGAATGAAGCTTTTCATTCCTTCAATGGATTGACTTCAAACTTTGTATATTGGTTCCTTAAACCACGATAGTGAACACTAAGAATTTGTTTTTTGAAAATTCCTACTTTCAGGGGGTTAGATAACTATATAAATATATAAAGATAACTATATAAAAAAATATAAATAAAAAGATGGATTGACGTCAAACTTTGTATATTGATTCCTCAAATGATGATAATTAACATTAAGAATTTGTGTCTTTGGAAATTCGTCCCCTAAGGGGGTAGGATAGGGTCAAAGTTTTTATGAATCTTTTTATTTCTTTAATGGAAAAACTCAGTAACACTTTTGTTTGATCCGAGAATCGAACCCGATACCTACTAAGCAGACGATATCCACTGGACCACGGAGGCAGACAAATATTATTTATTTGTATAATCTTAATATATAAGATCCTTGTGTTACTGACTGACAGTCAGACACGCTACAGCCGAAACAACTGTACGCAAGTAGGTGAAAATTAGCGTGTATGTTCCTTGAGGTGTGTAGGAGCGCACTAATAGAGGATTTTTGGAAATTCCTCCCCTAAAGGGGTTAAACTGATTGCCAGAATTTGCACGAAACTTTTAATTCCCTCAATGGATTTACTTCAAACTTTGTATATTTGTTCCTCAAATGAAGTTAGTGAACACTAAGAAAGTCAGAATTTGTATGAAACCTCTTTACGCCTTCAATGAATTAACTTCATACATGGTTTATTGGATCCACAAATGACGTTAGCGAACACAAAGACATTTATTTTAGAAGTTATTCCCGTGAGAGGGTAGAAGAGATAGTCAGAGTTTGTGTAAAGCCTTCTATTTTTCAATGGAATCACTTCAATCTGTGTATGTAAAATCCTTGCGTTACTGACTGACTGACAGACACATTACAGCCAAAATGACTGGGTGCAAGAAGGTTAAATTTGGCATGTATGTTCCTTAAGGAGGCTAGGGGTGTTTGTACAAAATATTTTATCTAATCGTAATTTACGCGTGCAAAGCAGCGGGCAAAAGCTAGTCTTATATGTGCTACAATAAGCGATTTGATGTTTTCATCGACCCGAACACAATTATTCCAACCATTAGACTGCATGTAACCATTGGTTTTGGACTTAATTAATCGCTTCGGTACTACAGCTTAGTACTCGAAGAAATAACTAATTATGCAAACTCAATAACGAACGAAATAAAATCTCTTTTATTCTCGCTTTTTTATATAGGGTCACGCCTGTATCCCCGAAGGGGTAGGCAGAGTGTACACCCACATTTCGCCATGTTATGAATTTACTGACTGACTCGTTGGTATCGCGGCATAAATATGCGCGTGGGATTGGGAGGTCTCGGGTTCGATCCCCGGATCGGGCATAGTGTTATAGGCTTTTTCCGTTAGGAAATTTTCAGTAGCAGCGCGGAGTCTGGTAATGTACCCGGTACGGCAATAGGCTCGCCCCCTATTACGTGGGACTTAAATAAAGCTGGCGAAAAGTGGGTGTAGTAATATACCTCTGCCTACCTCTTCGGGGATATAGGCGTGAGACTATGTATGTGTATGTATGAATTTACTACGTAATAGCGGCGATAGTTAGTTCGTTACCGGGTACTTTGCTAGCCGCCATGCTATTATAGAGATTTTTGAAAACTCATAGACACTATTGCCCGACCTGGAAATCATACTCGGGTCCTCCCGGAATCAGCAGACGCATACGTAAAAAATACATAAAAAGTTTAGATACAAAATTATATTATTTTTCATATTCTGGTTCAGGACCTGGCTACTGGTTCAAAGAAATGGCAATAACACAACAAAAATACTCAAATACTCAGTTACATTGACAAAACTTATAATTATTATTGGACTAGCTTTTGCCCGCTGCTTCGCACGCGTAAATTTCTGTTAGATAAAATGTTTTTACAAAGTCCTCTACCCTCGAACATGCGGTTTTACACAAACTCTGACTGCCTTTTCTATCCTCTTTAGGGAAAATTTCCAAAATAAATGTCTTTGTGTTCGCTAACGTCATTTCCGGATCCAATAAACAAAGTATGAAGTCAATCCTCTGAAGGAATAATAAGTTACATACAAACTTGGACCCCCTATCTTCGACCCTTAGGGGAGGAATTTCCAAAAAAACACATTCTTAGTGCTCACTATCGTCATTTGAGGAACCAATATACAAAGTTTGAAGTCAATCTATTGGAGGAATAAAAAGTTTCATAGTAACTTTGACCCCCTGTTTTACCCCCTTAGGGTAGGAATTTCCAAAGAAACAAATTCTTGGTTCAAATATTGGTTCCTCAAATAATGATAATGAACATCACTATAATTATTTGAGGAACCAATACACAAAGTTTGAAGTCAATCCACTGAAGGAATAATAAGTAACACATACTTTGACCCCTATGTTACCCCCGAGAGTACGAATTTTCAAAAAACAAGCGTTCACTACCGTCGTTTAAGGAACCAATATACAAACTTTGAAGGCAATCCATTAGATAGATAAAAAGTTACATACAATCTTTGACCCCCTATCTTACATCTTGTTCACTATCGTCGTTTGAAGAACTAATACACAAAGTTTGGAGTCAATCCATTTAAGGAATAAAAAGTTTCATACAAACTTCGACCCCCTGTTTTAACCCCTTAGGGGAGGAATTTCGAAAAATCCTCTCTTACTGCTACCCTACACTCCTCAAGGAACATATATGCTTAATTTCATCTTCTTGCGACCAGTAGTTTCGGCTGTAGCGTGTCTTTTAGTCAATCAGTAACGCAAGGATTTTATATATTAAGATTAGTGACGCACAAGTGACGTCTAGCTATATTTCTCATCTATGGGTTACGGTTCATTTATAACGAACAAATGTACCATCAGGCTGGAAGTATTAGGTATTGCCCCTTTCTAATATAAAAATACACATCTTGTACCATCCAATTGGGACTTTACTGAACAAACTCTAATTATTTTCTCATTTATTCATAAGAAGTGAACCTAATACTGCTACACGCGAAGCAATATAGTCCACTATAAATTGAGCTGCCACTATATTAACGTAGTTTTGAAACATAGATCAGTTTTCCTAGATATTGGGCTTGATAAGTGGCCACGTCTGATAGTGATCCATGTCTTACGAATCCTAATCACAGACAATTGGGCTGAATGTATCTACTTTAATAATGTAGTACTATATAATTATGATCCCCTCTACAAGATAGTTGCGGCAAATTTAGAAAGATAAATGCTATCAGTGCATTGAGAATACACTTCTTAGGATATACATTCTTAGAAAGTTATACCGACAGCTACACTACGTTGCGCTGTATAATATCTATACGAGGCAATGATATTACAAGAAAGAGGTAGATACGTTACCTACGTAGTAATCAATCTGTAGAAACGGTACACTAACGCACACATCGATAATTCCATAATATTTTATTTTATTTTCGGTTGACAAGATGTGTCAGTTTCACTTTGATGCCGGCTCGCGACTTCACACACACATATGTCAGACTTGCCAACTGGCTTATGTTTAGCGTCCTGCTTTTGGTACGCCTATAACATATCTACTTCTTTTTACTTTTGTAACATCATTGATACAAGGCAGGTACGATAGGGCCTCGCTCCCAATTAAGAAAGAAGAATGTTTTATAATAATCTGATTGCATTTTTATTAGCTTATTATCATTTTTCAAGCTGTTATTGAACTACTGCCACTTACAGCTTGAAAAAGAATGCTGCAATCAGAATTAGGTTTCAAAAACAGAATCTACGTATGTATTTCAGAAGACACTATACCTGTTTCTACTAAAACTGTTGTGGTTAACAGTTGAGCAGACAACGAGCCAAACAATTCAGATATGAGGCACCTGCCCATACCTGAAATATCGTTCCTATAAACCTTTACTGTGTATCCGACACATTGTTTGAGGTGTATCTGCAACATTCGGCTTATTTTCCACAGTGTAACTGTAGCTAGGTGAGGGCTAGTTTTACAGTGACTGTGATATTCTTCAAGTTTACTGTCAAAGGGCTTATAAAAAAAAAATTGGCATTGCGAAGCAGGATTGTTGACACTTATTGTATTCGTCTAAGCGACTTATAAGTAAATAAAACGATGAGATTCGAATAGGTATAACACGCTCACCCAAGACCAAGACTATGCTTGTGCAAGCTTTGGTTTTCCCGTTGATCGACTATGGTGATGTATGTTACTATGACCTGAATGCAGAACTTCTCAACAAACTGGATCGTCTTCTCAAAAACTGCATTCGATTTATCTTTAACCTTTGCAAGTATGAACATGTTTGTACTTATCGTTCTCAATTGAAGTGGCTTTCTGTTCGTCAAAGACGCAGTATGCATGCCCTCACTACTCTACTCTATCCTTATGTCTCCCAATAACCCAAAATACCTTAATTTTTATTTCCAATACTTGAGTTCCAACCACGATCGAAATCTTCGTTCTTCCAATAATCTTCTTCTACTTTGTCCTTCACATAGTTCTGCTTTAATTCACTCGTCCTTTCCCATTCAAGCAATCCTTCTTTGGAATGCCCAGGGAGGGCATAGAAATCAGGATGGCTACTATAAAGGATCGCTTTAAATCCAGAGTGAAACAGCTGTTGTTGGATAAGTTGGCAGAAGTATCCTAATAATATGTTTATTAAGTGTATCATCATCATCATCATCAGCCTTTAACAGGCCACTGCTGGACTATGCCTCTGCTTTGAAAGGAGGAATTGGCCTACTATACCACGCTGCCCTAACGGGTTGGTGTAGGGTTTGTATCAAGTTTTCCTTCTCTTACAGTGCTGTTCTCTGCATAATATTCTCCCTCTGTCGGCTCTTTCGACACCCATGGGATGATATGTGGTGGTGACATTCCGTATTCTTAATCCGTCACCACACGGACATGACGGTATATATTTATTTTTATTATAATTAGTTATGTATTATGTATCCTTAGTTTATAATTACTATATATTTTACATTCGATAATACCAGAACATATTAATAATTAGTAAATTATTAATATGTTCGGGTATTATCGAATGTATGTATTTTTAAACTATGTAAATATGTATTACGTTTATGCTACAAAAGTTCTTCTTCACTCATTTCTACAATACACCTACTTTTATTCCCTGCACCACTCTAAGGTAGACTGGTAGAGAATGCCTATTAAGTCCGCCTTTATACGCTTCAGTGTATATAAAGTTATTAAATAAATAAAAATAAATAAATGTTGTACAACTAAAATCTCCCGATAAGCGGCAATAGGCTCGCCACCTATTATGTGGGATCAAAACAGTGGCGAAAAGTGGGCGTTTGATATGCCTCTGCCTACCCCTTCGGGGAAACAAGCGTGAGTCTATGTATGTACAACTAAATAAAAAAAGTCATGTTTTACAATTATAAATGATAACTAATATTTCCGAAAAAAATTAAAGGTATTTTTAAGGTCGAAGCTGTCCGTGCATGCTAGCGAGTCCCATTATCAATTTGTATGTTAATAATATAGAAAAAATATGAATAAATAGGAACCGTGCGTGGATACTGGATAGTATTTCGCGACGAGATACCTAGTGGAAAATGGTCCTTATAACCCAGTACCCAATTACGTATCAGCCAAAGTGTAGATGAGTCACTTCATCGAATTACCTTGGACCTTAAACTAATCTAATTTGGACAAATGTGTGGGACGAATTTAGAACACACACCTTTAAATTGTATAGGTATAATAACGTACCTATTGGTAAGGGCCGGCGCCCATATAGCGAAGCACAGCGTAGCTTATTTTCACTGACAAACTATTATCGATATTGTTCCCATTTAAACAATGTTTAGAATCAATTAACAAAACTATAATAATAATAAAAATATGAGAATAATGTCGATACCAGATTAACGCGGCGTCCTACGTGAGCGACTCAACGCGAACACGATCCGAGCGAATTCAATGCTGTGCGATGTAACGCTGCGTCTCTGTTCTACGTATGCGCGAATCATACTACACGACCTACACCATCACCGCCCTGCGTCCGCCGCCGTTCAGTTCGCGCGAAAATATCAAAACAATTGCTCGCGTTCGCGTGAACTCATACCGCACCGCATCGCATGTTAAGTGCATTTGGCCACTTCTATCCACGTTTGATGTTACTTACTTACTTGATACTTGATGGCACGGGCTGTTTCCGCAACTCCACGTCTTGGCGTGTATTTTGCGTGCGGGTGGGAATGGTGTCTTCATTCGAGCCACCCCAGCTCTTCGAGGAAGGCCAGCAGACTCTTGATGTGGCCCACGGCCTCCCTCAGGGTGCTGTATCTGGTCAGGTACTGCTGCCTGTACTGTGCGACCACAGGGCAGTCGAGGAGCAGGTGGGCTGCCGTCTCGTCTGCTGCCATACAGGCCCTGCACAGCGGGCTGTCGGTGATACCTATAGTAAATAGGTGTTTATTAAAGAATCCGTGTCCTGTGTAGGCGGCCGTGACTGTCCGTAGTTGTTGTTTGGACAGCCGGAGGATTTGTTTGGCTATCTTACCGTCTACTGCGGGAAGAGCCTCCCTGGCCTGCCTACATGTTTCAATACCAATCCAGGACTGGTTGTGTTTGGTCCTGGTCCTATTTCTTACCAGGTTGCGATAAAAACCAGAAGGGAGGGGAATTATGGGCTCGGGTCCCACCACCTCTAAAGTGGCCCCTCTTCTGGCGAGTACGTCGGCTGCGTCATTCCCTCTTGAGCCACTGTGGCCCTTGATCCATTGCAGTGTTAATTTGTTTAGTTTACCTACCTCTGTTAGTTTCTGGTGGCATTCAAGCGTGAGTGCCGAGGTGATAGTATGGCTTTTGAGGGCTGAGAGGACAGCCTTACTATCTGAGAGGATCCTAATGGATCGTTCCCTTACCTCACGTGCCATGATTGCTGTGGCAGCTAGGATTATGCCAAAACATTCGGCCTGGTAGACCGTGTTGTAGGCTCCCAGCGGTGCTGCGATGTTGATGTTTAGGTCCTCGGAGAATACTCCTGAACCCGTACCTGTATCCGTTTTGGACCCATCTGTGAAGATCGTGAGCTCGTTGTGATTAACTGCTCCTCCGTGTAGATCCTCGTACAGTTGGATTTTGTATTTCTTGTCGAAAACAAATTGTTTCGGTATGCGGTCGCTTATTGCTTGTGTGATAGGAACTTCTTTAAAGAGTGTATTTAAGTTGTTAGTGTGCGGTATATTCGTGTCTTTCCAGAGCTTCAGGGCTCTCAGCCGGACTGCCGACATCGTTGCTTCCTGTTGTATGAACAGGTGCAATGGAGGCAGATCCAGCAACACTTCAAGTGCCGCTGTTGGCGTTGTTTTCATACAGCCCGTGGCCGCTAGGCATGCAAGTCTTTGAAGCTTCTGAAGCTTGTTGGCGGCCGTTATTAGGTTGGTCCTAGGCCACCACACTACTGCGCCGTAGCTTACCATCGGACGTATTATTGTCTTATAGAGCCATAAGACAATTTTGGGGGATAGGCCCCAGCGTTTTCCTATCATCTTCTTGCACTGCCAGAAAATGATGCTGGCTTTATTGAGCTTATTTTCCATGTGGCTGTTCCATGTCAATTTGCTGTCGAGAGTGACACCTAGTTACTTGACCTCGGTAGACAGCTTAAGCTCTGTATCGAATAACCTGGGCAATCGGTAAGTACCCAGCGCGCGTTTGTGTGTGAACATAACTAGTTCGGTCTTGGTCGGGTTTACAGATAATTCGTACTCATTACACCACCACTCTACTATGCGTAGGGCTTGTTGGGTTAGGTCGTACACTGTACTGGTTACCTTACCTGATGTGAGTATGGTTAGATCATCTGCATAACCTATTGTATAGAAGTATCTCGCGTTGAGTTTGTCTATGAGTTCATTGATGACTAAGTTCCACAATAGCGGGGAGAGTACACCTCCCTGCGGGCACCCTTTAGTTATCAAGGCTGTCTGATTGTCGCCTTGCAGGCGCACTACCCTTTTGCTGAGCATGTTTTGGATCCATTGTATGAGCATCTGATCCACACCATGCCTGGCTAGGGCGTTGCTTATGCTGGAAAAGTTTGTCTTGTCGAAGGCTCCTTCTATGTCGATGAAGGTGCCCAAGCAAATGCTTTTTTGTTGTATAGCAGCTTCTATCTGGGCCACGACCTGATGTAAGGCCGATTCCGTCGATTTTCCTGAGCTGTATGCATGTTGGTTGGCATGTAAGGGTAGGTGCTTAAGAGCCCCACTTCTTAGTTCCCTCTCGCAAAGCCTTTCCAAGGCTTTAAGCATGAAGGAGGTAAGGCTTATTGGTCTAAAGGACTTTGCATGGGTATAGTCTGTTTTGCCTGGTTTTGGTATGAAGATTAGTTTGACTTCCCTCCACCTCTTCGGTACATATCTGAGGGCCAGGCTAGACCTCATGATTGCCAGGAGTCTTTTAAGGACAGGTTCCCCTCCCCATTGTAGTAACCCTGGGAAGATGCCATCCAGTCCGGCTGCTTTGAAGGGGTGGAAGCTATCGATGGCCCATCGGAGTTTTTCTTCTGTGACCACGTTGTTTGCTTGTCTCCATTCGTGTTCGGTCGCCACTGTTGGTGTATCGTGCCACGTTACTACCGGGGTGAGGACGCAGCCTGGGAAGTGTGTTTCGAGTAGGACGCGTCTTGTCTCCTCCTCCGATGTAGTGTATGTGTTATCCGGTTTACGGAGAGTACCTGGTGCAACCGTCGGTTGCTGGGCCAGTAGTTTCCTTACCCGGTTTGCTTGTTGGCAGGATTCAATGCTCCCACAGAATTTTCTCCATCCCATGGTGCGTCTGAATCTGAGGCATTTTCTGTAGTCTGATTTGGCCGCTTTATAAGCGTCCCAATCTGTGTCCGCGCTTGTGTTCATTGCCCTATTTAGAGACTTTCTTACCTTCTTGCGCTTACGTTCAAGTTCAGCGCCCCACCAGGGTTGTTTCCCCGGGGTTGAAGGTGGAGTGGTTTCTGGGCAAGCTGCATAATAGCTGTCTAGCATCGACTGCGTCAGTATACATACCTGATCGTCGATCTGTTCAGTGTCACCCAGTACCGGCGGCGTGGCCGTAAGGGTAAGTTTCTCATTAAGTAGTAAGACATACTTTGCTTTGTCAGTGTTGTGTGGTTTCCTGCGGGGCTGTGTGGGCTGTATATCGACTTTCATGGAGAAGCTGATCCATCTGTGGTCTGAGCATGATGCCTCTTTCGAGACGTGCCATCCCTTGATGCGTTCAGCCGCTCCTTTTGTTGCGAGAGTTAAGTCGATAATTGTCTGACTACGTTTAGTGACGAAGGTGGGCTCCGTACCTGTGTTTAATAGGGTAAGATTAGTGGTGAATAAGTATTCAACCAATGACGTACCTCTGTTATTGTTGCAGTCCATGCCCCACATTTGGTGGTGGGCATTGGAGTCCGTTCCTATTACGACCTCCGTATTGGTTCTCTCGCACTGGTTAACCAGACGCGTGAGGTCGAACGGAGGCGGGTCTTCGGCCTCGGGCATGTAGACCGATGCGAAAACGACCGCTATACTCCTTGGCTGCTGTATTATTTCAATTTGTATTGCTGTGATGTCTCTGGAACAGAACTCCGTTAAAGCTTGGGCTCTGATGTTTTTAGTTGTAAGTATGCAGGTTCTTGGATGTGTGTGGTCAGTAGAATAGTAAATCTTACCTCCCAGGCTGGAGAGGCCTCTAATGAGGCCACCCCTTATCCAAGGTTCCTGGATGAGCACGATGGCTGAATGTTGGACCTCCATCCATTTGCGCAGTTGCGCAGTGGCCGTTTGGCTATGATGGAGGTTGATTTGTAGGCAGCTGACGTCACTAGGCAGAGGGTTCATCTGTGGGTGATGTCCCCTCCTCCCCGACCTTCAGCTGCGTTAGGCCGGCCAGGATGTCGCCAGCCTCCACCCCGTCGTCCCGCCGCACCGGACTCAGGAGCAAGCTCTCATCTTCCGAGTTACCCTCGGCTGACGGGCCAGCCCCCGAGCCAGACGCGGCCGGCTCTGACAGGCCGGATTTCACGGAGCACCCTGACTGGGTGTTTGAGGCTTGTGTTGTGGAGTTGTCGCATCCCGGAGGATGGTCGACATACTTTCCTGTAGAGTCCCGGAACCGGACGTAGACTGCACCCAGCCCCAACGCGAGGCGGCGCTCGTTCTGCACCAGGACCGGGACTTGTTCCTCCGGGACGCCCACGACCAGGAACCACCCACCTGACTGTTTCTCCGAGTGCAGCAGAGACCATTTGTCGACCGCCAACCAGGGGTTCTGGAACTCCAGAGCCCGACCCACGTCGCGCACGTCGTCCCAGACCCCCTGTTCGTTGGGAACGACAACGCCGCACCGCACTCTCTTCGGGGCCTCTTCCTGGCCCCTGACCTCCAGTTCGAAGCCCGGTGGTGGGACCAGGAGAGAGACCGCCTCCGTCAGCCAGGTACGCGTTGCCTCGTCGGCGCACCAGAGTTTGAGGACCCCGTCCGCGTACATGGGTTTCCCGGTGAACGCAGGGGCGGGGCGTTTTGGAGTTTTAGTCGACCAGGCGTCACTCAGGATCTTCCTTTGAATCTCCGTGAGTATCCGGTCCACGAACTCCTTCGGCAAGTTCCCTGTGCGCTTGCATGTTACTGCAACGCCCAGAGATGCCTTGGAGACCTGTGCATAGGACTTACCCTGTTTAGTGGAGGAGTCGAGGCGGGGCTTCTTGTGCTCCCCTCGAGGCGAGCTGGTCTCGTTGAGAGCGCGTTTGGCCTCACCTCTTTCCTTGTTTTCGGCAGTTTTACCTGCCGTCTTTCCTGGTGGTGCTGGGGCTAGATGCCGTCCAGGGTGACCAGCCCGCCGCTTGGCGGCAGGCGGCTTCCCCGTACTGCCTCCGGCCTTTGTGCACCCCCTACTGCTGAGCGCAGGCTGCGCGCTAGTCACATTACTGGGACCTGCGACAGCGACCTGCACCGCTGTTTTTGTAGAGGCAGCACCGGCTGCGGCAGCGGTTTGTGCCGCCTTCCGCCTTATTGCCAGGCGCTGTCTCTTGTTTTTGTTTGCCCTCTTCTTCTTCGCAGAGCTGGTAGCAGCGGGGCCACTCGGTTGTGTGGTGGGCGGGTGTTGGGCAGGATTGGTGGTCTTGCCCTTACCCTTGCCCTTGTGGTGACTTACCACTTGCCAGCCTGCGAAGGAGGAGTCGTCTTCCCGCTTGATTTCAAACGGGCTGACGATTGTAAGGACGGGACCAGTACTAGCGTTAGCCAGCGCTGAAGTCTCGTCCTTGGGGGATGGTTTAACGCCTGCAGCCGAGGCCACGGCGTCAACCATCTGTTTAGTTGATGCGGCGGGAACAGCTTTCGCTGCCACCGTCGCAGTTGGGGTAATTAAAGGGATTTCGGTATCCATACAAGTTAATAAGACTTCATCCCTCTGGCTTCCCACCCTCCATGGAGCCCGCAACTGGGAACGTCATCCGGACGTTAGGATTACCAGAGGGATATAGGAACGCGGGGCTGGTTTACAGCACGACTTCGGGCGCCCGCTTGGGTCAACGGCCTGAGCCGAGTTACCAACTCTAGCCGTCGTCCCTCGCTTGCGCCCTCCGTATAGCCTTCACCAACCACATCAACAGCCGAAATAAATTCCAACTGCTGATGTGGACCCTACGTCCCTAGCCTGTGGCCCTCTGACGGGACACGATGGCCATTTCCCCCGCTGCGGCTCACAGCGGGGGCTACCGTTTAGCGTGAAATCAGGACCAAAGAGGGCGTGTTGCCTCACGGTCACATTACCGCCAGCGCCGCTCGGCTCAACCCCCCAGGACTCCGTCATCCCCGCGTACGGCGCTCGACTGCGCAGGTCCTAGCGCAGGAGGTCAGCTTCTCTTACCCGTGACTTTTTACTACGAGCCCACACCCACCCGACCACGAAGGGGCGAGGTGAAGAGATGTGTTCCTGTATGTGGATGTGTGCGCGCATGTGTGTACGTGTGTGTATGTGTTTGTGTAATGTGCCTGTTGTTTGTGTTTCGGCTGGAGGTTTTGGTTGCGTCCATTTCTGAAGGAACTGGACCAAGAACGGGCGGCAACCTCGAGAAGGATAGTCCACCAGCCTTGCCTAAGGGATCATCGCGACCTGCGCTACCCCTGAGACCATTCGCCACTCCCTACACCGGACTCAGGTGAAGGGAGTAGAAGTCAGTGCAGATCAGTGGTGTTAAATATGAGTTGACCTGCACGGGCTTCCGCCCAAACGTTTGATGTTTCCACGTCGCACCGCGCCGCTTCGCATTCGTGTCGAGACCGCTCACGTAGGACATCGCGTGAGAGTGAAAAATGTTCTCAGCTTCGCTAAATGTGTGCCCTTAGGCTTAATTTCCCTTACCATGTAGATACAACACCTACACGGTGAGCGACTGATGAAGTAGATAGTTGGCTCAAATGAAAAATGTCCTCTCCCACCAAATTATAGCGGCAGTGAGGACAATTAGGGGCAGGAGTCAATGGAGACAGATTATTCGGCCATCAATTAGTGGTATCATCAGACCCTTTGTAATTGAATGCTAAACGGAACACGGAAGATAAGAAGTATTTACTATACGGAGAATAGTTTTGTGTTGAACTATCATGTATTGAACTTGATTATTTTGTTATAATTTGCGTATACCGCCCCCCCACAGGTGACTTTAATATTTTTAAACTGACTATGGAAGACGTTTTACAGCGTATAAAATGTAATAGTAAAAAAATAGTAGTATATGGCGACTTTAATGTCAATTTATTGGAAGTATCGCCTTTAAGTGGAAGATTGATAAATTTATTTAAATATTTTAATTTAAACTATTTATTTTTTGAACCAACTAGAGTAACCGCTACTTCGTCAACTTGTCTAGATAATATTTTTAGTGATGTTACTGCGTCAAGCACTGTAATCCTTGACGATGTTAACTGAAATGTGATATTATTATTTTTTGATTATAATGTATAACTTCATATTTAAATACGCAGACAGTACTGTGTTGCTAGGGAGTTTGTTGCGCTGCTTCTTCTTCCTAGCGAAAACACATAGGAAGCAGTGAAGGGTTGGGCTTTTTGGGGGACTGTCTATTGTAAAATTTAACGTTCAGAAAGAGCTGTTTACCAGCCAATTTTGAATAAAAGATTTTGATTTTGATTTTGACATTGATACCAGATATGAAGTGAAATTATTGATGAAACATAATTAAAAAGGCAAAATAACAAATAAAATATTTAAAAATAAAATTGATATTTTTGTTGTATTTTTGTTCGACATTCATAAACGTTACATTGTAACCTAAAATAATTAATGATTTTGACTACCTACCTGTCATAAACTAAACATAGGTTAAATAATTAATTATGTTTTACATTTTTGTAACATCAAACGGTTTATTAAAATATGAAACTTTAAAGTAACCAATTAATATTCTGATAATGATGTACCTACTATGATTATATAGCTAATTGTCAGAAAATTATTAATTAAAAGCGTTCAGATAATGGAGACAGATCAGCAAGATTCGGTGAGAGGAAAAGTCTACTTAAAGCACTACGTCATACGTATTATCTATTAGCATGTCTAGTCATACTAACATCTGTATAAACAAAGTCGTTCCGTTATTGACTGACAGACAACGTACAATCGAAAGTGTCGAAGCTACTGGGTGAAAGAAGCTGACATTTCGCATATATGTTCCTTGGGGAGCAAAGGGGTGCACTAAGAAAGAATTTCCTGAAATTCCCAAAGGGGCTCAAAAATATTATGCTTAAAAATAATTGATGGTGAAGCTGCAAGTTTTTATATAACGCCAATATACTAGTGGAGATACCAAACAGACTACTCTATGTAGAGCGTGTCGGATGGATGCGTGTTTTTGCTACGTCATCGAAAGTCCAGCTTAGACCCTACACACTAACCTACACACTAAAACTACCGCGATATCCTCTTCCCTTAGTAGCAGAGTCACGCGAATATACAACAGTGTCCTATGGCACGTGCGGACACATCTCGAATCTGTTGTGTTGGCCTAAACTTTTGTTCACTTGACAATTCTACGAATACATTTATTATTATATTTGAAAGCTGTCACGTTCCTTATAATAATGAGACTAAATTGGTATAGAAATACTTAATCACGTTGACAAACATTGCGACGCTCGCAATCACCACTACTTCTTAATTGTATTATTAGATAAAACTTCTCCGAATTTTAGCTCTATTTCTATACTCGGTGTACAAATATTCTCATTTTCACGCGAAGCAACGTGAAATTTAATTTTGAGAAGTGCTGGCAGGTTAAAAGTATACTGTGAAATACTTTGGGAAAGTCATCATCACTATCGCAGTCCAATGCTGGACATAGCCTCTCTGTATTCGTCACAATAGCAATTTGAATCACCTCACTGACCTGAAGTGTTGGTTGGTATAGGATTTCATGTCGAGTTTTACATCTCTTATCAAAGACAATATTTGCTTTTTGTATTTGATTTATCCTAGAGTAATGTCATTTTGTATTTTTACTTCGTCACGACACGAACAACAATAAATACTACATTAATGACTACATTAATAATATCAGTACATATTATAAAGTAAAGACTCCTTTTTGTTCCTGTCTTTAGGTATAAACACGATGACCTCAAAAATTACCAAATATATTTTTGTTCGACTTTCACCAATAGATAGAGTGACTCCTGATAAGGTTTAGGTGTATAATTTACACAGGCGAGGCCGCGGACCAAGTCTAGTAAATTATAAAATTCAAATTAACTTATTTAAAGAGTATGTATGTATGTACTGCAGCAAATTCAAAGGCATCATTATATAATGGTTTGATGTATACTTTACTGTGGCCTGCACTGTACGTGTATATTTACTGTGGTCAAGCTTTGTGTACGTTACATTAGAGCAGTGTTAACATTAGAACCACCTGTTTACTGAGTAATATGTAATTACGTTACTGTTACCTTTTACTTTGTGATAAACGATTTTCAAGTGCCTACAATTACGTTTTTTAAATTTACGTTCTAGTAGTAGGTTTAAAGAATAATTGCGGAGGTACTTACTGTTCAAGAGACACCTGAAAATAGCCTATTTTCGTGAAACACGGATTAAATTGGTAGGCGCTACAAAAGCTATATATAATAATCTGGTTAGAATAGAGAACGAACACCGCGCTCACGATTGTAACTTTTATTCTGTGCTGTAATGAAATATTTAACCTTACCGTTCTTGAAACATTACCACACATTGTAATAATTGTACACTAGAGGGCACCCTACGCCTGCACATTTTTTTTATTTACCCGTTTTGTCCGATACCGTGGGAATTTCGGTAAATCTCTTCTTAGTGTACCCCTAAGATCCCCAAGGAACATACATGCCAAATTTCAGCTTCTTGCGCCCAATAGTTTTGGCTGTAGCTTGTCTGTCAGTCAGTCAGTAACGCGAGGATTTTATATATACAGATTATTTTTCATCTCAGCCTAGAGACATCCACTGCAAGACTTAGGCCACTCCTAAGGATCTTGAACGGCCCGCATCCAACCACTTCCCGCAATCTTAAGCAGATCATCCAGGTCCACCTTGCTGAAGGATTTTGAGTTTACCCTGTTGTACAATCATCTACGTTGCCCATATTAATTGAAAGTGTGTGACACGATTAAAACGGATTTATAAATATATTTGATACCATTGCCAACTAAGCCTTGCACTTATGCTTAATCAATAAGTTTGTGGAAGCTACCTACGCGAATTCACCCTGCCACAATTATTTCTTCCGTGGTACAAACGAGCCGGATACTAACAAGAAAACAATAATAAATGAATCAACTTAGCTAGGCTCTATTACCTCCAATAAGCGACATTTAACGGCCCCCAGCTTTATATTAAATTTTTTCATATAAAATTACATCGATGTATTTAATTTTATCCATCCACGATACTAAAATTGAAAATTTAAAAGCAGTCTGTTATAGAACGTCGCATTTTTCATTTTAATGACTCTTCCAGTTTTCAATATGAGCCGGCAGGCAAACGTGTTATGAGTTCATCAATACGCACATTGTAATATTTTCAGATAGTTAATGTAAAAAGATGTTTTAATCGATTTTTAACGGAGAAATGAATTCAACCTTTTCCTTTAAAATTCGGTTAATAGGGGCAACTACAACCTATTGAGGTAACATAACCTTGCGTGGAGATTAACAGAATGCTCTAAAGAGGCTTTTGAATGGCACCCACGGCACTCTCTACTGACTATTTGAAGTTATGTGCGTATTAATTTTTTACTATCGCTTGCTTTATAGCAAAGGAAAACATCGTAATGAAATTAGCATGTGTGAGAGTTTTCCATACCGATATCAGCGTGGATCTTCTTACAGTAAGAAGAGGCTCGTGCGCATCAGTGAGATAGCTTGCATACAAGGATGATGAGGATGAATTACACGCGGCCATAGCCTCAGGAACGCTCGTTTTAAATATAAACTAGCGCTCATTTCAGCCTAACTTTCATACATAACATATTTTTATGTAATAACAACAAAGATTCATTTACTTTCTAAACCTACGCTTTGTCTGAATATTCGAATAAAGGTTTTGTAAGATCACTTCCTTGCGATTACATTATATCAATTTATACGTATGGCAAAAGGTTATAAATAAAATGAATTCAAATCCACACGCCAAACTGATATAGTCTCACTTTCACTTGCAAAAGTTTTTTTATACATAACGCTCTTCAGATTGAAACCTTCCTCGACTAAACTTATCGAATAAGATATAGGAGTCGGTTCGTCAACGATGTTTCTAAGAGACAAAGTATAAGCTATAAATTATCTCTTCCCACAAATCTTTTGCGTCTCTATTACTCTCTAAATAGAAAAAAAGTTGAACCATGACAAAGGAGCGCCCATAAAATACGTACGCCGCTTTCCAGAAACTTTATTCCTTAGAATTATGAAGTTCAGTTGCACTACCGTTGCTTCTACGTAATAACGCTGTTGCCTCAAAATATCTTATACGGGATACTCATGAAACTCTAAGCGCAACCTTTTCAGAGGCGGTTGAAGAATTTCAGTTCATATTGTAAGAACGGACCGTAAGGGACGGGAATTTCATACGCCTTGCATTCACGAACATCACTAAGACCACGAATCTAGGAAGGCGGTGAGTTGAGATTATTTGAGTATATAAGCCGAGATGGGTGCAAGCATTTAATTTATATGTCTAGGGTTAGTTTTCTCAAGATTTTTCTATATTATCACTAGTACAAAAATAGAGGTTGGAAAACAATGACTCTTTTGAGAGTGGATTTCCCAATTGCACAATTTTAGTAGCACATATGAAATCAGTAGAGGAATTACAAGTTTTATTTGTGGGTAGAAACAAAATATTTATTTCTATACGAAGCAATCGATACTAATTCTTGATAAGGATTTCGGTTTATTAGGAAATAATATGGCCAAAAATGCCATGGCTCAACTGGCGAAAATATGGAGAGACCGGAATATCTCGCGGAACACAAAAAAGAAACTTGTCCAGACGTTGGTGTTCTCCATATTCAGCTATGGCTCTGAAACATGGGTTCTGAAAAAAGCTGATAGAGACCGCATCGACGCTTTTGAAATGTGGTGTTGGCGAAAAATGCTACAGATCCCTTGGACTGCCTTCCGCACCAATGCGTCTATTCTGCGAAATCTTATCATAAAAACAAGACTATCCACCATCTGTCTTCGCAGAATACTGGAATTTTTCGGACATATTGCACGCAAAGACGGTCATAACATCGAACAGCTGATGGTGACAGGCAACGTTAACGGCTAGAGGCCGCAGTCCAATAAGATGGTCGGACCAAATCCGATCCTCACTGAACACCGAACTCCACAAAGCCCTCCACGAAGCAAAAGACCGGAACAGATGGAGGGAGATAGTCACTGAAAAATTGATTCAGCGGGGGAGTCACGACCCTCAGTAATGAGGAATACGACGCGAGGAGGAGGAGGAAATAATAATGCTGCACGCCCAAGGTTTTCATTTCAAAGACAATTCATAAAGTTTCTGAATTCAATGAAATAATTCGTTATTTAGTTTTATGATTACTTTTATTTCAATTGCGAACTAATGATGGATTTATTAAAAATAGTTACCTTTATATGGCGTTCCCTAGTCTGTGCCTACCCTTCCGGGAAACAGGCTTGAGTATAGCAGAGAGCTCCGGGAGCCGGGACTCCGGGAGCAGCCTTTATATTTTTTCGGAGATATTTGTAATTTAACGTATCTAGGAGTATGTATGTACATTAACTGTAAATCAATTTGCTTATGTCCCCAACTGCTCTTCAGGTGACTTAACAAAACTTGGAGCTTAAAACATTTAAAAACACACGGTTAAGTATGAAAATGAAAAAGCAATCTGAAATTCTATGATGGTTTTATTTGCCGTCACATTTATTTTTTCACTTTATTATTTACTTTGCTAAAAATATTAAATTTAAATTTTATATAAAATAAATGCAACGTTTATTTTATTTTTCTGAAAATAAACTGTGTTGCATTTAAATTAGTACAAATTTACAATCAAAATTCAAGAAAGTACGCCCGTCTGTGCGAATTTAACGATAATAGCAAGAATTTTGCAACATAATATAGTGTTTCCGAGTTCACTTATGAATGCAAACTCCAGTTGAGTCAAGTTAGTTCCCAAGACACCGCTCGCCCGCTCAGCTCATCTCAAACTCGTAGCTCTAATATGTACTCAGTATAAACTCAACGCGTACTAACTTCGTAGAATTTTGAGATCTTCGCGCAGCTACAAAGTAGATTATATTAAGCGTATTTTAGTAATAAATTTACAACGTTTAGTGCACGGAATAGTTTATACTTATTATTGTTTTCATTACTTCTGAGATTGTGTTATTCATCCTAAGATAGAATGGACACGAAGAGCCGAAGATCGAGCTCGGTGGCGAGCCATTATTAATTTATTTATTATTATAAGTATAGCAAACAGGAGATAATGTACCTATGGATCGGTAAGAAGTTGTACTTACAATGTGTATATTCAACTCAGTACAATATTGTGTACGTTATATCAATCTCAATTTGCTAAATTTGTTATAAAATGAATACACTTTTAAATAATAATATTATGAAAATGAAGATACACGCTATACGCTTAAAATAAGAGAACTTTCTGAAAATGTTTAATTCAATAAAATTAAAACATTTCTGGTAAATATTTTAGTAAATATACTTTTGAGAAAGTCGCTTCAAAAGCCCAGAATAAAGTTTAACTAAAAAATTCACAAAAATGTATCTTCTTTATTTATTTTTTGTGCGAGCATTCGTTTAACAACCTTTCATGGGGTTTTGTACTGTTTGAAAGCTCGCGACCTAATTAGGAACTGCGGCGTATGCCATTGTACTTTCGCTCAAAAGGGGTAAGCAGTTAAGGTCGTTATGTCAGTATTTACATCATTATATTTGTTTTTTGAACATAACAATGACGAATTATGAATTTTTTTTTAAACAAATATTGTATGACAAAATAAAATGGAAGCTCATTTAATAAAAAAAATTAACGTAGACTTGGGGTTTAAATTAAAGTAGTCTGTTGAAAATGTTTTGATTGGCAAGATTTTAATGTTGTTGGTCACATATTAATCTATATATTAAAAGAATTTGTGTTTTATAATACGAGTCGGCCAGCCCGTTCTACCAAGCCGATTCGCATGATTTTTTTTTAAATGAACGTTCTCGCTGCATAGATTTGTCATCAAGCATTAGAAATTACCTAACTTGCACATTCATCAAGTTATATGCAAAAACAGTTTTCTCCCATAAATTTTTTACGTTTTCGTAGACGTAGTCAATGACTTTCTGCTTCTATATATCTGGTTGTCATTGAGGTAGGCGATTCGTTATAGGCCTAAAACACGCGCTGATAAGAGCTCTTTCATTTGATGGTATGCTCATTTAAATTGGGCAAGTTTGAAAGAAGATAGGTGTGGACATTGAACTTATTTTTCAATATTTTCCTATAAATTTCTTAAGATCCCATTGCTTTCTCTCTACATGGCAGGTTCTTAATTCAAAAATATTTTTATGGCATCTAAACCTAAAAAATGATTTCTGCGCAGTGGTCATCTTTCGTGAACCAACCTATACTTTTGACAGCACCGGTGGTTTTGGTAGAAATGGTAGTTTAAAAAAAAAGTTAGATATGATAGTGTTAGTACGAATAGTAGTTTTGGTACAAATAGTAGGTTTGATAGGAATAGTATTTTCGGTAGGAATAGTAGTTTTGGTAGAAATGGAATTTTGGCATATATTGTAGTTTTGGTAGCAATGTTACTTACGATTGCTACCAAAGCTACCATTCCTACTAAAAGTACAATTTTGACCAAAACTATAAACGTCATTATTACATTTCTAAATTATGATGGATTAATCACACCCATACACAAAACAAAATAAATCGTGCTTCTCACAGAAATATTTAGCTGGATAACAGAAATTAAACCTATTTTCTTACCTATAAAAAAAGTTATATTTTTCATTTTGATAATTTTGATAATAAAATATTGACAGATAAAGAAAAAAGTGAAGTTAGCGTAAGTTAGTTACTTAAGTTTCTGATTTAATAATGTATTTTTGAGAGTAGTTGTGTTTTCAATTATAATGATAGTTCTTGGAAGGAAATTGAAAAATGCTCAGAGAAAGTTTGAACAAAGAATCTTGGTCTATGACGGCCCTGTCGGAGATTTAGTACCGGATGGTCCTGCTACTGCTACAAAAATACGGGTGGAAACGGGTTCAGATTTGATAAATTCTACCATCAACAATTTTCAAGTGATTTCCATTCTTGGTGACGGTAATTGCTTATTCCGCGCAATTTCTTATTGTTTATATGGAAGTGAGAATAAACATTATGAAATTCGTTTGGCCACTGCTGATAACATTGTCAATAAGTGGGATGTATACCTCTAGTAACTTCACTGTTGGGGACGAAGCATATGGCCAGACCATTACAAATGCAACAGATTACAAATGTGTGATGGGTGCCAATGGACAATACGCAGGGCATGCTGAACTTCAGAGTGTGAGTGAGCTATATCCCGAGTGTCAATTCAGAGTGCACCTGGAAAACAGTAATACGATTACTGACTATGGTACTGGCGAAATTGTTCATAACTTGCTATTTTCTGGGCACCTGGACGAAGTACATTACAGTGTCCTAATGGAAAGAATGGCAGGGCAGCACAGTCATATTGAAGAACTTTCTTTCGTCAATATTCAGTTATACATATTATATACATATATCCCTATTGCGCTGCAAACCATTCAGTAATGGCAAGGCATACCTAAGGTGCAACGCAAAGCCAATGTTGTGAGAAAATAAGTTTTGTGATATATTATATTTTTGGTAAGAATATCATCTTTTTACTTATAAGATAAGGCTACAATGTACTCATCATACCTATATGTAAGAGTTTTTTTATAATATTAAATTATGCTGTTTAGCAGCACGGGTCCTCTAGTATAGTATTAAAGATATTCGTGCATGGTTATGTCATAAAAATGTTTGTCAAATAAATACAAAGAGGTCAGTTACATTAAAAAGTTCTAAATATATTCCAGAATATGTAGCTTTGTCGTGTGGTTGACGGCATAGAATACAAGTGTCACCAGCCCCTATCTTCCCGTGGGTGTCGTAAGAGGCGACTAAGGGATAACACGTTGCAAATACCATCTTTGCGTAGAGACGGAAAACTCGACATCAAACCCTATACGACTGCCTCGTTGGTCTCGCGGCATAAATGTGCGCGTGGGATCGGGAGGTCCTGGGTTCGATTCCTGGGTCGGGCAGTGTTATTGGGTTTTTCTGTCACGAAATTGTCAGTAGCAGCATGGAGTGTGGAAATGTGCTCGCCGGCGCAATAGGCTCGCCCCTTATTATGTGGGACTAAAGTATATCTGGCGAAAAGTGGGTGTAGAAATACACCTCTGCCTACCCCTTGAGGGATAAAAGGCGTGATCTTATGTATGTATGTGTATGTATGTAGCTTTTTTTCATTTTAACCCGAAAATTTCAAATGTAATGTAATAAATCTAAGCTAAACTAAAAAATACAGTTAAAATAAAATGAAATTGGAGGAGATAGAAAAACCCTCCTCCAATCCTCGAACTTCAATTTCAAGTGAAGAAGTCGAGCCCACTACTTCAGTTTTCAAGCCGATATCGTAAACAAAAGTATAGCTGATAGGTATTCTATTTCTAAACTCTTTTTATTTGATTCGAGAACTTACCATCTAACTAGTTCAGGGACGTCGGGTAACTGGTTTGTGTATTTTACAAATTGAATTGAGACTCATATTACTTTAATGAAAACTTTTTAAACAAATACACTGCACTGGCACTGTAATTTTATTTCGTTTCACAAAAATATCAGATGCGAGTTCTTTGAAACTAGTTCGGTTTGGTTTGATTGCAACTGTTTGTTTTATACATGCACCCACATACAAATATATGTACATGGGTATATACTTACGTAAATACACACATACATTTTATTTTGATGCATCGTGGAAGCCTACAGTTTGCGGCATCCTCTAGGCCGGAATTAAGGCCTTGGCCCAGGGGGACTGTGAGACTCCCTGACGTCAAGCGTCGGGACTACTCTTAAAAACAACCAAGGTATTCCTCCATCCGATGCAATTGAATGGCGAGGCCACGGAAACCGCTTAAGCATTACATCCACGACAAAGGCTAACGCCTTATTTAAACCTGTTTGACCCTTAGATATGACACGATAACTTCTTTAAAATAATATTAGAGGGTAACATCGAAAGAGGAGGAGAAAGAGGGCGGCTCGACGAAACTACATATGTGGCACAGTTGAAGAAAAAGGTTGTGGTCGGAGCGTATCAAGAGGTCAAAGAACGTGCAGAAAACCGAAAGCAATGGCAATTGCTCCACCGGCAAAAGTTAGGCTTTTAAATGGAAGTAGAAGAACCTTAAGTGTCATTCCTTTGTTATCCGCTGCATAAGATTGAACTCAAATATTATGTTATTAATTTATTTACACAAATATAAACATTTTCAGAAATCTCATACATACCTAAGTAGACCACAAAGGGCGGCCTTGTCGCTGAAAGCGATTTTCTACCAGGCTACCTTTGAATGGAAATATTATTGGAATGAGAGAAATGGTAGTCGTAAGTGTACCGGTAAAAAGAAACGTATTTATTTTGAAATACATATGTATATCTTTATTTGACTACAATATACAAGCCTTTATTATATAACACAATAGAGAATTAAGTTTCAGTTTGTGAATTGTCTGCCATATTATATATCTTGGCATCCTAACTTAGATGAAATGCGTTACAAATTCTTGCGAGCGTTTGCGATAAGAGCTATACGTGCTGCAATAATCAGAACAAATTGCTGTTGTTAAGCGAAATATCAGATTACCAAAATATGTGTTCCTTGGTGATACAATAAGAAAAAAAAATGCGGTATTAATGCCTACTATTATTTAAATAACTAGAGGATGCGTGTAGGTACATTTATTTTAATTTACCCGCGAAATTCCGTGGGAATTTCTGAAAATCCCTCCTTTATTTTTTATCTATTTTATTTGTTTATTTATCATTCACACGTTCATACAGGAATAGTGCAATGTCCCACAAAACCGTGTCATCGGTTTGACTGTCCTTAGCAACCCTACGACCTACCCCATGGAATATACAAGCCCATTTTTAGCTTCTTGCGCCTGATAAAAACTAATAGCTGTGAGTTGTCTGTCAGTCAGTCAGTAACGCCATAATTTTAAATATGCAGTTTTGATAATATATCTTTAGTTTCCTTTGTAGTATCCGTACTGACTCATAATGAGGTAGAGTATGTTTTTCTTTTATACTCTATTTTCTGAACCAAAGTACCATATAGCCTGTTGTCTGCGCTGTACCTTAAATAACATAGGGGCATTCAAATGGCACAGGTGCTGTAGCAGTTATTTCGCCACTATCCATGACATCAACTATTGTTAGTTTGATTCCTGCGAGAGACAAATATCTTCTTTCTTTTTAGTTCTCTGCGTCTTAATTTTGTCTTTTTGTTATTGCTAGCTTCATAAAATTTATACGTTGCGCCACATTCCATTAAACATAAATAATGACTGCACGGTTGGCGTAGTGGTTTAAGCGGTCGCCTCGTCGCTTGACACTGCGCCGGGTGTTGTGGGTTCGATTCCCACACGAGACAACACTTTGTGAGATCCATAAATTGCTGTTTCGAGTGTTATTATTGTCCTCGTTAGATGTATGTTAAAGTCCCCCGCGACACAGAATTTAGTCATAATGCGATATTCAGTGTCAGTATATTTTAAATTTCTATACAAATTGCCGCAATTAAAACATTCCCTATTTGATGAGCGAGCGCTGAACCAATTCACTAAGAGAACTAAATTCCGTTCCAACTATCCGCTAATATTAGCGCGTGCATCAATTTCGCAATATTGCGTTGATAATGAGCAAATTAACACCGCACCAGCTTTGAAATTTGCAGGTTAAATTACAATAGGCCTTCGGCTAAACACGCTAATACAAACAACGACCTGGTAAGGCTCTGTTCATAGGACTACTATACTGAAAGCTAAAATTTGGTTAGTCGAGAAATTCGGCGCCAAGCTGCGACTCTTAAAATTAGCCAAGTACGTCATGCCAATCTGTTTATTTTACATTCGGGCAAGAAGTAAACTGAAGTTTATTTATCTAGCACCATTGTCATTTCAAGCTACAGAGACGTTACAGCCTCACACTCATAGTTTGCTGAAATGTGATCTCCACTCTAAAATTCTTTAGCTCAATCAGTTCAAAAACTTATTACTCTTAAATATATAGCAAAGAGGGTTAACTAGGTAATCTAGTGTTATTATACCAGCATTATGATATCATCCACTACCTAAGACTAAACTCAAGTCAGTCAGTCAAGATAAAGGGGAATGAAAAAAAACCATGCGGCCACCGTTTAAACAACTGCTCCAATCGTGCAGTCACTCCTTGCATATTAGATTATTTTGTCATAAACATTACTATAATTATCTCTTCATCATCCAATAATATCTCGTCCAATTAGAGCCTCACCTATTTAATAATACGTTACACTTCCATAATAATCTCATCACTAAAACCCAATAACACCTTGCCCCTTACATTCTCTTGCTCAAAATTGGTAAACAGTAGTGCAACTTTGTACCTCGAAACCTACGAGAAAACCCCTCAAACCCAAACGAGTTCTCCAGACGCAATTATTTTCATAAATAAACTTAAAAACTCCAACAAACAAGTACCTATTTACAAAACCTTTTTAATGCATCGCCGGTTTTACAAAATGGCAGTTATATCAACTAGAATTGCCAACACTCCACGATGCATATACATCGCAAACGTACAGCAGAAACGCTTTAATTAACTGCAATTATTCGCCGGATAATTTATGTAATTGCCTCTAGTCTTTCTGGGGTGGAAGTTAGAATTGCTAAGTATAGTATATTTTGTGAGCGACTAAGTATTGAGTAGTTATAAACGGTGCTGTGAAGCAGTGACGCGTCAGATACTTCCCCAAACATCTGATTGAATATTATTATTATGTATAGGTGAAATTGGAGTGCATGTCTGAGATTTTAAAATGCACAGCTAAAATAGCAGCGATGATAAATATAAGTCATTGTCATCGCTTGCTATGACCCTCTTTGTCTGCCAATAATAAAACTCTTGTTACTTGCTCAATTTGAAAGATATTACTATTGTGCCGTGTTGGAACTTCAGTCCATATTATATTTATTTTATGACATAAAATATGATTTATTCCCTTGATGTCGAGTCCCGCCACGTCCAGTAGCCGCTACGTCTACTCCTAAAACTACACGCATTTATTCTCGCCTCGTCAAGTCGTTTAAAAAGTCTATTTTACCGCTACGTCTACTTAACCGATGTAAATTACAACCACAAAAAATGTAGCCTAGTGCCTCCACGTCGAATGTATTGAAAGGTACAAAAAAAATTGTACCTACTATGGTAGCTTCCCCTTTTATTTATGGGGCAACGAAGTTATAATATACTCAAAATTTGACAGTAAGCCAAAAACCACGCAAGTCGACCTTCCGAAGTCGCCTATAAAAAAACTGCATATTCATCCTATAACAAAGTTGTCGCCTGAAGGTTATGGGAACTACTGGTCTGCGTAGGGAGATCCCATTGTTGACTGATGTGAATCGACCTAAGGAATAGAGTCGTGATTTGTACCTCGTTGAGGTGACTCGTCGATCATTGACACAGATCAGTGAAGTCAGATTGTGGTCTACTTAATATGAAATATCTCCTACTATACAAATATATAATTATGTACCAGGTGAGGTCACGGTTACATCCATGTTGTTTGGGGCGTAATATTATAATTATATCTCATTCTCTCAAATCAAGCTATAATCTAGGTATATATCTTTATAGCTGGCTTAGATAAATGGGCTTTCTAACCCAAAAATTATATTTAAATCGAACCAGCTGTTCCTGCGATTATCGCTTTCAACTGAAGGAACATACAAACAACAAATTATGTTTCAGCTTTATAATATTAGTATACCTATGTACATGTAAATAAGCCTGGAAAACGTTAAATGAATATCCTTCGGCAAATTGCAGGTCGTCATTAGTTAACGAGTAGTTTAATTTAGTTGGTTGAATTTAATTGTCCTAAGATAATACAACCCATTAAATTTCTCTATTAAAATGTTTGTCTATCCTTCTCATGGGAGTTTGTAAATGATTCTTAAAGTATTTCTAACATCCATGAATGGAGTTTAACTGCGCGACAGAACCTTAAACTCGCATTCTATCCACGATTAGTACAAACTTACACTGTGGGGCAAATAGGCTGCACTAGGCATGTCATTTTTTTATAGATATTAATAAGAATACTCTCATCCCTTTTATTTCTAAAATAACATACTCGCACAAACTAAAAAAATACATTCATTACTTTATTAAAATGAAACATAAAAAATAACACCATCTGTTGTTGCAGCTCATCTACAATTTATGCGCCTTCAATATTATCTTGAAAAGAGCAAGTACAACGTCAAATTGAATTGGGTCGCAGAAAGTATGAAAGAAAGTATTGCGCTCAGTAAAGTAAAATTGCTTAGACGACACTGACAATGTCGGCTATGGAAATGACGAACAAAGATCTAATTTGTAAAACGTGCTTTTGTATGTACCTCAATATATTTTGCTATAATAATATAACATCAATACCCTTGAGGCGCACAAAAGGAATTTCTTAATATGTCATCTCCAGAATCGACGGTTTGAGAAATGATAGGCCAGCTATGGGCACATCATTGTTTGTCCCTTCTTAGGTCCCGTAAATAAAAGAGACAGAACGACACCATTATGCCAATGCTTATTTGTTTGTTAGCCTTTATTTTTTTTCTGTAGTAGTTGCCCTTGTTTAGGGGTCCTCTTTTTGGGAGAAAATTTTCGCAGAAATGAGCTCTTGGATGCCAATCGGTAGTCATTTTCGCTAAATGATTTCCAGCGTACGTGTGCTGTTTTGCCAATGTGTATAGGCGTATTAGAATTTGTTCAAAAAAATAGCACTAGTTTCAATAAAAAAGAAACCCAACTATTTGGTGCTGAGTTTATAAAGCTTTAGGTTAAATACACACCCGTTTTTACTGTTAAATAAATTTGGCAGAATATTATACCTAAGTACCTAGATTCGTGTGTGTATTCTGAGATTTCCAAGCTGCTACCAGGAATTTTCGCAATAACACTTCTATGTGATGTGAAAAAGAACTAGGCTTTGCTATTTAGTTTATGTGGTAGTTGTGATAAGAATATTTATAACAGGTTGGCTTTGTGAGATTGTTTTTAGCAATATGGACTTTAATTCTATCATCATCATCATCAGCCCTTTATACTGTCCCACTGCTGGGCACGGGCCTCTTCTCACTATGAAAAGGGTAAGGCCATAGTCCACCGCGCTGGCCAAATGCGGGTTGGCAGACTTCACATGTCTTTCGAGAACATTATGGAGAACTCTCAGACATGCAGGTTTCCTCACGATGTTTTCCTTCACCTATTAACAAGCGATAATTAACAATTCTATACAAACATATTATTATTTACATTCAAAATTTGTGTTGATCAACATAACATATTTTGTTCAGTGCTGCTTTGTGCATTATTTTTTCATCTTAAGTGTATGAAAAAATTAATCGCTCACAGTGTGTGACCAACCCTAGTGTCAGATTTCACATTGTGTGTATAGGTATGCTTTATTACCCATTCAAGTATCGGTCTTTGCAAGCATGGCTTCATCTAACTGCAGAAATTGAAAAAAAATCTTCGTCAGGCGATAAAAATAATTTAACCGACAGACGTCACAAATAACTAACCAGAAGCAAAAAACATAACGAAAACATCAAACCGATGAAACGTAAACACACGATGTAATATTGCTCCGTAATATCTATACAATTTTCTCTTAGGAAGGACAATATACGTTGTAGCAAAGAAAATAATAAAAATAAATAGTACTAGTAAACACTTCGCTTCTCCTCGACAGAGCATAAGGGCCGTTGGGACGGACGGTGAAATGAGTCGTGTAGTAATCTGAATAGAAACTAGTGGCACTATGTGCCCACTATTTTCAGCTACATATGGCACTTGTTTTATGAACTCCTGCTTACGGAAGGTATGTGAAGGCGCTTATAGTGCTGGCAAAATAAACGGTTATTATAAAGTACAAATAACAACATACATACATACATAGACTCACGCCTGTTTCCCCGAAGGGGTAGGCAGAGGCATATTAAACGCCCACTTTTCGCCAGTGTTTTGATCCCACGTAATAGGTGGAAATTTATATCATATTTATATAAATAATTGAAAAAATATCCCGGTAAGCGGCAATAGGCTCGCTATTGCCGCTTACCGGGATATTTTGTTAAAATAACAAGCTACAGTTTTATATGAAGGAGAGAAAATGTGTGATGATATTAGGACAGCTTGAACCCGCATTTTTTTCGCGTATTTGTTAAATATTTCTATTCACATCTTTTCAACCCTGCAAGATATTGCCATAAAATATATGAGATATTAAAAAAACCTGCTTTCTTGATTTTATTTTAGAAATCTATTCATAAGAATGTTTTAATTTAATATTTTTTTGGTAACTTCTTTGTATCTAAAATTGTATTACGATACATTTGTGAGGTATCGAAATCATACCCTACTCATGTGTCGAATTTCAAAATATATTCATAACTAAAATTTCGTTAAAAAATACTAGGTTAAGAGCAATATTTTTAAAAGTCAAAGTCGCCGAAGGATTCAACTTCATTCTCTAATGCATGGTGATGCAGTTATGATAACCTCGCATTTTTTATAAGCCTGACACGTACATATACCGCCCAAAGTAATCATAGCCTGTGAACAACTGGGTGAAACGCCATGAGACTTCTGTCAAACTCGTCCTTAAAACAAGACTCACAGCCACTAGCACAGCCATAACCGTGGCATCCCCGCATTACTTCTTAGAAGCCAGAGAATTCCATTTGCTCAAGTTAATACGTTTTTTATTTTAGTCTTATGTTTTCTATATCATTATGCTTTCATTGTTATGTTAATTTTGTTTGGGTATTTTCCTTCCACCAATTTTTTCAATTTTTTACACAAAATGATAACTATCATACGATACTATCTCACTATTCGCGATAGATTGTGAAACTCAATAAGCCTAACTTATTGTACGTGTTGAACAAAGTTAGTTAACGAAATAGGAGTAGTCCCTCACATTTTACGAACACACAGATGTAATTCTATATTATTATAACGTAATTTCAGAGAAAGTTGTGGTGGATATTGACGACATTTAAAGTTTCCTGTCCGACCCGAAATGTTTTATACATAAAAATGTATCGCATGTCTGTGCGTATCGAGATTTAAGGCCATTCAACGAACACTGCTTAAGTTTACTTCTAAATATTCGCTCTATCGTCTGAAGAACTTTCTGCCGGTCAAGACTAAGACAACTAGTACAGACTTTAATATTTCTTATAATCTACTAGACTATGGTGATGAATGCTATCTCGACCTTAATACAGATTAGCTCAACAAACTCGACCGCCTTCTTAATAATTGCATTAGATTCGTTTTCAATCTCCGCAAATATGATCATATTACATAGCACCGATTAAAGTTACGATGGTTACCCATGCGTCAACGGCGTAGCTTACGTATTTTGTGTACTCTTTATTCTTTATTGCACTCCCCACAGGAGCATATGCTCCTGTGTATTTAACTCTTAATTTTCAATTTCTTTGTAATACACATGAGAAAATCTTTGTTCCTCAAATAACCTTCTTCTCCTTTTTCCTTCTCACAGTTCTAGCCTTGTACATTCTTCGTTTAGTACTCAATCTATCCTTCTCTGGAATGCTCTCCCTCTCGATATCAGGATATATACTAGCCGTTTCACATTTAAAACCAGAGTTCGCCAGACTTATATAGACGCACAATCTGAATCATCATAGGATTATCGTCTATTTATTTTTTATGTATATAATTATATTGTAAGCAGCCCCAGCGTTCGACATCCGCAGGCCCTAAAGCCCAGCGGCCGCAGAAGATAGGGAGGACGGCAACCTGATAACACCGCATCTCCTCTTCCTCTGCGGCCCACCGCAACGCAACAAATGGTGCGCCTCCATTTGGTCGCGGGAGATAGGGTGCGCGCCAACGCAAGTGAGGTGTGAGGTCGGCCTGACTAAACATAACATAACATGTTACGTTAAGTTACTTGGAAACATTTTGCGGACATTTCTTTTTCCTAGTGTCTTATATTATTATATATAAATTTAGGCTACAGAAATAAAAAAATCTAGTTTACAAACTACTTTCTCTTTTTTTGATAACATCGGCTTGAAAAAAATATTAAGACAAAGTTCTATCCATCATTTTCCAGTCTAGAAATATAGAGAATAATTTTATTACTGTTGTTCGGCGAACGTTGAAAATGGTTTTAAAATCGAACAGTGATAACAAGTTTTTATGGCCGTAATCGTCCGAATTAGCAGCGACAGCCTAGTGAAAACACCGACAGACTGCTACGCAGAGGGTCTGGGGTTCGAAGTCATGACGCGTATCAACGACTATTCGAAGTTATATGCGTATTAAATTGTTAATTATCGCTTGCTAAACGGTGAATGAAATCATCGTGAGAAATCTTGCATATCTGAGAGTTCTTTATAATGTTCTCGAAAAACATGTATTGTGAAGTGTGCCAACTCGCACTTGACTTGGCCAGCGTGGTGAATTATGGCCTTACCCTTCTCGTATGGTATATAATAAGTATATATACATCAAAACGCTCTGAATTGTTCAATATCGCTTACCCCGTGCCTCGGAGTGCACGTTAAGCCGTCGTTTCCGGTTAACTTGAAGATCTTTGACAGTCGTTATACCGTTGTCAGTACCTACTTAAAATAAACTGACACTAGTCTAAACCATGGAATACAGCTATTCTTCGGCGGTCAGACAGGCAGTCGCTCTGTGGAAACGCTAATATTCAGCCAAATCCGGTTAGACTAGGCAAGCGGTTGAAACTGGGAAAACGTTAGGAGAATTATTATTTTTACATCAGAACGCATATTCAATAAGATACCAAAAGAAATAAGAATAATGGATGGTATCAATAGTTTAAAAAAATCATTGAAGAATTTAATCGTTATTTGACCATACTGGCTCGGATTAGCGAAACGCGTGTGTTTCTGCTATATCGAGCAAAGCCGCCGGCAGAATGCAGTAAGTACATAAGTGAACAAAAATAATACACACTATTACTATCATCTTTTCTGAAATCTAAACGTATAATGCACATCTCCACAAATGCTTCAAAAGATTGATCATCATTTAGATAACAAATAAGCATAATTGATGACCTGAACTGTTTGAGAGGATTGGAAACCATTGTCAATCGTACAGAATCAATTGGCCATTCATTTACTAGCGTTCGATCTTTACACGTCAGCTCTTAGGCTTTTCAATTTGAAGGCATTGTTACTCTTGTATAGTGCTTCCTTTGTGTTCTAATATTACATGAATTATAACCTGAATGGAAGAATTAACCGAGCCTCAAATTAAAAGTAGTCTAGAACAAAAGAAAAAATACGTATTAAGTATGGTGTTCTTATTATGAATTTTCATGGAATATCGCCAACCCAAGCACTATTTAGTTTCAAACGACATTAAAATAATGTTAAAGTAACCAATAATTTGTAAGACGCGCGCTATCTAGTCCAAAGACGTGATGTCAACACCATTTAGAGTGAAAATTTGTTTTTTATGATAAAACAATTAACACGAATATTCTTTATATTATCTTAGACTAGACCTACTCTAAATTGTTCAAGACAGCTGTTAATTATTGTCAACAGCGATGAGCAGCGGCATAAATTATGAGAATATAAGTTGATATCAAATTTGCAATATCTCATAATTTTAGTTAATTATATGAGGTATTTCTGTCAAGAGTAATAAAATAACAGCGTCAGAAAACATTTTATTTTTAAATAGGCTTGGTTGTGTATCAACTGCATTTGATTTATTAGCCTACGTTGTCCCATTGCTAGGCAAAGGCCTCCCCCAAATCTTTCCAGGCTTGCTTGGCATGCTGTGGTTGGCGTCTAAGTCATCCTACCACCTCTTTCGCATTTGATTTAAATAATGTAATTCGACATGTAAGCCCTTTTGTAAAAACATCAATACTTAAACAAAGGCTCATTATAATCGTATTATATCATATTACTGTGCGGCTTTGAATTATTTTGTAAAAATATTAAAATTAAATAATGATTAAGTTGTGGGAACAGCAAAAGAAGTATTTTATTTCAAAATTTTCTTTTCGCATTTTATTTTAACTTACTTCTCATCGATAGATGAGATTTTGATCATTATGAAGAATTTATATGTCGCAGGTATTTAGTCAAAAACGTGATATTATAATTTCACTAGTGAAATTATAATTACACATAAATAAAGGCCTATGCGTCTCGTCAGACGATATAAACAGAATCTGTGGAGTGTTATAGTTGCACTTAATTAGAGTGCGTGGCATTTTTTCACGTGGCTGTGTAGGCCAATCCGTTATAGATATGAGCTTCCACATCTAGCGCAGATGTGTATTGCGTCAGGTGGAGGGTTTTGATCGCAGTTTTATATTCTAGCTCGTTTATTTGCCTATGTCTCGATCTAGGTTTTATCATGGCATTTCTGCCCGTCTTTTAAACATTTTTCCACTCAATTCTGTCTTCAGCGAGTTTGTCCCAGTTTTATGGTCTATCTACACAGTAAGTCTAATCACTCAGATTATAGTCAATAACGACCGATTCGTATAATTTCACGGGCTCTTTTCAGTGATATTGTAGTTTCACTAAGCCACAATAGTGATATTGTAAGAAACCTAGATTTATTATGAGTTAAGTTTGTGGTGGGAGCCCGGCTTGTTCTGATTGGTCTATTGATTTAATCAGTCGCGCAGACTTACGAATGTCATACAGTGACCAATCTGATAAAACAAAAAAATCTGAACTTTGGTGATGTTTATGAGGCTAAGTTGACGAAGCCCTGCTACGCAGGGCTCGTATGGATAAATAAACGGATGTTTGTTACACTTTCACGACAAAACTACTGAATAAATTGTGAAACAACTTTGCGGTAATATGTATAAGCTATACAATTTATGTTCAAGGTCACAAAAAACCTAACATAACCTATTAAAGTGGTTGGATTTTAAAAACCTATCTCTTATTTTCTAACTCTATGTTTAATACAGCTGGAAACGTAAACGGACCAATCCGATCACTCTGATAATCTAACGGCTTTCTTAAACCTGTGTTATTGTCAAAATATCACTGCCTTACATTTTTACTGTATCGGTCTAGTGAAATTATAATGTCACTAGTGAAATTATACTATTGGCTAAATATCTGCGACATATATAAACACAGTCACATAAGTAATACACGTGTATTTAATCGAATACTTAAAAGGTAAGTATTATCTAAGAAAACTGGCATTTACACTGAAATCTATCGATTCATAAAATGAAGTTATTTTCTCACCGTCTAATTTATCGATGGATGAACGACCATCTGTTTAACCTGAAACCGGCCTCATACCCTCTATGTAAAAATCTGAAATTGCAATCAAACACTAACTCAATGACGGTTCTAAATATTATTTCCTCCTCTTATTACACTGAAATCTAATGGTACCATATACGTTATCAAACCTACATTCAAAAATGTCAACATTTCAGCCTACCGTAAACATTGGCTGACACCACTGTTTATTACCTACATATATACATACATAGCCTCACGCCTATATCCCCGAAGAGGTAGGCAGAGGTGTATTGCTACACCCACTTTTCACCAGATTTATTTTAGTCCCACGTAATAGGGGGCGAACCTATTGCCGTACCGGGCACATAACCAGACTCCGTGCTGCTACTGAGAATTTCCTAACGGAAAAACCCAATAACACTTTACCCGACCCGGGAATCGAACACGAGACCTCCCAATCCCACGCGCACATTTATGCCGCGAGACCAACGAGGCAGTCAATTTATTACCTATGAATAGAAAAAGGTCTTATGACAAAACTAGTTAAATAGTCTTGCTTGATAGTATTTTCTTGGGTTTACGCGAATGTTACCATTGAAATTAAACAACAGTTTACGGATTTTATCGCGTTATATTGATTTCACTAGTTATTACATTAAACCGAATTATCTAGCAACTACATTTTTCTCAGCGTCGTCTTTGTCAGCGACACTGGGAAAGTTAAAAGTAAAAGTTCTTAATTTAGTTTGAACATTGATAACACGACCTTTACATCAGACTCAAAAGTTGCATCGGCGTTTGAAAGTTTTATTACTGATATCCCCGTTATAACTACTAGATCTTTGGACTCATCAACCAATGCAGCGGAATCTCTTATGAAATAAAACATGAGTACAATTATAGTAACTTCTCATTTCAGTATATAAATTCAAATGATGTTATGAAAGCTTTTAATACTATAAATATAAAGAAGACTGCAGACTTGTGGGGAAATTCCGTTATTATTACCAAGTCCATTATTGCTTAAGCTGCTAACAGATTAGCTTTAATATTTAATAAGTGTATTGACTGTGGTGTATTTCCTGATCTTATGAAAGATAGCAAAGTAATACCTTTGTACAAAGCAGGTAGCACATCAGACCCCATCAACTATAGGCCAATTTCTGTGCTGCCCACATTCAGCAAGAATTTTCGAGAAATTGATTCTAGACCAACTGCAAACAACGAGATTCTACACTCTAAACAATTTGGTTTTACAAAGGGGCGCTCCACTACCGATGCCGGTGTTGAGCTTGTAACACATATCTTTGATGCCTGGAAGGATTCACATGATGCTTTAGGTGTCTTCTGTGATTTGTCCAAGGCCTTTGATTGTGTAGAACATGATACATTGATCAGGAAATTACAACTCAATGGTTTAAGTAGTTCTACTCTGCATCTTCTTACTTCATATTTGAGTAATAGGATTCAGAGAGTTAATGTAAACGGGACGCGTTCACACGGGTCTGTAGTCAAAATGGGCGTCCCACAGGGTTCAATCCTCGGTCCTTTTTTATTTTAGTGTATATTAATGACTTACCACACCTCGTTAATGACAAGCACGGGATAGTACTGTTTGCTGCTGATACCTCACTTTTATTTAAATTAAAACGACAACAAATTGATATGAACGATGTAAAAATTGCTATCTCAAAGGTGGTTCGCTGGTTTGAGGTTAACAACCTGCTTTTAAATAGACTTCAAACTAAATGTATTCGATTTTTGATGCCTAGCGTCAAACAAGTGAACACCTCAGCAAAGGTTAAGGATGATGTGTTGGATCTTGTGGATAACACCAAATCTTTAGGCATTAAACTAGATTCTAAGCTGCAATGGGGACCACATATTAGTAAATTGTCGAATAGACTCAGTCTCTGCAGCATACAAAGTCAGGAAAATTCGCCAGTTAACCGACATTGACACAGCCAGGCTTGTTTATCATAGCTATTTTCATAGTTTAATGTCATACGGCATTCTCTTGTGGGGAAATGCTGCCGACATTCAGACCATCTTTCTTCTGCAGAAAAGAGCTATTCGAGCAATTTATAATTTGGATTATGGGGCTTCGTTAAGGAATAAATTCAAGGAAATAAACATTTTAACAGTTGCAAGCCAGTACATTTATTCCAACCTAATATATTTATTCCAAAACAAGGCCTCATACTCAAAGAGAAGTGATATCCACAATTTTAATTCTAGAAATAAGAGCAAACTAGTAGTGCCGGCTACCCGGCTAGAGAAAATGAAAAAATCTTTTCAAGGCCAATGTGTGCGCTTTTACAATAAAGTGCCAAACAATATACAAAATTTAAGTTTTTATAAATTCAAAAGGGTTATAAAACGTAAACTTTGTCAAAAAGGGTGCTAGATTATATTGAAGACAAAAATGCTTGGGACTAATTTGCTCGGTCCCACAGGCTACTTATGTTTGATTAGTGTTAAGTTTCATGTGAGTGTGAGTTATTGTGTCTATATAATGCTAGTTTAGTACTTTTATATTATTATAAAAAATCCTTATTAATTGACAACAACATTATAGACACACCAGCTCATATACCTATGAAAAATTCAATGTAGTTACTAAGTTTTTAAATTGTATAGAATCAAGACGAAGAAAAGAGTGGCCCGGAGTTTCTTGCCTGATTCTTCTCACGAGGCTCTTCTTTCTGAACAGGCATTTTTTTCAATAGTCAATTATGTTTATATGCATTTAAAGTTACTTTTTTATTTTTATTTGTATGACCTTCTGACGTGTCCAAAAAGTTTAAAATTTTTTATGGAAATAAACATATTTGAGTTTGAGTTTAAAGGATTCATGTTCACGGCAGACTAAGGCCATATTTGTTAAAAAATGTTCGGGTACTTTCAGATAACTTGTACATTCAAGAAAAAAGACCAATTATCACCTCAGTCTGCCGTGAGCATGAATCCTGTGGGAGGAAGCAAACTAGACGAAAAAGGTGCCACAAGCTTTTCAAAGGTGGTACAAGTATTAGTAATTACAAAAAGGCTAATCCCAAAGGGACTAATATAGCTAGCATTCTGATTTTTGTAAATACAGAAATTACTCACTCACGACAGAACTTCATGAATGAATTTTCTCAATGGATTAATTGCTATAGATAAAACTCGACATCAAAAAACCACATGCGATTCTATTGAAATCATGCCTTTATAGTAACATGAATAGACGGATAAGTACAATAACCTGAAAAAGAAACCGCTTTCATAGTTCAAACGCACATACCGTAGCTGTAACCTTTATGTAATGTACATGTGAGGATCATGCCTTATTGATATCGTATCTACTGGCCCTTTGAAGGAATGGCAATGAATACCAAACAGAACCCTACCACAGAACATTTACTCTATGTTTCGTGATACAACAAAATTCCATTAATAGCGTAATTTCGTCGAGTTACACCAATTGCAATGTATTTACATATTACCATGCAACAATCTGTTAGGCGCTTATGCCGAAATAGTGTTTGTACGCGCAATTTCGTTGCATTACCCGCGTTCATGTACGCGTAATGTAGCAATAAACAAAGACCAAAGTAATAATTTGTGCAAGAATATATAGGTTCTGAATAGATTAGACTATAAATGCAAAGATAGTTTTAACCTTCATAGAGATGATACAGAATAATACGAGTACAGTGATGATCGGGAAGATTGTAGTAGTTAATATGTACATTAAATATAAAGGAAAGTATGAATCAAATGTCCAGTGCAGTGCTTTAATTAAATATTTATGGATTTGATGCCAATCCGCCAATCTGTATGCTTGATATTTTAAATTTCTCGAACTACATTTTAAATTGAACTTCAATGATCCCGAATAATGAATTCGTAATCGTTGCGCTTTGTTTTATAAATCACTCAACTCGATTTTTATGCAAAGCTTTGTAGAGAAACATATTTTATTAGGTTTTTATCCTGTATGATCTTAGAAATAAAATTAGTACAATGATAGGAGGGCAGCTGTCAAAAAATATTTATATATATTTTTTAATTTTATTTCTTTATAAAACAAATTGCACTCAAGCAACGTACAAAGAGAATGCTGAGACACTAAACTACAATAATTATTATTCACTTATTATTCCTGCATCACATAAAGAGTTTTATCGTAGGGACACCGATTCTGACAAAATTTGGCGGAAAGTATAAAAATATAATTTGTAAATACACTAAAAGTACTTACCTTTTTGCTTTTTGTATATTATGTAATGAGTAACTACAGAAATGATGTATTCATTGCCTCTTTCCATAATACATTTCAGCTTGTTTTTATTCAAACGTATTATTTAGAACTCCGTCGTTCTGTGTATTAGCTAGACTTTTTATTACCTATAGATATAAGATTAACAGCAACTGAGCCATAAAATTAATATATTTTGATATATGCTCCTAAAATCTTGGCATTGACAGGGATTGTCTCTTTTTTATTACTAAGATACTTAGGTTGTTTCTTTTTTATTATTACTGAGGTACTTATAATACTTTTTATATTAGATAGTTAATCATAATTCTGATCTCGTTATAATACGAACCAGCAATGTGCTTAGACCTTAACAAATTACATATTGTTACTAGAACAAATCTAGATAGTTCCCCATGAGTTGTGTTTCATAACTAAAATTGTTTTTTGATTGGATTCCGTTATACAGTTTTGGAGATCTCCTATTAATACAATTTAGATATTTTGTACTAGACAAAATATTACACAGATTTTTGGCAGTTGTGTAATTGAATTTAGAAATGAGAATTGGTATGTGCTTAGTGAATTCTGGGAAATGGGAATTTATGATTCAATACTGAAGAGTAAAATTATTTGGGAATAATAGTGCAACTTTATTTAAAACTAGAGGATGCCCGCAGCTGCGCCCGCATAATTTTTTTGCCTTAAACCATTTCTTTCCAATTTCATGGGTATTTTGGGTAATTCCTTTTTACCCGACTGCGCGACGCAAAGGAGGGTAATGTGTTTATCAGTCTATGTATGTATGTATGTATGTTTGTTTCTATGTGGCGTTCTAGAGGCCAAATGGGTAGGCCGATTTTGATGATTCTTACGTCATTCGATTCGTCTTAACCTTGCAAGTGTCACTAAAGACATAACAGTAATCAAAATTCACCACAGCGACAACCAGACGCCATATTGTCAAAATTAAAAAACAAAAAGTCAATGAACTATGTCAAATGGAGTGTCGTTGAATAGGTATTTTAAAATCATATTTAGGTTTCTTTTACCATTTTTCACTTAAAATAATAGTTTAGGAGATATAACGATGTAAATTTGTTTAACAAATAAAATCTCACTTATTTTCTTACTTAGTGATTTAAGTTTTTATTTCAAGTATAAACGGTATACAAACACTTGATTGTGAAATTTACCATCTTATAACGAAGTCAATGAATCATAACTAAAAAGTATAAAATAAAAAAAATAATTTAAAGAAAAACAAAAACCCCGACTGCATAAAAACTAAGAAGAAAGAAACGAGCCCAGTAGTTTAGAATTCTGTTTAGTAATATGCAGAACACAACGACTCACAGTCGGGGCACATTCAAATCTTCCCAAGGGGCCCCGACTGTGAGTCGTTGTGTTCTGCATATTACTAAACAGAATTCTAAACTACTGGGCTTGTTTCTTTCTTTTTAGTTTTTATGCAGTCGGGTTTTTTGTTTTTGTTTAAATTATTTTTTTTTGTGCACCCTTACGGTCTGTAAGGAGCGTGCAAACCAAATTTCAGCTTCTTGTACCCACTTGTTTTGGTTGTGGCTTGCCTGTCAGTCAGTCAGCAACGAAAGAATAATGTATTTATAGAGTCGAAGTTCAACTATCACTACAGATACTCAGACAAAAGGGTTCTACCCCGTTAAAATTTAAAAATTGATTTTATAAATCTTTTACACAAAATGTCACTTATAAAGGCATTTACCATCAAAAACTTAACATCCATGGAATATAATACAAATACCTATTTACCATAGATTGCATAATATACATGCGATGCATCAACCAGCCCTTAAAACGTTGGCAACTGTATTATTTCTGGTTTTTAAATAAGAGTCTTCAGATGAAGCATCGTAGCCCCAGACTTTATAGCATTGAAAAAAAAAACTTTGTAAGAGCCTATTTGACTTTGTTAGGCGGGGATTTTGTTCATCTTTATGAACAATAGTTGTTGTGTTAAACAGTCTGCGTTCATATTGTGTTTTGTCGTAGCTGTATGGCTTTTGTAGAGGTGAATTTGTATCCAGAAAAGGTAGGTAGTTAGGTAGTGAAAAATAGATAGTCATATTAGAAAAAGATGTTTTATTTTACAGATATGGGTACATTATCTCTGATGACACTCATAGTAAATACATACAAGTTTCGCCATATTTAACCAATTGCCATGCAAAGATTGTTAAAAAAAATTACTATCAACCCAAGTAAATAATTTCAAACAATAATATAAACAACAACTATAAATATAAATTCATATACATAAGGTAAAAAAAATGTGCAATTGCTCCACCGACCGGAGCATAAAAACATCATATATAGTAAATATACTAATATGATGTTTTTATGCTCCGGTTGGTGGAGCAGTGGAATGATATATTTATCATAAACAGTCTTTTCATAAGGAACTTCTTTTAGCGCTAATGTATGATATTATGTTAATTCAGCGCAAGTTGGTCCTAGAATTTGAATTTTAATTTGCAAACATGTTGAATGGCTGTATTAAACTTGAGCAAATTATTTGCATTAGTCTGTGTCGCTTGAGGCTTCAAACTAGTTTGTAAGCACTTTATGTACGGCTAAATGTAATGAAATATTTGAAAAATGAGGACGTATGGCACGGACGAAACATTTCATTATTAGGTATGTTTAACGAACTACTAAGTTGCACAAATGGGGTTCGTTTCTTGATCATTATCTGCTGATAGATATATACAGAGCTCTGCATGTATATAAACTCTCATTTTATATGTTGGGCAAGTGCTGGTTGGCGGCAGACTTAACAGATTTTGTCTTTCGCGAACATTATGAAGCTCCACCTCCTATTCCTTTTCTCCTCCGTAGGACGGTAACGCATTTGAGCCTCCTCTACAATTGCGGATGTCTATGGACGGCGATTTTCGTTTACCATCAGGTGATACATCTGCTTGTTTGTCTATTAGATAGATAGATAGATTAACACTTTATTGTACATTACATACATACAGAATTACAATGGTAAAATTAACTTAAAACTAGTTGCACAACAGGGCGCTCTTATCGCAAAATGCGATCTCTTCCAGACAACTTAGTTTGGAAAAGGTATTATTTCTTACTCAAAAAAAAAAACTCTCAGACATGCAGGTTTTCTCACATTTTTTTGCCTTCACCTCTTAGCAAGCGATGATCAGCATTTTAAAACGCACTAAACTTCAAAAAGTATGTACTGCGCGCCGTTAGTTTGCGCCTGAGTTCCTCTGCGTAGCAATCTATCAGTCTTTCCACAAACCTACTGCTGCCTTTTGTGGAGGATAAAGGTGTCGTGTTCCTCCAACTAGAGGGTATCCTCCCTCTGACAAGGCTAGGTGATCGTGCCTGATGGACTGTCGACGGAAATATTTGAGATGTTGTATATACAGGGTTATTTCTAAAACACCGTTAACCTCTCAGGACTATGTTACCAACATCATAATCAACAATTTTTGTTCTATGACGTTTTACAAAACATAATATATTTACCAAAAACAAACCTTCAAGATTTCGTTGTCCTATCTAACACATTTCAACTCGTGTATTTTGCTGTACCTACCTACGCCTGCCGCGCACTTTTCAATGCCACCGCCGCACGCCACCCGCACCCCTCGCGATTGTTCTACCGCTTTCGAATAGACTTCGCAACATTTAGAGCGTTCAATTTAAATATTTTTATTCTTGAATGAAAATAGGATGAACTAAAATATGATGAATCTTTAAAAGTCATACAACAAAAGTTGTTGATTATGATGAAAGTAAGATAGTCCTGAGAGGTTAACGGTGTTTTACAAATAACCCTGTATACAACTCGGCGTGCGAACTCTGCTTGCGCGATTCAACACTTTGTTTTCCGTAGCATTGTGTCCGATAGATGTCGCCGTATTGTTGTTGTCGAGACTTCGTCGTCACTCGCTAGATGGCCTCAGTTGTATATAGTGGTAGCTACATACATCTAGCTAGCGAGGTTAGTTTTATTTAACTCCTGTGCTACGGGGAGAAGAACACTATCAGCAAGGAACTGTCCCGTGTAGCAATATGCGATGATACGTAACATATTGGCGAGGTGAGCACTACAACTAACCACTACGCTAAACTAGAAGGGAAAATGGCAACCACACCTTCATTAGAAATATTATCCAATATTGGACACTAATAATTATTCAACGTTTCTTACGTCACTACACATAATTATATCTTTTAACGAGCATTATTTTTAAATAATTACGTACTTTATAAAAAGCAAAATATCAGCCAGAGATTACACATGAAGTTTCGTCGTTCAAGTTTCCGTTAGTATAATTCGCGAACACGATGTAAAGAAAATATAGTGTACCAATTAAACAGCTTGTAACGTCACCAGGCTGAATTCACTCACAAACATGGAGGACTCAGCTGCTAGGGTTGGCACTACGGCATTAGGGTGCTTGTTTTACTTTTTTACCATAATCTGTATGTTGCAGATTTTTCTTTTTTTTTAGTTTATATCTCAATAATTGCAAATTATTGAAGATCGTTCGATCATTCTTAAAATTTAAATCCTATATTATTCCTTATTATTCATCTTTGGTTGTTTGGTTAGATTAAAAGATGGTGGAGACAAATAGCATGATATATTATGTAGATAATGCCATGTCTTTTTCTTTCTTCTTCATCCTCCTAGCTAATATTCTAGATCTAGTTTCTAGTTTCTCTAGTTATCTCAGTTAGAACCCGGGGTCCACTTTCTAGTCTAAGCAGATTTGACTGAATATTAGCTTTTCAGTAGAGCGACTTCCAATCTGACCTCCACAAACCAAACTTTATTCCATAGAATAGTCAGTTTATTTAAAGGTACTGACTCTCTATAACGACTGTCAAAGATCTTCATGACAGCCAGGACCAACGGCTTAACGTGATCTCCTAGGCACGAAGCAAACGATAATTTACAGTTCAATACGCACATAACTCCGAAAAGTCATTGACGTGCCATGGATTCGAACCCGACATCCTTTGCATGCCATTCTGTTGGCATTTCTACTAAGCTATCGCTGCTTTTTGTACTTGTCTACTCCTGATTCAATATTTTAAATTGTAATAGTTGAATTTTATTAACCCGTGCTCAATAGCCATCAAGCAAAGCGCCTCATGAGGTCACGTATTATTCCATTGCTATTTAATGGGACATTATACCCAGTGCTGTGAAGTCCCAGGTTATTATTTGAGATGGGTCAGTTGGTAATCAATATTATTTTTTCAAATTATCTTAAAGCCACCGAAGAATCCAGCCCAGTAAACTGAATCAATTTTGCCCTTACAAGCGTTAGACAAGTGATGTACCTTATACTTGATGGATACTCCACATATAAGTGCCTCCATCGAGAGTATTTTTGCACAGCCTGAATCAAAACTGATGGCGTGAGGTATTCAGAATGACAATGAGCAGCCGTATCTTGAGCGTGTTTAAAGTGTGTTTCAAGCTATATTCGTCTTTAACGAGTCCCGCAAGACGTAATGGAGTGGCATACTCTTACACAGTAACAGTAATTATATTAGCTGTTTATCGGCCTGTTAGGGCTATAAAAGTAAAGGAAATGTGTTTATGGCGCAATTAATTGTCGATCCTGCAATAAATTTCTTTTGTAGTTATTGTTGTGCGTGGAAATGGCACCCGATTATTGTATTCCGCTGCGGTTTTTGTGAATCATGGAGTGCTTTGAAGAGAGCTGTAAGTCCTCTCATGTTTATTTATTACCTAGATACTTACCACGGTCTTATTAGTCGGCGTTATACCTACTATGATATATAGTATTCTTTGAGTTAATGTTGATAGTTAACTATCCATATAATGGCTGACAGAGTCAAACTAACAGATCCACACCACGGCTGTTTTCATTCTGCCACCAAGATTGGTGTTTCCTACGCCAAAAGTTTGAGGTAAAAATTATTCACATCAAAACCTGCAACATAAAATATGGGAAAACGAAAAAAAATTAAAATACAGTTAAATATCGTGAATGCATGACAGCCCTACGTTGCAGTCCCCGAGCTAGTTCTGAACTTATTTCTGCTTATTCAGATTTGTGTTGAGTCGCAAAGCCGCAGATTTCGTTAGTCCTGCGGCGCCTACAACGAACTTTATTCAGCCGTGTTGGAAACATACTGTACATCCAGTACGTTCTTTATTTTTCTGTGAATATTTATTCATACGCAAACACTGTTTGTTTAATTCTCATTTTCCCAGAAATGTCACAGTATCAATCGGTTTTTGTTCGTCCCCACCAGGATAGCTTTATAGTTATACTGATTGTAAATATTGAGCTTGAATGTCCTCGTTATGTGTAAACACGAAAAGCTTTTTTTAGCCGACTTAAAAAAGGGCGGATGTTCTCAATTCGACAACAGATTTTTGTGTGCCAAGCCGAACGGGGAAGTACTACCCTCGCACAGAAAATCAACGTAAAGTATCAGTACTTACATTTTGTGTTTCGTTCGGTGTGTGAGAGTGCCGGAGGCCCTATACCCTATTCCTTCTCCCTCGTCCCACTAGTCATCCTATCTCTTTTACCAACCTCAAGAGGCGGCAACGCACTAGTGACTCTAGTGGTGTTGCTTGTGTCCATGGGTGGCGGTAATTGCTCAGCATCAGGCGATCCGTCTGCTCGTTTGCCGCCTATTACTATAAAAAAATCAGATTATGTACTTTGTCGGTCTGAGCATAATGTTATACTATTGTAAAAATGGTTTTAGCTTCCTTTGACACGATGTTGTTCATAATTTTAGTTCAAGCCATTTTCAGCTCTAACAGTATCTTGATGAAGATCGTGTTAATCCAAGTTCAAGCTAATATTATGGCCGTTCAACTTATCATTTCTATTTTATAACTAAGTTACGGTTTTTAAAATTGCATGCTACGTAAAAAGTCAAGTCAAATTTTCAGCCTCATGTTACTTAAAAGCATAGATTTAGTATATACGACGTTAGTATATAATAAATCTATGCTTAGAAGTATCTGCTTAGTTTAAACATTAATTTCTTCAAATTTTTAACACATAAAATAGACTTCATTTCGCACAAAATGAAGTCAGAATTCACAAACCTTTTGTCAGCATTTTTCCTTTCTTGATTTCAAAATTACTTTTGACAGAGCCTCGCAAATAAATTTGCATTGCATCTCTGATGATGTAATTGGGTGTTATCAAAAGGAATTTGCATAATAATTATCGCCTTGGATCGATGTCATGGTAATTATTAACAATCAGCCAGCGAGAAATTGGATTTGATTAGGTCACCAGGAAACCTTTGTGTAATATGTTGCCATTGTGATGTCAAGTGACTGGACTAATTTCTTGGATACCTTGCATTAAATTCATGTTTGTTATTAGTACTATGTTATATATAATTGAATAAAGAAGCTACGCTTTTAATAAAGAAGCGGTTATTGGGAACCTGTTTAGGTTTAGATATATATACCAATAATTTTTCAGAATGCATAGAATTTCTAGTAGTAGGTGACCGGTGATCTACGTGGCGATAAAGTGTACAAAAAACTTTTTTTTATAGACTCAAGCCTGTATCCCTAAAGCTTCGACATGAATTTTTGGGTCCGACGTAATAGGGGACGAGCCTATTGCCGTTACCGAGCACATCACTAGACTCCGTGCTGCTACTGAGAATTTATAATGTCCTCTTGACCGATTTCGGCCACGGTGGCTTGTCTATATATGAGACTTGTCATCTGCGCGGGACATAATATTATACTGCACAAGTGTGTGCGCATGCACAAGTACACTCTGTATTCCCTCACTCTTATAGTCCGATGATAGACACTCTTATAGACGCCACATGCGACACGACCGGAGAGAGATAGGGCGCAGGACCAACGGCTTAATGCGCATACACAAGTGCACTCTCTATTCCCTCACTCTTATAGTCCGATGGGACGCCACATGCGACACGACCGGAGAGAGATTTGGCGCAGGACCAACGGCTTAACGTGCTTTCCGAGGCACGGGGGTGTGACACGGCCAAATCCCTGACACCGAACTTCTATTGGATAATTCCTAACAGAAAACCCAATATCACTTTTTGTTCGACTCGGGAATCGAACCCGAGACCTCATGATCCGCAGTCGCTTACACTACCGCAGGAACACAGAGACAGTTAATTTATGAAAACTCAGTGACACTTTGCCCGACCCGGGAATCAAACCCGGGACCTTCAATCAGCAGACGCATAAGCTATCCACTGGACCACGGAGGCAGAAAAAAAAACATAGCCTGTTTGTATTCTAAGTTTTTAGCTCTTCATCATTTTATACGCTATTCAGATCTTAAAAATAAGGTCACATTCTGTTACATACCACAGACAACAAGTATCATGGCGAATATGGAAAAGTAGTAAGGTTAATGAATAAGATATACTTTGGAGGAACGCCTGGTTGGGATACAAAATTTTTGTACAGCCTGTATGTTACATTACTTGTCAAAAACGCAAGCTTAGGGCTAAGCAAATTAAAATTAAATTTATAGGCAATCTTGAAATTATCTTGTGGTCAACGATCGGTCAAAATATTCAGGTCTTCGTGCACAGCCGGGTTCTAGTGACACATCCCATCTACATAATAATATTCCTATATTAACAAAAACTTAGTAGTGAAATCTAATCGATATGCATGTCTGTCATACTAGTGCTAGTGAAGTTGATATAATATTTGCTTGTTATTAATTTGGCATATGAGTACACACATGAAATACGGTTCACCTCAGAGCGTTCGGGGTTTTTGACATATCAAAGGCTCTAAACAATCTTCTTTTGTTGTTTGATATTTTGCGCTTTATTTGAGTGTTTGCTATTTTTATATACATTGATTGTATAGTCAGCGATAGACTAGGACAGAGGCAGGCAGATTACTATGTAGAGGTTCTCGATTTCGAATTCTTGACACGCACCAATGACTTTTCGAAGTTAATTGCGTATTAAATTCTGAATTATTGCTTGCTTATCGGTGTATGAGAACATCGTGACGTTTAGCTGCATGTCTGAGAGTCCTCCATAACGTTCTTGAAAGACGAGTGATGTCCGCCACTCACGCACCATACCTTAGCCTTCTCATAGCGAGAAGAAGCTCGGGCCCTGCCGTATATTTAAAGAGCTGATGATAAATTGATTGTATGGATGCTAACAAATTGATTGAATCATGTTTGAGGTTCAATTACCTTAATTTATAGTTTATATTAAATTTCATATATATTTTTTTTATATTTTTTTTATAGTCTCTCGTATCCCTAAAGGGGTAGGCAGAGGTGTAATATTACACCCACATTTCGTCATGAATTTTAAGGTCCCACGTAGTAGGTGGCGAGCTCATTGCCGTACCGGGCACATTACCAGACTCCGTGCTGCTACTGAGAATTTCCTAAAGGAAAATCCCAATAACACTTTGCCCGACCTGGGAATCGAACCCGAGACCTCCCAATCCCACGCGCACATTTATGCCGCGAGACCAAGGAGGCAGTATATTATTTTATATTTCTTTTTATAGATTCACGCCTCTGTCATATCTTTAATATAAAGTTTAGCTCGTATGTTCTTAAAATAATGAATATTGACTTTGGATAATCCTAAACCTATTTCGACAAGCTTGTATTATTCATTTAAGACAAACTATTAACGATCTTTAAAATCCCAATCTATTGACTTGCATCCCACGGATTTATCTGAATTTCTAAATGCAGTAGGAGTGGCTCAATTTTCAAAGCTCTTACGCTAATAATACTGAAAAAATATCCGAACTAGTTTCTTTGGAAGATTCAATAATATTAAGACTGCACGGTTGGCGTAGTGGTTTAAGCGGCCGCCTCACCGCTTGACACTGCGCTGAGTGTTGTGGGTTCGATCCCCACACGAGGCAACACTTTGTGTAATTCATAAATTGTTGTTTCGAGTCTGGGTGTTCATTGTGTCCGTTAGTTGTATGTTTGTAAAGTCCCCCGCGACACAGGATCTAGTCCTAATGCGGGAGTTGTCTTAAAAAAAAAATTGCTCTAATGGTTGTATTTATGACGAGTTCTTAGACATTTTACAAAAAGCAACATCATCATCATCATCATTGTCCTAGCGTTATCCCAGTAAGACAAACTATTAACGATCTTTAAAATCCCAATCTATTGACTTGCATCCCACGGATTTATCTGAATTTCTAAATGCAGTAGGAGTGGATCAACTTTCAAAGCTCTTACACTAATAATACTGAAAAAATTCCGAACTAGTTTATTTGGAAGATTCAATAATTATTGCTCTAATGGTTGTATTTATGACGAGTTCTTAGACATTTTACAAAAAGCAACATCATCATCATCATTGTCCTAGCGTTATCCCAGTTGCATCCAAGACTTCGCGCCTTGGAGCCCGGGGTCTGCTTACTAGTCTAACCAGATTTGACAGAATATAAGCTTTTCAATAAAGCACTTGAATTCAATATGTGTAAGTCATTAGTAGCATAGCTTTGAGGCCAACTTTAGTTTACGCTTAAAGTCACCACATCAAGCCTTCACCGCGCACTATCGACTTTTCAAAGTAATTCGGTGTTAAGTTATTAAGTTACTCTTGCTAAACGGTAAATAAGTTTACCGAAATCATCATTGTGTATGTCTTAAAGTCCTGTTAAATAATTTTTTAAAACATATGCTAATATCCCGCCGTTGCCCCGGTTGTTACGATTCTTAGATTCAGTTTTAAGTGCCTTCTGAGTACGTGGGCACCCATCCAAGTGATGACCTGTGCAACCGTTACTTAACTTTGCCAAACTATTACGATCCAAAAGCTTAGTCACGCTATGAGCGCTGCAGTATTAACGGTAATTACTAATTGTTTAAATCTTACTTAGGTAGGTTACCTTTAATTCCGAAAATCTTCAACTTACTTGTAAGTTGCGTACGACAATCATGCTGCACATGTCGACCGCAAAGGTTAAGACACTTACGGTACCTTTTCATCAAAGGTACCTATTTGAAAGCACATTTACTAGCACACTGTAGTTCACGAGGTGTTGAAGCCGTTGAACAACGCGCTCCAGAGGCACTGGCAGACCTGGTGGTCCAGTGCACTGTTCCTTCTTATCACTACGTGCACCTGCATGAATTGCATTCACTCCTACCTAAACCCATCGAAATGTTAAAGTATTCAGAGTTTGAATACGACCGACGACGTAACTATTTCACAACGTAAGTTATTCCGGAAGTCCGAACGAAAATAATCCTATGGCAAGACTGAGTGATCAGTAGGCAAATTGAAGTCGTAAAAAATAGCCAGCTAGGGATGTAACCAATGATATTTATTGGAGTTCTGTTTTTATCGATATGTTATTATTGTCCCCATACGAGATGGGTACGTATCCAACGCAAAATTGTTGTTTGTTTTTAAATTATTGTTATAACATAAAAATGATGTAACTTTTTTATTTGATTTAGGTTACCGAAATTAGTAGATCATAGTCTTTTGTCTATGATTACTAAGTTCTGTAACACAAAAGTATTATTTAAGTCTTGTTTACGTAATGTGTCGATATCGTAATATTATTAATGTAATAATTCTTTGAAAAATGAATGTTGTGTCACATTTCATGTTAAAATTTATTAAATCGATATTAGCTGCTATCGAACGTAAACATCTCTACCGCGTTTCGGTATTGTGTCAAGCGGCTCGTTTGACGGTAAAATTGCACTATTTTAAAGGCGGCGTGCCCTTTGACACGAAAAGCCGACAATATTTTAATAGAATTAATAGAATCATAAAGGATACCGCCGCTGAGTGGAGTGTTGCTAGTTTAGGGAATTTTCCCTAATTTCGGGGTAATGTTTCTCGTTAATACTATACTAAGGAAATAAATTGTGATGTTTTATGAAGACCTGGATTTTTTTTATTATTTTTCCTAGTATGTCTAGTAAGTCAGTAATATGTGGTTTCGGGATCGGACAGAGGGTTATGAAACACACTGTATATATACGGGAATTAACGCGAACATGCATTAGGTATTTACATACCTTATTTTGCTTGACGTTTCGAGACGGTTGTACGTCCCGTGGTCGCAAGCTGACTGGTGTAGCGATGTCGCGTCTCCGAGTGCGAGGTAGAAGATTTTATTTCTACCCCCGGGTCGTTGATTTTCGAAGTACCGGCGCAAAACACACTAACCGTCTCTGTGTATAGAACATTCGCCGACTTCGCATTAAAGTGGGGTGTTGTTAGTCGAATCACTGGATTCCACGCCGATGACAATTTGAAGCCCTCTTCCCGATTGATATTTTTATGTTTTCTGATTTCGATCGCTTCACGCACAACTCTTGGGTAAAAGTGGCTTTCCGTGGAGAGGACTTGGGGACGATGATATTCAATCCAATGATTGGTGCCCGATTGAAGTAAATGTTCCGCAATCGCCGATTTGATTTATATATATATATATATATATATATATATATATATATCCCGATAAGCGGCAATAGGCTCGCCACCTATTACGTGGGATCAAAACACTGGCGAAAAGTGGGCGTTTAATATGCCTCTGCCTACCCCTTCGGGAAAACAGGCGTGAGTCTATGTATGTGTATGTATATATGTATATATATATATATAATATCCCGATAAGCGGCAATAGGCTCGCCGCCTATTACGTGGGATCAAAACACTGGCGAAAAGTGGGCGTTTAATATGCCTCTGCCTACCCCTTCGGGAAAACAGGCGTGAGTCTATGTATGTATATATATATATATTCTTCAACATGCAACGCGAGTGTTTAAAAGTTTCTAGAATTAAATGATTTTTGCACCTTCTTTTGTATCATTAAATTGTAGCTTGAAATTGTCATCCGACAAAAGTACTTATGTGTATAGTGCAAGATGTCGCATATATTTTTATAGCCTTTTTCACTTACTTAACAATCACTTACATATTGTGGTCGCAGATTATACCAAACAACTTCTGGAATCATGATGATTAGATCAATATTCATCTAGATCTTTGACTCTTTTAATTTTTGTGCATCAATTTAGCTTGTATAGTACGCCAAATCCTGGTTACACACAATGCTATTAGCAGCGACACTTTAGAGTGACCTATAGTGTACTGCAAAAGGCTGTTATAGTATTTATCATATATATTATTGCGATTGACCATTTGCTCAACAGAATAAGAGATGAAAATGCTCGTTAACCACATTACCTGTTCTGTTTTATTATTATTTTATAACGCTCGTTAGCGGCTTAGCTCCGACTACAAAATTGAATATACATATTCCTCGCCTTAAAGTAACCTCAGGACGAAGATTGGTTTTATTATTAGTTTCAAAACCACGCGAGACTGCCGACACATTTTAAAGTAGCACACTTTCCCAAAGCGATCTCCAACACGCTTTGACGTCGATTTTAACCGTATTTTCTTAATAAAACCTGAAATATACAGCAGAATAATTTACCCTCCGATCAACCTGTAAATACGGTTCAGTAAATAAATTGCGTAGGTATCTTTTTAACGTCTGAATAACTTTGAAAAGCCTTTCACACACTCAACAGCTCCCATAGTAATCACATAAAACTTATTCATAAAAATAAACGTTCAACCATAAATGGCAGAGAGAGGAAAATATGGCGTTTGTTAGCATAAATTTCAATTAAAAACATTGCAGTGTGCTGCAGACAAATTGTGGAATTAGATTTTTCTTAAAGTTTTATTTTGCCGCTTCGAGGCAATTTCGCTTTTGGTATACGAATAACAAAATTGCTGCGGTACTAGTTTTGATAAGTCTTGTTAATATTTGCTTTCCGGCTAGTTTTCAGAGTTATTTCTCCGTAGCGAAGTTAATATTTTTAAAAAGTGACATACGTTTGAAGGCATCATGGCACTTAATGGTTCGTAGATCTGTTTTATAATAAAATTATTACTAGAAGACTCTTAATGAAGTTTCGGTTTATTCAGGTCACAGTTTTCGAATTGTTTCGCTATCTTAATGCGATTACTTTTAGTAATTTAAGTATCACTATGTTTAAATTTTTCATAATTTTGAATACGACAATACACCGATTACTTAAAAATGAAAATGAGCTTAGCATGATTTGAAAATTTGCGCCCCAAAAATTGAGCAGTAATAAATTTCTCACAAAATCAATACCCGAACAGGGTACACCATAGATATCCGAAAGATATGAATTTTGTAATAGCTGGGTTTATGGGACGCGAAAAGTGAAGCATATGTAGTGTGGTGGTCATTATTAGCCAATTTTGGCGAACAAAATACGGCAGAACGATACCGAGGCAAATCGCCGAAAGGTTAACAAACTTTAGCAAGTATGGTCTCATTAAAATTAAAATATATTTTGCTTCTATCTAATTTGTGTCGTAAACAATGAAATATGTCCCGCATATTGAAGAGAAAACATGACGACATTAATTACATCTAAGGGAATACAGGAAGATCTGTACCTAGATATTTCTTACAGACAATATAGAACTTAGGCATTGTCAACCTTTTTTTGTTACCAGTAGGGTTGACGAGGATTTCCTGGGTACCCGTGATTAATCATGGTTTTACAATAGATTCCTGGCAAGTTACATTTAACTTAATTAATTAAAATTAAAAAAGCTTCAATATTTAAATAAATACGTTTTATTGTCAGATAAATACGAAAATGGGTGCATAGGGTTTCCACCAAAAACTTAGGGTCCCAAGCCAACCTCACCTGCAAGTGGTGCACCTGCCGATCAACGGACGAGGCTCTGGCAAACAAAATATCCCGATAAGCGGCAATAGGCTCGCCACCTTTTACGTGGGATCAAAACACTGGCGAAAAGTGGGCGTTTAATAAGCCACTGCCTACCCCTTCGGGGAAGCAGGCGTGAGTCTATGTATGTATGTATGTATAAATTCGAAAATTGGTAAACATTTCAGAAGATGGGTTGAAATATATTATTATTTATTACTGACTGATATGAGATTTAAATCGTGGCACTGTTAAAGGAACCTTAATTTAACATAAATATAGTAATATTGCCCAGTATAATTAAAAAATAAAACAAGTTTGAATGCTGCAAAACTTAAACATCGAAGCAAATTCAATAGTGAATGCGAAATATGCGTAACACAAGCAACAAAGCGCGAAATTTTAAATTCAATATATTCTTGCAGATTTCTTTAAATTTTTATAAAATGTTGTGTAACTATCTTTACTGACAAGGCTATCAATAACTGTTTCTAAAAAAATTGGTTGCCTGTAAAGTCGGTATACGGGCGAAAGTTTTACGTGACAACGACTTTGAGTGGTAAAATAATTTTAATGTGAATATTCATTCGTATAGTAGGAAGAAGGATGAAAGACGCGTGCCTTTCACTTTTTATGTCTGTCTCTCTCGCTCTTAGGCGGGACGCGTGCCTCTCACTCGCTCTCATTGTGAGCGCATAACGTGAGCGGAGCGTAACGCAGTTTCTTGAAGTGTCACCCGGCAAACCAATTTATAAGACGTTGTCACGTCAAAAATATCGAAATATCACACAAAGACTACACGATTAAAAGCACTGACACAAAATTACTGAATTTATTTCTTTAGTGAGTTATCAAACAATTTACATGCACGGACTAAGTAATCGTGTAAAAACGAGAAAAACGGACACAATTCTACAAATCCATTTGTTCTGTCTCCAGCGAGATAAACTCTATACATAAACACAGATTTGCTCTGTAACAATGTTTTATTTATATCCAGTCATATCCGAGGTACGACGGTAATTAATTTGGTTTTTGCAAATCCCAGTGCACTGTTGTCTTTATGCATATGCTCAACTAAGAAGACGAAAGAGGATTACCTATCTATTGTATGTAAAGTAACGAGATTATGCGCATTGTCTGTGGAAATCATTCTATTAAAACACAGCCTGCGGCTTTTTGGCGATGTTTAGACTTGCTTAGATAAACGTTTGAGGTAGATGTGATTTGTAGCCGGTAGATGATATTCGCTTTTGATTATGAGTTTGATAATATAAATAAATTATAAAGTTTATCTATTAGGTTTTTATCATAGGTTTTGATGTAAAGTTGCGCAGCGTAGCACGTTTAGCGTGTTGTGACGTGACCTTCGTAATAGCACAGTGTAACTTTTTACTGTGGTTAAAGGTTGGCAAAGTAAAGCAACATTTGCTAAATTACAGGTAGTAGACTTGCTGATTTCAGCATGAATGGGACGGCTCGACCGGGGAAGTACTACCCTCTCACAAAAAATCAACGTAAAGTAACAGTACTTAAACTGTTGCGTTTCGTTCGGTGAGCGAGAGTGCCGGAGGCCTTATCCCCTATTCCTTCTCCCTCATCCCACTCCTTATCCTATCCCTTTTCCCAACCCCAAGAGGCGGCAACGCACTTGTGACTCCTGTGGTGTTGCGTGTGTCCATGGGCGGCGGTAATTGCTTACCATCAGGCGATACGTCTGCTCGTTTGCCGCCTATTATTAACACAATAAAAAAAATGTCACCACTTGGCTGGGAGATCGCTGGTTGCATATGCATCAGAACACTAACTTGCTTTGGGAGAGCACATAGAGCTCTCAGGCCTAATTCTTGTCACAGAACATGAGTCTTTAGGCCATGTCAGCCTGGGGTCCATCAAAAAATTTCTATATCAAAGTTGTTCACACTCAACGATAACAGACTGAAAATTATCTCACTTAACGAGTTTAATGGTTCGTCAAAGTTGACGAAAACAAGATAATATGTTAAAAATTGCTGCAGTCGCTTTTATTTATAAGATTTAGTACTCTCAGCTACTTTTCTGCTGCAAATTTTGCTTGCATACTTACAAAATTTACTATTAAAAGGCAAAATATACTCTAACAATCATACATACTATCTAGGAGACTTGACAGATAAGTGCTATCAAACGACAAAAGTTTTTTAAAAGCAAACCCTATTTAAATACGACTACGGCGCGACGTTTCGATTTTTCAACTAAGTATTTCTTAATCTCCTTCATAGTTCAGGCAACATAAGGAAAAGTATTATTTTCTCAACCTTTTTTTTTCAACATTTGAAAAAGGTCGAATTAAAAACAATTAAAGAGACCTAACTTATGGTGGTGTATTAAATGAGTTCAAAACATAAATCTTCTAGCGACATTTACAAACGCAAACTTCGATTCATACTGTGTTCAATATGTTTAAGCTCTTGGGACATTGTAATTTCCCCGTCACAGCTATACCGTACCTAGTTTAGACTTTCATGTACATTCAAGAGGAAATTGAACCAAAGCATACGACAACTTAGCAGGAACACATCGTAATACTTAATTTTCTTAAAGTTAAGCAGCTGGGAATTTCAACGTAATGAACAAAGAAATATCTGTGTAAGTTCGCATGCACGCATCGCAACAGAGAACAGACTTCCAAGCCAAAATTGCTAAAATTACTGTTAAAAGCATCATCAACCGATCATACCGACGTTTATACCGGCTTAAGTCTTGCGCTGTGAGCGAGGGCAATGTAGAGCATGATGATGGTTATGTTCAATCTCTGTTTTACATCCGCAGGACCTATGTTTGTATTTATTCACAATATGTAAGCCAATTAAGCAAAAGCTCAGGGTATTTATCATTTTCTGTATTTTTCAAAGACTCGTCCTACACTAGGTATTAATTCTGTGTCCAGGAAGACTTTACAAACGATCAATGAGCGAACACAAAGAACACCCAGACTTAGAACAACAATTTGTGGATCACACAAAGTGAGACTGCCTCCGTGGTTCAGTGGATAGCGTATGCGACTGCTGTCCGGAGGTCCTGAGTTCGATTCAGGCAAAGTGTTACTGGTTTTTTTCGAATTCTCAGTAGCAGCTCAGAGTCTGGTGATGTGCCGGTAACGTCTATAGGCTCGCCCCCTATTACGTGGAACCTAATAATTTCTTGGGGAAATGTGGGTGTTATGTTACACCTCTGCCTACAGGCGTGAGTCTTTAAATAAAAATAAACAAAGTGTTGCCTCGTAGGACTTGAAACCGCGACACTCAGTGTAGTGCTAAAGGGCAAGGCGACCGCTGATACCGTTACACCATACGTACAATTTATATATCTATACTACAGCCAACTAAGAGCGATATTTTCAACTTTCTTCATTGCGATTGGTGAGCTTATGGCAATCTATGGTGGCTTCTCCTTCTTCATGCCGTCCATTATTCATAATTAGAAGTAACAAGAAAATCTTTCCTCGTAAGCTAACCATAAGTAGCAATTAATAAAGAGCTACTTTCATGACATGTTACGTATGTATGTGCCTGATGCAGATACATGTATACCTACATAAATGATTTTGAGGGTATTCTCTCGTTTTACATAAATTCATTTGCACTAATATTGTTTGCCATAATCATCCTCGATCATAATATTTACTTGCACTATTATCATTTATACTAATAACGTTTGCCTTAACAACTCAACAGTGATAACTTTTATTTGCCATAAAATGAATTTCTATAACAACATATATATCATAATAATTAGTTTCCATTCCATTAACACATCTCATAATCGACTCTTGACATAATCAAAATGTGATATAATTATGAAAATAATACATAATATTGTTAGGTCGAAATTTATTATCGTTAACACCCCGACTCAGTGCAATCCGACTCGGATAGGTTAGGTTAGGGTTCTTTTTTGACCCTTAACCCAAAAATAGGAGCCCTGCGAAGCAGGCCTCCGTCAACTTAGTCCAAGTTCTTCACACTCGTTTAATAAACTGAAGTTGAATTAATTATCATTTACACCCCAACTCAGTGCAATCCGACTCGGATAGGTTAGGTAAGGGTTCTCTTTTGACCCTTAACCCAAAAATAGGAGCCCTGCTAAGCAGGGCTCCGTCAACTTAGTCCACATTCTTCACACTAGTTGAATATCTCTATTTTTTTCTTAGATTATTAAAAACGAAAATTATAGCAAATACATTTATGGATTTAAATTATTATGACACTTGATCGATTATGACCAATGGAATCAGTGAAAGTCATTTTATGTCATTTCACGATTATGACAACTGAAGCGTTATTTCTAATGAAATTATGGAAAATATCAGTATGGCATATGAAATTATGGCATTTTAAATTATGGCAAACATTAGTAAACCGATTTTGAGAACTCTAGGTTACTCTTGATCTGTAAAATCGAAATAGTTAAGATTATTCTAATCTGTTTTTTACTGGTTTGTTATATTCGGGTCCTTAATAAAAGCCAGTTTTAATGTATCTCCAGTAGTTAAATTCATGACTGAGTCGAATATTGAAATCGACCATAAACAACTACAAATCCAAATTTATATTTTGATTATCATTTTAATATCAGAAGAGCCAATAACCCAAAGGTTTCACATAATTGCGTTTAATTTAGAATAGTGTTGTCGGTACCTACTTGTAAAATGCTGATAGCAGTTATCAGTATTTGTTGTATAATCAATTTAGGCATCTTGTGAAGTCAAATGCCAAAATCAAAACCAACAAACCAATTTAGATATAAATTCAACGAATTCTATTTTAATATTTGAATAAGCGGATAAACCGTAATGATGCCTGATCGTTGTGGCATTTTACTTTTGATTGAGAGGTCATGGATGACCCCCCATTGAACTAACCTTCAAACTGGTTTAATTAAGTGATTCGCCTTGCCAAAGTGTACCTTCAGGATTTTTATGAGCGAGATTTTTGTACGCAAACGTAAATATTATTTTTCTTCTAACATACGTATGTATGTAACGGATCGTAAGCGCACAGTTATTTGAAAATAAAGGCGAAACACCTTGTATTTTCTGCGACGTTTCAGCGTAGATTACACCAGCCACGGTATGATTAATAATTACGTAGTTCCGTTAAAACCAATTTAGTTACAATAGGATTCTATTGTAACTAATTATCGTTGCATCATCAGTGTATCCGTATTTAGGACACAATACATATTCCTTTTTTTTTCACTAGCCTGTCCTATCTCACTGCTGTGCAAAGGACTCACCCAAATCTTTCTTCTTCAGTCTTTTATTTTCTTCTCACCATCAGTCTCAAGCCAACTCCTGTGGTAAGCATCTAGGTCATCCCGTCACCTCTTTCGGTGCCGGCCCCGGCGACGTCGTCAATCTTCTGGCTCCCACAGTGTGGAGATCTTCGCCCAACTACCCTCGTGCATACGGCTGACGTGGCCCGCCCAGTTCCATTTCAGGCTGGCAGCCGTTTTACCCACACCTTTGACTTTAGTTTTGGAGCGCAGCTCAGTGTTTGTTATCCTATCTTTGAGTGAAATACCAAGGATGCTGCACTCCATAGCTCTTTGGTAGACCGCAAGGCGTGACTTTTGCTACTCGGTAGGTGTCCAGGTTTGAGCACCGTAGGTTAGTATGGGCAGGATATATATATTAATGAGTTTTCGCTTCAGGGAAATTGGCAGATCCCCCTTCATTAGCGTCTTCATGGACCGGAAGCTTTTCCAAGCGTTTTCGATACGGTGCGGCGGTCGATTTCTCTTTCTAACCTGTTTTTGAAAGAAACTAGCTGGCCCAAGTAGATGAATTTCATTTATCATTGAAATAGTGTATCTCCTGCCCATTTACCCCGATTCTATATGTGGTGCTGTTAGTCATAACTTTACTTTTTGACCTGTTTATCGCTAATCCCACCCTGCGGCTTGCTGTGCTCAGATCTTGGAGCATTGTCTGAAGTTCCAGAGCGGTGGTAGCAAAAAGAACTATATCGTCGGCGTACATATTCTTAATTAAAATAATATACATTTAGTGTAATTTAAAGTAATTACATTAAAACGTTGATATATAACTTGAACAAAGATCGTGTAACGTCATCTCGTTTTAATTTTAATATCAAACTTCGCATTCATGTCAAACACCTCCACTTAATGTAGGTTAATAAGGATTTTATTTTGTAACGTGGAATTTTACTGCCTCGTGGCATGTCAGCAAAACTTTACAAATAAAGCTAGAAATATATTTTCTTTAAGATTAAAAGCCGAATGTAAGAATTAATATTTATTCTCCAGTAAGTGAGAGCTTTGGGGCAAGCCTATAATTAATAAATAATGATGAAGTGATCCGTTTTTTTTTTCTTGCTAGTACCTACCGAGATACCAATCAAACTTACGCCTATTGATAAGTAGTTAATCTAGGCTATTGAAGAAGTATCAAGTATAAAACATGTAGTATCAATCTATTTAATAAGAGCCTTCATATCGCATAAACACAAAACGAAATTGTTTGCCTGATATTTTCCAGAAAAGACAGAAGTGTTATTTCAGTACAGAAGAAGCATACTACCCTACTCTCTACTCCGGTAGAAACGTTTCACAAAAAAACGGAAACGACCATAAAAAGCAATGAATAATTACTAGATAATCGCTGCCCCTTACAGCTCAAGCCAAGACTAAGATAGGAAACCTCTAGGGCCGTGCAACTATAGTTTAACTAGCGCCAACTTCAAGATAGTTTTGAAAACTTAAATTGCCAAGTTACTTGGATTGAAGCTCAAGTTATTTTCAGCTTATGCTTAATACTTTGGGGTTTATCAACTCTGCAAATTATGTGAAAATATTCGAATACCTTTATGAAAACTATTAAATGGTGTTGAAACTCGTTCTTGGATGTTATCGGCCTCGTGACTTAAAAAGTCTTGTATCGGATTAGTTTGATAACTTTTGCTACATGGTAAGAGTTTTCTTCCGGATTTTTATTCCTTTTCAACTACTCCATTAAAACGTTTAACACCATTATTTACAAGTGTAGAACATCAAAAACCCACGCTAGTCACTTTCTATTAGATTAGTAATGATTTTCTCTTAATAGTATAAAATACTAACGCCTTTGAGTTTTTAGGTACCTAAAGCTGATTTGAAATTTCAAAATATAATAATATTATATGTTATCCGGATAATATATGATTTTCCTAACCTCTCCCCGGATTTTTCAGGTAGCTGTGGCAACAAATGAGAAATTTAATTTAGATGACAAAAATACCTGAATATTCTGCTTCACAATTTTGACAGTCATGGCTTCTTCATCTCGAGAGATTATGAGTTAATAAATTACACAACATTTTGATCCCGCCATATTTTAATAAAGAAAGTAAATTACGAGATTACCTACAACGGTAACATTTATAAGTCTAATTGAAACCTTTTAACCGTGGTGGAAGGGCTCGAAAATGGCGTGGAAAGCCGGCTAAAGGTACATTCGCATTATTGAATCGAACCAGGCGAGTGCGTAATTCTTTACCATTTTATCGATAACACACGCAAATTCCATTTTCTGGTACATTACACAGGTCAATCTGGATCCCCTGATTTTGGTACCCTTCGTGATTGAAACGAAATTTTCCCTTTAGCAAAGAAAGTGTTTAAATGAACTCGATCTTTCTTTGTTAGTAAGCTAAGCTAAGCTAGGGTATTTGTAACTGTAATAGGAGTTGGAGGAACCTAATCAACGTTCTACTGAAACAAGAACCTCGTCAATTAAGGACCAATTTGTATTAGTCCTTTTAGGATACGGTTTTAAAACCATGTATATACTTACTTATATTTCTGTTTTTGGGGAAAGAGAGTCAAGACCATCTTGTTGTGTTGGTCGATACAGCACTCATAACAAAATTCAAGTTTGTGAAGACATTAAAGCACATTTTAATATGTTAGCATAACCTGCACGAATAGAACTAACTTTAAATAGAAATCTTCAGCAAATTAATCTTGAATTAGTTTAGATCTCGATTCAACAAATACCACAACTACTATTATAAGATTATATTTGTCAAAGTTAGGCGCAGCTCACCATTTAAAGATGGATTAATGAAATTGTGCAAATACCTACTAGTCTTACTTTGGTCCTTCGAATATCTACCTACTGCATCAAATTAAGGCATATCTTCAAAACTATATCTTTTACATAACACATAATTTGAGCATTGTAGCTTGAGGGATATATAAATTCGTATTAATATTACATTTCTCTCGATTTGTAACGGGTTCATATAGGGAATGACCTACTTACCTTTTACGGAACGGATGATCATACCATTTTAAAATTACAAACAGCGTACTTTATGATATGTTTTCATTGATACATTTCAATGTGCTTAATTTGATTTTGTTATAAAATTTCTAGGCTGCGTTATACTTAAGTTTCCAATTAACAAACCTACAAATGGGCGCCAGAGGAATTCAGACTCGTAAAAACAATTTTTAGAGCACACTTAGTGTTGTCTCGTTGGGTAATCAAATCTATACAGGCAATTAGAATAACAACTGGTAGTAAATAGTTGACCTAAAGACTAAAGCCACTAAACCATTCAACAGAAACCGTACCTACCTACATCTCAGTTCATAACGTTTCGTACTTAACAGGCGTAAGTAGGGTCTAGGAAGGACTGACATTGTCGACATTTTGTGTATCATTAGTAGCATTGACAAGTCTCCATGTAATATTTTATCAGTACAAGAGACTCCTCCAGATCATTTTGATCAAGGTTAGGCTTAATTGTCTCCGAAATGCGGGACACTGAGAAGCAGATCAGACAAGAACGCCCTTGTCGTGTCAGTCTATTACAAGTTTGATAGTGTCAACCCTTTTCTATTGGCATTATCTTGAGTGTGCAGCGATTGCTTCGTGAGAGATCGAATAGACTGCTCTGCGAGGGTCTGGGGTTGTAATCTATGGCACGCACCACTGAATTTTCGAAAATTTTACTTTGGTAAGTGGTAGCGCCATCTACCTTCCTATATATAACTAATCGCATCAAGATCAATCGTTCCACGTCTAGTGCGAGCGATACCATATTTCCGTCCCGCTCTATCCCACTCCCTGGAAGGGCACTGCCTTCCGCCTGATTCGTCGACGCGATCGTGAACGCGAGTGACAGTCTCGAACATTCCGCTCGCTAAGAACGCCGTCTCGATACCGCTCCGCGCCGCACCGCTGTATGTGATTTACCGCTTCCACCAAGGAAAACCCGCTCGTGAGTGAAGTGAAAACAAGCAGCTGCATCACGAAACCACCAGGAGGAGAAGAAACGAAGAAGGCTCTATAAGGTAAGTGCCTTCCATCCTTGAAATAGCCTATACCCACTCAATCACCTCCTCCCGTATCCATCTCCTCTTCCCTTATTCCTTTCTAGGCGGCGAAGAACCGCTATTCTCTGAATACAGTCCATTTCCTTCTCCAAGTCGCCTACCCTAATCGGTTTCGGTGTATCGCCGAACCATTTTTTTGATCCATACGAGTCGGATTCATTTACGTTTTATACGTTATACCGCTATACCTAGGCAGTTATAGCACCTAGCTATACTCCTAATATATTCACATAACCGTCACATGGTTATTTCCGCCCGCATTAGTAGGTAAACTTTTATGTAGCTACCTACTTATTAAATTATTATTTCTGCAACTATCATAGTTGTCTTATAAATCTCATATTTCAATCAACTTTTATTTCCTCAGCTCTAAAGTGTTGCCTAATTAGCCTACTTAGGTAAAATAATAGATACATTAGATATTCTTATTTTGTTTCGTTCTCATTAGCTTATACTTACGTAAGCATGTCACAACAAAAGAAGTCACGCGTGTCGGAAGACAAAGAGATGACAATCTTAGAAGCGAAACGCAATATTTTATTTGAGCGCATTCAAAATATCTATGAACGATCAAAAACCGCATCTATGTCTGACACTAATAGCGAAGCATTTCTCAGTTATTGTATAACAGTAGATAGTATTCGAACAGATTTTCATAAGTTGTTAGACGATTATAACGCAAGATTACTTTCTATCAATCCTGATGAAAAACCGAACTATTAGGCGTATACCTCATTCGAAGATCTTTATTGTATTATTAAGCGTATACAATCGCAATTGGAGGGTAAATGTTCGGCAGAGCCCGTTGCCCGCAAACCGAGATTACCGCCAATCGAGATTATGTCGTTTGACGGAGATATACGAAATTGGCCGTTATTCTATGCGAGTTTTAAGTCTACAGTGCACGATAATGGTTCTCTGACAGATGCTGACAGGTTGTATTATTTAATAGGTAAACTGTCACCGAAGGCCCAGTCCGTATTTGCAGGTGTCACACCCAGTGCTGAGAATTATCAGGTCATATTTCAGTCACTACTTGACAGATATCAAGACACGCGCGTCCTAGCGTCTACGTACTTTGACCAAGCTTTAAATCTCAAACTGTCCGGCAACGCGTCTGTCTCGAATTTCCAGCTGTTTATTGATAACTTCGTAACCGCGGTTAATTCTCCTAGGAATTTAAAATTAGAAGATCTTTCCGACTTTATGTTGCTTCAACTCGCTTTAAAAAAGTTTGACACTGATACAATTCGCGCATTCGAGATGACGGAACGCAATAATAAAATACCTACACTAGATAGTTTTATTTCGTTCATAAAAGATCAGTGTCGAATATTTCATAATACGCAGTCGGGTTCACCTGGCCCGTCTAACACTAACAGCAACAAACAAATGTTGAATAAATCGCGAAATAGTAATAATAACTCGGTCCCTAATCCACAATCTTACGTAACATGTTCGGAATCTAATAGTAATAATTCACAGAAGTGTCTGTGCAGTAATATAGTGCACGACCATTACTATAAGTGTCCCACCTTTAATGAACTAAATCCAATTGCTCGTTTTAAAAGCGTAAAAGATAACAAAGCTTGCATTAATTGCTTAAGCATAAAACATAAAACGAGTAATTGTTCCAGTAGAACGAGATGTCGCACGTGTAAACAAAAACATCATACACTGTTACATTTAGATAAAAATAACCGGTTGTCAAGTCAAGCCGCTAACCTTGACACACTTACGCAGGTGCAGACCACGGTAGCTGCGCCTTCCACGCCTCGCAATAATGAGATATCGTTGTGTACGACATCCATTGCGCGGGCGGCACGCACGCGCGGACGGCCTTCGCGCGCTTGTAGTGATCAGAGCAGTGCTAGGCCGCCATGTATGGCGTCTAAGACTGTTCTGTTAGCGACAGCGCAAGTTATCATATATGATGTTAATGGGTCGCCGCACATGGTACGTTGTCTGCTAGATAGCGCATCTCAGACCAATCTAATAACATCGGAATGCTTCAAACGCCTCGGATTATGGAATAACTTTAAAAATACTAACTCAACCGTCAAAGGGATAGGCGGATCAGAAAAGCATTGCAGGGGTTCCGTAGATATTAAAATACATTCGCGTTTTGATAGGAATATTAATTTTAACATTTCTTTGCTTATCGTGGAGCGTGTCACGGACGCATTGCCGAACGCTAATGTAGACGTAGCATCACTCACTCACCTCGAGTCATTGCCGCTAGCCGACGCGGAGTTTGCGAATCCGGCAGGCATTGATCTTTTGATCGGAGCTTCAATATTTCCGCACTTGCTACTAACTAACATAGTTCGTAGTGAGCGATATGATTTACCGCCCGCTATTGAGACGGTACTTGGGTATGTGATTATGGGTACCGTACCTACGTTACATACTTCTCATTGTATTACGTCTTGTTGTTGTTCTGCTCTTTAAGAGATCAAGGTGGGTGCTAAAACTGTGTGTAAGATAAAGCACTAATTAGCTATGATATGCTATGCTATGCTATGCTATGCTATGCTATGCTATGCTATGCTATGCTATGCTATGCTATGCTACGCCATGCTATGCTACGCTATGCTACGCTATGCTACGCTACGCTACGCTACGCTACGCTACGCTACGCTACGCTACGCTACGCTACGCTACGCTATGCTACGCTATGCTACGCTATGCTACGCTATGCTACGCTATGCTACGCTATGCTACGCTATGCTACGCTATGCTACGCTATGCTACGCTATGCTACGCTATGCTACGCTATGCTACGCTATGCTACGCTATGCTACGCTATGCTACGCTATGCTACGCTATGCTACGCTATGCTACGCTATGCTACGCTATGCTACGCTATGCTACGCTATGCTACGCTATGCTACGCTATGCTACGCTATGCTACGCTATGCTACGCTATGCCACGCTATGCTACGCTATGCTACGCTATGCTACGCTATGCTACGCTATGCTACGCTATGCTACGCTATGCTACGCTATGCTACGCTATGCTACGCTATGCTACGCTATGCTATGCTATGCTATGCTACGCTATGCTATGCTAAGCTACGCTACGCTACACTATACTACACTCCCGCTTTGTATATGGATGACCTTGCCTGTAGTGTCATACCCGCTCCGCTAGCAATTTCGCTTTGTGAAGAGCTCATTCAGCTTTTCAAGCGAGGCCAGTTTGATGTTGTCAAATGGACAAGCAACTCTAAGGAGGTTCTCGCACGCATACCAGATTCTCATAAGGCTTCTCCAGACATTGAGTTTGAGAAGTCTGTACCGCATAAAGTTCTCGGTTTACGCTGGGACAAATTCTGTGATAGTTTTCGGTTTGACGTCTCACCGCCAGATGATAAGTGCACCAAACGCACTATGCTGTCCACAGTGGCTCGACTATGGGACATAATGGGTTTTGTGGCTCCCACAATTTTGTACGCCAAGCTCTTGACAAAGGAACTTTGGCTATCAAAGTGTGAGTGGGATGAAACACCCCCTGACCATATTGTCGCCGCTTGGGGCCAGTTTTGTATTGAGCTTACCGCGCTCAATCAAATTACTATTCCGCGTCATCTTGGGTTGGTAGATGGATGTACCATCAACTTAACAGGTTTCGCTGACGCCAGCGAGCGTGCTTACGGCGGAGTCGTATATCTGCAAGTTCGCATTGGTTCTAACTACTCGGTGCAGTTAGTTTGTGCCAAGTCTAAGGTCTCGCCTGTTAAAACCATTTCGGTTGCGAGACTGGAGTTGTGCGCGGCCCTTCTGCTGTCTCAGTTCCTCCGTAAGGTTCAAGACACAGTTTTGCCCCACTACTCTATTAATAAATATACGCATTTTCCGACTCCAAGGTAGTGCTCGCTTGGATTTATTCTTCTCCTCACCGCTGGCAGAGTTTTGTCGCCAACCGCGTTAGTAAATTGATTGAACTTGTTCCCGCTACTTGTTTCAATCACGTCGCGGGTTATCGTACTCGTCTTCAGGAAGAACGTTCCATAGATCATATTGACTGGAAGTTTATTCCACCAGCATCACCACATTTCGGTGGATGTTGGGAAAGCATGGTCAAAGTAATTAAAACGCATCTCTTCAAGGTTATAGGTCAACAGATCCTCTCTTACGAAGAGCTTTTAACTGTCCTTGCACAAGTCAAGACACTGATCAACCCGCGTTGTTACCGTGAAAACCGCTAAAGGGAGTTACGTGCGCCCTGTTGTACGTCTCTGTCCGCTTCCAACTCAGTGAGATCTAGCCTGTTGTAGTTGGACCTACCTCTTAGTTTAAGTATTTAGTTAGTAGTTTTCGCTATTATTGCGTTTGTAGTTTTCGCTAAAGTTAATTTAGATTAATTTTATTATCATATCGCTCTCTTTGCCTATTGATGGGTTATGCGGTAGTACACCCAACATAGCTAAGTTCAATTGTAATTTCTTTAAAGGCAACCCTTTAGGGCCGGGGGGATATGGTAGCGCTATCTACCTTCCTATATATAACTAATCGCATCAAGATCAATCGTTCCACGTCTAGTGCGAGCGATACCATATTTCCGTCCCGCTCTATCCCACTCCCTGGAAGGGCACTGCCTTCCGCCTGATTCGTCGACGCGATCGTGAACGCGAGTGACAGTCTCGAACATTCCGCTCGCTAAGAACGCCGTCTCGATACCGCTCCGCGCCGCACCGCTGTATGTGATTTACCGCTTCCACCAAGGAAAACCCGCTCGTGAGTGAAGTGAAAACAAGCAGCTGCATCACGAAACCACCAGGAGGAGAAGAAACGAAGAAGGCTCTATAAGGTAAGTGCCTTCCATCCTTGAAATAGCCTATACCCACTCAATCACCTCCTCCCGTATCCATCTCCTCTTCCCTTATTCCTTTCTAGGCGGCGAAGAACCGCTATCCTCTGAATACAGTCCATTTCCTTCTCCAAATCGCCTACCCTAATCGGTTTCGGTGTATCGCCGAACCAGTAAGTCATTGAATTGTTAATTATTGTTGCTTACTCCGTGTTGAAATAACCTGCTACTGGTCCAAACCATAGAATATTGTTATTCTTTTGGATTGTGGGGCAGCCGTTCAGTAGAAAAGCGAATATTCCGTAATATCTGAGTCTACTGTAAAGCGAGGTCTTAGGACCAAAACGAAAATCTTGGATCTTAGTCAAGACTAGCGCTAGTATAATGATCTTATATAGGTAGTAGTAAAATAATCAGGGGGTGGCCTAGTGGAGCGACTGACAGGCTGAGCCGTTGAGGTATCTGTTCAAACACCCGGCGAGCACTGGGACTGTATGAAATTAACGATTTGTTAGTTATTGCTTGCTAACCGGTAAAGTAAAATATAAGAAAACCATAATGTTTGCGAGAGACATGTGAAGTCTGCCAACTTACACTTAGCCACCATGGCGAACTATGACCAATCCCTTCTCATAGTGAGAAGAGACTTTTAAAGAGACTAGTTTATACAAGGCTGATGAAGATATAGTAATAAAATATTTTTAACACAGCTTTACGAAACTTTCAACAAAACTAATTTTAATACTAAATACGAGTATAATAAAATACGTCATATTTTCTTATCCTTACCTAGTTTTCTTTACGGGTATTATAAAGGAAGTGATTTCTCAGAACTTAGGGGTTAGGTTCATTCTCTGAAGTAATTACGATACTTTTACAACTTGTGAAGTAGTTATAAAGACTAAGTAGTTTCAACTTATTTATTCAAATTTAAGCCTTATAATGTTTTGCCCAGATCTTGTTTACTTTGTGACATTTTATCGCCGATTAGTACATTGTTGAATGTTAAAATATTCAGCTAGGTAAATACACATTTTGTGTATTATTATAACATACATTTAAACTTTCACGACTTGATACACACCTAGTCATATTTAGGTAAGTGTTACTGGGTTTTCCAAATTCTCAGTAGCAGCACGGATTCTGGTGATGTGCCCGGTAACGGCAATAGGCTCGCCCCCTATTACGTAGGACCTAAAAATTCATGGCAAAATGTGGGTGTAATATTACATCTCTGCTTACCCTACGGGGATACAGGCGTAAGACTATTAAAAAAATTTGGTAACGGGTCTATATCGCATAATTATTTAAAAATAAATGTGAAATACCTTATATCTTCTCAACGTAGCGGCATAGCTTACACTAGGCCTGATCACGGGATGACTAATATTACCTTTATTTTCAAGTATTTTTTCTTCGCGGGCAACACATTAACTTTCCTTTATTGAAATTTCCTTAATCCTGAACACGTTACATCTGCTTACATCAAGCGGTCTTTATAATTTTTGAAACAAAGAAATGGCAACATGTTGCCCACATAAGCTCGAAAGTACTACACGAAATGAGGTCTTAATATCAGTCACAGTTGGTATCTAATCTAAAAATTAATATACAATGGTAAATCCCGACTAAGGGTTTAATATCTCAAATACAACATCTTTTTTAATATTTTTTTGTCAATCAGGATCTCACATTTTATTATTTTATTTTAATTTAATAGGGAATCGCACAACTCGCACCTAATTATTGTAAGAAGAAAATTTTGTTTTACCATTAAAACATGGTGTAGATGGTATCATGAAACTCATTATGTCTTAATGAACGGAGCAATTCGGTCCCATGGGGGCGTCTGTGATATATCGTTTTTCATACTGATAATAAACTCGTATGCCATAAGATGTAAAATTTTGAATACATAAGTTGTCTGCGTATGTATTAAATACCGTAGGTATTTAATACATACGCAGACAACTACTACTGACAACGTATTAAATACCTACGGTAGTTAAGCAGTGTATTTCAAAAAAAAGATTAATGATCGCTTGCCAAACACTCCCCACTGGGAGTGTTTGGGCAAGTTAGGTGGCAAGCGATTGGTGGAGTCACTACTCCACCGACAGAAGTGTCACTAAAGCTTGGATGATAAATATAAAAGGTAAACTTATCAGAATTCAACCAAGTCTGATGTTAAGGAATCAGACGCTTAACTGGGTAACTTACCAGGTTTTTGTCGTAAATAGCAGAAACAAAAAATCCTACATAATCCACAACTTTTTAGCTAATATTCTATTAGAGACTAAGTACTTCAGTCGAACCGTCCCAATTTGTTGACAGTAGCAAAACTTTTCCACTCAGGAAATATGTATAGGGTATAACGACCCAGCAATGGATATTATAAAAAAATCATATTTTACTGGTTGAAACATAACGTAGATATTTTTCATCCCAATGTAAGCAAAACATAATTCTATTCTAATTAAGGTACTGAGAGCGAGGTATACATATTATTCTATTATTTACAGTAAAATAATTATATTTAGTACATCTACGTATATCATCTAAATGATTGCTTAGTTTTTGTGTTATTTTCATTACTCTAATTGGTTCTTGTAAACCGTTTAATCTAATTACGGCTTTTTAAAAACCTTTTTGAATTTGACACAAAACGCTGTAAACCATCATGGCGGTTGAGTGATATCACAAAGTCCAAAACAAAACAAACCGTGAATGAAGTCTGGTCTGATGTTCCCACTTTTATTTTGTTATATTCGATTTGAAAGGTAGAAAGATTGACGTTTTAGTTGTATTAACTACTTAAACGTCAACAACATGAATGGCGGACGTACTGTTTGACGTAATGCTCTTTGATTGGTGTTCACTGTCACAGGAATAATTACATTATTTTTAGTTTTAGAATCCTAAAAATAACATTAATCTTACCTTTTTATAATAAATAATAAACTTTATTGACATGTTAAAATCATAATGAATCTATAAATACTACAATCAAACTGATTTATTCTTAGTGGACACAAGCCTATTGCTTTTGAAAGCATTCAGCGCTTTGTGAAAGTGAGCACAATGCTAGCTAACTATAGTAATATGATCAATGGATTAGCTTTAGTTCGATTGACTAATTAGACATTTGTATATCAGGTATTTTTTAGTAATTATTTTAGATTTAAATTGCAATACCGACGAAGAACAAATCTTGTACCACGGGGGACTCAATAAACATTCAACCAATAAACACAAGAACACCCAGACACAAAAAAGAATTGTGTATCTCACACAGATACACAATCCTTCGAGCAGTGCATCTAGAGTCAATGACTTTACAAGCGCTATGTAAATACTTATTTGAAGGAATGGAATTTTACAGCACTTACCTTAAAATAAATCAATGGCCTCACTGAAAAAAAATAACATCGTCCATTAAAGTTCAATAACATTAATTTTAATGCGTAGCCTTAAAAAATCCAGGCTGTTATAACCCTATCGTGCAAAGCATTCAGCGATTTATGTTACTCGTTTTAAATAAATGTAACACAAATATCTGCGCCGAGAATTTTATAATTGCCGAAAAAGGAAGACACATTTTTGTCATCGTAATATTCCAGGTGAACGATCGGCACGTAGCTAAAGCCTAATTATTTAACACAAAATATTATGAGGCAATATCTTTAAAAGTACACGGCTCTTCACTCCACGTGTTAAGCAAAAGTGGCATCTAGATATAATGGTTGACGTTAAGAGCATATGACACCCGGGAGGAGCATGCAGGCCTAATTGTGTTATGACGTCACAACAAAGTTTGAAGAGACACGTCGAATTTATACGTTTAGGCTCTAGCAAGGCCGTGGTACCGAGCATTATTGGTGTACAAAAATGTCCTAGTATTGTAATTGTATTTAAAATAAACATTCACGAGTCAGGTAGGTAAATTTGTCTGACTGTAACTTGCATGACATAGTTTAGAGTGAACAGACTGTCTGCTTCGCAAAGGGTTTCAATTTCGGAACCACATTGCACGCCATTGACTTCTGACTTTAAAGTTAAGTGCGTATTTAATTGTATTTCTCTTTTTTTTGTCAGGCAAAATCGTTTTTCATTATCGCTTGCTAAATGGCGAAGGAGTTATCGCGAGGAAATGTTACGCATGAAACATTTCCTAAGAGTTCTCCATTATGTTGTAGTACAGCTTGTCCACAGATATGACAAGTATCAGATGTAACGCACGGCAAAGTTGCGTGCGGCCACTAAAGCAAATACAAAATTGAAAAGCGAATACAAACTCGTCTCAGTGCGCTACGAAGCATCGTACAGTTCACGCGTCACGATCACGTCAACTTTTAAATTCTCAAAATGCCGTCTTGTGTTCTTTAAACACTGTAAAAGTTGTTCCTAAAAACAAAAACAGGAAAATGGAATATCTTTTCACAGGTAACTATTGATAATTTGACTGTTTCCTAATTTAATTTCGATAAAATTCGTATTTGTGCAAGAAATATGTAAGTGTTGCCAGTTTTTGTCGACGCCGTTCTGCCTGAATTAGGGAAAATGCACTTGTCAATTGATTATGTGATAATGATTGTCATGTTAATGAAAAATACATTACCGTATTATAAAAGTATACTTTCTTTCTCATAAATATAGTAATAGAATTTCAATTTCCATTAGTATATACCTTACATAATATTGTTTTGAGTTCGATCCCCAAACGATCCAAATATTCGTGTACACCCTGCTACTCGTCAAGCTTATAAACTTTGACCTTTGCACCGTTCTTATGGCGTAAAGAATAAATATCAAAATCGTACAGCAAATGTTTAGCTTGACTTGGCGCCGTGTGTACATACATACTTATGGCGTAGGGAATAAGTATCAAAATCGTACAGCAACTGTTTAGCTTGACTTGGCGCCCTGTGTACATACATACTAATGGCGTAGGGAATAAGTATCAAAATCGTACAGCAACTGTTTAGCTTGACTTGGTGCCGTGTGTACATACATACTTATGGCGTAGGGAATAAGTATCAAAATCGTACAGCAACTGTTTAGCTTGACTTGGTGCCGTGTGTACATACATACTTATGGCGTAGGGAATAAGTATCAAAATCGTACAGCAACTGTTTAGCTTGACTTGGCGCCCTGTGTACATACATACTAATGGCGTAGGGAATAAGTATCAAAACCGTACAGCAACTGTTTAGCTTGACTTGGTGCCGTGTGTACACACATACTTATGGCGTAGGGAATAAGTATCAAAATCGTACAGCAACTGTTTAGCTTGACTTGGTGCCGTGTGTACATACATACTTATGGCGTAGGGAATAAGTATCAAAATCGTACAGCAACTGTTTAGCTTGACTGGGTCCCCTGTGTACATACATACTAATGGCGTAGGGAATAAGTATCAAAATCGTACAGCAACTGTTTAGCTTGACTTGGTGCCGTGTGTACACACATACTTATGGCGTAGGGAATAAGTATCAAAATCGTACAGCAACTGTTTAGCTTGACTGGGTCCCCTGTGTACATACATACTAATGGCGTAGGGAATAAGTATCAAAATCGTACAGCAACTGTTTAGCTTGACTTGGTGCCGTGTGTACACACATACTTATGGCGTAGGGAATAAGTATCAAAATCGTACAGCAACTGTTTAGCTTGACTTGGTGCCGTGTGTACATACATACTTATGGCGTAGGGAATAAGTATCAAAATCGTACAGCAACTGTTTAGCTTGACTTGGCGCCCTGTGTACATACATACTAATGGCGTAGGGAATAAGTATCAAAATCGTACAGCAACTGTTTAGCTTGACTTGGTGCCGTGTGTACACACATACTTATGGCGTAGGGAATAAGTATCAAAATCGTACAGCAACTGTTTAGCTTGACTTGGTGCCGTGTGTACATACATATTTATGGCGTAGGGAATAAGTATCAAAATCGTACAGCAACTGTTTAGCTTGACTTGGCGCCCTGTGTACATACATACTAATGGCGTAGGGAATAAGTATCAAAATCGTACAGCAACTGTTTAGCTTGACTTGGTGCCGTGTGTACATACATACTTATGGCGTAGGGAATGAGTTTCAAAATCGTACAGCAACTGTTTAGCTTGACTTGGTGCCGTGTGTACATACATACTATTTATTTCTCAACTAATCGACGCCAGCGGCTTCGCACGCACATATTTTCTTATTTCTCGTTTTGCCCGATCCCGTGGGAATTTCGAGAAATCCCGTCTTGGTGCACCCCTACGGTTCCCAAGAAACATACATGCTAAATTTCAGCTTCATGCGCCGAGTAGTTTCGGCTGTAGCTTGTCTGTCAGTCAGTCAGTAACTCAAGGATTTTATATATACAGATTTACGAAGTAGTTAAAACTTAACTCGGTACCTACATTTAAGAAATGTATTTATAAAAGCATTAATTAAATCCATGGTAAATTCTTCAAAACCGCAAATGAATATAAGAATATTACATAACTATATGCAAAATACTGGGAGATTATTCATAATCTGGCAACTTTTCACACACATAGACGCGCGTGTCCGTACAGTGCCAGTCGCCAAAGGTCACGCACACATAGCTGTCAACGTGCCACGCTTAGTTGGACGAATACGCTACATCTGATTCTTGTTAATAAATCTATGAGCTTGTCAAGCTGTTTCTGTCAATCATTTGGATTTAATTTACTGATACCAGACTCAAGCACTTAACCTAGCTTAATAAACGACTATGCTTGATGATACCATGTATAAATGTGAAAACAATAAACTTTCTAAAACTAAATCTGAACAATAACATATTTACTAAATTCGAACGCACCGTATTTCAAATTCCACCCAATCACCATTCGCCCATTGCTCGTACGGCTAACTGTGTTTTACCTACGGGTGTTGTGAGGCACTCTTTCATTCTTTTATTGTCACTTGTTCAGAACTGTGTCGCCTATCTAGATTACTCAGGCACTTCTTAACAAAGAGAATACAAAATGTGTGTTGCACGCTATCGGTCCACAGTACCAATTTATTGAATGTGGCATGACAAAAGTTTGTGCTGTTAACTTTGCATTATTGCGCTTGCGAGTTGGTTTTACTACCCGATTCTAGCAATAACAAACAGCGGCGATAGCCCAGTGGTCTACGTAACGGACTGCCGAGACAATGGTCTCGGGTTCGATCCCCAGGTACCCCGGGCACACACCTCTGACTTTTCGAAGTTATGTGTGCATTATAAATTAATTATCGCTCGCTTAATGATGTGTCCGGTAGATGGCAATAGGCTCGCAATACACCTCCGCCTACCCCTTCGGGGATAAAAGGCGTAAAAATATGTTATGTTCTAGCAATAACAGTTAGATTTTAATGTCGTAATTTCTCAATGAGTTAGTCAAGCCTAAACTATGTTAGTAGTATTATAGGTAATAGAGCCTAGTTGATTTTGATTTTCCCAGAGGGTGGAAATGCACTTGGGATTCCTCTGATATTGGCCTATTACATAAAAATAGAAGTGTGTTATTACCAATAAGTTTGCTATTGCGTCCTCGTAACAGTAGCAGTAAGTAAAGCAGGGAAGATATGTTACTTTTTTCTTTCTTTTTTTTTAAAACACAACTCCCGCACTAGGACTAAATCCTGTGTCGCGGGGGACTTTACAAACATACAACGAACAGACACAATGAACACCCAGACTCGAAACAACAATTTATGAATCACACAAAGTGTTGTCTCGTGTGGGAATCGAACCCACAACACTCGGCGCAGTGCCAAGCAGCGAGGCGACCGCTTAAACCACTACGCCAACCGTGCAGTGTTACTGAGTAATAAAAACATATTTATTTCTGCATTTTGGTTGCTTACAACACTTATACAAGTCAAAGCCCTATTATAGATGATGCCGGCTATTCCTAGCTAAATGATACCTTAAGAAGAAAGACTCATCAGACAAACTTAGCGTCATCGTTTATTTTTTATGTCATTTCATTTTCTTTCATATTTTCTTAATCTTTGAAACACGCGAGTATGCGAGTACAATGCAGGATATCGTCTGACGCTTTTGACTGACTCAGCACACTGATGGCTCGCATTAAACAGCTATTGTACGGCTCAACCTTGATTGAGGATTGATGTGAGTTATGATGGTACCATCATACACGTACATGTACGCATTGTACGTCTCAAAACCTTAATACATTTATTCTCGACTGACTTCTGTCTTTAATATCTGTGAGTTTGTAACTATTGTAAGGGGAACTTAGTGCCTTAGTACCCTCAACTATTTTTACTCTGTTTAAACTATTGAGTATAAAACCGATGGATTTTCTATCCCAAATTAATTCTTTAGTTTAGAATTCATAGCATTGCCTGACCACTAAAAACCCGGCTATTTCGTCAAATATGTATACCTAATAGAAATATTTAATAGCATTTGTTGAAAAGCTACCATAATATGTCGGTGGTAGTTCATGCCGTGGCAAGCCAATTTACACTCATTATAGTCTCCATATACTCTTATTATTGGCACAGATACAAAACAAATGAGTCACAAACAAATATTTATTTGTCTGTTACCAATTATAATTGGCTGAAAATTTTTCGTATGTGGCTTCATTTGGATAGTACATGAAAAATTAATTATCCATTGTTCATAGAGTCATCAGTATGATACGTTTGCATTTATTGTTATTTTTTTGGTTCATTGATTCAAACCATTCGCTGACCGTAAATAATGATATAAGTACCATATTAGTCACTAAACGGTAGTAAGTATTATACTTATTTGAATTTCCTCGTCAACGTATGCCGTATTAAATTTGAGGGCCAAATCTCGTATTAATATTTTTTCAAAAATGCAGTTTCGATCTAAAGTCAGTCATACTTATGTCACGAATGGTATTCTCCTAAGTTAATGATATTTGAATTAATACATGACTATATCATAAGTTTGACAAAGTCGCAAAGTACCTACGTGTTAACGATACGACAAATTAGACGATTATGACATTAAGTTAGCAGAATACCAATTGTGAGTCAATTTAAAATCTAATCGCAATTCGTAAAAGGTCTGTTTCGATGTCAGATAAAATACGACAATTGACCTTTAGCTTAAATATATTAACCATTTTCATTCAATTCGAGAATTTTAAAATGTCTTCCTTCCAGGCCAATCATATTTTACTTAACCCGGAGATCAAACTCAAGACCACCAAACCACTAAGTGTACACGCATCACTACACTAACAAGGGTCTTAATTCGTAAGATGTCAAGATGCATAAGTGTGTCAGAAACATTTCGACTGCTTGAGACGAAGTGTTAGGGTTCAAAGAACATTCAAATATATAATATGGCTGTTGTAAGTAATAAATTGTGATATGTGACTGAAACTTATAGCATTGATGCGGTCATTAGATGCGGATAAGAGCGGCTTCAGACCGGTCTATGTGCAGAGCTGTGTGGGGGAAGAGGGGGGGCTATGTCGAGTATGTCCATGTCTATCAGCTTATATGATATATTAAAACATGTTGCTTTTCGAAATGAAGTGAATACAGATTGTCCTGAGGTAAGGCATGCGAGTACGAACCGAAATGTTCCTTATATTTTTATGTTCGTTCGCTTTATCTATCTTTTGATTTTGGTCTTTCGTTTCGAGTCACTTGTGTCCATCATGTCTATCCGGAAAATTCAGGAATACACAAGAGTCACTAGCTAGTATGGGAGTTGTGTTAGTAAAAGGTTTCTCGTGTATCACAACCGATCCAAGAGTAAATCCAAAACTTATACACACAATACAATACGGCATCGTGATGTCATTTAATCACATTGTGTCACTTATTACAATTACAGATTTGAGTTTACGATGAAGATTCTAACAGTAAATATTTCAGAAATCTGCCCAAAAGACAGCAATAGGTTTTCAGTTCCCAGCATATAAAAAAAATTAAAGTGAGTGTGTCATACTGCACCTTAAGATAATGATGCAGTGACTCGTTACCCAGAAAGGCAAATGCCTTTCTCACAAACATAGAGTGGAATACCTAACAATTTGTCTTACTGAAATAAAATGATGTATTACCAAAACTGACAAACTATCGGGAACTACGTCTCACGTAGAAATATAGACGTTAAACATTTTCATTATTTAGCTGGGGTTTTGCCAAAACCGTTGCATATATATGTTAATAATATATATTATTATTACATGAACTTGTACAAAGTAAACCTTTTACTTCAGCGATGTATACAGTTGTACGTGAATTAGCTGCAGAGGTCCGTTAGTCACAATCCAACATCATGTAATAACAAATATGAAAAATTGTATGATCTTGGTTTCTTGTTCCAAGTAAGACCGTTTTAATTATTTGTTACAATTTGCATAGATCGGGTAACAAGGTTCCCATAAGTGGGTAAAATACTAAAATGTCCGTGTTGAAGAATATCGAAATTAATACTCATTAATTTATGTTAAACTCAAAGCTCAATTTTTAATGAACTTTATATCTGTTGAGATACTCATTTGTTTATACAGAATTTCAGAAAAAAATTGGATTACTGTGTAGGAACTTTCATAGTTCTCTGCAATTGCCGAGATCATAACATATTTTGCTAGGTAGGTTAGTTAGGTAACTAGACTAGGAAATCAAAAATAAATAAAAAATATGAATACATAGACTACGTCAACGGTCCATGTCATGGGTTCGAAGCCGAGACTCTGATAGCAGTCTTCGCACTAACCTATCACATAATATAACTCAGAAATATACTAAAATCTTACAAAAAAAGGCTTTTAAATTGATGATGCTTGCAGCAATAAAAATATCATGTATCTTTTATTTTGTATTAGCAACGGGCAATAGTCCTAAAATAAAAATATGCAATCGATTCATCCGTCAACAATGCAGCCACAAAAATCTCATAAAAGGAAAGCATCAACACGGCTCTACAAAAATATTTGAAAATCTTGTTTTGAAATTTCTGTTGGCTTTGTATAAAGGAAATCACTGTCAGGTGCCTTTTGCGGGACCATGTCACAGAACACTTTATTTCAGTATAATTGGATGTTTTGCTTAATTTCCATTCCAAATCTACACGTCTTTTTTCGGTCATCACGCAGTGGTTAGCGGTTTTTACTTCAAGACATGCATCGTTAGATTTCTTGCAGAAGAGTACACTTTGCTACGCTTCAGTGGTAAAGTTTTTGAAGTTATCCTTTAAAAGGATCATTTCGTTTTAACCCCATTAATGTAAAAAACGACTTAAAAATTCATGACGAAATGTGGGTGTAATATTACACGTCTGCCTACCCCTTCAGGGATACAGGCTTGAGTCTATTAATATAATAATTTATAATATAATATTAGCTTAACGGCCACTTCCAATATTCGATCTATTCGAGACAGATTCGAGAGATTTGTGTTTGACATATTATGTATGGAGCTTATGTCAAAATTGAATCTAAAATCGCAAAAAAATAATAGATCAAATATTAAATTCAGCGGTCAGAGCATCCATATCTCTAAACTGCATCGCAAAGGCACCTGTTTAAGATCGCGGATACTGCGCTGTCGTAGCACGCGTGTGGCTTGCCTGCTGCCTAATGCTCAGGATTCGGCGCATAATACGGTACTTATGAAACTGCAGGCACGTAGCTTGCGGTCGGGTCTTGCACTAGTTGCGCACTGAAAGTTGTAGTAACTACACGGTTGTTTCTCCTTCGCTTTTTTGTCACGTAAAGGAGAACAAAAAAAACGGCACGGAAATACTTCCAAGTGACTAAAGGCTGATACACTATATTAAGTTATCACACCAAACCTGAGACTCTCTGGACCACCAGCTTCTGCTTCTGCGTTATAAGACCAGTTACGTTTTATCTTATAAGATAAATACTTGATAAAACATTACTGATATAAAACGTTATTTTTATACTTTTAAGCTCTTGGCGCTTTTAAAGCTATTTATTAAAATCTCTTTCAGAATTATTAAGCGCTCGGTTAATACAGGGGTGGACAATTTTCTGAAGGCAGGTGTTATGAATTTTGATTCATGTTAATCTAAATTTGATTTTAGGCCCAGACTTTAAGGCCATTATTCTTTATTTTAAAGGTTAATTCTAAAATAAAATATTCGCTATGAAATAGGATTACTCATGAAATATAAAGTGCAACTGCTGAATTTGTAAAATGGAAATATTTGCGTGTAGAATACTGAACTAATTCAGATGAGACTTCTTGTGAATTTAATCATATTAAGCCAATAGGCTTTTATCGCTATTGTAATACTACTGTATTACCTACAAAATACATTTGTAAATCTAAACCATCATCCTTCAATCCTTCCATTTACTTGTAAAAATATTTTAAAGAATCCTAATTATTATCGTAGATACAAGCAAAGTCTAATAATATATACCTCTTTATACTGTGATACTAGTATTGAATAAGAATTTTGTCATGTTTAATGAAACGACTATTTGGAGCATTTGACTGTGGCAGGTAGATTTACTAAAAGTAATTCACAAAATTAGACATGTGCTGGTTTATTTGATCACCTCGTCATTTGGCTCTGCGTCAAGTGTCGTGGTTCTATCTGCACACGAGAAATCACTTTGCGTGATTCACAAATTGTTGTGTCAAGTCTTGTCATTAGTTGTGTCCGATGATTAAATGTTGTTGAAAAGACCCCGTGACACAGGATTTATTTCTGACTAGTGGACGCCCGCAGCTAGGCCTGCACATTTTATCCGTTTTGCCCGATTCCGTGGGAATTTCGAGAAATCCATTCTTAATGCACCTTTAAGGTCCCCAAGGAACATACATGCCAAATTTCAGCTTCCTGCGTCTAATAGTTTAGGCTGTAGCTTGTCTGTCAGTCAGTCAGTAACGCAAGGATTTTATATATAGACATTGCAGTTATTCGTATGCTTCTACAGTACTGTCATAACATTGCAATGTACTAAATGCAATTGGTATTTTTTTATAGACTCACGCCTGTATCCTCGGAGGGGTAGGCAGAGGTGTAACCGACATTTCGCCATTAATTTTTAGGTCCCACGTAATAGGAGGTGAGCCTATTGCCGTTACCGTGAAATTGGTAAAATGCTATGTAATCATACCTCATACGAACAAATTTTCATTTCATATTATTTCATTGCCGTCATATCATAAGAAGCTTATATAAATTGTCTACTCTGCAACGACTCACATGGACATTCATTTTAGATTGTATTTTTATTCCTATTTACCCGACTGCGCGACGCAAAGGAGGGTAATGTGTTTATCAGTCTATGTATGTATGTATGTAGGTATGTATGTATGTATGTTTGTTTCTATGTGGCGTTCTAGAGACCAAATGCGTAGGCCGATTTTGATGATTCTTACGTCAATCGATTCGTCTTAACCTTGCGAGTGTCACTAAAGACATGACAGTTATCAAAATTCACCACAGCATCAACCAGACGCCATATTGTCAAAATGAAAAAAAAAAAAGTCGATGAACTATGTCATGTGGGATGTCGTTGAATAGGTATTTTAAAATCACCTTTAGGTTTCTTTTATCATTTTTCATTTAAAATAATAGTTTAGGATATATAACGATTTAAAGTTGTTTAACAAAACAATCATTCTCGCTAATGTTGTTACTTATTGATTTAAGTTTTTACTTGAAGTATAAACGATAAACAAACAAAAAAGCAGTGAATAACTAAAAAGTCGGGGCCCATTAAAATTTTACTAATCAAATGTTTCCAAGGGGCCCCGACTGTGAGTCGTTCTGTTCTGCATTAGAATTCTAAACTACTAGCCTTGTTTCTTTCTTTTTAGTTTTTATTTAAGTTATTTTTGTCACGTATTTTTTTAAATTATTTTTACGCAGTCGGGTTTTTTGTTTTTCTTTAAATATTTTTTTTTTTCCAACAATTTTTATAACAGTCAGCGATACTTTGTTGTAGCTACATCGCTGTCATCATCATCATCAGCTGTTTTTTGTTCACTGCCTGTACATAAGACTCTATTCGTTTGCGTAATAATGCTTTTGTGAGTCAATAGGAGCAGATTTGGCCCTGCAGGTCAAACGGGTTGGCATGGGGTTTGATGTCGGGTTTTCCATCACTTTCGCAATTACTATTACTATTTGTTTCGTATAATTTCCGAAGTCGCCACTTATGATGACCACATAATAAAATAGAGTACTGAAACTTTATATTCTTAATATTTCACCACATAGAGAAATTTTCACTATAGCAATATTTTATGCCATCATCCTAGCGCCGTCTTGGTTGCGATCCAGTACCTTCGCCTTGGAATCCAGAATCTGCATACCGGCTGTACTACTTGCCTACCGGAACAGGCGTGAGTCTATGTATGTACTCGTATGTATTTAATATTGTACGTTATTCGCCTAGGATTATCCCGTAAGCTTCTACCAATAGCAGCGAATTACAAGTAAACGCCATACTGGATTTTCTGTCAGGCAGTGCGGAGGTAATTGCAGTGCACGGCATTCAGTTTTGCGCCCGTAAGCGGTTGAAGGTTTCATGACTGCTACGGACAATTGGTAAATAACAGACAGTACGTCGTGGTAATACGCATCATTACCGATTAGTACTTCAGTTATCAGTCGAATAATCATGTGAACTGTATAGTAAACTTTAACAAAGCAATTGGTCTTTATTGGAGCCGCCTCTATCTAGTTTACAACATACTAAACAGTATTATCTTAATATATAAAATCCTTGCGTTACTGACTGACTGACAGACACGCTACAGCCGAAACTATTGGACACAGGAAGCTGAAATTTGGCATGTATGTTCCTTGGGGACCGTAGGGGTGCACTAAGAAGGGATTTCCCGAAAATCCCACGGGATCGGCCACAAAACGTGTAAATTAAAAAAAAATGCAGGCATAGCTGCTGGCGTCCTCTAGTGAATAGATAAACTTGATCATGCATACCGTTTCAATTGTAGTTTCGTTTATCATTAGATAGGTTTTACATAAATCAATTCATATATTTTAGAAGACTACTAATATTGAAACAACGGTCAAAACATGCAATGCTATGCATCTCTTAGTGTTGTAAATTTTTTATGCTGCGTCCAAAAAAGAAAATAAGACTCTTAAAGTACATTATGTGAAGGAGAACTTGCTGGGCAGATGCCGTTTGACAGTAATTGATGTCGGGCACTTCTATAGGGTAAATCCGGGGGAGATGGCCCTAGTAACTTTAAGTCTCCACTGTGAAGGAAATATTATGAATAAAACAATAATTAATTATTATTATATTATTATTATTATTATAATTCTTATTAAACATTAACAACAAATCATTTTGAACAAGGCAAATAACGTAATTTTAAAGATTAAAAAAAATCTAGGACTGGCCATCTCTCCCAGGGTGTCCGGGAGTGAAGGGGGTCGGGGAGAGATTGCCAATACTTCTTTTCGCTTTCCATATGCCCTTGAGATCTTTTAACTCATATTTTTCCTACTGCCGCAGTTAGAAAACATATTTACAAAATCTGTGCAATTTGCATGCACCCAAAACCAACAAATATTACATTGTATCCAATTTTTATTCAGTTGTGTCGTATAATAATTATTACCTCAAACTCTGCAGTTATTTTTCTCTCTGTCTTCAGTTTCATTGTCAGAGGTATCATTGAAAATGATGGGAATTTCTTCGCTTAAAATACTGTTAAGAAACGAAAGGCAATTCATAGGTTGTTTGATAGCAGTTTCAAACAACCTACGAATTGCCTTTCGTTTCTTAACAGTATTTTTGCTTAGGTATTGAGTATTGTGGTCTACCAGTCTTAGTTTCTGATTTTATTATTTTTGGTTTCTTTGGCTTTTCTTCCTTTTTCGGGGTGAATTAAACTTAATTCAGGGTTCTTCCTTTGTCCTATACACAGGCGACATAAAATTACCTTCAGCATTACAACAAGCGATTACCATGATGATCTCTCCTTTTTCTGTGGAGGTTGACACAGCCTACAGCCTTAGAATCTATTTCAGCCAAAACGTGACCTGGTCGATTATTCAATAACAACCCCGGACTCGTCCATGTTGTAAATATGGCCTGGTTTATTTATTAGGTCATTATCAAACAGAGTTCTCTCAAGCATATCAAAATAGGGGTTTACTTCTGCTTTATTCTTTCTTCTAATTTTATGGCCATCTCTCCCGTAGATACTATGGCCATCTCTTCCGATCGTCCGGGTGAGATGGCTACATTAGGTAATTAAAAGATCGTCTGGTTTGTAGGCAGTTTTGAGGTTAGAACACCGGAGAAGTTTATAATTTTACTAGGAAGACACGGAAACGGGCATAACTTTCAAAATCTTTTTGTGACCACCTTATATGTTAACATCTTAACTCGCATACGTCATAAAACATCAAAGTCAAATTATTCACCTTTCTATAATTTTTTTGATCAAATCTCTACTTACACTTGTTGTCCATGCTGAAGCGAACGGAGCTAAATAAAAACTAGTGCCATCCATTAATTATTAGTAGATTTTTTTCTTTTGGCCATCTCTCCCGTACGGCCATCTCCCCCGGAATTACCCTAGTTATGTATCAAGTAAGTCATTTGTCGTGCAAACTGGTGGGTACTGGATTTGTGGGTGTTCATTGTGTCCGTTAGCTGTATGTTTGTAAAGTCCCCCGCGACACAGGATTAAGCCCTAATGCGGGAGTTGCCTTTAAAAAAAAAAACGGGCAAGTGCGAGTCTGACTCGCGCACCGAGGGTTCCGTACGCATTTTACCTTATTTGAGGTTGGTGCTAATTACGCTAGTCTTCTAAATCTGAGGGTCTAGTACCAGTTTGCACTCAATCGTCACGGTGGACGATAGCCTAGACGACAGGAACAATTTCCATACATTTTCTAAATGCGCCCCCTAGCGGTCTCTATCGATCGCTTCTCTCCATAATTTAACAAGTACGAAAATTAACCTTAATTTTCAACTTTTTTAAATTTTCAGAATTTTTCCTTTATTTGTGTTGTAGGACCCTGCTTTTGGCCAAATTTCGTGATTCTAGTTCAACGGGAACTACCATATAGGTTTTCGACCCAAAACCTATAGGGTACTTACGGTTGACCTAGAATTGTCAATTTTTGTCAAAACCAAGGTCTTACAGCACAAGTAAAGGAAAAATTTCGAAAATTAAAAAAAGTTGAAAATTAAGGTTAATTTTGGTGCTTACAAGTTTTCACAAAAACCTAATTTTGACCATATCTTTTTATAGGGTCGACCCAAGACCCTGATTTTTACACACCTAATAGGAACCATAGACCTCAGTATCTGGTATAAATTTCAATTTGCTAGGTCCACCCGTTCCTGAGAAAATCGGTGGTGACACACGGACAGACAGACAGACAGACAGACGGACAAGAAAGTGATCTTATAAGGGTTCCTTTTTTACCTTGTGAGGTACGGAACCCTAAAAAAGAAGAAAAATAAAAGAAAAACGATATATAATATCGCAATGTCTCCAATGTTTCGCTTTTGTCATTAGTTGTATCTGTAATGAAATATGGGTCGCGTTCTACGTAAGTTACATAAACAAATTCAAAACAAACAGTGACGTCATCAATTAATTATCTATACTAATATAATAAAACGGAAGAGTTTGTTTGTTTGTTTGTTTGAACGCGCTAATCTCAGGAACTACCGGTCGGATCTGAAAAATTATTTTTGTATACGATAGCCCAGTTATTCCGGAAGGCTATAGGCTATATAACATAACGCTTCAACCCTTTGGGGCCGGACAAAAGGCTAAAAAATAATGTCGGCTAATCTCAGGAACTAGCAATCGGATTTTAAAAATTGTTATTGCCCATGATAGCCCAATTATTCCGAAAGGCTATAGGCTATATAAAATTACGCCACAACTTTTAGGGGCCAGACAAAAATAATAAAATGGTCAAACGAGAAGAGGGAGGGTTGGGTCAAAGGCAAAAAAAGGCTAAACGAATGGGATACAATCTATATGGATATCGTTTTCGAGATTTTCGGGACGCTGATTAATAATATGAAATTTATTTAGTGATCCAAGATGGCGGACGGGAAATCAAAGATGGCGGATGAGAAAATTTTAAATATCAATATGGGTATCGCCTTCGATATTTTAAGGGGTGGAGAATCGAAATACAACATCTATTTCGTGCTCAAAGATGGCGGATGGGCAATTAAAGATGGCGGATGGGAAAATTAAAAAAAATCAATATTGGTATCGTCTCTGATGATTTAAGGGATGGTGAATCCAAATACAACATCTATTTCGTGATCAAAGATGGCGGATAGGAAATCAAAGATAGCGGATGGGATTATTTTTTAAAGTCGATATTGGTATCGTCGCCGATATTTAAAGGGATGGGGAATCCAAATCCGACATCTATTTCGTGATCAAAGATGGCGGATGAGAAATCAAAGATGGCGGATGAGAAAGTTTGAAAAAATCAATATGGTTATCGTCTCCGATGTTTTAAGGGATGGCGAATCTAAATACAACATCTATTTCGTGATCAAAGATGGCGGATAGGAAATCAAAGATGGCGGACGGATTTTTTTTAAAGTCAATATGGGTATCGTCTCCGATATTTTAAGGAATGGGGAATTCAAAACACCATCTATTTCGTGATCAAAGATGGCGGATGGGATTTTTTTTTTAAATCAATATGGGTATCGTCTCCGATGTTTGAAGGGATGGGGAATCCAAATACAACATCTATTTCGTGATTCAAGATGGCGGATGGGAAATCAAAGATGGCGGATGGGAAAAATAAAAAAAATCAATATGGGTATCGTCTCTGATGATTTAAGGGATGGTGAATCCAAATACAACATCTATTTTGTGATAAAAGATGGCGGATAGGAAATCAAAGATGGCGGTCGGGATTATTTTTTAAGTCGATATGAGTATCGTCTCCGATATTTTAAGGAATTGGGAATTCAATATTAAGTTTATAAAAATCTATGTTTGTTTTTGCATCATTTATAGACCCTGGAATGATAAGAGATTAAGCGCTAAGTCAATGGTTACTTTGGAAAAGGGGCTTGGAAGAAAGGGATTTAAATAAAAACTCTTAAAAAGGCGATACGGAGTTCGCTGGGTCATCTAGTACTGTTATAAACCACACTCCATGAAACACCATACTCCATATTGAAACAGGATTGTCTCGTTCACTTTACTAACAACCAACCTGTCAATCAACATATTCCGTTGTTATCCACTGCATATGAATATATTGAACGTCAAAGGAAGCAAATTTGATTTGCGGTTCGTATGCCTCGAGGTGAAAGACGTATGTAATATAACATGTAGTTAGATATGGAAAGGAAAATATTCAATATATCCATTAATTTACCCCGATGCATTACTTTTTGTTAGTTTTATAGAGCCGAAAGCGAATTTTTTTGATATATTGAATTTGATAAAATTATCAATGTATACGCACATCTATATTTAATGTTAAAGTTTTACGCCAGTGTACCCTGAATTTATTTTTATTTGCTCCGTTAAAACTTATGATAGTTTTGGCCAAATATATTGAAGTATGAACTTCGATTTAATGTTTATTTCTTCAGAAGCCAAAATTAGGCTGGCAAGCCCCGATTTTGCATACAGTAATAGGAGTTCACTACCCAATCTCGGATTATAAATGTTGTATTACCAAAGATGGGAAAAGAACACGGATGTCGAACCTTTATTAGATCCCTAAAACACTTTTTGATGCCAAAATAGATTAGGACCCCGTCTTCACAGATAGAGATCGGGTTGTTTTCCAAAGAGAAAATTTAAATAATGACGCAATTCTACTTGAGAAGCGAAGAACTTACATTAAAATTATGTAGACTGAAGTATATTTCTTTCTTTAACGACCTATTAATGTATCGTTTTAAGTCCACGGCTCTATCAAAGCACCAGAGGGATTAACGCAGATTTTATGTTATACTGCTTTTCCTTTAAGACGTGCTGCCACGATACCTGGTTCATTTTATTTTATATTGCTTTTTAAAAGGAGGTTTTATTCATAGTAGTGGGCTCATTTAGGGGCGGAACATACCTGACGGAAGATCCGTCGAACGTATCTTCGGTCGCGTATATTCCGTCAAATGAGTCGGTACACACCTGACGGAAAATGCGTCGAGCGTATCTGCACACATTTGCTAAAAGCGTGGCTATTATGCACACATATAAGTTTGTTCGTGCAGGGCCGTACTCAGGGCAGCTCAATATTTTACTATTTTACTGTCATATTCTTTTACGTAATCATTTTTCGTGTTCCCTGATATTATGTAGTCACTGAAGACCGGTAGTTATTTATATTGTAATTCGAGTTTGACTATTAAAAATATGTCGGACTTAAGAGATTTTTATAGTAGCCAACAAGCGTTATTTGAATATATTTCCTATATAGGTATGAAGGTTCAAAATTAAAAGACGATGATACGATTTGGTTACGGTTTTTAAGAAAAGTTATACAAATGATATAGAAGGGGTTACAGTTGCAGCGCATGAGACAAAATGTTTTCTATGTAGGTATTTTAATATATAAAGTTTGGAAATTAAAAGGCGTAGCCGTGAGATTTATTGCCTGTTCTTTCTCATGGTTCTAACTTCTGCGCCTCTCCGTCACATTAACTGTAAATGTAGAATCTTTGGTAAAAGAGGATTTTCGTTACAAATCGTGTTCTTCATGTTTTATATTCTATTTTTTTTTTGTTTAATAAGACAACTCCCGCACTAGGAATAAATCCTGTATCGCGGGGGACTTTACAAACATACAACTAACGGACAAAATGAACACTCAGACTCAGACAAATTCCCAGTGCTGGTTTTTAGGTGTTTTTTAGAAAATGTTATTAAAATCATAAATAATTCTGCCAGACTCATTACGACGGCAGTAATTCCCGTAGACCTTTAGAACCTCATACCTAAAAATTGGCCCACGATCCAGGCTAGCAAGTATGCGTACACTCATAGCACATACTAACACTACATTATTCTTCACATTTCGTTTCTGAAAAAATAAGTAAGGTCTGGCGGCCCTGGAATCTTACTCTACTACGCGTCACTCAAAATCACCGATCTGGGAATGACATGGATATGGCATGTCCAATACCTACGAATTTAGCGTGCCTACCTACGAAACTAGCGTGCATACCTACGAAATGTTGGGCAATTTAAAATGGCTGCGATTTGGGTTGTACTCCAGAATATAATCGATCTCAATATGGAGCCGGTCAGAGGAAACCTATACATTTTTGTAGTAAGTTACTTTAGTTAGTTTAAATCTTTTGCCAGATTAGTTTATTTCATAATGCAAATGTGGGCGAACATGGCAAAGCGTAGAACGACCCTTGTATATATGTATGTTTATCCATTATCTAGTACCCATAGTACAAGCTCTGCTTAGTTTGGGACTAGATGGTGTTGTGTGAATGTGGTAGAATATTATTATTATTATTATGGTCAACATTTCTTTTTCTCAGCATTGTAAGAATGCTGGTGATTTAATGAAACCACGGGCCTAAGCCAAGTGAGATTCATTTAGGGGGCTCAATTGAGCATTTGTGTCTTCTTGTAAAAATTTTCGTACTATTCTACACGTGTTTAATATGGCTGCTTTTTGCATAGTTATGTATGTATATGTAGGCAATTCAATTTGGTGTAAGTAATGATGCAGGTGTGTCGGTATTATGCCAGTGCTAGATAGCACAAGAGGCACAATAAATACTCTGTTCATCTTCCATATTCTGATTATTTCCTGTTTTAGATCTGTGTACTTATGTATTTTTTCAGTTATTGTCTTTTGTAGGTTGTGTGTGTTAGGAACTGCTATGTCTATAATGTATGCGTGTTTATTTTGTTTATCAATCATGGTTATATCCGGTCTATTGTTGTGTATTGTTTTATCAGTAAGTATTGCTCTGTCGTAATATATCTTGTGATTCTGATTCTCCAGGACTGGCTTAGGTACATATTGATAGTATGGTACAGCTTTAGGTGGCAAAAGGTTATGTTTTATCGCTAACTTCTGATGAATTATATGGGTAACTTGATTGTGTCTGTGGGTATAATCGGTTTGAGCTAAGTTTGGACATGCACTAGTGATGTGTTGAATAGTTTCTGGTGACCGTTGACATTTCCTGCATTTGTCATTCTGTACAGTTGAATCCTTTAGTATATGTTTTTTGTAATTGTAAGTATTTATAACCTGGTCCTGAATCGCAATCATAAAGCCTTCAGTCTCTGGAAACATTGAACCTAATTTTAACCACTTATTGGAGGCATCTAGGTCTACATGAGGCTGCTCTAAATCATGCAAATGCCTTCCATGTAGTTCTTTGGAGCGCCATTTATTAAATTTGTCGGTGAAATGATTTTGTGGGTTTTTATAAATAATGTTTCTGTTTGATAAATTTAGCGGGGTATAGTTTTTGTCAAGATCAACGATGGATGAGTGAATATTGCTTGTAATCATTTTACTGAAGAAAAATTCTCGTAGGTTTTTAATTTGACCTTCCCATAATACATTTAAATCTATGAGACCCCTTCCCCCTTTTTCCCTCTTTACTGAGATTCTTTCTATAGCTGACTTGGGGTGTAGGTAATTGTGTTTGGTTAGTGTGGTCCTAATTTTGATTTCTATATTACGGATATCTGTACGTGTCCATTTAACTATACCAAATGAAAACGTTAACACGGGAATTGTAAAAGTATTAATTGCTTTGAAGAGATTTTTGGAATAAAGTTGTTTTTTACAAAGTAAATTTAGTCGTTTTGTGAACTCTAAGCACAAGTCTTTTTTTATTTTGCTATGATCGATGATATTCGACTGGTAAATACCCAAGTATTTATACGTATCTGTCGGTCCCATAGATTCGAATGTGTCAGGTTCACCTGTTATATTAATGTTACTAACTGTTTTGCCCTTGTGAATATGAAGAGTGCGACATTTATCGAGACCGAATGACATATTAATATCTCTGCTGAACTGGGCGGTTATTTCTATAAGAGATTTTAAGCACTTCTCAGACTTTGCAAATAGTTTAATGTCATCCATATACATAAGATGTGTTATGGCTGCATTTGAATTTAGTTTATAACCGTTTGAAGTATTATTGAGTAGGTGGGATAATGGATTCAAGGCAAGGCAAAACCATAGCGGGCTGAGAGAATCTCCCTGAAAAATGCCATTTCTGATATGAATTTCATCCGTGGTGACAGTGGCTGTTCCATTATTAAGGTATAATGTCGTTCTCCAACCAGACATAGCATTCCTCAAGAAGTTTATGATAGTGGGGTTTATTTTGTATACCTGTAAAATTGTAAGCAACCAGGAATGCGGGACGCTATCGAATGCTTTTTTATAATCTATGTATGATATAAATTATTATTATTATTATTATTATGTAACAAAATATTCTCTGAGAGCCAATATCGATACTGTGTCGCAGAGAAAGTACCGGACATGAATGGCACCATACATACGGTAATGAAACACACAGCCTGAAGCACTGATTCATCTGGTTTTTAGACATATTTATGCACAAAAACAAAATTATTATTAGATTTCACAGCAGATGTACCACAAACCTTGGCAAAAAATATGGCGACAGTGGCACGAATGACATTTCTAATAAAATCAGTAAACTAGGACTATCTCTTTTTTTCTGACAGAGATATCCCTAAGACAAAACAAGACAACACTATGTTTGGTGGCTTTATGTAGATTTCGTATATATGTGCATAGGGTGCCCACCAAGAACTTAGGGTCCCAAGCCCAGGTGAGGTTGTCACCTGCAAGTGGTGCACCTGCCGATCAACGGACGAGGCTCTGGCAAACAAAATGTCCCAATAAGCGGCAATAGGCTCGCCACCTATTAGGTGGGATCAAGACACTGGCGAAAAGTGGGCGTTTAATATGCCTGTGAGTGAGTGAGTGAGTCTATGTATGTATGTACGTATGTACGTATATATGTGTATAAAAAAAATCATCGTGAAATGTGGGTGTAATATAACACCTCTGCCTACCCCTCCGGGGATACAGGCGTGAGTCTATAAAAATAAAAAATATAATAATATATGTGTATAATGTAATTTTTCTATATGTACCTACTATTTGCCCTATCCATGTAATATACATACCTTACTCAATGGTCAAAATTCACGTGGTACGTGGTGCGCGCGACGTCGACGGATAATCCGTCAGTACGCTCGACGTACTAACGGATCTTCGGTCAGGTGTGAAAGGTTGAACGTTTTTCTATACATTTGTATGTATTGGCGTTACGCGACGGATAAAACGCGACGGATCTTCCGTCAGATATGTTCCGCTCCTTAAACGCTTTCCGATTTCATTTTTCAAAGGCGCTTATTTGAGGAATAATATTATGGTTCTGCGACGAGTAAAGTACCTACTTTTCATTTAAGTTGTTAAAACATTCTTTTTTTTATATTTTTTTATAACCAAGGTCTTACAGCACAAGTGAAGGAAAAATTCCGAAAATTAAAAAAAGTTGAAAATTATGGTTAATTTTGGTACTACGAAGTTTTCGCAAAAATCTAATTTTGACCATATCTATTATCGGGATGGCCCAGGACCCTGATTTACAGATACACCTAATAGGAACCATAGACCTCAGTATCTGGTATAAATTTCAATTTGCTAGGTCCACTCGTTCCTGAGAAAATCGGTGTTGACACACGGACCCAAGACAGACAGACGGACAAGAAAGTGATCTTATAAGGGTTTCTTTTTTTACCTTGTGAGGTACGGAACCCTAAAAAGAAAATAAAACAACAAATGTTATAGTTACGCCGAAAATATCAAAATCCAATTGACAAACACTTAATAACATATTTTATTTAAATACTGTTATATTTTTTACGAACCAGAAAAGAAAGCAAAATTTTTGCTGCAACAATTACAAAGATATGATGCAACTAAGATTGTCATCAGGCAAACTCAATTCTCCTAAACCGAAGAGTCTACCAGAGCGCTTATAATATATTATGTTTCGAAAAACATGTTATATTATGATGAATTCATCGGGTAGTCAGATTAAGTGTCCAAATTTAACGGTCTATCGTAAAAATATCTGTCACTCTCTATTAAAAAACAATAGCTTGCAAAATTAATATAAAATGTGGCGACTGTTTAAAGCGTTATAAAATATCAAGAGGACGCTATCGACCGGTAGCACGGTTAAATGGTTGACAGGTATTGTCATACTGAATGGCATTGGCGAATTTTGACGGGTCAAATTAAAATACGCCTTTAAGTTTCTGAGGAAACTCCCAGTTGTTTTCCTCTGTTATTACAAACTCGCTCTTACTTGAAAACGTGCTAATCTTTTTATTATCTACTTTTTCTTTTACAAAAAAACATATCTACTTAATTTGAAATATTTAATTATATTGCTCATCAAAATCTAAACTTCAAACGGTTTCCATGTGCAATATGAACCTTGTATATGTATAATCTGCCCTACTTGTTGGCACGTGCCTTTTCTCACTAATAGAAAGGCTAGGCTATATACGAACACTTTGGTCAAGTGCAGGTTGGCAGACTTTTTATGTTTTACCAAAACATTATGGAAAAGCTAGCTGCAGCTTTCCTCTTAATGTTTTCTTTCGCTGTATAGCAAGTTATAGTTATAAGTTTAATTAGACTTATTAACTTTGAAAAGTCAATGAGGAACACGCTTGCAGACAACCCTTTATCACTACCATATCCAAGTGACTATCATTACCTTTTTCTTCCATTTTCGTTTCGATTCACTAAAATTATAATTTTCTTTATGATACCAACTTCTACAAACTGTTCAAATTACTACTAATACTCCCCCGAATTTTAGTTGCAAATATTAATTTCAGAAACATAGTTTTCCGCAGACTTCGTCCTTGTAACAAAATTTGTAGACATTGTAGCTTAAGTTCAAAATCGTAGACTTGGAGGACAGCTACAGACATAGAACTTTTTATCTTTCCTTAGTGATAACTCCCGTATGGCCTTCGTATTTCACTTTTACGTGTAATAAATGAGAGATATTGGACTTGTTAGTGATTTGTTTTTGAGATTATCTACTACGCTTTTTGTTAAAGCCAATGGCTGCTCTAGTAGTAGTAGAATATCTAAAGCAAAGCGACCTATACTCAGGGTTTAATGGATCAAAAGAAGTTCGTATATAGAATGTTAATATGTTGTGAATGAGCTTGCATAAAAATTCTAGCAAGACATCTCAACTGCGATTCATGCCAAATTTATGCAGCGCTGATTTTGATAAAAACAATCGACACCAAGAACACCTAAGCTAAAGACATCATTTTATAGACCAGACAAAGTTTATGGCCAGCAGAGCGGTAGGTGAGGTTAAATATCCACGCCATCTATTCAACATTTTGTTGAAACTAACTTTACTACTTTTGTTGCGTGGAATTTGACGTTAAACTGCGTTTATGTTGATAAGTGTTCTATAGTGCTTAAAAATAAATCCATAATTTTATTTTATCCGTGTATTATACTTGTGATAAAGCCTAACATGCAGACAAGCGTTTTATAAAGTTGAACGCTTACATGGCTTCTTATACCAATGCTATGTGATAGCTTAGATAACTTGTTTAAGATGCCAACATTACAAATATGAAATACATATTACCCTTTAAAAAAAACAATGTTTTATGTAGACTTCTAAAAGGAGATTAAATTATCCTACATTGACGCTGTAGACCCTCAAATTATACAAAATCATTATACATATTATGCTATTCATTTATAAATGAATATAATTTTATCATAATGCACCAAAATATAATTTCGAAAACGCTGATGAAGCCATACAAACTACTGTATTAACGCTTAATTATTTCTTATTTCGATAAAATGTATCTGAATTGCACACGTGGCGAGAGTAGCTGAATATATTTGATTTATATTATGGACCCAATATTCGCATTCCGATACACAAAGAGATAGTGGACCGCACATTATTAATTAATATAGGTACGTATCATTCGAAAGCTACCGCCAACTGTCGGGTAAAGCGAGAATTACTGTTGCAAATGTATTCGACGCTTTCTCTATTGCCGCGTTTCAATATTATATCAATATTGCTCGGTTGTCATGTTAGAGATGTGGACCCACAAGAATATAGGTAATCTAGAATAATCTGTAAGGAAGATATAAGACTAAAATTACCTGTTTCTGATGACAAACGTGTACATGAGTTACACGAAGTATCCCAGAAATAATTACTACAGAGAGGGAAGAGAGAATTCTTTTACATAGTACCCAATTATAAGTTACAGCAGGAGTTTTGCATGTAGACGATGACTAAGCAGAAGTTCAAAATTCTGTAGGTTTAGTGTTATACGAAATGCTAAGTAATGCCTAAGATAAATAATATAATTGCTGATTCATATCATTAAGTCCAAATTAGTATAAAATATATATATATATATATATATATTTTTTTTTTGATCTAAACAAAGTAAATTTAAAACACATCCGAATAGCAGCTTTGGACTTTACTACATGCGCAAGAAAAGCATGGCTATGTTAAGCAATCGTTTTCGTAACATAGTTTTGCATAATTGTAAGCAGCGATAACCTGCAGACTGCTACGCGCACAGTGTCTCGCGTTCTAACCTATGCCTACGGCGCGTTGCACAGACTTTTCGAAACTCAGTGCGTTTTCAATTATTAAGTTTCGGTGAAGGAAAACATCGTCAGGAAACCTGCACATCTGAGGGTTCACCACAATGTTCTCAAAAGTCATCATTATTATGTCTGCCAATCTGCATTTGCTTGTGGTGGGCTATAGCCTAATGAGTCTCATAACACTAGGGGCCTGTTCCCCGCAGTGCGACAGATACTAAACTAAGAAAACGTGTTCCCTATCTATTAAATACTTTACCTGTTGGCATCAGACAGGAAAACAATAAAACAATAGTTGCACGTAAGCTTAAAAGACATTTACTAGAAAATATGTAAATGTAGGTATAAAGTGTATATTGAGGTATAAATGTACCTTAAATTATGTAACTGTAAGAGAGGCTCACCGATCTCACAGTTAAACTGCGTAAGCAGTTTTGTGGGGCAATGTATCTAGATATAAGAAATTTAAAAGTGAAATAAATGATTCATTCATTCATTAGCCTGATGATTAAATTGAAAACTAGTCTTAGAACGCACTTTCCATGTTGTCGTGTGCTATTAACATTTTATAATATGTTGCTAACCAAATTTTAATAATTACAATTTTATCCAATAAACGCTTCGTTTCTCTCTCTCCCCTTCTCTTTCAGTCTTTGTAACACTAGTAAACAAAACTATATAGTCAAGACAAGTACACAAATCCCCACAGTAAATTCTCGTGAATCCACAAATTACACAAACGTGAATTTTCCGTATCAAAACGTGATCTTGATTCTGGGAAATGTTGTTTACCAAAATATGATAAACATACCTTTAACTATAGTAAATATCGAAATCTTCAAACTAGAAGCTGCCGGCAGCTATACACGCACATTTTTTCTATTTAACCGTTGTCTGATCCTGTGGGAATTTTGTGGAATACCTTTTTGGTGCACCCCTACGGTTTTGAAACAACATACATGCCAAATTTCAGCTTCATGCGTCTAATAGTTTTGGTTGTGCGTTGTCTGTCATTCAGTCAGTAACGCAAGAATTCTATAAACACAGATTGTTGCATCATCTTCAAAGATTATATAAAATCCTTCTGAGCACTATGCATTCATTAACATATTAATAATTAATCAAAATATGACGCAGGCATTTTGAGGAGTCAATATACATATTATGTATGGAAATATCATCTAAGGAGTTCAAACCGCAGAGTATACATGTCTGACGTAACACTGTTTGAGAAGTGCTAGGATTCTGTGTTTACCTTTCCTATGCAAATAAACTATTAACACCAAGGATACAGTAAACATGTGGTTGGTTATATAACACTTCCTCCTAGAAGGTACTGGAAATAGTAAATAAATGCTCTGTCGAAGCATATTATGGCAATTTACATTGGTCTGCCGCGAGGCCTTTTTCGATCAGAGACCCACATAGTGGTAGTTTTAGCTCATCGATCGTCAGACATACGACAGACATGACCGGGCCAGTCATATTTTAACTTGCTTTCCATAGAGAAAGGTGGAAATAGGGTAGGGAGGCCTTTGCCCTGCAGTGGGACAGGTTAGGCCGCAAATAATAATAATAATTATGTATCATAGGGTATCATTATCACGTTAGTTTGTCTATCAGTCATAACTCTGTTGCTGGCATAAATTGTATCAATAAAAATCGCCAGAAAGTCGACTGTACTCAACATTTTGTCGAAGTCAAAGTTTAATATAGTGAGGAACAGCTGATCCTTTGACGTGATTCTGAATGTTCTTGAACAAAAATTGTTTACAATATCAAACACGCCCTAAGTTGTTTGAACTTACTAAGAATAGCTTTGAAGGTGTCAATCAACTATAGGTACAGAAGAATTTATTTATTTCTTTGTATGGTTGAAGTCACTAATGTCATGTATCGATTTGAAAAATGTTTCGTGTTTTGTTGTCCACTTATCGAAGAAGCCTATTAGCTACAATAATTCTAAAACCACCTTATGGACCAGTAGCCACGCAGGTGCAACCGCGGGCTCAGCTTGTTTATTTACAATTAGAACACTTCTTTTTTTTTTCGTTCAGATTTATGTCTACAATGTTAATAAGTTTATACACAGTAAACATTCTAATGCTCGGACCTCGGTATGAGTCACAAATAAGTTTTCTTTCTGAGCTCATTACAGTCTAGTGATAAACCAAGGTCCATTTTGTCCAAACACGCCCATAACATAATTTACATAAAGGTAACGTTACGTCAGATAAAAACTAAAATACTTATTACTGTAATGTTTTATTAGTTACCCAATTGGACTTGCAAATGGCATTACACAATTCAACTAGAATTAATAAAAGTTAAAATAAAGCATTCAAATTTATATTTCTTTTTATGTAGGCTTTAGATTAATTTATGGCTGACTGTATATTGTTATATTGTACCGACTGCCATGCAGAGGGTATATCGGGTTTGAACCACGGCACGCACCACCTACTTTTCGGAGTTATGTGCATGTTGCATTAATGATTATTGCTTGCCCCGTGGCTCGTATAGCACATTAATCTCATAAGCCCGGCTGCCATGAAGATCTTTTACAGTCATTATAGAGACTCAGTACCTCTGAATAAATTGACACTAATTTAAAGCGATATAGAATATCGCTATCCCTTTGGTTAGCGGTGGTCGGACAGGCAGTTGCTCTGTGGAAAAGCTAACATTCAGTCAGATCAGATTAGATAGGCTGTAACTGGGATAACGGTAGAAAGCTAATGATACTTACCACATTCATTAATTGTATATTACGTTAAAAAAAACTTGCCCGCCTCTTCTCCTTGATGTTATTAATTGGAAATCGTTGTTTATAGCTAGCGTGATGAATACCTCGGTTAAATCCCGAATTGTGGTATTTTTATTCTCTCCTCTACAGTTTTTTCAGTAAAACCTATGATTATCAAGCTTTGGTCAGTTATGGTTTAATATTGTAAGCTTGAATTCATTCCCAAAATACCTATATTCGCAAGTTTATTGAGATCTCGCGAAACGGAGTTCCAATTATGGATTTTTAAAACCTTGGCTTGAGGATTTATTGATAATGTTTACATACAGGCCTCATAAAGTATCTAGGGTCTGCTTTTAGGAGATCAAAATTAATCGATAACAAAAAGACAAAATATAAGTCATCCAACATGATTTTCAAAAGCTTTGGTCACTAATAGTTCAATATTGTAAGCTTGAATTCATGCCCAAACTACCTATATTCGCAAGTTTATTGAGATCTCGCGAAACGGAGTTCCAATTATGGATTTTTAAAATCTTGGCTTGAGGATTTACTGATAATGTTTACATACAGGCCTCATAATGTATCTAGGGTCTGCTTTTAGGAGATCAAAATGAATAGATAACAAAAGGACAAAACATAAGTCATCCAACATGACTTTCACACGCTTTGGTCACTAATAGTTCAATATTGTAAGCTCGAATTCATTCCCAAAATACCTATATTCGCAAGTTTATTAAGATCTCGCTAAACGGAGTTCCAATTATGGATTTTTAAAATCTTGGCTTGAGGATTTACTGATAATGTTTACATACATGCCTCATAAAATATCTAGGGTCTGCTTTTAGGACATCAAAATGAATCGATAACAAAAAGACAAACATTAGTCATGTTCGAGTATTGTATTGTAATATTACACCCATATGTGGGTGTTATTAATATTCTTTTAATAATTATTTTTTGAAGAATCTGCAATACCTCTAGGAATAAACCCTGTACTACGTCTATGACGTATCTTTTAAAACAAGAAACCAACTGAGACAATGAATACCTACATTCAAATAAACCGGTCAAGTGCGAGTCTAACTCGCGCACCGAGAGTTCCGTACACACCTGTAGTTATATATAATTATTTACAAAAATATGCGATGTAAAGAACTAAAAATTTAAGGTTTTCGATTTTTCCTATGTGCTATAAAACGTTGTTTGAATTGACATAGAAGTTTGATTTTATTACAGCTTACGGTGTTATAGGCCTTAGGATTTGATATGAATTTCAATTTAATAACTCTACGCGTTCATGAGGAAAGAGGTAGTGACTTAAAAACATTTTAAAATGTGTTTATTAGCGCTAGTTCAGACATGCGGGAACCGCGTGTTCACGAATCGCACGGTTTGAAACCGCAAAATTGTGATGCTATTCAGACACCGGCGGTTATTATGCGATTATCGTGCGGGAATAACGTCAGTTTGCTGAAAATTGAGGTCGACGAAAAAGTGTGTTTACTGTGGTTGCTCCTTGAAAAAAAGAAAAGAAAAAGGCGGTATTGGGTGCATCCAATATTAAGTGACCGACTAGTACATGGTCAGTTCGTAACTTTATATCCCAATTTAAGAAAGTATGATAAAAAATTTTTTGACTATTTGAGAATGTCAATAAAATCTTTTGATGAACTAATTGAACTGATCTGGCAAGATATTTAAATAGTTCAGTATCGAAACGATCCATGGCGAACACACGAGCTGTGACGTGCTAACCGCGCGGTATCCGCAACGCAACTGAACGCGAAGTAAAGACTCCATAGTATTAGAAACGCGTCGGAGCAGCGCGATTCTATTTTCTGGCGGTCGGGTTGCGGTAACCGCGCGGCTTGATTGACCGCGCGGTTATGTCTGAACGATTACTTAATAACTCATACAAATAAGACTCGCGCGATTTCCATGCGATTCTGAAGTCGCGCGGTTCCCGCCGTGTCTGAACTAGCACTTATAAGTATGATGTTAGTTACATCATACATAATATGATGACATCATGTATGAAGTAACTAAAAATTTTCATTTTTGGAAATTTTTCCTTAATCTGTGCTATAAAAAATTGCCTCTTACGAAATTTCAAGATTCTTAGTTAACGGGAAGTACCCTGTAGGTTTTGATTCCCTTGAGAGTTTCGAAAATTTGCAAAAATTTGCGGCCTAAACAGCTGTATCTTTTGATTGCGTTGGCTTAGAAATTTGATTTTGTTACAGCTTAAAGATATTATAGACCCGTGTATTCGATATGAATTTCAATTTAATACCTCTACGCGTTCATAAGGAAAGGGCTTGTGACTTTAAAATGACTATTATTATTTTTGTTATATGATGTAGGTAACTAAAAATTGGCGGCTTTCGCAATTTTTCCTTTACCTGTGCTATAAGACGTTGGTTCGTGCCAAATTTCAAGAATCTGAGTTAACGAGAAGTACCCTGTAGGTTTTGATTCCCTTGCCAGTAGTTTCGAGTTTGAAAATATGCTAAAATTGCTGTTTCTTTTGATTACGGTGGGATAGAAGTTTGATTTTGTTACATCTTAAAAGGTTATAGACTTGAGTATTTGATATTAATTTCAATTTAATAACTTTACGCGTTCATGAGGCAAGGGGTAGTAACTTTATAATTAATACAAATATTTCTTTATATGATGTAACCAAAAATTTACGGTCTTTGCATTTTTTCCTTTACCTGTGCTATAAGACATTGTTTCGTACCAAATTTTAAGATTCTGAGTTCACGGGAAGTATCCTGTAGGTTTTGATTCCCTTGCGAGTAGTTGCGAGAAATTATGCGGCTTAAATTGCTGTTTCTTTTTATTGCGTTGACATTGAAGTTTGATTTTGTTACAGCTTAAAGGTATTATACACCTGAGTATTTGATATGAAATTTGCAGCATAAACGGCTGTATCTTTTGATTGCGTTGGTTTAGAAGTTTGATTTTTCCACAGCTTCATGGGACTTTTGCTATAAATTTCAGTTTGATACCTTCACGCGTTTCCGAGAAAAAGGGTCTTGACAGACGGACGGACAACAAAGTGATTCTATAAGGGTTCCGTTTTTTTCATTTCGAGGTACGGAACCTTAAAAAACTGATTCTGGATTTAATAAGGAAAAACAAAAAACCCGACTGCGTAAAAAATAATTTAAAAAAATACGTGACAAAAATAACTTAAATAAAAACTAAAAAGAAAGAAACAAGGCTAGTAGTTTAGAATTCTAATGCAGAACAGAACGACTCACAGTCGGGGCCCATTCAAATTTTACTAATCAACTGTTTTTATTTAAGTTATTTTTGTCACGTATTTTTTTAAATTATTTTTTACGCAGTCGGGTTTTTTGTTTTTCTTTAAATATTTTCATTTTATTTTATACTTTTTAGTTATTCACTGCTTTTTTGTTTGTTTATCGTTTATACTTGAAGTAAAAACTTAAATCAATAAGTAACAACATTAGCGAGAATCATTGTTTTGTTAAACAACTTTAAATCGTTATATATCCTAAACTATTATTTTAAATGAAAAATGATAAAAGGAACCTAAAGGTGATTTTAAAATTCCTATTCAACGACACCCCACATGACATAGTTCATCGACATTTTTTTTTTTCATTTTGACAATATGGCGTCTGGTTGACGCTGTGGTGAATTTTGATAACTGTCATGTCTTTAGTGACACTCGCAAGGTTAAGACAAATCGATTGACGTAAGAATCATCAAAATCGGCCTACGCATTTGGTCTCTAGAACGCCACATAGAAACAAACATACATACATATATACATACATACATACATAGATAGACTGATAAACACATTACCCTCCTTTGCGTCGCGCAGTCGGGTAAAAAAGTGTTGTCTCGTGTGGAACTGAACCCAAATCACAGCATATAAACAGATTCCGTCATAAGAGAGGTCTGCTAAAAGCAGTCATTTAGTGGATATAAAAAACGAATTTTACACTTCTATTCGCTGAAAGTTGAAATACATAATTTATTTCAACTTTCAGCGAATAGAAGTGTAAAATTGTTTTTTTCGCCAACCGTGTACCCTAAATTCCAGATACTTTAGACTTGGTTTTGTTACGAAAACCAAAAACTGTAAGTAAATACCGCGTCTATTAATATCTGGCTGAAAGGCAAATTAGCCGCAGCTTCTTCGTAAAGGTTAGAAGTCTAATTAACGAAGGCTAACATTTTTAATCCGCAACGGTCGAGGGGTCTTGTTTGAATACAATAAATTGTGGTTTATCTAAAATATTTTTAACACTGTTTATCGATTTATTTTTTTACTTACGATTTCTTATCATTTCTTGAAAAGTACGTGGAATTCGTTATGTAATATAATGTATATGGAAAAGCAGGAACTTACAAACTATTTGCTATTTACAGTACACATTTAAAGGCTACATTATGATATATTTCTGAAAGTAAGAAAGAATCTCGCACGTGACATACAGGTCTTCACTCAATTCAGATATTATATGAAACGCAGTGTTAAAGAATACGATTATTTAAATGTCTTTTAAAAGTTGCACACGAGTGTTTCTCCTTTCTCCTTGCGTTATCCCAGTTTCAACCCGGGGTCCGCCTACTAGTCTAACCGGATTTGACTGAATATTAGCTTTTCCACGGAGTGACTGCCTGTCTGCCCTCCGCAACCCAAAGGGACAGCGATATTCCATGGTTTAGACTAGTTTCAGTTTATTCAGAGATAGGTACTGATTCCCTATAACGACTGTCAAAGATCTTCATGACAACCGGGAACGACGGCTTAACGTGCTCTCCAAGGCACGGGATAAGTTAAATACGCACATAACTCCGAAAAGTCAGTGGTGCGCGCATAGGATTCGAACCCGATACCCTCTGCATGGCAGTCTATTGGTATCTCCACTAGGCTATCGCTGCATCTCTTGCACACGATTGTTTACGACCATGTATTTCTAATTAAAATCGCTCATATAAAATTCACTAAAGTAGCACTCAAGTTTATAAAAAGACGCACTTCCTTTCAACTATACATCCCCTTTTAGTAATAATATATTATACGAATTATACGTAATGCAACTACTTATAGATGGGAAATTTGTAGTCACAGCAGTTTTGCTTCTAAATTTATAAATGAGTCAATCGGGACCAATATTAATAATATATATGGAAAGATTCTTACATATCCTCAAAGAGAATAGAGAAGTTGGTTACATGTTTTCAGTTCCTTAATAATCAAACAACACAAAGTTACCGTTGGCTGGTAACCATATTATTTCCAGATTTAATGTTTCCATTTATATACCACGTTACCCAATAATTGAACACAGATCCTTCACAAAACAACAAAAAAGAATAATCAGATGCTTAAACTCCCCTTGACTACCCACGATACATTACAATATAATAAATCGTACCAAAAACATTGTATTGTTCACAATAATATCGCTAAGGCTTAACTTTAAGAGCAACTACACCTCATTTATTGAAGTAAATATTGCGTCCAATTTGGTGAACATATTTCAAGAACTCACCATTTTGTTTCACCACAAACATTCATAGTACCCAAAGTGTGTGTACTGTTCTAACTTTACTTTGCCGTTTAGCTTTGATGTAATGTAACATATATGTGAAGCCTTTGATATCAACGATCAACCTGTTTCAGCAATTATTGTTCAGAGTTATTATTTTCGTCAATGAACTTCGATTGTGTAGGAAATTTGGCAACCTTGAATCTATTCGGACGTTATAATTTTGATTATGCTCTTGACTAACTTAGATTGGATGCTGCATTGTTTGACAATTAATCTACTTGATTGGAACAATCGGCTGTAGCTTTTATTGTTTGATTTTATGAATTCAGATATAGCTTTCAGAGAAAATTTACTTATCGGATATTTTTAAGTTATATAATATCAGCGTACGCGTGATGCGATGCGATTTATTTTGCAGCACGCTTCAGTGAACAATAATATATAATTTATACAATAATTAAAATGAAATTATGAATGATGCCTAAAAGCCGATTAATGCAAAAATTAAGATAAGATAGATATAAGTAAATAAAAAAAGATTACTGCGTCTAAGATAGTTTTTTAATAAAATATGTTAAATCTTCGCATAAAAATGCGCGCTAGTTAAATGTTTTTATAATGACTTTAAAGAAAAGGTCGTAGCACATTTATGCTCCTGCATCGTAAAGGCACCTGTTCAATCCAGTGATTAACTTGGCATTTAAATTTAACCACTTTATCGATTTTTGTTTAATACGTTTTATTACATCAATATAACATTCCAATGGCATTTCGACAACGCATTGTAAAACACGCTTGCTTCCTTTAGTTAACCTAACAAGTGTTACGGTGCCGGTACAGTGCACATTTAGTCAAATAAAAAACTACTGTGCTGTCGCCGTTTCATGACTCTTAGCAATCCTACTAAATTAATAATAATTCGGCTTCAAATGTAGAACACATTGTACAGCGAGTGGTCTTTGGATAACTGTCATCTGTACTGTACCAAAATGTACATTTTCTCGAACTCAAAATTCCAGTCAACGCCACATATTTTATTGCCCCGGACGCGATCAGACAATATGTGGCGCGTCTCATAAGACTTATGCGACAATCGATCTAAGTTTTTGTAAAGGTATTAGATATCTACGAAATGTGATCATATTTTGTCATTCCCTTTTTTTGGTATCATCTGTAATTTCGATTTGTGATACTTATGAGTTCAAATCAGAGTATTTTCTTGACGATTTATTGAACTGTTCCCAGTGGCTTTGTTTAAGAATACGAATGTGGAATCTAGGTGCTTCGATCGTTTCTGCTGATTTTGATGTGAGGTTCTAGATTTTTGTCTTGTGGTTTTATTAGGGTCTATGATTTCTCGCTTACATAAATTTATTTAAACATGTATATTTATTCATAGGTTTGTATGTTATATATGTAAATAAATATGTATTACCTTGAATATTATGTTGTTATACTTAGTTCTCATGTTTTTAGTCTCTAAAACACACCTGCCACTATAATCTCTGCATCACCCTAAGGTACAACAAACAAGTAAGCAAGTTGAGAGTTCTAAATTCCCGCGTGTAGACGTTGTGTCGAGACGGGTTATTAATGCATTCTTCAGGTTTAGGTTTTGTTAGCCTAAAAATAGGTTTAGTTCAGACAAATCCTTTACGTACAGATGTCTGTGCTTTATTATTCAGATAAAAGTTTCAAGGGTTTTTGTAGGACGAAGCTTTTGTGTGTATAAGAAAATTTGGATCTGTTATTTTAGAGAATTGCTAGGAATTTTGTTTGATATTAATAGAACTCCAGTTTCTTCTTGTTGAATAGGTGAAAAGTTATGATAACCAATTCTAAAATAATTATACAATTTTATTTAAGACACATAGTGATGTTATCTATGAGCACAGTGATACAGACATAATTATATAAAGAAGACATTACTGTTTAATAATTTCGGTGAAATAATATTAGTAGAGTGGGCGTCGAAGCACAGCGCGACTCAATCGGGGTAATACTAGGGTAATGATAAAATTATATCAAGAGTGGGTATTTTAGAATATTACATTTTCATATATTGAAGCCTACACATAGAACCTGCCTTTCAAGACTAGGCAATAAGAACATTTATCTTCATCCTAGCTCGTTAACGCAACACACCACTTCGCGAAAATTACTGAGCACAGCCTTCATTCTTCAAACAAAGCGTATGCGACATACGACAACATCAGCAAAGTGTAGGCATTAATATCGTTACTAGCTTCCTATAAAGTAAAAAAAAATGTTCTTCGTCAGATATTTTTTAAAGCAGAAAATGTTTAGACTGTAGGAAATTTGACGAAATCCCACAGCTAGGCACGGGCCTTTTCACACCATAAGGAGAGTTAAGCAAAGTTCACCACGCTAGCCAGGTACAGGTTGGCAGACTTCAAATGTCTTTCGAAAAGATTATAAGGAAGACTCTGACATGTAGGGGACGGTCGGGCATAAAGGACATGGTGGGCAAAAGGAATATATACTCAAATACGCGCTGAACGCAAGAAAAGATATAAAACATGTGTGTATAGCGTTAGCGCACTACTTGTCTTGACAAAATAGTTAGACGGGACTCTTGTCGCGAGTCAGACAAATACACGCGTGACCTTAGACTTTTTTTCGGCCAATACCTAAAAGTTTTTGTAGGTAAGCACCCATGATTAATAATGGTTTATGGGGAGTTTATTCTATGACAGAGCTTATTATTATGCAACTAACTCATATGCGACAGCATGTGAGTATTTATAACCGGAGACATTTCTGGTTTATAACATTTTGGCTTCAAGTTTAGTAACCGAGGGGGTATCGGGCAAAACGGGTGCGGGCAAAACGGAGACCATTCAAGAAGAATATTTTGCACCAGGTGTTGTTTACAACTGAGACCAGGAAACTACTTTCGAGAACCAGGCTCCACTCGAAACTATTCCAGTAGCAGAAATCCCATCTCTTTGGGAATCTGGCAGTGTTGAACAGTAAACCGGAAATATTTCTTAGCCAGATTCAGCGGAGGTTAGATATGCTAGAAATAAGAGTTTCCAGCAGCAAAATGTTTCAGAACCAGTAAAGACCACAGGTGCTGATACAACGTGTACCTAAGTTTATTAATTGTGACTAATGTTTCGATTAAAGGTTGATTACCTTTCGCTCGCCGAAGATAATCCTTTTGCCCACCACCCTACGGGCAAAACGGGTTTTTATCAACATATTAAAAAAATGTTATACTTGTTAGAGGATGAATTATTTTTCTCTTATTTTGTTTTAAAAGATCGCTAAAGAAGTGGTGCCAACATGCGTTCAAATAATTAGTAAATATTTCTAATATTCTGGATGTATTCTATTAAAATACTTTAACATGCCCTTTATGCCCTACCTTCCCCTAAGCTTCGTCGAGAAGTTGCCTCACGAATTCTTCCTTCACACTTAGTAAGCGATAATTGACAATTTATTAGGCACATGCCTTTACAAAACTCCGACTCTCGGAATAGGCCTGTATTAATCTCTCAACTGCTATCCCTGTATTATATACTTAAAATATACTCTGTATATTGCGAGCCATAATAATACTGTCGATAAATAAACAATGTCATGTTGAGCAAACTGTAAGACAAGTAATCATTTTTCTTTAAGATTAATGATTGGTATTTTAGAAACATAATTGCCTTTGTTTTCTCAAGTTTGAGGGTTTTTTATTTGGCTGAGCCAGTCGATTGCAATTAGCTTCCAGGTTTATTATTCACAGTTGATTGGATCCAATTTTTATTAACAGTATTAAAATGATAATTTTCCCGGTACTGTAATTATATTTTTTGTAAGCGAAGTATTTCAATTATAATAATTATCTTTGTCTCTATGAACAGTCTATGTGTTGTATAACAATTGTATACTTGGTGCTACCAAGTATATAATTGAGTAGATAGTAGTAAAATCTATGGGTAGGTAGCACAAATTTGTCAAAATTTTATCTATTACCTATCCAGAATGTGCGTAGGCAGGCGCTATTTATATCTATGGTCGTAAAGGTGCCTGTCATTGTTCAGTGATAGACCGTGATATTCCACTACTAGAATTCTTACATTGCGGTATGCACATGCATAAAGAATCTTTGCACATTTAAATCTCTGGAAAATACCTAACAGCTTGCGATTGAAATAATATTGTCATATTTCAGTGAATGTTTTTGATGACTGCGTTAACTGCGTTGTTGGAGTAGCAGTAAACGCCACAGTTGACAATGCGCTTAGAGTGGTGACTAAACACCTAATGTAGTTCAGAAATTGTTGTGCCGCGTCTAGGCTAAAGTGTACGTTGGTATAAAATTCTGTCAATTTACAAAAAAGCAGAGAAAAGAAGTAAATTATAATTTAAAATACACGTAAACAACCTATTTAGAGAGACAAACCATCTATTTTTCAAACCTTGCTTAAATCTTGTTTAAATAACAAAAAGGTATCACAACACCACTATAGTTTACAAACGAACCAGTTAACCACGTTTCTCTAAAAAGACGCACAATCTTTACTTCTAACAAAAAGAATTACTTCATAAAACTACACTGCGTACAATATATTCTTGCAGTTGATATCAAATTTCAACGGCGCAAACAATGCTTATGTGCTCCCATTGTGTGGATTTCAACAACAGAGCTTTGGCGTAGATCACACTGCATTCACAACAATAGCTCTTGTAACTCGATACATGGGTTCAATGACACCTAGCCATTTCTCGGAACACTTACTATCGAATAAGTACTTATTACACGCGTTCTTGAAATTGAAAAGGTTTTTTGAGTTACCGTCGCTGGACATTGATTTGGAAAGCGGTATTGTTGAAAAATGTGTAGTGTAGCTTATAGTGCGAGACTATTGTTATCTCCTATCCAATATAAAATATAAATCTATAATCATCTGAATGTCGTCCACTGCTGAATATACCTCTTTTTAATAGCAGAGCTCGATTTTTGGTTATTCGTGCCTAGCCACTGATCGCCTAGTAGTCTTTGCGTATATAACCTGTCTATCTAGCCGGAGGGCGTCCTAATACGGTTACCAAGGCGTGGTCTTCACTCTAGAAACCATATATGTACTCTAAATCGATATACTGGAGAGCTACGTCGATTACTTAGATTCTCTGTTTTACAAACTATATTTTACCTACTATATTACCACAATTGTCCGTGGAATAAAAATACATTTTCTGCATAAAAAGTCACTCATTTAAAGAAACTCACTTTAATGAAACTGGGAGGAAGCAGTAATCTCTTATGTACACAAAATAGCCGTAGGTGGTTCGTTTAAGTTGTCTTAATCTTCTAACTGCGTAAAGTAGCAATACAAACATAAAGAAACCCTCGCTTTTTGTATTAATTAAATATGTTTACTGGAATCAATTTATATCAATACGGTGTATCGAAGATTGAATTGTTTTATTGTTCACTTTGTTTTACTTGTGTATTTATGTAACGGGTCTACATTTCGTAATTATTTGATGAAATAAAGCTGAGAAATCTTCCATTTGCGTCGAGGTTTGGACCGTGATCACAGGGTGATTATTTTGTCTTTCCATGACTATAAATCTCCACTTCCAATTACGTAAATATTAGTCATGCTAATCATTGTCCTAATATTATTTCGGTTGTTTCCAAGATATTTGCTTAAGAGCCCATAATTATGTGTACAAAATAACCATTGTTTTGAGTATTCATACTTAGATTAATCTTTTAACCTTCATTATTGCGTAGTTGGTGTTGGATTTTTCCTTTACTTCTCGATGCTTAAGACGAAAGTCTTTGACCATTGTGTGTTGCCAGTGATGACTTACGGATCAGAGACGTGGTCGCTCACTATGGGCCTTATCAGAAGGCTCAAGGTCACTCAGAGGGTGATGGAGAGAGCTATGCTTGGAGTTTCCCTGCGAGATCGAATCAGAAATGAGGAGATCCGCAGTAGAACCAAAGTCGCCGACATAGCTCTCCGGATAGCCAAGCTGAAGTGGCAGTGGGCAGGGCACATAACTCGAAGAACCGATGGCCGTTGGGGCAGAAAGGTTTTGGAGTGGCAGCCACGTACCGGACGACGCAGCAGAGGTAGGCCCCCCGCAAGGTAGACCGACGATCTCGTCAAGATCGCGGGAGGCGATTGGATGCGGGCGGCTCAAGACCGGTCAGTGTGGAGAACCTTGGGGGAGGCCTATGTCCAGCAGTGGACGTCATTTGGCTGATATGATGATCTAGATGCTTTTCTCAGTACGTATCAGGCTATAACGTACTAAACTTCACCCGCAGCCCGCCTGCGAGAGAGTTGATTATTACGGTAAAAAGATCACATAACTATCTTCACCCACAAAAATCATACCTTAAAATCGTATTCAGTACTTTAGAACCTTCTTATAAAACGTCTTTAGTATACTTTTCTTATATATAGTGCATTGTTTTTACTCGATAAAACTCTGTTAATACCGTCCAAAACAGATCGAACAATATTTAATTTGAATAACGTCTCGTTGGTGCCAGAACATATTATTTTTTTGGTATAAATGTAATAAAAAACTGTTGACTAATTTATATGTTTTTTTTTCAGGTAATTAAATGCATTAATCAAATATTAGACAGAATACACTTCTAATAAAGTAAGTATGTACGGTATGTACCTAATCTTAGATTTAAGGTTTTCTACCGTCCAAAGTAGTATAGTGGCTCATCAATCTGGAATAATAAAATCTGATGCGACAGTTCTGACAGATATACACACATGACAGATAGCACACGCGCAGCACTCAATTATTACAGTGCATGCGTTCTTACTTCCAAAAGTTAGATTCGTGCTCTACAAACTTATACCCTCTCTACAAGCCCTCGCAGTTAATTTTTTGCAACTAATGGTAGCCTATGTCCGTCGCCATGGTTCAATATATCGCTTTTAATATCTTTCATGAGTTGCTACTCTTGTTCTATATTTTGTGTTTCCCTATAGTTAGGTTCAAGGTATCAAATAAAACTAAACAAGCAAACTGGATAACTAAGCGCTTGCGAATAAGTTGTAAACGAAAACGTTTACTGTGTTACTCGTACTATAAAAAAGGTTGACCTCCAATAAAAAATATATAAAAAATATGCCAAGGTATTAAAGTCTTGCAGTGACCATTCCATTAAAGAAACAAATAACAGAATTTTAAGTAACTCACAAAATAAATGCAAGCCTGCCTGGTCTCTGATAAAAAGCGAGACACAAATTGAACAAAAGTTACAAACCATAGAGACAACCATACGTACAGAAAATTATAGCACATGCAGATTGCAGGACCCATAGAAATTGCAAACCTATTTAATAATTACTGGATAAACCTAACAAATAAGTGTAATGATCAACTGCAGCTAACATATAAGGGAAATTTACTTACTAGCTTATTCTTAAGCTCTTATGCGTTTGAAGATGTCCAAAAGTTGATCCTCTCTCTGACTAATTCGAGAGCTGTTGAAAACGACGAGGTTTCAACTAAAATCCTAAAAGTTTGTTCCGCAAAACTGACTCCGGTATTAACACACTTGATAAATTTATCATTTACAGTAGGGCATTTTCCAACCAATTTAAAATATGTAGTAGTCAAGCCTCTGTTTAAGAAGGGTGAACGAAACAAAATAGATAATTGTAGGCCAATTAGTCTCATACCTATTATTTCAAAAATCTTCGAGAAAGCCATGCAGAATAGACTACTGTCATTCATTCAAAAACACAAAATCATAAGAAATGAACAATTCGGATTTCAAAAAAACAAATCGACAACTTTGGCTTGTTTTAATATCTGTAAAACAATCGTTAACGAAAACGATGCGGGCAAGCGAGTGGCAGTCGTTTTCTTTGATATGTCGAAGGCCTTCGATTTTGTTTTCATAGATTATTATTATCAAAGTTAGAGCGGTATGATATTCGCGGCCCGGCATTGAATTGGCTTAAATCGTACTTAAGCAATAGAAATCAACGGGTAAAGATTACAAAAATAACTAAACATAACGAACTAACTAATTATAAATCCCAATTTAAATCTAACAATACCGGTGTACCACAAGGGAGTGTCTAAGGACCCTTCTTATTATTAATATATAAAAACGACCTCCCTGAAGTGATAAACAGTCCATGTACACTTTTTGCGGACGACATATCGGTAATTATAACTTCCAAAAATAAATCTGACATAAATCAATACACAAGTGACCATTAATTCTACAATTCAATCAACAATCAATTGGTTAAATCTTAATAATTTGAATTTTATTTAATTAAAAGTTAATATTTTAAAAACAAAAATAATACAATTTACAACATACCGTAGCCGTATATTGGTATATAATTTAAATATAAATCACAATGGCCAAGTTATATCTCAAACTGATGAAACTATATTTTTAGGGATAGTCTTGGTTAGCCATATGTCATAGAAAGCTCACATAGACAAAATTTGTAGGAAGCTAAATAGATTTGTGTTCGTCTTCTATTCATTACGGAAACAAATTTCAGAAAGTACGTAGTGTAACGGCTTCATGATTACGTCGCTTCATCGTTGCAATATGGACTCATTCTATGGGGCAATTCTTCAGACTGGTATCGAGCATTTTTAGTCCAAAAGAAGTGCGTAAGGGCAATTGGTGGAATCCCCCCTTGGGAATCCTGTAAGCCTTTGTTTAAGAAATTTAAACTGATAACCGTTGCCAGTATGTATATCCTAGAATGTGTTAAATTTGTACGTCAAAATAACCAACTCTTCAGAAAAGCTAGGCATGTGTTTCCGAGAAATACAAGGGATCCAGATAGATTAGTTATACCAAGAGTTCCAAACACGACATTATTCCAAAAAACTGCTATAATATGTGTATAAAAATCTATAATAAGATGCCAAAAGACATAAAGCAGTTTCCAGACTGTACATGTTTCAGCCGTTTTAAAAGTTGGCTATTGGATAAAGGATTTTATTCTGTTAATGAATTTATCAATAGTAATTAGATTTATAAATGTTTTTATTTTTTTATTTATTTAAACTTCATATACACAAAGTACATAGGGCACTATCTACCAGTCAACCTTACGAGTGGTGCAGAGAGGAAGAAGTAGGTGTATTTTAAAGTTTAATAGGAATGTACTAGTAATTATGTAGGACACGATATACTTGCATAAACGTATATTATAAATAGGTAAATAGTTTAATGCATAAACTTAATACATACACATTATTAACATTTATTGTATGTTATTTCTTGCTAAATGATTAAGATATTTTAAATCCTATTTTTTACATGAAAAATATTTGTATGTCGCATCAGTGACTGAGTGTCATTTATTTGCATTAAGTGTTGTACAATGTAGATCTTAAAGGACTTATATTTACTTTAAGATCTACATTGTACAACACTTAATGCAAATAAATTATTATTCTCTTTATTAAACAGTATTCTCAAAGTCACATTTTACATAATTAAACCTAATATATCAAATAAATTTTACTATATAAAATAGGACCACGGAAACCCACCGGTGTCGGGTACAGGGACCAAGCCACCGGTGGTTAGGGCCTCAGAGAAAGGAACTTCCTCACGATGCGCGCCGTATCGAGAAGAACCGCCTTCTGAATCAAAGACTTGATCCAGCTGCCTAGTGCGAGCCTCTTTAGGTGTTGGTCGAGGCTCTTGGCGATTAATCCATTCACCGACACGACTATCGGCACAATGATAGCCGAATCCACATCCCACATGTCGACAATCTCGTGAGCTAGGTCCAAATATTTTATCTCCTTCTCTTTTTCTGCTTTCACGAGGTTGACGTCATGTGGTATGGTGACATCGACTATCATTGCGAGTCGCTCTGCTCGGTCTATCACTACAATATCAGGCTTATTGGCTACAATAGTCCTGTCTGTAATGATAGACCGATCCCAGTACAACAGTGCACGACCATTTTCGAGAACTGGGTCGGGCACATATCTGTAGTACGGTACCTCAGAACCAATGAGATCATATTTAAGGGCTAGTTGCTGGTGGATTATCCTGGCCACTTGGTTGTGTCTGTGCAAATACTGACCATTGGCAAGACTCGAACAACCGGATACTATATGCCTGTGAGATTCTCCGGGCCGGTGACACGCCCGACATATGTCAACCGTACCGTCCCTCAGTATATACTTTCGGTAGTTGTTTGTCATGACAACTTCGTCCATAATTGCACAGACAAAACCTTCGGTTTCTCCGAAGAGATCACCGAACCGTAGCCAGGCTATAGAAGCTTTAAAATTGACATCTGGGTCATATAAAGCTCTATAGAACCGTCCATGCAGCTCCTTTCCCTTCCATACTTCTCTTCGGTCGTCAGTACTAAGTACTGCAGGTTTGTGCCAGTTCTCTTTAGCCAGAGCGAGCGGGGTAAGTCCTGAATCAACAGCAACTACATCGCGGTGCACATCCACGTTCCTTCCTAGAAAATATTCTCTGAGGTTGTACAGCTCGCGGTTGTGGAGAGTCTTAGCACATAAAAAGCCTCGACCCCCACATTTCCGCGGGATGTACAGCCTCATCACCGACGAGCGTGGATGATGCATCCGAGATGCAGTCAGCATTGAACGGGCTTTTCTGTCCAGGGCGTCTAGTTCCGTCTGGGTCCACCTGAGTATGCCGAAGGAATACATTAGGACTGGCATGGCCCACCCGTTGCAGGCCCGCACCTTGTTGCCACCTGATAAAAGACTGTTAAGTACTTTTTTCAGGCGGCCAAAGAAACGAGCCTGCAACGTATGTTTCATGTCAGTCTCAGAAATATTCAAAGACTGCGACATACCCAGGTATTTGTAGGTCTCGGTTAGGGAGAGGGATCTAAGTTGTATGGAATCTGAGAGTTGTATCCCTGCAGATTCCATAATCCTGCCTCTCTTCACATGCATGACCGCACATTTATCCACACCAAATTCCATCCTGATAGAATTACTGAAGGTTTCGGTTACCTTAAGTAATGCAGTCAGTTGAAAATTGTTGGGGGCAAATAATTTCAGGTCATCCATGAAAAGGAGGTGAGATGTAACATGACCTCCTCTCCTTAACCGATAGCCTAGCCCTGAAGCCTCTAACAAGGTACTTAGGGGGTTCAGGGCCAGACAAAACCACAAAGGACTCAGACTATCGCCCTGGAATATACCTCGCTCGATCCTTAGTGGAGCACCGCAACCCAAACTCGATCGACATCCTGGATAGCGCAATACGGTCTTCCACTGCCCCATACATGACCCTAAAAAGGTGCATAGAGTTGCATCTACTTTGTACAACTCCAGCAACCTCAAAAGCCATGTATGTGGCACGGAGTCGTAAGCCTTCTTGTAATCTATCCAGCATGTCGACAGATTCTTTCGGTTACGGCGCACCTGTTGGCTAATGGCCATGTCTATCAGAAGGAGTTCCTTAGTGCCACGGGCCCCACTCCTACATCCATTTTGAGAAGCAGATAAAATAGAATTATCAGATATATGTTTTGTTAATTTCGTTCTCAAAATGGATGTAAGGAGTTTATATATTGTAGGCAAACAGGTTATCGGCCTGTAATTTTTGGGGTCCGTGGCGCTACCAGACTTATGGAGTAGGTGAGTGACGCCGGATGTTAAAAATTCTGGTAGCGACACCGATTCCAGTGATAATTGGAATTGAGATGCTAAGCAAGTATGCGAACTACGGAGCCACTTGAGCCAAAAATTCTGCAGCCCGTCCGGTCCCGCTGATTTCCAGTTAGGTAACGAACGGACTGCACTGGCTATATCATCATTTGATATATATATGGGCTCCATAGTTGGAATTTGTTCGCATACTCGCTCAACAACCCCAATCCAATCACTCTCCGTGTGGTTGACAGGCGTCGACCAGATGCTGCGCCAAAACATATTAGTGGCATCATCATCCGGTCGACTCCCATCAACGTCACCGGCCGTAGACTCGGGTCGCTCCCATCTTCGGTACACCCACCTCTCGTCTCTTTGAAATGTGCGATTCAGGCAATACCGATCCACTCTTGTTTTGTATCGCTTAATACGGTTTGCCCATGCATAAAGCTTTTGCTTTAGAGTATCGATGCGCTCTGTAACCCGAGGCAAATAATCTTGGGAACTGATACCAGTTCCCGCAAAGGCTCGAGTTACAAAGCGCATCACTCTTGGTCGGGTATTGCCCATCCTGAAACAGGAGAGCTTGCCAATGAGTGCCCTAGTCTCAGCAATACGACGCTCAATCCTGCGTTGCCAAGCTGGCACAGCAGCGGTCTGTCGAGTAGCGGTATTATTTACAGGCATTTTAACCCCTGCTACTCGACACGCCGCAACCGCCGCACAATACAGGATTGAATGTGTATCGCTGAGATTTTCACTATTATCAAAGTGAGTAGACAGTAATGCGTCTAGGGCACTCACCAGCGCTATGTTTTTGTTATGCATGGGCAAACGAGGCAAACGAGGCCGACAATTTGGGTCCATGGATCGGTATTCCGTAATAGCACATTCCAAAGCACTCCTTAACTGATCGTTGCACTGGGTACTTACATGAGAAGTCTCGTCATCTACCTCTTCATCAACTGGATTTAACACTTGCTGTTGAGCAACCACTGTGTCAGGCTGCGTTGAAAAAGTGATGGGGAGACTTCTCTGCACGTCAGAGCGAAGTCTCTCAAGCACGGAATCATCCAACAGGCGACACCGCTGGATGGCCCGCACTTGATCCGATAGCCGTTGTGTTGACACGTTGACAGCTGGCTCAAGCGCCTGAAACAAAGGCAGCATTCGATCACGGTACGCACTGAGGTTAGTTCCTCCCTCTGTGGCCACAAAATATGCCCGCATGACGTTTTCATTCATTGAACTCGTCCATCTCATGCGGTGCACATCACCACCGGTAGCGGGGGCCCTGTTCGAGACCGGTGGGTCTCGGGGTCCCAAGCGGGTCGGTGGCCGGCCTCTCCCTCGCCGACGTACAGGTGGTGGCGACGTCGGCGGCGAGAAGTACTCGTCGCTCGACGAGCTCGACGCCTCTGCAATTGCCGACAACGCTGATGCAGGTGCCGGCGGCGGCTGCGAGGCGGAGCTGAGCGACGAGTCCGGGGGTGTCAGGCGTGCAGCTGCTACCTTAGCTCTCGTCAACATATTTTCTTGTTGATTACATCATATTTACTAGTGTATATTATGTTGTTTATGTTTAGTTTTCTTCGTAGATTTTCGTTTGACATTAGGTGTCATCTTGAACTATTTTTCGGTATACTTTTCTTAATGTTTTTTTATGGTTTCTTTAATTTATATTATATTTATCAAATTAATTAGTCCTTCTTGTGATTGTGAATATATATATATGAGCACAAATTTATGAAATAAATTACAAATACGAATATTCGAGGAAAAAATATGTTGACATGTTTACGTGTTGCTAGGTTATTATTATTATTATTAATTATATATGTCTATATTAAATTTCAACAAAATCGGTTCAGCCGCTATAGCGTGAAAATGGAACATACATATATACATACACACTTTCGAATTTATAATATTATTAGTAGGGATGTACCATCCGATTGTAAAAAAGATACACTCTGTAGTATCCGATTGTAGCAATAATAGGCGTTACTGAACAAACTCTAATTATGTTATCATTTATATAATAAGATGTGAACCTAATACTGCTTCACGCGAAGCAGTATAGTCCGTTATAAGTTGAGCTGCCACTATATTAACGTGACATTGAAACTTAGATCAGTTTTAACTGGACATTGGGCTTGATACGAGGCCACATGTGATAGTGATCCAGTTCTTAAGAACCCTAATTACAGACAATTAAGCTGAATGTGTCTTTTAATAATGCAGTACTTTATATTAGCCCCCACTAGTACATTTGGAACGCTCAATGCAATCAGAGTATTTAGAATACATTTCTAAGGACATACGGTATGCATTGAAAAGTATGAAAGCGGGTAAAGCTGCTGGATATGACAGGATATCTGCTGAACTGCTCAAGGTTGGCAAAGGCGTCACGGCAAGCCTGCTGTACCTGCTTTTTAACAAATGTTGGCGGTTCGATCGTGTGACTGGAACAAGGCAATAATTGTGCCACTTTACAAGGGCAAAGGGTCACAGCAGGAATGCAAAAACTACCGCGGTATAAGCCTCCTGAGTATGTTTGGCAAATTGTATGCAAATATACTGATCGAAAGGATGATTTCTGAAACGGATAGTAAGATTTGGGATGTACAAGCGGGATTTAGAAAGGGCATGGACATGTACGGATCAAGTCTTTTCCTTAAGGTGCATTTCAGAGAAAATCTTAATGAAACACCAGAAGATTTTCTGCGCCTTTATTGACTTGTAAAAGGCTTACGATCGAGTGGTGAGAGATGAACTTTGGTCAACATTTTCCGTGTATAGAGAGAGCAATAGTCTGATACGGGCACTTACATCCTCATATAGGGATTCAAGTATCTGTGTTAGAATTAACGGGGCCTACATGGACTGGTTTAACATTGTTCGTAGTGTTAGACAGGGATGTGAAGCGTCTTCTTGGCTGTTCAAAGAGTCTGAATGTGGATTAAGAATGGGTGAATCTGTGTTTAAGACTTTGCTATACGCTGACGATCAGGTTCTTTTTGCTTCGTCAACGTCTGACTTACAGCAGATGGTCACTGTAATGAATGAGGCATATGAAAAAAGGGCATGAAAGTGAATGTAAGCAAGACTTAAGTCATAGTCAAAACGAGGGAAGGTAGTATAACTGAATGTAACATAATGATAGGAGATGAAAAAGTGGAACAAGTGAATGAGTTTGTCTATTTAGGCTCATTGTTTACGAGAGATGGAAAATGTGAGAGAGATATTGAAAGGAGAGTGAAAGCAGGAAATTGTGAAAATAGCGCCTTAAAGACCATTTTGAGGAGTAAAATAATTATACCGAGTAAGGCTCGCCTTGCTGCAGGGAGTTTTGGCGCCAACACTGATGTATGGAATTTAATCGTGAGTATGGCAGAAGAAGCATGAAAGTAGAATTAATTCTGTGAAGATGAGAGCTTTGATTACCGTGTGGTGACGGATAAAGAATACGGAATGTCACCACGCCATATCATCCCATGGGTGTCGTAAGAGCCGACAGAGGGAGCATATTATGCAGAGAACAGCACTGTAAGAGAAGGAAAACTTGATACAAACCCTATACCAACCCGTTTGGCCAGCGTGGTGTAGTAGGCCAATTCCTCCTTTCAAAGGAGAGGCCTAGTGCAGCAGTGCACTGTTAAAGGCTGATGATGAATAAGTTAGGTTTTCTTTTTTCCTTAGTTGTATGAAAAGATCTAGGTACAGTTCTGAAAAGCAATTTTGTTCTATCTAATTTATAATGCTGCGTGTACTTATTATGGACGAAATGATTTTGTATTTGTGTAAATGTAATGAGAATCTTACAACTATTGCAATGTTTCTGAAGAAGCTTTGAGGAGTATGTGCGGAGTAAGAATGACAGATAAGGTGAGAAATAGTGTTATTCGAGATAAGCGTGGTTTGAAAGAAGATTTAGTGACAAAGATTGAGAAAGGTATGTTACGATGGTTTGGACATTTGGAACGGATGGATGCAAGAAGATTTACGAAAGAAGTGTATCGAGTAAGTATGAATTGAGATGTTGGTAGAGGACGCCCAAGACGGACTCACGCCGACCAAATTGGTGACCTACTGCGGCAGGGCCAAATCAAAAGTACCCATAACCGACGAGCATGCATGACGAGGTTAATGAATGTGGAGGAAGCGAAAAAGGTATGTTTGAACCGGAGCAATTGGCGTTCCTTAGTCTCTGCCTACCCCAATGGGAGATAAGCGTGACGTTTAGATAGAGATACACCTTAACAGGTTAGACCGACAGCTACACTATGTTGCAGCTTATACTTATACGAAGCAGGTACGCTTAAAAAAATACAAAAAAAATACACTTCTTTAACGGAGAAGCAGGGCACTATGCCCTGCTTCTCCGTTAAAGAAGTGTATTTTATTATAATCTAATCAGATTATAACAAAATACATATTATTATTTTCAAGTTACAAGTGGCTGTAGCTATTACATAAGTTTGCATTTAATCTACTAGATCTAAAAACACAAAGAAACTCTAGTTCTTTCTACTTCAAACTGTGGCGGTAAACAAAGCCTCTGACATGTTTATCGCTAGAAGCAGACAACAGGCCAAACAATTCAGATTTGAAGTATCTGCCCATACCTGAAATATGGTTCCTATACACATCTGCGATGTATCCGAAACATTTTTGTGTTGTAACTGTAGATTTAGGCTTATGCCACAATGCGACTGTGGCCAGGTAACGACTAGTTTTATAGTGACTGTGGAAGCGATTGAGATTCTTCAAATGTGAAATATTTCACGAAAACATAGATTTGGCATAGCAAGAGAGGACTTTTTTCTAAATTACTGATATAAACTAATACGATTGAGATTCGAATAGGTATTATTTATTTATTTATTTATTTATTAACTTTATATACACACATAGCGTATAAAGGTGGACTTAATGCCTTAGGCATTTTCTGCCAGTCTACCTTAGAGTGGTGCAGAGATTAATGGTAGGTGTATTTAAAAGTGGAGTTTGACTTTATTATATTATATTTAATAGATATGATGGATGCGCATACATTACATAACATTAAATAATAATAATATTACATACATACATCGAATATAGAAATGCATACATATACTTACATACACATACATATTATATATACATATATAAATAAATACATATAAATGTTACGATACTTCTGCTAACTTAGCCAATAAAAGCTGCTTTACCTTTGTCTTAAAGCAATACCTAGTAGTGGACGTCCTGATTTCGAGAGGAAGGTCATTCCAAAGAAGAATAGCTTGAGTAGGAAAAGAAGAGTGGATGAAAGAAGATCTATGTGAAGGACAAAGAAGGAGAAGGTTATTAGTTGAACGAAGGTTACGATCGTGGTTGCTGCATAAGTACTGGAAGTAAGAACTTAAATAGTTGGGAGTATTGGGAGACATAAGGATAGAATAGAGAGTAGTGAGAGCACGCAGACTGCGTCTTTGACGAATAGGAAGCCACTTCAACTGGGAACGATAAGTAGACACGTGGTCATACTTGCGAAGATTGAAAATAAATCGAATGCAGTTATTGAGAAGACGGTCAAGTTTATTAAGAAGATCTGCATTCAGGTCATAGTAGCATACATCACCATAGTCGATCAAGGGAAATACCAAAGTTTGCACAAGCATTGTCTTAGTTTTGGGTGGTAGGAAGTTCCTTAGGCGATAGATAGCACGTAGAGTACCGGTAATCTTTTTGCTAGTTTGAGTGACGTGGTTTCGCCAGCTTAACGTACAGTCCATGTGTAGGCCAAGGTTTTTGACTACTGGGCACATATTTATGATATTACCATCATAAACTATTGGTGGCAAAGTTGAGACGTCCAGTCTTTTAATTAAGCATTGGCTACCAATTACAATTGCTTGGCATTTGCTAGGGTTCACATACAATCCAAACTTGTTTGACCAGCTCTGTATGGCGCTTAGATCTCGGTTAACTTTGAGAATTGCGGATGACACGTCTTCAACAGATGCCTGAGAGTATATCTGCAAGTCATCGGCATACAGGTGATAAGCGCATTGAAGATTTTGAGTTAGGAGATTAATAAAAATTGAAAATAATAAAGGAGAAAGAATACCGCCTTGAGGAACACCAGAGTTATTGTCACGCCACTTCGACGAGGACTCGTCGAGGCGGGCAGACTGCTGGCGTCCTCGAAGGTATCGCTGCCAATACAAATTTCGTCTAACTAAACAATGGTCAGCCCTATTTTATATGATTTGTGGTTATTCCATAGAGATATTTATAGTATACTAGAGGACGCCAGCAGCTACGCCTGCATTTTTTTTTATTTATCCGTTTTGGCCGATCCCATGGGAATTTCGGGAAATGCCTTCTTAGTGCACCCCTACGGTTCCCAAGGAACATACATGTCAAATTTCAGCTTCCTGCGCCCAATAGCTTCGGCTGTAGCGTGTCTGTCAGTCAGTCAGTAACGCAAGGATTTTATATATTAAGATATGATATTTTGCACATATCTGCTCTAGTAGACTGCAGAGTTCCGTATAAAATGGTATGTAGAAAAATAGGTGACCTGTGTATTCTCTGGCTACAAGATACCTAGTGGAAAATGGTCCTTATAACGCAGTACCCAATCACGTATCAGCCAAAGTGTAGTTGAGTTATTCTCTTCATCAAATTACCTTGGACCTAAAACTAATCTTATTGGGACAAATGTGTGGGACGAATTTAGAACACATACCTTTAAATAGTATAGGTATAATAACGTACCTATTCGTAAGGGCCGGCGCCCATATAGCGAAGCACAGCGCAGCGTATTTTCACTGACAAACTATTATCGACATTGTTCCCATTTAAACAATGTTTAGAATCAATAAACAAAACTATAATTATAATAATAATATGAGAATAATGTCGATACCAGATTAACGCGGCGTCCTACGTGAGCGACTCAACGTAAACACGATCCAAGCGAATTCAATGCTGTGCGATGTAACGCTGCGTCTCTGTTCTACGTATGCGCGAATCATCCTACACGACCTACACCATCACCGCCCTGCGTCCGCCGCCGTTCAGTTCGCGCGAAAATATCAAAACAATTGCTCGCGTTCGCCTCAACTCATACCGCACCGCATCGCATGTTATGTGCCTTTGGCCACTTCAAAGGTATCCACTTTTTGATGTTTCCACGTTGCACCGCGCCGCTCCGCATTCGTGTCGAGACCGCTCATGTAGGACATCCCGTGAGAGTGAAAAACAAATAGCTCTCGGTGTTTTTATCGATCTGAAAAAAGCCTTTGATACCATAAGTCACGATCTATTAATAAACAAATTAAATGTCATTGGTATAGCAGGTTCAGCACTTAACATTTTTAAATCATACCTGACGAATCGCTACCAAGTCGTTAAGATAAATGACGTTCAAAGTAACTCAAAAAAGGTACATTTCGGCATTCCGCAGGGATCAATTTTAGGTCCATTATTATTCCTCATCTACGTTAATAATATTAAAGAAATCGGCCTAAAAGGTGACATTACCCTATATGCAGATGATACCGCATTGTTTTACTTTGGAAAGTCAATAAACACTATTATGACGAATGCTCAAAACGATTTGAGTCAATTAAATGAGTGGTTTCTCTACAATCTCTTAACGATAAATGTTGCAAAAACAAATTATATTATATTCTCGGCAAAAAACAAAAATATTCCATCTTATCCAGTTCTTACAATAAATAACACGAAAATTAATGAAGTAACTCAAGAAAAATATCTCGGCCTAATTTTAGATAAACACTTAACATGGAAACCACATATCAAAAAAATTCAGACCAAACTAAGTGCACTCACTGGATCCTTGCGTGGCACCACTGGCTGCTTTCCCAAGCTTATTAAGTACAACATATATAACACATTGATTAAGCCTCACCTGGACTATTTAATACAAATTTGGGGTTCAGCTGCTAAAACTAACTTACAACCATTACAAATTGCACAAAACAAATTAATTAAATCATTATTTAACTACGACTACAGTACATCAACAATAAAAATATACCAAGATACAAAAATAAAAAACATATCACAAACATATACATATAATATTTGTGTATTAATACGTAAAATATTACATAAAAACATACATACGCAAATAATTTTTACAAAAAAACATACTTTTCAAAAAATTAAACTACGCCATGCAAACAATATTCAATTATACAATCCGAGAACTAACTACGGCAAAGGATGTTTAATGTACGAAGGAGCTAGAATATACAATAAGCTACCAAATAGTATTAAAGACGCTAAAACGTTATACACATTAAAAAAACGTCTACAGCACTATATTATATACACCTTACCTACACGTTGACAACACTCATTGTGCATAGTAATGTGCCTAGGTACGTTACATGTACATGACACTTCTTGTCGCTCTTATTCCGTGTTAGTTTACGCTGCGACTGTGCGGCTAATTGAATTTGTTACTTTATTGGCAATATTTAATAAGTACCCACATTGTGCGCCGATAAGTTATTTATATTTTGTTGTTTAATTTTAGTCATAGTGAACTTTCCATGTAAGTGAATTGTTAATTCTTATGGAAATAAAGAATCTCAAACCTCAAAAATGTTTTCCGCTTCGCTATATGTGCGCCCTTAGGCTTACCATGTAGATACAACATCTACACGGTGAGCGACTGATGAAGTAGATCTTCTTTTACCTGCCCTATTCCCATTTTACTTGGGGTCGGCGCAGAATGTCTTTCGCTTCCATTCTCTCCTATCAGCCGTCATCTGATTATTCACTCCCTTATCATTCATGTCATCCTTCACACAATCCATCCATCTTTTCTTTGGTCTTCCTCTTGCTTTATATCCCTCAACTCTAATATTCATCACCTTTCTAGTCACATGCTTTTCATCCCTCCTCATAACATGCCCATACCACGCTAGACGATATCCTTTCAGCTTTTCTTGCACCGGTGCAACTTTCAAACTTCCTCTAATATACTCATTTCTAATTTTATCCATCCTTGTGACCACACATCCATCTCAACATCCTCATCTCTGCTACATGTAATCTTCTTTCATCCGTCTTCTCCACGGCCCAGCATTCCGATCCATATAGTGCGACAGGTCTTATAACGGATTTGTAAATTTTGCCCTTTAATTTAAGGGGCATCCGTGGGTCACACGTTGTTCCAGTGACCTGTCGCCATTTCATCCAACCTGAGTTGATCCGGTGCGTGACATCGCGATAATTGGCCCAAATTAAAGATGTCCTCTCCCACTAAATTATAGCGGCAGTGAGGACAATTAGGGGCAGGAGTCAATGGAGACAGATTATTCGGCCATCAATTAGTGGTCAGACCCTTTGTAATTGAAGGCTGAACGAAACACGGAAGGTAAGGAATATTTACTATACGGAGAATAGTTTTGTGACATTGATACCAGAAATGAAGTGAAATGATTGATGAAACATAATTAAAAAGCCAAAAGAACAAACAAAATATTTAAACATGAAATTGATATTTTTTGTTGTACATTCATAAACGTTGCAATGTAACCTAAAATAATAAATGATTTTGACTTCCTGTCATAAACTGAACATATAGGTATAATAATTAATTATGTTTTAACTTTTTTGTAACATCAAACGGTTTATTGAAATATGAAACTTTAAAGTTATGTAACCAATTAATATTCTGATAATGATGTACCTACTATGATTATATAGCTAATTGTCAGAAAATTATTAATTAAAAGCGTTCAGATAATGGAGACAAAGATCAGCAAGGTTCGGTGAGAGGAAAAGTCAACTGAAACCACTACGTCATACGTACAATCTATTAGCATGTCTAGTCATACTAACATCTGTATACACAAATTTGTTCCGTTATTGACTGACAGACAACGTACGGTTGAAAGTGTCTAAACTACTGGATGTAAAAAACTGACTTCTGATGATGTTCGGGAGTCGAGTTAGTGGAGCAAAATATATACATCATATGCATTTACAGACCTCCAAGATCGAGCTCAGATGACAAATATAGATTTTTTTCAAATTTAAACGCACTGTTGCATCGGTTCTGCTATGGTAGAAAAAAGGTAGTTATTTGCGGCGATTTTAATATTAATATCCTCAGTAAAACTCATGAAGCTGCGGAGTTCAGACAGATGATATATGGATACAATTTAAAGCTAGGCATAAATGAACCAACACGGCTATCAAGCGGAACGTGCATAGATAACATTATGTTTAATATTAGGGGATGTAAGGCTAGGGTTATAGAATATGCACTCTCGGACCATACAGCTCAAGTGCTTACTTGTCCAGTTAAACCTACTTACCTTCTCAAAACTTGGAATGTGGATAAACGAGACTATTGTAAAGAAAACATCGGAAAGTTCGAAGATTGCATTAATTCCCTTGGTTTTACTGATGTTTTTAGTTGTCATGATCCAAATATAGCGTTTAACATCTTTTATGAATTGTTTCTGATGTTCTATAACCTCTGTTTTCCAATTATCCAAGTAAAGGTGTCGTCCCGAAATCGTCCACAGTGGATAACTAAAGGTTTAAAAGTATGCTCTAAACGAAAACGACAGCTTTTATGGGAGTATAGGAAAAACCCTTCGATACATAATAAAAGTAAGTTCAAAACATTGTCTTCACGATTAAAGCGCATTATTAAATTGACCCAGAAAGCACGAAATGATAACTATATAAATATATCAAAAAATAAATCAAAGGCTACTTGGAAGGTAATCAATAACAATAAATTAAATATACCCAGAGATCAAATACGTCAAATAATCATTGACGACAAGACTATAACTAATCCCACACAAATAACCAACTATTTTAATGATTATTTTATTGACCAGTCAAGCAAGTCTACAATACGCGATTTACGATATCAATACCCTTATGAACTTAAGTCAATTTTTATGCCTCCAACTACACCTAAGGATATTTTTGATATTATCCATTCCCTAAAAAATACCAACAGCACAGGTTACGACAATATCACTACTAAAATTTTGAAGTGTGTTTCCATTAAACTGTCACATATTCTTAGTCATATTATCAATTTGTGTATCGCAGATGGTGTATTTCCAGATAAGTTAAAATTGACCGTAATTAAGCCTCTATTTAAGGGTGACAAAAATGACATACGTTGTTACCGTCCAATAGCACTTGTATCAGTAATCTCCAAAATATTTGAGAAGGTGGTTCATGCCAGTATTTATAATAACTTTGAAAAAAATAGTCTTTTCTGTGAAGAACAAACTGGGTTTCGAAAAAATAGGTCTATTGACCTAGCCGTATACAATTTCTTGCACACGGTATTGGTGAATAGAGACATTGGTCATCAAGCATGTGCTGTTTTTATGGATTTATCTAAAGCCTTTGATTATGTTAACCATGACATATTACTGAATAAACTGTATGCGTATGGGATTCGAGGCAACGTCTATAATTTAGTAAAATCTTTCTTAAGTAATCGAACACAAATAACACAAATCACGAATATATGTGCTAATGCAAAAAAGGTTATAAATTATACATCTGAAAACAGGCAAGTCACAACTGGAGTTCCGCAGGGAAGTGTGCTAGTAGTAGTGCTTTTCATAATTTACATTAATGATTTACCTAAAATTACACAACATAAGACCATTCTATTTGCTGATGATAGCACAATTATATTTACCGGACAAGAAAGATCAGAAATAGAACATGAAATTAATATGACTTTGGAAAATATTATTAATTGGTTGACTTTAAATAATTTAAATATTAATCTGGCAAAGACACATATCATGACATTTCGAAGTAGAGATAATAAATTAAGTAATATGAACATTCATTATTTAAATACTGTAATTAAGGAAGTAGAGACGACCAAATTTTTAGGAATGGTTAGGTAGACAATAATCTAAATTGGAAACAACACATTGAGTCACTATGTTCAAAACTAAGCACGTACTCCTATGCTCTATACATGATTAGCAAGACTGCAAGAACCACCGCAGTCCTAACTGCATATCATGGGTATGTCACACCTCTTTTGAGATACGGTGTTGTGTTCTGGGGTAACTCCACTGATAAAGAGGCTGCATTTAGGGCGCAGAAAAAATGTATACGAGCTTTTTGTCGCTTAAAACAAACAGACAGCTGTAAACTGTATTTTATAAAATTAAATATTTTAACGCTGCCATGTATTTATCTACTAGAAGTCATATTGTTTGTACGAAAAAATATGCATTTATTTAAAGCTCTTAATAGTAAAAGGCGTCACTTTCATATTAGTATTCCAGAAAACAGGACAGCTTTATTAAACAAAAGCGTGTTATGTATGAGTGTACGTATATACAATCATTTGCCAAAAAATATACTAGAAATAACTAACATTAATGTATTTAAGAATAAAGAAAAAGGAATTCTGTTAAGTAAATGTTATTACTCCGTAAATGAATATATAAATGATAATTTTATTATTATTATGGCAAATTATTTTTATTGTTCATTGTTATGTACGTATTATTACTAATATTATTTCTATGACATTACCAATTTTTATTTTGACATTTATGACATTAATTTCAAACATGTGAGTTGTGACATTATTATTTGACTACCTAATTATTATAAAATGTATTATAATTGAATATGTACTTAATATAGGAAATGTAACAATTGTGTAAGCCACAAGGCAGATTCTGGAGCACATTAAAACTATGTTAAGATCTATGTACCCACCCAAAATCACACAAATAAAGAATTCGAATTTGAAAAATTTGAATGCTTTTTTGTATCGGGTTGGAAAATCCCCATGGAGTCCCTCCGACCTGGGGGAAGGGCGAAGGGGACTGTCAGACTCTTACTGACTAAAAACCAACCCGTGTTCCTCATGTACCCGTGTGTCGGAGGGCCGGGTATCACCGAAGCATTCCTCGCTACCCTCCGACGGGTATTGGCCCGCCAGATGGTCAGGTGGGCCCCGAACAAAACCCCCTTGGCGGCGGATGAAGGTGTTGGGCTCCGCCGCCAAACACCCAGCGGCCTCCCGCGACCGCGCCCGAAAGCGAGGAACAGAAGAACTGTCCCTCGCACCCGCACCTTTGGACGCATCCTGCGCATGCCTCCGTCAAGCCCACGCGGAGCGTCCACTCCCGGGATCCCGCTTAGCTTCACCGTGGGTTGGACCTAAACACAGTTACTGAGCCCCCCCACCATGACAAGGTGAAGATCCTACGAAGGGGAAGCTGCAGGCATCCTCAAGTTACACATAACGGCAATTTTCTAGTGGAGATACCAAACAGACTGCTACGCAGAGAGTATCAGATGCATGCGTGTTTTTGCTACGTCATCGAAAGTCCAGCTTAGACCCTACACACTAACCTACGTTAGACCCTGTAGAATGGCGTATGGTTTCCAAAATATGTTCAACCTACACACTAAAACTACCGCGATATCTGCGATATATATCTACTCTTAGTAGCAGAGTCACGCGAATCTACAACAGTGTGGTTTGGCACGTGCGGATCCATCTCGAATCTGTTGTGTTGGCCTAAACTTTTGTTCACTTGGCAATTCTACGATACATTTATTATTATATTTCAAAGCAATCACGTTTCCTATAATAATAATACTAAAATATTAAACAGGTATTGAAATACTTAATCACGTTGACAAACACACCGAAGCTCGCAATCACCACTACTTCTTAATTGGATTATATATAAGATTTCTCCGAATTGCAGCTCGCTCTTATAGTAGGTATACAAATATTGACTCGAGAAGTGCTGGAAGTAGGCCTTCCAGCACTACTCATTTACTGTGAAATACCCTGGGACAGTCATTATCACACAGGGCAGTCGCTCCGTGGGAAAGCTTATATTCAACGAAATCCGGTTAGGCTAGTAAGTGGACCCCAAATTGAAACTGGGATAACGCTAAGAGGATGTTGAGTCATAATCATAGACACAGGCTATATTAGCCCATTGCTGGAACTAGTTCCCTTTGTATTTGCGTTACAAAAGCATCGTGAGTCAATAGGCCTAATACACCATAGTATCTAGACGGGCTGGTATGGGGTTTGATAACGAGTATTCTAACTATTCTCAGAATTACTTTATTGTGTATAATTTCTTTGCTAAATCGCTTCTTACAACACCCCCGGCAGAAATTGGAAAGGTGATACTTTGTATTATTCTTAATCCGTCAACACGGCGGTCCTTATTATGAAAATTAACGAAATAAAATTTTTTTCGTCTTCTGTCATTGGGCTCCAGGTACCCAGTCAGCCATTCGTACAGGTGACGGGCGGGTGGAGCCTCGGGTAAAGTCTAGTAAATTATAAAATAAAAACTTACTTATTTAAAGAGACTGCAGCAAATTCAAAAGCATCATTATATAAAGGTTTGCTCTATACTTTACTGTGGCTTGCACTGTACGTGTATATTTACTGTGGTCAAGCTTTGTGTATCTTACATTAAGAGCAGGGTTAACATTAGAACCACCTGTTTACTGCGTAATATGTAATTACATTACTGTAACCTTTTACTTTGTAATAAACGATGTTTAAGTGACTACAATTACGTATTTTTAATTTACGTACTAGTAGTAGGTTTAAAGAATAATTGCGAAGGTACTTAATGTTCAAAAGACACCTCAGGCTATTATCGTGAAACACGGATTAAATTGGTAGGCACTACAAAAGCTATATGACAAATGGGGTAAGATTAGAGAGCGAACACCGAGCTCACGATTATGACTTTTATTCTATGCTGTAATTAGATATTGAACCTTACCGTCCTTTAAACTTTGTACATTATTTTTCATCTCAGCCTGGAGACATCCACTGCAGGACTTAGGCCACTCCTAAGGATCTTGAACGGCCCGCATCCACTTCCCGCAATCATTACCAGATCATCGGTCCACCTTGCTGAAGGATCATCGGTTTACCCAGTTGTACAATCATCTACGTTGCCCATATTAATCTAAAGTGCGTGACACGATTTAAACGGATTTATAAATATCGTTAATACCATCGCCAACCGAAGCCTTGCTCAATCAATAAGTTTGTAGAAGCTACCTACTCGAATTCACCCTTCCACAATTAGTTCTTACGTGGTAGAAACGAGACGGATACTTACAAGAAAACAATAATAAATTAAACAGCTTAGCTAGGCTCTATTACCTCCAATAAGCGACATTAAACGGCCCTCAGCTTTCTATTAAAATTTTAATGTAAAATTACATCATCATCAACAGCCCTATGTACTGTCCCACTACTGGGCACGGGCCTCTTCTCACTATGAGAAGGGTAAAGGGAAAATTACATCAATACATGATAATTTGAAAAAAATTTGGTTGCCTGTAAAGTCGGTATACGGGCGAAAGTTTTACGTGACAACGACTTTGAGTGGTAAAATAATTTTAATGTGAATATTCATTCGTATAGTAGGAAGAAGGATGAAAGACGCGTGCCTTTCACTTTTTATGTCTGTCTCTCTCGCTCTTAGGCGGGACGCGTGCCTCTCACTCGCTCTCATTGTGAGCGCATAACGTGAGCGGAGCGTAACGCAGTTTCTTGAAGTGTCACCCGGCAAACCAATTTATAAGACGTTGTCACGTCAAAAGTCTCCGGACATTTTGCATACTGTATTTAATTTTATTCATCCATGAATATAAAATTGATGGAGCATACATTATAATACATCAGAATAAAACTTAATAAAAGTAGTCTGTTATAAAATGCCGCATTTTTCATTTTAACGACTCTTCCAGTTTTCAATTTGAGCCGGCAAGTAAACGTGTTATGAGTTCATCATTACGCACATTGTAATATTTATGTTAGTTTATGTGTGTATTATTGGTATTTATATGTTTATTGAAATATTAGTAAGTATTTAAATATCATCAAAATATTTAATTAATCTTATTATTGTTACTACAAAAGTTCGGAACGCACCTACAACTATCATCTCTGCATCACCTTAGGTTGACTGTAAGAGAATGCCTTTGGCATTAAGTCCACCTATGTACATATTTTATTTGTGCAAAAAGTAAATAAATAAATAAATAATATTTTCAGATAGTTAACGGCGAAATTGAGGCACATCCATAAAAAAATATAGGCAATGAATTGAGAACCTTTTCCTTTAAAAGTTGGTTAAACGGGGCAACTGCTACCTATTGAGGTAACATAACCTTATGTGGGGATTGACAGAATGCTCTATAGAGGCTTTCGAATGCAGACCTACGGCACTCTTTACTAACTATTTGAAGTTATGTGCGTATTAATTGTTTACTATGAATGAAAATAAAAAATGTATTTATTTGAACTATATATTTGAACTTGCTATATGGTGAAGGAAAGCATCGTAATGATATCAGCACATGCTAATTTCATTTCGATGCTTTCCGACACAGACATTTGAGAGTTCTCCATACTGATACTCGCATCAGCGTGGTTTATATCCTTACTCTTCTTACAGTAAGAAGAGGCCCGTGCGCATCAGTGAGACAGCTTGCATACAAGGTTGATGAGGATGGATTTCACGCGGCCATAGCCTCAGGAACGCTCATTTTAAATATAAACTGGCGCCCATTTTAGCCTTACTTTCAGTAGAAGATATTGAAAGAAGAGTTAATGCAGGTAATAGAGTGAATGGAGCTCTGAAGGCGTGTATGAATAGCCAAAACGTGTCCAAAAAGGCACGTTTGGCTGTGCATAGAGGGGTGTTAGTACCTACTCTTATGTTAGTGATAGTTGGGTATGGCAGAAGAGTCATGAAAGTAGAATAAATGCTGTAGAAATGAGAGCACTGAGAAGTATGTGTGGTGTTTCTTTGACTGACAGAATAAAGAATTGTGTGATAAGAGAGTGCTGTAGGGTAAAAGAAGATATAGTGACAAGCATCGAGAAAGGTATGCTAAGATGGTTTGGGCACGTGGAGAGGATGGATGACGAAATACTTACCAAGCAGATATATAAGGCAAGTGTGGAAAGGACAGCACGAAGGGGAAGACCTAGGCGGACGTTCTCTGACCAGGGGGGCGATTCAGAATCGTTCGATATCTCATTTGACATACGATTCCGTTAATTATCAAACGGGCTACCTCATTTTTTGTCAAAACTATCGCATTTCCTACCAATTTTATGCATTCAGTATGAAGTAAATTAATAAATAAACCGAATTCAATGAATATTTTTTCAAAATATCTCTGATAGGCGGCTAAAAGACGAGGACAATAATTTGACATATCGTACGATAACTTATCGTGACATTCTGAATCGGCCTGCAGATTGGAGACATCCTAAAAACAGGACAGGTGAGAAGTACAGTACCCTGAACAGAAGAGCATGCATGAGGAATCTGATGGGAGTGAATGAAGCAAGAGAGATATGTCAGGATCGTTGCAAATGGCGTTCCGTAGTCTCTGCCTACCCCTCCGGGAAACAGGCGTGAGTCTATGTATGTATGTTTATGTAATAACTAAAAAGATTCATTTACTTTCTAAACCTACGCTTTGTCTGAATATTCGAATAAAAGTTTTCTAAGATCACTTACTTGCGAAAACATTATATCAATTTATTCGTATGCCAAAAGGTTATTAATAAAATGAATTCGAATCCACACGCCAAACTGATATAGTCTCACTTTCACTTACAAAAGTTTCTTTACACAAAACGCTCTTCAGATTGAAACCTTCCTCGACTAAACTTATCGAATAAGATATAGGAGACGGTTTGTCAACGATGTTTCTCAGAGACAAAGTATATTAAGCTATAAGTTATCTCTTCCTACAAATCTTTTGCGTCTCTATTACTCTCTAAAAAGAAAAAAAGTTGAAACATGACAAAGGAGCGCCCATAAAATACGTACGCCGCTTTCCAGAAGCTTTATTCCTTAGAATTATGAAGTGCAGTTGCTCTACCGTTGCTTCTACGTAATATGTCGCTGTTGCCTCAAAATATCTTATACGGGATACTCATGAAACTCTAAGCGTAACCTTTTCAGAGGCGGTTGAAAGAATTTCAGTTCATATTGTAAGAACCGGACCGTAAGGGACGGGAATTTCATACGCCTTGCATTCACGAACATTACTAAGACCATGAATCTAGGTAGGCGGTGAGTTGGGAATATTTGATTATATAAACCGAGATGAGTTTAAGTGTATCATTCATATGTCTAGGGTAAGTTTTCTCAAGATTCTTCTGTATCATCACTAGTGCAAAAATAGAGATTGGAAAAAAGGACTCTTTTGAGAGTGGATTTCCCAATTGCACAATTGCGCAATTTTGGTAGCACGTATGAAATCAGTAGAGGAAATGCAATTATATTTATTTGTGGGCAGAAAACAAAATATTTATTCCTATACGAAGCAATCGATAATATTTTTACTAATGCTGCAGGCCCAAAGTTTTCATTTCAAAGACTGAATTATGAAAGTTTCTGAATGCAATGAAATAATAAGTTATTTAGGTTTATGATTACTTTTATTTCAATTGCGAACTATTGATGGAATTATAAAAAACAGTTACCTTTATAATTATGGCGTTCCTTAGTCAAAGTCAAAATCCTTTATTCATTTGGGTCACAATGTGACGCTTATGAACGTCAAAATAATAAATTTATAAAAATAATTACTTCAAGACTCTACAATTACATTTACTGCCACGTTCGCAAAGCAAATTTCCGTGTGGTGACGGATTAAGAATACGGAATGTCACCACCCCATATCGTCCCATGGGTGCCGTAAGAGCCGACAGAGGGAGCATATTATACAGAGAACAGCACTGTAAGAGAAGGAAAACTTGATACAAACCCTATACCAATCCGTTTGGCCAGCGTGGTATAGTAGGCCAATTCCTCCTTTCAAAGGAGAGGCCTAGTCCAGCAGTGGACTGTTAAAGGCTGATGATGATGATCGCAAAGCAAGGGCGTAGAACCATGAGAAAGAACGGGCAATAAAACTCACGGTCGCACTTTTTCATCGCCAGGTTTTGCATAATATACATTTTGTAAGGTGCTGCAACTTTTACACCTTCTATATAACTTGTATATATTTACTGTACATAATAATACTTAAGCATAATACTTAATTTTAATTTTGATGTTCAGGCTAACTAATAGCCTCTCCTCTAGTCTAGGGGTAGGTCAAAGTTCTACTCGCATAAGATATTGGTCGTCCATTTTCGTTAGACAATATAGCCCCTATAGCATTATTTGACGCATCAGTTTGTACTATAAATGTATTATTCAAGGAAATATCGGGATAATCTAAAATAGGTGGGCTTATTAATTTCTGTTTTAATAATTCAAATGACTCCTGACATTCTCGATTCCATTCAAAAGGCACGCCTTTTCTTGTTAATTTATTTAAACGATATGTGATTTCTGCAAAATTGGGTATGAATTTTCGGTAATAGTTTGTGAAAGCTACAAATCTTTTTACTTCGTCGGTACTTTTAGGACATGGATAATTTTTCACAACTTCTATTTTTTGTGGATCCGGTTTTATGCCATCACATGATATAACATGACCGAGATAAAAAATGTCTTTTTTCAAGAAATCACATTTAGCAGGATTTAATTTTAAATTAACTGTCCTCAGCCTGTCAAATATATCCTGCAAATTTTTATTATGAATTTGAAGGTTTCTTCCAAAAACTATTAAATCATCTAAATATATTAAACATTTTTCGTTATTTAAACCTGCCATTGCCATTGTAATCATTCTAGAAAACGAACTTGGGCTAGTTTTCAATCCCATTGGCATACGCGTCATCTGGTATTGTCCTGAATAAAATGATGTAAATTTTCTACTATTTTCATCGAATTTAACATTATAATAACCTTGGTGCAAATCTAGATGCGTGAAATAAATGCTTCCATTTAATGACTCCAAAATCTCAGTTATATCTGGTAAAGGGAATTTATCATTTTCAATACAATTATTTAATTTTCTATAGTCTATTACTAACCTCCATTTTCCATTGCCTGAATCAGATTTTTTAGGTACTAATAATATTGGACTTGACCAATCGCTTTTGCTAGGCTCAATTATTCCTTCATCTAACAATTTGTCTATTTGGCGTTTAATTTCATTTTTCTGAGATATCGGTAATCTGTATTGTTTGGAAAAAATTGGAACTGTATTTGGTTTTACTGAAATAGTATGCTTATATATGTCTGTAGTAGTTAATCTATCTCCTGGTAAATAAAATATATCTGCGTATTTTGCACAAATACTTTCAATAGTGTTCTGTTCTTCTTTATTCAAATGTTCTAATTTAATTAAAGGTAATAATGTTTTGACTCTATCTAAATTATTGTCTGATTTTTCAAATGAACAAATATCGTATTTACTAAGTTTATCAATTGATGCCTCTAAATTCGTTATTGTTACATCATTTTCAGTATTATTTAGTAATCGGATGGGTATCAACCCATTTTTAGGAGTAGCTATCGAACTGGCTAAATACACACCTTCTTTTATTTCTTTAGCCGAAACTACACAATCTTCTATTAAATCTGTTTTTATAAAATGTATTGATTCCGATCTAGCAGGAATTTTGAATACAACATTACAGGTATTATTTACTATAAGTAAAGTAATAGGTATTTGATTAACACTCAAAGTTAATAAATTTTTGTAAAAATCGAAATGAGCTCTGTATTTATTTAAAAAATCACGACCTAAAATTCCACTTCCTTTAATAGGTAAGTTATTAAAAACGTAAAACTTGTGACTGATGATCTCATTACCAACAGTCAAAGGTAAATATATGTATCCTATTGCTTGAACTGTACCTCCTAATCCATTTATGCTTATGTTCTCTTTATGGACTGGAATTTTATATTCAAGCGCATGTCTGTAATTATAAGCCGATAATGACGCACCTGAATCTACTAGAAAATAATTTTATTTTCCAAAACGTGGTGATAAATATAAGGATATGTAACAATTACTGTCACTAGCTAAAATAACATTATCTCTATTGTTCACGAAAAAACTGATTAGGAATTTTAGAATCCGTAGAATGGTCAGTATTTTGCGAAGACGCCTCAGTTAGCATATTAATATTATTATTAGAACGTATCCCTAGATTTCTATAATTATAAGAAAAATTACCTCTTTGTTGCCTGTGGTTGTTTGCTCTGCCTCGAGACGACCTTCCTCAAATAATACGCGGACGCCCATAACCTTGACCATGTTCTCTGCCTCTATTCGGGTTGAAAGCTTCACGACCTCCACGCTGTACTCTGAAGTTAAACATACGAAACCTATTATAGTAAAAATTATTATATGGTCTTTTGTACATACCGTAAATCTCACCGGATGATGAAGAAGATGTGGTTTCCTCGTCTTTAGCAGCTTGAATAGCGTCTTTCAATGAGCTATAATTTCTAGCTGAAATAAACGTGCCTAATCTACGATTCCTTAAGCCGTCTGCAAACTGTTTTATTGCCATCTTTTCATTATGCGGTTTCAAAATGTCATAACATTGCTCATTGCCATCGGCTTGAGAAATCGTGAGATCGACAAATAATTTGGTAATCTCTTGCCCATAATTGTCAATAGGCGCATCATTTTGCCTTATTTTTTGTAATTTATTTTGTATTTCCGTTGCAGCCTTCTTTGACAATAATAGATTTTTCATATCGCAAACTAAGTCAGTTACAGAGCCATATTTAAATTTTAACTTTAACTTTGCTTCCTGTGACAATCTACTTTTTAAAACAAAGTTAATTAAATTTTGTTTGCAAGCACTATCTTTTAATAAAGAATCGTAATATTCTATATTATCAATTAACTGTTTCGTATTTGTCTCTTCATTGGTCATTACAGGTAAAAGATTTAAAGCGGTCTTTAAATCAAACGAAGACATTTTGGTAGTCGACTCGGTTTTATCACTTTGACACAATAAGAAAATTTCGTCACGTAAAGCTAAAAATAAATGACAATAATTTTCTATAAGTAAAATATCTTGCTCCTTATAATATTGCTTACCTAATTTATCTTTAAAATCAATTAGCCAAGACTCATATCTCTCATAAATTACACTAACTTCCTTTAATTTATTTTGTATTAAACTTACTTTTTCGGTCCTTCTTTGCGGTCCTAGCTTGATTAAATATATTCTTATTTTCTTTAAATCTTCATATAGTGCCACAACATCATCCATACCTTGCCACCATAATGTAGAAATCAGTAATTGAAACAATTGTTTGCCTGTAATTCATTGCAAAACATTAGCTTACACATTTATTTATCTTAAACAACGCAATAAACTATAAGTGTTCAAAGTTCATCCTGCATGTTAGGTACACTTGCCGAATATGGTATGTCACTGCATTCCTTAAGGTTCATGGTCACGCGAAGCGATGCATGTTCTAATAACGATTATGATAGACGTATTACGATTGATTAATTATGAATATGTATGTTTAAACACTTGATTATATATATTACGAGAGTACGCACATACGTTTAAAATTTTTATTTTTTTTAACGCATACCGATATTTATTTACCGCACTATACGCACTTTTCTTTTTTATAATTTTATTTATCGCACTATAAGCACTTTTTATATTTTATGGGTCGCACTTTTTGTAATTAGGGTTCCGTGTCTCGAAATGAAAAAACGGAACCCTTATAGGATCACTTTGTTGTCCGTCCGTCTGTCAAGACCCATTTTGTCACAAACGCGTAAAGGTATCAAACTGAAATTTATATCAAATAGTCAAATCTACGGTCCCATGAAGTTGTGAAAAAATCAAACTTCTAAACCAACGCAATCAAAAGATACAGCCGTATATGCTGCAAATTTCCGCAATTTTCGAAACTCGCAAGGGAATCAAAACCTACAGGGTACTTCCCGTGAACTCAGAATCTCGAAATTTGGTACGAAGCAATGTCTTATAGCACAGATAAAGGAAAAATTGCGAAAACCGTAAATTTTTAGTTACATCATATCATAAAAATATTTATAGTAATTTTAAAGTTATTACCATTTTCTCATGAAAGCGTACAGGTATTCAATTGAAATTCATATCAAATACTCGGTTCTATAATACCTTTAAGCTGTAACAAAATCAAACTTCTATCTCAACGCAATCAAAAGAAACAGCAATTTTAGCTTTTTCCAAACTCGCAACTACTGGCAAGGGAATCCAAACCTACAGGGTATTTCCCGTAAACTCATATTCTTGAAATTTGGTACAAACCAACGTCTTATAGCATAGGTAAAGGAAAAATTGCGAAAACCGCAAATTTATAGCTACATCGTAAAATAAAAAAATACATAATTTTAAAGTTACTAGCACTTTCCTTATGAACGCATAGAGTTATTAAATTGAAATTCATATCAAATACACGAGTCTATAATATCTTTAAACTTTAACAAAATCAAACTTCTAATCCAACGTAATAAAAAAATACTGCCGTTTATGCCGCAAATTCTCGCAAATTTTCGAAACTACAAGGGCATCAAAACCTACAAGGTAATTCCCGTGAGCTTAGAATCTTGACATTTCCTACAAGGCAACTTGTTATAGCACAGATTAAGGAAAAATTTAAATTTAAATTCATATCAAATACTAAGGTCTATAACACAGTGAAGCTGTAATAAAATTAAACTTCTATGTCAACGCAATCAACAGATACAGCAATATAAGCATATTATCAAACTCGCAACTACTCGCAACTACTCGCAAGGGAATCAAAATCTACAGGATACTTCCCTTGAACTCAGAATCTTGAAAGAAGAATGGCCATTTTTGACCTAAACATGTATAGAGATAAAACTTATTTTAAAATTAAGGCTATTTTTTTGTGTAATGATTTCACTAACAATGATATTTTATAGAAGTCTAGGTAAAAAGAAAAGTTTTGGGTTGTAAAGATGTTAGAACTCGTGAACGCATCCTTATCAAAATATTTTTTATTCGCTGCATTGTTATATTATCTGTGCCCGATAATACTTCCTTGTTTAGCTACGTTCCATTTCACTTATACCACATCTTTAGCAACTGGTTTTGTCCAAACCTCGAGAAAACTTAATTTTATATATAAATTGAATCAAGTTGTTAAAAGCTGATCATAAATGAATGTATTTTTTATGTTAAAATATATAAAAAGATAAATATAAATGTATTTCTGCCATTGAAAACATTGGATAAGGATGCAACGGAACGTTTTTGACGTAAAGACGCCGCTGGTGACATTGGACATGGGAGAATCTGTCAAATTAATACGAACTAATTTCGGTGTATTATGTAATTCCTAGACCTTTATAAGAAAAAATGTCTTTACAGTATAATTTCTTGATCATAGAGCTACTTGTTTTAGTACATTTTATCTATATACACAATAATTAATTATCAGGTCATTCAATGTATGAGAAGTGGCCATTGTTCTTTGGCACGCAGCAACGTCTTATAGCACAGATAAAGGAAAAATTGCAAAAAAACGTAAATTTTTAGTTACATCATATTATTAAAATATTTTTAAAATATTGGGGACATCTTAAAAAATGGCAAGGTCCGAAGCACCCGGAACCGGCGAGCATGTATGAACAAAGTAATGAATGTAGGGGAAGCGCGTGAGGTTTGTAAGGATAGATGCAAGTGGCGTTCCGTTGTCTATGCCTACCCCGACGGGAAAAAGTATGTATGTATGTATGTATTTAAAAAAAATTAAAGGTACTACCCCATTCCTCATGAACCCGTAGACATATAAAATTGAAATTGATATCAAATACTCAAGTCAAAACAAAAGGGTACTTCCAGTCGATCTAGAATCTTGAAAGAACAATGGCAGAATTTGGTCTGGGTTTGTTGTGGCGACCTTAAACTTCATATGAACAAAACAAATTGTTTTTTTTTTTCTACAATTTTTAATATTTTCACTTTGTCTCGTTAAAGCTGGAGTATTTAATGATGATAAAAAGCATTCCAATTGATTACGAATACTTTATTATTTGATTGCTGCCATAGACAATGGTGTGACAGGAATAGACGTGAGTGCTATATCCGTATCGATTATTCTATAAGTAATCGATACGATCGACCTTTATAGAGTTGGTTTGGTTTAAAATGCAGTTATTTAATATTTAATCAACATTATATCAATAAGCTAATATTTTTGAAGCTAAACAACGTTTAAATCAAATAAAAACGTCACAGCATCGTTTTAATGTTGTATCGATTTCACATAAAATCGATTTAAAATGTGCAGCTCTGCTTTTGTCTTTGGCTGTGACAGTTAGATGCTATAGACGCCGGCAAACTTCTTGAACACTACCATAGACCAAAAGAGCTGCGCAGTAGCAATTTTATGTACAAAAATATCTCGCGCATGCATATTGGTCTATGGTAGTGTTCAAGAAGTTTGACGGCATTTATACAAAATAGTTCCGCATTTTGATGTCAAGCTGACATATGTCATTTGATTATTCAAACATACCTACCTACATTGTTTAACTTTCATACTATAACTTTCCTTTTACCTACATTGTTCATTCTTAACTAAATATTCAAACACCGATATCTTCTTTTTCCACCTTTCCTGAGTGAAAATAGAATCATTTATAGACTCTGTTACTTACGCCAATTTTTTATATATATATTTTTTATTACTGTACGCTTCAATTTAATTTCAGACATTTTGATGTATGGAGATCTGCCATTGTCCTTTGGCATAAAGCAACGTTTTATAGCACATAGGAAACATTTCGAAAGCCTTAAATTTTTAGTTACCTCACATATTTTTTCAATAATTATATTTACCTACAGGTTTGTACGGAACCCTCGGTGCGCGAGTTCGACTCGCACTTGACCGGTTTATTTTTATTTACCGCAAACTTGCTTAAATATCGGGGTAGATTTTCGGCGCATCTCCAGGCCCCGACTGTAGCTGGTGTCGAAACAGCGATCTCCGAATAGCCGTCCGATTTATTTCCTTACTTATCCATTTGACGTGGCATTTTCGATAAACTTGTATATGAAGTATAGAAGGCCAAGCAACAGCACCATCAGAACGACGGAAAGTAATATATTGGTGGTGGACATATGGAACCGAATTTCTTCGTTGGTAGAGGTATTGTCCCCAGCGGCAGCGTTTTGGACGATAACTGTCTCTTCCTTAGATTGCTGTTTTCCCATTTGCCAAATTTTCAAGGACGTAATGTATTGTGTAGTACACGGGTACCGCGCAGTAACAATACAATTGCACTCTCTCCATAGTTATAAATTCTTCGAACTATCGAGAACTATGTCCATATACGGGATAGTGTCAAATTCGCGTCGCGCAGGCAGACTCCGTCGGCAGGGTCGCCATGTACGGTGTGGAGGTGGAGGTAAATGATACGACCGAATGCTCGAATAATACTGTGTATTTATTCCAATTAATAGATGATATATATGGTTACAAATAGGGATTATAGAGTACTTAACACAATTAGAGATTAACATAGAGTAAGTAACTAATATCTTTTAAACATACATCACAACCCCTAAGGGAAACACGCTTGAGTGTATGTATGTAGTTACCTTTATAATTCTTTCTGAGTTATTTGCAATTTAACGTACCTACGAATATGTATGTACTTAACTGTGAATCAATTTGCATATGTCCCCGACTGCCCCTCAGGTGACTTAACAAAACCTGGAGCTTAAAACATTTAAAAAGACACTCTTAAGTATGAAAATGAAATAGCAATCTTAAATTCTATAATGGTTTTATTTGCCGACACATTTATTTTTTCACTTTATCAATTTACTTTACTAAAAATATTAATTTTATATAAAATAATTGCATTGTGTATTTTATTTTTCTGAAAATAAACTGAGTTGCATTTAAGAAAGTACAAATTTACAATCTTAATTCAAGAACGTACGCGCGTCTGTGCGAATATAAGGATAACAGCAAGAATTTTGAAACATAATATAATGTTTCCGAGTTCACTTATGAATGCAAACTCTAGTTGAGCCAAGCTAGCTCCCCAGACAACGCTTGCCTGCTCAGCTCATCTCAAACTCGTAGCTCTAATATGTACTCAGTATAAACTCAACCCGTAATAACTTCGTAAAATTTTTAGACCTTCGCGCAGCTACAAAGTAGTTTATATTATGCGTATTTAAGTAACAAATTTACAATGTTTAGTGCACGGAATAGTTTATACTTATTATTGTTTTCATTACTTGCGAGATTATATTACTCATTCTTAGATAGAATGGACACGAAGAGCCGAAGATCGAGCTCAGTGGCTAGCCATTGAATAGGCCTATATCTAGCAGTAAACTACGCCACAGCAGTTGGATGCAAGTTCAAAGTGGATATTTTGCGTAAAACAGATGGACAGGCTTATAAGACAAGTAAAGCCAACAGGAGATAATGTACCTATGGATCGGTAAGAAGTTGTACTTACAATGTGTATATTAAACTCAGTACAATAATGTGTACGATGTATCAGTCTCAATTTGCTAATTCTGTTATAAAATGCTTTAAAATAATAATATTATGAAAATGTAGATACACACTACACGCTTAAAATAAGAGAAAGAAGAAATTCAATAAAATTAAAACATTTCTGGTAAATATTTTAGTAAATATACTTTTTAGAAAGTCGCTTCAAAAACCCAGAATAAGTTTAACTAAAATATTCACAAAAATGTATATTCTTCATTTATTCTTTGTGCGAGACAATCTTTTATGGGGTTTGAAAGCTCGCGACCTAATTAGGAATTGCGGTTTATGGAATTGTACTTTCGCTCAAAAGGGGTAAGCAGTAAGGGTCGTTATGTCAGTATTTACATCATTTTATTTGTTTTCGGGGGGATGGGCCTCGTTAGCCTTGGATGGCAACCCGTCTAGGAGAAGGAAAACTCCGAAATTAAACCACTCTCTTTGGGGGGATGGGCCTCGTCAGCTTTGGATGGCAACCCGTCTAGGAGAAGGAAAACTCCGAAATAAAACCAACATTCAAGGAGCATACCCGAAAACAAACCCCAATCTAAGGTGTCAACCGACCCGTGCCGAGGGATTCATGGCCAGAGGGCAAGCTGGTCGCTAACGGAGGGTGCATGTGTTGGTGGTCACAGGGCACAGCTAGTATTCCATCTTACCCCCGTACAGGGCTCTGCGGGGATGGACATTCTAAATCCCTATTACTCGTGGGAACGCTATGAGAACTGAAAATAATATTTCTCCAGACGGCGGCGACGCGGTTCGCAACCCATCACGTCTCGTTTCCCGCGAGGGCGAAAAGCGGCCTACGGAAAGCCGGTTTGCAACATTAAATGTTGGAGGAGGAATGGATGGTAAATTGAATGAAGTATGCCAGATGATGGATGATAGAAAGATTGATGTTCTATGTGTGAATGAGACAAAAAGGAAAGGTTGTGGACCCACCAAGCATGACAGCTACACGGCTTATTGGTCTGGGGTAGACAGTACCACCAGAGCCTGCAAGGGAGTTGGTTTAATACTGTCTGCGCGAATGAATGAGTGCGTAAAAGAGTTTGAATGTGTAAATGCTAGGCTACTGTGGATGAGAATGAAAGTAGGACTTACTCGTCTCTTTATTGTAGGGGTTTACGCCCCGGTCAATATAGTAGCGGGTATGTCACAGCAAGAACAAGACGAAAGGCAGGAATTTTGGGAGAACTTAAGAGCGATTTTGAGGAAATGTAAGGATAACGAAAGATTGATCTTGTTAGGTGATTTCAATGGATGGGTGGGAGTAAAACGAGATGGATTTGAAAGGGTTTTAGGTGGATTTGGTGATGAGAGTGTGAATGAAAATGGAAAAGTTTTGCTTGAGGTTTGTTAAGAGTGGAGCCTTTGTGTGACAAACACCATGTTTGATCACAAAAGGATACACATGTATACGCGTGAGGCTAAGAATGTTAGAAGAAGTATGATTGATTTTGTAATTGTAGATGAACGTTTGAGAAAGAATGTGTTAGATACAAGGGTGTATCGAGGGATCGGCATCCACACAGACCACTTCTTGGTGATGAGCCGGATAAGTGGACTATTTAAAGGATGGCGACACCGAGAACATTATGAAAATAGGGTCCTAGAAAGAATAAAAGTAGAAAATCTGCAAGAAAAAGATGTGAAAGATGAGTATAAGCGAAGATTGATAGCAAGATTTGAGAGGTTCGATGGCATAAATGATATGGAAGAATTATGGCAATATTTTAAAGAAGAGATAGTATGTGTAGCGTCTGAAGTATGTGGTGTGATCAAGAGACGAAAAGTACGAAAGGTTAAGAATACATGGTGGGACAAGGATGTACAATCAGCAGTGTCAGAGAAAAAGAAAGCATGGTTAGATTGGTTGGCTGCCAGAGCAAATGAAAGAATGGGAAAGGCAACGAGTGATGACATAGATGAAGCAAGAAAGGAGTTTGTTAGGTCAAAAAGAATTGTGAAAGAAATTGTTAAAAGGAAAAAAGAGGAAAAGAAAGATGAGTTTGATAGCAGACTATCTGAAGATTTCCGGAGAAACATAAAGTTTTTCTGGAAATCCGTTCGTGCAGTTCGAGGAAGAACTCAATCCTCAGAATACACGTCAATCAGAGACAAGAGTGAAAAGATACTGAATGGTGAATCATGCGTGCTGAAGAGATGGAAGGAGTATTTTGAAGATCTATATGAAAGAACGGCGATAGAGACATCGATCGACGAAATTAATGGTAATAATAGCAATGATGAAAGCGATATTGGTGTGGATGAGATTGTGAAGGCGTTGGGAAGTATGAAATTAGGTAAGGCTGCAGGATATGATAGGATTACAGTTGAAATGCTGAAGGCTGGACAGGGCATCATAGTTGGTCAGCTGCAGCGCTTATTTAACTTGTGCTGGAGCACCGGCCGAGTACCTGATGACTGGACCACAGCGGTGGTTGTACCTCTTTATTAGGGAAAAGGCTCGCAACAAGACTGCAAGAACTATAGAGGCATTAGCCTTCTCAGCATTGTTGGCAAATTGTATGCGAAGGTACTGATTGAAAGAGTTATGGAAGTAACCGACAAGAAAATATGGGATGTACAAGCAGGATTCCGAAAGGGTATGGGTTGCACGGATCAAGTCTTTTCCTTGCGGTGCATAGCCGAAAAATTCTTGGCCAAAGGTCAAAAGGTCTATTGCGCATTCGCGGATTTGGAAAAGGCTTACGATAAAGTGGTGAGGAATGAAATGTGGTCGATACTGTCGATGTATGGGGTTAACAGCAGCCTCATACGAGCTCTGAAATCCCTTTATGAAGATTCTAGAGCTTGTGTGAGGATAAATGGGTCGTACACGGATTGGTTTACCATCGAAACAGGTGTTAGACAGGGATGTGTAGCGTCGCCGTAGCTGTTCAACCTCTTCATGGACAGTTGTTTGCAAGATTTGAAAAATAGTGACTGTGGATTAAGGATGAATGAGTTACTTGTCAAATGCCTCCTTTATGCTGATGATCAGGTTATACTTGCGTCTTCAGCGGAGGAGTTGCAGGAGATGGTAACAATCATGCATGGTGCGTTAGAGAGGAAGGGAATGAAAGTAAATGTAAGTAAAACGAAAGTTATGGTTTTTGAAAAGGAGGAATGCGTTACGCCTTGTAATGTTATGATCGATGGACAGCGAGTGGAGCAAGTGAATGAGTTTGTATATTTAGGTACGCTGTTTACAAGAGATGGTAAGAATGTAGAAGATATTGAAAGAAGAGTTAATGCAGGTAATAGAGTGAATGGAGCTCTGAAGGCGTTTATGAATAGCCAAAACGTGTCCAAAAAGGCACGTTTGGCTGTCCATAGAGGGGTGTTAGTACCTACTCTTATGTATGGCAGTGATAGTTGGGTATGGCAGAAGAGTCATGAAAGTAGAATAAATGCTGTAGAAATGAGAGCACTGCGAAGTATGTGTGGTGTTTCTTTGACTGACAGAGTAAAGAATTGTGTGATAAGAGAGTGTTGTGGGGTAAAAGAAGATGTAGTGACAAGCATCGAGAAAGGTATGCTTAGATGGTTTGGACACGTGGAGAGGATGGATGCCGAAAGACTGACCAAGCAGATATATAAGGCAAGTGTGGAAGGGACAGGACGAAGGGGAAGACCTAGGCGGACGTTCTCTGACCAGATTGGAGACATCCTAAAAACAGGACAGGTTAGAAGCACCCTGAACAGAAGAGCATGCATGAGGAATCTGATGGGAGTGAATGAAGCAAGAGAGATATGTCAAGATCGTTGCAAATGGCGCTCCGTAGTCTCTCCCTACCCCTCCGGGAAACAGGCGTGAGTCTATGTATGTATGTATGTTATTTGTTTTTTGAATATAACAATAAAGAATTATGAAAATGTTTTGAAACAAATATTGTATGACAAAATAGAAATGCGATCCTCATTTAATAAATAAATTAACGTAGTCTTGGGCTATCGTTCGTATCGTATTGTTCGGCAAGATTTTAATATTTTTGGTCATATATTGATAAAGTGTTAAAGATATTCGTGCATGGTTATGTCATATAAATGTTTGTCAAATAAATAAAAAGTTACATTAAAAAGTTCTAAATATATTCCAGATTAAGTAGCTTTGTTTCACTTTAACCCGAAAATTTAAAATATAATGTAATAAATCTAAGCTAAACTTAAAAATACAGTTAAAATAAAATTTAATTGGAGGAGATAAAAAAACCCTCCTCCAATCCTCGAACTTAAATTTCGAGTGATAAAGTCGAGTCCACTATTTAAGTTTTCAATCCGATATCATAAACAAAACTATAGCTGATAGGTATTCTATTTCTAAACTCTTTTTATTTGATTCAAGAACTTACCATCTAACTAGTTCAGGGACGTCGGGTAACTGCAGGTTTGTGTATTTTACAAATTGAATTGAGACTCATATTACTATAATGAAAACTTTTTAAACAAATACACTGCACTGGCACTGTAATTTTATTTAGTTTCACTAAAATATCAGATGTGAGTTCTTTGAAACTAGTTCGGTTTGGTTTGAATGCAACTGTTTGTTTTATAAATGCACCCACATACAAATATAAGTAAGTACATACCTACTTACGTAAATACACACATACATTTTATTTTGATGCATCGTGGAAGCCTATAGTTCGCGTGATCCTCTAGGCCAGAATTAAGGCCTTGGCCCAGGGGGACTGTGAGACTCCCTCACGTGAAGCGTCGGGACTACTCTTGAAAACCACCATGGTGTTCCTCCATCCGATGCAATTAAATGGCGAGGCTACGGAAACTGCGTAAGCATTTCATCCACGACAAAGGCTAACGCCTTATTCAAACCTGTTTGACCTTAAGATACGACACGATAACTTCTTTAAAATAATATTAGAGGGTAACATCGAAGGAGGAGGCGAAAGAGGGCGGCTCAACGAAACTATGTGTCACAGTTGAAGAAAAAAGTTGTGGTCGAGCGTATCAAGAGGTCAAAGAACGGGCAGAAAACCGAAAGCAATGGCAATTGCTCCACCGGCAAAAGTAAGGCTTTTAACATAACTGTCATTCCTTTGTTATCCGCTGCTTAAGATTAAACTCAAATATTATTTAATTTATTTATTTACACAAGTATCAACATTTTCAGAAATCTCATACATAAGTAGAGCACAAAGGGCAGCCTTATCGCTGAAAGCGATTTGTCTACCAGGCTACCTTTGAATGGAAATATTATTGGAATGAGAGAAATGGTAGTCGTTAGTGTACCGGTAAAAAGAAAATACTGAGCTATTTTTAATAAACGTATTCATTTTTAAATACATATGTATATTTTAATTTGACTACAACTTGTATATAATATTCAAACAGTTATTATATAACACAATAGAGAATTAAGTTTCAGTTTCTGAATTGTCTGCCATATGATATAACTTTCATCCCAACTTAGATGAAATTTGTTACAAATTCTTGCGAGTGTTTGCGCTAAGAGCGACATACGTGCTGCAATAATCAGAATAAATTGCTGTTGCTCAGCAAATTATAGATTGCCAGAACTGTGTATTCTTCGTGGAAAAACCAGATAAATAAAATTGCTAGATTAATGCCTACTATTATTTAAATAACTACCTGCAGCAAAATTAATTTTAATTTAACAATTTCTGTCCGATCCCGTGGGAATTTCGGGAAATCCCTCCTTTATTTCTTTATTTATTTATTTATCATTCACACGTTCATACAGGAATAGTGCAGTGTCCCACAAAACCGTGTCATCGGTTTGACTGTCCTTAGCACCCCTACGATTCCTGAGGAATATACATGGCCATTTTCAGCTTCTTGCGCCTGATAAAAACTAATAGCTGTGAGTTGTCTGTCAGTCAGTCAGTAACGCCAGAATTTTACATATTATACAGTTTTGATGATATATCTTTAGTTTCCTTTGGAGTATCCGAACTGACTCATAATGATGTAGAGTATGTTTTTCTTTTATACTCTATTTTCTGAATCAAAGTACGTCACATATAGCCTGTCGTCTGCGCTGCACCTTAAATAACATAGGGGCATTCAAATGGCACAGGTACTATAGCAGTCATTTCGCCACTATCCATTACATTAACTATTGTTAGTTTAATTCCTGCGAGAGACAAATATCTTCTTTCTTTTTAGTTCTCTGCGTCTTAATTTTGTCTTTTTGTTATTGCTAGCTTCATAAAATTTATACGTTGCGCCACATTCCGTCAAACATAAATAAATGAGATATGAAAATTAAGGAGTTAAAAAATTTACATTAAGTAATAAAACTAAAAGTAATAATATTCAGTGTGTCAGAATATTTAGATTTCTATACAAATTTCCTTAATTAATACATTCCCTATTTGATGATCGAGCGCTGAACCTATTCACAAAGAGAACTACATAAGTTCCGGTCCAACTATCCGCTATTATTAGCGCGTGTATCAGTTTCGCAATATTGCGTTGATAATGAGCAAATAAACACCGCACCAGCTTTGAAATTTGCAGGTTAAATTACAATAGGCCTTCGGCTAAACACGCTAATACAAATAACGACCTGGTGAGGCTTTATTCATAGGACTACTATATTCAAAGCTTAAACCTGGTTAGTCCAGAAATACGTTTGCTTTAATGTGATCTCCGCTCTAAAATTCGTTTGCTCTATCAGTTCAATAACTTATTACTCTTAAATATATAGTAAAGATAGTTTATTAGGTAATCTAGTGTTATTATACCAGCATCCTGATATATCCAGTCATACTTATACCAGCACGGTAAATAATACAAGCCGTGGTTAGCCTGTGCAGTCGAAATACCACATCGGTTTAGTCAGTAGGTTCTTAATAATTGATCTAAGACAGTGTCACACACACAACGTCCACTACCCAGGCTAAACTCAAGTCAGTCAGTCAAGATAAAGGGGAATGAAAAAAAGCCATGCGGCCACCGTTTAAACAACTGCTCCAATCGTGCAGTCAATCCTCGCATATTAGACATCTTATTTAGTCACAAACATTGCTATAATTATCTCTTCATCATCCAATATTATCTCGTCCGATTAAGGCCTCGGTAAACCGTAGTGCAACTTTGTACCTCGAAACCTACTAGAAAACCTCACAAATCCAAATTAGTTCTCCAGGCGCAAATAGTTTCATAAATAAACTTAAATAAAAATACCAACAAACAAGTACCTATTTACAAACACTTTTTAATGCACCGCCGGTTTTACAAAATGGTGGAATAATCAACTAGAATTGCCAACACTCCACGATGCATATACATCCCAATCGTACAGCAGAAACGCTTTAATTAACTGCAATTATTCGCCGGATAATTTATGTAATTGCCTCTAGTCTTTCTGGGGTGGGAGTTGGAATTGCTAAGTATAGTATATTTTTGTGAGCGACTAAGTACTGAGTGGTTAGAAAGAAGTGCTGTGATACAGTTGTGCATCAGGTACAACACCAACCATTTGATAGGACTTGGATATTATCTATATGTAAATTTGGAGTGTCTGAGATTCACAGCAAAGCTAGTAGAACAGGGGTGGTAAACTTTCTGACGCATTGATTATCTGTTTTATTTATTATTTTAGATATTTTGCATTTTGATGTTCTGAAATGTGCTAACGTTTTCTAAATAAACGAAAATTTTCTTACGCAGCCGTGTAGTTTCATTGTGGAATAGAAATAAGTGATGTCATTGCTTGCTATGACCCTCTCGGTCTGCCAATAATAAAACTCTTGTTACTTGCTAAATTTGAAAGATATCACTGTTGTGCTGTTTTGGTACTTTAGTTCATATTATATTTATTTTATGACATAAAATATTTAGTACTATGGTAGTTTCCCCTTTTATAGGGCCAATGAAGTTATGACATACTCTAAATTTGACAGTAAGCCAAAAACCGCGCAAGTCGACCTTTCGAAGTCGCCAATTAAAAAACTGCATATTCATCCTCTAATAAAGTTATCACCTGAAGGTTATGGGAACTATTGGCCTGCGTAGGCTGATCCCATTGTTGACTGATGTGAATCAACCAAAGGAATAGAGACGTGATTTGTACCTCGTTGAGGTGACTCGTCGATCATTGACACAGATCAGTAAAGTCAGATCGTGACCTTCTTAATATGAAATATCTCCAGCTATACAAATAGGTATATAATTATATGCCAGATGAGCTCGCAGTTACATACGATTTGGAAGGACTTTAGATGCTTTAAAATAGAGTTTAAAGTCGTTTAATAGAAATTAACTTTTGGCAACGATTGTTTCCAAGAGCAAAGTTCGCGGTGTCAGTATTGGAAACGATCGTTGCCAAAGCAAGCGAGCGGCTAACACTCCAAGGCAAGCTATAGCTTGCCTCGATAACTGGGCGTTCTAACCTAAAAATATGTTTAAAACGAACCAGCTGTTCCTGCTATTATCGCTTTCATTCAACTGAACGAATATACAAACAACAAACTGAGTTTTATAATATTTGTATACATTTAAAAAAGACTGGAAAACTTTAAATAAATATCCTTCGGCAAAATGCAGGTTGTCATTAGTTTAGTCTTATTAGGATTGTTGAATTTGGACAATACAATGCATTAAATTTCTGTATTAAAATTTTTGTATCTTCTTCATAGGAGTTTGTAAATGATTCCTTAAGTATTTCTAACATCCATGGATAGAATTTAACGGCCCGACAGAACTTTAAACTCGCATTCCATCCAAGATTAGTACAAACTTACACTGTGGAGCAAATTGGCTGTATTAGGCATGTCATTTCTTATAGATATTAATAGGAATATTCTCATCCCTTTTATTTCTAAAATAACATACTCGCACAAACTCAAAAAATACATTCATTACTTTATTGAAATGAAATATTTAAAAATAACACCATCTGCTATTGTAGCTCATCAACAATTTATTCGCCTTCAGTATTATTATTATCTTGAAAAGAGCAAGCACAAAGTCAAATTGAATTGGGTCGCGGAAAGTATGAAAGAAAGTATTGCGCTCAGTAAAGTAAAATTGCTTAGACGACACTGACAATGTCGGCTATGGAGATGACGAACAAAGATATAATTTGTAAAACGTGCTTTTGTATGTACCTCAATATATTTTGCTATTATAATATAACATCAATACCCTTGAGGCCCGAAAAAGGAATTTTTTAACATGTCATCTACAGAATCGACGGTATGAGAAATGTGAGGCCAGCTATGGGTACATCATTGTTTGTCCTTTCTTAGGTCCCGCAAATAAAAGACACAGAACGACACCATTATTCCAATGCTCATTTGTTTGTTGGCCTTTTTTTTACTGTAGTTGCCCTTGTTTAGAGGTCCTCTTTTTGCGAGAAAAAATTCGCAAAAATGAGCACTTGGATGCCAATCGGTAGTCATTTTTGTTAAATGATTTCATGCGTACGTGTGCTGTTTTCCCAATGTGTATAAGCGTATTAGAATTTGTTCAAAAAATAGCACTAGTTACAATAAAAAAGAAACCTAACTATTTGGTCCTGAATTTATAAAGCTTTAGGTTAAATACACGCCCGTTTTTATTGTTAAATAAATTTTGCTGAATATTATACCTAAGTACCTAGATTCGTGCCTGTATACTGAGGTTCCCAAGGTTATGTTACTAGGAATTTTCGCAATAACACTTCTATGTGATGTGGAAAAAACTAGGCTTTGCTATTTAGTTTATGTGGTAGTAGTTATATGAATATTTATAAAAGCTTGGCTTTGAGGGATTGTTTTTAGGAATATGGACGTTAATTTTATACGAGCATTTTATTGTATGTTTACCAATATAATATCTTATGTTCAGTTCTGCTTCTTGCGTTATTTTTTCTTCTTTGGTATCTGTAAAAATAAATCACGCACAGTGTGCGCCCAACCTTAGTGTCAGACTTCACATTGTATTTATAGGTATGCTTTATGTAACTACCCATTTAAGTATCGGTCTTGGCAAGCATTGCTTCATCTAACTGGTCGCTTCATTTGACTGAAGAAATTAAACAACAATTCGTCGTCAGGTGACAAAAATAATATTAGTGTCACACGACCCAAATAACTAATAAAAACAACATAACGATAACATCAAACCGATAAAATGAAAATAGACGATGTAATATTGTTCCGTAATATCTATTCAATTTTCTCTTAGTAAGGACAATATACGTTGTAGCAAAGAAAATAATAAAAATAAATAGTACTAGGAACCACTTCGCTTCTCCTCGACTGAGCGTAAGGGCCGTCGGGACGGACGGCGAAATGAATCGTGAAGTAATCTGAATAGAAACTAGTGGCACTATGTTTATGTGCCCACTGTTTTCAGCTACATATGGCACTTGTTTTATGAACTCCTGCTTACGGATGGTATGTGAAGGCGCTTAAAGTGCTGGCAAAATAAACAGTTATAGCAACACTACAAATAACAAACTACAGTTATATGAAAGGAGAGAAAATGTGTGATGATATTAGGACAACTTGAACCCGCATTTTTTTCGCGTATTATTAGTAAAACCTGCTTTTTAAACGGTTTTATTTGATTTTAGTTTGGAAATCTATTCATAAGAATGTTTTTATTCAATATTTTTTGGTAAATTCTATGTATCTAAAATTGTATTTCGGTACATATGTGAGGTATCGAAATTATTACCTACGCATGTCTCGAATTCAAAATATATTCATAACTAAATCTCTTTTAACAAAATACTACGTTAAGAGCATACGTGTGATCATTGATAATATTCACGGGCCGAAATGTAGATAATTATGCTAAATATTTTAAAAGTCAAATTCGCCGAAAGATTCAACTTTATTCTCTAATGCATGGTGATGCAGTAATGATAACCAAGCATTTTTCAAAAGCCTGACACGTGCATATACCGCCCAAAGTAAGCATAGCCTGTGAACAACTGGGTGGAACGCCATGAGACTTCTGTCAGACTCTTCCTCAAAACAAGACTCACGGCTATTACCGTGGCATCCCCGCATTACTTCTTAGAAGCCAGAGAATTCCATTTGCTCAAGTTAATACGTTTTCTATTTTAGTCTTATGTTTTCTATCTCATTATGCTTTCATTTTATATGTTAACTAGCTGACCCAGCGAACTCCGTTTCGTTTTTTTAAGAGTTTTTATTTACCATTGACTTAGCGCTTAATCTCTTATCATTTCTGAGTCTATAAATGCTGAACAAACAAACATAGATTTTTATATAATATTGAATTCCCCATTCCTTAAAATATCGGAAACGATACCCATATCGACTTTAAAAAAAAGTCCCGTCTGCCATCTTTGATCACAAAATAGATGTTGTATTTGGATTCACCATCCCTTAAATCATCAGAGATGATACCCATATTGATTTTTAAAATTTTTCCATCCGCCATCTTTGATTTCCCATCCACCGTCTTGAATCACAAAATTGATGGTGTATTTCGATTCTCCACCCCTTAAAATATCTAATGCGATACCCATATTGATTTTTAAAATTTTCTCATCCGCCATCTTTGATTTCCCGTCCGCCATCTTGGATCACTAAATAAATTTCATATTATTAATCAGCATCCCGTAAATCTCGAAAACGATACCCATATAGATTGTATCCTATTCGTTTAGCCTTTTTTTGCCTTTGACCCAACCCATCCACTTCTCGTTTGACCGTTTTATTATTTTTGTCTGGCCCCTAAAAGCTGTGGCGTAATTTTATATAGCCTTTCGGAATAATTGGGCTATCATAGGCAATAACAATTTTTAAAATCCGACTGCTAGTTCCTGAGATTAGCCGACATTATCTTTTAGCCTTTTTAGCCTTTTGCCCGGCCCAAAGGGTCAAAGCGTTATGTTATATAGCCTATAGCCTTCCGGAATAACTGGGTCATCGTATACAAAAATATTTTTTCAGATCCGACCGGTTTCTGAGATAAGCGCGTTCAAACAAACAAAAAAAGAAATTCTTCCGCTTTATTATTAGTAAAGATATTTTAATTTTTTTTTTATATTTGATACAAATCTCCTTTATGGGCCGGATACTTCCATAGTTTTCGTTTTAACTGCTTGAGAAATATAACTGCAAAAAGTATTTACACATACAAACTACTTATTAAAGACTGTGTAAAGGCCTGTTCAGACCTAAGCGGTATTCGCTACCGTCTGAGGCAGAGAAAACCCAGTGGGTATGCGGTAATATTACTGTTCAGACCTAAGCGGTATTCGCTAACCTTGTGGGTAGAATAACGCGCGATAGTCGAGTTTCGCCGCGGTACTTGATACCAAATACCTGAGCGAAACCCGCGCGGTATGTACCCCTACCCACAGCGGCAGCGAATATCGCTCAGGTCGCTCTAGCCGCGGTACTTGATACTAAATACCTGAGCGAAACCCGCGCGGTATGTACCTCTACCCACAGCGTCAGCGAATATCGCTCAGGTTTGAATAGGCCTTTATCCGGTATCTGTCACGTTTCGCTAGATCGGCCAATATGGCGACTGTGATTTGTCTGTCAGAACCTTTAGAATTTAACAGAATACTCGACAATCCAAATTTTGCGGATATATGTTGTCGACTCGAAATCTTTATTTTTTAATGTTTTATTATTCAGGTAAGGTTTCGATGTACTCCTTGACGAAATAATTATTATAAGATTTGACACTGCGATAGCAGCGCAGTCCGTCGGTTCTAATGTGAAACATTCCAACATCCACAACTACTTACAAATTAAAAATTAAGTACAATAAACATTTTCCAGTGGACTAAATTGTGAATCCAAACCATTCTCAAGTCCCCTTGAACACATACAAAAAGTTTCATCAAGATCGGTCCAGTCGTTTAGGAGGAGTTCAATTACATACACACGCACACAAGAAATATATATATTAATACTAGCTGACCCAGCGAACTCCGTATCGCCTTTTTAAGAGTTTTTATTTAATTCCCTTATCATTTCAGAGTCTATAAATGATAAACAAACAAACATAGATTTTAATATATTGAATTCCCCATTCCTAAAAATATCGGAGGCGATACCCATATCGACTATAAAAAAAATCCCGTCCGCCATCTTTGATTTCGTATCCGCCACCTTTGATCACGAAATAGATGTTGTATTTGGATTCTCCATCCCTTAAATCATCAGAGACGATATCCATATTGATTTTTAAATTTTTCCCATCCGCCATCTTTGATTTCCCATCCACCATCTTGAATCACGAAATAGATGTTGTATTTGGATTCCCCGTCCCTTTAAACATCGGAGACGATACCCATATTGTTTTTTTTTTTAATTTCCCATCCGCCGTCTTTGATCACGAAATAGATGGTGTTTTTGAATTCCCCATTCCTTAAAATATCGGAGACTTTACCCATATCCACTTTAAAAACATCCCGTCCGCCATCTTTGATTTCCTATCCGCCATCTTTGATCACGAAATAGATGTTGTATTTGGATTCGCCATCCCTTAAATCATCAGAGACGATACCCATATTGATGTTTTAAATTTTCCCATCCGCCATCTTTGATTTCCCATCCACCATCTTGAATCACGAAACAGATGTTGTTTTTGGATTCCCCATCCCTTTTAACATCGCAGGCGATACCAATATTGATTTTTTAAAATTTTCCCATCCGCCATCTTTGATTTCCTATCCGCCATCTTTGATCACGAAATAGATGTTGTATTTGGATTCGCCATCCCTTAAATCATCAGAGACGATACCCATATTGATGTTTTAAATTTTTCCCATCCGCCATCTTTGATTTCCCATCCACCATCTTGAATCACGAAACAAATGTTGTTTTTGGATTCCCCATCCCTTTTAACATCGCAGGCGATACCAATATTGATTTTTTTTAATTTTCCCATCCGCCATCTTTGATCACGAAATAGATGTTGTATTTCGATTCCCCACCCCTTACAATATCGAAGGCGATACCCATACTGATTTTTAATTTTTTCTCATCCGCCATCTTTGATTTCCCGTCAGCCAACTTGGATCAGTCCTGAAGTCTTCAGGTCCGGAAACTGACAAAACTGCCATCAAACAAAGAAGTATATCAACGCGCACGCGAATTTCAACTTTATGCAGCGGTAATAAATTACAAATTGACTCTACGTTTTAGTTAGAAAACGTTTGTATGGGAAAAAGAAAAGCGCTGTTCTAGGGTTTTTCCGGCAATTATCAGATTTTTTCTCGCCGTAAAAACCATCTTTGAACTTCAACGAACATTTTAAAAAAAGAATCGGCCAAATTGGTCCAGGCGTTGTTGAGTTATGCGCTTACCAACACATTTTGCGATTCATTTTTATATTATATAGATATTTTGTTAGGGTATTTTCTTTCTACCAATTTTTTCCTTACACAAAATGATAACTATCATACATTACTATCTCACTATTCTCGAAAGATTGTGAAACTCAATAAGCCTAACTTATTGTACGTGTTGAACAAAGTTAGTTAACGAAATAGGAGTAGTCCCTAACATTTTACGAACACACAGATGTAATTCTATATTATTATAACGTAATTTCAGAGAAAGTTGTCGTGGTTATTGACGACATTTAAAGTTTCCTGTCCAACCCGAAATGTTTTATACATAAAAATGTATCGCATGTCTGTGCGTATCGAGATTTAATGCCATTCAACGAACACTGCGTAAGTTTACTTCTAAATATTCGCTCTATCGTCTGAAGAACTTTCTGCCGGTCAAGACTAAGACAACTAGTACAGACTTTAATATTTCCTATAATCGACTATGGTGATGAATACTATCTCGACCTTAATACAGATCAGCTCAACAAACTTGACCACCTTCTCAATTTCGTTTTCAATCTCCGCAAATATGATCATATTACAGAGATGGTTGCCCATTCGTCAACGGCGTAGCTTACGTATTTTGTGTACTCTTTATTCTTTATTGCACTCCCCACAGGAGCATATGCTCCTGTGTAGTTAACTCTTCATTTTCAATTTCTTTGTAATACACATGAGAAAATCTTCGTTCCTCAAATAACCTTCTTCTCCTTTGTCCTTCTCACAGTTCTAGCCTTGTACATTCTTCGTTTAATATTCAATCTATCCTTCTCTGGAATGCTCTCCCTCTCGATATCAGGATGTCCACTAGCCGTTTCACATTTATAACCAGAGTTCGCCAGACTTATATAGACGCGCAATCTGAATAATCATAGGATTATCGTCTATTTATTTTTTATGTATATAATTATATTGTAAGCAGCCCCAGCGCTCGACATCCGCATGCCCTAAAACCCATCGGCCGCAGAGGATAGGGAGGACGGCAACCTGATAACACCGCATCTCCTCTTCCTCTGCGGCCTCACCGCAACGCAGCAAATGGTGCGCCCCCATTTGGTCGCGGGAGATAGGGTGCGCAGCAACGCAAGTGAGGTGTGAGGTCGGCCTCACTAAACATAACATAACATGTTACGTTAAGTTACTTGGAAACATTTTGCGGACATTTTTTTTCCTAGTGTCTTATATTATTATATATAAATTGAGGCTACAGAAATAAAAAAAACTTGTTTACAAACTAATTTTTCTTCTTTGATAACATCGGCTTGAAAAAAATGTTAAGACAACGTTCTATCCATCATTTTCCAGTCCAGAAATATAGAGAATAATTTTATTACTGTTCTTCGGCGAACGTTGAAAATCGTTTTAAAATCGAACAGTGATAACAAGTTTTTATGGCCGTAATCGTCTGAATTAGCAGCGAAAGCCTAGTGAAAACACCGACAGACTGCTACGCAGAGGGTCTAGGGTTCGAAGTCATGACGCGTATCAACGACTATTCGAAGTTATATGCGTATTAAAATGTTAAGTATCGCTTGCTAAACGGTGAATGAAATCATCGTGAGAAATCTTGCATATCTGAGAATTCTTTATAATGTTCTCGAAAAACATGTATTGTGAAGTGTGCCAACTAGCACTTGACTTGGCCAGCGTGGTGAATTATGGCCTTACCCTTCTCGTATGGTATATAATATGTACAGATACATGAAAACGCTCCGAATTGTTCAATATCGCTTACCCCGTGCCTCGGAGTGCACGTTAAGCCGTCGGTTCCAGTTAACTTGAAGATCTTTGACAGTCGTTATACCGTTGTCAGTACCTACTTAAAATAAACTGACACAAGTCTAAACCATGGAATACAGCTATTCTTCGGAGGTCAGACAGGCAGTCGCTCTGTGGAAAAGCTAATATTCAGCCAAATCCGGTTAGACTAGGCAAGCGGTTAAAACTGGGAAAACGTTAGGAGAATTATTATTTTTACATCAGAACGCATATTCAATAAGATACCAAAAGGAATAAGAATAATGGATGGTATCAATAGTTTAAAAAAATCATTGAAGAAGTTAATCGTTATTAGACCATACTGGCTCGGATTAGCGAAACGCGTGTGTTTCTGCTATATCGAGCAAAGCCGCCTGCAGAATGCAGTAAGTACATAAGTGAACAAAAATAATACACACTATTACTATCATCTTTTCTGAAATCTAAACGTATAATGCACATCTCCACAAATGCTTCAAAAGATTGATCACCATTTAGATAACAAATAAGCATGATTGATGACCTGAACTGTTTGAGAGGATTGGAAACCATTGTCAATCGTATAGAATCAATTGGCCATTCATTTACGAGCGTTCAATCTTTACACGTCAGCTCTTAGGCTTTTCAATTTGAAGGCATTGTTACTCTTGTATAGTGCTTCCTTTGTGTTCTAATATTACATGAATTATAACCTGAATGGAAGAATTAACCTTGGGCTGTGCGCACGCGTTGTGCCTATTGCTCCGTGTGATATTACTTTCGTATACCCACAGAATACATTTTATATTTTAGAATATATTTTTTTAAATGAACGATATTAGCAGTGATGATGATTTAAGTGATTCAGTGTTTTTGGAAAAATGTACAAAACAACTTAGTGATATCGGTGCGATGGAAGGTATGTCGGAAAGTGGAAAAAATGTTGAAAGTAGTTTACAAGTTAAAGAGAAAAGAAAAGAGAGGGAGGATGATCATGGTACTGAGAATGAATTTATTTTGGTGAACAGAAACAGACCCAAACGCTTAAATAGAAATATTTCAATAACTTTGGAGCAAGAGGGGAGGGTAGGTGAAAAAAAAGATACTGGAGATAAAATTGAAGTATGTGTCTCCTCCGCGAATCACCTACCCAAACAAATGGCAATGGCCAAACTACTACGTGCTGAAGAAATTAAGGATATTCTAAGGATAAAGTACAAGAGCCCTTATAAAGTGCTTATTCAATTCCAAACAATGGAAAACGCTGTCAAATTAACTGAGTGTCAAAAGTTTAAGGAGATGGACCTACGATGCCAATTAAAGGATGAAATATCAATATCCTATGGAGTCGTAAAAGGTGTGGACTTGGACATTACAGAGAACGAACTCGCTGAAATATTTGAATCGGAAACCGAAATATCGTCAGTAAAAAGATTAAATCGCTTAAACTTTGAAGGAAAGTGGGTTAGCAGTGAGTCTATAAGAATCGGATTTAAACACAATGTTTTACCTGAATTTATATACGCCTACGGCTGTCGTTTTAAAGTGGAGGCCTTCGTATTTCCTGTAACGCAATGTTCAGGATGCTGGCAGTTCGGTCATGTAAATAAGTTCTGTCCAAGCAAGAAAATATTATGCCCTAAATGCGGAGGTGGCCACGTTAACTGTGAGATACAAGACTTTAAATGCCTTAACTGCAAGGGGAAGCATATGGCACTAGACAAGAAATGTCCAGTATTTCTTAGAGAGAAAAAGATAAGACTGATTATGAGTGATAAGCTAGTGACGTATAGAAAAGCCTTAGAGATTTACGCTGAAACTAAACAAAAAGAAAAGTGCCATATAGTTGAAAATACCACCACTACCGGCTGTGCATTAACGACACTCCCAAACAACAACAAGGACAAGGAGTTATACAGTACAGTAGCAGCGAAAACAGTCATTGATCAGCAACCACTGTGCACCGATGAGGAACAGGAAATGGACGTTCCACTGGCACAAGTATCGGTGGGTTCAAAAGCCAAATCTAAGTCTAAAAAGAAAACAAAGAAAAACACAAACAAGGAAGATTATTCTTTTGAACATTCAACAGAGGAAAGTATCTGTGAATTGAAGGAAGACACACCAAGGAGGTCAAGAAATGATCAAGCTTCTGTTAGATTAGAAATTTGGAAAATCATGTTAAAACTTAGAGATATCCTAATGTCTGACGGAAAACTCTTAGACAAATTAGTAGATGTTGCGAAATTTCTGTGTGAGGAACTTAAGAGGTATGTAGTTACTTTATTTTCGGGAAGAGAGTTATTGGAACACTTTATAAATTTTGTCAATGGATAGTTTAGGTAAAAAGGTTAAGCTTAATATATTTCAATGGAATTCACAAAGCCTCCGCCCAAAGCTTACATCTTTTGCAAATCTACTATTACAGGAGAATATACACATAGCTCTTATAAGTGAGACATGGTTAGAGCCGGAAGCTGGTATTAATGTTAGCGGTTTTAATGTCTTCAGACACGACAGATTTGACTCTTACGGTGGGGTTGCTGTGGTCATACACAAGTCGATTATAGCGCATTTAGTTCCGTTTAGTCCCACAAACGCGGGTATAGAAGTAATATGTGTTAAACTTATCAACTGTAAAGATGTTGAATATGTCATTTCTCTTTATTGTCCTTCCTCGGTGCCAACGTTAACATCTGACTGGGTAGACCTATTTTCAGCATTCTCACTTAAAACAATTATAGCAGGTGACTTCAACGCCCATCATACAAATTGGTCGGTCAAAGTGGACACGAGAGGTACACAAATTTTGGATGCGACACTAGATAATAACTTTATTAGTCTCAATAATGGCCAGTTCACCAGGGTTAAACTAGTCAATGGAAATCTTCAGCAAACCTCCCCTGATGTTACATTCGTCTCCACTGACATCGCAATCAAATTTAATTGGCAGGTGATTAATGAGAACCTGGGAAGTGACCACTTAATTATTAAATTATCAGCTAATATTGCTACATTGATCTTCACGATTAAAAAACGTAACTTTAAAAATGTTGATTGGTGCGATTATCAGCAAACGTTCTCAGATAATATCCAAAATGTTAACGATTCCCTTAACTCTAATGATGTTCAACAAATATATAACATATTCACTAGTAAAGTTGTCTTTGCAGCCGATAAACACATCCCATGTATTAAAATATGTAAGAAACCAGATAGTAAGTTTAAGCCTAAAAACTATTGGAGCTCAGAATTATCCAAAGTTGTTGCACAGAGAAGATTGGCCCTATCTAGTTTTCGTCGGAATCCTACTCCAGAAAATTTAAGCAACCTTGAAAGTAAGACCTTGTAATCACATAAACTTATTAAAAAAGCAAAACTTCTTAGCTGGCAAAATTTTTGCAACTCTATTAACGAAGTTACTTCTGTATCCGAGATGTGGCGACGAATGAAATGGATGAAGAGTATAAAACAAGAAACCTCATACCCCCCTCTTGAGAAACAGTATGAGTTACTACACTCACTTACCCCAGATTACGTCTCCAATAATATCCCTAACTTTAAATCAAAAAATGACATCCTAGAGTCAGACTTCACCATCCAAGAGCTAATCAATTGCTTAAAGAAAAAAGATACGTCCCCCGGAGCGGATGGCATCTCGTACTCCATGATTTATAACTTACCTAGTACAGGAAAAGCTATTTTGCTTCATATTTATAACAACATCCTTCATTCTGGCGTCGTTCCCCACCAATGGAGGGATATACAGATAATTTCTATTCCCAAAGGTAATAGTAACTACACCCCTAACGTTAAGCTAAGACCAATATCATTGATATCATGTTTATGTAAAATTTTTCATCTTATGATATGTAAGCGGTTAGAGTGGTATGTGGAACAAAACCATATTTTATCGCCTCATACGGTAGGTTTCAGAAAATCGCACTCAACTTTGGATTCGATTACACGATTGGTTTCATACATACAAATAGGAATTACCATGAATATCCCTACAGTGACATGTTTCCTTGATATTGAAAGCGCCTACAACAATGTCTCAATTAATGCGCTTACAAAAATTTTAGATGACTTACAAATTGGATCAAAATTATGCCAATATCTGTGGTCTTTTCTTAATGAAAGACACCTTAAACTTAAAACATTAAGTGATGAGTCACATATCTGTAGGTGGACTAACAGAGGCTTAGCCCAAGGGGACCCTCTCTCTCCATTGTTGTTTAATTTAGTTTCCTATAAAATATGCACACAAACTCAGAGTGTATCTATATCGCAATATGCGGATGACTTTGTTATTTATGTTAGAGATAAACAAATTAAATTATGTGAGCGCTATATGCAAAATGCCTTAAATTTCATAGTTGGCTTACTAGATGAAATTGGACTAAGCTTGTCTCCTATCAAGTCTAACTATTGTGTGTTTAGTAGAGGTCGTAGAAGGTTGGTACCTACTATAATGTTATACGGACAACCATTAGTCTTAACACAGTGTTTTAAGTACTTAGGTGTATGGTTGGACAGTAGTTTGAGGTGGAATAAGCACATTAATGAAATTATTAATAAATGCTCAAAATTTTTAAATTTGTTAAAGGTATTAGCAGGTAGCTCTTGGGGGATACACACAAAACATATGCGCACAATTTATATCTCCTTAGTTAGAAGTAGAATAGATTATTGTAGTTTCCTGTATGACTGTAGCGTAAAAACTCACACTTCCAAATTAGATAAGTTACAAAATCAAGCCCTCAGAATAGTAGGAGGTTTCATAAAAAGTACACCAATTCATGTGATGGAAAGAGAATTGCATATATTACCATTGTCTTTGAGAAGACAATACTTAGCATATAAATTTGTTTTGAGAGGAATGTCATATTCCAATAACATCAGCCATATAACAGTTTCGGAATTAAGCTCAGCTTGACGTAATAGTTATTGGACAAATAAAAAGAAACCCCTACTAGCCTCCACTTTAGATGAATTGGGGCAGATATCGGTTGCTGTTTTCTCTTAACATATGGGTATCTGCTATCAATGTTCAAAGCAGCATAAAAAGTAGCTTAAAATGTGTAAACCACCCTAAACACATATATCACCCAGGGTTATTAAAAAATGAGGTTCTTGCCGAATTAGCTTCGAAATATGAGGGGTGGTGCCAGATTTTTACTGACGGATCAAAAAGTGTGCAGGGATTGGGGGCTGGATTTTATCATCAAAACTTAAACTATAAGGTTAGTTTTAAGATTACCACTGATGTATCCATAATGACGCTGGAATTACTTGCAATATGTAATGCTCTGTCTTATGCACTTGAAAATCATTTTCATAACGTCGTAATTTTTACAGACAGCAAAAGTGCTCTTCAACACGTGGCTCGGTGCGCCTCTGATTGCAGAGGTGCATCGATAGCCTACGATATACTTAATTTTATCCATTGCTTCAATAAAAATGGCAGGACACTCGTATTGCAGTGGGTTCCAGCACACATAGGCTTAAGGGGTAATGAGGAGGCTGACCGGATATCAAAGTTGGGTCCGGTAATGGGGAGAGAACTAATATATGAACCTGACTACTGGGAATATTTTTCAAAATTTAAGGGGGTAGTTTTTAGTAAATGGCAAGAGTACTTTGATAATGTGTCCAAAGAAAAAGGAATTTGGTATAAGGCAATCCAGAGTGAGCCTCTTCGTGCGCCATGGTTTTCTTCTAGTATTAATTTAAGTAGGAAATATATTAAGTTAGCATTAAGACTTCGTTCTGGACACTACCCATCGGCAAAGTTTGCCCATCTAATGCAAAAAGCGGCATCACCTAATTGTGACACATGTGGGAAAGTCGAGGATGTTTACCATTTGCTGATGGAGTGTGTTAAGAACGAAAGTGAAAGAGAACGTTTTTTTAAGGCGCTGTTATACCTCAGAAGCCGTGAAACACCTAATTTTTCGTCGCGCATCTAGCCATAACGGTACATATTACAAACTAGCAAAAATTAGAGCTTAAAGTCAAAAGTCTGAACAAAAGACTTTTGAAAGAATTTTTCATGTACGTAAAATAGAATCACGGTAAAAAAATCACAAAATCGAGGCAGAAAATAATCTTTCGTCTCACTGTTTGCAATATTTTGATCGTAAGCTGTCATATTTTTTTTTGATAATATTGTAGGAAATCTAATGAACTAAAGAATTACCCTATTTATTTTCATATTATACGTGTATATTCTGTAAAATTAAATAAATCCTGCCAAACCTCTATGATTTTGACGCTCGGTAGATCCCATCAATATCAAACGCTTCAGCAATTTAAACCTTATTAGCATAAGCGGTGTACTGAGTGTCAGTTGCTAGTTTACGCCCCGCCCAGACCTCATCATTCGGCTATGAGCCCTGTGAGAGATAGGTCATGTCGCTTGCGTCTCCGCTGCACGAAATTTTACGTAAACCTGTTTGTTATTATAATACGCCGATTTGAGTTCGTAATTTCATGTTTTATGTTATAGACTGAATCAAATAGGCTTTTCATGTAACTATGGGCACATAATATAATTAGGACCTAAGTTTATACTCTTGTTGCGTTTAATGTGTTATCGTTTCTGTGCTTATAAATATATAATTAGAAGAATAAAATATGGACATTTAGAGAAATGAAGTTCTACGAAGGATTTGTACAAGAAAGCGTCGTAATAAAATAGAAATTCATCCATGGCCAAGTGATTATGAAATATGTAACATTTTTACACAAATTATTTTCATAAGAGTCTTTTATGACTAACTATGTTACTTATATATTATCGATTATGCATAATATAATTATATAAATTATTCTCACAATACATAGCTGCCACAGTTTTCAATTTTTGAAACAGTAATAACATAAAATCGAATCATTTTATGTACCTATATTTCAAATTCATTAGCTTGTCAGAGCGCCTGGAGCGCTAAGATGCCGCCACGGCGAACAATAATGATGACAGCGCTAATATGGCGCTCCGCAATCCGCACACAAGCGGTAACGAATGTTGTATTATTGTGTTTTGAACATAAACCTTTTTAGGTACATCGGGTAAAACTTTGATTATTCATAAACTATTAGGTACGTCTCAGTACATCTAATATCTTTTTAATTTCTAAAATCAATCATTTATAAATAAGAAGGTGACTTCTCTGTTTGCTATAACACAAGATATAGTATTTTTTTAATAATAAAGTACGTAACTAATTATCATTATTGTAATTACAGTGAAGTTAAAGATAACAGTTCTGCAACGTCTTACACACATTTGACTTCAGTCATTCCTAACACGATCTGTTCAAGAGCTAGCCAAGAAATGCCGAACAATTTTTTAACAAATTTGACTCAAATTTCGTAGTGATAAGCAAAAATTACAAGAGGGATAGCAGTGACTGGTTCGAATTGCGTAAGAATATGTTGACAGATTGAAATTTTTGTATAGTGGTAAAAAGAAGAGATAACAGCAGTAAAGCCAACTCAGTAAAAAATATTTTGTACAAATAAAATATTTGCAATGTAAAATCAGTTGCGCATGGAATCTTAAATGAACAACTGGCTTTGCAACAACTGGCGAAGCAAGAAAATGTAACAAGCGATCCATGTGGATTATTCGATTATTGGTGCCACGCCAGATGGATTAATAGGTCCAAACACGATTGTGGAAATTTAATGTTCTAAAGTTGCCTATAAGAATGGCCTGGAGAATAGTATAAGAGCAAATAAAATACAAATATGGAAACATGATAAAAAAGTGAACTGACTAGTCTAAACAAATATTGTAATTGTTATTACCAAATTCAGGGGTAACGCCACGTTACACGCAAACAAAAGTGTTTATTTGCTGTGTGGAGTGGCGAAAGTATACCACTAAAAATAGAAATTATAGAAAGAGATAATGTTTTCTGGGAGAAGCTTGTGGCGTTTTATATGAATTGGCAGTTGCCTGAAATTGTTGATTCTCGTCAAGCTCAAGGGATGGCATTGCGAGATCACGGAGAGGAAAATGTTTCATCAGTGCTTGAAATTTCTACAATACCAAGCCGTAAAAGGAAAGTAAATGAAACTGTGCCTCGTGAACAACAGCAAATAATAAGTATTGAAGCCTTATCACCTCACACACTGCCTTTAACATTCGATGAGAATAAAGAAAACCTGCCGGGTTGTAGCAGACAGCTAACTTTTGATGAGCTGCAAACTGTGTATTTCATTAATAAATTGTAAATGAATATAAATAAATAACTTTTAATATTTATTTTCTTTGAAACAACACATATTTGAAGCGAAAGATATTTTTTATATCTTTCCATACAAATATGTATGACGAGAGCTAACGAAAAAGCAGTAACTCAAATTATAATTCTATAATTTTCTAAGCGACATAGCAGTATCTCATGAATAAGGTATATCCACATAATATATTTTTGATATTTTTGATTCATCTATTTTGAAAAAAATGGGTTGTGTTTCGAAACGAGTCGCCTGAATTTGAGGGTATTGGTAGTGTAGGGGGTTTAAGGTAGTTCGTTTTAATCCCCTAAAAGTAATTTTGGCTACCGGAGTTGCGTCTAAATATTTTTAAACAATTTCCAAAAGGACAATGGCAGATCTCCATACATCAAAATGTCTGAAATTAAATTGAAGCGAACAGTAATAAAAAATATATCAAAAAATTTGGCGTAAGTAACAGAGTCTATAAATGATTCTATTTTCACTCAGGAAAGGTGGAAAAAGAAGATATCGGTGTTTGAAGTTTTAGTTATGAATGAACAATGTAGGTATAAGGAAAGTTATAGTATGAAAGTTAAACAATGTAGGTAGGTACGTTTGAATTATCAAATGACATGTGTCAGATTGACATCAAAACGCGGAAGTATTTTGTGGCATCTAACTGTCACAGCCAAAGACAAAAGCAGAGCTGCACATTTTAAATCGATTTTATGTGAAATCGATACAACTTTAAAACGATGCTGTGACGTTTTTATTTGATTTATACGTTGTTTTGCTCCAAAAATATTAGCTTATTGATATAATGTTGATTAAATATTAAATAATTGCATTTTAAACCAAACCAACTCTATAAAGGTCGATCGTATCGATAACTTATTTAATAATCGATACGGATATAGCACTCACCTCTATTCCTGTCACACCATTGTCTATGGCAACAATCAAATAAAAAAGTATTCGTAATCAATTGGAATGCTTTTTATCATCATAAAATAATCCAGCTTTAACGAGACAAAGTGAAAATATTAAAAATCGTAGAAAAATAAACAATTTGTTTTGTTCATATGAAGTTTAAGGTCGCCACAACAAACCCAGACCAAATTCTGCCATTGTTCTTTCATAAATACTTCGGCAATTATGCAAAACGGAACATAGTTTTTATACTTTAGTACAGTTTTACAAATGTAATTTTTAGGTTTTATGTGAAAAACGTGAAACGAAACGCAAAACTGCCATCTTGGAATGATCATATTGACAGCTAATGTCAAATTTGTGCGTTATTGCTTTCGAGTGCCTTGGGTTAGGTGCGACTGTAATAAGTAAATAAATAGGTTATGTTAGGTTCTCTTTTGACAATTAATCCGAAAATAGGAGCCCTTCGCAGGGCTCCGACAACCTTAGTTTATTAAACTAGTGTGATGAATGTGGAAGTTGGCAGTGCCATACACACCGATGTTTGGAGATTTTTTTTTCCGAGGAAACCAAGTTTTTCTGGCAAGTGAAAATGGTGAGGGGGGTTTCAAGACCTCCCCTGCTTCCTCTCCAATCACTCACAATCTCTAAAAACGGCGACGTATTTCGAAACCTTTGCCATAATAATTATACCTATAATAACAATAAACATCCATAAATAAATAAAAGAAATCAACTTTTACTAAACTTCAATTATCTCGTAACTCGCTTTAGTTGAGATACGGCTTTTGCGCTTAATAGAGCAGTATTGTGTTTTTTAGGGTACCGTATCCAAAAATTGTAAAAACGGAACCCTTATAGATTCGCAATGTCTGTCTGTCTGTCCGCCCGTATGTCACAGCCAATTTATTGCAAAACAGATTTGAAAACTGGCAGGAATGGAATTAGATGTAGGTATTCTATGAACTGCTTCACTATTTTTATACAAAAACAAAACAAACATAATAATGGCCTCTCCATACATGGAACTGACTTAATTATTTTTATCATCTTACGGCACGTAGGTATTTACCTACTTTCGTCAACATTTAATATCTATAACGTCTAATGTAAACCAGTTTTGCTCATGGCTGCACTGAGAACAAAAATTGCGCTATGCCTATATTGTACAAACAGATTGATGTATGTAATATAAATTTTAATATCAGTATCTCAATTCAATATGTTAAAACGTTTTGCTTGCGATTTTGAAATATTGGAATACGGATGTCGCCAGAATACGGCCGCACGCGACGAGAATGAAGGGGGGCGCCCGCAGTAGACGGAGCTAAGCTCCCTTCACCTCCCCTGCTTCACCCCCTCATTTACCAAAACAGTCGCTTAGGACAGCGCCTTAAGGAATGTAATTTAAATAAGTTAGATATGGGAATAATATTATCTATTTTAGCAGATCCTACCTCCGAATTATGTAGGAAATTATGCAGCATTATATCTGATTAGTTAATTTGTAGTCGTCCTTTTGTCCGATAACTGGAATCAGGCACAATGGAGTTGACGTGCCAATTTTGGACAAAAACTCCTTAAACAATAAAGAATAAAAAAAAAAAAAATTGATGACATTGTTACTCTTGTATAGTGCTTCCTTTGTGTTCTAATATTACATGAATTATAACCTGAATGGAAGAATTAACCGAGCCTCAAATTAAAAGTAGTCTAGAACAAAAGAAAAAATACGTATTTAGTATGGTGTTCTTATTATGAATTTTCATGGAATATCGCCAACCCAAGCACTATTTAGTTTCAAATGACATCAAAATAATGTTAAAGTAATCAATAATTTGTGTAAGACGCGTGCTATCTAGTCCAATGATGTGATGTCAACACCATTTGGAGTGAAATTTTGTATTTCATGAATAAATAATTAACACGAATATTCTTTATATTATCTTAGACTAGACCTACTCTAATTATTGTTAAAGACAGCTGTTAATTATTGTCAACAGCGATGAGCCACGGCATAAATTATGCGAATATAAGTTGATATCAAATTTGCAATATCTCATCATTTTAGTTAATTATATGAGGTATTTCTGTCTAGAGTAATAAAATTACAGCGTCAGAAATAATTTTATTTTAAATAAGCTTGGTTGTGATTCAACTGCATTTGATTTATTAGTCTACGTTGTCCCATAGCTGGGCAAAGGCCTCCCCCAAATCTTTCCAGGCTTGCTTGTTTGTTACTCTTTCACGACAAAACTGCTGAATAAATTGTGAAGCAACTTTGCGGTAATATGTATAAGCTATACAATTTATGTTCAAGGTAAAAAAAAAACACCTAACATAACCTATTAAAGTCGTTGGATTTTAAAAACCTATCTCTTATTTTCTAACTCTATGTTTAATACAGCTGGAAACGTAAACGGACCAATCAGATCACTCTGAAAATCTAAAAAGGCTTTCTTAAACCAGTGTTATTGTCAAAATATCACTGCCTTACATTTTTACTGTATCGGTCTAGTGAAATTATAATGTCACTAGTGAAATTATAATATTGGCTAAATATCTGCGACATATACATATAAACACAGTCACATAAGTAATACACGTGTATTTAATCGAATACATAAAAGGTAAGTATTATCTAAGAAAACTGGCATTTACACTGAAATCTATCGATTCATAAAATGAAGTTATTTCCTCACCGTCTAATTTATCGATGGATGAACGACCATCTGTTTAACTTGAAACCGACCTCATACCTTCTATGTAAAAATCTGAAATTGCAATCAAACACTAACTCAATGACGGTTCTAAAAATTACTTCCTCCTCTTATTACACTGAAATCTAATGGTACCATTTATGTTATCAAAACTAGATTCTAAAAATGACAACATTTCAGCCTACCGTAAACATTGGCTGACACCACTGTTTATTACCTAAATACATACATACATAGTCTCACGCCTATATCCCCGAAGAGGTAGGCAGAGGTGTATTGCTACACCCACTTTTCGCCAGATTTTTTTTAGTCCCACGTAATAGGGGGCGAGCCTATTGCCGTACCGGGCACATAACCAGACTCCGTGCTGCTACTGAGAATTTCCTAACGGAAAACCCAATAACACTTTACCCGACCCGGGAATCGAACCCAATCCCACGCGCACATTTATGCCGCGAGACCAACGAGGCAGTCAATTTATTACCTATGAATAGAAAAAGGTCTTATGACAAAACTAGTTAAATAGTCTTGCTTGATAGTATTTTCTTGGGTTTACGCGAATGTTACCATTGAAATTAAACAACAGTTTACGGATTTTATCGCGTTTTATTGATTTTACTAGTTATTACATTAAACCAAATTATCTAGCAACTACATTTTTATTGCTAGCCGACGTTTTGAATTCTTTACTGACATGGAATATTATAAACAGCGAGACTGGGAAAGTTAAAAGTAAAAGTTCTAAATTTAGTTTGAACATTGATAACACGACCATTACATCAGACTCAAAAGTTGCATCGGCGTTTTAAAGTTTTTTTACTGATATCCCCGTTATTACTACTAGATCTTTGGACTCATCAACCAATGCAGCGGAATCTCTTTTGAAATAAAACATGAGTACAATTCTAGTAACTTCTCATTTCAGTACATAAATTCAAATGATGTTATGAAAGCTTTTTAATACTATAAATATAAAGAAGACTGCAGACTTGTGGGGAAATTCCGTTACATTCCAAGTCCATTATTGCTTTAGCTGCTAACAGATTAGCTTTAATATTTAATAAGTGTATTGACTGTGGTGTATTTCCTGATCTTATGAAAGATAGCAAAGTAATACCTTTGTACAAAGCAGGTAGCACATCAGACCCCATCAACTATAGGCCAATTTATGTGCTGCCCACATTCAGCAAAAATTTTCGAGAAATTCATTCTAGACCAACTGCAAAGTTATTTTAATAACAACGAGATTCTACACTCTAAACAATTTGGTTTTACAAAGGGGCTCTCCACGACCGATGCCGGTGTTGAGCTTGTAAAAACATATCTTTGATGCCTGCGAGGATTCACATGATGCTTTAGGTGCCTTCTGTGATTTGTCCAAGGCCTTTGATTGTGTAGAACATGATACATTGATCAGGAAATTACAACTCAATGGTTTAAGTACTTCTGCTCTGCATCTTCTTACTTCATATTTGAGTAATAGGATTCAGAGAGTTAATGTAGACGGGACGCGTTCACACGGGTCTGTAGACAAAATGGGCGTCCCACAGGGTTCAATCCTCGGTCCTTTTTTATTTTAGTGTACATTAATGACTTACCACGCCTCGTTAATGACAAGCACGGGATAGTACTGTTTGCTGATGATACCTCACTTTTATTTAAATTAAAACGACAACAAATTGATATGGACGATGTAAACATTGCTATCTCAAAGGTGGTTCGCTGGTTTGAGGTTAACATCCAGCTTTTAAATATACTCAAAACTAAATGTATTTGATTTTTGATGCCTAGCGTCAAACAAGTGAACACCTCAGTAAAGGTTAAAGATGATGTGTTGGATCTTGTGGATAACACCAAATCTTTAGGCAGTACACTAGATTCTAAGCTGCAATGGGGACCACATATTAGTAAATTGTCGAATAGACTCAGTCTCTGCAGAATACGAAGTCAGGAAAATTCGTCAGTTTACTGACATTGACACAGCCAGGGTTGTTTATCATAGCTATTTTAATAGTATAATGTCATACGGTATTCTCTTATGGGGAAATGCTGCCGACATTCAGACCATCTTTATTCTGCAGAAAAGAGCTATTCAAGCAATTTATAATTTGGATTATGGGGCTTCGTTAAGGAATAAATTCAAGGAAATAAACATTTTAACAGTTGCAAGCCAGTAAATTTATTCCAACCTAATATATTTATTCCAAAACAAGGCTTCATACTCAAAGAAAAGTGATATCCACAATTTAAATACTAGAAATAAGAGCAAACTAGTAGTGCCGGCTACCCGGCTAGAGAAAATAAAAAAAACTTTTCAAGGCCAATGTGTGCGCTTTTACAATAAAGTGCCAAGCAATATACAAAATTTAAGTTTTATTAAATTCAAAAATGTTATAAAACGTAAACTTTGTCAAAAAGGGTGCTAGATTATATTGAAGACAAAAATGCTTGGGACTAATTTGCTCGGTCCCACAGGCTACTTATGTTTGATTAGTGTTAAGTTTCATGTGAGTGTGAGTTATTGTGTCTATATTATGCTAGTTTAGTATTTTTATATTAATATAAAAAAACCTTATTAAATGACAACAACATTATAGACACACCAGCTCATATACCTATAAAAAATTCAATGTAGTTACTAAGTTTTTAAATTGTATAGAATCAAGACGAAGAAAAGAGTGGCCCGGAGTTTCTTGCCTGATTCTTCTCACGAGGCTCTATTTTCTGAACAGGCATTTTTTTCAATGCTCAATTATGTTTATATGCATTTAAAGTTACTTTTTTATTTGTATGACCTTCTGACGTGTCCAAAAAAATTAAACATTTTTATGGAAATAAACATATTTTAGTTTAAGTTTAAAGGATTAATGTTCACGGCAGACTAAGGCCATATTTGTTGAAAAATGTTCAGGTACTTTCAGATAACTTGTACATTTAAGAAAAAAGACAAATATCACCTCAGTCTGCCGTGAGCATGAATCCTGTGGGAGGAAGCAAACTAGACGAAAAAGGTGCCACAAGCTTTTCAAAGGTGGTACAAGTATTAGTAATTACAAAAAGGCTAATCCCAAAGGGACTAATATAGCTAGCATTCTGATTTTTGTAAATACAGAAATTACTCATTCACGACAGAACTTCATGAATGAATTTTCTCAATGGATTAATTGCTATAGATAAAACTCGACATCATAAAACCACAAGCGATTCTATTGAAATCATGCCTTTATAGTAACATGAATAGACGGATAAGTACAATAACCTGAAAAAGAAACCGCTTTCATAGTTCAAACGCACATACCGTAGCTGTAACCTTTATGTAATGTACATGTGAGGATCATGCCTTATTGATATCGTATCTACTGGCCCTTTGAAGGAAAACCAAAGGGCCTATACAAAAATAATAAAGGAATACATTCAAGGCTATAAAGAGGATCGGCGGATAACGCATAATACACCAGATATTGCAGGATCGGTATAATATCCTTAAGAGATATCATTATATTGTACGAGTATACAGATTCCTTGTGCTATGTGAATGGGCGGTAGTAATTATGTTATGTAGATATGACATGTTCTCAGTGCCCTCACTAGCTTTGTTCTTTTGACTTCTCCATTATATGCCTTATGCCTATAGAATTAAAGCTGATTTATCTGACGATTTTTTGTCTTTGTTCGTCTTTGTTTTTAAGTTGAAATTCTGATGCATTACCCGCGTTCATGTACGCGTAATGTAGCAATAAACAAAGACCAAAGTAATAATTTGTACAAGAATAGAAACTATATGGGTACATCATTTCTGATGACACTTATAGTAAATACATACAAGTTTCACCATATTTTACCAGTTGCCATGCAAAGATTGTTAAAAAAAATACTATCAACCCAAGTAAATAATTTCAAACAATAATATAAACAACAACTATAAATATAAATTCATATAAATAAGGTAAAAAAATTGTGCAATTGCTCCACCGACCGGAGCATAAAAACATCATATTAGTATATTTACTAATATGATGTTTTTATGCTCTGGTCGGTGGAGCAATGGAATGATATATTTGTCATAAACAGTCTTTTCATAAGGAACTACTTTTAGCGCTAATGTATGATATTATGTTAATTCAGCGCAAGTTGGTCCTAGAATTTGAATTTTAATTTGCAAACATGTTGAATGGCTGCATTAAACTTGAGCAAATTATTTGCATTAGTCTGTGTCGCTTGAGACTTCAAACTAGTTTGTAAGCACTTTATGTACGGCTAAATGTAATGAAATATTTGAAAAATGAGGACGTATATCCCTCGGACGAAACATTTCATTATTAGGTATTTTTAACGAACTACTAAGTTGCACGAACGGGGTTCGTTTCTTGATCATTATCAGCTGATTGATATATACAGAGCTCTGCATGTATATAAACTCTCATTTTATACGTTGGGTAAGCGCTGGTTGGCGGCAAACTTAACACGTTTTGTCTTTCGCGAACATTATGAAGCTCCACCTCCTATTCCTTTTCTCCTCCGTAGGACGGTAACGCACTTGAGCCTCCTCTACTATTGCGGATGTCTATGGACGGCGATTTTTGTTCACCATCAGGTGATACACCACCATCCATCTGCTTGTTTGTCTATTAGATAGATAGATAGATTAACACTTTATTGTACATTATGTACATACAGAATTACAATGGTAAAATTAACTTAAAACTAGTTGCACAACAGGGCGGTCTTATCGCAAAATGCAATCTCTTCCAGACAATTTAGTTTGGAAAAGGTATTACTTCTTACTCAAAAAAAGAAACTCTCAGACATGCAGGTTTTCTCACATTTTTTGCCTTCACCTCTTAGCAAGCGATGATCAGCATTTTAAAACGCACTAAACTTCAAAAAGTATGTACTGCGCGCCGTTAGTTTGCGCCTGAGTTCCTCTGCGTAGCAATCTATCAGTCTTTCCACAAACCTACTGCTGCCTTTTGTGGAGGATAAAGGTGTCGTATTCCTCCAACTAGAGGGAGGATACTCTGACAAGGCTAGGTGATCGTGCCTGATGGACTATCGACGGACATATTTGAGATATTGTATATACAGGGTTATTTCTAAAACACCGTCAACCTCTCAGGACTATGTTACCAACATGATAATCAACAATTTTGTTCTATGACTTTTTACAAAACATAATAAATTTACCAAAAACAAACCTCCAAGATTTCGTTGTCCTATCTAACACATTTCAACTCGTGTATTTTGCTGTACCTACCTACGCCTGCCGCGCACTTTTCAATGCCACCGCCGCACGCCACCCGCATCCCTCGCGATTGTTCTACCGCTTTCGAATAAACTTCGCAACATTTAGAGCGTTCAATTTAAATATTTTTATTTTTGTATGAAAATAGGATGAAATAAAATATGATGAATCTTTGAAAGTCATACAACAAAAGTTGTTGATTATAATGAAAGTAAGATAGTCCTGAGAGGTTAACGGTGTTTTACAAATAACCCTGTATACAATTCGGCGTGCGAACTGTGCTTGCGCGATTCAACACTTTGGTTTCCGTAGCATTGTGTCCGATAGATGTCGCCGTATTTTTGTTGTCGAGACTACGTCGTCACTCGCTAGATGGCCTCAGTTCTATGTAGCTACTGCTACATACAACTGAGGCCATCTAGCTAGCGAGGTTAGTTTTATTTAACTCCTGTGCTACGGGGAGAAGAACACTATCAGCAAGGAACTGTCCCGTGTAGCAATATGCGATGATACGTAACATATTGGCGAGGTGAGCACTACAACTAACCACTACGCTAAACTAGAAGGGAAAATGGCAACAACACCTTCATTAGAAATATTATCCAATATTGGACGCTAACAATTATTCAACGTTTCTTACGTCACTACACATAATTATATCTTTTAACGAGCATAATTTTTTTAAATAATTACGTACTTTATAAAAAGCAAAATATCAGCCAGAGATTACACGCGAAGTTTCGTCGTTCAAGTTTCCATAAGTATAATTCGCGAACACGATGTAAAGAAAATAAAGTGTACCAATTAAACAGCTTGTAACGTCACCAGGCTGAATTCACTCGCAAACATGGAGGACTCAGCTGCTAGGGTTGGCACTTCGGCATAAAGGCACCTGTTTTACTTTTTTACCATAATCTGTATGTTACAGACTTTCCTTTTTTTAGTTTATAGCTCAATTATTGCAAATTATTGAAGATCGTTCGACCATTCTTAAAATTTAATTCCTATATTATTCCTTATTATTAATCTTTGGTTGTTTGGTTAGATTAAAAGATGGTGGTGACAAATAGCATGATATATTATGTAGATAATGCCATGTCTTTTTCTTTTTTTTTTCATCCTTCTAGCCAATATTCTAGATCTAGTTTCTAGTTTCTCTAGTTATCCCAGTTAGAACCCGGGGTCCACTTTCTAGTCTAAGCAGATTTGACTGAATATTAGCTTTTCAGTAGAGCGACTTCCTATCTGACCTCCACAAACCCAACTTTATTCCATAGAATAGTCAGTTTATTTAAAGGTACTGACTCTCTATAACGACTGTCAAAGATCTTCATGACAGCCAGGACCAACGGCTTAACGTGATCTCCGAGGCACGAAGCAAACGATAATTTACAGTTCAATACGCACATAACTCCGAAAATTCATTGACGCGCCGTGGCACTATGGTTCGTCTAGAACAAGCTAGCTAGACAAAATTATTTTATTTGATTTTTATGTCTAGATGCGGTTAATAAGCAAAGATATAAGGTTTTTGGTACTTTTTTCAAGGCAGTTTGTCATTTGAGCTGGTATCATGAAAAAAAAAACATTTATCGGGCATATGTGTATAATATATTTTTTGAACATTTTATAAAGTGATTTATCCCTCGACGTCGCTATAAAATCTAATAACAGATGCATAAAATATCTAAGAACTAAATCTATTACTCATTATCATCACTATCATCAGATGAATCATCCATTGAATAGTCATGATCGTGAGGGGCAGAACTATGAAAAGTAGAAATCATATTAACATTTTGTTCCTTACAGCTAGGTGGGACAATTAAATCTAATACTTCAGTTGGAAGCGTACCTATTTTCTTCCGAGGAACTTCTCGTAAACCGTTTATTACAGGGTCAGATGTTATCAATAACATATTAAGTAAATCTCTATTCGTAGCCTCCCGTGATCGCTTTCGTGTGTTGTGCTCACAAAATCTTCTGCAGTCCTTATTCCGAGCTTCCTGTGCTTCCTCGGAAAGCTGGCCTATAGGTAGAAGGGACGATCTAATTACTTCGCCACTGTGCAAAAGTATTTTGTGGACAGTAGCGGGCATGTAATACCATGAATAGAGATTTACATAAAGTTGTCTAGTTTCTTGAGCTAAGTTAACGAATTTTTCAATATTTATATCATATCCCGATGATAAAGTGCGAAGTAGTATGCCAAATTTTTGTATTAGTGAAACATCTAACCCTGTAATATCGGCACTAGCCTCGGGATTTCCAAAAAATCTTCGCGCGGTGTTCCCGTCATTAGTGTTACCGAACCCTGGTTTTGGTTTGTCTACAATCAAGCCCATTTCGCTTTTAAATCGTTTTTTAATGTCATCTGAACGTTGTTTCACACTAGCTTTGTCTTCGGCTGTTCTTAACTGCCATTTTTTTATATTTAGTCGATAGCTAATGTGAAGCAAGCATTCAAAGCACCTTATCCAAGCGTGCAACGTAGACAAACCAAAACCAAGATTATCTTTGTCCGCAGCAAACTCTTTTGACAGATCATTCATCATTGTTGGAGTTGCCCCACAAATAAAACATTTTTGTGAGGAAGAAGTTTCGGTCAGAGCATTGCAAACTTTTCCGTCAATCATTGTTAAAAGCATAACATGTGTGACAGATACTTCGGTCTCCATCACCTTGCAGGTTGTCGGCAATAAAGCGTTTATCTCTTCTAAAACCTTATTGGTTTCCGAAATCGTAAAATCTTTCGTTTCCTTAGAAAAGATAAACTTTATTGGCCGACAATACATTGTAGAACAGGGCCGAGGATTCTGCCACACAATATTACCACTTTCATCTTTCAATTGAAGAGGAACGAAAGAAAATACAAATAAAAACTCGTCACTATCGTCACAATTAGTGAATTTTTGTTTGTACATACTATGACCGGAACTTCCATCACAACCCCATTTACTGATTAATGTGAATGACGTGCAAGGTAACAGACTATGAACAACTTCTTGTTGTGCTGAAACTAAACGTTCGGCAGTCTTATCAAGAATTGCCTGAACTTTGATTTCAGCATGCGTTTCATTGACTGTAATTTGTTCACCTGACGGGTAGCAGGCTATTTTAGCCTTTCTAACACTGTACATTGACGGAAACACCTTATGTCCAGCTTTAATACTCCACTTCCGAGTCTGCTTATAGCTATGGCTACTTGATTTACTATCAACGTAGTACGCTAAAGCTTCCTCACTTGTTAAACTCCTGGGGGCACTTTCTTCACTCGTGGTCTTGGTTATTGAAGGATCACTAGTCACATCTTTAATTTGACGTGCTACACTTCTCTGACCCGAGATTCGAGCTGACACTTCAGCGGCGTAAATTAATTCACTAGCACTTCTGGACTGTAATAGATCGTCTACACGTCGTCTCTTCGTTTTGAGACTAGAATGTTCAAAATCTTTAGTAGGTCTTCCGGGTCCCGGTTCTCCAGATGTAGTTGGCAGAGATAAATAAACGGACACATCGAAAGATATGTCAAGACCCTCCAGCCACGTCGAATACTTTTGTAGGAATCGCTCTCGATTTCTTCCACAGCTGCTCCACTTTTCAGCAAATTTCGTTGAATATCTTGAGATTAGTACTTTAATATCTCGCAGAGACTGCTCCGTAACACCATCAAAATTATATCTCAAAGATATAAACCGAGAGAGCTCCTCATTCCGCGTTTCCTTCGGGTGTTTCAGCCATTCTTCGAAAAAATCCATTCTTGAGACGGTAAAAACTGTTGAAAGAAAAAAATAAATAAAAATTAGTTGTGCAAATATATCGCAATGAATTTTTTTACGTATAACTACTAGACACTTATGAGAATCGTATATGATAGGTTCTACGGTGGGGACAAGTGGGGACATGTTATTATTTGACCGATGAATTTGAAAAAATGAGTAAAAAAGTGGGTGAAAATTCAAACATTTCATTTTATAAGACTAAAGAATGAAGTTCCCATGTTGAAAATGAAATAAAATATAACTACTTACCCTTACGTATACAATCCATCACAAAAACACTTTCACAAATTTCTTTTAGTGACATAAACAATGCTATCAAATATGATGTAAAAATGCAAATGAATGCCCTTTAAATAGTCAACATCTTATAAACATACCTTAATGACGCTCTTAATGAGGGTAGTATTGATAATTAATAGGTGTAATCCTCAATGTATAGGGGTAATGAGTTCGTAATAGTAATTAACTTCCAGGAATTTAAGAGTTGTTTTTGTCTAGCTAGCTTGTTCTAGACGAACCATAGTGCGTGGATTCGAACCCGATATCCTTTGCATGCCATTCTGTTGGCATCTCTACTAAGCTATCGCTGCTTTTTGTACTTGTCTACTCATGATTCAATATTTTAAATTGTAATAGTTGAATTTTATTAACCCGTGCTCAATAACCATCAAGCAAAGCGCCTCATGAGGTCACGTATTATTCCATTGCTATTTAATGGGACATTATACCCAGTGCTATGAAGTCCCAGGTTATTATTTGAGATGGGTCAGTTGGTATTCAATATTATTTTTTCAAATTATCTTAAACCCACCAAAGAATCCAGCCCAGTAAACTGAAACAATGTTGCCCTTACAAGCGTTAGACAAATGATGTACCTTATACTTGATGGATACTCCACATATAAGTTCCTCCATCGAGAGTATTTTTGCACAGCCTGAATCAAAACTGATGGCGTGAAGTATTCAGAATGACAATGAGCAGCCGTATCTTGAACGTGATTAAAGTGTTTCAAGCTATATTCGTCTTTAACGAGTCCCGAAAGACGTAATGTAGTGGCATACTCTTACACAGTAACAGTTAGTATATTAGCTGTTTATCGGCCTGTTAGGGCTATACAAGTAAAGGAAATGCGTTTATGGCGCAATTAATTACTGTCGATCCTGCAATAAATTTCTTTTATAGTTATTGTACTGCGTGGAAATGGCACCCGATTATTGTATTCCGCTGCGGTTTTTGTGAATCATGGAGTGCTTTGAAGAGAGCTGTAAGTCTTCTTATGTTTATTTATTTCCTAGATACTAACCACGGTCTTATCAGTCGGCGTTGTACCTACTATGATATATAGTATACTATGAGTTAATGTTGATAATTGACTATCCATGTGACAAAATGACTGACAGTGTCAAACTAACAGATCCACACCACGGCTGTTTTCATTCTGCCAACAAGATTGGTGTTTCCTACGCCAAAAGTTTGGGGTAAAAATTATTCACATCAACACCTGCAAAATAAAATATGGGAAAACGTAAAATACATTAAAATATCGTGAATGCATTACAACCCTACGTTGCAGTCCCCGAGGTAGTTCTGAACTTGTTTCTGCTTATTCAGATTTGCGTTGAGTCGCAAAGCGGCAGATTTCGTTAGTCCTGCGACGCCTACAACAAACTTTATTCAACCGTGCTGTAAACACACTGCATATCCAGTATGCTCTTTATTTTTTCCGTAAATATTTATTCATCCGCAAACACTGTCTGTTTAATTTTAATTTTTCCACGGAATGTTGCAATACCAATCATAAGTCATAAGTAATTTATTTCTGAACAATATACATTGTGTTGAAATGATTATTTGCAACTAAACAATAATAAAATAATAATTACAATGTTCTACACAAATTCTACCGAAAATTACATACTATGAATCCACGACATCGAATTTTCGATATACCACACTATAAATACCACAATTTAATGATAGATTAATTAATAACATGCATTACAGTAATGATCAATCATTTAAATTGTCATTGGTAAAATCTAATAATTAATAATTTCATCATTAATAAATTCTAATTAATTATCATGTCTGCTGTTTCTCATTAATCGCAATTTCAATGATAAATAAATAAATAATGCACAATATAAATAAATCAAAAATGATTACTTATATTAATTTCAATTATAACTTTAACATGTAAAATCTCATGGAAGGATGTCAACAGGTTATTAAAATAAATAAAAAATGTCATTGGTAAAAATCTAACAATTAATAATTTCGTCATGAATTCTAATAAGTAATCATGTCTGCTGTTTATCATTAATAAACTCGTCAATACTATAGTAGCCTTTCCTCAATAAATATACTTTTAATTTAGTTTTGAATAAGTTTGCACTGTAAATATTTTTAAATTCTATGGGTAGCTTATTATATAATGAAACTGATTGTACTCTTGAACTGTGTTGCACTACATTGAGTTTGGGCTGTATTGTCGAGGGTAAATCCTTTCTACGAGTGTTATCTCTAACCTTTCTTTCTTCATCAGTTTCAATTTTATGGAGATTTTTAACAAAGTCAGACAATAACACTAAAATATAAAGGCATGGAACTGTTAAAATTTTAAGATTTATAAAATGTTCTCTACATGAATCCGTTTGCTTAAGACGAAGCATTGTCCTAATAGCCCTTTTTTGAATGATAAATGTCGTGCTTATGTTATATTTATAACTATTTCCCCACAATATAATGCTATATCTAAGCTTACTCTCGACCAAAGCAAAGTACACCATTCGAAGTTGAGCCACTGTAAGTTCTTCCCTCAAACTTCTGATTGCATAACACGCAGAACTAATATACTTGGTTATGGCTAGTGTCTCTTGCTTCCAGTTTAACTGCGCATCTATGTTGATGCCCAAAAACTTAACACTGTCTACCAACTCGACTACATTACCAGAAGAAAATACATTAAGATTGGCATGATTTCTTACTGTTGATTTAAATAATAAACATTTTGTTTTAGTAAAGTTAAGTTTTAAATTATTTATACCAAACCATTCCTCAAAATTTTTTAATGCTGTATTAACCTTTGATTCTAAATCAATTATATTATCTGCAGCTATTATTGCGTTTGTATCATCAGCGAATATAATTAGTTTTGTGTCAGATGTACGGCTTTTTACATAACCGATTAAGTCGTTAAGAAACAGGATGAAGAAAATTGGACCCAAAACAGATCCTTGAGGAACACCACTGGATACTGTGGTTAAGTTGGATTTACAAATCTTTTCTTCTCCGTCCACTACTGACCTGACTTCTACGTATCGTCGCCTGTTCTGCAAATAGGATCTAAATAACTTTAAGACGTCGTTTCTAACACCATAGTGCTCCAATTTGGCCAAAAGTATGTGGTGGTCAACGGTATCAAATGCGGAGCTAAGATCCAGAAAAATACGTGCTACCTTACGCTTGTCGTTTAAATTACAGATGACTGCATCAATTAAAGCTTTTATGGCATCGGTAGCACCTAGTGATTTCTGGTATCCGTATTGCTCGTTATGTAATACATTGTGAGATCTTATGTGTCTCATGAGCCTATCTTTCATAACTTTCTTAAATAACTTCGACAAAACTGGTAACAAGGAAATTGGTCTATAGTTCGATGGGTCTGACTTTTTACCCTTTTTAAAAATTGGAAGAACTCTTGCGATTTTAAATTGGTCTGGAAAAACACCTAATTCGATGCACTCGTTAAAAAGTGATGCTAACGGAGCTGCTAACAAATCAATATTATTTTTAATAACAGTTAAGGGTATTTCATCAATCTCTCTCAAATCAAATCGGTTGACGATCGTCTCCAAGAGAGTAGCTATATAGTAATATTGATTGTAATTGATGATGTGTGATGATTGAGATTCGATGTCTCCGTGATGTGAAATACAGAGTGGTAAAAAAACGTGGAAAGCTTTTTTAACCGACTCAAAAAAAATGCGGAGGTCCTCAATTCGACAAAAAAATTTTGTGTGATTATATTCAGATTATATACTTTATGCCGGTTTAAGGCGCTCTGTCCTAAGCTACTGTTTTGGTAAATGAGGGGTGAAGCAGGGGAGGTGAAGGGCGCTTAGCTCCATCTACTGCGGGGCGCCCCTCTTCATTCTCGTCGTGTGCGGCCGTATTCTGGCGACATCCGTATTCCAATATTTCAAAATCGCAAGCAAAACGTTTTAGCATATTGAATTGAGATACTGATATTAAAATTTATATTACATAAATCAATCTGTTTGTACAATATAGGCATAGCTCAATTTTTGTTCTCAGTGGAGCCATGAGCAAAACTGGTTTACATTATAGGTATTCATTTTTTTTTGACGAAATTATTGTTGACGAAAGTAGATAAATACCTACGTGCCGTAAGATGATAAAAATAATTAAGTCAGTTCCATATATGGAGGCCCTAATTATTTTTGTTTTGTTTTGGTATAAAAATGGTGAAGCAGTTCATAGAATACCTACATCTAATTCCATTCCTGCCAGTTTTCAAATCTGTTTTGCAATAAACGGATAACGTGGCACCAATAAACGGATAATCCACAAGGCTCGATTGTTACATTTTCTTGCTTCGCCAGTTGTTGCAAAGCCAGTGGTTCATTTTAGACTCCATGCGCAACTGCTTTTACATTGCAAATATTTTATTTGTACAAAATAATTTTTACTAAGTTGGCTTTACTGCTGTTATCTCCTCTTTTTACCACTATACCAAATTTTGTATCTGCCAACATATTCTTACGAAATTTGAACCAGTCACTGCTATACCTCGTGTATTTTTTGCTTATCACTCTTGATCAAATCGTGTTAGGAATTACTGCAGTCAAATGTGTGTAAGACGTTGCTAAACTGTAACTTTAACTTCAATGTAATTACAATCAAGATAATTAGTTAGGTACTTTATTATTAAAAAAAATACTATAACTTGTGTTGTAGCAAACAGAAAAGTCACCTACTTACTTATAAATGATTGATTTTAGAAATTAAAAAGATATTAGATGTAGGAACTGAGACATACCTAATAGTTTATAAATAATTAAAGTTTTACCCGATGTACCTAAATAGGTTTATGTTCACAACACAGCAATACAACAATCGTTACCCCTTAAGTGCGGACTGCGGAGCGCAATATTAGCGCTGTTTATTGTTCGCCGTGATGGCATCTTAGCGCTCCAGGCGATCTGACAAGCTAATAAATTTGCAATATAGGTACATAAAATGATTCGATTTTATGTTACTCTTTCAAATATTGAAAACTGTGGCAGCTATGTATTGTGAGAATAATTTATATAATTATATTATGCATAAATATTATGAAAAAAAATTGTGTAAAAATGTTTCATATTTCATAATCACTTGGCCATGGATGAATTTCTATTTTATTACGACGCTTTCTTGTACAAATGCTTCGTAGATCTTTATTTCTCTAAATGTCCATATTTTATTCTTCTAATTATATATTTGACGACCGGTTGGTGTAGCGGGAGTGTAAGCGACTGCTACGCCGAAGGTCGCGGGTTCGATTCCCGCTCAAGTCAAACATTTGTGTGCATGAACATGGATGTTTGTCTTGGTCTGGGTGTTTCTATGTATAATATGTATGTATTTACAAAAAAAAAGTATATATGTATGTTTATCCATTATCTAGTACCCATAGTACAAGCTCTGCTTAGTTTGGGACTAGATGGTGTTGAGTGAATGTGGTAGAATATTATAAAAAAAAAGAAAAAAAAAATACATTAACAATAACACATTAAACGCCACAAGAATATAAACTTTGATCCTAATTATATGTGCCCATGGTCACATGAAAAGCCTATTTGAATCAAAGTATTCAGTCTATAACATAAAACATGAAATTACGAACTCAAATCGGCGTATTACAATAACAAACAGGTTTACGTAAAATTTCGTGCAGCGGAGATGCAAGCGACATGACCTATCTCTCACAGGGCTCATAGCGGAATGATGAGGTCTGGGCGGGGCGTAAACTAGCAACTGACACTCAGTACACCGCTTATGCTAATAAGGTATAAATTGCCGAAGCGTTTGATATTGATGGGATCTACCGAGCGTCAAAATCATAGACGTTTGGCAGATTTTATTTAATTTTACAAAATATACACGTATAATAAGAAAATAAATAGGGTGATTCTTTAGTTCATTAGGTTTCCTACAATATTATTAAATAAAATATGACAGCTTACGATCAAAATATTGCAAACAGTGAGACGAAAGATTATTTTCTGCCTTGATTTTGTGATTTTTTTACCGTGATTCTATTTTACATACATGGAAAATTCTTTGAAAAGTCCTTTGTTCAGACTTTTGACTGAACAAAGGACTTTTCAAATAAAATTGACTATAAGCTCTATTTTTTGCAAGTTTGTAGTATGTACTGTTATGGCTAGTTGCGCGACGAAAAATTAGGTGTTTCACGGCTTCTGAGGTATAACAGCGCCTTAAGCATAATGTTATACTATCGTTAAAATGGTTTTACCTTCCTTTGACAAGATGTAGTTCGTATTTTAATGTTCAAGCCTAATGTTAAGCACTGACAGTATCTTGATGCTGACTGTGTCAATCCAAGTTCAAGCTTACATTATTGCAAGTCAACTTATCATTCTATTTTATACGCAAGTTACAGTTTTAACGATTGCGAGTTACATGCATATTCCACTCTTCCAAACTTTTAGATCGGCTGTAAAAAGTCAAGTAAAATTTTCAGCCTCATATTACTTTCAAGTATCTGCTTGGCTTAAACTTTTATTTTCATATTCAATTCTTATTTGTTTTAAAAAAAATAGACTTGATTTCTCACAAGATAAACTCAGAAGTCACAAACCTTTGTCAACATTTTTCCTTTCTTGATTTCAAAAATACTTTAGGTTTTACTTTGCATTGCGTCTCAGATTATGTAATTGGTTGTTATCAAAGGGAATTTGCATAATAATTAACGCCTTGGATCGATAACATGCTTATTATTAACAATCAGCCAGCGAGAAATTGGATTTGATTAGGTCACCAGGAAACCTTTGTGCAATAATATATGTTGCCTTTGTATTGTCAAGTAACTGGACTAATTTCATGGATAGGTTGTACTGAATTCATGTTTGTAATTCGTGTTATGTTATGTTTGATTAAATACAGAATATGGCTTAAAATAATTTGGAACCTGCGTAGATATAGAAATATGTCAACAGGTATTTTGCAGTTGGTTCGGCGATACACCGAAACCGAAGGTAGGTTCTAGGCGACTTGGGAGGGAAATGGACTGTATACAAAGGATAGCGGGTTCTTAGCCGCCTAGGAGATGGATACGGGAAGAGGTGATTGTGAGTGGGTATAGGATATTTCAAGGATGGAGGGCACTTACCTTATACAATCTTCTTCGTTTCCGAAAGGCAGTCTCCTGGTGCTTTCGTGATGTAGCTGCTTGTTTTCACTTCACTTCACCGTCACTCCCACTTGCGAGCGGTTTATATATGCGGTAATAATCACATACAGCGATGCGGCGCGGCACGATATCGCGGATGCGTCTCAGCGAGCGGAATGTTCTGGACTGTCACTCGCGTCGACGATCGCGGCGACGAAATCAGGCGAAAGGCAGTGCCTCTTCCAGGGAGTGGGAAAGAGAGGGACAGAAATACAGTATCGCTCGCACTTGTACGTGGAACGATTGATGTTGATGCGATTAGTTGTAGATAGGAAGGTAGATGGCGCTACCATATCCCTCCGGCCCTAAAGGGTTGCCTTTAAAAAAAATAGAATTGAACTTAGCTATGTTGGGTGTACTACCGCATAACCCCTCAATAGGCTAAGACAGCGATATGACAATAAAATTAATCTAAATTAACTTTAGCGAAAACTACAAACGCAATAATAGCGAAAACTACGAACTAAATACTTAAACTAAGAGGTAGGTCCAACTTCAGGCTAGATCTCACTGAGTTGGAAGCGGACGCGAGTTGATCAGTGCCTCGACTTGTGCAAGGTCAGTTAAAGGCTCTTCGTAAGAGAGGATCTGTTGACCTATAACTTTGAAGAGATGCGCCCAACATCCACCGAAATGTGGTGATGCTGGTGGAATAAACTTCCAGTCAATATGATCTATGGAAAGTTCTTCCTGAAGACGAGTACGATAACCCGCGACGTGATTGAAACAAGTAGCGGGAACAAGTTCAATCAATTTGCTAACGCGGTTGGCGACAAAAGTCTGCCAGCGGTGAGAAGATGAATAAATCCAAGCGAGCACTACTTTGGAGTCGAAAAATGCGTATATTTATTAATGGGGTAGTGGGGCAAAACTGTGTCTTGAACCTTGTGGAGCAACTGAGACAGCAGAAGAGCCGCGCACAATTCCAGTCTCGCAACCGAAATGGTTTTAACAGGCGAGACCTTAGACTTGGCACAAACTAACTGCACCGAGTAGTTAGAACCAATGCGGACTTGCAGATATACGACTCCGCCGTAAGCACGCTCGCTGGCGTCAGCGAAACCTATTAAGTTGACGGTACATCCATCTACCAACCCAAGATGACGCGGAATAGTAATTTGATTGAGCGCGGCAAGCTCAATACAAAACTGGCCCCAAGCGGCGACAATATGGTCAGGGGGTGTTTCATCCCACTCACACTTTGATAGCCAAAGCTCCTTGATCAAGAGCTTGGCGTACAAAATTGTGGGAGCCACAAACCCATTACGTCCCATAGTCGAGCCACTGTGGACAGCATAGTGCGCTTGGCGCACTTGTCATCTGGCGGTGAGACGTCAAACCGAAAACTATCACAGGATTTGTCCCAGCGTAAACCGAGAACTTTATGCGGTACAGACTTCTCAAACTCAATGTCTGGAGAAGCTTTATGAGAATCTGGTATGCGTGCGAGAACCTCCTTAGAGTTGCTTGTCTATTTGACAAGATCAAACTGGCCTCGCATGAAAAGCTGAATGAGCTCTTCACAAAGCGAAATTGCTAGCGGAGCGGGTATGACATTACAGGCAAGGTCATCCATATACAAAGCGGAAGTGTAGTATAGTATAGTGTAGCGTAGCGTAGCTTAGCATAGCATAGCATAGCGTAGCATAGCGTAGCATTGCGTAGCATAGCGTAGCATAGCATGGCGTAGCATAGCATAGCATAGCATAGCTAATTAGTGCTTTATCTTACACACAGTTTTAGCACCCACCTTGATCTCTTGAAGAGCAGAACAACAACAAGACGTAATACAATGAGAAGTATGTTACGTAGGTACGCCACGGTACCCATAATCACATACCCAAGTACCGTCTCAATAGCGGGCGGTAAATCATATCGCTCACTACGTACTATGTTAGTTAGTAGCAAGTGCGGAAATATTGAAGCTCCGATCAAAAGATCAATGCCTGCCGGATTCGCAAACTCCGCGTCGGCTAGCGGCAATGACTCGAGATGAGTGAGTGATGCTACGTCTACATTAGCGTTCGGCAATGTGTCCGTAATACGTTCCACGATAAGCGAAGAAATGTTAAAATTAATGTCCCTATCAAAACGCGAATGTATTTTAATATCTACGGAACCCTTGCAATGTTTTTCTGATCCGCCTATCCCTTTTGTCGGTAGAGTTAGTATTTTTAAAGTTATTCCATAATCCGAGGCGTTTGAAGCATTCCGATGTTATTAGATTGGTCTGAGATGCGCTATCTAGCAGACAACGAACGTACCATGTGCGGCGACCCATTAACATCATATACGATAACTTGCGCTGTCGCTAACAGTACCGTCTTAGACGCCGTACACTGCGTTTTGGCCCTGCGCGGATCATTATAGATGCGCGAGTGCCGTCCTCGCGTGCGCGTCGCCCGCGCTATGGATGTCATACACAACGATACTTCGCCCTCAGACGCGGAAGGCGCAGCTATCGTGGTCTGCACCTGCGGCGCAAGTGTGTCAAGGTTAGCGGCTTGGCTTGACAACGGGTTATCTTTATCAAAATGTAATAGTGTATGATGTTTTTGATTACATGATCGACACTTTGTCTTACTAGAACAATTACTTGTTTTATGTTTTATGCTTAAGCAGTTAATGCAAGCTTTGTTATCTTTTACGCATTTAAAACGAGCGGTTGCATGCAAATTATCGAAGGCGGGACACTTGTATAAGTGGTCGTGCACTATATTACTGCACAGACACTTCTGTGAATTATTACTATTAGATTCCGAACATGTTACGTAAGATTGTGGATTAGGGACCGAGTTATTATTACTATTTCGCGATTTATTCAACCTTTGTTTGTTGCTGTTAGTGTTAGACGGGCCAGGTGAACCAGACTGCGTATTATGAAATATTCGACACTGATCTTTGATGAACGAAATAAAACTATCTAGTGTAGGTATTTTATTATTGCGTTCCGTCATCTCGAATGCGCGAATTGTATCAGTGTCAAACTTTTTTAAAGCGAGTTGAAGCAACATAAAGTCGGAAAGATCTTCTAATTTTAAATTCCTAAGAGAATTAACCGCGGTTACGAAGTTATCAATAAACAGCTGGAAATTCGAGACAGACGCGTTGCCGGACAGTTTGAGATTTAAAGCTTGGTCAAAGTAAGTAGACGCTAGAACGCGCGTGTCTTGATATCTGTCAAGTAGTGAAATATGAACTGATAATTCTCAGCACTGGGTAGCACAGCACCTGCAAATACGGACTGGGCCTTCGGTGACAGTTTACCTATTAAATAGTACAACCTGTCAGCATCTGTCAGAGAACCATTATCGTGCACTGTAGACTTAAAACTCGCATAGAATAACGGCCAATTTCGTATATCTCCGTCAAACGACATAATCTCGATTGGCGGTAATCTCGGTTTGCGGGCAACGGGCTCTGCTGAACATTTACCCTCCAATTGCGATTGTATACGCTTAATAATACAATACAGATCTTCGAATGAGGTATACGCCTGATAGTTCGGTTTTTCATCAGGATTGATAGAAAGTAATCTGGCGTTATAATCGTCTAACAACTTATGAAATATCTATATCTACTGTTATACAATAACTGAGAAATGCTTCGCTATTACTGTCAGACATAGATGCGGTTTTTGATCGTTCATAGATGTTTTGAATGCGCTCAAGTAAAATATTGCGTTTTGCTTTTAAGATTGTCATCTCTTTGTCTTCCGACACGCGTGACTTCTTTTGTTGTGACATGCTTACGTAAGTATAAGCTAATGAGAACGAAACAAAATAAGAATATCTAATGTACCTATTATTTTACCTAAGTAGGCTAAGTAGGCAACACTTTAGAGCTGAGGACTTAAAAGTTGCTTGAAATATGAGATTTATAAGACAACTATGATAGTTGCAGAAATAATAATTTAATAAGTAGGTAGCTACATAAAAGTTTACCTACTGATGCGGGCGGAAATAACCATGTGACGGTTATGTGAATATATTAGGAGTATAGCTAGGTGCTATAACTGCCTAGGTATAGCGATATAACGTATAAAAACGTAAATGAATCCGACTCGTATGGATCAAAAAAATGGTTCGGCGATACACCGAAACCGAAGGTAGGTTCTAGGCGACTTGGGAGGGAAATGGACTGTATACAAAGGATAGCGGGTTCTTAGCCGCCTAGGAGATGGATACGGGAAGAGGTGATTGTGAGTGGGTATAGGATATTTCAAGGATGGAGGGCACTTACCTTATACAATCTTCTTCGTTTCCGAAGGGCAGTCTCCTGGTGCTTTCGTGATGTAGCTGCTTGTTTTCACTTCACTTCACTGTCACTCCCACTTGCGAGCGGTTTATATATGCGGTAATAATCACATACAGCGATGCGGTGCGGTACGATATTGCGGACGCGTCTCAGCGAGCGGAATGTTCTGGACTGTCACTCGCGTCGACGATCGCGGCGACGAAATCAGGCGAAAGGCAGTGCCTCTTCCAGGGAGTGGGAAAGAGAGGGACGGCAATACAGTATCGCTCGCACTTGTACGTGGAACGATTGATGTTGATGCGATTAGTTGTAGATAGGAAGGTAGATGGCGCTACCAGCAGTATTTAGATAAAATATACCTACAATGGCCCAGTAAATCGTGGCCCACCACACAAACATAATAATATTATTGTGACAAATTATTTTTTGCCCATTTACCATCGCTTCCTCATATTTTCTATTGAGAACTTTATTTACATAGTTTTTACATACATACATACATACATAGACTCACGCCTGTTTCCCCGAAGGGGTAGGCAGAGGCATATTAAACGCCCACTTTTCGCCAGTGTTTTGATCCTACGTAATAGGTGGCGAGCCTATTGCCGCTTATCGGGATATTTTGTTTGCCAGAGCCTCGTCCGTTGATCGGCAGGTGCACAACTTGCAGGTGAGGTTGGCTTGGGACCCTAAGTTCTTGGTGGGAACCCTATGTTTTTAGAACGAACTAAATAGCTAAGTTTGATATTGTAACGCTTCATAAAGTTGCCTTATTTTCAGATTTATAGGAAAGTAATAACTGAATCGAATAAGAGGAATATTCTTTAGAAAGACACACATGATTATCATATCCGAACTTTTCAACATTTACACACATAATACAGTACATAGTAGTTAGTTAGCACATTAAATTAGTAACAAAAACATGCACCTAGTAAACCTGTAACACCGAAAGCCTCTGACGATCATTTATAGTACTAATACTAGAATCAAGATTGACGTCTTAACATATTCGCACAGCACCCAACCAAATAGCGACCGCTGAAAATGATTTGCTTAATTATAATCATAAAATCAAGCAACTTCAAGGATTTTCAACCACGTACACGATAAAGTTATGAGGATTTTTATGTTCAAAAACCAAATAAAAAAGCCGTTATATAGTTCTAGAGTGACTTTTTCAATTTAATGTATTGGTTTTTATGTGTGGTTGCTATAGCACTGTAGCGTTTATTTCAATCTTCCGCCAGTTATCCTACTTATTTATAAAGTTCGTAAGATGGAACAAAACGTACAAACAAACATATATTTTACAGAACCTAAAAATTGTGTGAGAATGTCAATAATGCATGTGTGTCATAGCAGTGTGAGTGATGTTGATATAATATTTGCTTGTTATTAATTTGGCATACAAGCACAAACATCAAATGTGGTTCACCGCAGAGCGAGGTTTTGGACACATCGAAGGCTCACAACAATCTACTTTTATCGTTTCATATTTTAGCGCTTTTTGTGAACGTTTGCTATTCTAAGGTACAATAATTGAGTGTATAATCAGTGATAACCTCGTGCAGAGATAGAAGGACTGTTATGCGGATTTTTTCGGGCATACATCCTCGAGTACCAATGGCTTTTGGACGTTAAGTTCGTATTACACTTTTAATTGTCGCTTGCTGTGAAGGAAAACATCTTGAGCAAACCTGCATGCCTGAGAGTTGTCCATAACGTTCTTGAAAGACGTGTGATGTCCGCCACCGACGCACTAGGTCAGCGTGGTGGACTATGGCTTGAGCGATCTCATAGCGAGAAGAAGCTCGGGCCCAGCAGTGGGACAATATTTAAAAGGCTAATGGTAAATTGATTGTTTAGATGCTAACGAATTGATTGAATCATGTTTTGGATTCAATTGCCTTAATTTATACTTTATATTAAATTTCATTTATTAAATCTTCAATATAAAGTTCAGCTCGTATGTTCTTAAAATAATGAATAATGACTTTGAATAATCCTAAGCCTGTATCGACAAGCTTGTATTGTTCATTTCTAACAAGCTATTAACGATGTCTATAAACTCAATCGACTTTTCATCCCACGGACTTATCTGAAATGCAATAGGAGTGGATCAACTTTCCAAGCTCTTTCACTATTAATACTGAAAAATTAACCCAGTTTGCAAATACTAGTTTCTTTGGAAGATTCAATAATAATTGCTCTAAAGGTTGTATTTATGACAAGTTCTTAGACATTTTACAAAAAACATCATCATCATCATCTCCTAGCGTTATCCCAGTTGCATCCAAGACTTCGAGCCCGGGGTTTGCTTACTAGTCTAACCAGATTTGACAAAATATAAGTTTTTCAATAAGGCACTGGAATTTAATATGTGTAAGTCATTGGTAGCATAGCTATGAGGCCAACTTTAGTCTGTTACGCTTAAAGTCACCACATCAAGCAGTCAGCGCGCACTATCGACTTTTCAAAGTAATTTGGTGTTAAGTTATTAAGTTACTCTTGCTAAACGGTAAATAAATTTACCGAAATCATCATTGTGTATGTCTAAAAGTCGTGTTAAATGTTTTCAAAAAACATATAATAATATCCCGCCGTTGTCGTGGTTGCGATCCAAGAATTTCGACCTCGGAGCCTGAGGTCCGAAATATACTCTACTAAAACTATTCGGACGATAAACCTCAACAAGCAACAACACATAAAAAGGTCTTGTCCCCAAATAACGATTGCTTATTGTACCCTAAATCGATTACATATAAACTTGCCATTTCCAGAATATTCGATACCCATTCAAACTATCTGTTTATCGCATACGAATCGATTCGTACTAAGTCGTGAATTGCCGTTTCAATTTGACTGTATCTCTTTAGTACGATGTTAAGTTCCCCTGTTAACCGGAGTATAGGTAAAAGATTGTGTGTCCGTTTCCTCTAGCCAATAAACTGACCCAATTTCCTCCATCGACTTTATATGCGACATATAGGTAGCTTGCCTTTGGCCCAAAATCTTTATTCAATTAGCCCAGTAAAGTCAGCTCTGTTTGAGCTTAGGTTCACTGAGATCTTATCTTTATTCACAGGTTTCCTTAGTCTGTTAAATTTGCTGGATGTGGTTAGACGTTGCTCTGGTAATCTAATTTGCTATTCAGAGCGACTTGTATTGGGATTAGTCATGCTATTCGGCTAAGGATGCTTTAATTTGGGTAATAAATAAAAATGTTGTTTGTTTTATATTGAAACTGTTTGTTGAATTACGTGGCATGATATTTGGAAAAATTATAATTATTGGATTATATGAATCCAATTATCTGCCTTACCAATTTATTATAGGTACCTATAATATAATTAAAATGATCTTTGCACCTTCTTTTGTATCATTAAATTGTAGCATCCGACAAAAGTATGTGTATAGTGCAAGATGTCGAATATATTTTTATAGCCTTTTTCACTTCCTTAACAATCACTTACATATTGCGGTCGCAGATTATACCATACAACTTCTTGAATCAAAATCAATATTCATCTAGATCGTTGACTCTTTTAATTTTTGTGCATCAATTTATCTTGTATAGTACGCCAAATCCTGGTCATACACAATGCTATTAGCAGCGACACTTTAGAGCGACCTAGTGCGAGTTTAGCGAGTTAGTGCACTGCGAAAGGCTGTTATAGTATTTATCATATATATTATTGCGATTGACCATTTGCTCAACAGAATAAGAGATGAAAATGCTCGTAAACCACATAACCTGTTCTGTTTTATTATTACTTTATAACTCTCGTTAGCGGCTTAGCTCCGACTACAAAATTGAATATACATTTTCCTCGCCTTAAAGTAACCTCAGGACGAAGATTGGTTTAATTATTAGTTTCAAAACCACGCGAGACTGCCGTCACATTTTTAAGTAGCACACTTTCCCAAAGCGATCTCCAGTACGCTTTGACGTGGATTCTAACCGTATTTTCTTAATAAAACCTGAAATATACAGCAGAATAATTTACCCTCCGATCAACCTGTAAATACGGCTCAGTAAATAAATTGCGTACCTTTTTAACGTCTGAATAACTTTGAAAAGCCGCTCACACACTCAACAGCTCCCATGGTAATCACATAAAACCTTCGTAGTGTAGAAATACGAAAAACTTATTCATAAAAATAAACGTTCAACCATAAATGGCAGAGAGAGAGGAAAATATGGCGTTTGTTCGCATAAATTTCAATTAAAAACATTGCAGTGTGCTGCAGACAAATTGTAGAATTAGATTTTTCTTAAAGTTTTATTTTGCCGCTTCGAGGCAATTTCGCTTTGGGTATACGATTAACAAAACTGCTGCGGTACTAGTTTTGATAAGTCTTGTTACTTAATATTTGCTTTCCGGCTTGTTTTCAGAGTTATTACTCCGTAGCAAAGTTAATATTTTGAAATAGTTACTTACGTTTGAAGACATCATTGCACTTAATGGTTTGTAGATCTGTTTTATAATTATTACTAGAAGACTCTTAATGAAGTTTTGGTTTATTCAGGTCACAGTTTTCGAATTGTTTAGCTATCTTAATGCGAATACTTTTAGTAATTTGAGTATCACTATGTTAAAATGTTTCATAATTTTGAATACTGGACTATTCCGATTACTTAAAACTGAAAATGAGCTTAGCATGATTTGGAAATTTGCGCCCCAAAAATTGAGCAGTAATTAATTTCTCACAAAATCAATACCCGAACAGGGTACACCATAGATATCCGAAAGATATGAATTTTGTAATAGCTTAGTTTATGGGAAGCGAAAAGTGAAGCAAATATAGTGTGGTGGTCATTATTAGCCAATTTTGGCGAACAAAATATGGCAGAACGATACGGAGGCAAATCGCCGATAGGTTTACAAACTTTAGCAAGTAGGTATGGTCTCATTAAAATTAAAATATATTTTGCTTCTATCTAATTAGTGTCATAAACAATGAAATATGTCCCGCATATTGAAGAGAAAACATGACGACATTACTTATATCTAAGGGAATACAGGCTCAAGCAAAGAAATATAACCTAAGGCATAGAAGTAACACTAAATAACAACAGCGGTTGCTATGATTGATATCTTCTTTCTAATGGCACATGCAGTATGATAGAAAGAGCTGTCGATAGGTTTAGCAGCACGCTCTATATATAGCAGCATCGTGGTAGGCAAACAGTAGACAAAACATAGAGTTATTAAACCGAGTGTTGTTCGTAACAGTGATGATTTATCGATAAATATTTTTGGTCAACTGTCTAACTTCAGTATGTGTCGATATATTTAAGCCGTAGAAGTAAACAATTAAAATATTGAAATTGTAGTTTTTGCTGTTGACGCCGGACAGTGCTTTGCAAAGACTTGCCAGACAGACAGTACTAAAAAAATCACGTGTTTAATTGTTCGTTTTAGCCATAAAATCTATTGACAAAAAGTATTCATAAACTAATGAACGATGCGTTGCGATGCGATGCTAAGAAACTGTCACTTAGATTATGTATTGTACGAATTATACCAGATTGGCTAATGCGGCACGGCAGGCTTTGGCAATTTGTTTGCGTCGCATCATATCACGTTGCTTGCTATCGCTAACGTTGGACACTGCTCGATTTTTTTAGAGTTGTAGGTAATCCGACTGCCACGCCGAAGCTTGCGGGTTTGATTCCCGCTCAAGTCAAACATTTGTGTGCATGAATATGGATGTTTGTCTTGGTCTGGATGGTACTATGTATAATATGTAATATATTTACAGAAAAGTATATATGCATGTTTATCGATTGTCTAGTACCCGTAGTACAAGATATGCTTAGTTTGGGACCAGATAATGATTTATGTAGCGGACTACAAGGCAAGACGTCTTTGATCAGTCAGGATAGCTCAATATGATAAATAATAAAGAAGTAGGTAGATTAATTAAAATCGTTGTAATTATTATATTTTATTAATATGTTCAAACTAAAATTACACACTTTTTGTTTAGCTTTGGATAAATAATTCTACCGGGTGTGCAATGTCCGGGCATAAATGTAATGTAGGCACAGCTTTCGGTTTTAAATGACGCCAGGTGATTTCTGTCTTTAAAAAACAGTCTTTCTCAAAATGACGTGAAGAAATACGATGGTACTTCTGCTAAATCAAACAAGGCCGTCCCACGGCATTTATCCAAAGTTTTCTTGTGACGTCATTAATAGGCAACCTGTAATAAAAAACACCTTCTTAATAATAAAAAATGCTACTCACATCCCTAATCCATCTACTATTTTATAGATGCAAAAATGTAAGCCTACACACACATGCGTACACTGGAACACTTGGCTTTAGGTTAATAGACGCTACTTTTAAGGTAGGTATCTAAGTAAATTATGTACATTAAACTGCGCTTACTATCAAACGCGCGATAGAAAATTAGACCTCTGGACGTCTTTGTTTATTGCCAACTTAGCAACCGCGGCTACCCGCTGTCGCTTCCAGCTACAGTTTTACATTCATGTCCGATAGTTAGTTTCCGTATTTATCCCTCATTCAAAAAACATCGATATCTCCTTTCACTGTCAAATCCCATCACTAAGGCTATTAAATCAATAAATGTACAAAATAACAATTTGTGTGTTAAATTCATAACACATACGTATGCAAGCTGTTCCTTTGATTTGCAATACAATGATATTGTGTAAACTTAACACTCATTATAGCATTATTACGAGAAAAGTAAATAAATTTGTTGGAAAATTCCGACTCACTGCTAGAAGATAAAGTTTCTCCTGTTATTTCCGTTCCGAGAATAGCGGAATCCACATCCCGATATCACATCCACGATGTGTATTAATTAATGAGTACACTATTTAATTATTATAAGCTTACTTACTATTTAAATGCAAAAAAGTTATTAAAAATGAAAACACAACCGTCTAACAAATTTTACACTGATGACAGATCACAGCACGGCTATTTAGAGAATGTAGTCAAAGATATGAGTATGTAAAGAGTCTATGCCTCTTTAAATGAGACGCGTAATTTGACGTTATGATTAACCAACTAAGACCAACTGACATTACATGTTGCACGTTCGGTATAAGGAAATTTATAGGGCATGTTCTCTCTAGTCTAAACCATCCAATCTCTTTGGGCTCAAGATCTGTACCTAGATATTTCTTACAGACAATATAGAACTTAGGTATTGTCAACCTTTTTTTGTTACCAGTAGGGTTGACGAGAGTGTCCTGGGAGCTCGTTATTAATCATGGTTTTACAATGGATTCCTGGCAAGGTACATTTTACTTAATTGATTAAAATTGAAAAAAAGAGCGAACAATCAGATAAATACTATTGTCGTGGGACATATTTTTATTTATTATTGACTTTTATGAGATTTAAATCGTGCCACTGCTATGGCTACATTAATTTATCGCTGAGGTAGAGCTCAGAAAAATAGTTGTATGCTTCAAAACTTAAACATCCAAGTCAATTTAAACATTGAGTAAAATATGCATAAAGCCAGCATGCAATGCAATTTTTATTCAATATAATTTTGCCGAGATTTATTTGATATTAGCAGCGATAGCCTAGTGGAGATACCAACAGACTGTCATGTAGAGTGCGTCGGGTTCGAATCCACGGCGCGCAACACTGACTTTTCTTTATCTGAGTTATGTGCGTAATATATTGATAATTATCGCTGGGAAAGCACGTTTAGCTGTCGGTCCCGGCTGTCATGAAGATCCTTGACAGTCGTTGTAGGGAGTCAATACCTCTGAATAAACTGACGCTAGTCAAAACTATAGAATATAGCTAGCCAAATATAATTACGCTTTCTGTAACTAAATCTAATATTCACAAAAAGACCACATGATTAAAAGCACTGACACAACTATACTCCAGAATTACTGAATAACTTATCACACAGTCCACATACGCAAAGCAAATAATCATGTAAAGACGAGAAAAGTGGACACAATTCTACAAATCTATTTGTTCAAAGTCTCCAGCGAGATAAACTCTATACACAAACAGAGATTTGCTCAGTAACGATGTTCTATTTATGTCCATTCATATCCGAGGTACGACGGTAATTAATTTGGTTTTTGCAAATCCCAGTGCACTGTTGTCTTTATGCATATGCTCAACTAACAAGACGAAAGAGGAGTACCTATTGTATGTAAAGTAACGCGATTATGCGCATTGTCTCTGGAAATCATTCTAATAAAACACATCCTGCGGCTTTTTGGCGATATTTAGACTTGTTTAGATAAATGTTTGAGGTAGATGATGTGCCTTCTAGGGGTAGATAATACCTATATAATAATATGCTTTTGATAATGAGGAGGTATATATTTATATAGCAGTGTTTATTTTAGGACATTCTCCTATTCATGGTTCACATACAAAATTATTCATTTCGTTCGTTCTGTTTTCATCTTTTGCTTTTGTTTTTAAATTAGGTACGTCAAAATGGAGGAAAACATAAATATTAAAGTACCATTTTTTGCAAAGCTCGATTAAGACAGGACTAGACGAACAGCCACTTATTTTTAAACATGCAAATAAATCTAAAATACTCAACTTATGTTTGTATTGTGTATTGATAGGTTAATAGGTGTACTAAATGAGTCCAAAACATATACATCTTCTAGCGACATTTACAAACGCAAACTTCGATACAAACTGCGTTCAATATGTTTAAGCTCTAGAAATATTATTATTTCCCCGTTACAGCTATAACGTACCTAGTTTAAATACTTTCTTAAACATACAATAGGAAATTGAACCGAAGCATACGAAAATTTAGCGGGAACACATCGTAATACTTAATTTTCTTATAGTTAAGCAGCTGGGAATTTCAACGTAATGAACAAATAAAGATCGGAGTTCGCGTGCACGCATCGCAACAAAGAACAAAAAACAAAAAAACAGACTTCCAAGCCAAAATTGCTGAAATTACTGTTAAAAGCATCATCAACCGCCTAATATGACGGCTTAAGAGGAAACACCACGACCGTTTTTCCATACAAACGTAGTCTCCTGTTTTCTCCCTGGATAATGCTAGTAGAACAATTATTTTTTTCCAAAAGATGTATGGCCCCGATTGGCATGTCCCTATGTTTTCCTTTTTCTCATAAATGAAATATTAAAAAAGATATTCACCTTCAAATATCTCAAAAATTGGCTAGATTTTTCGCTGTGTTCAAACATCCAAAAAACAAATTTGGCTAGATTATTAAAAAAAAGGAAAACATAGGAACACGGCCAAAGCCTTTCTTTAATTTAATATGAAAAACTAGTTAAATCGATGAAGTTTTGGAGAAGGAATCAGGGGAATACGAAACGTTGATTTTGTGTACATTTAATAGGTATTTTTGGTCCAGCAGTAGCGTTGTCTGTATCGCGCTCTGCGGAGGGAGGCTTGAGGCTGCGCGACAGCAATAGATTTTACAAATACCTATTTTTCAATTCTCTCGCCCGTAGTGTTTCCTCTTAAGCCTTGCGCTGTTAACGAGGGTAATGTAGAACATGATGTATGGTTATGTTCAATGTCGGTTTTACATCCGCAGTACCTATGTATGTATTTATTCACAATTTGAGTAGCGAAAGCTCATGCTATTTATCATTTTCTGTATTTTTCAAAGGCTTGTCCCACACTAGGTATATATTCTGTGTCCAGGAAGACTTTACAAACGATTAATCAAGGAACACAAACTCAAACTTTAAACAACAATTTGTGGATCACACAAAGTGTTGCCTCGTAGGACTTGAAACCACGACATTCAGTGTAGTGCTAAAGGGCAAAGCGACCGCTGAAACCGCTACGTCATACGTACAATTTTTATATCTACTAGCTTTTGCCCGCGGCTTCGCGCGAGTTGAAGTTGGGGTAACATAAATTTACTTTCAGTCTCAAGTTGTGTGACTGATTAGTCTAAATATTTCAGAAACTCTATACTTAGAGTACAAAGTAATTCGGTCAGTATCCATGACATTATCTACCATTATATATACCGAATATATATCTATAAACACTTTCGCATTTATAATATTAGTAGAGAAAATCGTTTCAGCCGTTTAATTTAAGCGTAGTTTATAATTATTAGTTTATTTATGCGAATAATGCAATCACCGTGTAAAATATGACAATATGTATGATGTGACAGTACTGACAGATATACGATAGCACATGCGCAGCACTCATCTTACAGCGCATATGCGTTCGTACTTTCAAGAGGTAAATTTGTGCCGTAGGTACAAACTTCTACCCTACTTAAAATCCCTCCCAGTTTAATTTTTGCAACTTATAGCGTTGCCTATGTCCGTCTCCATGGTCCAATATATCTCTATATTAAATTTCGCCAAAATCGGTTTAGCCATTTTAGCGTGAAAACGGAACATACATACATACATACATAAATACATACACACTTCGAATGTATAATATTAAGTAGTATAAAATATACTTTAGCCAACTAAGAGCGATATTTTCAACCTTCTTTATTGCGATTGGTGAGCTAGTGGCAATCAACGGTAGCTCCCTCATGCCGTCCATTATTCTTAATTAGAAATAACAAGAAAATCTTTCCGCGTGAGCTAACTATAAGTAGCAATTAATGAAGAGCTGCTTTCATGACATGTTACGTATGTATGTGCCTAATGCAGATACAGGTATACCTACATAAATGATTTTGAGAACTCTAGGTTACTCTTGATCTGTTAAAACGAAATAGTTAAGACTATTCTAATCAGTTTTGTACTGCTTTTTTGTAGTCGAGTCCTTAATAAAAGCCAGTTTTAATGTATCTCCAGTAGCTAAATTCATGACTGGGTCGAATATGGAAACCGACCATAAACAACTACAAATCCAAATTTATATTTTGATTATCATTTCAATATCAGATGAGTCAATAACCCAAAGGTTTCGCAGAATTGCGTTTAATTTAGAATAGTGTTGTCAGTACCTACTGATAAAATGCTGTTAGCAGTTAACAGTATTTGATGTATAATCAATTTAGGCATTTTGTGAAGTCAAATGCCAAAATCAAAACCAACAAACCAATATAGGTATAAATTCAACAAATTCTATTTTAATATTTGAATTAGCGGATAAACCGTAATGATGCCTAATCGTTGTGGCATTTTACTTTTGAATGAATGATCATGGATGACCCCCCATTGAACTAACCTTCAAACTGGTTTAACTTTTTTTTTTTTAGTATTATTACTGTATTTATAATCTAACGATACTAAATCAAACCTTTACATTACCAAAAAAGTTGAGTATTAACCAGGCTACAAATAAATATAAATGTTGTTAAAACTAACTATGACTAAGTGGCTATTTACACATAAATTAAAACAATAATTTCTATACTTAAATAACTAACAAATAAAAAGAAATACATAAAAAAAGGAAAGTAAAAGCAGAATTTAAAGGGCGTCATGGAAATCCTCCACATCGCCATCAATCGGAAGCGTGCCCAGAATGCTGGCAGCATTGCCACGTTGTATGGCAATGCTGATCTTTTGTGCCAAATACAGGCCAGCCTTCTGGTCACGCGAGGCGTCAACAAGTCTCTTTGAAAGATCTCTTAAAAGAGATCTCGCACTTGGACCCCATGGTCCCAACGTTTCAACTCCAAACGGCTCAAATACATAATCCCCTACTAGATTTATGTATTTGCGCCTTTTGAGAGTCTCCGCTGAAGCAGCAGCAGCGCCCGCACAACCCGCTGTGCTAGGAAGATGAGATGGCGCAAGGGTGTCGACACATGTTGCGTCCCACACCAAAGGCCTACCCAGCTTCCATGGCAGTAAAGACATACCGTCTGGTCTCTTACCATCGTCGCGTGCCAAGCCTTGAGGTTCAAGTTGGGCTGGAACGCCAGCGGTGACAAGAGCCCGACGAAGTATGTCATTGAGGTTGGCGTGTCGTGAAATACGACCTGCGCTCCTGCTACATGACAGACCATGGTGACCAAGGCTGTTGACAGCCTCTCCACAGTGACAACGATGTGGAGAAACACATGGCGCACATAAACGAAGGCAAGAAGCAATGCGGAAGGTCGTATCGTCCAACATGGTACCTATGTTGGACGATGGCAGTGCCTGAAGCCAAAGCCCTGACTCCCACTCTCCCACAGCCAGCAAACGAGCACGCTCTGCAGCATTGGACGACGTACTTAAGAGATTTTCTCGTACCACGCTGCAAAGCGGCCCGTCCCACTGCCTCTGAGAAGATGGGATTCGGGGTAACTCGTTGCTTGGACAAGCCATTCTCCATGCATTCATGGCATCGGTCTTACACGGCACCTCAGAATTGACCAGTGTGGGTGCTAAAATTTTCCTGGTCAATTCTTCAGTGCTGTGGACCGAGGACAGGAATGCTGGTAAGCTTACGTCAGTAATTTTGCGAACGCCAAGGCCGCCCAGGCGTACAGGCAAGGACGCCTGTAGCCACACTCGGTCGTTCAGGACCAGATTTAGAATTTTGCTTAAAGTAATTTGTATAAGTTTGTCAATTTGGGCGAGTGCAGATGGGTTTTTCCAAAAAGGGGAAGATCGAAGAGCGTGTGTAAATTTAGGGACAAAAAGACAATACTTGATAATAGTAAAAGCCGAATGCATATTAATTTTGAGTAACCTGTCAGAAATATCACTAAAATTTTGAATTTTTCTTGTATAAATGAATCGAAACCTTCGTCTAATATTGGGGACCCAAGGAGGCGAAGAGCACTTTTTTCAACGTGAGTAATATTGGGAGCAAGATGTTGAAATTTTGAAAGTATATCGGATTTGTCTAAGTTATCGTTAATGAAAATTTCGCATTTACTGGGATTAAGTTCTAGGCCAATGGATAAAAATTTCGACTTTAGAAGTGCCAGGTCTTGATAAACTGAGTCTACGTCACCTGCAAGGGTACCGTCATCCAGGTACCAGATGTTAAATTTTGAATTTAGGTCTTTGATAATTGGGTGAATGGCCAAGCTAAAGAGGAGTGGTCCAAGCGGATCGCCTTGTTGACAGCCAACGGCGGATTCCAAAACATTTTCCTTATATATCAATTTTGAAGGGTGCCTGTAGCACTGCCAAAGAAAACTGAAAATTTCGGGTGTTTCTAATTTAGCTTGTGTCAGCAAGGTTTCCCTATTAACCGAGTTAAAGGCATTATTTAAGTCTACCTTCAGGATAACCTCACCCTTATTACAGCCAAGGTATGTTGACAGGGCATGTATGGCAGCCTCGCAGCCCCCTCTGGAACCAAATCCCAGCTGTTGTGGCTGAAATTTACAAGAAATGGAGGTGTTATAATGGCGGCAGCAAATCTTGGCTGCCATACGCCTGAACGTACACCCAACGGACGAATGCCACCGTCTCGCTTCCTCAAGGCGCCCAGATTTGCGCCATACAAAATATCGACGATGGCATCGTTCACATTGCCGGAGAGCATAAGATTAATTAAAGCCGTAAGCTCCTTCAAAAGCGCGTCGCCGGCCGACCCGGCGCTTGCACACACAAGATCCTTTAAATGCTGTGGTGTTAAGCCGTCGAGGCCACCAGCAGACCCGCTTTGGAAGGAGCACACGGCTGCAACCACGTCCTTGGCTGTAATACTGAGGCAATCTGAAACAGAGTCAGGTGGGTCAGGAAAGGAAAGATTATCCCCTGGCGCTGGATGCTTGCTCTGGAGACTCGCGAGTGTGTCTGCAGAGCAAGGCGCCACCACATCGCTGCTAAATAGGAGTCTGGACGCTCCCCTGATGTCACCTTCCCTTAGTTTGGTTTCTACGTGGTGGTAGATAGTACTGTTACGTTTAACTTAAGTGATTCGCCTTGACAAAATTTTCAAGACACCTTCGGGATCTTTTTTGTGCGAGATTGTTGTACGCAAACGTACATTTTTTTTTTCTTCTAACATACACTAGTATGTATGTAACGGATCGTAAGCGCACAGTTATTTGAAAATAATGGCGAAACACCTTGAATTTTCTCCGACGTTTCAGCGTAGATTACACCAGCCACGGTATGATTAATAATTACGTGATTCCGTTAAAATCAATTTAGTTACAATAGAACCTTTATCCTTGCATCATCAGTGTGTCCGTATTTAGGACACAATACATATTGTTAATTAAAATAATAAATATTAAGTGTATTAATAAAGTAATAATAATAAATATAAAGTAATAACATTAAAACGTTGTAATGTAAAATTGATCAAAGATCGTGCGACGTCATCTCGTTTTAATTTTAATATCAAACTTAGCATTCATGTCAAACACCTCCACTTAATGTAGGTTAATAAGGATTTCATTTTGTAACGAGGAATTTTACTGCCTCGTAGCATGTCAGCGGAACCTTACAAATAAAGCGAGAAATATATTTTCTTTAAGATTAGAAGCCGAATGTAAGAATTAATATTTATTCTCCAGTAAGTGAGAGCTGTGGTGGAGGCCTAGCCGCCTACAGTGAACGTTTCTAGTCTGAAATAATAATGAAGTGGTTATACACGATGTGTATAATTACAGACGTTAGTAATAGAGGTTTATTTCGCAGCCAATTGGCCTTTAATATACCTAGTTTGCAGTGGAACGTGCGTGTTAAAAATCATGAAAATATGTTCAGATATTATTGACACTTATTATTTTTTGCTATTACCGTGAATGCAAAGAAACTTATGCCTATTGATTTATACCTATTGATAGGCTATTGATGAAAGTTCAAGTATAAAACATGCATTACTACCCAATTAGAAGAGAGCCTTCACATAGCAAAAACTCAAAACAACGTTTGGCATGATGGCTTTTGCTATGGGACTCCATGACTGCTTAAGATCAGGTGGCATGAAGTTGATAGCCTACAATAAATTTAAAAAAAATTTGGCTGATATTTTCCAGGTAAGCAGAAGCGTACCGCCCTAGTCCTTTAGTAGGATTGTTGGTAAAACAACCATAAAAAGCGATGAATAACTACAAGATAACCGCTTCCACTTATATCTCAAGCCAAGACTAAGACAGGAAACTTCAAGATAGTTTTGAAAACTTAAATTGCCAAGTTACCTGGATTGAAGCTCAAGTTATTTTCAGCTTATTCTTAATACTTTGGGGTTTATCACCTCTGCAAATTATGTGAGAATAGTCGAATACCTTTATGAAAACTATTAAACGGTGTTGAAACTCGTTCTTAGGTGGTGTTTGCTCGTGACTTAAATAGTCTTGTATCGGATTAGTTTGATAACTTTTGCTACATTGTAAGAGTTTTCTTCCGAACTTTTAATTTCTTTCCAGCTACTCCATTAAAACGTTAAACATCATTATTTTCAAGTTTAGAATATCAAAAACCCACGCTAGTCACTTTCTGTTAGATCAGTAATGAGTTTCTCTTAATAGTATAAAATACTATAATCTGTCTTTGAGTTTTTACCTTAAGCTGATTTCAAATTTCAAAATATAATAATATTATATCTTATCCGGATAATATATGATTTTCCTAACCTTTCCTCAGATTTTTCAGGTAGGCATGGCAACAAATGAGAAATTTAATTTAGATGACAAAAATACCTGAATATTCTGCTTCACAATTTTGACAGTCATGGCTTCTTCATCTCGAGAGATTATGAGTTAATAAATTACACAACATTTTGATCCCGCCATATTTTGATAATGAAAATAAATTACGAAATTACCTACAACGGTAACATCTATAAGTCTAATTGAAACCTTTTAACCGTGGTGGAAGGGCTCAAAAATGGCGTGGAAAGCCGGCTTAAGGTACATTCGCATTATTGAATCGAACCAGGCGAGTGCGTAATTCTTTACCATTTTATCGATAACACACGCAAATTCCATTTTCTGGTACATTACACAGGTCAATCTGGATTTAGGTACCCTTCGTGATTGTAACGAAATTTTCCCTTTAGCAAAGAAAATGTTTAAATGAACTCGATCTTTCTTTATTAGTAAGCTAAGCTTGGGTATTTGTAACTGTAATAGGAGTTGCGTGAGAAATTAATCTTTAAGGCGCTGTCCTAAGCGACTGTTTTGGTAAATGAGGGGGTGAAGCAGGGGAGGTGAAGGGAGCTTAGCTCCGTCTACTGCGGGGCGCCCCCCTTCATTCTTTTCGCGTGCGGCCGTATTCTGGCGACATCCGTATTCCAATATTTCAAAATCGCAAGCAAAACGTTTTAGCATATTGAATTGAGATACTGATATTAAAATTTATATTACATACATCAATCTGTTTGTACAATATTGGCATAGCGCAATTTTTGTTCTCAGTGCAGCCATGAGCAAAACTGGTTTACATTAGACGTTATAGGTATTAAATGTTGACGAAAGTAGGTAAATACCTACGTGCCGTAAGATGATAAAAATAATTAAGTCAGTTCCATGTATGGAGAGGCCATTATTACGTTTGTTTTAATTTTGTATAAAAATAGTGAAGCAGTTCATAGAAAAGCTACATCTAATTCCATTCCTGCCAATTTTCAAATCTGTTTTGCAATAAATTGTCTGTGACATACGGGCGGACAGACAGACAGACATTGCGAATCTATAAGGGTTCCGTTTTTTAAATTTTTGGCTACGGTACCCTAAAAAACAGAATACTGCTCTACTAAGCGCAAAAGCCGTATCTCAACTAAAGCGAGTTACGAGATAATTGAAGTTTAGTAAAAGTTGATTTCTTTTATTTATTTATGGATGTTTATTGTTATTATAGGTATTATTATTATGGCAAAGGTTTCGAAATACGTCGCCGTTTTTAGGGGTTGTGAGTGATTGGAGAGGGAGCAGGGGAGGTCTTGAAACCCCCCTCACCATGTTCACTTGCCGGAAATACTTGGTTTCTTCTGTGTGCGTGGGTGTGTATGGTACTGCCAACTTCCACATTCATCACACTAGTTTAATAAACTAAGGTTGTCGGAGCCCTGCGAAGGGCTCCTATTTTCGGATTAATTGTCAAAAGAGAACCTAACATAACCTATTTATTTACTTATTACAGTCGCAACTAACCCAAGGCACTCGAAAGCAATGAAGCACAAATTTGACATTAGCTGTCAATATGATCATACCAAGATGGCAGTTTTGCGTATCGTTTCACGTTTTTCACATAAAACCTAAAAATTACATTTGTAAAACTGTACTAAAGTATAAAAACTATATTCCGTTTTGCATAATTGCCGAAGTATTTATGAAATTTTGGAAATTGTTTAAAAATATTTAGACGCAACTCCGGCAGCCAAAATTACTTTTAGGGGATTATTAGCCATTATTAGCCAAAATTACCTTAAGCCCCCTACACTACCAATACCCTCAAAGTCAGGCGACTCGTTTCGAAACCCAACCCATTATTATTTTTCAAAATAGATGAAACATCAAAAATATATGTGGATATACCTTATTCATGAGATACTGCTATGTCGCTTAGAAAATTATAGAATTAGAATTTGAGTTACTGCTTTTTCGTTAGCTCTCGTCATACATGTTTGTATGGAAAAATATAAAAAAAATCTTTCGCTTCAAATATGTGTTGTTTCAAAGAAAATAAATATTAAAAGATATTTATTTATATTCATTTATAATTTATTAACGAAATGCAGAGTTTACAGCTCATCAAAAGTTAGCTGTCTGCTACAACCCGGCAGGTTTTCTTTATTCTCATCGAATGCTAAAGGCAGTGTGTGAGGTGATAAGGCTTCAATACTTATCATTTGCTGATGTTCACGAGGCACAGTTTCATTTACTTTCCTTTTACGGCTTGGTATTGTAGAAATTTCAAGCACTGATGAAACATTTTCCTCTCCGTGATCTCGCAATGCCATCCCTTGAGCTTGACGAGAATCAACAATTTCAGGCAACTGCCAATTCATATAAAACGCCACAAGCTTCTCCCAGAAAACATCATCTCTTTCTATAATTTCTATTTTTAGTGGTATACTTTTACCACTCCACACAGCAAATAAACACCTTTGTTTGCGTGTAACGTGGTGTTGCCCCTGAATTTGGTAATAACAATTACAATATTTGTTTAGACTAGTCAGTTCACTTTTTTATCATGTTTCCATATTTGTATTTTATTTGTTCTTATACTATTCTCCAGGCCATTTTTATAGGCAACTTTAGAACATTAAATTTCCACAATCGTGTTTGGACCTATTAATCCATCTGGCGTGGCACCAATAATCGAATAATCCACAAGGCTCGATTGTTACATTTTCTTGCTTCGCCAGTTGTTGCAAAGCCAGTTGTTCGTTTTAGATTCCATGCGCAACTGACTTTACATTGCAAATATTTTATTTGTACAAAATATGTTTTACTAAGTTGGCTTTACTGCTGTTATCTCTTCTTTTTACCACTATACAAAAATTTCAATCTGTCAACATATTCTTACGCAATTCGAACCAGTCACTACTACCCCTCTTGTAATTTTTGCTTATCACTACGGAATTTGAGTCAAATTTGTTAAAAATTTTTTTGGCATTTCTTGGCTAGCTCTTAAACAGATCGTGTTAGGAATGACTGAAGTCAAATGTGTGTAAGACGTTGCAGAACTGTTATCTTTAACTTCACTGTAATTACAATAATGATAATTAGTTACGTACTTTATTATTAAAAAAATACTATATCTTGTATTATAGCAAACAGAGAAGTCACCTTCTTACTCATAAATGATTGATTTTAGAAATTAAAAAGATATTAGATGTACTGAGACATACCTAATAGTTTATGAATAATCAAAGTTTTACCCGATGTACCTAAAAAGGTTTATGTTCAAAACACAATAATACAACATTCGTTACCGCTTGTGTGCGGATTGCGGAGCGCCATATTAGCGCTGTCATCATTATTGTTCGCCGTGGCGGCATCTTAGCGCTCCAGGCGCTCTGACAAGCTAATGAATTTGAAATATAGGTACATAAAATGATTCGATTTTATGTTATTACTCTTTCAAAAATTGAAAACTGTGGCAGCTATGTATTGTGAGAATAATTTATATAATTATATTATGCATAATCGATAATATATAAGTAACATAGTTAGTCATAAAAGATTCTTATGAAAATAATTTGTGTAAAAATGTTACATATTTCATAATCACTTGGCCATGGATGAATTTCTATTTTATTACGACGCTTTCTTGTACAAATCCTTCGTAGAACTTCATTTTTCTAATTGTCCATATTTTATTCTTCTAATTATATATTTATAAGCACAGAAACAATAACACATTAAACGCAACAAGAGTATAAACTTAGGTCCTAATTATATGTGCCCATAGTTACATGAAAAGCCTATTTAATTCAAAGTATTCAGTCTATAACATAAAACATGAAATTACGACCTCAAATCGGCGTATTATAATAACAAACAGGTTTACGTAAAATTTCGTGCAGCGGAGACGCAAGCGACATGACCTATCTCTCACAGGGCTCATAGCCGAATGATGAGGTCTGGGCGGGGCGTAAACTAGCAACTGACACTCAGTACACCGCTTATGCTAATAAGGTTTAAATTGCTGAAGCGTTTGATATTGATGGGATCTACCGAGCGTCAAAATCATAGAAGTTTGGCAGATTTTATTAAATTTTACAAAATATACACGTATAATATGAAAATAAATAGGGTAATTCTTTAGTTCATTAGATTTCCTACGATATTATCAAAAAAAATATGACAGCTTACGATCAAAATATTGCAAACAGTGAGACGAAAGATTATTTTCTGCCTCGATTTTGTGATTTTTTTACCGTGATTCTATTTTACGTACATGAAAAATTCTTTCAAAAGTCTTTTGTTCAGACTTTTGACTTTAAGCTCTAATTTTTGCTAGTTTGTAATATGTACCGTTATGGCTAGATGCGCGACGAAAAATTAGGTGTTTCACGGCTTTTGAGGTATAACAGCGCCTTAAGTTTTATTGGAACCTAATCAACGTTCTGCTGAGATAAGAACCTCGTCAATTAAAGACCAATATGTATGTCCTTTTAGGATACGCTTTTAAAACCATGTATATACACACTTATATATTTGTTTTTTGGGTAAGGGAATCAAGACCATCTTGTATTTGAACTTTACACCTTGCGGTACGTTTACTTCAAAATTATTATGATAGATAATAAAACAACTTTAAAAACTGACGTAGGGTCGGACTAGATTTTCAGAATACAATAGCACCATACCCGCTCTGGGAATTCAACTTTGACTCACGCGTTGGTCTATAAAGCACTCATAACGAAATTCAAGTTTGTGAAGATATTAAAGCACATTTGAATATGTTACCATAACCTGCACAAATAGAACTAACTTTAAATAGAAATCGTAAGCAAATTAATCTTGAATAAGTTTAGATCTCGATTCAGCAAATACCACAACTACTATTATAAGATTATATAATATTTGTCAAAGTTAGGCGTAGCTCACCATTTAAAGATGGATTAATGAAATTGTGTAAATACTAGTCTTACTTTGATCCTTCGAATATCTACTTACTGCAACAAATTAAGGCATATTTTCAAAACCTTGTCTTTTACATGACATATCATTTCAAAACTGTAGCTTGAGGGTTAAATAAATGCGTATTAATATTACATTTCTCTTGATTTGTAACGGGTTCATGTAGGGGATGACCTACTTACCTTTTACGGAACGGACTATCATACCATTTTAAAATTATAAACAGCGTACTTCATGATATGTTTTCAGTGATACATTTTAATGTACTTATTTGGATTGAATTATTAGTCGACCGATTGATATTATATTCGATTTTGTAATACAATTTCTAGGCTTCGATGTAATTTAGTTTCCAAATAACAAACTTTCAAATGGACGCAAGAGAAATTCAGACTCGTAAAAACAATTTTTAGAGCACATTAAGTACTGTCCCGTGGGGCACTCAAACCTATACAGGCAATTAGAACAACAACTGGCAGTAAAAAGTTGACCTAAAGACTAAAGCCACTAAACCATTCGACAGAAATCGTACCTACCTACTTCTCAGTACATAACACTTCGTACTTAGCAGGCGTAGGGTCTAGGTAGGACTGACATTGTCAACATTTTGCTTATCACTAGTAGCATTGAGTAGTCTCCATGTAAATATTTTAGCAGTACAAGAGACTCCTCCAGATCATTTTGATCAAGGTTAAGGGACACTGAAAAGCAAGTCAGACAAGAACGCCCTTGTCGTGTCAGTCTATTACAAGTTTGATACTGTCAACCCTTTTCTATTAGCATTATCTTGAGTGTGCAGCGATTGCTTCGTGAGAGATCGAATAGACTGCTCTGCGAGGGTCTGGGGTTGTAGTCTATTGCACGCACTATTGAATTTTCGAAAATATAAATTAGGTAAGTCAGTGGTATTAAATTGTTACTTGTTGTTTACTCCGTATTAAGAGTATCTGTTACTGGTCCAAACCATAGAATATTGTTATTCTTTTGGATTGTGGGGTAGCTATTCAGTAGAAAAGCGAATATTCTGTAATATCTGGGTCTACCGTAAAGCGAGGTCACAGCGACAAAACGATAATAATGGTTCATAATCAAGACTAGCGCTACTAACTGAAACTGTATGAAATTACCGATTTAAATTGTTAGTTATTGCTTGCTAAACGGTAAAGTAAAACATTGTGAGAAAACCATAATTTTTGCGAGACACATGTGAAGTCTGCCGATCAGCACTTGGCCACCATGCCGGAATATAACCTCCGTTCCGTTCACATAGTGAGAAGAGACTTTTAAAGAGACTAGTTTATACAAAGCCGATGATGGTATCGTAATATACTATTTTTAACATAGCTATAAGAAACTTTCATTAAAACTATTTTAATACTAAATATGAGTATAATAAACTCCGTCATATATTCTTATCCTTACCTAGTTTTCTTTACGGGTATTATAAAGGAAGTGTTTTCTCAGAACATAGGGGTTTGGTTCATTTTTCAAAGTAGCTACGATACTTTCACTACTTGTGAAGTAGTTAGAAAGACTAAGTAGTATACACCACTATTTTTTTATTAGTACAAAAAATTTAACAGGGCTCTAAGTACCTTTAACTGATCATAATTATTTGTGTAGGTAAAAAATAAAAACACTAAATCCAAAAACTGTCTCAAAACTGTCCACAAAAATACGTAATAATTGGTAAATGCATAACTAAAACTATGAGTAGTAAATTAGTAGTAGTAGTAAACTATTCCATTGATAAATTCCCCCCTGTCCCTCTGCGCCCGCGCCGCGTACCGCCCGATGCGACAAACAGTGCTAAATAGTGTAGTGATCGCATCGTTTTTTCGATGGCTTATCAGTTCACATCACGAGAGTATGTAGCTATGCTTCGTGCGTACTTTTTGAGTGAATAAAACGCGAGTGCAGCTGTGCTTTTGTACAGGGAAAAGTTTGGAAGCCAGTGGATCGGTCGAGGCGACCCCGTAGCTTGGCCTCCATGCTCTCCGGACCTCACGGCCATGGACTTCTTTTTGTGGGTGTACAAAAGTGAGCCGGTTAGTGTCGAACAATTAAAATAGCACATATTGGATGCTTATGACGAAGTGAAAAGACAGAAGCGTACTTCTCTCGTTAAAAAACAATTTAATTAAACTTTCCCGTCTGTGTATTGACAATAGTGGTGGACATTTCGAAGAACAATTGAAATACTTGTTAGTAAAAATTACCTACCTACGTAAATAATATTTTTTTTCGGGCGGATCAAAATCGGTCTGTGTGGAGAACCTTGGGGGAGCCCTATGTCCAGCAGTGGACGTCTCTAGGCTGACATGATGATGATGAAGTTTGTAAATAGCAGCTGATTCTTACTTCATAAATAAGCCAAAATTACTATTTTATTTTCGTCCAGAATACCATCTTTCATTTTGATATTTGTTTGCTTTCTAATTACATACCTCCGTATTTAACCCCTCGCATGCCCCGCTCTAAAATGCATTTTCTCCCGTAGTGTCCAGCCATTTTGAACATGTAAAGTTTATAAGATACTAGGTCATAAAACTTTAATTTTCTCGCGTTTGGTATAATTATATGACGTAAATTTTAAACCGTATACTGTTCAAAATTACTTTATATGAGAATTATATTAAATTAGCTTACCTTTAACCTTTTCATATCGAAAAAAATTATAAATGTAGGTCACTTTGTTTTTTTTTTACACCATGAGAAACATTTTTCCAAAATACACATAAATTATTCACGAAATTCCCTTTCTCACTGCACTAATATTGACACGGGTAGATGACGCGACGGTTATATATACATTAATTTAGCACTGTTCACCGATATTACTTTACAATAACCATTTATTCATAGCGACGAAAATATTTGCGCCATTTTGACGATCCGACGGAAAACATTTCTCACTCACAAAACATGTTTATACCTATTTATAGCAAATGTCTTATTAACAATGGATTCTAAGACAGTTTTGTGAGAAACTTATCTATATTTTTTAAGTAATTAATTTAAAATATGGAGGACGGCTAGCGGCCAACGCCCGAAAATTGCATCACAAAAGTTACTAACACTTTTTGTAAATGTTTTTATAACTGCCTAAAAAAATAATTACAACATATTCTTCACTTAATTGTCAATATATTAATATATAATACTTATACAATCACTTAACGATTGGGTTCAGAACACATTTAAAAAAAATCACAAATTCAACTTAGTTGATCGCCACAGCGCAGTATGGCGGCACGGAGAAAACTGAGCACAGAAATAAGCAATTTTATTATTTTTCTAGGTTGCAAGCTTGGAAATATGGTAAAAATTTATTGGTATTATGTTGGTTAACCTGTAACTAGTCGATGTACGTTTTTATTATTGTAACCAATCACACAACACTGGAGTGAAGTTCACGCAAATCCTTATGGGCACACCGTGCCCGTAGGACACTACCGGCCTATTTCTCTTACGGGCACACCGTGCCCGTAGGACACTCAAGGGGTTAACTACTTGTAAAACGGTAAATTTTGCCGGTCCAAAGCCCGGATGCAGTATGAAGGAGAGGGTAGAATTAAGCAAATTAAAAAGTTATTACCAACACTTATTATTTTGCTTCATTTTATTGTCTAAGGCTACCTACATCATAAGTGCGACAGAGAGAATGCGAATGAGCAGGATAGAATATTATCAATGAATTAGTGAATAGATTGTAAAATATGACTATGATTTAAGTGAGATTTTCTACAATAAACAAATGATAATAGCTTTGCTCTTTATAGATAATGCAACTCTTAGGTCACATATATGATAATAATGTCTTCGCTAATCTGTCCTTAAAGATTTTGTACTAATTAAAAAATAGTGGTGTATATGTACCTATTTATTTATGCAAATTTTAGCCTCATAATGTTTTGACCAGATCTTGTTTGCTTTATGCCATTCTGTCGCCAATTTAATACGATATAGATTTTTTTATTTATTATTTATTGATTTATTTAATTCTTTATTGTACACCAGTAATTAGATAACCAAGTACAGTAAATAACTTATATACTAATGATAAGTACAAGGGCGGTCTTATCGCATAATGCGATTTCTACCAGACAACCATGGACAGGAAGTAAAAGGAGGAAAGAAGGAAATGGAGAGGAAGTATGCGGGCGTACAATACTAGACTAAAACTAGCTACTTAAAACTAAAATTAACCTAACAAAACTAAATTAATATAAACAATATTTAGATATAATTACATACATACATAAATAATATATACCTACATAATACATATAACAAGTACATAAATAAATATATATTATACATACATATATTTGGCTTCGCATTTTTAAATTGGGGCATTTTTAAATATTGGGCTTCGTAAATCTACATTTAAACTTTCACGACTTGTATATAAAGTAATATTTATGTAACGGGTGTATATCGCGTTATTATTTGAAACTAAAAGTAGAATACCTTATGTTTATTTTCCTCAAAGATGCGACATAGGTTACAGGCCTGATCACGGGATTCCTAATTTTACCTTTATTTTCAAGTATTTTTCTTCAAGGGCAACACAATGACTTCCTCTCATTGAATGGGTTTCTCTTATACTGCAAAGTCCTGAATGTGTTACAGTAATCGATTTTAAACTTTCGTGATTTATATACATCTCAGTCTTCAGTCTTACAACAGCAATGGTCGCGGCAGGACTGATGTCATCTCAGCGTCGTCCTTGTGAAGCGCGGGTTTCGGCAACTACCCTCACTTGTTTTTTATGTTACAGTACCTTACTTTCATCAAGCGGTCTTTATAATTTTTGGAACAAAGAAATGGCAACACATTGCCTCCACATAAGCTCGAAAGTACTACACAAATGTAGATCTTAATATCAGTCACAGTTGGTACCTAGTCTTACAAATTAATATAGAAACGTAAATCCCGACTATGAAGATAATGTCTCAATACAACATCTTTTTTAAATAAATTTCTGTCTAGGTATTGAAGCCTGACGATCTAAATGCCAATCAAGATCTCACATTTTATTATTCTGTTTCAATTCAATAGGGAATGGCCAACTCGCAGCTAATTATTGTAAGAAGAAAATTTTGTGTTAACATTAAAGTATGGTGTAGATGGTATCATGAAACTCATTATATCTTGATGAAGGGAGTAATTCGGTGTCTGCGATATATCGTTTTTCATACTGATAATTAACTCGTATGCTATAAGATGCAAACTTTTGTATACATAAGTTGTATGCCTATGTAATAAATACATACGGTAATTAAACAGGGTATTGCAAACAAATGTAAATGATCGCTTGCCAAACTGTTTAAAAAGACATTGTGAGGAAACCTGGATGTCTGAGAGTTCGCCATAATGTTATTGAAAAACATTTAATTTAGTTAGTTTAATAGTTTGCTTTCAGTTTTCTCACAAACAATAACGGCAGAATACAATAATTGTATTCATGAAGCTACAAAAAATTTAGGCAAACACCGCATGCACGTAAGGTGAAGTCTGACAAACCGCCCTTTGTCAGCGTGGTAGATTTCGCCTAAAACTTCTCGTAGAGACAAGAAGCCGGACAGTAGTGGGATAGGGCTGATGACAATGTTGAGGCATCAATCTCCTAACTGATAGTTCATCATCATCATCAGCCCATCGCAGTCTACTGCTTGGTATGGGCTTCGCCAGCGCCACACCACTGAGCTCTATTTTTGGCTCTGCGTGTCCAGCCGCTGTCAGCTACTTTGCGTGTATCATCCGTCCACCGATAGTAGTCTCATTAAAACTTGTACTATAAATATAATATACAATCTAATTAGCATTTAATTGAGTTTGATGTTAAGAAATTAGACCCACATTACTTCGTATCTTACTAGCGTTTTGATGACTTTAGCTGAAAGAAAATTGCTTCATGTTCAAGTTTTAAGCTAAATTCTATTAGTGACTGATACCAAGTACCTTAGTCGAACCGGTCCATTTGTTGAAACTAGGAAAACGTTTCCACTCAGGAAATATGTATAGGTCACAATGACCCCGCGATGGCTATTATAGAAAAAATACATTTTACCAGTTGATACGTAACGTAGTATTTTTTTTGCCCTAGTGTAAGCAAAATATATATTGTTATAGTAGTACCTAGTGGTTACGTAGAGAGACACTGCATATAAAATTGTTAGAAGGAAAGAAATATAATATATACCTAATTGGGTTATTTTCAGCAGAATACACCTACTTTTAATTTATTGTAACGGCTCGGCAGTCGCTACCATAGTTAAAATTTTATATTTTGATTTACGCTATCAGGGACTTACTAAATTTATTTAGCTATTTGATTAAAAGGGCTAACAATAACCAATTTTAGTAACGAAAATAACACAAAAATAAAAAAGATAAGTGATTTAACCACAAGTCACAATCACAATTCATATAAATGTAATAAAAAATGAAATTATATTTATTCATCAAAGCGGAAGGCTGAATACAAGTATAAAAACGTATTACACGGCTCATTTAAAAGGTCGATTGGGTCTGTGTACCACTTAAATTTATAGAGTTATCTAGTACCTATTTTATCGGCAACTAACAGCCAATAAACGTTTTTTACACAACATTGGACGCTTTTGTGACGTGACTAATGGTTTAAGAAAGTATTATCTTAATTGCCACTAAAATTTAATGACTGCTAAAGGCTTTTTGGCTTAGCGCTAATAAATTTATATGGTACTAACGGGACCTGCGGTTACACCTGCGTTATTAAGGGCTTCTGCTCCGATCTCTTGGCGTATAGCGTTACGATAAATAGTCTATTTAGATTCCTGGGTCGGGCAAAAGTAATACTGGGTTTTTCCGAATTCTCAGTAGCAGCACGGAGTCTGGTGATGTGCTCAGTAACGGCAATAGGCTCGCCCTCTTTTACGTGGGACCTAAAAATTCATGGCGAACTGTTGTTGTAATATTACACCTCTGCCTACCCCTTCGGAGATACAGGCGTGAGTCTATAAATAAAAAAAAAAATTTAAATAGTCTATAGCCGCTCTCGATAAATGGGCAAACAAACCCAAAAATAGTTTTCAAATCAGGTTCATGAGATTAGCGAGTATAATCTAAAAACAAACAAACTCTTCAGCTTTATTAAATTTTTGTAGATAAGATGTCTGACTACAATTGTCATGGATGTTGGAGAATATGCGTAGCCCGTGAGATTTATACGCTTTTAGAAGCCAAAATTGACCTCAAGGCGCCACCGCTTCAAATAGTTGCTTTGTGAGGGAATCAATTATATTATAATTACAATATAATTATGTAAACTGTGAAATTCATACATTAAACTATTACGCAGTGGATGGATATATCTCTAACATCTATGATTATAATAGGTACCTTCATGTAAATCATTACAATTGCTTTTGAGAGCATTCAGCGCTTTGTGAAAGTAGTCACACTGATTGATAACTATAGTACTATGATCATTGGATTGGCTATAGTTACATACATACATACATATCGTCACGCCTTTTATCCCCGAAGGGGTAGGCAGAGGTGTATTTCTACACCCACTTTTCGCCAGATATACTTTAGTCCCACGTAATAAGGGGCGAGCCTATTGCCGTACCGGACACATTTCCAGACTCCGTGCTGCTTCTGAGAATTTCGAGACAGAAAAACCCAATAACACTGCCCGACCCAGGAATCGAACCCGGGACCTCCCGATCCCACGCGCACATTTATGCCGCGAGACCAACGAGGCAGTCGTATAGGGTTTGATGTCGAGTTTTCCGTCTCTACGCAAAGATGGTATTTGCATCGTGTTATATGGCTATAGTTAATTTGACTAAATAGGCATTTGTAAATCAGGTAATTTTTATAGTAAATATTTTAGACTTAAATTGCAATACCGACTAAGAACAAATCTTGTACCACGAGGGACTCAACAAAAATTCAACCACTGAACAAAAGAACACTCAGACAAAAAAAACATGTGTATCTCACAGATAAACACAATCCTTCGAGCAGTGCATCTAGAGTCAATGACTTTACAAACGCTATGTAAATACTTATTTGAAGGAATGGAATTTTACACCTCTCACCTTCAAATAAGTCAATGGCTTCCTACCCACTGAAACAAAATAACATCGTCCATTAAAGTTCAATTACATTAATTATAATGGCTCTGTGCGTAACCTTAAAAAATCCAGGCTGTTATAACCCTATCGTGTATAGCATTCATCGAAATTATGCCACACGGTTAAAATTAATGAAACACAGAAATATCTGCGCCTAATATTTTTAATTGCCGAAAAAGGAAGACACATCTTTATCACCGGAATATTCCAGGTGAACGATCGGCACGAAGCTGAAGCCTAATTATTTTAACACAAAATATTATGAGGCAATGGCTTTAAAAGTACACAGCTCTTCACTCCACGTATTAAGCAAAAGTGGCATATAATTATAATGGTTGACGTTAAGAGCACATGACTTCCGAGGGGAGCATGGAGGCCTATTTGTGAAGTGACGTCACGGCTAAGTTTGAAGGGACACGTCGAATTTAGACGTTTCGGCGCTATTAAGGACCGAGCTTTATTGCTGCACAAAAATGTTTAAGTATAGTGTAATTGAAGTAAACCTTCATGCCTGTATCCTCGTAGGGGTCGGCAGAGGTGTAATATTACACCCACATTTCGAAATGAAGATGAGCCTATTTTAATAGCCGTTACCAGGCACATCACGCGACTCCATGCCGCTACAGAGAATTCGAAAAAACCCAGTAACACCTTTGCCCGACCCGGGAATCGAACCCGGGATCTCCGATCCGCAGTCGCATACGCTAGCCACTGGACCACGGAGGCAGTCTAGTAAGTGAAAAATGATCATACGTATGCGTAAAGTTGAAGTAACTTTATCTGACTATAACTTGAATGTTAAACACCGTCTCGATAGCCTAGTGAAGAGACTCTGACTGCTACGCAGAGGCCAGAGGGTTTCGTGTTCAAAGCCACGTCGTGCACCATTGACTTTTCTAAGTAACGTGCGTAAAAAATTGTTAATTATCGCTTGCTATCTCTCAAGGAAACTATCGTGAAACCTGCATGCCTCACGAGTTCCCCATGATGTTGTTGAAAGACATGTTAAGTCAACCCACACTTGTTCAGCGTGGTGAATGGCCAATTTTTTTATTTTTTTTTACTTTTAAAAGGCTTACGTTTAACCGCGGTCTCGCCTGATGGTAAGCGATGATACAGTTGAAGATATCCCTTCTCATAGTGCGAAGAGGCATGTGCCTAGTAGTAGAACAGATTATAAACAAGGTTGATTATGTATCGTCTTTTAAGGCATGTCACAGAGATATGTACCTACTTTAAAATGAAGACCTTTCTGATGTACTATGCACGGTCAACAAAGAAATTGGTTTACCAATTTTGACAAAACTTTCAGTGTTACCAAATTTCGGGAAGGTTGAGGTTAGTGCTGTCAGAATACTGTTACATTGGAAAATCGACCCTTTAAAATTGAAAATTTGACCTTAGAATGGTGGACCACATATTTCGCTGACTATACACCTGTGTCAATAATAAACTTTAATTATCTAGATCTGAACCATAACAATAATATTTTACGAAATTATTCCCCCATTGCTTGTGCGACTCGAGGTTTTGCTTACGTGTGTTTTGAGACACTCTTTCATTCTTTGCTGTCCCCTGTTCACGAACTTTGTCGCCTATCCAGATTACTCAGCCACTTTTTAACAAAGAGAATACAAAATGTTTGTTGGCCGCTATCGGTCCACAGTACCAATTTATTGAATGTGGCATTGCAAAAGTTTGTGCTGTTAACTTTGCATTATTGCGCTTGCGAGTTGGTTTTACTACCCGATTCTAGCAATAACAGTTGTTAGATTTTTATGTTGTAATTTCTCAATGAGTTAGTCAAGCCTAAAACTATGTTAGTAGTATTATAGGTAATAGAGCCTTGCTGGTTTTAGAACATTGACCTCAAATTAGAGTATCTATATTGCTGCGTTTCTTGCGGTGAGTGAGAGTGCCCGAGGCCTCATCCCCTAATCCTTTTCCATCATCCTACTCCTCTTGCTACTCCTTCCCAGAGGGTGGAAAGGCACTTGTGACTCCTCTGACGTTGGCCTATTACATAAAAATTGAAGTTTGTAATTGCCAATAAGTTTGCTATTGCGTCCTCTTAACAGTAGCAGTAAGTAAAGCAGGAAGATCTGTTACTGAGTAATAAAAACATATTTATTTCTGCATTTTGGTTGCTTACAACAATTATATAAGTCAAAGCCCTATTCTAGATGATGCCGGCTATTCCTAGCTAAATGAAACCTTGAGAAGAAAGACTCATCAGACAAACTCAGCGTCATCGTTTATTTTTATGCCATTTCATTTTCTTTCATCTTTTCTTAATCTTTCAAAGACGCGACTATGCGAGTCAGTGCAGGATATCGTCTGACGCTTTTGACTGACTCAGCACACTGATGGCTCGCATTAAACAGCCATTGTGCGGCTCAACCTTGATTGAGAATTTATGTGAGTTATGATGATACATGTACGCGTTGTACGTCTCAAAACCTTAATACTTTTATTCTCGACTGACTTAATCTGTCTTTAATATCTGTGAGTCTGTAACTGTTGTAAGGGGAACTTAGTACCCTCAACTATTTTTACTCTGTTTAAACTATTGAGTAGAAAACCGATGGATTTTCTATCCCAAATGAATTCTAAAGTTTAGAATTCATAGCATTGGCTGACTACTAAAAACCCAGATATTTCGTCAAATATGTATCATAAAAATATTTAAGAGCGTTTGTTGACCAAGCTACAATAATATGTCGGAAGTAGTTCATTCCGTGGCAAACCAATTTACACTCATGATGTTCTCCATATACTCTTATTATTGGCATAGGTACAAAAAAAATGAGCCACAAACACATATTTATTTGTCAGTTACCGGTTATAAGTGGCTGTATAATTATCGCATCTGGGTTTATTCGGATAGTACATGAAAAATTAATTATCCATTGTTCATAGAGTCGTACGTTTGCGGTTATTGTAATTTTTTTGGTTCATTTGCTGACCCTAGATAATGAAATACCATATTAATAAGGTAATAAACGGCAGTAAGTATTATACTTGATTTTCCTCGCCGTCAGATGCCTTGTAAAATCTGGGGGCTAATTTTCGTATTTATATTTGTTCAAAATGCAGGTTCGATATAAAGTAAGTCATACTTACTGATGTCACAATTGGTATATTCCTCCTAAATCGCGACTCGATCGTTTTTACAGTGTCAAACTAAGTGTCAAATATATAGGGGCCCAACTGGGACTAACCATCTCGGGAAGCTGCCCCACCAGGCCGCGCATAATCTCGGAGTGGCTCGTCGTGCCGATTGGTGACCGGACGGTGGGACCCGGCGACCTCTTCCGGAAGGGTACGGGGGCCCTTCCGTCCGGTGGGTCGGCCACCGCTATACCTCACAGTATAATGGCAGAACAATACTCTGCACTTTGTCACGCGCTGCTGCGTTGACTGCCTCCTCTTTTCACGCCCCCTTTTCTTCTTCTGTGGCAGCTTCAAGAAATGGTTGTGGTCAAACAGCGGCGTCTTCGTTCCACACCAACTCACTTTTTGAGGTGGAGTCCGCTAACATCCGCGAACTCCATTCGAACCTCAACGCCGTCCACCATCATCTCGAGATGGCCCGTCCGGCCATGCTTTTCTTGACCGAGACTCAAATATGCCATCCTGACGACCTGACTTATTTGCATTATCCCGGTTATGCACTGGAGGATAACTTCCACGCAAAAAAATCCAGGGTATGCTTGTTCGTCAGAGCGGATATTTGCTGTCGACGTCTACGCTGCCTAGAGGACCCGTCCTTTTCTGTCCTATGGGTACACGTAAGTCTGGGTTCATTGGCCCGAATTGACTTGTGCCTTTACCGTTACCATACCGGAGATGCCGAGACAACTCGACTGTAAGACTACTTAAGTCAGGCAGCAGATAATGCGCAGGAGCAGTTCCCGACCGCCAAGTTGGTCTTTTTGGGCAATTTCAATGCCCACCATGAGACCTGGCTGGGCTCTTCCAAAACGGACCACGCGGGACGAGCTGCTTACGCATTCGCTCTAACGCATGACCTGACTCAACTGGTACTCCAGCCCACCAGGATACCAGATATATCGGGTCAAGCGCCCTCGTTGTTAGACCTTGTGCTGACGAATAACCCGGCCCAGTACAGTGTGACGGTACAAGCCCCTTTGGATTCCTTCGACCACTACCTGGTTCGCACTACAGTGCCATTCGTTTCACCTACACAACCAGTGAAGGCAAAGCGACGCTTGTGGCACTACTCGTCAGCGGATTGGGATGGCCTGCGAGACTATAATGCGTCCATCCCGTGATCTCAACGCTGCTTTGGTGGGAGGGATCTGTCGGAGAGTGCGTCTGCTGTTGCTGGGGAAATTATCCTGGGTATGGAATATTATATTCCATCCACTGACGTCTCCAGCAGCAGCGGAGTACGGCTCTGGTTCGATCGCGAGTGCGCCGATGCTGTTAAACAAAAACAGTCGGCTTACCGCGCTTGGATCAGGGCTCGGTCTCGTCGCGATCCGAATGGCCATCTTATCAAGGCAGCCTATAATAGAGCCACCAGAGTCTGCAAGTGGGCATACATAAGAGCGGATGCACAGTGCATTGCACGGTTTGGTCAAGAACTCTTATCGCACCCCACGGGAAGCCGGGGATATTGGTGATTGGCCAAAGCCGTACAATCTAATTTCTGCCAGCCTTCACTGCCGCCGTTGCGATGCCCTGATGGATCACTGGCCCATAGGCCGCAAGAGAAAGCTGACCTGCTCTACAACTTTGCGGCCAACTCTCGAATCGATGATAGTAGTGCGCTGCCGCCTTCGATTCCCTACTGTGGCCACTCGATGCCTGATATTAAAATCAGGCAATGCGATGTTCGCGTGACACTGCGATCTCTCGATGTCCGGAAAGCCAGTGGACCTGGCGGAATTCCAGCGGTTGTGCTTAGGAAATGCGCAGCCTAGTTGTCTCCAATGCTTACACGCCTGTATCGCCTATCATATGCCTCTGGCGTAGTGCCGCAGGCTTGGAAAGAGGCGAACGTACAACCGATTCCCAAGAAAGGGGATCGTTCTGATCCGGGCAACTATCGACCCATTGCTATCACCCCGATCCTCTGCAAGGTGTTTGAACGTTTAATCAACAACCAACTCGTTCGCTACCTAAAAGATCACTCTCTCATCAGTGATCTTCTAGCGTATGTCACTCACCTTTGGGGTGAGGCGATGGACAGGCATGGGGAGTCGTTGGCTATTAGTCTCGACATCTCCAAAGCCTTCGATAGAGTCTGGCATCGTGCGCTTCTTTCCAAGCTTCCAGCCTACGCCGCTTGCCGCCTCGATTGTGCAACTGGGTTGCCAGCTTCCTGCATGAGCGCCGTATACGAGTCCTTTGTAACGGTGAGTCATCGAACTTTCTCTAGGTGAATGCTGGTGTGCCTCAGGGGTCCGTGTTATTGCCCACGCTTTTTCTTCTTCATATCAATGATATGCTCACTTTTGGGGGCATACATTGCTATGCAGATGACAGTACTGTACATGGGTGATATTTCGGACACCCTGCGGCTAAGCAAGCCGATACTGAGGAGTATAGGCGAACACTTGTTGCTAAGCTTGACCAGGTTCTGAATTGCATCTCGCATTGGGGTGATGAGAACCTGGTCGAGTTCAACGCCAAGAAAACACAGGTGTGCGCATTCTCAGCCAAGGTATCTCCATTCCTTCCCCATCCCTTTCTTCTGGATACTCCACTATCGATTCAAGACATCCTCAATATCCTGGGTATGGACATACGCAGAAATCTCAACCAGAAGAACTACATCGAGGGTGTCATCAAATCCTCATCTCGTAAACTCGGAGCCCTGAACAAGGTGAGGAGGTTTTTCACGCCGGAGCAGTTGTGTCTGTTATACAAGACCCAGGTTTGCTCCTGCGTGGAATACTGCTCTCACCTTTGGAATGGCTCCGCTCAGTACTCATTGGACGCCCTCGATAGGTTGCAGCGGCGTGCTGTCCGTATCATTGGGGATCCAGAGACCACTAAGTCTCTTGAGTCACTGCAATTACGCAGAGACGTGACCTCAATGGCTGTCTTCTACCGCATCTATCACGGTGAGTGCTCCGAAGAGCTCTTTCAACTAATCCCACCCTTTCCTTTCCTATCACGATCGACACGTGCTGGGTTGAGGTGCCACTCTTACACGGTAGAACAGATACTGTCACGCACCAAATGGTTCGGTGCCTCATATCTCTCCCGTACTATTAAGATGTGGAACTCTTTACCAGTCCACGTGTTTCCCTCCACTTATGATCCCGGGTCCTTTAAGCGGGGCGTGAAAAAGCTTAACTCAAGGCCGTCAAGGTGAGGGCCATCATACCATAATGCCACACCATACCACAATGCTGCTGGGATGATGGCCATCACTATGTGACTTCACTGACTGCTTAACATCAGGCAGCATGGGGTCAATTTGTTCGGCAGAAATAGAAAAAAAAAGAACTATATAAATACGACAAATTAGACGATAATGACATTGAGTTAGAAGGATACCAATTTTGGGTCAATTTTAAATCTAATCGCAATTCGTTAAAAGTCAGTGTAGATGTGAGATAAAATACGACAGTTGAACTTTAGACTAAAATAGAGACCCCTTTTAAAACTAATTCGAAAATGTTTAAATGTCTTCCTTCCAGGGCCATCATATTTTACTTAACCCGGAGATCAAACGCAAGACCACCAAACCACTCAGTGTACACGCATCACTACACTAACAAGGGTCTTAATTCGTAAGATGTCAAGATGCATAAGTGTGTCAGAAACATTTTGACTGCTTGAGACGAAGTGTTAGGGTTCAAAGAACATTCAGATATATAATATGGCTGTTGTAAGTACTACTACTTTGTGATGTGTGACCAGGCTGATTTACGAAAATTTCGTGGCTTCGAATTTAAAGGTCATTAATTAATAGGATTGTATTTGAGTTAATTTAAACTTATAGCATTGATGCGGACATTAAATGCGGATTCGGACGGCTTCAGACCGGTCTATGTATAGAGCTGTGTGGGGGTTGGGTGGGAGGGTCTATATCCAGCATTTCCATGTCTATCGGCTGATATGATGAATAAAAATTTTGCATCTTGTCTTTCGAAATGTAGTGAATTTAAGATTGTCCAGAGGTAAGGAATGCGAGTACGAACCGAAATGTTTGTTATATTTTTATGTTCGTTCGCTTTATCTATCTTTTGTTTTTGGTCTTTCGTTTTGAGTCGCTTGTGTCCATGCAACGACAACCCAGCCTACTGGACGCCAGACGTAAGACGAACACACTCTAACAACATGTTAGACTTATACGTCTTACATAAGACCAATCCCAGCACTAGTTATGAATTATGACGTACCGCAAATTTGAACCGGCCGATTAGAATGCATTTTTGTAGTCCCCTTCGCCCCGCATACCTCACCGCTTTGACAGAATTGTTTGTTTGTAGAAATGAAAACATTAGGTGTCTAGTAGGCTGGGTTGTCGTTGTTTTCATCATATCTGTCCGGAAAATTCACCAATACACAAGGGTCACTAGCTAGCATGGGAGTTATGTTAATAAGAGATTTCTTGTGTATCACAACTAATCCAAGAGTAAATCCAAAACTTATACACACAATACAATACGGCATCATGATGTCATTTAATCCCATTGTGTCACTTCTTGCAAGTACAGATTTGAGCATGAGTTGAACATTCTAACAGTAAATATTTCAGAAATCTGCCCAATAGACAGCAATAGGTTTTCAGTTCCCATTCCATGGCATATAAAAATAACGAAAAGTGAGTGTGTCGTACTGCACCTTTAGATAAAGATGCAGTTACTCCTTACACAGAAAAAATGCCTTTCTCACAAACAAAGGGTGGAATACCAAACAATTTGTCTTACTTTAAATAAAATGATGTATTACCGAAACTTCCAAACTATCAGGAACTACGTCTCACGTAGAAATATAGACGTTAAACATTTTCATTATAAGTTGGTGGTTAGCCTGAACCGTTGCATACATATTACATGTACTTGTACAAAGTAAACCTTTTACTTCAGCGATGAATGCAGTTGTACGTGAATTAGCTGCAGAGGTGGTTAGTTTCACTGCAACATCATTTTTAGTAAAAAACATGAAATACTTGTATGATCTTGGTTACTTGTTCCAAGTAAGACCGTCTTAATTATTTGGTACAATTTGCACAGTTCGGGTAACAAGGTTCCCATAAATGGGTAATATACAAAAATGTCCGTGTTGAAGAATATTGAAACTAATACTCATTAATTTGTTTTAAACTCAAAGCTTAATTTCTAATGAACTTTATATCTGTTAAGATACTCATTTATTTATACAGAATTTCAGAAAAAAATAGGGATACTGTGTAAAAACTTTCATAGTTCTCCGCGATTGCCGACATCGTAACATATTTTGCTAGGTAGGTTAGTTAGGTAACTAGACTAGGAAATCAAAAATGAATAAATAGACGTCAATGGTCCGTGTCATGGGTTCGAAGCCGACGCTCTGATAGCAGTCTTCCCACTAACCTATCAGATAATATAACTCAGAAATATACAAAAATCCTACAAAGAAAGTCTTTTAAATTGATGATACTTGCAGCAATAAAAATATCATGTGTCTTTTATTCTGTATTGCCAACGGGCAATAGTCCTAACATAAAAACAAGCAATCAATTTATCCGTCAACAATGCAGCCACAAAAAATCTCATAAAAGGAATACGTCACCGCGGCTCCATAAAAATATTTGAAAATCTTGTTTTGAAATTACCGTTGGCTTTGTACAAAGGAAATCACTGTCAGTCAATCGGGTGCCTTTTTTTGGACCATGTCACAGTCCCTTAATTTCAGTATAATCATCTTAAATTTCAGTATAGTCTTTTTACGGTCATCAGGCAGTGGTTAGCGGTTTTTACTTCAAGACATACATCGTTAGATTTCTTGCAGAAGAGTACACTACTTATTTGTTTTGCTACGCTTCAGTGGTAAAGTTTTTGAAGTTATCCTTTAAAAGGATAATTTCTTTTTGACCCCATTAATGTAAAAACGAGCGGACAATGTCAATTTAAGTGTAACTTTTTACGTGGGACTTAAAAATTCATGGCGAAATGTGGGTGTACTATTACACGTCTGCCTATCCCTTCGGGGATACAGGCGTGAGTCTATTAATATATATATATATATATATATATATATATATATATATATATATATATATATATATATATATATATATATATAATAAAACATTAGCTTAACAGCCAGTTCCAATATTCGATCTATTCGAGACAGATTCGAGAGATTCGTTTTGACATATTTTGTATGGAGCTTATGTCAAAAACTAATCTAAAATCTCAAAAAAAGTATAGATCGAATATTTTATTACGCGGTTAGAGCATCGATATCTCTAAACTGCATCGCAAAGGTACCTGCTTAAGAGTAAGAGGATCACAGATACTGCGCTGTCGTAGCACGCGTGTGGCTTGCCTGCTGCCTAATCCTCAGGATTCGGTGCATAATACGATACTTACGAAACTGCAGGCACGTTGCTTGTGGCCGGGTCTTGCACTAGATGCGCACCGAAAGCTGTAATATCTACACGAGTGCTTCTCCTTGGCTTATTCGTCACGTAATGAAAGACAAAATAAATAGCAAGGCTGCACTTACAAGTTACTAACGGCTGAAAAGTGATAAAATCGTCGTCTGTGCCTTTGGCCGCTTCAAACTTTCAACCCCATTGCTCCCTTAGGGGTACAATATTGACAAATCCTTCCTTAATGAGCGCCTACGTTATAAAGGGAACCTACCGATTTATTATTATCTAGCTACCCAAATTTATTATCTATGCAGTAGGCCATATAATTAAAATAATAATCTAGCTGCTGTAGTTTAGCTTCTACGATTATATGTCAGTCAGAACAAATAATTTAAATATATGATTATTAAGGCTTGTAATGGTCTCATACACTGAATTTACTGAGCACACCAAATCTGAGACCCTCTGCGTAGCCATCCGTTTCCCCGTTAGTCTTTCTCTACTTTATAAAACTGCCTCCGTGGTTCAGTGGATAACTATGCGACTGCTGATTGGAGGTCCCGGGTTCGATTCCCGGGTCGGGCAAAAGTGTTACTGGGTTTTTCCGAATTCTCGGTAGCAGCACGTAGTCTGGTGATGTGCCCGGTAACTTCAATAGACCCGCCCCCCACTACGTGGGACCTAAAAAATCATGGCGAAATGTGGGTGTAATATTACTCTATTGGCGCTTTTAAAGCTATTTATTAAAATCTCTCTTGAAATTATTATAAACGCTCGGTTAATATATAATAGGGGTGGACAATTTTCTGAAGACAGGTGTTATGAATTTTGATTCATGTTAATCTAAATTTGATTTTCGGTCCAGACTTTAAGCCCATTATTCTTTATTTTAAAGGTTAATTTTAAATAATATTTTCTTGGGTTTACGCGAATTTTAATTTTAAAATAAAATATTCGCTATGAAATAGGATTACTCATATATAAGGTGCAACTGCTGAATTTGTAAAATGGAAATATTTGCGTGTAGAATACTGAATGAATCAGGATTCATTCAGTATCCTACACGCAAATATTGAATGATTAAATCCACATGAGTTCTTATCTGGATGAGACCTCATGTGGATTGAATCATAATTAGCCAGTAGGCTTTTATCGCTATTGTAATACTACTGTACTACCTAGGAAATTCAATCGTTCATCTCAACCATCATCCTTCAATCCTTCCAATTACTTGTAAATATATTCTAAAGAATCCTAATTATTATCGTAGATACAAGCAAAGTCTAATAATATAATACCTCTTTATACTGTTATACAAGTATTGTGAACAAGATATTCATTTAATTAAATGGCTATTTGGAGTATTTGACTGCGGCAGGTAGATTTGCCAGAAGTAATTCACAAAATTTTACATGTTGTGGTTTATTTGGTCACCTCACCATTTGGCTCTGTGTCAAGTGTCGTGGGTTCTATCTGCACACGAGAAAACACTTTGTGTTTCAAAAATTGTTGTGTCAAGTCTTGACATTAGTTGTATCCGTTCATTAAATGTTGTTAAAAATGCCCCGTGACACAGGATTTATATCTGATTGTAGTAATTAACTATGAAACAAAATGTCATTATTCGTATGCTTCTTAAGGACCGTCATAAGATTGTAATTGGTAAAATGCTCTTTAATCATACCTTATACGAAAAATATTTCATTTCATATTATTTCATTGCCGTTATATCATAAGAAGCTTATAAAAATTGTCTACTGTGCAACGACTCACATGGACATTCATTTTAGATAGATAGATAGATTACACTTTATTGAACACCAAAACAAACAAAGTATTTACATTAGTACATAATGATATCACTTAAAACTAGTGTGCAATTGGCGGCCTTATCGCTAATAGAGCGATTTCTTCCAGACAACCAATTAAACATTCATATAAACAAAAAAAATTCTTTTGCAAAAAATGTATAGATACGGCGTCAGAGGCAATGCTTTCGATCTGATCAAATCGTACCTTAATGATAGGAAACAATATACAGCTATAAAAAGAGTAAGTCCTTCTAGCCACACTGAAGAAACCCATTATTCTGAGCTAAGAAGTGTAATTTCTGGTGTGCCCCAAGGCAGTATTTTGGGGCCTCTTTTATTTAAAATTTATAGTAATGACATGCCACGTGCAACATCTCATAATATGACACTATTTGCGGACGACAGTACTGTGCTATTCACTGGTAAAAACCTTGATGACTTAGAAGATGACATAAATTTATCTTTGACATCTATTATCAATTGGCTTAATGAAAATGATTTATACATTCATTTCAACAAAACTAAAATAATGAATTTTAAGCAACAGGTTACAACAGTGCAGCCTCTCAATATTAGTTATTCAAACATAAATATTGAAGAAACAAGCGTCACAAAGTTTTTGGGTGTTTACATTGACAGCAAAGTAAATTGGAAATAACAAATTGATCACATTTGTTCAAGATTAGCCCAATTTTCATATGCTCTTCATCGATTGAGTAAATGTGGTAATGAACAGGCACTGTTAACGGCCTACCATGGTTACGTTGCATCTACTTTGCGCTATGGAATAATCTTTTGAGACCTTGAGAGACCGTGCATTTCGGGCCCAAAAGCGTTGTATTAGGAGTATGTATAATTTACAATCTACTGTTTCATGAAAACCATACTTTTTAAAACTAAACATTTTATGTCTTCCTTGCTTATACATCTATGAATGTGCGATATTTACTTAATCCAACCTAGAACTCTTCCAATTCAGGACTAGATCTCGACATGTGGACAAATTAGCCATAGTTTCAAGCAAAACACAATTACTTTATAATAGCATCTTCTGCACAGCTCCACATGTATTTAATAACATACCACCGCAAATTAGGAATATACAAGAATTGAAAGCTTTCAAAAGAGAGCTCTATAAATTATTAGTAAATAAAGCTTATTATTCCATATCAGACTGCTTTAATGACAAATATCTTAGAAATTATGGAATTAACTCGAATTGACATGTAATAATTATTTTAAATACGTGTGTATTATTAATCAAAAATCTATTACATTTTATTATATCACCATGCTTGCTCACATGCTTAACTTTATTTATAGTTTCAACTTTGCTTGTTTAATTAACATTTTTTTATATTCATAATTTATTTGACATTTTGTAATTAGAAGCATGACATTTCGTAACTTGATGATTTATTGACATTTTTGTAACTTGAAGATTGACATTTTGTAATTTGATGATTGTTTGACATTTTTGTATTTTGATGCTTGACATTTTGTAATTTATTTGTTTCTTTGTTTTGGCTTTGGTATTGATAATTATTTGACATTTTGTATTTTATTAACTGTTTTCTTTTTGTTCAATTAACTTGACTTTTATTAATAATTTTGCAATGATTATCAATTTACCATTGTAAAACTTGTAGAGACTTGTAGCTGTGCCATGAAAAGAACAAGCTGTAGACCCACTTTAAATTACTTGTTATATTTTAATGTTTAATTTTATGCGATAATTAATTACGTTCGAATTTACGGTGAAATTGTATTATAATATTGTGTGCCTTATGGCGGAACATAGCTGAACATTATTGTATTTTATGCCATCTTCTGTACCTATGGTTCATAATAAACGATTTGATTGATTGATTGATTGATTGAACCACGGATGGACAGAAATGATGTAGGTTAACAGTCATGTTCATTGATGGTGTAGCGTCAGTAATCCATAATATTCATAAATAAGTACCTAAATATATACACACTAGTCGACGCCAGCGGCTTCGCACGCACATATTTTCGAATTGCCCGTTTTGGCCGATCCCGTGGGAATTTCGGGAAATCCCATCTTAGTGCACCCCTACGGTCCCCAAGGAACATACATGGCAAATTTCAGCTTCCTGCACCCAATAGTTTCGGCTATAGCGTGTCTGTCAGTCAGTCAGTAACGCAAGGATTTTATATATTAAGATTGTAATATACACTTACATAAATACATACTGTATTATACTATACATACTACATTACATATATATTATACTATATCTAATATATAAAATTCTCGTGTCACAGTTTTCGTTCCCATACTCCTCTGAAACGGCTTGACCGATTTTGATGAAATTGTTTGTGCTTATCCGGTATCTATGAGAATCGGCCAACATCTACTTTTCAAAAAAAAAAAAAAATTTTGCAAAACAACGTTTGCCGGGTCAGCTAGTATACTATATAATACTTCTATACCATACATAAGTATAGGTATTATACATATGATACAATACATATTATAAATAAAATATGATTTTAAATAAGGAAGCAGTGAACAGAACACTTATGGAACGACAGCTATACAATATACTTATGATAAATTAACAAAACATGATTACATAACATATAATGATTGGCGTTAGATTGACAGGTAGTGTTTTTTTAACATACACTTAAATATGTTAAGCGATTTTGGCTTTACGGATTTCTAGTGGCAATCCATTCCACAGGCGTGCAGCTTGAACTGTAAAGGATTTTCCATCGTAATTGCTAGAATGGATTGGCATCGTCAGGGTCAAATTCTCAGACAACCTCAAGGACCTTATATGTGTGTCATGAAGGAAATTAAAACGTTCTTTGAGATAAAAGGGAGTACTGGGAATAAATAAAACATTATAAAGTAATGTAAGAATGTGAGTATTCCTGCGGAGCCACTTGAGTCTGTTGCGAAATTCTGAGACATGATCATATTTGCGTAATCCAAATATAAATCGTAAACAGAAGTTTTGAAGGCGCTCAAGTTTGTCTAGCTGCTCCTCCGTGGGGTCAAGATAGCTAACATCAGAGTAGTCGAGAATAGCCAGCAGCAGCGATTGTGCAAGCGCAATTTTAGTAGCAGTCGGGAGAAAATTGCGTAGTCTACGCAGAGATCCGGCTGATTCAAATAGTCTGCGACTCATCTCCTGTATTTGTGGTACCCAGGATAGATTCTCATCAAGATAGATGCCCAGATTTTTAACCTTCTTAGTATAAAGAAGATCTTTTCCGTCAAAACTAATTAGTGGTAGATCAGACCAGTTAATTTTTGCAGTCATTCTTGGGCTACCAATAATAATTACCTGAGTTTTATCAGGATTCACCATCAGTCCATATTTCTTGGTCCACTCGCAGATCCGGGCCAAATCTGTGCTAATGGTTCTACAGGCATCTGGTAAGTCATCTAAGGGGGCTTGCGTGTAAATCATCAAAATAAGGAAAAAAATCATCTGCGTAAGGGTGGTAGGATGAAAGTAGTTGGTTAGAGATATAATTAATGTAAATCGTGAAGAGTAACGGAGATAGCACGCCATCCTGTGGTACCCCGGCATTCGTGTTAGACCAAGTGGAATAAGAGTCTTCAATGCGTATACGGCGACCAAACAGGTAACTATGAAACCAGTCAATTGCCGTTGGAGATATGTTAAGAGAGCGGAGAATGCCAAGTATGATGTGAAAATCCACGGTGTTAAAAGCATTGCTGAAATCGAGCAAGGACATAACTGTTAGATTTCCACAATCCATACCTCTCCAAATGTCATCTGTGATGTGTACCTATGCAGTAACGGTACTGTGGCCGGGACGGAAACCAGATTGGTAAGGATTAAGGAGCGAATTTTTATGGAGAAAGGAACTGAGTTGGGTGTGGATTAGGCGTTCAAGGACTTTCGACAGGAAAGATAGTAAGGATATGGGACGGTAATCTGAAAAGGAACAAGGATAAGGTTTTTTAGGTAGAGGAATTATAAGTGCATCTTTTCACGCTGACGGAAAGATGCCACGGATAATGGACTGGTTTAAAATGTTGCATAGGATTGGAAGGATTACATCTAGGATGGGAAGGATCATTTTCCTGCTGATACAGTCATCACCGACTGCATTGGACGCAATATGCCATAATACTCTTCTTAACATCACAATCGGTGAATTGCGAGAAAGCAAAAGGAGAATAATCTGGGGTTGGTAAGGATGAAAGATATTGTAATGTGTTATTTTTAACATTTCCATCAAATTTGGGCGAAGAAGAGAAATGAGCATTGAGAGAATCGAGATTTATATTGTTTGGGATAGATTGGTGCCTAGTCTTACCTCCTAAAGTGTTGAGAAATTTCCAGACGTTTGCTGGATCACCGTTTTCAACGGATTTATGTATATGTTGGCGTTACGCTTTCCTACACACCTTGTTTCAGTGATTTCTTATAGCCACATAATTTTCCATGTTTGAAGGAGTTGGCCTGTGCTTTACTTTTGTCTTCGCTGCAGCTTTTTTATCATAAGCTTCTTGATGTCCTCATTTATTTTACATTGTAATTTTCATTCCCATTTTCCAACAAATTGTATAACAGCCAGCGTTACTTTGTTGTAGCTACATCGCTGACATCATAATAATCAGCCGTTTTTGGTTCACTGCTGGACATAAGACTCTATTAGTTTGTGTAATAATGCTTTTGTGAGTCTATAGGACCTGAAGATGTGGCCCCGTAGGTCAAACAGGTTGGCATGGGGTTTGATATCGGGTTTTCCATCACATTCACAATTACTATTAATATTTGCTTCGTATAATTTCCTAAGTCGTCACTTACGACACCCACATAATAAAATAGAGTACTGCCACTTTATATTCTTAATCTTTTACCACACGGAGAAAACTTCACTTTACCAATATTGTATGCCATCATTATCATCCTAGCGCAATCCTGATTGCGATCCAAGAGCTTCGCCTTGGAGGCTGGTATCCGCTTTCTGGCTGTACCTTCGTTTATATTATCATGTTATATTGTAGTATTGTATGTCATTTGCCTACAATTTTTCCACAAGCGTCTCCCAATCACAAGCTTCGAATGACAAGTAAACGCCACTGGATTTTCTGTCAGGCAGTGCGGAGGTAATTGCAGAGCACGGCATTCAGTTTTGCGCCCGTAAGCGGTTGAAGGCTTCATGCCTGCTACGAACGATTGGTAAACAGCATACAGTACGTAGGGGTAATACGCAGCAGACTACACGACTTAATGAGTACTACTGATTTGCTAATACCAATAAGTGCTCCAATTATCATTCGAATAATCATGTGAAGCTACCGGTTTTAATATGTGCTTTAACTAAGTATTTGGTCTTTATTCCGCCCGAAGAATATAATTTAACCTACACTATAATAGTTTTTAGAAATATTATGAAGTAGACTGCGCTACTGTGTGGTATTATTTTACGCCCCCAAATTCCCTCACTATTGTGGGAATTTCCAAGAATCCTCTTTTAGTACTCCATTATACTCCCCAGAAACACCCATACCCAAATTTCAGCTTCTAGTGACTAGTATTATCATCTGTGCGTTGTCTGTCAGACAGTCAGTATCGCAACACTTTTATATATTTTGATAGGTTACCTACCTAGAAAACTATGCGTTGACCAAACGAATGTTATTCGAAGAAAACTAGGTGATCTTACCTGGCAGGCGCCCTTTGACAATAATTGATGTTAAGAACTTCTATAATTACAAGTAGTAAGTCATTTGCCATGTAAAATTTTATATTCAGTAGACATAATAATAGGTTGGGGAAAAAGTTTCTTCGCATTTTTTAAGAAAATTCAAAACATTTTTTAACATAGTTTATTTACATTTAACTAAAGTATGTATGTAGGTACCAATATCAGGACTATACGGCGGATGCATTAACACCTCCCAGCCAAACTCTCTTAATTTTTGCTGAGAGGCTAAAGATGTGTGAGGCGTTATCATGATAAAAAACCACACCCTTTCTGTTGATTAATTCCGGCCGCTTTCTCTCAACTTCTTGCTTTAATCTCATCAGTTGTTCGCAGTAGAGTTCATAATCGATGGTCCTGCCTGGTGGTAACAGCTCAAAATGAATAATGCCCTTCCAATCCCACCACACACACAGCATCACCTTGTTGCGAGTTAACCCGGGTTTTGCCACAGTCTGTGAAGGCTGGCCGGCCTTTGACCACGACCTTTTTCGTACGTTCTTGTCGTACGTGATCCATTTATCATCACCAGTTATCAGCTTCTTCAAAAATGGTTCGGTTTCATTACGTCGTAATAAAGAATCACAAATGAGTACACGGTTCATTAGGTTTCTTTCAGTGAGCTCGTGAGGTACCCAAATATCGAGCTTTTTTGTGTAGGTACCCAGTTTCTTTCAAATGCGCCAAAACTGTTTTGTGGTCAATTCCCAGTTCTTCAGCTACGTAGTAACTACTGATATGCCGATCTTGCTCCACTTTTTCAAAAACGGCATCCATTTTATCCGTAATAGGGCGACCAGAGTGACGTGCATCTTTGACATCAAAATTTTCGGATTGAAAACGCTTAAACCAAATTTGTGCTACTCTCACAGACACTGCACTAGGTCCATAAACATCGCAAATTTTTTTCTCGGCTTGCGTTGCATTTTTACCTTTTTTGTAGTAAAATTTTAAAATGTATCGAATTTCTTCATTAGATTCACTCATCTTGACGGTACGAAAAACAAATAAAAATTACACATTTTCCTAATTTGAATTTGGAGTTTTCTTAAAAATTTTAACTTTCAATGATACCAAAACCAGTCAGATACAAATAGTATAGCCAAAGAGATTTTATTACAAGTTCACACATACTTTATTGCGAAAAGACTTTCCCCTAACCTAATATGTGTATCAAATCCCAAGTTTAGCTTTAGCGATGCCACTAGTTGTATCCGTAATAAAATATGGACCGTGTCATACGAAACTTACATAACCAAATGCAAAACAAACAGTGACGTCATCAGCTGCTTATCATACTGTTAACTATACTTCATATTGAAACAGGGTTGTCTCGTTCACTTTGCTAACAACCAACCTGTCACTCGACATATTCCGTTGTTATCCACTGCATATGAATATATTGAACGTCAAAGGAAGCAAATTTGATTTGCAGTTCGTATGCCTTGAGGAAAAAGACGTAATACAATAAGTAGTTAGATATGGGCAAGAAAATAATGAATGTCTCTTTTAGCTTTGTTCCGGTGCATTACTTTATGTAAGTTGGATAGACAGTGTTCAAAGCGAGTATATTTTATACATTGAACCTTATAAAATATCAATGTATACACACGCCATTAATTTATTAAACTGTACACAAACTTAGGTACATTTTACCTCAGTGCACCCTGAATTTATTTTTATTAGCTGCGTTAAAAGTAAAGACAGTTTTGGCCAAATATATTGAAGTCGACTTCGATTTAATGTTTATTCATTTAGAAGCCGAAATTAGGCTAGTAAGCCCCGATTTTGTATACAAAAATAGGAGTTCACTACCGAAACTCGGATTATAAATGTTGTATTACCAAAGATGGGAAAAGAACACGGATGTCGAACCTTTATTAGATCCCTAAAACACTTTTTGATGCCAAAATAGATTAGGGCCCCGTCTTCACAGATAGAGATCGGGTTGTTTTCCGAAGAGAAAATTTAAATAACGACGCAATTCTACTTGAGAAGCGAAGAACTTACATTAAAATTATGTAGATTGAAGTATATTTCTTTCTTTAACGACCTATTAATGTGTCGTTTTAAGTCCACGGCTCTTTTAAAGCACCAGAGGGATTAACGCAGATTTTATGTTATACTGCTTTTCCTTTAAGACGTGCCGTCATGATACCTGGTCCGTTTTATTTTATATTGCTTTTTTAAAATGAGGTTTTATTCATGGCAGTGGACTTATTTAAACGCTTCGCTATTCCATTTTCCAAAGGCGCTTATTTAAGGAATTATTTTACGGTTCTGCTACGGACATGGTATCTACTATTTATTAAAATTGTTATAGCACTCTTTACGATATCACATAATATAGTTGAAAAGTCCAATTATTTTACTTATAGAGACATATAGTATATAAATTTTTCTTAATATTTATTAACCTACCTACTAACAGCTATCTCTCAAATAAGCTGATACGCCGACATCAGAGCCGTCTGCTAGGTCCAATTGTATTATCAAACCATCTAGTACTGAGTAGTTCTCAGGCATTATTTATCGGAAATAATTTTACAAAGAAGCCTAAAAAAAATTAAGCAAATTAAGCATTTAAAATATAATTTTCTACAAAACAGACAAAATTGCCTCGAAGATGTATCCATTAACAAATTGTGTATCCTTTTAAGTCTAAACACGGAATTCATTGCTAACATTACCCGTTTTTATTTACCGCCATTTTGATGACGTAGTAGAGCGCAGTGAATGTTGAACAACATTTTGATTTTATGCTCTTGGTGTTAACATGGTAAAACCGTAGTTTTAGTATAGCAACACTGAAAATTATGACTCCTTCTGAAGTTATGAACGGAGATGAAAGTTATATGGGGGAAAATATTTTGTGTGTGTATACTATAGAATTATTTTTATAGGATCTCTGTGGCAAGGCTTTATCGATGTGGGGGTTAACGCATTATTTTGCAAGGTTTTTAGAATATTAAAATGTAGCTGGCAGTGTGTTGGGTGACATATAAATATTGTTTGCTTTTACTATAAACCATAACAGTCATATAAATAGTACTGGACTGCTTAAAGATAAGCTGAATAGATCTGGAAATTATATTGGTTGTACCGAAAATATCAAAATCCAAATGACAACATAAACGCTAAAATACTTTATCTTTTATAGATACCGTTATAATTATATTTTGATGACGTTCCAAAAGATGGACGCCGAATTTTAGTTATTTCAAATGCAGAGACGTAATGTAACTAAGATTTTCGTCAGGCAAACTCACTTCTCCTCAACGAAAGTGTCTACCGGAGAGATTAATTTTTCAAAAAAAAAAATTGTGATGAGTTATCGGTGAGACAGATTATACGGCGGAATTTAATAGTCTACCGTAAAAAATATCTGTCACTCTCTATTAAAAACCAATAACTTGCAAAATGAATATAAAATGGCTACTGTTTTAAGCGTTATAAAATATTGGGACGACGCTATCGACCGGTAGCACGGCTAAATGGTTGACAGGTATTGTCATATTTAATAGCATTGGCGAATTTTGACAGGTCAAATTAAAATACGCCTTTAAGTTAAGGAGAAAATATCCCAGCTGTTTTCCTCTGTAATTGCGTCTACAAACTTAATTGAAGATGTGCTAATCCTTTGATTGTCTACTTATTGGAAATTATATTTATATCACTCATGGTTATATTTCAAAGTCAAAGTCAAAATCATTTATTCATCTAGGCCACAATGAAGACGCTTATGAACGTCAAAATTGAAGTTAATTACTTATTCATTCTACATTTAGGTAATTTACTGCCACGTTCGCAATGCAATAGGCAGAAACATGAGAAAGAAAGGGCAATAAAACTCATAACCACTCTTTTTAATCGCCAGTATAATGGTTTTACATGTTATCTTTGTAAAGAGCTGCAGCTGTTTCTCATTGTAAGTTATCTACTAATAATAATAATTATTGATATCACAATCAAGTAATAAATTATGTTCATTTGGTAAGCCTCCCAAAGCAAATATGGTGAAACAGGAGCATCCACTTACGTCTTTTTAATAGGCATTTCTAGCTATGGTGGAAGCCAGGGCCGTGAAAGTTCCATACATGGATAAATTTCATATAATCAGCGCCATCTACCGATAAGGGCAAGAACTAATGAAAAAGCGACAACTGAACGGTCATATAAGATCTGTGTGGCGCAGTGGGAGCGTGCTCTGCTCATAAATTAGATGTCCGTGGATCGAATCTACGCTTACCAAGAATTACATTTTGTGATTTTGCATATTTTACATAATAGTTGTCATTTACTTATTTATTAACACCGAAATTCAACATTTATTTTATTTTGAAAAATGAAGCCACTACTAACGCCATCTATACGATCGGAATAAAAATAAAATTGTTTGTACGCCATCTAGCGTAGAGGATGCCTATTGAACTTTTTCCTTAGAGGGAGTTGCGCATCTATACCAGTATATCTGTATAATCTATGGTGGAAGCTATCTCGGAATATAACGGTATATAAACCTGCCGCAATTTTCAATCTTTTAGTTTGTAGCTCATGACCACGAGCTACCTTCATCTTACAAACCCGATAAATTATAATAAAAAGAGTAAAACGAGAATGCAAATATAGTATAAAAAGAGAATACGGTAATTAACTACACTATAATTGACCTAATAAACAAAAATTTGGCCTAATAAAAAAAGAATATTTATTTCCAAGCGTACTTCTCGTCGAGATACTCATTTAGACCATAATATGCCTTATGTTTCGACAAAATTTATCTGAATTGTACACGTGGCGACAGTAGCTGAATATATTTTATTTATATTATGGACCCAATATTCGCATTCCGATACACAAAGAGATAGTGGACCGTATTTCATTAATATAGGTACGTATCATTCGACAGCTATCGCCACCTGTCGGGTAAAGCGAGAATAACTGTTGCAAATGTACTCGACGCTTCGTCTATTGCCGCGTTTCAATATTATATCAGTACTAGAGGACGCCAGCAGCTACGCCTGCATTTTATTTAAATTTATCCCATTTGGCTGATCCCGTGGGAATTTCGGGAAATCGCTTCTTAGTGCACCCCTACGGTCCCCAAGGAACACTCATGCCAAATTTCAGCTTCCTGCGCCCAATAGTTTCGGCTGTAGCGTGTCTGTCAGTCAGTCAGTAACGCAAGGATTTTATATATTAAGATTAAGATTTAGATTTTTTGAAGATTAGAAGGTTGTCATGTTAGATATGTGGATCCACAAAAATATAGGTAATCTAGAATAATCTGTACGGATGATATAAGACTGAAAATTACCTATTTCTGACAACAAACGCGTACATGAGTTACACGAAGTTTGCCAGAAATATTTTTACAGAGAGAATTGTTTTACAGAGTACCCACTTATAAGTTACAGTAAGAGTTCTGCATGTAGACGATTAAGCAGAAGTTAAATTCCGTAGGCTTAGCGTTATACGAAAAGCTAAGTAATGCATAAGATAAATAATATAAATGCTTATTCATATCATTAAGTACAAATAAGTATTAAAAAAAAACATATTTATATTTTGATCTATACAAAGTTAAGTTTCCGAACCAAGAAGACCTTCAAACCTTCAAGAAAAGAGCGTATTCCTTTTTAAAAGGCCGGCAACGCACTTATGATGATGCAGACTGCTACGCACAGTGTCTTGAGTTCTATCCTATGCCTACGGCGCGTAGCACAGGCTTTTCGAAGTTAATGGTAATGTGCCCGGTACGGCAATAGGCTCGCCCCCTATTACGTGGGACTAAAATGAATCTGGCGAAAAGTGGATGTAGCAATATATACCTCTGCCTACCTCTTCGGGGATACAGGTGTGAGACTATGTATGTATGTAGTATCTATGTATGTTTGTAAGTTTCAGCGAAGGAAAACATCGTCAGGAAATCTGCAAATCTGACGATTCTGCCAATCTGGATTTGGTTGTGGTGGACGATAGCCTAACCAGTCTCATAACACTAGAGGCCTGTTCCCCGCAGTGCGACAGATAATACTTAAACAAGACTGATGACTAAATGTTACACTAGCCTTAGAACGCACTATCTATGATACCGTGTGATGAACATTTTTGTACTATGTTGTTGAATTTATTTTAATGATGATTACAACATTCAATTTTCGATATGTGTTTGTGTGTGTTTATCCGATTTACGCTTTGCTTCTCTCTCTGTCTCTCTCATTCTCTTTCAGTCTCTGTAATAACCGTAAACAAACCTACACTGTTGTCAGAACAAGTACACTAATCCCCACAGCAAATTCTCGTGAATCCACAAATTACACAAACGTGAATTTTCCGTATCAAAACGTGATCTTGATTCTGGGAAATGTTGTTTACCAAAATATGATAAACATACCTTTAACTATAGTAAAATATATATTTATCTACAAACTAGAAGGTGCCCGCAGATACGAACGCACGTTTTCCTTATATTTAACCGTTTCTATCTGATTGCACGGGCATTTCGGAGAACCCCTCCTTTCTGCACCCCGGTCTCGAAGAAACATACGTGTCAAATTTGAAATTTTTGCGCCCAATAGTTTTGTCTGTCAGTCAGTCAGTAACGCATGAATTTGATATATTGATACAAATTGTTGCACCATCTTCAAAGATAATGTACCTACAATCCTGTTGTAATATATAAATATTATAATATTAATTACAAAGTATGTATGTAGCGGTGAGAACCTTTTTACTCCTTATCTCTGATCTGTGGTCTGTTAAAATAGCATATTGTCATGTCGTACTAAAATATTATAATAAAATGTACGAATTAAGTATCCGCATATTTTATTTTATAATGAACAGTATTCATCAAATCCTACTGAGCATTATCCATTCATTAAAATTTTAATAATTAATCAAAATATGACAGAGGCATTTTGAGAGGCCTTATGGTTCAAACCACAGAGTATACACGTCTGACGTAACCCTGTTTGAGAAGAGGATTCTGTGTTTACCTTTCCTATGCAAATAAACTATTAATACCAAGGATGCAGTAAACATGTGCGGTGACTTGTATAACACTGTTTGCTAGAAGGTACTGGATAATAGTATGAATCGTTTGCCGAAGCGTTTCATTGCCTTTGATTTTACTTGTGTAATATTTTTAGGTTTTCCTAAAACCAACATTTTAGGTGTTATTAGTTTGAACAGACATAGAAAGAAAGAAAGAAAAGAAAGAAAAATGCGTTTATTTCTATCAGACGAAAGACATGAACAATAACGACAATGTTGAAAAACAAAAACATTACAGTATAACTGTACAAATCTGTGCACGCCTGTCGCCTGCATAAAAATAGGAGGCCAGTTCAGCATATTGCCGGACACATGTGCCCGGCACTGATTTTCAACTGGCTCCTCAAATTGACGCGGACGTCAAACCAATGAGCAGTATAACTATAACAAACTATAAAATATTTGACATAGATAACAATAAAATTAAAAGAAATAATAATGATTTATACAACTAGTAAAAGATTACACACATTTTTTTTCCAGTACATAACAACGTTTGTAAATGCACAAATAATATTTATAAAAAATTATTTATACAGCTAGCAAAAAACCCAAGATGACACATTTTTTTTCAGTACATAGCACCATTTGTAAATGCACATTAAAATGGTTTATTTCTGACATTGACACTTAAGCTACAGTAATGTCATTATGTCACCAATCACCAATACGATTTCGTTACATAATCGATAAACAAAAGCAAGTGTCATAAATACGACGCAGTTACATAATAAAAACTAAAACAACATATAGATTATAATAATATCCGTGCTTTAACATAAACACGTATGCTACTGAGTATCAGAGGTTTCGGCCGCGGCCGGCGTAACGGCTAAGCGTGTTAATACTTGCAGCGCGGTGAGCAATGTTGATGCTGAAATGAGACAATGCATAGAGCGAGATGTACACAGACGCCAACAGTGACGTTGTAATACCTTCCGCGTGCCAAACAAACAAGGTTATGTAATCATTGTAATCTTCAATGTTTCATTTCGCCTGTGTCTCGACCACGACTCAATATTATCGCCGCCTCTACCGGACAATATTGATTACATCGGACACTACCATATATGTACAAAAATACTCGTAAGCACGAACAGAACAGTGTTTTGCACATAAATAAATTGATTGAATTTTAGATATATATCATAATATTTGATTGTCTATCAGTCATAACTCTGATGATGGTTAAGTTGCTGGCACAAATAGTATCAATAAAAATCGTCAGAAAGTCGACTGTTCTAAACATTTTGTCAAGATCAAACTTCAGTAGAATGAGGAACAGTTTATTTAGTTGTTTGTATGGTTGAAGTCACTAATGTCATGTATCGATTTGAAAAATATTTCGTGTTTTGTAGTCCACTTATCGAAGAAGCCTATTGGCTTAAATAATTCTAACATCACCTTATGGACCAGTAGCCACGCAGGTGCAACCGCGGGCTCAGCTTGTTTATTTATTATTAGAACACTTATTTTTTCGTTGAGATTTATGTCTACAAGATTAATAAGTTTATACACAGTAAACATTCTAATGCTCGGACCTCGGTATGAGTCACAAATAAGTTTTCTTTCTGAGCTCATTACAGTCTAGTGATAAACCAAGGTCCATTTTGTCCAAACACGCCCATAACATAATTTACATAAAGGTAACGTTACATCAGATAGAAAGCAACATACTTTTTACTGTAATGTTTTATTAGTTACCCAATTGGACTTGCAAATGGCTTTACGCAATTCAACTAGAATTAATAAAAGTTAAAATAAAACATTCAAATTTATATTTATTTTTATGTAGGCTTTAGATTAATTTATGGCTGACTGTATATTGTTATATTGTACTGACTGCCATGCAGAGGGTATCGGATTCGAACCAAGGCGCGCACCACTGACTTTTTGGATTTATGTGCGTATTGAATTGTTAATATATCTGGCGAAAAGTGGGTGTAAAAATACACCTCTGCCTACCTCTTCGGGTTTATAGGCGTGAGACTATGTATATATGTATGTATGTATGAATTGTTAATTATTGCTTGCCCCGTGGCTCGTAGAGCACATTTATCTGATGGTCCCGGCTGTCATGAAGATCTTTTACAGTCGTTATAGAGACTTAGTACCTCTAAATAAACTGACACTAATTTAAACTATAGAATATCGCTATCCCTTTGGGTAGCGGTGGTCGGACAGGCAGCCACTCCGTGGAAAAACTAACATTCAGTCAAATCAGATTAGATAGGTTGTAACTGGGATAACGGTAGAAAGATGATGATACTTACTACATTAAATATACTTACCACATACATGCGTCATAAACTATCTATGTCAGCTTTTAGCACATCAATATGAATCGATAACAAAAAGACAAAACATAAGCCACATTGGAGGTTTTCAAATCTCAAAACTTTTATTAATATTCTTTTTAATATTATTTTTTGAAGAATCTACAATACCTCTGGGAATAAATCCTGTACCACGTCCACAGTCCCTTTTCAAACAAGAAACCAACTGAGACAATGAATACCTACATTCGAAACAACAGATTCTGGATAAAAAAGTCTTATCTCGTGTGGAATTGAACCCGAATCTCGGAATATTAACGGACTGCGCCATAAGAAAAGTCTGCTAAAATCAGTCTGTCAGTGAAAATAATTAACGAATTTTACACTTCTATTCGCTTTAAGTTGAAATAAATTATGATTCGCCAACCTTGTACCGTAAATCCCAGATACTTTATACTTGTTTTTGTTACGAAAACCAAAAACCCTAAGTAAATACAGAGTCTATTAATATTTGGCTGAAAGGCAAATTAGCTGCAGCTTCTTCGTAAAGGTTAGAAGTCTAATTAACGAAAGGTAACATTTTTAATCCCCGACGGTCGAGGGATGTTGTTTGAATACAATAAATTTTTATGTAAAATATTTTTGAACACTTCTTCTTCTTCTCAGGCGTTACACTCTTGAAAGAGTGGTCGTGGTCCTCACATCTACAGCTGTGGCCTGCTTCACAATTCGACGCCACTCGTCACGTTTTTCCGCTCTTCTTGTGCATGCGAGTAGTGCGCGGTTGACAGCGATCTTAATTTGGTCTGTCCACCTCATTGGTGACCTGCCGCGTAGTCTGGTGCCTGATCTACTTTACCCTGAACTATAAACTGGCGTTGTATAGACTGGTCGCCGCGTCGTGATACATGTCCGAAAAAAGTGAGTATATAGGTACGAGCCTGAACTATAGAAGATAATTTCTGTTTGATGCCTAGCTCTCGAAGAATGGACTCATTCGTTCGGAATTCCGTCCACGATATACCGAGCATTCTTCTACAGCACCACATCTCGATTGCGTTGATCTTCTGTTTCTCACTTTTCGAAGCGTCCATGTCTCAGAAGCATAGAGGAATATGAAAAAAACGAGGACCCTCACAAGTCGTATTTTTGTGGCTTTGGTAATATTTCGGTATCTTTCCATACTTTCTTCAGTTTGTCCATAGCAGAAACTAATAATGTGCGGTCCACTATCTCTTTGTGTATCGGAATGCAAATATTGGGTTCATAATATAAAGAAAATATATTCAGCTACTCTCGCCACGTGTGCAATTCAGATACATTTTATCGAAATACGAAATAATTAAGCGTACAGTAGTTTGCATGGCTTCATCAGCGTTTTTGAAATTGTATTTTGGTGCATTATGATAAAATTATATTAATATATAAATGAATAGCATAATATATATAATGATTTTGTATAATTTGAGGGTCTACAGCGTCAATGTAGGATATTGCCATGCGTCGCTTGCTTTCGTCTATGCAGCCGCCGTTGTTTGATATCAGTGCTCCCAGGTATATGTATGTCTGACTAACTTCGCAATTAGCTATTTGTCTGACTTCTGGTGAGTTGTTATAAGCAAGGTCAACGATCATCATCTTAGTTTTGCTGCGGTTTATTCTGAGACCCAAATCACGGCTAACTCGTTCCATCCTGTGCAAAATTTCTTCCATAAGAGTGATGTTACTGGCGAACAAGGTGGTATCATCCGCGTAGAGAAGATTTGATATACACTGGACAGCAAATAAACCGAGCCACCCGCTACCTAGGCACTCTAATTCGATTTTCTCAAAAACTAAAAAACCTACAATTATCAAAGTTATACCTACAGAAAGTGCGTTTCATGGTGATTAAAATGAAAGGATACTCATTGGGTTTTATCAATATTTCTGTGTTTATTAAGGATTTTACAAAGAAGAGTCGTTTTCCAGTCGTGACAATCGTTAGTAATGATAAAGTGAAAAAAAAAATTAAAGCCAAAAACAAAGATAAAATCAAAAAAAAGTTTTTGATCAATATTCCGTATTCACTCTCCTTGCTCGGATAACTGCCAGCATCTTTGTATTCATCGACCTTACGAGCCTGACGATAAAATCTTGAGGAATTGTATTCCACTCCTCTTCAATTGCGATTCGCAGCTCTGGAAGCCTTGTTGGAGCAGGTACCCGGGCTCGAACCCGACGATTCAGCTCATCCCATAAGTGTTCTATCGGATTCAAGTCCGGGCTTCGAGCTGGCCAGTCCATCGTACGAATGCTGACGTCGCGTAGATACTGGGTCACCACATGAGCAACATGAGGCCGTGCATTATCATGCATCAATTGCATATCCTGTCCGATATATCCTGCGTAAGGTACCACATGGTCTGCGAGGATTTCAGTAATGTAGCGATGAGAAGTCAGTCCACGTGTACGGCCCGTCGGTTCGATGAAAACTAACGCTGTATGTGCTGTTAACGAGATGCCGCCCCAGACTATTACAGATCCTCCTCCATAAGCAACAGTTTCCTCGATGCAACACTGAGAATAACGTTCTCCAGGGCGACGATATACTCTCTGACGTCGATCACTTCCATGTAGACTCACCCTGGTCTCATCAGTGAAGAGTACATTACTCCACTGCTCTAATGTCCAATCCCTATGCTCTCGAGCAAATTCAAGTCGTGCTCGACTGTGTGCTGACGTTAATGCTGGGCCTGTTGCAGCTCTTTTTGGGGTCAGGTTCCGTTCAGCAAGTCTCCTTCTGACGGTATTTGAACTTATGACCACTTGGCGTTCGTCACGCAGACTTTGTTGGACTTGAACTGCGTTGAGGTGGCGATTTCGCAGAACAGTAAGGTGGATATAACGATCATCTGCTGCTGATGTAGCCCTAGGTCTGCCCGTACCTGGACGGCGATCGAATGCTCCAGTCTCTAGGTATCGTCTGTAAACTCGTTGCACCGAAGATCTGCTGATTCGAAGCCTTCGAGCGACTTCACGTTGCGCAATGCCTGCTTGAAGTAATGCTACAGCTTGAGCTGCTTCCTGAGGTGTTGTATCCATTATTAATCGAAAAAAGTAGCAAAAACACACGCGTCTGAGCAAACGATGGACAAAAACTAAAGAAATGATAAGAAATATCCGACTACCCTCATTGTAGAGAAAAAGAACACTAATTTCAAACTCTGGTGAAAACAGAGCAAATCGTTAGCATTGTGTTTGTTGCTTGATTACAATGTGAGTTGACGGTACTTTCGAATTAATTTGTAGTCATTTTAATCACCATGAAACGCACTTTTTGTAGGTATAACTTTGATAGTTGTAAGTTTTATACTTTTTGAGAAAATCGAATCAGAGTTCCTAGGTAGCAGGTGGCTCGGTTTATTTGCTGACCAGTATAGTTCGGCCTCCGATCGTTACACCGTCAGTCCAACCCTCAAGTGAAGTTCTCGTGATGAGTTCTGTGTATGTGTTAAATAGCAAAGGAGAAATTATGCATCCCTGCCGCACTCCTGCGCTGGGATGAAAGTCGTTAGACAGAACCTCATCAGTTCTAACTGATGCTGTCTCGTTCTCATAAAGGTGCCTGAGAATTGCGACAAAGTGTTTCGACGTACCCATATCGAGGAGTGTTTTCCAAAGTATTGGCCACTTGACTGAATCGAATGCTTCTGAAAAGTCGACAAAACAGATGTAGGTTTGTTGAATTCTCGGCATATTTCGATTATTTGGCGTATGGATAGTATCTGTTCTCGGGTATATACCCTTTACGAATCTAGCTTGCTCTTTTTAACACTGTTTATCGATTTATTTTAACTTACGAATTCTTATAATTTGTTGAAAAGTATGTGGAATTCGTTAAGTAATATCATGTATATGGAAAAACAGGAACTTACAAACTATTTGCCATTTACAGTACACAATACATTTAAAGGCATTATGATATATTTTTAAAAGTAAGGAATAATCTCGCACGTGACCTACTACGTCTTAACTCAACTCAGATATTATATGCAACGCAGTGTAAAAAAATACGATTATTTAAATGTCATTTAAAATTTGCACACGATTGTTTGTAACCATTTATTTCTTATTAAAATCACTCATATTAAATTCACTAAAGTAGAACTTTGGTTTAAAAAGAACACGGACTGCCTTTCAACTGTACATCCCCTTTTAGAAATAATATATTATATGGATTTTAACTAATGCTACTACTGAATGATTGGAACTTTGTAGTCACAGCAGTTTCGGTTCTGAATTTATGAATGATTCAATCGGGACAAGTATTAATAATATATAGGGATAGATCCTTACATATCCTCCAAGAAAATAGAGAAGTTGGTTACATGTTTTCAGTTCCATAATTCTATATAACGACACAGAGTTACCTTTGCCTGGTAACCATATTATTTCCAGATTTAATTTCCATTTATATACCACGTTACCCAATAATTGAACACAGATCCTTCAATATACAACAAAAAAGAATAATCAGATGCTTGAACTCCCTTTGACTACCGCCCACGATACATTACGATATAATAAATCGTACGATAAACATTGTATTGTTCACAATAATAACGCTGAGGCTCAACTTTAAGAGTAACTACACCACATTTATTGAAGTAAATATTGCGTACAATTTGGTGAACATATTTCAAGAACTCGACAGTTTGTTTCGCCACAAACATTCATAGTACTTCAAAGTGTGGGTACTGTTCTAACTTTACTTTACTGTTGAGCTTTGATATAACATATATGTGAAGCCTTTGATATCAACGATCAACCTTTTTCAGCAATTATTGTTCAGAGTTATTATTTTCGTCAATGAACTTCGATTGTGTAGGAAATTTGGCAACCTTGAATCTATTCGGACGTTATAATTTTCATTATGCTCTTGACTAACTTAGATTGGATGTTGCATTGTTTGAAAATTAATCTACTTGGTTGTAACAATAAGTTGTAGCTTTTTTTGTTTGATTTTATGAATTCAGATACAGTTTTCAGAGAAAATTTACTTATAGGGTATTTTTAAATTTTATAATATTAGCGTACGCGTGATGCGATGCGATGTTTTTTTAAACTACTGTACTTTCGCCGTTTCATGACTTTTAGAAATCCTACTAAATTTATTATAATTCGGCTTCCAATGTAGAACACATTGTACAGCGAGTGGTATTTGGCTATCTGTCATCTGTACTGTATCAAAATTTACAGTGTAGAAATGTACATTTTCTCGAACATATTTTATTGCTCCGGACGCGATCAGACAATATGTGGCGCGTCTCATAAGACTACGACAATCGATCTAAGTTTTGGTAAAGGCCCTCTATTAGATATCTACGAAATGTGATCATACATTGTCATTCCCTTTTTTTGATATCATCAGTAGTTTCAAATAGCAATGTGATACTTATGAGTTCAAATCAGAGTATTTTCGTGAAGATTTATTGAACTGCTCCAAGTGGCTTTGTTTAAGAATACGAATGTGGAATCTCGGTGCTTTGATCGTTTCTGATTGAAGCTGAATTTGATGTAAGTTTCTAGATTTCTTTCTCGTTGTTTTATTAGGATCTATGTTTTTTCGCTTACATAAATATATTTAACCTTTAACTGGTGACCTGGTATTAGTAGTGCATAGTTAGTGACGTGACGTTTTAGAAACGTATGTGGAAAACTGAGGGTACACAAAATATCGTTAGCAGGAAGAACAGTTTAACTCACGTATTTGACAAATTATACATCAAAGTATGTGATTTATAAGAAAAGGTTTTAAAAAATTCTGAAGTTTTATAAATAATCCGTTTTTATTTGAATAGGCATTTTTAACTAACAAATAGCACCAAACTCAAAATGGGCCCTTTAGCACACTAAAATAAACTTTGGCAACTTCTTTTACTTTTTAATAACGTAATTTAGATACTAATTAACATATTATAGTTGAAAGACTTATCCTAAAATACAGAAATAAAAAAACTGCAAACATCAAACATCAGTTACTTAAGAATGGCTCTGTACACAGACATCACATAATTTATTACTACAGTTTAGGCACATACGTTAATCACACTACGTACAGCAGAATCTAGTACGTCTTTTTAGACGGCTAGGATATATGGCACAAGTTTTTTTAACTCCAGGAAGATTTTGAGCCATGGCACTGGTTGGTCGAGGTAGGTAGTAGGTAAATCATCAACACCAATAATTACACTTTCTATAGTCAAGAGCCGCTCTCGCGGTACCTAACGTCTCATAATAAGCCCGGAGTTTTAATTGAAGCAACCTTAAAGATCTAGCCAAAGACAGTAAAAAGTATCCAGTAAGCGGGAGGCTCGTTGCTCACAGAATCGTTTTGTTGTTGTGATTCTGTGGCATTTTCAAGAAATGACGCATCAATAGGTACTGCTGATATTCCTAAGGTCAAGGTTTATTTCAGAGGTCATCTCTGTTACGTCAGTACACTCCTGTTTGACAGTAGCCCTGTTGTTTTCGTCTCCATACTGCTCAGATTTAGGATCGTGGTCACTTTCTAAGACGACGTCAGGATCGCCTATATCGTCGTCAAAATTACTAAACTTGCCATCACTATCTCTTCCCAAGTCTTGCAGTATATCATCATTACTAAGAACAATTCTTCTTTTGGCAGAACTCGGCTAAATTAAAAACATAATTCGTTAGTATCGCTGTGACGTTTGCCAGACTCTATGAAGACGTGACCGCTAACTGTGAGGTGACGAACAACAGACATATGGATAAAATACACATTAGCACTGACCTGACGTCCGTGAGACGGTAAAGCTCCACAACAGCAACATGCGTGACAATGCGCGGGCGCGCCTGCCACTCAGCGAAAGGTTGATGTAAACGCGGAGGGTACTGAGGCGCAGCGGGGCAAGTACCAAAAGCGCGGGGAGAAATAGCGTAGTAACGAATCGAGGTGTCTATAAGACGGGCACATCACCAGTTAAAGGTTAAACATGTATATTTATTCATATGTATGTATGTTATATGTATGTATGTATAGGGAGTTTCTATTCGCAAATATGTATTACCTTGTTTATTATGTTGTTATATTTAGTTCTCTTGTTTTTAGTCTCTAAAACACACCTGCCACTATCATCTCTGCATCACCCTAAGATTGACTAGTAGAAAATGCCTTTGGCATTAAGTTCCTCTTGTGCAAATTGTTGCAGGAAGTTTAGAAATAAATAAATATATGAGGATGTATCTGTGATTCAACTTATACTATTGAATAAACTTGTAAAGGAAATTGCTATAAATGCTATGTAAGTGTTTTTTAGGTTACAACTCTCATTCGTTTAATGTGTAAAATTTTATCATGAATAAAATTTTACTAAAGTAAATAAAGTATACTTCCGTGAAAAGTAATTTATCACGAACTGCTCTGCATTGTCATTGGGACTTTTCCAGCAAAATATTTTATATTCAATTAGAGGATGCCTGCAGCTACGCCCGCACATTCTGTTTTAATTGAACCATTTTTCCCGATCGGAAAATCCCTTCTTAGTACTCCTACGAGCTCCAACAAACATATATGCTAAATTTCAGCCTTTTGGGCCCAGTTGTATAAACTGTAGATTGTCTGTCACTCAGTCAGTATTGATCTCACTCAGTCGTGAATTTTATATACCAATACATATTACCTAGTTGATAGGCGCCAACGTTTAAATAAAAAAACTAAGCTACATTCTAGAAGTTTTACATAATATTCTTAAAGCAAAAAGGTAGTAATTTATTCATAAAGGTTACTTGCAGTACGAAGTTGTGGATTCAGTTAAAAGATAATTAATTAGCCTTTCGGTTGAGAATCATTTTCTTTTAAATAACGGTTTATACTTGACTTGTCGACAATGTCGGTGGTATTCATGTGGTCTACAAACTTTTACTTAGGACTGATCGGAGGTTCCAGGCTGTCTACAAACTCCAAAACCATTGTTGACGTACGATCATTTGAAATGGTAAAAAGAGAACTGACTATTTACCTGCTGCCGAGTGTTTAGATTGTTTATTTAGTTGTTAGAACGTAATATAAATTACGGGACGATGATGAGGCTTCCAAAATTAGTTACATGTATTTCTAATAACTTTCACCTAACCATTTCGTGATTTATGCCATAACCCTTTTCAATCTTGATTACCAACAGTCAAAATAATCAGTACTAGTGTCAGTAATATTAAGTTAACCATCAATTAAAGGAGAACTAAGAAAAATGGCAAATATATTATAAATATGATATTCTACTAGCAGTCTTTGGAAGGAAACGCTTTCATGCATGGCAAACGAAATGTGCGCGTTAGCATTAATGCGGGAACAGTGAATCGATTATGATAAGCGATAGCGACGATGCCAAAGAGAGCTTTAAACTCAATTTATCATATCTTAAGACATGTGAGTGTAGACTAAGAAAAGCTCTTAGCGTAATTTGGCTGGCCGTTTATAATATGGCAAAGTTAAGCTAAACAGGACGGGTAAGAAGTACCCTGAACAGAAGAGCATGCATGAGGAATTTGATGGGTGTGAATGAAGCAAGTGAGATATGTCAGAATCGCTGCAAATGGCGTTCCGTAGTCTCTGCCTACCCCTCCTTGAAAAAGGTGTGAGTCTATGTATGTATGTATGTAAAGTTAAGCTACGCTTGCTCTTGTCTCTGATCGGATTGGTGACCGCGCGTGGCATTTATATCAGATTGCCACCCTGCTAAGGACATATAAAACTGACGGTGTCTGATCTTGTCTGAAGACTGTCTTAGGCCATGTCGGTAACACACTAGCACGATTAATAAAGAAGTGAGAGTATTTTCCTGTAATACGTACATTAAAGGTTATATAATACACTAGAGGATGCCCGCGGTTACACCCGCGTTATTTAAGGCTACTGCTCTGCTCCCGTCTATAGCCTATAGCCTTCCTCGATAAATGGACTATCTAACACTGAAATAATTTTTCAAATCAGATCAGTAGTTCCCGAGATTAGCGCCCTCAACCAAACAAACAAACAAACTCTTCAGCTTTATATGCACCCATGGGATGATATGGGGTAGTGACAATCCGTATTCTTAATCTGTCACCACACGGATAACATAAATATTTGATACAAATATCATAAAAACAATCTCGTTGCTACTGTACTATTATGTAAGTTTGATCTCAGTAGATCTCACAAAGATTTTTAATCATCATCATCAGAATCGAGTGACGTCTAAATACATTTAAGACGTATAAAGAACAGGTTTATCGTAGCCGGCGGGTCTCGAATACCCACCTAACAATATTGCATTATTTTGTAACACACATTAGCAACAATAGCTCATATTATGTCTTTATCATCACTATGTTCCGATTTCTAAGACCTCATCTCTTTTCATATACTCCATATATTTACATTACTCAATTCATCTTTTTTTTGTCTCAGGTGTCACAAGTCTTCGCGACGTGGTTCTACTAGTAGAGCCATCTGTCGTCATCAGAGGGGGAACTGCAGCTCTAATCTGCTCCAGAGACATGCAGGGGGCGCCACTATATTCCGTCAAGTGGTATCGAGGGAATCATGAGTTCTACAGGTACACGCCAATGGAAAAACCTGACACTAGGGTGTTTGGGCTACCTGGAATTTATGTGGATGTAAGTATCTGTTTATGTTCTTTAAATTCACCAGAATAAACGAATAAAACATATTCAAAATGCAAATGTTAAAAAGAATAATCAAATTCCGTTCACCCAGTCGAAAGTTCTGAGGTCACAAACACAAAACAAAAATAATACAGTCGTATTGAGAATCTCCTCCTTTTTTTGAAGGCGGTAAAAAACCACAGTGTACCTACATTACCTTTTATATTAGTCCTCAACTCTCGAACTAAACAAACCAATCACTGACAATGCCAATAGATTGTATAGATTGTAAATTTCAACAACAAACGAAAATCTACCAAATCGAATTCTCCAGCCAAATCTCTAAAACTCAATTCACATACCGAACAATGTGGAGCATTAAAGTTTATAAATTACTTATCCCGACCAGTCCAATTCGGGTATACGTACCATTCGAACTAACATAACAGGTAAAATTTCACGCTTATCGTGAAAGTTAAATGTCGCCACATAATCCCGTGACTTCGGATCCAACCAGGAGCTACATAAAGATAATTAGGGTCTTTACCTTCCAATATGGATTTCCTCTTCCAGCAATGAACTGGTATTTGTCTCAGCCCCCTCACGGGCAGATTAAAGATGCTATTACACGGATGGATAGCACTCGATTGGGGCGCTCTAATTCTTTGGAGGTACCCCCTATAAACAAAGGGAACGATCTTCGCTCTATTATTGAGATGGATTAAGAAGTGCATAATATATGTACTGTTATTTGTGTTTAGTTTGTTTCAGTATAGTTGTTTATTCACAAACATTATATGCTAATAATGAAATAGATAAGTGAATTTAAAGTAACTAGAACTGTTTAAGTAGAGTATTTACTAAACTAGTACATTTCGTTGAAGCTGATGCAGACTATAAGAATGCCCTACATAAAGAAAAAAAACTAGAAAACTGAAGATGTTTTTGTAAATTATGAATCTGGGCAGAATTGCATAATAATATAATTGTCTATGCAACTTAACATCGCATAAATGGTACCCCTGGTGTCAATCATTTGTTTTGACAAATGTACTACAAAAAATTGAAGAGGTGTATGTCTGATTTTCATTAATAACATTAATAAAAAATACACTTCTAACAAGTCAAACTCTTAAATATCGTAAAGGATTTTGACAGATATGTTAAGTAGGTGTGCCCATACGGTTCCTACCATTGATAATTAGGTTCCATGGATTATTATTATTTCTTTCTCATGTCATTAGTCATTTCGTAAAAACAACCTTTGAGACACGATGATGCCTACAGACCAGACTCAAGATTGTTGTGTCACAACCATAACATAAAAAGTGGTAATACTGGATTTAAATAAATAATGAGTTTGTGAAACATCTCCTTTATTATGATTACGCTCAGTTTCGAACATAAAAATGCACAAAAAAACGCATCAATAAAGATTAGCTGTTAAAAGAATATAGAATTATAAAAGCACGGCCATACGGCAATGTATCTATACACATTAATATTAATAGGTTTTCAAAATTTAGTCATTGTACGCGAAGATAAAAGTCCTTGAGCTTCTTATGTATTTAAAAATGTATGTAATACCTTTTCCGTGTAATTATATAGACGACTCTTGCACGTACTATGAATAAATTCTGTATCGCGGGGGAATTACTCGAACTTTTCTTTTTTTATACTTCGGCTTTGCTTGACACCAAATCCATTTCCTCCATCGTACTCACCTTGCGGATTATTTTATTTCCGGGTGCAATAACCTTGGACAGCTTAGTAAGTAATTTTAGTGAACTAAATTTGAAATTGTAACTACAAAACATTTTCAAACTCGTTTCAGGTGGAGTATTGAAATAAAAATGCTTTTTTTTTTTAATTATACACATGTGAGGTATTACAAACAGTAACGTCCCAAACGAAGCTTTTAACAATTCTAAAATTAAAAAAGGACCACAAAAACTTTCATTATACAAAACGTCCATGTTAAACGAAATCCAGCACTTCCACCTACGAATATGGTCGTTAGAAAAAGAAAAACATGAAATGTTGCAAAAGCGACAAAATTCTAGTGCACACTTTGTGTACTGTTTCAAAACATTCTGAATTTTGTTCCCAACATCAATATGGTCTCACTTTGCTAGATTGAATCGATAAACCCTGGATCGCGATTGAAAACGATTTTCGAGAGGCGATCGAAATGAGGTTTTATCAGATCTTTTTAAGCATTATTCTCGAGTTGTTTAAACGGGTGTCTGTTAATGCTTTTAAATCCGTTTCAGTTTATTGCATCGGTTGCATTAAGCCTAGTAATATTTGTTTTGTTTTTATCTTAAGCTGTGCTCGGAAATGGTACGGTTGTTAAATGGAGCGATGAAATTTTCGGAAATTGTTGGGACCAGTTGTTGTTATGCAATAGCCGAAACCCTTCTTAGGGTTTATTTATGTGGGATTATGTTAGACGAAAGTGAAATGAGCGGTAATTTTATATGAACTTGCATTGGATGACTATTTATGGACAGATTAGAATATGCATAGATTTGTGGTGTCTTACTTAAGTGACTTTAGACAAACATATTTTCAAGTAACTTATTTAAATATTTTCGCAATAGATATTCGTTGAACATTTTCAATATCAACTGAACAAATTTTTATATTACAAAGGTTTGGTAATAAAAAATTGTTCGGAGAAAACAGAAAATTTTAATATCATGTTAAATATTTTCTATTTCAATACCACTTTTGCATTGTGGTTTCAATAACAACTCAAGCTGAATATGTAAAATTTTCTAAAGCATTTTCATATTTTTGAATCTATTTTCTACTTTCGAATAACTGGAATCTATAAATGGAATTTTGCAATCAAACCAACTTTCATTGAAATCCTTAGAAAATGAGTACGATTATTGCGCCAGACAACTTCATACAGATATACACAATAAATGTATTGCAACATACTTCGACTAAAATATTTAAAGTAGCTCAGAGTACCACAGAAACCCACTCGCAGTAACATTTTGCTTTCGAGAACATGGCTCACTGAAGAGATTTTTGAACTCCAACTTTGCAAACCAAAATCCGTCTTGTAGCTCGTAAAATATTAAAGCACTTTGCACTGTGACTTTCAGATGAACAGATCGAACGGCACTCAGGTATTGCTGAGGAGATTGGATCTAACCTTAGCTGGGAACTTTAGCTGCGAAGTCACTGCCGACTCACCGTCTTTCGCGACCCAGATCGCTGCGAAGTTCATTGATGTTATTGGTAAGTAGTATTTGTACTTCTTTGTTTACGTTATACGGCCAAATCCATGGATAGATCGATTATTGAAACCAGCTGTTAATGGCTTGGTTTTCAAATATGGATTGTAACTCAATGACACGTGTTTCTGATAGAACGGTAAAACACTACGGATGGTAGATGTTGTATAAATTATTTTTGACGAGAAAAGATGTAATTATGACAATGTTTTGGACGAAACGATTTTCGATACAAACAGTTTGATGTATGACACAATGCAATGGCACTTATTGAGGTTAGTTGTAGCCCTTATACAAATACCATTACAGCACAATCCAAAACCTGCATTGCAATAACTGGTTATAGATACGATTTGGTAAAGTTGTAACTGCTACCTTACTTATAAATATACCTAAAGTTCATATTTTTCATGAAGGTGTAAACAGTGGTTACCGTTTTCTGTTTATAACCATTCTACTATACTTATTTAGATTCATTCTCAATCCTTAAAACTCTCTTAAAGATCTGGATTTAGATAGACGGGTCTCTGAAGTAAACAGAATGTCGAATAAAATCGAGTTCAGTTTTTTATATAGCGTATTTTCAATTAGCCTAAGCCCCTGCTGTGTCATATATATGGTAATGGTAATATCCGGGCTGTTTATAAATAGTATGAAAAGGGTTACGCGAGGGTACTTTTAGCCGACTCAGTACGGGTTGGTAAACTGTATACATTTGAGGTCATTGCAAATAGGCATAACAGATTTCAAATTACGTAATCGTCCTATCGAATAATACTTACGTATTACTATCAATAGAAAAGTGTTTAAAATTACATATGTTTTGAAATTCAAAAAAAGAAAGTTGATATTTTTTTGTAAATTTGCTTATTTTATGTTACGTTTACAGATGTCTGTAAATGTTTGTGATATAAATTATATCTGAGCGCTACTGTATTGGATGAATGAGCAGTGGAGGCCGCTGTAAATGTTTGTGTGGCATTTATATCAAGGCGTTACTGTGCTTTGGCTCTCATGTTAGTGAAAACAAGAATATTTAGTCCATATATCGAAGGACTTTGGGTGGCCTACAAACACCGACCCAGAATTGGGCACATGCACTCACACACGACAGAAACAAAACTATGTATATTTCAAACTGATACAGTCACGACCCTTTTAATCGCTAAGTCAATACTTATACAAATGTCTTGTATACAATTATACAAATGTGTTTTTGTTATTAATCAAATATAGTAATTAATTAAAAATGAGAAATCAAATATAGTAATTAGTGATTAACCAAACAATTAGACCGTTGAATTAAAAAAAACTCAGAAACAGTCATGCCCGACCCGGGAATGGAACCCAGGTCCTCCCTATCAGCTGACGCATATGCTATCCACTGGACCACGGATACATTTTGTATTATTAATCCGTTACCCCACGACAATAGCATGTTATCAGGCACTATATTAAGGGCTGTTATGTAGCTGACCTTTTGTGTAGCCTTTCGTTTCGGAATCAATAACAATATTTATTTTCCCTCGCAAAAAATGCCAGTTAATCGGTCATTACTTGTTAATTAGTTAGCCTAATTGGCTGCGATAAATTTCCTTGTAACTTCATGCTATTATTATGGTATAAATTACGAATATTTTTTATATAAATACACCGTTTTTGTTTGTGTTATGATTATTGTAATAAAAATATCTTGAGGCGACTTACACACAGCCCTTCGATTCTAGAATAATAAATCGAGCCAGTACTATGGCCAGACAACTGATAAACGTAGGTAATTATATATATTTTAAACATACATGTTATAGATAAATTACACTCAGACACGGAATAGATAATCGTTCTTTTCACCCAAAGGTTTATCTTGAGTGGGAATCAAACCATTGACTTCCTGCTTAGCACTACTTAACTTCTTCATTTCCTATTTGCCTCACTTTGAAGCTAGTATGTCACATTTTCGTAAATCACAAACCTTTGCGTTTTTTAACACGTGCTTATATTTCATGAAACAGCTCTTACTCGTGAAATTATTGGAATAAGTAGGTATATGAGATGGGGCGGGATGACCCGGATGAGTCATTCCGTGACCACTATGTAGAATAACTTACGCCAAAACGATGTGGCAAACATAAAGTAATTTACAATTATTTTAGAATAATAACGCAAAACCAGTCGTGTAAAATATTATTTTCTTTTCTTTTCTATTTATATTTTACATAAAATTATCTCGCAGGCACAACAGTGATCTTATGAAGTTCCTTCAAGATACAACAGACAAAGAACACCCAAACTCAGAACAAATATCTCTGGAACACACTTGTGCTGTCTGAGCAGCGAGATTTTAATCAAACCATCTGCCATCCTTGCTCTGGAATAAACGCACCAACTTGTCATCTTCCAAACACTAATAAAGACAGTATTGTGTCTTCATTTTTGCTTCAACTTATATACCATAGGCCTAACTATAACCACGTCAACATCTGCTGCTCTGTGCAAATAACTAAACACTGCAGTATATATTCAAGCTGTATTCACTATTCAGTCGATTTAGCTCAGTAACACTCCTATTTTATGACCAAAGTAACAGGTGTTGAAATTTGTCGCTATTTGAAACCAGTAACGGTTATTATTTAGTAGCACTATCCGTTTTACGTTGGACATATTTTATGCAGCTATTTTGTGGCGTTAAATTCTTTGGTATTACGGTGCAATGTGTTTTATTAGGTTTGTAAATCATAAATAGTGTCGGGCTCTGGCCGCAAAAGCAGTTATAACGAGTGCCAGCGTTGCTAATAACAGTGTAGAAGCATAGTAGAGATAAAGTGGAATTATGTTTAGAATTAATTTAAAAACTGCACTGTTTGTTCAATGATATCCTTGAGTAGATAATTGTTTTCAAGGAAAATGTAGGATTTCTTTATTGTTAGATACTTATTTAACCGCAACTAAAACTTTCAAATAAACGCTTACCATAGATAATATAATACTATATCTAATACCATCTGAGACTTATTGGTATTAGTTTATTTGAACAATTTTGTTATATACCTGTGTGAACATAAACCTGGTGAAAGAAAGCGTGAACAGTTTCTGAAAGAAATTCAGCCTACGCACTAAAAATACCTTGGTGCCCTCGAATTCTCTTAGCGGCAGTGTCAAGCGAATCTACTACAGTGTAGTTTGTCATGCACGACACCAGACGGATCTAGGCTTCGGCCCGCATTCGTGGACTCCGATAATTATTGTCCCTCCTTGAGATGTTTTGCTTTATGGACTGGTAGCACAGCATAACATGCTATAATGTTCTTTGGTCTTTGTTGACCGTCAGAGTAATATACTACCTATAACTTTCGGGTTATTCCCTTAGAGCCCCGATCCCCGAGGCACACGTTCCGAAGAGCCCAAAAACGATAAATTTGAGAATCTCCCCTTAGGGGAGGAATTTATAAAATCCTCTTTTAGTGCGCCCCTACACATCTCAAAAAATGTTCTTGTCAAATTTCACCTACTTGCACTCAGGAGTTTCAGCGGTAGCATGTTTGTCAGTCTGTCAGTAATGCAAGGATTTTAATATTATATAATATTATACAGATTGTCGAAGTCCAATTTTGCCTGTTTTTAAATTATGTTAATTTCCCATTAAAACTAGATATTGAGATTTTTGTATGTTGAAAAAGAAGCGATGTTGACAATAATTAAAACCTTTGATTGCCCTAAGAAACTCTACTTTGTATTTTTTAATTATAATATTTACTATAGCCAAGAAAAACTCTATAACTTTTCTAATCCTTAAAGTAAAATTAAATACTTAGTATTTTATTTTAGTAACTAATAATATTTTATAAACGGTATGTTGCTGTTGAAGGTACTTTCAAGCTATATATACCTACTTTTAATTGAGTTTACCAAGACGTAAATAAATCAGGTCTCTCCGGTACGAGTGCCTCGGGGATCGGGGTCCTAAGAGAATAAACCTATCTTTTTTGCCACCATTTTATCACAAAATCTAAAACGTTTTTTATATTAGTTATCCTAAAGCTACACAAGGGAATGTTATAATTCTTATTAACTCAACGTAAAAAGAAAAGACCTATGATTGATTAATGTTTGTTGGCCTATGTCCAAGCAATAAATTACGATAGGTCCAACTTTTTGTTAGTTGTATTCGATGGGAAACTATTGATATGGCATGGGTTTCATCCTAGCAAAATGTTCTTATCATATGGAATGTTTTTGTATTAATGTCGTATTATACTAATATATATATAAATAATAGAAGCGGCAATAATAGATATAAGTAATAGAAGTGCTGTACGTAACGAACTTCCTAGACGATGGCCTCGGGTTCGATCCCCAGGTAACCCAACTCTAACTTTTCGAAGTTATGTGTGTAATAAAAATGTTAATTATCGCTCGCTTAATAATGTGCCCGGTAGATGGCAATAGGCTCGCCCCTATTACATTGGGAACGAAACATACTTGGCAAAGTGTGGGTGTCTAATACACCTCTGCCTTCCCCTTCGGGTATAAGGGCGTAAAGTAATGTTTTGTTACGTATTACACTCCGCCACTCCAAGTAAAGTTCAGAACACAAAAAAAAATATGTATGTGACTCCCAATTATGTTTGACCTACGCACTAAAAACTATTCCTGTGTGTTCAACAGCCCTTTTATAGGTTCACTCGCATGGCATGCGCACACACCACATTCACACTGAATCAAGTGGTATGACAGTAATTATACCTATAGGTAACTAATTATATTAGCAGATGAGTCGCAAAGCTAAAATCAGCTTTACCAAAATACAAAATGCTAGCTAACGATTAAGTTTTTTATATACAAAATAGTATATAGCGTGAACAACATAAGCCACCTGAAAAAGGTGGCTGCGACAGATTGGATGCAGAAAGCTGAGGACCGGGTACTGTGGCGCGTGTTGGGAGCATGCTATGTCCAGCATTGGACTGCGATAGGCTGATTGAAATTGAGATAGAGCATGAAGATATATTTTTAGTTTTTGTTTTTTTTCTATAATCTGCTATTTGTTTTTCGCATACACGCGCTTGCTCAAGGAAGGAAAAGTCAATCGAATTCGTTACATAACTTTTTTCAACCAAAAGTATTTCTTACTGTTGCCATAGCTACGAGATTACGGTAACAACCCTATTAGGTTGCTATCACAAGTACAAGGCAATTGTGAATAATACAAAATAGCCTTTCCCTGTGGCGTTATCCACGTTGATCTCATTTCCGGACATTTTCTTACATTTAGAGGTTTTTTCCGTAGTTATTCCGCCTGTTCCACCATAAGATTCTGAAGTAAATAACGTTGAAGCAACTGATAAAAGATGGATCCGCTATATCTATTTTACAAAATTAACCTTTTATGTGTAACACATTCAATGACATATATTGTTCTGTATTATATTTTTTGTTAAATCAAATATCTTCACAAATAAATAAAATTCTTTATGGCACTTGTTTGTTACGTTTGCTTTCAAATGTTTTAATAAAATTGGTAAACATTTAATATCGCTCTTAGTTAGCTGAAGTATAGATATGTATATAAATTGTACGTATGGCGTAGCGGTTTCAGCTGTCGCCTTGCCCTTTAGCACTACACTGAGTGTCGTGGGTTCAAGTCCACTTTGTGTGATCCACAAATTGTTGTTTAAAGTCTGGGCGTTCTTTGTGTTCGTTGATTGATCATTTGTAAAGTCTTCTTCTACACAGAATTTATACCTAGTGTGGGAAGTCTTTGAATAATACAGAAAATGATCAGCATGAATGGGCCGGCTCGACCGGGGAAGTACTACCCTCTCACAGAAAATCGACGTAAAGTAACAGTACCTAAACTGTTGCGTTTCGTTCGGTGAGTGAGAGTGCCGAAGGCCCTGTCCCCTATTCCATCTCCCTCATCCCACTCCTCATCCTATCCCTTTTCCCATCCCCAAAAGGCGGCAACGCACTTGTGACTCCAGTGGTGTTGCTTGTATTCATGGGCGGCGGTAATTGTTTACCATCAGGTGATCCGTCTGCTCGTTTGTCACCTATTACTATAAAAAAAAAACAAAAAAGCATTCGCTACTCAAATTGGCTTACGTATCTATACTATAATAAAACTGTAGAAGTAAAAAAGTCTGTACATTAAAGATATTTTGACCAAAATTAGCTAAAAAATCTAGGAAAATGCTGAAAAGCAATACTTGATATTTTTTAGAATTTATGTCTGTCTGTCTTTCCCTATGTTGCTACAGATCTCTAAAACGGCGAAATTGATTTAAATAAAACATACACTCATGTACAAAGGATACTTAAACCTATAAAATAGTATATGTTACATCACAATCGGTTGAGTGGTATGCGGTGTACAGCTTGACCTCTCCTTTGTACGTAGTCCCAAACAAAACAGGGATCATCTAAAACTGGATATTTATATGGTGCCATCTATGATCACTATAAGTTTGTTAGTAAAAGTATAGTTAGTCTAAATAGGAACCTTCAAAGTGTTTTATGGCTATTTACCGATCGAAAGATGTCACTATTATCAAATAATTTTCTAGCAAAATAAATGTTTCTTGCAAGAAAGACAATCATTATGTGTATGTGGTATCTTTCTTTTATTAAAAAAATAATAGAGTATAATTTTCGGCACTTTCATAAACAAAAAGTCTCTGTGTCAAAATTTATTACAATGTCCACTTAATTTAAACGGTCAATCTCATTTATTTCAAATTATTATGTAAACATAATAATTTGAAATAAATGAGATTGATCTAATCTATACAAATAATAAAATGGCAGAAAAGTCAAAACTATACATTGAATATTTTTTTAAAAGAATACTTGGGGTGTGATCTACAATCGTTACCAAAGCCAAAATTATAGATTTTAGAATTTTTGTCTCTTGGTCTGTTTGTCTGTTCGGGATAAACTCAAAAAGTGCTGCATGGATTTACTTAAAATTTGGCATGAATATTATTAGAATGTCGGGTCAACATGTAGGCTACATATTATTACGCTATCACCTACGGGGAACGAGCAGTGAACCTTTATTTCTTCAAAGCATTCTGTAACAACGTGTAATCTAACGATGCATATTTGAATGTTGTTATTATGTTAACCATGCTATAAGCTAGCTACACACTATAAAAATCACTCAATATAAGTAACTTAGGCCGATAAACATAATTAAATAAATAAAAGTAATATTAAGACAATTTTAAAGCAGCGCCATCTAAGAGAGTTCCAAAACATCAAGTCGAATAACATGTGTAAGTCCTTTTTGGATATAAATAATTTAAATTTGATCATGTTGGCGACGTTAATAGTTGTTTTCAAAAGTCATAGATGGAGCTATGCATTTTCTTCTTAAAATTGTATTGTTAATTCGTTTCAGAGATGAGCGAGACTATTAGTTGAAATTATTTAATTAATTAACTACACCATCGCCACACTTGATTGCTTAAATCATTTCTGTCCATCCAAAGGTTGTCTGGAAGAGACGCTTTTAGCGCTAAGGCTGCCATTTGTACATGATTTAGTATAAGCTAATTCACAAAATGTGTACTGTTCAATATTATTTAGTGTACAATAAAGAGTATATCTATCTCTCTATCTATCAAGACAATGTAAAAAAAATGTGTTTATATAAGTTTTAAGCTGCTTCATCTGTCTTATAAAATTAATTAAGTTTGTCAGTATGTAAATTCAAACAGAACTCAAAAAGAAATGCATAGATTTATAAAAAAAAATTAACCCGAAAACGGCACGCTGTAAGCAATTTGAGCTTTATAACGAAGTAAGAGGAAAATTAAGCATGCCATATATATATCTTAAAGATAAGACATGCTTATTTTTTACGGTACAGAATAAATAGTAATAGAGTTAGTACAAAATAAACATTTTGGTCACATTATTGCAATTATAAATATGCTGTGTGGTTGACGGCATAGAATACAAGTGTCACCACCCCCTATCTTCCCGTGGGTGTCGTAAGAGGCGACTAAGGGATAACACGATGCAAATACCATCTTTGCATAGAGACGGAAAACTCGACATCAAACCCTATACGACTGCCTCGTTGGTCTCGCGGCATAAATGTGCGCGTGGGATCGGGAGGTCCCGGGTTCGATTCCTGGGTCGGGCAGTGTTATTGGGTTTTTCTGTCACGAAATTCTCAGTAGCAGCACGGAGTCTGGAAATGTGCCCGGTACGGCAATAGGCTCGCCCCTTATTACGTGGGACTAAAGTATATCTGGCGAAAAGTGGGTGTAGAAATACACCTCTGCCTACCCCTTCGGGGATAAAAGGCGTGACGATATGTATGTATGTATGTATTGCAATGATTGCTTCTTAATTAATACATTTTCATGTCGCGTATAAACTTGCTTTAAATTGTGTTTCGGAATATACACCACGTACCTTTGTTTGGATAAACTATGTATAAACATCAGTGAGATGTGGAACTAGCTAGATTTTTTTTACTCTCACACAGCCATTTATTTTATTGTTACGTCTGAAGCGAGTTGGCGGATACTGGTGTTCTCAATACATGACAAGGATCCTACCGTCATGCATTTACACGTCCACCTAGAGAACGGCCAGCGCATATATCTTGGAAAATCCGCGTCAAACAACTCTCTTGGCATTTTTCAGGCTCTATGAAGTCGACCAGTTTAGGAGGTGCCTTCATATTACACGTACGATAAGCAAAAGGGTGTAAGCCGCATGCGTCATCTGTTTGACGTCATCTTGGTGTTTTGTGGAGTCGCGAACCCGGTAGTTTTGTGGGAGAAGTATCGCCATCATCTGTCTGAAGATTTTCTACGCGCTTTGAGGCGTGCTACTGGAGACGAAGTTGAAGTAACTGATGACCGCGTGCTGAACACCTGTCTCAGTTTACTGGTCGAATATTGGTTACCAGCTTCCCAATCATCACCGTATCAAGATCGTGAAAATTGGGAGTATAACGCTGAGACAATTTGAAATGACCACCATACGAATTTTATGACACCGTCCTTGAAAGCGTTGGGCAAAGCCAGGCTAAAATGTTTTTCTTGGATGCTCCTGGTGGAACAGGAAAAACATTTGTTACTACTGGCATACTTGCAGAGGTCGGGAGGCAAAACAAAATTACCATTGCTGTAGCGTCGTCGGCAATCGCTGCCACACTGCTTGCGGGTGGCAAGACAGCACATGCCATGTTTAAATTTCCCATCGATTTAGAGAGCGCCGTAATATCCGTTTGTGGTGTGTCATGTAACAGTGATAAGGAAAACGTGCTCAAGGATTGCTCAATCGTATGGGATGAGCGTACGATGGCCAATAGGAAGGTGGTTTAGGCCGTGGACAGAACCCTACAGGACATCCGCAGGAACGAGCATTTGATGGGTGGTCACAGTTCTGTTCAGTGAAGATACCCGTGGTGACGCAGGGATCGAGGGGTGACGAGGTGAGTGCTTCGTTGAAATGATCTTTGTTGCAGTCACGAGTTCATACGCTGCCATTAATATGAGAGCTCGGCTCGGCGTCAATGCACGTGCTCAACAATTCTCCGATGTCCTTCTATGTCTTGGCGAAGGCACTCTACCAGAGGAGCGAGGTGGACAGGTGGTGCTTCCAGAGTCTCTCGATAGAGTTGTATCCAGCTTAAAAGTATATGGTTGTATACTGTAATAGCAGAATTCTTGAGTGTGTGAGTGGGCTATTTGAACGCCCAAAAATGACCAGGCTGTAGCAATTAACGAATGCATTCTCTCGGAAATTGAGGGGATTGAAGTGGTCTACACCCCTATAAACACTGTCGTCGAGCAAGATGACGCCACACATTATTCCATGGAAGTTCTGAACTCCCTGTCAACAATAGAACTTCCAGCGCATACCATCAAGCTGAAGGCTGGTGTCCCGATTATGCTCTTTCGGAACCTATCTCCTCCAAAGTTGTGGAACGTCACCCGCCTTAAAGTCATCTCGCTCAACAGACACATCAGCTACATCAGCTGGCTGCAAAATGCGCGTGGCGTTAGGATACAATGCAATAACCTCAATTCCCAATTCTTTACAGAGCTTGCTTACATTGTAAGTAAGATGACTTTTGTGGCCATCTAAAAAATATATAACCGGCAAATCAATGGATTTTTGAATAAGGTAGGGATGATATACATTCGCAATATATTCGAAAAATAATTCCGATGTCATCCATCCGTTATCGCTTCGACCGATTCCCCATTCTTTTGGAACTCCGTCCACAATTTTTTGCGGAGTACGTTGATAATTGTATACAACCATAGGTGGACAAGCATATCCAGCAGCGGAGAACGTAAACATGACTGTGATCGATTCTTTCGCATTGTTAGTCTCGACATGGTAAACATTTTTATTCCCTTTGGCTGCCAACACTTTTCCTGTTTTAGGACAAAGCTGGAATCCGGTTTCGTCACCATTAAATACCCTTCTCGGATCATTTAAAATGTGTAGTAGGTTGTTTTCCGATAGATAGCTATGGATCTCGGCAAACCATTTACGAATGTTTGGTTCTGATACGCAAGCACTTGATTGTGTCACACCCTCGCTTGTTCGTTGGACTATTGTTGGATGTCTTTTTAAAAATCCTCTCACCCATCCATCTGCGGGATAATTATTTTTAAATTTATTAGGACGCGGGTTTTCTGTCAGGAACTTGTAGACACTTTGTTTTAAGTCTTCTATCTTTAATGGGAAACCCTTTCGAGTCATTTCTTTGATCCAAAACTCTAATAATTGTTCTTCTTCTTCGGTTAAAATTGGTGATGGACCAAAGGTTGTTTTGTGGGTAGGATTTTTCAGTTTAAAATGTAACGTTGACTTGGGAATGCCATATTTACGAGCGATTTCTCGTATTTTGTCACTTTCTTTAATTTCTTGTAGTGCTAGATTTAAAACAGAGACATCATAATCTCTTTTCTTTCCTTTAGGCATTTTTATTTCACCATAAAATGACTCGAAACTGCAACAATGAATTATTGGACACTTTATTATAAGTCATTGGACACCCTGTCCAAACACTAGTAAGAATCGTCTAAACTTCCTATCAATCAAAATATAGTCCAATATGTTTTAACTTCCAAGTATTAGAGTACAATATTGCTAAAATAATAAAGGAACAAAATCTCAGTTATTGGACACATGTCCAATCATTAAATTTTGAGAGATTAATAACGATAGTCATTGGACAAGCAAAAATAACCTCAACATAACATCCAACTTGTTTAAAACTTATGAATTATTATAGATAATACTGTAACTTACCTTCAACCAATCAGATAAACACCAAAGATTTGTTCTCCCACCACTGTGACTTACGAACGACGTCGGTTAACTTATGATTTTTTTATTTTTTTGGCAAATGTCAACGTATCGCGCGAACGCCGAATGCAACTAAAAATTTTCAAACTACTACTGCCATCTATCAAAACTTTGGTGAATATTGAAGGATTATAATTGACTAGAGAATAGAAAAAGTATCACAGATGGCGTTGTAGTTCAATATTATCCTTATTATTGACAATAATCACTGAACTGTCCAATAACTCGTAACGTCTAATAACTGGTAGTTTACCCTACCAACAGACTGTCGTCTGTCAGCGATAGCCTTATCGCTGACAATATCAAAAAATAAATCTCGGCAAAATTATATTTAATAAAAATTGCATTGCCTGCTGGCTTCATGCATATTTTACTCAATGTTTAAATTGGCTTGGATGTTTAAGTTTTGAAGCATACAACGATTTTTACTGGGCTCTATCTTTGCGTTAGATTAATGTAGCCATAGCAGTGGCACGATTTAAATCTCATAAAAGTCAATAATAAATGAAAATATATCCCACGACAATAGTATTTATCTGATTGTTCGCTCTTTTTTTTCAATTTTAATTCCTTAAGTAAAATGTAACTTGCCAGGAATCCATTGTAAAACCATGATTAATAACGAGTACCCAGGACACCCTCGTCAACCCTACTGGTAACAAAAAGGTTGACAATGCCTAAGTTCTATATTGTCTGTAAGAAAGATCTAGGTATATATCTTTAGCCTGTATTCCCTTAAATATAATTAATGTCGTCATTTTTTCTCTTCAATATGCGGGACATATTTCATTGTTTACGACACAAATTAGATAGAAGCAAAATATATTTTAATTTTGTCATTGGTCACAATAAAGATTACCAATACGTATGAACTACAGAATAATATAATTTACTTACACTAAAATGTGGGTGTTATTACACCTCTGCCTACCCCTTCGGCGATACAGGCGTGAGTCTATAAAAAAAATGTCCATGTGGTGAAGGATTAAGAATACGGAATGTCACCACCCCATATCATACCATGGGTTTCGTAAGAACCGACAGGGGGAGCATATTATGCAGAGAACAGCACTGTAAGAGAAGGAAAACTTGATACAAACCATAGATATACAAACCCTATACCAACCCGTTTGGCCAGCGTGGTATAATAGGCCAATTCCTCCTTTCAAAGGAGAAACCTAGTCCAGCAGTGAACTGTTAAAGGCTGATGATGATGATGATATTAAAATATTTCAGCAAATATTTAAAAATATTTATGTTTAATCAATTGCAATTAAGTAGCGTGATCAGAAATTAGGGGATCCGCATGCGAACGAAACATGTCATCATAGTTGGACACATGGGTTGGAACGGATGGCGGTTGGGGCAGGAGAGTTCTAGAGTAGCGGCCATGTATCGAACGACGCAACTGAGCTAGACTTCCCACAAGGTGGACCGACGATCTGGTTAGATGCGGGTAGCACCAGATCGGTCTGTGTGCAGAGCCTTGGAGGAAATTCATCTTGGAGAGGACATATCTAAGCTGAGATGATGATGATACTGACAACACTTAAACAGATAGATTGTTTATGTAGTAGGACAAACTCAATACGACTAGATCCAGTCCACATCAATGTCTTCCATACTTATATGATAATGTAATGTAAAAAGCGACCTTGCCCCTAAGACCTCATACATCTTTATGTGGTGAGGAGGAAATAGCGCGTTCTTATGTATTGTTATTACGTATAAAAAGCTATGCACTTGTATTTACTGAAAAATAATAATATTATTTATAGATTTGATAGATAATGGATACTTACATTGATGGGTTTAAGTTAAGTAGGTACTGCTTCTAGTTCGCATTTTTTACATACGATAAGTCAGATAAATTTACAGCATTGGTGTGCATTAAATAAATTCAAAAAAATATTATTCTTATAATACACACAGAAAGATCTGGTAAAGATCGCGGGAAGCGGTTGAATGCAGGTGGCTCAGGATCTGTCTGTGTGGAGAACCTGGGGGGAGGCCTATGTCCAGCAGTGGACGTCTCTAGGCTGACATGAAGATGACACACAGAAAGAAGCAATATAAAAGCGTTATGTCGTAATGTAGAAAAACCATGTTGGTATGAAGCAACTGCACTACTTATAATCAACTATGAAATGATAATAATACGTGTAGCAGTACAAAATAAAAATGTAGCTAAGTAGTATGTAGAAGGCATTCTAAAACTAAACAGCGTTGACAGCGAAAAATGTATTGTCCAATTGAGAATACTATTTGTCAGACTTTATTCCTTCAAGGCTTCAGGAAATTACTGGACTGATATACGTAATTTGTTTATATAAAATTCCTACCTGACTGACCGACTGACAAACAACGCTTATCTGAAACTATTGAGCGCCAAATGCTGTAATTAGATATATATTCCTTGGCACAGGGGTTAACTAATAAGGTATTTTTCGAAATGCCAAAGCATTTCGAAAAATACCTTATTAGTTAACCGAATAATCCGTCATCACGTAAAAGTCCGAATCGGGCATAAAATTATAATTTAATAGTGTTGAGCTGCGGGCGCCGTTTAGTTTTAAATAAAGATGATGAGGATTATAGAGAGAAAGTAAATATTTGAAATAAAGAATATGAATATAATATATTTTCGACTGGTAGTCACTTGCATAACATGGAAATCTATTACGTTATCGTGTTTCCCAGGCTCCAAGGTCTTACATCGCAACCAAAACAACATTGTCATGATAATGCTTTGCGTTTGTTTAAGAAATAAACAGGAAAGTAACTCTTAGTATCTCCTGGTTAGTAGTCCTTTTAACAAAGAAATTGACTATTTTCTGGGAAGGGTCACGTGATTTTAAATGTAGGTAATTGGTTTGTTTTTGAAGGGCTTTCATTATATCATTGACAAATATCAATTTGCAAAAAGTTCAGACGATTTTATTGTGTTTTACCAATGAATACAGATTTACATAGAAGCTCAGTTCTTAAGGATTTCGTGTGCCGATTCCAAGTGGGGATTGTCTCCAGTTTAGTTCGTAGTTGGTGCCGTTGCCGTGGGCGGCGCTGGCGTCGTTCTCCGTCTCTATTGCTCTCGTAGTTAAGATACACAGGAGGAACGGTCGACTGCCACGCCGCCAATCGGCAATTTGGTTCACAGAAAGTATGTCTTCAGAGCGCCCATAGGAAATGCGCCATAGGAAATGTAAATATCTTTGGTCTATCTAGTTTACAATAAGATCGACAAGATTCGACTTTAAAAATAAACACTCATATACTACACAATGGCAAAACAAGGCAGTCACTGAGAAATGAATGATAACGTATTGTGTAATACCACGGTGATACCGTTTTGTAAAATTAATTGCACGTTTCCTTAACATTGTCAGCAGTCAAAGATATTTCAAAAGCAAAGCCTTTACGTAATAATTTTTGAGCTTTTGATTTGAGTTCGAGAGCTCTCGCTTGCAACGAATTCGTTACCTACTTGAAATCTTTGTTGAAATAAGATTCAACTTTATCTAATATTTTTAAAGTCATTCTAAACTTGAGGAAGAGATGAAATAGTCTGTTTTTATATTCTTGTGATAGATAAAGTTACACTGCTTTTTTAGAATAAGACGAAAGATGAGCATATTGCTCTCACATAACACCGGTGGCCTAATAAATTGCCTAATAGATACCTTGAATAAATAATTCTTTATTATAAATCAGAATGTATACGACAACGGAAAACCTTTTAATGGACAAAAATTTATCAAATCTAGTACAAAATTGTGAATACATAAATATGGGGTTGTTTTTCACCTAGCACAAACATGTTTTACTTCATATTCCAAATCTGATAAAATATGCCGTCATATCAACCAGATCCAAGATAAAAGCTTACAATGAAATGGCTAACGAGCATATTTTGAACAAAAATATTTCCAAAAATAATATTTAGGTTTCTGTACTGAAAGGGTGTTAAACTGATTATATTACAAGCCTCCGCTGAGATACAGCCTTCTGCCTGTCAATCACTGAGCTGTATCCCGTAAATCATACTTAGTAAGGAGAGCATTGACATTTTTCGGCGTTTATATAGGCGGTTGCTGTTGCCTACATAACAAAATTTGAAAGACTGACATTAAACAAATAAAATATTAGTATTAGTCATAAAAAAATAGCAAGGTGGCAAATATAATTAACTTACAGAATAGGAGGAAGAATTATCAATTTTTTATTACGTATTTGATATCTATATTATATAGACTCACGCCTGTATCCCCGAAGGGGTAGGTAGAAGTGTAATATTACACCCGCATTTCGCCATGAATTGTTAGGTCCCACGCAATAGAGGGCGATCCTTTTGCCATTACCGGGCACTTCACCAGACTCCGTGCTGCTACGGAGAATTCGGAAAAATCCAGTAACACTTTTGCCCGTCCCGGGAATCGAACCCGGGACCTCCGATCAGCAGTCGCATACGCTATCCACTGGGCCACGGAGGCAGTCCAGTGGATTGCGCATGAGGTAGAGATTATGTATTTGAGTTTAGTTATAAATGTTCGTATTTAAAATGAAGAAAAGAAAACAGCGAATTTAAAGGAAAAGGTGTTCGCCACACTTTTCCAGAAGTCTTTGTCACTCGTTTTAAGTGCACGCATCGCTCCTTGTTCCAATGCGTGACCTCCATAAGGGAAGCACTCTGCAGATATGACTCGCCTCGTTCCTTTTCAATTTCGCAGCTCTAAAACCAACATTTACATGATAATTGATCAATTTATTAGGAGACTTTATTACTACATCAACAATAGAGCGCTATGTAAATACCGTTTTACATTTACAAATCTTCTGATCTTATCGAGAATAATTTTCACTTAAAACAAAATATCCAACTATCTGCCACAAAATGGAGCTTAAAAACACTTAATTACTATCTGTCTTTCACAAAATTTTAATTATAGCAGTTATTTTATAGCTAACGAGTCTTAAAACAAGCCGCTAGTTATCTAACTCAATTTAGAAACGTAAAGTTTATTCTCACTTTGAATATAACATTTGAATGATAAAATAAAACTTTTAATTAAACAGAGAAGGTAAAACGGTGCTTTGTTTGGTTTAAGTGGGACTTATGTAGGAATTTATGGGACAATGTTGGATCACTCGATGGCTAATAATATTTTGGAAATATTCATGGAAAATGGCACTGTTGGATGCTCGGTTAAGACTAGGGTGTAGCTTCAATTAGAGTAACTCAGTTGGTTAGTAGTTCCTCGTCTTAGAAAGCCGTAGTTACTTTGTGCTGGCTTTCTGCGGTGACTTTGGTTTGGAAGTTCAAGTTAGCTAAACTTCTACCTTGAGCTAGGTTTCAAAGATCAATAAGCTAAACAATATTATTGTTTGGTATTTCTTGTAAGGCTTCAAGGCTCGTAACAAGACAAATTCTTTCAAGTCTTATTTAAAAGGTCAAAACATATACCTAACTTTTGATTTTGTATCTAATATGTCTTTACATTAAGGTAAACTGTTGTACAGAAAAGTACCTTGATGTACGCGGCAGACTTGCTAGACACCGTGCTGGAAAGCTTGTTTTATAGTAGAATTACACAAAGTGTTGCCTCGTGTGGTGATCGATCCAACAACACTCGGCGCAGTGTCAGGCGGCGAGGCCACCGTTTCAACCACTACGCCAACCGTGCAGTCGTAATGATATTATACACCCACATTTCGCCATGAATTTTTAGGTCCCACGTAATAGGGGGCGAGCCTATTGCCGTTACCGGGCACATGACCAGACTCCATGCTGCTACTGAGAATTCGGAAAAACCCAGTAACATTTTTGCCCGACCCGGGAATCGAACCCGGGACCTCCGATCAGCAGTCGCATACGCTATTTACTGGACCACGGAGGCAGTAAGTAATTTACAATTATTTTCGAATAATAACGCAAAAACAGTCGTGTAAAATATTATTTTCTTTTCTTTTCTATTTATATTTTACATAAATATTATCTCGCAGGCACAACAGTGATCTTATGAAGTTCCTTCAAGATACAACAGACAAAGAACACCCAAACTCAGAACAAATATCTCTGGAACACACTTGTTCTGTCTGAGCAGCGAGATTTTAATCAAACCATCTGCCATCCTTGCTCTGGAATAAACGCACCAACTTGTCATCTTCCAAACACTAATAAAGACAGTATTGTGCCTCCATTTTTGCTTCAACTTATATACCATAGGCCTAACTATAACCACGTCAACATCTGCTGCTCTGTGCAAATAACTAAACACTGCAGTATATATTCAAGCTGTATTCACTATTCAGTCGCTTTAGCTCAGTAACACTCCTAGTTTATGACCAAAGTAACAGGTGTTGAAATTTGTCGCTATTTGAAACCAGTAACGGTTATTATTTAGTAGCACTATCCGTTTTACGTTGGACATATTTTATGCAGCTATTTTGTGGCGTTAAATTCTTTGGTATTACGGTGCAATGTGTTTTATTAGGTTTGTAAATCATAAAGTGTCGGGCTCTGGCCGCAAAAGCAGTTATAACGAGTGCCAGCGTTGCTAATAACAGTTTAGAAGCGTAGTAGAGATAAAAGTGGAATTATATTTAGAATTAATTTAAAAACTGCACTGTTTGTTCAACGATATCCTTGAGTAGATAATTGTTCTCAAGGCAAATGAAGGATTTCTTTATTGTTAGATACTTATTTAACCACAACTAAAACTTTCAAATAAACGATTACTACAGATAATACTATACCTAATACCATCTGAGACTAGTTGGTATTAGTTTATCTGAACAATTTTGTAACTAACTTGTGTCTGTATAAATCTGAAGAAAGGAAGTGAAAACGAACGGTTCCTGAAAAAAAATCGACCTATGCACTAAAAATACCTTGGTGCCCTCGAATTCTCTTAGCGGCAATGTCAAGCGTATCTACTACAGTGTAGTTTGTCATGCACGACACCAGACGGATCTAGGCTTCGGCCTGCATTCGTGGACTCCGATAATTATTGTCCCTCCTTGACATGTTTTGCTTTATGGACTGGTAGCACAGCATAACATGCTATAATGTTCTTTGGTCTTTGTTGACCGTCAGAGTAATATACTACCTATAATTTTCGGGTTATTCCCTTAGAGCCCCGATCCCCGAGGCACACGTTCCGAAGAGCCCCAAAAACGATAAATTTGAGAATCTGTTTAATTCCTTTAGGGGAGGAATTTCCAAACATCCTCTTTTAGTGCGTCCCTACACATCTCAAAAAATATTCTTGTCAAATTTCACCTACTTGCACTCAGGAGTTTCGGCGGTAGCATGTTTGTCTGTCTGTCAGTAATGCAAGAATTTTATATAATATTATACAGATTGTCGAAGTCCAATTTTGCCTGTTTTTAAATTATGTTAATTTTCCATTAAAACTAGATATTTTGATTTTTGTGTGTTGAAAAAGAAGCGATGTTGACAATAATTAAAACCTTTGATTGCCCTAAGAAACTGTACTTTGTATTTCTTAATTATAATATTTACTATAGCCAAGAAAAACTCTATAACTTTTCTTTTCCTTAAAGTAAAATTAAATACTTAGTATTTTATTTTAGTAACTAATAATATTTTATAAACGGTATGTTGCTGTTGACGGTACTTTCAAGCTAAATATACCTACTTTTAATTGAGTTTACCAAGACGTAAATAAATCAGGTCTCTCCGGTACGGGTGCCTCGGGGATCGGGGTCCTAAGAGGATAAACCTATCTTTTTTGCCACCATTTTATCACAAAATCTAAAACGTTTTTATATTAGTTATCCTAAAGCTACACAAGGGAATGTTATAATTTTTATTAACTGAACGTAAAAAGAAAAGACCTATGATTGATTAATGTTTGTTGGCCTATGTCCAAGCAATAAATGACCATAGGTCCAACTTTTTGTTTGTTGTATTCTATGGGAAACTATTGATATGGCATGGGTTTTATCCTAGCAAAATGTTCTTATCATGTGGAATGTTTTTTGTTAATGTCGTATTATACTAATAAATATAAATAATAGAAGCGGCGATAATAGATATAAGTAATAGAAGTGCTGTACGTAACGAACTTCCGAGACGATGGCCACGGGTTCGATCCCCAGGTAACCCACCTCTAACTTTTCGAAGTTATGTGTGTAATAAAAATGTTAATTATCGCTCGCTTAATAATGTGCCCGGTGGATGGCAATAGGCTTGCCCCTATTACATTGGGACAGAAACATACTTGGCAAAGTGTGGGTGTCTAATACACCTCTGCCTTCCCCTTCGGGTACAAAGGCGTGAAGTAATGTTTTGTTACGTATTACAATCTGCCGCTCCAAGTAAAGTTCAGAACACTAAAAAAATTGGTGTATGTGACTCCCAATTATGTTTCACCTACGCACTAAAAACTATTCCTGTGTGTTCAACAGCCCTTTTATAGGTTCACTCGCATAGCATGCGCACACACCACATCCACACTGGATAAATTGGGATGACAATAATTATACCTATAGGTAATAATTATATTAGCAGATGAGTCGCAAAGCAGCTTTACCAAAATACAAAATGCTAGCTAACGATTAAGTTTTTTATATCCAAAATAGTATAGAGCATGAACAACATAAGCCACCGGAAAAAGGTGGCTGCGACAGATTGGATGCAGAAGGCGGACCGTGTACTGTGGCGCGTGTTGGGAGCATGCTATGTCCAGCATTGGACTGCGATAGGCTGATTGAAATTGAGATAGAGCATGAAGAAATATTTTTAGTTTTTGTTTTTTTTTCTATAATCTGCTATTTGTTTTTCGCATACACGCGCTTGCTCAAGGAAGGAAAAGTCAATCGAATTCGTTACATAACTTTTTTCAACCAAAAGTATTTCTTACTGTTGCCATAGCTACGAGATTACGGTAACAACCCTATTAGGTTGCTATCGCAAGTACAAGGCAATTGTGAATAATACAAAATAGCCTTTCCCTGTGGCGTTATCCACGTTGATCTCATTTCCGGACATTTTCTTACATTTAGAGCTTTTTTCCGTAGTTATTCAGCCTGTTCCACCATAAGACTCTGAAGTAAATAACGTTGAACCAACTGATAAAAGATGGATCCGCTATATCTTTTTTACAAAATTAATTTGTAACACATTCAATGACATAAATTGTTCTGTATTATTTTTTTTTTTATCAAATATCTTCACAAATAAATAAAATTCTTTATGGCACTTGTTTGTTACGTTTGCTTTCAAATATTTTAATAAAATTGGTAAATATTTAATATCGCTCTTAGTTGGCTGAAGTATAGATATGTATATAAATTGTACGTATGGCGTAGCGGTTTCAGCTGTCGCCTTGCCCTTTAGCACTGCACTGAGTGTCGTGGTTTCAAGTCCTACGAGTCAACACCTTGTGTGATCCACAAATTGTTGTTTAAAGTCTGGTTGTTCTTTGTGTTCGTTGATTGATCGTTTTGTAAAGTCTTCTTGTACACAGAATTTATACCTAGTGTGGGAAGTCTTTGAATATTACAGAAAATGATCAGCATGAATGGGCCGGCTCGACCGGGTAAGTACTACCCTCTCACAGAAAATCGACGTAAAGTAACAGTACCTAAACTGTTGCGTTTCATTCGGTGAGTGAGAGTGCCGAAAGCCCTGTCCCCTATTCCATCTCCCTCATCCCACTCCTCATCCTATCCCTTTTCCCAACCCCACGAGGCGGCAACGCACTTGTGACTCCAGTGGTGTTGCTTGTATCCATGGGCGGCGGTAATTGCTTACCATCAGGTGATCCATCTGCTCGTTTGTCACCTATAAAAAAAAGACAAAAAACCTTTCGCTACTCAAATTGGCTTACGTATTGTGAATAAATACATACATAGGTACTGCGGATGTAAAACAGACATTGAACATAACCATACATCATGCTCTATATTACCCTCGCTCACAGCGCAAGACTTACGGCCCTGTCACGACCTACAGCGGCGGGCGGCACCGGCGAGCGTTTTCGATGTACATAGCGCGCGTTACTCTATTGCGGCCGCGCGCCGCGAGAATAAACGCGCCATGCACATCGCCCCTGCCGCGCCGCTCGCCGCTTAGACCGATCTCGTGAACAGGCCCTTAAGCCGTCATATTAGGCGTTTGATGAGGCTTTTATCAGTAATTTCAGCAATTTGGGCTTGGAAGTCTGTTCTGTGTTGCAAAACGTGCACGCGAACTTACTCCGATCTTTCTTTGTTCATTACGTTGAAATTCCCAGCTGCTTAACTATAAGAAAATGAAGTATTATGATGTGTTCCCGCTAAGTTGTCGTTAAACATATTGAAAGCAGTTTGTATCGAACTTTGCATTTGTAAATGTCGCTAAAAGATGTATATGTTTTGGACTCATTTAGTACACCTATATACCTATCAATACACAATACAAACATAAGTTAAGTATTTTAAATCCCTTATTTATTTGCATGTTTAAAAATAAGTGGCTGTTCGTCTAGTCTCGTTTTAACCGAGCTTCGCAAAAAATGCTACTTCAATATTTAGTTATGTTTTCTAGTTTAAAAACAAACGCAATAGATGAAACAGAACGAACGAAATTAATAATTTTGTATGTGAATCATGAATAGGAGAATGTGTCCTAAAATAATCTACCCCAAGAAATCATATCATCTACCTCAAACATTTATCTAAACAAGTCTAAACATCGCAAAATGCCGTAAAAATGTTTTAATAGAATGATTTCCACGTGCTTAATCGCATTACTTTACATACAACAAGTAATCCTCTTTCGTCTTGTTAGTTGAGCATATGCATAAAGACAACGGTGCACTGAGATTTGCAAAAACCAGATTAATTACCGTCGTACCTCGGATATGAGTGGATATAAGTAGAACATCGTTACTGAGCAAATCTCTGTTTGTGTATAGAGTTTATCTCGCTGGAGACTTTGAACAAATAGCTTTGTAGAACTGTGTCCATTTTTCTCGTCTTTACATGATTATTTGCTTTGCGTATGTAGACTGTTTGATAAATCATTCAGTAATTCTGGAGTATTGTTGTGTCAGTGTTTTTAAACATGTGGTCTTTTTATGAATATTATATTTGGCTAGCTATATTCCACAGTTTTGAGTAGCGTCAGTTTGTTCAGAGGTATTGACTCCTTACAACGACTGTCAAGGATCTTTATGACAGCCGGGACCGACATCTAAACGTTTGGCGCGATAATTAACAATATAATACGGACATAACTCCGTAAAGGTAGTTTTGAGCGCCGTGGATTGGAACCCGACGCATTATGCATGACAGTATGTTGGTATCTCTACTGCCTAGTGGAGATACCAACAGACTGTAGTCTGTCAGCGATGGCCTTATCGCTGACAATATCAAATAAATCTCGGCAAAATTATATTTAATAAAAATTGCATTGCATGCTGTCTTTATGCATATTTTACTCAATATTTAAATTGGCTTGGATGTTTAAATTTTGAAGCATACAACTATTTTTACTGGGCTCTATCTTTGCGTTAGATTAATGTAACCATAGCAGTGGCACAATTTAAATCTCATAAAAGTCAATAATAAATGAAAATATATCCCACGACAATAGTATTTATCTGATTGTTCGCTCTTTTTTTTTCAATTTTAATTCATTAAGTAAAATGTAACTTGCCAGGAATCCATTGTTAAACCATGATTAGTAACGAGTACCCAGGACACCCTCGTCAACCCTACTGGTAACAAAAAGGTTGACAATGCCTAAATTCTATATTATCTGTAAGAAAGATCTAGGTATATATCTTGAGCCTGTATTCCCTTAGATATAATTAATGTCGTAATTTTTTCTCTTCAATATGCGGGACATATTTCATTGTTTACAACACAAATAAGGCCTCCCTCACATTGGTTATGAGCGTTCCTCGAGCGTACGCTCGGCGTCCGTTCGGCGTGCGCCCGGCGATCTCTTTGTACTACAGAGTGAACGCCGAGCGCACGCCGTGCGTACGCTCGAAAAAACGCTGTCGCCCAATGTGAGGTCGGCCAAAGATAGAAGCAAAATATATTTTAATTTTGTCCTTGGTTGTGACCAATGACAAAATTATGATAAAGATTACCAATACGTATGAACTACAGAATAATATAATTTACTTACACTAAAATGTGGGTGTAATATTACACCTCTGCCTACCCCTTCGGGGATACAGGCGTGAGTCTATAAAAAAATGTCCATGTGGTGAAGGATTAAGAATACGGATTGTCACCACCCCATATAATCCCATGGGTGTCGTAAGAGTCGACAGACCGAGCATATTATGCATAGAACAGCATTGTAAGAGAAGGAAAACTTGATACAAACCCTATACCAATCAGTTTGGCCAGCGTGGTATAGTAGGCCAATTCCTCCTTTCAAAGGAGAAACCTAGTCCAGCAGTGAACTGTTAAAGGCTGATGATGATGATGATATTAAAATATTTCAGCAAATATTTAAAAATATTTATGTTTAATCAATTGCAATTAAGTAGCGTGATCAGAAATTAGGGGATCCGCATGCGAACGAAACATGTCATCATAGTTGGACACATGGGTTGGAACGGATGGCGGTTGGGGCAGGAGAGTTCTAGAGTAGCGGCCATGTATCGAACGACGCAACTGAGCTAGACTTCCCACAAGGTGGACCGACGATCTGGTTAGATGCGGGTAGCCCCAGATCGGTCTGTGTGCAGAGCCTTGGTGGAAATTCATCTTGGAGAGGACATATCTAAGCTGAGATGATGATGATACTGACAACACTTAAACAGATAGATTGTTTATGTAGTAGGACAAACTCAATACGACTAGATCCAGTCCACATGTCTTCCATACTTATATGATAATGTAATGTAAAAAGCGACCTTGCCCCTAAGACCTCATACATCTTTATGTGGTGAGGAGGAAATAGCGCGTTCTTATGTATTGTTATTACGTATAAAAAGCTATGCACTTGTATTTACTGAAAAATAATAATATTATTTATAGATTTGATAGATAATAGATACTTACATTGATGGGTTTAAGTTAAGTAGGTACTGCTCTAGTACGCATTTTTTACATACGATAAGACAGAGAAGTTTACAGCATTGGTGTGCATTAAATAAATTCAAAAAAATATTATTCTTATAATACACACAGAAAGATCTGGTAAAGATCGCGGGAAGCGGTTGGATGCAGGCAGCTCAGGATCTGTCTGTGTGGAGAACCTTGGGGGAGGCCTATGTCCAGCAGTGGACGTCTCTAGGCTGACATGATGATGACACACAGAAAGAAGCAACATATGTCGTAATGCAGAAAAACCAAGTTGGTATGAAGCAACTGCACTACTTATAATCAACTATGAAATGATAATAATTAGTGCGGCAGTACAAAATAAAAGTGTAGAAAAGTAGTATGTAGAAGGCATTCTAAAACTAAACAGCCAGACAGCGAAAACGGTATTGTCCAATTGAGAATACTATTTGACGGTTATTATTTCTTCAAGGCTTCAGGAATTTACTGGACTGATATACGTCATTTGTTTATATAAAATTCATGCTTAACTGACCGACTGACAAACAACGCTTACTGAAACTATTGAGCGCCAAACGCCGTAATTAGGCATATATTTTTTTTAAGACGACTCCCGCACTAGGACTAAATCCTGTGTCGCGGGGGACTTTACAAACATACAACTAACGGACACAATGAACACCCAGACACGAAACAACAATTTATGAATCACATGTTTTGTCTCGTGTGGGCATCGAACCCACAACAATGCGGCGCAGTGTCAAGCGGCGAGGCGACCGCTTAAACCACTACACCAACCGTGCAGTCACTTCCTAGGAGAGCATAGAGGCTAACGGGTATTTTTCAAAATGGCAAACCAAATCGGGCATAAAATTATAATGTAATGAGGTTAATTTAATAGAAATGTGCGCTTGAAGCTGCGGGCGCCGCGCCGTTTAGTTTTAAACAAAGATGACTAGGATTATAGAGAGAAAGTAAATATTTTAAACAAAGAATATGAATATAATATATATTTGACTGGTAGTCACTTACATAATATGGAAATCTATTACGTTATCGTGTTTCCCAGGCTCCAAGGTCTTGCATCGCAACCAAAACAACATTGTCATGGTAATGATTTGCGTATGTATATGAAATAAACAGGAAATTAACTCTAAGTATATGCTGCTTAGTAATCTTTTAATAACAAAGAAATTGATTATTATCTGGGAAGGGTCATTTGATTTTAATCGTAGGTAATTGGTTTGTTTTTGAAGGGCTTTCATTACATCATTGACAAATATCTATTTGCCGAGTTTAGACGATTTTATTGTGTTCTACCTAGTTGACAATAAGATCGACAAGTTTCGATATTAATAATAAACACTCATATATATAATGTTAACGTATTGTGTAATACCACAGTGATACCGTTTTTGTAAAATTAATGGCACGTTTCCTTAACATTGTCAGCAGTCAAAGATATTGCAAAAGCAAAGCCTTTACGTAAAAATGTTTGAGCTTTTGATTTGAGTTCGAGAGCGAAGCGAGAGCTTGCGACGAATTCGTTACTTGAAATCTTTGTTGAAATAAGATTCAATTTTATCTAGTATTTTTAAAGTCATTCTTAACTTGAGGAAGAGATGAAATAGTCTGTTTTTATATTCTTGTGATAGGTGAAGCTACATTATATTGCATTTTTTTAATAAGACTAAAATTGAGCGTAATGGTCTCACATAACAGCGGTGGCCTAATTACTTGCCTATTAGATACCTTGGATAAATAATACTTTATTATAAATCAGAATGGAACAACGGAAAAGCTTTTAATGGACAAAAATTGATCAAATCAAGTAAAAAATTGTAAATACATTACATAAATATAGGGTTGTTTTTCATCTAGCATAAACATGTTTTACTTCATGTTCCAAATCTGATTAAGTATGCCGTCGTGTCTACCAGATCAAAAATAAACGATTACAATGAAATGGTTTGCGAACATGTTTTGAACGAAAATATATCTAAAAATAATATTTAGGTTTATGTCAAACTGATTATATTACTAGGCATCCGCTGAGATACAGCCTTCTGCCTGTCAATCACTGAGCTGTTATCCCGAAAATAACTAAGTAAGGAAACCATTGACGTTTTTCGGCGTTTATATAGGCGATTGCTATTGCCTATATAACAAAATATAAAAGACTGTCATTAAACAAAGAAAATATTAGTATTACTCATAAGAAAAATAGCAAGGTGGCAAATATAATAACTTACAGAATAGGAAGAACTATCAAATTTATATTATGTATTTGAGTTTAGTTATTAATGTTCGTATTTAAAATGAAGAAAAGAAAAAAGGCGAACTTAAAAGGAAAATGTGTCCGCCACACTTTTCCAGAAGCCTTTGTCACTAGTGCACGCATCGCACCTTGTTCCAATGTGTGACCTCCATAATGACATCTCTAAAACCAACATTGTCATGATAATTTATCAGTTTATTAGGAGGCTTTATTACTACATCAACAATAAAGTGCTATGTAAATACCGTTTTACATTTACAAATCTTCTGATCTTATCCAGAATAATTTTCACTTAAAACAAAATAGCCAACTGTCTGCCACAAAATTGAGCTTCAGAACACTTAATTACTATCTGCCTTTCACAAAATTTTAATTATAGTAGTTATTTTATATCTTACGAGTCTTAAAACAAGCCGCTAGTTATCTTAACTCAATTTAGAAACGTAAAGTTTATTCTCACTTTGAATATAACATTTGAATGATAAAATAAAACTTTTAATTAAAAAGGGAAGGCAAAACGGTGCTTTGTTTGGTTTAAGTGGGACTTATGTAGGAATTTACGGGACAATGTTGGATCACTCGATGGCTAATAATATTTTGGAAATATTCATGGAAAATGGCACTGTTGGATGCTCGGTTAAGACTAGGGTTTTGCTTCAATTAGAGTAACTTAGTTGGTTAGTAGTTCCTCGTCTTAGAAAGCCGTAGTTGTTTTGTGCTGGCTTTCTGCGGTGACTTTGGTTTAGAAGTTCAAGTTAGCTAAACTTCTACCTTGAGCTAGGTTTCAAAGATCAATAAGCTAAACAATATTATATTATTGTTTAGTATTTCTTGTAAGGCTTCAAGGCTCGTAACAAGACAATGTCTTTCAAGTCTTATTTTAAAGGTCAAAACATATACCTAACTTTTGATTTTGTATCTCAAATGTCTTTACATTAAGGTAAACTATTGTACAGAAAAGTACCTTGATGTACGCGGCAGATTTGCTAGACACCTTGCTGGAAAGCTTGTTTTTTTAGTAGAGTTATTATCAATGACGCTAGCATTGTTTGCATGATTTAATCTGCTAAATTTAGAATTTATTTTACTCATCTATGCAGTTAGCAAAAAACTTGCTAAAAGGCTTTATTAAATTTAAACCAATAATTTAAATTAGTTTACGAAATTTTGTATAGAGCTTATGCCTTATACGACTCTTTAGTAGCAAAAGCAATAGATAGATCAAAATAAATATAAGGACTGGTCATAAGCAATCTTTTGTCCTGTACAGAGCACAAAGACTGTGAAACTGCGAAAACACACACTAGCAGACTTTATTTTACAAAATTAATGTAAATTCTGTTAAGGTCCCAAATTATATATTCACGTTATATACCTTTCAATGAGGACACTTGATGGTCTTCCTTATAGCCAATTTACTCATGAAGGACAAAATTCAACAGTCTATTTATGACCGGGCCCATTTAAGATACGCACAACTTTGCATAATTAAGCGAAAGTTTTATCTGTTCGTAATAATTTTATTGTACAATAGAGTAAATTGAAACAGCGATATTATGTTTTAGTGCAAAATGTGATGGTGGTTGAAGCAGAGATAATGCCTTGCGGATGTTGCCAACATAATGAGATGGACATCGTCGTCGTCATCAGCCTTTAACAGTCCACTGCTGGACTAGGCCTCTCCTTTGAAAGGAGGAATTGGCCTACTATACCACGCTGGCCAAACGGGTTGCTATAGGGTTTGTATCAAGTTTTCCTTCTCTTACAGTGCTGTTCTCTGAATACTATGCTCCCTCTGTCGGCTCTTACGACACCCATGGGATGATATGGGGTGGTACATTCCGTATTCTTAATCCGTCACCAAACGGACATGAGATGGACATATCAAGAATATATGAGACAATAATACATATTATGAGATGAAAATATTTACATTCATCACCCAATCCTTGGATATTATTTGGATTTATAAAGGCATGTAATGAACAATTTACATAAGTAAAACTCAGCGTAGAAATATATTTAAGAACGTCTCTAGTAAATACTCATGTAATGGTTGCCCTTATAATTTTATCTTTTTCTAACTTTATGAAGCTATACATTTTTTGTAAAAATTATCTTAGATGAAGTAAAGTCATTTAGACTTTACTTAGTGCTGCTTCCTGTTATGATAATTTATTTTATGTAAGGAGCAAATGCTTTATGAATAATTTCTGTAGCTTGGTGAGATGCCATAAACAAATAATGGAGGTAAATAAAGCTTATATTGATAACAAATATTTTTGGATCATAAATTTGGATTTTCATCCTGAAAACCTTTCTATTCAAGAATAAATCTAATCATAAAGATGAGAAAGAAGAATTTATAATACAGAGTCTTATCTAATATTTTTTTTAATGTCAATATGATCCAACAAGATTAAAAAGGATATGACATATCCTGTATCCGTTTCTGATTATTTTTAGTATGACATCAAGTAGTAACACTACGAGAAAAGTTATATTATTACATTGAATGCATCCCAAATCGCTTCTCACCATCCTTGGTTGCTTAAATTTAAAGATAGCTATCTACCTGATTGTGACGTAGCTTATGAATAAAGGTTGGTTTTAAAAAAGAAAATTTATTGATTGTATTTTATATACCTAAATATTATACATACCCAAATATTTTGCAAGACGTCACTACGTTACAACGCAATTGCCTTGCCTCTATAGCCTGCTACAATGATAAGGCGCGACCTTAGTGTTATAAAACTTGAACAAAATCAGATAAAACAAAGATATAAACGTTAAGGCTTCTTACGATCTGAAATTTTGCTGATACTGAGATTATTCCTTCAAAACGAGCGAGCGCTATGAATCAATCATAAGAAGTGAACCTCTAGGTTAATTTTTTTATGACAACGTAGTTTAGGTTGTAACACTTGTAACCTATATCGGCAAATGGCAATGTGTAGAAAAAATAGAATAAAACTTCACGCACTTTAATTTTAAATTCTTCAGGCTCCCGTGTACTGAGAATGTACGAAAAATATATTTTTGAGACAACTTATATACGGCTTCTTGAAGCAATAAGTATCAGAGACTGACCGGACAAAAAATGAAACAATTTTACATAAAGTTTATTTTTAAACTTCATGCATACGCAACATCCCGGGAATTCCTTTGGTGAAACTTTTCCAAAATTATTGTTTATTTAAAATAATATTCGAAATTTCAAATATAATATTCGGAATTCTCAATCGCAAATATCATTAACAATAATGATCATTCTGTACTAACATTGCGGAATTGCAATAAATATGAATATTAATCATGCAATTATGCAAAAATTTTGCAACCAAGCTTTTGTGAGAGAGATAATACAATTATTGTGAAATGAGATATCGATGCATATTATATCTATACGTCAAAATTAAAATGGAAGCAATTGTAAAAAAATATGCCGTCACCTTATACTATAAGCCTGAAAATCCACAGAGATGTTCTAAAAGTAAAAACAGCAAATATTTTACTACTACACCATGCGTACTAGAGTTACCGTCCATGAGCTGCAAGAATGTACATGTACACTCTACGTAGCATCAGCATAACTTTTATTATTTATTGGGACCAAAATCCTCTATTTTTGGCTAGCAATATTTTTCGGCTTAACCCTGCTGCAATATTTTTTGGCGGCACATATTCTGGCGTTCTTTTTTATGAGCTATTTATGGCTTTGTGTCGTATCTCTATTTTCAAATTATACGCCGAAATATTTATCTTCTATCACGTTTTATTAGTAGAAAGAGATGAAAGATGAAACAGCATGAGAGTTTTATGTGACGTCATAGGCTTTTCATATGTAAGTAAACGCATTTGTTTTAAGCAATGGTGTTAAAGAACGCTACATACCGTAATAAACATATATAGATGATAGCCATGACAAGGTCATCGCGGACACAAAGAAAAATAAAAGGCTTATTTTATGACCGCCGAAAGTAAAAAGAAAAAGTGTGTGGTTAGGATAACACACTGAAAAGTACTTTTTGCAATCCTAGAATTACACAAATGTGGTTTTGCGGATAACAAATTAGCGAACATTCAAATTATTTTGGTAGTTTATAGCAAGCCGCCATAATACTGAACTTGATGCTATTAATATTTATTAAGGTAACTAATCTAGGAAAATAATGAAACAACGACATGATTATACTACGAAAAATGTTTTGTTATATTGAATAAAATAAAATGTTTTATGAAAGTCTTCTAGTGTGGGCTTGAATCGTTTCATTCAACGTTATTAATGGACTTAACTTCATGTCACATTTAAATATTAGTAGTAGCAAGTGTTTAATCCAAGCTACACTATGGCAAAATCAATAGTTCTCACATTAGCATATACAATTTTATTAAAATGGGTCTTATTCGCGATATTTGCTTAATTTTAGGTATAAATACCTCTGATTACCGACTTTTCGGCCGTCTTACAACAGCCATGGTCGCGGCAGGACTGATGTCATCTCAGCGTCGTCCTTGTGAAGCGCGGGTTTTGTCAGCTACCCTCACTTGTTTTTTTATTTTTATTCGAACTGTCGGTACATCGATACAACACCTTTTTAATAAAATTGTATGATGTATACAAATCGCGAAAGTTTAAAATCGCTCATATTAACACTTATTGATTATTTTTTGGTGGAGTTACCCTGGTTCAACGTCAGAGTACTACTCTGATGGTTAACCAGATACTACTATGCAGCATCCTCCAGTTGCGTTTAAAAGTGCTGAATGCCCAAATGTTTCCTCCTGCCTCTCTCTTCATTTCAAGAAATGACGAGCAAATCACAAGAACATGTTTTTGGAGTAGCGATAATAGCTTCGACATCGTTTCCCTTTTTCTAGACTTGGCAACGCACGAGTAAAAGCTTGATAGTATAAGTGCAGTCAGAAGGATAACAGTTAGCCAACCAATAGGTATACACATTTTTTTACATTGAAGAATATTTAAAATTTTATAGTTTTTCACTAAAACATAAAAATATCTTTCATGTCATTTATAGTCCCTTTACAAAAAGCAGTAATGTTTCCAAATACCATAAAAAAATATGATTGCAACTCGGCTCTGTAAAGTAATATACACTACAATATCTAGTTCCTTCCTGGAATGCTAGCTATATCATTCGTCGCATATTAAACGTGCATACGGTAGCTTCAGCGATATCATTCACAAACGGTACATTTCGCAGAATGCGGACTATTTTCCTCAGCACAAGTCACGCTGTGTAACGGACGGGACGATCCTATATTCGGTTGTTAGATACAAAGCACGTAGACTGTGACCTATTTGTAGCGCTTTTTACTGTTAGTAGTTTTAATGTCATGATTTAGATTGAAATATTTTTGGCATGGTGATCTAAAAATATCCATTTTTTTATTGAACTTAAAAAGTTAGTCATGAGTTCCTACAGCTTCAAACCGCTTTATGTAACTGCAAATGACATCGAGTTTAAATCTATATTATTTTCAATTTAAATTCTACCATCGTGAACCTTGGAGATTGTGGTTAAAATTGTGGACAAACCATTTATAGCTTATTTCAGCCTCCTGCGCCCAATCGTTTTGGGCGTAGCTTGTTTGTCAGTCAGTCAGTAACGCAAGCATTTTATATATGTATAGGTAGAGATTAAAATTATTGAGGTGGCACGTGACAACTAAAATATTCAGAAGCAAGAATGGATAAAACGAAAAGCTATCGTGCTTAATTATGCAGTGGATCCCCTACGGTAAAGAAAAAATCTGCCTTATTAACTGTAAGTCAGATGACGTAACGAAAATGATAAAGCAGTTGTTGCACGCTGGCGAGGAAGTGAGAACTATCGGCTACTATATCACTGCAGAAACGTAGGTACAATAGAAATTAGACACACAGTATAAACAGATGAAAGGCGTATAATATTTTTTTTCTCACTGATGGCGAGGAAAAGCTATACTATTTTGTCTCTGAATGACAAGAACTATCGCTTAGCAATGGTCGTTTGCCAGAGAGCAGCGTGCACAGTGATGCGTAGTACTAAACTTACCACCCTAAGCGATTTGTGCGAATAATCCCATCGCAATTAAACAGAATCGTTGGTAGCCCAGCAATAAAACTATCGGTACTGGTTGCTCGTCAACTTGTTTTCAGTCGCTGCCTCTTTTCTTTACTTGTTTATCGCCCATGGTAGAAAATTTGCTTACAGCATGGATAGAGCTACGCCTACAGTAGTTTTCGCACTGAAATAAACGCATCGAATTATGCTTATGGATTTTTTTGCTCTCTGAAATGAAATTTGATTTTAATAATCTGCAAGAACTGTGTGATACAACAGTTCTTGTAGATTATTAAAATAAAATATCATTTCACTTGCCAAAAAAGATTAAATTTCCACAAAATATTTGATATAAATAGCAATATTTATTTCAATTCTTGGAAATGCCACAATAAAATACTGGCAAAATTGAAACCTATTTTACGTGATAGAATATATTTGATATATCGCTAATATGCCAAACTTTGATATGCATTACTGAGGGGATTCATTACAGCATTTAAAGTACAACAGATGGTTGGATTATATGTTAAATACCGAGATCAGATTCCCAAATCCAATTATATTGTTTAATCTTCAAGCTTCAACTTCAGCTAATGAACCTTGAATAGATGTTCAGACAAAATCATATCATTACATTCGTAACTATTTAAATGAGACTGATTGTGAATAGAAATAAATATGTATTAGTAACATTTCCTCAATTTTTAGTACTATTTAGCCGAGTGTTGTGGGTCTGAAGATTGTGTGACTTAGAAAAAGCTGTTTCGATGCTGGATTTGAATTTGGGTCCGTTTATTGAATGTTTACAAACTCCCCTGTTACTCAGGATTTAAGCTTAGTGTGGGACTTGTTTAAAAACAATAGTATCTACGTATATTAACTTAGTTAGGATCAAACTAAAATAATAATAGAGATACTATATTACAATGTACAGTATGATTTCTATGATGGCTGAGATTATGAGCAATTTACATCGTTTAGAAAAAAATAATTAAAGTTTTGCATAAACTATTATAGATATACGGTACACATAAGGTATACATATACATATTATATATGGTATTAATTTTGAATTGCATTATACATCCATTTTGTATTGATTAAAAATATGCATGATGTTCCGCAAGACTAAAATACACTTATCATACAATTTAAAGTTACCTAAAACAGCCTCAATTTGATACCAGCTCTCGTGCTCGTTCTGAATTTTTAAACGTACAATATTAAAGAATATTGTTAGCAGATATTAATCTTACATATCTCAAGCATCTAGAAGAAATAATAAAAAAGAAAATAAATAAGGCAATGAATAAGATAGTTGAACAATGCCTTTTAAACATGTGACATGTTTTGGCTTCCTATCAAAAAGATCCATTTGGACGGGGAACCAAAATAAACAACACAACATTACGGAAAATCTATTGTTCCAGTACTATTGTGATCGTACATTTGGAAAGAAATCAACACGGAACTCTAAAAATCTACTTAGTGGTATAGAAAATTTCGTTTCAATTCAACGACAAAATCCCTGGCAATATAAAGTATTTGAAACAAAATAATCCTATAAAAAGAAAGCAAAATTTGTATTCTGGTCAAGAAACGGACATTGAAACCAGTTACATCCGTAAGTACGTAATATTCATAGAAGTGGCACCAGCATGATGCCCTGTGGCATTCCCGTCATTATGTTCTTTTTGTTCAAACGTCCCTAAATATTTAGATTTCGAATAAGTTGGACTTCTTTCATTGTTCGATTGTGGGTTAAACTATATTCCATTATGTAATGGTTTATCAATAACGTGCGCGGTCGAGCTTGTATGTTACAATTGTAAGACCTTTTTTTGCAAATATCAATGTATACAAATGTTACCGAAATATGGGGCTAAAATCGAGATAAGCTTTTGAGCTTTGAGATAGACCGATGATCTGGTTAGATGCTGGTAGCACTAGATCTGTCTGTGTAGAGAGGAAATTTATCTTGGAGAGCACGTATCTAGGCTGAGATGATGATGATACTGACAACATTTAAACAGATTGATTGTTTATGTATTAGGACTAGAGGATTCGATCCCGGTCGATTTTTCTAGTCCCGGGATTTCGGGATTATCAACAGTTAATACCGGGATCCCGGGATAGTCCCGGGATTGTATTGGTAATAGAAAATGGTAGCAAAATGAAAGTAAAACATATCAAAGTCAACCTTTTATTTTAAGTCTTTACTTAAATCTTCAAAAACAAAACAAAATTATAAAGTCTTCTTATCAAATTTACAAGCTAGGCCCTTATAAAATAGTTTAATAAATTATTGCTTAGTTTGTTTATTTTATTTTACAATAAACTTAAAAAAACAGCTTCTTAAAATTTGTCGAAACAGATCAATGTTAATAGGACTCATATTTTATATCAAATGGACCAGAACCTATAATTTACTTATTTAAGCCGCGAAAATAAAATCTAAGAAATAACAACACATCCAACGTCTCATCCTTCTTAATTTGTTGCACAAATATGAAGCAGCGGAAAGCGCGTGTTCAGGCTCGATGAAAGTTGGTAAATATATTAGTCCCGAAAATCCCGGGATTCATTGAATTTAATCCCGAAAATTTCGGGACCAAAATATGATCGGGATCCCGGTCTTCGGGATCCCGGGACCGAATCCTATAATTAGGACTAACTCAATACGACTAGATCCAGTCCACATCAATGTCTTCCATACTTATCTTAATATATAAAATCCTTGCGTTACTTACTGACTGACAGACACGCTACAGCCGTACTATTGGGCGCAGGTAGCTGAAATTTGGCATGTATGTTCCTTGGGGACCGTAGGGGTGCACTAAGAAGGGATTTCCCGAAATTCTCACGGGGTCGGCCAAAACGGGTAAATTAAAAAAAAATGCAGGCGTTGCTGCTGGCGTCCTCTACTATGATAATGTAATGTAAAAAGCGACCTTGCCCCTCATACATCTTTATGAGATGAGGAGGATATAGCGCGTTCTTACGTATTGTTATTACATATAAAAAGTTATGGACTTGTATTTACTGAAAAATAATAGTATTATTTATTGATTTGATAGAAAATGCATACTAACATTGATGGGTTTAAGTTAAGTAGGTACTGCTTCTAGTACGTATTTTTTACATAGGATAAGTCAGAGAAGTTTACAGCATTGGTTTGAATTAAATAAATTAAAAAATATATATAATTATTTAAACACACAGAAAGAAGCAACATAAAAGCGTTATGTCGTAATGCAGAAAAAACATGTTCGTATGAAGCAACTGCACTACTTATTATCAACTATGAAACGATAATAATTTGCGGCAGTACAAAATAAAAATGTAGCTAAGTAGTATGTAGAAGGCATTCTAAAACTTAACAGCGTTGACAGCGAAAAAGGTATTGTCCAATTGAGAATAATTTCTATTTGACAGACTTTATTACTTCAAGGCTTCAGGAATTTACTGGACTGATATGCGTCATTTGTTTATATAAAATTCTTGCATAACTGACCGACTGACAAACAACGCTTACTGAAACTATTGAGCGCCAAACGCCGTAATTAGGCATATATATTTTTTTTAAGACGACGCCCGCACTAGGACTACACTCTGTGTCGCGGGAGACTTTACAAACATACAACTAACTGACACAATGAACACCCAGACACGAAACAAAAATTTATGAATCACAAACAGTGTTGTCTCGTGTAGGGATCGAACCCACAACATTTAGCGCAGTGTCAAGCGGCGAGGTGAGCGCTTAAACTACTACACCAACCGTGCAGTCACTTCCTTGGAGAGCATAGGGGTTTACTAATAAGGTATTTTTCGAAATGCCAAACCGTATCGGGCATAAAATTATAATTTAATGAGGTTAATTTAATAGAAATGTGCGCTTGAAGCTGCGGGCGCCGCGCCGTTTAGTCTTAAACAAAGATGACTAGGATTATAGAGAGAAAGTAAATATTTGAAACAAAGAATATGAATATAATATATATTTGACTGGTAGTCACTTACATAACATGAAAATATATTACGTTATCATGTTTCCCAGGCTCCAAGGTCTTGCATCGCAACCAAAACAACATTGTCATGCTAATGATTTGCGTTTGTATATCAAATAAACAGGAAAGTAACTCTAAGTATCTGCTGGTTAGAAATCCTTTAAAGTTTAATAAAAAGGAATTGATTATTTTCTGGGAAGGGTCATGTGATTTCAATCGTAGGTAATTGGTTTGTTCTTGAAGGAGTTTCATTATATAATTGACAAATATCAATTTGCCAAGTTAAGACGATTTTATTGTGTTCTACCAATGAATAGAGATTTACATAGAAGCTCAGTTCTTAAGGATTTCGTGTGCCGATTCCAAGTGGGGACTGTCTCCAGTTTAGTTCGTAGTTGGCGCCGTTCGTGGCGCTGGCGTCGTTCTCCGTCTCTCTTGCTCTCGTAGTTAAGATACACAAGAGGAACGTTCGTCTCTCTTGCTCTTGTAGAGACAGCTGTCATACACAGCGCGACTGCCACGCTGCCAAGCGGCAATTTGGTTCACAGAAAGTTAGTCTTCAGAGCGCTCATAGGAAATGCACCTTTATGTAAATATCTGTACTCTTGGGTCTACCTAGTTTACAATAAGATCGACAAGATTCGACTTTAATAATAAACACTCATATTATACCACACAATGGCAAAACAAGGCAGTCACAGATAAATGAATGATAACGTATTGTGTAATACCACGGTGATACCGTTTTTGTAAAATTAATTGCACGTTTCCTTAACATTGTCAGCAATCAAAGATATTTCAAAAGCAAAGCCTTTACGTAACATATTTGAGCTTTTGATTTGAGTTCGAGAGCTCTCGCTTGCGACGAATTTGCTACTTGAAATCTTTGTTGAAATAAGATTCAACTTTATCTAGTATTTTTAAAGTCATTCTAAACTTGAGGAAGAGATGAAATAGTCTGTTTTATATTCTTGTGATATGTAAAGCTACGTTACACTGCATTTTTAGAATAAGACTAAAGTTGAGCGTATTGCACTCAACACCGGTGGCCTAATAACTTGCCTATTAGATATCTTGGATAAATAATACTTTATTATAAATCAGAATGTATGCGACAACGGAAAACCTTTTAATGGAAAAAAAAAATCTAATCACGTAAAAAATTGTAAATACATAACCTGAATATAGGGTTGTTTTTCATCTATCACAAACATGTTTTACTTCATATTCCAAATCTGATAATGTATGCCGTCGTGTCTACCAGATCAAAAATAAACGCTTACAATGAAATGGTTTGCGAACATGTTTTGAACGAAAATATATTTAAAATAATATTATTTAGGTTTCTGTACTGAAAGTGTGTCAAACTGATTATTTTACTAGGCTGAGTTACAGCCTTCTGCCTGTCAAACACTGAGCTGTATCCCGTAAATCATACTTAGTAAGGAAAGCACTGACATTTTTCGGCGTTTATACAGGCGGTTGCTATTGCCTATATAACAGAATATAAAAGACTGACATTAAACAAAGAAAATATTAGTATTACTCATAAGAAAAATAGCAAGGTGGCAAATATAATAACTTACAGAATAGGAAGAATTATCAAATTTCTATTATGTATTTAAGTTTAGTTATTAATGTTCGTATTTAAAATGAAGAAAAGAAAAAAGGCGAACTTAAAAGGAAAATGTGTCCGCCACACTTTTCCAGAAGCCTTTGTCACTAGTGCACGCATCGCACCTTGTTCCAATGCGTGACCTCCATAATGACATCTCTTAAACCAACATTTACATGATAATTTATCAGTTTATTAGGAGGCTTTATTACTACATCAACATTAGAGCGCTATGTAAATACCGTTTTACATTTACAAATCTTCTGATCTTATCGAAAATAATTTTCACTTAAAACAAAATAGCCGACTATCTGCCACAAAATGGAGCTTCAAAACACTTTATTACTATCTGTCTTTCACAAAATTTCAATTATAGCAGTTATTTTATAGCTTACGAGTCTTAAAACAAGGCGCTAGTTATCTTAACTCAATTTAGAAACAAAGTTTATTCTCACTTTGAATATAACATTTGAATGATAAAATAAAACTTTTAATTAAACAGGGAAGGCAAAACGGTGCTTTGTTTGGTTTAAGTGGGACTTAAGTGGAAATTTACGGGACAATGTTGGATCACTCAATGACTAATAATATTTTGGAAATATTCATGGAAAATGGCACTGCTGTATGCTCGGCTTAGACTAACTAGGGTGTAGCTTCAATTAGAGTAACTCAGTTGGTTAGTAGTTCCTCGTCTTAGAAAGCCGCAGTTGCTTTGTGCTGGCTTTCTGCGGTGACTTTAGTTTAGAAATTCAAGTTATATAAACTTCTACCTTGAGCTAGGTTTCAAAGATCAATAAGCTAAACACTCTTATTCTTTGGTATTTCTTGTAAGGCTTCAAAGCTGATGGCAGATAATTATTTTTTGCGTCTTTTTAAAGGTTAAAACACATACAAAACTTTTGAATTTTTATCTTATATGTATTTAAAGAACGGTTTCTATTAATGAACGAATTTACTTGGACTGCAAGCTTGTTTTATTAGAGCGGTTTCAGACTAGCGTTTTATACGCGCGTAGGTATAAGCTTGTTTTTGGAAGCGCAAGGAGGCGCGTATAGGCGAGTCATTTGGCACATGGGTAACTCGTACGAGCGTTGACGCGCTTCTAAGCTCGTATAAGCGCGAGCCGATACACGATATCTTTTTTTTTTATAGTAATAGGTGGCAAACGAGCAGACGGATCGCCTGATGGTAAGCAATTATCGCCGCCCATGAACACAAGCAACACCACAGGAGTCACAAGTGCTTTGCCGTCCCTTGAGGATGGGTAAAGGGATAGGATGAGGAGTGGGATGAGGGAGAAGGAATAGAGGATCGGGGCTCCGGCACTCTCACTCACCGAACGAAATGCAACAGTTTAAGTACTGTTACTTTACGTCGATTTTCTGTGAGAGGGTAGTACTACCCCGGTCGAGCCGGCCCATTCATGCTGATATCAGCAAGGCTCTACTACGTTTTGAATCACTACCGTTTCGAGCGTACACGCCGAAATATGCCCGTTTACGCGAGTCCGGTTTTTTGAAGCGCGTTATGAAGGGCGCGTGTAAGCGCGTATGCTAAAATGACCTCAAACGCGCAGAAAAATACGCTAAACTGAAACCACCATAGTTATATCAACGAGGCTAGTATTTTTGCATCATTAATTCTGTAAAATTTCGGTAAAAGTATAATTTTATTTTGCACAGTTTGCAAAGGATATTTTGCTCAAAAAGATTAAATACATGAATACCAATTATTTAATCAAGAACAATTATCAGTTTACTAGGCTCTCTTTTATCGAGTACTTACAGAGGACAAAACCGAATCTTTAATATGTGTGGGGGCGTGTTTTTTCTCGAATTCACACACTGGCAGACATTATTTTACAAAATTAAGTAAATTTTGTTAAGATCCTAAATTCCATATCAAATTATATCCCTTTCAATAAGGACACTTGATGGTCTTCCTTATAGTCAATTTACTGACGAAGGACAAAATACAACAGTCTATTTATGACCGGGCCCATTTAAGATGCGGACAGCTTTGCATAATTAAGCGAAAGTTTTATCTCCTCGTAATAATTTTATTGTACAGTAGAGTAAATTGAAACAGGGTTAATATGTGACAGTACAAAATGTTTTGTGTAGTCAGGTGTACTGTCTGATGGCTGGAGCAAACATAGTGCTTGATAGTGCCGGTTGTGATCCTTTCTTTTATGAAAGCTGCAGATGCTTTATATATAATTTCTGTAGCTTGGTGAGTGCCATTAACAAACATTTGAAGTAGGGAAAAATACTTAAATCATAATAATTTAAAGTTTTGTTCTTTCTCACAAATCAAATTATTTGAATTTGATTTAATTTAACGCTAAATATGAGCAATATTTGATTAGGTATATTTCTAGAGGAAAAGGTAAATTTTTAAATGTCCATGGGCCAATGAGCCGGGAAGATGACATAGGTTATGTAAATATCTGACTTCTTTTGCATGAACACAAGAAATAAATAAATATTACTCTTAGCCTTTGTAATAAGCTCATTAGCTAAACTAAATGTTAGTGTGAGGAGTACATTTAAGCAAGATAAGTTAAATCTAAAAAGATTTAATGCATGATTTCTGGAGGGTAATTTGCTTGTCATATTTATTAGTGGCTTACATTTATTTTATAATTAAATACTTAAACAAAAGTATCTGTCCGATGGTGATGTAGCTAATAAATACCTACAAAATAACATTTGGATTTAAGCAAGAAAATATATTAAATATATTTTTATGTTACTGAATATTTTGCAAGAAATGACTCCGATCAACAAAAGTAAGGTGCGACCTAAGTGTTATAAAGCTAAAACAGAATCAAATAAAACAAAGATATAAACGTAAAGGCACCTTACGATCTTAAATTTCGCTGATACTGAGAGTATTCCTTTTAAAAAGAGCAAGCGCTATGAATTAACCATAAGAAGTAAACCTTTAGGTCTATTTTTTATGACGACGGAGAGTAGGTTGTAACCTATATCGACAAATGGTAGTGTGTAAAAAACTAAAACAAAAATATAATAAAACTACACTACATTTGTATTTTAAATTCCTTAGTCTATCATGTACTGAGAATGTACTAAAATATATTTTAGAGACGACTCGTTTGCTCCTTGAAGCTTTATCTAAGAGTGACTACACAAAAAATGAAACAATTTTACAAAAAACTTTTAGAAAACATGCAATATACCGAGAATGGTTTTGAAGGAGCTTTTGTCAATATATTTAGTTATTTAAAAATATGTGGAATTCTCAATAAAATTGCAAAGATTATAATGAACGTGCGTTGCAACAAACCTTTATATGTGAGTAGGAGAGAGAGAGAAAGAGAAACACATTAAGAGATAGAATACTGTGAGTTGAGATATCTGCATGTCAACCTCAAAATAGAAAATATTGTAAAAAATATGCTGTCACCTTTTACTATAATCCTGAAAATCCACAGTGTTATTCTAAAAACAAAAACAGCAAATATTTTACTACTACACCATGCGTACTAGAGTTACCGTCCATGAGCTGCAGGAATGTACATGTACACTCTACGTAGCATCAGCATAACTTTTATTATTTATTGCAGCAAAATCCTCTATTTTTAGCAGCAATATTTTTCGGCATAACGCTGCTGCAATATTTTTTTGGCAACACATATTCTGGCGTTATTTTTTACGAGCTATTTATGGCTTTGTGTCGTATCTCTATTTTCAAATTATACGGCGAAATATTTATCTTCGATAACGTTTTATTAGTAGAAAGAGATGAGAGATGAAACAGCATGAGAGTTTTATGTGACGTCATAGGCTTTTCATATGCAAGTAAACGTATTTGCTTAAAGCAACCAATTTTATGTGACGTCTTTAGCTCTTCATATGTAAGTAAACGTTTTCAGCAACGGTCGTAAAGAACTCTACATATATATACATATATATACATATACAGACTGCACGGTTGGCGTAGTGGTTTAAGCGGCCGCCTCGCCACTTGGCGCTGCGCCGAGTGTTGTGGGTTCGATCCCGACACGCGGCAACACTTTGTCTGATTCATAAATTTTTGTTTTGTCTTAAAAAAAAAACAATAAAGTGCGAGTCGGCTGTCGGACTCGCACATCGAAGGTTCCGTACAAACCTGAAGGTATATATAATTATTTAAAAAAATATATGCTGTAACTAAAAATTTAAGGTTTTCGAAATTTTTCCTATGTGCTATAAAACGTTACTTTATGCCATATTTCAAGATTCTAGATCGACTGGAAGTACCCTTTAGTTTTGACTTAAGAGGCTACCTCGAAGGTCAAAAATTTGTGCAGAGGTCATCGCTAAGTGTTAGCTATAAAGTTGAATGTCGCACGGTTTTTGACATGGCATGCCATCACGAAACTGTCTGAAATCTTATTTCGTTCATAACTCAAGTAATAATCGTTTTAGAAAAAAATTGTTCGACGAGTCCCTAATAAACTAGCTCTTCTTGCGGTGAGTAGCAATTTCAAGGCGAAAATTAAGTAATTTTTTAAATTTCCGTAAAAATATTTAGAAAAAGCATATTTTCAAATTAAAATTCTATCGAGCGAAAATCTTCCAATCGTGTATCTGTCCGAGCAGTCCCTAGATAAAGACCTGATAAATAATATATAAAATTTTCACTTTGCTGGTGTGTCTCACTGCTTCAAAATCTGTAATTAAAAAGGGCATACATTTTCGAGGTAGCGCCTTTTGATATGAATTTCAATTTTATACCTCGACCGGTTCATGAGGAAAGGGGAAGTACCTTTAAAATTATAAAAAATATTTTAATTATACGATGTAACAAAAAACTTACGGTATTCGAATTTTTCCTTTATCTGTGCTATAAGACGTTGGTTCGTGCAAAATTTCAAGATTCTAAGTTCACAGGAAGTACCCTGTAGGTTTTGATTCCTTTGGGAGTTTGGAAAATTTGCGAGAATTTGCGGAATAAACAGCTGTATCTTTTGATTGCGTTGGCTTAGAAGTTTGATTTTGTTACAGCTTAAAGATATTATAGACTTAAATATTCGATATGAATTTCAATTTAACAACTCTACGCGTTCATAAGGAAATGACTAGTAACTTCAAAATTTATGCCAAATTTCAAGATTCTAGATCGATTGGAAGTACCCTTTAGTTTTGACTTGAGCATTTGATATGAATTTCAATTTTATACCTCAACGGAGTCATGAGAAAAGGGGGAGTACCTTTAAAATTATTTTAAATATACGATGTAATTAAATTTTACGGTTTTCGAATTCTATTCTTTATCTGCACTATAAGACGTTGCTTCGCGCCAAATTTCAAGATTCTGAGTTCACGGGAAGTACACTGTAGGTTTTGATTCCCTTGCGAGTAGTTGTGAGTTTCAAAATATGCTTAAATTGCTGTTTTTTTTATTGCATGGACATAGAAAATTTATTTTGTAAAAGCTTAAAGGTATTATTAGACCTGAGTATTTGATATGAATTTCAATTTAATACCTCTACGCGTTCATGAGAAAATGGTAATAACTTTAAAATTATTAAAAATATTTTATGTTATGATGTAACTAAAAATTTACGGTTTTCATAATTTTTCCTTTATCTGTGCTATTAGTCATTGCTTCGTGCCTAATTTCAACATTCTGAGTTCACGGGAAGTACCCTGTAGGTTTGGATTGCCTTGCGAGTTTCGAAAATTCGCGGAAATTTGAAGCATAAACGGCTGTATCTTTTGATTGCGTTGGCTTAGAAGTTTGATTTTTTCACAGCTTTAAAGGACTTGACTTTTAAATTTGATATAAATTTCAGTTTGTTACCTCTACGCGTTTCTGAGAAAAAGGGTCTTGACAGACGGACGAATAACAAAGTGATCCTATAAGGGTTCCGTTTATTCTTTTCTAGTTACGGAACACTAAAAAAACAGGTTGTGGCCATGACAAAGTTATCACGGATACAAACAAAAATAAAAGGATTATTTTATGTCCACTGAAAGTAAAAGGGTTAGGGATAAAACACTGAAAATTAGCTCTTTTCGCAATCCTAAAATTACACAAATGTGGTTTTGCGGATCACAAATTAGCGATTACATTCAAATTATTTTGGTAGTTTATAGCAAGCCGCCATAATATTGAACTTGATGCTATTAATATTTATTAGGGCAACTAATCTAAGAAAATAATGAAACAACGACATGATTCTACTGCCAAAAATGTTTTGTTATATTGGATGAAATAAAATGTTTTATGAGAGTCTTCTAGTGTGAGCTTGAATCGTTTCATTCAACGTTATTAATGGACTTAACTGTATGTCACATTTAAATATTAGTAGTGGCAAGTGTTTAATCTAAGGTACACTATGGCAAAATCAATAGTTCTCATATTAGCATCATATAATTTTATTGAAACGGGTCTTCTTCGCGATATTTAATTAATTTAAGGTAAGGATACCAACCCGTTTTAATAAAATTGTATGATGCTAATATGAGAACTATTGATCACAATGTCCTGCCGTGTCCATGGATGTTGTAAGACTACAACAGCCATGGTCACGGCAGGACTGATGTCATCTCAGCGTCGTCCTTGTGAAGCGCGGGTTTCGGCAGCTACCCTCACTTGTTTATTTTTATTTTATCCGAACTGTCGGTACGTCGATACACAACACTTTTTAATAAAATTGTATGATTGTATCGCTCATATTAGCACTTATTGATTATTTTTTGGTGGAGTTACTCTGGTTCAACGTCAGAGTACTACTCTGATGGTTAACCAGGTACTACTATGCAGCATCCTCCAGTTGCGTTTAAAAGTGCTGAATGCCCAAACGTTTCTTCCTACCTCTCTCTTAATTTCAAGAAATGACGAGCAAATCGCCAGAACATGTTTATGGAGTAGCGATAATAGCTTCGACATCATTTCCCTTTTTCTAGATTTGGCAACGCACGAGTAAAAGCTTGATAGTATAAGTGGAGTCAGAAGGAAAATTATTTTACATTGAAGAATAATTAAAATATTATAGTTTACAAAAAGCAGTACATTTTCCAAATAGGTACCATAAAAAATAATTATAACAACTCGGCACTGTAAAGTAATATCACTACAATATCTAGTTCCTTTCTGGAATGCTAGCTGTATCATTTGTCGCATATTAAACGTACATACGGAGCTTTAGCGATATCATTCACAAACGGTACCTACATTTCGTAGAATGCGTACTATTTTCCTCAGCACAAGTCACACTGTGTAACGGACGGGACCATCCAATATTCGGTTGTTACATACAAAGCACGTAGATTGTGACCTATTTGTAGTGCTTTTTACTGTTAGTAGTTATATTCTTATGATTCAGATTGAAATCTTTTTGCCATGGTAATCATCCAGGTTCCAATTAAACTTGAAAGTAAATCTAGGGAGATAACATTATTAAAACCTTTTAAAAAAGGAATATTACAGCGATAGGATTTTTTTTTATCTATTTCTATAGCATTTTTTATTTGTACGCTGCCATCGTTAAAATTCATAAGGGAATTAATTGTGGTTAAATTACAGTTGTTTTCTATTCAGCAATTCTCTATTGTTTACTTGTGCGAATGGTGTCAAACTATTATAGGATACTAGACGATGCCCGTAGCTACGCCCGCACATTCCTTTTTAATTTAACTGTTTCTTCGCGATCCAATAGGGAATTTGGTGTACACCCCTAGGATTTTCAAGGAACATACATACCACATTTTAGGTTCTTTCTCCGAATCTTTTTGTTTATACGTTGTCTTTCAGACATTCAGTTACGCAAAAACTTTATATATACAGATTTAAATCACTAAGGTGGCGCGTGACGTCTGAAATATTCAGAAGTAAGACTGGATAAAACGTGAAGCTATCAGGTTTAATAATGCCCCGATATTCTACGATAAAAACATCTACCTAAGTAATTGTAAGTTAGATGACGTCAGAAAAAGGATACGGCAGTTGTCTCACCGCTGGCGAGGAAGCCGCTAATTATCTGCTATTTTTTCGCTGCAGAAATCTACAATAGATAAATAAGAGATGTGTATACTTCTTCTTTTCTTCTTTATTAAAAATAATTTATTGATCGCTGAGTTTTCATACTGCTGGCTAGGACGGGCTCTACTACTTCGTCACTAAACGACGAGAGCTATAAAAGATATACCTACTCGCCCAGAAATGCTTGCTTGGAACACATGGGCAAGGCACGCTGTGTTGCACAGAACTAACCTAACCACCCCTGACGAGATTGTGCGAGTGATCGCCCGTCACACTCACCGAATGTTAGACCAGCGATAAGCGACTTATTTTCAGTCGCAGGCTATACTCGCTACTCGCCTATCGCTGGCGGTGGGACATTTGCCTACAGCATCGATAGATTTATGATTACCGTTGGTTCCCCACCGAAATAAACGCAGCGACTTATGCTTATGGTAATTTTTTCTTTCAACTTGTACTACACAGTTCTTGCAGATTATTAAAATCAAATTTCATTTCACTTGCCAAAAGAGATTAAATTTCCACAAAATATTTGTTCAAAATAGCAATATTTATTTTAATTCTTGGAAATTCCACAATAGAAATACTTGCAAAATTGAAACCTATTTTATGTGATCAAATATATTTGATATATCGCTAATATGCCAAACTTTGATATGTATGACTGAGGTGATTCATTACAGCATTCAAAGTACAACATATGGTTGGATTACATGTGAAATACCGAGATCAGATTCCCAAATCCAATTATATTGTTTAATCTTCAAGCTTCAACTTCAGCTAATGAACCATTGAATAAATGTTCAGACAGAATCATATCACTACACTCGTTACTATTTAAATAAGACTGATTGTGAAAAGAAGTAAATATGTATTAATAACATTTCCTCGTCTTTTAATACTACCCCGAGTGGTGTGGAAGATTATGTAAGTTACAAATAGCTGTTTCGATGCTGGATTTGAATTTGTGTCCGTTTATTGAATGTTTGCAAACTCCCCTGTTACGCAGGATTTAAGCTTAGTATGGGACTTGTTTAAAAACTATAATTTCTACGTGTATAAGCATAGGGAACAAACTAAAAATAATAATAGAGATACTATATTACAAGATACAGTATGATTTCTATGATGGCTGAGATTATGAGCAATTTACATAGATTAGAAAAAAAGACTAAAGTTTTGCATAAACTATTATAGATATACGATACATATTAGGTATACATACACATATTATATACGGTGTTCATTTTTGATTGCGTTATACATCCATTTTGTATTTATTAAAAATATGTATGATGCTCCGAAAAACTAAAATACACTAATCATATAATTTAAAGTTACCCAAACCAGCCGCAATTTGATACCAGCTCTCGTGTTTGTTCTGAATTTTTAATCGTACAATATTAAAGAATATTGTTAGCTGATTTTATTCTTACGTATCTCAAGCATCTAGAAGAAATAATAAAAATAGAAAATAAATAAGGCAATGAATACGATAGTTGAACCTATCGATAGTATATCCTATCAAAAAGATCCATTTGGACGGGGAACCAAAATAAACAACACAACATCACGGAAAATCTTTTGTTCCAATACTATCGTGATCGTGCATTTGGATAGAAATCACCACCGAACTCTAAAAATCAACTTAGTGGTATAGAAAATTTCGTTTCAATTCAACAACAAAATCCCTGGCAATATAAAGTATTTGAAACAAAATAATCATATAAAAAGAAAGCAAAATTTGTATTCCGGTCAAGAAACGGACATTGAAACCAGTTACATCCGTAAGTACGTAATATTCATAGAAGTGGCACCAGCATGATGCCCTGTTGCATTCCCGTCATTATGTTTTTTTTGTTCAAACGTCCCTAAATATTTAGATTTCGAATAAGTTGGACGTCTTTCATTGTTCGATTGTGGGTTAAACTATATTCCATTATGTAATGGTTTATCAATAACGTGCGCGGTCTAGGTTGTATGTTACAATTGTAAGACCTTTTTTTGCAAATATCAATTTATACAAATGTTACAGAAATATGGAGCTAAAATCGAGGTTAGCTTTTGAGCTTTCAGGTAGACCGATGAACTGGTTAGATGCCGGTAGCACCAGATCGGTCTGTGTGGAGAGCCTTGGAGGAAATTTATCATGGAGAGGACGTATCTAGGCTGAGATCATCAATGTCACTTCAATGTCTTCCATACTTATATGATAATGTGATATAAAAAGCGACCTTGCCCCTAAAACCTCATACATCTTTATGAGATGAGGAGGATATAGCACGTTCTTACGTATAAAAAGCTATGGACTTGTATTTACTGAAAAATAATTATATTTATTATTAATTGATTTGATAGAAAATGGATACTTACATTGATGAGTTTAAGTTAAGTAGGTACTGCTTCTAGTACGCATTGTTTACATACGATAGGAATGAGAAGTTTACAGCATTGGTGTGAATTAAATAAATTCAAAAAAATAATATCATTATAATACACACAGAAAGAAGCAACATTTTTTTTTTTAATATTAATAGGCGGCAAACGGGCAGACGGATCGCCTGATGGTAAGCCATTGCCGCCGCTCATGGACACAAGCAACACCATAGGAGTCACAAGTGCGTTGCCGCCCCTTGGGGTTGGGAAAAAGGATAGGAGGAGGAGCGGGATAAAGGAGGAAGAAGGAATAGGAGATAGGGCCTCCGGTATTCTAACTCACCGAACAAAACGCAACAGCTTAGATACTGTTACTTTACGTCGATTTTCTATGAGAGGGTAGTACTTCCCCGGTCGAGCCGGTCCATTCATGCTGAAATCAGCAAGGCTCTACTACCGTTATGTCGTAATGCAGAAAAACCATGTTGGTATGAACCAAGTGCACTACTTATAATCAACTATGAAATGATAATAATTAGTGCAGCACTACAAAATCAAAGTGTAGCTAAGTAGTATGTAGAAGGCATTCTAAAACTAAACAGCGTTGACAGCGAAATAGTTATTTCTGCAACAAGAGAGCAAAGTTGTTTTTAGTTTCGAGTGCTGATTTTGAGTCCTGAGCGTAGTGAGGGACTCAACGGCACGAGATGCAAAAAAACTTTGCTCTCGTGTAGCACACATAACTTTTCACCTCAGCAGTGAGAACACATATTACTTAGGAGACATTAAAATTAACAGGAATAAATTGAAAACGAAATTCTGCATTAATCACTTGTTGTTTTAACTCTTCTGGTGTAAAAATACAGTCATCATCGCTAGTTTTACTCATCTTTTTAGATTAAGTATTTTATATTAATATAATTTAACACGTTATGCTATACGCTATCAGCATCAACGAAATGTTTACTTTATTCCCGCTATTTTTTTTATCGCGTTTTGATACCGCGTCCCAGATGTTTATTTTTCAAATGTATCATTGTTGACATTCCAAATAAAAATGTATTGGTTAAATACCAATTTTATACTGTTAATTAGACTTATTTTTATTAAAATCCAATAATATATTAAACATATAAACAATAATATTTAAAAAACAACATAATTTATTTATATATAAAGATTTGTATATCTTTAAGTTTTAGGGTATAACGCGTTTCCGAACGTGTTTTCTTTGAGGTCGAATTCCAAAATCGAATTTCGAAGGAGTTTGTTTTTTCACTCGCTTTTTTATATGCATGTGAAAGAGACAGAGCACAGTAAAATTCGAATGTTTTAAATTTATGGCTGAAGAATGTCAATTCGTCGCACTGAAGATTGAAAAATTAAAAAGCTACTTTGCCTCACGCTTGAATCAATATCGCGTTTTGTTCACTGTTTTCTCGCAGCAAAAGCGGCATCTTTAAGCTGCTGTGGTGAAAAATGTATTGTCCAATTGATATACGTGATTTGTTTATATAGAAATTCTTGCCTGAAGGACCGACTGACAAACAACGCTTATCTGAAACTATTGAGCGCCAAACGCTGTAATTTGGAATATATATTTTTTTGTTTAAAAAAGGCAACTCCCGCACTAGGACTAAATCCTGTGTTGCGGAGGACTTTAAAAACATACAACTAACGGACACAATAAACACCCAGACTCGAAACAACAATTTATGGATCACACAAAGTGTTGTCTCGTGTGGGGCTCGAACCCACAACACTGCGGCGCAGTGTCAAGCGGCGAGGTGAGCGCTTAAACCACTACACCAACCGTGCAGTCACTTCCTTGGAGAGCATAGGGTTTCACTAATAAGGTATTTTTCGAAATTCCAAACCGAATCGGCCAAAAAATTATAATTTAATGGGGTTCATTTGATATAAATGTTCGCTTGAAGCTGCGGGCGCCGTTGAGTTTTAATTGAAGATGATTAGGATTATAGAGGGAAGTAAATATTTGAAACAAAGAATATGAATATATTTTCGACTGGTAGTCACTTACATAACATGGAAATCTATTACGTTATCGTGTTTCCCAGGCTCCAAGGTCTTGCATCGCAACCAAAACAACATTGTCATGATAATGATTTGCGTATGTATATAAAATAAGCAGGAAAGTAACTCTAAGTATCTGCTGGTTAGTAATCTTTTAATAACAAAGAAATTGACTATTTTCTGGGAAGGGTCATGTGATTTGAATCGTAGGTAATTGTTTTTTTTTTAAGGAGTTTCATTATATCATTGACAAATATCTATTTGGCGAGTTTAGACAATTTTATTGTGTTCTACCTATGAATACAGATTTACATAGAAGCACAGTTCTTAAGGATTTCGTCTGCCGGTTCCAAGGGGGGGCTGTCTCCAGTGGCGCCGTTGGCGGCGCTGGTGTCGTTCTCCGTCTCTCTTGCTCTCGTAGTTAAGATACACAAGAGGAACGTTCGTCTCTATTGCTCTCATAGAGACAGCTGTCATACACAGCGCGACTGCCACGCCGCCAAGCGGCAATTTGGTTCACAGAAAGTTAGTCTTCAGAGCGCCCATAGGAAATGCACTTCTATGTAAATATCTGTACTCTTTAGTCTACCTAGTTTACAATAAGATCGACAAGATTCGACTTTAAAAATAAACACTCATATACTACACAATGGCAAAACAAGGCAGTCACAGAGAAATGAATGATAACGTATTGTGTAATACCACGGTGATACCGTTTTTGTAAAATAAATTGCACGTTTCCTTAACATTGTCAGCAGTCAAAGATATTTCAAAAGCAAAGCCTTTACGTAACAATTTTTGAGCTTTTGATTTGAGTTCGAGAGCTCTCGCTTGCGACGAATTCGTTACCTACTTGAAATCTTTGTTGAAATAAGATTCAACTTTATCTTATACTAGCTGACCCAGCGAACTCCGTATCGCCTTTTTAAGAGTTTTTGACGTGACAACGTCTTATAAATTGGTTTGCCGGGTGACACTTCAAGAAACTGCGTTACGCTCCGCTCACGTTATGCGCTCACAATGAGTGCGAGTGAGAGGCACGCGTCCCGCCTAAGAGCGAGAGAGACAGACATAAAAAGTGAAAGGCACGCGTCTTTCATCCTTCTTCCTACTATACGAATGAATATTCACATTAAAATTATTTTACCACTCAAAGTCGTTGTCACGTAAAACTTTCGCCCGTATACCGACTTTACAGGCAACCAATTTTTATTTAATTCCCTTTTTCCAAGCGCCTTTTCCAAAGTTACCATTGACTTAGCACTTAATCTCTTATCATTTCGTCTATAAATGATGAACAAACAAACATAGATTTTAATATAATATTTAATTCCCCATTCCTTAAAATATCGGAGACGATACCCATATCGAATTTTAAAAAAAAACCCGTCCGCCATCTTTGATTTCCTATCCGCCATCTTTGATCACAAAATAGATGTTGTGTTTAGATTCTCCATCCCTTTGATCATCAGAGACGATACCCATATTGATTTTTAAATTTTTTCCCTTCCGCCACCTTTGATTTCCCATCCGCCATCTTGAATCACGAAATAGATGTTGTATTTGGATTCTCCATCCCTTTAAACATCGGAGAGGATACCCATATTGCTTTTTTTTTTAAATTCCCATCCGCCATCTTTGATCACGAAAAAGATGGTGTTTTTGAATTCCCCATTCCTTAAAATATCGGAGACGATACCCATATAGATTTTTTAAAATTTTCCCATCCGCCATGTTTGATTTCCAATCCGCCATCTTTGATCACAAAAAAGATGTTGTATTTGGATTCACCATCCCTTAAATCATCAGAGACGATACCCATATTGATTTTTTTAAATTTTCCCATCCGCCATCTTTGATTTCCTATCCGCCATCTTTCATCACAAAATAGATGTTGTATTTGGATTCACCATCCCTTTAATCATCAGAGACGATACCCATATTGATGTTTTTAATTTTTCCCTTTCGCCATGTTTGATTTCCCATCCACCATCTTGAATCACGAAATAGATATTGTATTTGGATTCTCCATCCCTTTAAACATCAGAGAGGATACCCATATTGAATTTTTTTTTAATTCCCATCCGCCATCTTTGATCACGAAATAGATGGTGTTTTTGAATTCCCCATTCCTTAAAATATCGGAGACGATACCCATACTGATTTTTTTAAATTTTCCCATCCGCCATGTTTGATTTCCAATCCGCCATCTTTGATCACGAAAAAGATGTTGTATTTGGATTCACCATCCCTTAAATCATCAGAGACGATACCCATATTGATTTTTTTAATTTTTCCCATCCGCCATGTTTGATTTCCCATCCGCCATCTTGAATCACAAAATCGATGTTGTATTTGGATTCCCCATCCCTTTAAACATCGGAGACGATACCCATATTGATTTTTTAAAATTTTCCCATCCGCCATCTTTGATTTTCTATCCGCCATCTTTGATCAGGAAATGGATGTTGTATTTGGATTCACCATCCCTTTAATCATCAGAGACGATACCCATATTGATGTTTTTAATTTTTCCCTTTCGCCATGTTTGATTTCCCATCCACCATCTTGAATCACAAAATAGATGTTGTATTTGGGTTCCCCATCCCTTTAAACATCGGAGACGATACATATATTGATTTTTTTAAATTTTCCCATCCGCCATCTTTGATTTCCCAACCGCCATCTTTGATCACGAAACAGATGTTGTATTGCGATTCCCCACCCCTTAAAATATCGAAGGCGATACCCATATTGATTTTTTAAATTTTCTCATCCGCCATCTTTGATTTCCCGTCCGCCATCTTGGATAACTAAATAAATTTCATTTTATTAATCAGCGTCCCAAAAATCTCGAAAACGATACTCATATAGATTGTATCCTATTCGTTTAGCCTTTTATTGCCCTTGACCAAACCCTCCCCCTTCTCGTTTGACCATTTTATTATTTTTGTCTGGCCTCTAAAAGTTGTGGGGTAATTTTATATAGCCTATAGCCTTTTGGCATAATTGGGCTATCATAGGCAATAACAATTTTTAAAATCCGACTGCTAGTTCCTGAGATAAGCCGACATTATCTTTTAGCCTTTTTAGCCTTTTGCCCGGCCCCAAAGGGTCGAAGCGTTATGTTATATAGCCTATAGCCTGCCGGAATAACTTGGCTATCGTATACAAAAAGAATTTTTCAGATCCGACCGGTAGTTCCTGAGATTAGCGCGTTCAAACAAACAAACAAACAAACAAACTCTTCCGCTTTATTATATTAGTATAGATTTTTAGTCATTCTAAACTTGAGGAAGAGATGAAATAGTCTGTTTTTATATTCTTGTGATAGATAAAGTTACACTGTATTTTTAGAATAAGACGAAAGTTGAGCATATTGCTCTCACATAACACCGGTGGCCTAATAAATTGCCTTATAGATACCTTGGATAAATAATTCTTTATTATAAATCAGAATGTATACGACAACGGAGAACCTTTTAATGGACAAAAAATTATCAAATCTAGTACAAAATTGTAAATACATTACATAAATATGGGGTTGTTTTTCATCTAGCACAAACATGTTTTACTTCATATTCCAAATCTGATAAAATATGCCGTCAAATCAACCAGATCCAAGATAAAAGCTTACAATGAAATGGTTAACGAGCATATTTTGAACAAAAATATATTCAAAAATATATCTAAAAATAATATTTAGGTTTCTGTACTGAAAGGGTGTCAAACTGATTATATTACTAGGCATCCGCTGAGATACAGCCTTCTGCCTGTCAATCACTGTGCTGTATCCCGTAAATCATACTTAGTAAGGAGAGCATTGATATTTTTCGGCGTTTATATAGGCGGTTGCTGTTGCCTACATAACAAAATTTAAAAGACTGACATTAAACAAATAAAAAATTTGTATTAGTCATAAGAAAAATAGCAAGGTGGCAAATATAATTAACTTACAGAATAGGAGGAAGAATCATCAAATTTGTATTACGTATTTGATATATATATATATATATATATATATATATATATATATATATATATATATATATATATATATATATATATATATATATATTATATAGACTCACGCCTGTATCCCCGAAGGGGTAGGCAGAGGTGTAATATTACACCCGCATTTCGCCATGAATTGTTAGGTCCCACGTAATAGGCGGCGATCCTTTTGCCATTACCGGGCACTTCACCAGACTCCGTGCTGCTACGGAGAATTCGAAAAACCCAGTAACACTTTTGCCCGTCCCGGGAATCGAACCCGGGACCTCCGATCAGCAGTCGCATACGCTATCCACTGGACCACGGAGGCAGTCCAGTGGATAGCGCATGAGGTAGAGATTATGTATTTGAGTTTAGTTATAAATGTTCGTATTTAAAATGAAGAAAAGAAAAAAGGCGAACCTAAAAGGAAAAGGTGTCCGCCACACTTTTCCAGAAGCCTTTGTCACTAGTTTTAAGTGCACGCATTGGAACAAGGTGCGATACCTTGTTCCAATGTGTGACCTCCTTGTAGGAAGCACTCTGCGGATATGACTCGCCTCGTTCCTTTTCAATTTCGCAGCTCTAAAACCAATATTTACATGATAATTGATCAATTTATTAGGAGGCTTTATTACTACATCAACAATAAAGCGCTATGTAAATACCGTTTTACTTTTAAAAATCTTCTGATCTTATCGAAAATAATTTTCACTTAAAACAAAATAGCCAACTGTCTGCCACAAAATGGAGATTGAAAACACTTAATTACTATCTGTCCTTCACCAAATTTCAATTATAGCAGTTATTTTATAGCTTACGAGTCTTAAAACAAGCCGCTAGTTATCTTAACTCAATTTAGAAACGTAAAGTTTATTCTCACTTTGGATATAACATTTGAATGATAAAATAAAACTTTTAATTAAACAGGGAAGGCCAAACGGTGCTTTGTTTGGTTTAAGTGGGACTTAAGTAGGAATTTACGGGACAATGTTGGATCACTCACACACGAAATATTCATGGAAAATGGCACTGCTGTATGCTCGGCTTAGACTAGGGTGTAGCTTCAATTAGAGTAACTCAGGTGGTTAGTAGTTCCTCGTCTTAGAAAGCCGTAGTTGCTTTGTGCTGGCTTTCTGCGGTGACTTTGGTTTAGAAATTCAAGTTATACAAATAAACTTCTACCTTGAGCTAGGTTTCAAAGATCAATAAGCTAAACAATCTTATTCTTTGGTATTTCTTGTAAGGCTTTAAAGCTAATGGCAGATAATTATTTTTCGCGACTTTTTAAAGGTTAAAACACATACAAAACTTTTGAATTTGTATCTCATATGTATTTAAAAAACGGTTTCTATTGATGAACTATTTTACTTGGACTACAAGCTTGTTTTCTTAGAGCGGTTTCAGACTAGCGTTTTATACGCGCGTAGGTATAAGCTTGTTTTTGGAAGCGCAAGGTATAGGCGTGTCTTTTGGCACACGGGCAACTCGTACGAGTGTTGACACGCTTCTAAGCTCGTATATGCGTGAGCCGATACACGATATCTTCTTTATTTTATATAATAATAGGCGGCAAACGAGCAGACGGATCGCCTGATGGTAAGCAATTACCGCCGCCCATGAACACAAGCAACACCACAGGAGTCACAAGTGCGTTGCCGCCCCTTGGGAATGGGAAAAGGGATAGGATAAGGAGTGGGATGAGGGAGAAGGAATAGGGGATAGGGCCTCCGGCACTCTCACTCACCTAACGAAACGCAACAGTTTAAGTAAGTACTGTTACTTTACGTCGATTTTCTGTGAGAGGGTAATACTTCCCCGGTCGAGCCGGCCCATTCATGCTGATATCAGCAAGGCTCTACTACCTTTTGAATCACTACCGTTTCGAGCGTACACGCTGAAATATGCCCGTTTACGCGAGTCCGGTTATTTGAAGCGCCTTATACTAGCGCGCGAGTAAGCGCGTATGCTAAAATAACCTCAAACGCGCAGAAAAATACGCTTATCTGAAACCACCCTAGTTATATTAACGAGGCCAGTATGTTTGCATCATTAATTCTGTAAAATTTCAGTAAAAGTTTAATTTTATTTTGCACAGTTAGCAAATTAGCAAATGATATCTTGCTCAAAAAGATTAAATACATTAATAATTGTTCTTAATTAAATAATTGGTATTCATGTATTTAACATGAATACCACTTAATCAAGAACAATTATCAGGTTACTAGGCTCTCTTTTATCAAGTGATTTTGTGTGATTTTTTCTTCTCGAATACACACACTGGCAGACTTTATTTTACAAAATTAATTTACACTCTGTTAAGATCCAAAATTCCATATCAAATTATATCCCTCTCAATAAGGACATTTGATGGTCTTCCTTATAGCCAATTTACTGACGAAGGACAAAATTCAACAGTCTATTTATGACCGGGCCTATTTAAGATGCGCACAACTTTGCATAATTAAGCGAATGTTTTATCTCCTCGTAATAATTTTATTGTACAATAGAGTAAATTGATACAGGGGTATTATGTGACAGTACAAAATGTTTTGTGTAGTCAGGTGTACTGTCTGATAGCTGAAGCAAAGATAGTGCTTGATAGTTCCGGTTGTGATCCTTTCTTTTATGAAAGCTGTAGATTCTTTATTAATAATTTCTGTAGCTTGGTGAGATGCCATAAACAAACAATTGAAGGAGGGAAAAATACTTCAATCATAATAATTTAAATTTTTCTTCTTTCTCACAAATCAAAATAATTTAAATTTGAGTAAATTTAACGCTTAAGATGAGTAAGAGGTATATTTTATTGTATTTCTAGAGGTAGAGGTAAATTTTTAAATGTCCATATAGGCCGGGACAATGGCATAGGTTATGTAAATATCTGACTTCTTTTGTATGAACACAAGTAATAAATAAATATTACTCTTAGCCTTTGTAATAAGCTCATTAGCTTTGTGGAGGATAAAGGTTTGGTGTTACTCCAACTAGAGGGAGAAGCCTCTAACCAAGCTGGGTGGTCGTGTTTAGTGGCCTGCAGGCCGACGGACATACTTTGGCAGTTGTATATATGCGTCGTAGCTCGCGAAAGTTGATAGCGCGGTTCAGGATTTTCGAATTTGGCGGGCCGTCTTCGATAGGTGCGGTCGTGTCGTAGTGATTCCGTCGTCATTGGGTAGATGGCACTATGATATGTGTTATGTAGCTGATCACTACATCACTCTCCCCCAAGACCGGAGGTTGATCTAGAAGTCAGGTCAGTTGTCGAGGCTTCTTTGGAGCGTGCCAGTCCAGTGAAGAGTAGTGTGCTTCGCAAGTCCCACGGTGAGTCGGGGAGAGGCTGCGAAAGCGATGTGCAGTCGGTGATGAGCAGTGAGCGAAAGGCAGTGAGCGATGAGTAGTGAGAGTCCCACAGTGAGTCGGGGAGTTGCAGCGTGGTGGCTGCATTGAGGCTGCGTTGTGGCTGCGTAGTGGCACTGCTGCGAGGACGGGAGCGATGTGCGCTGCTAACGAGGACCGTGTGTGCAGTGAGGTGTGCCGTGGCGCTGAAGAGGCTGCAGGCAGGACCAGGCATGCAAATCTGCATGGCCTACGGACGAACCCTGGCTGAAGATGCTGGCTGGCGACGACTTGATTGCTGACCATCAGGTGAAGTGCGGAGTGAGGCGAGGTGGAGATGACGACGATGCTGCTGTTGCGGATCTGACCGGTGAGGGCTTCTTCAGATCACGAGGTCACCAATGTGGAGGATAAAGGTGTGGTGTTACTCCAACTAGAGGGAGGAGCCTCTAACCAGGCTAAGTGGTCGTGCTTAGTGGCCTGCAGGCTGACGGACATACTTTGGCAGTTGTATAAATGGGTCGTAGCTCGCGAAAGTTGATAGCGCGGTTCAGGATTTTCGAATTTGGCGGGTCGTCTTCGATAGGTGCGGTCGTGTCGTAGTGATTCCGTCGTCATTGGGTAGATGGCACTGTGATATGTATTATGTAGCTGATCGCTACAGCTTAACTAAATGTGAGGAGTACATTTAAGCAAGAAAAGTAAAATCTAAAAAGATTTAATTCATGATTTCTGGAGCATAATTTGCTTGTCGTATTTATTAGTGGCTTACATTTATTTTATAATTAAATACTAAAAGCAGCGTATCTGTCCGATGGCAATGTAGCAAATGAATATCTACAAACATATAACATTTGGATTTAAGCAAGAAAATATATTGAATGTATTTTTATGTTACTGAATATTTAGGAAAAAGTGACTCCGATCAACAAAAGTGACGTGCGACCTAAGGGTTATAAAGCTTGAACAGAATGAAATAAAACAAATATATAAACGTAAAGGTACCTTACGATCTGAAATTTCGCTGATTCTGAGAGTATTCCTTTGAAAACGAGCAAGCGCTATGAATTAACCATAAGAAGTAAATCTTTAGGTCTATTTTTTATGACGACGGAGTGTAGGTTGTAACCTATATCGACAAATGGTAGTGTGTAGAAAAACTAAAACAAAAATATAATAAAACTACACTACATTTGTATTTTAAATTCCTCGGTATATCATGTACTGAGAGTGTATTAAAATATATTTTTGTGACGAATCGCTTGCTACTTGAAGCTTTATCAAAGAGTGACTAGATAAAAAATAAAACAATTTTACATAAACTTTTAAGAAAACATGCAACGTACCGAAAATGGCTTTGATGGACCTTTTCTCAATATAATTAGTTATTTAAAAATATGTGGAATTCTCAATTGCAAATATTATAATGAACATGCATTGTAATAAACCTTTATATGTGAGTAAGAGAGAGAGAGAGAGATAACGAGAAACAGAGAGAGAGAGAATACTGTGAGTTGAGATATCTACATGTCAACCTCAAAATAGAAACTATTGTTAAAAATATGCTGTCACCTTTTACTATAACCAATGAATACAGATTTACATAGAAGCGCAGTTCTTAAGGATTTCGTTTGCTGATTCCAAGTGGGGACTGTCTCCAGTTTAGTTCGTAGTTGGCGCCGTTGGTGGCGCTAGCGTCGTTCTCCATCTCTCTTGCTCTCGTAGTTAAGATACACAGGAGGAACGTTTGTCTCTCTTGCTGTCGTAGAGACAGCTGTCACAGCGCGACTGCCACGCCGCCAAGCGGCAATTTGGGTCACAGAAAGTTTGTCTTCAGAGCGCCCATCGGAAATGCGCCTCTATGTAAATATCTGAGCTCTTTGCTATAACCCTAAAATCCACAGAGTTATTCTAAAAGCAAAATCAGCCAATATTTTACTACTACACCATGCGTCCTAGAATTACCGTCCATCAGCTGCAAGAATGTACATGTACACTCTACGTAGCATCAGCATAACTTTTATTATTTATTGGGAGCAAAATCCTCTATTTTTGGCTAGCAATATTTTTCGGCATAACGTTGCTGCAATATTTTTTTGGCGACACATAATCTGGCGTTATTTTTTACGAGCTATTTATGGCTTTGTGTCGTATCTCTATTTTCAAATTATACGGTGAAATATTTATCTACGATCACGTTTTATTAGTAGTAGAAAGAGATGAGAGATGAAACAGCATGAGAGTGTTATGTGACGTCATACGCTTTTCATATGCAAGTAAACGTATTTGTTTAAAGCAACCAATTTTATGTGACGTCATTGGCTTTTCATATGTAAGTAAACGTATTTTGTTTAAGCAACGACTGCACGGTTGGCATAGTGGTATAAGCGGCCGCCTCGCCGCTTGACACTGCGCCGAGTGTTGTGGGTTCGATCCCCACACGAGGCAACACTTTGTGTGATTCATAAATTGTTGTTTCGAGTCTGGGTGTTAATTGTGTCCGTTAGTTGTATGTTTGTAAAGTCCCCCGCGACACTGGACCTAATCCTACTGCGGGAGTTGTCTTTAAAAAAAAACAGATTGTGGCCATGACAAGATCACCACGGATACAAACAAAAATAAAAGGATTATTTTATGTCCGCTGAAAGTAAAAGGGTTAGGAATAAAACACTGAAAATTTGCTCTTTTCGCAATCCTAGAATTACACAAATGTGGTTTTGCGGATCATAATTTAGCGAAAGTTCATAGCAAGCCACCATAATAACGAACTTGATGCTATTCATATTTATAAGGGCAAGTAATCTAGGAAAATAATGAAACAACGACATGATTATACTACCAAAAATGTTTTGTTATATTGGATGAAATAAAATGTTTTATGAGACTCTTCTAGTATGGGCTTGAATCATTTCTTTCAACGTTATTAATGGACTTAACTGTATGTCACATTTAAATCTTAGTAGTGGCAAGTGTGTCCCGGTTTAAAGCTCGCTACCTACTATATCCTACCTAACCTAGGCATAGGTATTCCTAATAGGATATTAAATAAAAAAAGTAGGTAGGCAGTAAAATCGGAACATTTAATATTACCAATAAAAGTCTAGCTCGGTAGATGTAGGTCGTTAAAAGTATGGGTTAGGGTCTATACAGCGATTAACACTCCTCACTGGTCCAGCACTCCCCTGACGTCACTGGCCCCTGCTGGAGACGAGTGCTCGCGCGTCGATCGCCAGGTCTGGATGCTGGTGTAGGGTTCGCGCGCTGTACTGCTACTGTCCACCGCGGGGAAGCAGGATAATTAAGGTGAACGTGAAACCCTGTAATGCGCAACAAGCGAAAGCATTACACACTGGCCGTATACGGTAAGCACCCACAGCAACGCTTAATAGGGAAGCACTAAGTATGTAGATGTGATGGCGTGGATGTTCACTATCAGATACGGAGATAACAATAATTTCGATTACTAAGCAGTTAATTTAAACATTTGAATTTTGTAACGGAAACTAAGATTTGAATATACTTAAATGATATAATTACGAAAATGTGAGAAAACTACAAAGAAAAGAAAGTAATGAGCGTGTAATAGAAATAAAGACTAGCGCTAACACAAATAAGAGATTACAAAAGTTAAAGCAAATCGATAGAAACCGTTACGGTTTGCTAAGCTACGGCTAATTTAAAAATTGTGCAACACTTACGCAATAATCGGGGTTTAACTCACACACACACAGAATATGTTTAGAAGTAATATCTTGTATTATAAAATAGAATAGTCGAGGGAACGGTAGGGATGCCTTAAAAAGTCTTAAATTCACGATGATTACGATGAATAACTCGTAGTAAGGATCGACTGACGTGCGTTCGCCTCGACAACAATAATCGCTCTCCAGCTACGTGGAAGCGTTCTGTCTATCTGTATAATCTATGGTTCTGTCTGTGGTCTGCGATCCCCCCCTGCGCACGCGCCGCAAACAAAGGAACTCGTTCCTGGGTGTCTAATATTACGCTTGTTTTAATACGAACGTGGTGATAAATTGTTGCTGGTATAAAATTAGATTTGATGCGTTCATTTTAAATGTTTTTATTTCAATATTGTAAGTAGTTGTTTTTGTTTTATTGTAAAAATATTATTATTGTCAATAATTTCTTATGTTTATTTTTTTAATTATTATTTTATTATTAAGAATTAAGACATGTAACTATTAATGTTACAAGTGTTTAATCTAAGGTACACTATGGCAAAATCAATAGTTCTCATATTAATCTTAAGCGTCAGAGTACTACTCTTATGGCGAACCAGATACTATTATGCAGTATTCTCCAGTAGCGTTTAAAAGCGCTAGTTCCTAAGCGTTTTTTCCGGCCTCTCTTATTTCATTTTCTAGCAATGGCGAGTTAATCAGCAGAACTTGGTTTTGTAGTAAATTGTGATAATAGCTTCGCCGTCATTTCCGTTTTTCTAGACTTGGCATTTGGCAACGCACAAGTAAAGGCTTGATAATATCAGTGGCGTCAGAAAGATAACACTTAGCCAACTAATAGATTAACACATTTTTTATATTGAAGAATATTTAAAATATTATAGATTTCACTTAAAATTTACAAAAAGCAGTACATTTTCCAAATACCTTAAAAAAATATTATTACATAGCGGCACTGTAAAGTAATTTACACTACAATATCTTATTCCTTCCTGGAATCCTAACTATATCAGGCGTCGGACATTAAACATGCACACGGTAACTTTAGCGATATCATTCACAAACGGTACATTTCGCAGAATGTGGACTATTTTTAACCGACTTCAAAAAAGGAGGAGGTTTCTCAATTCGACCGTATATATATTTTTTTTTTTATGTGTGTTCACCTATAACTTTGTCGTTTATGAACCGATTTTGATGATTCTTTTTTTGTTGGAAAGAAGATATTCCAAGGGTGGTACCATAGTAAGGAAACCAGGATCTGGTTATGTTATCCCAATGAAATCGAGGGGAACCTTCTATAGTTGTAGTGGCGACAAGTGCGTTTGTTATTTTATTCATTAAGTATTTTAAAGTACTACTATTTATGAAGGTCAGGTGACAGACGAGGGAATTCCTCAATGATTTACAACAATTACCTTGTGTTTGGGCTTGATTAATTTGTATTAATGAGAACTTTATATCTAAATGGGTTGTGACTGTCGTTAGGGGCCTGATGATGAAGACGAAGGACAATCAAGGGAACTCCTCAATGTTTTACAGTAGCTACCTTGTGTTTGGACTTAATTCATTTCTATTGATGAGAACTTTGCACACATATGGGTTATAAGCGCCATTACAGGTCTAATGATGGAGACCATAGACAGTCGAGGGAAGTCCTCAACGATTTACAGCAATTATCTTTTGTTGGGCTTACTTCGTACTTCATACGGTTCAATATGCCAAAATATTTAGTTCGATTAAAAATAATACCTAATTAAGATTGAAGTTTTAAATAGGAATACCACTACCTACTAGGCATATGCGTCAATTTGACACTGAATTTAAGTTACGTAATCGCGTCATCTCTAGCAATGCTCTTTCGTCGTGTGGCCTACTCAATAATTTGTTTGAATTTAAGTCAGACAACGCTATCCCTTCCAAGGTTTTAACACGACTCAGAGCAACATATACCTGTCCTTTAGCGAAATTTTTCTTACCTAGATCTATAACAGCTTTTTCTAGTGTAGTTCCCTGTAACTTGTGAACCGTAACTGCCCAACTTAAAATCAAAGGTAACATTCGGCGCTCGACATCTCCGTATCCTTTTATTGCCTGAAATGTAGCAATACTAGGAGTAATCGGTACCCAGCCATTTTCATCTTTAATTCTACTTCCAATAGTATCATCATCAAATTTAACTAACACACATTCCGGTTATTCCCCTTCTTCAATTTGGTCTCTCCGAAGGGCAGGCCATTTAAATTTTTTAACAATACCCATTGCTCCGTTTACAAGGCCATCTGAAACCGATATATTTCGCCTTAGCATAACGCGAGATTCTTCAGCTAACTTTAGCGTTGATAATAAACCTCCACAGTTATTTACATCCTTCGGTATTACGTTGGGCGGTGGCGTCTTTCCATAAGTGGCGACCTCACGAGATTCGTCTATAGCAATAATGGTATAAATTTTATGTATTTTAGAATTTTCTTCTGTCATTAAATCATTATAATCGTCAACTTGTTTAACGGTAGGGAAGATTCTTACAGCAACTCCGTCAGCCAAGTCCCCTGTCAAAGGTATTCTGCGTCGTTCACATAGCAATTCAAGTTGACTCGTAGTCAATTCACCCACTCGCAAGTTATTTAACAAGTCGATGAATTCGGCATCGTTTTGTTGGCGCATGTTTATTGTTAGTTCGCAAAACGAAAATTGATGCCACAAATTAATTTCGGCTGCAAACCACGATGGCTGCAAAAAACACCAGTTTCCTTTGACCGGAGGCAATTGCATTATATCACCAAACAGTAGTAAGTTGACTCCGCCAAATAACTTATCATTGTTTTTATATTCCTGTAAACGTAAATGTATGATGCGCAAGTTTTCATACGACACCATGGAAATTTCATCAATTATGAGCCAATTGATATGACGCCATCTACGTCTTTCTTGTTCGAGTTTAATTCCACTTAAACGTTTATAGGACATGGTGTTGCCTTTTTCAATAGGCAGTAAAAATACGGAATGCAAGGTTTTACCAAATATTTGTCGAGCAGCGACCCCTGTTAAAGATGCTACTTCCACAAATTTGGGTTTAAGCAGAGCGTCAACAGTCGGGCCGTAACAACGTACGATGTGTTCTACAAGTAATTTTAACAAGTATGACTTGCCGCTGCCAGCACCTCCCGTTATAAAAAGCAACAATTGATCTTCGGTGCCATTTAAATCGGCTTCGACCGCAGCAAAAACTTTTCGGAACAAATTTTGTTGTTGGATATTAAGTCCACGTATAGTATTGATGAACACATCATTAGGCATCATTATTCTTTCACCATTATCATCGCAATTGTCATTCATATTAATAATAACTTCTTCATCTGCACATAGTAACCCTTCATTGTCAGCGGCAAGCGTTTGTCTAGCAGCATTTAATGCAGTTGCTTGAGCTAATGCTTGTTGTATTATTTGCTCGGCGTGAGCAAATTCTTCAGGATTAACATTAGCTTGTAAAGGTCGTAATTCAGTTTGCCGTCTCAAAAAGCAAGACTCTGCAGTTTCACCATCCAGTAAGAGGCTAGATTCCTCTCGAAACGGGAGATGACATACAAGTAAGCTATAATAATAGCTTTCTTTATCGCTATTTAAGGTGTAGTATCTAGTGCGAAGAACTGCATGCTTATTCCGTATGCGCATTCGAGTGTTGTCTCTTAATTTTATAAAACGTAGGGGCTCATTATGCGTGTCTCTCAACTCCTCGTCACCATTATCTTCACTCCACGCCGGGTGTGAAACGGTTTCAAAACGTACAGCAAATTCAGCCAGGCTCAAGTTTTCGAGATCGTCGGGTCTCTGTACGTAGCGATCAAAAATGTTGTTATAAATTGATGACTCATTGCCTTCAACTCGTAAAAGCCTAAATCGTTCATTTGGTTTGCAACTGTTAACAAACACAGTCTTCCGTGAACTCATCTTAAGAGGTAAATGGCATAACCTATAAGCACATTCAGGGGCGCTTACCAGACGTTGTGACAAAATTGCCATAGCCACTTTGAATAATTGATGCCATACTGTGCCCCCTTGCCTCTTCGCTCGGGTAATTGTTTCGCGTATTAGATCGCCACTATCGTGTGGTTCACATTTACTAACGTATTTAGCGACGTAATAAGAAACTGCAGTAACATTGCCACAAGGTTGCACGTCAATGTTGCCTTCCCATAGTTCTAACAAATCTGCATTATAATTATTAACCATACTTTCTTCAGCTGTTCGTCTAAGATTACAAAATCGCCCATTATTAGCTACCGCTTCGTCAGGTCCTAAACAAACAGTATTATCACTAGGTGCCCTAGGAAAACCAAATCGGCAGGATTGGTTAGTGCGATTCTTATAACAAGTGCTAGTGTGCTTATGAATTTGTACGTTCTCTACCAATGATTTTAATGTAAGACTCTCAGGATTTAAGGAACAAGAAATCACTCTATCAATAACCGCAGTGCCTTCTGAGGTGGCAAAGTCAGGAAGACCTTCATACCATACCAACATGTGGAGATGTGGACTACCTCGATTTTGAAATTCAATTCGGTGCCAATAATCCACAACTTTGGCTCCTAAGCAGTTATCATTCCCTTTAACATATTTCATCAGCGCGTTTATGCGTACTGAAAATTGTCTGGCAACTATTATTGGATATTTTTGAACTAAGTTAAGCTTCATTTCAAATGTAAGTTGGTCTATTTCGTTAATGTCTTGATTATCGGCAATGAGTAACGCTTTAATCATATCGGGCCAATGTAAATCATTGCATGAGAAAGTTAAAAACCACGAAGGTGGCCCTAAAGTTCTTACCATCGCTATGAGTTCCGAACAACATTTTCTCCAATATGATGCTGAACCTCTTATGTTTCTCATTGTCAGGTGAATATTATCAACAAGGCCTTGTGGAGTTTGTTCTCCCTGAGCTTGTCGCATTCTACATGACACAGAAATGCTAGCCTTTGCTCGATAATACTCGACAACAGACAAAGCATAAAATAAATAATCGTTTCTATGGAAACGTCTGTCATTAGACATTATTCGGCTTTGAAAGTAATCTAATGGGGTAATTGGTATATTTCTTTCCTCATGAAGTCCATTTTTACCCTCTGGGAAAAGAAAATACCAGGCCAACTCTTCGAGTCGACGCTCTCGTTCTAAATTCAGCGGCGGAGCGGTTTTCCTCTTAATTTCGGCTAATCTCAACTCGGTTACTGAATCTGCGTTATTAAAATCAACAACACTTTCTAACGCGGGCACTGTTTCCTCAACACTGCAAAGCATACTGGTAGTCTCTATTATCATTGTAGATTCAACATTTTTTGCTCGTTGTAATGCATGTTCATCGATCTCAATTGTAGAGCTTGATATGGGTACGCTATTATCGGTATTAGTATAAGGTTGATTGTCATTAAATGGTACTGAAGTTAATATAAGTGACGTCAATGAATAAATATTCAATGTGTATTGATTAGAAGAACTTTTGACTGTTAAATTCCTTCGCAAAACTATAAATCCTCAATATTTTTAAATCTCATACAACAAGCTGCTCCGTGCAATGGTGCCTTAAAACCTTTTGCGCCACGTGCATGAGAATCAAACAAAAAATATGTTACAGATTCTAATTGACGTTTGCAATGTACGGCTACTGTTGTGAGGTTAGCGGTTATCAAACCATATGAATATTCAATAAAAAATCTATTGAGAGCATTCTTTAAATTAGGGAAAGAATTTTCGCTGTCATCATGAACTAAATGACCGTTATAAATTGGTTGCTCATTACCATTAATGTTAACCTGTTGTCTATTATATGTAATACAAGGCAAAAGTTCTGTAGCTGCTAAATATTCTGAGTTCGAATCATCGATGGTAGGTTCAGGTCGAGCTGCTATACAATCACAATAATATTTGTCACCTATAATCAAAATGTAGTCAATGTCACTTTGGCACAATGAGTTGGGATCAATTAGATGAAAAGCCACACAAGAAACTGTTGCAATAGCAGTACATTGTCTGCCCTTAGATTCGGAACTGAATCTTGCATCACCTTGATGATATGAACCGTGCAAAATACTTGTGTCGTTATTTAAAAGCTTGAAACGTTCAATACTTGCAGCTATTCTCGTTATTACCTCATTTCCTTCTTCATGATTGGGTAGTTCACCTGTCGCCTGTATTATTTCCGAAATATCAATTGCATTGTTAAAATGAGGTCGAACGTCCCTATAAAGAATATTATTAGACATTAACCAACTTAATGCAATTTTTAATTTATTAATATCAACCACGAATTCTTTAGAACGTTGAACGTTTTCTAGATTTTCTACAATAAGTATTAGTCCAGCTTGATTTGGGTGAAGTGGTAGTTGTTCAGCTAACTCTACAACATCTTTGGCAAATAAGACTACTTGACCTTTACACCAATCTTGGCTAAATCGGTTTTGTAGTTTCATTATTTTAATAAATGGCACCACTCTGCAAAGAAATCTCTTTTCGGTTTCGGTTAAATCAGCTAATTCATGTGGCACAGTAGCAACAACCATATTATTCCAATAGGCTTGAGATGGGATTTTTCGTTTTTTTATAGTGTTAGAGCATCGAGAACATGTTATTATCCTATTACATGTGATTAATTCTACAGGTAAGATAGAACTGTATGCTGCCGTCTGTAAATTAATACGCTGTTGTGGATAAAGCAATTTATTACATATAGCACATGGCACATCTACAAAAACATTAACTGCTGCTCGAAATTCTTCAACTCCCAATATACGAGTATTTCTTAAGCAACATGACACTTGCCTTAGAACGGTCAATCGACTGTCCCTTTCTTCTGGAGTTTCATTAAGCACCCGCTGCCTGAAACGATTACGTGAGTAACTTAATCGTTGAGATTGCTGTGTAGCAGATTCATTTGACAGTCGCTTATGAATCAAACTGAGCCGATGAGCACGGGCTTCACCGGATTCATTTGACAATCGCTCACGAATCAAACTGAGCCGATGGGCACGGTGTTCATCGGATTCATTTCTTAGGTTATTGTGTATCAATGAAAAGCGATGGTCACGATCTTCTTGAATTTCGTTATTTAATCTATTTGACATATATGCTCTCATACCCGACAGTCTATTTTCGCGCTTATCCGGCGTTTCATTTTTTCTTTTTTTATTAGTTCCGATTTTATTTTTTTCCAAGCGTTTCTGTCTATCATTTTCTGTCTCTAGTAGCCGTCGTTTCCTCATCCGAGAAGCACCTTTGTTAGGTCTACCCATAACTAAAAAGCGTAAAATAAAAAACCGACTTCAAACAGGAATCTAAAAAGTACAAAATAAATTTACTTAGTACAAGGAATTCGTATTTTGATTTAGTTAATCAGAAATGATTAAATAAGTATTTTATAATTTTGAAGTCGGTGCCAAGTAAATGCTACAACAACCTTACTATAATAACAAATTACTAAATACACACAATATTATTAGATATGTCAAAACAACAACAACAAAAGACTAATAACAGTATAGGAATACTGACTGTACCTACTAACTATCAACTATTATGTACTGGCTTACAAACTCGTCAATGAAAACAAATTATAAAAGAACACAAATTAGACATATTATAACTATCCTATGTAATTTAAATATCAATAACTATCTATCTATAATAGGATGATTGTTATAATCAGTTAATGCACTATTACTTACGTAGGTACTTAATTTGAGAGTACGACAAATACCTAGTTAAAGCACGAACGCATTAAATTAAAACAAATCACAAAATCTGTTACCAAAACAAGGATAATAACGAAGAATGAAAACAAAATCACCTATACCTAAACAATACGAGTATTTAATCTAATCCAACCATGCGATTGAAAGAAGTAATATACGAAAACCTATAGAATCTGAGACCACAACGGTGTAGCGAGATCAAAAATTTGCATAAACAGAGACAAGCATCAACGACGTCTGCCCTCACGTATCTGCCCGCGTTCGGGTCGCACACTCTGGCACGTCTCCCCTCCCGCACCGCGCACTGCGCGCCGTATACTGTGTCGTAGTTGTATTCTATCCATGTATCCGAATACTTAGAAGATAATTACCACAGGACAGATCATAATTACCTACTAACATTAGCTTGAGTTGTGAGAAAGATTGATAATACCTATTATATACCTGGTTATTGTTTTATTTGGCACCGACTTCAAAATTATAAAATACTTATTTAATCATTTCTGATTAACTAAATCAAAATACGAATTCCTTGTACTAAGTAAATTTATTTTGTACTTTTTAGATTCCTGTTTGAAGTCGGTTTTTTTTTTGTTAAAAATTATTTTATCCTCAGCACAAGTCACACTGTGTAACGGACGGGACGATCCAATATTCGGTTGTTACATACAAAGCACATAGATTGTGACCTATTTGTAGCGCTTTTTACTGTTAGTAGTTTTAATGTCATGATTTAGATTGAGATATTTTTGGCATTGAGATCTAAAAAGATCCATTTTTCGATTGAACTTAAAAAGTTAGTCATGAGTTCCTACAGCTTCAATCCGCTTTATATATCTGCAAATTACATCGAATTTGAATCTATATTGTTTTCAACTTAAATTCTATCATCATTAAAAATCCATAAGTGAATCTTGGTGATTGTGGGTAAAATTGTTGACAAACCATTTATAGCTTATTTCAGCCTCCTGCGCCCAATCGTTTTGGCTGTAGCTTGTTTGTAGGTCAGTCAGTAACGCAAGCATTTTATAAAATAGGTACAGATTAAAATCATTGAGGTGGCACGTGACATCTAAAATATTCAGAAGCAAGATTGGATAAATCGAAAAGCTATCGTGCTGGTCCGCGTGGTGACGAATTAAGAATACGGAATGTCACCACCCCATATCATCCCATGGGTGTCGTAAGAACCGACAGGGGGAGCATATTATGCAAAGTACAGCACTGTAAGAGAAGGAAAACTTGATACAAACCCTATACCAACCCGTTTGGCCAGCGTGGTATAGTAGGCCAATTCCTTTTTTCAAAGGAGAGGCCTAGTCCAACAGTGGACTGTTAAAGGCTGATGATGATGATGATCGTGCTTAATTATGCAATGGATCCCCTACGATAAAGAAATAATCTACCTAAGTAACTGTAAGTCAGATGACGTAACGAAAATGATAAGGCATTTGTTGCATGCCGGCGAGGAAGTGACTAACTATCGGCTATTATATCACTGCAGAAACGTAGGTACAACAGAAATTAGATACACAGTATAAACAGATGAAAGGCGTATAATATTTTTTTTCTCACTGATGGCGAGGACTAGCTCTACTATTTTGTCTCTGAATGACAAAAACTATCGCTTAGCAATGATCGTTTGCCAGAGAGTAGCGTGCACAGTGATGCGCAGTACAAAACTTACCGCCCTAAGCGATTTGTGCGAATAATCCCATCGCAATCAAACACAATCGCTGGTAGCCCAGCGATAAAACTATCGGAACTGGTTGCTCGTCAACTTGTTTTCAGTCGCTGCCTCTTTGCTTTACTTGCTTATCGCCCATGGTAGAAAATTTGCCTACAGCATGGATAGAGCTACGCCTACTGTAGTTTTTGCACCGAAATAAACGCATCGAATTATGCTTACGGAATTTTTATACTTTCTGAAATGAAATTTGATTTTAATAATCTGCAAGAACTGTGTGGAACAACAGTTCTTGCAAATTATTAAAATCAAATATCATTTCACTTGCTAAGAGAGATTAAATTTCCACAGAATATTTGATCTAAATAGCAATATTTATTTCAATTCTTGGAAATGCCACAATAGAAATACTTGCAAAATTGAAACCTATCTTACGTGATCAAATATATTTGATATATCGCTAATATGCCAAACTTTGATATGCATGACTGAGGGGATTTCATTACAGCATCAAAGTACAACAGGTGGTTGGATTATATCTTAAATACCGAGATCAGATTCCCAAATCCAATTATATTGTTTAATCTTCAAGCTTCAACTTCAGCTAATGAACCTTTGAATAGATGTTCAGACAAAATCATATGATTACACTCGTAACTTTTTAAATTAGACTGATTGTGAATAGAAATAAATATGTATTAGTAACGTTGCCTTTAATACTACGCCGAGTGTTGTGGGTCTGAAGATATGTGAGTTACAAAAAGCTATTTCTGTGCTTACTTTTACGTTTTGGCTATTCATAAACGCTTTCAGAGCTCCATTCACTCCATTACCTGCATTAACTCTTCTTTCAATATCTTCTTAATTTTTACCATCTCTTTTAAACAACGTAACTATGTATACAAACTCATTCACTTGCTCCACTCGTTGTCCATCGATCAAAATATTACAAGTCGTAACGCATTCCTCCTTTTCAAAAGCCATAACTTCGTTTTACTTACATTGGTCGTCCCTCGGCAACTATTGGAAGTGGACGTGTGTCGCGTGTGCTCGTGATTTTTGCAAATATTTATACTTTCTAAATTCCTATTGGACAAAGTGCTATAAGTCAATTCTCGTTTACTCCTACGAGTATCTTACCGCAGGACTCCACCCATCGAAAGGGATAAATATATTTGTGACATTGCTTAGTTAAATCTCACAAGTTTGGCACGTGTGATTGGTGATCCATAATTGAGGATTTGAACTCAAGACATCCCCGCCGATAGACGGCGGCTTAATCCATTCAGCCACAGAAGCGTGAGCGCAGCATTCGAAACTACTCACTATACGGCGCGGCGGCGCGGCGCAGTACGTCATCCCCACCTCTCACCACCGCCACAGTAAACGTCGCGCGGTACCTGCGCTGTGACTCACTAAGCTTGAATGCGATAAAGGACACTGAGAATAGGTAACTGTGCGTTCTGTCGTTAAATAAACAACATACTAAATAGTATAATGCCACGAACGCTGCACTCACCCACTGGTACCGCTGCTAAGGATGGTCAGCGAGTAATGTCCTCACCTGATCTATCGAATGTCGATGATAATAGTGAAGTATCACACATCACATCTAGGAACAAACGACCGAGGCCAGCTTTCTCCCCCGAACATACACAATCGCAACTTAAATCGTTTGAAGACAAGATCATGAAATTATTAACTACGTGGAAAAATGATCAAGATTTCTTGCTCGGTAAACTAACAACGGACATCAATGAGGTTAAACAGCAGAACAAGTCAATTCAAAAAACAAATACTGAAATTGAAAAATCCATGGAGTATATGAATCTCGCGTATGAGTCCATGAAAAAGTCTATTGAATCCTTGGAACAGGAACGTCACGAACAACGCAACTATATCAAAGAGTTGGAGAAGAAAATATTAGACTTACAGCAAGGTTCGCGAAGCTCTTGTCTCGAGATTAGAAATATCCCTAGTAAAGAAAAAGAAACTACACAACACTTGACCTCCTTGGTGTTGCAAACCTGTGACGCTCTGCAGGTCTCTGTGAAGCCGACGGACCTGCGGGATGTCTATCGTATGCCTGGTAAAATGGGTGCTAATAGGCCTATAGTCGCGGAGTTGATGACGGTACCGTTAAAGAAGCTAGTGTTAGAAAGTAGCAGATCATTTAATAAAGGCCGGTCTCCCATGGAAAGGTTAAACACAGGACACATTGGTTTCCCCGGTGACATCAAACCAATCTACGTAGCAGATCATCTACCTAGCAGTCAGCGTCAACTGTACTATGAAGCTCGCAAGTTTGCAAACGCTCACGATTACAAGTTCTGTTGGCCACAGAATAACAAGATTTTTCTGCGTAAACGTGAGGGTATGGAGCCAGTCATTGTTACGTCAGTGGCGTTTCTTAATAACCTATCCAAAGTATAATACATACTGTGACAAATTACGAATAACAAAATGTGCTAGGTATGTAATTAGTTGCTTCATTAGATACTTTTATATAACATGTGCCTCGCTAAACTACGAGTATACAAGATATAAACATGTTGTCGCCTATTATTTTATGTTAATAAAAAAAGAACTTTTTTGCAATCCCGCACCTGTTATAATTGGACGTCACTTACCACATAAATTCTTTTTATATAGTATTCTATGGTATAACATCATGCTTTGTAAGGTTCTAGTAATTTGTCTTGAATTTATTGATTTACAAAGTTTATATAAAAAACCTCTTACAACTTGTTTAATAGTGTTTTGTTTTGATTGTGCTTGTAAAACTTGTAAACATACGTACACCTCTGCAACTGCTTTGAATATGAATTATAATAATTGCATGTCGGTATTACTTAAAATAATTTACTGTCGCTATTTAGTCTATTTCCACACACTCCACACACTTCGAACACAATATACACATACACTTAGTTTATGTATAATATTATTTGTACACAAACTTCTATATATAATTAGCAAGCACACAATCATAAATATGTTCTTAGTTTTATATTTATTTGTACACGAGTATGGCGTTAACCTTATAGACTGGTACGGACTTTTTCTATTAGTTGCGATGCTGGCTGCAGTGGAGATACATATATACGAATGTTTGTTTACGCTCGTGAGTAAATATTATACCTTTATGGTTGCTTCAATTAATTTGCCGCGTTATGTAGGTACTTGTCTGTTGTTTTTATCTTATAAATGTTGGACATTAATACTATATCTAATGAACTCGACGCTATAGGATCAACTCAGTCGTTTATTTGTAAACCAGAACAGTGTGATAACTTCCTGCCAGACCATAATAAGTCAATAATAATTCTACATATTAATATACGCAGTGTAAACCGCAATTTTGATAATTTTACTATACTTCTGAGGACCTTATCTTTTATGCCTGACGTAGTAGTCTTATCCGAATGTTGGTTAAGCAAAACAGATACCCTCCCAACGCTAAATGAGTATATGGTCTACCGCACTGAGTATAATATGAATCAGAATGACGGTGTTATTATACTAGTGAAATCCACATTATCACATGCTGTTACAGAATCGCGCATATTGGATGCGAATTGTTTAACATGCAGTATAGTACCCTTAAATCTGGCTATAGTTGCGTTGTATCGCCCACCATGTAATCGAAACTTAGATAACTTCTTATATGGTTTAGACAATGCTCTCACTTCGATATCTAACTTTAAGAATATTGTCCTAATTGGTGATATAAACATCAATATTATCTCAACGCAATTAAATCATCAAGCGAACGAGTTTCTAAATCTTACAGCCTCACATGGTCTAATGCCCACCCATACTCTGCCCACGCGTAATAATAGCTGTTTGGATCATGTTTTCTTGAAATCAGAACTTAGATCAACTACATTAGTACTGGATACTAGCATTACGGACCATGCTCCCGTTCTTCTTAGCTTAGAAACTTCGTTAAAACAAGTCAAGCGAAATACTAGCCTAGTGAAAGTAGACTATCCCTTGGTTTATGCTGATGTCTCAAAAATTGACTTCTCATCATTATATAATGAATCAGACCCTGACGTTGCGGCGACATTGCTTATATCAAGTATCGGATCAATTATCCATAGACACACTAAGACAGTATATGTTCCATGTAAACAAAGAATCATTAAACCATGGATTACAGGTGGATTACTGAGGTGCATTCGTAACCGAGACGCTATGAGTAGACGAGTTAAGAGTGAGCCAGAAAACTACACTTTTAAGATCACCTATGTTAGATACCGCAACTTTTGCAATAAGCTGCTTAAGAATTTAAAACACAGTTATGAAAATTATCAACTACGCAAAGCCCAAAATAATCCGCGCAGTACTTGGAAAGCCATAAAAAGTATCACTCAAACTGATTGCCAAAAACATCCTCCAAACGAACTTTTAAAGTTGAGTACGGATAAATTAACAGCTGTCAATATAGTAAATGACTACTTTGCTAGCATTGGTGGTAATTTGGCAAGCAAGTTTAGTACTTTGGACTCACGGCTACCAGACGATAATACTGTGGCAAATTCATTTGTTCTCCTGCCAACCGATGAGTCGGAAGTTGAATTAGTAATTCGGGGGCTGCGTGGAGATGCTGCTATCGGGTGGGATGCTATACCAACTAACTTATTAAAAATATGTTCCAGCACTTTAGTACCAGCTATAACCTATATCTGCAACATTTCAATGGAACGTGGTATCTTTCCTAAAGTGTTTAAAAGAGCAATTGTTCATCCTATATATAAGAGCGGGGACAGGGACAGTGTCAATAATTACAGACCAATATCTGTTCTGCCTGCCCTATCCAAAATTTTGGAAAAGCTTTTGAACTCTCGCCTTTTGGCCTATTTGACAAAAAATAACATCCTGGCTCCAAATCAATTTGGGTTTAGGCACGGTAAATCAACAGAAGATGCTGTGGCCTCACTCATTAATCAAGTCATTGAGAACCTTGACATTAGAAAGAAATGCTTAGGTATTTTTCTGGATCTCACCAAAGCGTTTGACACTGTCTCTATCCCACGTCTCTTGCTCAAAATGGAAAGGATGGGCATTCGTGGTTATGCTCTCCGTATTTTCACAGATTATTTAAGTGGCAGGACGCAATGCGTTAAAATAGGTGATCTTGTTAGTGATTATATTCCTCTTGGTTTTGGTGTTCCACAAGGTTCCGTCCTCGGTCCTACACTTTTTCTTTTATACATAAATTCCTTATGTTCCCTATCTCTTCCCAACTGCTCCATTTTTGCTTATGCTGATGACACTGCATTGCTAGTCCGTGGCAAAAACTGGACCGAAGTATTTACCACCGCCGAACAGGCCCTCGGCCAGGTAATGCAGTGGCTATCTTCCAACCAACTAACCCTTAACCTAAATAAAACAACCTATCTTACCTTTTCCCAAACCTCACTAACGCAACCATCACTAGAGAATTTCACGCTAAAAGCCCATTCTTGTTTAGCTGACTCCCAAACGTCTATCTGTGACTGCCCATCTCTAAGTAGGTCTACCGAAATAAAATACCTTGGAGTACATATTGATAATCAGGTTACATGGAAATCTAATGTAATGAGTCTTACAACCCGAGTGCGCAAACTGTTATTTATTTTCAAAAAGCTGCGACACTGTGCCGATGATAAAACCCTTAGAATGGTGTACAATGCCCTATGTCAGTCAATTTTGACATATTGTATATCTGTATGGGGCGGAGTCGCAAAGACACATCTATTGCATCTGGAGCGAGCACAAAGAGCAGTACTTAAAGTAATGTATTTTAAGGACTTCAGATATCCCACATCTTTACTTTATCATGAATGCAAATTACTTACTGTCAGGCAGCTCTTTGTGCTTGAAACAGTATGTAAAAAACATAACTCTCTTGTGTACGATCCAAACATATCAACGAAACGTCGTGCAGTTAGGCTTTGCCAATCTAGAGGTTTCAAAAGCGCTTTAGCTGCTCGCCATTATATTATTATTGCTTGCCACCTCTATAATATGGCAAATCGTCATTGTAGTATTTATCCACTCACAAAAGCACAATGTAAGAAAAAAGTTGCTAACTGGCTTATGACTAAAGACTATGATGAAACGGAAAAATTACTAAGGATTTCTACACTTTAAAGAGGTACGGAATTCGTCGAGCAGTAAATGTGTACATGCCTAATTATATAAATTTTAAACTTACAACCATATTTTTAGGATTGTTTTCGCTGTTACATGGCACACACACACACACACACACACACACACACACACACACACACACACACACACACACACACGCACACACATAAACACACACACAAAAATATGCACACTCACATAAGCATACATAGTCATACTAGCAATCACACAATTAACACTTAATATATTTCCTTTATTATTATAGGTATATCAGATTAATCATATGTATTTGTTTTCACTATTTGTTGCTCATTGTATAAGACACACTACACCAACACTTAAATTGTAGTAACAATCTATTGTGAGGGCCCTGGTACCCAAAACACAAGTTTAATCTTACCTTGGGTACCAGTGTTCAACAAATATGGATGCAAATTAATTAAGTTACCTATTGCTGTGTTCTTACCAGATTGTATCTTTTGTGGCAATAAATATATATTATTATTATTATTCACTTTCATTCCTTTCCTCTCTAACGCACCATGCATGATTGTTACCATCTCCTGCAATTCCTCCGCTGAAGACGCAAGTATTACCTGATCATCAGCATAAAGGAGGCATTTGACAAATAACCCATTCATCCTTAATCCGCAGTCACTATGTTTTAGATCTTGCAAACAACTGTCCATGAAGAGGTTAAACAGCCACGGTGACGCTACACATCCCTGTCTAACACCTGTCTCGATGGTAAACCAGTCCGTGTATGCCCCGTTTATCCTCACACAAGCTCTAGAATCCTCATATAGGGATTTCAGAGCCCGAATGAGGCTGCTGTCCACCCCATTCATTAACAGCACCGATCACATTTCATTCCTCACCACTCTATCGTAAGCCTTTTCCAAATCCACGAATGCGCAATAGACCTTTTGACCTTTGGCCAAAAACTTTTCAGCTATGCTTCGCAAGGGAAAAACCTGATCCGTACATCCCATGCCCTTTCGGAATTCCGCTTGTACATCCCATATTTTCTCGTCGGTTACTTTCATAACTCTTTCAACCTTTGCATATAATTTGCCAACAATGCTGAGAAGGCTAATGCCTCTATAGTTTTTTCTATAGGATTGAGTTCTTCCTCGAACTGCACGAACGGATTTCCAGTAAAACTTAATGTTCCTCTGGAAATCGTCAGATAATCTGCTATCAAACTCATCTTTCTTTTCCTCTTTTTTCCTTTTAACCATTTCTTTCACTATTCTTTTTGACCTAACAAACTCCTTTCTTCCTACATCTATATCTACACTAGTTGCTTTTCCCATTCTTTCATTTGCTCTGGCAGCCAACCAATCTAACCAAGCTTTCTTCTTCTCTGACACTGCTGATTGTACATCCTTGTCCCACCATGTATTCTTAACCTTTCGTATTTGCCTTCTTTCTACCTCTTCTTTAAAGGACTGCCATAATTCTTCCATATCATTTATGCCATCGAACCTCTCAAATCTTGCTATCAATCTTCGCTTATACTCATATTTTACGTCATTCTCTTGCAAATTTTCTACTTTTATTCTTTCCAAAACCCTATTTTCATCATGCTCTTGGTATCGCCATCCTTTAAAGAGCCCACTTTTTCGGCTCACATCACCAAAAAGTGGTCTGTGTGGATGCCGATCCCTCGATATACTTTTGTATCCAACACATTCTTTCTCAATCGTTCATCTACTATCACAAAATCAATTTTATTATACTTCGTCTTACATTTTTTGCCTCCCGCGTATACATATGTATCCTATTGTGATCAAACATGGTGTTCGTCACACAAAGGCTCCACTCCAAACAAACCTCAAGCAGTGCTTTTCCATTTTCGTTCACGCTCTTATCACCGAATGTACTTAATACCCTTTCAAATCCATCTCGCTTTAGCCCCACCCATCCATTGAAATCCCCTAACAAAATCAATCTTTCATTATCCTTACAGTTCCTCAAAATCTCTCTTAAACTCTCCCAAAACTCCTGCTTTTCGTCTTGCTCTTGTTGTGACATACCCGTAACTATATTGACCGGGGCGTACACCCCTACAATAAAGAGACAAGTAAGTCCTACTTTCATTCTCATCCACAGTAGCCTAGCATTTACAAATTCAAACTCTTTTACGCACTCATTCATTCGCGCAGACAGTATTACACCAACTCCCTTGCAGGCTCTGGTGATACTATCCACCCCAGACGAATACCCCGTTTATGCGCCATGCTTTGTGTGATACCACCGTATCACACCCTATTTTTTTGGTTTCATTCACACAAAGAACATCAATCTTTCTATCATCCATCATCTGACATACTTTATCCAATTTGCCGTTCATGGGAAGAGGACCAACATTCAATGTTGCAAACCGGTTTTCCGTAGGCCGCTTTTCGCCCTCGAGGGAAACGAGACGTGATGGGTTGCGAACCGCGTCGCCGCCGTGTGAGGAAATATCATTTATTTTCTCATTGCGTTCCCACGAGATTAAGGGTTTTTAAATGTTCATCCCCATAGAGCCCTTTACGGGGGTAAGGCGGAATATCACATGTGCCCTGTGACCACCAACACAGGCACCCTCCGTTTACGACCAGCTTGCCCTCTGGCGACGAATCCCTCAGCACGGGTCGGTTGACACCTTAGATTGGAGTTTTGTGTCGGGTATGCTCCCTGAAAGTTGGTTTAATTTCGGAGTTTTCCTTCTCCTAGATAGGTTGCCAACCAAGGCTAATGAGGCCCATATCCGCGAACGTTTGGTTTAATTTAGGAGTTTTCCTTCTCCTAGGCAGGTTGCCTACCAAGGCTAACGAGGCCCATCTCCCCGAATGTACAGTATAACTTCTATGATGGCTGAGATTATGAGCAATTTACATCGTTTAGAAAAAAACACTTTAAAGTTTTGCATAAACTATTATAGATATACGGTACACATTAGGTATACATATACATATTATATAGGGTATTAATTTTTAATTGCGTTATACATCCATTTTGTATTCGTTAAAAATATGCGTAATGGAATGCTCCATGCAAGACTAAAATACACTGATCATAAAATTTAAAGTTACGTAAAACAGCCTCAATTTGATACCAGCTCTCGTACTCGTTCTGAATTTTTAAACGTACAATATTAAAGAATATTGTTAGCATACATTATTCTTACACATCTCAAGCATCTAGAACAAATAATATGAAAAGAAAATAAATAAGGCAATGAAGAAGATAGTTGAACAATGCCTTTTAAACATGTGACATGTTTTGGCTTCCTATCAAAAAGATCCATTTGGACGGGGAACCAAAATAAACAACACAACATCACGGAAAACCTATTGTTCCAGTACTATTGTGATCGTGCATTTGGATAGAAATCAACACCGAACCACAGAATAATTAATAGTACTAACGTAACCGAACTCTAAAAATCAACTTAGTGGTATAGAAAATTTCGTTTCAATTCAACAACAAAATCCCTGGCGATATAAAGTATTTGAAACAAAATAATCCTATAAAAAGAAAGCAAAATTTGTATTCTGGTCAAGAAACGGACATGGAAACCAAATACATCCGTAAGTACGTAATATTCATAGAAGTGGTACCAGCATGATGCCCTGTGGTATTCCCGTCATGATGGGAATTTTATTTTATTGTCATTCAATTTGGTGCCTACTTTTTGTTCAAACGTCCCTAAAGATTTAAATTTCGAAAAAGTTTGACTTCTTTCTTTGTTCGGTGTTGGGTTAAACGATATTCTATTATGTAATGGTTGCTAGAGCTGCTTCTGCCTTTGGAAACCTGAATAACAGAGTTTGGAAATCACACGATCTTCAGCTGCACACCAAGCTAGCTGTCTATAGGGCCGTTATTCTACCCATCTTGTTTTACGCCTCCGAGACATGGGTACTATACATGAAAGACATCAAACGCCTGGACGGTTTTCATATGAAATGCCTTAATTCTGCGCATAAGATGGACAGATCGTGTTCCAAATTCTGAAGTTTTGAAGCGGTCAAACATGACAGGGATAGAATCTCTGTTAATCAAAACCCAACTACGATGGTGTGGACATGTAGTACGTATGAAGGATGACAGGCTGCCAAAAGCAACGCTCTACGCTCAGCTTTCATATGGAAAGCGCAAAACTGGAGGGCAATATTTGCGTTATAAAGCTGTCCTCAAAAGACATCTTAAAAACTGCAGCATACCGATACAACATTGGGAAGGGCTCACTGCTAACCGGCTTGAGTGGCGACGACAGATAAGAAAAGGTGTTGATGCATTTGAACAGTCGCGTCTCCAACATCTTGACGCTAAACGCCATCTACGTAAAACCCAGGCCAACATATAACTACACTCGCAATGAAAGCGGACAGCTTTACTGCGCTGTCTGTGACCGCACATTTCAGAACAAGTTTGGTTTTGCAAGTCACATCCGAGCACATCAAAGAAGATGAACCATGGTCGCCGTCGACGGACACGTCGAGGAGGACATCATCATCATCATCATCATCATCATCATCATCATGTAATGGTTAATCAATAATGTGCGCGTTCGAGGTTGTGCGTCACTATTGTAAGACCTTTTTTTGCAAATATAAATTTATACAAATGTTACCGAAATATGGGGCTAAAATCGAGATTAGCTTTTGAGCTTTTAGGTAGACCGCCGAACTGGTTAGATGCGGGTAGCACCAGATCGGTCTGTGTGGAGAGCCTTGGAGGAAATTTATCTTGGAGAAGACGTATCTAGGCTGAGATGATGATGATACTGACAATACTTAAACATATAGATTGTTTATGTAGTAGGACAAACTGAATACGACTAGATCTAGTCTACATCAATATCTTCCATACTTATATGATAATGTAATGTAAAAAGCGACCTTGCCCCTAAAACCTCATACATCTTTATGAGGTGAGGAGGAAATAGAACATTCTTATGTATTGTTATTACGTATAAAAAGCTATGGACTTGTATTTACTGAAAAATAATAATATTATTTATAGATTTGATAGATAATGGATACTTACATTGATGGGTTTAAGTTAAGTAGGTACTGCTTCTAGTACGCATTTTTTACATACAATAAGTCAGAGAAGTTTACAGCATTGGTGTGCATTAAATAAATTCAAAAAAATATTATTATTATTATAATACACACAGAAAGAAGCAACATAAAAGCGTTATGTCGTGAGACGGAGGATCTCAGGTAGGATGTCGGGGTTCGAGAGAAACACTGCTAGGCTGAACAGGTTCTTTATTATGTCTCACTACCGCTTACATACAGTATGACCGAACTAGGTAAGCACTGGCCTGAGATGGCTGGAGTGTAGACTCCTGCTGCTCTCCGACGCTCGCAGGGTAGCTGCTCGAAGGGTCGCCGATGAGCTGGCCAAGGTGCGCTGCGCAGGCAGCTCTGTGGTCGATGTTCAGGCTGAGCGGGTCTCAGGCGGTGCAGCCGATGTGGGTCGAGCGGTCAGGCTCAGGCGTCCGTGGCCTGGCTGTAGGAGCTCGTAGGCAGGAACGGAGGCTTGGGTGGCAGCTGGCTAGTAGCGGCACGGCGCCAGCAGCTCGTGGCTTGTAGCCCGTAGGAAGAACGTCAGCCCGTAGGAAGAACGTCAGCCCGTAGGAAGAACGTCAGGTGCAGTGAGCTCGTAGGGTGAACGTAGCCCGTAGGGTGAACTGGAAACAGCATAGAGAATACACAAAAACCGGTCAGGAACAGGCGGTCCCTAGATCGGCTGTTATGCTTAGGAGACACAGATACTACATACAGAACATATAGGCACACAGACAACTAGAATATGCTTACCCCCAGCGGGACAGTAGATAGGAAGTAGAATGTAGAATAATCGCGAGGTGTAGCGGCAGCGTTCCGATGTCTAGGGAAAGTGACCATTCTACAACGCGCACCCATCTTATATAGGTGTAGGCCTATGACTCACAACTGCCTTTGGCTGGTGAACATGACCATATTAGGTAATATTGCGAACGATGTCTGGCTAAGCTGGCGTTAAGCGCCTGCGAGATATTATAACGCAATACGTGTAGTATTACGTTACAATACCCCGCTCTGTACAGCAGGATTTTTCGTGTCTAGACAAGAAAAATCCGTCTAACTAAGTCCTCCGAACTTCTGTAGACAGTGCTAAGTAGATATTGACTATGAAACTCAAACTGCAGGTAGGTACAATGAAAGAATCTAGTTAGGTTAGGAATCAGTGTAGTTAATTAGTTTTAAATCTTTAATGTGCCAACTGCCAATAGATTTACCCGACGAATCCGCTAATTCGTATATTAGTGGTGACTTTTTAGCAATAATAGTACACTTGGCAAACTTAGGAGCTAGTTTTTTGCCAAATGATTTGTCGTAGGTTCTTTTCCACACAGTATCACCCACGTTAATACCAGCCGGTTTACGACGTAAGTTGTATGTGTGTGTATATAAAGTACCATTGTTTTGTTGTTTACGTGCGACACAAGTATCACACGAAGATATAAAGTTAATAATGTCAGCGTGCATACCAGGCCAATAATAACGCTGCGCTAAACGTTTATACGTTTTAAAAATACCTAAATGACCCGCAGCGAGTTCCGAATGGTATTCTTTAATAGCGGTAGTTCTACCCGAGGTATGTAGGACCTCTTTCCAATCGAATACTTTACGCAATGTACATTTAGATACCATACATCTGTACAATTTATCATTCCTGATAGAATAATTAGGGAAAGATGTAGGTGAGTTTTTACAGCCATTGTAGATTGTAGTATACCACTGATCCGAGGTTATAGTAGTCTCGTTATCAGTGTTAGTATCAATAGCTGACACGGTAGCATTAACTTTATTAGGCAAGGAATTACTACGAGAGTAATTATTAGATAAAGAAACAGAGTTAATATAGTTTGGTAACAATTTAAATCTTTTCCAGAAGTCAATACCTAAAATTAACGAACTAGTAACTTCTGGAATTACGTACGCTTTTAAATAACAAGTTTTATTTTTAAAAGTGGTGGGTAGGTTGATATAGCCGATCGGTGTCAGACGATGACCACCCGCCGATCGAAAAAATATAGTAGGGTTGTCACACTTATTCAAAGGGAGATTAGTTTTAGAAATAAGTTTTATATGAGAATTATTGCCCAATATAGTCACGGCAGGACCTGAGTCAAGTAAACCAGTAAGGGGTAGATTCTTAATGGTTACATTAACATAGGGTCGAAAATCAGTATTAGGTTTTTGATCACGGATCGCAGCCACAGAATAACTGGAAAAATACACTTTTAGAGTGTTCAGCCAATTTTTCCAGCCTTCTTTGTCAAAATATTTAGGTTTAGAGGATGTACAAACGGTAGGGTTTGTCATCTTATTTGACGAACTACGATCCGAGTAAATTAGTTTTTTGAAAAAAAAATATTTTTACAGTTAGGACAATTTACGAACGTGACATCCCTAAGGCCACACTTAAAACATATCGGATAACGTTCTCGCTTGCACGTCCCTAGTGAGTGATCAGTTGAACGGCATCGCGGACAAAATACACACCTCTTATTAGTTATTTTTGTAGGAACAGCTGATTTAGATATCATGTTGACATCATAGTGTTGCGGGTTAGGCACCGGTGTATCGTTCGGTTCGACATTTATAGATGCGACAGAAGCGTAGTTTTTTAGTTTAGACGGTTTATAGTACTGTGAATTATTATAGTGACCGTGCGTGTCCTTTTTATTTATGTAAGCTAAATCAGGTGCTACTGTGTTAGACGTAGGGTAACTAGGTTCGTGAAATTGTGCACTTAAACACTGGAACCTCTCATAGTTTAGACATAGTGTTTTTAGAGTGTCTATAGTGTCTATAGCCATAGTACATGAAGCTAGTACTGTAGAATAACACGGTCTAATATTGTGAAGCAATATATTTAATTTTTCATGTTCGGTTAGTACCGTGTTCGGTGACAATCGCGCAAAAAGTTGGAACATAATTGATAAGTAGATGATTATACCCTCAGTTTGCCCTTGAGTACGATTATGAATCTCGGCTAAAAGTTTATAATCATAGTCGTACGGTGTAAAATCAGCTGTGAGTTTACTAGCTAGTTCGTCCCATGTAGAAATGGAATTTTTAACACCGCGAAACCAGTGTAACGCATTACCAGTAAAAATTTCGGACGCGTAATCGAATAATCTATTGGCAGGTAGATTTCTAACCGTCCTAAATTCCGTCACGCGTTGTGGAAATTCACGAACGCAGCCTGTTCCGTCGAATTTGAGTTTCGATAGTTCGCCAACCCTCAAATGCTCACAGTGGACAGTTACCGGAGTCGACGCTGCCTGTGCAGGGGTTGAATCCGTGCAAGTCATCGTGGCTCCGACTTCCGCCGACGGAACATTCGAGTGTTCTATCTTAGATAGCTCTGTCGACAGCATCCGAAAGCGTTCAGTCAGGTCGGATATTTTCTTGCCGTATTTAGGTTCGGATTTGTCTAATCTGCCCAATCTGTGGTAGACCTGGTTGTGCAAAGCCGTAGTTCGCTTAGCCAAGTTGTGGTCGTATAATCGCCTTAAGGGAAGAGATTCGCGAATCTAAATCGGTAACTGACAGGCTAGCTCCCTTGAAGTCGTCTGCTATGTCTAGGCCTGACTCTAGGATTTCGTCATTCGGAATCAGCTCGAGTAGTTTAGGTAGCTGCTTCCGTAAACCTAAAACAGAGGTAGCCGGCTCCTCTCCGCGAATAGCGACCTCGTAGGCCAATTCATTTTTATTAAGTAGAAAGTACTTGATAGGGTTAGTGCTCATGATGATATAAAATAAGTATGATAGAAAAGAACGTAAGTATATTACAGCCCTCCGTGTGCAATAGTTCTGCTTTACAAAGAAACTACGACGATTCGGTGTAAAAATGTAGACAATAGATAGTGACTTGCAAAAATAAAAATTGGGCAAGTGCGAGTCGGACTCGCGCACGAAGGGTTCCGTACCATCATCTATAAAAGAAAATCACGTCTGTTGTATATATACTTAAATATTTTTTAAGTTTCTACTTGTTTATTAAGATCGAGTAACAAATTGCTTAAAAATTACGTTTGTTGTATGGGAGCCCCCCTTTATTATTTACTTTTTTTAATTTAATTATTTATTTATTAAAGGTAATATACAACTACATATTCCGTGAAAATTTTAAGCGTCTACCTGTTACCGTTAGTAATTTTGAGCAAAAATACGAAAAAAAAACACGTTTATTGTATGGGACCCCCCCTTAATATTTTCATTTTTTTATTTTTAGTATTTGTTGTTATAGCGGCAACCGAAATACATAATTTGTGAAAATTTCAGCTTTCTAGCTATCACGGTTTATGAGATACAGCCTGGTGACAGACAGACAGACAGACAGACAGACAGCGGAGGCTTAGTAATAGGGTTCCGATTTTTACCTTTTAGGTACGGAACCCTAAAAAACGGTTATTTCAAATTGCGAACAGTTACGTAGGGAATCGGTAGTTGAAATTTGAATTAGACAATAGTAAGATAACACATAATAGGTATACAAGAATAGAAATTAAAGATAGACAGCAATACACAGATACACACAAGTTAGATAGTACGTACCGGTTCGCTGATGTCTGCACCTCCTCGTTTACAAGACTGACCTCCTAAACAAGAACAACTGCAGTAATTGGAAGTGAGACAAATAGAGTTGGGCGCCACTGAGACGGAGGATCTCAGGTAGGATGTCGGGGTTCGAGAGAAACACTGCTAGGCTGAACAGGTTCTTTATTATGTCTCACTACCGCTTACATACAGTATGACCGAACTAGGTAAGCACTGGCCTGAGATGGCTGGAGTGTAGACTCCTGCTGCTCTCCGACGCTCGCAGGGTAGCTGCTCGAAGGGTCGCCGATGAGCTGGCCAAGGTGCGCTGCGCAGGCAGCTCGATGTTCAGGCTGAGCGGGTCTCAGGCGGTGCAGCCGATGTGGGTCGAGCGGTGAGGCTCAGGCGTCCGTGGCCTGGCTGTAGGAGCTCGTAGGCAGGAACGGAGGCTTGGGTGGCAGCTGGCTAGTAGCGGCACGGCGCCAGCAGCTCGTGGCTTGTAGCCCGTAGGAAGAACGTCAGCCCGTAGGAAGAACGTCAGGTGCAGTGAGCTCGTAGGGTGAACGTAGCCCGTAGGGTGAACTGGAAACAGCATAGAGAATACACAACAACCGGTCAGGAACAGGCGGTCCCTAGATCGGCTGTTATGCTTAGGAGACACAGATACTACAGACAGAACATATAGGCACACAGACAACTAGAATATGCTTACCCCCAGCGGGACAGTAGATAGGAAGTAGAATGTAGAATAATCGCGAGGTGTAGCGGCAGCGTTCCGATGTCTAGGGAAAGTGACCATTCTACAACGCGCACCCATCTTATATAGGTGTAGGCCTATGACTCACAACTGCCTTTGGCTGGTGAACATGACCATATTAGGTAATATTGCGAACGATGTCTGGCTAAGCTGGCGTTAAGCGCCTGCGAGATATTATAACGCAATACGTGTAGTATTACGTTACAGTCGTAATGCAGAAAAACCATGTTGGTATTAAGCAACTGTACTACTTCTATATCGGTCTGTAGTGTTTTAATATAAACCGTACATAAATACTACTGTACATAAGTACTAATCATTAAAAATACACACATGAGTCTGGTTAAATTACATTAAACATTTTCTCGGTGTTTTTATAAAGCAACTCACTATTATTTACAGTAGTGGCCGGTAGTGGCAGAGATGAGTGGTGACAAACCTATTATAGGCTATTTAAAACGTGGCTCGTGATATCTTAAATATTCAGAAGGGAGAATGGATAAAACGTAAAGCTATCAGGTTTAATTATGCAAAGGATTCTCTACGATGGAAAACAGTCTCAGTAACTTTAGAAGGTCAGATGACGTAAGGAAAATGATATGGCAGTTGACTCAGTATCGGCTATTTTATCACTGCGGAAATTACAATAGATATTATAAACACCGTATGAAGAGAAAAGATGCATTTAATAATTGATAGCAGAGTTTTCTCACTGCCACTACCGGCGAGGACCAACTCTAATATTTTGTATCTGATTGACAAGAACTATCAAATATATACTCGCTTTGCTTGGCGGTAAGTAGGTATATGAGATGGGGCGGGTTCACCCGGATGAGTCATTTCGTGACCACTGTTAGAATAACTTACACCAAAAAGTCGCGGCAAATATAAGGGATTTTACAATTATTTTCAAATAATAACGCGAAAAATTTATTATTTTCTTTTCTACTTATTATATTTTACATAAATATTATCTCGCAGGCACAACAGTTATCTTATGAAGTTCCTTCAAGATACAACAGACAAAGCAATGAATCCTGCAATCCTTGAGCGAAAACTTGTGTGAAAATAAAGAATTAACTTTGCATCTGGACACAAACTGATTTAAGTGTTTTCAAACGTAAATATGTGCCAAAAGTGAACAAAACTCGTTATCACACAATCCAACATCCTTAAACTTGGAATATTGAAAACAAAATTGATTATTTTAAGTGCTAAAATTATTTATGAAACTTCTTTTAAACAGAGACCGTTTATTTCCTTGGATATTTTGAAAACAATAACATCGTAGTCATTGACACTTGGTTGAACTGGCGTTTAAAATCCACAGATTATACTCTACAGACAGTGTTATGATATTTTGGTTGTTGGCGATTGTATCGCCATCTATTGGCGACACGTAAAATCTAATTGACTAACGATTTATTGATCAGTTACGGCACCTATTGATTACTAGTTAAACTAAAGCCACTTGATTAAGATTAAATGTCAACCATGTCACATTCAAAAACTTCCAGTAATAGCCGCAAGATGCCAGGACTAGTAACTTGCTTCAAATGCAAAAAATATGTTGACATCAAATCGACTGCACTCTGTTGAGTTTGCAACCACAGATTTGAACCTGATTGCGATGGTTATCCGGCAGGCACTTATCGTTTATTGAACCAGCAGTCTAGAAATAATTGGCGCTGCAAAGCCTGTACAAAAAAGACTGTCACCACCACAAAAGAGACATCTAACATTACTATGAGGAGAAAACCACTCTCTCCAGTCCTTCTGACGCCAGAATGTAGCTATTCTGATGAAGTAAAACAGCGAAAAAATGTCAAAAGTTGGACTCATCGCGTATTCAAGACTCTCATGTACTAACCGATTATGAGACATCAGACGAATCACTTTCTACACCAAATAGATTGTCATAAAGTGTAGATGGCACAGTATCGAACGTACTATCAATTTCTGAGTTGCAAGATACTATAAACCAACTAACACAAAAGCTTGATAGTACCGAAAATGAGCTTGAAAACACTATCTTAGAAAATATTAATTTACAGCAGCAAATAAAAAAGCTTACTAGTGAAAATACAATTCTGAAATCGCTTTGCCATTCGTCCAGCTTATTAGACAATAGTCTTTCAGGCAGAAACATGAAAGACAGACAACTCACACGACAAAGTCTATCTGCCACACCAGTTTCTTCGACAAATATTTTGCCAATTAAGGATGGTACCGATATCCTACTGTTACAAGACAATATCACCGATCTGAAACAGCAACTAAAGGAAGCAGACCTGAAGATTAGAACTCTCTCCACAGAAATCGAAGTTCTAAGGCAATCCCTCAACATATATCAAAAAGATGAACTAAATTCAAGTACGCCTCAAATATGTAAACTTGACCTTGTCCCATCCAAACTACCGGTAAAAGAACCAGGACAACATATTCGAATCTTCGGCACTCAGCAATGTGTCGGTCTGGCTGCAAACATTTTACAGACGAGGCGAAACACGCAGTATGAAAAATATGGAGTTCTCGCGGTAACAAAGCCAAACGCACAAAGCAGCGAAATATCCATGAGCTGTCGTCAAACTAAGATCGGTTCACGAGACAAACTCGTGTTATGCCTGGGTGAGAATGACTACAATATAAAATATGTATCATCTCAATTGCGAACTATATTAGAAAACTATTATAATAATACTGTAATTGTTCTAAATGTATGTAGAAATGAAAAATTAAATGTCAACACATTAAACTATCACCTTGAGAACTTATGTAAACAATTTAAAAAATGCCATTTCATAACATCTAATTATTATAGACAAAACGATATTTGTAAATCTATTAATTACATAATAGATTGTACTGATTATAATGATAAATATTTATGTCCAGTCCAACTTAGTAAAATAATTGCATGTAACAATAAGAAGTCAATTTTAAAAAGTCTAGTTTAAGTCAGCCGAAAAAAGGAACCATTCTATTTTATTTTAAACGTAGCATTAATGAAAACACGCAACAACGTAATAACTTAGAGCCATCCATTCAGCACTTAGAAAAGGGGACTATCCCATATTACTTTTCAAAGCTAATCAAGAATTGTACCTTTTTTCGAGGCTAACGATTCACCGTCTCTTGGCCAGAACATATTTAGTGTACTACATCAAAACATCGCTAGCATATTATCAAAACAAGAAATTATAGAAAGAACTTTACAGGAGCTCCGGGAAGCAGATAACTGTCCTAATGTATTATGTTTCACTGAAACGTTTATAAAACGTGGTTATGAACACTACGTGAAAATAACTAATAACAATATGGCCGCAAACTTTTGTAGAAACAAACAAAGAGGCGGCACTTGCATCCTGGTGAAAAAAGGTTTAATATTTAAGCAACTATTACATTTAGAAAAATATGCAATGCAGAATACGTTTGAAATTTGTGGCATAGAGTTGGTAACTCATAACATAGTATTAATTTGTCTTTATCGTACACCTCAATCAGATCCCACACAATTTTTAACTAAATTAGATAACCATTTGCATGATATATTTAAAAAATACGAATCCAGAACACAGATTATCATTACAGGAGACTTTAATATAAATATTTTGAAAAAAGGTAACATTACAAACGAGTTACGAGAAATTTCCTACAATCACAATATGAAAATGCATATCAATGTACCCACTCGAAAGATGTCTTGCATTGACCATATTCTGAGTAAAATCCCACATGCAGTCGGCACTGTCTTACCTCTCTATCTGTCTGACCATGAAACAGCACAAATGCTTAGTTTCCATATAAAGACTAGATGTCAAAAACTCTTAATTTACCACATGTATAGGAGAGACCATAGCTTGGATAATATTCGCAAATTTAAAGAATGTTTACTACAATTATCTTGGGCAGATATATACATAGAAAGCAATCCAAATACAGCATTCAATATATTTCATGACTTTTTTTGTCTAATGTATAATCTTTGTTTCCCCAAAATAAGAACAAAAGTAAATTTAAACAGACAGAAACAAACTTGGATAAGCAAAGGTCTTAAAAAAAGTTGTAAGACTAAGAGATTTTTAAGATACAAATTTTATAGACATAAAACTGAACACAATAAAAACATTTATACTGAATATTCCAAGTTACTAAGAAAATGTATTTATAACTCAAAAAAATTGGCAAATATCAATTTTATTAATAAAAACGACAGTAAGAGTAGAGCTACCTGGTCGGTCATCAAAAAGGAAATCCAGATTACTAATCCCAAACATCATATTGATCATATTAAAATTAATGGCATCTCTCTCACAAACCCAGTTGACATTGCATCGACTTTCAATGACCACTTCATAATTCCTACACATCATCCGACACATTGTGAAAATGAAAGTACCTTACCTTACCTTAAAAACTTCAGTTATGTTTCTTACGCCAGTATCAGCAAATTATGTTAAACGAGAAATACATCTGCTTAAAACCACCAACTCGGAAGGGCACGATGAAATTAATACAAAGGTTATTAAAGCATGTGCTGATGAACTTAATAATATTTTGGCATATTTAATCAATCAATCTTTTTCACATGGTGTGTTTCCAGAGACTCTAAAGATGTCTATTGTCAAGCCATTATTTAAAAAAGGAGAAATATGTGACATCAGTAATTATCGTCCAATAACATTAGTGCCTATATTGTCAAAAATATATGAAAAATGTATGTATACGCGTTTACTTAGTTTTTGCAATAAGTTTCAAATAATATGTAAAGATCAATTTGGTTTCCAAAAACATAAATCTACTTCCTTAGCTGTATTCTTACTTATGCAGAATATACTGACAAGCATTAATAATAATTATTTTGCAACGGGGCTATTTTTTGACATCTCTAAAGCCTTTGATCTAGTTTCACACAATATCTTATTGGCAAAATTACAGAAAATAGGCATTAAAGGAACAGCATTGCAATGGTTAACATCGTATTTAAGTAATAGACAGCAAAGTGTTATAGTAACAAAACTGGACGAAAATAATATAATGACTCAATACATGTCACAATATAGATATGTAAACTGCGGCGTCCCTCAGGGGAGTATATTGGGACCTATTCTGTTTCTATTATATGTCAATGACATTATATTACCCATCATAAATGTATTCTATTTGCAGATGATATTTGCATTCTAGTAGCTTCAAATAAGAAAAATAGCATACTTAATGACCACGAAACTGACATAAATACTACCATTGACAACCTGATTGATTGGTTAAATAAAAATAAATTGAATATTAACCTTAATAAATCAGTATATATCCAATTCAATAAATCGTATAATAAAAAATTCAGTTTCAATTTAAATATACCAAAAATTAAGGAAGTAGCTCATAATAAATTTTTAGGAATAGTAATTGACAATAATTTGAACTGGAAAGAACATTTAGAAACAACATCTAATAAAATTATTAAATTTGTATATGCACTAAGACAAGTTAGATACGTTACTAACATAAAAACTGCTATTGTTTCCTACCATGCTTACGTAGAATCTGTACTGCGTTACGGATTACCTTTATGGGGCAATAGCACTGACCTCAACAGATTATTTGTTGCCCAAAAGAAGTGTATACGAGCAATATGTGGACTGAAACCCGATGAATCATGTCAACCTATATTTAAAAATCTCAAATTATTACCGTTGCCTTCTTTATATATTTTTGAAATATGCATGTTTGTATGGAAACACAGACAACTTTTCAAAAGTATAGACGAGATTAATTCTATAAACCGAAGAGATGGAAATAGGCTTGTAATGGAACATGTACCAAAATCTTCAAAAGTAAATAAAAACTGTGTTGCTATGTGTGTTCGCATTTATAATAAAATACCCAGGGACCTGAAAATTTTAAACACCCGACTGTTTAAAAATAAATTGTACGAATGGCTCAATGAACAAAATTTTTATAGTATTAAAGATTTGCAAAATTATTGCTAAACATGTGTGACATACTTTATTTTAAGATCTTTTTATACCATGTTTATGTGCAAATAAATGATTATTATTATTAAAAAGAACATCCAAACTCAGAACAAATATCTCTAGAACACACTTGTTCTGTCTGAGCAGCGAGATTTTAATCAAACCATCTTGCATCCTTGCTCTCGAATAAACGCGCAAACTTGTCATCTTCCAAACACTATGTAATAAAGACAGTATTGTGCCTCCGTTTCTGCTTTAACTTATATATCATAGGCCTAACTATCACCACGTCAACATCTATTCTGCTGCTCTGTGCAGATAACTTAACACTGCAGTATATATTCAAGCTGTATTCAGTCGATTTAGCTCAGTAACACTCCTAGTTTATGACCAAAGTAACAGGTGTTGAAATTTGTCGCTATTTGAAACCAGTAACGGTTATTATTTAGTAGCACTATCCGTTTTACGTTGGACATATTTTATGCAGCTATTTTGTGGCGTTAAATTCTTTGGTATTACGGTGCAATGTATTTTATTAGGTTTGTAAATCATAAATAGTGTCAGGCTGTGACCGCAAACGCTGTTATAACGAGTGCCAACGTTGCTAATAACAGTTTAGAAGCATATTGTATAGTCTAGATAAAAGTGAAATTAAGTTTAGAATGAATTTAAAACTGCATTGTTTGTTCAACGATATGACTCTTCGAGTAGATAATTTTCCTCAAGGAAAATGTAGGATTTCTTTATTGTTAGATACTTATTTAATCGCAAATAAACCTTCCAAATAAACGATAGCTACAGATAATATAATATTATTACTACCTAATACCATCCAAGACTAGTTGGTAGTAGTTTATTTGAACAATTTTGTAACATACCTGTGTCTACATAAATCTGGTGAAAGAAAGTGTGAACGGTTCCTGAAAGAAATTCGGCCTACGCACTAAAATACCTCGGTGCCCTCGAATTCTCTTATTGGCGGAGTCAAGGAAATCTTCTACAGTGTATTATAGCATGCACGATAGCAGAGGGATCTAGGCTTCGGTCTGCATACGCGGACTCCGATAATTGTCCCTCCCTGAGATGTGCTACTTTATGGAATAGTAGCAAAGCATAATATGCTATATGGTGAATAGAAAACCAAAAAACAACTTTCGTTGTCTATTCACTGTCAGAATATGATTTTTTTGCCAACATTTTATTAAAGAATCTACAAACATTTTAAATTATTTATGTCAGATCCGAAGGATACAGAAACTAATGTTGTAATTTTTATTAACTCTACGTAAAAAGTCAAGAGCTATGATGGATTAATGTTTGTTGGCCTATGTCCAAGCAATAAATTACGATAGGTCCAACTTTTTTGTTTGTTATATTCTATGGGCAGCCATTGATATGTCATGGGTTTTATCCTTGCAAAATGTTCTTATCATGTGGGATGTTTGTTTGTTCTTTTCGTTTTATACTCCGCTCAAAGTCTAGTAACACTGTAGAAGATCACGTTAGAAGTTGGTGTATGTGACTCCCGAATAATGTTTGACTTACGCACTAAAAACTATTCCTGTGTATTCAACAGCTCTTTTTTAGGTTCACTCGCATGGCATGCGCACACACCACATCCACACTGGATCAAGTGGGATGGCAGTAATTATACCTGTAGGCAACTACATATATAAGCGGATGAGTCGCAAAGCTAAAATCAGCTTTAACAAAGTACAAAATGCTAGCTAAAGATTAAGTTTTTTATTTTCAAAAGAGCATGCTATGTCCAGCAGTGGACTACAATAGGCTGATTGAAATTGAGATAGAGCATGAAGGTATATTTTTAATTTCTGTTTTTTTAATTTTCTATAATTTGCTATCATTCATAGCGATTTCCATATTTGTTTTTCGCATACACGAGCTTACTTAAGTAAGGAAAAGTCAATCGAAGTCTTTTAATAACTTTTTTCAACCAAAAGTATTTATTAATGTTGCCATTGCAACGAGATTACGGTAACAACCCTATTAGGTTGCTATCGCAAGTACAAGGCAATTGTGAATAATACAAAATAGCCTTTCCCTGTGGCGTTATCCGCGTTGATCTCATTTCCGAGCATTTTCTTATTTTAGAGGTATTTTTCGTAGTTATTCCGCCTGTTATAACATAAGATTTTGAAGTAAATAAAGTTGAATCCACTGATAACTGATGGATTCGCTATATTTATCTGGCAAAATTAACATTTTTTATTTGTAACACATTCAATTAGCAATGACGTCAAATTGTTTAATATTATATTTTTAATAAATCAAATACCTTCACAAATAAATAAAATTCTTTATGGCACTTGTTTGTTACGTTTGCTTTCAAATCTTAATATATAAAATCCTTGCATTACTGACTGACTGACAGACACGCTACAGCCGAAACTATTGGGCGCAGGAAGCTGAAATTTGGCATGTATGTTCCTTGGGGACCGTAGGGGTGCACTAAGGAGGGATTTCCCGAAATTCCCACGGGATCGCCCAAAACGGGTAAATTTAAAAAAAATGCAGGCGTAGCTGCTGGCGTCCTCTAGTGTTTTAATAAAATTGGTAAATATTTTGAGACGTTTAGTTCTCATGTAGGTTGTAGGGGTTCAATAGAATCACTGCTAGAGGGAATAGGTTTTTTATTATGTCTCACTACCGCTTACATACAGTATGACTGACTAGGTAAGCACTGACCTGAAGGCTGGTGTATAGACTCCAGCTGCTCTCCGACGCTCGCAGGGTAGCCTGCTCGTAGGGTCGCCGGTGAGCTGGCCGAAGTGCACGCTGGGTAGGCAGCTTGGTGGTCGAGGTGTCAGTAGGCTGAACGGCAGGCTCAGGCAGTGCAGCTGATGTAGGCTGGGCGGTAGGGCTCAGGCGTAGGCTGGTGCAGTCAGGCGTTAGTGGCCTGGCTGTAGGAAGCTTGTAGGTAGGAGCTGATGCGTAGGCAGTGGTTGGTAGAAGCAAGGCGACAGCAGCTCGTAGGTCGCAGCTAACAGCAACCTGTAGGGAGAACTGGAAAGTAGCATAGATAATACACAACAACCGGTCAGGAACAGGCTGTTCCTAGATCGGCTTTTATGCTTAGGAGAGACAGATACTACAGACAGAACATATAGGCACACAGACAACTAGAATATGCTCACCCCCAGCGGGACAGTAGATAGAGAAGTAGAAGGCAGAATAGATGTGTAGTAGCAGCGTAGCGACGTCTAGGGAAAGTGACCGATTTAGATCGCGCACCCATCTTATATAGGCATAGACTTATGACTCACAGACTGCCTGTGATCGTCTATTACTATACAGGTAATAATTCCTAGCAAAGCGCTGCTCGGGCTAGGCTGGCTCCACCCACTGCGTTAAGCGCCTCCGAGATATTATAACGCAATACGGAGAGTATTAGGTAAGAGTTTTAAGTAAAAATTTTAAAAGCTTTGTCTTTACTTTTCTTTTATGTTTACAGCGATCCTAAGATCGTTTTTAGCGATACACTTTGGGACCAGTCATCATCCTCTTAGCGTTATCCCAATTTCAATCTGAGGTCCGCTTACTAGTCTAACTGGATTTGGCTGAATATTAGCTTTTCCACAGAGCGACTGCCTGTCTGACCTCCGCAACCCGAAGGATAGCGATATTCCATGGTTTAGACTAGTGTGAGTTTATTTTAGAAGGTACTGACACCCTGTAACGACTGTCAAAGATCTTCATGATAACCGGGACCGACGGCTTAACGTGCTCTCCGAGGCACGGGACGAGCGATAATTAACAATTCAATGCGCACATAACTCCGAAAAGTCATTGGTGCGTGCCGTGGATTCGAACCCGATACCCTCTGCATGGCAGTCTGTTGGTATCTCCACTAGGCTATCGCTGCCTACACTTTGGGATCAGTGCTGCTATGAAAATATTTCATTGGTCACAATAAAGATTACCAATACGTATTAACTACAGAATAATATACTTAATTTACTTATATTAAAATGTATTTATATTTGAGCAAATATTTAAAAATATTTATATGTTTAAATTAATTTCTCTTAAATAGCGTGATCAGAAACGAGGGGATCCGCATGCGAATCTAACTTGCCGTCATAGTTGGACACATGGGTTGGAACGGATGGTAGTTGGGGTAGGGGAGTTCTGGAGTGGCGGCCATGAATAGAACGACGCAACAGAGCTAGAATTCCCGCAAGGTAGACCGACGATCTGGTTAGATGCAGGTAGCACTAGATCGGTGTGTGTGGAGAGCCTTGGAGGAAATTTATATTGGAGAGAACGTATCTAGGCTGAGATGATGATGATACTGACAACACATGATTGTTTATGTAGTAGGACAAACTCAATACCTACGACTAGATCCATTCCACATCAATATCTTCCATACTTATATGATAATGTAATGTAAAAAGCGACCTTGCCCCTAAGACCTCATACATCTTTATGAGATGAGGAGGAAATAGCGCGTTCTTATGTATTGTTATTACGTATACAGCTTGACTTGTATTTACTGAAAAATAATAATATTATTTATTGATTTGATAGAAAATGGATACTTACATTGATGGGTTTAAGTTAAGTAGGTACTGCTTCTAGTACGCATTTTTACATACGATAAGACAGAGAAGTTTACAGCATTGGTGTGCATTAAATAAATTCAACAAATATAATTTTTATAATACACAAAGAAAGATCTGGTAAAGATCGCGGGAAGCGGTTGGATGCAGGCGGCTCAGGATCTGTCTGTGTGGAGAACCTTGGGGGAGGCCTATGTCCAGCAGTGGACGTCTCTAGGCTGACATGATGAGGATGATGACACACAGAAAGAAGCAACATAAAAGCGTTATGTCGTAATGCAGAAAAACCATGTTGGTATGAAGCAACTGCACTACTTATAATCAACTATGAAATGATAATAATAAATGCAGCAGTACAAAATAAAAATGTAGCTAAATAGTATGTAGAAGGCATTCTAAAACTAAACAGCGCCAGCGTTGACAGCGAAAAAGGTATTGTCCAATTGAGAATACTATTTGACAGACATTATTTCTTCAAGGCTTCAAGAATTTACTGGACTGATATACGTCATTTGTTCATATAAAATTCATGCCTAACTGACCGTCCGACAAACAACGCTTACTGAAACTATTGAGCGCCAAACGCCGTAATTAGGCATATATTTTTTTTTAAGACGACTCCCGCACTAGGACTAAATCCTGTGTCGCGGGGGACTTTACAAACATACAACTTACGGACACAATGAACACCCAGATACGAAACAACAATTTATGAATCACACTAAGTGTTGTCTCGTTTGGGGATCAAACCCACAACACTGCGGCGCAGTGTCAAGCGGCGAGGCGACCGCTTTAACCACTACACCAACCGTGCAGTCACTTCCTAGGAGAGCATAGGGGTTAACGGTATTTTTCAAAATGGCAAACCGAATCGGGCATAAAATTATAATTAAATGGGGTTCATTTAATAGAAATGTGCGCTTGAAGCTGCGGGCGCCGTTTAGTTTTAAACAAAGATGACTAGGATTATAGAGAGAAAGTAAATATTTGAAACAAAGAATATGAATATAAAATATTTTCGACTGGTAGTCACTTACATAACATGAAAATCTATCATTTTTCCCAGACTCCTCCAAGGTCTTGCATCGCAACCAAAACAACATTGTCATGGTAATGATTTGCGTATGTATATGAAATAAACAGGAAAGTAACTCTAAGTATATGCTGCTTAGTAATCCTTTAATAACAAAGAAATTGATTATTTTCTGGGAAGGGTCATTTGATTTTAATCGAAGGTAATTGGTTTGTTTTCATTCTATCATTGACAAATATCAATTTGCCAAGTTTAGACGATTTTATTGTGTTCTACCAATGAATACTGATTTACATAGAAGCGCAGTTCTTAAGGATTTCGGGTGCCGATTCCAAGTGGGGACTGTCTCCAGTTTAGTTCGTAGTTAGCGTCGTTGGCGGCGTTGGCGTCCTTCTCCGTCTCTCTTGCTCTCGTAGTTAAGATACACAGGAGGAACGTTCGTCTTTCTTGCTCTCCTAGAGACAGCTGTCACACACAGCACGACTGCCACGCCGCCAAGCGGCAATTAGATTCACAGAAAGTTTGTCTTCAGAGCGCCCATAGGAAATGCGCCTCTATGTAAATATCTGACCTCTATGGTCTACCTAGTTTACAATAAGATCGACAAGATTCGACTTTAATAATAAACACTCATATACTACACAATGGCAAAATAAGGCAGTCACAGAGAAATGAATGATAACGTATTATGTAATACCACGGCGATACCGTTTTTGTAAAATTAATTGCACGTTTCCTTAGCATTGTATGCAGTCAAAGATAAAGCAAAGCCTTTATGTAACAATTTTTGAGCTTTTGATTTGACTTCGAAAGCTCTCGCTTGCGACGAATTCGTTACTTGAAATCTTTGTTGAAATAAGATTCAACTTTATCTAGTATTTTTCAAGTCATTCTAAACTTGAGGAAGAGATGAAATAGTCTGTTTTTATATTCTTGTGATAGGTGAAGCTACATTATATTGCATTTTTATTTAATAAGACTAAAATTGAGCTTAATGCACACACATAACACCGGTGGCCTAATTACTTGCCTATTAGATACCTTGGATAAATTATACTTTATTATAAATCAGAATGGAACAACGGAAAAGCTTTTAATGGACAAAAATTGATAAAATCAAGTAAAAAATCTATACTATAATATAACCGTAGAGGTGAAAAAGTCTGTACATTAAAGATATTTTGACGAAAATGAGCTAAAAATTGTAGGAAAATGCTAAAAAGCAATACTTGATATTTTATAGAATTTATGTCTGTCTGTCTTTCCCTATGTTGCTAAAGATCTCTCAAATGGCGAAATTGATTTCAATAAAACTTACACTCATGTACAAAGGATACTCAAACCTATAAAATAGTATATGTTACATCACAATCGGTTGAGTGGTTTTCGATGTACAGGTTGACCTCTCCTTTGTACGTAGTCCCAAACAAAACAGGGATCATCCAAAACTGGTTATATATGTGGTGCCATCTATGATCATTATAAGTTTGTTAGTAAAAGTATAGTTAGTCTAAATTGGTACCTTCAAAGTGTTTTATGGCTATTTAGGTACCCAACTTTAAAAAAGGAGGCGATTCTTAATTTCGTCAGTATATTTTTATGTATTTTCGATAAATAAATTACTGGAACCGAGCATATTTATAGTTATCCTTCCGACCGATAGATGTCACTATTTTCAAATAATTTTCTAGCAAAATAAATGTATCTTGCAAAAAAAGACAATAGGTAATTATGTGTCAGGTACCTTTCTGTTATTAAAAACATTTTTTTTTATAGACTCACGCCTGTATCCCCGAAGGGGTAGGCAGAGGTGTAATACTACACCCACATTTCGCCATGATTTTTTTAGGTCCCACGTAATAGGGGGCGAGCCTATTGCCGTACCGGGCACATTACCAGACTCCGAGCTGCTACTGAGAATTTCCTAACGGAAAAACCCAATAACACTTTGCCCGACCCGGGAATCGAACCTGAGACCTCCCAATGCCACGTGCACATTTATGCCGCGAGACCAACGAGGCAGTCAAAACATTATAGAGTATAATATTCGGCACTTTCATAAACAAAAAGTCTCTGTGTCAAAATTTATTACAATATCCACTTAATTTAAACGGTCAATCTCATTTATTTCAAATTATTATGTTTATATAATAGTTATATAATCATTTAATTTTATTTTAAATGATCCTTTTTTCAATAAATTGTCGATTAGTCCATATTATTTTCTATCTCGGTCGGTTTGTATATGTAAACATAGATGGCGTTGAGATCAGATTACTCGAATTGGTGTCTTTGTCGTTTCTTTTGAATATTTGATAGTTGTATGTGATTGTGTTTCTTAGATTTCTTTCGTTCGTTCGTGTTCTGTTTATATACCTACAGGTGTCTCATTATTCCCAATTTCCCGCTTCTCACGTTACGTACGTGGGAATCTTTGAGCGGGAGACTGATGCCTGAATTCAGATACCTCTTGAGTTACTCAACGGGGCTATCTTACTTTCGGCAGGGCTGGATATTCGTAGTCCTGTGTGTATTTTCTAAATAAATCGCAATGACAGACACTTGAAACAGCTAAAATCGACCTCCGAACATGTTGTTTTTCACATGGTCAGTTATATGTGGTATGTTCAGGAGTGAGCGGTAAAAATAATTTACATGTTCTATGTGAAGGTGGTAAAACAGTTAATGTTTTGTATAAAGAAATTCTCTAAAGATATATATTAGGTATATAATATACATATAAAAGTCATAAATATTATATACTTTTGGCATAAATGTCATGCTAATTAAATTCCAACATTTACGCGAACGAAGTCGCGGGCACAGCTAGTCAACAATAAAGTGCTATGTGAATACCGTTTTACATTTACGAATCTTCTGATCTTCTCGAGAATAATTTTCACTTTAAACAAAATAGGCAACTGTCTACCACAAAATGGAGCTTCAAAACACTTAATTACTATCTGCCTTTCACAAAATTTTAATTATAGCAGTTATTTTATAGCTTACGAGTCTTAAAACAAGCCGCTAGTTATCTTAACTCAATTTAGAAACCTAAAGTTTATTCTCACTTTGAATATAACATTTGAATGATAAAATAAAACTTTTAATTAAACAGGGAAGGCAAAACGGTGCTTTGTTTGGTTTAAGTGGGACTTACGTGGGAATTTACGGGACAATATTGGATCACTCAATGGCTAATAATATTTTGGAAATATTCATGGAAAATGGCACTGTTGGATGCTCGGTTAAGACTAGGGTGTAGTTTCAATTAGAGTAACTCAGTTGGTTAGTAGTTCCTCGTCTTAGAAAGCCGCAGTTGCTTTGTGCTGGCTTTCTGCGGTGACTTTGGTTTAGAAGTTAAAGTTAGCTAAACTTCTACCTTGAGCTAGGTTTCAAAGATCAGTAAGCTAAACAATATTATTGCTATTCCTTGTAAGGCTTGAAGGATTGTAACAAGACACGTTTTTTTCACGTCTATATGAAAGGTTACCTTTTGATCTTGTATCTCATAATAATAATTATGTCTTAAAAGCATGTTTATTTTTGTAGAGCTAGTATCATTGACGCCAGCATTTTCTGTATTATTCTTTATTAACTATTTTATATTGATTCATTCATTATTTTGATTATATATGTATATAGATTTTATTTTATTTTGTAGGCTTAGCAAAAGTTATCTTGCTCAAAATGATTTAATATACTAATATTAATAATTTATTTGGCTAGGCTATCTTTTGTACAGTAGTAACAGAGGACAAAGCAGTTACCTCAATATTATGTTTATTTATTTTATTTTATTTATTTTTTCGTCTCGGATACACACACTAGCAGGCTTTATTTTATAAAATTAATGTAAATTCTGTTAAGATCCTAAATTCCATATCAAATTATATCCCTTTCAATTAGGACACTTGATGGTCTTCCTTATAGCCAATTTACTGACGAAGGACAAAATTCAACAGTCTATTTATGACCGGGCCCATTTAAGATGCGCACAACTTTGCATAACTAAGCGAAAGTTTTATCTGCTCGTAATAATTTTATTGCACATTAGAGTAAATTGAAACAGCGATATCATGTTTTAGTACCTAAAAATGGTTTGTGTAGTCACGTGTACGGTCTGATGGTTGAGGCAGAGACAGTGCTTTGGTCATTTTGGAAACAGAATGAGATAGACGTAATATCAAGAACGAATTATGTTTAAAGAATGTTTATTTACATTACCCAATCCTTCGTTCACATTTGACATTTTTCAGAGCATGTCAAGCACGATTATTAATTTATATTTTACCCACCCTAGGATTTTTTAGAACGTCTCTAGTAAATATTTAAGTAATGCTGGCCCTTATAATTTTATTATTTCTAACTTTATGAAACTATACATTTTCTAATAAATATTATGTTGGATAAAGTAGTTATTTCAAGTTATATTAGTGCTTAAGGTTGTGATCCTTTCTTTAATGAAAGCTCCAGATGCTTTATAAATAATTTATGTAGCTTGTTGAGATGCTCTACACAAACAATTCAGGTAAAGAAAACTCAGACTAGAAACAAATAATTATTTTTGATCATTATAATTCCTTTTTGTATTTTTATAAGCTACACGTGTTATGAACCCTCAAGAAGCCATCGAATCCTAAAGATGAGCAAGGAGTATTTTTGTTATACAGGGATAAAGGAAAATTGAAGTTCAATATGGTCCAGGAAGATGGTATACGTTATGTCAATATCTTCTTTTTTTTAGCATGACAATAAGTAATTTAAACGAATAATTACACCAATTCGCTTTATTATTTATCTCATTGGCTCAACTAAATTTTAATGAGAGGAGCTGATTTATGCGAGAAAAGACCTTAGATTGAAAGCATGATTTTTGGAACGTAATTCATCTGCCATAATCATTGGTGGCTTATAAATACTTACAAATAGCATTTGGATTTAAACACGTAAAATGTCTTTTTGTGTAACTAAATATTTTGCAAGAATTTACTAGGCTGCAAGATAAGCTTACCTACAAAAGTATGTTGTGACCTTAGAGTTATAAAGCTTGAACAGAATCAAATAAAACAAAGATATAAACGTAAAGCCATCTTACGATCTGAAATTTCGCTGATACTGAGAGTATTCCTTCAAAAAGACCAAGTGCTATGAATTAACCATCAGAAGTAAACCTTTAAGTCGATTTTTTATAACGACGGAGTGAAGGTTGTTACCTATATCGGCAACTGGTAGTGTGTAGAAAAACTATAATAAAACTACACTACTTTTGTATTATTAATTCCTCAGTCTATCATGTACGCATGTACTGAGAATGTACTAAAATATATTTTTGAGACAACTCGCTTGCTCCTTGAAGCTTTATCAAAGAGTGACTAGACAAAAAATTCAACAATTTTACATAAACTTTTAAGAAAACATGCATCATACCAAGAATGGCTTTGTTGGACCTTTTGTCATAATAATAAGTTATTTAAAAATATGTGGAATTCTCAATTGAAAATATTATAATGAAAATGCATTGCCAAACAAACAAACAAACAAACCTTTATATGTGAGTAAGAGAGAGAGAGAGAGAGAGAGAGAGAGAGAGAGAGAGAGAAAGAGAAACAGAGAGAGAGAGAGAAAATACTGTGAGTTAAGATATCTACATGTCAACGTCAAAATAGAAAATATTGTTAGAAAAATGCCGTCACCTTTTACTATAACCCTAAAAATTCCTCAAAGTTATTCTAAAAGCAAAAACAGCAAATATTTTACTACTACACTATATGTACTAGAGTTACCGTCCATCAGCTGCAAGAGTGAACATGTACACTCTACGCAGCATCAGCATAACTTTTATTGTTTATTGGGAGCAAAATCCTCTATTTTTGGCTAGCAATATTTTTCGGCATAACCCTGCTGCAATATTTTTTTGGCGACACAATACATCGTCACATTTTCTGGCGTTCTTTTTTACGAGCTATATATGGCTTTGTGTCGTATCTCTATTTTTAAATTATACGGCGAAATATTTATCTTCGATCACGTTTTATTAGTAGTAGAAAGAGATGAGAGATGAAACAGCATGAGAGTTTTATGTGACGTCATAGGATTTTTATATGTAAGTAAACGCATTTGTTTTAAGCAATGGTCTTAAAGAAATGTACATACCATAATATACATATACAGCTGATGATAGCCAGACAATGTCATCGCGGACACAAACAAAAATAAAAGGCTTATTTTATGACCGGCGAAAGTAAAAAGAAAAAGGGTAAGTTTAGGATAACACACTGAAAAGTACTTTTTGCAATCCTAGAATTACACAAATGTGGTTTTGCGGATCACAAATAAGCGAACATTTAACTTATTTTGGTAGTTTATAGCAAGCCGCCATAATACTGAACTTGATGCTATTAATATTTATTAGGGCAACTAATCTAGGAAAATAATAAAACAACGACATGGTTATACTACCAAAAATGTTTTGGTATATTGGATGAAATAAAATGTTTTATAAGAGTCTTCTAGTGTGAGCTTGAATCGTTTCATTCAAAGTTATTAATGGACTTAACTGTATGTCATATTTAAATATTAGTAGTGGCAAGTGTTTAATCTAAGCTACACTATGGCAAAATCAATAGTTGTCATATTAGCATCATACAATTTTATTAAAACGGGTCTTATTGGCGATATTTAATTAATTTAAGGTATAAATACCTCTGTTTAACCGACGTTTCAGCCGTCTTACAACAGCCATGGTCGCGGCAGGACTGATGTCATCTCAGCGTTGTCCTTGTGACAAGGACGACGCTGAGATGACATCAGTCCAGTTTCGGCCGCTACCCTCACTTGTTTTTTATTTGTATCCGAACTGACGGTACGTCGACACACAACACTTTTTAATAAAACTGTATGAAATATACAAATCGCGAAAGTTAAAAATTGCTCATACTAGCACTTATTGATTATTTTTATACATATAACGCCAAAAACATTACCCTTCCTTTTGGCTTCGCCGTAGTCGGGTTAAAAGCGCTACAAATAGGTCACAATCTACGTGCTTTATATCTAACAACCGAATATTGGACCGTCCCGTCCGTTACACAGTGTGACTTGTGGTGAGGAAAATAGTACGCATTCTGCGAAATGTACCGTTTGTGAATTGTGCAGCTTGTACTATGGGTACTAGACAATGGATAAACATACATAATTATATGCCTTTTTTTTGTAAATACATACATATTATACATAGAAACACCCAGACCGAGACAAACATCCATGTTCACGCACACAAATGTTTGACGTGAGCGGGAATCGAACCCGCGACCTTCGGCGTGGCAGTCGCTTACACTCCCGCTGCGCCAACCGGTCGTCAAAATATAAAAATTGCTCTCATATAACACCGGTGGCCTAATAACTTGCCTATTGGATGGATAAATAATACTTTATTATAAACCAGAATTTATACGACAACGGGATACCTTTTAATGGACATAGATCAAATAAAGTAAAAAAATTGTAGATACATTACATAAATGTAATATAATAACGAAAACTCAGTTACATAGTCAAGTAGGGCTATTTTTCTTCTAGCACAAACATGTTTTACTTCATATTCCCGATCTTATCAAATATGTCATCGTATCTACTAGATCCAAGATAACAGCTTATTATATATATATATATATATATATTATACAATGAAATGGTTTGCGAACATGTTTCGAACAAAAATATATCTAAAAATAATATTTAAAATTCTATACTAAAAGGGTGCCAACCTTATATTACTATGCCTCCGCTGAGATACGGCCTTTTGCCTGTCAATCACTGAGCAGTATCTCGTAAATCATACTTATTAAGGGAAGCATTGACATTTTTCGACGTTTATATATCTGTTGCCTATCCAATATATATATATGTATATATCAACATTTAAAATGACTGACATTAAACAAAGAAAATATTATGCATTAGTGCTTAGCTTTGAGTGGTCGTATTTAAAGTGAAGAAAATAAATCCTTCAGCCCCACTATTCCAGAAGACTTTACTCCAGTTTTAAGTGCACGCATCGCACCTTGTTCCAATGCGTGACCTCCATACGGGAAGCACTCTGCAGATATGACTCGCCTCGTTCCTTTTCAATTTCGCAGCTTTAATCCAAGATTTGCATGATAATTTATAGGTTTATTAGGAGGCTTTATTACTACATCAACAATAGAGCGCTATGTAAATACCGCTTTAAATTTACAAATAGTCTGATCTTATCAAGAATAATTTTCACTTAAAACAAAATAGGCAACTGTCTGCCACATGTTGGAGCTTCAAAACACTTAATTAATCTGCCTTTCACAAAATTTTAATGATAGCAGTTATTTTATAGCTAAGGAGTCTTAAAACAAGCCGCTAGTTATCTTAACTCAATTTAGAAACGTAGAGTTTATTCTCACTTTACGTATAACATTTTAATGATAAAATAAAACATTTAATTAAACAGGGAAGGCAAAACGGTGCTTTGTTCGGTTTAAGTGGAACTTAAATAGGAATTTCCGGGACAATATTGGATCACTCGATGGCTAATAATATTTTGGAAATATTTATGGAAAATGGCACTATTGGATGTTCGGTTAAGATTAGCGTGTAGCTTCAATTAGAGTAACTCAGTTGGTTAGTAGTTTCTCGTCATAGGAAGCCGTAGTTGCTTTGTGTTGGATTTGTGTGTTGACTTTGATTTAGAAGTTCAAGTTAGCTAAACTTCTAAGGTGAGTCAGATTTCAAAGATCAATAAGCTACAATATTATTGTTCAGTATTTCTTGTAAGGCTTCAAGGCTCGTAACAAGACAATTTCTTTCACTCTTATTTAAAAGGTCAAAACATATACCTAACTTTTGATTTTGTATCTCATATGTCTTCGCTTTTGGGTAAACTTTTTTACAGTAAAGTTTACTTTGATGTACGTGGCAGGCTTGCTAGACACCTTGCTGGAAAGCTTGTTATATAGTAGAGTTATTATCAAAGACCCTAGCATTGTTTGCAGGGTTTAATCTGTTAAATTTAGAATTAATTTTATTTATATTTATACAGTTAACAAAAATAACTTGTAAAATTATATTAAATTAAATTTAGACCAAAAATTTTAATAAGTTTAGGAAACCTTGTATAGAGCTTATGTCTAATACGTCTCTCTAGTAGCCAAAGCAATGGATAGATCAAAATAAAAATTAGGACTGATCATAAGCTATCTTTTGTCCTGTACAGAGCACAAAGCCTGTGCACACACTGTGTGTCTTTTTTCGTTTCGAAAACACACACTGGCAGACTTTATTTTACAAAATTAATGTAAATTCTGTTAAGATCGCAAATTCTATATTCACGTTATGTCCCTTTCAATGAGGACACTTGATGGTCTTCCTTATAGCCAATTTACTCACGAAGGACAAAATTCAATAGTCTATTTATGACCGGGCCAATTTAAGATGCGCACAACTTTGCATAATTAAGCGAAAGTTTTATCTGTACAATAGAGTAAATTGAAACAGCGATATTATGTTTTAGTGCAAAAACAATGGTGGCTGAAGCAGAGATAATGCCTTGAGAATGTTGGCAACATAATGAGATGGACATATCAAGAATAAATTATGAGAAAAAAATATTTACATTCATCACCCAATCCTTTGATATTATTTGGATGTATTAGTAGAGGAGACGTAGAACATCGACCTTCACCGATCTGATAACCAGATGAGACTTATTTTTTATGTAATATAATTTATAAACAAATATGCCTATAATAACTTGCCTATCAACAAGTGCTCATAGCTATTTTAAATTTAAGTTAATTGTAATCAACCGCAAATATAACTTTGTCGTTTATACAAACTATGGAAAACAAAGTTATTTTTGGTGATGAAAAAGCGATCGTGATATTTGGTTAAGTGAAGATAACATAATTTATTTTATGTAAGGAGCAAATGCTTTATGAATAATTTCTGTAGCTTGGTGAGATGCCATAAACAAATAATTGAGGTAAATAAAGCTTATATTGAAAACAAATATTTTTGTATCATAATAATTTGGATTTTCATCCTGAAAACCTTCCTATTCAAGAATAAATCTAATCATAAAGATGAGAAAGAAGAATTTATAATACAGAGTCTTTTCTAATAAAAAATTGTAATGTCAATATGGTCCAACAAGAGTAAATAGGATATGACATATCCTGTATCCATTTCTGATTATTTTTAGTATGACATCATGTAATAACACTACGAGAAAAGTTATATTATTACATTGAATGAATCCCAAATCGCTTCTCACCATCCTTGGTTGCTTAAATTTAAAGATAGCTATCTACCTGATTATGACTATGAATACTAGGTTGGTTTTAAACAAGAAAATTTATTGATTGTATTTTATGACCATAATTATTATACATACCCAAATATTTTGCAAGACGTCACTACGTTACAACGCAATTGCCTTGCCACTATAGCCTGCTACAATGATAAGGTGCGACCTTAGTGTTATAAAACTTGAACAAAATCAGATAAAACAAAGATATAAACGTTAAAGCTTCTTACGATCTGAAGTTTTGCTGATACTGAGATTATTCCTTCAAAAAGAGTGAGCGCTATGAATTAATTCAAGAAGTGAACCTCTAGGTTTATTTTTTTATGAGATTTTAACCTATATCGGCAAATGGCAATGTGTACAAAAACTAAAACAAAAATAGAATAAAACTACACGCACTTTAATTTTAAATTCTTCAGGCTACCGTGTAATGTACGAGAAATATATTTTTAAGACAACTTATATACGGCTTCTTGAAGCAATAAGTATCAGAGACTGACCGGACAAACAATGAAACAATTTTACATAAAGTTTATTATTTTTAAACTTCATGCACACGCAACATCCCGGGAATTCCTTTGGTGAAACTTTTCCAAAATTATTGTTTATTTAAAATAATATGGAATTCTCAATAGCAAATATAATTAATAATAATAATCATTCTGTACTAACATTGCGGAATTGCAATAAATATGAATATGAATCATGCAATTATGCAAAAATTTTGCACCAAGCTTTTGTGAGAGAGAGAATACAATTATTGTGAATTGAGATATCGATGCGTTTTATATTCTATACGTCAAAATTAAAATGGAAACAATTGTAAAAAAATATCCTCCTAACCTTATACTATAACCCTGAAAATCCACAGAGATGTTCTAAAAGTAAAACATCAAATATTTTACTACTACACCATGCGTACTAGAGTTACCGTCCATGAGCTGCAAGAATGTACATGTACACTCTACGTAGCATCAGCATAACTTTTATTATTTATTGGGACCAAAATCCTCTATTTTTGGCTAGCAATATTTTTCGGCATAACCCTGCTGCAATATTTTTTGGCGGCACATATTCTGGCGTTCTTTTTTACGAGCTATTTATGACTTTGTGTCGTATCTCTATTTTCAAATTATACGCCGAAATATTTATCTTCGATCACGTTTTATTAGTAGAAAGAGATGAAAGATGAAACAGCATGAGAGTTTTATGTGACGTCATAGGCTTTTCATATGTAAGTAAACGCATTTGTTTTAAGCAATGTTCTTAAAGAACGCTACATACTGTAATATACATATACAGATGATAGCCATGACAAGGTCATCGCGGACACAAACAAAAATAAAAGGCTTATTTTATGACCAGCGAAAGTAAAAAGAAAAAGTGTGTGGCTAGGATAACACACTGAAAAGCACTTTTTGCAATCCTAGAATTACACTAAAGTGGTTTTGCGCATCACAAATTAGCGAACATTCAACTTATTTAATTAAATTTAAGGTAGTTTATAGCAAGCCGCCATAATACTGAACTTGATGCTAATAATATTTATTAGGGCAACTAATCTAGGAAATTAATGAAACAACGATATGATTATACTACCAAAAATGTTTTGTTATATTGGATGAAATAAAATGTTTTATGAGAGTCTTCTAGTGTGGTCTTGAATCGTTTCATTCAACGTTATTAATGGACTTCATTGAATGTCACATTTAAATCTTAGTAGACTGCAAGTGTTTAATCTAAGCTACACTATGGCAAAATCAATAGTTCGCATATTAATCTTAAACGTCAGAGTACTACTCTGATGGCTAACCAGATACTACTATGCAGCATCATCCAGTTGCGTTTAAAAGCGCTAGGTCCTGAGCGTTTTTTCCGGCATCTCTTATTTCATTTTCCAGCAATGGCGAGTAAATCAGCAGAATTTGGTTTCGTACTAAATTGTGATACTAGCTTCGCCGTCATTTCCTTTTTTCTAGACTTGGCCACGCACGAGTAAAGACTTGATAATATCAGTGGCAGATAACATTTAGCCAACCAATAGATAAACACATGTTTAACATTGAAGAATATTTAAAATATTATAGTTTTTCACTTAAACATAAAAATATCTCTCATGTCATTTATTATCACTTTACAAAAAGCAGTACATTTTCCAAATACCATAAAAAATATTATTACATCGCGGCACTGTAAAGTAATTTACACTACAATATCTAATTCCTTCCTGGAATCCTAGCTATATCATTCGTCGCATATTAAACGTGCATACGGTAGCTTTAGCGATATCATTCAAAACGGTACATTTCGCAGAATGCGCACTATTTTCCTCAGCACAAGTCACACTGTGTAACGGACGGAACGATCCAATCGGAAAATTCGGTTGTTATATACAAAGCACGTAGATTGTGACCTATTTGTGGTGCTTTTTTACTGTTAGTAGTTTTAATGCCATGATTTAGATTGAGATATTTTTGGCATGGTAATCTAATTATATCCATTTTACGATTGAACTTAAAAAGTTAGTCATTAGTTCCTACAGCTTCAAACCGCTTTACCTATATATCTGCAAATTACATCGAATTTGAATCTATATTGTTTTCAACTTAAATTCTATCATCATTAAAAATCCATAAGTGAATCTTGGTGATTGTGGGTAAAATTGTTGACAAACCATTTATAGCTTATTTCAGCCTTCTGCGCCCAATCGTTTTGGCTGTAGCTTGTTTGTAGGTCAGTCAGTAACGCAAGCATTTTATAAAATAGGTACAGATTAAAATCATTGAAGTGGCACGTGACATCTAAAATATTCAGAAGCAAGAATGGATAAAACGAAAAGCTATCGTGCTGGTCCGCGTGGTGACGGATTGAGAATACGGAATGTCACAACCCCATATCATTCCATGGGTGTCGTAAGAACCGACAGGGGGAGCATATTATGCAAAGAACAGCACTGTAAGAGAAGGAAAACTTGATACAAACTCTATACAAACCCGTTCGGCCAGCGTGGTATAGAGGCCAATTCCTCCTTTCAAAGGAATGGCCTAGTCCAACAGTGGACTGTTAAAAGCTGATGATGATGAAGATGATCGTGCTTAATTATGCAATGGATCCCTACGATAAAGAAATAATCTACCTAAGTAACTGTAAGTCAGATGACGTAACGAAAATGATAAGGCATTTGTTGCACGCCGGCGAGGAAGTGACTAACTATCGGCTATTATATCACTGCAGAAACGTAGGTACTATAGAAATTAGACACACAGTATAAACAGATGAAAGGCGTATAATTTTTTTTTTCTTACTGATGGCGAGTCCTAGCTCTACTATTTTTTCTCTGAATGACAAGAACTATCGCTTAGCAATGGTCGTTTGCCAGAGAGCAGCGTGCACAGTGATGCGCAGTACTAAACTAACCACCCTAAGCGATTTGTGCGAATAATCCCATCGCAATCAAACACAATCGCTGGTAGCCCAGCGATAAAACTTTTGGAACTGGTTGCTCGTCAACTTGTTTTCAGTCGCTGCTTCTTTTCTTTACTTGCTTATCGCCCATGGTAGGAAATTTGCCTACAGCATGGATAGAGCTACGCTTACTGTAGTTTTCGCACCGAAATAAACGCATCGAATTATGCTTATGGCACTTTTTACTTTCTGAAATGAAATTTGATATTAATAATTTGCAAGAACTGTGTGGTACAACAGTTCTTGCAGATTATTAAAATCAAATATCATTTCACTTGCCAAAAGAGATTAAATTTCCACAGAATATTTGATCTAAATAGCAATATTTAATTCAATTCTTGGAAATGCCACAATAGAAATACTTGCAAAATTGAAACCTATCTTACGTGATCAAATTTATTTGATTTATCGCTAATATACCAAACTTTGATATGCATGTCTGAGGGGATTCATTACAGCATCAAAGTACAACAGATGGTTGGATTATATGTAAAATACCGAGATCAGATTCCCAAATCCAATTATATTGTTTAATCTTCAAGCTTCAACTTCAGCTTTTGAATAGATGTTCAGACAATATCATAGGATTACACTCGTAACTTTTTAAATTAGACTGATTGTGAATAGAAATAAATATGTATTAGTAACGTTGCCTTGCCTTTTAATACTACGCCGAGTGTTGTGGGTCTGAAGATATGTGAGTTACAAAATGCTAGATTTGAATTTGTGTCCGTTTATTGAATGTTTGCAAACTCCCCTGTTATACAGGATTTAAGCTTAGTGTGGGACTTGTTTAAAATCTATAGTATCTACGTATATAGCTTAGTAAGGAGCAAACTAAAAATAATAATAGAGATTTTATAATACAATGTACATACATATATAGATTCACGCCTATTTCCCGGAGGGGTTGGCAGAGACTACGGAACGCCATTTGCAACAATATTGACATACCTCTCTTGTTTCATTCACTCCAATCAAGTTTCTCATGCAAGCTCTTCTGTTAAGGGTACTTCTGACCTGTCCTTTTTTAGAATGTCTCCAATCTGGTCAGAGAACGTCCGTCTCGGTCTTCCCCTTTTGCTCTCCCATTCACACTGGCCTTATATATCTTCTGTGTCAGTCTATTGTCATCCATCCTCTCCATGTGCCCAAACCATCTTAACATACCTTTCTCAATGCTTGTCACTACATCTTCTTTTACCCCACAACATTCTCTTATCACACAATTCTTTACTCTGTAGGTCAAAGATACACCACACATACTTCTCAGTGCTCTCATTTCTACAGCATTTATTCTACTTTCTAATCTCTTCTGCCATACCCAACTTACTTACAACTACCGTACATACAGGTAGGCACTAATACCCCTCTATGCACAGCCAGACGTGCCTTTTGGGGCACGTTTATTGGCTATTCATAAACGCCTTCAGAGCTCCATTCACTCCATTACTGCAATAACTCTTCTTTCAATATCTTCTTCATTCTTATCATCTCTTGTAAACAACGTTCCTAAGTATACAAAACTCATTCACTTGCTCCACTCGTTGTCCATTGATCAAAACATTACAATTTATAACGCATTCCTCCTTTTCAAAAACCATAACTTTCGTTTTACTTACATTCACTTTCATTTCTTTCCTCTCTAACGCACCATACATGATTGCTACCATCTCCTGCAATTCCTCCGCTTCTTCTTCTTCTTGTCGTATCAATGGCGGTTTAAGATGACAGACGACCAGTATTCTGCTACAGCTATAGCGTTGTTTGTGGCCCTATACAGCTCAGCCAAAGAGCATTTAATCGGAAAGGAGGGGCAAGAAAGCACTTGCTTTCTTTCTTGGCATGTCCTGCCTTGTCGCTCCACAGTCGCACCGGACAGAGTCCTCAGCCACATAGCCCCATCTAAACAGATTGTATTTGCAGCGACCCACTTGTGTTCGGAGTCGGTTTAGGGATTTCCAGGTGGACCAGGGCGGGTCCTGCCCTGGGGGAAGCTTCTCTGCAGGTACAATGTAGGACTCAAGAGGAGCATGCTTTTCATGCCAAAAGTTACGGCGTGCCTTAGCTGGACTGTCTGTAAGAGCTTTCGTGTGACTTAGGAAACTTTTACAGCTCCTTAGGCGGGTTCCTCCGCTGAAGACGCAAGTATTACCTGATCATCAGCATAAAGGAGGCATTTGATAAGTAACCCATTCATCCTTAATCCGCAGTCACTTTGTTTTAGATCTTGCAAACAACTGTCCATGAGGAGGCTAAACAGCCACGGCGACGCTACACATCCCTGTCTAAACCAGTCAGTGTATGCCCCGTTTATCCTCACACAAGCTCTAGAATCCTCATAAAGGGGTTTCAGAGCTCGAATGAGGCTGCTGTCCACCTCATTCATTGACAGCACCGACCACATTTCATTCCTCACCACTCTATCGTAAGCCTTTTCCAAATCCACGAATGCGCAATAGACCTTTTGACCATTGGCCAAAAACTTTTCAGCTATGCTTCGCAAGGAAAAAACCTGATCCGTTCATCCCATGCCCTTTCGGAATCCCGCTTGTACATCCCATATTTTCTTGTCGGTTACTTCCATGACTCTTTCAATCAGTACCTTTGCATATAATTTGCCAACAATGCTGAGAAGGTTAAAGCCTCTATAGTTCTTGCAATCTTGTTGTGAGCCTTTTCCTTTATAAAGAGGCACAACTACAGCTGTGGCCCAGTCATTAGGTATTCGGCCAGTGCTCCAGCACAAGTTATATAACCGCTGCAACTGACCAACTATGATGCCCCGTCCAGCCTTCAGCATTTCGACTGAAATCCTAATACTCATTCTATCTCTTCAGTACGCACGATTCACCATTTACTATCTTTCCATTTTCGTCTCTGATGGATGTGTATTCTGAGGATTGAGTTTTTCCTCGAACTGCACGAACGGATTTCCTGAAAAACTTAATGTTCCTCTGGAAATCGTCAGATAATCTGCTATAAAACTCATCTTTCTTTTACTCTTTTTCCTTTTAACCATTTCTTTCCCTATTCTTTTTGACCTAACAAACTCCTTTCTTCCTTCATCTATATCTACACTCGTTGCTTTTCCTATTCTTTCATTTGCTGTGGCAGCCAACCAATCTAACCAAGCTTTCTTCTTCTCTGACACTGCTGATTGTACATCCTTGTCCCACCATGTATTCTTAACCTTTCGTATTTTCCTTCTTTTGATCACACCACTTACTTCAGACGCTACACACACTACCTCTTCTTTAAAGGACTGCCATAATTCTTCCATATCATTTATGCCATCGAACCTCTCAAATCTTGCTATCAATCTTCGCTTATACTCATCTTTCACATCTTTCTCTTGCAGATTTTCTACTTTTATTTTTTCCAAAACCCTATTTTCATCATGCTCTCTGTATTGCCATTCTTTATAGAGCCCACTTATCCGGCTCATCACCAAAAAGTGGTCTGTGTGGATGCAAATGATATACTCTTATATCCAACACATTCTTTCTCAATCGTTCATCTACTATCACAAAATCAATTATACTTCGTCTAACATTTTTCGCCTCCCGCGTATACATATGTATCCTTTTGTGATCAAACATGGTGTTTGTCACACAAAGGCTCCACTACAAACAAACCTCAAGCAGTGCGTTTCCATTTTCGTTCACGCTCTCATCACCGAATGTACCTAATACCCTTTCAAATCCATCTCGCTTTAGCCCCACCCATCCATTGAAATCCCCTAACAAAATCAATCTTTCATTATCCTTACAGTTCCTCAAAATCTCTCTTAAACTCTCCCAAAACTCCTGCCTTTCGTCTTGCTCTTGTTGTGACATACCCGTTAATATATTGACCGGGGCGTACACCCCTACAATAAAGAGACGAGTAAGTCCTACTTTCATTCTCATCCACAGTAGCCTAGCATTTACACATTCAAAGTCTTTTACGCACTCATTCATTCGCGCAGACAGTATTCTCCCTTGCAGGCTCTGGTGGTACTATCCACCCCAGACCAATACGCCGTATATGCGCCATGCTTGATGGTGTCACACCCTTTTCTTTTGGTTTCGTTCACACAAAGAACATCAATCTTTCTATCATCCATCATCTGACATACCTCATCCAATTTGCCGTTCATGGGCGGAGGACCTTCAACACTCAATGTTGCAAACCAGCTTTCCGTAGGGCGCTTTTCACCCTCGCGGGAAACGAGACGTGATGGGTTGCGAACCGCATCGCCGCCGTGTGAGGAAATATTATTTATTTTTCTCATTGCGTTCCCACGAGATTTAGGGTTTTTAAATGTCCATCCCCATAGAGCCCTTTACGGGGGGGTAAGGCGGAATATCACATGTGCCCTGTGACCACCAACACAGGCACCCTCCGTTTACGACCAGCTTGCCCTTTGGCCACGAATCCCTCGGCACGGGTCGGTTGACACCTTAGATCGGGGTTTTGTGTCGGGTATGCTCCCTGAAAGTTGGTTTAATTTCGGAGTTTTCCTTCTCCTAGACAGGTTGCCAACCAAGGCTAATGAGGCCCATCTCCTCGAACGTTTGGTTTAGTTTCGGAGTTTTCCTTCTCCTAGACAGGTTGCCAACCAAGGCTAACGAAGCACATCTCCCCGAATGTACAGTATGATTTCTATGATGGCTGAGATTAGGTATGAGCAATTTACATCGTTTAGAAAAAAAAAACTTTAAAGTTTTACATAAACTATTATAAATATACGGTACACATTAGGTATACATATACATATTATATACGGTATTAATATTTAATTGCGTTATACATCCATTTTGTATTCATTAAAAATATGCATGATGGTCCGCAAGACTCAAATACACTAATCATATTATTTAAAGTTACCTAAAACAGCCTCAATTTGATACCAGCTCTCGTGCTCGTTCTGAATTTTTAAACGTACAATATTAAAGAATATTGTTATCAGATATTATTCTTACATATCTCAAGCATCTAGAACAAATAATAAAAATAGAAAATAAATAAGGCAATGAATACGATAGTTGAACAATACCTTTTAAGCATGTGACATGTTTTGGCTTCCTATCAAAAAGATCCATTTGGACGGGGAACCAAAATAAACAACACAACATCACGGAAAATCTTTTGTTCCAGTATTATTGTGATCGTGTATTTGGATAGAAATCAACACCGAACTCTAAAAATCAACTTAGTGGTATAGAAAATTTCGTTTCAATTCAACAACAAAATCCCTGGTGATATAAAGTATTTGAAACAAAATAATCCTATAAAAAGAAAGCAAAATTTGTATTCTGGTCAAGAAACGGACATTGAAACCAGATACATCCTTAAGTACGTAATATTCATAGAAATGGTACCAGCATGATGCCCTGAGGTATTCCCGTCATGATGTGAATTTTGTTTTATTGGCATTCAATTTGGTGCCTACTTTTTGTTCAAACGTCCCTAAAGATTTAGATTTCGAAAAAGTTGGACTTCTTTCTTTGTTCGGTTGTGGGTTAAGCGATATTCCATTATGTAATGGTTTATCAATAATGTGCGCGTTCGAGGTTGTGCGTCACGATTGTAAGACCTTTCTTTGCAAAACGATCTTTGTTTGTGACCTTGTGTATGTTGAAAGTTCTAAGTTACGTATACACATATACAAATGCTACTAAAATAGGGGGTTAAACGAGATAAATATATTAACACTTTATTGTACACAAGTATACATACAGAATTACAGTGGTAAAAGTAACTTAAAACTATTTGCCCAACAGGGCGGTCTTATCACAAAATGTGATCTCTTCCAGACAACCTAGTTTGAAATTGGTAATTACTAAAAGTACAATTGTGTGGGTTACGGTGTACCTAGTGGAACAATTTCATAATTGGTTGGATCTGTCTTGGGCGTCACGACAACGAGGTTATCCTATAAGCTTAATGTGGGAACTCTTACTCTCAGGTCATAGTCTGTGTTCTGTATCAGTAGCACGAGACAGCGTTGTGAACTCAGTACACGACAATACTGTCTAGTATGTGTGTGAAATCTTTCTGATGTAATAAAATTAGGCTAGTCTGCTTCATTGGAGCAAAAGAGCTGATAAAATGAAGACGGTATTAAATAATGTACTAAAAGACACAGATAAATAAAATTTGCCAGGTCAGAGAATTTTTTTTAAAAGACAGCCATGTTATGGCCTGTAATCATCAGATTCTTTAATTAGTATAAACATGATGAACCGAACTCAATAACCTAAATCAATCTAATATATCTACGAAACTTACCACTAAAAACTTGAATTTATTTTCTTCATTAAATAGCATTGCCATAGTTGGAACAACATAATAAGTTCCTCAAAACACTTTCAATTTATCTATCCAAAGGTACTGGCTAGTGTTAGAACTTAACTGATTGGTAATTTCTAACTGTTTCAGCATTACCGCCGATTGGTCCAGTGCTGAAGGCAGATAAAGACCGCTACCAGCCTGGCGAGTTACTCCAGGCAAACTGCACTTCTTCTCCAGGGAGGCCAGCTCCTAACATCACTATCTTCATCAACGAAGAACCCGTAAGTTTTATATCTACATCATCTAACAGTTTGAAATTGTCTAAAGGCCGGTTTCAATATTACATATATCCATGATTAGAAGATTTGAGATACATTTTTAACAAAATCTTTATTCAAAATATGAAACATGGTAGTAGAGCCTTGCTGATTTCAGCATGAATGGGCCGGCTCGACCGGGGAAGTACTACCCTCTTACAGAAAATTGACGTAAAGTGACAGTACTTAAACTGTTCCGTTTAGTTCGGTGAGTGAGAGTGCCGGGGGCCCTATCCCCTATTCCTTCTCCCTCATCCCACTCCTTATCCTATCCCATTTCCCATCCCCAAGGGGCAGCAACGCATTTGTGACTCCTGTGGTGTTGCTTGTGTCATGGGCGGCAATCCGTCTGCTCGTTTGGCGCCTATTACTATAAAAAAAAACATGTATATCAAATCTCTAGATCTATGGATAGATCGAATATTGAATCGGCGATAAGTTTACCGTGATAACCGACTCCCATGTAAACGTAGCCGTAAGTGAAAAATAGTCGAATATAGATATGTATAATATTTACCTAGATTAATTTTACTCCCATTAAAATACAAAATGGTATTAATTTATCGTCTTAGTAGAATTTCTTTTCCGACACCGAATAATTATGTCTATTCCTTTGATTGAAATTCGGATTCGTAAGTTTTTCATCAGCAATCAGCTTTAGACTAAATTGCTGATTCAGTGTAGACTGGGCAAAGGCTCAAACAGCCCTGAAAGTTTAAGGTTCGTTATTCTAAAACAGATGACGAGGTATCAATGTTTCAGGGCGAATTTTGTGCCAAGATTGATTAAAACAATTGTTTTTTACCTTAATTACGAAAATTATTGAATCTTTACGGTGTAAAATTATGACCGTAGCTTCTTTTTTATATTATAGAGCCAACGGTTAAGAACAAGAGAGAGATAGATCAAATTTAAATCGTTTATGGTTAAGTTTATTTGTGGTTTCTATATCAAAACTATTACCCATGCCTTCATTTTCACTTGGTTTGTTCTTTCTAAGTAAAAATCATTTAACAACAGGTGCCCAATACGAAAGGTAAACAAAAGATGAAAAAGTATTTTACCAAAATTAATTCAGACTTTGTTGGACACGTTGTAATAGTTGTTCTTTATTTAAACGTTAAACCAACATCAAGTTTTCTTTTAATGGATCATTGGTGCTACCACGGCTTTCCTAAAGTCTTATATAAGGACCAATTATCAGGTGTAACACTTTTTAAATCGTTCTTTTACTGCCCACCTGTGCCCAACAAACTCGTAACTTATGTTAGCAAGACCCTTATAAGCAGATGGCCTCAAAGTTTTTATTACAAAACGTTATTTTACTCATCAATCTTCATTAAAACGACATCTAAATTGAATTATTTGGCAGTAACTTAGGTTGATATGCGTTGTTTTTAACTGAAATATTTTGGTTTCTTTAGTTTTTCACTTAGCAGTGTTAGATTATTTAATTGATCTTACTACCTTAGGTTTTGTTACATTCGTATGTGTTCTAACTTGGTAGTTTGAGTAGGTATAAGTTATATGGTCTCATAATAACACGCTGTTCTTTAAAAAAAATGTTAGTAAAGTGTGACCTAATTTTGATCTTCCTTACGTTCCAGCTCCGTTCTTCGGAGACAAGCCTGCATCCATCGGAGAGTGGTCTTCTTTGGACAAGTGTGAAGGCTGACGTGAAGGTGACTCCGGAGTTGTTCGTGAGTGGACGTCTGAGAGTGGCATGCGTCGCCACTGTATATGACGTATACAGGAGTTCCGCTAATCTTGACTTCTTCACGCCAGAGACTGATCCCAGGCCAGAAAGAAGTAAGTGGGCAAATTCATTAGTAACTAGTAGTCATGTAATAATGGATATTCTTTTTTAGTTACCCTATAGATGTGTCCCACTGCTGGGCAAAGGCTCTCCCTTGGACCGTCATGCATCCCTGTCCTGTGCTATGTTCGGTCATCATCACCATTATCATCCTTTAACAATGCACTGCTGGACTAGGCCTCTCCTTTAAAAGGAGGAATTGGCCTACTATACCACGCTGGCCAAACGGGTTGGTATAGGGTTTGTATCAAGTTTTCCTTCTCTTACTGTCGGCTCTTACGACACCTATGGGATGATATGGGGTGGTGACAATCCGTATTCTTAATCCGTCACCACACGGACAAAAATGTTCGGTCAGTCGCTGTCAAATGCATCCAGGTCGTCCCGCCATCGCCATCTCCGTTTAGGTCTGGACACACACTGACAGAAACAAAACATAAAAGAGTCCTATATAAACCTCATTTAAGCCATTTACAATAATAGTACAGCAGCTGATGTCAAGCTTCAACTTTCTGGTCAGTCATTTAAAATAGAGAAAGGGGTCAAACAGGGTGATCCGTTGTCTCCTAAACTTTTTACGAGTGTCCTGCAACAGGTTTCCGGTAGTCTGGCGAATTTGTGGCAATCCAAAGGCATTGTGGTTGGCGGCAAAAGATTAACAAATCTTCGGTTCACCGACGACATTGTTCTCTTTTCCTCATCAGCCTTGGAACTGGAGCAAATGCTTAAAGACCTCAGCTCTGCAAGTCTTCAAGTTGGACTTCAGATGAACCAGGCCAAAACTCAAGTAATGACGAACAGCACGTCACAATAGCTACTAACAAAGAAATTGCTGAAACTAAAATATTTTCTTCCTCCTTTCCAGTTACGCTCAACGGCGCATCGTCAGCAAAATGCTTCCAGAGTTGGATTCTTCTTCTCTTCTTATTCCTACTTCCAATGGTGATGGGTCAAGACTATGTAGGAGTGATTGATTACGACGAGTATGACGAAAATGTATACATGACAGCCCATTCGTTAGCATCACTTGTTGGTGGTTGAAAATGTTCATAAATAGGTTATATTAAGATTAAGGGTACGAATTTAGTCTGATATTAGAACCACCACTACTTTTAAGCACCGCATCTTTATGTAAGATTTCAGATTTTATTCTTTGTTTTATAGGTTTATGTTTTGTTACTTATGCACGTAGAGTGTAACAAAAATTTTGTGGTTTTTGCATCATATCTTAACGCTGTTCAGACACAGAGGAATGTGATTGTTTCCATTTTTACAAAGAATTAAGAAAGTGCAACAGCAAAATTCTTTAATAATAATAAATCTTTGTTCTGTATTCAAATATGTGTTGGTGAAAGAGTGGCCAATAATTATTGCCCGTTCTTTCTCATGGCTCAACAGCATTGTGCATTGTGAATGTTTCACTGAATGGAAATGTAGAATCATTATATAAATTACTTAATTCTTCCATATCCATTAACAAGAAACTTGAGAAGAGTACTTTTCATTTTAAATTTATTAGTAGTTATTTCTTTTTTATTATACTGCTCTTAACGTGGCCACATTGTTACACTACGTATATGCATTTCGTTTTATTCTAAGTTGATATTGTCTTGACGACTTAGACCTTGGTTTATTTTGTAATGTTACGTCGACAGATTTTATAATCCATATTGTGTAAACATGTTTAAATCCAGCAAAAAAACACATTTAAATTTATTGCTGCTTTTACATGGTACCTACTGTTAAGTTTTGGACGCAATATAATTAAGTCAAAAGTAAGAAGGTACATTTTGTTTATGTTATAAGACTTAAGGCTGCTTACATACTAGCGAGTTGTATTTGTGTTGTCATCAGGCTAGTAACCTAAACATAAATATTTGTTTAAAAGCCCACCACTAACTCCAACCCAAACTTAACATGCATACACTTCAATATTCTTTTATATTTTATTTATTTATTTATTTATAGACTCACTCCTGTATCACCGAAGGGGTAGGCAGAGGTGTAATGTTACACCCACATTTCGCCATGATTTTTTAAATCCCACGTAATAGGGGGCGAGCCTATTGCCGTACCGGGCACATTACCAGACTCCATGCTGCTACTGAGTATTTCCTAACGTAAAAACCCAATAACATTTTGCCCGACCCGGAAATCGAACCCGAGACCTCCCGATCCCACGCGCACATTTATGCCGCGAGACTAACGAGGCAATTCAATATTCTTCATTTGAATAAACCAAAATTACTATCTAATTTATTTCAAAACTAATTTTGTTGTTCGCTATTTTCACAAAGGCCACAATTTCAGTCAAATTAATTTTAATGAATATTAACACATCTGTACATGCCCTTTTTAAACACTACTACACAATTAATTATAATAATAATGTAAATAATAATTCTTTTTAATGTAAGGATATAAAATAATATTGTGATAACTTTCAAAGGCTTCCAGGCCTTTTAATGTAAGAATAGAGCGGCGAAAATTTAATTTTCATAATATCTACCTATTTTGATTTTAAGCTTTGTGACCACTGTTGTTATCAACTTTTGTTATTTGTCAATCACTTTCGTTCCTCAAATAAAAAAATATATAGACATCGATTTGTGAAAAATGCAACTACATAATCTGAAATCGTTTACGAGAAAAGCAATGGCTTTTCTGCCACCAATTCCTACTAAATGATTTCACTGTCCAACGTTTTGAGTAGCAATATTTGTATTTGTTATATATTTTTTAAGTCCCATGTGTGTCCCCAATTAGACTTTTAATACTAAAATGAATCAAATGAAAATGTAATATTTATCAGTTTATAAATAAGTATTCATAACATCGAAAATAAGGGCCGTAATGTCATGTAAATAGGAACATTGTTATATTACCGCATAGAATCATTAAATAACGGCTTCGGATGATGTAGCAACATATATGTTTGCTGAAGGAAATGTTTGTAATAATTGATAATTCTCTTTTATTTCTATTATTTCTGAATAAAGTTAGAATTCTAAATCTGAGATATAGAGTAATTTATTTAATTTAGTAGTCTTGTTCTGCTGTCATTTGTTTGTATACATTTTCACCAAACGTTGACAAAGTAAAGTTGTTACGGTAAGCTGCCACTGCAAACCAGAATTGGTTCAAAATATGATTATAATATCCGACATAGAAATGTACATTTATGTTTAAAATTTAAATTATAAACTTTTCCCTTACTTTCAGACCGACGCCGATGGCTATGATATTAAATTAGTGAAGTGCTTTATGTTAAATTGGGAAAATTTGTTTTAAAAAGTGTTTAGTTGTTACCTTTGATCGGAATAATGCCAAAGATTTATGTGTCTGAGTAACCGCATTCATGTGGAAACTATACTTTATTCATAATGTTACCTATATAAAACCATCACCAAATTCTGAAGTAATAGCACTAATAGAATTATCAACCTCTTCTCGGTCTACTTGTTTCCTCTTCCTTTTTACTTACTTGTAGTAGCCATATTAATCACAAAACTTTATTTTTTTTGGAAATATTTTCGCAAAGAAAAGCTTCACAATTAATAAACAGATTGTTATAAGAAATAAAAAAAACGAACGAAAGAGGCACAGCACAATCACGCTATATGTATTTCGCTTAGACCATTAACTAACCTTTACCTAATGCCTTTTTCATAAAAATGTCACATGTTACTTCTTGTCCTAAAATTATAAACATTTTGAATTTACGATTGTGTAAATTGTTATGCTAAGCACATTTGGTTCATATTATAATGTTGTTGAATAATTTATCCAAATATTTTTATTACTTACGAAAACTTGTAAATAAAAATAAACTTTGAAATAATTTTCGTGCTGTTTTATTCAATCTTTTTCAGAATAAACCTTTACTATCGGAGCTTCGTTGACAGATACGTTGTACATACATACATACATAGACTCACGCCTGTTTCCGGGAGGGGTAGGCATTGACTACGGAACGCCATTTGCAACGATCCTGACATACCTCTCTTGCTTCATTCACTCCCATCAAGTTTCTCATGCATGCTCTTCTGTTTAGGGTACTTCTGACCTGTCCTTTTTTTAGGATGTCTCCAATCTGGTCAGAGAACGTCCGCCTAGGTCTTCCCCTTCGTCCTGTCTCATTCACACTTGCCTTATATATCTTCTTTGTCAGTCTTTCGTCATCCATCCTCTCCATGTGCCCAAACCATCTTAACATGCCTTTCTCGATGCTTGTCACTACATCCTCTTTTACCCCACACCACTTACTTTACTCTGTCGGTCAAAGACACACCACACATACTTCTCAGTGCTCTCATTTCTACAGCATTTATTCTACTTTCTAGTCTCTTCTGCCATACCCAGATACGTTGTACATTAATTTATTACAAAATTTCGCCTTAGAGTTGTTGTACGAAAAAACCAACGGCGGTACAAACACATTCTCTCCTTTAAGTCCTTATTTTCTCCTCCATCTACATTTCTCACTGAAATTGAGCAGTAGTTTGACATGTTAGAGAACACAAAGCCATGTGATATAATCCTAGAACCAGATTTGAAAATATACTTACCATATACATATTTAATTAAATATTAAGAGCCACAGTCCCAGTTAACTCATCTTACTTGTTGGTTCACAGACCGCAAGCATAAAACGGTAAGTTGTGAAGATGTGTGGTGAAATATAGTTAGTATCTTAGCGTTTTAAACAATCGATTTATTGATATTTCTTCATATTCTCTCGAGCTACCTCTAGCGTTAAGTGCTAAACCAGACTTGTACAAATTGCGTGTATGCTAATATGAGTAGAGTCAAGAAAATACACTCAAGTTTCTGATAGGTACTGCGATATGGCAGAAGATAGCTCCGGACACAAGAAAGGAGAGATGATTTGAAGTATTGGTAATAAACTATTATTTTAAAAGGTGAAAAAATCAATGAAGGGAAACTTAATCTCATGCGGTAAATTTCTGAAATGTCTACAAATGTTAACATTTGTCAATTTGTTTACGCCGCTTGCGATCTCATCACTTAAACCTTTGTCTTTGACAAAAAATATCGCATCCAATTACAGGAGGAACACAAAGACAGCTCTGGTATACACATGAAGAACATGAAAAACAGTGGGCAGACATAAAAGAATGCAAATAAACAAAAGATGCTATCCCCTGCTTGAACAAGCGACTCTCGCACAAGCTGCTGCATTCTAATAGAAAAACTCTTAAGCATCTGACAGGCATAATACCGGCCACTGTCCCCTCAACAAGCACCTATTCAACATAGGCGTTACAAGAAACACCCGCTCACGTCATTCTGCACTGCACAAGTGTGAGCGACCAACGAGCAAAGCTGCTGAACAACCCCAGAACCATGTGTGAGGCTTTGAACGACGTCAGCCAACTAATGGCTTTCTGGAAGGAGCTAAGGTGGTATGAGTAGTCGACGTCAATCAAGTCACCACTTACGCACAATGGCCCAAATAAGTGGCTAAGTGCGCAAAACCCACGACCAACTAAACTAAACTTGTCAATTTCTTTAACATTTTTAATTTACATTTAAGTTTGCATGTACCAAATTGGCTACGTGACCCTTAAGAACCATCTGTTGCAATCAGTGTTTAAACATGTATACATTCTTATAAATATACATTTAAACAGTGCATATTTTGTGATGGATTTTTGCAGGTAGTAGAGTCTTGCTGATTTCAGCATGAATGGGCCGGCTCGACCGGGGAAGTACTACCTTCTCACAGAAAATCGACGTAAAGTAACAGTACCTAAACTGTTGCGTTTTGTTTGGTGAGTGAGAGTGCCGGAGGCCCTATTCCTTCTCCCTTATCCCACTCCTCATCCTATCCCTTTTTCCCAATCCCAAGGGGTGGCAACGCACTTGCGACTACTGTGGTGTTGCTTGTCTGGCCTGCGGCGGCGGTAATTGCTTACCATCAGGCAATCCGTCTGCTCGTTTGCCGCCTATTACTATAAAAAAAAAAAGATTGCGTGTCATCCCGTTATTAAGTTGTTGAACCATGGACAAATTGATTTCAACATTTTTATTCTCAACACTGCTTTTATTACAATAACGTACCTACGCTTTTATCTTAAAAGCAATATTTTTAGTTCATCTTTGTTTCCCCTGGTGGCGCTGTAAGAACATGCATATTATAAAATAGATATAGACAACGTAAACATACAATGTAAAATTATAAGATTAAGTAGGTACATAAGTTAAAATGTGATATTGTACAGGAGCAATAACGAACAATACTATATAACGAAGTTCTGAGATATTTTAGATTAATTCATTTTCATAAATGTATGTTTCTAATACCATAGGTTCTTGTCGTAATTTTATCATGAACTAGAATCAGTACACACCGACGAACCCTACCGACTTAAGCTTCTTTTGCTCTTGTTGCGAATGTAAAGCCGATGTAGTTCAAATTATAATGAATAGATGGCGTTTTACTAACTAAAATGCTTATCTTATTTCCATTTGGTAAAGTGTAGATTAAAGTTCTAGTAATAAAGATATTAAATGGAACTCATTTAATATTCATATGTATATTTATATATTTATATATATATTTACTATACTTGTATATTTTTATGTAGGCTTATAATTTGGATATATTTATGTAAACTTAATTAAAAATTATGTATTTATTGTTATGTATGTATTTAATTTACCTTAAAATCTATCTAATTTTGTTAGCTTTCATTCATTTCCTTTAAGTGATTTATTACATCTACTTCTTTTCGCTCTGCACCACTTTAAGGTAGATTGGGAAAAAATGCTCATGGCATTAAGTCCGCCTGTATACTTTGTGTAAGTATATAAAGTTTTAATAAAGAAAAATAAAATAAATAAATATTGTAGATTAAGTTTTGAACTTAATCAGAAGGGATAAATTCATTATATTATTTTGTAAACTGTTTATCAATGCAAAGGGTATTTTTATTTACCCATGTGAACTATGTAATGTATTATTTTTAATTGAAAAGAAAGTTTCAATAAGTTACTTTTTTTAATAAAACCGATTATTTTCGCTAGTAATGTTGGAGATCGTGCGAAGTGAAAGGGTTAGCGGGAAACAGAACTTTTACTCCAAAGTGTGGATCTTGGATCACAACAGCGACAGCGCCAAGATAATTAAAATTATCAAAACTATTCTAAGCAATGAGAGGTATACTTTTAATGCAAGTAATTAAGATTGCCATGGATAGCATAGGATACTCGTTTCAGTCCTTAGGCCCTACAAAAGTCCTCCAGATTCAAGACTTGAACGAAGCTAAAATAATACAAATATATTATACTAACTTCATTTTGTTCAACTGCTGGGCCTATGGGCCTCTTCTCCATAGGGAGAAGTGTGCGTCCTCCTTAGTGTGTGTCTTGAGTAAAAGCATACTGCGCAGGCTGAATGACCAACGTATCAAATGAAGCTAGGTATCTATAGCAGCGCAAATTTTCATGGTGCATTGTACTAGCGCAATCCACCATACTCGGTGCGCTGTTTCTCAGAACGCACATTTAGACCGCATAGTCCACTTCACATGTCTTTTGAGATAATTATGGAGATCTTCCAGACATGCCTATTTTCTCACGATCTTTTCCTACATAGTTTGACGAGCGGACGACTTACTACCGTCGTTAGGCTGCTTGTTCACATATTTTTTTAGGCGTAAATATCTACGGCAAATTTGCCATGTGTAGGCACGGTTGTCACTTAGAGCGCTTGTTGACATACACGACAGCTAGCGCTGTTGACATACACGACAGCTGCGGTGGTGTATTCGCCGTGATAAGGAACACAGCAGTGCCGTGTCCAGGACGTGGAAAAGGCGTGAAAGCGTGCCGTGTACGTGGCTGTCTGTTGCTGTCTGAGATGCTGGTCTGTCCACTAGGGTATTGTCAATTATCTATATGAATATGTGATGTTTTTTTGGAAATCTAATGTCCTGTATTTCAAAATATTACTGAAGTGGAGTCTTGTGCAGTTAAAGTTAACATTGTGCATTTTATTTAAAGATATTAAACATTGTACACTCAAAATACATTTTGTTGCGCACTTAAAAGGCTTGGCATTTAATTTGGATTGCGTAAGCGAATCCTTTAAACCTTCAATCTAAAATTAGATAATTTATCCTTAAACATTTTGAATTAATTAATTATTTTGCTGGTGGGTGTAAACACGTGCAGATACACGTGACTATAAAATTGTAAATACAGGCTTATAATTTCCTAGAAGATTTTTAATGAATGTTTTGTCTCTGAACTTCGACTTCATTATCCGATCTATATTTTAGAATCATAAGCTAGCACAATCAATATTGCAAAGACATTACACTAAACTTAACAGTGACTGTTCAGCTATTGAACCGATTCAATAAAAACTGTTGAGGGACCTATAATGCATATCATGGTGAAATGTGGGTGTAATATTACATCTTTGCCTACCCTACAGGCATACAGTCGTAAGTATATAAAAAATAAAGTTTACTTTTTGTTCAAAGCCCCTAAATGGCAACATCGTATTATGGGAACGTGTACCATAGTGCTAAATACCTACTTATTTTTATCTACGGCCTGGATTACCCTTGCTAGGGTGTATGAATAAAGGCAAAAAACACAATACAAGACTAATTGACTAGACGACCGGTTGGCGCAGCGGGAGTGTAAGCAACTGCCACGCCGAAGGTCGCGGGTTCGATTCCCGCTCAAGTCAAACATTTGTGTGCGTGAACATGGATGTTTGTCTTGGTCTGGGTGTTTCTGTGTATAATATGTATGTATTTACGAAAAATAAAGTATTATGTTTATCCATTATCTAGTACCCATAGTACAAGCTCTGCTTAGATTGGGACTAGATGGTGTTATGTGAATGTGGTAGAATATTATTATTATATTATTATTATAATTTTGTAGACTTAATAGGGAATATGCGTGTGATTCAGATATAAGCGAATATATTTTTATGACATTCTTTATCGGTAAAGAAAGACACCTCTAACATTCTTTTATATTTAAACACTCAAAATAAACTCGCGAATATTAATTAATAATAGGTGGAAAATTTACGAGCGAAATTTAAAATATCAAAACGCAACGCTATTGCCTAGACACCAACGTGACGTCACGGTTTGCAGAGGATATTATCAACAGTACCAGACATTTGACTGAGATGTTAAAACATTTGAGAGAGTTGACAGTTAAGAACTCAAACGTTGAGAACGCTGACGTAACCACAAAGCGCGCTAAAATGGGGTGTTAAAACCAGCGTTATGTAATTGCAATTTTCAACATTTAATTTAAAATAAATGTTGAGTTCTCCACTACCAATATGTTTTTTTACGTTATCATATTAATATACATAAACGGTAGCAACAATTAAAAAAAAATCATGCATATTCCCAATTCAATGCATTGCTGCATTGAATCCTCGTCTTTGCAGTGGAAATCATGATCATTACCTGCTAACGCTTTTTATAATGCATTAAGAGATTTAACTTTATTAAGTATTATACTTTTATTATTATTTAGTTTTTGTTTGGGTAGCATATAAACGAGTGACTGTAAATTAAAGTTTTGAGTGACAAAAATCATTAATTAATGTTATAGAATTACTTAGTGAGCGAGTGACTGCGAGTGATGAGATATCAACAGAACAGCAACTTACAAACATTAATTTGAATTGCTTAAAAAAGAAAATGAGAAGCTTCATTATATTTGAGCGACCTAATATTTGTTTGAGTGCCAACGTTACGTCCTGCATTTTTTTAAATATTTGGCTAATGATTTATTTATACTGAGCAGCATTTTATCTTTAATGAAGTGTGTCATAATAGAAAAATAACATTGAAAAATAGTATAATAAGAACAGTCCTATGAGCTCACGTTTTTATGACAATTTTCTAATGATATTACTATTTGAAGAAACACTAAGAAATTAAATTATTTAGGGGAGGTAATTAAATGAAACCATGTATTCCGAAAAAACAAAGCAATATGCATTTACTTAATTCAAATGAACAAAAAACAAAATAAATAAGACGTTTCGGTCTTATAAGCCAAGTTGACGGAGCTCTGCTTTACAGGGCTCCTATTTTTGGATACAGGGTCACAATAAAACCTAACATAGGTAACCTATAGTGTACCGAATGAACGAGATTATTGTCAAAAATGAATAGATCGTGATTTTCGAAATGAACTGAACGAAACTGACGCAGTTTCGTCATCTTCGGCAGCTCTGAGCCTGCTCATCTGACTGCATCGATTTGTCGCCCCGCCCTCGTTCAAATTCGCGCGCACAAACAATCTGTAGTTTTCATAAATAAATCGTATCAAATTATGTAACCAATAATCGTTAATAATGCAGCTTACAAAACCTTGCTTACAGTGAAATTTTTAGCAGTTCGTTATGTAACGCCTTTTCTGTATTTCTAGTCGCTCACCTAGTATTTTAGCCGTATGGTTAGAATTTTTATTTCTGAAATAGACTAATCACATAGCGCTTTTAGTGCGCTCGTCCTAGATTTTATTATTAATCAATATTCGTCGTTAGTTTAGTTAATTTTTCGCTTACTCAAATTCATGCCGCTCAAGTTATCAAAACAGTATCTCATCATCAGTCACTTAGCTGTTTTTTATTCGATCGTTTTATAATTTCCCTTTTTGTTTTAAAGACAACTCCCGCACTAGTAATAAACTCTGTGTCGCGGGGGACTTTACAACCATACACCCAACGGACACAATGAACACCCAGACTCGAAACAACAATTAATTATTGATCACACAAAGTGTTGTTGTGTGGGAATCGAAACAATAACACTTCGCGCAGTGTCAAGCAGCGAAGCGGCCGCTTAAACTACTACGCGAACCGTGCAGTCATTCATTATGTATCGAGATGTTGGTAAAGTCCATTAAAAAATTGATCGGGTGGTTTTGAGTTTATCGCTTTCATAAAGACTGGCAAGACGCAACTATGACTTATAATCGCCAGACTGAAAATCTACTTGAAATGCACTTTCGTAGGAACAACTACAAGAAAACTTAGATTAAAAGATAATTTTACTTTTGTATATTAGATTTACTGAAAATCATTATGCCTGAAGTCGTACTAGTTCATAATTAGGCGTAGGTATAGTAGGTATAATAAACTACCCTCGAGTGAATTGAAATATCGAAACCTCAAAAATACGGTGGGATATGTAAAAGAAAATACGTTATAAGTAAAGAGTAGAGTAATAGTTTCTTGCCCCGTGCCTCAGCGAGTACGTTAAGACAGCCGTCATGAAAATGTTTGACATTCGTTTTCCAAAGACAGTATCCCTATCTACTAACGCCAGTTTAAGAATTGGCATATATAGCAATTATTTTGGGTTGCAGTCACAACCTGAAACCATCTTAACGTGTTTACCAATGCACGGAGCAAGCAATATAGTCCAGTCAAAATAGACAAATATAAGTCACAACCTAGACATAATTTTGCATAGAGCTGTGTTACTAGGTTATTCCAAATACTCAGTAGTAGCCCGGTGTCTGGTGATGTGCCCGATAACATCAATAGGCTCGTCCCCTATTACGTGGCACCTAAAAATTCATGGCGAAATGGTGTATAATATTTACACCTCTGCCTACCCCTTAAGGGATACAGGCGTGAGACTACAAATAAAATAACATTTAAATAACTTCGAAAAGTAAGTAGTACGCACCGTGGGCTTAAGCAAAATGCTTGGCAGTTTGTTAAGCTGACACAGCAGTTGCTCTGTGTCAATTCGAAAAGGTAATCTATAATCTGATTAGTAAAGCGGTCTCCGGGCTCAAAAGTGACGAGTCTTGGATGCAATTGGGATAACGTTGGGACGGTAATGATGTGAGTAAATTGTATCATAGCGCTGATTTGGAAGTGCTAAGTAATGACAAGCAACAAGCGCGCTTTAGATAAGAATATAAAATTATACAAAACAGTAAAATGAATAGCAACCCAGAACATACAAGATGACATAATAAAATACGAATACAATTTCAAAGCATATAAAAATAAATAGAACCTAATTGTGTGTTCGCTATGAAGGCTATGAATGAACGGTGCATTATAAGCGCAGTGCAATTAGAACGCGCTAGAAAAATCAAATTAAAACCTCTAATGAACAAACATCGTGCGCGAGGCACTGGCGTTGTTTGCATAGAGTAGACAGCTGTTCAGATGGTTATGTAGAGGAAATATGTTCTTACTTTCTTTACTATTTTTATATAAGAATAAAGAAATATACTGGTACTAACAATTGCAGTAGCAATATATTTATCAACTCAGCCTAAAAACATTCACTACTGAATGAAGACCTCTCCCAAGCTATCCCTACAGATCAATCTCAAGCCATCCGCGTTCAACTGTTTCACGCCATCCCAACGTGATCGCTAGTCCACTTGGTGGGGGTCTAATAACATTTTAAATTTAAAAAATAAAAGCAAGCAGAAAAAATGGGTGGGAACCTGTTGATTTCAGTAGTAATATGTTAGTATAGAGGCTATTAATATCACTACTCAAGCGGATTATAGCCGTTTTATAGTTAATGGTCTGTGTTTACACCTTATAGTTGAACCTGACAAAGAGAGCGAGATTTTCAGAACAAAAAGTAGCTATCAATAGGTTCTTTGAAAATCATAGCTCTATGTTACTTAGTTGCCTAAGACATTGTGCTGTCTTTTCATGAGTACATTATTTTTCTTTTTGATGATAACTAACATTTACAAGTGATGCAAGCCAAATCAGTATGTCACTCGCAACGTTGCAAAGATATTCTAGCACACGAGCGTCACTTGTTACTCTAGTAGTTTCACAACATTGAAAGTGATATAAACATGCTATTACTGTTCACTAGCTATCACGATTCATTATTTGACGTACAGTTGACAACACAACTGACAAAACTTTACCATCCAAGGCCTAAAAATAACAAAATCATCTGTAGTTTCTGTTCAACACTCACCTGCGTCACTTATTCAGACCGTCTTCCCGTTCGCATAGCCTGTCTCCGCGGCTTCCGCCAGAGGGTGCCTCGAGCCAAGCGCCACAAAGCTCTAGCTAAGAATTTTATTCTGCCTTAACTCTACCTCAATTATTTACTATGCGCTGATGCGAATTGATTCTTCTTTGTTTGCTATGCTAATGTAGGAGCTTATTCACATTTTTTTTTAGTTTTTTATTAGGAAGAGAAGTTTCTATTTCGTTTATTTTCTTTTGTAACAGAAATAGTAATAAAGTTGTTCTAGTGACTGTTTTATTTGCTTAGGTTTACCACGGTCTCCGGTGGAGAGTCATAAATGACTGAAGAGTTTTGGAGTTGTGAATTATGACATTTATCACATTCCATAATAATTCAATAAATATTATTTAGCCGTGTGGTTGACGGCATAGAATACAAGTGTCACCACCCCATATCTTCCCGTGGGTGTCGTAAGAGGCGACTAGGGGATAACACGATGCAAATACCATCTCTGCGTAGAGACGGAAAACTCGACATCAAACCCTATACGACTGCCTCGTTGGTCTCGCGGCATAAATGTGAGCGTGGGATCGGGGTCCCGGGTTCGATTCCTGGGTCGGGCAGTGTTATTGGGTTTTTCTGTCACGAAATTCTCAGTAGCAGCACGGAGTCTGGAAATGTGCCCGGTACAGCAATAGGCTCGCCCCTTATTACGTGGGACTAAAGTATATCTGGCGAAAAGTGGGTGTAGAAATACACCTCTGCCTACCCCTTCGGGGATAAAAGGCGTGACGATATGTATTATTTATTTATAGACTCACGCCTGTATCCACGAAGGGGTAGGCAGAGGTGTAATATTACACCCACATTTCGCCATTAATTTTTAGGTCCCACGTAATAGGGGGCGAGCCTATTGCCGTACCGGGCACATTACCAGACTCCGTGCTGCTACTGAGAATTTCCTAACAGAAAAACCCAACAACACTTTGCCTCTTTCAATAAATATAACCTCATTTATGAAAATTACGTTTCCTTAACGATATAAATAACGCTTTAATTTACGATTTGAAATTCGAAATTGACGACCGGTTGGCGCAGCGGGAGTGTAAGCGACTGCTATCCGACTGACTCCGAAGGTCGCGGGTTCGATTCCCGCTCAATGCATGAATGATATGAGAGTAATTGATTGCGGGACCGATGTGGTAGGATTGTCGATGATCAAGTCATTCATTTGACGGCCGATTGGCGTAGCGGGAGCGTAAGCGAATTCCGCTCAAGTCAAATATTTGTGTGCATGAACATGGATGTTTGTGTTGGTCTGGGTGTTTCTATGTATAATATGTATGTATTTACAAAAAAAAGTATATATTATATATGTTTATCCATTATCTAGTAACCATAGTTCAAGCTCTGCTTAGTTTGGGACTAGATGGTGATGTGTATAAGTGGTAGAACATTATTATTATTAGGCAGGTAGTCAATTTACCGTGACCTATACCAAATGTTGAGCTCTAACATTCTGAAATGTTGCCCAACAAGGAGTAACTGCGGTGTGGATGTGCAGGTAGATTCTCTAACAACTAATTAGATAATCGATATCATTCATCTATTTTTTATTTGAACTCTCGCTGTGTATCGAAGGAAATACATAGTAAAATCGCTGGTAATAGGTATTTTTGCCTATTTATCGTATTCAAGTGTCTGATGTTTAATAAACCTGAAATAATATAAGAATGTTGAAGTCAGAAATTTTAATCACAAACCGTAAAGTCTCCATGTATGATATACGGTTTTTGTGTATTTACCAAGATACTTCAATATTATACTGCCTCCGTGGTCCCGTGGATAGCGTATGCGACTGCTGATCGGAGGTCCCGGGTTCGATTCCTGGGTCGGGCAAAAGTGTTACTGGTTTTTTCCGAATACTCAGTAGCAGCCCGGAGTCTGGTGATGTGCCCGGAAACGGCAATAGGCTCGCCCCCTATTACGTGGGACCTTAAAATTCATGGCGAAATGCGGGTGTAATATTTACACCTCTGCCTACCCCTTCGGGGATACAGGCGTGAGACTATGAAAAAAAAAACTTCAGTATTAAGTTAGTGGAAATCTTTATCTACGATACATCATCTATGTCTTTATACACAATCAATAGCCTCATCTAATATACATAAATATCTAACAAACAACTACAAAACCTCTCCCTGAATAACGACGAGACATATAAAGAGGGATAATAATAACAATTCCAACGCTGTCAATTCTAAATCCAACGAAGAGAATACCTGGAAACTTGCAGTATGCAAAGCGAAAGCATTTTCTTGCCGAGTTGACTCCCGTGGTAAATCCCCGTTCAATCCGGACTCAATCCCTGAGTCCTGAATCACGAGAAAAACGGGATTCTTAGATATACAAGCAGACGATTTGCACTATAGTGTTGGGGGATTCGGGCGAAATATTTATCTGCAGCGAACGATTGCTTGCTTTGTCGGTGTTATTTGTATTTCATTTCTGATCTTTGCGTTGCTTAATCGTTTTGGGGTAGAAATGTGTTTACGTAAAAAGTTGTTGTAGTGTTAATGTTATTTTAACACTGATCTTTGTAAATTTCACGACGCATATCGACTTCAGTGTAAATTGGAAAATGTATTACACAGGTACAGGTTTGTTTGAAAATGAAAATATAAATTTGTGTGTATGATACGGACAGCGTCTAATCAACTGTTCTAGCAAGAAGACTAGTAGCCAAATTATGTCTGTTGAACTCTTGAAAATATAATTAATGTTTAGTAATTAGCATTTTAACAGCCAGTTAGTCATAGTTTAATAATTTTATATTGATGGCTGTATTGCATAAAGCTTTACCTAAGTGCATAACTCTTACTAACATTAAACAATATTTATCGATTTCTAAGATAATTGATATTTTCCGTGTGGTGACGAATTAAGAATACGGAATGTCACCACCCCATATCATCCCATGGGTGTCGTAAGAGCCGACAGAGGGAGCATATTATGCAGAGAACAACACTGTAAGAGAAGGAAAATTTGATACAAACCCTATACCAACCCGTTTGGCCAGCGTGGTATAGTAGGCCAATTGCTCCTTACAAAGGAGAGGCCTAGTCCAGCAGTGGACTGTTAAAGGCTGATGATGAATGAAAGATATACTGGTAGGTGACGTAGTGGTCCTAGCAGTAACTTTACTAAGGCACAATTTCCATTTCCATACAGTACAACATTACGTCTGATTCACAAAAAGTATTAAAGGTCATTGGACATATCTGACCCGCTTTGCAAACATTGGCGGACATTAACAAAAATAGTTTTAAACAAAGGGGAATAATATGACCTTTTATTGCATATAATTGTTTGATTAAAAATCGTCGGAGAAATTGTACAGGATCCTTTAAAAAAGAAAACAAACGGTATCAAAGGTTTTTATTTCATCTTATAAAGGCATAAAACTAATATCGAAATGAGCTAATGTTTAGAGATATGCTATACGCTATCTATTTCGCACATTGAACAGGTTATTTTTCGTACATTTAATAGCTGCACCCATATCGCTAGCATTGTTTATTATCTGTCTTGGGCCATACACCAGGAAGCAACTGGCGCACCCACTTCCTTTTTAAATGATCTTATAATTGCTTTGGATCAAATTGAATAAAAAATATTTTAATGAATTAATATTTAATTTTTCTTACCTATATCAATTAATAAGCGGACGCCCGCGACTTCGTCGGCCTCATTCAGTGATCCCGCGGGAATATTGGGATAAAAAGTAGCCTATTACCTTTCTCATTAATGTAGCTATCACATACAAAAAGATTTTTTCAAATCGGATCAGTAGTTTCAGAGATAAAGAGTATGGATATATTCATAGATATCACTTGAATTTTTTGAGATTCCCGTAGCTCACATTAATGCGACTAATGCCATAGTAAATGAGAGCCATAGATGAATATACTCTGCTATATTTCGTTTGTGTCCGCCATGGGTATGGTTTCCATACTAAGGTGCCCATTTACCTTATATCCATTGATACAAGGACTTTATATTTTTTAAATTTCTCGCAGTAGGATTAAAGCATGGTGTTGCGTGGAAGTTTACAAACATTTAATCAACGGACATAAAATAGGCAATACACAATATTCTACCAAATTCACATAGCACTAGATAATGGATAAACATACATATATACTTTTTTTTGTAAATACATACATATTATACATAGAAATACCCAGACCAAGACAAACATCCATGTTCATGCACACAAATGTTTGACTTGAGCGGGGATCGAACCCGCGACCTTCGGCGTAGCAGTCGCTTATACTCCCGCGGCGACAACCGGTCGTCTTCAACATTATTAATACCCAGTCTTAAAACAACAATTTGTGGGGCACACAAATATTTGTCTTATTTGGAGATCGGACCAACAACACTCGGCGCCGTTCTAAATGGTACTAAGGACTATTATGTTGACTTACTTAATAAACTATGTAGTAATTGAATAAAATATTACTTTTCTTCACTGGAAGCTATGCATATTACTGGCTGGAAATATTCATTGGAAAATCAAAACATCCTTTGAGAAAAATCGAAAAGTCCCAGCTGAGAAAATTCGTCGACTTATATACTTAACTATGTCTGTAAAACACCTCAATATCACAGGACAAATATTACCAAAGCCAGTGCCAAATCTATATCTATCGTCACAATGATTCACCTCCGGATTTTCTAATAGCAAAAAGATAAGCATCTCATATTGCCTGAACTGCAATACCAAAAGGTTACTTTTATCTAAGCCTGAGGGATTTGCGGTATTTGCCCGCTTTGCGGGGCCTTGTACCTGGTTGCCAAAAGCAAATTTATGTTCGTATAACAGTAGAAGTCTATTCATTCGATCGCTATCTAAACTTGTAACTGCGGATATGCGAACTTAAATATAGATGCCATAAGCCTCTATTTTTCGTGCGAACATCGAAGTTAATATTAAAGAAGAAAGGAAAACGAAGTACATAATATGTCGATATACATTTTATGTATAATCGACGACCGCTTGGCGCAGCGGTAGTGTAAGTACTTTAGTACTTGTATATATTCTGTGGTGTAAGTGACTGCTATGCCGAAGGTTGCGGGTTCGATTCCCGCTCAAGTCAAACATTTGTGTCAATGAACATGGATGTTTGTCTTGGTCTTGGTGTTTCTATGTATAATATGTATGTATTTGCAACAAAAAAGTATATATGTATTCTCTCTATCCATTATCTAGTACACATAGTACAAGCTCTGCTTAGTTTGGGGCTAGATGGTGATGTGTGTATGTGGTAGAATATTAGGTATTATTATATTATATTAAATGAAGTGCATAGAGTTCCCACCTAGAACTTAGGGTCCCAAGCCAACCTCACCTGCAAGTGGTGCACCTGCCGATCAACGGACGAGGCTCTGGCAAGCAAAATATCCCAATAAGCGGCAATAGGCTCGCCACCTATTACGTGGGATCAAAACACTGGCGAAAAGTGGGCGTTTAATATGCCTCTGCCTACCCCTTCGGGGAAACAGGCGTGAGTCTATGTATGTATGTATTAAATGAAATGTATATTCGATGTTCTGTCAATTGCGGGCATCTAAGTTGATTATGGAAGTTGGGATTATAAAATTATTCAGTGTAGCAAATCTAGGACATAATTGTATTTATAATAATATTGCTTTTTGTTGGAGAGATTTTTATGAGTATGCTATTTTAAAAATCATTAACCATTTTTAAGAAGAAGTGTCCCTAAAATATTTGCATTACTACAAGGTCAGCAGAGATTACTAAAATAGTATTGGTACTTCCGATTCGATTGTCGTTAATGCATCTTTTTACACAAACTACACACAAAGAAGCACTATTATGAGTAGCGCTAAAGATAATAAGTAGTAATCTTTTTCGGTCTTGCCCTGACACATTACTTTTATTATTTCGCTACACTTTGCAATTAAACAATTACTTATTCGCTTATACAGGTCAACATGTGTAAAATAGAAATAACTGCAGTTGCAAGTAACCGAAAAGCATAAGAACCGAAAAGCAAATAGCATCGCGTACACTGCAAGAATTTACGACATATACAAAACTTTTGATTTCCTACAATCCTCTTGTAAATCAACAACTTGATGTTTCAGTTTACACTCAAGATAAACCGTTCCAACTAACGAAGTCGAAGCTTAGCGCAAATGAGACAGACGCTTCCGACACATCTTGCGTTTGAGATGTTAACGAGCCTGAATTTCTATACTATAGCGTTTTTCTTGCGCTCAAACTCAATTACCATATGTATTCTCGGTATGAAATTCAGAACAGCTTTCGCACTTGGCAAATTTGCATTGTTAATTGTGGCTTCCAACGTTGTGGCGTTGCGAGAAGTTCCTGCCTGGTGAGTGGTGTGGGTATGTTAATGTCACTATGTTGGTGCATCTTAAAATTTCGTGTAGCCTACGTTTATTTTCGTGTTCTTCGTACTTTTATTTGTTTCCCGGTTTGTTGGGCTTACCTAAAAGATAAGCGCTAGGCTATATGCAAAAGCCGTGAAGTAAGTACTGAAAACGAGTTGGTTGGTACCTTCACTGAAAGTTTTTATTTAGATGCAAGAGGATAATTTTGTAGTAAACTGGGCTTAAATACGCCTTGAAACTTAGGAATCATGGAAAAATCAGTGGCTATTTTTCTCTAGTAAAACTAGTTCGTCTTACTTTACTTGGTCTACATTTGTGGAAAATAATGAAAGTTAGTAGGTGCGTATGAAAAGAAAAATAATGTTTGTTTATATTTATGGACTAAGCATATTTTTAAATATATCATATTTGACGGTGAAGGAAAACATCATGAGGAAACCTGCATGTCTGAGAGTTCTCCATAATATTCTCGAAAGACATGTTAAGTCTGCAAACCCGCACTTGGCCAGCGCTGTGGACTATGGCCTTACACTTCTCACAGTGAGAAGAGGCCCGTGCCCAGCAGTGGGACAGTACAAAGGGCTGATGATGAAGCATATTTTTACATGTCATAATTTTGAAATCTTAATTTGAATTTCAGTTTGACTAACATCAACGTGTTTTATTCAAACATGAACAAAGACGCAAGACGTACACTATCGTAGTACCTAAAAGCTACGAAGACTATTAAGGCTAAGAACGATTTTTGAAAACTTATAAAGCGCGACACCGCGATAGCCGACTTTATAAGTGTTATAACATTAAATCTTTATAATGTTCAGCGGATCATGAGTAGAGATAATTACAAATTAATTTATCCTGTTAGTATATTATCATATCATAATTAGGATTATTGCTTGATAAATAAAATATGCAGTAATATGCCATGTTTATAAGTACTTTTATATAAAGATAGTATTATATTTTGCACCCGTGCAAACTTTGGCATGAATATGACACAATTTTTATATGTCCTATCCATGCCAAATACATCCATATAGAAAAAAAACTAAATGAAAACATGGACTAAGCCGACTTATAACAAAGATAGGAAACATGACGTGAAAACTAAATAAATATTCAAGTTGATCCCAATGGAAGGTGTTAGTATTTGATATGTCCCAACCTGTATAAAATACAATGAAAATCCACAATAACATTGGAGGTATACGAGAAATCCCCAAAACAATAAAACAACAGCGGCTAAAATAAATTTCAAAAGCCCTCAATATTTTTCAATAAAATTCTACAATAAATTGCTTTTTTATTTGCTCAATATTTATTACGATTGCCGTTTGGCGATCGCAACTGTTTTACGCTTGTTTAAAAAATGATATCAGTTGCACCATGCCTGTTTTATTTTTATGCGTACAATATACAAAATGTGGTCGGTGTCAGAATTTTCCAGAATGTTTTGCCGGAGCCGATGCCCACGAAGTTTGTTGAATTCCAGCCAGAAGGTAAAAAAAATATTATTTAGTGTTATCCTAAGGTCCGAGTTCTATTTCTGGGTCACAGAAAGAATATTTAACATTCTATGTACAAAGCTAAGGCGGTATTTCAAATAATAAAGGAAAAGTTTTATCTTAAAAAAAGTAATAACATTGTCATAATTCTAGTGACGTTTTTTGCGGCGTAATGTAATATTAAAATCTATCTAGATATTGAAAAGGTTGGTTTGTGAGAGTTTTTGACAAAACTATTACTATCGAAGAGGTCACTACCAGCGTACCTATTAAACAATAGAGCATTACTGTTGTTAATATTATCCTGCTTTAACACAATATTTTTTTTCGCCAGTGCTTTCCAAAACATGCTTGCTAAAACCCGATGAAGGTCCTTGCCGCGGCAATATCGACATGTATTATTACTCGCCTGAAAGTTCAAACTGTTCAACGTTTACATGGGGAGGCTGTCAGGGTAATGGTAATAGATTCAATAGCGAAGCGGAATGTAGACGTAAGTGCTTAAGCAGACAAGGAGGACCAAGTGAGTAATATTAAAATAGTAAATATGATCTAATGATGTCAAGAGCCTAAACTATTCAGGTAACAATCCAAGCAGAGCACTTGACGATCTTTAAAAGTGTCTCAAAGCCTGCAACAATTATCAACAAAAAAAACAGCATTACAATATGATGCTTAGTGAAACACCTGGTGAAATTTTGATCTTGCCTCTCGCCAAAACTACTATGAAAATTTGAAGCATATTTTTATAGATACCAATCTAATTAAGAGTTTATATTAATGAGTCAAAAATCAATTACACCTCACTTTTCAAATGGTAAGCTCCTATTTATGATGAAACATAGTGCTGATTCTTTCATCTCCATTTATCAATATCTTTAAAGTTTTGATCATAATGTACTTATAATGTAAAGAGACTGTGCCTATACAGTGGCTATTTTGGCGCGACATGTTTTGTCTATAATTTATGGCGAATGGTTCCGCTGCAAATGTTATTAATGCATGCTACTAATCGGTAGCTAATTTGTCACTTGGGGCTTAATCACGTGTATTATCGCACATTTATGCTCGCTAACGGCATATGGGCCAAAGCGTTACAACGCCCAAAATCATTTCAAATTACTTAGCACAGTTTTACACATTTTTGTTAGTTTTTGACATATATTTACGTGTGATACACTTAATACACCTTGCTAATACGTAACAAACTTTAGTAAAGTTGGAACTTTTATTTTTGAATCTACGTAATAATAATTATCTAGTATCAAAGCTTGCTATAGTAAAAAACCGTAAGAAAAAGAAACAAAATTATGCAAACTTCGTACTAAGAAATAAAATAAAAGCAATATAAGAAATTAGACGCATATTGGTATTTTTCAGAACGTCGTCCAAAGTGGTGTGCTTTAACATTCGACTACGGTTTTTGCTTTGGTGCCGTCAAAAGGTACTATTTCGATAATTTGTGGAAAGTTTGCAAAGAAACCGTATATTCTGGATGCGGTGGTAATAGGAATAACTTTTATAGTTTTGACCAGGTATGTGTAACGTTTTGGCAAACGAAGGGTAGGATGTTGGGCGGATGCCTATCTCCAATAGGCTGATTGAATGTGTATTATAATTATAATTGATTAAATTCGACCAAAAGGCCAACATGAGGCAAGTAGTTACATTGAAGTATAAATCCCCAAGCAAAATAATGTTTGTGAATTGATGATGAAAAGAAATCAGTAAAAAATAGGCCTTATAGCAAAATCAAGACAAAGTTAATGCTGCATTGCACTGTATAGCAAAGAGAGAATTCATCTACACATTTCTAAATGTGTATTAAGTGCGATTCCTACCTGGCGTGCATAAACGTAGGTCTTCCTGGTATTAGACCTTGCTTAATTACCTAGAATTACCTAGATGAATCTCTCTGTAATAGTCGATACTACTCAAAAAATTTCGAATATATATCAATTATTCTAATTAATGATTTCTTAGTTATGTTAATTGAATTCCTTTAACAACGAATGTTTCAGTGTGAATCGATTTGTCTTTATGGTAACGGTCCACTTACTTTACAAGATAGAGCCGTCACTGCTCCCAAAAAGGTATTGATCATCAACCCTGACGCGCCACAGGTGCGTTCTGTTGGCAAGCAATCAGACACAGGTGATGGCAAAAGCGGTGACGGTAGCAATGGCAACGGTAATGGAAACACAGGCAACGGTAATGGAAACACAGGCAACGGTAATGGAAACACAGGCAACGGTAATGGAAACACAGGCAACGGTCAAAATTCCGGTAATGGCAATCAAGGTGGCAATCAAGTTGGAAACATGGGCATTGCACGATCTGGTGATGGAAATAATAATAAACATGGAAAACGTGATCGCCATAGCAAGAATCAAAGAAGCAATGACAATAACGCAGGCGATGACAACGCAAACGTCAATGATAATACTATATCTTAATACGCTTGACGAATGTTTCATAGTTTAAAAATAAAAATATTATATACCGTTTATATGTATCTGTTTTCTTTTATTCTCAACATAATATTCTTCTTGATAAAATTACGTTGAAAAATACGTTGCCGTCAAATGGCTTTGTAGATGTTTATAGCTCAACTTATACATTTAGAATAGTAGAAAGAACCCACTAAAGATTCTTGTAGTTTGATAGAATAAAACTATGTACTAAGGATTTTTGTAATTTGATAATGATCTCTAATCAAAAGATTATTTATATTGTTGGAACAAAAATACAAGATATATTTTGGTTGTCGTCATGTCATCCTAAAGACGTCCACTGCTTTACATAGGCCTCCGCCAAGGTTCTCCACGCAGACCGATCTTAAACCACCTGCATCCAACAGCTTCCCTAGTATTGCAAGACACAGTTTTTTATAACGGATTAGTATTTGCATGAAGTTTTCTGCACTGCAAAAGGCGTTGAAATGCCTAACATTTTATGAAACGATGCATGTGACAAACATTAAAAAACCGAAGCTTGTAGACTTCTATAAAGTCCACCAATATGATCTCCACGATGGACTGTAAAATAGCGGCAGAAACCGAATAACGGTGTTAAAGAAGAATGGCCCAACTTAGCACGGTACGGAGCAGGAGTGTAACAGAGACGTATGCCTAGCCGTAGGAAAAGATAGGTCAATAAAAAGACATTTTGATAGCTGATTACCTCTATCGGGACGAATGCTTTACTCTACTGGGATTCACGTAAAGTAACCCGTGAACTCCATGCAATATGCATGTTTGCGAAGGAGTTTTACACCCTCATAATTCGTAATATATTTCCTACCGTATTAACTTTTGTTCCCTTTAAGACATACATACTTCTAATTTAGGATCAGGCCTCGTGTGTTTCTCGACTACTCTTTGGTCCTCTACTAACTGTGCTTTACCCATAAAGCACAGTTCTACGTACAAGATACCGTGCTCAGACTGATGACGTTATTGTAGAAAGATATTACAGTTTATTGCTTTTAATTATGATTAAAAACATTTAGGACAATAAGACTGCCTCCGTGGTCCAGTGGATAGCGTATGCGACTGCTGATCTGAGGTCCCGGGTTGATGATTAACCCTTAATTACTCGCGTTCATATAGTTACACTAACGCTCGCGTGGGGAATATATAACCCCAATTTTAAAGGTACAATAAAACATATTTTTAACAATATACTTTTACTTTTATTAAAAAATTTGAAAAAGACAATATTGTTCTAAGTTGTAATAGTATCAATAATCAACATTATAATAAACTTATATTGACATGAAACTTTAAATTCAGTAACTTTTTAATCAATACATTTATTTATCATGGTAGAATGGTCGTAACAGACTTGCTGGTGGCATTTGGCACGCGTGAATCTTATTTTTTTATCTTTTGACCTTGGGCAGATATGGCACCTTTTGTAAGTTGTCGATGGACCACCCCTGGAAGTGGACCCAGGATCCTGAACTTCAACATTTCGCTTTAGCCGTTTTTGTATAGTTGATCGAGTTTGTTGGTGAGCCTTTACCAAATCAACTGCAAGATGCTTCAAAAACTCCCTTCTTCATATTCCGTGGTCAATTTTATTTTTATAAATGACATAAGCCTTGCTACCAGCAACGTTGAGGAGGTGATAAAGTATAGCCATAGGCCATCTCTTTGTACGTCTTTCGACGTTATAGTTAGCACAAATTTGGTAGTTGGTATCTACACCACCTTTCGTGCGATTGTAGTAAAAATAATTTCCGGTCACTTTGAATCACTTCAGCGTCTCTCTCACCTTCATCGGGACTATCTATGCTTTCTTCTTCACCATCTAGTAAACACTCAGCAATCTGATAGTTTTGATAGTAATTAGAAAGACGCTTACTTGGGCGTTCTATTTTAGGCGTTCTAACCTAAAAAAAGCAAAAATAAGTAAAAAACTAATCATTTAGTACCTGTACTGCGCATTAAAAAGATAAAACAAAATACTCACAAGTCCAAAAAAGTTGCACTAAAGCTCGCGTGGGGTAATATATACCCCAGACGCAACCTCCTGGCACAACCACATGGCACGGAGCAGCGCTCGCGACTGATTCGCGGCGGGGGGAGGTATTTAGGCAGCTACTGAGAACGGTATGAAGGTAACTTTAAAAATGGTGGTGATACGACGCTCCAAATACGCTGTGGGGTTAAATATACCCCATGCGAGTAATTAAGGGTTAAGATGCGCATCATTTGATTCACTGACTGTACCAAGGGTTCTGAGTTTAGTTCACACGCACTAAAAAGCTATATGTTTTAGTCAAAACTCTATTCATAGAAAATTGGTTTCCAAGTTTATTTTTTTAAATTTTATTTTCATATACACGTAACGGCCTCCGTGGTCCAGTGGATAGCGTATGCGACTGCTGATCGGAGGTCCCGGGTTCGATTCCCGGGTCAGGCAAAAGTGTTACTGGGTTTTTTCGAATACTCAGTAGCAGCCCGGAGTCTGGTGATGTGCCCGGCAATAGGCTCGCACCCTATTACTTGAGACCTCAAAAATTCATGGCGAAATGTGGGTGTAATATTTACACCTCTACCCCCCCCCCTTCGGGGATACAGGCGTGAGACTATAAAAAAAAACATTTAATTCATCCTTGTTATGTAATTGACCCCTTACACGAGACAACACTTTGTGTAATCCAATTTACTCTTTCGAGTCTGGTTGTACTTTGTGTCCGTTGTTTGTTTATAATGAACTCCGCGAAAGAGGTATGAGTTGACAAGCTTGTAATGGCTTCAGAGGCTGCATGACTCTACCTGGTGAGCTATCTTGATGGTGGATGTCAAGTTCTCGTATAGTTTTTGGCATTGCTTGTGGGTTGGTACCGCCGCCTGTATTGGAGTAAGCAGAAGAGTCAGCAAAGTTCACTTCGTTTCGTCATAAAAAAGTGACTGTAATTCACTGAAAGCCCTTGTGCTTACAAGAAGGATGTAGTACAAGCGAAGACCAATAGTGTAAGGGAAACACATCAATATTGTAAAAATCTCTTTATTTAACATAAAAACACTTAAAAATATACAAACAATCACCAGGTGTCATTAAAAGACAATTATTAACTAACATTGTTCTCCACCTCTCATTGTTCTTTATAAAAATAACAAGAACTTCAATGTTTCTACCTGACCTTATCTTAAAAAATCATGATCTAATAAAATTATTAGTGAGGCATCTTAACCTTTAAAACTTTCAAATTAAAAAGCAATGACCGTATTAATAAAGTATTTTTAATAAGGTTTGGTCTAGGATTGAGTTTGAAGTTAAACTTAGTCCTTACTTTGTAGTTAAGTCTATTAATTAGTTTCCATTTTAAAACAGTATTCTTTATCTAACCCTTATATCTTTCAGGCTTAGAACAGCTTAAATTAATTGTGAATTTTATTCATTTGCAATTTTTTAAAGTCAGTAAATATGCAAATTTACCTAGTCTTTACATCGTTGTGAACTGTTCGTTTTTTACGTAATCATTGCCATATATCTGCGCTCTACTTAATGTAACTGTACGTTATTAGTGAGCGTCTTAGCATTTCATTCACAAATTGTCTTTGTCTCCCCCTCTCTCTCTCTCTGTCTTCCTCTGACTCTGGTTTACGTACTGCTATTGAAAATTTACCAACGAATTACCCAGTAATATTTTTAATTTTTCCCAAAAAACAACATTATTTTTGCGGTAGTAAGTCACATTCCACGTTATATAATTGTAAGTTTAAATATTAAAACCCGCAGAACCTTAAAATTTTTCGTATAACTTTTGAAATAATACTACATAATTTAAACTATATCACAACGCATTTTCAAAAACTTGATTGACGCTCTTCGACACCAAATCGACTCTGAAACAAAATACATTTGTTATTAATTATTTATTAATATATTATTTACTTGTATATATATTTATTTGTGTGGTGAAGAATGTCTTGAATGACGAATGAATACGAAATGTCACCACCCCATATCATCCCGTGGGTGTCGTAAGAGCCGACAGATGGAGTATATTATTGATTGGAGACAAGGTACTTCCAGACTCGAAACATTAATTTGTTTTTCTCATAAAGTGTTGTCTTGCATAGGGATTGAAACTACAGTTTAGTCCACTTATGCTGTGATACTCCGACATAGTCATCATCAAAGTCCTAGCGGATGTCAGCCGAGACCTACGGCTTAGCGTATTCTCTGAGGCACGGAGTAAGCAATAATAATTCATTACACACAAAACTTCAAAAAGTCAGTGGTGTGCGCCGTCCAATCCTTTCTTTCTTTTTGTTTTCTTTTTGAAAGACAACTCCCGCACTAGGACTAAATCCTGTGTCGCGGACACAATGAACACCCAGACTCGAAACAACAATTTATGAATCACATAAAGTGTTGTCTCGTGTGGGGATCGAACCCACAACACACGGCGCAGTGTAAAGCAGTGAGGCGGCTTAAACTACTACGTCAACCGTGCAGTCGAATTGGGAAACTCTAAATGACAGTCTGTTGTTAATGTGTTATCTCCTCTAGGCTATCACTGCCTCTATAAGTCTCACAAAATATAGTCTATATAATATGAATTGTTATAAAACAGAATAAAAGCAGTACATACTTTCCATTGCTAACAGTCTTCATAAGATTAAACACGTAGCTAGGGCATACATCAGAATCGATCACTCTCGCGCTGAATAGCGTGCCTTGACAAAAGCAATACAGTATCTCTGGCAACGGTATGCTTGCAGGCAGAAGTTTCTTCTCGTATAGTATTGTTGAATAAAGCTGCAACGAAAACGTTGTTTTAAGTAAGTAAATGTTTCCTAAATTTTACATGAACGTTGACTAGTAATAAAAATTGTAAATACATACAATAATCATTAGTCCTAGAAGACAGGCATTGATTTCTGTTGCTAAGGGGTTGAATTAGGAGGTAAACTACTATAGGAAAGCTATTATTTTAAGTTATAAATATGTAGATTTTTGTGTTCATTTCTTTGATATAATGTTGTCTTTAATTTCTCGTAAAAAGCTGGAGCAAGTACTAGTAAAATATCCCCTAAACACAATATTACGCAGATTATTTGTGGACAATAATTCATGGTCCACAAAATATCTCACTTACGTTGTAAGTTAAAAATATTTAGGAATATAAAACTTACTTTGAACGCTGCAGTCACAGATGCTATTGACAACCCTAAGCTTGGATTGAAGAGCAGCGATAATCCAGCGATATATCCAGCTGGTAGCGCGTACAATTCCGAGTCAAAACCTTTCTTACGGCACAAGTAGCATATTATAGCCTGGAATGAATAAAACACTATGTGTTATACAAGAAAGACAGGAAAAAAAAATGTTTTTCGAACTTGCCAAACTACCTTGCCTATGCACCCTTGAAGTTATTGGTAATTTGCATGCTTATGGTATATTATTTGCAGTTAAAAAAAACTGAGTTATATCAAAATCAAATAGTATTTTGCTAAACATTAGCTAGAGTAGCTACTAGATTTTTACGATTAATTCAACTTTATCCCAAGTCACATCTCTCTCCCTCTCACACATCCGTTAATCATAATTATTATTAATATGAAGTCGCATTTTATCTACGATTATTAATATAGTAGCTTATTTGTATTATTTCAGACTTGTTTCCTCACAAAAAGATATTTCTCTGTGTCATGGAGAGAGTTCAAAAACATTAAAACAACGGGTATAAAGAACAGACAACGGGTAGTAGAAACACCTTGACGAGAAACACGCGAAGTTTCACCGTACCGTACCGTGTTAGAACAAAACTAACAATTTATTTTCGGCAACACCGGCACTGTGAGATGAATAGGTATTTAGAACTACTTCATTTATGCTTTCATAGTCGGCTAAATCTACTTTTCGTAGTTTATTGGTGCAGAGAATATTCTAGATTTAACGAAGCCTCATTTTCCGTATATACCACGTACTTATGCAGAGTTTCAAAAAATTTGGTATACACGTGCTTTTGTAAGGACTTTTGCCAGACACTACATTACAATTTGTGGATTACACAAAGTATTTTCTCATGTGTGGATAGAACCCACAACTTACGGTGCAGTGTTGATCGGCATGTATTCTGGGATCTTGGTGTGGAGTAGAGAATAAAAATAGAGAGCTATTGAAGAGTCCTTAAAATTTATGGAAATAAATAATCTGTTTATCATGTTATTAATATAAAAGCAGGCTTTCATGGTTCTTAGATCTCCTCCAAATATTCTAATATGTTATGTGATATATACAAACTAAATTATTCGTACTCTGTAAATACCGATATAACTGCCAAAGAATAGCGCCAGCTTGAAGTGTTTCCCTCTTATCGAAGATAAAGCCTTAACCGGAGTTCTAATTTGTGATATGATTTGTCTGGCTAGGGTTATGCCGAAACCAGCGGCAAAGTACGTCGCGGTGCCCTGTAAAGAGAAGAAAACGTATCAAAGTGAATACACTGGACAACAATAATTAATGCTTTTCCTTAGATTACAGAGGAAATATATCTTTAAAATTTTAGGAAAATGCCTACTTGGTTTCGTCTACCGTAAATATGTTATCCATAGCATTGCACGTAGTAGCTGTATAAATAAGCCACTTTGGGACGAACGTAGCATCGTCTTTTATGTTTCTAAATTTTTAAAAATGATCTTGTTTTGTATGTGTACTTATCTGCTTACTTTAATTTTTATGTATTTTATCTAATTTCTTTGGTTCTTACTTGCTGTAGAATTCATGTTATTGTGTGCAAATAAATGAATTCTTATTCTAGCAATGTTGGCATGAGTACCTGATCGAATGCCCCTGCCTTTGTAGCTTTTGTAGCTTATGCTTGCTTAATCTATAATGGGTTCTGTCGCAGCTTGCATAAATAGGCGGCACAAACAAATGACAAAAAATATTTTTAATGGCACACACACACATGTGTTCGTTATTTTTGGTAGGCCATATTCTTGTATTACCAATGTAAGTAACACGATGGATAGAAGTTCTAACTTGACCTAATTTAGTAAAGAGTGTTACCTTACCTTAAGTATGTACTTTGTACAGTGGCCATCATGTGGACAAGGATTCTGAGTAATATCTGCTTTTCTTCTTACTTTTTCCGGAGTGAATAACCTGTAAATTAGAATATTTTTTATTAATATTTATCTCAGAGATGAACAGCAGACCCGAATTCGGTTTTGGTGGTTCGTAAATGGTGCGATGATATATGCCTTACAATTCATTATTTAAATTGAACATAAACTCTTGTAAATTAGATGTTGTCATTAGCTGTGTGGCCTTTTGTGGAGATGAGGTGTTTGAGAGGTCTCAGATGTTCAACGATCGGAGGAAATACTATCCATTTTATTTCGAATAACTACCCAAAAAACAATAACTCAGCCTACAGAGCTACCTTTTATCTTATTTTGCTGAATGGGTATTGGCGTAAAATGATAATTACCTATGTGTTTATGATCAACATCATGCTCCACTTCATTCGTTACATGGTTTAAATGATGACACTTTATGATTCAAACAAGATTTGACAGTTTGTTAGCTTAAATTAAAAAAAAACATCATTATACATTTGCGGAAACCACTATGTTTGAGCGCAGTGTCGTATATTTATCACTTACTATTGTCTTCAAAGCTGTTTTATTCTGCTTCATGAAGTAACACTCACAGATATAAATTCTCCTGAAATCCTCCTTCGTTTTCGGGACGAAACCATTTTATGCGTAGTAAAACAGTTGAATATTAATGCGCTTTTGTTACTTATTGACAAATCTATAAAATATTTTATTCGTAAGTAAAACGGGCAGTATGGCAACAGTAGAATAATTCCAATAAAACGAAGCAATTTATTTTATTTTATCCACAGAGTTTGGCTGTATTATTCTTTGACACAGATTTGTTTATTGACTGTTCGGGAAGTACGACCTCCTTTACTGTAACACAGTTTATCATGTAAATGTAACTTTAGTGTAACGAAGAAAATGAATCATAATTTGTTGCAAAGAAAATTATCACTTGAATTAAAATTGATTGAAAATATTTTAAAAGAGTCCACAGTTGTGATTTTACTAAGATTTTATTTAATGTAATTTATTTAAAAATACCTTTACATAACTGGAAATTATGGACACTAGATCATGATAATGATGTTTCACTTCATAACGATTAAATTATAGGAATAAAATGAACGAGGCATAGCTTAAAGAAAATGAAACATATGCCAAACATGTGATGTATAAATCCTCAGATATTTAGTCTCAACGAGAAAGAGAGAGAAGAAAGAGAAAGTTTCTGTAGATTTTCCTCGTTACTATTATAGTGTTCTCTATAGATTCTAGACCATTGCAGTAGCATTCACGATCCATTTGCTTTTTCGCGCAGCATCTACCATGATAATATGTCTAAGTCTATATCTATCTCTAAGTCCGCTGTTACACTCGCGTTATTTAGGTCTACTACTGATACCCGCGGGAAAAAGCGTGATGTTATATAGCCGATAATTATAACCTTCCTGGATAAACGGGCTGTCTAACACAAAATAATTAAAATCAGAGCAGTAGATCCTAAGATTAGCGCTTTCAACAAAACGTCTTTTCAGCTCTATAATATTAGTATAGAAATAATCGCATACAATGCAACGTGCACACTGAGTGACGTCACGAGCATCGTTCCCTTTATCACAGCCAGTTCATTGGTCGCCGTATCTAATCTGTTTGCTGAGTGTTTTCCAGCAATCGTTGTTAGTTGACACAGTGACTGGACACGGCTGTTTACACGGATGATTTGACGACAGATGGAGTTAAAATGTTTGAGCACTGATGTCGCGAGTTTAACTGTGTCGAACTAGACTATGACACTTCTAAATTGTAATGTTTGTCTATACTTAAACGCTTTGATGGCAGGAACAGATTAACGTTAGATTAAGATGGATTTGAAAGCGTGCTAGGTCTTGCGCAACGTGCTTGTGATTCTTATTTAAGTCTTTAATAGTTTTTTTAGTTTTAAATCATCATGTCAGCCTGGAGACGTCCACTGCTGGCCATAGGCCTCCCCCAAGGCTCTCCACACAGACCGATTTTGAGCCGCCCGCATCCAACTGCTTCCCGCGATCTTAACCACCTTGCGAGAGGCCTACCCCTGTTGCGTCGTTCAGTACGTGGTCGCCACTACCGAACCCGCCTGCCCCAACGGCCATCGGTTCTTCGCGCTATGTGCCCTGCCCATTGCCACTTCAGCCTGGCCATTCGGAGAGCTATGTCGGTGACTTTGGTTCTCCTGCAGATCTCCTTCTTTCTGATTAGATCTCGCAGGGAAACTCCGAGATCCTCTCTACATCGCCCTCTGAGTGACCCCGAGCTTTCGGATAAGACTCATAGTTAGCGACCACGTTTCAGCGCCATAGATCATCACTGGCAACACACACTGGTCAAAGACTTTCGTCTTGTTAGTTTGTTGTAGTTTTCAGTAGTAAAAATTAAATTCATGATTAGTTGCAAATTACTGGCATTGTTATTAATGCCCTGAGCTAAATTAGTGCTCGGTATAGGAGTGACTTTACATAAATACTGCTAATGAGTGTAGTCCGTCGGCTGTATGATTTTAAAGTGCCCTGCGACACAGGATTTATAAATAGTGGGGGAAATGCCTTTAAAAAACTGGCTGCGTTCATATACACGAGCTCTCGGTCACAAACTAACGGTATGGTTAAAACATCTAGTAGTTTCGTCAATATTTGATATTCCGATCGTTATGGCTTCACCTTAGTTATGCATGTAGTATGCGACATATGCGACTAGGTATAGTTATATTTATGTTTCGAAATATACATCATTATACAGGACGTAGATAATGGAGCAATCGTAATATTTATATTGCGTGTACTTTCATCACATAATGTCAATGCCACTTCTGCAGTGCTTCTATACAATAATATGTTTGGTAGAATGCTTACATGAGGTGATTAACAAGCATTCAGAGATAATTAATATTGGCATTCATAACACTACGTCGTGAGATCATATTTATTATTGAGAATTGTTTACTGAAATTTAACTGATATTAATTTTAACTAAACGTTGGGTTTGGAGTGCAATTGCACGAATTAATACAATTTCTACTCATATTTCTTTGCCTATGTACCTATGTGTGCCACTGCGCATGGAGTAATGCAGTGTTGCCTCGACTTTCCTAGGATACTCCCAAAAGAGACCCTGACTTAATAACAATGGAACTATTCCAATTTACTCTATTCTACGGTTTTTAAGACAACTAAGGCACTAAAAATATGTCTTGTATCGCGGGGGACTTTACAAACATTCAATCAATGAACAAAAATGATACTTAGGTACATTAGAAACAACAGGGCAGGTCATAAGTACCCTAAACAGAAAAGCATGCATGAGAAACTTGATGGGAGTGAATGAAGCAAGAGAGGTATGTCAGGATAGTTGCAAATGGCGTTCCGTAGTCTCTGCCTACCCCTCCGGGAAACAGGCGTGAGTATGTATGTATGTAGAAACAACGAATTGCTGACTACACAAAGTATTGTCTCGTGAGATGATCGAACTCACAACACTCGGCGCAGTGATAAACGGGGAAGTTAAACCACTCTGCCATGCGTGCAGTCAAACTATCACGAAAGTATGTTCTCTAGAGCAAAGTATAAATCTTCAAATTGGTCCAGCCATTAATGAGTGGTGGTGTGTCAACCAACTTGAAATTACTTAATTTGAATACAAAAGAAGTTAACTTACCAAAACAACGGTGTTCTTTCCTTTTTCTCTCCTTCTAATCGCATGAGATAGAAGAGTAATGAACTGCCTATCATAAACGCTAGCACCTGTTTTGACTTTGTTATTGATAAGTGTCCAGCCCGCTCCATAATTCTCAAGTAGTACTCGATCGTCTAAAAAAATATTGCAACTTAAACAAATTGAAAAAAAAAAATCCATTTAAATTCCATTTCAGGATTTGATCGATGTATCTACTACGGTACATGTCGCTTACAACACTGCCGAAATGGTATACTTAAAACAAGGTCCCGAAAGACGATACAAAACATTATCATTATACAAAACACCAACTGATTGATAATGACATGGCATTAATTTCACCCGTGTATACGAAAATCATCCTCCTAGCGTTATCCCAGTTTCAACCTGGGGTACGCTTACTAGTCTAACCGGTTTTGGCTGAATATTAGCTTTTCCACGGAGCGACTGCCTGTCTGACCTCCGCAACCCGAAGGGATAGCGATATTCCATGGTTTAGACTAGTGTCAGTTTATTTAGAAGGTATGACGCCCTATAACGACTGTCAAAGATCTTCATGACAACCGGGACCGACAGCGTAACGTGCTCTCTGAGGCACGGGGCAAGCGATAATTAACAATTTTATACGCACGTAACTCCGAAAGTCATTGGTGCGCGCCGTGGATTCGAACCCGATACCCTCTGCATGGCAGTCTGTTGGTATCTCCACTAGGCTATCGCTGCCTCTGTTGCGCATCTTACTATCAGATAAAATATTCTAATAATATCTAAATAAATAATCAACTCTAATAATTATCACTACAGGCAATATGAATATTTCCCTTGAAATCGAAGAGTAAAGTTGAGAATTCAACATCAAATAACGTATAATGCTTACCAAGTTACAGAATAAGTTGATAACTAAGCCTCTTCTACTAGGTGGTTCCAAGTATATGAATATTCCACTTAGACCAAACGGAATAACCAGATACGAGTAATAAGTAAATTTGCCCAGCAATCTCCTGCAAAAGAAAATTACAGATTTACCTAATGAAGTGCGTGTCAAAATCAAATTTATATGACGAAGTGCCTTGCAAAAAACGAATCTATCATTTAAACTACACCTGCAAAAAGAATTTATTGATATAAGCAATATCAAAGAAAGTCAATAAGATCTATTTAAAAGCAAGAAAGGTTTATTAACAAATGTGTTACAACAGCACGATCTACTGCTTAAAAATCCTTGATACACAGTAAATGTGATTATACAGGAAAAAAATATATACTCGAAAATGTTTCCCGTTCACATTGATATTCCAAAACCCCTTCCTTCATATTTTTCCGGTCACTAATACGGCATAAAGCGAGTTATTATTACCGTAGGTTATTAATGTGTATAACACACGAACAGTAATTTTCCAGGCCTTGAAGCTATTTGTTCGTGGACTAGACGGATTCGGTGTCTGTTGCTTCAATATTTATTTTCTTGTTTGGAGAGTATAGGAAAATTATAGCGAAACATAAAATTTATTTTCACCTACCTTACCTATTCAAGCAACTGATTTGTTTTCCTACGGCAGACACAAGGACTCCCAGAATTGTTGATCTCACGTAATACTCTCCCATTTTTAGCCATGTTTCCTTTTTCTTCATCTGTTTACCTCTCATCAATATTTGTGCCTGTAAACCCAAGTAATATTGTGCAGTTTTAAAATTTATTATTCAATTATAAAATGCAATAATCAGTATGAATTGAGAATCTCTTTTGTACTCAAGTTTAATAACATTCCTACAATATAACAATTAATTAAGTTTGAAAAAAAAACATTATTTTAGAATGACATAAGATCAAATAACGGATTCCAGCTTAAAACATGCATCATGTCTGTGACTAAACTATTTATAATCGATTTTAAACTTTTGCGATTTGTATACATCATACAAAATAAATTAGCGGGTATTTATACCTTAAATAAGTTAGTTGTACGCGATTAAGAACCGCTAATTTATTTTGTATAAACTATTTATGTTTAATTTATTTTTATAGAGTCACGCCTGTATCCCCGAAGGGGTAGGCAGAGGTGTAATATTACACCCACATTTTGCCATGAATTTTCAGGTCCCACGTAATAGGGGGCGATCCTATTGCCGTTACCGGGCACATCACCAGACTCCGTGCTGCTACTGAGAATTCGGAAAAACCCAGTAACACTTTTGTCCGAACCGGGCATCGAACCCGGGACCCCCGATCAGCAGTCGCATACGCTATCCACTGGACCACGGAGGCAGTCTACTGGACCTCGGAGGAAGTGACTAAACTAGTCAAGGCTTTCTTAAGCGAAGCCAAAAATAATCAAACAAAGAGGTAACAGTATATGAAGACACTGACCAAAGAATATAATAATATGTGGATGATATAGTGAACAATTCTAATCTTAAGAGCTGCATCAATGTCCTGATCATTCATTTTTCCGTATTTTCACATTTTAGAATAACTTGTGCACTGTTACAAATTCAAACTACTTATGCATTATATTATGAAACGCTGATAAGGACAAACTAAGGACATTATCTATGCCTCAAGAAGGTGAATGAACCTATTGCTTTGATTTTCAAGAGTTAAAAACTCATCAACGTACATGCATTTTATGAGTGCAGTCTTTTTCATCGTTTGCTAATTAAGTTTAGTTCGATCAAAAGAGACACATATTTATTTTGGTCTGAGTCCATGGTTACACTCGCTTTAATTAGAACTTCTGCCAAATAGCCTTATATGGCCTATAGTCTTCCTCAACAAATGGGCTATCCATATTCCTAGTTCCTGGGATCAGCGCCTACAGCCCAACAAACAAACAAACTCTTCAGCTGCTGTATAATATACTTAGGAGTATAGATATACTTATCAATAGAACATTGTAATACTTACAAGATAAACAATAGAATAAAACTTAGCACTCCCAATTAGAGACCCGATGTACAGTGATAGAGCTGCTTTCATACAACTGTCTGTCCAAGGATGGACCATTACGTTGCATGGTAGGTCCCGGCACACCTCGTCGAAGAGTTGTTTGCTTACAACCGCCATTGTGATGGAATGGTGTCAGCACTGATTCTGCAAGACAAAGATTTTTTTTAGTTCACAACAGTTCAGCAGTAAGAATACCATTGAACAGTAAATAGCAACTTTGGCGCATTTGGTCTATAACAAATATTTTCTATTTTTCGTGATTGCTAGGGAGACTTCCTCAATGGTAAAGTCAATTTTCTGGTCTTCAAAGATATAGTTTCGATGATTCAGTAAACTTGTGACCATGACTGGTGTAATCCACGCTGAAATGTCGGGAAAGTACAAAGGATCCTTATTTTCTGATAATGACGCGATAGAGACCTATTACAAAACAGTGTCTATAAATATTTTAGGCTGTGACATAAAACTATTAATAAATTTGACTACCATTAAATTTATTATGAATACCCTTTACAAACATAATAATATGTATTATGTAAACTGCACATTAACTTTAATAGTCATTGTTTTGTTTACAATATGACCTTTCTGATATTCTCTGTTCAAAATAGAATCAACATCAAATAATAATTGAAATGAAACTATCTCGACGATGTTTCCATCCTTATACAAAACTGGTAAACAAGAAAATTACACATTTCACCAGAGTTTATTTCATCCCATGAAATAGGGATAAGACTTTGATATGATTATTATCAATTGGCTTAATGATAGCCCATGCAATTTGCCTCACAGTCATATTAAAAACATATCGTTAGACAAACAACATATAAATGACATTTCCCAAAAAAAAGACATATTATTTAGGCAGACACACAAGAGTTTGACCTAGTCAAGTCGAAACTTACATCGAAATTTTTCGAAAAAACTCGAAAGGCTTTTTTTTTTTGGTTTTCGGAATCGCGCATTTTAACCAAGACTTTTTTGTCTTAGTACTCAGCAGCCTAGTCTAATTAGGTTTGATTTTCCATATAACTATCTAACCATACTATATTCAAAAGTTTAGATTAGACGAATGTCAGAATGTTTGAATGTATTGAGTTCGCATAACATAGATCTTCATGACAGCCGGGACTTTTCAGTTTTGTTAGGCGCTAACTATTTCGCCGATTACTACCAAAACTTAGATACAAGCAATCAAGCCGTACATAAAAAGTTATACATGTATTTTCATCAGTCTATCGCCGTATCCGCAGACATCTTGTACTATTAGTCTCTTTGTTACGATTGCTAGCTAAATAGTTGAAGCTGCATTGTTTTACTAGCACAAGACAAGACACACAAGACAAGGTGCATCTGATTGATTTAAGTATTTACAAACGCTTACTTATTTAGATGTGTTTATATTCGCCCCTCTTATCGCACCGGCCCACGCTTTTCGTATCTGTAAACAAACATTAAACTTTAGCATTGCAAATCGGAAACTATTAAATACGTAATGACATAACTCAACTGGACATTACTATTGAAATATCATTGAAATTATTGCTATTTGATGACAATGGCCGAACGCACCATACAATAGTAGGTTTAATTAAACATTACGATACGTCATAATTTATAGTATCAGGTCAATTGCTTTTTGTGTTCAGGCTTTCAGTAACAAAAATGCTCGAAAATAGCAGTTTGGGAATAGTCGTGAGTATATGTTTAATTCTTTATTGCATTCCACAATGTGTCTTTCTTAGGTGTAAAGTTATAATTTTTTTATGTATCAATAATGTTGGGCATATCGTAAAAGGTATTTTAGGTGAGGGCAAGACTAGTTATCTCTATAATATTGTTATATAATTTTATGTCAATAATAAATATTTAAAACAATAATTATATTCTAAACAATCTACACATCTGATCTCAGATCTGATCTGATCACAGATTCTACACAATGGAAAACTAGACAATTTTAAAATATACTTAACTATTTCTTAAATAAGTTTTAAGTAGTTATAATTGTTATATTCGAAAATTAATTTAAAACTGTAAAATATAATCAATCTAAGGTTTGTAGTCTAAAGTAACTAACGAAGTCTTTATTTTATTTCTGAACTCCCAATTCGAGAGGCAGATGATGAGGCGGGTTTAGCTAATAATAAATGAAATCCATCAACGTTTCTAAAACTTACTTACTCGATAATACTGTAGTATTAATCTTTCTAAATATATATTATTTTATAAACTTTATTAAAGGTACACGAGACGGGTACTGACCATTTAAGTTTAGCGAGTATTTTTATAAACCCATTAGTTAGATTAATGGGCCGCTGTATACATTTTATGAGCGTCCATATTGTACTCCCCAGTTAATTGCATACATCAAACTGAGATAAGATATATTTTCACCCTTAATTCGAAACAAGGGTCACCTTTTAGAAATTCAATTTACATTTTTGATACAAATTATAGGAGAGGTTCGTGTATTAGATTACTGTTCTGTTTGGGTGAAGGAAAATCGATGATTACGCTGTACGTGTTTGGGTTTATAATTTCAGATGATTCGGTACTATAAGCGCATTTTGAGCGTGCATTTGTGCTGCAAACTTTCTGTTTACCTAAAACTAAACATTTGTTGCTTTTAGTTTAGTCAGCTTATTACAATTAGAGCAATGAATTAAAGTGCGCAAAAGACACTGAATTGTACTGTGAAATTGACTGATTTCTGAATCAGTCTGGGATTAAACGATCGAACGTACGATCAAATTATCGGCCAAATGAAAGTCCGCAAACTATGAGAACTCGTAAGGATATTCATTAACTATTGCACAGCATAAGATCTATATTAGTGGACTCTACTATAGGCGTTATATCGAAGTTATCATTTCAAGTCGGTGCCTATAGATAGATAGATATCAAGGATTCTAGGAAAAGCAACTTATGAGCAGGTCCAAGTGAGGATCATAGTGCATCCTCCGATGCAGACACTCTTACCGAACGGTGAGTACACACTTGAGCATTGCTTTGTAATGCAATATTCTCAGGAAAGGCTCAATAAAGGAAGCGCAATTTAAATTAGCATATGTATGTAATGTAACGTTTCAGGGAATGTTCGGCACTGCGTAACGTATATATGTAATACTCACCGTGATCTATGAGCATTTATTTGTAATATTTATTTCTGTGTAGGATGCAATGTCACACACAATTGAGCAGAAGTATTCTCTTAATTTTAATGTGACACCATTACACTCGTTACTTTGTAAAATCAGGTTGCAGTTAAACGTTGATTAGAAAGCGAACCTGGTACAACGGGAAGACCACAGTTTTGTTACCAGAATAATCCGGCTTTTTTGTAGTTCTTTACAGTACATTTAAAAGGATAGATCGACTTACACCCAGTTTAATATAAGAATTACACCCACACTTCGCCAGTTATGTTTCGGTCCCAATGTAATTGGGGGCGAGCCACATTCATAATGTGCTCAGTAGATGGCAATACATCTACCGAACACATTATGAAATGTGGGTGAGTAATACACCTCTGCCTACCCCTTCGGCGATAAAAGACGTGAAGTTATCTTAATATATAAAATCCTTGCGTTACTGACTGACTGACAGACACGCTACAGACGAAACTATTGGGCGCAGGAAGCTGAAATTTGGCATGTATGTTTCTTGGGGACCGTAGAGTAGCACTAAGAAGGGATTCCCCGAAATTCCCACGGGATCGGCCAAAACGGGTGAATTTAAAAAAAATGCAGGCGTAGCTGCTGGCGTCCTCTAGTGAATATATATTTTTAGGAAAATAGGTTAAGATTGCATACAAAATGCACCCGTTATCCAAACTCAACATCGCCTTTAATAACTTAGGCATTATCTAGCTGCTGCAGTGCTGTAGACAGGTGATATAGCACAGAGAAGGAATAGCCCGAAAAAATAACATTTTAAAGTCTGTTGCAACCAACCCTCACCCTTTATTTTCTATTTCATATCTTTAAGCTCTCGTTCAAGCTACATAAAGCTGGCAATACCTAAAAATACAATTAAAATATCAAGCCCTTTTTATTAGTACGTTCACTTGCCTTTCGTTCGACCGCAGAACTTCATTTAGCTTTATCGTCAAATTTATATGCGCCGTATGTCGTATCAAGGGATTACGACAGTTTTGTGCGTTCTTTTATTTTGATGTTTAATAATATGATAATTTTAGGCGCTGTGCGATTAAGCTGTAATTGTTTACGCGCGTAATATTATGAACTAAATTTAGCGACGGTCGTGCGTACGTAAGGAGCTTATAGAGGAAAAATAGGTTTTTAAACAATTTCTGACGATATCAGCGCATTGTAGAATATGGATTTGGTAAGATTTTGTAATAAGAGCACCAACCCATATCTACTAGTTTTGAAAATAAATTTTTCCTGAAATCGTCATGTTACTTATTAGAATACATTAATTCACCTTGAGATAATTGATAACTATACAATTAAATTTATTTAAAAGCAATTATTTATATAACATTCATATTCTCATTGCCTATTTTTCTCAGCACCTCAGTTAAAAAAACACACGATCTCAGAACAATCACTTGGTATCACATAACATAATTATTTTGAACTGACTACAAATAAGATTACGGATGAAGAATGAAGATTCAAAATAACAATTTTTTGACAGTAAGTATTCTCTCGAGCGTGTATCAAACTCACAACTGAAGGACTAATATTATGACCACTTCAACCTATGCGCATAGTATCACATTCATAGCCCCTTATCATGATATTGCGCCTACGTTACAATCAGTCTCTATTGCTTCAATCGCTTAAAACGCCGCGTTCTTAATTCCTTAGTTCTGTGGGTGGAATTCACTGTGGAATTCAATGTGTTTTACACTCATTCCTAGTATTTTGTAGGTGTTGCTAGTCAAAAATTGAACGTCCAGTACGTTGATAAACTGGGTATATCATCGTTTAGTATTAGGTATTTCTGCTCCAATGGTCACAATTGCTTCGAGCTATGCCCCTTGCCATAGATATATTCAATCTTATTTTTTTATATAGGTACTCACACTTGTGTCCCCGAAGTGGTGGGAAGAGATGATTTTTTAGGTCCCACGTAATAGGGGGCGAGTCTATTGCCGTACCGGGCACACTACCAGACTCCGTGCTGTTACTGAGAATTTCCTAACGAAAAACCCAATAACACTTTGCCCGAGCCGGGAATCGAACCCGAGACCTCCCAATCCCCCGCGCATATTTATGCCGCGAGACCAACGAGGCAATTACATCTATCTCTTTTTTATATTTCTATGACTCTACCCATTGTCATTTCAGCTTAGCTATTCTTAATTAATAATTTTTTATTCGATTCATAATTAATTTTTTATTCGATCTCGAAGCGGTGGACGTCTATAGACTGTTGTGGAATTGAACGGTCAATTCCTACACCAGAAAACATACATTGACAAGCAGACACTACAAATAACTTCAATTTTAAGTACGCATTAATCAAATTACAATGCGTAATATAAAGTATTTAAACGAAATTAAAATTAATTTATTAGGTTTTTCATTTACATCAAATCAAAATACAATAGCTTTTATTAAATCTTAAAGAGTTATAAACTTCCTAATAATTATGTATTTGGCAACATTTTTTCATACACTTTACATAACTAATTACGACTAAAAATAATACTACGTTTAATCCGTATTATCTCATGATTACGCCCGATATCGTGTGGGCTAGATAGACCAAACTGTACATTGACCCGTCAAAGTACAATGTATTTACTTCGAGCAATGAATACAGATTTACATAGAAGCACAGTTCTTAAGGATTTCGTGTGCCGATTCCAAGTGGAAACTGTCTCCAGGTTAGTTCGTAGTTGGCGCCGTTGACGGCGCTGGCGTCGTTCTCCGTCTCTCTTGCTCTCGTAGAGACAGCTGTCACAGCGCGACTGCCACGCCGCCAAGCGGCAATATGGGTCACAGAAAGTTTGTCTTCAGAGCGCCCATAGGAAATGCGCCTATGGCTATGTAAATATCTGAGCTCTTTGCTTAGACTAATGAAGTGTCAAAACTGACACTGACAAAACTGGTAATGTAATTCAAGGAGCAAGTATACATGGAGGGAGCATTTCAAAATTAGTAGAAAACGTATATGCATCTCTTTTCTCTTTAATTACAAAACTGCATATGTTCGAGTATGATAGCCATAGAGCTTTTATACAGCCTTGAATGACATATGCCAAGAAAAATGTTATGTCATGTCGATGTTCGTCCAGCTGGAGTGAAAGCCGTGTCGAAATAAATTGCAATTTTAATTGCTACAAAATATTACAATTGTAGATATGACCACTTCTAAACATTAAAAAATGACCATAGTTTGTAATGCCGTTGGATGTAAAAGCCAAATGGGACTATTGACCGCAAATGGTCAAAAAATATCTTACCACCGGTGAGTCATAATAAGTAAAATTGTAGATATCTGCCGTAATAATTCTACAATGATATTTGTAAAGCTTATACTTAAAGATAAAGATAATGACCACCGTTGACACACATTTTTATTCCAATAGTCACAATGAAATAAATATAATAGAAATATTTCGATAAAAAATATGAGGATAGTGTTGTAATACAATTGTCAGTTAGAAAACCAGTTTCTGAAAGATTATAATTTGAATAATTGGTTATTAATTGTGATTTTTTGTAGATTTCCAAAGAATGAAGGTTTGAAACTAAATTGGGTCCGAAATATGAGAAAGGGAGAATGGCAACAGTCTAATTCTTCTAAACTTTGTTCGCTTGATTTTGTGTCTGCTTGTTATCAAGAAGGATTTCAAAGAAAAGTTTTGCATTCTTATGCTGTGCCTACTATTTTTACTAACCAGATATCTAATACTGAGGTTTGTACTTCTATTTTATTATTATTAACTTATATTTTTATCAATCAATATATACCAACATAGCAACTGTTAAAATATGCAATAGTAATCATATATACATATATGTAGGTATATCATAAACAGATTTGTGTTGTAATTTTCAGAAATGTCCGAAATAACGAAACCTTATATTTAGAAGCGATAATAAACTTTCAAGAGTGAACATGGCTTGCACTTCTGGAACTCAGGATGAAAATATTGTTCGTAAATGTTAAATGTTTCCGCCCATGTACATCCCATTTTGGTAATACATATAGTATCAGACCTGCCGGGCAGTTATCGTGTGCATTACTTTGTGGTATAAATAAATGATTTTGACTATTTAGACTTTTTTTTCAATTACTTTCCTAAATACTGTAAAAAGAGAGGTAATAATAAGATATGATCAATCATATCTCATTATTACCTCTCTTTTTACAGTATTTGTTTCTTTGTAGGCACCTAAGTACTATACTCTAAATAAAAGCTCGTAAAATAATATACTACTGGTATATTACTTAATCAAATGCTTATCTTGTCTCTACATACCGAATTATATACCAATACCAATAAAAGATTAATGCATGAGTACATCACTATTGACATTCATTTCTTCTTTTGAAAAAATTGCGACATGAGTATTTCAAGAGGTAATAAATACAATACATCTGTCTCGGTTACACATATGAAATTTTATACAAGTAAAAAGAAATAACGATAGGTTTCTTGTTTATGCTTAAAGCTATCACTCCATGTATACTTGCTCCTTGATGTAATTAGTCTAAATATGGACAAAACAACGCAATTTGAAGGCTGACTGCGTGGTGTTTAGGCGTAGTGGTGTAAGCAGCCGCCTAATTCTGCACAGTCTATAGGTTCGATGCTCAAACGACATGGCTATTTGAGTACACTTTGTCTTTGTATCAGTTGTTAATGTTAGAACTGTACCTACCATAATATATGATTTGCTTTTATTTCGAGATATTTTTTTATGATTTGTTTTTTAACGAAAATTCCTGCACTAGAGTCGTCTTCGCGAGGGCCTTGACATACATACATTCAACTTACTGACACAGAGAACACCCAGACTTCAAACAACAATTTATGAACAACACGAGTGTTGTTTCGTGTGGGAATCGACGCAATGTGAAGCGGGTGAGGCGGCGCTTAAACCGCTATACGCCATACATGCAGGAAAAAAATAATTAGTTTTCCTCCTATATTTATCATATCAATGTCCTAATTATGGGCATTAAAAGATTAGGTAGATATGGATTATACTCCGTCCGTTCATAGACTGTGGTATGATCAGGAAGGTGTATGACTGATACAAGTTGTATTAGAAGATAACTAGTTAACTTGGTTTTTGCCTAAACATTTGTACGGCATAGAATAAAATATTTATAATAAACAAATCGAAAAAAGGTAGTAAAAAAGTATGTAGATTACTTACCTACTTTATTACCGTGTGGTTGACGGCATAGAATACAAGTGTCACCACCCCTATCTTCCCGTGGGTGTCGTAAGAGGCGACTAAGGGATAACACGATGCAAATACCATCTTTGCGTAGAGACGGAAAACTCGACATCAAACCCTATACGACTGCCTCGTTGGTCTTGCGGCATAAATGTGCGCGTGGGATCGGGAGGTCCCGGGTTCGATTCCTGGGTCGGGCAGTGTTATTGGGTTTTTCTGTCACGAAATTCTCAGTAGCAGCACGGAGTCTGGAAATGTGCCCGGTACGGCAATAGGCTCGCCCCTTATTACGTGGGACTAAAGTATATCTGGCGAAAAGTGGGTGTAGAAATACACCTCTGCCTACCCCTTCGGGGATAAAAGGCGTGACGATATGTATGTATGTATGTATTTCGTACCTCATAGAATAGTACAACCCATGCTATTTGTGCACTTTTTATGCTACAGTAATTATAAAAAACAGCATCTTATACTGAGGTGATGTAAATGGGCAGCCTTATCATCATAGCAGTCTTTCGCAGTCCAGTGCTGGACAAGGACCTCTCCTTACTCGCGACACAATAGCTTTGTGAGCCTTTGTGAACAGTAAGTAGGTAAACCTACAATCATCATCGAAATAAAATCATCATCATCAGCCCATTATATTGTCCCACTGCTGGGCTCGGGCTGCTTCTCACTATGAGAAGGGTGAGGTCATAGTCCTCCACACTAGCCAAGTGTGGGTTGGCAGACTTCACATGTCATTCGAGAACATTATGAAGAACTCTCAGACATACAGGTTTCCGCGCGATGTTTTCCTTCACCATTTAGCAAGTGTTAATTAACAATTTAATACGCACTTAACTTGGAAAAGTCATTGGTGCGTGCCGTGGATTCGAACCCAAGACCCTCTGCGTAGCAGTCTGTCGTTCTCTCCACTCAGCTATCGCTGCCTTTTTTTTAATCATAAGATATAAAATCATTATCATAATAAAATCGTGAAATAATATATTACACAAATCTCAAGGTTAAGAACGTTGCTAATTACTTAGTTACGAAAGTTCACAATGGTCGATTCATTACTTAATTGCAGGTACAGACCGATGTTTTTGCAATACGAGTGTACGTACATTGCAATGCATTGCAATAATAACAACGGATGTGCCTTTGCTTACATGTACTGCTAATGAGAAAGCAATGCGAATAGATGTTTCAATCGTGAATACGAAATCTATGTATACTAGAAATATAATAAAGCTAAAGAGTTATTTGTTTAGTTGTTTTTTTTTTGTGTTGATATTAATTTTCTTATAGACTGACGCCTGTATCCCCGAAGGGGTAGGCAGAGGTGTAATATTACACCCACATTTCGCCATGAATTTTTAGGTCCCACGTAATAGGGGGCGAGCCTAAAGGAGCTAGTAACTCCTGTTGGGAAAATAAAATTATGTAATTCCTTTTGCTGTCTTGTGGGAGACCAACTGTTACGCAGAAGTTCAAGCCACGGCAGGCACTGACGTCACAGACTTTTCGATGTTATGTGTATAATAAATGGTTACTCATCGATTGCTACACGATGAAGGGAACTTGTGAGGAGACACAGGTCTCCAACATTATGTAGATGTAGTTAGAACACTCAGATATACAGACATCTAAGTGTTCTACATAACATTTTCTTAGGACTGAGGTCTAACCCTGCTTGTAGGGAGGAAAGCACATCATTTCATACAATATATTGTATTTATATTTTTTATTTATATTTATATTTTTGATATATTTATTTCTGGTTTGCTTGTGAATAGTTTTAAATGGTCTAAATATCGGCCGTTGGGCTAAGAACCTCTGACAAAATCCTAAACCTTACAAAAACTAGTGCAAGAAGGTTAGAACGACTGTAATGTTAAATACCTATATTTGGATCAAATATCAGAACTATTAGATAATGTGATCTTTGAAAATAATACCTATACTTGAACACGCGAAAAGGAAACTCGTATCTAGAAGAAAGCAACGGAGCCATTTTCGAATTTCGACTAAGTAGTTTGGTACCTCAATTAAAACACCCCATCCAGCAAATCCTCTCCATTGTATATTTGTATAACAATAGACTCTATTCATTATATCACTCAGACTTAATACCTGCAATACAATTTATATCCTTTTATTCCAGTACAAACACACATTGTCGGCATTCTCCTTATCTCTACAAATCCATCATTAGAAAGACTTAATACGAATTTCCACTGAGCCTTTAGATTACCCGGGCATTACACCAAGTAGCACCAGCCTTAAAGCACTAATTCCAGCTTTAAAACAATGGTAAAAGGTTGAAAATTGTTTGGGTGTATTCGAGGTCGAATAGGTCACGGTTTGGACCGATTTTGTGACGTCATAGTTACACAACATTTTTACTGGAGGACAATGGTTTACAGGCTGATACACAGTGACAGCGGTATTTACTAAACGGTGCTGGAAAAGTGTTTATTTTTTTATTGTGACGAATGTTTTGACGTCAGACATGTTGTTCTGAAGGCGTAATGTGCTGAGCTGGCTGAAAAATATTTGTTATAAACCTGAAATTTTCAGCTAAACTAGGTAATTCGTTTCTTAAAGAATTCTAAGAATTTTTTGAGCCTCTTCCTTAAAGTCTTATCTTCAGCCAGCGCTTTGGTCTCTTGATACGACTTTTTTTTTACTTTTTCCTTTACTTGGCCTATAAAAGTCCCTACAGGGTCAACCCCGTCCTCCCTGAAAAATAAGTAGAAGGATTTTATAACATACAAATGTTATCGTCAGCTATAAAATAAGTGATGCTAAATAGAGTGCAAACTACCTGAATCAGGACTGGACTGACCTGCTGTCTTGTATTAATTTCTGCAACGTTACATAGGTGTAGATGATACCTAACACAGCGCATGATGTAAAGCGCAATGCAATAATATGTTGCTAAACAGTTTGCTCCAGTTTTACGTATCTTTGTAGGCGATCGTACAATAACGTGTTTCGAGTCTTCAAAGAATATAAAATATAAATTTGGCTTTGAAAAATTAAACGCGAATATTTTTCGCTGTAATAACACTTTTCATAAACTTGGCAATTGTAATTTTTAAGGCTAAACTCAACGTTAATCCTAAAAAACATCATATTATATTTTCATATCTTTATAATCATACAACGGGATGTTTATTATAAACATAGTAAGTACTTACTAACTGCACACAGAACATTATAAGTATTTACTTCAAATCACTTTGATTGTAATTATCTGATATGTAGTATTTATTGACCTTGGATTTAAGGAATGACGATTATCACTTTTTCTGCTTCGAACAGTGATAGCCAAATGAGTATGAACATTGGACTGATAAGCATCTGGTTGAAATCCTCTGCGCGCACCAATGACCTTCCGCGATATAATGTAATTTTTTTAACTGTAGCAGTGCACCGTGCATTGAAACTAAACCCTCGGTCTTGATCCGTCAGAATAATCAATAACAGTGTCAGAATATTTCTGACACTGTTAAACTATGGCATATCGCTTTTCTTTTTTTTATTGCGCAGGTCAAATGGTTGTAGCTCTAATACAAAACTAATTGTCTATCAAATCTGGTTAAAAATCGAATCCAAATACAGAAATATACATTTTTATAAATTTAACCTACAAAAGCTTTGCTTCTACACAGTTAGTAAATAATAAACGTCCGACTGGTCATCTTACCTCAGCCAATTAGCACTGCAGAAACTTGTTGATTGCCCAAGGGTACATCGCAGTGGTAACGAAGGGTTTTATTAGCAAGCTGCTTTGAGAAATTTAATTCGGATTAAGTATAATTAAAATATGACAGTCGCCTTGGATGTGACAATCGAACGCTTGAAGAAGGAAGTTTTCTGATAATTTGCGCAGTGAGAAAAATACGGAAATATGTTAATAGTGGACTACACAAATAGTAGGTAGGTATCCTATCTTTTTTTGTTAATGATAGCAATGATCCTTTCCTGGAACCCAACTGAACTTAAGTTCACCTAAATAAAAAAACCTCTCTTATTCTTTAATCCTTTAAAATTAAACTACAGATTACGGATTTTAGTGTGATACATTGTTTTGACTGAGATAACAACCGTGTGATGTAGAAACTACATCATTTATTATAAGTCAACGTTTCGATTACGTTACATCAATTGTGGTCACGGAACACTGAGCTGACGTTTGTCTTAAATGGAGAAGTTTATCTCAAAGTACTGAACATTATTTAACTATTTTGTACTATTTACGCAGAATGAGCTCTCAGTGGGTGTCTTCGGTTGGTATTTTTGCCTTTCTTGGGTTACAATGGGTTTCACATTCTACGTAAATAGTAGCCTACATGGAATGTCAAAAGAAGGAATAAACAGTGTTCCAAGCAAAATATCTATCCACCACTTCAACAGGACAATAACAAAATAAACATAATCTTATCAAGAAATTACTTAACAACAAAACATTATTTATCTAAATCACATAGATACAAAATAAATCCTTGTGATTAAGATAAAGACAAGCTTATAATTATAAAATAACGTCATCAATCAGTGTGTTATCATATTATTATAAATTGTTGTGTTATCTGATTAATATAACAATAAATTATTAGGTTAAAATAATTATTTATTCATTGTTTTGTTTCTGAATACTGCTTTGTAATTTAAACTTTAAAATTCCGTATTTTGAATATAGTTAAATATTTTGCTGCCTCTATAACAATAAAATAATATTGCATTATCTACACATATAATAAAATGAAGTTCCATTTTCTGCCTCACTGTCTGTATGAACTCAAAAGCTACCGAACAAATTACACTTACTGAGTCAAACTACAGGTAGGAGTAGATAGTAGCCCTATAAAGTCCTCTATTTTCAAGTGAAAGTCCCATTAAAATCGTTTTTTCCATTCCAGTGATTACCTCAAACAAACAGAAAGACTGACAGACGGTATCGTGTAACGCGTATACTTATTTACACTTGAAAACACATCGTTTTTGTGAAATCACAGACAGACACTGAAATTTTATTTATATGTATGTATGTATAGATTGCAGTGCTACTGCACACTTCACAGCGGACTTCGGACTTCATGGCAAAGGATAATGATAAGTGTGTAGCATATGTCACTTAACTATATACATTGAATCTGATAAATAATTTCGATAAATTTAAATACCATTTATACGAATTAATAATGTAAAGTTAAAAAATTGTAATGAAAATAAGTATGACAAATAATGCAATTTTATGGTTATTATAAAAGTACGTATAAAGTACATTATTGCAATTGCCTTTCTAAATAATATGATTTTTATTTCAAGGTAAGACTGCACAAGGCTACGTGGTAGCGGAAAGACGCGTGAAAATTGTGTAAAATCACAATGCCTATCATATCGCGCCACTAAAATTTAGTATAGTTATGCCCAATGTCGGTTAACCTTTATCACTGCAAAAACTAAATGTATTTTGCTCTAGCTAGAGTTTGAAGAAATTACATATGAGGAAGTGAAATTAGGATTATTTTTCTGTCTAAAGTTATTCTACCCACGAAGCAACTTTTAATAGCAAACAAAAATATTATTTAGATATATCTGGCACCCGTATAGTAGGTACAAAAATAAACCGCTCAGTATAGCAGTCACTTTGCATTATTGATAATACAACTCACACTATCTGACTAAACAAATACTGTCTAATAGCATAACATGAGAAATTCTCAAAACACCGGCGGACACAATGTTAAAAAGGCCATGTATCCAAACACCAGTGGCAATAATGTCAAATAGGTCTTGTAACATCGTGATAGTGAGTATTACAGTGAATCATTATCATCCTCCTCGGGTCTCGGGTTCGATTCCCGGGTCGGGCAAAGTGTTATTGGGTTTTTCCGTTAGAAAATTCTCAGTAGCAACACGGAGTCTGGTAATGTGCCCGGTACGGCAATAGGCTCGCCCCCTATTACGTGGGACCTAAAAATTCATGGCGAAAAGTGGTTGTAATATTACACCTCTGCCTACCCCTTCGGGAATACAGGCGTGAGTCTATAAATAAATAAATAAAATATTTTATAATCAAAGACACGAAGAACAGCCAGAATTATTGGCTAACACTTAATTTTGCAATTTCACGACCGTGTCTTTACTCATACGTGCCGTCGGTTAAATAGAAATCAGATTAGAAATTATGTGAAAAGTTATTGTATTTTAAATATAAATGGAAAAATAAGATTTGAAGTATAGATTAGGTTTTCTAGTCTATCCAGAATTAACCAGTTTTAGTAGTAAACTGGTAAAATATGAGGCAAAGAAATCGGATAAGGTACAACGAGGGAATCATTATATAAATGTATTCCATACTACACGTGTCAATATTTTATAGTTTCAGTCGTTATTACTGCTCGTGAACAAGTAAAAACATCAGTGTTATCAATTTATGGCAAATGCATTAAAATTATAATGCAAGGGCATTTTATTTATAGTGATATAAGGGCTTGACTACGTGAAACCTCTTCACTTGCACTTGATTTGTTAGTTTTTTTCTAACCATCAATCAAAATCATTATAATTATTTAACCAAATCAACCATGGCATTGCATAATATACCTATGAAACTACGCTTAGGTTGTTTTTTTATTTTATTATTATATTTGTGTTGGAATAAAAATTTTTGTTATATCATTATATCGTTGTACTATATATTATTTTTTTTTTTACTTTTGAAACTCCTTAAAACTATGTTTTTGTGTTTATGTATAATTTTTGTTCATTGTCTCAAGGTTTCTTACTACGTGTACCTACCTACTTCTGTGTAACTTAATATACCTACAAATTATTTTAAATACGGTTTTAAAAATATATATGTGTACTTCAAAGTTCCATAAAATGTAGGTAAATTCAAATGTACTACATTTCAATAATGAACACGCGAATACACGTCAAGCTAGAAACTTTGACCCTTATATCACATCACTCTTATGGCGTAGGAAATTAGTATTATAATCGCACTGCAACTGGATACCTTGACTTATGTACGTGTCAAGCTTAAAAAACAAAGATTACCAAAATTTTTGAAGATCTTTTACAATTCTACGACGGAAGAAGTCGTTAAGTAATTACGATAATAAATTTTTATTATATATATTTTTGTTAATTAGGATATTTATTTTATTTTATTAATGATACTTTAATATAATAATAATTATATTTACGCTTAATATAATTATTATAATATTAAAATATCACAATTAAATGTTTAAATTATATGAGTATGACTGTTGGTAGCAAGGTTAAGTTTTTTCATTAACATTGTCACCAAAATTAAGCAATAATTTCGTGTAAAGTTATATTTTATAATGTGACTTCGAAGTTGTATATACAGTTTTGTCCTAATGGCTGACCATAATGACATCACCCGTGGGTCTATGCTCTAGAATAATAAGTCAAGCGTTCGACATAAAAAGGAAAACTATTGCCACCGTGCAACGACAACCCAGCCTACTAGACACCTAATGTTATCATTTCTACAAACAAACAATTCTGTCAAAGCGGTGAGGTATGCGGTTGCAAGGGAGGGGGCTACAAAAATGCATTCTAATTGGCCGGTTCAAATTTGCGGTACGTCATAATTCATAACTAGTATTGGGATAGGTCTTATGTAAGACTTATAAGTCTAACGTGTTGTCAGAAAGTGTTCGCCTTACGTCTGCCGTCTAGTAGGCTAGGTTTTCGTTGCCACCGTGCGAGAGAGAGAGTGAGAGGAGTTTAAACGCACCACAAAATCAGTATCAACAAGTACAAACATCGCCATGTGTGTGAATGAGATCTCTTACAGATGTAGTCGGAGAACAAGAATATTAAATTTGTGACAAAAAAAGGTGCCGAAACAAACGTCTCATGAACGATTCATGATCACGATCATGACCGATGAAGGATTTTGAGTGTTCACTCCTGCTCGGCTTATGAAACCCGGTTGGAATCTATACATTATTATTTTTATAAACAAACATATAATAAGTAATAGCATAATTTTTGTTAAAGAAGAAAATGACACCTCTACAACAAGTATTGTTCATGAATATGTACTGTTATTTAAATAAATAATATTATTACTAATAAAATATAAAAGTACGTTAGATGTCGCAAAAATATAAGTATCACATAAATCACCCCATGTGGGAATCGAACCCGAGGCATGCTGACAGTGGCGAGATATCAGTTTATTCACTACGCAATACGTGCAGTCACATTGTATATAATCGACATGAGTAAATATCTTTGCCTATACCTTGTAATCGTAAATACACATAGCTACATATTAAGAAAAGCGTTAAATGCACACTGGCCTTAACCTAATGGAGTTTGGTCTACGAGCTAATTAAATGCTAAATGCGAATAATTGCGTACTAGGGATTAGAGACGTGCAAACTCGCGGGACTTTTTCTTCATACTCAAAGATTTTGAAGGTTCCATGACTTTTGGTTCAAGAATCAGGACTTTTTTAACGATAACAAGCGCAAAGTATAATTCTTGTGTTACATGCCCTTTACAAACATTGAAACCAACGACCAACGAAAACAACACTGGCACACGAAAAAACAATTTGAAGATCACACTTGCTGTTTCGTGTGATCGAAGCCAAGACACTCACCGGTGTGCTCAACGGCAACCTAACCACATAAACCAGTACCTCATAGATGCATTCTTGTGTCTTGCGTATTATTATAATGATGAATGAATTTCATTGATTCTATTACTTGTACTTGAGAGTGAAGAAGAATTGTATTATTTTATTAACACAATATTATATTCTTAAGATTTTGTAGTGGGTACATAGTTATGTGTCATACATGCATTCTTGTGTCTTGTGTATTATTAGAATGATAAATGAATTTCATTGATTCTATTACTCGTACTTGAGAGTGAAGAAGAACTGTATTATTTTCTTAACACAATATTATATTCTTAAGATATTGTAGTGGGTACATCGTTATGTATCTAAAATCATAATTATTTATTCTTAGCTACAATTAACACACACTAGATGAAATAACATTATTGTTACAATTGTTTTCGATGATAAAGTTGTGTTTGATAATAAATATTACTGTTCAATTTTATTCTGAGAATTATTGAAGTACCGGGAAGTCCCGGGACCTTGAGATTGTCATGACTAGCCAAACTCTACTGCATGCAGTAGTAGAAGCAATATCGATTGCACTATGAGAGAAGAGTAAGAAACTTATATACATATTATGTTAAATGTAACACAAATATCCTATAACAGCTATCACTAAATTACTATACAAATCTTCATAACAATTTACGAAGACTAATTATATTATTATTTATTTATTATTTTTATTTAAAGACTATCGCCAGTATCCCCGAAGGGGTAGGCAGAGGTGTAATATTACACCCACATTTCGCCATGGATTTTTAGGTCCCACGTAATAGGGGGCGAGCCTATTGCCGTACCGGGCACATTACCAGACTCCGTGCTGCTACTAAGAATTTCCTTACGGAAAAACCCAATAACACTTTGTCCGATCCGGGAATCGAACCCGAGACCTCCCAATCCCACGCGCACATTTATGCCGCGAGACCAACGAGGCAGTCTTGTTTATTACAGGAAAAACCTTTTAATTATCTTGATATTATACTTTTGCCTTGGAGCCTAGGTTCTACGGTCCACTTACTAGTCTAACCTTACTGAATACTTCCTTTGTCATTCATGAACTTTGATACTATCACATTTAAACATAGGTATGCAGTAATCGTGAAAGAAAAATCACATTAAAATACAGCGTATTTATGACTGTATTCAAAAAGCAATCACAAAATTAATAAATGTAAAAACAAAATATGACAGGGATCAAAGCAGTATTATTGGTCAACAGAGTTTATTATGTTTGTTCCGATACAATTTCATTTTCATATTATTTTTATGCTTCGGGTTTCAGTTATTACTTCATTTATTTTGCTTTGTGTACGATTCATGAATGCAAATAAAATTAATGGGAGTGTTTCATTATTCAAATGTTTAGACTGGTGGTTGCATAAAATGCTCTGCTATTTTTATTAGGTACATTTCATTTTTTATCAATTATGATCGTTACTAATGAACATAGTTACTTGTTACTTATATCTATATCTGTACATATAATAAGAGAGTAAAGAAAATCTGTACATTGAATATATTTACAAATAAAATATTCAGTTAGGCTAAGAATCAGCAATGGAACAAGAATCTAAGAAAAGATATTCTGTCTGTTTGTCGTGTACAAAATCTCCGAAGTTAGTGGACGATTTTGAATGAAACTTCTTTTGTTATATAGCTATTAAGTCTGGGCAACATATAGGCTATAATTGATTTTGGGAAGCGAAACACCTGACGCAGGACCACAACATCCCAGCGAAACTATAAGACGTAAAAAAATGCGGCTTGGTAAAAAATATTACGCCTGACGAGCCTTTTCTGTTGCAAGATTAAAATTCGAAGATCTCGAACATCTGATGTGGAACTCTAAGAGCCCATCTACACTATACCGTATACAGACTCGACGTCTTAAAAGTTGTTCAGTCTGATGAGCATTTTCTGTTGACTTATAAAAATCGACGATCAGAAACTGAAATTGTGGAACCACAAGTGCCCATCTAGACTATAATATACATAAGTACTATGTCTGTGCAAAAATTAGTCAGTCTGATGAGCATTTTCTGTTGACTTTTAAAACTTGAAGATATAAAATATTTGTTGTGGAATTTTAACCTTATAAGCGCTTAGCTAAATATCGATTGCCGTGCTCCTAGCGCCCGGATACAAATCAATAAAATAATACGTATAATAATTAGGAAGCTGCATTTGATTTCTGGATAAATAAAAGAAAAATGTCTTTCATGGGATATTGTTATCGCGACAACCGACATCCACGCGGGCAGAACCGCGGGCGACAACTAGTGTTTTATAAAATATTTTAATAAAAGTACCTAGTCTATTTTTAAAGTAATTAATGTTAAGGCAATTATTTATTATACAGTGTTAACAAAGAAGTAATTCAAGCGTCGATTATCTTATTAAGTATCTACTAAAAAATATGTTTTATGTTTTTCAAGGTTTTATGTAAATATGAATAAAACATTATAAAAATATTAAATTAAGTTAATTATATATATTACCACGGATATTTTACATTCATCATACATAAAAACAAAAAAAACACATTCTAAAACAAAACAACTCACCACAGAATGAAAATCCAAAAGAAAACCATTTACATCGAAATTTAAATTTGAAGTAACACACTTCGATTCACTTCCATTCGATATTTTGAATAACGAACAATTGTAATTGAAAACTAAAAGAGTTTTAATTAAATGTCACGATCTTTGGACGAGAAACGCGCGCGCACGTACGCATTCGACTTTGCGCCGTTGCCAACTAAAAGTTACTCTATGACATAGAGTAGGTATTTATTAGTAGGTACGAGTCTGATAGATATGCATTCAATTGATTCATTTGGGAAATATCTAAATATCTATGTTATAAAATGGATCGTATCACGCTATCATTGAAATAAAATCTGTTTTTGGTCGCCAAAATAATTAAATGTGGTTATAAAACCATATGTAATGGAATGCGCTGACATTTGGAACCTATTCAATACGTTCGCGATCGCAGGATCATAGGGACTACAACGAGCATATAAGCTATAAAAAGCAAATCTAGACAGAACTGGAATTGGCCGACTTGCGACCAAATTATAAGTGCACCGGTGAAAATCAGTACTTTGAGTGCACAAACATCATTATCATCATCATTACGCATACCGTGTTTCGGCACGTAAAGCTGTCGGTCCCGGTTCTTGTCTAAGGATAAGGATCGTTAGGCCATGTCGGAGGCCTTCAGGCGGTCTGAAATACTGCGACATCAGAGTTGGCCACACACTCACACGAAAAACAAAAAAAATATAATTTCAGCCTAGAGACGTGGACATAGAACACTCCAAGGTTATTGTTTACACTTATATAAAAAGAGCAGCGATAGAGAGATATAAAGAGGTTAACAGGCTGGAACGCAGTGTCTCACATTGAAACCAACGACGCACACCGCTTTTCGAAATGATGTGCGTATTCAAATGTTGATTCATGATCATCAGCCTTTAACAGTCCACAGCTGGACTAGGCCTCTCCTTTGAAAGGAGGAATTGGCCTACTATACCACGCTGGCCAAACGGGTTGGTATAGGGTTTGTATCAAGTTTTCCTTCTCTTACAGTGCTGTTTTCTGCATAATATGCTCCCTCTGTCGGCTCTTACGACACCCATGGGATGATATGGGGTGGTGATAATCCGTATTCTTAATCCGTCACCACACGGATTGTGTTAATGTTGATTATCGCTTGCTAAACGGTAACCCAGAACACCGTACGGCAACCTGCAATCTGAGTTGCCAGTGTAGTGTTCTTAACCTTATCACAGTGAGAAGAGGCCGCGACCAGCAGTACGACAATTTATATACAAAGCTGACATTATTATACGACCGACGGATTTTTAAAACCTAATGTTTTCTAGAAACTGAAGATAGATAACAGGTGAGCGTTCCTTGAAAGACATGATAGCAATATAGCAGAATAAAACTTCTGAGAAGCTAGCCAATTCCTTATATCCATATAAATAAAATTGAGGTGTCTGCTTGCGTCAAAATAACTTTTTATTAACACGCTTTTATTAGGTCGTCGTGTATGTAACTATGTAATGGAATCTAAGGTAACTAATTTAACCATCTTCCAAGGGTCGTACCGTAATGAAAATTGGCAGCTGTATGTAGTTCTGATGATAATTTAATAATATGGTACTGTCGACCTGATCTGATGATGAAGTCGGAAGATATGACCTGGAACTTCATGATGGAAAAACGTATCATAGCTGTTTTGGATTTCTTTGAAAAGTCTTGTAATGAACTTTGACCACAATTAGGTTTCAAGGTCTGATGATGAAGCCGGAAGATAGGCACAGGCATTCCATGATGGAATATCGTATCATAGTCATGTTTGCACTTGTGAGAAAGGCCACGTAATGAACTTTGACTACAATTAAGTTTCAAGGTCTGATGATGAAGCCGGAAGATAGGCACTGGCATTCCATGATGGACTATCGTATCATAGTCGTGTTTGCACTTGTAAGAAAGGCCACGTAATGAACTTTGACTACAATTAAGTTTCAAGGTCTGATGATGAAGCCGGAAGATAGGCACTGGCATTCCATGATGGAATATCGTATCATAGTCGTGTTTGCACTTGTGAGAAAGGCCACGTAATGAACGTTGACTACAATTAAGTTTCAAGGTCTGATGATGAAGCCGGAAGATAGGCACTGGCATTCTATGATGGAATATCGTATCATAGTCGTGTTTGCATTTGTGAGAAAGGCCACGTAATGCACTTTGACTACAATTAAGTTTCAAGGTCTGATGATGAAGCCGGAAGATAGGCACTGGCATTCCATAATGGAATATTGTATCATAGTCGTGTTTGCACTTGTGAGAAAGGCCACGTAATGAACTTTGACTACAATAAAGTTTCAAGGTCTGATGATGAAGCCGGAAGATAGGCACTGGCATTCCATGATGGAATATCGTATCATAGTGGTGATTGCACTTGTGAGAAAGGCCACGTAATGGACTTTGAATTATTTAAATATTTAGAATAAAATACAATATTTGCCAAATATTCATAAACATTTTTCAAGTTTCATAAAAACCAAAATCCACATGACTGTTATGACTGGGACCTGAACCCACGTCTTCAGAGCGTGAAGCGGAGTGTAATCTGCACGGCCATCGCCTTGTTAACTGTTTGTAGGGAATTTGGCGAACACTTGATAGAGTGTTACGATGACAAGTGTTTACGTCATCTAACTTGAAACTATCATTTCCAAATAATGAAATAGTCTTCACAACTCTTTGTTTTGGTAATTATTCTGTTTCACGACCAGCCAACTTCTCGTGTAGACGTCAGTATGACTTATGTTTCGACTTATCTGTTCCGTGACATTTTGACATGATACTGGCCGTCACACTACCCCCCTCTAGACATGCGCGTTTCGCGCATCCTTAGATCCATGATGCACCGCTCTCCTGTCGGCACGAGTCAAGTCATTAAACTTCGTAGATATAGGATTGTGATCTATGTGCAGATTTGCTTTCTTTGAGACACAAGACTTTCCCCATGGCACCACCTTTCATTGGACTCTTGACATCTCCACACATAGGGATTTACTGTCTAATCTGCACTGATGATCTCTGAAGAAATCCAGCCTAACAATGCAATCGTCTACGATATCTGCAATAACCGCTCGTTGCCAAAATAGGTTGTCACCGATTTTAACACGCTTTTATTAGGTTGTCGTGTATGTAACTAACTATGTAATGGAATCTAAGGTAACTAATTTAACGATCTTCCAAGGGTCGTAGCGTAATGAAAATTGGCAGTTGTATGTAGTTCTGATGACAATACAATAATATGGTACTGATATGAACTGGAACTTCATGATGGATAATCGTATCCTAGCTGTTTTGTATTTATATTAGGTTTCAAGGTCTGATGATGAAGCCGGAAGATACGCACTGGCATTCACTATGATACGATATTCCATCATGGATGATGGAATATCGTATCATAGTCGTGTTTGCACTTGTGAGAAAGGCCACGTAATGGACCTTGAACACGAATAGGTTTCAAGGTGTGATGATGAAGCCAGAAGATAGGCACTGGCATTCCATGATGGAATGTCGTATCAGAGTCGTGTTCGCACTTTTGAGAAAGGCTACGTAATGAACTTTGACTACAATTAAGTTTCCAGGTCTGATGATGAAGCTGGAAGATAGGCACTGGCATTCCATGATAGAATATCGTATCATAGTCGTGTGTGCATTTGTGAGAAAGGCCACGTAAGGAACTTTGACTACAATTAGGTTTCAAGGTCTGATGATGAAGCCGGAAGATAGGCACTGGCATTCCATGATAGAGTATCGTATCATAGTCGTGTTTGCACTTATGAGAAGGGCCACGTAATGGACTTTGAACACGATCAGGTTTCAAGGTTATAACAAGAACCCTACACTTTGCCACTGTTGAGGATAGAGGCGTTCAAAATGTCGGTGAATGTCGTCTCTCCTCGCTGCTGGCGCATGTTTTGTCTGAGTTTGACAAACTAGTACTTGGAACAGGCTGTTTAATGTAGAGCCACCTACTAGTCGTGCTGCAACTCCAGTTAGAGCGCCAATCTGTGTAACCTCCTTTCCGTAACATCTGTTCACTTGATTTTTGAACAAGTTAAACAAAAACGTCTTTCCTGTTCGAGCGCCCCACGCTTTTACAATCAAATATTATAATTAAAGGCACATAGTTTACACTTCAGTCCATAAATAGAGACAACGTGAACGATCCATAACTTATTTTTTGTTTTACGTGCATTTATAAAAGCGTGTTTTTCTAGTGTTTTTTAAACTATTTATTTATTTTTCAAGTGTATTTAGTTATTTACACGATACCAAGTCATTAACAAGCTTTTTTAATTTTTTCTCCATCTGTTTGTCCTGGGTAGTCTCGTTCTCTTTTACAATATCTTTATTTAATAGAAATGTTGCTTCACTGGCAACTCTCTTTAAAAGTCCTCAAATAATTATTAATTTTCTGTTCTCACAGGTCATCATCATCATCAGCCCTGTATATAAACTGTCCCTCTGCTGGGCACGGGCCTCTTCTCACTATGATAAGGGTAAGGCTATAGTTCACCAAGCTGGCCAAGTGCGGGTTGGCAGACTTCACATATCTTTCGAGCACATTATGGAGAACTCTCAGACATGTAGGTTTCCTCGCGATGTTTTTCTTCACCGCTAAGCAATCGATAATTAACAATTTAATATGACAGCAGAGATAGCCTAGTGCAGAGACTGACGGACTGCCACGCAGAGGGCCTGGGGTTCGAATCCACGGCGCGCACCAATGACTTTTCACAGATGCTTGCGTTAAAATAACAAGTCCAAATTTATTTTGACGTAAAATAGTGTAAAATTAACAACCGCACTAACACATATTCAATTCAAAATTATAGGAGCCAACGAAAGCAGAGTCTCAGCAATTCATTATAGTGCAATTACTTTTAGAAACGTTCAAGGACAAGAAAAATATTAATTTAAATAATTAATAGTACGGAACGATAAGAAGGCACGAGGTAGCTAGTTTATATTTAAGACTCATATTGGTCAATAAAGGTGTATAGAAATTAACATGAACGGGTTGGCTGGCAGAAATTTGTCCACCGGACTTGTCGGGGAGTCGCTGAGTACAATTATTCAATTTCAGCTTTCTTGTAGTAAAACAAAATTTTACTTGAGTACTTTTCTCATTTTCTTTAAAAACTTTGCAAACCTTCATTCAATGGACACAAATACCACTCAGACTTAAAATAATCTGTGTATCAAGTGCTGTCTCTCAAGAAATGACCCACAACTTGTGCAATAACATTCTCCGCAGTTCTTAAAACCGAGGCGTGCTCTTGCAGTCTATGATGATGATCTATATTTTAATTCTTTCCTGAGGTTATTAACTTCTGGATAATATGTTTAAAATAGGAAAATATAATTATCATGCTTTGTGTAAGAGCCTAAAATAAAATTGTTGTCCGCATGACGTTATAAGCTAGCATACATACATTAGCATATATTCAACGTAGCGGAGTTTCGTGTAAGCTTAACTTCGTTGGAACAACAACCAAGTCGAATATGTTATGCAAGGAATTATAATATTCAGCTGTTACCCTCGATTAGAGTTAGGATTATGCTCTACGTAAAGCATTTGTTACATCTCTGTGAATAATCACAGTAAAATTTAAAAAATTACTATGTGTGAGGCAATGAATTGTGGAATTGTTGCAATGGAAGAAGATGTATTCGATTAGCGGCATAAATAATGTCGGAGCAAAAATTTCACTTTCCATCACTCAATCGTGCTCAGCATTCCCACGCAAAGAACACAATTTAAATTTTAAAGAAAGCCTCAATCTCCTCAACCAGGAGATATTGCCAGCAAAAAATCTAGTCCGAAATGCTAAAAGTTAGTTTATAGAAATGGAATGATGCGCCATATTTGTAAAGCATCATAGTCCTAAACAAATTGCTAAGAATTCCGAATAACATATTTGTAGGAAAAAACTATTGCAAAATTAAAGAACTAGGCCTGGAGATTGTGGTGAATGATCAATCCCCCACATTAACAGCCTTAGGTGAAGGGCCAAATGTGGTTTAGACGGGAACACTCCATCTCAACCCTCGGCCGATTCTTAGGTAGGGGTATTCCACGAACTTTCTCCACCTAAAATAAAGTTAACGTTTTTCTTACAGTCCTTTTCTGAAATAAGGACCGATGGGGCCCATCGGTCAGGGACCTATTAAGGGTCTGAATTATTCGAGTTTATTTGCCTAAATAAGCGTAAATTTACCGTGTAAATATTTTTCTGCAGCTATAGAATTTACTTTAGTTACATTTAAACATTTCTGTTTATGTTATCTCTATGCATTTAAAGCAAAAACCATGCCATGCCACCTCTTTTATTCTAAAATAATTTATGCCGTTTAAGATACGTTTTCTGCAGTCTGAAATTTCTGTTAATATTACCATTTCTTAGAGCATAATTGTTCAGAAATTATAGGTCGTTAAAATCATCATTAACAGTTGTAAAAATGTTGCCAATTTTATTTTCCATGCTAAGAATTTGCATTAGCTAGTGACTACACTTTAAATTATTTTTCTTATACAAGTAGGTATAATACATATTTATGTAGTTCTTTTAGGATTTTGCATCCCGAAATATATTACATACATACATAGTCTCACGCCTATAACCCCGAAGAAGTAGGCAGAAGTGTATTTTACCCACTTTTCGCCAGATTTCGCACACAAATAAGGGGCGAGCCTATTGCCGTACCGGGCACATTTCCAGACTCCCATATATATTACAACATTTTCATAAGGTGAGGTTGCGTTTGTCTATCAATATGGCAAAATTATTTTACGTGGGAGCGGTTACAGTGCTAACGTTATGTTGTCGACATCATCGCGCGAATCACCACTGATGACACCGGCGTAGATCCTGCCGACTATTCAGTGCAACCAGTCAAAGCAAACGTGACCGATTAATACCTGGGTCAACTGGTACCTATGTATGAACGCTTTGACGCTTTTTCAGCCACACTACCTAAAGGCCCCCATAAAACGGTTCCCACCATCTATTGTGGCGTGTCTAAATAGTAAAACATCTCACGATATTCCGTATGAGTGCCATTTGCATTCAGTTTTTATAATTATAGACTTACGGCTGTATCCTCTAAGGAGTAGGCAGAGGTGTAATTTTAAACCCACATTTCACCATGAATTTTTAGGTCCCACGTAATAGGAGGCGAGCCTATTGCTATTACCGGGCACATCACCAGACTCCGTGCTGCTACTGAGAATTCGAAAAGACTCAGTAACACTTTTGCCCGACCCGCGAATCGAACCCGGGACCTCCGATCAGCAATCGAATAAGCTATCGACTGCACTAAGGAGGCAATCTTCAGTTTTTTAAATAATTAACTTTCCCATACAACATTTACCGTCAAATCTTATACTAATATATAAAGCTGAAGAGTTTGTTTGTTTGGTTGAACGACCTTATATCAGGAACTACTGGACCGATTTCAAAAATTACACACATCATAAAAGTCTAAGCAACGTATACAAATTTCAATTTTACAATGTGTTTTCGCATTAAATCCTTGGTATTTTCTTATTTATATTATTTTTAATGCTTTTTTGATATTAAACAACATTCTTTTTTTCTTTTTTAATAATCTTTATTAACAATCATCACGAGTAATTACTGTATATACGTAGTACAAAGTAAGGTGCCTAATCAACTAAACTTAAACTAAAATTAAATGGTTGTACAAAAATTGCATAATTTAATACAAAGTGTGGCCTCCTATGTTATTGAGAACTTGCTGGCACCGATTATTCATAGAATCGATGAGATTGTTAATGTTATCCTGCGGCAATCGCTCCCAATGAAATTTTAGTAAGTCCATCAGTTGTTGGGTTGTTGTCACTCCATCCAAGTCCTTTAAAACACGTCTCTGGAGCATGTCCCATGCATGCTCGATAGGGTTGAGGTCTGGCGATTGTGCAGGCCAAGGCAATACCAGGATGTTTTCCCTTGCCAAGTACTCCCGTGTGTGCAAAGCTGTATGCGAACGCGCATTGTCATGCATCAACATGAAATCGGAGCCAAGCGTTTGTGCGAATGGGCGGACATAAGGCGTTAGAACATCCTTAACGTAATTTACAGCGTTCATGTGTTACCATTTACAAAAACGAGCTCAGTTCGTCTGTTCCTCATAATACCCGCCTATACCATAACTGTTAAGCCGTTGTATAGATGCACTTCCTGAACACACCTCAGTCTTTCAGTATTTCCAGGACGACGGTACACTCTTGCCCTTCTAGTATCAGGGTTGAACCTAAATCGAGACTCATTGCAAAATAAAATTTTATCCCATTGTTCCCGGGTCCTTGTAATGTGTTCCCTACACCATTCATTTCGACGAGCGCGATTCCCGTGACGTATCGGTGGGCACCTAATTGGCCGTCGCGCTCGTAGGCCATACTCATGCAGTCGATTTCGCACAGTTTGGCAGCTAACAACAACACCACTTGAATTTTGTAGCCTTAAGCCTATCTCTCGGGCGGTTAACATCGGCTGGCGTCTTGCAGTCAGTTGTATGTATCGATCTTGCCGTGTGGTTATACACCTTCCTCGACCTGGGTGCTGCTCAGCAGGATCTCCCGTGTTAGTGTAACGCTGATGAAGACGGCAAATAACGCTTCTGTTGATACTAAAATACCGAGATACCTGAGATTGATTTCTTCCCGCTTGCAATATCCCTACAGCTCTTTGCATTTCATCTGCGTTCAAATGACGTCGCTCCATGACGCAAAAAATGTGTCAAAAGGCGAATTTGTTCAAAACTTTTCAAATTATTGTTTAAATCATAAAATTGATACAGAATATTAAATTTTAAAAAGCAAAGAAAACGCTATAAATATTCTCGAACAAATGCATTCGCTTTTGAATTTGTGAAAAAAAAACAAATATGATACTCGAATTTTTTTTACAACCAGCCTGTGTCCTCTAGATCAAAAAAGTTTACATAGGTATTACCTACTTGGTAAGAAATTATATAATCATTGATTAATAATTTGTAATAATATGTGTTGCTTAGACTTTTTTGATGTATATATTTCAGTGTTAGATAGCCCATTTATCGAGGAAGGCTATTGGCTATATAACATCACGCTATGAGCCACGGGAGCGGAGTAGTAGCCTTAAATAACGCGGGTGTAACCGCGGGCTCATCTACTAAACATATAAAATTTCATGTTCTGACTGTCATATCATCGCAAAGTCCAAACTACTGAAGTTAGAAACATAAAAGTTTGATAGCGTGTTCCTTTTACAATATAAGCAGGATTTCTTAACATGAACACCAAAGAGGGTAAAATTAAGGTTTAAAATGAAAGGTAGGTGACGTCGCGGGCAACTGTTAGTATAATACATATTTTTTATAAATATTTCCCTGCTGTTGTCATGTTTCTGTCTGACACTGCGTTATTGTAATTATTGTTTTATGCATAAGATAACAATAGATAAAAACGATAACAGTATTAATAAATGCTGAATGATTTATTTATTTTAAATATTGACATGGAAATAATGAGATAGGTAGTCATAATATTGAAATCACAATGGACTTTCAATCTCAGGGAAGCGAGGTCATGAGTTCAATCGCCGTATATTGTACTTTGATTTTAAACTGTCGTGATTTGTACAGACTCACCTACAGTCCTCATGGAACATAAGTACATGCAAAATTTCGTCTTCTTGCGCTCAGTAGTTGCTGTAGCGTGTCTGTCAGTCATTCAGTAACGCAAGGATTTTATATATACAGACAGATGAAAGAGATTCTATTGAAAAATAAATGGTTTTACACAAACTCTGACTCCCTTTTCTACCCTCTTAGGGGAAGAATTTCCAAAATAAATTCGCTAACGTCATTTGCGCATCCAATAAACAAAGTATGAAGTTAATCCCTTAAACCCATAAAAAGGTTTCATACAAATTCTGACCCACCATTTTTCTACTTAGGGCAAAAATTTCCAAAAGACTTTCTTAGTGTTCACTAAATTCATTTGAGGAACTAATGTACAAAGTTTGAAGTTAATCCATTGAAGGAATAAAAAGTTTCATACAAACTTTGACAACCTGTTTCCTCCCCCTTAGGGGAGGAATTTATACACACCTCAAGGAACATTCATGTCAAATTTCACCTACTTGCGATCAGTAGTTTCGGCTGTAGCGTGTCTGTGAATCAGACAAGGATTTTATATATACAGATATCGCGAGTAGAGCATAACAAAAAAATCATAGATAATATTTTAAAGTATAAATACTTACGAAGCAGCGATGGCCGAGTGGAGAGACGAACAGACTGCTACGCAGAGGGTCCGGGTTCGAGTCCACGGCACGTACCACTGACTTTTCGAAGTTAAGTGCGTATAAAATTGTTAATTATCGCTTGCTTATCGGTGAAGGAAAACATCGTGAGGAAACCTGCATGTCTGAGAGTTCTCCATAATGTTCTTGAAAGACATGTTGTGAAGTCTGCCAACCTGCACTTGGCCAGCGTGATGGACTATGGCCTTCTCCTTCTCATAGTGAGAAGAGGCCCGTGCCCAGCAGTGGGCAAGTCTAGAGGGCTGATGATGATTAATAATTCTGTTCGACGTTTCGACCATCTTACTATGACCGTGGTCACGGAGGGGCGGTCGTATCGTTGGAAATACAAAGCTATTCATACCTTAAGCCCCGTTCATTAAAATTGTATCATATTGTGCTTTAGATGTGAACTACATAGATTTTCTTTTCTTCGCTCGCGTGTAGTGTGAGGCCAACTCTGGTGCTGGAGCTTTCAAACAACAGGCTAAAGCCCTCTGTCATGGCCTAACGATGCTTCTGCTGAGACATGGGCCGGGACCGAACTAGATAGGTAGTATTTCTATACAGGGTTATTTGTAATATACCAAATACCTCTTACACTCTGGTTACACTCTTAAAAATTATTAACAACTTTTTTTCTGGAACTTTAGCGAAATTGCGAAAAAAATATCAGCTGTGTCATACAAAGTTGAACTTTGACCCCGACAAAATGTATGGCACCGCTGATATTTATTTCGCGATTTCGCGAAAGTTTCCGAACATAAGTTGTTCATAATGATGAATATAACCACCCCCTAAGAGGTATTTGGTATATTACAAATAACCCTGTATACTTTCTTTCTGTTTCATGTGAGTGTGTGTGGACATTTATATTTAAGGTTATAGGTATCCGAAGATCTCCTTCATGATTGAATATCTTTACATTATCACATTATGCATAATCAGGAAGTAAGCCCTATAAATGTTATCTAAACACGCAGTACTGTAACCATTCCATGACTATAACTGAGGCAATTATTGAACTGTAGATGAAAATAATGTTAGTTATAATTAAGTTATATTTAGATACAGTATTAATTACTATTAACAATCTAATTTATGTTACAATCTACACATATTACAGATAATAATGCGTAACATAATTAACTTCAATATACATTATGCTAATTTCCATCAAAATCATAATAAAGTTACGGATTATATTAAACTTAATCATACCTGAACAACACTCCTTTGTTTCAAACTCGTTCTAAGAAACCGCAATTAATTTATAATTATCTATTGTTTTAAAAATAAACTTGAAACACTGGCAGCCTTCACGGCGCGAAACATAAATAACGAATTTTAAAACAAAACTACGTTACAAAAAAGTAAAACTTATTTTATAAATAGAACAGAGTGTCACTTCCATATATTTTAATAAAGTCCACGAATATTGTGTACAGAACATAGATAACAACTGATACCAGTAGGCTATAGATAATGTGAAATCAATAAGTGCGTTGCTTAGCAACAGTTTAATCAACTGCATTTAATAATGTATCTACATGTACGAAGGGAATGAAGTAATTAAATTATGAGTTCCGTGATTAATGTTTGTGATACCTATTGTGTTGTTTTTGTATGTTGTAAGTAAAATAAAGAATTGAAAAATGTAATGAATGAAAAAACTCGAAAAATAAATTGGCCTTTAGGAACTTTACCACATTATACAAAAAAATTAGATTAAATCAAAAGGCTCAGAATAATCATTTCATAAATGCAGCACAATACAAGTCTGAAGCTTTGTGGCAAATTATCAATAAAACTAAAATTTGTTCACCCAAGGAGCCAATAACTTCAATAAGAATAAATAACAAATTAATACCTCAACCCCTGGACATTGCCAATATATTTAATGACTAATTTATTAATGAAATTGAAAATAATATCAACTGTTACATTAGAACTTATACTAATAATAATAATTTAAAAGATATGAATAAGTACTCAATATTATATAATAGAAGAAGATGTCATTAGAGTAACAAATTCTCTGAAAAATAAAAATATCGTGGGTTACGACGGCATATCAACTAAAGTAATAAAATTTGTAATTGAAGTAATCGCTCCATAATTAGCACATATTATTAACTTAAGTATCATAAATGGCCTATATCCTGAGAACATGTAATAATCGTGGCTGTGAGTGTTTTGCTGTTTAGTGCACCTTACAGTGTATGGCGCCATTCACACTATTTCCTGCTTTCACTCTCCTTTCAACATCTCCCTCACATTTTCCATCTCTCGTTAACAAAGACCTTATCTATATATATAAAACAGTAAGGGACCCAAAAGTGTTAGACAAGGATGTGTAGAGTCTCCTTGGCTGTTCAATCTATTCATATATATATATATATATATATATATAAACGACCTACCAAAACCAAAACGCCACAATATGGAACTATTTGCAGATGATAGTACAGAGATAATAAAATGCTTCAATATTAACGAATAGCAGAATGAAATAAATAGTTATTTCACAGATATTATTACCTGGATGGAAGAAAACAATGTAAAAATTAATTTAAATAAAATTTGTATAATGCATTATCATCAAGGATGTAAATATTACATTTGACGGATCCAATATAGAAAGAACTGATATAGCTTAATTCATACGCATAATGATTGACAACCAACTTACTTGGAAACCCCACGTATAGTACAATACTCCAGAAGTTACCTCTAATTCGTTAAGCATGATATTACCTTCGATTTGCCAAAGATTACACTGCCATAGAATGTGATGAGCAGATTATTCATAATTGTTGTCAGCTGTTGAACATTGGCATAACGGTAAATCAACTAGCTTAAATGAATACAAAGTTGCCATGACCTGTAAGAAATTGGGCTACATAGTGATCCACCTCCAACCAGTCCCTCGCCAGTCGCTGTCGAGCGCATGGGAAGAACTGGTAGAGGTGACGGCCCTTAGTTGGTGTGTTCCAGCGACATTGCCATTCATCGAGAAGATCGTCATATACTGTGGATTGATGGTACAACAATCTAGCGATCTTATGTCTGTCGCGCGGAGCAACAAAATTTAGATCCATGTTATTTCGTGTCACGTAATACATTGCTGCTTATCTTTGTGCCTCAAGATCGACTGGAAATACACCTGCCAGTACTGACAAAGCTTCAGTACTAACTGTCCCATAAGCCTTGCACAAAAATATCAACGCGAGAGTATTTTACGTCGTACAGTACCGATAGTAGCTGTATCAGCCCATGCAGGCGCGCCAAAACACATACAATCCAGATATGTTGCACCATAAATTACTTAGTTATTACTTACTTACTTACCTCTGTTATTCTCCAACGTTTCAACCGACTTATAATAATAATAATATTCTACCACATACACACATCACCATCTAGTCCCAAACTAAGCAGAGCTTGTACTATGGGTACTAAATAACGGATAAACATACTTATATACTTATTTTTTTTTGTAAATACATACATATTATACATAGAAACACCCAGATTAAGACAAACAACCATGTTCATGCACACAAATGTTTGACTTGAGCGGGAATCGAACCCGCGACCTTCGGCGTAGCAGTCTCTTACTCTCCCGCTGCGCCAACCGGTCGTCAATCTTGCGCCAGCTTGCAAAAGTAGTGGTCAGGTCTCTGCGAGCTTACGCCTATTGATAGGAACTTTCATAGTAATAGTAGAAAATGTTTCGTTGTATCAAATATACGTTCTGACTTAAGGTGAATCTGCATTGACAACCCGATGGCGTAGTGAGAGTATAAACTACTGCCACGCCTAAGGTTGTGAGTTCAATACCCGCTCAAGACAAACATTAATTGTGTGCATGAAAGTGGATGTTGGTCGTGGTCTGGGGGTTTTCTTTCTTCTGTGTTTAGAAAATTGTTGTGTTACTGACTAACTGACAGAAGTCAAAGTCAAAGTCAAATCATTTATTTGTTCGTGGGTTCATTACAAACACTTAAACAAAGTCATACTTTTAAAAAAATTAGTTCGATGGCGCCGGTTTTTCCTAACTGACTGCCCTGAGAAGAAATATCCGAAACAAAGTCCAGACAATATAATTAAAAAATAATAATATATAAAATAAAGTAAAAATATGTGAGTACAATGTGAGACGACTATACACTTCAATATGGAACCGGAACTAGTCGGCTCTGAACTGCCGCCGAAATTCTATCATTTATGATAGAATTTCGGCAGCAGTTCAGAGCCGACTAGCTCCGGCAGGCGGCACCCGTTCACGAGTATGACGTGTGACTCAGTCATATCTTAGCTCAACCAGCTTTTAGGGAACCAAACCGCCCGACCCAGACAACTCACAACTAAAACTATTGGGCGCATGATGCTTAAATTTGGCAGATATATTTCTTGGAGACCGTAGGGGTGCTCCAAGAAGAGATATACCGAAATGCCGAAGGGAACGGGCATAAGTGGTTAAATAAAAAAAAAAGTACGTGTACGTGATTTCATTGTGAGGTGTTATTTGAGAGACTAATTTTTCAAGCGAAGCCGTAACTTCGAAGATAGATCTAGTGACAACCATTGGCAGACAAAAGAACTATAAAGAAATTATCAAATAAAGATCCTAAATCGCACCAAAGAAGTTTGCATCTACAGGCACCAGCAATCCACAGTAAAAAATATTTTTTGTTATTATGGCGCTGATACACCTGAGCATTCTCTTTTAACAGAACAGCGAGCATTCGCCGTTTTTTGTTTTGTCGAACCGAACAACGAACATTCCTACGAAAATTTTCACGATTTTTCCAGCAACCACTCTAATCCTTAGAATATGGAAAAAAAATAGAAATCACGCTACAACAGCAGTTACTTACACAGCAGTTACACCCAATATGTTCACTTCACTTTGACTGATAAATATCAATTCATACTTATGTTTAAGTGACACTTGATTTAATAAAATCATTTGCTTAAAAGGTAATAAAAATGTAATCGTAAATTTATCTATAGGTATTTAAGTTTGATTTATTAGCTTATGTTACTTATTCTGATGATTTATAATTTATGACATTTAATAGGTATTTATTCTGAGTAAACCACATTTAAGGATTTATTGAAAACATAGTCAATACATATTTTATCGATATTCATTCTGAGTAAGCCCATCACTAGTCAAGTTAAAATTAGTGACAACCTATGAAGATTTGAAACGTAATTTGTATATTTATCTTTCTCTTACATTCAATAAAATTCATAAGTACAACTGAAGTAAATACAGGCTGTAAAAAGACCCTTAACGAAAACTGAAATCCCATGTTGTACCAATCACTACGAACATTTTTTACTTCGCCACCATACCTGGGTAATTTACTGGTTCAGGAGATATTGAGGCAATATTTGTGGCTGTTATTTAAATGTCTCTATGACATCAACTTTTTAGAAATGCATTAAAAAAACAAAAATCTTATCAGTTTTTATACAAAACTTAAATAGGTATTGAATATTGACCAAAAAATTAATAAAATGAAGTGTCTTCCTAATCTGTGTATACAAAGTGCAAACGTGTATTATTTGTATATTTTTTTTAATTATTGCAATAATATTTAATATTTACACTAATTAGTAGAGTTTGATCCAATGTCAACAAAAAAATATGAGAAATGCTTTCAAACAGTAAAATTTTTGGTGTTGTGATTATTTATTATAAATAATCAAAATATCAAAACAATTACTGAAGCAGTCGCAATGTCGGGCTATCTCTACGTTCAGTCACTTTCTACTTTGTAATCCAAAAATATCATGCAAAGCCATTCCCTACCTCACAAATAACTGTCGCAAATTACAACAGATGGCGTTGTAATAAAATTCCCGCTTAAAACATGTCTACCCACTAGATAGGTGCACTTTTTTAGATATAATGTACGGTGAGAAGGCGGCTCTATTTAGCCTAGTCCACTTACTGATATAATTGTATTGGCGCTTAGCCAGCACAGCACAGTTTTCTCACTAAATGGCTACGTATATAATTTTTTATTGCAGCGCTTATGTCCGAGTGCTTGTTGTGGCAAGATACTGTGTAATATTCACGTTGTAGCCAATTTATTGCACTTCATGGCGGTTTGAGTTATGATCTAAGTGATATTTTAATGGTCATTAAATATTTTTAAGAGTGAAATAAATGTCTGATTTTTGGTACTTTGGACTCGCCTTTTTATTTCCAAGTGTTAAGAAATTAAGAATTCAATCATTGCATTTATAAAGGTGGTACATTTTTTGGATACTGACTCACCTCTCTTAATACTTTCGTACTATGGGTACTAGAAATAGAATAAACAAATATAATAATAATATATAGATATGTCATTTTTGTGAAAACATACATAATTATTGAACATTGCAATAGGTATATATCAAAAGGTTTAATAAAATCATGTAAACAAAAGCGTTGTCTCTACTTAAGACATAATGTCTCACGGACACATAACAATAAACAGACATATATTAATTATGGCAAAATATTAAAAAAAAGTCGTGGGTCTATGTATGTATTTATGTATTAAAAAAAATGTATGATTAGAGCTCAAAAACTTGAAAGTTTGAAATATATAAACAATGCTTGGAAAAAATGTAGAGCGGTGTGGAACATTATAAAAAATAACGTATCAGGTAAAGACACCGCTAAACATATAGATCGTATAAAAGTAAATAATAATGAATACTTACATCCCAATCAAATAGCTCAGCAATTTAATAATTATTTTATAAACTTGACATCTAATTCTAATGACATTACAAACAATTCTAATTTGATTAATTATCCGAATACAATTACGAATATCACTAATACAATTTTCCTGACTCCTGTTACTGATTTTGACATTTTTAAAACTATTAAATCACTAAACAATACCAATTCAATAGGCTATGACTTCCTTAGAACTGACATTGTAAAATCCTGTACAAAAATTTCGTGCTCTCTGTGTCACATTATTAATTTGTCATTTAACCAAGGGTATTTTCCAACGAGATTAAAATATTTAGTAGTTAAACCTCTAGGTACATAAAAAAGGTGACAAAAGTGATATGAACAATTATAGACCCATAACGTAACCCTATAGTGTCAAAAATTTTTGAAAGGATAATACATGACAAAATTTCAGGCTTTTTAGAAAAATATAATATTCTTAAGCCCGAGCAAAACGGTTTTCGAAAAAACATTTCCACCACTTTGGCAGGTTTTATTTTAACAAAGATCGTTACTGAAAGTCTTAACAATAAAAATAACATTGTTACAATTTTTTTAGACATGTTTAAGGCTTTCGATTTTGTTAATCATAATTTACTACTGTACAAGCTCGATATGTATGGGATTAGAGGGAAAGCGTTAGATTGGCTTAGTAGTTATCTCGAAGACCGTTTTCAGTGTGTAGAAATTCTTGATACTTCTGGAAAATATTACTCACCGACCAGATCCGAATTTAAATTAATGAACAGCTCGGGTGTGCCACAAGGAAGTATTCTTGGTCCCCTTCTGTTTTGTATATAAATGACTTACCTAATATGATCGAACACAAGTGTGTACTATATACGGACGACACTACTCTTATCATAGAAGGCAAAAATAAAAGTGCTTTGGAGCACAATATAAACAAAGCTTTGAGCAACATTATTGAATGGCTAGATTATAATCAACTAAAAGTTAATATGAACAAAACCAAAATGATACAATTCCAAACGTATCATAGAAAACCCATTACACTTAATATAAAATACAACAATAATAAAGTTGAAGAAGTGGATGCCTCTGCCTTTCTAGGTATCATAATAGACAAACACTGCAACTGGAAAGAACACGTTCGAAATCTTTGTATGAACCTTGACGAATTTGTGTATACCTTGTATCGATTAAGACAAAGCTCAACTCTAGAAACGGCTTTAAATGCCTATCACGGTTATGTTTCCGTCCGTGTGGTGACGGATTAAGAATACGGATTGTCACCACCCCATAGCATCCCATGGGTGTCGTAAGAGCCGACAGAGGGAGCATATTATGCTGAGAACAGCACTGTAAGAGAAGGAAAACTTGATACAAACCCTATACCAACCTGTTTGGCCTGCGTGGTATAGTAGGCCAATTCCTCCTTTCAAAGGAGAGGCCTAGTCCAGCGGTGGACTGTTAAGGGCTGATGATGATGACGGTTATGTTTCGTCTAAATTAAGGTATGGACTGATAATTTGGGGCAATTCAGTTGAAGTTAATTAAGCGTTTATAGTGCAAAAAAAGTGTATTTGAGCATTATTCGGTTTACAACAGACTGAAAGTTGTAAGGATTATTTAAAAAAATATAATATTTTACCCCTACCTAGCTTGTATCTGTTCGAAATTTGTGTTTTTGTGCGCCAACAAGTGTGACAAGACCAGGCAAACACACTCATAAACTGCTCATACCCAAGCAAAGAGACAATGTATTTAGTGAAAATGTATACTGTAAGGCGATACATATCTATAATAAGTTGCCAATCGGTTTTAAGGATATTGATAGTATTAATGTTTTTAAAAGATATTTATATGTATTATTATTAAAGAAATGTTTTTATAGTGTAAAAGAATTCTTAGACGACAAAGAACTGTGACTTGTATGACATTATCAATTTAATATTATTGTAATTGACAATCAACATTCGTATGCTAAACAATGGCAGATTTATGGTTTGTAACTATGTGTAACATTTTAAGAGCTCTATATACCCATATTCTGACGAATAAATGATTAGTTACTTACTTACTTACTGTAATCGTACTCTACCGCCGCGCCGCTGCGTTGTCAAAAAATCATAAGAAATATAATTTTCTGAAGGTCATAATGTGGATTGTAACGAATGCAGTTCAGGAAGTATAATATTTATATTTTTGTTCTCAAAACGACCGAATTTGAAGTAGGTAAACAAACTTTATGAAATTGAAAAGGTCAACTGTTCCGTACATTATCGAAGTCAAAGATTAATTTTGTATGGACTAACTGATTTTGGTTCTCGTGATTTCGGCAATTTTAAGAATAAAAGTCGAATATACATAACATTGTATAATAACTTAAATACACTGACTGTCAGACCTTCACAGCCCAAAGGGATAAGCGATATTCTATAGTTTAGATTAGAGTCAGGACCTAAGTGTCAGTTTTTTCAAAACTGACACTTACGTTATTGAGGGGTGCTGACTTCTAAATAACGACTGTCAATTATCTTCATGATAGTCTAGACCGACGGCTTAACGTGCTCACCGAGTCATGGGGCAGGAGAAAATTAACAATTTAATACACACATAACTCTGAAAAGTCATTGGTGCGTGCTGTGGATCCGAACTCGATACTCTCTGCATGGCAGTCTGTTGGTCGAGTCGGTCGAGTTGGTCGGTTAGAGTCTCCACTTGGCTATCAAACCATAACCATTACTGCTAGGGAAATAGGTTTTTTTTTAATAAGGCTTGTGCAATCAAATAAACCGGTCAAGTGCGAGTTGAACTCGCGCACCGAGGGTTCCGTACAAACCTGTAGGTATATATAATTATAAAAAAAATGTGATGTAACTAAAAGATAAGGCTTACGAAATTTTTCCTATATGCTATAAAACTTTGCTTTATGATGATTTTAGATCGACTGGAAGTATCCTTAAGTTTTGACTTGAGCATTTGATATGAATTTCAATTTTATATGTCTACGGGTTCATGAGGAACGGGTTACTACCCTTAAAATTATTAAAACAATTTAATTATATGATATAAGTAAAAATGTACGGCTGTTTGCAATTAGTCCTTTGTTTATGCTATAAGACGTTGCTTCGTGCCAAATTTCAAGATTCTGAGTTCAAGGGAAGTGCCCTGTAGGTTTTGATTCCATTGCGAGTAGTTGCGAGATTGAAAATATGCTTAAATTGCTGTTTCTGTTGATTGCGTTGACATAGAAGTTTGATTTTATTACAGCTTCACGGTTTTATAGACCTTAGTATTTGATATGAATTTCAATTTAATAACACTACGTGTTCATGAGGAAAGATGTAGTAACTTCAAAATTAAAAAAAATGTTTTAATGTAGGTAAGATGTAAATAAAAATTTTCATTTTTTTCCTTAATTAGTGCTATAAGAAGTTGCCTCGTACGAAATTTCAAGATTCTAAGTTCACGCAAAGTACCCTGTAGGTTTTGATTCCCTTGTGAGTTTCGTAAATTTGCGAGAATTTGCGGCATAAACAGCTTTTGATTGCGTTGACTTAGAAGTTTGATTTTATTGCAGCTTAAAGATATTATGGACTCGAGTAATTGATATGAATTTCAAGTTTAATACCTCTATGCGTTCATAAGGAAAGGCCTAGTAACTTTCAAATTACTATTATTATTTTTATTATATGATGTAACAAAAAATTGGCGGTTTTCGCATTTTTTCCTCTATTTGTGCTATAAGGCCTTGGTTCGTACCAAATTTCAAGAATCTGAGTTTACGGCAAGTACTCTGTAGGTTTTGATTCCCTTGCCAGTAGTTGCGAGTATGAAAATATTCTAAAATTGCTGTTTCTTTTGATTGCGTTGGCTTAGAAGTTTGATTTTGTAACAGTTTAAAGGTATTATAGACCCGAGTATTTGATATGAATTTCCATTTAATAACCTTACGCGTGCATGAAGAAAGAGGTAGTAACTTTAAAATTAATACAAATATTTTTTTTATATGATGTAACTAAAAATTTACGGTTTTCGCAATTTTCCATTTATTTGTGCTATAAGACATTGCTTTGTACCAAATTTCAATATGCTGAGTTCACGGGAAGTATTCCGTAGGTTTTGATTCCCTTGCGAGTAGTTGCAAGAAAATATGCGGCTTAAATTGCTGTTTCTTTTTATTGCGTTGACATAGAAGTTTGATTTTGTTACAAATTAAAAGTATTATATATTTGATATGAATTTCAATTTAATACCTTTACGCGTTCATGAGAAAATGGTAATAAATTTAAAATGATTAAAAATATTTTTATGATATGATGTAACTAAAAATTTACGGTTTTCGCAATTTTTCCTTTATCTGTGCTATAAGAAATTGCTTCGTACCAAATTTCAAGATTTTGAGTTCACGGGAAGTACCCTGTAGGTTTTGATAGCCTTGCGAGTTTCGAAAATTTGTGGTAAATTGCAGCATAAACGGCTGTATCTTTTGATTGCGTTAGTTTAGAAGTTTGATTTTTTCACAGCTTCATGGAACAGTAGATTTGACTGTTTGATATAAATTTCCGTTTGATACCTTCACGCGTTTCTGAGAAAAAGGGTCTTGACAGACGGACGGGCAATAAAGTGATCCTATAAGGGTTCCGTTTTTTTCATTTCGAGGTACGGAACCCTAAAAATGAACAAAGAAATCTGTGACATGAATCAAACAAGGGCAATGTGGGTCCACCCATCCACATTGTCCTTGTTCAATAGTATCGGGAAGGAAAACTCTTGAAACACGTTTTCTATCCGCAGGCTAATTTTCCAGAAAGGGCAAATTAAGGGCATTATTTATGTAGGTTCACTAAGCATGTAGAAAAGGAAAACATACAATGATGGACTTATAGTGATTGTAGTGGCCTCACCATTGTTCTGCTTTCGGGAATTATATATATACTGGAGGATGGCCGCAGCTACGCCCGCCGATAATTTTTTTATTTAACTCTTTGTGCCCGATCTCGTGAGGATTTTAAATAAACCCTTCTGAATTCACCCCTGCGATCCCCAAGAAACGTACATACCTACCAAATTTTAGCTCCTAATAGTTTTGGCTGTAGTTTGTCTGTCAGTCAGCCGTTAACGCAAGGATTTTATATACGGCACTAAAGCGTGACTTATAAAAATATTTGAAAGAAAAGGTGCATTGTGGACTCTTGCTTTACCTGACGCAATAGCTTAATAAAACTAAGTTTTAAGTCGAACAACGGTGAAATCTCAAAATTAGGCGACATAAAACAGAGGATTCATTTATTTGTTAATAATTATACTCCTCGAAAACACGCGTTGGGCCACGGTCCTTCAAGGCACTAGCATTTAAGTTTGTCAGGGGATTCACATTGAAATAATACAATACCTTGTTTCCCTTGAGGCCAAATTGTAATTGACCGACCTCTTTTCTTCTTCAAGAAACGTGAACGATAAAACGCAATAGTATCCTTTCTTATTACATACAACCAAAAAATATTACTGTGCCAATAAGTTACGGTACTATTTTATCAATATATAATGTGGGAGCGTAGGTCTCTTATTGAAAGTCTTACCCATTCATAGCAAATATACCTTTGAAACCAAGGTCGAACTAAGGTTAAGGAAAGTATCCTTAACGGGGTCTTGCTCACACGTGGCTTGTATTACAAGGATTTATATTTGATATGTATTTATAGACTGTCTCGTCGAATTTAATTGCAGAGGCCTAAAATCTGTTATAGGGTTTCTTCGTCTGGACGTAATCAGTAACTTGTTCTTTGATTACATCATGATATTTGGCTGAAGTACTTAATATAACGTAGGTGTACATGCTAAACTTAGCTCGACTGTACGTACGTGGCATTGATAGGGCTTAGAACTGATAAAGGAAAGTGGCATGTTATCCAAAACACGGAGCATCCGTCTACTAGTTAAGGTCAACAGACATAACGAATGAGTCGTTATAAGTAAATAAGAGAATAAATAAAATCGTTCATATTGTATCCATAAAAAAATAAATTTAAAAACTATAACCCGACTACGAAGGTGGTCTAAAAATGACAAAACAAGAAAAGCATAAGTACAGAAATGCTCAAGCTAGAGCCGTGTCGCACCTATTGTGCGTAACATCTAATGTGGGTGCCAGAAAAACTTACCTACATTTAACAGACATGGCTGGGAACTACATGTACACTAGTATACAATAGGTGCGACCACGGCTCTAGCTTGAGCATTTATGTACTTATACTTTTCTTGTTTTGTCATTTTTAGGCCACCTTTTTTACGTAGTCGGGTTATAGTTTTTAAATTATTTTTTTTATTTAATCCTTTTCCGTATCCCGGGCAGGCGAATGTTAACTAATCGTGCAATATTTACATTGTCACATTTAAAGGAAGAAAGAAAAATAGGTAATTCAATGCGTCTTGTAAGTAAAACCGTGTTTAAAACGTATATTTTGACAGAAACAGTATAATATATGTACATATTTGTGATGTACTCACCAATACCTTTAGTTCGATACCAAACACGTAATGATTATCTAAGTTTTTTTTTGAGGTTGGAATCTGAGGTTTTAATGCCGTAACAGAAATTTTCGATAAAATTTATATAGCCTATGTCACCCGCGCCATTATTGCAAATCTTTTGACACCCCATTTATTATAATCGGTTGAATAGTTTAGGCGCTACGGTGGAACATACAAACATACATACATACACAGACTGCCAAAAACATTACCCTCCCTTTAGGCTTCGCCGTAGTCGGGTAAAAATAGATGAGTTAGTATATGCGTTAAGAATTAGCCAAACTGTTAATTTAGATACCGCAATGTTAGCTTATCACGCATATATATAATCAATTTTGAGATATGGTGTTATTATATGGGGCAACTCTGTAGAAATGGAAATAATTTTTAAGGTGCAAAAGCGGTGCGTTTTCGTGCAATATGTGGAGTGTCCCCACTAAAGAGTTGTAAATGTATTATTTCAAAGACTCAAGATTTTATCATTACCTTGCCTGTATATATTCGAAATGGGATCCTGCCGTTTTGCCGAAAAGATTTTGACAAAATTTCATTACCCAAACAAATTTTAGCAACCTTTTTTATACCATTGCAATATTTCGAATGATTTTAGTACGCATATTTTTATTTGGTCAAATTTTTACTTGGCAAAATATTACCAAGTATAATGTCATTATGGCATTTGGTCTTTAATCAAATGATTTATTACAGCAAACAATCTTCAGTCAAACATTTGGTGATATTAGTTTATTTATGGAAGTAGTTAGAGTAGGTTAATTATTGAAAAAATAGTTAGGTTAGGTTAGAACTGTGACTTCCTACGCACGAGCCGAGCGAGCGAAGCGAGTGGTGCCGCGGTAGCGGCCGGCGAGTGCCAGAAACGACCTTCATTAATAGAAAAAAAGATTAGGATAGTTATTGATTTTGCGTAACAACTATTATTTCAACTGAAATATTTGACTAAATAAAAAATGTTAAAAGTACTAGTTGGTAAACAAGTTATAGTTTAAACGTTTATTTCCCAAACATCAGGTTCGCGTTACAAGTTTTTGTTAATAGATTTTTTGCTAAGTAATAATTTGGCAAATTAAATTATGCGAAAAATTTTTTGGGAAGTGAAAATTTGACAAATTCCTTTCGGTCAAACAAGGGAGACCCATTCGAAATATGTAGGTATCTTTGTGAAAAATAACTACAACTTGTTTATAAAATTTGGAGACTATGAAAACAGTCGTTCTAGACATAAATATATATTAATTTTACCACAAATTAAATTAGAACTATATAATAGAAATGTAAATACTAGTCTACGTTTAAGTCCAGTTTATTTTTCATTCGTAACACTTTACAATAATAACCAATTTCAAATATTTAAGATAAAACGAATGAGTCGTTATAAGTAAACAAGAGAATAAATAAAATCATTCATTTTTTATCCAAAATATATAGGTTTGTATATGCGTTAAAAAGAATTAGCCAAACTGTTTATTTAGATACAGCACTGTTAGCTTATCATGCACATATATCGATGCCTTCCGGCCAAAAGGGGGTAAGCGACATTTTTTGCCAAATCGACTTATATATGTGGTTAGAATCGGCTTTTTTTTCTGCGTCTAATGGTCTGAGTTTCGTGGCTGTAGGACAAACTTTTTGTCGCTTAGGAGGTAAAGGAATTGAGGTTCTAACACTAAGTTTTTCGTCATAAACGACAGTTATTTTTGGTGTATTTTGTATTATGGTGGTTGGATAAAAATAATATTTCAAAACTGTGAGATAAGCAATTTTGGCTTTGAATATTTTTTTCTTTACTTGAACGTTAAGTAGTTTGGGCTGTAATAACTTTTTTGTAATAAATACATTAGTCAAATTTTACTTGAATCTTGGTGTACCAAAGTTTTGGTTAGGATATTAGGGCAGTTCCTTTGGATAAAATATATGTCATTTATTACATTTAGGTCTCATTTCCGTGACTTTATTTGGCGGTTATTTTTATTTTCCCTAGTCACCAAATCAATCATCGAAGGCGCTTAGGATAATTCATCCAAACGAATGTCGCCTTACATTGTCGCTTAACCTTTTTTTTCCCTCCCAAAAAAATATCTGGTATGGTGGTTAGATAACAAGGTAAATCAAAGGTTTGGCGGTTAGCTTATAGAAGAATGACAAACAGCGTCGGTTATCTCACTCTTTCGTTCGAACAAAATGTCGGTAGCGTTGCACAGCGAACATTCACCGCGGGCATATGCACCTCCGTGCTTGCGAGTCCGTTTGGCGCTAAGATTTTCGAAGGAAATAAAACGGTAAGATTATTTTAATAGACTTTTATATTCATCTATATTTGTGTATTCTAATTAGTTATTTTAAGTTTTACAGGTAAGAAGTCATTCTTTTGCTATCTTGTTCAGACAATACTGAATGGTTAAATAAGTACCTACAGAGTTTTTGTTGGCTGGCCTGGCTTAGGATCATAATCAAGGGTTCGAATCCCAGGTTGGGCCAGCAAGGAATTATTGGATTTTTTGATGAATTCTCAGTAACAGTCAAGAGTTAATCCTGCGACTGATATGACTCTGTTGTATCGAATTGCCTATAGGACTATGAGAGTGAGAGAATAAAAACTGCACGTTTGTTTTGCACATATATTAGAGTTAGTAGGTCCCTCTTTTGCAAATTGTTATTCTGCCTCAAGATTTGTCACCAGGACTGATTTAACATGTGGCATCATCATTGTTTTATCGATTGAGTGAATGTATGGGTGAGTGCGAATGAATGGATACACGGCAAAAGCGATAGTAAGAACCCTCTTTTTGGAGTGGCTGAAGGCCGCCACGGTGTCCTCACCTTCCGCCTGACGCATGTCTTCATCGGAAACGGTTGTTTTGGGTAGTTTCTTTGCTGTGGAGGACTCCCCCGGCAACGGACGTCGCGAGGCGATTTACGGCATCTGTAGACGCGGACATGCGGACGACGAGGACCAAACGCCTACCGTCATACCTAAAAGTGGTCCTTAGGTACGAAATTTTAAGTTTATATTTTTTGTCATAACTGGTATGTCACCAATGTCACAATGTCATGAATGTATAATGCAAGACTAACTTACAATGAGTAACAATTGCTTTGTTTAATTTTCTAAAATAAAGACTGATTGAGCACAATTTTATTCCTCTTTTTTTTAATTCATACCTTAGTCGGTTAGTCAGTTTAAAAACTTATAAAAGTCTAATGTATGTATGTAAGTATGTAGGTATAATTTTATAAGAATTAATCACAATGTGCTTTCGCGTTGTATAAAAGAGCTTATAGTATTTTTTATAGATAATTAACTTATAACAATTTCCTTATTCTTCTGCCATTAACCAATAGCTGGTTATGTCATATTGGCTCCACTTGATGAACAGAAAAAGCACAGGTATGCTCTTTTTCTTCAACATAAATAAAATAAATGGTGCAGTTAAATCATTTGGGTTGGAACTCATTAATTGGGTTGTTTTCATTTACGACGTTTTTTCCTGTAAGTATAATTAGGACCATTTGAGGGTAAGCGACAGTAAATAGTGTTAGGAGTGTGATTTGTTTTAATTAACAATCTCATTTCGTAGAGACCTAATCAAAACCTATATGGTTAAAATTTGAATCTTTTGGAACGTACAGAATGATTTTTTTTCACTTATTTTGAACTTAAACTGCTCTCCTGTAAAGTTTGTTAAGTGGCGGTTAGCCTCTTTTGGCCGTAAGGCATCGATATCATAAATTTTGAGATATGGTGTTATTATATGGGGCAACTCTGTAGAAATGGAAAGAATTTTAAGGTGCAAAAGCGGTGCGTTCATGCAATATGTGGTGTTTCGTGCGTTTTATCGTTCACGTTTCTTGTCAAAAGAGGTCGGTCAATTACAATTTGGCCTCAAGGAAAACGAGGTATTGTATTATTTCAAGATGAATCCCCTGACAAACTTAAATGCTAGTGCCCTGAAGGACCGTGGCCCAACGCGTGTTTTCGAGGAGTATAATTATTAACAAATAAATGAATCCTCTGTTTTATGTCGCCTAATTTTGAAATTTCACTGTTGTTTGACTTAAAACTTAGTTTTATTAAGCTATTGCGACAGGTAAACCAAGAGTCCGCAATGCACCTTTTCTTTCAAATATTTTTATAAGTCACGCTTTTGTGCCGTATCTGTATATGTATATAAAATCCTTGCGTTAACGGCTGACTGACAGACAAACTACAGCCAAAACTATTAGGAGCTAAAATTTGGTAGGTATGTACGTTTCTTGGGGATCGCAGTGCAAGTGCAAGTGCAATCAAAAGGGATTTTCTAAAATCCCCACTTGATCGGGCAGAAAGAGTTAAATTAAAAAAATATCGGCGGGCGTAGCTGCGGTCATCCTCCAGTATATATATAATTCCCGAAAGCAGTACAATGGTGAGGCCACTACAATCACTATAAGTCCATCATTATATGTTTTTCTTTTCTAAATGCTTAGTGAACCTACATCAATAATGCCCTTAATGCCCTTAATTTGCCCTTTCTGCAAAATTAGCCTGCGGATAGAAAACGTTTTTCAAGAGTTTTCCTTCCCGATACTATTGAACATGGACAATGTGGATGGGACCCACATTGCCCTTGTTTGATTAATGTCAGAGATTTCTTTGTTAATTTTTTGATTGCACAAGCCTTATTACAAAATGGACTATTTCCTTAGCAGTTATGGTTATGGTTTGATAGCCAATTGGAGACTCTAACCGACCAACTCGACCGACTCGACCAACAGACTGCCATGCAGAGAGTATCGAGTTCGGATCCACGGCACGCACCGATGACTTTTCAGAGTTATGTGCGTATTAAATTGTTAATTTGCTCTAGCCCCATGACTCGGCGAGCACGTTAAGCAGTCGGTCTAGACTATCATGAAGATAATGGACAGTCGTTATTTGGTAGTCAGCACCCCTGAATAACGTAAGTGTCAGTTTTGAATAAACAGACACTTAGGTCCTGACTCTAGTCTAAACCATGGAATATCGCTTATCCCTTTGGGCTGTGAAGGTCTGACAGTCAGTGTATTTAAGATATTATACAATGTTATGTATATTCGACTTTTATTCTTAAAATTGCCGAAATCGCGATAACCAAAATCGGTTGGTCCATACAAAATTAATCTTTGACTTCGATAATGTACGGAACAGTTGACCTTTTCAATTTCATAAAGTTTGTTTACCTACTTCAAATTCGGTGGTTTTGAGAACAAAAGTATAAATATTATACTTCTTGAACTGCATTCGTTACAATCCGCATTATGACCTTCAGAGCATTATATTCCTTATGATTATTTGACAACGCGGTGGCGCGGCGGTAGAGTACGATCACAGGTTCAATTCTCGCTCAAGTCAAACACTTGTAAACATGGATGTCTGGGTATTTCAATGTTCAATAATTATGAATGTTTTCACAAAAATGTACATACATACATACATAGACTCACGCCTGTTTCCCCGAAGGGGTAGGCAGAGGCATATTAAACGCCCACTTGCCGCCTGTGTTTTGATCCCACGTAATAGGTGGCGAGCCTATTGCCGCTTATCAGGATATTTTGTTTGCCAGAGCCTCGTCCGTTGATCGGCAGGTGCACCACTTGCAGGTGAGGTTGGCTTGGGACCCTAAGTTCTTGGTGGGAACCCTATTCACCCCAAAAAATGTCAAATATATTATTATTATATTTGTTTATTCTATTTCTAGTACCCGTAGTACGAAAGTAAGCTCTTCGTTACTCATAGCACACCGGCTTAAGTTCCACTACCAATAGTACCATAGCGAATTGCTTTTGCTCTTTAAGGCGCCGAGTACAGCTACTGAGTTGAGCTGTTGCTGTCACTGTCGGATTGTATACACAAGAAAGAGAAGCGCGACGACGACGGGACATCCAGAACTTTAAAAAAACATGAAATAAATTAATGACAGAAAATGTATTGATTGGATTAAAAAAATAAAACAGTATTTCGTTAGTATATTGCTTGTTGAATAATTTGTCAAAAAATCAGAATGATTGTATGTATTTTAATATGGTTTTTACTCGTTAAAATATTTTTTTAGAGGTATCTTTGTGATTTTTTTCTATCGATTAAAGCTAGTTGTATTATGTTTTCAACACAGTACTTAACTAGATTATATCTTGAATAATATCATATATTTTTCTAATCGTGTTAACTGCATTGAATCATATACTTTAAAGCATTATAAAACTCGCGTTTAGCTCTTGTAGTCCCCTTAAGTTTTCCTACATAATATACTCACAGACCGCGACGTACTTGTGGTCCCACAGATTAAAGTAGTATTTTGCAAAGGCTGAAATATTACCTACCTCTATTTTCATAGCACATTGTTTTATTTTTCAATGACACCAGCATTTCGCACTGGTAGGCCTTCCTAGTTTAGACAAAGATTCTTTATTTTAACAAATAATATGTTTTTGCTTGCAGTACTACATGTTACATCATTAATGCGTATATAATACTTGATGAGTTACGAGAACGGTTACACCCGCGTTATTTAAGGCTACTACTCCGCTCTCGTGGTTCATAGCGTGATGTTATATAGCCTATAGCCTTCCTCGGTAAATGGCCTATCTAACACTGAAATAATTTTTCAAATCGGACCAGTTCCTGAGATTAGCGCGTTCATCCAAACAAACAAACTCTTCAACTTTATATACAGGTATAAGATTTGCGATAAATTTAATATGAGTAGAAATTTTCAATCAGCTTATCGTAGTCCACTGCTGGACATAGGCCTCTCCCAACACGCGCCACAGTACACGTTTGAAATGATTATGAATTAAGAGAGGTGAGTCAGTATCCAAAAAATTTACCGCCTTTATAAATGCAATAATTGAATTCTTAATTTCTTAACATTTGGAAATAAAAAGGCGAGTACAAAGTACCAAAAATCAGACATTTATTTCACTCTTAAAAATATTTAATGACCATTAAAATATCACTTAGATCATAACTCAAACCGCCATCAACTGCAATAACTTGGCTACAACGTGAATATTACACAGTATCTTGCCACAACAAGCACTCGGACATAAGCGCTGCAATAAAAATTATATACGTAGCCATTTAGAGAGAAAACTGTGCTGTGCTGGCTAAGCGCCAATACAATTATATCAGTAAGTGGACTAGGCTAAATAGAGCCGCCTTCTCACCGTACATTATATCTAAAGAAGTGCACCTATGTAGAGGGTAGTCATGTTTTAAGCGGGAATTTTATTACAACGCCATCTGTTGTAATTTGCGGGAGTTATTTGTGAGGTGCTTTGCATGATATTTTTGGATCACGTATAGGTAGCTGCTGTATAATCTATGGGTAACTGTGAATAGTTTAGTCATTGTTCTGTGTTGTGATTATTTATAGAACAGTTCTCATATTTTTGGTTGTCATTGGACCAAACTCTAATTGTTATGCTAATTATTATGAATATGAGATTTTACTTCAAATATTAAAACTACACGCTTGTAGTTTGTTCCCGATTAGAAGAAGACATTTTTACTATTTATATCATTTCGGGACAAAGAGTTCTTTACAATAACGGTGGTTATTGTAAGGGACTCTATGTCATGAATATTGTTTTTGATTGTCACGAAGTTTTGACATTCTTTGTGGCTACAAAGGATGTCAGAACTTGGAACAATTTGCTTTGTTAAAGCTTTTGTTAAAACTGAATAAACATAATGAGAGAGTGCCTCCGTGGTTCAGTGGATAGCGTAGGTATGCGTCCGCTTATCGACAGTCCTGGGTTTGAGTCCCGAGTCGGGCAAAACTGTTACTGAGTTTTTTCCAATTCTTAGTAGCAGGACAGAGACTCGTGGTGTGCCCGGTAACGGCAACAGGCTCGCCCTCTACTACGTGGGACCTAAAAATTCATGGCGAAATGTGGGCTTAATGATACCCCTGCCTACCCCCACGAGGATACAGGTGTAAGTTAAAAAAAACATTAAACATAATACAGTCGAGGTATCGGCAAAGGAGTAGTAATTATCATATTTTATTAAATATAGTTTTTGAGGCGTTATGTTTGCCAGCTGACTTGTATGGAGCGGACATTTTAATAAAACGTCACATATTATAAAATATAGTTCTGTTGTCTCTGCCTATCCCGACTGGAAAAAAGCGTGAGTATATGTATGTATATCATAAAATGAAATCTCCATCCAGTCTGTTTGTATGATTACGATAAATCAGAATCCACCGAACGGTTTATTTTAGCGATTTTCATCATTAGATAGTGTAATTCCTGAGGAAAGTTAAAGTGTATAATTTACGCAGGCAGAGTCGTAGTCTTGTATATTATATTATGGTATGGTATAAGTCAAGTGTGCCGAGGGTTCTTCAAGAAGACTATCAAATAAACTCACTTAATCAAGTTCATTAGATATTTGATATTACGTGCTATTAAAGTACCTACAAACTATTATATTATCAGGCTCGACTTAATGCCATATTTACATAGGAGTATTTAGTATTTACAGTATGTGTCGGCGGCTAATTATATTTTTAGAACAGCTTGATATCAACCACAGTATCAAAAAAGAAAGCTTTTAATTATTACCTGAAGCCCACTCTACGACCAGCCAAACAATAAATTACACAAAAACTAAAAATAACCCAAAAGAGATATGAACATCAGAAATATAACCGTCAGATAAGCTTAGTTTCTATTCCTGATTTTCATAATGCCTCCCCGTTCTGCCCTATCCAAAGCGATAAATACAGCCTCACAGTAAGATTATATTGGCCCAAAGCCAATTTTAATTTCGCATAGAGTGTTGCACGTATATTTGGACGAGATATTGCCATGTTCACTTGTAAATATTCACGTTTCAGTTCAATTTTGCTCTTTATACCGAGATTATACACCTAAATTGAGAATGCTAAGGAATTGCCTTCGAGTGGTGGTGTGAATGTGTATATCATTCAGCCGGGTTATACTGATCGCTAGTATAAATTTTGAAAGCATCCAAAATGCTGAGTTTTTACTACATTTGGAATGGGAAGTAGTCTTCTTATTTCAATTATGACGTGTGAGTGAAATAGAAGCGCTTGGATGTTTATCTAGTAATAGTGTAAAAAGCTATGATAATATCATGAAGTGAGTTGGAAATATTGGATTCTTTTGACTAGGTAGGTATGTTTATAAGCCATACATCTTACGAGGCCTGTCTAGGCTCGTTGGTTAGCTTAGCTTGCGCAAATTATGCTTTGAATCCTGGAGTCTAGTCTTCCATTCAATTGTATTCAACTAATATGTTGCCAAAGTGTAACATAATGATATTAGTATGATTTTTTTATTTACGGGAATTGTGGCACGTCTAATAAAATACATATATTGTTATTCTTACAAGCTTTGAGCACATTTCAAGAATGTTCTACACTGTTATATTATTAATATTAGGTAAGATTTATCAAAATAATATAAGAAAATATAAATGTTCTAAAAAAAATGAATTGTTATTTTGGAAACCTTGGTAATCTTCAAACACTTTTCTATTATGAAAAACTTTTAATGTTCTAACCTTTCTGTATTATGAAAATCTTTTAAATTAAGACCATTAATTTCTATTTTTAGAATCCTTGATCATATTTAAACATTTTTCGTATTATGAAGAACTTTGAATTATGGAACAAAGGCTATACCTAGATCCATAAAGTAGTCTAAGCCTAGATCCAAAACATGACAATTATAATGGAGTACGAGATCAAAACGATTCACTGCATTAACTAATTAGTACTGCCACCGTAAGTTCATGAATGTACATCATTAGCATGAAATTATGTACTAGTAGGATATCCGCGTGATCCTTGACTTCTTGCTCAGATGACTCCTTTTCTTATAAGATGATGATGTTATCAAACAAGTTTTATCTGATTATTCAAGTGGCATAGGCCGCAGTAGCTGTTTAATTCCTAAAACGTAAAAAGAAAATATATCGCAGTCTCGGAATAAATCGATTGTGCGGTATTAAACAATGAAGCGTGCTGTATCTTAAATGCACATTCTTGCCCGGATATCTAATCATCTTTTATTTATTTTACTAAATAGAACTTGGCTTAATTTGTTTCTAATATTGTGGGCTATTGAATAATGAGAATCTCGACGAAATCGATACAGCCATTTGAAAGATAAGCAAACCAAAGGGTAGACAGACTGACAATTAAAAACCGGGATGGGCTTGTTTTGTGACAGTTATTTTTTCAGGCATTATATTTTTTAAACTTATCCATTTTATATGTTGATAACAAACAAACCATTAAGACTTATTTATTTGTATATAAATCCATACATAGGGTAACTAATAATATTCATTACGGCATTGGACCCAGATTGGCCTAACAAACTAGTCCTACACAACAAACTCATAAATTTTACTTGACTTAGTACCTATTGTTATTTCGATACTAATTAAGATAGTCTGTACTACTATAATATACTTATTGTTAATAGCTTTGATATATGAGGCAGTTTTACTTTCCTTTTATAAACCATTTTTATAGATAGTTAGAGCCTTGTAGATTTCGCGATGAATGGGCCTGCTCGATCGGGGAAGTACTCTCTACTACTCTCTCAAGGAATTTTGACATACAGTAACAGTACCTTTACTGTTACGTTACTTTCGGTGAGTGAGAGTGTCTGAGACCCCAGGTAACGCTCTTGTGACTTCCCTGGTGTTGCTTGTGTCCATGGGCGGCGGTGTTCGCTTACCATCAGGCGATCCGTCTGCTCGTATCTCACCTATTGCATAGCAGACGAAGTCAGACTACACTGCAGTCTACTCCAATCGATGATGATTACTTCTTTAACTCTACGAAAATGCAGCCATATATCGTTTGCCGTGTACATTCGAGTATACGTAGCTGTGCCTAGAAATAGGCCTCCCAAAACTGACCACACAGACTAATCTTAAGCTGCAACCAACCGCTTCCCGCGATCTCAACAAGATCTTCGTTTCACCTTGCTGAAGGGAAGCATACATTTATGTATGATGCACTTAGGCACCCTGCTTATCTAATTAATACCAAATCAAGCTACTTTTCGCAGTCTATTGTAGAAAACTGACTGCCTCCGTGGTCCAGTGGATCGCGTATGCGACTGCTGATCGGAGGTCCCGGGTTCGATTCCCGGGTCAGGCAAAAGTGATACTGGGTTTTGCCAAATTCTCAGTAGCAGCACGGAGTCTGGTAATGTGCCGGTAACGGCAATAGGCTCGCCCCCTATAACGTGGGACCTAAAAAATCATGGCAAAATGTGGTTGTAATATTACACCTCTGCTTACCCCTTCGGGTATACAGGCGTGAGTCTATAAAAAAAAACTGTAGACAATAGGCCCTACCTAATTTGCGTCAAAATAGCATTGTGAGGCAATATAGAGATTTGGAATCCTATGCCACGCTGGCCAGACGGGTTGTTATAGGCTTTTATGTCGATTTTCAGTCTCATTCCTAATATTCAATTTGTTTCGTGTGTTTTCCCTACGCAATGAACAGGTAGTGAGACTTCATATTATTATTATTAATCCATAAACACAGGTAGATTATACTAATACTAGGAGTAGCAAAGTAAACCGAATAAAACTTTAAGATGAGCAGATAGCTCGCTGTCTTATGAACCATACATTAATAAACTAGGGAAGAAGAGGACACAAAATACACAATGACGCATCTTCAATCTCAACGAACTTGTATTGTTATTAATCGAGAATCTTTATATTAAATAGAACAACGTACTATGAAAAGTGGGTCAAATTCATACAGCTCATTGCAATGAATAGACTTGTCGATCTACTCGTAAGCACAAAGCGGGTTGTATAAGTGAAGTAGAATATCATTTTTTTTTAGAAAATATTATGTCTTCTCAGTACTTTGAGAGGTTAGCTAATAGAATAGCTTGCGATTGCTGCACACCGCACCTGGACTAATAAGAATCATAATAAAAATTATAATAATATAATAATAATAATATAATATTCTACCACATTCACACAACACCATTTAAGGATAAACATACATATATACTTTTTTTTTGTAAATACATACATATTATACATAGAAACACCCAGACCAAGACAAACATCCATGTTCACGCACACAAATGTTTGACTTGAGCGGGAATCGAACCCGCGACCTTCGGCGTAGCATTCGCTTACACTACCGCTTCGCCAACCGGTCGTCGCATAATGTCCGAAAACCTCTTATGTTATGTCCGCCAGTCTTAACGGACATCTGCTAAAAGACTGAAGAGATTATGGTGGTTTTTAACACACTTTTATTAGCTTCGGTTGTATGTATGTATCTGTGAAACGGAAACTTTGGAGGCGATGTTGACTTAATTTGAAACGTCTGATAAATCCCCTTACCGCATACGAAGCCATTGGTGGTTTCTATAGAAAATTTTGCATATTGATCAAGGACCGATGACAATGAAATAATTTGAAATTTAAAACTAAAAATACAAAATTTAAAAGAAATCGGACTAAAAATGACAAATTAATAATAGTTAAAAAAAACACGCTTTTATAAAATCAAAACTAGTCATCATCAGCCTTTAACAGTCCACTGCTGGACTAGGCCTCTCCTTTGAAAGGAGGAATTGGCCTGCTATACCACGCTGGCCAAACGGGTTGGTATGGGGTTTGTATCAAGTTTTCCTTCTCTCACAGTGCTGTTCTCTGCATAGTATGCTCCGTCTGTCGGCTCTTACGACACCCAAGAGATGATATCGGGTGGTGACATTCCGTATTCTTAATCCGTCACCACACGGACAAACAAATCAAAACTAATAAATTAAAAATAAATTAATATTATATTACAATGTAAAAAAAAGCGTGGGGCGCTTTTCACGTGATCTATTCACATCATACACTTCCCGCTTTTATTAACAACTTGCTTTTTGCAAAATAATTTAAATTTATGTTTAATACTGGCTTTATTTATTATTCGTTAGTAATAGTCAGTGTGCTGCCTTAGTGCTTGCCGTGCCACACCGAGGGCGTGTACACTTTTTGCGCAAGCGATTTTTTGCAAAAATTACGTTATATGAATCATCCGTTTTACAACCAATAAACATAAAGCAAAAAAGACGTTTTGGAACTAAGCCTACCTAGAATCGATCGATTGTATAATTATTAAAAAAAACTGAAAACTTATCAATTTATATTTTATTATACAATATGCAATATGCAACAAACCTTTGAACATCAATTGATCAAATTTTAACAACACTCTATTTAATTAGTGCACCTACTTTACTTTTAGCACAGTAACTGTACTGTGAAATTATTCCTAACAAACCAATGAGAACAGAAAATATAAAAACATAGCACTGTTCTCCAGAAGCGTGACGCAACATCAAAGAATCTATTCAGATGTCATAAAACTCAATCAATACACTCATTAATATATTTGTCGACTAGGCAATCTATTTTATTGCAAACGATTTTCACGATTTTCAACTCTATTCGGCAGAGTTTAAGATTAAATTTGCATAAACGTAAAACTAATAAGATTGATAGTTCTTGAGTAGCGTCAATAAAATTAAGTAAAATCAAATCCATAGTTTTATTTGCTTGATGACACAATTAAAAAAAATTAAGACTGTTTTAGTAACCTCGTGTAGCGTATTTTGTTGAGTACATATAAAATATTGTTGGTACCGTATAATTAGGTATTTAAATAAGCCCTCTGTGCAGTGGAATCTCCACCTCTTGTCGTGGTGGGAGGGCTCAGTAACCGTGGTTAGGACACCTACGGTGAAGCCAAGCGAGATCCCGGGAGTAGACGCTCCACATGGGCTTGATGGAGGCCTGCGCAGGATGCGTCCAAAGGTGCGTTGCGGGGGATAGTTCTTTCTATCCCTCGCAGTCGGGTGCAGTCGCGGGAGGAGAGGCATGTCGGTGTTGCGTTGCTGCGCGCCCTATCTCCCGCGACCAAATGGGGGCGCACCATTTGTTGCGTCGCGGTGGGCCGCAGAGGAAGAGGAGATGCGGTGATGTCAGGTTGCCATCCTCCCTATCCTCTGCGGCCGTTAAGAAAAATGTTTTTTTTTTAATATAAATATATTATAATAATCTCAACATAGTATAAAACAAAGTCTGTCTTCTGTCTGTCGGTCCCTATGTATGCTTAGATCTTAAAAACTACGCAACGGATTTTAATGCTTTTTTTTTAATAGATAGAATGATTCAAGAGGAAGGTTTATAATTATGTATAATTGACGGGCGTAGCCGCTGGCAACGTGTACACCATAAATTGTTTTCATTTTTTCACAGTTAATTGTTTTCTCACAGTTATAAAGATTTTACATTATTATGTATCTTATTGTTTTGAGTTTACCTCAAATAATGAACGATCGTCTGCATATTTTAAGAAATAAGAAACTATTTTGTATCTTCATTTATTTCCAACATAGTTTATTCTGCATCACAATGTTTCATAATATCACGACCTCTCAGGATATAACCTAGGCGATAGCAATGGCTCTTATAGTTCAAGTAGTCTTCAAGTGAATTATAAAACCTTTCTAAGGAATTACACTATCTATTGTTGGAACAAGTACAAAAATCCGTGCAGTAGATTTCGAGTTTATCACATTCATTCAGGAAAACAGACACGGCCAGGGGGTTTCGTTTGAATCATGTATTTTTTCTTTTTAGTTTTTTTTATAGTAATAGGCGGCAAACGAGCTGATGGATCGCCTGATGGTAAGCAATGGACACGCCGCCCATGGACACAAGCAACACTACAGGAGTCACAAGTGCGTTGCCGCCCCTTGGGGTTGGGAAAAGGATGATGAGGAGTGGGATGAGGGAGAAGGAACAGGGGATAGGGCCTCCGGCACTCTCACTCCCCGAACGAAACGCAACAGTTTAGGTACTGTTACTTTACGTCGATTTTCTGTGAGAGGGTAGTACTTCTCCGGTCGAACCGGCCCATTCATGCTGAAATTAGCAAGGCTCTACTACCGTATTTCATTTTAATGAATTTAATTTGATGCGAGTAAAACATGAATTAATGTTATTGTATTAATTTGGTACTTCCAAAGTTTAAATGTAACGTTCATTGGGAGAGGCTTATGTCCAGCAGTCGACAGTGAAAGGCTGTGTGATGAAGCTTAAAGTATTTTTATGTTACTCAATGCTTCAAAACTATAGTGAATATGATAGCAGATGTCTATTAGAAAGAAACATCTAGTTCTTATTTTTATTTAACACTAAACTTTTGCCATAAAATACACCTAAACTTGCCTCGGGAATCACATTATCTAGAGGTCAAAATCATACAAAAAATACATATAACTTCCCGCCTTTTATCCCTGAAGGGGTAGGCAGAGGTGTATACACACCCACATTTTAGGTTATGTTAAGGTCCCAATATAATAGGGGGCGAGCATATTGCCATCAACCGGGCACATTATTAGCGAGCGATAATTAACATAGTTTTGAAGATATTGGGCTTAACGCGTTCATACAGACAGAAAGGAAAGGGAACATCATTATATAATATGAATAGATAGATGATTGTATTTCAGACAAATTAAATCTTCATCTTCAAGACGCATCTACGAAGTCCCGCGTAAAACTTCACCATCTGAAGACCGTATTCAATATGATGACTCGTTAGAATATAATGCGCCATCCGTCAACGCCTTTATTATTACTCGTATTATCATAATAAGGAAAGTTTCCCATTTCGTTACTGGGGAATTTCAGTCAAGTAATTGACACGGATATATAACTTCTGACTTTCTTATTTGTCGATCTTTCCTTCAAACTTTTTTATGATGATGTTTTTGACGAGAAATTTTCAACTTCGCTTGATATATATGTTTGGGAGGAAATAGAAACACGTAGAATTTTTACTTAATCCTTGATTTACTCGGTGACTTCACACATACACAATTTACCTGGTGGAGTCCCCAGGACTCTCGAACATATAATCTTAAATTTAACATGAAATAAATTTTTGAAAAGAAAGCTCTACTTAAGTTTGTATATTTTTATTAAGTTTTACAATTAGATAGGTTTTAACTTTAAATCAAATAATCACAGTCTTTTATTGAGGAACTTTTAAAATATGGCGCCCTTTATCACAAAATTACGAGACCTTACTTTTAGTCTCTACATTTAAGAAACAAAAATGTTTTCTAATATATTTTTAATGGAACATATCAATAAGATAATAAATTAGTGAAAAAAATAAAACAAAGAACATGGTCAGACCAAAAAATAAAAACGTGCAAGGTCTTCTAGACACAGTTGGTAACATAGACATTGCATTTTATTTTGTACAGCTAACGCCAATGATATTAGAAAAGTCGTAGATACGTTACCTACGTAGTATTCTGTAGAAACGGTATACTAAGGCACATATCGATAACTCCATATTTTATTTTAATTTCGGTTGACAAGATGTGTCAGTTTCACTATGACTACGGCTCGCGACGTCACACACACATATGTCAGACTTGCCAACTGGCTTATGTTTAGCGTCCCGCTTTCGGTACGCCTATAACGTATCTACTTATTTTTACTTGCAACATAAGGCACACAGACTAAACACAAATAGGGTAAATATACGCAGTCTTTTGCAGAACAATCTGAAGCTGAAGTGTGGTCTGACAGCTGACATTCGTCCTCGTACACAGTCTCAGGTAGTAACATCAGGTTTTGGTCTGTTCGCGCCCATCACTAGCGCGAGACGAATGACAGCAGCAGATGCAGATGCTTACTGGGATATAGTAGGCTCTCATATTATTAGACTAGGTAAAGGTCAACCAGCTTTGCAGGAGTCCAAGTTAGGATTGCTTATAAGTGGTCCTGTATCAAATAGTCAACCTAGCACTGAGGTGTTTTGTAACTTTAGTCAGGAATTAAGGGATTCCTTGCAATTAAAGGGTCCAATTAATGATTTTCCTGTAGCTAAAACATTTTCTAGGGAGGAACAATTATGTGTATTCTTCAAAAAATGAGTCTCGGTTAGCGGATGGTTCATTATCCTTGGATATTTACCTGATGTTAAGGAGTTAGGTACTTACCATTGATTGCTGTCTTATTTAATAATTTAATTTGATAACTAATAAATTGAAAAGTATATACACCTATGTGTTGTGTTTCATATTTAACTGTAAAAATAAAAGTTCGAAATTGCAAGGGCAAATAGTTATTAAAGAATTTGTTGATTCTTTCTCCTTATTAGTTAAGTTTAGCCAGTTGGATTCACAAGAAATAAAGCTTCTTAAGGAGAATAACTCTAAAAAATAAATGAAAGTTATTGCCTCTCAATCCATTTATTGATAGGAATGGTAATTTAAGAATTGGAGGTCGTATTAAAACTCAGATTATGTGTTTGATAAAAACATCCTATAATTTTAGATGCAAAGCAACTTATTTTAAACTTTTAATTTCAAATTATTATTAAAATTTTATTAGAATATATTCAATTTTAGTAGTGGTATACCTCTATTTTGGTTCCAATTAAGATTTATTTATGTTTATTTGTTTGCCTTTCTTCCAAAGCAGTTACTTAGGAGTTAGTTAGCGACCTGAACACTAATCGATTTTAAACTTTCGCGATTTGTAAACATACATACATACATACATAGACTCACGCCTGTTTCCCGGAGGGGTAGGCAGAGACTACGGAACGCCATTTGCAACGATCCTGACATGTCTCTCTTGCTTCATTCACTCCCATCAGATTCCTCATGCATGCTCTTCTGTTCAGGGTACTTCTCACCTGTCCTGTTTTCAGGATGTCTCCAATCTGGTCAGAGAACGTCCGCCTAGGTCTTCCCCTTCGTCCTGACCCTTCCACACTTGCCTTATATATCTGCTTGGTCAGTCTTTCGTCATCCATCCTCTCCACGTGCCCAAACCATCTTAGCATACCTTTCTCGATGCTTGTCACTACATCTTCTTTTATCCCACAACACTCTCTTATCACACAATTCTTTACTCTGTCAGTCAGAGAGACACCACACATACTTCTCAGTGCTCTCATTTCTACAGCATTTATTCTACTTTCATGACTCTTCTACCATACCCAACTATCACTACCATACATAAGAGTAGGTACTAACTCCCCTCTATGCACAGCCAAACGTGCCTTTTTGGACACGTTTTGGCTATTCATAAACGCCTTCAGAGCTCCGTTCACTCTATTACCTGCATTAACTCTTCTTTCAGTATCTTCTACATTCTTACCATCTCTTGTAAACAGCGTACCTAAATATACAAACTCATTCACTTGCTCCACTCGCTGTTCATCGATCATAACATTACAAGCCGTAACGCATTCCTCCTTTTCAAAAACCATAACTTTCGTTTTACTTACATTCACTTTAATTTCTTTCCTCTCTAACGCACCATGCATGATTGTGACGATTTGTATACATCATACAAAATAAATTAGTGGGTCTTAATCGCGTACAATTAATTTATTTAAGGTATAAATACCTATTTGTTACTGACGTTTCGCTCGTCTTCGGCGGATCGTTACCCTTTCTCGACGTTAAAGTGACAGTGAGAGATAATGGTACCCTTGGAAACACTGTATATAGGAAACCGACACACACAGACAGGTATCATAACGCGAACTCGCACCACCATCCGCGGCATTTGGATCCCGTTGTGTCATCGTTAGTGAACATGGGGCTTATTCACTATGACCACTGAAATACCATGTTCAAGACGTGTGGCGTCGTGACGTGCACTAGACGTAAACGTGATTCAGTAACGTGACGTACCACGACAATCAAAATATTGTATCCAGTATGCCATACGACAGCTTGTCTATGCCTAGTTATCAATTTCACAACATTCGTTCATAAATCTTAATGCCGGACCGCCGGCTCACTTTCGATTTTATAAATATTACTTTACTAACTTGTAATTTTCACTATAAGCTACAGTACAAATAAAAAAGGTTAATAAAACTTAAATTATATTATTTTAGTTCAATTTCGCCAGGAACAATCTGAAAATAAAAAAATTATCTTAAAAGTTTATTTCATGTTTTGTACTTAAGTCAATTTTTGAACGATAACATATATGATGACATTGATGACAGACATGACAGTTGCAGTCGCGCTACAATATAAAAAAATATAAAGTGCGGTTAGTGCAGCAAATAGCCCAATTCTAACAGAATCTAATAAATCATAATGGATTTATTTTTTATCCAAAGACGAGTGAGACGCTGGCGCCAGCGACAGGCGTCCATTTTCATTAAACATAATATTTAATTAAACAACTTTGACACAGACACTGGTAAATAAAAAAGCAAATAAACTTAGCATTTAATCACTAACGGACACTGAAAATAATATAAAACAAATAAACTTAGTACTTATTTATCCTCTATCGTTTTACAATAAACGCGTTACGTGACCTCTTAGCTCACGGAATTTTGACAACTAAAACCGCGCCCGAAACGTGCGCTAACATGCTTGTCAAACTTGAAGTTGGCATAGTGAATACCGTTTATGCCAATAACGTGCCGACGTAGGTAACTAGCACGTTAAAACACGTTAAGACTTCAAAATGGTTATAGTGAATAAGCCCCCAGAGCGTATGACCTGTGTGACCCTGAACATTTAAATAGTGAACTGTCGCATGTTTAGGAGGTACTTAGGCGCAACGGATACCAGAAGAAGATACTCCGTCTGAAGAGGAAAAATCGTAGACCTGAAGTGAGCAGAGTGCCGGCTTACATGCCGTATCTAAAGGAAGTAACGGACAAGGTTGGAACAGTACTCAAGAAATACTCCATCAAGACTGTATACAGTCCGTTCTCTAAGATAGCACATAATCTGCGTACTCCAAAGGATGTCATTCCTCTCTAAACACCTGGCGTCTACAAAATCGATTGCAGCTGCGGTAGTTCATATTTCGGGCAGACTAAGCGTACAATCGCGGAAAGAGTAAAGGAACACATCGCAGCTGTGAAAACCGACATATTAATTAGTCGGCTATAGCTGAGCATTTCTTGGAGTCTGGACCAAACCACTGGATAGAACTGCATCAACCACAAGTCATATTCACCGATCGTCACTATTACTCCAGGATAGTACGTGAAGCGGTAGAAATCAAGAAATATAACAATTTCAACTGGGAGGATGGATATAGATTATCGGCTACTTGGAATCCAGTCATCAACAAATGTAAACAGCGTCGCAGTGATAAATCTCAACTGTGTGCAGACGTCATTAGTGTAGTGTGTCGGAGTACCGCCAGTGCGAACTTAAATAAAGACCAAGTGAGGGTAGGTGCCGAAACCTGCACTTCCACAAGACGGCGCTGAGCTCTCATCAGTCTCTCCGCGACCACGCTCGGTGCAAGACGAGCGAAACGTCGGTAACAAATAGGTATTTATACCTTAAATAAATTAATTGTACGCGATTAAGACCCGCTAATTTATTTTGTATGATCTGAGCACTGACGCACTTATTCTATCTTTAAAAAAGGTTTGTTTCTAGGAGAGCCTTATGCGGTTTGTTGTGACAATGGTACTAACTTCAAAGGCGCAAACATTAAATTAAGTAGAATGATCAGGTCCAGTCGTGCGCCAGCCATAATTTATAAAGAAGGCATTAAGTTCTTGTTCAGCCCCGAATATTCGCGTCATGTTAGAGGTAATTGAGAGGCTGCGGTCAAAGGTGCTAAGCATCACTTAAAACGTGTAGCAGGGAATGCTTCCCTGACATTTGACATTTGCAAGCATGCCAACACATACCAACTTATGGAAGGGTTGCGTCAGAACTTCTGGGAGAGGTGGCGCCGTGAGTACGTGGCTGGACTTCAACAGTGCACTTCAATGGCGACTGGCCTGAATCAGTCGTCTGTATATAGGGACCGATGGAGTCAACCGTGTGGCTGAAGTCACAAGGCGTAGCATTAAGAAGAATCGTACACAAGATCGCTCTTACCGGCCATGGCAATGGGGGGACGCATTATAGAGTTGAAAGCAGTCCTTTTAACGCCCTGGAGGATGTTCGCGCCCATCACTAGCGCGAGACGAATGACAGCTGGAGTTGACAGATGTCAACTCACTCCGCAACAACCGATCGCGGCATTAAGACGAGTTAGAATTTAAAATTGTATTTTATGGGAATTAAACAACTTTTCTCTAAACTAAATAAAGTTTGTTATTTCTTAACAAGTCTTCTTGCCTCATTCAACACTGTATTTTGTTGATCCTCAGTATTCGCTACGGCGTAGCTCAGCTATTCGAGCCATTTGTCCACCACAGACTCAGCACCTTCATCAAGGACGTTTATGGTACTACCAGATGCCATTACATACATCATCATCAGCCTTTAACAGTCCACTTCTGGACTAGGCCTCTCCTTTGAAAGGAGGAATTGGCCTACTATACCACACTGGCCAAACACGTTGGTATAGGGTTTTGTTACAGGGCAGGTCCGAAATAGCTTTTTAAAAAAAACTCAAAGGTCAAAAACAGACTTATTTAATGAAAGAAAATGACTTAAAATAGAATTGTCAAAAAAAACTAGTGCCCACAACGAAGTCTGTAATAAGAATGTCTTTACCGGAATCGAATATTAATGCATGGATCAGTTTCAATGACGTATACCGCTCATGCCTACTGCTGATGTAAGCATTATTATTTTATATGTAATTCATACATTAAATATTATAACATCCCCCCGTTAAGATTGATCATACCGGGTTAAGGGATAATCAATTGAAAGTGAACGAATTGTTAACTGTAAAGACTTCGTTGAGAGTTACAAACATTTTATTATTTAAACTAAGATTAAGCAACTATAACTGTAACCTATGTAAACTAGAATATCCCGAAATATTATAATGAGATAATAGCATGTAAGATATAAAGAATTCTTGATATAGTTTTAAGATATTATCTATTTTAACTCACAGATTTAGAAATTACAATTAATTACTTTATAGTTTTGATTTAATTAAAATTTAAAATGTTACTTACAATATTTAGTTATAAGAGATACCAGTGCATTTAACTAATAATAATATAAATAGAACGTTTTAACTACGGCATTACATTTCTCTTCAAATTTGGCAACGACCTTGTGGAGATATTTGTATGATCGTCAAGGTCATCAGCTGACGAGTCCGTTGATGCATTAACAATGGTTGACACATTATCACAGACATTATGTCGAATAGAAGGAACAGGGGGTTAACTTACATAGTTCTTGTTATAGATTCTTACCCAGCATCCCCGTCTCGGACAAATAACTCTCGTGGTCTTGAACAATAAATATAGTAACATTAAAATGGCTGTTATATAAGTGAGGGAAAGATAGCTGGTAGAATATTTCTCAAAGTGTGACGATTCAGAGATTTTAATTAACGGTTTCTCGAACTCGTTCATCTGCACACTTACTTTTACTAAAGACTCTAAATTATTAAATTCGTTTAACTTGACTAATGTGATAGGTATGACTTTTATTGAAATATTGAGTATCGCAACATTCATCGATATAAGTAAAGTTAGATAAATTAGTAGTGACGTTGGAGGTGTACGTGTCACTTGGGATAAACGTTAATGCCTTATAGTAGGCTTTGCAAGATTTTGGTAAATGTAATATTCCGGAACCGAACAGAACCTCATTTGTATTACTAAAATTTTCATTACAAATAACATTTTTATTTATTAAACTTCATACATTCACTATAATGAATATGTATAGGCGGACTTAATGCCTAAGGCATTCTCTACCAGTCTACCTTTTGGGTGGTCCAGACATTGAACAAAGTAGGTGTAAATTGAAGTTAGTATAAGAAGAGAAGGATAATACTTTATAATGAATAAAACTAATCAAGATATTATATAGGTATACATAAATATAATATGCTAGAAATATATAGACATATAAATATTATTCATAAATAAGAATACACTATATACATACACATACACAAATATATATATATATATATATATATATATATATATATATATATATATATATATATATATATATATATATATATACATAATATAAATATAATTATATATATATATATATAGAAAAATATATAGTAATAACTACAATTAAATAGAGATGTCAGCTCTGTGATGATCCTGCCAACTCGTTCTGCAGTAGTTGCCGCACTTTCAATTTGAATGTATGTCGGCTAGTAGCCATCCTGATTTCCAGAGGGAGGGCATTCCACAGAAGAATAGATTGCACAGGAAAAGAAGAATGTAGGAAATCAGAGTTATGTGTTGGACAGAGAAGAAGTAGATTGTTAGAAGAACGTAACGTTCTGTCGTGGTTGGAATATAGATACATAAAATAAGGGATTAAATAGGTAGGTGGATTAGGACACATGAGGATAGAGTAAAGTTTTGTGAGGGCACGCATACTACGGCGTTGACGGATAGGTAACCATTTCAAACGGGAGCGATAAGTAGACACATGGTCATACTTGCGAAGATTAAAGTCGAATCGAATGCAGTTATTGAGAAGACGGTCAAGTTTATTAAGAAGGTCTGCATTCAGGTCGAAATAACACACATCACCATAGTCGATTATGGGGAAAATTAGGGTATGCACAAGCATTGTCTTGGTCCTGGTCGGTAGAAAATTTTTCAGGCGATAAAGAGCACGCAGGGTACCGGTGACTTTTTGACTGACGTGAGTCACCTGAGCACGCCAATTTAGAGTAGAGTCTACATGTAGGCCCAGGTCCCTAACTACTGGCCAATATTCGATAACTGATCCATTGAAAATGATCGATGGTAGTGCGGTCATATCAAGTCTACTCAAAATTCTTTGACTGCCCACAACTATTGCTTGACACTTACTGGGATTTACTGACAGACCGAAAGATTTAGACCAACTATGCAGATATTCAAGATCACTGTTCACACGAGCTACAGCAGAAGATATGTTGTCAATACTTGCTTGAGCGTAAAGCTGCAAGTCATCGGCATACAGATGATAGGCGCATTGAAGATTTTGGGTTAGGAGATTGATAAAAATTGAAAATAGAAGTGGGGAAAGAATACCGCCTTGTGGAACGCCAGAGCCGATCTCACGCCAGTTTGACGAGGATTCCTCGACGCAAACCGACTGCTGACGTCCACGAAGATATGACGAGAACCATTCCGGAGCCTCGGAAGAGACTATAAGGTGGGAAAGGATAGCTAGCAGGATGTCGTGACTGACGACATTAAAGGCGTTAGAGAAATCAACTAAAGCCAACACCGTGACTTTGGTGTCCTCCATGCCTGACCTAATGTCGCCAGTCACTTTAAGGAGAGCGGAAACAGTACTGTGGCCAGGCCTAAAGCTATACTGCATGGGACTTAAAAGATTATTAATATGAACATGGCGAGATAACTGCTTATGGACACTGGCCTCAAGTACTTTGGACAGAAAAGGAAGAACGGAAATTGGACGGAAGTGATTGGGTAAGGAAGGATTCTGGATCTTGGGCAGAGGTAAGACAAAGGCTTTGCGCCATAAGTCAGGGAAAACACTGGAGTCAAGGGAAAAATTGATGATGTGCGTGAGCACAGGGATAAGGTGTTCAAGGATAGTCATGATCATGCGGCGACTGATCTGATCACAACCCACCGCATTTGACTTTATGGAGCGGATAATCCTTTTGATCTCGTCCGGAGCTATAGGAGAAAAACTGAAACATTGGATGTTTGGTTGGGTCAAATTACTGAGGTAATCGATAGTGAGACACTTGGTTAGATGATCAAGGAGAGTGGTTGTGGTGAAATGTTGATTTATATCATTCAAACCAAGTGTCCCCTGGAAATCAAAACGACGCTTCCCGCCAATGCCTAGTGTTCCAAGGAACTTCCAAACATCGGCAGGGGATGAACAGGAGATATTTTCTTGAATATGTCGGCGTTTAGCGTTGCGTATCATTTGGTTATACCGATTCCTTGCAGCCTTATAAGCCGTCCAGGTGTCTTCACAACGGTCTCTCCTGTACTAGCAAAAAGCCCGGTCCCTGCGCCTCATCGCCATCCGGACACCTCTCGTTAGCCAAGGTGCTGGAGGACGTTTTAACTTTATTTTCCTTATTGGAGCATGTACGTCATATAGGCCAATGAGATTGTCATTGAAGGTTTTGACTTTGTCGTTTACTGTGGTAGCCTGGAACACATTGTCCCAGTTAAGTAAGGCAGCGTCCTGACACAGCTTTTCTACGTCCATACGACCAAAACAACGCCTCTGCACAACCTTAGGTGGGGATTTGGGTGGTTTTAGAATGTAGGAGAGGAAAATGAGGTCGTGATGAGAGAAAGCAGGAGCTATGTGTTGACCGTAGGAAGAGGCTAGGGTGGGATCGGAGGTTAGGATCAAGTCCAGCCAGGTGTCGTCACCTACCATGTTTTGATGGGTAGGTTGCAGAGGTAAGATGTGCAGACTGGCTGACTTAACAATGTCCAGGAGTTTGGAAGATCTTTGGGTACAAGGGGACAGGAGATCGGTGTTAAAATCGCCCATGATGATATGATGTGAATACTCCGACCCTAAAGATTCCAGACTCATTTCGAGACTGGAGAAATAATTTACAGAAGGAGGACAGTAGACGACACCAAGGACCAATTTGGACCCTTTAACGCAAACTTCGATAAAAATATACTTCGCAGTGGCAGTTGAGTTGGGAGAAGATGAAGACAGAATTTTATAGGGCAAATTACTGCGGAGATAAATAGCGACACCTCCCCCCCTCCGGTCGACTCGATCATTACGGATCAAGATAAAACCGGGGAGAGGGTAAGTGGTAGAAAGAAGATGCGGTTTAAGCCAACTCTCCGAAACCAGGATAGCATGAACATTAGCGTTAGTGAAAGCCTCTAGCAACTCGCTGTAATGGCTAGGTATGCTTTGTGCATTAATATGACATACATTAAAATTGCTGCAAGTAGTTTGATTGAAAGTTTTCCTCACAATATCACCTAATGTATCAGTAAGAGAATGAAAACTCCCATCTAGCGTTACGTTATCAGAACTATCGGCAGAAAAGAAAGAATCATTATCAGAATTCATAAAGTATTATAAAATATAAATAATATATATATATATAAATAAACATATATAACATATATATAACATATATATATATATATATATATAAATAAACAAATAATATATGAATATAAATTAAAACAATAATAAATTAATAATAAAGAAAGAAAATATATACGTACTTATTTGGTGCAAATATTCTATCCCTGCACCACCCGCCAGCTGACACACAATATAGATGACCAAAAATAAGACAACAAACAAAACCCACAATTAGATACAAGTAATAATGAAACGTAATATATCAATGCAATTTCTGAACGCAACTTCAAATCAACATAACGTCAAAGTAACAATTTCTCATAACTGTTTTGACATTAAGCTACTTAATTGTTTATAATGTTTTAGATTTACAAATAAAAATCCCTGCGATCTTCATATCTACCCAAATGTAAACATTTAAGTCACAATACATTTTAATAAATATCAATCAAAGTGAAATAAACAAAAAAGTGATGAAGTGGTGGGTAAATTAACTAAAACTGATGCCTAATGAAGTTATCAAGTTAATGTTTAGAAAAGTGTATGGCGAAACGTTATTGCGAACTATAGCGATAATACTAGAATAGTACTGGTCGTCTGTCATCTAAAACCGCCATTGATACGACAAGAAGAAGAACTAGAATAGTCAAATACTATTTACGTTGGCGAGAAATTGCTGCTGAAGTTCCGACGTCATTCTTGCTCGATGTTGAAGCACCGGGGTATTTCTCCATGAGAACGTTGAGCTGCTCCATGGTAGTCAGCTTGTGACGGCTTCCATCTGCGGCTTTTACTATAATTACGCCATCCTGGGTCCAGCATCCTCTCATACCAAAATGTTGGCGGGCTTTGGAGAAGATGGATTGTCGAGTCTTTGTAAGGAACTCCTTAACTGCGACGGCTGAGCCCTTCAGCTTGGCTTAATTCTTCCAAACTGCAGATCTGGATTCCACGGAAGTGAATCTCACAAGAAGTGGCCTGTGATGGTCTTTGTTGCGTACTCCGATCCGGTGAGAAGTATGGATATTCAATGCCGAGATATCTTTGAGGTCCATTCTATGGATAACATTAATAATAGCGGCTGTACAGTCCTCTCTGTCCACCTCTGCAACACCCAGGAATATGAGGGCTTTTTGACGGTGGTTACCTCATTAATCTGCTTCCTGAGCAGACTGAGCATAGAAAAAACCAGTTCCCTAAATGTCCGGAACTCTTCTGCGACTTTGGCTACTGTATCCTTAGCAGGGCCCCCGGTGTGCAGCTGAGCTTCAAGTTCCGCCATCCTCTTGGAAAAGCATTCCTCCAAATTTATTTGTGCAGTTTTTATATCGGCCAATTGAGAAATAATTTATCCAGTACAAATCTTCAGTTATATTCAAAAGGTGTGATGCGCTGGCAGGTGGTGTATGTGATTGAATGTAGTATTTACATTAGCAGATGTATTGTGCCACAAACGTAAGTACGTTCTAGGTATGCACTATTACACTCAATAAAGTGGATATTTATATTAAAAATCAACTATTTCAATAATTAAAGATTTTCGAAAAAAAAATTACATGTGATAACTTTTCTACACCTACCGCCAAAAAAAAACTCATAACATAACATGACATTTACCAGGTTCTGATTGAACAAAAATCTAACGATTACGACTGATCTTTTGGAAGACGTCTATCGAGCCACGCAAGACTCTAAATTGGCAACTTTTTGGTAACTTAACATATGCCTCTGTTAGTAACGTAGTTTCACATGTCGGGTTTGCCATTGTCGAGTACACGTTACCTAGAGGACACACATAGCACTGACCTTTCACTTGTTTGCACGCACTGACACTCGCGAGCTGTGAGTAGAATAGTCTGTCCAGGGTTATTGCCAGGTATGGTTTATTCGGTGCAACTAAAGCATAAGTATCAAGAGTATTTAAATCTAATGGGACTGGAAATGAGATGATATGGTACAGGTTATAGAGGTGTGAAAGAACGAGCGGAATCTGTAAAATAAATACTAACTTATTGTCTTGGTAATAACATACGATATCACTAACAGTAATTATTTCATTAACGTTTACTAGCGATAAGGGTATAGGTAGCTCAGAGTGTTTAGGCATGTAGTTGATATGTAACTCGAGCTCCTTATACAGCTGCATGGGACTTAGTACAGTCGGGTGCAAAACGTTCATTTTACTAAATAATATTGCGTTATTAATATCATCTATATCGAAGGATAGAGTCATTATGATACTTTCTACCGAAGTTAATATGAGAGACAACTGTGACTTTAATTCTAATTTATTAGTAGTTTGACTTCACTTTTCGAATGCATTTTCTATAGTTATTAGGTTTTTGTTCAGACGATGTTCGTTATCTTTTACCTTAGACATAGTACTATTAAATGTAGATATAGTGGACTTAATTACATGTATGTTATCGCGCATTAACAACGTAAGTTCTTTTTCGTCTGACTGTACTTTATTAATAGCATTAGTGAACTTGATAGCATCGTTAACATCTAAGGTACCGAAGAATGTTTTTAATATAGAGCCACCGGCGTCAATTAGACCCCGTTTGGCACGTCTAGATTCTTTAATCTGGGTAAGATATGAAAGTGATGAGAACTTCTGAATATTACTGTTATGTAGAGCTTTCAAGGAACTTAACGAGTTATGACATTCGGTTTTAAGTTTGGAAGACAGAGTTGTGTTACAATGCTTTGAAACGCGTTCGAGTAAGAACTCTATACTGTTTAAATGCGGTTGGATGTGACTTAAATCTACTAAGGTGATAACGTTCCAGTTATCGTTAGAAAATTTGATGTCCAATAATTGGTCATAGTACAGTCCGGGACTTCCGAACAGCTTTGATATAAACTGGCTACCGGAAACGGTTGTGAGGAACCTGGGTACAATGGAGATAGCTATGCTTTAAAAGGCGGGCTTGATTTCATCATAGTGGTGACGAACATATTTCCTATCGACTTGCACTGTGACTGTGTGGTTACCATTTATCTTTATGATCTTGTAAGGGCCTTTCCTACGGGGAATAATAGATAATAGAGCGTTATTTTGCTTATGATGGCATCGAATATATACCGAATCACCAATATTATACGTTATAGGGCGAGAATGTGAATCGTAATATTGTTTAGAACGCGCGTTCTTTAGAACGTTGGACGTTTTGCAATGCTTTTTGGCGACTGTAATATAATCTATGATTGAGCGCTCGTACGTAATCAGTGTAAGTATTGTTATCTAGGCTATCGATAGACTTGGGAATATACGGTTTATGACCAAACATGAGTTCAAATGGAGAAAAATCCGTGGTTGTATGTATGTTTGAGTTATAAGCCAACATTGCTGTGTTCAGGTATTTATACCTGACCTGCCAGCCTGCCATACCCATACATGGGATTTATCCCATGTATGAGTATTGTCTTCTATATAGGAACGTAAATATTCTTTTAGGGTGGAATGACTTCTTTCTAAGGCACCACATGTTTGCGGATGGTATGGCGATACGTAAATGTGTTTCATTCCGAATAGTCTCTCCAATTGTTTGAAAACATCAGAATAAAAGTTAGTGCCTTGGTCAGTGACTATATTACGCGGTATACCTAAGTGTGAGATATAGTGTACAAGACGTTCAGCAGTTTCTTGAGCGGAACAGGTTTGCATGAGATAGGCCTGGGAGTATTTCGTTAGATCGTCTTGTAGGGTCAAAATGAATTTGTAACTGTTAATTCTAGTTTCAGGTAAAGGACCTACTATATCGAGATAAAGTTTTTCGTTCGGTCTAGTGGCAGTTGAAGTAATAATCATTGGCGCTTTATTGGAATGACGTAAAGGTTTGTTGACTTGGCAAGATTTGCAACTCTTGACATAATTTTCTATATCTTGGCGCATATTTTTCCACCAATACTGAGATTTTAATCTATCGTACATGCGTGAAATACCTGGGTGTCCCGCAGAAGGTGAGTCATGGTTTTCTTTTAATATACGAGGAACTTCAACGGGCGTTGGAAATAGAATGTTATTATGATATACGTGGATTTTAACACCCGTTTTATGAAATATAAACCCTAAGATATTATATATTTTGGTAAACGATATCTTCGTGAAAGGATCTTGAAAATCAGAAATGGCAAATTCCTTTTCTTCCGAATACCAGGTAGTTATCATATCTCTATAATCTCTTAACATATTTAACATATATAGCCGTGTGGTTGACGGCGTAGAATACAAGTGTCACCACCCCCTATCTTCCCGTGGGTGTCGTAAGAGGCGACTAAGGGATAACACGATGCAAATACCATCTTTGCGTAGAGACGGAAAACTCGACATCAAACCCTATACGACTACCTCGTTGGTCTTGCGGCATAAATGTGCGCGTGGGATCGGGAGGTCCCGGGTTCGATTCCTGGGTCGGGCAGTGTTATTGGGATTTCTGTCACGAAATTCTCAGTAGCAGCACATAGTCTGGAAATGTGCCCGGTACGGCAATAGGCTCGCCCCTTATTACGTGGGACTAAAATATATCTGGCGAAAAGTGGGTGTAGAAATACACCTCTGCCTACCCCTTCGGGGATAAAAGGCGTGACGATATGTAATGTATGTAATGTAATGTAATATTAAAAATATATTTGTAGGTCATTTCATCGTAATGATGAACTCGTAAGAATAAATGGGTAAATACATGTTTATCGTTGGACGTACTTTGAAACGTGTACAGCTCCCGTTCTACAGTTCTTATGTCAGGTAAGTCTTCGTTCAATTTAGACATTTGTAAAATTTCAGAACAGTATGGAATCGAATCGTCTAAGTCAATGGCAGAGGGGTAAGTTATCATTTTACATTTAGTTTTAAGTAATGAATCGTTATGTTCTATAATAACAGTGTCATAGGAAGTATTTTGTTGTTAACTAATTTTTAAATATTTTTCATATGTTTCAGATGTGGAGGGAGACTCGGGATCGACGGCGAGAACGGGGTTGCGGTTTAGGAGTCAGCGTTGCAGTAGGGTAGTTTCCAGGGTCAAAATAATTACATTTTATTTCGTCCGTATCTTAGATTATAAAGAAAATATTGGACACGTATTTTTTCTTTTTTCGATTAAATAAAAAATAACAAAGATATAGCTCTTTAAAGTTACGTGTGACGTCAGCTAGTGCGATAAAATGCAGCACGGTGTGACGTTATACGTAACTTTAATGAGCTATATCTTGGTCATTTTTGGTTTAATTTACAAATAAAAAAATACGTATCGCTTATTTTTGAATAATCTAAAGGACGGACTTATAAATTTTTTTTGTCAACTAGCCTATTGATTTTGCCCTTTTTGTAGACAATTTCGTAATCAAACTCTTCGAGTTTGAGACGCCATCTTACTAATTTCGAACTGGGGTCGCTTATATTGAAAAGCCATTCTAAAGCCTTATGGTCTGTTACGATTTTGAATCGTCGCCCATATAAATACGGACGGAAAGTTTTAGTGCCGAATATAATAGCTAAACACTCTTTTTCTGTAGTTGAATAGTTTCCCTTTGATTTATTTAACGTACGGGACGCGTATGCAATTGGGAGATCGTTATTTATTTCTCCTTGGGACAAGATAGCGGATATGGCATAGTTGGAGGCATCTGTGGTTAGGATAAAAGGCTTAGTAAAGTCGGGATATTGTAAGATAGGAGCTGTCGTGATTTTATCTTTTAAGGTATCGAACGCCGATTGTTGCGGAGAGAGCCAACTGAACTTAACATCCTTTTTTAATAGACTTGTTAATGGTTTGGTGATATGCGAAAAGTTCTCTATAAACGGTCTATAGTAACCAACGAGGCCGAGAAACGATTTGGTGTCGCGGGGATTTTTGGGTACAGGAAACTTTTGGACACATTCTATTTTCTTAGGATCGGGCTTCACGCCTTTATCTGTTATAATATGGCCTAAGTATTGGACTTCCTTGCGTAAAAATTCGCTTTTATCAGGTTGTAACTTTAGGTTATGTTCGCGCAGCTTATCGAACACTTTGCGAAGGTTGCTAATACTATCAGAAAGTTAACTGCCAAAAATAACAATATCATCCATATATGTAAAACAATGGCGACCTTGGAGACCAGATAAAATGACGTTCATCAGCCTTTGGAATGTAGAAGGGGAATTTTTAAGTCCGAAAGGCATTCTATTGATATATTTGATAGATTGATAGTGACTTTTTAAGCCGGAAACACCCGGAACGCTGAATGCTGTCTTCTCAGCGTCGGATTTCTTCATACAAACTTGGTGAAAAGAAGATGCTAAATCTAAAGTCGAAAAATATTTACTGTGTCCAAGCTGGTCAAAGATGTCCGTGATATTGGGGATAGGATAGGCATCACCGATAGTTATTTCGTTCAGCTTTCGGTAATCGATAACGTTGCGCCACTTGGGTTTACCGGAAGCGTCCGCCTTTTTCGGTACCACCCATATCGGTGCTGACCAAGGGGATGTAGAAGGGCTGATAATGCCTTGATCTAACATACCTTGAACCTGCTTACTGTCTTCCTCCTTATGGCATTCGGAAAAACGATAGGTTTTAGCATGGATGGGAGTTTCGGAGGTTGTACGAATTTCATGTTGTACGGTCTTAGTCGCGGTCAGTATATCTCCGTCTAGGTAAAATATGTCATTATATTCTGAGCATAATTCACGCAATGCAGATTGCTCTTCCTGAGTCTATATGTTCGCATCTCAAGGCTTTTTGGACCTTATAGTCGCGCTCCAATTCGGATGTAGTAGTTTGGAAACAGGGGAATGTTTGGTTTACGGGACTAGAAGTGGAGGGGATAGTAGGACTAGGCTCTAGCACATAAGACACAGGCCGATCAAGTTGACGTTAGAGCCTGTGTCACAGGCTCTAACGTCAACTTGATCGGGTTAAGAATAACTTCGCTTTCAGAGGTATTTAATACAGAGACAGTGATTTTATTATTAGATTTTACTCGAGTTAGACATTTAGAAAATATAAGGTTTGGATATTGATCGACTTTACCACACATAACTAGGCCTTCTTTTAACTCGGGATTCGTTACGAAACATTCTATTAACATTTCAAAACGTGCCGCAATTTTGTACGTTACACTCGTGGTTTTTGGATATAAGATTGACGCATTATGCGTAGACAAGAAGTTCGTACCTATGATTTCATCATAATCTAGATTAACATTAGACACGACATGAAAAAGGAAATGAAAATGAAAATTTGTTTGACACATCGGGCTTAATAGATAAAATAAAAGTGCCTTTGGTTTGGGCATACAACCCGACATCGTTGATGCCTTTAAATTTCAATATATTTTGATCTAGTGCTGGGGCTTTTGAGAGACCAGTATCCTTTATGAGGCAAATGGAAATCTCAGTATCAACTAAGTTACACAATGGCATTTCGGAATGAGATGTATACACTTCAACAAACGGTAACGAAGTTTTCTTATTTTATACCATAGGACACTCTATCGGTTCATCTACAAATTTATTTAATAACTCTTGAACTGATTTAGACTCGAAATTGGAACATTTTTCATTTTTGGTCATAAACGAACTTGATAGAGGCGAATTTTTCGAGGAACTAGGAATATTGTTATCGATGGTCCTTACGGTCGAACTAGTATGTAAAAACTGTTTATCACCGTTATCAACGCGGTTCAATCCCGAAATAGTACGCAGCGACGATTTAGACTCAGTGGAATTAGAATTAGAATTTATGAAATTATTTTCATTAGAAATAGGACCCGTTTTACTAGAAACAGTGGATTTAGTAGTAGAATTATTATTTTTAGAAATAGCACTATACGATTTAGAAACAGTGGATTGGGAAATAGTAGATTTAGTATTTGAAACAGTGGATTTGGAAATAGTAGATTTATTATTTGAAACAGTGGATTTGGTATTTGAGCTAGAATTTACAGTACCTAGACTGTGGGACTTGCAACGGTACTGGTTTGCAAACCCAACATCTAGTTTAAAGTGTTAGTACTATTTTCTATTTCAAGAATCTGTGGAGGCGATGATGTTTCGGATGCCGACTCTATGAAGTTTTGTTGAAAATTCCTAGAGTTATTAGGCAAGTTATTAGTGTGCGAATTGTTATTAAATGTTCTAGAATTATTATATTGGCGTTTACGACATTGCGAAATATCATGGCCTATATTCTTACAATACCTACAAATGACCGGTGTTGTGTTATTCCGAGAACTGTGGAAGGAATTATTTTGCATACGCGGCTGATATTGCAAGCGCGGTACAGTGACGCGTTTTAACTTATTATAACACTCCGACTCTAAATGACCTGATTTGTTACAAAATTTCGATTTTAAAATAGAACTTTTGCCCAAATTTAGAATTTTCTCTTCCTCGAATGCAATGTTTACTGCTTCATTTAGAGTCCGAGGGTTTCTGCATCGTACAATATTACCAAGAGCCGAATGTAATCCCAAAGTAAATGTATATAATGCTAGATCTTTTGTCATAGCAATACGACCCGCTAATTCATTCTTTAAGGAATCTGAGTTATGGATTTCGGACTGCAGAGAAGTGAAGCATGTATCAATTCTTAAGGCGTATTGTGCAACTGTCTCATTGAGTAGTTGTTTGCATGACTGAAGTTCTATTAATAGATGATTGTAATGTTTTCTCTCACCAAAAAGTTGTTTGAGAAAATCTTTTAACTCCTCAAAGGTCTCAAATAGTTTATTTGAACATCCAACCTGTGCTTTACCGGTTAATTATGACAGTATAAACTTTAGTAAAATACCTTTCTGAGATGCCGACGCGAGATCTAAAGCGTTTCTACAGTTAGTTAAAAACCCGGGGAGAGTTTCTCTTTCTCCGCTATACGGGTGAACAAAATCACACAAAACTTTAAGTGGAACTTGTTCCGAAAGTGAGTGAGAGAGACCTTTCAGTTTTCGACATATTAGGTATTTAGGATTAACGTGAATAGGAAATTTACTCAAATTAGTAAGTGGCAATAACAATGAACAAAATATAGTACTCACAGGCAAATCACGCACTGGACGAACATAATCGGCGGCGGCGAGCAGTTTAAGGAACTTCTTGAACTGTGACGATGGATTCGGCCTTCTTACGGCAGGCGAGCGGTCACGGCGAGATGTGGGCAGCACACCGTCCACGAGACGATGCGTCGGCTGGCGAGGTGCTGCGAGCACGGCGAGCGGAACAGGACCCAATACGGTGATATGGGTCCTCGACACGGCGAGATACAGCAAGATACGGCGAGATTCGGCGAGATCCGAGGAGATATAGTGAGATTCGCCGAGATACAGCGAGATTCAGCGAGTTTCGGCGAGATACGGTGAGATGCGGCGAAATACGGCAAGATACGGCGAGATACGGCGAAATATGGCGAGCTACAGCGAGACTCAGCGAGATACAGCGAGATCCAGACAGTTGTACTTCGTCTGGATAGAACTGAAACGCGGCAAGTTGTGGGCACTGGTTGACCTTACTACGTGGAATATCGGGCTTATCGAATTGGTATAAACTTACCCGAATATCCCACTTCTGACACCACTGTTACAGGGCAGGTCCGAAATAGCTTTTTAAAAAAAACTCAAAGGTCAAAAACAGACTAATTTAATGAAAGAAAATGACTAAAAATAGAATTGACAAAAAAACCTAGTGCCCACAACGAAGTCTGTAATAAGAATGTCTTTATCGGAATCGAATAATAATGCATGGATCAGTTTCAATGACGTATATCGCTCATGCCTACTGCTGATCTAAGCATTATTATTTTATATGTACTTCATACATTAAATATTATAACAGTTTGTATCAAGTTTTCCTTCTCTTATGCCATTGTATGATTGTATGATTGATGCCATTATATCAACTAAAAACAAAAAAAAAACATGCACAATAACATAACTTTTTACTGTTCCTACGGGATATATACCACGTACCTTTGTTTTGAGTAACCGATATTTTGGCACTGTTGCAAGCGCCATGTAAGCCAGCGCCAAGCGGATGTACTGAAGTAATGCGGGTGGATGAATGTTTATAAGCAAGTGAACCGGTCTAACCGCTTTCTTACTCGTTTATTGTTCGCACAGCCACTACCACCGTTTTCACTCTCGCACTGTACTCGATCGCGACACACTGTACTCACTACGTCGGCTCGTGATTTCAGTTTTTGCGGTTTACGGGTTTTGCATAGACGTACCACTGGATGCCAGGTGTTCGACAGTTGAAATTGAAACCCATCTTCTATATTGAAGTTTTTATACTTTTTAATTTCAATAGCTTCTTTAACCATTCTAGGTATATAGTGGCGTTCTGCCGTAGGAACAGTAAAAATGTATGATAGTGACAACGAAAGTTTAAATTCCTATAATGCACAATAACAGTACCGTAAATACATCAAAACTATAACATTACTACCCCGGTGGAGTCCCACTGACTCCACTAGCCTGTTTACTTACCAATCGGAGCCGCGCACATCGACTTCCACTCTACCCTGCGTCAGGCACGTCACAACGTAAAGGAACTGGAACGGACAACTTTATATTCCAAAAACTAACGGTTTTATTAGCGCTGAAACTTTTCAATAGAGTTCCAGGGACCTACCGGGTAAATTATAGGTTAAATCAGTCTAAAAATAAGTTTACTCTTGAAGGAAAACGTGAAGATTTCCTTAAAAGAAAAATAAATGATACAAAAGCAGAAAATATAAATTAATTTCCTTTTAAAATAAGCCATCGTAAGGTAAAATAAAATATATATTTTATCTCGACGTACTTTGTTCATATAATAGGTACTGCCATGTAAATAAAATGAAAATGGTACGTTTCCTTTCAGACAATCATAAGTAAAGGTTTTTTTACCTATGTATCACTTTTAAGTATTATTCTCATAATTATTACTCTATAGTAATAATTATGAAACTATTATGAAATATTATTACTCTATAGTAATAATTATCATAAACCTAATGTAGAGTCATTCGTCTCGAACACTTATGGCACTGGTACAGATTATGAATAAAATTTGTAAAATAAAGACAACTAATGGAAACATTACTTGATTTTTTTTCAAAAAGAGGAACCGGTTTTTTTAAGTCATCATCATCATCAGCATTTAACAGTCCACTGCTGAACTAGGCCTCTCCTTTGAAAGAAGGAGTTGGCCTACTATACCACGCTGGCCAAACGGCGTGGCATAGGGTTTGTATCAAAATTGTCTTCTCTTACGTTCTCTGCACAATATGCTCCCTCTATCGGCTCTTACGACACCCATGGGATGATATGGGGTACATTCCGTATTCTTAATCCATCACCACACGGAATTTTAAATCGCGTCATAATTCTACGTAGGTGTATAAAGATCCATGTTGAAAATTTATTAGACTTGAGTTATTGGGGGACACATACATACATACATACATAGACTCACGCCTGTTTCCTCGAAGGGGTAGGCAGAGGCCATATTAAACGCCCACTTTTCGCAAGTGTTTTGATCCCACGTAATAGGTGGCGAGCCTATTGCCGCTTGTCGGGATATTTTGTTTGCCAGAGCCTCGTCCGTTGATCGGCAGGTGCACCACTTGCAGGTGAGGTTGGCTTGGGATCCTAAGTTCTTGGTCCTTTCAAATTAAAAGATATCTAGAAAATTATAATTAACCCTGAGATATTCCACACACAGCTATTTGGTCCCAACCCAAGCAGAGCCTGTAGCCGCGGTACTTAATTAGACCACTGCTAATAATATTCTTACATGCATATTAAGGTATTACAGATAAATTACTCGTTAATTATAATAATATACTAAGTGCGCGTGGAATTGTGAGGTCTCGGGTTCGATCCCCGGGTCGGGCAAAGTATTATTGGGTTTTTCCGTTAGGAAAATCTCAGTAGCAGCGCGGAGTCAGGTAATGTGCCCGGTACGGCAATAGGCTCGCCCCCTATCACGTGGGACTAAAAATAAATCTGGCGAGAAGTGGGTGTAGCAATATACCTCTGCCTACCTCTTCGGGGATATAGGCGTGAGACTATGTATGTATGTATGTACAGATAAATTTCACCAATACTCTTAAGTAATCATCGAACTCATCAAACAAGGATTTGTCCTAGTTGGTAATCGAACTCACGACCTCCAGCTTAGCTAGACCAACAGGCCAGACAAAAATTGAAAAAGGTTACTCAATATGACATTCAACCTACATATATGTATATTTTATAGAACGAATTTTGTACAACATAGCTCGTAAAAAATACATTCAATAAATATTTAAAAAAATAACCACAACTCTGCATCGAAGTACACGGCTTTATAACAGTTCACAATTTCACAACGGCCGTTCCGATTTACAATCTGGTAGCAAGCATAAACCGTATATTTACGACATTGCACCTCTACGTTGCGGCTAAATATCGGTCACTACTTCGCACTCCGTTGTGTCGCTCATACATTCTTGTTTGTACTATATAGGATACCTGTAATTTCTCACTGCGAAACCTATTAGCTTATGTACTTGGGTTAGAGGCGATGGTATTGTGGAAGGCGTTTATCATAGTGAGATACGGAAATGGTGGGGACTTAAGATATTAATAGAGGTGTTATTTAAGTGGCGCAGTGGGCTTTGCTTGAGCCTTGGGCCTCGGTTATACTGTAGCAGTTTCATTGAATAAAATCTAAATGAAGTAGTTATAACCTTCAACATTTTACAAAAGCAAATAAAGTAGATCTTAACTTCTTCTTCTGTATTTATAAAATTCTTCCTATACTATTGAGCGCATGAAGATGAAATTTGGAATGTACGTTCCTTTGGGACCTTAGGGGTGCACTAAGAACGGATTTCGCAAAATTCCCACGGTATTGAGATGAATGGTTAATTTAAAATTAAATGTGTAGCTGCGGGCATCCTTTACTTTATCCTAAATGACTTTTTCATGAATGACATGGACACATTAACGACTTTTTCTTTCTTGTCATTTTATGACCGTAAACCTGCACATTTGGAGGGTGTGCTTTCTAGTTCAACCTGTCACAGAATATAATTATATATTAAATTTATAGCGTGATATATATATATAATTTATATCTATCACACAGCAGAAAACTTAAATATGCCTAATAAACAGGAAAACAAAGAATTAACAGTTATCAATATAATTATGTATATAAAATCAATACCACAACCAAAAAACATAGGTGCGAGTAGCTGAAATTCCACATGTATGTTTCTTGAGGTCCTTAGGAGTGCACTAAGAGGGGATTTTCCGAAATTCGCACGGGATCGGTAAGAACTGGTTAATTAAAAAACATGTGCGGGCATAGCTGCGGGCATCCTCTACCACGCACTCAATTAGAGTACTTGCTAGTTTTATAGGTGACCTAAGGAAATTGAAATCATAATTTGCATTACTATGAGAAACTCAACTCATAAATACAGTGACACCCTACCCTCTAGTTTACCCTATTGGTCTTCAAAAGTATTCAAGCATATAAATAGGACGGTACCCTAGTGCACCGAGTGATAGAGGGGCAATCTTTTTATTTTTGAATTTGAGATTCCTAACGAACATTCTCAGTAGAATTATGATTAAGTACTAGATTTTACCCTCAGATCCGCCCACGCATGGGTTAAACCTACCCAACACAAAAAATCACACCATAATATCGCTCCATTTCGACGTTATAGAAGGACAAATACATTAATAAATAAACATACAAACACACTGGCGAATTTAAATATGGATTACATAATTTGACTTAACCCACAATTAGCCGGGAAATGTCATCTGAGATATCTTAATATCAATTCTTTTGTGGCATAAGGTCTAGTAGAAAGAGCACTTAATATTTTGAACTATAAAATTACTTATATGTACACATAGAAAAATTATATACTTTTCTTATTATACTCAATAGGACACGACGCTCAGTTTAGCACCAGTTCAATCCATAACCCTTCATGAAAAAACTGATGAAGGAATGATGATAACTGAAAACTTCTACACTTTACCAAGCAAAAAATTATTAATTTATGTGCAGTTAATCACAAATTATTGCACTTTATATTGTTTATTTTAAAATGCGTCTTTCCCACAGCAAATAAACCCTGCGTTGCACGGGACTTTACAATCATTATAATAATGGACACAAAGAACACCAATACTCGCAACAAAAATACATAATGTAATTTGTTATTTTAACAAAACATTTTAAATATAATGCGTGTCAAAAGCTCTGGTTATCTTATAATTAAAAGCCCGTAACATGCGTCTAAAGCAGTTTATTCTTAAAGTAATAAAAACATTAACCATTACCTCATTTAAGCACCGAAACCTTTTGAAGTCGATTAAAAATCATTGGGAAGCACAACCAAGTATCTAAATCTTTGTATAAGTGAAATTACCCGTTTAATATACAGGGATTTTCCGGAGTTGTGAATTTTTGCGACGGCATAAACCGCGGGACAAACGCGGCGTTCATTCCACACCAGTGCGTAAGTACCTTTTGATTTTAGGCTTAGCCTCCACCGATACTTGTGTTCTTGTTCCAAGCTGGATTTTGTTCCGCTATCAAAAGATTTGTTCCTCGTTTGAGCATGGTATTTAACTGCTTTGTGAAGATTCGTTCAGGGTGTATAAGATTTGATAAATTTTACTTATGGCAAAAATACGTTTATAATATCATACTATAAACAAATAGCCTACCTATATACCTTTCGGGGCTTATTTAATAACAATAATTTATTGTTTAATTACCATCAATTTAATAGAGTTTCATCATCATCATGTCAGCCTAGAGACGTCCACGGCTGGACATAGGCCTCCCCCAAGTTTCTCTACACAGACTGATTTTGAGCCGCCCGCATCCAACCGCTTCCCGCGATCTTAACCAGATCGTCGGTCCACCTTGCGGGAGGCCTACCCCTCCTGCGTCGTCCGGTACGTGGTTGCTACTCCAGAACCCACCGGCCCCAACAGTCGTCGGTTCTTCGCGATATAATAGAGTTTACAGAACTACGATACATTAGACATATTATTTTCAAGTGTTAACAAACAATCGTCATGGATCCGTAAATGCCTCAAGGTGTCGTATATAGTACTGGAAGTAGAGACACCACTATGCCAGTTTCTCTCGATTTAAGTAAAGCGCCTTGCTTTACTTAAATACGAGTCTTAATTTATTAGCCACCTGTCTTAATATAGTAAGATCCTACGAATAAATTTCATAAAACACACATAAAATACTCTCCAAATATACTTAAACAAACTAAAGCATTCATTCGTAATACGATGAGTCCTCGCCTTAACTTCAAACGTTATGACGTACGCAAAACCGCATACCCTCATGAAATATGCGTTTGAAATACGCGCGGCCTTCACAAATACAAATGAATATATAATGTTCAAGTTTTACAAGTAAATATAGGCGATAAAACCTTATGGTTTATGTGTCGACGATGCTTTCTACTGTGGTCTGAAGATTTATCCTCATTCAGGGATTAGGCTTTGTTAATATTCAAAAAGGACTCTGAGGGCTTTGTGTCGTTTGAGTAAGAAATTGTAATTGGGTACTTATGAAGGTGCTTGGTTGAGGTGAGTGCACACGTGAGATCGTCGGGAACGTATTAAAGGGCTTGAAATACATATGATCCTTTATACTAAATGTTTATGATACGCTTAATACGAACAGAGTACGGCGCATAGAAAATGTTGGCAACGAGCTAGAGGATTAAAGGATTGTGAGCTTATCATTGAGACATTTCTGTGGTACTTCGTCAGTTAGATGCATATGTTTAGAGAACGTTAACTTATTTAAGGTTTTTATTATTAGTAGCGTGAATAATATTGTTGAGAGGGACTGTTTATATTTTTATGATAATATCTTGAAGACTAAACAATTGATGCACTAAAATTTACCGTCCGGTAATTTCGCCTATTATAGTCCAAAATTTTAATTTGGGTGCCGTATATGACAATCAAGCTAATTCTAGAATTATCCAAGATGTATGTAATATATTCCATAATTTATTAATGATTATGGCGCTTACAACAGCGATAACTTATCAGATACTTAGCATAGGTAAACACACACAATTTAAAATAAATCTTAGTATCGATAAAAAATAAAAACCTCGATACCTAACGTTCACGCTTACATTCGATGCAACGTGCAATGATAAATAATTATAATATAATAACATAATGCCACAACTTATCCCTAACTTTCAACCCTTTTAAACTTACCTCTAATTTTCTTTCGATTTGCAGCAAATTTTGTTCTTAACAAACCGTTTTACAGTCACTCTCTTACGGAAATAGGTTCGGAATTGAGAAAAGGCCGAACATATGTCGCGGCCCATTGGCATGCTTCCACCGGTTATGCTACTGCGCCACTCTAGATGAAGCTACCTTAACGGGTCTGAGGTGCGACGGGTTTCTTAGGGTGTACGTATTACATCAGTGGCTGGGAAAGGTGCTCAATAGCAAGTCAGTGCATCACCACGACATTTTCATCATTACGATTACGTAATGATGAAAATATTTTAATGTAAAAATTTTAATCTGCATGGTTTGTTTCTTGTAAAAGAATAAGATTCTTACGCAATGCAACAACCTTCTGAGAGACCTATCAATTCTGATATGCCGTTAAGTTTGACGAAATTCTGTGCACAATATCCCATAAAGCTAAGGATTTTTTAACAAGAGATATTTGCTGACTGTAAAACAAGATCATTTTTCAACTTTGTAGTATATAGTCTTATTATGTAATCTTACCAATTGAGCGTTCCTATCAAATAGATAGGTAGCACTTAGTGTCTAGGTTATTATGATCACTGGTTTCGAGTATCTCTCTCTTCAATTTAAGAGCTTTGCTCTTGTCGGTGGAGTTTACGACATGTGTTTCTATCTTCGGCCAGTACCTTGACCTTCTTATACGACATGAACTTTGCCTTTTCTTTAATTTGATCCCTGTATTCTGTGTGTCCGTATCCTGGGTCGACCTCTTCCTCTCTTTTGAATATATGCATAAATAAATATTGCCTTATTGTACCACGACTTTAGTGAAATCTGAAGTTGTGCATCAGTCTTTTGTGTGTAATATCGTATAATAAATTATTGTAGTCATGAATGATAATAAAATATAGTATCAAGAAAATGATGCACATCCCATAAGTGATATTAACAGGAGCCAAAAAACTGCATAAACACTAAATTGTCGTTATTGTCAATCTCAAATAAAACACGTCTTACAATAATGTATTTGAGCTATCCGTACAAAAATATTAATTTTACAACCAGCAATGTATATCATCCAAATAAAACCTCTCGCAGTTTCTCCGTCTGCCTATCTCAGTACAAGTCAGGTCAAGCAGTAGCCAAATCGATTTGAAGTGGGAGCCGGAGGCTAGATTCATGCCGCTATTGTGCCAATGCTGCTTAGCTTACCTAAGAATTGTTTGAGCTACTTTTAAAAATAAACTCGTGAATCCTTTGTGGCTACACAATTTGGTTTAGCTGAAAGGCTTTGTTTACTGTTTCGGTTTTTCAATTTTGTTTTTCTACCTCTGCTTGGGAAGTTATTAATACTGCAGCAATACGATGTAATGATACGGTGCATTTTGTGCTATTGCGGTCTTTTAGATGCATTAGAGTACAAAATGGTTTTCACTGTTATTTGGTTAATGTTATCGATTTTTGAGTCTTACTAGACGAAAAATAAGTACCTATTAGTTATATAAACTGCATGGTTAGCGTAGTAGTTCAAGCGGCTGCTTCGTCTCTCTACACACAGTGTGTTGAGAATTCGGTTCCCACACGAGACAATTGTTGTTTCGAATACGGGTGTACTTTGTGTCCGTTGATTGTATGTTTGAGAAATCGCCCAGTAAAGAGCAGTCTTTTTCCTAATAGTCTTAGTGTACAGTTGGGAATTGCCTTTTTATCAAAGATATGACTACTTTATTTCTACTTTCTACAATGGCCAGAGTAATTCATAAAGAGTTCAGCAAAGATTTTGAGGTGTGTAGCGACTTTTGTAGTAGAATTTATCTTTATTTGGATCTTCAGTGACATGTACATTTTTTATGACATGCCTAAGCTTTTAAGTTATGAAAGTTCTATGAGCTGGATTACTAAAGAATGTATTATTTTGAAGTCTACATTACAAAGTATTTATGAGAATAACTTTTGAAATATGCGTATTAAATATTCTATTACGATCACGGGATTACCCTTAGACTATATAATCCTTACTTTAAGGGATTACTTCATGAAATTACATTCCATTTTAGCAATATTTTTAATGCAATTGGAGTTTTCATATCAAAACTTAATATCATGATGTGATTGATATACATTGCCACTATTGTCAGTGGTACAGAAAAAGACATACCGTCTTATTACAAAACGTAGACTAAATATAAGTCGAAGCTTAGACCTGAGCTCACCTGTCTAAAATTGATTTAACGTAGAATAAAGACACATTTTCGTCCAATTATTATCACTAAAATTCTTTGGAATAAATATAGCGTTAAATTAAATAACTACCTACTTCAAAAAGCCTTTTTTAAATTGTCAATCAAAGACTAAACCTGGTATTATGTAAAAATCTTGTTTTCTAATAAGGCCCTTAGTGTACTTTTTATCAATATATCAGCTTTGAATACAAATCAAAAGACTTTCGTCAGTTATTTTCAATTTATAACCAACGCCAATACAATATATTGGCAGTCGCAGCAAAAAAATATATTAGTTCGAATAATAGTTAACCCAGCGTTTTGTTTGCTAAGCGCTTTTCACCAATACATACAACCCCACCGCAGAGGAAGAGGAGATGCGGTGTTGCATTGCCGTCCTCCCTATCCTTTGCGGCCGCTGGGTGTTTTGGCGGCGGAGCCCAACACCTTCATCCGCCGCCAAGACGGATTTGTTCGGGGCCCGCCTGTCCATCTGGCGGGCCAATACCCTTCGGGGGGTAGCGACGAATGCTTCGGCGAAACCCTACCCTCCTACACTCGGGTACATAAGAAAGTCGAGGTGGTTTTTAGTGGTAACACCACATACTTCGGCGCTCATTTCCCCAAGAGTCGGAGATCCGAAGGGATTTTCCACCTCGTAAAACAAAAAATAAATAAAAAATACAACCCCAAAAACAAATACAAATGCAGATACAAAAGACACTTATAGGATCGACAGAGTAGTTTTATTTGGGACATTTTCTGACTTACCCCGACAATTTCATACAATGGGATAGGAAGAAAGAGACCAGTAAAAAGCAATATACTTGGGACCATATTGCGAATATACTAACCTATAACAAGAAGTGATATTTTTATCATACGAACACATGGGGCGAGTCCGTATTTTTTCTAAAGATTCTCAGGCCATGTTATCTCTATACGGTATAAATTGTGAACCGATTTGTATGAATGCGAAAGGCTGAGGAAGTTGTGGCGTATTTTATTTAATAAGTTTAATATGTCCAGCAGTGGACGTATCTAGGCTGACACGATGTAGTTGCGTACTGTTAGTGTAAGAAAATATCAAAAATTATTTAGAATTCGAATGAGTTGTAAACCTAACAGGAACTCTTAAGATACAAGACGAATCATTAAGATTGATTTCAATATAATATTTTTTATACACACACACGCGCCTGTATCCCCGAAGGGTAGGCAGAGGTGTATTATTAAACCCATATTTCGCCATGTTATCAGTTTGTAGGTCCCACGTAATAAAGGGCGAGCCTATTTCTGTTACCGGGCTATTTGTCAGCCTCCTTGCTGCTACTGAGATTTCGGCAAAGCCACTTTTCACTTTTGCCCGACCTGGGACCTTCTGATCAGCAAATGCATGCGTTATCCACTGGCCAACGCAAGTACTCAAAAATAATTTGGCGTCAATATGACACTCTCAAAAATAAGAACGAGTCCATAAGTTTCATAAAAACTCAAGTTAGTATGTAACTGCAACTTCGAACGAATTTATAGAATGCACCAATTGCTATTAAAATGAATACGATGCTCTATGCTTGAACAACTTTTGTTACACTCCAGCAAACAGTTTTGCTGCATTTATAAGTTCGGACATAAAGGTGAGATAGGCATAACCCTACATTATACACACTGGTAGTTACAACAGTAGTAGCGTAGATGCAATACGGTTTTCCTGTGCATAACTGACCATTGAAGTATATATATTGGATATTTGCTCTTATATAATCACATAGACGCCGTGGTGACTGCACTATGTTCTACAAAACTTACTGAAGACTATTACTGAAATGGCATTGTTTTATAATGTGATGTTTTTAGGATATTGGTGCTATGCAGTCAAGCGACTCCAATTTAGTTAAGTTTTAATGGTGAAGACCTATACCCTAGGGTTTAATTTTATTGGTATAAAGGCTAGCCTTAGTCGAAAAGCAGCGATAGCCGAGTGGAGAGACCGACGGACTGCTACGCAGAGGGTCTGGGATTCGAATCCACAGCACGCACCAATGACTTTTCGAAGTTAAGTGCGTATTAAATTGTTAATTATCGCTTGCTTATCGGTGAAGGAAAACATCGTGAGGACATCTGAGAGTTCTCCAGAATGTTCTCGAAAGACATATCGATACCTTTGGGTAGAAAGTTCGTATAAACCAAAACCCGACTTTTCAGGACAGCAGAAAATCAATTTTAATCTTAATATATAAAATCCTTGCGTTACTGACTGACTGACAGACACGCTACAGCCGAAACTATTGGCCGCAGGAAGCTGAAATTTGGCACATGTGTCCTTGGGGACCGTAGGGGTGCACTAAGAAGGGATTTCCCGAAATTCCCACGGGATCGGCAAAAACGGGTAAATTTAAAAAAATTGCAGGCGTAGCTGCTGGCGTCCTCTAGTTCTACATAAAAATTCATAACTTATTTGTTTTCGAAGTTAAAAAAAAATTATCTATTAGAAAGGTTCTTACAATTTGCGAATGAAAAAGGTTATATCATCAAAACCTATCTATCTTCTTTAGTTTTAAAGTTAGCTTGGATTTACGTGCAAGAAAAAATCAATTCCTGGTTAATTCACCCCATGAAAATGTAGTTTAAAAAAGAAATTAGTATTAGAATAAAAATAATTGAGTTCCTACTAATTCTGAGAATAACAGGATTGTTTATTAGTCAGAATTCAATTGATCTATGGTTATAAATGGTTTTAAATACAAAAGAACTACATAATTATATAGGTTTTTACGACAGTAAATTTGTCCATAAGCTTACCAAAAATGGATATACGACCTTTACAGTTTTTTTAAAGTACATTTTCCTCGGGTGTATTAGCAAAGAATTTATTTTTTCTTAGACGTAAATCCAAGCTAACTTTAAAACTAAAGAAGATAGATAGGTTATGATGATATAACCTTTTTCATTCGCAAATTGTAAGAACCTTTCTCATAAATCATTTTTAATAACTTCAAAAACAAAAAAGTTATAATTTTTTATGTTAAAAAGAAATCGTTCTTCTGTTCTCCTGTAAAGTCGGGTTTTGGTTTATACGACCTTTCTACCCAAAGGTATAGCTATGCAATAAGGATTTACGACGTCGAATTTAAACTATGCTTAGGTAATGCATTTAACACGTTAGGGCGTATAAACCATTTACAATAAACGACTATTTTTACGCCCTGAGGTAATAAAACTTATGGTAATTACATCATAACCAAACTACAAAAAGAAAACATTCGGCTTTTACACTGAAAATTTACCATTTTTAAGAGGCCATAACTGAAAATTTCTGGGTCGTATTAACCATTTTTGTGCGAATTTCTGCATTTCATATATACAGATCGATAGGGAAAAAAATCTGAGAAAATGGTATATATAACTCAATTTGGCCAAAATGGTTTATACCACCTTTCTACCTAAAGGTATCGATATGAACTCTGCCAAACAGCACTTGGCCAGCGTGGTGGACTATGGCCTTAGCCATCTCATAGTGAGAAGAGGCCCGTACCCAGCAGTGGGATAGTATATAGGGCTGATGATGATGATGAAAGGCTAGCCTTTATACAATTAAATAACATAATGAATTGCCTTCCACAATATATGGTATATGGTAATACATGGTAAATTTATAGTCCAGATTGTTAAATTATGAAATGTTCGTGTAAGTATTCTGAGTTGACAAGATTTTTAGAATGGCGTTGTGGCTTAAGCGTTTACCTAATCGTTTAGCACTGCTATGAGAGTTGAGAGGATAATCACGTGAGACAACGATTCATTCCCACAAATGGCTTGCCGGAGTCCAACTCTTCTTGATTAAGTTGTTTGCATGTTTGTTAAGTTGCCCGGAAAACAGAAGTATGTAACCGAGTAGTCAGTAAGAGTCGCATTTTTTAATCCAAAAATATGACTTTTTTATTTAATGTTTGGCTATAATCAAATTATGTCAGAATACATTTAAAGATTTAAACTGTTATCACAAAGAGACGTAAAAGTTTATACCTAAAATATCGTAAGTTGTCTTACAAGATACTAAATGTGTGATCGCCTGTAAAAATCCTTTTATCATAAATACACGACTATCCAACAATTTTTTTACAAAATGTAGGTATCTTATAGCGATAATAGATATCCAATAGGATAATATTACGTTACCTCTAACACAAATAAAATGTATTGAATCGCGAATATCCTACTACTTATACAGTTCTGGTATTCAAAACTCAATTTTGAATGAGACGGAACATTAACTTCAACTGACCATTGCCTATCTCCTTCTTACCCATATCGATCGTACATATGCGAAAAGGATAAGGCACCATATTGTCGTATTGTGGCTGAACATTCATTCAGTTCAGCGATTTTTGCGTTGAACACATTTTTCTAATACCCGACGTCTCACGCCATTAGGTTATGCGTTAATACCAACCTTTTTCCATTGTGTAACCAAAACGTAATGTACGCTAACGCTGGGGTATTTTGGCGACATTATTATGCTATATTTCCATTTTGATATGGGGATAAAAAATAGGTACAGTTAAGGCTTTTTCAGGTGCTCCGCGAAAGATTTATTTTGGCTCGTTGCTAAAGGACGCTAAGTGCCTTTACGGTATTATGTTTTGAACATTATGGAGGTGGAAGCCTTTTCTAATGTGCGAATTGCTTGCTAAGGAATCTTCGTGCCTTCTTTATCTTTGGCAATTTTAACATCCGATCAGTATTTAATTACATAATTGTATTATTTCTCCATCGATCATTATTTTTGAAAGGAAGATTGAAAAGGCGTGAGTTTGGTATATAATTCCCCATTGTTTATTTAAAAACAAGCCAGATGGGTAAAATGACTATTAGCAGGTTTCCTAATTATATCGGTAAAGATAATTCTATGGTATTTATTAGATTTTTTCATATAGATTTTCAGTTTACCACATAGTTTACATAGGTTCATACTTATAACAATAATATGCATACAATAATATACATCAATTATTTTTAACAACAACTTCTGCACTAGGAATAAAAAATTGGTCGCCTAGGACTTTGCACACATTCAAGAAAAGGACACAAATTAAACTCGACCCGATACAGTAATTTGATTATCACACAGTGTTACAGTTGTTCCGTGGGGGAATCAAACCCACAACACCCAGCTCAGGCTTAAGTGGCAGGACGGCCGCTTAAAACTTCTGAACTCAACACTATGTTCATGCAGTTTTCATGGTCCACTGATCCAAAACTGCATTTCTAAACTCACCTCCAAAAACCATTTCATACAACAAACTACATCATAACTCAACATTTCTTCGTACCGTCTGTTATCGCTGCGGCCTGTACACCGCACAATGTCGTACTGAAGCAAGTAATTTATGATCTCTCGGTGATCAATCAATATTATTGGTGGCCAGAGGTCCGTGTTTACGAGTGCCGTCGACGGATATTGATGTAGTATCGGTGAGTACGGCTGAGTACGAGGTTGATTACAGTACACCTTGTTGTAAAAGTGTTCTTAATTGAATCAGTAAAGACAGGATAATGTAATTAAGAAGATATACTTACTGAAGGATTTTCCACTACTTATTTCTTCTCCAATTTATGCATATTCCGAAGCCAATACTATTCTACTTAGCAAACAGGGAATATTGCCATCTCTTTGAGTTGCAATGAAGAGCAGTGGAAAAAAAGAAGCAATGACTCTGAGTTTGTTTCGGCTTTTCTTCTCAAGAGGTATGTAATTTAGCTACGTAAAGCCAGTGTTCAGTCAAATCGGGATAGACTAGTAAGTGGACCTCGGGCTGTAACTGGGATAACACTAAGAGGATGATAATATTTTTACATTAAAAAGTTATTTTGCTTCATTAAAGAGTATCTTTGAGCTGGACTCTTTTAAAAAGAAATGGCCTATCTCTACAGCTCTATCTCTCAGGCCTTTTAGCATCATTATAATTATACATTTGCATTCTTAATCCAGGCAGAATATGGCATTGTTCCAAAGCCATATATCTAATACTTGGGACTACCTGTATTCCATGCAAAAAAACTTCATTACATTTTACCAGTTTATTTATAAAAGAAAAATTTAGCTTCAACTTGCGGCTTCAGTTTGCGCTACTAAATTGCATCGCATTTGCTTTTAAGATGTAATAGGTACTATGAAGAGATAGACTGATGTGGCAATAGCCTAGAGGATATACCAACAGACTGCCATGCAGAAGGCATCGCGTTCGAATCCACAGCGCGTACCAATAACTTTTCGGAGTTATGTGCTTATTAAATTATTAATTGTCGCTTGCCCCGTGCCTCGGAGAGCAAGTTAAGCCGTCGGTCCCGGTTGTCATAAAGATCTTTGACAGTCGTTAAAGGGCGTCAGTACCTTCTTAATAAGCTGTCACTAGTCAGAGCTGCTGCCTTTTTTGACACACAGTACCGAGCCTAGCATAAAGAATCAATTGTATTCAAATGATCACATGTAATTATTATTATGTACCAACCTATTTTTATTCTTATATTTAATTATTTTCTTTTGACTTTGGATTGTATGACATCTTTTTTTAATTCTTTTTTGTTTGTTTTCAATTTAATAATATGTTCATGATTTTATATTATTATCTTCTTTACTGTGAATGTTATGAATGTACCTTGAATTTGTATTGTGTGATCAAAATAAATATATTATTATTATTATAGTCTAATCCATGGAATATCACTGTGCCTTCGGGTTGCCGAGGTCAGACAGGCAGTTGCTCCGTCCGTCAAAAGCTAATATTCAGCCAAATCCGGTTAGACTATTAAGCGGACTCCAGCGTGAATTTGGGATAACTTTAGGAGGATGATGACTATGATGAGATAGACTAGGAAGTTTACAAGGTACAGTTCATCGTCAGAAACGTTCTTGTTTGTTTGTTCTGTTGTGATAGATTCTTTTTAATTGCGGTTTTGCATTCGGATTGATGTATCGTAAATTTGAGACCATAGACACAAAATTAATCGGGCAGCAGTGTTGCACTAGACCGTCGAAGTGAGATAAAGAACCACCATTAATTTTAAGGCAAGGACTAGGCATTTGATTTTGATTGATTTGATTCCCTTTTTCCTATGATCCCAGGTCCTTTATAGTAAAGGAGCCCATGAAGGGATTTCGGGATTTACTCGAGCGCGTCAGATATTGATAGCATCTATGTCCTACGTCTTTTTAATAAAGTAGAAATGTTAATCTGATCGATTGCATGGTGGAGGTGATCATACGAAAGATTTTAATATGCAAAAAAATAAACTTAATCGACCGTGTCAGATTTTCTAAGGGTATGTTAAGTTAAACTAAAAAAAGCTCCCTTTGAATAATCTTACGATTTGGATATGAGGCAAACTCGTGGTAACTCTTAGACCGTGCAAAAATAATTCGCCATTTTGAAATACTCAAGGGCGTCAGATTAAGATATGCAGGGTGTCACAAGACCCATCACCAAGCCGAGGTCTACTCGTTGCGGACATCATGCCAAGTCATACTAACCAAAAATAATACCTGCGAAACGATTTTTTTTAAGTTTTCACATTTTTTAAACCAAAATTAAAAGCGCGACCGTGCAAGGCTCGAAATACCTACATATTCATGAGGTCATAGGGCGTCTATAGAACATATTGGCGGGGTAAATGCATCGATTTTGTACCTAATTAGAAAAAATCTATACTAACTTTGAGCCTCAATATCTTCTGAACCAGTAATTCTGGACTAGGTATGGTGCAGAAGTAAAAAAATGTTCGTAGTGATTGGTACAACATGGGATTTCAGTTTTCGTTAAGGGTCTTTTTTGTCCTGTATATGCTTTCATCCTAACATCCTATACGTGCTTTCTCATAATCTGACCATTATCTGGAGAGATGAGTGCAATAGAGTTTTTTTAAAGGTTTGAAAATCAATAGTCGGTCTCCCCACCGATGTAAAAGTATACATTATTTACAATTTTATAATTTGATCATCTTAGCTTTGCGAACCAATAGGTCTCAATGGTAGCTCGAGTAAATCCCAATTTAGCATCGTGGGCTCCCCTACTATTACGGCCGTCGCGGTCGTGCGCAGCGAGCGATGTCGCATCAGAGTAAAAGCTAGCCGCTGCCACCTGCCATTGTTGGTAAGCGAGGCGCGAAATACCTTTTTCTAGGCCATCAGAGTAGGAGCCATCATGCCACTATTATGGATATTTTAGTAGCTTGATGACTTTTGTTATGAGACTTCATGACTGCTTCAAATCAGGCGGTAAGGATTCATTTTGGATAAGCTACAATAAAAAAAAACTTTTGATTACTCTTTTCAAGTCTTAAGAGTTTCTAATGCTTATATGGTACGAAAATCCATTTATTTATCTCGGATAGACATAATTGAGATTACTGTAAGATTTCATAATGAAATTACTCAACAAGAACTAAACTCGGCAAGCTGAGCCGCAACAAAACAAAAATTTTCTAAGTTCGTGGCTTGTTTTGCGAACATATGTACGCAATTTAAATTTATAATCAGCTTCGCATGTTAAAGGAAAACATTGTCGGGAAACATGTTAATAATACAATGTGCTTGAACCCTCAAGGAATGCCGCCATCTGTTACGATTATAATGAACTATGCGTTATAGTTTTATGATCAAACTACACGGTTTATCTATGTTTATACCTATGAATTAATGGTTCATAAATTATCTACCTTGCAACTTGAATGTCAGGCACAGCCGCGGCAGCTCACATCTACCATTAAGGTTATTCTGATTTCCCTGCCGCAAAAATCAGAGAATCTGCAAATTATTTATTATCTTAACCGTCAGTTTAGACTTTCTAGAATATTGAAGAAAATACATCTAAGTGACTGCCAACCAGGAGGAAAGGCAGAAGATATAAGTATGGTGACCCAGAAAGGAAGGGTTACTAGGCTTCTATCACTCTCATTATATCAAAAGTAATGCAACACCAATATTGTTAGTTTACGTTGATATTCTGCAAGTGCACAGTACCTACCTTTACTTTCCTGGTCAAGCCGGCACACACATAATGCTGTATTATGCATGCCACTTATTTATGTAATCAGTTCACGTAGACCGACAAATTGCCATACAAAATACTATATTGTCAACTCTGGTTGACCAAAACTGTTTACGATTTTATTTTATCGAACATTATGTGAAAACTGATAGTAACCACTAAGATCTCAAGGAACCTTGTTGAGGGTCAACCGAACCCCTATAATCGCGAAGACGGTATATTTGCCTTACCTCGCGAACAACTCCGGTATAGCTTGCCATTAGAAGAGTGGAAAAAATGTCTTATTTACCCAGCCATTTGGTGCGCTCGTGTTAACGACAAAAGTAATATTTGTGGGTTCAGATTTTAGTGTATATTTTCTTGCAACGTTTCGTACGATAACTTTGTACCACCAAGTTTATAGCAACAGTGTTTTATAAGGCTTTTGGTTTACATGTGTAATTAAACAGATTTATTACAAAACTTATTATAACACCAGACTTATTTGGGGTAGGATAACACAAAATTAAACCAGCTATCAAAGATGGTTATAAATTATTTCAATTTGACATGAATATGTTCCAACAAATTTAAGAGATTTTTTGAGATGCAGATGCAAGAAGTCGCAGCAGACTTCATAATAAAATTAATTTTCACACCATATTTTACAACAATTTAGATAGACTTTTGTGTTGTCATAGAAAGCTTAGATGTAATCTGGAGCTTATTTTAATATTGGATGTGATCCTAATTAGCCAATTAGTAACTACAAATATAATTGTCACGCAACGCAGTTGACAACCTTATAATAAAGTAGTTTATATTTGTATAGACAGGAAACCGTAACGTACTTAAAAATAATTTTACATAATTATAATTAATATTGACCACATGGTACGGCAAGAATATTAGAATACTAATAAGCAGCTTTAACATTAAATTATTATGTGAGCATTTTAATTTAGTTAAAGTTAATTTAATATGTGTATGCTAGTTTCTGCAATGTTGAGATTATGTTATTTTCCTGGGATAAAGTCCATAATGTGGTAAAACTAATCCATATTATTAATATGGAAAAAAACCTTCCTTCGTTTCAAACGTGTAATTAAAAAACGTTTTCCTTGAATTGGCATTTCCAATGTGCATTTTATTATCTTCTTAATATATAAAATCCTTGCGTTACTGACTGACTGACAGACACGCTACAGCCGAAACTATTGGGCGCAGGAAGCTGAAATTTGGCATGTATGTTCCTTGAGGACCGTAGGGGTGCACTAAGAAGGGATTTCCCGAAATTCCCACGGGATCGGCTAAAACGGGTAAATTTAAAAAAAATGCAGGCGCAGCTGCTGGCGTCCTCTAGTCTTAACATAAAAACTTAAGCTACTTCCTTAACTAATCGTGAAAGGGTATCACGTTATGAGCTATTGACGTGAAGCAGTCGCCCTAAAACTAGTGTCACATAATAATTATTGCGATAATTTTTTTCACGTTCATCCAGTGTATCGAGAAAGAGACGGAGAAACGATGCCAGCGCCGCCAACTACGAACCAAACTGGGAGCAGACACCACATAGAATCGGCACACGAAATCCTTAAGATCTGTGGTTCTATGTAAATCCGAGTTCTTCACCAGTAAATAAATGGGTGAAATTCTTTCACTGTTCCTCTAACTTTATACTAATTTAGTATGATCAAGCTTAGGGAGAGTAGCCTCATACACCTATAGTCAACCTATTAGTAAGCACATTGCTACCTTTCTAGCCTCCAAGTGCAAAATAATTTTAAACTTAGTGAGTATCAAACACGTAGACATTAACGGACTTCACCCAACACCGTTCCGTAACCGAAGAATCACCCGTTAGGTGCTCACTTAAGTTGAGTCGTGTTAAATTACTGACGAGTAAAAAAAGTAACTCCTCGATTGCAATTTAAGTATTTTATCTCGATTTTCAATACAGCGTTATCATTTGTGAGACTTTGGCGACAATTTTTGTAACCTGAGTCGATTATGTAGGTATTTTATGACATTCACAATTCAGACCTTGCTGCATTTATTCTGCAGTATATTTGGCACCTTTCCTTTTTGTGAAAGAGAATAAGCTTGCGTTGAATTATCTAGTCGCAATTTATTTTTATTATTTTATTTACTATTTTATTATCACTATATTATATTAATTTACTTCGATTTTCCAGATAGAAAGAGATTTAGTTACAATCTCTTCACTAATGAAACTCATAAGGCTCATATTATAGATGTGACTGTTCATGCTGGATGGACCATTTATATACGAAACTGTAACCAAAGCGAACGTCGCGAATCCGTAGTCAGTTCAAATGCCAAATTGTATTTAGAAATTTGTATTTAGAAAGGGCATAATTACGGAATGGTCTGAAAATAACTGAAAACTCAATAATGTAAGAAAGTACCTTCATATACATAGTCATACCCTTTTGCTCTAACGACGTTATTCTACAAAGTTACGCATACCAAGTGGTGACGATACACATTGCTATATGCGCTTGATATTCGCTAGTGTAAGTACCTGATTGTTTTAAGTAAGATTTGAATTCTAATATCGCAATATATAAATTACATATCTATGTTTAATTATACTTCGTAAACGCCTGATTTCACTGCATAGCACTTACACTTGGTAAGTGCTATGCTGTATTTGTGAGGCGTTTTATCATAACGACCTTAGTACCAGTATTATACCAGTACCTTCAATAAAAAAATGTGAAGAGTGGTAAAATTATGAGTGTCACACAACGAACGAATTGTAGCAGTATGATTACAACTAATTTATTTTGATATTCACAAAACGACATCCTGATACCTACTGTTCTGCTTATTTTGGTCTTTATATTGCGACCAGAAATACTGTATCATATTATAGACTCTTAATGAGCCCTGCATTTGGCCATGGGCAATTACTGTAATTATAGTGAGTAGTTGTACTAAATAAGTAAACAAATGGGCCTCTGTTCACTATAAGAATTTTTCCGACTGTCCTAAAAGAAGACACATCACAATTTTAACCTGATTATTCATTGTTCTTTCAGTTTACCTTAGAACTTTACAGGACCTGAAAGAACATTCTAGAAAAAAACAATATACCACTAAAACATAGTTGGCAAGTTACAAAATCTGATAACACAAAGTGTAACAGTTTGCAGTTTGGCGATATTAAACACGTAGCCATTATCCGAGAGGAATATTCATGAGACACACTGCTTACCCACATACGACGGTGTGTGAATTTAGCGATATATTGTATGCCTTTACGTATCTCCTGATATATTTTGTAGCTCCCTTGTCAAGTATCAGATGATATGTCTATTTGTCGACTTGGAATTATTTGGTTTGTAGGTGCACCTATGTGGTAAAGATTATATTTTGTCCAATTTTAAGCATAATTTTTTTTACTAATACGGGTTTCTTTTCAGAGTATTAAGTAGTACTGAGTTAACTCGCGTTCGTAATTGATCAGCAAAGTTTTGCGACATTTTCAGAGTTTTCCTCTGGTATGGGCAACTACATGTACAAGTCTAGCGCTAACATGTTTACATTTTTATGTGGTACGTAAAGCTATAGAGCATTCAAGAGGTGTATAATATGTTTCAACGACAACAAGACTTACATAGGTAGTTATTATCCTTGAGCCTTTAAAAAAAAGTGACCTGCACCAACAAAAAAGTGACTTCAGGGGCAGTTTGTAGACAACATTTTTTTCTCTACACCACAATATAGTTAAATCAATTTCTTAAACGCTACAGACAATGTAACAGAGAACAACAAGTTACTTTGAACTAGTTAAAAAGGTTATTTACTCCCCACAACCAAGTAAACAAATCTCCCTAATTATCTTCAAAATCTTCAACCTTTCAATATCACAACATTTCCGTAATAACAAACAAAGTTTTCCAGAAAACAACATCAACAACAACTCTAAAAGCCAATACATAATCAAAATATGGCGAAGTCCCAAACATTAATTACCCAAAAACATCACAATAATTCGCCATCTTAATTTATTAAGGCACAAGACATTTTCCCGAGACAAACACGAATCTGAATAGGGCCTCGGGCTCTATAAATGTACCCACTATCACTCAAAGTCAGACCTCTTATTTATCACTAGATATGGCGCCAAAGTATCAAAACAACTCATATTTTTATTCAAGACCTTTATTTTAATGATGTAGGAAACATTTTTGCTTGTCTTTCAGTTTTTGGTAGATACTTCAAGAATGGTAAAGCAGTTTCTATATTTTTATGAGGGCACTATGATGACTACAGGTTTTGTTGATGCCCGTCTGCTCGTTGAGACTTTTTCACTTTACTTTATTGTCTTTATAAGTATATGGTTTGTTATTAGTTTATTTTTCTTTACTGTAAAATTACTTAACGTATTATTGTGTTGGTGTCAGCTGGTGGGTGGTGCAGAAATGTGATTTTTGCACCAGATATAATAATATGATCGTTAAGTGTATTTTATAATATTTTAGTAGAATATATTTTTTATTACCTATATAGTCAATTCATATATTCGTTATATATTTATATTTGAAATCTTTAAATGGCATCTGATGACGAGTCATCTTTTCACTCGGCAAATAATTCTGCTGTTTTTTCAGACGACGACAGTTTTTGTTCAGTAACAGGCACACTTGGCGATTTTATTCGTGGATCCTTTAGTCTACAACGACGCAATTCGTTAAATGTCTGCCACATTAACGCTCAAAGTCTCCCAAGTCATTACAGCGATCTTGTGGAGGCGTTTACCCAGTCAAACGTTCATGCCGTCCTGGTCTCGGAGAGCTGGCTCAAGCCTCAACTCCTTTCCACCACTTACCCCCTTACTGGTTACATTCTAATCCGGAATGATCGCATCGGAAAGAGGGGTGGGGGTGTAGCCATTTACCTACGCAGTGACTTTCCTTATAAAATTATTGCTTCTTCTTCCTCTTCTATCGCTGCTGAATTTATTTTCATCGAGGTTTGTGTCAAAGGGGCGCGGACCATTCTTGGCGTAATTTACTGTCCCCCAAATATCAAATTCAAATTCAAATATTTTTTTATTTCAAGTTGGTAATTTACATACTCTTTTGAAACGTCACTGACTCTAGTTGCCGGTTCCAAAAGGTAGGCCCAGGGAGAAGACTCCGGCAAGAAACTCCTCTGGACACTCTTTTAAAATCTTTGGTTTTTTACAATTTTGTTTTAAGAGTTACAATATATTGTCAAGAAAAAGAAAAAGCGAGCACAATGTAGATTAGCAAATATATAAATTAACTGTGAGCAGTAGTTTGCCAGATTAAAGATCTGGACTTTTATATGAGAGATAGGTACTTTGACGATCATAGTATTATCAGCTAACATTGTGCTCACTTTACAAAGTAGATTACTTTAAAAACGATTAATATAATAACCTACATGCTGAAAAAGGCAAAACTGGGATACCTGCTATAAAGTAGAGAAAATAAACTTTCTAGGTCCGGTTACTTACAAATAAATTTTACTAATAAATACTAAGACTTCAATAATACCTAAGGTTACTTTGTTGCCAGGGAAGCCGCATGTGCAGAAAACAACTAACGCCATACATCCCTATCGTCAATGTAATCACTTATCTTATAATATGCTTTTTTAATGAGAGCCATCTTAACATGTTTTTTTAAATCTCCCGTCAGTAAGATCTGTAACTGCTTTAGGCAGTTTGTTATAGAAACGTACACAATTACCTAGGAATGATTTATTAGTTTTGGTTAGTCTAAATCTAGGTACTACCAATTTTTGTTTATTTCTGGTGTTGATATTGTGAATGTTGCTTAAAGTGTCAAACATTGAAAGATTCCTACGTACAAACATGATGTTTTCGTAAATGTATAAAGAGGGCATAGTAAGAATGTTAATTTCTTTAAAGACTTCTCTGAGAGACTCTCGTGGACCCATATCATAAATAGCACGGACAGCTCTTTTCTGCAAAATAAATATTGAGTCACGATCGGCCGCCGCCCCCCATAGCAAGACCCCGTAAGACATTAAACTGTGAAAGTAAGCGAAATAAACAAGTCTAGCAGTAGCAACGTCAGTAAGTTGTCTTATTTTTCTAACAGCGAACGCGGCAGAGCTTAATCTACTAGATAAAGAATTAATATGAGCTCCCCATTGTAATTTCGAGTCTATTGTAATACCTAGGAATACTGTTTCTTCCACAATATCCAACTTGTTATCTTCAAGCATTATGTCTAAACCTTCCTGAGAAACGTTTCGTAAAGAAAATCTTAAACATTTCGTTTTTGTAGCATTTAGCAATAGATTGTTTGCGCTGAACCATTCTGATAAGGATAATAAACTAGCATTTACTGTGTGTTGGTTTACGTCTTTTCTATCAATTTTAAATGTAAGAGAAGTATCATCTGCAAAAAGAATAATATTAGATATGGCCGACATCATGTAAGGAAGATCATTTATATAAACGATTACTTCACCGATTTGGAATTGGTTCTAGAATCTTTAGGGTCTGAGTACGAGCATCATATCATCATGGGTGATCTAAATACCGATCTCCTGCTCCCAAACTCCCATCGTTCCCGAAAACTCCACACCATTGTCGAATCTGTTGGTCTTCACATTTTACCGTTGAATGCCACACACCACAATACCAACAGTGAAGATACATGGTTGGATTTGATTTTCACCTCGGCTCCTTCCCTCGTATCCTCTCACGGTCAACATCACGCGCCCGGTTTCTCGCATCATGACCTTATCTACATTTCCTATATCCTTAAACCTCCTAAACCCAAACCCAAGGTACTGTACAGGCGTTGCTTTGCACGTATGAACGTTGATGATCTAAATTTGGATGCGTCGAAAATTGATTGGGGGGCTCTGGAGGCAGCAGCTACTGTTGATGTGAAATTAAACATTTTCAACGACATCGTAATCAAACTATATGATGTTCATGCCCCAGTACGGAAAATTAAATTGAAACGACCGCCTGCACCCTGGTTGACGCGTGGGATACAGATGGCAATGAGGCGCAGGAACCGAGCATTTCGAAAGTTTAAGCGTGACCGTTGCGAGGAAAATTGGGTCCTCTACAAAGTTGCTAGGAATCGTTGTAATCAAATGATACGAAATGCTAAACGAAGCCACATTTTCAACAACATTTCTTCCTCTTCCCCTGCCGATATCTGGAAGTTCCTAGGGACTCTGGGTATCGGTAGGCTTAGTCGAATGGATCCGCCGCCAGCTCTTAGTCTTGACGATATTAACATTTATTTTGTCTCCACTCCAACGTTTGATCGTCAGACTATGAGTCGAACGGTGGACTACATAGATAGCTTGGCTCTACCAAACATAAATCCTTTTCACTTTTCTCCAGTTGCTGAGGCGGAGATTAAAAAGATAATCCTTTCAATTAAATCTAAAGCGGTTGGCTGTGATGATATCAGCCGCTACATGATTATCACCATCCTGGACCACCTTCTTCCTGCCATTTCCCATATAATAAACCATTCCCTTGACTCTGGGCGGTTTTCTAATATTTGGCGTAAAGCATATGTTCGGCCATTACCCAAAGTCACTAATCCCGTTGCTCCTAATCACTTCCGGCCTATTTCCATCCGCCCTTTCCTTTCCAAAGTCCTTGAGGCTTGTGTTCATAAGCAACTGTCCCAGTTTGTGCATGAACACAATGTCCTCAGTCCCTACCAGTCCGGCTTTAGACCTGGGCATAGTACAGTCTCTGCTATGCTTAAAGTGACTGGCGATGTGAGGGCGGGTGTGGAGGACACTAGGATCACTGTGCTGGTCCTGGTTGACTTCTCAAACGCCTTCAACACCGTCAGTCACGATATCCTACTATCCATCCTATCCTATCTTATGATCTCCCCCGAAGCACTGGAATGGTTCTCTTCATATCTTCGTGGACGTCAGCAGTCTGTCAGAGTCGATGAATCTTCATCAAGTTGGCGAGACCTTGAGGCTGGAATTCCACAAGGTGGCATACTCTCTCCTCTTTTGTTTTCTTTATTCATTAATCTCATTACCCTGGATCTTCAGTGTTCGTATCATTTGTACGCCGACGATCTACAACTTTATTCGCAGGCCAAAATTGAGGATCTGCCAGATGCGATCGATGCTGTGAACCGAGATCTAGCAAGAATTCAAGATTGGTCGGAGAGGTACGGTCTATGTGTCAATCCTGTGAAATGCCAAGCTATTCTTATTGGGAGCTCTAGAATAATAAACAGGCTGGACTTGGCATCACTACCACCGGTGACATTCAATGGCACTAATATACCTCTCAGTTCTTCCGTAAAAGATCTCGGTTTACACATTGACTCCACACTTAGTTGGCAATCCCAGGTTACAAACGTCTGCCAAAAGGTTACCGGGGTTCTGCGCTCTCTTTACCGCCTGAAAAACTTTCTACCTGTCAAGACAAAGACAATGCTTGTGCAGACCTTGGTTTTTCCTATAATCGACTATGGTGATGTGTGTTATCTTGACCTGAATGCAGACCTGCTCAATAAACTTGACCGACTTCTCAATAATTGCATTCGGTTCATTTTTAATCTTCGTAAATATGACCATGTGTCCTCATATCGTCAACAGCTGTCATGGTTGCCTATACGTCAGCGTCGTAATATGCGCGCGTTGACTACTCTTTTCACTTTTCTTCATTCGTCTAATAGCCCCAGCTACCTAGTGCCTCACTTTCAGTATCTCTGCTCCAATCATGACAGATATCTTCGCTCTTCTAATAATTCTCTTCTTCAGTGTCCTTCTCATAGCTCAAGCCTTGTACACTCTTCTTTTTCGGTACAAGCTATACTTCTTTGGAATGCAATGAAGGAATCTTTATTAATTTTAGGCTTGAAGTTTCTTTTTTTAAAGACAACTCCCGCACTAGAATTAAATCCTGTGTCGCGGGTGACTTTACCAATTTCAATAATGTATGTACATTATTGAAATTATGTACTAATTTACCAAGATTATTTATAATAATAAATTAAAATGTAGATCTTCTAAGTTTTCTTTTTGATTTTCTTCATTTGGGAAATTATATTTTGACTAGATGAGCCCGCGGTTACATCCGCGTTATTTAAGGCTACTGCTCCGCTCAAGTGGCTCATAGCGTGATGATAAATAGTCTATAGCCTTCCTCGATAAATAGGCTATCTAACACTGAAAGATTTTTTGAAATCGGTCCAGTAGTTACTGAGATTAACGCGTTCAACCAACCAAACAAACAAACAAACTCTTCAGCTTTATATATTAAGTATAAGATTCCATAGCGTTAACAATCTTTTTAAACAGCCGGTCAAGTAAACCAATCTACTATGGTCAGAATACACTTTTTTAAGAATACGGTTATTTTATACCGCAATATCTTGTCGAGACGGCCTTGTTTAGTGTCTGTATTCATAGTTACACATCGTAAACATCTCGTCAGATTATGCTACTGGACGTAAACTAACCCCGAAGGAGCTGGTAGTCTATCATGAGGACGGCAAATAGAACATTCATACCTACAACATCATATTAGCTGATCAGATATGAAACTGGACTAGTAAACTGACAGGAAAGTAACTTATAGACGAAGAGAACATAGGAATAGATTGAAAAGCATAAAAAAATCGTGTACTGAGGTACACGATATTTTTATAGGTATGTATTATTTTTATTGTAGATATAAAACACTTGTAAACAATTTTTGGATTACTGTTTTATGCATTTTATGTTCGTAGTGGATAGATATCTTAGCCTATAGCTCATTTTATAATAAAAGTAGCTCAAGTAAGACAACAATAAAGTGATATTTCTGTTAGTTTACTTTCATCATTATCAGCCCTGTATACCTAATTGTATATATACTGTCCGACTGCTGGGCACGGGCCTCTTCTCACTATGAGAAGGGTAAAGCCATTATATAGTCCACCACGTTTGCCAAGTGCGGGTTGGCAGACTTCACATCTTACGTTGTTTTCCTTCACCGTTTAGCAAGCAATAGTTAACAAAATTGAATACGAACATAACTTCGAAAAGTCACCCAAGACCCTCTGCGTAGGAGTCCGTCGGTCTCTCCCCTGGGCTATCGCTGCTATCTTTTTACTTTATATTGATTAAATTGTAGAGAATATAAATGTTTGCGAGTATCACTGTTACTAAACTTAATATAATTCGTTTACAGATACTTGTTACTATAAGTCAAATCGATATTATTTGGTTGAGGGATAGGCTACCTTTGCGTGATAATTATTTTTTAATAACGTTATCAGCGAATGGCTTGACACTCTTGACTTTAAGTTCAAAGTGATATGTACCCGTACATTCAATAAATCAATACTTATAGACATACTGGTTGATTGATGAGTTTACCTTTGCGTGATAACTATTTTTGGATACGTCATCAGCGAATGGCTTGACACTCTTGAATTCAAAGTGGTATGTACCCATTAAATAAATCAATAATAATCGACATACTCGTGGTTTCATATGCGGGCTTACAATGGACTTTTACACCTGAGGAGAAAATTGGTCTGGTAATCAGTTATGACTGTCTATCCGAGTCCTTGAAAATCGTTTACAGTACAGTGTCTTAGTTATATCGCTGTGATTATTGAACTTTATCGCCTAACTAGACGATATTTAACATAATAGTTTCAATAAGTTTTCATAATAGTTTAAGCTTTGTAACACTGAGGTGAAAGTAAATAATCCTCTAAAGTGCGTAGCCTCGATAAATACAAACTTGAGCCTCGACACGCCTGCCCAAGTCCAAAGCCATTCTCCGACAGGTAAGTGACGTAACTGTCAGCTGAGCTAGCGACCGTCCGTGACGTCATATCCGACTGTCAAATACAAATGGTGGAAATAGGCGAACGGTCATCTGAAGGATCAATCAGTTACAATAGCTTAGTTGGGCGCAATATTTCAAGTCTATAAACATAAAGTTACTATTACGCAAGTATAATTATTTGTGAGCATTTATTATATTTATATCATTTATTATATAAAATGGAAGCAGTTCTTGCTCTTGACGGTATGCGATCTTGCAATCTTGCTTCATCAATCTGCATATTAAAAATTGTTGCGTTACTGACCGACTGACAGACAACGCGCAACCAAATCAACTGGGCTGATTTTTTTTTGAGAATCGTAGGGGTGCATTAAGAAGGGCTTGCCCGAAATTCTAACGGAATCGGGTAGAAGCAGTAAAATTTTGAAAAAATGAGCGGGCTTAACTGCGGGCATCCTCTAGTACAATAATAAAGGGGTTTAAATTATCTGCCTTGATCACCTTTATACACGGGTACAACCTAAAGCTCATGTTGAAACAAATTTTAGAATTTTCTTCGAAAGCTAAAAGCCCTATACTGCGAAACACTTAAAAGGAAAACGTTATTACGTTAAAAACAGTGACATAATACAGAGAGCGAGCGATGTATCGCATTTAGCTAAGCGGTAACACGAACCACTCTGTGTGGAAGATGGATCGTGATGAATGATATAACTGTTTCGGCGAACCGAATGTTCCTAGTCGATTTAGGGAAACTATTAATATGGTGGACTGTAGGATTTGGGTTCTTATCGACTAGGAAATGAGGAAGTGAAAAGGTGAAGTGGATAGGAGCCTCTTACCTTGCTCGGCAGTCTTTTCCTTTGCAAATGGCAGCCCCCTGATGTCTTCGAGAATCCTGAAGCTGCTTGAATCACTCCACTACACAAATCACTTTCACTCGCGGGCGGTTTTGTTTGGTTTTGGTATAAGCGGTAATAATAATATATGGCGGTGCAGACTGCGGTATGCGGCGGACATGCGTTCCGAGCGTCTAGAATCTTCCAGTCTTTTCTTCGTCGCCGTTGAGCAGGGCGGCCAATAGCGAGGCGTTTTGGGAGGGGATTCATGAAAGGATCGCTCGGATTGGCCGAGCAGCGACGAACCGTTGACTTTGACATAATTAATTCTCGATGGAAAGATAGATGGCGCTACCATATCCCCCCGGCCCTAAAGGGTTGCCTTTAAAAAAAAAACTAAAATTGAACTTAGTCATATTGGGTGTACTACCGCATAACCCATCAATAGGCTAAGACAGCGATATGATAATAAAATTAATCTAAATTAACTTTAGCGAAAATTACAAACGCAATTATAGCGAAAACTACAAACTAAATACTAAACTAAGAGGTAGATCCAACCTCAGGCTAGATCTCACTGAGTTGGAAGCGGACAGAGACGTATAACAGGGCGCACGTAGCTCCCCTTCGCAGTTTTCACGGTGACAACGCGGGTTGTACCGTCCTTGGAAGTATGCAGTTTCACTACGATGGCTAACGGCCATGAAAGCGGCGGAGCATTATCATGTATTAGGACGACCAACGTATCCTCCTGTATAGGGGATGCAGGACTATTCCATTTGGATCTAGCCTGAAGTTGGTGGAGATATTCCGCACGTGATTGAAACAAGTAGCAGGAACAAGTTCAATCAATTTACCAACGCGGTTGGCGACAAAAGTCTGCCAGCGGTGAGGAGAAGAATAAATCCAAGCGAGCACTACTTTGGAGTCAGAAAACGCGTGTATTTTATTGATAGAGTAGTGGGACAAAACTGTGTCTTGAACCTTGCGGAGCAACTAACACAGCAAAAGGGCCGCGCACAACTCCAGTCTCGCAACCGAAATGGTTTTAACAGGCGAGACCTTGGACTTGGCACAAACTAACTGCACCGAGTAGTTAGAACCAATGCGGACTTGCAGATATACGACTCCGCCGTAAGCATGCTCGCTGGCGTCAGCGAAACCTATTAAGTTGATGGTACATCCATCTACCAACCCAAGATGACGCGGAATAGTAATTTGATTGAGCGCGGTAAGCTCAATACAAAACTGGCCCCAAGCGGCGACAATATGGTCAGAGGGTGTTTCATCCCACTCACACTTTGATAGCCAAAGTTCTTTAATTAAGAGCCTGGCGTACAAAATTGTGGGAGCCACAAAACCCATTATGTCCCATAGTCGAGCCACTGTGGACAGCATAGTGCGTTTGGTGCACTTATCATCTGGCGGTGAGACGTTAAACCGAAAACTATCGCAGGATTTGTCCCAGCGTAAACCGAGAACTTTATGCGGTACAGACTTCTCAAACTCAATGTCTGGAGAAGCTTTATGAGAATCTGGTATGCGTGCGAGAACCTCCTTAGAGTTGCTTGTCCATTTGACAAGATCAAACTAGCCTCGCTTGAAAAGCTGAATAAGCTCTTCACAAAGCGAAATTGCTAGCGGAGCGGATATGACACTACAGGCAATGTCATCCATATACAAAGCGCTATGAGGACAGATATTAATAATTCTTTAAATGGCGGCGACGCGGTTCGCAACCCGTCACGTCTCGTTTCCCGCGAGGGCGAAAAGCGGCCTGCGGAAAACCGATTTGCAACATTGAATGTTGGCGGTGGAATGGACGGAAAATTGGATGAAGTATACCAGGTGATGGATGATAGAAAGATTGATGTTCTGTGTATGAATGAAACAAAAAAGAAAGGATGTGGCACTACCAAGCATGGCAGCTACACGGCGTATTGCTCCGGAGTAGATAGTACCACCAGAGCCTGCAAGGGAGTTGGTTTAGTACTGTCTGCGCGAATGAATGAGTGCGTAAAAGAGTTTGAATGTGTAAATGCGAGGCTACTATGGATGAGAATGAAAGTAGGACTTACTCGTCTTCTTATTGTAGGGGTTTACGCCCCGGTCAATATACTAACGGGTATGTCACAACATGAGCAAGACGAAAGGCAGGAGTTTTGGGAGAGTTTAAGAGAGATTCTGAGGACCTGTAAGAATAATGAAAGATTCATTTTGTTAGGTGATTTCAATGGATGGGTGGGAGTAAAGCGAGATGGATTTGAAAGGGTTTTAGGTGGATTCGGTGATAAGAGTGTGAACGATGTTTGGAGTGGAGCCTTTGTGTGACAAACACCATGTTTGATCACAAAAAGATACATTTGTATACACGTGAGGCGAAAAATGTTAGAAGAAGTATGATTGATTTTGTATTAGTAGATGAACGACGGAGAAGGAATGTGTTGGACACGAGAGTGTTTCGAGGGATCGGCATCCATACAGACCACTTTTTGGTTTTAGGCCGGATAAGTGGGCTCTTTAGAGGATGGCGACACCGAGAAAATAATCAAGAGAGGGTCTTGGCAAGAATAAAAATAGAAAATCTGCAAGAGAAAGATGTGAAAGATGAGTATAAACGAAGATTGATAGCAAGATCTGAGAGGTTCGATGGCATAAATGATATGGAAGAATTATGGCATTCCTTTAAAGAAGATGTAGTATGTGTAGCGTCTGAAGTATGTGGTGTGATCAAGAGAAAGAAACTACGAAAGGTTAAGAATACATGGTGGGACAAGGATGTACAATCAGCAGTATCAGAGAAGAAGAAAGCGTGGTTAGATTGGTTGGCTGCCAGAGCAAATGAAAGAATGGGAAAGGCAACGAGTGATGACATAGATGAAGCAAGAAAGGAGTTTGTTAGGTGTAAAATTATAGTGAAATAAAAGGTTAAAAGGAAAAAAGCGGAAAAGAAAGATGAGTTTGATAGTAGATTATCTGACGACTTTCGGAGAAACATTAAGTTTTTCTGGAAATCTGTTCGTGCAGTTCGAGGAAAGACTCAATACTCAGAATACACAGCAATCAGAGACAAGAATGGAAAGATACTAAATGGTGAATCGTGTGTGCTGAAGAGACGGAAATAGTATTTTGAAGGATTATTTGAAAGAACGACGACAGAGATATCAACAGGTGAAATGAATGATAATGATAGCAATGATGAAAGCGATATTGGCGTGGATGAGATTTTGAAGGCACTGGCCAGTATGAAATTAGGTAAGGCTGCAGGGTATGATAGGTGGTTCGGCGTTACACTGAAACCGAAGGTTCCTAGGCGATTTGGGAAAAAATGGACTGTATCTAAAGGATGGCGAGTTCTGGTCGCCTAGGATTGGAGAGGGAGAGAAAGTATGGTGTAGAAAGGAACCTCTTACCTTGCACGGCAATCTTCTTCTTCTCAGAAGGGCAGTCTCCTGGTGTTTTCGAGATGAAGCTGCTTGATTCACTCCACTACACAAATCACTTTCACTCGCGGGCGGTTTTGTTGAGTTTTGTATAAGCGGTAATAATTATAGCGGTGCGGTGCGGTATGGCAGACACGATCTCAGCGTCTCGAATCTTCTGCGTCGCCGTTGAGCAAGGCGGCCAATAGCGAGGTGTTTCGGGAGGGGATTTATGAAAAGGATCGCTCGGATTGGCCGAGCAGCGACGAACCATTGACGTTGACGTTATTGGTTCTCGATGGAAAGGTAAATGGCGCTACCATATCCCCCCGGCCCTAAAGGGTTGCCTTTAAAAGAAATATAATTGAACTTAGCTATGTTGGGTGTATTACCGCATAACCCATCAATAGGCTAAGACAGCGATATGATAATAAAATTATTCTAAATTAACTTTAGCGAAAACTACAAACGCAATAACAGCGAAAACTATCAACTAAATACTTAAACTAAGAGGTAGATCCAACTTCAGGCTAGATCTCACTGAGTTGGAAGCGGACAGAGACGTACAACAGGGCGCACGTAGCTCCCCTTAGCGGTTTTTACGGTAACAACGCGGTTTGTACCGTCCTTGGAAGTATGTAATTTCTCTACGATGGCTAACGGCCATGAAAGCGGCGGAGCATTATCATGTATTATGACGACCAACGTACCCTCCTGTATAGGGGATGCAGGACTATTCCACTTGGATTTAGCCTGAAGCTGGTGTAGATATTCCGCACGCCAGCGCCGCCAGAACGACTGCACGAGTTTATCCAGCAGAGTATGTCTCTGGAGCAAGCTTGAAGAGTCTGCTTCAGGAGCCGGAAATGACGATAATGGCACTGTGTTCAGAAAATGTGCAGGGCTTATCGCGGATGGTTCTGCAGGGTCGCTACTCAATGCCTTGAGCGGACGCGAGTTGATCAGTGCCTCGACTTGTGCAAGGACAGTTAAAAGCTCTTTGTAAGAGAGGATCTGTTGACCTATAACTTTGAAGAGATGCGTTTTAATTACTTTGACCATGCTTTCCCAACATCCACCGAAATGTGGTGATGCTGGTGGAATAAACTTCCAGTCAATATGATTTATGGAAAGTTCTTCCTGAAGACGAGTACGATATTCTTCCCTGAGAAACTTATAAAGGTCGCGTAAATAGGAGCTTGCGCCCACGAAACAAGTGCCGTTATCCGTGTACAAACACTGTACAGGGCCGCACCGTGAGAGAAATCGTTTAAGGGCTGCCAGGAATGACACCGTGCTTAAATCTGTCGCAACTTCAATATGCGTAGCGCGCGTCGTTAAGCATGTAAAAATACATAGCCAGGCTTTACGGCTTTTAACACCTCGACCACGCACTGGCGTATACAGCAGTGGTCCTGCGTAATCACAACCGGTGTATGTAAACGCTTTAGCAACCTGGTGGACGCGCTGGCTAGGGAGATCGGCTATGGGAGGGAAAGTCGGACGCGGACGAAATTTGAAACAGACGTTACATTTATGTATTCTGTGACGAATTATTCGTCGAGCGGCTAAAATCCAATACTTATGCCTAAGTAAGGACATAAGCAACTCTGGACCAGCATGGAGGTGCTTCTTGTGATAGAAATCAACAAGAAGGTCGACAACATGATCTTGACGCGGCAGAATGCAAGGATGTTTGTAGTTATAAGGTTCATCCGAATTTGACAGACGACCCCCAACGCGTATGACGCCGTGTTCATCGAGAAACGGCTTGAGTCTAAGGATAGCGGGAGAACAAGGTACATTGTTTTTCAAATTTTGAATGTCGTTACTAAAATGAACAGCCTGTACAGCTCGTAGTAACTTACATTCTGCGAATTTGATGTCAGTACTTGGTACAAAAGTCTCATTAGGTAGGTGCCTAAGAAACCTATAGACATAAACGATGGCGCGGAGTAACTTAGACCACGATGACATGCGTAGTGCGAGTGCATAGATGGGAGACTCCGCAACCTCAGCAATCACGGGATAAGAAACAGACTTCCGTTCGGGTACATCTTCGTCTTCTGCACCGTGGTCAAAACTTTGCATGGGCCATTCTGACGGATCATGGGAAATCCAAGAAGGTCCACGATACCAAAATGGATGATGCAGGAGATTAAGTGGAGTGACACCACGAGACAGGCAATCTGCGGGGTTCTCAATACCCGCGACGTGATTGAAACAAGTAGCAGGAACCAGTTCAATCAATTTGCTAACGCGGTTGGCGACAAAAGTCTGCCAGCGATGAGGAGAAGAATGAATCCAAGCGAGCACTACTTTGGAGTCGGAAAATGCGTATATTTTGATTAATAGGTTAGTGGGGCAAAACTGTGTCTTGAACCTTGCGGAGCAACTGAGACAGCAGAAGGGCCGCGTACAACTCCAGTTTCGCAACCGAAATGGTTTTAACAGGCGAGACCTTGGATTTGGCACAAACTAACTGCACCGAGTAGTTAGAACCAATGCGGACTTGCAGATATACGACTCCGCCGTAAGCACGCTCGCTGGCGTCAGCGAAACCTATTATGTTGATGGTACATCCATCTACCAACCCAAGATGACGCGGAACAGTAATTTGATTGAGCGCGGTAAGCTCAATACAAAACTGGCCCCAAGCGCCGACAATATGGTCAGGGTGTGTTTCATCCCACTCACACTTTGATAGCCAAAGCTCTTTGATCAAGAGCTTGGCGTACAAAATTGTGGGAGTCACAAAACCCATTATGTCCCATAAGTCGAGCCACTGTGGACAGCATAGTGCGTTTGGTGCACTTATCATCTAGTGGTGAGACGTTAAATCGAAAACTATCGCAGGATTTGTCCCAGCGTAAACCGAGAACCTTATGCGGTACAGACGTCTCAAACTCAATGTCTGGAGAAGCTTTATGAGAATCTGGTATGCGTGCGAGAACCTCCTTAGAGTTGCTTGTCCATTTGACAAGATCAAACTGGCCTCGCTTGAAAAGCTGGATAAGCTCTTCACAAAGCGAAATTGCTAGCGGAGCGGATATGACACTACAGGCAATGTCATCCATATACAAAGCGGAAGTAGCAACAGCCGCTGCGGCGGGAAAGTGATCGCCTTCATCAGCGATCAACTGGCGAACAACTCGTAACATGTGATATGGGCTAGACTTGAGTCCAAAACAAACACGATTGAACTGATACACAGATAAAGGTTCTTTCTTATCAAAACGATAAAAGATCCGTTGAAATCTACGGTCAGATTCGCGAACGCCGATATTGAGAAACATTTGGCGGCAATCAGCTGACAGAGCGATTTGGAAAAGACGAAACTTTATTATGATGTTAAATATATCACCCTGTAGATTGGGGCCGGCATGCAAATTGTCATTAATCGACTGACCCGATGTAGTCTTGCAACTAGCATCTAAAACCACGCGAAGTTTAGTACAGGTTTTATCTTCGCGAACTACGCCGTGATGCGGGATATAATATGAGGGTAGAGAGTTGCCCTCGTTGTTTACAACTACACTCAAAAAACCTTTATCTATGTAGTCACGAATGACGTCATTATAGGCGCTGCGTAACTTAAGTGATGCATCAAGTTTACGTTCCAAACAATGGAAACGTCTGAGCGCAGCAGCGTACGAGTCGCCTAACGAATAAGGGTCACCACAGAATGGCAACGCCACAACGTATCTGCCACTGTCGTCACGAACAGTGGTAGCGCGGAAATGTTCTTCACACTCGAGATCTTTACGGCTCATCGAGGGTGGTGCGGTAATCTCTTCAAGCTCCCAAAATCGCTTGAGAAGAGAATCAATATTATTTTCTTGAAGAACAGAACAACAGCAAGACGTAACGTATTGAGAAGTATGTAATGTAGGTACGGTACCCATAATCACATACCCAAATACCGTCTCAATATCGGGCGGTAAGTTATGTTGCTCACTATGTACCACTTTAGTCAGTAGCAAGTGCGGGAATATTGCAGCTCCGATCAAAACATCAATATCTGCCGGATTCGCAAACTCCGAGTCTGCCAGTGGCAATGACTCGAGGTGTTTGAGTAGTGATACCTCCACATTAGCGCTTGGCAATGTGTCCGTAATACGCTCCACGATAAGCGAAGAAATGTTAAAATTAATATCCCTATCAAAACGCGAATGTATTTTAATATCAACGGAACCCTTGCAATGTTTTTCTGAACCGCCGATCCCTTTGACTATTGAGTTATTATTTTTAAAGTTATTCCACAATCCGAGGCGTTTGAACAATTCAAATGTTATTAAATTGGACTGAGACGCGCTATCGAGTAGACAACGTACCATGTGCGGCGACCCATTAACATCATAAACGATAACTTGCGTTGTCGCTAACAGAACAGTCTAAGACGTCATACACCGCGGCTTAGCACTGCTCTGATCACTACAAGCGCGCGAAGGCCGTCCGCGCGTGCACGCCGCCCGCGCAATGGATGTCGTACACAACGATATTTCATTCTGGATGGTGGGAGGCGCAGTTATCGTAGCCTGCACCTGCGACGTAAGTGTGTCAAGGTTAGTGGCTTGCCTTGACAACGGACTACTTTTATCATAGTGCAACAATGAGTGGTGTCGTTGATTACATGAACGACATCTCGTCTTACTAGAACAATCACTCGTTTTATGCTTTATACTTAAGCAATTAATGCAAGCTTTGTTACCTTTCACGCACTTGAAACGAGCAGTCGGATTTAAACCATTAAAGGCGGGACACTTGTTGAAATGTTTGTGCACTATATTACTGCACAGACACTTCTGTGAATTAATTTTATTAGATTCTGAGCATGTTAAGTAAGATTGTGGATTAGGTACCAAGTTATTATTACTATTTCGCGCTTTATTCAACCTTTGTTTGCTGCTGTTAGTGTTAGACGGGCCAGGTGAACCAGACTGCGTATTATGAAATATTCGACACTGATCTTTGATGAACGAAATAAAACTATCTAGTGTAGGTATTTTATTATTGCGTTCCGTCATCTCGAAAGCACGAATTGTATCAGTGTCAAACTTTTTAAAGCGATTTGAAGCAACATAAAGTCGGAAAGATCTTCTAATTTTAAGTTCCTAAGAGAATTAACCGCGGTTACGAAGTTATCAATAAACAGCTGTAAATTCGAGACAGATGCGGCACCGGGCAGTTTAAGATTTAAAGCTTGATCAAAGTAGGTAGACGCTAGGACGCGCGTGTCTTGATATTTATCAAGTAGTGACTGAAATATGACCTGATAATTCTCAGCACTGGGTGTGACACCTGCAAATACGGACTGGGCCTTCGGTGACAGTTTACCTATTAAATAGTACAACCTATCAGCATCTGTCAGAGAACCATTATCGTGCACTGTAGACTTAAAACTCGCATAGAATAACGGCCAGTTTCGTATATCGCCATCAAACGACACAATCTCGATTGGCGGTAACTTCGGCGTGCGAGCCGCGGAAACGGGCTTTGCCAAATATTTACCCTCCAATTGCGATTGTATACGCTTAACAATACAATAAAGGTCCTCGAATGAGGTGTACGCCTGATAATTCGGTTTTTCATCAGGATTGACAGAAAGCAATCTTGCGTTATAATCGTCTAACAACTTATGAAAATCTGTTCGAATACTATCTACTGTCATACAATAGCTGAGGAATGATTCCCTATTACTATCGGAAATAGCGGCGATTTTTGAGCGCTCATAAATGTTTTGACTACGCTCAAATAAAATATTGCGTTTTGCTTCTAAGATTGTCATCTCTTTGTCTTCCGACACTCGTGACTTCTTTTGTTGTGACATGCTTACGTAAGTATAAGATAATGAGACCGAAACAAAATAAGAATATCTAATGTACCTATTATTTTACCTAAGTAGGCTAAGTAGGCAACACTTGAGAGCGGAGGAATTAAAAGTTGCTTGAAATATGAGATTTACAAGACAACTATGATAGTTCCAGAAATAATAATTGGGTAAGTAGCTAGCTACGTAAAAGTATATTACCTACTGAAGCGTGCGAAAACAACCATGTGACGGTTATGTGAATGCACTAGGAGTATAGCTAGGTTCTATAACTGCCAAGGTATAGCGATATAACGTATAAAAACGTAAATGAATCCGACTCGTATGGATCAAAAAAATGGTTCGGCTTTACATCGAAACCGTATGGTTCCTAGGCGATTTGGGAAAAAATGGACTGTATCTAAAGGATGGCGAGTTCTGGTCGCCTAGGATTGGAGAGGGAGAGAAAGTATGGTGTAGGAAGGAACCTCTTACCTTGTGCGGCAATCTTCTTCTTCTCAGAATGGCAGTCTCCTGTTGTTTTCGAGATGAAGCTGCTTGATTCACTCCATTACACAAATCACTTTCACTCGCGGGCGGTTTTGTTGAGTTTTGTATAAGCGTTAATAATTATAGCGGTGCGGTGCGGTATGGCGGACACGATCTCAGCGTCTCGAATCTTCTGCGTCGCCGTTGAGCAAGGCGGCCAATAGCGAGGTGTTTCGGGAGGGGATTTATGAAAAGGATCGCTCAGATTGGCCGAGCAGCGACGAACCATTGACGTTGACGTGATTGGTTCTCGATGGAAAGGTAGATGGTGCTACCAATAGGATTACAGTCGAAATGCTGAAGGCTGGACAGGGCATCATAGTTAGTCAGCTGCAGCGTTTATTTAACTTGTGCTGGAGCACCGGCCGGGTACCTGATGACTGGGTCACAGCAGTAGTTGTGCCTCTTTATAAAGGAAAAGGCTCGCAACAAGAATGCAAGAACTATAGAGGCATTAGCCTTCTCAGCATTGTTGGCAAATTGTATGTGAAGGTACTGATTGAAAGAGTTATGAAAGTAACCGACAAGAAAATATGGGATGTACAAGCGGGATTCCGAAAGGGTATGGGGTGTACGGATCAAGTCTTTTCCTTGCGATGCATAGCCGAGAAATTTTTGGCCAAAGGTCAAAAGGTCTACTGCGCATTCGTGGATTTGGAAAAGGCTTATGATAAAGTGGTGAGGAATGAAATGTGGTCGGTACTGTCGATGTATGGGGTGAACAGCAGCCTCATACGAGCTCTGAAATCCCTTTATGAGGATTCTAGAGCTTGTGTTCGGATAAACGGGGCATACACTGACTGGTTTACCATCAACACAGGTGTTAGACAGGGATGTGTAGCGTCGCCGTGGCTGTTCAACCTCTTCATGGACAGTTGTTTGCAAGATTTGAAACATAGTGATTGTGGATTAAGGATGAATGAGTTACTTGTCAAATGCCTCCTTTATGCTGATGATCAGGTTTTGTTTGCGTCTTCAGCGGAGGTGTTGCAGGAGATGGTAACAATCATGCATGGTGCGTGAGAGAGGAAAGGAATGAAAGTGAATGTAAGTAAAACGAAAGTTATGGTTTTTGAAAAGGAGGAATGCGTTACGGCTTGTAATATTATGATCGATGGACAGCGAGTGGAGCAAGTGAATGAGTTTGTATATTTAGGTATACTGTTTACAAAAGATGGTAAGAATGTAGAAGATATTGAAAGAAGAGTTAGTGCAGGTAATAGAGTGAATGGAGCTCTGAAGGCGTTTATGAATAGCCGAAACGTGTCCAAAAAGACACGTTTGGCTGTGCATAGAGGGGTGTTAGTACCTACTCTTATGTATGGTAGTGATAGTTGGGTATGGCAGAAGAGTCATGAAAGTAGAATAAATGCTGTAGAAATGAGAGCACTGAGAAGTATGTGTGGTGTTTCTCTGACAGACAGAATAAGGAATTGTGTGATAAGAGAGTGTTGTGGGGTAAAAGAAGATATAGTGACAAGCATCGAGAAAGGTATGCTAAGATGGTTTGGGCACGTGGAGAGGATGGATGACAAAAGACTGACCAAGCAGATATATAAGGCAAGTGTGGAAGGGACAGGACGAAGGGGAAGACCTAGGCGGACGTTCTCTGACCAGATTGGAGACATCCTAAAAACAGGACAGGTGAGAAGTACCCTGAACAGAAGAGCATGCATGAGGAATCTGATGGGAGTGAATGAAGCAAGAGAGATATGTCAGGATCGTTGCAAATGGCGTTCCGTAGTCTCTGCCTACCCCTCCGGGAAACAGGCGTGAGTCTATGTATGTATGTATGTATGCATACAAAGCGGAAGTGTAGTATAGTATAGCGTAGCATAGCGTAGCATAGCGTAGCATAGCGTAGCATAGCGTAGCATAGCGTAGCATAGCGTAGCATAGCGTAGCATAGCTTAGCATAGCTTAGCATAGCTTAGCATAGCATAGCATGGCATAACATAGCATGGCGTAGCATAGCATAGCATGGCATAGCCAAGAGTAGCGTAGCATAGCATAGCATAGCAAAGCATAGCATAGCGTAGCATAGCATAGCATGGCATAGCTAATTAGTCCTTTATCTTACACACAGTTTTAGCACCCACCTTGATTTCTTGAAGAACAGAACAACAACAAGACGTAATATAATGCGAAGTATGTAACGTAGGTACGGTACCCATAATCACATACCCAAATACCGTCTCAATAGCGGGCGGTAAATCATATAGCTCACTACGCACTATTTTAGTTAGTAGCAAGTGCAGAAATATTGAAACTCCGATCAAAAGATCAATGCCTGCCGGATTCGCAAACTCCGCGTCTGCCCGCGGCAATGACTCGAGGCGAGTGAGTGATGCTACGTCTACATTAGCGTTCGGCAATGCGTCCGTGATACGCTCCACGATAATCGAAGAAATGTTAAAATTAATATCCCTATCAAAACGCGAATGTATTTTAATATCTACGGAACCCTTGCAATGTTTTTCTGAACCGCCGATCCCTTTGACTATTGAGTTAGTATTTTTAAAGTTATTCCACAATCCGATGCGTTTGAACAATTCAAATGTTATTAAATTGGTCTGAGACGCGCTATCGAGTAGACAACGTACCATGTGCGGCGACCCATTAACATCATAAATGATAACTTGCGCTGTCGCTAACAGAACAGTCTAAGACATCATACACTGCGTTTTGGCCCCGCGCGGATCATTATTGATGCGCGAGGGCCGTCCGCGCGTGCGCGTCGCCCGCGCGATGGATGTCGTACACAACGATATTTCATTCTGAATCGTGGGAGGCGCAGTTATCGTAGCCTGCACCTGCGACGTAAGTATGTCAAGGTTAGTGGCTTGGCTTTACAACGAACTACTTTTATCATAGTGCAACAATGAGTGGTGTCGTTGATTACATGAACGACATCTCGTCTTACTAGAACAATCACTCGTTTTATGCTTTATACTTAAGCAATTAATGCAAACTTTGTTATCTTTCACGCACTTGAAACGAGCAGTCGGATTTAAACCATTAAAGGCGGGACACTTGTAGAAATGGTCGTGCACTATATTACTGCACAGACACTTCTGTGAATTAATTTTATTAGATTCTGAGCATGTTACGTAAGATTGTGGATTAGGGACCGAGTTATTATACGTATTTCGCGCTTTGTTCAACCTTTGTTTGCTGCTGTTAGTGTTAGACGGGCTAGATGAACTAGACTGCGTATTATGAAATATTCGACACTGATCTTTGATGAACGAAATAAAACTATCTAGTGTAGGTATTTTATTATTGCTTTCCGTCATCTCGAAAGTACGAATTGTTTCAGTGTCAAACTTTTTTAAAGCGAGTTGAAGCAACATAAAGTCGGAAAGATCTTCCAATTTTAAGTTCCTAAGAGAATTAACCGCGGTTACGAAGTTATCTATAAACAGCTGGAAATTCGCAACAGACGCGGCACCGGACAGTTTAAGATTTAAAGCTTGATCAAAGTAGGTAGACGCTAGGACGCGAGTGTCTTGATATCTATCAAGTAGTGACTGAAATATGACCTGATAATTCTCAGCATTGGTGTGACACCTGCAAATACAGACTGGGCCTTTGGTGACAGTTTACCTATTAAATAGTACAACCTGTCAGCATCTGTCAGAGAACCATTATCGTGCACTGTGGACTTAAAACTCGCATAGAACAACGGCCAATTTCGTATATCTCCGTCAAACGACACAATCTCGATTGGCGGTAATCTCGGTGTGCGAGCCGCTGCAACGGGCTGTGCCGAATATTTACCCTCCAATTGCGATTGTATTCGCTTAATGATACAATAAAGATCTTCGAATGAGGTGTATGCCTGATAATTCGGTTTTTCATCAGGATTAGTAGAAAGCAATCTTGCGTTATAATCGTCTAACTCCTTATGAAAATCTGTTCGAATACTATCTACTGTCATACAATAACTGAGAAATGACTCCCTATTACTATCAGAAACGGCTGCGGTCTTTGAACGCTCGTAAATGTTTTGAATACGCTCAAATAAAATATTGCGTTTTGCTTCTAAGATTGTACGTTCTCTGTATTCCGACACGCGTGGCTTCTTTTGTTGTGACATGCTTACGTAAGTATAAGCTAATGAGACCGAAACAAAATAAGAATATCTAAAGTACCTATTATTTTACCTAAGTAGGCAACACTTTAAAGCGGTGGAATTAAAAGTTGCTTGAAATTTGAGATTTACAAGACAACTATGATAGTTCCAGAAATAATAATTGGGTAAGTAGGTAGCTACATAAAAGTATATTACCTACTGATGCGTGTGAAAACAACCATGTGACGGTTATGTGAATGGACTAGGAGTATAGCTAGGTGCTATAACTGCCTAGGTATAGAGATATAACGAGGTGTTACGTATAAAACGTAAATGAATCCGGCTCGAAGGACCAAAAAATGTTTCGGCGAACCGAATGTTCCTAGTCGATTTGGGGAAACTATTAATATGGTGGACTGTAGGATTTGGATTCTTATCGACTAAGTAATGAGGAAGTGAAAAGGTGAAGTGGATAGGAGCCTCTTACCTTGCTCGGCAGTCTTTTCCTTTGCAAATGGCAGCCTCCTGATGTCTTCGAGAATCGTGAAGCTGCTTGAATTACTCCACTACACAAATCACTTTCACTCGCGGGCGATTTTGTTAGGTTTTTTTTTAAGCGGTAATAATTATATATGGCGGTGCGGACTGCGGTATGCGGCGGACATGCCTTCCGAGCGTCTAGAATCTTCCAGTCTTTTCTTCGTCGCCGTTGAGCAGGGCGGCCAATAGCGAGGCGTTTTGGGAGGGGATTCATGAAAGGATCGCTCGGATTGGCCAAGCAGCGACGAACCATTGACGTTGACATAATTAATTCTCGATGGAAAGATAGATGGCGCTACCATATCCAATTACTTTGAACTTTCCTCTATCTTAGATATTGGGTGAGTGTTTGGTTGCTGATGTTTAGAGTGCGGCTTTATGCAGGCATGGTTGTGTCAATATAAAGGATACATAACGGTTCTGATACAAAATATTGAAGACCTATCCCAGACGTGTTACTTATCAAATAATTTTAGGTTTTTTTTACTAACCAAAACCATGGAATATTGAACCCCTTTGGATTCTGGAGGTCCGAGAGGCAGTCGTTCTGTTTATTCTAGTTAGCGAACTATGGACTGCAAGTGGAGAAACGCTAAGAGAATGATGCCTGTGACAAGTTCCCCCAACTATACAAATTACTACCTTTAACCAACAGATAAAGAACACCCAGCCTCGGAACAACTGTTTATAGATCACACAAAGTATTGTTTTGAATGGGGATCGAACTCCCGATACTCAACCCAATCCTTAACGGTGAGACGATCTCATAAACCACTATACCACCTGCGCAGTTACCTCTAAGTACAGAGCTCGTTAATCGATGCCTTCTAAGCACGCAACACCAATAGGAAATTCCTGTTATGTCTAAGCAATGAAACGTCAATTGCATGAATTTGAATTACGTGAAAACTCAAATACTTATAAAGTAAATAATTATTCTAAACCGTATATCTCTATCTCTCTTATTCATTTTTACTGTTCCTACGGGATATATACCACGTACCTTTGTTTTGAGTACATCCGTGAACATGGCGCTTGCAACAGTGCCGAAATATCGGTTACTCAAAACAAAGGTACGTGGTATATATCCCGTAGGAACAGTAAAAAGTAATTATAGTGACTACGAAAGTTTAAATTTCTATCTCTCTTCTTCACAATTGGCATATGTTTTCATCTTCCTCATAAGGAATGATTCTTCTATAAACTTGCAGCGATTTTGAATGTGATTACCGTATTTTACCTTTGTACTTTTGCCGATCGTTCGTTGTATTTTACGCCTTATTCATAAAACTCAATAATATTTCATCAATTTCAAAAGTTTAACTTAGAGGCCATGCGCAATATGCGCATGTTCTTGAATGTTTAAGACTTTGCTATTATAATAATGAAGGAGCCAAAACAACACAATCAAATAACGTACTCATAAGCTTAAGATCTTATACAAAGTGAACCCGTTAGTAGTTTCTGCTAACTATAATAATGTAATCGACAGTTTCAATTTAAACTTGAGTACAAAAGAACTATTTAATTGTTATTACTTTAGCGAAGAACATACAAACATGTGAGGTGCAATACTCGGAGTCGCTCTTTGGGGGTCAGTATCCACCTCTTGTCGTTGCACAGGGGGCTGGATTTGAGAGCGTGGACAAAATGTTTTTGTGTTTGATAATGTCTGGTATTTTTTTACATCCCGTGATTTTTGGCGTAAATAGTAACTTTATTTAAGTAACAGAACACAATTACTTGAAGCACTGTTCTCTGATGGACTTGTAATATTGTCGTCAAGATATGAAAACAAATTTCTTCATGTTCATCTTTAAGGGCTTACAATTTCTTTTTACTACAAATAAAAGTACAGTTTTTTGTTATTTAAGTTCGGTAAGTATACATTGACCTTAACATTTTTTTTTTTTAAATCTTAATCTTCTTTCGAGCACCATATTTTTTATAATGTTTCTTATATTTCCTCTACACATTAATTGCTGCAGTTTCTTATTACAATAATATTTATTATACAAGCATAAAGCACATCTACATATAAGTTACCTCCTTGTTCAATTCCCTTTATAGGTAACTGATACACGTCAACATTTCGTAAGAATACAACTAGTCGAAGTAGCCAGTTTATAATTTAATCGGCAAGTATTGAAAATTAAAAACTGCCAAGTATTTTAAACAATATTTTTCACTTATATTTAATTATATACTAAATTATTTTGTCTGCATCTTGCCTCCACGGCCCAGCGGGCTCGAGTTTAAGATTGATAGCTCCACTAAGTGTTCCCCCGGTATCACCTAGCAACTTCGCTGGTTAAGGCGAGCTTGCAGTACTTTTTAAGATTTTTGAACGTCTGAAAGTCCCATGAACTATGATATTTTTTATGAATAAAAATTATAGTATAAAAGTTGAACATATCTTCTAGTAAATCGTAAAGATAGAAACACGATTTGGAATGATTGGCTCGATAAAAAAAAGGTCAAACATGGCACTTCCCAATTTTAAACGTGTACTGCTTAGAGATTCCATAATGAATTTATATGAAAGTATTATCAATAGAAACAGCTCTTTATTTTAAAATAAATGGTAAAACAGACTTCGTATTTCCAAGCAAAAAAAATAGTCAAAATGTTGGCATTATATCGCTCGCCGGCCGTTCATAGCAGTACCAGGCGCTCCAATCTTAGTGAAACAAACGAAGAAAGTAAAAAAAAAAAATAATACCAACAAATTACGAAGTACAACAAATTCGTACAAAGCATCAACTACGTGACACTTTTAAATTTTGTCGGTTTATATTGGCGTACGTTTCCAACTTGATGTTCCAGACGGCAGCTCTGGCGATGCCACGCTTTTAGTGTTTATTTGGTTTGATAGATAGCGCTGTACAAAACGTTCTATATTTTCGTATAAACTTCTAGAATTGGAGTATTTTAGTACGTTTTTAAATTTTTATAATATTGTGTGATGCGTAAGGTAGTTCCAAATCAAATTAGAATATTTTTTAAGTAATTTTTGTAACACCATCTTTACTCAATAATTGATCGTAACTGGCAATAATTAAAATGGCAACAATTCATGGTCCAGCTGTCAAACTTATAGTTAAAAAAGTTTCTGACTGTCAGATGAACTGTTTTGTTTTCGTTGAAATCCGTTGTATTTATATATCGATGTACAGAGTGCCATAATTTGTGATTTACAATAATTAATTGTGTTTTTCTGTTGAATTGAGCTACGGTTCCTCCAGTAAACCTTTTACTGTGATCGCGAGTTATAGCAGTTCCTGGATTTCTAAGATTTTGATACTGAGACAGGACTCTTTTTTTTAGTCTGTATTTTGTTACACAAGTGATGGGAAAGGACCCTTTTGAGTGTTTAACATGTCGTCCGACAAACATTGCTGTGTTCCTGGGTGTAGGGAAAGTGGAGGTATTTATATGCTACCTATATACTATACTAACTCATACAATTTCCCCGTCTCTAAAACATTTTTATTTGCTGTTTCTATTTTTCTTCGCTGTGGAAATGCATTTACGCAGGTGTGTGGCACTCGATGGCTAGACTTGAATTGTTAAGAGGTCAGAGAGGCAGTGTTTCCGTGGAAAAGCTAATATTCAGCCAAATCCGGTTAGACTAGAAAGCTGACCCCAGATTGAGACTGGGATAACGCTAGGAGGAAGATGATGTGGCACTTGACGGCTAGAGTGCAAGACCGTAATATCCACTAAAACCACAGGGCATACTTCAGCGCCATTTTGGGGGCGCCAGGGGGTCGCATTAGCATTCTACCCTGACAGCCCAGTGGATAGCTATGTATATAACGATAGATAGTTTTGTTTATAGTATGACTTGTTTGTCATCATAAACAGGTTTGTAAGCTTGGTGAATAGATAGGTCATGGTGGCTTTACATATGAAATTATCTCAGGCAGTCCGAAGTCACATAGCTAACCTTTTATTTATATTTTATAGGTATGCACCAGGTCCTTCATGGGTTTCCAAACCCCGAAAAGGATAGAAGCCGGTTCAATGCATGGCTATATGCGATTGGTGGTGATATCCTAGCCCTGGATAACACTCCCACTTTGAAGAAAACTATCTGTGTAGATACAACAAAATCAGCAAAATTGCTGTACCAACTTTAAATTTACCAGGTTTGTTAAATAGTTAATTTATTTCTCTATACTAACTAATATTAATTATGTCTGTGATTCCCCTAATTCAAAAGTAAAGCAATTATTTTATAGTATGCAGAATGGCGCTACCATACCAACATTAAAACACTGTTACATACATACATTATCTTAATATATAAAATCTCCTTGCGTTACTGACTGACTGACAGACACGCTGCAGCCGAAACTATTGGACGCAGGAAGCTGAAATTTGGCATATATGTTCCTTGGGGACCGTAGGGGTGCACTAAGAAGGGATTTCTCGAAATTCCCACGGGATCGGCCAAAACAGGTAAATTAAGAAAAATGCAGGCGTAGCTGCTGGCGTCCTCTAGTTTAAAATATTTTCATCAGGAAATCAAAGATGGCGGACGGGATTTTTTAAAAGTCGATATGGGTATCGTCTTTTAAGGAATGGGGAATTCAATATTATATAAAAATCTATATTTGTTTATTCATCATTTATAGACTCTGAAATGATAAGAGATTAAGCGCTAAGTCAATGGTAACTTTTGAAAAGGGGCTTGGAAAAAAGGGAATTATATAAAAACTCTTAAAAAGGCGATACGGACTTCGCTGGGTCAGCTAGTTTATAATATAAATGGTGAAAACGCCAAGATGAAGTATGGGTTATTGTACATACCTAAAACTGCCAGCCTCATTTGACAGTAGCATTCTTTCTAACTTTATAGAAAATGTTATTTTGCTAGTTTTTATCTAGTGTAACTGTCGAGTTTGACAACTAACTGTAACTAAATTAAAGACAATAATCACAATAATTGTTTTAGGTTCAGCGACTTTGGTGCAGTTATCATTATTCGATTTCACTCTTTCAAATGTTGCAGGCACCGTCAATAAGAGCCAAAATCTTGTTGGTAAGATGATAAAATTGTTTAATTGTAATGTATCTCATGTTTAATAAATGTATCTCAAAGGACTATGGGCAAAAATGTATGGGCTCCGTTCCCATATACCAACACACATGAAACTGATGCCAATGTGTACCTTAAGTATTCACTATTTGATTAAAATCCTTTTTTTTACTTAAATCCCTGTCATATATAAATAAAAAACAATTTGTTATTATTAATCTATATATATAAAAATGAATTGCTGTTCATTAGTCTCGCTAAAACTCTATATATATATATATATATATATATATATAAATGAATTGCTGTTCGTTAGTCTCGCTAAAACTCGAGAACGGCTGAACGGATTTATCTTATCTTGGTTTTGAAATGTTCGTGGAAGTCTAGGAAAGGTTTAAAAGTTGAGAAAATTTCGAATAATTGCCGGGAAAACCGTCAAAACAGCCATTTTCTATTTTATGTTCAAACGTTTAAAAAAAATGGAGAGTCAATTTGTAATACATAAAATCATTGTTTCTCTAAGAATTAAAATAAGTAAAATTAAAAACAAATTAAGACAAAAAGCGGCGCACATAATAGCAGCAAAGAAACTAAGCTGCAGTCCTGCTGCTTTATCTGTGCTCGAAAATTGTTCCAGTACAGCAAAACTCCTAATACGCCTACAGTGTCGCGAAAATAAAAAGAAGGAGAAAGGACGTCGCTTTACACTACAAGAGAAAATAGTGGCATTGTCAATGTATAAGCAAAGTCCCAAGGGTTATAGATTCCTACGGAATATTTTTATATTGCCTACTCCGCAAACACTCGTGAAATTAATCCTCAGGCCTGGGCTCAACAAAAATATATTTGATCAGTTGAAGTCAGTGAATTTTATTTCATCTACAGTTACGAAGGTTCATGGAACTAATACTTGGGTGGAAAATGTTGCCCACCACCTGTCTTTTGAGTGTTGCAGGTTGATGATGACATCCTAGCAGATGACCTGACCTTAGTGTGAAGAGAGGATGGACGACCGGTCATTTACTGATTAATATGTATGGATGACGGTGGCCCACTCTTTTGACGTCAGTGGTTTTGTGTGTGGGCTACGCGCACACATGCCGCATAAGTGCTGTACTGAGCTGGAGTCTAGCATTGTTTGCTAACCTTTGTTGCTGATCAACATCAACAACTGTATGAGCAGCTTGACCGTATGGGCGGAGGATTCGTCAGATACCGATTTACGTGGGGGGTCCTCTACCTCCTTCACTATCGTTGTTGGACCTATGTAATTGCATTGTATTGATATAACTGATCATGACGAACGATGATGATTATTTTATGTATATGCATTGATGTGTTTATGAGGCAAATTTTGCATTTATGTGTTTGAGTAAAATTTTATTTTTCCTATCCAACATCCTTCCCAAAACGCTGGCTGGCCACCATGCGTATCCTTGATCCTGGTCTTGTTGGCTAGATTCCGTGATGGGTGATGCCGTGTGTTGGCTAGATCCCGTGATGGGTGATGCCGTGTGTTGGCTAGATCCCGTGATGGGTGATGCCGTGTGTTGGCTAGATCCCGTGATGGGTGATGCTTGTGTGCGCTAGATCCCTATGTCGGTGATGCTACGAGTTGGCTTAGCCATGGGTGAAGCCTTGTTTGTTAGATCCCGTGATGGGTGACGCATGCTACAGTCTAAGATCCTATGAATAGGTGAAGCCTTGTAAATAACTTTTAGTTCATTCTGTATGATAAAGGCTTATTTATGTAATTTTTATATTCATTATTTTTGTTTGTTATGCTGTTTATTCTGTAACCATTAAATAATCAGCGCGAGGACCGCGCTGGATCAGAATGGCCGTATGGGCGCAAATTAATATATAATGATTATATTGTTACGAAAATGTTAATAATATTTAAGATTGATATTTAAATAACTATTTGTAAACACAGAATTGAGAACTTCACTACTTTAGAATATTAGACACTGTATCGACTGCTTCACTGTTTTATAAAGATTGGGTATTTAATTTATCGCTTAATTATTAAGATAACTCCAGAAACTTTCAAAGTGAAATCAATTAGTATTAAATAACATTATTCTGACACTTATTTTTATGTTTACGGTAATAAATAACATGCGCTTATATTTACATCCTGTTGATAGCGCCATCTGTTGACCGAATGTTGTAAAGCTGCGTTTGGTTATTAAAATAAATTTGTTATTCGGGTAAAATAAATCATTAGGTGTTGTGCAAAATTCATTACAATATTAATGTTGATTTTTGATTTATATTTTATAATTAATTGTACAGTAATTTCAATTATATGTTGAAAAGGAAGTGGCAGTTGTTAAACATTAAGTGTAATGACGGTTAGTTTATAAAAAGGACTGTAGCTCACATTTTAATTCAATTCTGTGCTAGAAATCGTCTGAAAATAAACTAAGAAATATTACGTGAGTGTTTTTATTATAATGGAGTCTGGACACGATAACCCTGGCGTATCGCCGACATATACGTGGTTGTTTTTTTTCCTTTTCAATAAGGATGAGGTTAAAATAGATTCCTTATAAGGTATTTTTTTATTGTTTCTTGACACCATTACACTGAATTTTAAATTCCTATTTGAAAATAATTTAACAGTCTTCTGCTTGTTTTAGAAGCCCATGACAAACGATAACACAGATTTAAGCTGATATAATCAAAAACAAATGGAAAAAAGAATGTGTCCTCCTTTGTAAAATATTTTAAAAGGCTTTGACGATCAGCAATAATTTATGTGAACGAATTTGGTTGTCCAATGAATAACCACGTCCTTTACTGGCCACACGCATTGCGCTAAGCTATTCACGCCGACTTAATACGAGAGACGGGGCATTCAAACTGCTCATCCATCTCAACACGCCGGAGGTCGCTGGTTTGATTCCCGCTCAAGTCAAACATTTGTGTACGTAAAAATGGATGTTTCGTCATGGTTTTGGCGTTTCGATGTGTAATATGTATTTATTTACAAATAAAAAAGCATTGTTGGCACATTGTATACGAAGGTACTGATTGAAAGAGTTATGGAAGTAACCGACAAGAAAATATGCGATGTACAAGTGTCAAGTCTTTTCCTTGCGGTGCATAGCCGAAAAATTCTTGACTAAAAGTCGTAAGGTCGCATTCGTGGATGTGGTCGGTACTGTCAATGTATGGGGTGAACAGCAGCCTCAAACGAGCTATATAAGTCAAGTGTGAATGGGACAGGAGGAAGGGGAAGACCTAGTCGGACGTTCTCTGACCAGATTGTAGACATCCTAAAAAAAGACAGGTAAGAAGTACCCTTAACCGAAGAGCATGCATGAGAAATTTGGGAGTGAATGAAACAAGAGAGATATGTCAGGATCGTTGCAAATGGCGTTCCGTAGACTCTACCTATCCCTCCAGGAAAAAGGCTTGAGTCTATGTGTATATATGTATGTAAAAAAATATATAATTATGTATGTTTATCCATTGTCTAGTACCGTTAGTACAAGCTCTGTATAGTTTGTGTGGTGTGAATTTGTTAGAACATTAATAAAATTAAACATTAATTACCCATCTTTCTAGAAACAAGTATAAAATCATTAATATGATAACGTCTTTAGTACATCCCTCTCCCACTTTCCGAGATGAAGGCGATGCCGTGTTTTGATACGTTATCTGTTATAATTTGACTCCTGATCTTTAAGTCCCGTGTCATCCCCGCTACAGAGCTCCATAATATTTTTATAACGGGGCTGTAAAATCTAAAGAGTTGTCAACAAGCTATAAAAACATTAAAGATCGTTAACATTGGCTTTTATATTTATTTATAGCAATTATACTATGCTAATGTTGCTGTGATAAATCTTTACGAAAACTTTAGGTGACATTTAACTTGTACTTGTTGTACAATAGCGAAGATATCTACACTTGTGATATCTTACAGATACCGGCGGATCTACGAAGAACATAAAAACTTTATGCTACATACACATCAATCCGATGGGTATGATCAACAAGCCCAGTCAGGGTATCCTCCCTCTACTTGGAACAACATTTTGCCTCGTAACACTTTAAACATTGCAATATTCTTTATTTAAATTTCATGATATGCAACTTTCCTAATCAATACTGTTGTTTGAATCTACATAATTATATTATGTAGATATGACCTCGCCTTGTCAATAGTGTAGGTCGCCCTCCGCCTAGGTGGAGTGACGATATACGCAAGTGGCTGGCAGCGACTGGACACGAAGAGGTGAAAATCGGGCTCAGTGGCGTGTCATTAGAGAGGCCTATATCCAGAAGTAGACTGCGACAGGCTGATGATGATGAATTATATTATGAAATAAAGTCTCCCAGCCGTCCTGGCTGTCTGCATGAACGCGACAAAGGCAGATACTACCTTTTTTACGCTACGATTTTTTTTTACACTATAAACCAATAGATAGCGCGATTCCAGAGATAAGTTGAGGTGTTTGCTAGTCTAGTAGACTTTTATTATTTGCCACAAACTGTGTCTTTAAGTTTACAGCTTGAATAAAATGATCGAGCTATTCTATCCGCTTAATATTGAGTCTTCAAAAACTTATATAATAATTTCTAAACCCGAGCGCTTCATTGAAACGACAGGCTTCCTAAGACTAGTTTCTGACGCAAGTTATTATAGCAAACGAATCCATTTGACGGAAAGGATCAATTGGAAATATATCGAGCATCGTATTTCTAAAGATTTTGGTTTATTTTTACTTATTTCCTAGTAGTCAGTTCCTATAGCTGCTTCAATACTGTATTTACTACTAGACTTCGGCCGCGAAACTGGCCGAGTGAGAGTCGGTTATCGCGGTTGAAACTATGTTCCTCTTCAGCCTCCTAATTTACTCCATATACAAAATCAACCATAACGGCATTCTCTTGCGAGGTGAAAGAAGCACTAACACTTTAGCAAAAGATAACTACGTATCAACGAAAAAACAACAACTACTGATCGCTGAGATGCGAAATTTCAAAGTGCCTAATCAAATGTCTGTCATACAGATAAAAGTGATAAATAAATGGAACTAATATTTAAAAAATGGGAAAAATAGAGCGAGTTTAGGACTAGCTGAGTCACTAGATTACCATTTATCACATTTCCAGATACAAGATTTGCCGAAAATAATCTAAGCGATAACTATTTACAAATTGCGAAGTTCAGCTAAGAGCATGGCATGTTGATGATGTAGGACGTTTAAATATTTTAATTGATCTTGCTGAGAAGATGATGAACAGAAAGTCTAGGAACCTGGGTTGTCTAGTGTAGGAACATTAATATCTTGATAGAATTTGTGGATTACAATATCAATCAAATTACAACACGCAACGCAGCGTTAAGAATCAAATCGGCCCTTTAAACAGCTACGCCAGCTTTGTATTTGATAAATAAGTAGTCTCGCATAGATTCACAAGAAGACTTGTCTTGTACGATACAGGATGACGCTCAAACTTCTAAGAATCGTGTACTCGAGATATATTGCTATCCATTTTCTCAAGCCATACCTACTTCAAATAAATGCTATTTCATTCCAAACGAAACAAAGCTTTTTCAATATGCGTATCTAATATTATTCGTAGTATTATATTTTATACAATAAATATCCATTAAAACATAAGTAAACATCAATCCTATTCGTACTATTTGCATTTAATATCACATGTGCAAACATTTGCATGCAAATTTTTGCCCTCTATCCCCTCACTAGAAATCTAATAACAGAATTATTGTTTAACCAGGGTTTTGCCTAAACATGCCTCAAGGTAGACTGTTTACTTAGATATTTCTAAATAACATAACTCATCTCCACTGATATACTATGAGTTCTCGATGATATATTCACTTTGAGATAGAATGAGGACCAGCTTCTTTACGTAGCATTGGTACTTATAGCATTCGACGTGGCTGAATGACGAAGCAAATTTTACAATAATTCAAAATTGATAATTTTTCATAACTAAAGAGATTGAATTCTCATAAAAATTTTGGGATTAATATCTTAAATCCTATATTTCTATCTACACATTTAATTAAAAAAAAGATGTCCCATTAACGATGCTTTTTAAATTAATTATTTATGACAAACATTATATCAGAATCATAACATATACGTATATGGTTTTTATTTATCCCAAAATTGTATGTAGGTCAGCAAAATATCTAAGCACTACATTTGAAGCGGCTAGGTTTGCGTCCGTGGTTTACAGCCGGATTTACAATTTAGATTTAACGTCACTGCGATGCAGATCATCAGATTAGCACGGCACACTAAAAAGGTATTACCGTGTCCAGGCAATTTAATTGCAAATTTGTTTGAAATTGGTCTCGATTCTGTTGTTTTAAACAGGTGGTATGTTTATTAAATTATTTTTGTGGAACAACTTGAATTATGAGTATGTGAAAAGTATACTTAACTTTTTTTATGTAATAGGCGATACCGCCACCCATAACCAGAGGACTCACAAGTGCGTTGCCGCTCTTTGGGTTGGGAAAAGGGATAGGAAATGGAGTGGGATGAGGGATGGGGTCTCCGACACTGTCACTTACTGAATGAAATGCAGTAACAGTATAGGCACTGTTTCGTTACGACAATTTTCTGTGAGAGGGCAGTACTTTTCCGGCCAAGCCGGCACATTTACGCTAAAATCTGCAAAGCCCTATTACCATGTGAGCCTTGAAAGTCGTCTAACGATATTCATATTATTTTGTCATCTGTACAAAAATCAGTCTGGGTGTTTCTATAATATTTACAAAAAAAGTATATATGAGAATTGAACTCAAACGAAGCGTTAATTTAAGCAAATTCCAGCATGATATACTTTGCCTATGTACATCTTTCGTGCGTATCTAGGCTCTTCAAATAAGGTAACATACAATTTCCAATCCACAATGTTATCCGCAGCAAATATCGTATTGCTGCCGGAGTACAGATCTTCGCGATCGGCTGGGACAAATAGGTTTTGATCTACGTTTGCCTTTGGATTTTCAGCTATTCTCAGAAGTGGCAATTTGACCAATATGGAAATGTGCTTTACCTCCTGACTGCCACGGGCATATTGTGACAATTACGAAACAGCAAAATACACACGTAGTGAGCTAGTTACATTTGCTTGGTTACATACATTTTGATCCGCTGTCAGTTTCAAATAAAATTACCTGCTTAAAAAAATATTTATAAAATATTTTAAGATTAATCATGATTCTAATATTATCGGACGTAAAATTTTACACGCATGCAATTATTTGGAGTGTATCAAAGGGTGAACAATCATAATAATAAAGCACCTGTGCACCAAGTAAACTAGTACAAAGTACGTTGAGAAATGTGGCGATGTGGTGTAATCTTTTAGTTTTCTTTGTGATTTGTCTGAATAGCTGCAAATATTTTGTACAAGATGCAATTAAGAATATTGTCACATATGTATTTTGATTTGTTTACAGTTCTAGAGACTATTTTGTATTTACAAACTCACAGATGTGAGGATTTTCTTTTTAATAACATTGACAGGTGATATTAAAGTGACGCAAAACAATGGTATGGTCTTACATTATTTTGTATGAAGTTAAATCATATATTTGTCATATACGTATATGAGATAAAACAATATCTGTGAGTCAGTAATCTTGTACGAAAACTTTCAGAGCGTATGAAGAATACCTATGTTATTAAAATTTGTTCTGTTGGTAGTACCTGCAAATATTTAGTGCTGAATGTATGATATTACCTACCACGTGTCGTTGTGAGTGGGTTTTTGTACAGTAAATGTTATTCTTTATCAATATTGGCTTCTACGTTTACTTTTTGACGGTATATATAAGTATAGAGGTATTGCCGACGTATTGTATTTGACGACCGGTTGGCGCAGCGGGAGTGTAAGCGACTGCCACGCCGAAGGTCGCGGGTTCGATTCCCGCTCAAGTCAAACATTTGTGTGCGTGAACATGGATGTTTGTCTTGGTCTGGGTGTTTCTATGTATAATATGTATGTATTTACAAAAAAAAATGTATATATGTATGTTTATCCATTATCTAGTATCCATAGTACAAGCTCTGCTTAGTTTGGGACTAGATGGTGTTGTGTGAATGTGGTAGAATATTATTATTATTATTATTATTGCGAGGTTACTTATTATTTGTTAGCGAGTGTAACAAGAATACTTAATCGGGCCTGTTGTTTGACCGGCCCGCGGCGGCCTGGTGACAAACGTGTCAGTGGCAGTACGATTTATATGACGCTGTTCACACTTAGCCGGATCCGATCAACTGAAGGGATCCTATTTTATGTCATGAATTTGATGATTGTTCACTCAAAATATTACGGACTCACCATATATTACATGTACTAAAACTAAGCAGTTTTTATAGTTTGTCGTTGCAATGGCCTTTAAAGTGAATGAAAAAATGTTACGTAGCAGATAAAATAATAAATTTCTAGCGTCAAGATCAAAAATTACTTATTCGGTAGATAAGTTGTAGTCCGATAAAATGAAATACAAAGTAGCGGTTATACTCGTAGTTTTATTATTTCATCGCTGAGACTTTTTATTTAGCACTCTCATTTGATAATCCACTTTGTTTCCATTTCTCTTGGCATGTTTATTTAGTTTCATAGTGATGGCTTTTATTTTTGTGAATATTTCTTGAAGTGTAAGATTTCGTACGACCTTTGATTTATGCCGTGGAGCTGGTCTGTAATTGTTCTTCTCTAGCAGTGCTTTCTTGATGTACGCTGGCATTGCTGTAAAGAAAAATCAATATAAATAGGCCACACACATTTGATTGAAGTTGGTTAAAAGGAAAATCACAGCTGATTGGTGTAGAAATCGGAGCACGTCATGGTCTGATGGCCAATTTAAAATTGTGCTGTGAGGTAGTTATGCCGATAGAAGGCACAGATATCATAATAAAATAATATTACTGAGCCTGAACAGATCACAGTACTTAATATATACATATTTAGCAATAATAACGTCTATGAATTGCATTTATTTGTAATTATTTAAGTTAGAGCGTAAATGACAACACGGGACAAGAGTTTAAGATGGAAGATTTATTGCGACTAAAGAAATAGTCAATCGCGGGCGTAGCCGCGCGTAGGCACACACACCATTCCATTATGTTTACTTGCAATAACACACATGGGTCCCTACAATAGTAATACATTTTTTAAGTCTGAACGTTAAATTTTATTATAACGACCAATGAAAATCTATCACCAGTTAACGCATCCAAATAATTATTTTAAAGGAATTGCCACCAAAACATACAAACGATTTGAATATTTGATGCGTTATCACAATTTGGTTATGGGTTAATTATATTCAGAAATCAACAATCTAAATTAACGTGGGATAATTATGTATTGTGTTCACGAGACTACGAGTTTCAATCATTTTATGATAACCGCATGTATGCAATAACTGCCTCCTTGGTCTAGTAGATAGTGTATGTGTCTCCTGATCGGGCGGTCCCGGGTTCAATTACCTGGTGGGGCAAAAGTTGTACTGAGTTTTCCGAATTCTGCACTAACAGCGCTAACCAGCGCAGAGGACAATGTCCTTAACCTTCCCATAGTGAGAAGAGCTCAAATGCAACGGTTTATAAACAGCAATTATTATTAGTAGTAAAACACGTATCATGCAAATAGTACCAACTTTTGTGAGTAACTCTTGTCGCACGAGTGATTGATTTCCACGGGGTAGCCGGGATCGATCACTCGCCGAGCAATTAAAGAGAGATAATTAGGTTGACTTACGGGAAATAAATAAAAAAATATCACCAGGAAAGTTTAAACTCGCGTTATAATTCCAGTTATACACATCCAACAGAAGAGACTATTATCCAGGGCGTGAGCGACGTTGTTGGCACTTCACAGGTCTTCAGATGGGGTACTCAGCTTTGGTCGTGTTGTCCCGGAGCAAGAAGGGCCAAACCTCGTGTGTCCCAGGTATATATAAGGCCGGCGAGGAGGGGGGAGCGAGCGGGGCGCCCCACTGCTGTGCGTCACTCGTAGCGAGGCTCGCGGGCGCCGGGGCACGACGTCACACCCCCCCCCCCGTTAGGCCGGGATTTTCCCTAAGGAAAATTCCCTAGCCCAACGGGCGTAGCAGCCCTGAAGATACTCCCTGAAATTAGAGAAAACAAGGGCATGAGTACCTTGAACAAGTGACAACCCTATACGCTAATTAGGATACCTAAATAATAATGACCCACGCTTGCATTCTTCACGCGTACAACGGCAGTCTGAATTTGAACATAAACATTTATCATTCATAATTCATCACACATACCTACATGTAAATGCCAAGGCCAGTGTAATAGCTTAATATTAAATATAAAAATCTATGGAGAAGCCCTTAGGGTAATTATTAGGTAATAATGATTTGTAGATATAAGAAACTTGATCTAGCCCTACGACTTAAAAATCTTGGGTTCGGCCTTTGCCACTAGATAAGTAAACTTTTTGAATATAGTTAGGTATAACAACAGATTTTTCGTAACGATGAACAAAAATAATATAAGCCGCAGACACGACCGGACCGCTCAATGTCAAAGGAAAGAAATTAATAAATATTTTGCTCTAATTAATAACTACAACACGACCAGTAAACACCTTTTGAATGTAAACAATGGTGAATCATTAGTTAGGCATTTATTTATCGGCGCGTCGCTGAGTGAACGCGCGTGCGTCATAACGATAACTAGGTAGGTACGATCTAAATGGTAGGTACTATTCGACTGTTCCGAGCTCGCGACGCACGGTTAATCACCCTGATAGTTTATAAAGTACCTATAATAACAATTTGATTATGGAATTTATACGGAATTAAGAATAACAACAGAACTTCAGAACAAGGCACGGCGAAAAACAATACGCCAATCAAGATGCATTTCAACAAATAGATTTGCGGAAAGAAAATACACATGCGAGAATCGAACCACAGACCGATCCGACAACAACTTTTTAACCACTTAGCCATAACTGATAGTTAGATAAACAACAGATTCTTTGTAACAATATTACATGTAATAAACTTTATTACAATTTATAACTGAAACATTTATTCATTTTATGTTAGCATGTTTACATAAAGCATTAACACAACACATTGCATTATCTTGTGAGCTTTGACTCGAAAACAAAAGAACCATTGTTGGCCTTCACAAATAATTATGTAGGTAATTATAACTTTGTATAGATATGCGTCTTACATTGTTGTTTTTATACTTTTATTATTCTTTGTAATTAATCAACTTTAAATCCTTGACGTGCCATTCGCCTAAAGGTTTTCCGGCCATGTCGTTAAGTTTGTATACTAGAGGTGACTTTTTTGAGGCAATCTTACATTTAATAAATTTAGGCGCCAATTTCTTGCTAAAGTATTTATCCTTGTCACTAATTAGAAACGTTCTGCGCCAAACTATATCACCGACATTGAATTCTGCCGGTTTCCGGCGAAGATTATAAGATGAACAATTTCGTTGGTGGGCCGACAACAGAGCTGAATGTACCTTCTCGAAAATAGAAGGTAAGTAACCTAAAGTTTCAGCATAGCCGTCCCGTGGTTCAAGCACCATATTGGAATTAAATTCCTTGTCAATATACTGAGAACCACATGTTATGACCTCCCTACCAAAAACAAGGAAATTAGGAGAATAACCAGTAACCTCACTAACTGCGCAGTTAAGGGCGAATTGAACTTTAGTGATTAGAGTGTCCCAGATTCGATGATCAGATTCTATGAAAGTTGAAATAGCTGTCATAATGGTCTTGTTGTAACGTTCAACTGAGTTAACGTGGGGAGTATACAACGGCGTAAAATGCAAATTTGGAATTTTATATTTTGACAACATACTTTTAAAGGTTGCGCTAATAAATTGTTTACCGTTATCCAAAACAATAGTAGATGGAATTCCATGTACCAAAGATACATTTTCCTCTAGAATTTTTGTTATCACTTCTGCAGTTGCCCGTTTAATGGGGAAAAGTAAACAATATTTAGAGAAACAACAACTGACCACAAATATAAAAGTGTTTTGTTTTCTGCTGGGAGGCAATGGACCAATCAAATCAATACTAATCGTCTGAAAGGGCTTTTGACATGATTTGGGTTTTCCCATTAGACCTAAATTTGGGTGATTTTGGTGTTTATGGGTGATACAAGGTTCACATGAACTGACGAATTTGACAACATCGGTGTACATACCAGGCCAAAAGTAATTAAGTGCGAGACGTTTGTATGTCTTAAAAATACCCAGATGTCAGCAGTGGGCGAAGAATGATTCTCCCTTAGAATGTCATTTCTTTGGTCAGACGGAATAACCTCTTTCCATTGAAATTCTCTAGTGAGAGGGTTTAATGTTTTTTTAAAACAATACAATTTATTGTTTATTACTTTATAGTTAACAAAGGAAGTCGGAGAACTTAAACAGCCTTTATAGATATTTAAATACCAAGGATCATTAGTAGAAACTGGTAATTAGAATTAATATCTATATTTATATCATTAGCAATAGCAGAAACGGGTAAAGAGCGAGACAGAAAATCAGGTAAAACGTTATCGGAACCCCGACGATGACGTATTTCGAAATCATAGGAAGATAAGTGAACTCCCCATCTGGCTAACCGGCCAGTAGGGTTATTTAAGGTCAAGAACCATTTCAAAGCAGCGTGATCTGTGTAAACAATAAACTTTTTACCATTTTCAACATAACAACGCCAGTGTTCTATAGCAGATAGAACAGCCAGAGCCTCGCGCTCTGTGGCACTGTAATTTTTTTCTTGCTTAGTGAGTGATTTGCTATAGCAAATCACTCACTAAGCTAGAAAAAAATTACATAATAAGGTTAAATGGTGAGGAAAGAGTCATAGCGTACTATAGTACGCTATGACTCTTTCCTCACCATTTCACCTTTGACAGAGGATCGCGCCAAGACCAAAATCGCTAGCATCTGAGTGTATTTCAAACGGTTGCGAGTAGTCGGGACAAGCCAACACCGAGGGGGAAATCAAACAATTCTTTAGGTTATTAAACGCCTCATTAGCCTCTGTCGTCCAACAGAATTGAGGTGCGATTTTACTTTGAGATGTTAACTTATTTAAGGGTGCAGCAATAGGGCTAAAATTCGGTATAAAACGCCTGTACCACGAGGCTGCGCCTAAAAATCGACGTACTTCTTTTCTATTAGAAGGAGTGGGATAATTTTTCATTGAATTTACTTTATCCGGATCGGGATGCAATCCACTAGAGTCGACAACATAGCCTAAATATTTTAGTTTATCTCTAAAAAATTGTCATTTTTCGAGATTAATTGTTAAATTAGCGCTTTTTAGTTTATTAAGAATGCGTAATAAAAGAGTAATTTGCTCGTTGAAGCTGGACGTTATACAGATTATGTCATCGATAAAACAGAAAACCTTATTTTCAAATTCTGGACCATAAAACAAAATATCAACTAAACGTTGTTGAGTAGCTGGCGCATTCGTAAGACCGAAGGGCATTCTTTTGAATTGAAATGTGCCACGCGTAGGAATATAAAAGGCTGTTTTGCAACGGTCCTCTTCTTTAATTAATGTTTGCCAAAAAGATTTAGACAAATCTAAACTAGACAAGTATTTAGCATCTCTCAGATTATCCAAAATTTCCGAAATATAAGGCAAGCTATAAGCATCTTTTTTTGTAACGGAATTTAATTTACGACTGTCCAAACAGAAACGCAGTTCACCATTCTTCTTAGGGTCAAAATGACCGGGTTTGACCACGGGCTTTCACATCGTTCAACAACATCCTCTGAGAGCATGTCGTCAAGATGCTTTATTAAAATTCTTTGTTTATCGGGAGACATGCGATAAAATCTTTGCCGAATAGGGGGACAATCACCTGTATCAATTGAATGAGAAATAATATTTGTGCAACCGAGACCCCGCTTCTCGTATGAAATATTGGTAAATTTAGAAATAATGTTGTCAGCGGTAGCTCTCTGGTCGACTGTAAGATGATCGTAAGAAACAAGATGTGTAGGGGGAACTGCCTGCAACTCCATTACTTGAGCGTCAGACTTGTTCACAATCAAAACAGACTCTAATTTGTTAGGAAATAGGCCGAAGCTTCGCCAAAAATCCATGCCAAGGATAAGGGAATTTTGAATCCCAGGTACAACATGAACTTCTAAGTTAATCAATTTATCCTGAAACTCAAAGGGTAGAAACACCGATCCCAAAGACTCAAATCGTTCGCCGCCAGCTGTTATTAACCTTAAAGGTTTCGATTTATCCAAAACATTGTCTTTCAAAAATAATTTATGCAAATTATTACCTAAAATTGTAACGCAAGATCCAGAATCTAAAAGACCAGTGGTAGGTATTCCGTTTAATTTTAGAGTAACGTAAGGTAAATATTCTACTTTAGAATTACGGATTGAGGAAATATGATAGCTACTAAAGAATTTTTTTAAAAAGTCCAACCAATTATTCCACTCTGTTTTATTACAATTAGTTGTATAATTTGATTTTCCACAATCCTTGTTAACTAGTTTTTTGAAACTGTAGGGGTCGACTTAGATTTACAATTGGGGCAGTCTGACACCTTGAAACCCTTTGTGCCGCACTTAAAACAGATTAGGTAGTGTGGCTGACGGCAATTACGTAATGAGTGCGAATTGCATCTACAACGCACGCAAAATTTTTTATTTATATTAGAAGTACTCAATGCGGCGTTAACTTGTGGTACAGACTTGTATCTCGATGTATCAGCGACAGAGTTATATTTATTGAAGTGATTATGATTGTAAACATTTTTGTTTGAAGAAAAATTAGAAAACGGATAATTATACGCTAGATCGGGTGCTACAGTATTCTTTGAAACTTTAGGGGGTTCAGAAAATTGCTTACTGCGACTTTGGTAATTTTCGAAAAGACGACAAACTTCGACCAGACTATCAACATCAACAACCTTCGCAGTGAGCAGACAATTAGTGTAACAAGGTCTAATATTATTTAGTAAAATTTCTAGCTTCTCCGAATCAGCGATAGGAGAACTAAGTCGCGAAAACAGACCGTGCATTTTTGCCACGTAAATAGTTATTGATTCGTTTTCGCCCTGTGAGCGCTGACCTTAATCTTAATCTCACTTAATCTCCGTCATAAGCCGATAATCGTAGTTATGCGGACTAAAATCTCGTTTCAAAAGTTCGCAAAGTTCTAACCAAGTCTTTACATTATTTTTAACAGAACGATACCAAACTAATGCGTCACCCGAAAATATTTCAAAAGCGAAAGACAACATCTTGTCGTGTGGAATAGATCTACAGGACATAAATTCATCAATTTTTTCGATAAAGGATCTTACACATGATTTACCGTTAAATTTGAATTTACCTAATTCCGAAAAAAGCTTACGGTCGTAATTATAGGAAGTGTTTCCCTCTGCCACTGAGCAATCCGACCGCAAACTACGGCTCGTGATTAATTGTAATTTCGCATATAAGTCATTAAATTTATTCCACACAGACTCAATTTTTTTATATTCAGACTGCCGGTATCCACCCTATTCAGTCGATGAAAACAATGGTGTAGCACGGTTTCGACCTTCTGTTGAAGCTCGGAAGTATAGTTTGCTTCCAACATAGATAAGTGTTTATTTGATCTTAATAACGACTTTTCCACTTCTGCCACATCCTCCTCTGGTGGGAAGGGTGAAGATAATATATCCTCTGAGGGAGTTTTAACTAAAAGTTTAGCGATTTGTTTGCGGGGATCGTCAGGCTTTGAAACGCCGCGTATTGTGGTCTCATATTCTAATTCCGCTTTAGTTAATAATGAGAAATTTATAATGTAAGCCATTATTACAAAAAAATAATAGAAAATCTAAGTATTTACGCCGGCACTAGAAAAAAAATTAAATATCGCCAGAAAATCGAATACCGTGCTAAAAAAAACTGAAATACACTAAATTATACAATGGTGTGATGATTGGTAAAGGATTAAAAAAAAAATTCTTAAAGGTCACTCAAAGGTTGAATCACAATATTTTTTCGCGAACACGAGGCTCGTTAGTTCAACGGCTAAGCGGTTAGAACCGGTTGGCGGCTCAACACGCTGCCCGCGGTGGAACGTGATTTTAGACCGACGTTAATTAAATCACCGTTATGTTATTTACACAGTTAAATTGCTTATGGCCAACCAAAATAGATAGAAACTGTACCTGTACGCAATTCACCACACCAGAATATATGCACACACAGGAGAAAAATATACAAGAGAAAAAGAAATTATTTCACTCACCTGTAAAGTGCCAACTTACGTTTTAAAAATATAATCAAAAATTCTATTGGGCGCCAATGTCGCACGAGTGATTGATTTCCACGGGGTAGCCGGAATCGATCACTCGCCGAGCAATTAAAGAGAGATAATTAGGTTGACTTACGGGAAATAAATAAAAAAATATCACCAGGAAAGTTTAAACTCGCGTTATAATTCCAGTTATACACATACAACAGAAGAGACTATTATGCAGGGCGTGAGCGACGTTGTTGGCACTTCACAGGTCTTCAGATGGGGTACTCAGCTTTGGTCGTGTTGTCCCGGAGCAAGAAGGGCCAAACCTCGTGTGTCCCAGGTATATATAAGGCCGGCGAGGAGGGGGGAGCGAGCGGGGCGCCCCACTGCTGTGCGTCACTCGTAGCGAGGCTCGCGGGCGCCGGGGCACGACGTCACACTCTATCACTGTAAGTCTCAACATATACAGAAGCCAGAAGCGATAATGTTACTAGTTTCGCGTGACGTAATCGCATTTCATTTTCAAACATGGGTTCTGCGAATGTTGTGCGTGTGTACAAGGGAGATGATATGTCAGAGTTGCAAGATAACAAAACTTAAGAAAAATTTCGAATTATAAATTGCATACCTATATATTAGTTTCAAAACATTGTACTTTAAAGCATACGTATCTAGTATTGATACTTTACATTAATAACCTAATAAGGTAACAGCATATTTTTATCAAATTGAATTACTAACTACTATTCAAGCATTGAATTCGAAGATTATAATATAATTTAGTACCCAATACATTTATAAAATTTCATTACTTTAATGAATGAGCTATGTATTAACTCTGTGAATTTATAAGGAGAAAGTAATAATACTCTCTGGTTGGGTACAGTTTTTTAAAGATCGACACGGTTTTCTAACAATATTTCAATGTTCTGAACATTGAAATATTGTTAGAAAACCGTGTCTATTCAACAAACTTGAATATAGTGTTCATGTAGTTGGCTCAGCTGCACTATCGCACATACCATAAAATAAACGCTCCGTTGCCCTCACACAGCGACATGAAAGCCCAGCCCATGTCATATATTTTTGACAGTAACAACACAGTTGTCATTCATAAAAACATCAAACTCACCTCCGTCCACTAAATCATAGCTTGACCAAACCGCAATCGTAGTTAACACAAAACATATTCGAAGCAGCATTGTGCGAACGTCAGAAGCAAGTCGGTGCCACACTTGATGTCGTGGCTTAAGAAGTTATACGTATCGTTATACTAACTTTGTACAATCTAGTTACAAAGGGTTTATCGCTGAATGAAGTATAAACGGCGTGTGTAAGGCGAGCCATTGTTATCTTGCATGGCGAAGTAGTATTTTTTGTACCACTTCGCCACTTCTCCTATAGCAAATTGTGTCACCAAGAATACCACATCGAGAATAATTATATTCTCGATGTGGATTAATTAATTTGCTCTGATAGTTTTTCCTCTTGCTGCTATCGTAGAAGGTATATAGTAAGCCTAAACTATCACATGTCATATCAAGCGCATCTTCCAGATCATTGTTATGCTATGAAACCTACATATCTTGGATAAATATGTGCGTTTAACCTTCAAAGGACGTAGTTAATACTAAAAATGATACTTTTACCTCTAGTCAAAAGATTATTTTTGTCGAAAGTCAGTGACAAAGGATTGCACCTAGTATGTTCAAAACTTAGCGTTGATGTTTGTGATCTACTTCTTTTGTTTTTCAATACCTACTTTTTTGAAACTGGTGTAGTGCTGAATCATTTGTGTGAATCCCGGCAGCGGGATCGCAATATACGGTCTTTGTTTATTGTTACGTATTTTTATTCACTTTATGTTCAACATGCATGTTCGTTGTGTTGAAACATAAACCTTTGAAATGGTACGTAGTTATTATAAGCAAATCCATTCCTGAACTGAATAAAATATTATTAATCTGTCAAATACACTCGGTTTATAAAGGCAATTTACGTTTTCATCCTTTTGTTTGTTGTATGGGTTGTTTATTTACATTGGAAAAACATATATTCCTCATTCTTTGTGTTATATTTTAAAGCTTTTTATTTGACCTAAAAAAGTAAACAGTGTTAACAAAGATCAATTCGGTTCAGATCGGTTCATTTGGAAACATTCTTTTGAAATACTATAATATTATACACTGACTATCCAACATTTAATTAACATTTCAAGAATGTTGTACTTATTGAATAGCAGACAACATTCTAAATTATTTGAGTATTTTCATGACGTAGTACGCACGACAAAATTTCAGTACAATAATAATAAATATCGCATGACGTAAAATAATTGCATTAAAGTTAAATCATTTGAGTATTCTAAATATTATTTTTTTCCAAGTTCGGATTTAACCCTGAGCCCATTGCCAAAGTTTCTACCTACAAACGATTAAATATTTCTTTAGGATTTTTATTATAAAATCAAGGAATTACAACTGTACCACCAAGAACTTACAATGGTTAATAATATAACTAGAAAGTCCACTAAAATGTAATTTTTGTATTCATGTTTGTAAGAGAAAGAAAACTAGTCTAGATTTTACATTAAATTATAGAAGGAAAATAATGTGTTGCCAAACAATAATGGCTTACATCTGAAATGGCTTAGTATTTAGAATTTTCTTAATATTTTAAGCTTTCGAAATACTCGAAAAAATACCTTTTAGTTACACAGGGTAAATCTTATTATAAATGTTTTATGTTTACCAGTTGACGTGTATTAATAACAGTTTTGAGTTTGATCATTGAGGTCATTTTATATAATACTTGTTTTTGGTTGATGATAATTATGTCTATTTTTATTTGCTTAGTTTTTCACATGTGCCTGACTATTTAAAGTTGAGTGTACTGGTGTAAAAATATGGTGCTTTCTTTATCTTCTTAATATATAAAATCCTTGCGTTACTGACTGACTGACAGACACGCTACAGCCGAAACTATTGGGCGCAGGAAGCTGAAATTTGGCATCTTGGGGACCGTAGGGGTGCACTAAGAAGGGATTTCCCGAAATTCCCACGGGATCGGCCAAAACGGGTAAATTAAAAAAATGCAGGCGTAGCTGCTGGCGTCCTCTAGTACTTTTATATAGCTAGCAACTCAAACTACAAATATTAATCAGTACTAATAACTCCTTTTCTAAAGTATTTTAAATTAAGTGAAAGCATTTCTCTGTGTTGACAACGCGACAGTTTAACAATAATACTCAGAATAGCAGTTAACAAAGAAACAAGCATTCACAAAGATTGATTACCGTGCTACTAGTTCGCAGAAGCATTCATTAAATCCCGGGATGTCCCGGGCCCGGGATAACGTAATCCGAGAAAGGATAACACTACAACAACTTCTTCAACGTTCTCCGAGCGTTTATTTTCAGCTGTTTGTGAAATCCGATCTGCACTGCGAAACTCTTTCTTTGTATTTCCGTACACGAATGTTTGTGTACCTTTGTATGTCTGGTGTTTATGTTGTGCTTGTTTTAATATAATATATATGCTTAACTAACATGGACAAGCTTTATGAAATGCATTCATCAAAAGACATACTGTCTCCTGTGAAGAGATTGACGCCTATCTATTAACTATTAATTTTGTTTTAACACTAAAATAAAATACACGCGTGGGCTACATATGTAACCCAGGGTGTAATATTCTCATATGTTGGCAGAACTAGGTATGCCACAGCGCAATCGTCTTGTGTATTCCTCGATTAGTTCTCCCCGCTCCTAATAGTAGAATGCCTATAACATCGGCATAAGGACGTGCGTAAAAATCGTCTAAGAAGTTGAGTGGGCTACACATGTGCCCCGCGCGTGCGTTTTAGGAAAATAAGTGCCTAGTGCACAAATGGTAAATATTGTATTTTTTTTTGTATTATTATGGCGTATTAACGGTTGGTCAGTAACATAGCAGGTATAAACGGTTTTATAATAATATCACAAATAGGCGGGTCCACACAGACCGAGCAGCCTCGCGAGGCATTTGCCGCGCGAGGAAACGGTCCCCGAACGAGCGCGGCCATAGAATAAAGCTGCGTTCACATTTATCTGACGAGATCTCTCGTGACGGTCTCTGTCGTAATTACTTACCGTTCACATTTATAAATCTGTCGCCATCTGTCGCGATCTGACGCAGTTTTGAATCAGTTCTGTCTTTACTCTCGTGGAGTTCACGCTTTCGCAATGTTTTTGATGAATTATCCGATTCAGATTAAGTAGATATCTATACTAATACAATAAAGCGGAAGAGTTTGTTTGTTTGTTTGTTTGTTTGAACGCGCTAATCTCAGGAACTACCAGTCGGATTTGAAAAATTATTTTTGCATACGATAGCCCAGTTATTCCGGAAGGCTATAGGCCATATAACATAACGCTTCGACCCTTTGGGGCCGGGCAAAAGGCTAAAAAGGCTAAAACATAATGTCAGCTAATCTCAGGAACTAGCAGTCGGATTTTAAAAATTGTTATTGCCTATGATAGCCCAATTATTCCGAAAGGCTATATATAGGCTATATAAAATTACGCAACAACTTTTAGAGGCCAGCCAAAAATAATAAAACGGTCAAACGAGAAGGGGGAGGGTTGGGTCAAAGGCAAAAAAGGCTAAACGAATAGGATAAAATCTATATGGGTATCGTTTTCGAGATTTTCGGGACGCTGATTAATAATATGAAATTTATTTAATGATCCAAGATGGCGGACGGAAAATCAGAGATGGCGGATGAGAAAATTTTAAATATCAATATCGGAATCGCCTTCGATATTTTAAGGGGTGGGGAATCGTAATACAACATCTATTTCGTGATCAAAGATGGCGGATGGGCAATCAAAGATGGCGGATGGGAAAAATTTTAAAAATCAATATTGGTATCGTCTCCGATGTTTTAAGGGATGGGGAATCCAAATACAACATCTATTTCGTGATTCAAGATGGCGGATGGGAAATCAAAAATGGCGGATGGGAAAAATTTAAAAATCAATATGGGTATCGTCTCTGATGATATAAGGGATGGTGAATCCAAATACAACATCTACTTCGTGATCAAAGATGGTGGATAGGAAATCAAAGATGGCGGACGGGATTTTTTTTAAAGTCGATATGGGTATCGTCGCCGATATTTAAAGGGATGGAGAATCCAAATCCGACATCTATTTCGTGATCAAAGATGGCGGATGAGAAATCAAAGATGGCGGATGAAATAGTTTAAAAAAATCAATATGGTTATCGTCTCCGATGTTTTAAGGGATGGCGAATCTAAATACAACATCTATTTCATGATCAAAGATGGCGGATAGGAAATCAAAGATGGCGGACGGGAATTTTTTTAAAGTCGATATGGGCATCGTCTCCGATATTTTAAGAAATAGGGAATTCAAAAACACCATCTATTTCGTGATCAAAAATGGCGGATGGGATTTTTTTTTAATCAACATGGGTATCGTTTCTGATGTTTGAAGGGATGGGAAATCCAAATGCAACATCTATTTCGTGATTCAAGATGGCGGATGGGAAATCAAAGATGGCGGATGGGAAAAAATTAAAAAGTCAATATGGGTATCGTCTCCGATGATTTAAGGGATGGTGAATACAAATACAACATCTATTTCGTGATCAAAGATGGCGGATAGGAAATCAAAGATGGTGGACGGGATTTTTTCTAAAGTCGATATGGGTATCGTCTCCGATATTTTAAGGAATTGGGAATTCAAAAACACCATCTATTTCGTGATCAAATATGGCGGATGGGACTTTTTTTAAAATCAATATTGGTATCGTCTCCGATGTTTGAAGGGATGGGGAATCCAAATACAACATCTATTTCGTGATTCAAGATGGCGGATGGGAAATCAAAGATGGCGGATGGGAAAAAATTAAAAAATCAATATGGGTATCGTGTCGCATGATTTAAGGGATGGTGAATCCAAACACAACATCTATTTCGTGATCAAAGATGGCGGATAGGAAATCAAAGATGGCGGACGGGATTTTTTTTAAAGTCGATATGGGTATCGTCGCCGATATTTAAAGGGATGGAGAATCCAAATCCGACATCTATTTCGTGATCAAAGATGGCGGATGAGAAATCAAAGATGGCGGATGAAATAGTTTAAAAAAATCAATATGGTTATCGTCTCCGATGTTTTAAGGGATGGCGAATCTAAATACAACATCTATTTCATGATCAAAGATGGCGGATAGGAAATCAAAGATGGCGGACGGTAATTTTTTTAAAGTCGATATGGGCATCGTCTCCGATATTTTAAGAAATAGGGAATTCAAAAACACCATCTATTTCGTGATCAAAAATGGCGGATGGGATTTTTTTTTAATCAATATGGGTATCGTTTCTGATGTTTGAAGGGATGGGAAATCCAAATGCAACATCTATTTCGTGATTCAAGATGGCGGATGGGAAATCAAAGATGGCGGATGGGAAAAAATTAAAAAGTCAATATGGGTATCGTCTCCGATGATTTAAGGGATGGTGAATACAAATACAACATCTATTTCGTGATCAAAGATGGCGGATAGGAAATAAAATATGGTGGACGGGATTTTTTCTAAAGTCGATATGGGTATCGTCTCCGATATTTTAAGGAATTGGGAATTCAAAAACACCATCTATTTCGTGATCAAATATGGCGGATGGGATTTTTTTTAAAATCAATATTGGTATCGTCTCCGATGTTTGAAGGGATGGGGAATCCAAATACAACATCTATTTCGTGATTCAAGATGGCGGATGGGAAATCAAAGATGGCGGATGGGAAAAAATTAAAAAATCAATATGGGTATCGTGTCGCATGATTTAAGGGATGGTGAATCCAAACACAACATCTATTTCGTGATCAAAGATGGCGGATAGGAAATCAAAGATGGCGGACGGGATTTTTTTTAAAGTCGATATGGGTATCGTCGCCGATATTTAAAGGGATGGAGAATCCAAATCCGACATCTATTTCGTGATCAAAGATGGCGGATGAGAAATCAAAGATGGCGGATGAAATAGTTTAAAAAAATCAATATGGTTATCGTCTCCGATGTTTTAAGGGATGGCGAATCTAAATACAACATCTATTTCATGATCAAAGATGGCGGATAGGAAATCAAAGATGGCGGACGGTAATTTTTTTAAAGTCGATATGGGCATCGTCTCCGATATTTTAAGAAATAGGGAATTCAAAAACACCATCTATTTCGTGATCAAAAATGGCGGATGGGATTTTTTTTTAATCAATATGGGTATCGTTTCTGATGTTTGAAGGGATGGGAAATCCAAATGCAACATCTATTTCGTGATTCAAGATGGCGGATAGGAAATCAAAGATGGCGGACGGGATTTTTTTTTAAGTTGATATGGGTATCGTCTCCGATATTTTAAGGAATGAGGAATTCAAAAACACCATCTATTTCGTGATCAAAGATGGCGGATGGGATTTTTTTTTTATTAAATAAAAATCTATGTTTGTTTTTGCGTCATTTATAGACCCTGGAATGATAAGAGATTAAGCGCTAAGTCAATAGTTACTTTGGAAAAGGGGCTTGGAAAAAAAGGGAATTAAATGAAAACTCTTAAAAAGGCGATACGGAGTTCGCTGGGTCAGCTAGTCCAATTATATCCATAAATTATTTACATAGGATTATATTATTTTGTATTCGATTAGCTCGTCTATAGGTACTGTATAAGAATAATATTATAAAAAAAGTCAATTAGTTCGTCGTCCATAGCGCAATTGTATACGCGCGTCTGACGCTTTACGACAGACAGTACACATTTGTCTGACGTGTCGTGTCGCACGCTGTACCGGCCCCACACCCCACCCTCCCTGTCACAGACCGGGATATTGTCTGCCGCGACAAGACAGACGCCGTCACTACAGATCACGTCAGATAAATGTAAACGCGGCCTGAAGCGCAACAGCCTCGGCTACATCTGTTTATAAATATCTGTAGTAAAAACGAAATTGTAGTTGTCATAAAGTTTGAATTCAGAACATGAAAATATAGTTGAAAATCTATGATACTATTCGGTTTATTTACTCATGTGATATTATTGCGCATGTATTTTGCCACTTGTGAATTAGAGTGACATAGTACATTTACCATCTATCGGTTTTACGTATCAGTGTGAGATCGTTGGTCTCTCTCACTCTTATTTTTAAATTTTGTTCATAAATACATATAGTACTTGGAAATGATCATACTGCAATAGGGTTGTGGCATGTATTTTCACTACCCGGCTGCCTGACTGACGCCAACCCTCCTTAATCTTTGGTTTCCTAAGAAAGCGGTGCCGTCATATAGCGGCCGTAATATTACGGACGCAAAAAGGCGGCCGTCTTTACGATAACGACGTGTGGAAAGTTCCACGGCCGTTTTAACACACCGTCAGTCATTTTTTTAAACAAATGTCAAGCGAAAAGTATCCAAGATAGAAAATCGATGACCTTGATTTAGCTTTAGTAATTTACTTGGAGGATGAAATATCATCAGAAGAGGAAAATAGTTGTATGGTGGAAGACGATTTATTCAAATCTCGTGGTACTGAAGGTGCATTTGAGATTTTAGTAAGTCGCCGTTTACTACTGAGCTTTGAATACAACTTTGTATTATATTTTGTACGTTGTCCCGGTAAAAAAAACACAAATACGTATTAAAAATACCTCTGTAGATCTAACATTAGCGATTACTATTTTATATTTTAAATATACTGTTAAGCTGTTATATTGAAATAAAGTATTTTTTTTTACAATTAATCTGAGTCCAATCTCTTAATTCGCGCTGTAGACCCCCCCCCCCCCCTTTTCTGTCACAGACCGGGATATTGTCTGTCGCGACACGACAGACGCCGTCACGACAGATTACATCAGATAAATGTGAACGCGGCCTAGAGCGCGGCAGCCTCGACACCGTAGGAAAAAACAAAATTGTAGTTGTCATAAAGTTTGAATTCAGAACGCATGTATCAAATTGTCGACTTGTGAATTACAGTGAAATGGTACATTTCATGGTTTTAAAACTTAGAACAAAGTTGAATAGAACCTCATTTATTTAGATAAAATGAGCGCTAGATGGCAGTAGAACTCACTTTTTTACATAATCACTTATTATCACGTTTAATTATTCTTATAATATTTATTTCAAAATTTTCTCCATAAAAATATCTGTAAAAAGCAATTTTTATTTTGAAAACAACATTTAAATGTTAATGTTTCCTAATTTCCTGGACTCTGATTCCCGCACTCTTCGCCTAGGCTTTCCTATCTTACTTGAGAAATTTTGCATTCCACTGGAATTTAGCAACATTCACAGCAATGTCCACAAGAAGATGTTGTGTTTGAAACTGTAATAAAATTTATAAGTAACTAAAGCCACTTTTATAAGTCATCTAACTGATATTAAAGTTATCGTTTTGTGTGTAAAGTTTCCTTAAAGTAATGGGCAGTCATTTTAAGGAATCAATAACTTCAAAATAAACTGTCACTAGTCTAAACCATGGAATAGTGCTATCCCTTTGGGTTGCGGAGGTCAGACAGGCAGTCGCTCTGTGGAAAAACTCATATTCAGCCAAATCCGGTTAGAGGAGTAAGCGGACCCCAGGTTGAAAACTAGGAGGATGATGATGACGATTAAAGCTATGAGAAAACCCATTTCTTTTAAAGACACTGAATGTATATATCCCCTGCAATGATTTTCACTATGCTACAGTATCAGGAAGATTGGTAAATGAAAAATGGGCAGACTGTTTAAAAAAGGCGAGAAAGTGGTGACTTATTAGAAATAGGGTCCGAGTGCGTGCTCAGAAAGGTTTTTGTATTACCATCACTAATAATACTTAGCCGAATGATTCGAACAGCTTCCCTGACACCCGACTTCAATGACAATATATTTGATCAATTTGAGAAAATAATAAAAATAATTTTTAAAGTAATTAATGATGGGCAAGAAAATTTAGCAAAAGGAAACATACTATGCTTCTGCAAAGTGTGACTTTGCTTAATGCCAAAAGTAATATATCATGTGAATTCAAAGAAAATATCAAACATGAAAGTAAAATGTGCAACACAGGTTTTTATCCGAACTATAGCTGCCAGCGATTGTATCGCACAGCCTGCGTGTCAATGAGATGAATATGCTGCGCCGGATGAGTGGAGTCACGCAGAAGGGCTGCATTAGGAACTTACGCATCTTGAATAAAAAAATCTCAAAAATTTTGAAGAAATATGCACCAACTTATTTATTTTTACTTGGTGTAAAGTCATCAATAAAGTTTTAACTGGGTCCAGAATTGACTATGATGAAAAATCTCAGATACATCAAAAATGTTATGAATATTGTAAAAAACGTTTGAAAAATAAAGGGTGCTATTAAACCAATGTTTTATTTTATATAATTTTACAGTACGCAGTTACACACTTCAGTAGAGTAGCATGTACATCCATAAGCGAAAACCATGGTTTTCACTTAGGGATGTATATGTAATTGAACCACATAATAAAATAAATTTGTCTAATAATATCTAATAAAATACCTACTATAGTTAAAAAATGCTTGAAACGACCGCCAGGTAGCACTAATAGCTTGAGTGACGTCTCTATCCTCCTATATACAAAGGTACTCTGTGGTACATTTGCCATCTATCGGTCTACGTATCAATGTGAGATCGTTGGTCTCTTCTCTCTCTTATTTTTAAATTTTGTTCATAAATATAGTACTTGGAAATGGTCATACTGCAATAGGGTTGTGGCATGTGTTTTTACTAGCCGGCTGCCTGACTGACGCCAATTGCTGTACCTACTTTGGGTACTAGACAATAGTAATAATGAGCCATAAGCCATAACATACATATTTACTTATACTTACTTTTTTTGTAAATATATACATAGAAACACCCAGACCAAGACAAACATTCATGTTCATGCACACAAGTGTTTGACATGAGCGGGAATCGAACCCGCGACCTCCGGCGTTGCAGTCGCTTACACTCCCGCTTTGCCACCCGGTCGTCGCTTATTGTTATACCTAAAGGATGGAATAGGTAGACATGGAAAAAAACATAGAATGAATTTTATTATAAGAAATGAATGTCTGTAGGCAAGGATACTGTAACCGAAGGATTATTATTGGTACAATAAATAGCGTCAAAGATGAGAATGTTATGATGAATGTATCCTCCGTCATTCAGTGACCTGTGGATAGGGTATGCGACTGCTGAGCGGAGGTCCCGGGTTCGATTCCCGGGTCGGGCAAAAGTGTTACTGGGTTTTCCCGAATTCTCAGAAGCAGCACGGAGTCTGCTGATGTGCCCGTTAACGGCAATAGGCTCGTCCCCTATTACGTGGGACCTAAACATTTCATGGTGAAATGTGGATGTAATAATATTACAACTCTGCCTATCCCTATAAAAAAATGTCCAACATACAAACACACTTGCGAATTTATATTATTAGTAGGGATTATTATGTTCGAGCGAGGCACGAAACAGCGTCCAGACCGCGGTAAAACAAAAAACCAAACTCGATGGCTCGGCCGCTCGGTCGCTCGCCCGCGGCGGCACACGCGCTTGCCTCGGCCGGGACACGTCCACACAGAGCGCGCAGCCTCGCGCGCCAATTCCTCGAGAGGCTGCGCGCTCTGTGTGGACGTGTCTAATTCGGTAGCTCGGGCGCACGGTAAGCTCGGCCGCGGCGGCACATGCGTTTTCCTCGACCGAGCCACGTCCACACAGACCGAGCAGCCTCGCGAAGCATTTTCCTCGCGAGGCTGCTCGGTCTGTGTGGACCCGCCTAATGAATAATCTACAAATAAAAGTGATCTGACGTCAATATTTCTAAAAATTGGAATTCTATCTAGCAAGATCGTGTCCCAATTGAGCGTTGAATTTCCCAGCAAAATGTAGGAACCAAGAGTTATCAAACTGAAAGGCAGGCTACAATAGCACTAAAAGAACATCCCTAGCAACAAAATATGCCTATTCGGGGACGAGTTGGTTGGCATTTATTCTGCAGCTCATGCAAGCAATGCAGCAAATGTATGTGGTGCATTTGTAGCGAACATCAGGAAGGTGTGTGTCCTGATTGCTCGCCAATAGAATCTATTGCGAATTATTTAATTTAGTAGATAATACCATTGCTAGTGATAAACTTTAAGGTAAATATTACGTTCCTACATGAAAATAAGACCATGGCATCTCAAGCCTGTCAAATATTGATGATTTCTAAGTAGTTATATATGTTTGATATTATAATTAAGAAGACATGTTTTGATCAATTTTATGTTCTATTCCGATTATAATCAAGAAATCTATAAAGTAAACAATCAGTTTCATTAATTTGTTTACTTCTTCATACAATTAATTGATCTACAAATGGGCTACACCTATAGCCCGCGCGTGCACTCAAGGAGTATTAATGGGTGCGTCCACTCTCGTGTTAAGTAGTCAGTTGGAACCAACAAACTACACAACAATTACACAAACAACTATACAGAGTGTATATATATTCAAACTCACGAAACGTCCTACTAATGTTTCGTACATAAATAATTATTAATCATCGCATGCAATATTATGAAGAGGCAGAATATTATGAGTCACGACAGACGGTTTCTTTAAATAAACTCAAATGAAGGCTATTAATATAAAATTTAGTTTCTGGATAATTCACTTTAAATATAATATCTAACAAATCAATATATCGCGAAAGAATAAAGATCCGCTTAAACCAAAGAAAATACCATAATTATAAAAAATATTAAAATTCAAATAAGGACCGAGATTATTAACCGTAACAAAAGAATTAATTACTTATGTAAAATCAACATTTAAGGTTTTATAAAGTATCGAACATAGCCGATACTCAATACCAGCGAATCATACAGTGCAATACCGATGGGGTACAAGAAAATATATTAGGCACCGAGGCTCATACAGGCACTTTATCAATTAAAATGAAATTTATCGAAGCTAAGTGCAGCTATAAACTAGTTACTGTGAAGAAAGTAACTTACTATGTATCAAACTAACAATGTACTGCAGTTTGTTGAAGTTTGAAAAGGACGCTGTATGGGTTTTAGATGGAACAGGTCCTTATAAAAGAGCGTGTAGTGTATTGATAGCTGTAGAAGTACTAAACGTTTTTACTAAGGTGCATACATTTAATTTAGAGAAAAATTAAGTATCAATATAACTGGATGAAACCATAATCACTACATAGTATAACACAATGTCTGTCTGTCTGTCCCTATTAATGCTTAAATCTTAAAAAATACGGAACGGATTTTAATGCGGTTTTTAATAGATAGAATGATTCAAGAGAAAGGTTTATATGTATAATTGACGGGCGAAGCCACTGGCAATATCTCGTGTCTTATATTTAGAAAAATAAATTAATGCTTGATAGATACCTACATATACATTATGGTATATGAATTAGTTAACATAACATAACTTCACGCCTTTGTCCTCAAAGGGGTAGGCAGAGGTGTATCACACATCCACACTTTGCCAGTTATGTTTCGGTCCCAACGTGATAGGGGGCGAGCCTATTGCCATCTACCGGGCACATTATTAAGCGAGCGATAATTAACATTTTTAATACACTAATACATTTTTAATACATAAAAAATGTATTAGTTGTTAGGTAATTATACGGCCCTATGGCAAGCGAGGCATGCATGGAGGCACGGCACAACACGCAGAGGGTTTTTGAGTTATGTAAGTACCTTACTCGGTCTGTAAAGTGAAATTATATTTTCTAACTTTTATTAAACTTAGAAAATATGCACAAACAACTGAAAGTGTGTCAATCTATCAAAAAATAAAGCACTAAAATCTTGTTCTTTGTAAATTCAATAATGTATAAAATATTTTTTAAAAGCACTTTAAATGCTTGTATATACAAAAAGTAAGTGGCTCCAATATAATCAAAATTAAAATTGTTTTCGTAGATTTCATCAAGCTTTGTTTACAAATATTTTCATCGAGTTAAGAATATTTGTAAATATGAGACGCCCTTTGGTTGTGTCATATTAAAGAGAAGAATTTTATGTTGCAATAATACTGCAATGATGAAACCACTCTTTCAAACTGATGTGCTAGCGGTTACGATATGTGTACCTGAGATACTCGACGTACCAATGGGTTGGTGTTCCCAATAGTCTGTCGTTTACTCCTGATGAAAGGAGAAAACAAAATAATTTTATGTACGCCGAATTATAATTATAAGCAATTAACGAAGCCCATAATATTTTGTACTTATTTGCTTGCTTGTACCGTCGACCCTTCTTCAATTTGCTTATAAGCACTTAAATACTTACTAACTCTTGAAAATAGATCCACCCACTTTTAACTAAGCATTTCCTTGAATACAGAGAGAAACGGCTGCTCTTTGTTATCTTAATATATAAAATCCTTGCGTTCTGACTGACTGACAGACACGCTACAGCCGAAACTATTGGGCGCAGGAAGCTGAAATTTGGCATGTATATTCCTTGGGGGGGTGCACTAAGAAGGGATTTCCCGAAATTCCCACGAGATCGGCCAAAACGGGTAAATTAAAAAGAAATGCTGGCGTAGCTGCTGGCGTCCTCTAGTATACTATATAATCTATAACTGACATTCCAAATTATACTTCGTACTTATACTTATATCAATACACAATTTATTCATACATCATTCACCTTTATTATTTACTACATACATTCTGCGGAAGTGGAAATATCGCAAAAGTGCCTTATGTAGGAACTCACAATAATTTGCTTTGCACGACACAAAATCGATAAGTTGGGCAGTAAATCATAGCTTCCATCCGGTGTAATGTTCCTTAGTATACGTAGTGCTAACTACGTACTGTGAATATTATGAGAGTGTGTGTTTGATCTTATTGAGATTATCTTATATAAAAATATAAAGGGCAAGAAAAACAGATATGATATGTTTTAAGAACTTGACGAAACGTGACTTGCGATTGGTAAAGAAGCCGCATCTATGCTTTACACTGGACCGAGTTTTGTGACCGAGATCTTTTTATGATTAACATATTCTTTGTTTCAAGTGATTATTTTATATTTTTTGGATAGTTGCAGCACCAAAAAACGGATGTTCTTTGTATCCGTTGGGTAAATGTTTGTAAAGCCCCCGTGACACAGGAGTAATAAAAACCGGAGCTGTCTTCTCAAAAATGTGTATTTTTTTATTTAAATAGAAAATGTAGTTTGATTTCTGTGCATACAGACATCAAACTTAACTAAAACGTTGCATGTTTCAGTACGAAATATATTACCTGAGCAATATATCTACGCTATCCAAATATTGAATTTAGTAGCCATACTGTATAGTGCCATACATATATATGAGTTTGGTCAGAAAAAACTACGCCTCTTCCATCTCGTTTTCATAGAATGCATTTACATGCCACTGCTGAAGACAAAGCGGGCAATTATGCTTTAATATACGGCCTCTTTATTGCATCCAGTTGCATAATTTATTATTATTAAGATTAGACTTGCGTTGCTAATTTGTGTCAATACCATAATATTTTGCCACCTTATATATTTTTAGGGTTCCGTACCTCGAAAGGAAAAAAACGGAACCCTTATAGGATCACTTTGTTGTCCGTCCGTCTGTCAAGACCCTTTTTCTCAGGAATGCGTGGAGGTATCAAACTGAAATTTATACTAAATACTCGTATCTACGGTTCCATAGAGCTGTAATAAAATCAAACTTCTAGTCCAACGCAATCAAAAGATACAGCCGTTTATGCTGCAAATTGCAGCATATTTTTAAACTCGCATTGGAATCAAAACCTACAGGGTACTTCCCGTGTACTCAGAATCTTGAAATTTGGTACGAAGTAACGTCTTATATCACATATAAAGGAAAAATTGCGAAAGCCGTAAATTTTTTGTTACAGCATATAAAAAAATATTTTTAATAAATTTAAAGTGAATACCCTTTTCTCTTGAACGCGTGGAGGTATTAAATTGAAATTCCTATCAAATACTCAAGTATGTAACACCGTTAGGCTGCAACAAAATCAAGCTTCTATGTCAACGCAATCAAAAGAAAGAGCAATATAAGCATATTTTCAAACTCGCGCCTACTCGCAAGTGAATCAAAACCTACAGGGTACTTCCCGTGAACTCAGAATCTTGAAATTTGGTACAAAGCAACGTCTTATATCACTTATAAAGGAAAAATTGCGAAAACCGTAAATTTTTAGTTACATCATATAAGAAAAATATTTTTTATAAATTTAAAGTTACCACCCCTTTCTCTTGAACGCGTGGAGGTATTAAATTGGAACTCATATCAAATACTCACGTATATAACACCGTTAGGCTGCAACAAAATCAAGCTTCTATATCAACGCAATCAAAAGAAAGAGCAATATAAGCATATTTTCAAACTCACGCCTACTCGCAAGTGAATCAAAACCTACAGGGTACTTCCCGTGAACTCAGAATTTTGAAATTTGGTACGAAGCAACGCCATATAGCACATATAAAGGAAAAATTGCGAAAACCGTAAATTTTAGTTACATCATACCTATAATAAAAACATCAAATACTAAGGTCTATAACACCGTGAAGCTGCAATAAAATCAAACTTCTATGTCAACGCAATCAAAAGAAAGAGCAATATAAGCATATTTTCAAACTCGCGACTACTCGCAAGGGAATCAAAACCTACAGGGTACTTGCCGCGAACTCAAAATCTTGAAATTTGGTACGAAGCAACGTCTTATATCACTTATAATGGAAAAATTGCGAAAACTGTATTTTTTTAGTTACAGCATATAAAAAAATATTTTTAATAAATTTAAAGTTATTACCCCTTTCTCTTGAACGCGTTGAGGTATTAAATTGAAATTCATATCAAATACTCACATATATAACACCGTTAGGCTGTAACAAAATCAAACTTCTATGTCAACGCAATCAAAAGAAATAGCAATATAATCATATTATCAAACTGGCGTCTACTCGCAAGGGAATCAAAACCTACAGGGTACTTCCCGTGAACTCAAAATCTTGAAATTTGGTACGAAGTAACGTCTTATAGCCCAGATAAAGGATGCGGAAGGCTGAGGACCGTGTACTGTGGTGCGTGTTGGGAGAGGCCTATGTCTAGCAGTGGACTGCGATAGGCTGATTGAGATTTTAAATAACCCAGACGCTGCAAACGGCCATTGTGAATGCTTGCATTTCGAAATGTTTAATGTCAGAGTGATAACTGTATATAGGTCACCACAATGTCCAATTAATGTTGCAAAAAAATGCATAAATATAACAATATACGGCAGCAACCTCAATATATTCATGTTCTCGTCTGATTGTCGTGGGAGACTTCAATATTGATCTTAGAATGAATCCCCAAAATGGAATTTTCACATATTTTTCATCTATAAACATGTTTCCGTTAATAAATACTAGCACAACACGAAGTAGTACATTTATAGATAACGTTTTTTCGAACTTCAATGTTCAATATGGTACTTTCATAACTTTTTCAGTCTCCATTTACAGATCTGGTTTAAATTTGATACTTAATTCCATACATAGCCGTGTGGTTGACGGCATAGAGTACAAGTGTCACCACCCCCTATCTTCCCGTGGGTGTCGTAAGAGGCGACTAAGGGAAAACACGATGCAAATACCATCTTTGCGTAGAGACGGAAAACTCGTCATCAAACCCTATACGACTACCTCGTTGGTCTTGCGGCATAAATGTGCGCGTGGGATCGGGAGGTCCCGGGTTCGATTCCTGGGTCGGGCAGTGTTATTGGGATTTCTGTCACGAAATTCTCAGTAGCAGCACATAGTCTGGAAATGTGCCCGGTACGGCAATAGGCTCGCCCCTTATTACGTGGGACTAAAATATATCTGGCGAAAAGTGGGTGTAGAAATACACCTCTGCCTACCCCTTCGGGGATAAAAGGCGTGACGATATGTATGTAATTCCATACTTCAAAATGTTCATTTCCTTTATATGTTTTTTTTTTAAATTTACATAACGTAACATAACTTCACGCCTTTTTATCCCTGAAGGGGTAGGCAAACATAACTGGCGAAGTGTGGGTGTGTAATACGTACACACCCACACTTCGCCAGTTATGTTTCGGTCCCAATGTAATAGAGGGCGAGCCTATTACCATCTACCGGGCACATTAACTAAGCGAGCGATAATTAACATTTTAAATACACACATATGTAACTCCGAAAAGTCAGCGATTTGTGCCTGGGGTACCTGGGGATCGAACCCGAAATCATCGTCTCGGCAGTCCGTTACCTACACCACTGGGCTATCGCCCCTTACTTATTTTTGTTATTTATTTAAGAATATTGATTATTGTTTTATTTTATGTGTAAATAGTCACCCTAGTTTAGTTTTCATCGCAAATAAATAATATAATTATTAAAAATACTTAATTAGTTAGATTACTTAATTAGATTTCTAATAGTCACTAAAACTTTGTAAATCAATAACTTTGATAAAAAATCTTACCATCATTCATCAGCAGACTTTTGCAAGGCTGCTGCAAGGCTGGTAAAGGTATTTAAGTTATGTTATAAAATAAAGGATGACTGATTACAAACGACAAAGACACATTTTTCTTTAATTTATGCTCCTCCAGCTTTCCATACTGTAATGTTATGGATTTCATTTTGCAATAAAAATACCATTACTATGACTGGTGAACTTTTACTTATATACCTACAGGTTTGTACGGAACCCTCGGTGCGCGAGTCCGACTCGCACTTGACCGGTTTTTTTTACTTTAAGGCAATTTTAATATAGCAGACAACGTTTAGTATTCGAGCATTAAACCTAATAATCATTCGAATGCAAACCACTCGACGAAAATTTCAAACAATTCAAATCGTAAGTCTATGCTTACAAGACAAGCAAATCCTTACGCCCCAAACAGTGTACTAAACTTTATATATAGCCTTAGAGTTGCAATGAATCATTAATACGTCATTGAAGGCCTCGATTCCGTATGATTATTGTGCTTAGCAATTACTTACCCCCTGAGGTGATATAACAGGAGTAGGCCGGTATATTGCCGCTGTAACCGGATTAAACGTAAGGCTTACGGTGGGGTAAGTGGTATAAAGTTGTAGCTGAGATTTGGCATTATAACTATCTACAGTGTAGAGTTATTTGTGTGTTGAAATGACTTTGAAAAATTTTGGAAATAAAGGAGATAGTAGGGATTTCATTGCAATATTTTTTTATTATGTAGGTATCCAAAAAGTCTTGTCTTCTCATCTCAGCTTAGAGATTTCTATTGCTGCTCTCCACATAGGCCGATCCTGAGCCACCCGCGTCTAACCACAGATCGTCAAATCTCATTGCGGGAAGCCTAGCACTGCTATATCCTCCCGTACGCGGCCACCACTACTAAAACCTGCTTACCAAACTAACGACGACCAGTATTTCGAGCTATTTGCCCAAAAAAGAAAGTAAAAGTCTTATCAACGATGTCAATATTATTTTCATAATATTCTCTCTGTGGTACTTAAACATTTAATAAAAACTACAATATGATGCAACATAATTATCCTTATGTTTTTATCTGTATACAATTATGAAACAATAAAATGAAACAAAATTTATTAAACTAATTGTAATGGTTAGGCCCGTGTACTTAAGTATCATATTACATGTTTTATAAATAAAGCAAACAAAATATGATGCTCACCCTTACTTTAGCTTAAATACTCTTGGGAGATTAAATTTTATTTAAATATTGATTCATTCATTTAAGTTTTAAAATTTTAATGATAATAATTACATTATAATAAACTTATGCCCGTATAGCCGCCATCCGATGGGTGTAAGCTGTCGATGTGTTGTAAATGTATTATTTAGTTCATATTCAGCTATGATTAAAGTGCTAAAAGTATATGATAGGTGCGTGCCAATAGCTCTCCTTGGTTTTATACTGTGTGTATTTATTAAGAATATTCTGGTAGAAAAATCAGCCTTTTTTAATTTATTTAGATGAACATAACACATTTCAATCATTTTACAAAAATACATATTAAACTAGATTTTTCTGTTCTTAATTGCAACGTAACAACAGTGAATACATCAAAATCAAAGTTACAAAGAATACAGGGGCTCAATTATACAAAATGGAATAAAGAATCGAAGCTCAATTGGACGCTACATACATTTTTAATATTTTATTATACATACAGCTATCAGACCAGCATTAGATGCCTCTGACAACTCCGATGTCAGAAGCATCCAAGATCAATCTACCTACTTCCTATGCAGGATGTCTTTAATGTTATTAATAAATATGTTGAAATTGGGATTAAAAATGTCTAACTCTTTCATTCTATTTTTTATCATATCGTTATACTGCCGGGCCATCCTTGTTAATGGGTTGTAATACCATATATTATTTTTATAAATTTGAAGGGCAAATAGATTAGTCTTGTTAGACCTACGAGCACTAAATTTAATATTGAAGTTGATTTGAGAGATTAATTCTGGTGAGTCTATAATAGCATGTATGATTTTATAGAGATAAACTAAATCGAAGTATACGCGTCGAGTTTCTAATGACTGAATTTTAAATTTGGAAAGTCTATCTTGATAATTTAAGCTAGAACAACCAGGGTTTTGGCGATAATTAAGTATTCTGAGAAATTTCTTTTGAATTCTTTCAATTTCGTTGATATGAATCTTCTAATTTGGCGACCATATGGGACTACCTTACTCCAGTATGCTACTCACAAAGGCAAGATAAAGATACAAGGTACTTTGCGACGTTTTAAAGTCTTTCGTTGACCTTAAAACAAAACCAAGGATTTGGTTGGCTTTGGATATGATATGTGTGAAATGAGATCGAAACGAAAGGCTTTCATCAAATATAATGCCTAGGTCTTTTGCGATCTGTGAACGATTAATTACTTGGCCATCAATATCATAGTCCCAAGTGATTTTTTTACGCTTATTAGTAAATGAAATAACAATGCATTTATAAATATTCAGATATATGTAATTAGTTTTACACCACTTAGATAGGGTATCCAAATCTTTTTGAAGATCCAGGCAATCGTTTGGCTCAGAAATAACTTTAAATATCTTTAAGTCGTTAGCATATAAAAGACTTTTACAAGATAGGTGCTGAATCAAGTCGTTAACGAAGATGACGAAAAATAAGGGACCTAAATGGGAGCCTTGGGGCACCCCCGATATTACGATTGTAGGTGAGAAAACATAGCATAATTTTAGTGCTACCAATTGCGTTCGGCTTTCGAGATAAGAATATATCCATCGGTATAGGTTCCCATGGATACCATATGACTCAAGTTTGCGACAAAGCAAGTTATGATGGACCTTATCAAAGGCTTTAGAAAAGTCTGTATAAACAGAGTCAACTTGGCCACCAATCGCAAATGCCTGACAAAGGTAGTTTTTGTAAGCCAGCAGATTAGTATCTGTCGATCTACCTTTTACCAAACCATGTTGTTTATCAGAGAGAAGTGGTTTGAAATGGTTGTATTCCAATATTTTAGCGAAACAGGATAAAATGCTAATCGGTCGATAATTAGCACAATTTGATCTATCGCCACTTTTATATATAGGGATGATGTGTGCGGTCTTCCAGGGATTGGGGAAGATGCCACTACGCAACGATTTATTGTAAATAATACATAAGGGAACGGATAATTCTTTGCTACAACGTTTAAGAAAATAGGATGGCAGAAGATCAGGGCCAGGTCCTTTATTGATATCTAATTCTTTTAATTTAGTTAAAACAGCTTTTTCATAAAATAATATATTATGTGACAGTGAATTAATAAGTTATCCGCTTAAATAATCTGAGTTAGTTTTATCACCCGTGCAGTCATTATTTCCCTAGAAAACTGATCCAAAATAACGTGAAAAAAGGTCACAGATACCCTGGCCAAAAGTTGATAAAGTATTTTCAAATGTCATAGTGCTTGGTACTGAACTTTTAATTTTTCTGTTATTAACAAATATCCAAAAGGAATTTATGTTGTTCTGTAAAGAATCTTCAGTAACCGCGACATATTTATCATAACATCCTTTAGTGAGAATTTTACATGTAGTCCTAAGTATTGAGAAAACATCGTAATCATGAGGATTACGAAACTTTTTCTATAATCTATGGTATTAATTTTTTTCTTCGTTACATTTAATCAGAGACTTGCTATACCAGATAGGATAACCCGAAGTTTTAGGAGAAGTTATCGGAGTGTGCTTATTTATTATATTAAAGAGTATATCGTAGAAAGCGTCAGCGCACAGATCAACATTATTAGAAGATAAGAAGGTTTGCCATTTCGTAGAACTCAGTTCAGTCACAATTGCTTTATAGTTACATTTTGAAAAGTTAAGCCGTTTAATATCGCTTCGTTGAAGCCCTTTTGTGATGTAAAACGAGGATATGCTAATCTTGATAGGGTGTTTGTCTAATAGACTTAATTCCAAAGTTTCTTCAACAGTTATAGAATCAATATTAGACAGAACTAAGTCAAGCAAACGACCATTGACATTTGTGACAAAATTATATTTTTTGAGACTGAAATTTTACCAATTATAAAGAAAAATACAACGCAATAGTTGGTAAAGTATAATAACTTTTACTACAGCGTAGTAATTCAAATTTCAATACAATTTATTTTGATTATCTTCGAAATCAGCGGCTTTTAACAAATTTTTAAACAAGATCAGACTCGAATTTTTCTCCTATGCCACTAATTGTCTAAAAATATCAAAATACATTTCACTAGCAATCACTTCCATCAGGCAGTGTAACTTCAATTTAATTTGATTGACTTTCAAAAATAATAAACCACTAGCAACTCTGAACTCTCCAAATTAAAAAGACGATACCAACAAATACAGTGATTACATTAATGGAGCCCCGGTTGTAATAAGCAAAAGAGATGATTAAATATGACACATATTTAAGATCCATTGCATTTGTACTTCCACACACGGGCAAGTAATGATAGGATATTTAAAGATAACGAGAGTATGTTCATATTATATTTCTCACATATCGCTTGTTAAGATCTCCACTAATAACCAAACCAATTTATATCAGAATTTTTTTTTACTTATAGAGGTTTATAAATATACTAATAGATTATACGCGCAGTTATAGCTAGTGACTTGGGTTGGTAAAACCCATGCCGAAACGTATTTCATCAAATCGTAATTTACTTTAAAATTGTGAAAATATTTACGCGATTGAGATCCCTGACATACAAACATATTAAATATTAGTAAATAAACAAAAGCGAATGTTTGAAGAAGAAAATTGTCACGACAATTCAATGATGACAACTTACTCAGTCAGGCTTCTGGCCAGAGACCATTTACTGTGCAACATGTTAACACTTTATCCCAAGTCTTAATGTTCTTAGTAGCCGTTTTGATTACTCCGCACGAGTGTTGTCTTAATGAAATCATAAAATTGCTCGGTAATCGGCAATATGCTCGCCCCCTTGGATATTAAATGAAAACGAAATGAAAATGTGGGTTGCATCTGTGTCTACTTCCGAGGAACATTGTGTCTGTTTATGAAACAATTTCTTAATGTAAAATTTTGCAATCGGTCACGTAATATTGTATTATTTCATTTCATAAAGTGGCAAATAACTGCGCGATTCATCGTTTAAATATTCGCTTCATCATTTGACACTGCGCTCCGTTTCATAGATACGATACCCTCGGAACACAATTGTTTGTGTGAACCACAGATATTGTTCATAAGACACAGAGGTTGTTATAATGTCTGTGAATTGAACGTTTATAAAGTATCCGACAACGGAATTATTCACATTCCGAGAGTTAAAAAAAGATTGAGTATTTTACTATTTTGTCCGTGACAAATGACTCTTGATGTAAAGTTCATGAAAATTATAATTTTCATTTTTTTATAAGGTTAAGGGGTACGTCTTTGCATTTTAGTTTTATAAATCTTTTAGTGTACAAGCTATTTTAAAAACGCACAACCACCATTTGACATTGAACATTGTAGTTATATATTGTGTATAACTATGATGAATGATTATATAAATTATTGTGTGTGTACATAAGCTGAAATAAGTGATAAAATAAATAATCTTGGAATGGCCGCATACAGTCCTATATGTAGCGTTGTACGCATAGATTTTTACTTCATCTGCCGCTTTTCGTAATATTTATACCATTAGATGTTATTTGAACTCCTGGATGGCTAGTGTAGTGATTTATGGCATTGCTATTTAGCACTGTGACGAGTTATGTAGTCCAATATACTCTTGATTTGAGTCAGGGTGCTCTATGTTAAAATATTAAGAAGGTCCTCTGCAATTCAGGATTAAAACAACTACAAACATAGGAAATATAATAAATAAACATAGGAAACAATCATGTTATTGTTCATTCAAAAACTTATAAACAGGTACGTGGAAGTAGTAATCGTTGAAAGTCTATCGTGCTAAACAAAGACAGTTCCAGGTAGAATGGATGAATCCTGCAACGTTGATGGATGGGTGTAATATGTATCGAGATGTGAGTTTGATATAGAGACATAACAAATAATTTCCAGGTAGGTGCATTATAGCTACATGAAATCTACCCATAACATCCAATAAATCAACAGTACATGCCCTACAGGCACAATAATATTTACGTTTCTACCACGCTAAACTGGAAAACGTAACAGCAATATCTCATAACAATTACAAGTCCAATCAAACTTGAGTCGCTAAACATATCTCCATCAATCCATTCCGGTACTACATCACAAACCAACACTCGTTTGTCATCCCATAAAACAGACTACATAAATGTTTTTGACGTATCAGAGCATTAATCAAAGAGTGGGACAAAAAATGTAGTAGGTAGTGACGTACTGGCGTTCGTGGCACAATGTTTACAGTTCTCGCACTCTTATCACGTTCCGCGAGTATTTATCTTGGCATGAATAGGCTGCGAGACTTTGACAGATCGTAGGTACCCGTGTTTTGTTAAATAACTCAAGATTGGAGGTAACTTTTTGCACGACAGCTCCTGGACTATTTCGCTAACTGTGTTCGGGTTATTTGCTGTGTTATTTACTGTGGGGTTATTGATGTTTCTGGTGTAATGTGGAGCTATGTTTTACTAAATGTATTTAGGTCTGCTTGGTTTACAGATTCAGTATAGTTTGTGTAGTGAAATATATATATATTTTTTTATGGTAATAGGCGGCAAACGAGCGGACGGATTGCCTGATGGTAAGCAATTACCGCCGCCCATGGACACAAGCAACATCACAGGAGTCACAAGTGCGTTGCCACCCCTTTGGGTTGGGAAAAGGGATAGGATGAGGAGTGAGATGAGGGAGAAGGAATAGGGGATAGGGCCTGCGGCACTCTCACTCACCGAACGAAACGCAACAGTTAAGGTACTGTTACTTTACGTCGATTTACAACGACACGACAGAAATATATTTTTTTAATATAAATATAAATAAAAAAAATTCTACCACATTCACACATCACTATCTAGTCCCAAACTAAGCAGAGCTTGTACTATGGGTACTAGATAATGGATAAACATACATATATACTTCCTTTTTGTAAATACATACACATTATACATTGAAACACCGAGACCAAGACAAACATCCATGTTCATGCACACAATTGTGTGACTAGAGCGGGAATCGAACCCGTGTCCTTCGGCGTAGCAGTCGTTTACACTCCCGGGGCGCCAACCGGTCTTCGATATATTTCGATTATGCTATGACATGAGAGTTAATAAACTGCAATAATGTATTATGTGTTAATTATTTTTAATATTTAATAATTGTTACATATTACATAAATTAACTTTTATCATGTCTTAAAATTAAAATAAGCCTATTTAATATATACAAGACGAAAAATAAATTAAAATTAAATTTAGAAGGCGTCATGAAAGTCATCCGCATCGCATTCAATCGGAAGCGTGCCCAGAAGACTGGCGGCATTGCCTCGTTGTATAGCAATGCTTATCTTTTGTGCTAAATACGTGCCAGCCCTCTGGTCACCCGAGGCGTCGATTAGTCTCTTTGCGAGATCCCTAAAAAGGGATCTCGCACTTGGACCCCATGGCCCCAAGGTTTCGACCCCAAACGGCTCAAATACATAATCTCCTACAAGATTTACGTATTTGCGCCGTTTGAGGGTCTCCGCTGAAGCAGCAGCAGCGCCCGCACAACCTGCTTTGCTGGAAAGATGGGATGGCGCAAGGATATCGACACATGTCGCGTCCCATACCAGAGGCCTACCCAGCTTCCACGGCAGTAAAAACATCCCGTCCGGTCTCTTGCCATCGTCGCGTGCCAAGCCCTGAGGTTCAACTTGGGCTGGAACGCCAGCGGTGACAAGAGCACGGCGCAGAATGTCGTTGAGGTTTGCGTGTCGTGAAATACGACCTGCGCTCCTGCTGTATGACAGACCAAGACTATCGACAGCCTCTCCGCAGTGACAGCGATGCGGCGAGACACATGACGCGCCTAATCGGAGGCAAGTAGCGAAGCGGAAGGTCGTATCGTCCAACATGGTACCTATATTGGACGATGGCAGTGCCTGAAGCTAGAGGCCCGATTCCCATTTTCCCACAGCCAACAGGCGAGCACGCTCCGCAGCGTTGGCTGACGTATTGAGGAGCTATATGTCTCGTACCACGCTGCAAAGCGGCCCATCCCATTGCCTCTGGGAGAACAAGTTTCGGGGTAACTCAGTTCCTGGACAAGCCTTTCTCCAAGCATTCATGGCATCGGCCTAACACGGCACCTCAGAATCAACCAGTGTAGGTGCTAAGATTTTCCTGGTAAATTTTGCAGTGCTGTGGACCGATGACAAGAACGCTGGCAGGCTTACGTCAGAAATTTTGCGAACGCCAAGGCCGCCCAAGCGCACAGGTAAGGACGCTTGTTGCCAAACTCGGTCGTTCAGAGCCACATTCAAAATTTTACTTAGGATATTCTCTATAATTTTTTCAATTTGAATGAGTGGAGTCGGATTTTTCCAAAAAGGTGAAGACCGTACGCGTGTGTAAATTTAGGGACAAAAAGACAATATCGAATTATAGTAAAAGCCGAATGTAAATTAATTTTGAGTAGACTGTCTGAAACATCATTAAAATTTTGAATATTTTCCTGTATAAAGGAATCAAAACCGTCGTCTAAAATTGGGGACCCCAGGAGGCGAAGAGAACTTTTTTCAACTTGGGTGTTATTGGGTGCCAGATATTGGAATTTTGAAAGAATAGAGGATTTATCTAAATTGTCATTAATAAAAAATTATGTTAATTATCTAATGTTGCCTGAATTGAGATATTATAAGTTTGATTTTTGCGGATCGACTGCAGTCTCACCTACGCAATCTTAAGGGGTAGTTGCCATATAATGATCCTTCTGTATTTTTACACTTGTTTAAGGTATAAACAAGTGTAAGAATACAGAAGGATCATTATTGCTAATGACAGTTAGGACATAGAAGAGTATTGATTCGCCGTAGCCACTACCTCAATTTATCATTGCGACAACAATGGTTTGTCGTTTAAGATGATCACTGAGGTACGGAGTTCTATTATTTTTATGAGATTAGGAAGCAATCCATTAACGAGACGATGACTAACTTGTTTCAGCTCGCAAATCAATATTTTATCTGTGGGGACGCGAATCAATATTTCCTAGGCCTCTTATCAAATATTACACAACTTAATTTTAAACAGCAAGTAACTATTTCTTCAGCTCCGAAACAAAGGCGATAACTACCTTAAAGTAAGCTTTCATCGTGGAATATCAAACTCTCAGAAAATAATTCATAATTTTTTTGAAAACCAAGGTAAACTAACATTGCTTTAATAATACTGGCCTGGGAAAGGTTCCAAGAAACGTATTATACTATTAAAGCTAAATTTTTTACACTTTCAGGTTTATATTTAAGATGTATATAAAGTGTTCTAAAGACCATTTTGAACTCATGCACGTGTCTAAACGCTTAACCGGAATTGGAGTTCCAAAATGATTTTGGTTCAAATAAACTCGATATTGGTTTTAAAATGGCTGCGTAAGAAGATTTCAATATTAAACTTCTATTATTTTCGACATTAAATTTGTGTTGTGACTTCCATTCTCTTCATTATTTAGGTCTCCCACAAATTGGGCATAAGCGTACCTCGAGCGTGTGTTCGGCGTGCGTCCGGCGTGTGTTCGGCGTGCGTCCAGCGTTCACTTTGCACTACAGTCTCGTTGCATCTAGCCGTACACAAGGGTGATAACTGATAACCCATAATCAGGTGAACTATAAAGATAACTTTTTTACACCACAATCACAGTTACTGTTGTTGACTAGAAGTCACCTTGAATGTTTCATAAATGCTAACACATTATAAGTAAAACTGACAGACTGCCTCGTTGGTCTCGCAGAATAAATGTGCGCGTGGGGTCCCGGGTTCGATGCCTGGGTCGGGCAGTGTTAAGTGGTAAGTAATATTATTCATCATATTCATTGTCTACGTATGAGCGTCATTCTTTCTGTTAGCTAAACTGTTCCTAGGCTACCACCTGTTTAGTATAACAAAACAACACTACATCCAAATTAAATTAGTCATATACATATAACACAATAATACTGAAACTTCTCACAATGAATTTTGTTACTTCTGTAACAAAAAACAGCTATAAAACAATTCTAGTTGAAGGTAATAATGCTGCTACAAATACAGTTTCTAGCACATATTACAAATTTCATTAACGCGTTAAATAAAAGTGCCCAAGCCTCAAATCCCTATATGACAAAATAGATACAGATCCAGAGAGGTTGGACTAGTAATAGAGACCGCATTAAAATAGCAACCTTACCCAATATATGCACTTCACTCTGACTTATGATTTTTTCTCATGTAAGAGAAAGATAAATACACAAATGTCATTTCGAATCTTCGAACATTCTTAGAAATTGTCGTAAATATTAACTAGACTAGTGATGTGCTTACTCAAAATGAATTTCGATAAAATATCGATAATGTTTGCAATGAATCCTTAGATTTGGTTTACTCAGAATGAATATCAATTGAATGTTGATAAATCCTCAGATAAAGTAAAATATGTGAATAAATACAGCTTAAATTTAAACACTAGTAAATAAGTTACGATAAAAAATATATTTTTAAATATCCTTTTTAAGGTGAATAAAGCCTTTGATATATCTACATAATATCACTAATAATCACTACCTATATGCAATGATAGGGTCAATGACGAAATCGAATACAAAACCACGTTACGTATTTCAGACTTTTGGAAGTTATATGCTTATTATTTAGCAAATTAACACGATCGTCAAGTGTTTGTCTAAAATCTTCCAAACTAAATTAGGCGTTCTGAAATTGAAGGGAGGCACGATCCCAGTATGCTCGTTACATAATTATATTAAATCACCAATCGAGAGCAGGCTGCAGTAATAAGTGAGTTAACTAATACGTAGATTAGAAATAAAATTTAACTTCAGGGTCAATTTAAAATAAAATATTTCACACATAATGAACACATCACATTTATTTAATGTAAAATATAAAAAGTCTCTGACAATGTTGGCTTAGTTAGAAAAAAAAACTCAAATTTTTACAAAATCATATACAGGTCAGGTATATACAGGTCAAATTAATTACACCCTTATAGACACGCCTAGGTCTAAAAAAAGTGAGAAATAAAATAATTTTAAAGAATTTAATCAGGAGCCCGCATGGTGAGTAAGAAAGAAAATAAAATTGTGTGCGTACTTCTAACTGGCACCCAACTCAAAAAATTTTGTTGTTAAAAATATTAGTCTTTCTGCTGCCTAGTGCGAGCATCTTTAGATGTTGGTAAAGGCTCTTGGCGATTAGTCCATTTACTGACACAATTATCGGCACAATGATCGCCGAGTTCACATCCCACATATCGACAATCTCATGAGCTGGGACCAAATATTTGATCTTCTTCTCTTTTTCTGCTTTAACGAGATTGCTGTCATGCGATGTGGTAATAACGTCTATCAATGCAAATCGCTCTGCTCGGTCAATCACTACAATATCAAGCTTATTGGCTACAATAACCCTGTCTGTAATGATAGACCTTTTCCAGGACAACAACGTACAACCATTTTTTCGAGAACTGAGAACAAATATTTTAAGGGTTCACAGCAGTCTACTTGTCATTTGCATTACAACAAGTTTATCATGGCTACGATTATATAATCATGATAATGACTCACACGATTAGCATCATGGTAATTAATCGTTTTTTGGCAATCTGTCGCCACTGCAAAAAAGTAGTCAATGACTACTCAGTACTTAGTACAGTTAATAGTATCGTCCTACATGTGAAGTCTTGCATTTAATTACACAAGCTTTAAACTTAGTTGTTAGCAGCAGATGGTTTTATTTGAACTTTTATAAACACGAAAGTTTGTGATGATCGATGAAAACACTTTTCTTGAGATATATAATTATATTCAAGTATACTTATTTTCAAAGAAATATTGCAGTATAGCTTCTACATCACAATAGTGCAAAGGCTACCTTTTTTGCAATAACTGTCACCCACATCGGCGAATACGTGGGCCGAAGCCAGTCTGTAAAATAAAAGTATCGATAAAGTTATAACGTCACTATGTTTATGCGTCACATTTTGATACGAATAAATCAAAATGTCTATGAAAGAAGTATCAAAGTTTCAAATGAAGTTCTATTAAATTTTGACGGTTAATGGGGGCCACACCGGAGTCCAGTCCCAGACCTTTGAGTGATAGGATTCCTCCGTCTATTTACTTAATATATATAGTCTAAGTACAGATCAACCAACAAATAAAAATAAAAAAGATAACGTCAAAACACAGTGTAATCGTTCAAATATCTCAATCCCTCAATGAATTGTTATTCTCTAAGTAACTTGGCCGTTTCTTTCGCCTGTGCGCTGCCGATTTGTCAATGTCACGGCTCATATTTTATCAACTTGGGGACAATGGTAACTACATTTTGATATCGGCAAGCTCGCCATCTAGGTTTCAAACCTTTGATGGATTGTCTGGGGTCGTATCCATTTTGTCTCACCCCCATCCCTCTACGAGAAAGGGGCAAGGCTTTTTTCTAACATATTGTAGTTGTAAACGAGTGCGATGTTTATAGGGATTTATGTCAGATACCACGGGAATATGCGGGGTGTAATGATTACATTACGCTTACCTGTGTTTTTTATTTAGATAGTAGTTTTTCACGTAGCTGTGATTTGTATAGGTAGATATATTTATTCTGTCGCGTGTCGGTAAATTCCAGTCTCCGAATCATCCGACACTATATTTAAAATGTTTACCCATTGTGATACACCACGTACCGCAGTTTTAGGGTTTTGATGTTTCGGCACTATAATCACAGATACGTTTAAATGGATATGATGTCCTCATAATATTACGCTACGAATGTTACGCTTTAACGTACACAGAGAAGGACACAAAGAACACCTTACATTAAAATTAATTTTATTTTTTCATTTAAAAGTAAATACTAATAACTCTGACTGTCTCCGTGGTCCAGTGGATAGCGTATGCGACTGCTGATCGGAGGTCCCGGGTTCGATTCCCGGGTCGGGCAAAAGTGTTACTGGGTTTTTCCGAATTCTCAGTAGCAGCACGGAGTCTAGTGATGTGCCCGGCAACGGCAATAGGCTCGCCACCTATTCTCTCTCTGTGGTCGGTCCCTCATGACTGAGGATCGTGGTCATCGGCGGACGTGGATGGTTTGCACCTGGTTTCGATGATCTGCCTCCACCGGTGCCTGTTCATGGCGTCTCGGGCGACAGAGCAAAACATGGTTGATGATGAGCCTCTCACTTGATCGCTCCATCTGGTTGGGGACCTTCCCCGAGCTCGTTTGCCCTCCGTGTTCCCAACAACGATCAGCTTTTCAAGGCCACCTATTACGTGGGACCTAAAAAATTCTTGGCGAAATGTGGGTGTAATATTACACTTCTGCCTACCCCGTCAGGGATAGAGGCGTGAGTATAAAAAAAAATAATAACTCGTCAAAACTGCTCATGGGAGCTACACACATCAACAAAGTCTAGGGATATTTTATATTTCATCAAATATCTAAAAATCTATGAAGAATTTTCTGATACAGTAAATAGAAGAATCATAGATTATTTTAAGGTCTTTAATAAAAATAAAAACATTTCGTGTTTTTTTTTGTTTTAAATAAAAAAAATATTTTTTTTAATCATCATGGAAAATTAGTATGATAACAACAAACATTTCTTCTTAAAAAACTATTAATTTTAATAAAAATGGAAAAAATCTTGTAAAATCTAATCATTAATAATCAGTGTTGCCACCTCTTACATTGATTACACATCGACATCGATTGTTAATACTTAAAATCAAATTGTCAATGTCTTGCTGCGGTATGAGGTCCCATGTACTTTGCAAGTGTTCGTAAAGTTGTTGTTCAGTCGTCAAATTTGGTGGAAAATCTCTCAAAGCTTTTCGTTGTAACATGTCCCAGGCATGCTCGATAGGATTTAAGTCGGGCGACTGTGCAGGCCAATCCAAAACTTGAATATCGTGCTCTCGGAGAGCGGTCGATACCAGCCGCGCCGTATGGCAAGGAGCATTATCGTGCATGAGTAGAAATTCATGGCCTATTTGAGTTCTGTGTGGGACAATAACGGGCTCTACTACCTCCTCGTGGTATTTTTGTGCAGTCATGCTGCCTTGGATCCAAACGAGTTGGGTTCGTCCGCCAAGACGAATTCCTGCCCACACCATGATTGTCCCGCCTTGGTATGGGTGGACCTCCTGAGGGTGCCGTAGACGGCTAACTCTCCCTGGAGCTCTCCAAACGCGTGTTCTTCGTGAATCCGGGTGAAACCCAAACCGGGACTCATCGGTGAACAGCACCAAAGACCATTGTTCGTCACTCCATGGTAAATGCTCCCGAGCCCACGAAAGCCGCCGACCGCGATTGCCACGTCGCAATGCTGGAACACGCAATGGTCTTCGAGCATGAAGATCAACTTCATGTAACCTTCTTCGCACGGTTTGGTCGCTTACCAGCAGCTGGTGGTCCTCCTGGAGCCTTTGCACTAGTTGCAGCGCTGTGATATTGGGTTGTCTTCTGGCGGTCATTTGGAGAAATCGATCCTGTCTCTGCATAGTAACACGATATCTACCTGTGTGCTGTTCGGCCACATCTCCAGTACTGCGATAACGTGACCACAACCTTGATATCACATTTTGACTGGTATGTAGGGCCTCAGCAACGACGCGTTGAATTGCACCATTTTCTAACATGCCCACGGCTCGTAACATTTCATCTCGACTCAAATGACGACGTGACATGACTTTTAAAGTTCGTACGTCACGTTAAATTAAAAAAGAAAAACAATTAAAAACCCTTTTCATTAATAATTATAATAAAACAGTTTTAACTTTCTTTAATGTAACGAATTACTAGCAAATTTGCCGCCATATTTTGTTTATTATTTTGTTTTTTTTTCTTTCCATGTTCAAATTTTGAAAATAGAATAAAAGAGGTTTTAATCTGTATATAAACTTTTTGTGGAAACTAACAAGGTTCTAAACTATAAACTCGTAAATAATTTAGGATTAAGATATCCCTAGACTTTGTTGATGTGTGTATTTACCTGTTTATTATTAAACATCATTACAACCTTGAATTAATACACGAACACGCACCCTTCATAAAGGAACATGAAACATCGCTGTTTAGGTAACCCACTTTACTACAATATCTATTTTGACAATGTACCTAGACATTATTATAATTGGCTTCATTATAACTATGAAAGGCCTGAATTTCACACGTTAGGTTTAGGTCCTTCGAAATTACTTAGAAGTTTTTCAATGACTTACTGTATTGTTTTAACTAAATACACGTGGAATTATATAAAGAAGAGTTTATCACTATATGCTATGAAATTGAATAGACCTTTGTTGATCGGTCTTAAATGAGTTTTAACTGTTTAGGTACTCAAATTTTAAATTAACATTTTTCTAATTCAGGTAATAGTAGGTATTTATATTATTTGAGTTTCTTGTGTCTAAAGTCTAACTTTGAATTGATGTAAAATTGTTGTATGTGTCGCGGCAGGGTCAGGACAAAATATGCTAACCCCGGTTTACGAGACCCCGCAACTACATGTCATCGAAGACACGTCGGTGGTTTATATGAGCCGGCCGCAGCGTCTTTAGGAACCCCTAAAGACGCTGGAGTCCTGCTCAGACTCACACACCTCTTTAACCAGCTCAAATTCGACTCCTTTATGGAGTCCTACTCCCCGACTCCGGAGTCGGAGGAGTTAGGGTTACCACCACGAGAACATAAAAAACATAAAATTATAAGGTTATTGATTATTTAAAATACAATGTGTAGCTATTTTAATCGTCACTACATTATGATTATACTTACACATCCAATAGTTTTAAGCATTTATATATTTTCCAGTTTAAAGCTTTCAGCAATGTCTTGATTTTGCAAATTGAAATTATAAAAACTTATTCTATACATTATTTATTGACAAAGGAAGAGATGAGTACATAAAAATGTTTTAAAACGAACGCAAAACAGAAGTCACTTTAACGAACGTGAAAATTGCATGGAAACCAGTCTTTCTTTAACTAAGTTTAACTAATCAATGTAATAACTATAACACACATTAACGTTTCGTTAGGCCAGCAAATTGCTTTGTAACCGCGCTGAGTCGGGAATGGATGTCGCGAATTATGGTAATGTATTATGATAATGCCGGCTGAGATGGCCTTTGTTTTGTGACATACAGACAAGCTGGATAGCGAACATGTGTGAAAGATCTATGTAGCTTACTTGTGAAGAGGTGTTTCCAATAATACGTTGGCACGTGGGTTGACTGGTTGTCTTATTGGACATTTTTAAATCGATAAGTTGCAGCATCCTTCAAATTTTTTACATATACATATTATGTATATAAAGTATTGATACATATTATTTGTACTCACACAATAATACTAGCTATATAACTTGTTATATATAGATATTTGTACCTATTTCGATTAGTTAAGGTGACTAATGAATGATACGTATTTAAAACACTGATAACATGACGTACCTATGCAATATTTGATGATCATATTGGCATCAGACAGTTGCAAAAATAAAAAATGAAGATGTGTGGAATAGATTAGACCATATCAATTTATCAATTTTACTTAGATTGAAAATGTCAACTTACACTTCGACTCGAGATATTATTAATAATTTTACTTATATTGTTATGTTATATAATATTATAAACATATATAAGTTGGACAAACAAATACGCAGTAAGTATGACTTTTTGAGAAGACAGCTGGTGACAATCGTGCGCTACACACAGCTCAGCTAATCCACTTTTCCGTCTAATTAATTCCATTATTAAAGTAATACAGATTAAAATATAAGGTGTCTGCTCCTTCACTTTTTTGGATTAGCTTGGCAGCCATTATCGAAATTACAGGGTGTTGAATTTTCATGAACCATGAGAAATTACAAATTGTTATGATAATGTGCTTCTTATGAGGTTCGTAAAATTAACGAGTTATAGATTATTTAACAAGATTGTACGATCAAATTTAGTAAAGCGATAATAGGAGTACATTATTATAAAGGATAAAATACAGAGAGGATGATCATTTTGCCAGCCTTTCATACCTTGATAAAACCTTTCATTTTTAGGGTTCCGTACCTAAAAGGTAAATAACGGGACCCTATTACTAAGCCTCCGCTGTCTGTCTGTCCGTCTGTCTGTCACCAGGCTGTATTTCATAAACCGTGATAGCTAGAAAGCTGAAATTTTCACAAATTATGTATTTCGGTTGCCGCTATAACAATAAATACTAAAAATAAAAAAATAAAAAAAATTAAGGGGGGGTCCCATACAAGAAACGTGTTATTTTTCGTATTTTTTGCTCAAAATTACTAACTGTAACAGGTAAACGCTTTAAATTTTCACAGAATATGTAGTTGTATATTACCTTTCAAAATAAATAATTAAATTAAAAAAAGTAAATAATAAAGGGGGACTCCAATACAACAAACGTATTTTTAAGCAATTTGTTACTCGATCTTAATAAACAGGTAGAAACTTAAAAAGTATTTAAGTATACATACAACGAACGTGATTTTCTTTTATAGATGATGGTACGGAACCCTTCGTGCGCGAGTCCGACTGGCACTTGCCCAATTTTTAATATCCGTTTGCCCGTTTCTTTCGAGAACTCGATATTTAGGCTCTGATTCAAGTGCCATGTTTACCGAAGTAAATAGCGCCGAAATAACGGGTTCTTTAAAACTTATTTTATACATTTAATCTATTGTTTAAGTACCGGTCTTCAGTTTTCAAGATTTGTAAAGCTTAGGATCCTCCTCCATTAGGGTAAGAAAATAATTTATTTTAGTTTTACTACTGTATATATTATTTCATTAATGTTTGAAACTAATTTTATGAAAAGTTTTGGAACAAAAATGTCCTAATATCTATTTTCCATTAAAAGGTTTTCAAATGAGTCCGTCTACGGAATACGAAATATCTTTCTATCAAGCCCTTAGGGAGTTCACACATCGTGCCTCGTTAAAAGCATTAGCAAAAATATATTAGGGTTCAATCCGATTAATTGCGATAAATGCTCTGGCACCTAATTGAGATCTGTTGTAGGAAGTATTTTAGAGTATAAAGTGGTTACAGTAAGGGGATATAAAGGAATTAGTAGCACGTTAAAGTAAGGAATTATTGATGAAGTTTTTAATTGGTTATGTTGATGGATTCTTAAGATGATGTGAATTACAGAGTCACTCTAATTTGTTCTGTGATTTGAATAATTGATGAGTAGTTTATTTTGTAGTTGTATGGCAAAACAATTTGTTGTTTGAGAGGTAAGGAGGTCTGCTCTTTTAGTAGTATTTAATTTGAGGTTGAAGCGGTGACTTTGGCTCTCTACATTAAGGAAGGAAACTTGCATAGTGCTGTTGCAGCAGTGGACACAACAAACAGCTAGTCTTAGAAAAAATATTTGTAGATTGCAATAGATTTTGTCCCGCCTTTTGTCGAACCTGCAACACTGGACACTTTTCTTAAACGCACTTTGTTTAAATCATGTATGTTGATGGTGTTTTCAACAGACTTCACCGTAACATATTTTGAGTATCCGTAATAGCAACATGCTTTGCAGACGACCCTAAGACTACCTTGCCTACAAGTCTCAAAAATGGCGTCACCATCTCACTAACTTACTATGGGTTTTACAACCCTCGTAAAATTCATAATTCCATACATTCCGTGCTAGATAGACTACACCATGATTTATTATTCGACTTCACACACGACGCGCCGTTTAATTTCGACGCGGACAGCACCAACACTAGCGTCTTTTGCACTGCACTTTTCACTGCACTTCACTGCACTTTACTGCACTATACTTTCACTTCACTTTATTCACTACTACTTCTTTCTTCCTTTTACTTCTTCCTTTTCTTCTTCATTTTACCACTTTTCAACTTAAACTGGCGCTCAGCGCGTCTACACCGCCTTATATACCCCTAGGAATGTTCTAGATCCACTAATTTCGATTGTCTTTTCATTATTCAATTGTTTTTCCATCTCCTGTCTCTTTTTAACCTTTCCATTCCTTCCTGAAGTTTCTAGAATTTTCTAATTTTTATTCAAAATATTTAAATAATCTTTTTTTAAATATTTGCCAAATACTCATAATTTTTTTCCAAAATTCATAAAAACCATAATCCACATAACTGTTATTTGAACCCACGCCATCAGAACGTAAACGGGATGTGTTATCCACACGGCCATCGCCTTGTTGTCAATGACTGGTGAATTCGGCGAACACTTGACAGTGTGTATACGTCATCGAACTAAAAACTCATTTCCAAATAATAAAATAGTCTTCAAAACCTCTTTGCTAATTATTGTGTTTGACGGCCGGCTAGTTTGCTGTGTGTGTAGACGTCAGTAGTTCTTGACAACCGCTGTGATGACAATTTTGACATGACACCGGCCGTCACATTGTGCACACCTTATGTTCCCATTATGAGTAAGTCTCGTCCCATGACCACTATAAGAGACGTTAAATGGCGATTATTATGGCGTTCGTATGGGGATAGCTGTGAATAAATAACAGCTTGTAATGGTGATTACTAGAACTGGTGATTAAAGGACATTTTGAAATCAAGACTTCACGATGATACGGTATTTTGATTTAGATTGAAATTTAAGATAACTGAGTTCCAAGTTAATTTATTTGTTTCAGTACATGGGTATATTTTAAGGTATAATTATGTAAGAGTGGGAAACTTAATAATTATGTTTTATTGGAATATAAAAATAATTCATATGAAGACATATTTGGTTTCATTGTTTTTAATTTCCATCCATGTAATTTAATTTCTTTTTGACTTTTATATTACATCATTACCTCTATTTTTTTCTTCTATTTAATTATAAGGCAGTAACAAACGCCGGATTCTATGCAGAAGGCGGAGGATCGTGTACTAAGACGCGTGTTGGAAATGTCCTATATCCAGCAGTGTACTGCGATAGGCAGATAGAGAACAGATGCTGCCAACCTTAGGGGAATTGCGTGATTTACATATTTTATGGATCTTTACTGCCGTACTTGCTATTATTGAGGTTTAAAGATAAAAAGACTTTTGCAACTGATAAAAGCAGGCATTATCTGTGTCAATACTAATCATATTTTTATTTAACCAATGGAACATAAACAAACTTTTCTATAATCCAAATTTAACAAGGTTTAAAAGTTTAACAAGGCAGCAGTCTTCAAACGTACAATTCCTCTACATATCAAGGGGAACCAATGTCGGGATGCCGTTCGTTCCCGAGTCGGACATTGACGCGGGTCGACATCGCGGTTCCACCCTCACTAAATCCGATTTTGCTTTATATTTCATGCGTCGTTCTTTTGCCGTTCAATGTACGGATTTTACTTAGACTTTTGCCCTAACCTTTGTGTAAAGATTAATTATCAAAATCCCCGTAGTTTGGCTGCCGTGTACTTACGTTTATGTTAACAGCTCATGACGGGCGCTACATTTCTTATGAGAATCAAATATTTACGGAGAAGTGTGAGTATATGATACAGCGATGATCATGTTCTGATTTCGGCTTGAAAGAGCTGGCTTAACTGGGAATGTTCTGGTAGGCTTCCTGCACTTAAACTCTTGCTTATCTCAATGTAAAATTTACCTACCTGTAATAACACATCAAGGTGGATGGATTGGCGCAAGATCTATGCTATCCTCCGACGCCATGATGAAATATCGGCACCTCAACAGACAGATCTCTAAGTCTACTCGCGATCTCCGCCAATACAACACAAAATGTGTTCGTGAGGCGATCGAGCAGAATAAGGGATCCAAAGTGTTCCAGAGGGATCTGTCTGTTAGGCAGAGTCAGCGGACAAAGCTGAAGACGGAGGATGGCAGAATCGTATCGTCCAAGCCTGAGCTCTTGGAGGAGATCGAAAGGTTCTATGGACAGCTATACACGACAACGCAACAACCCGCAAGCACTCCAGCGTCAGACCCTAGAGCTGGATTGACCCGACACTATACCGAAGATATCCCGGACGTCAGCATGCACGAGATTAGTGTGGCTCTCAAACAGCTCAAAAACAACAAGGCGTCGGGTGACGACGGAATTACGAGCGAGCTTCTGAAGGCCCGGCGGTGCACCCGCTAGAAAAGCCCTCCGGAAGCTATTTAATTCCGTCATTCTCGAGGGTTAAACGCCACAGGCGTGGCACAGAGGTGTGGTGGTGCTTTTCTTTAAGAAAGGGGATAAAACCCTCTTAAAGAACTACAGACCCGTCACACTTCTAAGCCACGTCTAAAGCTGTTTTCGAGGGTCATCACGAATCGTCTCGAGAGCAAGCAAGACGACTTCCAGCCTCCCGAACAAGCCGGTTTCCGTAAAGGCTATATAGTACCATAGACCACATACATACGCTGCGGCAGGTTATACAGAAGTTCGAGGAGTATAACCAGCCCCTATGCTTGGCGTTTGTGGACTATGAGAAAGCCTTCGATTCGATCGAAACCTGGGCGGTGCTACAGTCTCTCCAACGGTGCCGGATTGACTACCGATATATCGAAATGCTGAAGTGTTTGTATGAAAACGCCACTATGTCAGTCCGCCTCCTGGACCAGAGTTCGAAACCTATTCAACTCCAGCGAGGGGTGAGACAGGGGGATGTCATATCCCCGAAACTGTTTACCACTGCGCTGGAGGATGTTTTCAAGCTTCTGGACTGGAATGGACTCGGCATCAACATCAACGGCTAGTACATCACTCACCTTCGATTCGCAGACGATATTGTAGTCATGGCTGAGACCATGGAAGACCTAGGCACAACGCTCGATGGCCTCTGTAGAGTCTCCCAACAAGTAGGTCTTAAGATGAACATGGACAAGACGAAAATCATGTCGAACGTCCATGTTGTACCTGCTCCTATTCAGGTTGGGAACTCTACGCTCGAAGTTGTCGACAGGTATATCTACCTGGGACAAGTAGTCCAATTAGGTAGGTCCAACTTCGAGAAGGAGGTCAAGCGTCGAATCCAACTCGGTTGGGCAGCGTTCGGAAAGCTACGACATATCTTCTCGTCCGATATCCCGCAGTGTCTCAAGACGAAAGTCTTTGACCAGTGTGTGTTGCCAGTGATGACTTACGGGTCAGAGACGTGGTCGCTCACTATGGGCCTAATCAGAAGGCTCAAGGTCAGGTCAATCAGAAATGAGGAGATCCGCAGTAGAACCAAAGTCGCCGACATAGCTCTCCGGATAGCCAAGCTGAAGTGGCAGTGGGCAGGGCACATAGCTCGAAGAACCGATGGCCGTTGGGGCAGAAAGGTTCTGGAGTGGCGGCGACGTACCGGACGACGCAGCAGAGGTAGGCCCCCCGCAAGGTGGACCGACGAGCTCGTCAAGATCGCGGGAGGCGGTTGGATGCGGGCGGCTTAAGACCGGTCTGTGTGGAGAACCTTGGGGGAGGCCTATGTCCAGCAGTGGACGTCATTTGGCTGATATGATGATAGCACATCTCACCTTGGTTCTTTAAAGAGCAACCATTGACATATACTCTAACGATAGACGGAGCATTCCCTATAAATATTTTGTTCAAATTGTATGACGTCTAATCGTACTAGCGCAACACGCAGGCGCAAGCAGCGCCAATGACTTACAGTGTCTAGTTATTATTATAGCCAATCAACAACAACAAGTCCTGGCATCTTACCAATGCGTATCCAATAGTTCTCTAACGCTACTGGCTGCTTATTGCCATTTGCAAAGACTATTTACATCACAGAAGAGATGTTTACTGCCTACAATATTTCATCAACATAATAAGAACAGTTTATTTATGAAAATAAAAGGAATTAATTGCTAGGGGTTTATTTAAGTAAAAAAATAGAATCTATAAACATATTCAGATGTTTTTATTACAAAATAGAAAAATGTATTCGTGGGCGTAAGTTCAAGACTTGCCTTATATAGTTGCCTCACGAATAATTCTAATTTTTAACCTTTATATTTATCTTACTATGAGAATTGCTTAAACATATCCTAATATATAAGGCAGGATTGTATGTTATTCTGTAATGATGCCCTTGCTGACCACAGAGTTCTAAACCTACACATGTGGCAGATGGCACTATGTGCTACCATAAGGAAACCAACTATTTAAAAAAATCTATGACGAAGTGGCCTGAGTAGCTTAGTCGGTACGGTATCGACGTGGTCGCGGGTTGAAGTCCTGGCTAAAAAAAATATTTTAAATTGCAGATAAATTTACTTTAGCAAGAAATGCTCAAAAATATATTTTAATAACTATTCAATTGCCATCAAACACAATTAATTTTGTGTTTTTTTGTCTATTGGTCGGATAATGGAAATCAGGATCTGTTTTGGCCTCATGGTTCAATATTATTTTTGCGTATTTTTCTATAACTGCAAATCTGTACCTACTATGATGAAGTTTTGAAATATTCGTTAATATGGTTATTACGATCAATATATAAAAAAATAAAAACAACACAGAATTAGTGTTATACAACGTCAAATTGGTTTTATAACATTAATCAAACTAAAAAACGTTTAAAACCAATACCTTCACGAAGTCTGGTCTTAGTCATATATTTTACCTACAATCACTTGCAATGTATTTCTGCATAGTAGTTAGTCTATGATCGTAAATGACGTCACATAAAAATAAAGAAATACATTTTAATGTGGTATTATGATACATTTAACTCTTTTATTGACATAAATAATTCTGATTCAAATTAATCGATATATCGTCGCCACACAGTCAATAAACGAAGCGGACCCACACTGCAGGAAAGTCAAAGTGACACTAGATTGCTTTGCCGGTATGTTCATGCAAAGCATTTGAACAAAGTAAATGTTCTGAATGCTACATCTAGTACTTTAGTACATATATATCGATGATAGCAACCTTCTTTCTAGTTTTCTTACTTAACTTCTGACTAGGTCGTATAAATACAGGGGGAGGACACGATAACCCTTGATTCAGGCAATCTGTTCTACTTTCGAGAAGGTGATCAGCCCTCTCAGGGCAGTGTCGGTTTCCTCGTTAACAAAACTCTCACTAACAGCGTTGTAGAAATCAGCAGTGTGTCGACACGGGTAGCGTACCTCATATTACGGGTCACAGACAGGACGGTACTCTCTGAAGGTGGTACAGGTATATGCGCCGACCTCGACATATTGTGATGACATAGTCGAAACCATGTATGAAGATATTACTAAGGCTATACATCATACCACCAAGACACACTACAGCGTTGTTATGGGGGATTTTAATGCCAAAGTGGGAGTACAAGAACGCGGCGAAACGAAAATCGGACCCTATGGCGTGGGGCGCCGAAATCACTGGGGCAAAATGCTGGTCAATTTTCTGGAGTCACAGGAGCTCTTCTTAATGAACTCCTTCTTCAAGAAGAAGCCTCATAGAAAGAGGACATGGTGAAGCCCCGATACTGTGACAAGGAACGAGATAGACTTCATCATGTCTGATCGGAAGTATATATTAATTCGATGCGATTGAACAGAATCGAGGCACCAAAGTCTTCGCTCGCCAGCTTGATAGAATTCATCTGTCGAAACTCAATACTGCGGATGGCAAAACTGTAACCTCCAAGTTAGAGGGAGCTCTGCGGCGGTGTTGCATCGATTGGCGCTACATCGAGGTGTTGAGATGTTTGTACGACACGGCCACTATGACCGTCCAACTCCAGGACAGTAAAACCAGCCCCATTGAGTTGCGTAGAGGGGTGAGGCAAGGAGATACATATCCCACCTTCGGTTTGCCGAGGATATTGTCATCGTGGCAGAGGGCCTGGAAGAGCTGAGTGAGATGCTGCACAGCCTAAATGGAGCCTCTCGACGGGTCGGTCTCGGCATGAACTTGCATAAAACCAAGATTATCGTCAACGAACACATTGTGCCGGGACCGGTTTATGTCCACGGATCGATGCTCGAAGTTGTTCAAGAGTATGTCTACCTTGGTCAAGTAGTCCAGCTTGGTTGAAACAACTTCGAGAAAGAAATCGACCGCAGGATCCAACTGGATCCTACTGAGACGTGGCTTGCTAACTTTTATCATGATCAAGCTACGTCGAGTTTTCTCTTCGCCCCCACTGCAATGTCTGAAGACCAAAGTCTTCAACCAATGCATCCTACCTGTTATGACGTACGGTGCCGAGACGTGGGCACTCACAGTGGGACTAGTCCACAAACTAAAAGTCACGCAGCGAGCTATGGAACGGGCTATGCTTGGCGTCTCTTTGAAGGATAAAATCCGAAACGAAGTTATCCGACAAAGAACCAAAATTGCCGACATAGCTCACAGAATCAATAAGCTCAAGTGGCAGTGGGCTGGCCATATCTGTAGAAGGACTGATGGCCGATGGAGCAAGCGTGTCCTAGAGTGGAGACCACGCCGCGGCTAGCGTAAGGTAGGGCGGCCCTCGGCTAGGTGGACCGACGACCTGAAAAAGGTGGCTGGGACAGACTGGATGCGGAAGGCTGAGGACCGTGTACTGTGGCGCGTGTTGGGCGAGGCCTATGTGTAGCAGTGGACTGCATAGGTGGATTGATTGAATACTTCATTATATGATTATAACTTATATCTATGATTTTTGAATTTATTTTAGGTAACCGTTATATACATGTCCTATTCCTTGAGTGACACTTATCTTAATAGATCCTAAGATGAACTAGTTTTTACAATTCTTACAAATTATGTGATTCTTAAAAAGCAAAAGCCGACAAATCTTATAGTAGATATATTAATTTTTAAATGGCTTCATTGTCTTTGTTAAAAACAATTAAATGCATTTGCTTTGTTATTAAAACTAAAACCTAACTTTTCCAATTGTTTTTTAATTATTTAAAAAACAAAGTGACTGTAGTTACTTTGTTACTGAATTGTTATTTTTATTTAAAATTAACTTTGTCTATAGAAAAATATATTTTTCAATTTAAAGGAAAGTTACCAATAATTATTAAAAAAAATGCTTTGAAACAAATAGAACTAATTATTTTACAAATTATGAAATAACAAAAGTACTTAAGTTGTCGGCAGTACGTTTTAAATTTGTGATTTTCGTTTTTTTTGCTCCTCCTGATAATTTTGCTTGACTGCAATTACTTTGTTTTTCCGTAGAGCAGCCGCGTGCCTCAGAGAGCACCAAGCTAAGGCATTCAAGGAGCAAGTAAAGGCATTGGCCTGGTTGTCATGAAGATTTTTGACAGTCGTTATAAGGAGTCTGTACTCAGTACCTTTGAATAAACTGGCACTAGACTAAACCATGAAATACCGCGCGTTGTGGAGGTCAGACATGCAGTCGCTCTGTGGAAAAGTGCGGTACTCGGATATATACTAATTATTTATGTTTAGCGTGAGTATTGGTGTGATACTGCATCGCTATTTCTGAGTTACAACAATAGTTGCTATAGAGTAACGTGTCTTTGACTTCTTATGTAGCTGAAAAGACTTAAATTCTTACAATTGTTTTAACCGGCTTACAACTATCGTATTTGCGAAGGGACTGACAGTTGAGTCCCTCCGCGAACACGACCGTTGTAAGCCGTTTGAATCCACTACTCGATACGTGCATCGTGCTGTCAGGAACGACAGTCATGCCAATAAGATAGAATGAATAACACTGACACCCTGGTAAGGCGAAGCTACGGCGAATTAAAAATAAAATAAAAATAGTAAGTATTAATTCTCAGTAAGGCCAAAATTCACTTAGAATAGGTTATTCTGGACTTACGTTAAAAAAAATTTAACGATGAAATAGAATAATTATGATAGTTCACATCTACCAAATCGAGATACTACGCAAAATTAAACTAGTACTTACGTTCAAGTTGTACCTTCATTTCTGCCCCATTCACTTAAGTATATCTTCGCACTATAAAATTTCTTTGTTGATATATATACAACAATTACTAGGAACTAAGAGAAACCGCTCCTGCTATTTTCCTCGAAACAATACTACGTATATATTTTCATCGAAACAATAACGTTATATCATAACAGGTAATAGTTTAATTACTTCTCGCTACCTCTGATAACTTGATCAAATATCTTAAATAGGAGTAAAGCTCAATAGGATACTGTCGCCTAAAGAGCGGTGACCCTTATCAACAATGTCAACCGACTTGGATTCCTTAATACACATACTGTCAACGTGTAACACGACACTCGAAAACCAAACTTATTTCTTTTCACATAAAGTGTGTTTTATCTCAGCATACAGTTGATGGTTCAGTCATTTGTACTTAAACGGTATAAAATTTACTATCGCCATCGTATTAACTCAATTCCCGTGTATTGTTCGGCGTCACCTTATTTTCAATCAATGCGGTTGTAAATAATCCGTTTACAAAGGTACAACTGACGCAATTTGTATAAAGCCTTGCGATATTTGGTAGTAAATTTTCTTTACCATAAAATGAACCAACATAATTTAATGTTTGGATTTAATTTCAATACGAGTTTTTGGGATATCTAGATGTTTTTATACAGTGTGATTTTAAACTGTCTTCAAAAATCTTCCTATATCTTTCTTCACAGTGGGAACACAATTCACATGCTTGTCCCATGCCTCTCGCGTGATCTGGGTGTGTGTGTGTATGGCTATTCCTTTAAGTGCTTGAGGTGTATCCACTCAAGCTACCAGGGTGTTTGTTGACATCGAAGCACGGTAAAAAATATTCTTCGCTGATCTATCTTATTTGGTCATCTGTCTGTCTTATAGTGTGGCATATTGGGCCTCTAAAAATACAAATCTGTAGGTATATATAACTAAATACTAAGCATTACTGACAGTAGCGGTGCAATAAGAAGGATTTTTTCGGAATTCTCAGAAGATCGGGCGAATTTAAAAAAGTGCAGGCGCAGCTGCGGGCGTCCTCAAGTAATATACAGCTTGGCGCAAAAGTAATGACCCTATTTGCTTCAGCTACAACTTCGTTTCTAAATGAAAACAAACATTTCTTCGTTTCTAAATGATAACAACCTTGTAACGTAATACTACACGTATTGCGTTATAATATCTCGCAGGCGCTTAACGCCAGCTTAGCCGTTCGCAATATTACCTAATATGGTCATGTTCACCAGCCAAAGGCAGTTGTGAGTCATAGGCCTACATCTATATAAGATGGGTGCGCGATCTAAGTCTGTCACTTGCCCTACACACCGTCTCGCTGATGGTTGTAGCGACTATTACTACTATTATTAAAATCCTACTTCTCTGTCTACTGTCCCGCTGGGGGTAAGCATATTCTAGTTGTCTGTGTGCCTATACGTTCTGTCTGTAGTATCTGTGTCTCCTAAGCATAACAGCCGATCTAGGGACCGCCTGTTCCTGACCGGTTGTTGTGTATTCTCTATGCTGTTTCCAGTTCTTCCTACGGGCTACGTTCTTCCTACGGGCTACGTTCTTCCTACGGGCTACGTTCTTTCTACGAAACGAAGTTGTAGCTGAAGCAAATAGGGTCATTACTTTTGCGCCAAGCTGTATATTACTTGAGGACGCCCGCAGCTGCGCCTGCACTTTTTTTAAATTTGCCCGATCTTCTGAGAATTCCGAAAAAATCCTTCTTATTGCACCGCTACTGTCAGTAATGCAAGGATTTTATATATACCTACAGATTTGTATTTTTAGAGGCCCAATATGCCACACTATAAGACAGAAAGATGACCAAATAAGATAGATCAGCGAAGAATATTTTTTACCGTGCTTCGATGTCAACGAACACCCTGGTAGCTTGAGTGGATACACCTCAAGCACTTAAAGGAATAGCCATACACACACACACCCAGATCACGCGAGAGGCATAGGACAAGCATGTGAATTGAGTTCCCACTGTGAAGAAAGATATAGGAAGATTTTTGAAGACAGTTTAAAATCACACTGTATAAAAACATCTAGATATCCCAAAAACTTGTATTGAAATTAATTCCAAACATTAAATTATGTTGGTTCATTTTATGGTAAAGAAAATGTACTACCAAATATCGCAAGGCTTTATACAAATTGCGTCAGTTGTACCTTTGTAAACGGATTATTTACAACCGCATTGATTGAAAATAAGGTGACGCCGAACAATACACGGGAATTGAGTTAATACCATGGCGATAGTAAATTTTATACCGTTTAATTACAAATGACTGAACCATCAACTGTATGCAGAGATAAAACACACTTTATGTGAAAAGAAATAAGTTTGGTTTTCGAGTGTCGTGTTACACGTTGACAGTATGTGTATTAAGGAATCCAAGTCGGTCGACATTGTTGATAAGGGTCACCGCTCTTTAGGCGACAGTATCCTATTGAGCTTTACTCCTATTTAAGATATTTGATCAAGTAATCAGAGGTAGCGAGAAGTAATTAAACTATTACCTGTTATGATATAACGTTATTGTTTCGATGAAAATATATACGTAGTATTGTTTCGAGGAAAATAGCAGGAGCGGTTTCTCTTAGTTCCTAGTAATTGTTGTATATATATCAACAAAGAAATTTTATAGTGCGAAGATATACTTAAGTGAATGGGGCAGAAATGAAGGTACAACTTGAACGTAAGTACTAGTTTAATTTTGCGTAGTATCCGATTTGGTAGATGTGAACTATCATAATTATTCTATTTCATCGTTTAATTTTTTTTAACGTAAGTCCAGAATAACCTATTCTAAGTGAATTTTGGCCTTACTGAGAATTAATACTTACTATTTTTATTTTATTTTTAATTCGCCGTAGCTTCGCCTTACCAGGGTGTCAGTGTTATTCATTCTATCTTATTGGCATGACTGTCGTTCCTGACAGCACGATGCACGTATCGAGTAGTGGATTCAAACGGCTTACAACGGTCGTGTTCGCGGAGGGACTCAACTGTCAGTCCCTTCGCAAATACGATAGTTGTAAGCCGGTTAAAACAATTGTAAGAATTTAAGTCTTTTCAGCTACATAAGAAGTCAAAGACACGTTACTCTATAGCAACTATTGTTGTAACTCAGAAATAGCGATGCAGTATCACACCAATACTCACGCTAAACATAAATAATTAGTATATATCCGAGTACCGCACTTTTCCACAGAGCGACTGCATGTCTGACCTCCACAACGCGCGGTATTTCATGGTTTAGTCTAGTGTCAGTTTATTCAAAGGTACTGAGTACAGACTCCTTATAACGACTGTCAAAAATCTTCATGACAACCAGGCCAATGCCTTTACTTGCTCCTTGAATGCCTTAGCTTGGTGCTCTCTGAGGCACGCGGCTGCTCTACGGAAAAACAAAGTAATTGCAGTCAAGCAAAATTATCAGGAGGAGCAAAAAAACGAAAATCACAAATTTAAAACGTACTGCCGACAACTTAAGTACTTTTGTTATTTCATAATTTGTAGAATAATTAGTTCTATTTGTTTCAAAGCATTTTTTTTAATAATTATTGGTAACTTTCCTTTAAATTGAAAAATATATTTTTCTATACACAAAATTAATTTTAAATAAAAATAACAATTCAGTAACAAAGTAACTACAGTCACTTTGTTTTTTAAATAATTAAAAAGCAATTGGAAAAGTTAGGTTTTAGTTTTAATAACAAAGCAAATGCATTTAATTGTTTTTAACAAAGACAATGAAGCCATTTAAAAATTAATATATCTACTATAAGATTTGTCGGCTTTTGCTTTTTAAGAATCACATAATTTGTAAGAATTGTAAAAACTAGTTCATCTTAGGATCTATTAAGATAAGTGTCACTCAAGGAATAGGACATGTATATAACGGTTACCTAAAATAAATTCAAAAATCATAGATATAAGTTATAATCATATAATGAAGTATTCAATCAATCCACCTATGCAGTCCACTGCTACACATAGGCCTCGCCCAACACGCGCCACAGTACACGGTCCTCAGCCTTCCGCATCCAGTCTGTCCCAGCCACCTTTTTCAGGTCGTCGGTCCACCTAGCCGAGGGCCGCCCTACCTTACGCTAGCCGCGGCGTGGTCTCCACTCTAGGACACGCTTGCTCCATCGGCCATCAGTCCTTCTACAGATATGGCCAGCCCACTGCCACTTGAGCTTATTGATTCTGTGAGCTATGTCGGCAATTTTGGTTCTTTGTCGGATAACTTCGTTTCGGATTTTATCCTTCAAAGAGACGCCAAGCATAGCCCGTTCCATAGCTCGCTGCGTGACTTTTAGTTTGTGGACTAGTCCCACTGTGAGTGCCCACGTCTCGGCACCGTACGTCATAACAGGTAGGATGCATTGGTTGAAGACTTTGGTCTTCAGACATTGCAGTGGGGGCGAAGAGAAAACTCGACGTAGCTTGATCATGATAAAAGTTAGCAAGCCACGTCTCAGTAGGATCCAGTTGGATCCTGCGGTCGATTTCTTTCTCGAAGTTGTTTCAACCAAGCTGGACTACTTGACCAAGGTAGACATACTCTTGAACAACTTCGAGCATCGATCCGTGGACATAAACCGGTCCCGGCACAATGTGTTCGTTGACGATAATCTTGGTTTTATGCAAGTTCATGCCGAGACCGACCCGTCGAGAGGCTCCATTTAGGCTGTGCAGCATCTCACTCAGCTCTTCCAGGCCCTCTGCCACGATGACAATATCCTCGGCAAACCGAAGGTGGGATATGTATGTCCTTGCCTCATCCCTCTACGCAACTCAATGGGGCTGGTTTTACTGTCCTGGAGTTGGACGGTCATAGTGGCCGTGTCGTACAAACATCTCAACACCTCGATGTAGCGCCAATCGATGCAACACCGCCGCAGAGCTCCCTCTAACTTGGAGGTTACAGTTTTGCCATCCGCAGTATTGAGTTTCGACAGATGAATTCTATCAAGCTGGCGAGCGAAGACTTTGGTGCCTCGATTCTGTTCAATCGCATCGAATTAATATATATTTCCGATCAGACATGATGAAGTCTATCTCGTTCCTTGTCACAGTATCGGGGCTTCACCATGTCCTCTTTCTATGAGGCTTCTTCTTGAAGAAGGAGTTCATTAAGAAGAGCTCCTGTGACTCCAGAAAATTGACCAGCATTTTGCCCCAGTGATTTCGGCGCCCCACGCCATAGGGTCCGATTTTCGTTTCGCCGCGTTCTTGTACTCCCACTTTGGCATTAAAATCCCCCATAACAACGCTGTAGTGTGTCTTGGTGGTATGATGTAGAGCCTTAGTAATATCTTCATACACGGTTTCGACTATGTCATCATAGTATGTCGAGGTCGGCGCATATACCTGTACCACCTTCAGAGAGTACCGTCCTGTCTGTGACCCGTAATATGAGGTACGCTACCCGTGTCGACACACTACTGATTTCTACAACGCTGTTAGTGAGAGATTTGTTAACGAGGAAACCGACACTGCCCTGAGAGGGCTGATCACCTTCTTGAAAGTAGAACAGATTGCCTGAATCAAGGGTTATCGTGTCCTCCCCCTGTATTTATACGACCTAGTTCTACTTCGAGTTCGGTGATGTGTTGGTCCAGCCGTAGAGAGCGTCCATTGTACGTAGCCAGGGTCAGTTTCTTGTGGTAGCCGTTTGCCGTAGCCTGGAGATTCTTAGCACCCCCTGCCCAGCTGTTACCGCGACCACTAACGTAGTTGCGGACAGCAGGACTACCGGGAACTGGAGGCCTTTTATTCGTTGGTGCGCTCATTCGGTGGTATTTGACCTACTAGGTAGGTAGTATAGGTACTACTTCATGTATGCCTACGATATATTTCGTAAATAGGTAGGTATTTACGAAATGTAAACACACAATACAAATAATTGGACATTTGCACTTACATTTGTTTTAACTGTACCATAGTTCTCGAACGTAAACTGTGGCTATTTTGCATTTTAAACATTTTCTAAACAATCACACAAGAATCACAAGCCTCGTCAAACTTATGACACGAAGTTGTAAGTGTTGTAACTGACAAGTTTCATTGTGGGAAAACTGACATTTGAAAGGTGATAAAACCGAGTAATGTCAAATAATTGAGTCATTTGAAATTTACAAATGAACGACAGCCTATTAAAAACCAAGTAAATGGGATATAGTAATAGCTCGAATTGATTTACAATAAAGAAACAAAGCAACTGTTATTCAGTTGCTTTGTTTTACATTTGTCATTTCACTTGCTTTATTTTTACGTTAACAAATTTGCCATTTTGACCATTTTTAACAATCCCAAAACAAAGTAAAGCTGTTTGATTTTCTTATAGCTAGATAAAGGGGCTTAAATTTTTTTATATCAAATGAAAAGCCAATAAAATGATTTCACAACGTAAAAACAATGTAATCGACGTGCAATTACTTTATTTTTGCTTAGACATTGTGGTTTACTTTGTTTTACCGTAGATATGTTGGACAAGTGCCTGCAGTTACTTTATTTTACAAAGTTTTATCTCGAAAAATAAAGCCTTTTCGATGATTCCGTGAATGTAGCAGTGTCCGTTATAGGCAAAATGTTCCAAATATGTAAAAAAACTGATTTTGAAAAATATGTTAGTTGCATTGTTTTTCCGTAGCACAGCCGCACGGGACAGGTGATAATAATTGAAAATGAAATGAAATTAAGAGTTCAATACGCAAATAAATCCGGAAAGTCAGTCGTGCGCGCCGTGTATTTGAACCCGATAGGGTATCGGGCTGCATCTCAGTCTATTGGTATCTCCACCAGGCTATCGCTGCCCTTTACCAAACTTTGGTAACATATAATATTGGAATGAAGTTATAGTGTGCATATGTCAATAATTTCATTTATAGACATAGACTAGTTTCTGCCTGCGGCTTCGCGTATCTAGGCGTCGGTTATTATAACAAAAAGTAGCCCATGTGCTGTTCTAATGTATAAGCTATAATATCACACTATTTCGTCAAAATCTGTTAAGTAATTTTAGCGTGACAGAGTTACAAACGTCCATCAATCCTAATAAACTTTCATATTTATAATGATCATAAGGATATTCAAATCATGTATATACCAAACAGTGTGTACTTAAATTCAAGACGAAGCCGCAATACTGAATCTTTGAACATTCTTTAACAGCCTCAGATAATCACCCTTCACTCGAACCTCAAACATAATTGTAACTCAGTAACAAATTGAGTTTACAAGATTGTATTAGAAACCAAATTAGATCATATTTCTCGATCCAGTTTATATTAGAATAACTCGATTTTATCCGAAGTGACTGCGTTGAAAATCTCACGCCTGTATCCCCGAAGGTATAGGCAGAAGTGTAATATTTCACCCACATTTGTTATAGGGGACGAGCTTGTTGCCGTTAATGGTCACATCACCAGACTCCGTGCTGCTTAAGAGAATTTGTAAAAACCCAGTTCCCCTTTTGCCCGACCTGGGAATCGAACCCGGGACCTCTGATTCGCAGACACATACGCTATCCACTGTACCACGCAGGCAGTCCCTTGTTATAATTAGCTTATTTGTTTGTTAATTATTTTAAAAGGGTTGTGTCGTGTTTGTCATAGCCGGTCGAGTTGGAGCAAATATTCCTACAACCCCTGTTAATGTTCTGCTGTAACAATATTTAAAAATGAATTTGTTTGAGTCAGCTTTGGTTCTGATACTCTCCGTTGTACCGTTTTGTTAAGCTGACGTTGATGCAGGTTGTTTTTATTGCTATATTATGAATTGTGTAGGCGGGTAGCTACATCGTAGGCCGATATAAACACTTCAGAGTTCCTACTAAGTGAGCGAAACTGGGTTCTTGTGCATTGTATACACACTAACTAAAATACACTCAATACTTTAAAACACGAAAGGCACTATCTTAACAATTATAGTCTAAAACTTTCACTTGCACGTATTTTAACGAACCGAGGACAGATTCATGATGTACTGTCAACCAGGCGACTCGACCGAATGCCCCTTCGCCAGCCAGACTAGTCTACACGAACACTGTCAGCGCTCTCCACTATTGCACCGCAATACGTCATAACCGGCCGGTAGCACTCTCGATTCGTTTAGAGACTATACTAATGACGTGATGAAGTTTCATGACATCTGTTAAGCAATAATAAAGTGGCGCTGGTAAAGCACCGTCATACACGTATAATATTGTTATGTAAGTATAAGGGTAGCATTTATTTGATTAATAAATAAACTGTGTTAAAATAAATTGTGTTTTGATTGTCAATCCATTTGGATGTTGTTAGTGAAGAATGTCGTCTTTTTAGTAAAATAAATATGAACGTGTGACTCTATTCTGCTTTTTTTAAGTTTTCAAATAAAATACAACATAGTAATATTACTGAAATCTCTCATTTACACTAAAAACATTGAAAACAAAAAAGTACCAATACCACTAAATAATCACTAGTATATAGACATATACACCAAAGAGGACGGAAACACATTCCAACCTACCAAAAAAAAAAACAGTAACCATAACCATTACATAAAGTACGTACCTACAAGCAACTCTGCCTCCACAAACTGCACGCCATAGCACTTTAAAAATGTTATTCTGAAAGTCCTGTCATCCGAAACAGGCGGGGAGCTCATTCATTTTAACTACATAAAAATTCTGCGTACAAATTCTATTGAGAAGCGGGAACGTTTAGTTAAAACGTTGCGAACGCTTGAATAAAATGCTAGAAAAACAAACAGGATGGATTTTACCACTGTTAAGGAATTGTGCAGTAGGCCAAGTGCGTTATACATTTTCATTATTTATTCATCGTCATTGTCCAAGCGTTATCCTGGGTGCATCCCAGACTCCCGCCGTTTTCGAGCCCATGGTTCACTTTCAAAATAATCGAGTCTGACAGAATTATTATCTCTTCCTAAGAGCGACTGTTTTGTGACCTTCGCAACGTGTATATATGTCGGCATGCTGATTATTTAAGAATGATTTTTATGTTTAATTGAACCACAAAAATTGCCCTTAGAAATTGTTACTAAATTTACCGATTTTTGTAATCGATTACTCGATTAGTAGTAAAATAAAATTAAGAGCGGGTAACCCCGAATAGAGTAGTAGGTGGCGCCAAACGCGGTGACATCGTCGATTACTCTGACAGCTGTTGCACCGGGCGGGCACGTGCTAAACTATTTGCTCACAAATTCATAATCGTGTTTCATCCTCCATATTTTATTGTATTTCGTGCCAAATTGTTATAAATTCGAGCAATACAGCGTGTACAAGTAAAGTGGTGCTTTTATTTTGAATCTCTTTTCGCCATTGCACCCACGATGGAGAAAACTTACGAAGACTGCTCCGAGAGCCCTTCTGACGCTTCCACATCAGAATTGGGATGGGACCACAACGACCCACGTGTTCAAAATGAAGACGCTAGTAACGAAAAATTGCTGGGCCTGTTGGAACTACAAAATCGCAATTTTCTGACGCCGATGCAAGCCTAAAAATACCTACTACATCGTCGCATGGCCTTTGTTTACTGGACTTCGATTCCTGAGCAACAAGATATGGATGTAGGTGCTTGGGTGACGACTGCAGACATGTGATTGAAGATCAAGACCCGCATTGCGCCCCACTTGTGGTCGCACTAATGCGTATCGTTTCCTGGGAAGATATTGTGCAATACAATGTGCACAAAGGTGCGAGCGAAGGCGACTGCTAACGCTATGCTGGTGAATCAGCTGAGCATTAAACTCCAACCGTGGTGAGCGTGTTTTGTCTGATTTTTTTATTGCCAATTTTATTTAGTGACAGTAGTTGTAAAACATTACGCATTTCACCTTGGAAATGTTGTAATCGTTGTGGTGATATCGCCATCACATCGTACCGAGTGTTGTAGGTTCGATTCCTACACGAGACACTGAAATGTGGAACCATTTGACCTTTGCCGTATTTTATGCTAGCGTATGGTTGTCTGACTACCACAGTGACCTAGCTATAGCGTAGATATCGAACGGAAGTTTTGAGTTTGATTCGCCGGTTAAAAAGAAAGCGATTTTTTTATTTCTACATGCGAGCGTGGCTCGCACTCACGAACCTTATGATCATACGAGTATTATGCTTGCTGGCAAATAGATTATCTTGTCTCGGTCTTACTTTATGGACTGTATCAGCAGCGAGAGTGAGCGTACAGGCCGACTTGCATTATTCCAAACAAGTGCGGTTGGTTGGTTGGTGTAACCTGACCATAATGGGAAGATATTACTAGCGCTATTATTTTATTGACTCGTGGTGTTGATAATACCTAATTGTTTTCGTTTGAACATGATCAGAGCCTGAGTAAAAAGTGGCACTGTTACTCGTTGTAATTCTGAGTTGTACAGACGATCTCGGTGTTGCAATTACACCTGCTTCTTTGTGTGCATACATTTTTAACATGGCACATTAAAATGTTTCTTACTCATGATTATTAGATGGCACCACTAGTTAAATTAAATTCAATTTTAAGATTTTACGCGTGAAAATTACCTATTGTGTGTTTTTAAAATTCATGTGATACGCTGGGCATTTTTATCAAGTGTCACGAGTTCTCTGGCCAATTCCAAGTTATGCTTAGGACGTTTGGAAGTGATAGTGTTTCTACTAGAAGCTGTTAAAGTCTATTATCAGGCGTAGAAGAAAATGATTGAGTTATCATCGTAGTGCGTTACAATAATCAGTTTCAGAGATTTTAATTTTCATTGTAGGTAGAACTAGGTTAGTGATCGTTAGTGATGATTGTGTGCTTAACCTTATTTTCATTAAATAAATTGGCTACTTTGTTAGTCGTTGTTGTGATAATCTTGTGGTACTTACGTTTCCGTAGGTATAGATGTGCATAAACTGGATAAACCGTTTGTACGGCTGCATGGTTAGCCATGCATTGCCGTTGGTTGGACCGGCAAATTGCCTTTTTGGGTAGCCTAGTTTACCCTGAAGCTTTTGTATTAGTCATAGTCTCCGTTGCTGCACAAACAAGACAGCCGTTAGTGCATTTATCATAGTATCACAAACGTTGTGCATCGTCTTGAACGCGAAAGGTCCGTTGCTGTATCGCTAATGCTTAGGTTAGGTTATGCTTCGTATTTAGACTATCCATGACAAAATTATAACGCTGAAAAGACTGATTGGATACTTGGTAGTAAACTTAACATCTAGACTATCAGCCTAGTAAGATTTTCTTATAGTCTGCTATGTGATAAGGAAAACCAAAGCAACATGTTCAACAAACCTACTTTAAGATTACTTTGTTAAACGCTCGAAATGATTATCCGGGTGGTGTATGGAGGTTGCATAGCGTGATGTTGAAGACCCGATGGATGTCAGAGTATGAGCAATGCAATATTTTAATGAGTTTCCTATTATTCTAACGGGTATGCGTGTTGTTCAACATGTCAGCTTCGAGAGAAAGAGTTAGTTGTGATTTTCATTAAAACCTGTAATGATTTTGATCAGAGTACCTTTTATTGCCCACCGACTTGTGCCAGGAATGGCCGACCGGATTGCTGTTCAAAAATTTTCTCTTAATCCTAGAGCTAAATACATTAAACTGTAGTTGTTGATCGCAATCACGGATACCCTGCTACTCAAGTAGCTCTCATTTGATTTTTTATCGCTAAAATTATCTACCTCTGGTATGACAAGAGCGTGTTGCGAGAATCTAAAAGTACTCATGGACTGTCGATTGGTTATCTCAGAACTGTAGTCGTTGCCTCTATGTAGCCAAAGGAAATTAGTTTGTCCCAAAGTAGCTTATCAGTTCTCGCCATGTTCGCATTTGGTTTTAGTTTTTGTCAGTGGTCAAATCCAGTTTTGACATAGGTAGCTCATTGAGAGTATGGACGGGAGTTACGTTCTGTGCAGTTGTGAAGTTGTAAATGAATTTGATAATCGCTTAAAATTGACGAAGTGTGGACGTGGAATTAGTCTGAAAGAATGGATACTCTATTTAGTGGGTATACAATGAAACGAATATTTGAAATACTAATGGTAGATTTATTTCCTTTTTGGGTAATCCTGGTGGCTAGCGTGGCCTGATGGCCGGCGCGGCCCGGTAGCTGGCGCGGCATGGTGGCTGGCGCAGCCTGGTGGTCGGCGAGGCCTGGTGGTCGGCGCGGCCTGGTGACCGGCGTGGCCTGGTGACCGGCGCGGCCTGGTGGCGAGTGTGGCGTGGTGGCGCGCGGCCCGTGTGTGGCGCGCGGCCCGTCGGTGGCGCGGGGCCTGTGTGTGGCTTTGAGGAGCCTGGTAATTGGTATAGCTAAAGCCTATCTGGCCGAAACTGGTAATGAAAGTGAAGGTAGTTTATTAAAGGAATTTGGTTAGATGATGTAGAGTCCAAAGACCTTAGCTTTAATGTTTTGGTTTACTTTGTTTGAAATAATATCTTGAGAGATACCGCGATAGTGAAATGTCAGTTTTACTTTGAGTTTCCTGATTATTGATTTTGATACTGAAAGTTTGTGCCAGAGGATCGGAGCATAACTGACGATCTTGAAGAGAGCTAAGTGTTAGACAAACCTGGTTTAAGATTACTTTGTTTAGGACCTCTATAAGATAGTTGAGCTGTTGGATGGTGATAGGTACCTGCTTAAGGCTCTTAACTCTTATAGAACTTATAAGTATGCACATGATTGTGTTCATAATATGCCCGAATGTTACGTTCCATTACAGTTAATTGGCGCACTAGAACCAGAAGTAGAATGTGCCGATGACGGCGCACTTGAGTAATTTGATTTCTATTTTGTGTAAGTGTAAACAATAAACAGCTAACAATTGACGTGACTTGACCGACAAGCCTGTGAGGCACCGATGAGCCTGTGTGGCACCGACAAGCCTGTGTGGCACCGACAAGCCTGTGTGGCACCGACAAGCCTGTGTGGCATTGACAAGCCTCTGTGGCACCGACAAGTATTTGTGGCAATGATTGGCCTGTGTGGCAATGATTGGCCTGTGTGGCAATGACTAGCCTGTGTGGCAATGACTGGCCTGTGTGGCAATGCCTAGCATGTGTGGCAATGACTGGCCTATGTGGCAATGACCAGCCTGTGTGGCATTGACCGTCCTGTGTGGCATTGACCGGCCTGTGTGGCATTGACCGGCCTGTGTGGCATTGACTGGCCTGTGTGGCACTTACAAGTCTGCGTGACATCGCCTGGGTGGTAGAAGTTAACCGACGTAAATGATTTAGTTGATTTTGTCCCTTCAGTGTGTGTGTATTGTTTGATGATACATTCAACGAATTTAAATTTGACATGTAAAATGTTTTCCGTGTGAAACGAATAGTTAATCATAATTAATTAATTGGTCAGGAAGACCAAGACGAGTGTGGAATAAATCACTGTATCTGATGTTCACAAGCGAGAACGTTACACACGAGGACGTGTGAAAACGCAGGACGGCCGTGAAGGCGCGCTGATTATTTAAGAATGATTTTTATGTTTAATTGAACCATAAAAGTTGCCCTTAGAAATTGTTACTAAATTTACCGATTGTTGTAATCGATTACTCGATTCATCGAGTAAAATAAAATTAAGAGCGGGTAACCCCGAATAGAGTAGTAGGTGGTGCCAAACGCGGTGACAGTCGTCGATTACTCTGACAGCTGTTGCACCGGGCGGGCACGTGCTAAACTATTGGCTCACAAATTCATAATCGTGTTTCATCCTCCATATTTTATTGTATTTCGTGCCAAATTGTTATAAATTCGAGCAATACAGCGTGTACAATTAGTAAAGTGGTGCTTTTATTTTGAATCTCTTGCCGCCATTGCGCCCACGATGGAGAAAACTTACGAAGACTGCACCGAGAGCCCTTCTGACGCTTCCACATATATATTGTCAAAGATCTACGTGATTGACACGAGAATTTTCTTTTCTTTCGTATTAACGTGTCTTCACAGCCGCTCTTTTCGGAGAGCTTGAAAACCCCTTTTTAACATTTTAAAACATGTGTAGATTTTGGGTTTAAAAATATACTAATAGCGGCACACTACTCCTTTCAATTGCAGTTTTAAGACAGGGCTCGAAAGTGCCCTCTAAATCTATGTAGAATGTTGTCTACCATTTCCGACCCTAAAACCGTGTAAAATATCTTCCCGCACTAAAAATTTACTACAACATCCCTGTCCTTTGCCTATGACAATTGACGCACAGATCCACCGATAAGACATTGATGTATAGCGGCAATTGCTTTTTGCCACCCACACGAAGCAGGCTTTTTATATTCTCCACAATTATTTTTCATAGAGATAATATAGATGGAGCTGGCAAGTAAGCTATGAATACGTATGTAAGTGAAAATGACGAGACAAAGACATGATAAAAAGAGAAAAACATTCATTTAGTATACGTGTTTCTCTTTTATAACGCTATACGCAATATGATATTGTATTTGATTAATTATGCGTATTTGTTAAGAAGCAGCGATAGCCGAGCCGTGGAGAGACCGACAGACTGCTACGCAGAGGGTCTCAGGTTCGAATCCTCGGCTCGCACCAATGACTTTTCGAAGTTAAATGCGTGTTAAATTATTAATTATCGCTTGCTAAACGGTGAAGGAAAACATAGTGAGGAAACCTGCATGTTTGAGAGTTCTCCATAATGTTCTCGAAAGACATGTGAAGTCTGCTAACCCGCACTTGGCCAGCTTGGTGGACTATGGCCTTACCCTTCACATAGTGAGAAGAGGTTCGTGCCCAGCAGTGAAACAGTTTAAAGGGCTGATGATGATGCGTATTTGCTATGATGCTTCACAGTAGACCTGACTTGCCGTTCATATTAAACTGGCAAAGTTAAGCTACGTTCACACAAGTCACCACTTACATGGGTGACCGCTTGTTGTGGCAATATCGTTTATTGTGCTGGTACAATATCAGAACGCTAACATACTTAGGAAGACGCCGTCTAGCCTGCATGTTGTCTCAGGACATGAATGGTTAGGCCATCGGATGGTGTGTAAACTCTGACACCGAACTTCGCCAACCACTGAGAAGAAAAGATAGATAGATTCTCTTGCTTTGCATATTTTTAACTCAACATTTCTTCGTACCGTCTGTTATCGCTGCGGCCTGTACACCGCACAATGTCGTAATGAAGCAAGTAATTTATGATCTCTCGGTGATCAATCAATATTATTGGTGGCCAGGGGTCCAGCGCCGTCGACGAATATTGATGTAGTGTCGGCGAGTACGGCTGAGTACGAGGTTGATTACAGTACACCTTGTTGTAAAAATGTTCTTAATTGAATCAGTAAAGACAGGATAATGTAATTAAGAAGATTTACTTACCGAAGGATTTTCCACTACTTATTTCTTCTGCAATTCATGCATATTCCGAAGCAAATACTATTCTACATAGCAAACAGGGAATAGTGCCATCTCTTTTAGTTGCAGTAAAGGGCAGTGCAGTTGCAGTGTAGGAAAAAAAGAAGCAATGACTATGAGTTTGTTTCGGCTTTTCTTCTCAAGAGGTAATTTAGCTACGTAAAGCCGGCGGTCAGTCAAATCTGGTTAGACTAGTAAGTGGACCTCGGGTTGTAACTGGGATAACACTAAGAGGATGATAATATTTTTACATTAAAAAGTTATTTTGCTTCATTAAAAAGTACCTTTGAGCTGGAATCTTTTAGAAAGAAATGGCCTATCTCTACAGCTCTATCTCTGTAATGTATAATTATAATGATGCTAAAAGGCCTGAGCCTTTTAGTATCATTATAATTATACATTTGCATTCTTAATCAAGGCAGAATATGGCATTGGTCCAAAGCCATATATCTAATACTTGGGGCTACCTATAATTCATGCAAAAAAACTTCATTACATTTTACCAGTATATACATACATAACGTCACGCCTTTTATACCCGAAGGGGTAGGCAGAGGTGTACTTCTACACCCACTTTTCGCCAGATATACTTTAGTCCCACGTAATAAGGGGAGAGCCTATTGCCGTATCGGGCACATTTCCAGACTCCATGCTGCTACTGAACCACACGACACTTTACAATTTTACCAGTTTATTTTTAAAAGAAGAATTTAGCTTCCACTTGCGGTTGCAGGTTGCGCTACTAAAATGCATCACAGTTGCTTTTAAGATGTAATACTATGACGAGATACACTGATGTGGCGATAGCCTAGTGGAGATACCAACTGACATGCAGAGGGCATCGGGTTCGAATCCACGGCGCGCACCAATAACTTTTCGGAGTTATGTGCGTATTAAATTATTAAATATCGCTTGCCCCATGCCTTGGAGGGCAAGTTAAGCCGTCGGTCCCAGTTGTTATAAAGATCTTTGACAGTGGTTATAGGGCGTCAGTACCTTCTATATAAACTGTCACTAGTCTAATCCATGGAATATCACTGTGCCTTCAGGTTGCCGAGTTCAGACAGGCAGTTGCTCAGTGGAAAAGCTAATATTCAGCCAAATCCGGTTAGACTATTAAGCGGACTCCAGCGTGAAATTGGGATAACGCTAGGAGGATGATGACTATGATGAGATAGACTAGGAGGTTTACAAGGTACAGTTCATCGTCAGAAACGTTCTTGTAACTTTGTTCTGTTGTGATGGATTCTTTTTAATTGCGGTTTTGCATTCGGATTGATGTATAGTAAATTTGAGACCATAAATAAAAGAAAGATGTGAAAGATGAGTATAAGCGAAGATTGATAGCAAGATTTGAGAGGTTCAATGGCATAAATGATATGGAAGAATTATGGCAATCTTTTAAAGAAGAGATAGTATGTGTAGCGTCTGAAGTATGTGGTGTGATCAAGAGACGGAAAATACGAAAGGTTAAGAATACATGGTGGGACAAGGATGTGTACAATCAGCAGTGTCAGAGAAGAAGAAAGCTTGGTTAGATTGGTTGGCTGCCAGAGCAAATGAAAGAATGGGAAAGGCAACGAGTGATGACACATATGAAGCAAGAAAGGAGTTTGTTAGGTCAAAAAGAATTGTGAAAGAAATTGTTAAAAGGAAAAAAGAGGAAAAGAAAGATGAGTTTGATAGCAGACTATCTGAAGATTTCCGGAGAAACATAAAGTTTTTCTGGAAATCCGTTCGTGCAGTTCGAGGAAGAACTCAACCCTCAGAATACACGTCAATCAGAGACAAGAATGGAAAGATACTGAATGGTGAATCATGCGTGCTGAAGAGATGGAAGGAGTATTTTGAAGGTCTATATGAAAGAACGGCGATAGAGACATCGATCGACGAAATTAATGGTAATAATAACAACGATGAAAGCGATATTGTTGTGGATGAGATTGTGAAGGCGTTGGGAAGTATGAAATTAGGTAAGGCTGCAGGATATGATAGGATTACAGTTGAAATGCTGAAGGCTGGACAGGGCATCATAGTTGGTCAGCTGCAGCGCTTATTTAACTTGTGCTGGAGCACCGGCCGAGTACCTGATGACTGGACCACAGCGGTAGTTGTGCCTCTTTATAAGGGAAAAGGCTCGCAACAAGACTGCAAGAACTATAGAGGCATTAGCCTTCTCAGCATTGTTGGCAAATTGTATGCGAAGGTACTGATTGAAAGAGTTATGGAAGTAACCGACAAGAAAATATGGGATGTACAAGCAGGATTCCGAAAGGGTATGGGGTGCACGGATCAAGTCTTTTCCTTGCGGTGCGTAGCCGAAAAATTCTTAGCCAAAGGTCAAAAGGTCTATTGCGCATTCGTGGATTTGGAAAAGGCTTACGATAAAGTGGTGAGGAATGAAATGTGGTCGGTATTGTCGATGTATGGGGTGAACAGCAGCCTCATACGGGCTCTAAAATCCCTTTATGAAGATTCTAGAGCTTGTGTGAGGATAAATGGGTCGTACACGGATTGGTTTACCATTGAAACAGGTGTTAGACAGGGATGTGTAGCGTCGCCGTGGCTGTTCAACCTCTTCATGGACAGTTGTTTGCAAGATTTGAAAAATAGTGACTGTGGATTAAGGATGAATGAGTTACTTGTTAAATGCCTCCTTTATGCTGATGATCAGGTTATACTTGCGTCTTCAGCGGAGGAGTTGCAGGAGATGGTAACAATCATGCATGGTGCGTTAGAGAGGAAAGGAATGAAAGTAAATGTAAGTAAAACGAAAGTTATGATTTTTGAAAAGGAGGAATGCGTTACGGCTTGTAATGTTATGATCGATGAACAGCGAGTGGAGCAAGTGAATGAGTTTGTATATTTAGGTACGCTGTTTACAAGAGATGGTATGAATGTAGAAGATATTGAAAGAAGAGTTAATGCAGGTAATAGAGTGAATGGAGCTCTGAAGGCGTTTATGAATAGCCAAAACGTGTCCAAAAAGGCACGTTTGGCTGTCCATAGACGGGTGTTAGTACCTACTCTTATGTATGGTAGTGATAGTTGGGTATGGCAGAAGAGTCATGAAAGTAGAATAAATGCTGTAGAAATGAGAGCACTGCGAAGTATGTGTGGTGTTTCTTTGAGTGACAGAGTAAAGAATTGTGTGATAAGAGAGTGTTGTGGGGTAAAAGAAGATGTAGTGACAAGCATCGAGAAAGGTATGCTAAGATGGTTTGGACACGTGGAGAGGATGGATGACGAAAGACTGACCAAGCAGATATATAAGGCAAGTGTGGAAGGGACAGGACGAAGGGGAAGACCTAGGCGGACGTTCTCTGACCAGATTGGAGACATCCAAAAAACAGGACAGGTTAGAAGCACCCTGAACAGAAGAGCATGCATGAGGAATCTGATGGGAGTGAATGAAGCAAGAGAGATATGTCAAGATTGTTGCAAATGGCGCTCCGTAGTCTCTGCCTACCCCTCCGGGAAACAGGCGTGAGTCTATGTATGTATGTATGTAGATAAAAAAAATTGTCGGGCAGCAGTGTTGCAGTAGACCGTCGAAGTGAGATAAAGAATGTATAAAAGCGTGTTTTTCTAGTGTTTTTTAAACTATTAATTTATTTTATACTTTTTGGTATTTGATAACGAAATATTTTTAACATTTATACATTTATTTTAAGTTGGCGAATGAGCCCGCATCCTCTCCATCTCCGCCAGTGCGTCTGTATTGCAAGGTGTTTTATCTGTCAGCTTAGAATAATCTAGCTTTGCAATCTGGAGACCACTAAGTTGTTTTACTCTTCTTAGGGCCACATACGCCTGTCCAGCCGCGAAAGTACGGGACCCTAAGTACACCACTGCGTGGTCTACAATATATAATTGGTTTGTTATAACCTTGAAACCTGATCGTGTTCAAGTCCATTACGTGGCCTCTCTCACAAGTGCAAACACGACTATGATACGATATTCCATCATAGAATGCCAGTGCCTATCTTCCGGCTTTATCATCAGACCTTGAAACCTAATTGTAGTCAAAGTTCATTACGTGGCCTTTCTCACAAGTGCAAACACGACTATGATACAAAATTCCATCATGGAATGTCAGTGCCTTTCTTCCGGCTTCATAATCAGACCTTGAAACCTAATTGTAGTCAAAGTTCATTACAAGACTTTTATAAGAAATCCAAAACAGCTATGCTACGTTTTTCCATCATGAAGTTCCAGATCATATCTTCCGGCTCCATCATTAGATCAGTTCAACAGTACCATATTATTAAATTATCATCAGCACTACATACAGCTGCCAATTTTCATTACGCTACGACCCTTGGAAGATGGTTAAATTTATTTGTTACCTTAGATTCCATTACATAGTTACATAAACGACGACTTAATAAAAGCGTGTTAAAAATGATCTCTTTGAATGTTCTGACGATTTGGATATGAGGCAAACTTGTGGTCACTTTTAGAACGTGCAAAAATAATTCGCCATTTTGAGATATTCAAGGGCGTCAGTTTAAGATATACCTATATGCTTTCATCCTAACATCCTATACGTGCTTTCTCATAATCTGACGATTATCTGGAGGGATGAGTGCAATAGATTTATTTTGAAGGTTTGAAAATCAATAGCCCCCAACGATGAAAAAGTATACATTATTCACATTTTTATCATTTCATCATCTTAGCTTTGCGAACCAATAGGTCTCAATGGTGGCTCGAGTAAATCCCAATTTAGCATCGTGGGCTCCCCTACTATTAAGGCCGTAACGGTCGTGCGCCGCGACCGATGCAGCGATGTCGCATCAGAGTAAAAGCTCGCCGCTGCCACCTGCCGCCGCAGGCCGTGGCTAGGCCGTTAAGCGAGGTGCTAAACACCTTTTTCTAGACCATCAGAATATGAGCCATCATGCCACTATTATGAATATTTTAGTGGCTTGATGACTTTGGGTATGGGACTCCATGACTGCTTAAAATCAGGCGGTAAGCATTCATTTTAGATAAGCTACAATAAAAAAAAGCTCTGATTTTCTCTTTTCAAGTCTTAAGAGTTTCTAATGTTTGTGGGATATGAAAATCCATTTATATATCTCAGATAGACATAATTGAGATTACTGTAAGATTTTATAATAAAATTACTCAACAAGAACTAAACTCGGCAAGCTGAGCCGCAACAAAACAAAAATTTACTAAGTTTGTGGCTTGTTTTGCGAACATAATATGTACGCAATTTAAATTTATAATCAGCTTCGCATGTTAAAGGAAAACATTGACGGGAAACATGTTAATAATACAATGTGCTCGAACCCTCAGGGTAGGGAATACCGCCATCTGTTACGATTATAATGAACTATGCGTTATAGTTTTATGATCAAACTACGCGGTTTAGCTATGTATATACCTATGAATTAATGGTTCATAAATTATCTAGCTTGCAACGTGAATGCCAGGCACAGCCGCGGCAGCTCACATCTACCATTAAGATTATTCTGATTTCCCTGCCGCGAAAATCAAAGAATCTGCAAATTATTTATTATCTCCGTCAGTTTAGACTTTCTAGAATATTGAAGAAAATACATCTAAGTGACTGCCAATCAGGAGGAAAGGCAGAAGATATAAGTATGGTGACCCAGAAAGGAAGGGTGACTAGGCCTCTATCACTCTCATATATCAAAAAAAAGCAACACCAATATTGTAAGTTTACGTTGATATTCTGCAAGTGCACAATACTTTTACTTTCCTGGTCGAGCCGGCACACACTAAAGACATAATACCTAAGTAATACTACTAAAGTAAAAGTACGTAAAATATATATAAATGTTATTACGATATTTCTAACTTTAAATTTTAAAACAAAGGATATACCTAGATTCAGAACATGACAACAGGATGACTCTTCTTCTGTTATGATACGAGATCACAATTGACTGCACGGTCGGCGTAGTGGTTTAAGCGGCCGCCTCGCCGCTTGACACTGCGTCGAGTGATGCGGGCTCGATCCCCACACGAGACAACAGTTTGTGTGATTCACAAATCGTTATTTCGAGTCTGGGTGTTCATTTTGTCCGATAGTTCTATGTTTGTAAAGTCCCCCGCGACACAGATTTAATGCATTAACCAAGTATTACTACTACCGTAATGTTTTAGTTCATAATTACATGAGATGATGTTCTACATAGTAGTGATGTAACGGATGTCATATTTTGGACACTCGCGAATGCGAATATCTGCTGCCAACATTCGCGAATGCGAATGCGTATATTCAGTTTTGATCAAAATTGGCGCCATTTTTCTATAGCTTGATGACCTTGTTGGCGGTCCCGTTCGAACAATTTAGCATCGTGGGCTCCCCTACTATTACGGCCGTAACGGTCGTGCGCCGCGACCGATGCAGCGATGTCGCATCAGAGTAAAAGCTCGCCGCTGCCACCTGCCGCCGCAGGCCGTGGCTAGGCCGTTAAGCGAGGTGCTAAACACCTTTTTCTAGACCATCAGAATATGAGCCATCATGCCACTATTATGGATATTTTAGTGGCTTGATGACTTTGGGTATGGGACTCCATGACTGCTTAAAATCAGGCGGTAAGCATTCATTTTAGATAAGCTACAATAAAAAAAAAGCTCTGATTTTCTCTTTTCCAGTCTTAAGAGTTTCTAATGTTTGTGGGATATGAAAATCCATTTATATATCTCAGATAGACATAATTGAGATTACTGTAAGATTTTATAATAAAATTACTCAACAAGAACTAAACTCGGCAAGCTGAGCCGCAACAAAACAAAAATTTACTAAGTTTGTGGCTTGTTTTGCGAACATAATATGTACGCAATTTAAATTTATAATCAGCTTCGCATGGTAAAGGAAAACATTGTCGGGAAACATGTTAATAATACAATGTGCTCGAACCCTCAGGGTAGGGAATACCGCCATCTGTTACGATTATAATGAACTATGCGTTATAGTTTTATGATCAAACTACACGGTTTAGCTATGTATATACCTATGAATTAATGGTTCATAAATTATCTAGCTTGCAACATGAATGCCAGGCACAGCCGCGGCAGCTCACATCTACCATTAAGATTATTCTGATTTCCTTGCCGCGAAAATCAAAGAATCTGCAAATTATTTATTATCTCCGTCAGTTTAGACTTTCTAGAATATTGAAGAAAATACATCTAAGTGACTGCCAATCAGGAGGAAAGGCAGAAGATATAAGTATGGTGACCCAGAAAGGAAGGGTGACTAGGCCTCTATCACTCTCATATATCAAAAAAAAGCAACACCAATATTGGAAGTTTACGTTGATATTCTGCAAGTGCACAGTACTTTTACTTTCCTAGTCGAGCCGGCACACACTAAAGACATCATACCTAAGTAATATACGTAAATACGTAAAATATATATAAATGTTATTACGATATTTCTAACTTTAAGTTTTAAAACAAAGGATATACCTAGATTCAGAACATGACAACAGGATGACTCTTCTTCTGTTATGATACGAGATCACAATTGACTGCACGGTCGGCGTAGTGGTTTAAGCGGCCGCCTCGCCGCTTGACACTGCGTCGAGTGATGCGGGCTCGATCCCCACACGAGACAACAGTTTGTGTGATTCACAAATCGTTATTTCGAGTCTGGGTGTTCATTTTGTCCGATAGTTCTATGTTTGTAAAGTCCCCCGCGACACAGATTTAATGCATTAACCAAGTATTACTACTACCGTAATGTTTTAGTTCATAATTACATGAGATGATGTTCTACATAGTAGTGATGTAACGGATGTCATATTTTGGACACTCGCGAATGCGAATATCTGCTGCCAACATTCGCGAATGCGAATGCGTATATTCAGTTTTGATCAAAATTGGCGCCATTTTTCTATAGCTTGATGACCTTGTTGGCGGTCCCATTCGAACGAATTGCGTTCCATTTGCTTTTTGTTCCGAGAATAGCCGAGTTGATACGAACGCATCTGAATGAAGTGTCATTGTTGCCAGATGGGGATATTTAGCGCCATTGGGACTCTCTCTTGCCGGGCGGAGACAATATATTATCCGTGGGCTACAAGTTAGGCTATCTCGGGGCTACACGCGCGCTCCAACCAGGCGATGCGAGAAAAAATATTCTGGCAATCCTGATTCTGCTCGCGCCGGCTAGGTCGTTTCGGATTTTTAGAGAAACAAAACGAGAACGTTACTTAAGGACGCAAAAGAGTTTCTAAAGAACCGTTTTTCGCCTACATACAAGCTAAATGTCCAAAAATTATATAGGTGCCATTTCCTATCAATTTATATACCTATATAAATTATTCACACATTTCACACATCCAAAATTGGAGGGCGCATATTGATCGTGAGTAATCGTGAATCTTCTATTTAAATAAATTAAAATAGATTTTCAAACTAGATAAACGGGCACTTGAACTACGACCTAGCAGGTCAGATTAATAAAACCAGTTCTTTTTAAGTATCACTCATCATGTATCAAAAATCTACTATATTGTAATACACAATTTAATTTCTCAGCATTTTTGACAAATTGAATGCAAAGGTATTGATTGAAAGAGTTATGAAAGTAACTGACAAGAAAATATGGGATGTACAAGCGGATTCCGAAAGGGTATGGGATGTACGGATCAGATTTTTTCCTTGCCAAGCATAGCCAAAAAGATTTTGGCCAAAGGTCAAAAGGTCTATTACGCATTCGTGGATTTGGAAAGGCTTACGATGAAGTGGTGGGGAATGAAATGTGGTCGGTGCTGTCATTGAATGGGGTAGACAGCAGCCTCATTCGAGCTCTGCAATCTGATAGTAGAGTAAATGCTGTAGAAATGAGAGCACTGAGAAGTATGTGTGGTGATTTTTTACCGACGGAGTAAAGAACTGTGTGATAAGAGAGTGGTGTGGGGTAAAAGAAGATGTAGAGACAAGCATCGAGAAAGGCATGTTAAGATGGTTAGGGCTCACGCAGAGGATGGATGACGAAAGACTGACAAAGAAGATATATAAGGCTAGTTTTTTTTTTTAATGGGACTAGTCCCATCCTCATTCCCACTACTGTGTCACCTGTGTAGCCAGGTTCAGCAGCAGTGACCATTGATGACAGCGAGTTTTGACACTCGTGAAGTCCCGGGGAAAGTTAAACTGTCTTGGAACCCGCAATGAACTTAATCAGATGTATATTGGAGGAGTTGGAAAATAAACAATCCACTTCCCTCTTTAACAAAGCGGGAGACAAGCAACGAAGAGATATAGTGATGAGAAAAGATAAGCACCACGGACATGAGCATTAATGGGGCCTAAATTGTGAACGATAGTACACTACGATGTGATCCGTATAGTACACTACTCCAGAAGTTACCTCTAATTCGTTAAGCATAATATTACGTTCGATTTGCCAAAGACTACACTCCCATAGAATGTGATGAGCAGATTGTACATAATTGTTGCCAGATGTTGAACATTGGCATAACGGTGAATCAACTAGCTTAAATGAATACAACTTGCTCTTAAAGTAATAAAATTTAGATCCATATAATCTCGTGTCACGTAATACTTTGCTGCTCGTCTTTGTGCCTCAAGATCGACTGGAAATGCACCTGCCAGTACAGGCAAAGCTTCAGTACTAACTGTCCCATAAGCCTTGCACAAAAATATCAACGCGAGACGTTGACTTTGTAGCATTTTACGTCGTACAGCACCGATAGTAGCTCTATCAGCCCATAACATATACAACCCAGATATGTTGCAGCATAAATTACTTTTAAAGTTTTGAACGAAAGTCCCCATGTCGCAGTTGATATCTTTGACAAGGCCTAAAAACTTTTTTAGATTTTCACCTACTGTTTTAATGTGCTCGACGAATGAAAAGTTTCTCTCTAAAACTAATCCTAAATAACAAACTGATTCTTTGTTTTTATTGGTGATGTTATTGAATTTGATCCGTGGTGGTGTTTTTAAGCTCCCTTTCAAAACTAATTGAAACGTTTTCTGTGGAGAAAAATATAAACGATTGCATTCACCCCAATTGTTGATTAAGTCTAAACATTGATTAGCTAACCTTTCAAGTCCTACCCTTGCATTAGATTAAATAAGTAAAAGACCGTCATCTGCGTATCCGGTCAATGAGCAACCTGGTGGTAGTGGTATGCTTAGAAAGTCATCAAAGCCTAGGTTCCATAAATACGGGCCTAACACTGATCCCTGCGGACAACCCATGGTCAGCGCCTTCGACACAGCATGGTGGCCTAATTTTAACTTTGATTTTGATAAAAGATAAAAGATTTTGACACCTTTTTTTGCCATTGCAATATTTCGAATGATTTTAGTACGCATATTTTTATTTGGTAAAAAATTTGGGTTTGGGTTTAAAGACTTTATTTTCTCATAAAAACATAAAGTTCACTTATAATGAGATACAGAGTTACTAAAATTTTACAACATTTCTTCCTCTGGGTCTGGACCAAGGAGCATAAACAAGAAACTAAAGAGTATACATGGAGTGATTGCTGTAAGCATAAACAAGAAACCTATCGTTATTTCTTTTTACTTGTATAAAATTTCATATGTGTAACCGAGACAGATGTATTGTATTTATTACCTCTTGAAATACTCATGTCGCAATTTTTTCAAAAGAAGAAATGACTGTCAATAGTGATGTACTCATGCATTAATCTTTTATTGGTATTGGTATATAATTCGGTATGTAGAGACAAGATAAGCATTTGATTAAGTAATATACAAGTAGTATATTATTTTACTAGCTTTTATTTAGAGTATTAGGAGCCTACAAAGAAACAAATACTGTAAAAAGAGAGGTAATAATATGATATGATTGATCATATCTTATTATTACCTCTCTTTTTACAGTATTTAGGAAAGTAATTGAAAAAAAAATCTAAATAGTCAAAATCATTTATTTATACAAAGTAATGCACACGATAACTGCCCGGCAGGTCTGATACTATATGTATTACCAAAATGGGATGTACATGGGCGGAAACAGCATTTACGAACAATATTTTCATCCTGAGTTCCAGAAGTGCAAGCCATGTTCACTCTTGAAGCTTTATTATCGCTTCTAAAAATAAGGTTTCATTATTTCGGACATTTCTGAAAATTACAACACAAATCTGTTTATGATATACCTACATATATGTATATATGATTACTATAGCATATTTTAACAGTTGCAATGTTGGTATATATTGATTGATAAAAATATAAGTTAATAATAATAAACGTAACATGTACAAATGTACAAACATGTACAAACCTCAGTATTAGATATCTGGTTAGTAAAAATAGTAGGCACAGCATAAGAATGAAAACTTTTCTTTGAAATCCTTCTTGATAACAAGCAGACACAAAATCAAGTGAACAAAATTTAGAAGAATTAGACTGTTGCCATTCTCCTTTTCTCATATTTCGGACCCAATTTAGTTTCAAACCTTCATTCTTTGGAAATCTACAAAAAATCACAATTAATAACCAATTATTCAAATTATAATCTTTCAAAAACTGGTTTTCTAACTGACAATTGTATTACAACACTATCCTCATATTTTTTATCGAAATATTTCTATTATATTTATTTCATTTGACTATTGGAATAAAAATATGTGTCAACGGTGGTCATTATCTTTATCTTTAAGTATAAGCTTTACAAATATCATTGTAGAATTATTACGGCAGATATCTACAATTTTACTTATTATGACTGACCGGTGGTAAGATATTTTTTGACCATTTTCGGTCAATAGTCCCATTTGGCTTTTACATCCGACGGCATTACAAACTATGATCATTTTTTAATGTTTAGAAGTGGTCATATCTACGATTTTAATATTTTGTAGCAATTAAAATTGCAATTTATTTCGACACGGCTTTCACTCCAGCTGGACGAACATCGACATTACATAACATTTTTCTTGGCATATGTCATTCAAGGCTGTATAAAAGCTCTATGGCTATCATACTCGAACATATGCAGTTTTGTAATTAAAGAGAAAAGAGATGCATATACGTTTTCTACTCATTTTGAAATGCTCCCTCCATGTATACTTGCTCCTTGGTCTGGACTGAGTAATACATATAAATATCAAATTTTCTTAACATAATCTAAAAGTTTCATTTTGTATGCACGTATATTATCGCACTCTTTAATAGTATTTGGCAGGTTATTGAACAGTTGTGCTCCCTCGTATAATATCGTTTTCTTACCGTAGTTAGTACGTGGATGAATTAATTGAATTTTGTTTTTATTCCTTAAACTTCTCGTAGTGACTTTTATCGGCAATTCTATGTTTGACTGGATGGAATTTGACATAATTTTCTTTACTAATATGCAAGTACAATATGTGTATAATTGTGTTATATTTAATAATCCCGTTTTTTCAAATATTTCTTTTGTCGGCGTTAGGTAATTGTAATGGAAAAGAACCTTAATTATTTTATTTTGTGTCCTTTGCAATGGTTCTAAATGTGTGACAGCTGCGGATCCCCATATTTCAATCAAATACTGTAGTTCTGACTTTACAAGGGAGTTATATATAAGGGTGCTTATATTTTTAGGCACACAGTGAGATATTTTGCGCAAGGCTCCCAGTAAGGCCATTAATTTAGTTTTAATATGAGCAATGTGTGACTTCCAGGTAAGTTTATCGTCTATATATAAACTGAGGTATTTTTCTTGATTGGATTGTTTTATTTCTACACTGTCGATGGTAAGGGGTTCAAACTGCGGTATTTGTTTATTCTTCGCAGCAAAAACCATGTATGAGGTCTTGGACGGGTTAACAGTAAGTAAATTGTATTTGAACCACTCACCCAGTACGTTTAAATCTTTTTGAGCGCGAGTTATCATGGACTGTAGATCCTTATCAAAATAAAAAAGGCACTTGTCGTCTGCATAGAGCGTAAGGTGACCTGTGAGTCCTATGGTGTTTATGTCATTAACATAGACATTAATGGGCCAATGACCGAACCTTGAGCTATTCCAAAAGACAGATTTTGTGACGAGCTAACATAATTTCCTATTTTTACTACTTGTGATCTGCTATGTAAATATGACACAAACATATTGTAGGCCATTCCCGTGATTCCTATGTCGTTTAGTTTCTGTAATAACTTTTTATGACTAACCGTGTCAAATGCTTTTTTTAAATCGACAAATATGCCTAAAGCTATATTTTTCTGATCGATATTATTTTTTATTTTTGTTATTAAATCAACCGTTGCGGTAAGTGTGCTAGATTTAGGACGGAAACCGTACTGATTGTTGTTTAGAAATTGTATTTTTACTAGATATGTATTTAATCTATCGTACAAAACACGCTCAAAGATTTTTGTTATGACTGGGAGTACTGAAACTGGTCTATAGTTCCCAGGATCTGTTTTACAACCCGATTTATAGATAGGGGTTACCTTCGCGACCTTTAGTGAATCGGGAAAGATACCACGTAAGAGACATGCATTTATACTATTGGTTAGGTTTTCGAGTATGACATTTTTGAGGCATTTTATGACTTTAGTACTAACTCCATCCAAACCGGTGCTAGTGTTACTATCTAAACCATCAATTATTTTCGATATTTCGTCTTTATTACATGGTTGGAATTGATTTAGACTACTGCTGGATGAAAATGTTTTATTATAGTTAATGGTGCACCCGGTATTTAAGTGATATATTACTGATTTGATAATTGCGAACCAATTGAAGCAAAGAACGAATTAAATAAATTACAGATTTCATTACCTTCCGTGATGGGTCCGATGTCCGACATTAATTTCGGTGGAACACAGCTGTCTGTAATTTTATACATCGCTAAATTATTAATTAATTCCTATAGTTTCTTCGGATTATTACAGTTTTGTTGAAATAAGGTATAATAGTATTTTCTTTTCTATCTGTTGATCATGTTTCTCAATTTGTGCTGTTGTGCCTTGAATTTCTTCCTTATGTTCAGATCCATAGGTCTAGTTTTTGTTTGATTCCATAAATTATTTTTCAGATTTATTTGTTGGATAATATTTTTGGTAATCCAGTCTTTCTGCGGTGGATTGTTGAATTTTGTTTTGATTATTTTACTACTGAGCACTTGTTCTTTTATAAATTTTTCCAGTTCATTATAGTCACATTCTGTATTATTATAATTGGCTTCTAATACGTTGCTATACAACTTCTTGTAGTCTATTGCTTCATATTGTATTCGTTTTCGTATTAAAGGTGCCATTTTACCTATCTCCAGAAATATTTGTTTATGGTCAGAGAGTGACGACTCGATAATCGATATATTGAACGAGTGGTTGTTTATGTTGGTACATACGTGGTCTAGTATCGTTTTTGTCGAGCTGGTTTCTCGCGTGCCATATTGTTTATTTACCTTATTTAATATCTGGTATCCAGTTTCTTTTATAGGTATCAGTTTGGTACTGCATAATGTCGGTGTTGCTGCTAAGCAAGTCCAAGTTAAAGTCACCAAAAACAATTGTTCTTTTTCTTTGTTCTAGTTGAGAGCAATATATTTCGAGAAACCTTTTCACATTACTCTCGCCGGGTTTGTATATTGCTCCTATGTTTAAAGATAATTTGTTTATGTATATCCATAGGTAGTGGTTACCGTTTTCCATGAGGTCTTCTGTGATTTCGTATTTTATGGTATTATGCACATAAATGGACACGCCACCTCCCCTAGTATTTCGTCTATAATTATATATATGGTTATAATTTGGTAAGGTATATAGTCTCGCATCAGTATCAGACGTTATCCATGTCTCGGTAAAAATAATTAGGTGGGTAGTTGAGTGTATAGCATGTAACATACATTTTATTTCGTCGAATTTGCCAGCTGTTCGGATACTACGTAAATTACCGTATAAAAATCTTAGAGATGATGGATGTATAGGCATGTCTTCGTACTTTTGAATGATATGGTGACTTATTTTGGAATGTTTATTTGTATGAGTTATATTTTGTGCTTGGATGTTAATTAGTTTTTTTGATTATTTAAATTAGAAACAATCTATGGTATTCCTTTGATATATTTTATAGTAATATTGTCCTCGCCGTTTTCAACGCGCTTGCGTAACTCATCCTTTAGCGATTGTAAATAAGATTTTTGTGTTGGAGTTTGATCAGGGTATATTTTTATATTTTCTGTTAGTTTTCCTTTGCTCCGTAGTAGGTGTTTCACACTATCAATGTCTTTGAAGTAAGCCTTTATTGGTCGATTCTTCTGCGGCAAATATTTGCCCAATCGTGGTTTTCGCAGCCATCACTAGCGCGAGATGAATGACAGCTGGAGGTGACAGATGTCAACTCACTCCGCAACAACCGATCGCGGCATTAAGACGAGTTAGAATTTAAAATTGTATTTTTATGGGAATTAAACAAGTTTTCTCTAAACTAAATAAAGTTAGTTATTTCTTAACAAGTCTTCTTGCCTCATTCAACACTATATAATAGAAGACCGTCAAGAACTGTTGCGGCACGGCTCCTGTGGAACCTGGTGCAACTCTGCGCGCTGCCGCGCCGAACACACCCGTGTACATCTCTCGCCTGCACTACACCACTAAGGCGGAGAACATCGCGGAGTACGTGCGCCAAAAGTCGAACTACATGCCGAGAGTACAGCTGCTGGAGTCGCGATGCAACGTCAACTTCAAGGCGTTTGTGGTGCGGATCACGACGTGCTTTCTGCCTGTTGTTATGAAGGAGGACTATTGGCCGAAAGGTGTGGTGTTTCGTCGCTTCCGCGGACAAGTGCCACCAGAACGCACAACATTATCGTGGCCGCAAGTGAAGCAATTTTAACATAGTATATAAGTATATTTCTTTTATTTACTAACAAAAATTGTATATTGCATGTATGTAAGGTATGTATTTAAATAAAAAAAATATGTATGTCAAACCATTGTCTAGTACCCATAGCACAAGCTCTGCTTAGTTTGGGACTAGATGGTGATGCATGTATAATATAATGTATTGTGTATTTACTTATTTAAATAAATTGATTGATTGATTACTACCCCGGTGGAGTCCCACTGACTCCACTAGCCTGTTTACTTACCAATCGGCGCCGCGCACATCGACTTCCACACTACCCTGCGTCTGGCACGTAACAACGTAAAGGAACTGGAGCGGACAACTTTATATTCCAAAAACTAACGGTTTTATTAGCGCTGAAACTTTCAAAGAGTTCCAGGGACCTACCGGGTAAATTATGGGTTAAATCAGTCTAAAAATAAGTTTACTCTTGAAGGAAAACGTGAAGATTTCCTTTAAAGAAAAATAAATGATACAAAAGCAGAAAATATAAATTAATTTCCTTTTAAAATAAGCCATCGTAAGGTAAAAAAAATATATATTTTATCTCGACGTATTTTGTTCATATAATAGGTACTGCCATGTAACTAAAATGAAAATGCTACGTTTCCTTTCAGAGAATCATAAGTAAAGGTTTTTTACCTATGTGTAACCTTTAAGTATTATTCTCATAATTATTAATCTATAGCAATAATTATCATAAACCTAATGTAGAGTCATTCGTCTCGAACACTTATGGCACTGGTACAGATTATGAATAAAATTTGTAAAATAAAGACAACTAATGGAAACATTACTTGATTTTCTTTCAAAAAGGGGAACTGGTTTTTTTAAGTCATCATCATCATCAGCATTTAAACAGTCCACTGCTGGACCAGGCCTCTCCTTTGAAAGAAGGAGTTGGCCTACTATACCACGCTGGCCAAACGGCGTGGCATAGGGTTTGTATCAAAATTTTCTTCTCTTACGTTCTCTGCATAATATGCTCCCTCTGTCGGCTCTTACGACACCCATGGGATGATATGGGGTGGTGACATTCCGTATTCTTAATCCATCACCACACGGAATTTTAAATCGCGTCATAATTCTACGTGGGTGTATAAAGATCCATGTTGGAAATTTATTAGACTTGAGTTATTGGAGGACAAAACCTTTCAAATTAAAAGATATCTAGAAAATTATAATTGACTCTAAGATATTCCACACACAGCGATAGCCTAGTGGAGATACCAACAAACTACCATGCAGAGGGTATCAGGTTCGAATCCACGGCGTGCACCAATGACTTTTCGCAGTTATGTGCGTATTGAATTGTTAATTATCGCTTGTCCCGTGCCTCGGAGAGCACGTTTAGCCGTCGGTCCCGGTTATCATGAAGATCTTTGACAGTCGTTATAGGGCGTCAGTACCTTCTAAATAAACTGACACTAGTCTAAAGCATGGAATATCGCTATCCCTTCGGGTTGCGGAGGGCAGACAGGCAGTCGCTCCGTGGAAAAGCTAATATTCAGCCAAATTCGGTCAGACTAGTAAGCGGACCCCAGATTGAAACTGGGATAACGCTAAGAGGATGATGATGATGATATTCCACACACAGCCATTTGGTCCCAACCCAAGCAGAGCCTGTAGCCGCGGTAATTAATAAGACCACTGCTAATAATACTCTTACATACATATTAAGGTATTACAGATAAATTACTCATTAATTATAATAATATACTAAGTATCGACTGCCTCGTTGGTCTCACGGCACGGGTTCGATCCCCGGGTCGGTCAAAGTATTATTGGGTTTTTCCGTTAGGAAATTCTCAGTAGCAGCACGGAGTCTGGTAATGTGCCCGGTACGGCAATAGGTGGGACTAAAAATAAATCTAGCGAGAAGTGGGTGTAGCAATATACCTCTGCCTACCTCTTCGGGGATATAGGCGTGAGACTATGTATGTATGTACAGATAAATTTCACCAATACTCTTAAGTAATCATCGAACTTATCAAACAAGGATTTGTCCTAGTTGGTAAACGAACTCACAACCTCCAGCTTAGCTAGACCAACAGGCCAGACAAAAATTGAAAAAGGTTACTCAATATGACATTCAACCTACATATATGTATATTTTATAGAACGAATTTTGTACAACATAGCTCGTAAAAAATACATTCAATAAATATTTAAAAAAATAACCACAACTCCGCATCGAAGTACACGGCTTTATAACAGTTCACAATTTCACAACGGCCGTTCCGATTTACAGTCTGGTAGCCAGCATAAACCGTATATTTACGACATTGCACCTCTACGTTGCGGCTAAATATCGGTCACTACTTCGCACTCCGTTGTGTCGCTCATACATTCTTGTTTGTACTATATAGGATACCTGTAATTTCTCACTGCAAAACCTATTAGCTTATGTACTTGGATTAGAGGCGATGGTATTGTGGAATGCGTTTATCATAGTGAGATACGGAAATGATGGTGACTTAAGATAATAATAGAGGTGTTATTTAAGAGGCGCAGTGGGCTTTGCTTGAGCCTTGGGCCTCGGTCATACTGTAGCAGTTTCTTATTTGACTAAAATCTAAATGAAGCAAAACCTTCAACATTTTACAAAAGCAAAGAAAATAGATCTTATCTTCATCTGTATTTATAAAATTCTTCCTATACTATTGAGCGCATGAAGATGAAATTTGCAATGTACGTTCCTTAGGTACCTTAAGGGTGCACTAAGAAGGGATTTCGCTAAATTCCCACGGGATTGAGATGGATGGTTAATTTAAAATTAAATGTGTAGCTGCGGGCATCCTTTAGTGAATCCTAAACATGAACGACTTTTTCTTTCTTGTGATTTTATGACCGTAAACCTGTACATTGGAGGTGTTGGAGGGTCTGATTTCTAGTCCAACTTGTCACAGAATATTACCCAGGAGAAAACTTAAATATCCAATCAATAATTGCTTAGTAAACCGAAAAACAAAAAATAAACAGTCATCAATATAATTATGCATATACAATCTTTGCGTTACTCTCAGACAAGCTACAACCAAAAAAAATAGGTGCGGGAGGCTGAATTTCCACATGTATGTTCGTTGAGGTCCTTAGGAGTGCACTAAGAGGGGATTTCCCGAAATTTGCACGGGATCGGTAAGAACTGGTTAATTTAAAAATATATGTGCGGGCATCCTCTACCATGCACTCAATTAGAGTGCTTGTTAGTTTTATAGGTGACCTAAGGAAATTGAAATCATAATTTGCATTACTATGAGAAACCCAAGTTATAAATACTGTGACAACCTACCCTCTAGTTTATCCTATAGGTATTCAAAAGTATTGGAGCCTATAAATAGGACTGTACCCTAGTATACCGAGTCATACAGGGGGAATTATCTGTAATACCTTAATATGTAAGAGTATTATTAGCAGTGGTCTAATTAATTACCGCGGCTACAGGCTCTGCTTGGGTTGGGACCAAATGGCTGTGTGTGGAATATCATCATCATCATCCTCTTAGCGTTATCCCAGTTTCAATCTGGGGTCCGCTTACTAGTTTGACCGAATTTGGCTGAATATTAGCTTTTCCACGGAGCGACTGCCTGTCTGCCCTCCGCAACCCGAAGGGATAGCGATATTCCATGCTTTAGACTAGTGTCAGTTTATTTAGAAGGTACTGACGCCCTATAACGACTGTCAAAGATCTTCATGATAACCGGGACCGACGGCTAAACGTGCTCTCCGAGGCACGGGACAAGCGATAATTAACAATTCAATACGCACATAACTGCGAAAAGTCATTGGTGCACGCCGTGGATTCGAACCTGATACCCTCTGCATGGTAGTTTGTTGGTATCTCCACTAGGCTATCGCTGTGTGTGGAATATCTTAGAGTCAATTATAATTTTCTAGATATCTTTTAATTTGAAAGGTTTTGTCCTCCAATAACTCAAGTCTAATAAATTTCCAACATGGATCTTTATACACCCACGTAGAATTATGACGCGATTTAAAATTCCGTGTGGTGATGGATTAAGAATACGGAATGTCACCACCCCATATCATCCCATGGGTGTCGTAAGAGCCGACAGAGGGAGCATATTATGCAGAGAACGTAAGAGAAGAAAATTTTGATACAAACCCTATGCCACGCCGTTTGGCCAGCGTGGTATAGTAGGCCAACTCCTTCTTTCAAAGGAGAGGCCTGGTCCAGCAGTGGACTGTTTAAATGCTGATGATGATGATGACTTAAAAAAACCAGTTCCCCTTTTTGAAAGAAAATCAAGTAATGTTTCCATTAGTTGTCTTTATTTTACAAATTTTATTCATAATCTGTACCAGTGCCATAAGTGTTCGAGACGAATGACTCTACATTAGGTTTATGATAATTATTGCTATAGATTAATAATTATGAGAATAATACTTAAAGGTTACACATAGGTAAAAAACCTTTACTTATGATTCTCTGAAAGGAAACGTAGCATTTTCATTTTAGTTACATGGCAGTACCTATTATATGAACAAAATACGTCGAGATAAAATATATATTTTTTTTACCTTACGATGGCTTATTTTAAAAGGAAATTAATTTATATTTTCTGCTTTTGTATCATTTATTTTTCTTTAAAGGAAATCTTCACGTTTTCCTTCAAGAGTAAACTTATTTTTAGACTGATTTAACCCATAATTTACCCGGTAGGTCCCTGGAACTCTTTGAAAGTTTCAGCGCTAATAAAACCGTTAGTTTTTGGAATATAAAGTTGTCCGCTCCAGTTCCTTTACGTTGTTACGTGCCAGACGCAGGGGTAGTGTGGAAGTCGATGTGCGCGGCGCCGATTGGTAAGTAAACAGGCTAGTGGAGTCAGTGGGACTCCACCGGGGGTAGTAATCAATCAATCAATTTATTTAAATAAGTAAATACACAATACATTATATTATACATGCATCACCATCTAGTCCCAAACTAAGCAGAGCTTGTGCTATGGGTACTAGACAATGGTTTGACATAACATATTTTTTTTATTTAAATACATACCTTACATGGCTCGCCCTTTATGACGTGGGACCTACAAATTGATAACATGGCAAAATGTGGGTTTAATAATACACCTCTGCCTACCCCTTCCGAGATACAGGTGCGTGTGTGTGTGTGTATAAAAAATATGATATTGAAATCATTCTTAATGATTCGTCTTGTATCTTAAGAGTTCCTGTTAGGTTTACAACTCATTCGAATTCTAAATAATTTTTGATATTTTCTTACACTAACAGTACGCAACTACGTCGTGTCATCTTAGATACGTCCACTGCTGGACATATTGAACTTATTTAATAAAATACGCCACAACTTCCTTAGCCTTTCGCATTTATACAAATCGGTTCATCAATTTATACCGTATAGAAATAATATGCCCTGAGAATCTTTAGAAAAAATAAGGACTCGCCCCATGTGTTCGTATGATAAAAATATCACTTCTTGTTATAGGTTAGTATATTCGCAATATGGTCCCAAGTATATTGCTTTTTACTGGTCTCTATCTTTCTATCCCATTGTATGAAACTATCGGTGTGAGTCAGAATATGTGCCGAGTAAAACTACTCTGTCGATCCTATAAGTGCCTTTTGTATCTGCATTTGTATTTGTTTTTGGGGTTGTATGTATTGGTGATAAGTGATAAGCGCTTAGAAAATGCTTGGTTAACTACCATTCGAACTAATATCATTGTTTACTGACACTGCCAATATATTGTATTGGCGTTTTAAATGGTGAAGTGGTTCTGGTGAACTGGGGGGGTTTATAAATTGAAAATAACTGGCGAAAGTCTTTTGAATTGTAGTCTCTTATTAGCTGATATGTTGATAAAAAGTACACTAAGTCTTTTTCTGTTCCCCTGACTATAGTAGCAACGTATATGAATCACATCATGATATTAAGTTTTGATATGAAAAGTCCAAGTGCATTAAAAATATTACTAAAAAAGGAATGTAATTTGATGAGATAATCCCTTAAAGTAAGGATTATATAGTCTTGGGAAGTTATTAATACTGCAGCAATACGGTGTAATGGTATGGTGTATTTTGTGTTATTGTGGTCTGTTCTTTACATTAGAGTACAAAATAGTTTTCACTGTTATTTGGTTAATGTTATCGATTTTTGAGACTTACTAGACGAAAAATAATACCTATTAGTTATATAACTGCATGGTTCAAGCGGCTGCTTCGTCTCTCGACACACAGAGTATTGAGGATTCGGTTCCCACACGAGACAATTGTTGTTTCGAATACGGGTGTACTTTGTGTCCGTTGATTGTATGTTTGAGAATCCGCCCAGTAAAGAGCAGTCTTTTTTCTAATAGTCTTAGTGTGCAGTAGGGAGTTACCTTTTTTATCAAAGATATGAGTACTTTATTTTTCTACTTTCTACAATGTGTAGCGTCTTTTGTAGTAGAACTTATCTTTATTTGGATCTTCAGTGAAAAGTAATTTTTTTATGACATGCCTAAGCTTTTATGTTATGAAAGTTCTTTGAACTTTAAGAGATAAGTACAGAAGATTACTAAAGAATGTATTATTTTGAAGTCTACATTGCAAAGTAATTATGAGGATAACTTTTGAAATATGCGTATTAAATATTCTATTACGATCACGGGATTACCCTTAGACTATATAATCCTTACTTTAAGGGATTATCTCATCAAATTACATTCCTTTTTTAGTAATATTTTTAATGCACTTGGACTTTTCATATCAAAACTTAATATCATGATGTGATTTATATACGTTGCTACTATAGTCAGGGGAACAGAAAAAGACTTAGTGTACTTTTTATCAACATATCAGCTAATAAGAGACTACAATTCAAAAGACTTTCGCCAGTTATTTTCAATTTATAACCCCACCAGTTCACCAGAACCACTTCACCATTTAAAACGCCAATACAATATATTGGCAGTGTCAGTAAACAATGATATTAGTTCGAATGGTAGTTAACCAAGCATTTTCTAAGCGCTTATCACTTATCACCAATACATACAACCCCAAAAACAAATACAAATGCAGATACAAAAGGCACTTATAGGATCGACAGAGTAGTTTTACTCGGCACATATTCTGACTCACACCGATAGTTTCATACAATGGGATAGAAAGAAAGAGACCAGTAAAAAGCAATATATTTGGGACCATATTGCGAATATACTAACCTATAACAAGAAGTGATATTTTTATCATACGAACACATGGGGCGAGTCCTTATTTTTTCTAAAGATTCTCAGGGCATATTATTTCTATACGGTATAAATTGATGAACCGATTTGTATAAATGCGAAAGGCTAAGGAAGTTGTGGCGTATTTTATTAAATAAGTTCAATATGTCCAGCAGTGGACGTATCTAAGATGACACAACGTAGTTGCGTACTGTTAGTGTAAGAAAATATCAAAAATTATTTAGAATTCGAATGAGTTGTAAACCTAACAGGAACTCTTAAGATACAAGACGAATCATTAAGAATGATTTCAATATCATATTTTCGAAGTTAAGTGCGTGTTAAATTGTTAATTATCGCTTGCTTATCGGTGAAGGAAAAGGTGAGGAAACCTGCATCTGCAACCTGCGTCTGAGAGTTCTCCAGAATGTTATCGAAAGACATGTGAAGTCTGCCAACCCGCACTAGGCCAGCGTGGTGGATTATAGCCTTACCCTTCTCATAGTGAGAAGAGGCCCGTGCCCAGCAGTGGGACAGTATATAGGGCTGATGATGATGATGATGAAAGGCTAGCCTTTATACAATTAAATAACATTATGAAATTGCCTTGAAGGTCCTTGAATACATGGTAAATTTATAGTCCAGATTGTTAAATTATGAAATATTCGTGTAAGTATTCTGAATTGACAATATTGCTAGAAGGCGTAGTGGCTTATGCGTTCACATGTGGCTTAAGTTGTTTGTATGTTTGTTAAGTCGCCCGGAAAACAAAAGTATGTATCTCAGTAGTCGGTAGGAGTCGCAATTTTCTATCAGAAATATTTTATTGAATTTTATACTTTCTAAAACGACCATAATCAATTCATTATTTAAGATTTTGAACTGTAATCTCAAAGGAACGCATAAGTTTGTACCTAGAATATTGTAAGTTGTCTTACAAGTTATATGTACTAAAGCAAAATGTTTAATCGATTATAAAAATCCTTTTATCGTAAATATACCAATATCCAGCAAATTCTATGTATAATATGTATGTATTTACAAAAAAAGTATATGTATATGTATGTTTATACATTATTTATACCCATAACACAAGCTCTGCTTAGCTTGAGACTAGATGGTGATGTGTGTATGTGGTAGAATATTATATTATGAAATATTAAAATATTCTCAACAAAGTGCACCTTATAACGATAATAGATATCCTACAGGATAATACGTTACGTCTAACACAAATAAAATGTATTGAATCGCGAATGTCCTACTACTCATACAGTCCGGGTTTTCAAAACTCAATTTTGAATGAGACGGAACATTAACTTCAACTGACCATTGCCTTTCTCGTTCTTACCCATATCGATCTCACATGCGAGAAAAGGATAAGGCTTCGTATTGTCGTATTGTGGCTGAATAATCATTCAGTTCAGCGATTTTTGCGTTGAACACATTTTTCTAATACCCGACGTCTCTCGCCATTAGGTTATGCGTTAATACCAACCTTTTTCCATTGTGTAACCAAAACGTAATGTACGCTAGCGCTGGGGTATTTTGGCGACGTTATTATGCTATATTTTCATTTTGATATGGGGATAAAAAATAGGTACAGTTAAGGCTTTTTCAGGTGCTCCGCGAAAGATTTATTTTGGCTCGTTGCTAAAGGACGCTAAGTGCCTTTACGGTATTATGTTTCGAACATTATGGAGGTGGAAGCCTTTTTTTGACAGTTATACTTGAAATTAAATGTGTGAATTGCTTGCTAAGGAATCTTTGTGCCTTCTTTATCTTTGGCAATTTTAACATCCGATCAGTATTTCATTACATAATTGTATTATTTCTCCATCGATCATTATTTTTGAAAGGAAGATTGAAAAGGCGTGAGTTGGGTACATAGTTCCCCTTTGTTTATTTAAAAACAAGCCAGATGGGTAAAATGAATATTAGCAGGTTTTCCAATTATATCAGTAAAGATAATTCTATGGTACTTATGAGATTTTTTCATACAGATTTTCAGTATACCACATAATCTACATAGGTTCATACTTATAACAACAATATGTACATACATCATTGTTTTTAACAACAACTTCTGCACTAGGAATAAATATTTTGTCGCCAAGGACTTTGCACACATTCAAGAAACGGACACAAATAAAACTCGACCCGATACCGTAATTTATTTATTACACAGTTGTCCCATGTGGGAATCAGACCCACAACACCCAGCCCAGGCTTAAGCGGCAGGACGGCTAGCGGCTGCTTAAAACTTCTGAACCTAACACTATGTTCTTGTAGTTTTCATGGTTCACTGACTCAAAAATGCATTTCTAAACTCACCTCCAAAAACCATTTCATACAACAAACTACATCATAACTCAACATTTCTTCGTACCGTCCGTTATCGCTGCGGGCTGTAACACCGCACATTGTCGTATTGAAGCAAGTAATTTATGATCTCTCGGTGATCAATCAATATTATTGGTGGCCAGAGGTCCGTGTTTACGAGTGCCGTCGACGGATATTGATGTAGTATCCGTGAGTACGGCTGAGTACAAGGTTTATTACAGTACACCTTGTTGTAAAAGTGTTCTTAATTGAATCAGTAAAGACAGGATAATGTAATTAAGAAGATATACTTACTGAAGGATTTTCCACTACTTATTTCTTCTCCAATTCATGCGTATTCCGAAGCAAATACTATTCTACATAACAAACAGGGAATATTGCCATTTCTTTGAGTTGCAATGAAGAGCAGTACAGTTGCAGTATAGGAAAAAAAGAAGCAATGACTCTAAGTTTGTTTCGGCTTTTCTTCTCAAGACGTAATTTAGCTACGTAAAGCTGGCGGTCAGTCAAATATGGTTAGACTAGTACCTAAGTGGACCCAGGGCTGTTACTGGGATAACACAAAGAAGATGATAATATTTTTACATTAAAAAGTTATTGTGCTTCATTAAAGAGTACCTTTGAGCTGGACTCTATTAGAAAGAAATGGCCTATCTCTACAGCTCTATCTCTCAGGCTTTTTAGCATCATTTTAATTATACATTTGCATTCTTAATCAAGGCAGAATATGGCATTGGTCCAAAGCCATATATCTAATACTTGGGGCTACCTGTATTCCATGCAAAAAAACTTCATTACATTTTACCAGTTTATTTATAAAAGAAGAATTTAGCTTCAACTTGCGGTTTCAGTTTGCGCTAATAAAATTCATCGCATTTGCTTTTAAGATGTAATACTATGACGAGATAGACTAATGTGGCGATAGCCTAGAGGAGATACCAACAGACTGAAGTCAGATAAAGAACCACCATTAATTTTAAGACACGGACTAAGCATTTAATTTTGATTGATTTGATCCCCTTTTTCCTATGATCCCAGGTCCTTTACAGTAGGGGAGCCCATGAAAGGATTTCGGGATTTACTTGAGCGCATCAGATATTGATAGCATCTATGTCCTACGTCATTTTAATAAAGTAGAAATGTTAATCTGATCGATTGCATTGAGGTGATCGTACGAAAGATATTAATTTGCAAAAAAAAAAATTAATCGAGCGTGTCAGATTTTCTAAAGGGATGTTAAGTGAATCTAAAAAAAAGCTCTCTTTGAATAATCTGACGATTTGGATATGAGGCAAACTCGTGGTCACTCTTAGAACGGCAAAAATAATTCGCCATTTTGAGATACTCAAGGGCGTCAGATTAAGATATACGAAGAAGTCTACTCGTTGTGGACATCATGCCAAGTCATACTAACCAAAAATAATACCTGGGAAACGATTTTTTTTAAAGTTTTCACATTTTTTAAACCACAATTAAAAGCTCGCGCGTGCAATGCTCGAAATACCTACTTCATGGTCATAGGGCGTTTATAGAACATATGGGCGGGGTAAATGCATCGATTTTGTACCTAATTAGAAAAATTCTATACTAACTTTGAGCCTCAATATCTCCTGAACCAGTAATTTCCTACGTATGGTGCAGAAGGAAAAAATGTTCCAAGTACAACATGGGATTTCAGTTTTCGTTAAGGGTCTTTTTACACCCTGTATATGCTTTCAGGAAAACTTGATACAAACCCTATACCAACCCGTTTGGCCAGCGTGGTATAGTAGGCCAATTCCTCCTTTCAATGGAGAGGCCTAGTCCAGCAGAGGACTGTTAAAGGCTGATGATGACGATATGCTTTCATCCTAACATCCTATACGTGCTTTCTCATAATCTGACGATTATCTGTAGGGATGAGAGCAATAGATTTTTTTGAAGGTTTGATAAATCAATAGCCGGTCTCCCCACCAATGAAAAAGTATACATTATTTAAATTTTTATCATTTCATCATCTTAGCTTTGCGAACCAATAGGTCTCAATGGTGGCTCGAGTAAATCCCAATTTAGGATCGTGGGCTCCCCTACTATTACGACCGTCGCGATCGTGCGCCGCGACCGATGCAGCGATGTCGTATCAGAGTAAAAGCTCGCCGCTGCCACCTGCCGCTGTAGGCGGTGGCTGGGCCGCGAGACACCTTTTTCTAGGCCATCAGAATATGAGCCATCATGCCACTATTATGGATATTTTAGTGGCTTGATGACTTTTGTTATGGGACTCCATGACTGCTCAAAATCAGGCGGTAAGGATTCATTTTGAATAAGCTACAATAATAAAAAAAATTGGATTACTGTTTTCAAGTCTTAAGAGTTTCTAATGCTTGTGGCGCATGAAAATCCATTTATATATCTCGGATAGACATAATTGAGATTACTGTAAGATTTCATAATAAAATTACTCAACAAGAACTAAACTCGGTGAGCTGAGCCGCAACAAAACAAAAATTTACCAAGTTCGTGGCTTGTTTTGCGAACATATGTACGCAATTTAAATTTATAATCAGCTTCGCATGTTAAAGGAAAACATTGTCGGGAAACATGTTAATAATACAATGTGCTCGAACCCTCAGGGTAGGGAATACCGCCATCTGTTACGATTATAACGAACTATGCGTTATAGTTTTGTGATCAAACTACACGGTTTATCTATGTTTATACCTATGAATTAATGGTTTATAAATTATCTAGCTTGCAACTTGAATGTCAGGCACAGCCGCGGCAGCTCACATCTACCATTAAGATAATTCTGATTTCGCTGCCACGAAAATCAGAGAATCTGCAAATTATTTATTATCTTAACCGTCAGTTTAGACTTTCTGGAATATTGAAGAAAATACATGCAAGTGACTGCCAACCAGGAGATAAGGCAGAAGATATAAGTATGGTGACCCGGAAAGGAAGGCTGACTAGGCTTCTATCACTCTCATATATCAAAAGAAAAGCAACACCAATATTGTTAGTTTACGTTTATATTCTGCAAGTGCAAGTGCACAGTACTTTTACTTTCCTGATCGAGCCGGCACACACTAAAGACATAATGCTGTATTATGCATGTCCCTTATTTTTGTAATCGATTCACGTGGACCGACAATTGCCTTACAAAATACTATATTGTCAACCAGTCCAAAACTGTTTACGATTTCATTTTATCGAACGTATGTGAAAACTGATAGTAACCACTAACATCTCAAGAAACCTTGTTGAGGGTTAACCGAACCCCTATAATCGCGAAGACGGTATATTTGTCTTACCACGCGAACAACTCCGGCATAGCTTGCCATTAGAAGGGTGGGAAAAATGTCTTATTTACCCAGCCATTTGTTGCGCTCGTGTTAACGACAAAAGTAATATTTGTGGGTTCAGATTTTAGTGTATATTTTCGAGCAACGTTTCTTACGATAACTTTGTACCACCAAGTGTATAGCAAGAGTGTTTTATAAGGCTTTTGTTTTTTGAAATGCAGCTGCAAGAAGTCGCAGCAGACTTCATTATAAAATAAATTTTCACACCATATTTTACAACCATTTAAACTTTTGTGTTGTCATAAAAAGCTTAAATGTAATCTGGAGCTAATTTTAATATTGAATGTGATCCTAATTAGCCAATTAATAACTACATATATAATTGTCACGCAACGCTATAGACAACCTTATAATAAAGTAGTTTATATTTGTATAGACAGGAAACCGTAACGTAGGCACTTAAAAATAAGTTTACATAATTATAATGAATATTCGCCACACGGTACGGCAAGAATATTAGAATACTATTAATAAGCATTTCAATTGTAGTTAAACATTAAATTAATATTAAACCATTTTAATTTAGTTACAGTTAATTTAATATGTGCATGCTAGTTTCTGCAATGTTGAGATTATGTTATTTTCCTGGGATAAAGTCCATAATGTGGGAAAACTAATTCATATTATTAATATGAAAAAGATTTTCCTTCCTTCGTTTCAAACGTGTAATTAAAAAAAAGTTGTCATTGAATTGGCATTTCCAAAGTACATTTTATTGTACATAAAAACTTAAGTTACTTCCTTAACTTATCGTGAGAAGGTATTTAAAATCCCGTTATGAGATATGGATGTCGAACAGTAACTAGTGTCACATAATAATTATTGCGACATTTTTTTTCTAGTGTATCATAACAATTTCTTAGCTAAAACGTTCGCGATATATTTTTGACGTGCAATTTAAATACAAATACTTACAAGCTAGTAGCAAAGCACTCAGATTTATATATTTATTCTGGAAAAACTTTTTCAAAAGAGCAAGAGAGACGAATGTTCACCCAGTGTATCGAGAAAGAGATGGAGAAACGATGCCAGCGCCGCCAACTACGAACTAAACTGGGGGCAGACACCACTTGGAATCGGCACACGAAATTCTTAAGGTCTGTGGGTCTATGTAAATCCGAGTTCTTTGCCAGTAAACAAATGGGTGAAATTATTTCACTGTTCCTCTAACTTTATACTAACTTAGTATGATCAAGCTTTGGGAGAGCAGCCTCATAAACTTATAGTCAACCTATTAGTAAGCACATGGCTACCTTAAGCCTCCAAGTACAAAAAACATTTTAAACCTAGTGAGTATCAAACACGTAGACATTAACGGACATCACCCAACACCGTTCCGTAACCGAAGAATCACCCGTTAAGTGCTCACTTAACTTAGTTGAGTCGTGTTAAATTACTGACGAGTAAAAAAAGTAACTCCTCGATTGCAATTTAAGTATTTTATCTCCATTTTCATTGCAGCATAATCATTTGTGAGACTTTGGCGACAATTTTTGTTACCTGAGTAGAATATGTAGGTATTTTATGACACTAGCAGTTCAGACGTTTTTGCATTTGTTCCGCAGTATATTTGGCACCTTTTTCTTTTATATACATACATACATAGACTCACGCCTGTTTCCCTGAGGGGTAGGTAGAGACTACGGAACGCCATTTGCAACGATCCTGACATACCTCACTTGCTTCACTCACTCCCATCAAGTTTCTCATGCATGCTCTTCTGTTAAGGGTACTTCTGACTTGTCCTTTTTTCAGGATGTCTCCAATCTGGTCAGAGAACGTTCTCCTAGGTCTTCCCCTTTGTCCTGTCCCATTCACACTAGCCTGATATATCTTCTTTGTCAGTCTATCGTCATCCATCCTCTCCATGTGCCCAAACCATCTTAACATGCCTTTCTCAATGCTTGTCACTACATCTTCTTTTACCCCACACCACTCTTGTATCACGCAATTCTTTACTCTGTCGGTCAAAGACACACCACACATACTTCTCAGTGCTCTCATTTCTACAGCATTTATTTTACTTTCAAATCTCTTCTGCCATACCCAACTTTCACTACCATACATAAGGGTAGGCACTAACACGCCTCTATGTACAGCCAAACGTGCCTTTTTGGACACGTTTTGACTGTTCATAAACGCTTTCAGAGCTCCATTCACACTATTACCTGCATTAACTATCCTTTCAATATCTTCTTCATTCTTACCATCTCTTGTAAACAACGTACCTAAGTAAACAAACTCATTCACTTGTTCCACTCGCTGTCCATCGATCAAAACATTACAAGCCGTAACGCATTCCTCCTTTTCAAAAACCATAACTTTCGTTTTACTTACATTCACTTTCATTCCTTTCCTCTCTAACGCACCATGCATGATTGCTACCATCTCCTGCAACTCCTACGCTGAAGATGCAAGTATTACCTGATCATCAGCATAAAGGAGGCATTTGACGAGTAACCCATTCATCCTTAATCCGCAGTCACTATGTTTTAAATCTTGCAAACAACTGTCCATGAAGAGGTTAAACAGCCACGGCGACGCTACACATCCCTGTCTAACACCTTTCTCGATGGTACCTTTTTACCTTTTTGTTTTGTGACAGAGAATTAGCTTCCGTTTGATTATGTAGTCGCAATTTATTTTCTTTTCGATTTTCCAGATAGAAAGAAATTTAGTTAAAATCTCTTTATAAACTAAACTCATGAGGCTAATATAGATGTAACTGTTCATGCTAAATTAGCCATTTATATGCCTACGAAGCTGTAACCAAACCGATTAACGTCACGAATCTGTAGTCAGGTCAAGTGCCAATTTAAGAAAACTATAAAGATTGGATGGTGCTTAAACTCTTTATGAATTTAGAAAGTGCATAATTACGGAATAGACTGAAAATAACTGAAAACTCAATTATGTAAGAAAGTATATTCTCATACATTGTATCTTTATACACTTTTGCTCTAACGATGTCATTCTACAAAGTTACGCATAATAAATGCTAACGAAACACATTTGCTATATGCGCATGATATTCGCTAGTGTAAGTACCTGATTGTTTTAAGTAAGATTTGAATCCTAATATGAATACTATTACTTTAGGTCGATATTCTATATCTGTCTGGTTTATTTGGTCTATTTATGGCGACAAGATACCTAATAATATACTGTAGCAATTTGTAGACTCTTTGTCAGCCCTGTATGGAAACGCAGGCCTCTTTTACCTATGAGTATTTTACAGACTGCCCTAAAAGAAGACAAATCATAAATTTAACTAGAGTTTTCGCTGTGTTCTTTCAGTAGGTACTACAATATGACCTTTACCAAGATCAAAATAACAATCTAGAAAAAACAATATACCTACCACTAAAACCTAGTTGGCAATTTTACAAAATCTGATAACACAAAGTGTAACAGTTTGCAGTTTGGCGATATTAAACACGTAGCTATTATCCGAGAGGAATATTCATGAGACACACTGCTTACCCACATACGACGGTGTGTGAATTTAGCGATAAATTGTATGCCTTTACATATCTCCTGATGTATTTTGTAGTTCCCTTGTCAAGTATCAGATTATATATCTATTTGACGACTTAGAATTATTTGGTGTATGGATAAATGAATTTCTTTGGCCTGTAGCTGCAATACATAAATCTCATATACATCCACGTCAGCGGCAAAACCTCGCCGGCCGCTAGTTGTACGCCGCACTATCAAGTGCGCGCTGCTCTTCTCCACGTGTAAGCGCTCGCACGAGCTACAATATTTTGTACTTTGCCCTGGTTGGCTCACGCGAATAGTGTCGTAGTTTAAGGTACCATGTACATATATCTAGGCTAAGTTTATTTTGTAAATATATTCTCTTTATACAACTACAAGATCGGACTTATCATTCTGCACCTTCACCAGCAGCTACAGACCTTACCTTACAGTGGTGACCCCGCCTGAACAAGAAGAATATCCTCGCAGAAACTATCTTCATACTGACAAAATCATCATGGCAACAGCAAACAACTCAATCTCTGACCAAGAACTCTCCGGTGTCTCAAACCCACGCTGCAACATCACCACCACGGCGTCGATACCTACCGAACGCTCCTCGACCGACCTAAGCTCACTGCATGAGAAAATCGACTTTCTCACGAGGGAGATAGCAGAGCTGAAAGCCCAACAACTTACGCGAGAAGTAGAACAACTGAGATCACGTCATGCTTATCAACCGAGACGCCAGTATTACGATAATAATACGCGCAAATCACGATCTTCGAGCAACCAACGTTCTCCACGCAGTAGTACACCGCAGCGCTATTACACATCCATCTGCTTTTATCATCGCAAGTTCGGTAAGCAAGCTCAACGTTGTACACGCACATGTAAGTTTGAAGATTCTGAGTCCACGTTGGAAAACTAACCACCGCGTTGGCTGAGGCGGCAACCGACGAGAACCATGCATCTCACCGCCTGTTCATACTTGATAGAAACTCTCGCCTATCATTTCTCATCGACACACAATTACCACATCGTTCGGACTATTTGAATTCCCTAGAATGTGTCCCGGCCTCAAAAACGCAGGACAGACATTCCAGCGATTCATACATCAAGTACTCAGCGGACTCTATTACGTATTTCCATTTGTCAATGACGTCATATTGGCCTCAGACTCAATAACAAGCCACTACGAAAACCTACGCACCGTCCTACAAAGACTCGACGACTACGGGATAACAATAAATCCATCGAAATGCGTATTCGCACAAGAAAATGTGAAATTCCTCGGTTACGAAGTATCGAGCGAAGGAATCAAGGCGCCCTACGATAAAATCAAGGTCATCGCGGAATATCCGAAGCTAGAGACAATTACGGCGATTTCTCGGCATGGTAAACTTCTACCGTGACAACACATCCCATGCGGCTCGCATTCAAGCTCCACTCAACGCTTTTCTACATAACGCGAAAAAACGCGACAAATCAAAGATCGACTGGACAACCGAAGCCCTGCACGCATTCGAAGCCTGTAAAGCTAGCATACAGAACGCAACTTTACTCGCACATCCGTCACCATCCGCCGACCATCCAATGTCTGTCATGTGTGATGCATCAGACAAATGCGCAGGCACCGTATTACAACAACGCGTAAACAACAAATGGCTACCTATCAGCTACTTCTCAAAGAAATTCTCCGACGCACAACAGCGATACAGTACATTCGATCGTGAACTATCTTCAATATACATGGCTATGAAACATTTTAGAAAAATGTTCGAAGGAAGAGAACTTATTATCTACATCGATCACAAGTCACTCATTTACGCAATCCACAAGCCGCCATCAAACACCGAAACTCAACGCCGAGCCCGCCAACTTCAATTCATATCTGAATTCACAACTGATTTACGATACGTGAGTGGCACAGACAACGTCGTCGCCGACGCGTTATCACGAATCGAAACCATAGAAATACCTACATCAATTGACTACACACAGTTAGCCGCCGCTCAAGAAAAGGACACAAACATTCCCGAACTACTCAAACAAACAAATATAACCCTTAAGAAGATCGCTATACCTACATCTGACAAGAAAATTTACTGCGAAACATCAACAAATAGCATCCGTCCTTATCTATCAGCTGATATTCGTTGCATCGCATTCAAGACAGTACACAATCTATCTCATCCTGGCATCCGAGCGACAAGAAAACGTATACAAGAACTATACTTTTGGCCCTCCATGAACACAGACATTGGACGCGGGCGAAGGAATGTACGGCGTGTCAACAATCAAAAGTACAACGACATATCTACAGTGACCTTGCAACGTTCCCGCCAAGCGCCCGATTTCAATGCCTACACATCGGCATAGTCGGACCGCTACCTACGTCGCCGCACGGACATCGCTATCTATTAACGATGATAGATCGCGCAACCCGCTGGCCGGAAGCTATAGCTATACACGAAATATCGGCTGAAATAGTAGCGAAGAATGTTTACGAGTCATCGATCACACGATTCGGTTCGCCTAGTAATATAACAACAGACCAAGGACGACAGTTTGAGAGTCAGCTGTTTCTCCCATTAACACGATTTGTTGGCGCTGAGAAAACCCGTACTACTGCCTACCACCCGCAGAGTAACGGGATTATAGAACGCTGGCACCGCTCAATGAAAGATGCATTCATGGCGAGATTAACAACAAGTAGCAAATGGATCGACGAACTCCCTACCGTTCTACTAGGACTTCGTGCCGCCACTCGCACCGACACTAACACAAGCGCAGCTCAACTAACCTACGGACAAGCACTACGTCTACCGGGAGATTTTATCACGCCATCGCCTACAAACACTAAGATGGACTACACGTACGTTGACGAACTACATCGTGTTATCACTCAGCTGACGCCTACATACCTACCGCATCGCAACAACAAAAACATCTTTGTTCACCGAGATCTCCGTACGCGTGAAGCTGTGTTTTTACGTGTGGACGCCGTTCGTAAACCACTACAACGTCTCTACGAAGGCCCGTATCCCGTGATCGAGAGAAGCGAGAAATACTTCAAGATAAGATTGCCAACACGCACTATCAACGTATCAATCGACCGCTTGAAACCGGCATACACAATAAGCACTGATCTAACAAACACTGAGTGTAACGACCGCATGTCTGCTACAGCAAACACTTCGCCGACAGCCACGATGACATCCCTCGATCAGCAACCGAAGACAAGATCCGGCAGAGCTGTTAAGACTCCCGTACGCTTCGCTTGAGGGGGAGTACTGTAGCTGCAATACATAAATATCATATACATCCACGCGCCACGGAGCTAGACAGCGAAATGGCGAGTGAAACACGTCAGCGGCAAAACCTCGCCGGTCGCTAGTTGTACGCCGCACTATCAAGTGCGCGCCGCTTTTCTCCACGTGTAAGCGCTCGCACGAGTAACTACAATATTTTGTACTTTGCCCTGATTGGCTCACGCGAATAGTGTCGTAGTTTAAGCTACCATTCTTTGTTAATCTTATTTTGTACATATATCTAGGCTAAGTTTATTTTGTAAATATATTCTCTTTATACAACTACAAGATCGGACTTATCATTCTGCACCTTCACCAGCAGCCACAGACCCTACCTTACAGGCCAATTTTAACTAGTAGTTACCTATTGGTTTCTTTTAGTTGTATTAAGTAGCGTTGTACGACTTTCCGTTCGTAACTGATCGAAAAAGTTTTGCGACATTTTCAGAGGTTTCCTCTGGTATGGGTAACTGCATGTACAAGTCTAGTGCTAACGTGTTTAAATTTTTTATGTGGCACGTAAAGCTATAGGGCTCCCGAGATGTCTATAATATTTTTTTTTTTTTCAATGGTTAAAAAAATATTATCTTTATAATTATAATATTTGTTTACAATTAACAATATAATTAAATTAAATCGTAAAATAATAAAAAAACGAATTAATATATACAAGGGAAAATTCAAAAAATTAAAAATTTAAATTTGCGATGCGGATGAGTTTCATGACGCACCTAAACGGAGGCAAGTAGCGAAGCGGAAGGTCGTATCGTCCAACATGGTACCTATATTGGACGATGGCAGTGCCTGAAGCCAGAGGCCCGATTCCCATTCTCCCACAGCCAGCAGGCGAGCACGCTCCGCAGCGTTGGACGATGTATTGAGAAGGTTTTCTCGTACCACGCTGCAAAGCGGCCCATCCCATTGCCTCTGGGAGGATAAGTTTCGGGGTAACTCAGTTTCTGGACAAGCATTTCTCCAAGCGTTCAAGGCATCGGTCTTACACGGCACTTCAGAATCAACCAGTGTGGGAGCTAAAATTTTCTTAGTCAATTCTGCAGTGCTGTGGACCGATGACAAGAACGCTGGCAGGCTTACGTCGGTAATTTTGCGAACGCCGAGGCCGCCCAAGCGCACAGGTAAGGACGCCTGTAGCCACACCCGGTCGTTCAGGGCCACATTCAAAATTTTACTCAGGGTATTCTGTATAATTTTGTCAATTTGAATGAGTGGAGTTGGATTTTTCCAAAAAGGTGAGCACCGTAATGCGTGCGTAAATTTAGGGACAAAAAGACAATATCGAATAATAGTGAAAGCCGAATGTATATTAATTTTGAGTGGCCTGTCAGAAATTTCACTAAAATTTTGAATGTTTTCCTGTATAAAAGAATCAAAACCGTCGTCTAAAATTGGGGACCCCAGGAGGCGAAGAGAACTTTTTTCAACTTGAGTGATATTGGGAGCCAAATATTGAAATTTTGAAAGAATAGAGGATTTATCTAGATTGTCATTAATAAAAATTTCGCATTTGTTTGTATTCAGTTCTAAGCCTATGGATAAAAATTTTGATTTCAGAAGTGCTAGATCTTGATACACAGACTCTACGTTACCGCCCAGGGTTCCATCATCGAGGTACCAGATGTTTAATTTAGAATTTAGTTGGGTTATAACTGGATGGATGGCCAAACTAAAAATTAGTGGTCCAAGAGGGTCACCTTGTTGACAACCGACGGCAGATTCTAAAAGATGTTCTTTGTATATTAATTTAGAAGGGTGTCTATAACATTGCCAAAGAAAATTGTAAATTTGGGGTGTTTCTAATTTAACTTGTGTCAACAAAGTGTCCCTGTTGACTGAGTTAAAGGCATTCTTTAAGTCGAACCATAATAATTATATGTGGTTAATTATGGTTCTGGGATCAATTCCCGGGTCGGGCAAAAGTGGTCTGGGTTTTTCCGAATACTCAGTAGCAGCCTGGAGTCTGGTGATGTGCCCGGTAACGGCAATAGTCTCGCCCCCTATTATGTGGGACCTAAAAAATTCATGGCGAAATTTGGGTGTAATATTTACACCTCTTCCTACCTCTTCGGGCATACAGGCGTGAGAATATAAATAAATATAAATAAACAGTGCCATTTACCTACCCAAAAATGTTACCTCAATAGATCAACTGCAGGACAGTTTATAGACAAAATTAATTCCCTGAATCTTTTAACTGTGAAACAATTTCTTAAACGTTACAGACAATGTACCAGAGAACAACAAGTTACTTTGAACTTGTTAAAAAGTTTATTTACTCCCCACCACCAAGTAAACAAATCTACCTAATTATCTTCAAGATCTTCAACCTTTCAATATCACAACATTGGCGTAATAACAAACAAAGTTTTCCAGAAAGTAACATCAACAACAACTCTAAAAGCCAATACATAATCAAAATATAGCGAATTCCTAAACATTAATTACCCAAAAATATCACAATAATTCGCCATCTTAATTTATTAAGGCACAAGACATTTTCCCGAGACAAACACGAATCTGAATAGGGCCTCGGGCTCTGTAAATGTACCCACTGTCACTCAAAGTCAGACCTCTTATTTATCACTAGACATGGCGCCAAAGTATCAAAACAACTCATATTTTTATTCAAGACCTTTATTTTAATGATATAGGAAATATTTATGCTTGTCTTACAGTTTTTGGTAGATACTTCAAGAATGGTAAAGCAGTTTCTATATTTTTATGAGGGCACTATGACGTCTAAAGGTTTTGTTGATGCCCGTCTGCTAGTTGAGACTTTTTCACTTTACTTTATTGACTTTATAAGTATATGGAGATCTTGTTGAGATTGTATGTAACCGATTAAACCCTCAGTGGAATAAAGTATTTGATATACAAAGTATACATGGGGACCTGTTGTGACCTAAAAATATGCCCTTTGTTTCGAGGAGTTAGCTAGATGACAGTTATTAATTTGACTGCGTGTCTGTGTGGATAGCGTATGCGTCTGCTGATCGGAGGTCCCACGTTCGATTCCTGGGTCGGGCAAAAGTGTTACTGGGTTTTTCCGAATTCTCAGTAGCAGCACGGAGTCTGGTGATGCGCCCGGTGACGGCAATAGGCTCGCCCCCTATTACGTGGGACCTTAAAATTCATGGCGAAATGTGGGTGTAATGCCTAGCCTACCCCTTGGGGATACAGGCGTGAGTCTATCAAAATAATAAAAACAAATATTAATTTTAGGCTACAAGTTCTGAACTAATACTTCAGAACTACAATATGTAGCACTTAAGATTGTGTTCGGTTTAATATGTTATGTAGATATACATAGGTTTACAAGTTGTTCACAATAAAATTATAGGAAATTATAGATACAAAGCGATGTCATGTCTTTACAAACACAATATCAAGAAATAAAAATATATTTATTATAATTTAAAATTAATTCAGCAATATTTTCCATTTAAGGTAGAAATTATGTTAGTTACAAATATTTATAACTTAATTAGTAGAGATTCAATCGTAACGCCCCGCAAATTAAAAAAAAACCATTTGAAATATTAAATGATAAATTAATCAAGTAATGCAATAATAGATAACGTTGTTCCTACATTTAATGCTTTATCATTAGCCAATTTCAATAATGTATGTACCTTTTTTTTTGGTGTCGGGTTGGAAAATCCTCATGGAGTCCCTCCGCCCTGGGGGTGAAAGGCGAAGGGGACTGTCAGACTCTTACTGACTAAAAACCAACCCATGTTCCTCATGTACCCCTGTGTCGGAGAGTCGTACGCCGTATCGCCGAACGCCTCCCCTCCCGCAACCGCGCCCGTCTGCGAGGGACAGAAGAACTGTCCCCCGCACCGGCACCATTGGACGCATTCTGCGCAGGCCTCTGTCAAGCCCACGCGGAGCGTCCACTCCTGGGATCTCGCTTAGTTTCACCGTGGGTGACCTAACCACGGTTACTAAGGGCCCCCACCACGACAAGGTGGAGATCCAACGGGGGGGGGGGGAATAATGTATGTACCTACATTATTGAAATTAGGTACTAATTTGCCAAGTATATTCATAATAATAAATTAAAATGTAGATCCGCTAAGTTTTCTTTTTGATTTTCTTCATTTGGCAAATTATATTTTGATTCCACAGCGTAAACAATTTTTCTAAACAGCCGGTCAAGTAAACCAATCTACTATGGTCAGAATACACTTTTTTAAGAATACGGTTATTTTATACCGCAATATGTTGTCGAGACGGCCTTGTTTAGTGTCTGTATTCATAGTTGCACATCGTAAACATCTCGTCAGATTACGCTTCTGGACGTAAACTAATCCCGAAGGAACTGGTAGTCTGTCATGAGGACGGAAAATAGAACATTCATACAACATCTATATTAGCTGATCAGGCATAAAACTGGGCTAGTAAACTGACAGGAAAGTAACTTATAGACGAGAACATAGGAATAGATTGAAAAGCATAAAAATATTGTGTACCTCAGAGCTATAAAACACTAGTAAACAATTTTTGCATTACTGTTTTATGCATTTATGTTCGTAGTAGATATCTTAGCCAGTAGCTCATTTTATAATCAAAGTAGCTCAAGTAAGACAAAAATATTGTGACATTTCTGTTAATTTACTTTCATCATCATCATCAGCCCTGTATAATTGTATATAAACTGTCCGACTGCTGGGTACGGGCCTCTTCTCACTATGATAAGGGTAAAGCCATAGTCCACCACGTTGGCCAAGTGTGGGTTGGCAGACTTCACATGCCTTTCGAGAACATTATGGAGAAGTCTCAGATATGCAGGTTTCCTTACGATGTCTTCGTTCACCGTTTAGCAAGCGATAGTTATCAAAATTTATTACGAACATAACTTCGAAAAATCATTGGTGCGCGCCGTGGATTCGAACCAGAGACCCTCTGCGTAGCAGTCTGTCGGTCTCTCCACTGGGCTATCGCTGCTAACTTTTTACTTTATATTGATTAAATTGTAGAGACTATAAATGTTTGCGAGTATCTGTTTTTTTTTATGAGCCTGTAACGTCCCACTGCAGGGCAAAGGCCTCGCCACTCTTCTTCCGCAAGCCCTATCTTCTCCCTCCTGGAACCAATCCTTTTTGAAGGAGTCTAGTTCATCCCGCCATCGCCGTCTCGGCCTGCCGTGATGTCGTCTGCCGTTTGAGGGGGTCCATATAGTTGTTAATTTGGCCCATTTGTCATCTGACATGCGACAGATATGTCCTGCCCAGCTCCATTTTAGCGTGGCAGCTTTTCGAGTGACATTCGCGCTGTTTGTGATGGAGCTGATAGTTGTATTCCTTATCCGGTCTGTCAATTTGAGACCCAGAATACTCCGTTCCATCGCTCTTTGGCACACCTCCAGCGTGGATCTCTGTTCTTTTGTTAAAGACCAAGTTTGAGAGCCATATGTGAGGATGGGGAGAATGCACACGTCCATAAGCTGCCTCTTAAGGGAAAGAGGACGATTGCCCTTCATCAGATCTTTCATGGACCAATAGCTCCTGCAGGCATTTTCAGTGCGGTTAGCGACTTTTTTGTTTTGTCTTGCCTGGAAAGAGACTATTTGACCAGGAGAGACATATTCATCGACGTATGCAACCTCCCCACCTCTCACTACGATTCTACGATGTATGGTGTTCGTCATCAGCTTGGTCTTTGCCATGTTCATTTGGAGTCCAACGTCTAGGCTAGCCATACAAAGGTCTTCCAGCATTTGTGTCATCTCGAAAGCTGTTGACGAAAAGAGGACAATATCGTCGGCGAATCGCAGATTGGACAATCTTTTGTCGCCAACCAATTATGGTTGGCGACAAAAGATTGTCCAATCTTTTTCACCCAGCTTTTGGAACACGTCTTCTAGTTATCTGTATCTGTTACTTAATATAATTCGTACAGATACTCGTTACTATAAGTCAAATCGATATTATTTGTTTGATTCATGAGTAACCTTTGCGTGATAATTATTTTTGAATAACGTCATCCGTGAATGGCTTGACACTCTTGAATTGAAGTTCAAAGTGGTACGTACCCGTACATTCAATAAGTCAATACTTATCGCATACTCGCTTGCAATTTTCATTTAATATAATAATAACTGGATAATTAAATCTAATTATGTGTGTGTGTGTATGTGTGTGCGTGCGTGCGTGCGTGCGTGCGTGCGTGCGTGCGTGCGTGCGTGCGTGTGTGTGTGTGTGTGTGTGTGTGTGTGTGTGTGTGTGTGTGTGTGTGTGTGTGTGTGTGTGTGTGTGAATTTGTGTGTGGTTATCACAACGTTACAAGCTAGCATAAGATTTTTAGAAGACTTTCAGTTTTCTGGTAAACAAGAGTCTGCAACCAGCGTTCTACGGACCGTTGGCATTCCTTGATAGTGAGTGCATAAATGTTTATCAATTTATTGATGCGATTGTATATGCGGCAGCTGCTTATACAACATGTAACAAGTTTAATGCACATCCTGAAAGTACTTTGTTCAGAATCGGCTACTGAATCCATTTCTGATATTTTTTATATATTTTTTTTAAACCTAAAATAATTAAAATTACGTAAATTATAGTCACTCATTGCTTTGAAAAGGCGAAAAATACGAAAGTAAACCTTAAGTCAAGGTAGAACGGCTTCTTTTTAAATGCATTTGTTTAGTGGTTCCACGTACAGGAACGCACACATTAATACAACATAACAGTCGGTACAAGACAATAACACACAATTGACCACCAAAATATCTATAATCTTTCTTTCGCTTACGTATTAACAATGGGAAAGAACGAGACGTAATGTGTCTCACTTGTCACCGTCGCGTCGCTCGCCCGCGCTGGTAGGTACAGCGCCGGCCGGGCGGCCATTGTTGCGCTTAGATAAATAAAATTAGTCATCTACCTGGATTCTCTGTGAGTGTAGTAAAAAAAAAATGTGTAACAAGTTTACTTGTTTATTTACAAAATGTGTACTATCAACATGATGGTGCCCCGCGCATTTTACGTAGAACGTTCGAGATCATCGTGAAGTCGAATACAAGGAGCGCTGGATCGATCGCGGTGGTCCTGTCCAGTAGCCTCCTAGGTCGCCTGACTTGACGCCCCTGGACTTTTGCTTTATGGGGACATACCTATTAAACCACTAGTTGATTGTGACGAGACAACAAGTGCCGGGGAGTTAAAATAAGATATCAGCTGCTTTTGAAACAGTGAAAAGAAACATTGTGTGTGTGAACTAGAGGAATATTTAATCCAGGTGGTGGACACCTGATGACAGCATTTTAAAAAGAGGACGCCGAACAAGTGACAATAAGCCTGTGAGTCATTTGGTTATTCTATTATTGTAAAAAATTATGATTCACAACTTTAAACACGCCGTTCTTCTTTAATTCTCTCATTGATACACTTTTACTTTAATTTCTAATGTATTAATAATCTAACTAGGTATGATTATTATGATTAAATTAAGATAGTCACAATAGCCACTAACGATGTTAAAAAATGATAGACCGTATCGTATTTCGCTGTCGTTTGTTTACCACAGCAAACGTTTCGTCTGATTGTGTGCGTGCGCAGGTTTGTAGTGACCACGCATTTTACTTATAATCAAGTTAATACTTACGATAAAAAACAATGTTTAGGCTAATAAAAAAAATATTTCAATGCATGCATTATGATTATAACAAGGTTTTCTAATTGGGGTGTCTGAGGATGTGCGTTATTTCCGTTACACGTTGTATAGAAACATCTGCTTGCAATTTCTGTTCTGTGGGGCTCGATAATACAAACATGATCTTTACGTCGTCTTGCACTCCGTTTATGTGGGAGCATCGCATGTCTACGCAACGTAGTTCGAGGCACAAAAAGCTGCCTTACGGAGAGTACTGAAAATTCTTCATAGAGCATTTTAGTTGGATATCTGCGAGGTTTACCAGTGAGTACTTTCAATACAGCTCTCTGCGCCCTTTAAACTCTCAACAAGTGGGCTGCACATGCTCTACCCCATACCGGAATACAATAGGATAGTACCAATTGAACTAAGGCACTATAAACTAATTTCAGCTTTTACTCATGTCAGCTGAAGATCTAAGCTTTTTTGCTACAAATATTAATTTCCTAGTACGTGACGCTACGGTCTCTATTTGCTTGTCCCAGCGGAAAAGAGCATCTATGTGGACACCTAGGTATTTCACAGAAATGGTTTTCCGAAGTGCAAGGCAGTCGCAATTTTTGTAACTTTGAAGACAGGTGTGAGCTTTGATCGTGAGCTCATTTCCTGGTTGCGAACATAGAGCTGAAGAGAACGTTATATATTTGGTCTTATCAATGTTTAATGTTAGAAGATTGCCTGTAAGCCACGACATAATCACAGAGAGTGCCGCTTCAGCATGCTTATAGGTAAGGTGCCAACTCTCTCCCTGAATAACGAGAGAGGTGTCATCAGCGTATGTAATAATTTTACAGTTCGGTATTGAGAGGTGACACAGGTCATTTACGTATATCAGGAAGAGAGTAGGCACCAACACGGTTCCCTGCGGTACGCCACAATTCACTGGAATCTCATCACTCACCTAGCTGTCAATTTTCACACAATGCGTCCGTCCACTTAAATAACTCCTAAAGATGTCAAGAACAGTCCCTCTTATACCTATAGCTTCCATCTTGTCTAGAAGAATGGGAACAGAAACCATGTCAAACGCTTTTGATAAATCTATGAATATGGCCATTGCTTTACGTTTGCCATCTATAATTTTTGTATCCGTCTCTGTGAAGTCAATCATAGCATCTTCCGTGGACTTACCTTCAATTAAGCCATATTTATTTGAAGGAATTATATTAAAATGTTTGAGGTACTCTTTTAATTTGGCGTTTATGTACTTTTCGAAGACTTTGGAAATTGTGGTCAAAACTGAAATAGGTCGATAGTTTGTTACTAGATTTCTGTGCCCACTCTTATAGACCGGACGTATAAGAGCTCTTTTAAACACCTCAGGAAAAATGCCTGTAGATATACACTGGTTGAAAATATACATCAGCAGAAATACCATCCCAACCCACCGCACAGTTAGTTTTAAAGCCTAGGATGATTGTTTCGAGCTCCAAAGCAGTGATTTCTGGTAGAACCATAGATTTGCCCAGTTTATTTTTATCCCAAACATCATAGCTGCTCAAGTTTACACTGTTGTTCATGTGTGTATTTTGAATTTTAGACGCAAGAGACTCCCCAATATTAGCGAAATATTTATTAATTGAATTATTGATTCTTTAGGTATTGGAAGGACGTTAAGAAGTTCATTTGGTGGTTTATTGTCCCTTGTAATGTTACTAATGGTTTTAATTACTTCCCAAGTCGCCTTTGAATTACCCATAGCATTCTGAAATTGCGTGCGTTCATATGCAGACTTCAACTTATGCAGCAAGTTGTTACAGAAGTTACGATATCTTCTGTATGTTTTTTGGAGTATTATGTTGTCAATGTCTGCTTTTACCTTTTGATGTAACGAGTCCGGGTTTTTTATACATTTCAGAAGACCAGATGTAATTCAAGGACGTATAATTCTTTTTCGGTGGGGTACATTAACCACCTTAGTGTGTTGTTGTATGATGCCTGAGATAGAAGATATGAGTGATTTAGCAGCATCATTGGCGTCATGTATATTATACAAAAATGAGAAATCGTAGCCGTGTATTTCACTGACAACAGCAAGATGATCTGTACGCCGAAAATAACTTTTAGGTTTATTCGTTACACTACTCAAGTCCAGGCTTAGCAGAGTTGGAAGGTGATCCGTAATGTATGTATTTAGTACCAAAGTAACAGCCCGTCTTTGTGTTTTCAACATAACATGATCCAAGCAATTTTCACCGCGCGTTGGTATTAGATGAGCAGGCAAAAGGCCATGCGAGGAGCACACATTGAGGTATTCCTCGGAATGGAGGTCTAACTGGTCAGATATTATGTTGATGTTAATGTCCCGACTATAGCAATGGTCTTGTAAGCGCGTAGCGAGTACAAAGTATCATTAATTTAAACTTGTCAAAAAAATGTCAATGTTTTTGTAAGACGGGGAGCGATATATAGCTATGATAGCAACATCACCAGATGTAAAAACCAGGCAGTTGGCTTACTCAAAAGAAGGCTGATATACATTATGCTTCAAATTAGCTCTTACATAGACACATACACCCTCACTCTGGTTGGAATAGGTGGAGCGATAGCTAGTAAACCCTTCCAATGACGGCATTTCGCCAACGCTGCCAAGCCAACACTCCGAGAGCGCAACAATGTCACAAGTTATATCCATAGTTTCCAGGAGAATAGTAAACTCATCAAAATTCTTATTCAAGCTACGTATGTTCATATGTACAATATTGAGAGATTTGGGTTTTCTAAAGACATGCTTCGTACTTTGATGGGGTTAGCACAAAAGAGACGTGGACACTGCTACGGTATCTAGTTCATCTGTTACTTTTGTAATTTTATCCATTATTGGTAGTCCTGAGCCCGAGGTTAAAATAAAAGTTAAAAATGTTCGGTCTAAGGCAATCTATATCCTCATAGACTATGTTATTAGCTTCAGAAAATAACGTTGTGGGTTTTATGTGTTTGTTGTTAGAGTGTTGTGGTGTGTGTAAATGTGTGAAATTCTTGCAGATAGGCATGCAAAATAATTTTAAAATATTTTTTGAAATAATTTGAAAAAATGAATTAGTTACGACATCATTGAGTGTGATAAAAAATCGGTGCCATAGTTGGATACATTTAAATATAACGAATATTAATATTGAAAATAGTCATGCTTGCGTGTTTAGTTTGGTTAAGTCCTCTTCGGAAAAAATGCGTATCGCTGGACTTCCCTCTTTCTTGCGCAGGTAGGTGTTATTATTTGTGGTCCAACAGAATGCAAATCCGTTGGTTTTAGCATAATTTCGGGAGGAAAAGAATAATCATCTCGTGCTATGTGTCAAATTCTCAGATATATATATCGGTTTGGCCGGTATATCTTTATTCAGCACAGTAGTAGACAATTTGTTGAGGCTATTTGTTTTGTTGTAGTCCTTAAAAGATTTTAGGATTTTTTCTTTTTTCATAACTGTCGTAAAATTGGCAATTAGTGGTTTATCTTGAGATGTTTTTGTGCTGGTACGATAAACATCACGGATTTCGTTTTTCGTCACCGGTATATCCAGAAACTTCCCAATATTTATGATGTGATCACATAGGTCGTCCTTCGTTTCATCCTTCGTGGCAGGTATATTTCTACATTCCAGACTAGATGATTTTCTCTTTTTTTCCAGAAACTTCACCTTTTCCTCTAGCTTTTTAATATAGTTGAGGTTTTCCTTGCGTTCTGTTTCAAGCCTATCAAATCTTATCTTGAGGTCATCATACATTTGTGAAAAAAATGTGATGGATGTAGATATGGAAGCGTTTTGGTCTTTTATTTCATTCACTATTTCCATTAATTTGTATACTTCTTATCTTGCTGTTCCTCAAATGTTGAAAACATGGATCTTATTTCAGACATCGTCACTTTATCCTGCTTATATTTTCTTTTAGCTCTTTGTGTAACGGTCAACGTCTCATCAGTACTTTTCTGTAAAGTAGTTTCGGGGCAAATAACCTTTGGGGATGATGACCTAGAAGGCGGTGGTGAATGCTTCAACATATCGATTCTTTATAATTATTTATTAACTTTAAAATGTATGTCAGCTCCAAAACGTGAATGGTAAGCTTTATTTTACAAAGTGGCAGGTTGATACAAAAACAAAAAAACTAGAATGTCAGTGTTGAATGAATGTATCGTGTCTATGGGATAGAGGTTCACGTTCGTGATGTTGGCGACTCCGGCTGTCAGGCTGTGCCAATCAGCTGATTTCAGAAAAGTGTTGTTTGGATTATTCTACCAGTGAGAATGTTTGTCTACGAAAACAAAAAAGCGTTACGATGTTTAAAATCCTTGTATGGAAAGGTAAAAACGAAGGAATATCTTATGCCAGCATATGATTTCTTAATAGAAACGCCTTCTTAGTGATAAGTGAGTGCAACTTGCCGTAAGTGAGGTTATGTTTTTGCAGATATGATGTTCTTCGGTGAATTTGTGCACTATTTACTAATTAACACAATACTTTTAGCGGAGCGGAGTAACTATGGGTATTCTCGTTACGTTTACAACCGGAAGTGTATAATAAAGTAATATCGTGTGTGTGAATATTGAACTTTATCGCCTAACTAGACGATATTTAACATAATAGTTTAAGTAAGTTATCATAATAGTTTATGCTTTGTAACACTGAGGTGAAAGTTTATTTCCTCTAAAGTGCGTAGCCTCGCTAAATACAAACTTAAGCCTCGACACGCCTGCCCAAGTCCAAAGTCGGTTTCCGACAGGTATGTGACGTAACTGTCAGCTAAGCTAGCAACCGTCCGTGACGTCATATCAGACTGTCAAATCCAAACGGTAGAAATAGACGAGCGGTCGAGTTACAGTAGCTTAGTTGGGCGCAATATTACAAGTTTATAAACATAAAGTTAATATTATGGAAGTATAATTATTTGTGAGCTGAAAATACAACTGAGACTAAGAATGACATTTTGTTTTTAAATAATTATGCGTGCGTTGCTGTAATTTTAAACCCTGCTTATTTTGCATATAAAAATGAAAACAAAATTTTTCAGTGTTACATCGTCGTTCTGTACAGATCTGTATCTATTTTGGCACGTATCGTGTTTTTTATTGTGTAAATAATACATAAGTAAAGGATCACTGACACTAGAGGTACTGCTATCTCTTTTTTTATATAGTGCTCAATTTATGTATGAATTAAATGTATTTTATGTCGTGTAATCTTAATGATTTTAAACTGCTAGTGTTTAGTGAACAAATTAAACAGGAACACGTTTCTTTTCCGTGAACTAAGTTTGCACACTATAATATTTTTCAAAATTTAAGTAAAGCACCAAAATGAATGTGAAATTATATTTCCACTGCAAATTAATTGCTGCACATTTCTAAATAGGTACAACGTTAGTAAGTATGCAAGCATAAGGACAAATACACATAAAAAGTTCTCTCGTTATTTCATTCCATTGCACTTAATATCTAACTGCTATACGTCAATGTTTCGTAAAATTATAGCTGATCGAATTAGCCAATTCCTAATTTAATTGGCAAGTATTTACAATTTAAAAGTACAAAGTATTACTTAAACAGAATTTGTGTAGTATAACTAAACATAATATTATATTATTTTGTCCACAACTTGCCTTCACAGCCCAGTGGGCTCGAGTTTAAGATTGATAGCTCCACTAAGTGTTCCCCCGGTATCACCTGGCAACTTCGCTGGTTAACTCCGCGGGAAAATTGCAACAGCGATACAACACAAGCGCTAAATAAATAGCTCCCAGTACTGCTCTACTCTATATTAAACTAGTCGAGAAATTCAGCTGTATACATATAATATATAATGTGAGAAATCGTTGAAGGAAAAAAATTGTACAATAAGGTGTAGGTAAGTGATTAACTAGTAATACACTTGGATATGTTTTATAAAGCTACTTGTGACAATTTATGATAGATGCGCAAACACGTTGCCTGAAAAATATTTGTCTGTAATACACATCGTCAACATAACTTTGCAAAAAGAAAAATGTTTTTTTAAATGTAATTAGAACTAATACTATGTGTAGGTTGTAGTCCATTTCTTTTACACTTCAACTTTAGTATTTTTTTAAATTGAAAAAGCTATGCTATTATCTAAAACTAGCTGATGCCCGTGGTTACACCCGCGTTATTTAAGACTACTTCTTCGCTCCCGTGGCTCATAGCGTGATGTTATATAGCCTCCTCGATAGATGACCTATCTAACACTAAAATAATTTTTCAAATCGGACCAGTAGTTCCTGAGATTAGCGCGTTCAACCAAACAAACAAACGAACTCTTCAGCTTTACTATATTATTATAAGATTAGATGTAGACTGCATTAATAAAGCACTAGAAACGGGTTGTAGAGAATAAGTGTTGATTGCGTTTAACATGGATCGGCAAAAACGGGCACAATACAAAAATAATTATCATGATGTTACTAGCAGCCCTACATTGTATTTCCAACACATTTTCAACTAGGTGAAAAAAACTTTAAATGATATTTAGCTTCCAACTACACAGTTACAAAGTAGGCGGCACAATATAAAAATACTAATATAATCAAAATATTATCGCCCAGCGCGCTTTTAGTGATCATTTTGCACACGTGTGAAAAGGCTATGAAATAAACTGCCTTGCTCCATGTTCTCTGTACGGTGACTTCTGTAAATTAAGTTGTCTTTACTTTTAATAGGATATTTGTGTTGTTAAAAAATGTTTGATTATTACTCTTACTATATCAAAACCAGTGGCCAGCTATAGAATATATATATAGTATAGTAGGCCAAATCCTCAATTGACTCATAGTGTTACGTGAATATGAAGCAAATTAGGAAAAAAAATAAGTAGACTGCAAAAGGTTGTTAAGCAGGATGTGAATTAAAGCAAATGTGTAAAATAGCGAGTACAAATTATAAACGATTAAATAAATAACAAGCTTATAAAGCTTAAGAGACGCATGTTTATACCTTTCTTGGAAAATAATTATTTGTTGCGATTACCATGCTACCGACATCACATACCTGTCTAGTCCTTTTAGTCGAATTGATAACTAACATTGAACTGCTGCTATCTGGCCCTATATGAAAGTTAGTACATACTGTTTATATAGGTAATATTCTATTTCTCATTTATGATACGAAAATAAATAACTCAAATACCATATTAAATGACAATAATCAGGTTACTGATTTGATTTTCAGAATACTGAATTGCATTAAATCTGTAAACAAATGTTAGGTTAAATTATGTGATATTTTCCGTTGCGAATCTTAAATATTAATTTATCGAAGCTTGTGTTGCGTTTTTTTAGTTCTTTGTTTAACTTTATTGTTCTTTTTTTTTCAGATAAAAATCTCTTTTAAAGCTGGAAAGCTGATGACGTCCACATTAACACTTACATCACTCGCATTCTAAACCAATAAAGCATGTATTCACAAACTATAACGGTTGTGCTCATAACCCGGCCCAATATTTACTGCGGCGTGTCCCTGACAACTTTACGATCCGTACCTCCCGGCTTTCCCTTTTGTGTCAAAAACAAACCCAGAGGTTAGTTGTTGGGACGTTTTCTTTATTTTATTGTTTATGTTGTTGTTCTATGTACTGAATGGGCTTGTGAGCAATTTCCAATTGAATATGGCTTGTCTGAATTGTGCTTTTGACAGACACGTTTTATTGTCTTCAAGTATACGTGGTTGGTTTTTTGCCTTTTCAATAAGGATGAGATAAAAATAGATTCCTTATAACGTATTTTTCATTGTTTCTTGCTACCATTACATACATCATCAGCCTTTAACAGTCCACTGCTGGACTAGGCCTTAAGATTTCATGATATGCAACTTTCGAAGAGATGATATGTATGTAGGTAAGCAAGTGATGAATATGAAGGTAGAGGGATGGAAAGGGAGAGGGAGGCCAAGGAAAAGATGGATGGACTATGTAAGGATGGATTTGAAAGAGAAAGGGGTAAATGATCAGATGACGGGCGACAGAAAAGAATGGAAGCGAAGGACGTACTGCGCCGACCCCAAATAGATTGGGACCAGGGCAAGAAGATGATGATGATATGCAACTTTCCTAATCAATACTGTTGTTTGTATCTACATAATTATATGATGTAGATATGACGGCGCCTTGGCAATAGTGTAGGAAGCCCTTCCCCTAGGTAGAGCGACGATATACGCAAAGTGGCTGGCAGCGGCTGGACACGAAGAGCCGAAAATCGGGCTCAGTGGCGTGTCATTGGAGAGGCCTATATCCAGAAGTAGACTACGACAGGCTGATGATGATGAATTATATTATAAAACAAAGTCTCTCAGCCGTCCTGTCTGTCTGCATGAACGCGACAAAGGCAGACACTATTGTTTTTACGATACGATTTTTTTTACACTATTAACCAATAGATAGTGCGATTCCAGGGAAAAGTTGAGGTGTTTGCTAGTCTATTAGACTTTTGTTATTTGCCACAAACTGTGTCTTCAAGTTTACAACTTGATTAAAATGATCGAGCCAGTCTAACCACTTAATATTGAGTCTTCAAAAACTTATATAATAATTTCTAAACCCAAGCGCTTCATTGAAACGACAGGCTTCCTAAGACTAGTTTCTGAAGCAAGTTATTCTAGCAAACGAATCCATTCGACGTAAAGGATCAATTGGAAACATATCGAGCGTCGAAGCTCAAGTTGCGGGGTTTTAACTAAAGCCTTTAATAATACTGCTGCTTTAAACTATAAGGCAAGATATGGTACGTGTTTTTAAAGATTTTGGTTTATTTTTACTTATTTACTACTTTCAATACTGTATTTACTACTAGACTTCGACCGCAAAACTAGCCGAGTAAGAGTCAGTTATCGCGGTTGAAACTATGTTCCTCTTCAGCCTCCTTATTTACTCCATATACAAAATCAACCATTACGGCACTCTCTTGCGAGGTGAAAGAAGCACTAACACTTTTAGCAAATGATATCCGCGTATCAACAGGCAACAACCATTGATCTCTGAGATGTGAAATTTCAAAGTGCCTAATCAAATGACGGTCCTATAGATTAAAGTGATAAATAAATGGAACTAATATTGAAAATTGGGCAAAATAGAGCGAGTTTAGGACTAGCTGAGTCACTAGACTAGCACTAATCACATTTCCAGATACAAGATTTGCCGAAAATAATCTAAGCTAAAAACATTAACTATTTACAAATTGCGAAGTTCAGTAAAGAGTATGGTATGGAGTTTGTAGGACGTTGAAATATTTTTAACAGATCTTGCTGAGAAGATGATGAACTGAAAGTCTAGGAACCTGGGTTGTCTAGTGTACAAATATTAATATCTTGATAGAATTTGTGCATTACAAAATCAATCAACTTACGACACGTAACGCAGCGTTAAGAATCAAATCTGCCCTTTAAACAGCTACGCCAGCTTTGTATTTGATAAATAAGTAGTCTCGCACAGATTCACAAGAAGACTTGAACGATACAGGATGACGCTCGAACTTCTAAGAATTGTGTACTCGAGATATACTGCTATCCATTTTCTCGAGCCATACTTCATAGAAATGTTATTTTCTTCCAAACGAAACAAAGCTTTTGCAATATGCGTAATATTATTCGTAGAATAACATTTTATACAAAAAATATCAATTAAAACATAAGTAAACATCAATCCTATTATTCGTACTATTTACATTTAATTTCACATGTGCAAACATTTGCATGCAAATTTTCTCTATCCCCTCACTAGAAATCTAATAACATACTTATTGTATAACCAGGGTTTGGCCTAAACATGCCTTAAGGTAGACTGTTTACTTAGGTATTTCGATATAACATAACTCACCTCCACAGATTTACTATGAGTTCTCGATGATCACGCAATTCTCACGCAATTTTCACTTTGAGATAGAATGATGACCAGCTTCTATAGGTAGCATTAGTGCTTATAGCATTCGAGGTGGCTGAATGAAAAGGCAAGATTAAAAATAGATAATTTGCTAGCACTGGTGGGATGAAATTGTCATAAAAAATTTGGGATTTTGGCAATAGGCTCGCCCCCTATTACGTGAGACCTAAAATTCATGGCAAAATGTGGGTGTAATATTACACCTCTGCCTACCCCTTCGGGGATACAGGCGTGAGTCCATAAATAAAAATTTGGGATTATTAACTAACATCCTATTTTTGTATCTAAATATTAAATGTTGAAAATAAAATGTCCCGTAAACGATGCATTTTGAATTAATAATATACGACAAATATAAAATCAGAATCTTATTATATATGGTTTTCATTTACCCCAAAATTGTATAATAATATAGGTCAGCAAAATATCTAAGCACTACATTTGAAGCGGCTAGGTTTGCGTCCGTGGTTTACAGCTGGATTTAGAATTTAAATTTAACGTCACTGCGATGCAGATCATCAGATTAGCACGGCACACTAAAAAGGTATTACCGTGTCCAAGCAATTTAATTGCAAATTTGTTTGAAATTGGTCTCCATACTTTTGTTTTGGTTTTGGTCCGTGTGGTGACGGATTAAGAATACGGATTGTTACCACCCCATATCATCACATGGGTGTCGTAAGAGCCGACAGAGGGATTATATCATGCAGAGAACAGCACTGTAAGAGAAGGAAAACTTGATACTTACAAACCCTATACCAACCCGTTTGGCCAGCGTGGTATAGTAGGCTAATACCTCCTTTCAAAGGAGAGGCCTATTCCAGCAGTGGAATGTTAAAGGCTGATGATGATGACTTTTGTTTTAAACTGGTGGTAAAGTTCTGGTGTTAATTAAATTATTTTAATGGAACATAATCTAACAATGATTTCTTACATTTAAATATTGATAAAATTGTCAACACGTTGATTGCATTAAAATATTCAATTGATATTAGCCCCTGACTGCCTGAGAATTCAACTCAAGGGAAACGTTTAAAGCTAATTCTAGCCCGATATACATTTTCTTTGTACAGCTTTCGTGCATATCTAGGCTCTTCGAATACCCTTACATACAATTTTAAATCTACAGTGTGATTCGTAGCAGATATCGTATTACTCCCGGCACGATAGGCTGGGATAAATAGGTTTTGATCTACCTGTTCGCCTTTGGATTTTCAGTTATTCTCAGAAGTGGCACTTTGGAAATGTGCTTTACCTCCTTACTGCCACGGGCATATTGTGACAATTACGGCACAGCAAAATATGCACGTAGTGAGCTAGTTTCATTTGCTTGGTTACATATATTTTGATCCGCTGGCAGTTTTGAATATAATTACCTGCTTAGAAAATTATTTATAAAATATTTTGATACAAGATGCAATCAAGAATATTGTCACATTATGTATTTTGATTTGTTTACAGTTCTAGAGACAATTTTGTATTTACAATCTCACAAATGTGAGGATTTTCTTTTTAAGTACATTGACAGGTGATATTAAAGTGACACAAAACAATGGTATGGCCTTATATTATTTTGTATGAAGTTAAATCATATATTTGTCTTATACGGATATGAGATAAAACAATATCTGTGAGTCAGTAATCTTGTACGAAAACTTTCAGAGCGTATAAAGAATACCTATGTTATTAAAATTTGGTCTATTGGTAGAACCCGCAAATATTTAGTGCTGAATGATTGTATGATATTACCTACCACGTGTCGTTGTAAGTGGGTTTTTGTACGGTAAATGTTAGTCTTTGTCAATATTGGCTTTTACGTTTACTTTTTGACGGTCTGTATAGGTATAAAGGTATCGCGAGCTAACTAATTAATTGTTAGCAAGTGTAACAAGAATACTTAATCAGACCTGCAGTTTGACCGGCCTGGTGACATACGTGTCAGTGGCAGATCCGATCAACTGCAGGGAACCTATTTAATGTCATAGATTTGATGATTTTGCACTCAAAATATTACAGTCTAACCATATATTATTATATGTACTAAAACTAAGCAGTCTTTTAGTTTGTCTTTGCAATGGCCTTTAAAGTGAATTAGTAAAGAAATATAAAGTAACTGATAAAATAATAAATCTCTAGGGTCAAGGTCAAAAAAATAACTTATTCTAGTATTAGTTGATAAGTTGAGGTCCGATAAAATAAAATACAAAGTTTTATACTCGTAGTTTTATTATTTCATCGTTTAGACTTTTTATTTAGCACTCTGATTTGATAATCCACTTTGTATCCATTTCTCTTTGCATGTTTATTTAGTTTCATAGTGATGGCTTTTATTTTTGTGAATATTTCTTGCAGTGTAAGGTTTCGCACGACCTTCGATTCATGCCGAGGCGCTGGTCTGTACTGATCCTTCTCTCGCAGTGCCTTCTTGATGTATGCTGGCATTGCTGTAAAGAAAAATATGTAACTAAATACATTTCGTTAAATAAAATGATTTTTGTAGAAATCGGAGCTCGTCAATCATTGATCTCATGGCCAACGCAGAGTTACGCTGTCAGGCAACTAAACCGTAGTGGGCAAAATTGAATAAGTGCGAGTCAGACTCACTCATGAAAGGTTCCGTTTTAGAAGTTTCCACTTAATACCATACCCATTATTTTCATCCAACCAAATGCCACCATCTTCTTTTCGCCAAAAAAAATAACTTCGTGATTCAGAGACTTCGTATAAACGACATACTTAGTTATATTCTTTCATGTTAGTTCCATATTCAATGGTTAATTTTCAATTGCTTTTATTTTTTTATAAAATCGGGAAGCGGTTCAGAGAATACAGCTATCTACCAATTTTCAAATTTGTAGTCTCGATAGTTGCGGAACAAAATGGCTGGGACATACAGGACGGACAGACATACATGGTAAATTTGATAGTGTAAAAAATGTTATGCCTCTTTATAACAATTGTTTTATAGACTCACGCCTGTTTCCCAGAAGGGGTAGGAGAGGTGTTATATTACACCCAAATTTTGTCATGAATTTCTATGTCCCACGTAATAGGAGACGAGCCTATTACCGTTACCGAGCACATCACCAGACTCCGAGCTGCTACTGAGAATTCGGAAAAACCCAGTAACACTTTTGTCCGACCCGGGAATCGAGCCCGGGACCTCCGATTAGTAGTTGCATACGCTATCAACTGGACCACGGAGGCAGTCTTTATAACAATTACCAATTTAAATCTATCACCAGTTAATGCATCCCAATTTTATAGGTATATTCAAATAATTAGAGCCACCAAAACGTACAAACGATTTGAATCTCCTTCTTCTTCTTCATCAGCCTGTAACTGTACTGCTAAACTAGGCCTCTCCTCTGAAAGGAGCAATTGGCCTACTATACCACGCTGGGCAAGCGGGTTGGTATAGGGTTTGTATCAAGTTTTCCTCCTCTTAGAGTGCTGTTCTCTGTATAATATGCTCCCTCTGTCGGCTCTTACGACACCCATGGGATGATATGGGGTGGTGACAATCCGTATTCTTAATCCGTCACCACACGGACGATTTGAATATTTGATGCGTAATCACAATTTGGTTACAGGTTAATTATATTCATAAATAAGAAAATCTAAATTAACATTGGATAATTATTTATTGCGTTCACAGGGTAACTGGTTTCAATAATTTCATTATAACCGCATGTATTCAACTAATACCGCCTTACTAATTGCAAGGATAGCGTAGTATTTTAAAGTGTCACCTTGCCGCCGCCCTGCACAGAACGAACCCACAAGTTCGTTCCTCACCCAGGACAGCATGTTGTGTGATCTACAAATTATTGTTACGAGTCTTGGTATTTCTCGTAATCTTTGGTTGGATGCATGTTAAGTTAAACCGTGATACTTTAAAGGAAATAAAGATAACCTACTTAGTTGGCCTTCAAATTCCTAATCAATATATATATATATATATTACATTACTGATTGACTAATATTACACTCAGCCGAAGCTACTGGGTGCAAGAGGAGGCTAGGATTCCACTACGAAGAGATTTTCCAAAATAGCTACGGGATCGCGCCGAAACGGTTATATTAAATTAAGTGTGTTAATTAACCCGTGTGGTTGACGGCATAGAATACAAGTGTCACCACCCCCTATCTTCCCGTGGGTGTCGTAAGAGGCGACTAAGGGATAACACGATGCAAATACCATCTTTGCGTAGAGACGGAAAACTCGACATCAAACCCTATACGACTGCCTCGTTGGTCTCGCGGCATAAATGTGCGCGTGGGATCGGGAGGTCCCGGGTTCGATTCCTGGGTCGGGCAGTGTTATTGAGTTTTTCTGTCACGAAATTCTCATTAGCAGCACGGAGTCTGGAAATGTGCCCGGTACGGCAATAGGCTCGCCCCTTATTACGTGGGACTAAAGTATATCTGGCGAAAAGTGGGTGTAGAAATACACCTCTGCCTACCCCTTCGGGGATAAAAGGCGTGACGATATGTATGTATGTATGTATGTGTTAATTATAGCTTGTTTAACGGTAAACGAAGACACCGTGATGAAACTTACAACAAACATTGAAATCGATTGGAAAGATTACAATTACATTTCTAACGCAGTTGGCCACACACTCACACGAAAAACAAACAAACGCAGTCACTTCGGATAAAATTGAGTAATTCTAATATAAACTGGATCGAGAAATATGATCTAATTTGGTTCCTAATACAATCTTGTAAACTCAATTTGTTAGGTACTGGGGGTTACAATTATGTTTGAGGTTTGAGTGGAGGGCGATTTTCTAAGGCTGTTAAAAAATGTTCGAGGATTCAATATTGTGGCTTCGTCTTGAATTTAGGTATATGCTGATTGGTATATATTTGAATATCCTTATGATTATTATAAATAAGAAGGTTTATAAAGATTGATGGACGTTTGTAACTCTGTAACGCTAAAATTACTTAACAGATTTTGACAAAACTTTGTGATATTATAGCTTATACATTTGAACAGCACATGGGCTACTTTTTGTTATAATAACCGACGCCTAGATAAACGAAGCCGCAGGCAGAAACTGATCTATGTCTATAAATAAAATTATTGACATGTGCATACTATAACTTCATTCCAATATTATATGTTACCAAAGTTTGGTAAAGGGCAGCGATAGCCTAGTGGAGATACCAACAGACTGCGGGTTCAAATACGCGGCGCGCACCACTGACTTTTCGGATTTATTTGCGTATTGAACTCTTAATTACTTGTCCATTGCCTCAGAAAGCACCAAGCTAAGGCATCGGCCTGGCTGTCATGAAGATTTTTGACAGTCGTTATAAGGAGTCTGTACTCAGTACCTTTGAATAAACTGACACTAGACTAAACCATGAAATACCGCGCGTTGTGGAGGTCAGACAGGCAGTCGCTCTGTGGAAAAGTGCAGTACGCGGATATATACTAATTATTTATGTTTAGCGTGAGTATTGGTGTGATACTGCATCGCTATTTCGTATCTGAGTTACAACAATAGTTGCTATAGAGTAACGTGTCTTTGAGTTCTTATGTAGCTGAAAAGACTTAAATTCTTACAATTGTATTTAACCGGCTTACAACTATCGTAGTTGCAAAGGGACTGACAGTTGAGTCCCTCCGCGAACACAACCGTTGTAAGCCGTTTGAAACCACTACTCCATACGTGCATCGTGCTGTCAGGAACGACAGTCATGCCAATTAGATAGAATGAAGAACACTGACACCCTGGTGAGGCGAAGCTGCGGCGAATTAAAAATAAAATAAAAATTCTAAGTATTAATTCTAAGTAAGGCCAAAATAAATGAATAGGTTATTATGGACTTAAATTAAAAAAAAATTTAGCGATGAAATTGAATAATTTTGATAGCTCACATCTACCAAATCGGATCCTACGCAAAATTAAACTAGTACTTATGTTCAAGTTGGACCTTCATTAAATTTCTGCTCCATTCACTTAAGTATATCTTTGCACTATATAGTTCCTGTGTTGATATATATACAACAATTAATAGGAACTAAGAGGAAACGCTCCTGCTATTTTCCTCGAAACAATACTACGTATATACAGGGTGTAAAAACACCCTTAACGAAAACTGAAATCCCATGTTGTACCAATCACTACGAACATTTCTTACTTCGGCACCATACCTGGGAAATTACTGGTTCAGGAGATATTGAGGCTCAAAGTTAGTATGGATTTTTTCTAATTAGGTACAAAATCGATGCATTTACCCCGCTAATATGTTCTCTATGACCCCATGGATAAGTAGGTATTTCGAACATTGCACGCGCGCGCTTTTAATTGCGTTTTAAAAAATGTTAAAGCATAAAAAAAAATAACGTTTCCCAGGTACTATTTTTGGTTATTATGACTTGGCATGATGTCCACAACGAGTAGACTTCGGCTTGGTGATGGGTCTTGTGACAACCTGTATGTATATTTTCATCGAAACAATATCGTTATATCATAACAGGTAATAGTTTAATTACTTCTTGCTACCTCTTATTACTTTATCAAATAACTTAAAAAGGAGTAAAGCTCAATAGGATACTATCGCCTAAAGAGCGGTGACCCTTATCAACAATGTCGACCGACTTGGATTCCTTAATACACATACTGTCAACGTGTAACAGGACACTCGAAAAGCAAACTTATTTCTTTTCACATAAAGTGTGTTTCATCTCAGCATACAGTTGATGGCTCAGTCATTTGTACTTAAACGGTATAAAATTTACTATCGCCTTCGTATTAACTCAATTCCCGTGTATTGTTCGGCGTCACCTTATTTTCAATCAATGCGGTTGTAAATAATCCGTTTACAAAGGTACAACTGACGCAATTTGTATAAAGCCTTGCGATATTTGGTAGTAAATTTACTTTACCATAAAATGAACCAACATAATTTAATGTTTGAAATTAAATTCAATACAAGTTTTTGAGATGTCTAGGTGTTTTGATACAGTGTGATTTTAAACTGTCTTCAACAATCTTCCTATTTCTTTCTTCACAGTGGGAACTCAAATGACATGCTTGTCCTATGTCTCTCGCGTGGTCTGTGTGTGTGTTGAGTGTGTGTGTGTGTGTGTGTGTGTTCGAACGTCGAAGCACGGTAAAAATTCTTCTTCGCTGATCTATCTTATTTATATGACCCTTACTGAGTCATCTGTCTGTCTTATAGTGGCCCTCTAAAAATACAAATCTGTAGGTGCATACGAAATCCTTTCATTTCTGCCCGTAGGGGTGCAATAAGAAGGGATTTTAGAAATTCTCAGTAGATCGGGCAAATTAAAAAAAGTGGAGGTGCAGCTGCGGGCAGCCTCAAGTAATATACAGGATGGCGCAAAAGTACTGACCCTATTTGGTTCAGCTACAACTTCGTTTGTTAATAAGATAACTAGAATTCGTTATATATATATATATATATATATATATATATATATATATGTGCCATGAAATTAATTTGCATAATTTAAATATTATTTTGAGCCCTATTTGTCTGGACGCCACACCATACATACTTTTAGTGGATGTAAAGGTGTTTGTTGAATAATACGTGGCTTCAGTGCCCCAGAAGCGAGTATTCTGCTTATTGACATGCTCCGAGAGATGGAAATGCGCTTCGTCACTCATAATCAATTTTAAAGAAAAAATATCCTCTTCAAGGGGATTCCTCTTGGGGAGTAAAGCGGTTCATGATTATTTTTACTGAATTTTACATTTGATTACTACAAAATTTTCATTATCAGAATGAGAGGAGATGTAATAAATAAAAATATAAGGAATTTGAATTTTTTTGTTTTGCGCCATTCTGTATAAGTACATTGAATATTTCTGCGGACTTTTCACACCAAAAGTGAATCCAAGGGAACTTCACAAACAGTGAGAGCAACTACATATTTGCACGTGTGGGATGCTATGAGATTAACAAAGCAAAATTCATTCATTAAAACTGTGAATATTTATGTGATTGCCTGGACTTACCGTGATGTATGCACGGGCTTATCAGCCTAATAATGCCACGGCACATATTATATTATAGCGTAGTAGGTTTGTTGTCGCTTTATCGGAGCTCCGTGCTAGTAAGCCGTTTTGACAAAATTCCCATACGCGACGCGAAAAATATGTTGTGACACATATTTTGTAGTGGTAATTATGATTATTGTAGCCTAATATGGCAGCGGGTTGATTTTTGCTATGATAATTGTGACTGTGCATATAGCGTAAGTTTGAGCCGTCGTCCAAATGACGCGTCATTTCGACGTTTATCACTGCATTTTGTGTTCAAAAATTATTGTTTCAGAGAGTTGAGTCAGAAGTTAAGAGAGAAAACAAGAATTGCTATTCAAAGAACTAAGGAGATATGTATTATTACAGATAGGTAAATTTCACATTGATATAAGCAAGAGTTTTAGTGCAGGAAGCCTACCAGAACATTCCCAGTTAAGCCAGCTCTTTCAAGCTGAAATCAGAACATGATCATCACTGTATCATATACTCACACTTCTCAGTAAATCTTTGATTCTCATAAAAATTCAAAGTTTGACTTTAGACACTGGAAACTCAAATAATATTAATACCTGCTATTACCAGAATAAGGAAAATGTTAATTAAAAAAATTAGTACCTAAACAGTTAAAATTCATTTAAAACCAGCCAACAAAGGCCTATTCACTTTAATAGCATATTATAGTGATAAACTCTTCTTTATACAATTCCACGTGTAGTTAGTTAAAACAATACCGTAAGTCATTGAACAACTTCTAGGTAATTTCGAGGGACCTAAACCTAACGTGTGAAATTCAGGACTTTCATAGTAATAATGAAGCCAATTATAATAATGTCTAGGTACATCGTCAAAATAGATATTGTTGTAAAGTTGGTTACCTAAACAGCGATGTATCATGTTCTTTTATGAAGGACGTATGTTTGTGTATTAATTCAAAGTTGTAATTATGTTTAAAAAATATAATAAACAAGTAAATAGCTCCCTTGAGAAGTTAAAACGAGTATCTAGCATTTGCTTCTTTATAGACTCACGCCTGTATCCCGAAGGAGTAGTCAGAGGTGTAATATTACACCCATATTTCGCCATGAATTATTAGGTTCCACGTAATAGGGGGCGAGCCTATTGCCGCTACCAGCACATCAACCAGACTGCGTGCTGCTATTGAGAATTCGGAAAAACTCAGTTACAGTTTAAAAAATATTATAAACAGGTAAATAGATCCCTTGAGAAGTTAAAAAGAGTTTTAAGCATTTGATTTTTACATGTGTGCAAAAATAAAATGCATTTTTATTTAATCTTCGTGTCCTTTTCAGTGTACGTTAAATTGTTAGAATCTTATACACCGCTATTTTTTTAATTAGTACAAAAAATTTAACAGAGCACTAAGTATCTTTAACTGATCATATTTATGTATGTAGTTAAAAAATAAAAACACTAAGTCCCAAAACTGTCTCAAAACTGTCCACAAAAATACGTGATAATTGGTAAATGCAATTCTAATACTATGACTGACCCGCATACTATCATAGTAAAATGAACTATTGATAAATTTTCCCACCAAACCCCCCCCCCTGCGCCTGCGCCACGCCCCGACGATGCGACAAATAGTACTAAATTGCTAGCGAAAGTGAGCGTATCTAATTTCATTGCAAAAGTTAATTGTTTGTCTACGTTTGCCCGACGCGATGGCCTATCATATCAGTTCATATCACGGGAGTATGTAGCTATGCTTCGTGCGTACTTTTTGAGTGGAAAAATCGCGAGTGCAGCTGTGTACCCATAGACTTCTTATTGTGAGTGTACAAAAGTGAACCAGTTAGTGTCAAACAATAATTAAAACAGTGCATATTGGATGCTTTTGACAACGGTGGTGAACATTTCGAAGGACAATGGAAATACTTGTAAGTTTAGTAAATAATGCGTACTTAAGTAAATAATAATTTAATGCGGGCGGCTCGAAATCGGTCTGTGTTCTTCTCACACCTTGAGGAAGGCCTATGTCCAGCAGTGGACGTCTCTAGGCTGACATGATGATGATAAAATATGGTTGTAAATAGCAGATGATTCTAACTTCATAAATAAGCCAAAATTACTCTTTTCTTTGAGCCCAGAACACCTTTTTTTATTTTGATATTTGTTTGTTTTCTAATTACATACCTCCGTATTTAATTACTTGTTAAACGATAAATTTTACCGGTCCTAAGCCCGAATGAAGTATGAAGGAGAGGGTAGAATTAACAAAATTAAAAAATAACTACCTACATTTATTATTTTTCTTAATTTTATTTTCTATGGCTACCTACAACATAAGTGCGACAGAGAGAATGCGAATGAGCAGGATGCAATATTATCAATGAATAAGTGAATGGATTGTAAAATATGACTATGATTTAAGTGAGATTTTCTACAATAAACAAATGATAATAACTTTGCTCTTTATTGATATTATGAAATTCTTGCGTCACATATATGATAATAATACGAGTATCTTCGCTAATCTGTTCTTAAAGTTTTTGTACTAATTAAAAAATAGTGGTGTATACATGTCGGAGATTGGAAAATGGAACGTCAAATCTAAATAGATTTGGGCGTATTCGGATACGATGGTTGGCAACACTGAGGTCGGCAGTTGACAGATGTCAATGTCATTTGATGTTTTTATAAGCAAACGTGGAGCTGTCGACGGACACACGACTTCAACTGCAAGCACCCAGCGTGGAACTCGTCAACCACCAACGCACCGGGTGTACGACTCTTCAACAACGCCGAAACCCACGGATACATCGTAGCGGGTCCGGAGGTACCTACACATTACCCGGACACGCTAACGCACATGCCTGACGTCATCGGAATCGTGGTACACAACGACCTCTCGCACTGCCAGTTGCAGCTTCACCAGGAGGTGCTCGACGACGAGCTACAGTCAGACCACCAACCGGTACTTGTCGTCGCACAACAGCAGCCTACCCGTATCGTCCCTCAAGCGCCACGTCCCAAACCATACTGGACAAAATTCTAGGATACGATGGAGACCACCACACTGACTCGCCTTATCAGCTCCGCAGCCGACGTCGACGCGCTTGCGTCCAATCTCGCCGGCGCTATTAAGTCCGCCCTTGCAAGCTCCACACCACCCATCAACACCCAGAGGAGGCTACCTCCTCTGCCGGCACACATCGCTAAATTGATAGCTGACAAGCGGCGCCTCCGCAGACAGTGGCAGAGCACGCGATGCCCCACATTAAAGACCCAACTCAACCGGCTGACGGAGAGACTGAAGTGCGAGTTGAGGACCCACACCGCCGAGAGCTGGGAGAAACTCATAGAGGACTCTCGCGACTATTGGCCGTCGATCCACCGCCTATGTCGTTGCCTCACAAACACCCCAGCTCCAGTGCGCCCGCTACTACACGGCGACGGAACACCGCGCTACAAAGCAGCAGACCGAGCAGCATTACTAGCCGACCACCTCGAGGGCGAGTTCAGGCCTAACCCAATTGTTGACGCAGAACACGCCGCAGCAGTCGAGACACACCTTCGGGAATACTTCGCCACGCCGATAGCTCCCGAAGAGGACCCCATCTTCTTTTCCCCCGGAATGGTGCAGCGCGCCATACGGCAGACTCAGCCCCGGAAGGCCCCTGGGGCGGATGGGATACCGAATACAGCGCTGCGCCACCTGCCGCCCCGTACCGTGGCAGCGTTGGCGCGCCTGTTTACGGGAGATCGTCCGCACAGGCGCCTTCCCCGCCTGCTGGAAAGAAGGCCGCATTATAATGTTACCGAAACCGGATAAAAACATTCTGAAGCCGGGGAGCTATCGGCCTATCACTCTCCTGCCCACGATCTTGAAGGTGTTCGAGAGACTCCTGCTGCGGCACCTCACACCGCACATTACGCCAAGACCGGAACAATTCGAGTTCAGGTCTGAACATTCCACAACACTGCAATTGTCGAGGGTACTCGGGCAACTCGGGTAACTCGAGGCATCGGATAACGGCGGCGCGCAACAAGCGCGAGCACGCCGTAGCAGTATTCCTCGACATCCAGAAAGCATTCGACCGAGTATGGCACTCTGGTCTGCTGTACAAGCTGTCGACGTCCACAGCACCTCGTCGTGTAGTTAACATGGTCTCCTCGTTCCTTAGCAACCGGACTTTCCGAGTGGTAGTAGAACAGGAGCTCTCAGACGTCCGCACCATCTCTGCTGGAGTCCCGCAGGGCTCATGCCTCTCGCCTGTGCTTTACACCAGGTTCACCGACGACATCCCCGTCGCCGAGGGCGCCAAGCTGGCGCTCTACGCCGACGACGCGGCGTTCATCTCCACCAGCGTCAACGCCTCCCACGCCGCCAAGAAGATGCAGCGCACCCTCGACCTGCTCCCCCGCTGGCTATCGCAGTGGCGACTGTCGGTTAACGTGGGTAAGTCACAGGCGATTCTCATAAGCAGCAAGCAGCTCCATCCACTGCCACTTAAACTCCAGGGTGAGTACATCCCCTGGACCCGGACGGTGAAGTACCTGGGGATCACCATCGACCGAGCTCTCTCCATGAAGCCGCACGTCCGCAACGTCGTCGCACAGGTACGCGCAACTAGAGCGCTACTGCGTCCAGTGCTCTCCTCACACCTGCCACTACGAGCGAAGCTGGGTATGTACAAATCTTATGTACGTACCCGGTTCACCTACGCCACGCCCGCTCGGTTCGCCCTCACTAGCGAGTCGAGCCGCATTCGCCTCCGCGCGTAGCAGTCACTGTCGCTACGCGCCGCCGTACAAGCTCCTCGCTACGTAAGGAACGATATCATCCAGCGCGACACCCGCATCGAGATCCTGGACGCCTACATCCGCCGTCTGTCCGTGGGGATGTTCGAGCGAGCCCACGCCTCGGCCTGGGATCACGTTCGGGACCTGGCTCCCTGGCACGCTCGCCCCCCGGACAAGAAGAAGCTGCCACGCGATCTCACCGCTAACCCCGACGACGCTGCGGACGAGCCGGTTGCCCCAGGTAACCGCCGTCCTCCCTAATCTGACAACCTTCTAGCCCTCTGTTGCAGGTGGCCGCCCCTTTCCGCGCGACATCTGCGCGTTTCGTCGCAGGATACCCACATCATGTGCACGCGCGACCACGACGACCACCGCAACAACGCACGCCAAGGACTTGACACTCCTAACCACGACGTCGACATCTAGCCAGATGTCGACAAACATCTCCTCACATCACAACACTAAGATCTCCGCAGGCCGCACGTAAGTCGCCGTCTGTGTCGCAGGCTTCACGGAGCTGGGCCTCCCTCGATTCGACGAGGGTCTAACCTGGCTCGTGTTGACCGCCCGGAGGGCGTGAAGATTTAGCGGCCTGCGCATACACGCCTTATTCGGTCCAGTCGCCTTAGGCCTACTACCGCCCGACCCAACGACCTGCCCTTATTAAAGGGCAGGAAAATAGAACCCGCTAGCGGGGGGCAAAACCTGCCCCGAAATAGCTGCTGCACGCCCTGTACGGGGCGTTGCGAAGAACTACGTTGGCCGACGGACACTTTGGCGACAGACACAGCGGAGGAAACAAGTGTAGCCTACCTACGTCCGACTTCGCCGCGTTTCCAAAAGTTATCCATCCGAGCCACGTGTGCGTACTAGGATCGTGAAGATACTGTATTTTGTGTCCTCGAATAAACAGTGTGTTGTACTATGTGTATTCATTGCAAAGAGACCCAGCTGTGCCCACCTAGAACTGTGAAGCGTTGATACCGGCCAATATGAAGATACTCTTCGTCATACACTTGTTATAATGTTATGAGGACATCACTATATACCATACATCCTGAATTAGTGCATCTGTGATTAGAGTGATGCAACAGTACCGAAACGTGAAAACCTTAAAACTGGGGTTAGACTACTACTAGTGTGAGGTTTTATAAAGGGGCGATATAAAAAAATAACTATTGTGTAAGTTACCAAAAAAGTTTAAAGATAAAAGGTAAAAGTTAGGTATATTTATCTCCATATAATTAATGTGCAACCGTATCAGAAAAACATCTAGTCACATCTCCCAAAACACAGGTACACATAATGTAATCATTACACCCCGCATATTCCCCGTGGTACCTGAAATAAATCCCCATAAACATCGCACTCGTTTACAACTACAATATGTTAGAAAAAAGCCCCTTTCTCACAGAGGGATGGGGGTGAGACAAAATGGATACGACCCCAGACAATCCATCAAAGGTTTGAAACCTAGATGGCGAGCTTGCCGATATCAAAATGTAGTTACCATTGTCCCCAAGTTGATAAAATATGAGCCGTGACATTGACAAATCGGCAGCGCACAGGCGAAAGAAACGGCCAAGTTACTTAGAGAATAACAATTCATTGAGGGATTGAGATATTTGAACGATTACACTGTTTTTTAACGTTGTCTTCTTTATTTTTATTTGTTAGGTGATCTGTATCTATTTTGTCATATAGGGATTTGGGGAAAGTGCGCTTTCATTAAACACGTGAATGAAATTTGTAATATGTTCTAGAAACTGTATTTGTGGCATTAGTACCTTCAACTAGAATTTTTCATAGCTGTTTTCTGTTACAGAAGTAACTTCAAGTGAATTCATTGTGAGAAGTTTCAGTATTATTGTGTTATATGTATATTACTAATTTAATTTGGATGTAGTGTTGTTTTCTTATACTAAATAGGTGGTAGCCTAGGAACAGTCTAGCTGACATAGACAATGAATATGATGATAAATATTACTTCGACCTTCCAAATCTCCTTTGCCTCCTCATCCCGAACAACAATACATCAGTGGCAGTACTGTTTTATGCTCCGTTTGTGGGTGGAAGGACACTGAAAATGCGTCGCGTTTTGTGTTTTTGAATACCTCGCATGGTAATAATAACACTTTGTGTAATATATAAGTAAAAATTATTGACTTAATCGCTATTTAAAATATATTTAACACCAACATGGTACATGTTTTTCTTGCCTTATAATTTTATGAGGCTAGAAAAACATTTTACTAATTTTGTTGTACTTTCATTGGATCCAATATTCGCTAAATATCACGAATAAAATGTCTAAAACTCTCAACCATAATATAACGAAGTACGTGATAACAATTCAATGTTTACACTAAGTTGGGAAATAAGCAACAACCCAAAATTAACAACGAAAGAACAATGCCCATTTTTCTTAGAGACGCCGGCCCAGATGTGGACAGTCAAAAATCGTAGTAGTTGTTATTGCATTCGATAAAAGAGTGTTAAACTAGAATTTTGAGATTGATTAGAGGTCTATCACATTCATAGATTTATTACAAGAAGTACTTTTATATGCTCACAAAACATTAGGTGTGTACCCACTTTTATTAGGATAGTTAAAGTATTTCGTAGTTTTGCGTAGAAAGGAATGAGTTAATCATTTGGTAAGGGTAGAAATCCAAAAGAAAAAGCCAGAAGTCGTAAAAGATCCAAAAACAGAAAAAGCATTCACAATGTGCACGAGCAAAACAAATAGGTAACAAACAAAATAAACTGAATATGACATTACTGACATTTACTTAAGAGTCAAAAAAGTGTTGCCATTTTACAGTTTTAAATGATATTGATTAATCGATATGGATTTCGGATATAGGTTATCTATATATTTGGTTCAAAATCGAACTTATTGGTATTTAATCGCATATATACCTTAAAAATACACACATTTTAAATGTTTAAGGACCAAGTAGAGATTTGCTATTAACTCAAATCATTTTGAGTAGAGAAAACGTAAAATCGATAAAGAAGAAGTGATAATCGATTTAATATCATGATTTTATTACTGGCAATTTCTGATCTATTACGTGTTGGCTATTTAGACGTTAACACATCTTTTTAAACCTATTTATTGAATAAGTTTCTCGGCACACCTTTAGTAATGTCTATAAATTAAGTTATAAATAAAAAGGATTATTCAACAACTAATTGAAACTTTATTGTGTTGTTCATGAGTTTCAAACTGGGCCAGAAATGGGCATTGTTCTTTATTCTCCTAATTCAGCCTACTGTTTTATTCCCTTGGTTGTTTCAAGCCCAAAAACCGTAAGAAACAGTTAAGTTTTATTAGAAAGTAGGTGTATTGTTTCTAGACATGTTTGGTAAGTATTTTAATGATCGGGTTGATTATCTTTGCGAATAATTACAAGAAACTAAGCAAATTGTTCAAGGTATGCTATCATTTAGTTCTGTGATAGGTGTTTTAATTATAATTTTTTTTTAGTTATTTTTTTATTATTTATATACTCACGCCTGTATCCCCCAAGGGGTAGGCAGAGGTGTAATATGACACCCACTTTTCACCAGGAATTTTTAGGTCCCACGTAATAGGGGGCGAGCCTATTGACGTACCGGGCACATTACCATACTCCGTGCTGCTACTGAGAATTTCCTAACGGAAAAACCCAATAACACTTTCCCCGACCCGGGAATCGAACCCGATACCTCCCAATCTCACGCGCACATTTATGCCGCGAGACCAACGAGGCAGTCTGTCAGTTTTACTTATAATGTAAAAGTAGTTACTTATGTGTTAGCATTATGGAACATTCAAGGTGACTTCTAGTCAACAACAGTAACTGTGATTGTGGTATAAAAAAGTTATCATTAGAGTTCACCTGATTATGGGTTATCACCCTTGTGTACGGCTAGATGCAACGTGACTGTAGTGCAAAGTGAACGCACGCCGAACACACGCCGGACGCACGCCGAACTCACGCTCCAGGTACGCTTATGCCCAATTTGTGGGAGACCTAAAGAATGAATAGAATGGAAGTCACAACACAAATTTAATGTCGGAAATAATAGAAGCTTAATATTGAAATTTTCTTACGCAGCCATTTTAAAACCAATATCGAGTTTATTTGAATCAAAATCATTTCGGAACTCCAATTCCGGTTAAGCGTGACACATTCATGAGTTCAAAGTGGTCTTTATAACACTTTATATACATCTCAAATATAAACCTGGAAGTGTAAAATATTAAGCTTTAACAGTATAATACGTTTCTTGGAACCTTTCTCAGGCCAGTATTATTAAAGCAATGTTCGTTTACCTGTTTACTTCTGGGTTTTCAAAAACTTTATGAATCATTTTCTGAGAGTTTGATATTCCACGATGAAAGCTTACTTTGAGGTAGTTATCGCCTTTGTTTCGGAGCGGAAGAAATAGTAACTTGCTGTTTAAAATTAAGATGTTTAATATTTGATAAGAGGCCTAGGAAATATAGATTCGCGTCTCCACAGATAAAATATTGATTAATGGAAGGAATCCCTTATCCTTTTAGAGGAGTTCGGTATTGTCAACCTTTTTCTGTTGCAATAGTTGGGGTGGTCAAGCCGAGGGTGCGTGGTGGATTCCTCTTTCCTTCCATTAGGTTACAATGGAGTTCCGCCAAGTAACGCCTGATTCAATCAACTATAAAATATTGATTCACGAGTTTAAACGAGTTAGTCATCGTCTGGTTATATTAATGGATTGTTTCCTAATCTCATAAATGATAATATGGCAACTACCCTTAAGATTGCGTAGGTCAGACTGCAGTCGATCCGCAAAAATCAAACTTATAATATCTCAAATCAGGCAAAATAAGATAATTAACTAACACATACTACATTATTGCAGTTTACTAACTCTCATGTCGTAGCATAATCGAAATATATCGAAGACCGATTGGCGCCCCGGGTGTGTAAACGACTGCTACGCCGAAGGTCGCGGGTTCTGTTCCCGCTCTAGTCAAACAATTGTGTGCATGAACATGGATGTTTGTCTTGGTCTGAGTGTTTCAATGTATAATGTGTATGTATTTACAAAAAAAGTATATATGTATGTTTATCCATTGTCTAGTACCCATAGTACAAGCTCTGCTTAGTTTGGGACTAGATAGTAGTGTGTGAATGTGGTAGAATTTTTATTTATATTTATATTTAAAAAATATATTTAATTACAAAAACTATACTGAATCTGTGAACCAAGCAGCCCTAAATACATTTAGTAAAACATAGCTCCACATTACACCAGAAACATCAATAACCCTACAGTAAATAACAAAGCAAATGACCCGAACACAGTTAGCGAAATAGTCCAGGAGCTGTCGTGCAAAAAGTTAACTCCAATCTTGAATTATTTAACAAAACACGGGTACCAACGATCTGTCAAAGTCTCGCAGCATATTCATGCCAAGATAAATACTCGCGGAACGTGATAAGAGTGAGAGAACTGTAAACATTGTGCCACAAACGCCAGTACGTCAGTACCTACTATATTTTTTGTCCCTCTCTTTGATTAATGCTCTGATACGTCAAAAACATTTATGTAGTCTGTTTTATGGGTTGACAAACGGGTGTTGGTTTGTGATGTAGTACCGGAATGGATTGATGGAGATATGTTTGGCGACTCAAGTTTGATTGGACTTGCAATTGTTATGAGATATTGCTGTTACGGTTTCCAGTTTAGGGTAGATACGTAAATATTTTTGTGCCTGTAGGGCATGTTCTGTTGATTTATTGGATGTTATGGGTAGATTTCATGTAGCTATAATGCACCTACCTGGGAATTATTTGTTATGTCTCTATATGAAACTCACATCTCGATACATATTACACACATCTATCTTCATTGTAGGATTCATCCATTCTACCTAGAACTGTCTTTGTTTAGCACGATAGACTTTTAACGATTACTACTTTCACGTACCTGTTTATAAGCTTTGTAATTAACAAGAACATGGTTCTCCTGTGTTTAAAATCGTAACTATATCTTTAAATAATTAACAATTAAGACTGTCCGTAGTTGTATTATTATTTATCGCAGAGGCCCTTCCAAATATTTTATCAACTGAACGCAAAGAACACTACTCAGACGCGAACAAGAATATTTGGATCACAAAACTCATCACATTGCTAAACGGCACAATTACATCTAATGGTATAAATATTACGAAAAGCGGCAGATAAAGTAAAAATCTATGCGTACAACGCTACATATAGGACTGTATGTGGCCATTCCAAGATTATTTATTTTATCACTTATTTCAGCGGCCTGTTACTAAGTAGCTGTTTTATGAAGCCTTGCTCTATTTCGATAAAAACTGAACCAGAGACTTAGATCGTTGTTATTACGTTCTTAACGTTTATGTATTTTAGGGCTAGGATATTTTGCGTTGTAGACATCGTGTTTTAGTTTCTTTAAGATACAATGTAATATTCTTTGTTGTTCGTCAAAAATCTTGCATTATATTGTTTGTGTATGTTTGTATGTATGTAGAATGTAAGGTAACTAGAATTAATTAAATGGCAAACATAAATATATAAATTGCTTAATGATATATACAATACTACAATGTATGAACTCAAATGGACACCGCACCGCGCGCCGTACGTTTTTGCCATTGCTTGTTTGACAAGTACAAGCTATGTTTGATTAATCTTTTAAAAGATTTATCCATCTAATTATAAGTCTAGTTTCCGTTATTTAAATGAACTTGCTAAAACGATATTGGGTGACCGATAGCAAAATTTTTCATTAAGAAATTGTTTCATAAACAGACACAAAGGTCCTCTGAAGTAGACACAGATGCAACGGACCCACATTTTCATTTCGTTTTCATTTAATAACCAAAGGGGCGTGAATATTGCCGATTACCGAGCAATTTTATGATTTCATTAAGACAACACTCGTGCGGAGTAATCAAAACGGCTACTAAGAACATTAAGACTTGGGATAAAGTGTTAACAAGTTGCACATTGAATGGTCTCTGGCCAGAAGCCTGACTAAATAACTTGTCATCATTGAATTGTCGTGACAATTTTCTTCTTCAAACATTCGCTTTTGCTTATTTACTAATATGTAATAGTGGAGCCTTTGTGTGACAAACACCATGTTTGATCATAAAAGGATACATATGTATACGCGAGAGGCGAAAAATGTCAGAAGAAGTATGATTGATTTTGTGATAGTAGATGAACGATTGAGAAAGAACGTGTTGGATACAAGAGTATATCGAGGGATCGGCATCCACACAGACCACTTCTTGGTGTTGAGCCGGATAAGTGGGCTCTTTAAAGGATGGCGACACCGAGAGCATAATGAAAATAGGGTCTTGGAAAGAATAAAAGTTGAAAATCTACAAGAGAAAGATGTGAAAGATGAGTATAAACGAAGATTGATAGCAAGATTTGAGAGATTCGATGGCATAAATGATATGGAAGAATTATGGCAGGCCTTTAAAGAAGAGGTAGTATGTTTAGCGTCTGAAGTATGTGGTATGATCAAGAGAAGGAAAATACGAAAGGTTAAGAATACATGGTGGGACAAGGATGTACAGTCAGCAGTGTCAGAGAAGAAGAAAGCTTGGTCAGATTGGTTGGCTGCCAGAGCAAATGAAAGAATGGGAAAAGCAACGAGTGTAGACATAGATGAAGCAAAAAAAGAGTTTGTTAGGTCAAAAAGAATAGTGAAAGAAATGGTTAAAAGGAAAAAAGAGGAAAAGAAAGATGGGTTTGATAGCAGATTATCTGACGATTTCCAGAGGAACATTAAGTTTTTCTGGAAATCCGTTCGTGCAGTTCGAGGAAGAACTCAATCCTCAGAACACACATCCATCAGAGACGAGAATGGAAGTATAGTAAATGGTGAATTGTGCGTGCTGAAGAGATGGAAAGAGTATTTTGAAAGTTTATTCGAAAGAACGGCGATAGAGACACCGATAGCTGAAGTGAATTGTAATGATAGCAATGATGAAAGCGTTATTGGCGTGGATGAGATCGTGAAGGCACTGGGAAGTATGAAAGTAGGTAAGGCTGCAGGATATGATAGGGTTACAGTCGAAATGCTGAAGGCTGGACATGGCATCATAGTTGGTCAGTTGCAGCGGTTATATAACTTGTGTTGGAACACCAGCCGAGTACCTAATGACTGGACCACAGCTGTAGTTGTGCCTCTTTATAAAGGAAAAGGCTCGCAACACGACTGCAAAAACTATAGAGGCATTAGCCTTCTCAGCATTGTTGGCAAATTGTATGCAAAGGTACTTATTGAAAGAGTTATGGAAGTGACCGACAAGAAAATATGGGATGTACAAGCGGGATTCCGAAAGGGTATGGGATGCACGGATCAGGTTTTTTCCTTGCGAAGCATAGCCGGAAAATTTTTGGCCAAAGGTCAAAAGGTCTATTGCGCATTCGTGGATTTGGAAAAGGCTTACGATAAAGTGGTGAGGAATGAAATGTGGTCGGTGCTGTCAATGAATGGGGTGGACAGCAGCCTCATTCGAGCTCTGAAATCCCTTTATGAGGATTCTAGAGCTTGTGTGAGGATAAACGGGGCATACACTGACTGGTTTACCATCGATAAAGGTGTTAAACAGGGATGTGTAGCGTCGCCGTGGCTGTTTAACCTCTTCATGGACAGTTGACTGCAAGATTTAAAACATAGTGACTGCGGATTAAGGATGAATGGGTTACTCGTCAAATGCCTCCTTTATGCTGATGATCAGGTTATACTTGCATCTTCAACGGAGGAGTTGCAGGAGATGGTAACAATCATGCATCGTGCGTTAGAAAGGAAAGGAATGAAAGTGAATGTAAGTAAAACGAAAGTTATGGTTTTTGAAAAGGAGGAATGCGTTACGGCTTGTAATGTTTTGATCGATGGACAGCGAGTGGAACAAGTGAATGAGTTTGTTTACTTAGGTACGTTGTTTACAAGAGATGGTAAGAATGAAGCAGATATTGAAAGGAGAGTTAATGCAGGTAATTGTGTGAATGGAGCTCTGAAGGCGTTTATGAACAGTCAAAACGTGTCCAAAAAGGCACGTTTGGCTGTACATAGAGGTGTGTTAGTGCCTACCCTTATGTATGGTAGTGAAAGTTGGGTATGGCAGAAGAGATTTGAAAGTAGAATAAATGCTGTAGAAATGAGAGCACTGAGAAGTATGTGTGGTGTGTCTTTGACCGACAGAGTAAAGAATTGTGTGATACGAGAGTGGTGTGGGGTAAAAGAAGATGTAGTGACAAGCATTGAGAAAGGCATGTTAAGATGGTTTGGGCACATGGAGAGGATGGATGACGATAGACTGACAAAGAAGATATATCAGGCTAGTGTGAATGGGACAGGACAAAGGGGAAGACCTAGGAGAACGTTCTCTGACCAGATTGGAGATATCCTGAAAAAAGGACAAGTCAGAAGTACCCTTAACAGAAGAGCATGCATGAGAAACTTGATGGGAGTGAGTGAAGCAAGTGAGGTATGTCAGGATCGTTGCAAATGGCGTTCCGTAGTCTCTGCCTACCCCTCCGGGACACACAGTATAAAATCGAGGAGAGCTATTGGCACGCACCTATCATGTACTTTTAGCACTTTATTCATAGCTGAATATGAACTAAAATTTAGTTATTATTTATTGTATTATTTAGTGTATTATTTAATAATACATTTACAACACATCGACAGCTTACACCCATCGGATGGCGGATATACGCGCATAAGTTTGTTATAATGTAATTATTATCATTAAAATTTTAAAACTTCAATAAATGTATCAATATTTAAATAAAATTTAACCTCCCAAGAGTATTTAAGCTAAAGTAAGGTTGGGCATCATATTTTGTTTGCTTTATTTATAAAACAGGTAATATGATACTTAAGTAATTGTTCATGAACTGTAACAATATTGACATTTTATGTATTACAGAACATTGGCTAAAAAGCCACCAGTTCATTTTCAATTTCAACAACCAGCAGGTTGCAAGCTCATTCAGCAGAGAAAAATTTAGGAGTGCAAGAACTTAGGGTCCCAAGCCAATCTCACCTGCAAGTGGTGCACCTGCCGATCAACGGACGAGGCTCTGGCAAACAAAATGTCCCAATAAGTGGCAATGGGTTCGCCACAGGCGTGAGTCTATGTATGTATCTATAAATAAACTTTTAAAATTTAAAGAAAGGTCTGATATTGTGAGCCTTTCTGTTGAGCGAGTTATAGAGATATCTTGTGTCGAATTTGATCAGTTCATTGTTATGAGTATATACAAGCCTCCATGTGCACATTTTGAAAGTTTTCTAGTAATTATGGAGGATGCCCTAAGCAAAGTTAATAATTGCCATAAAACGGTTGCTATTTGTGGTGACTTCAACATTAACATTTTAGAGAAATGTTCTTTATCAATTGATTTCTTAAATCTATTTAAATCTTACAATTTAAGTCATACTTTTTTAGAACCAACTAGAGTGACTGTCACAAGTGCTACCTGTATTGATAATATATTTATTAACACTAAGCCTTTACAAAATTCCTTAATTAATATGTTACAGTCTGATCACTGTGGACACTTAGTCTGTTGTCCAAGAAAAAGCCCTAAGATTCAGAGTAAAATTATTAATTTTATACCTATAAATAAAAACCGATTAGAACTTTTTATAAATAATCTATCAAATAAAATGCGTTGGTTGCCTATTCATGACCATCCGGATCAGTTATATAATTCATTATTTAAATTGATTAATGATGAATTTTCTAGTGTATTTAAACCTAAAAAAATAAATGTAACTGACCGTCTGATGTTTAGTGATTGGACAACTGAAGGCATTCATAAAAGTCGGATTAGGTTCTGTGAAATTTATAATGAAAATACTTTTAATAATAGTCCAGCCTTTATTAATTATGTAAAAAAATACTCAAAAACATTTAGACAAGCTTGTTATGCTGCAAAATCAATTTATTTGAAAAATAAAGTAAAAAGCGCTGAAAATACCATAAAAGCAACTTGGAATGTGATCAATAGCGAAACTGGTAGAGCCAAAGCACGCAGTCATGATTACCTACTAAATATCAATTATTAGTAATGTGTCATTAGTCACGCTTTTAGGGTTACTCATAGTCCAAAACTCATAGTCTATAAATCATTAATTGCTTATCAGATTGTTTATAATGTAATCAGTTGGTGCCTAAGTGTATAAAAACCTATCGAATAAATATTTGCAGCAGTGTAGGTGTGGCCAAATCGTAAAAACTACTTCCAATACTACTAACGGATTAACTTTGTCACTGCGATTTTTGTGAGGCTTGTGAGTTGTTGTCTGAGGAAATCGTGAGTACTTACCATATTCTACACTAATAAACACATGCTCACTATACAGAAGTGAGGTATAACAACGCAATTATAATTTAAAACCGTTGGAGAAAAATTGTTTTGAATCACATTGATATGACTAATAGCCAAGACCCATCTGACATTTCATCCGTAGTGTTGTGACATATGACCGATTAGTAACTAGAACCAGAGACAATAAAGCTGACCACTCATGTCGATATTGATCGAATTATTCTTGCATTGGTTTGAATTAGAAACATGTCATCTAAAATCAATAAAAATACTTCTAGCAGTGGCCGCAAGATGTCTACACTTGTACAGTGCTTCAAATGTAAAAAGTCTGTCGATATAAAGAATACGGCGTTATGTATGGTTTGCAAAAATAGATACGATCTGGACTGCGACGGCTATCCGGCACAAACATACCGAATGAAGGATGAGGAAGCCAAAAAGAAATGGCGATGCAAAGTATGCATAAAGCAAAAAAAGGGCAATAGCTCCGCTGACTTACCTTAAGGTGTTAATACGAGGAAAATGTATAAAATTAACTCCAAAACCAGACCATTCCTCTCACCGCCAGAAACATCTAGCAATAGAATGATTAATCTATGTACAGACACAGCAAAACTCACGGTTCACGATATGCCTAGTCTGATGGATTCACAAGTACTTACTGATTTGGACGAGTCATATGAATCATATACCACACCCAATAAAATGTCAAAAAGCTTGGATACTACTATTAATGACATGTTATCTAATGCTGAAATGAAGGAAACTATATCTGAACTCACTTCTAAACTATTAAGTACGGAAAATGAGCTAGAAAATGTAATTCTGCAAAATAATGACCTTAACAATCAGATACAAAGACTTACTACAGAAATAAAAATGCTGAGATCGCTGTGTCATACTACCACAGCATTGGAATGTAGCCCGTACAAGAATTCCAGAGAGAAAGCTATTATGCAGCTAAACTCATCGTCCACCCCTTCCTCGCTGTCATTGGCTTCAAACCTTGACCCTTGTACTAACATCGCATCATCTTTAGCATTGCAGCGGGAAATAGTACAATTACAGCAACAACTCAAGGACGCAGAGCAGGAGATCACAGCACTCACTTTACAAATAGAAATCCTTACATTCAGACGAAGCGACGGAAAAAGAACTCCAACATTCCTTTTTCTGTCATTCTACTGCTCACCAACAAAAATATGACGAACTGAGAAGAAAAATTTATATCTTCGGTACTCAACAATGCGTGGACCTGGCCGCTGCCATAACGCACTCCCGAGTGAACACGAAGCATGAGACGTATAGTGTCACCGCCGTAACGAGCCCAGGTGCCCCAACTTGTGAAGTAATAAAAAACTGTCGAAATATCATACTAAAGTCGAATGATAAACTCATATTATGTGTCGGTGAAAATGATTCTAATCTGAATTCTGTTATCACACAGCTTCAGAACTTATTGGAAACATTTCACCAAAACACTGCTTTTGTACGTAAGACCTTTTGGAATAATCAATTAGATGTGAATAAACTGAACAATAGGATTAAAAAAATGTGCAGTGGCCGAGAGAATTGTCACTTTCTAGACTGCCAAAATTCTAAATTATATAATATTTGTAGCTCTATTAACTTTTACATAGATAGCTGTGACTACAATGATAAATATCTAATTCCTAGTAATCTTAAAAAGCTAATGGCCGCTAACAAATCCAGTTTTAAATTAGATAAAAAGACAAGTGAGTTTAAAAAAGGGACGATTCCTTATTATTTTAAACGCCTGAAACCAGCAGATGTGGAACTCTCAGATATTGATATATTATCTAAAAAGCCTTATATGAAGCCGCAAAAGGGTACCATACCATTTTATTTCCCAGTAATTAATACAAGCAATACTTTTTTTCGAGCCTAATACTGATAATTCTGCAATATTTCAATTTAAAATAATGCATCAGAACATTGCCAGCGTTCTATCGAAGCGGGAATTGCTGGAGATAACAATAAAAGACTTACAAGAGACATCAAACGCTAATGACGTTACATGCCTCTCTGAAACATTCGTAAAAAAAGGACACGAAAATTATCTTAAAATCCACAGCTACAGTCTAGCTGCCAGCTATTGCAGGGATAAACAGAGAGGTGGAACTTGCATTCTGGTCAAAAGTGGTATAAATTTCAAAGAACTACTATTTGTTAAAAATAATGCTACTCAAAATACATTCGAAGCCTGTGGCATAGAAATACGCTCCAATAAATTAATAATTATTTGCCTATATAGGACACCTCAATCTGACCCAACACAGTTTTTATCACGCCTAAATAATTTATTGGATGAAATAACAAACAAAAGTAAATTAAAACTATTATTGGCTATAACAGGAGACTTTAATATTAATACCTTAAAAAAAGGAACGATTACAAACGAATTACAAGATTTAGCATACAACTATAATTTGAAAATCCATATTGACGTGCCTACGCGAAAATTATCTTGTATTGATCAAGTATTGAGTAATATTCCAAATGCAACCGCAAAAGTACTACCACTTCACCTCTCAGACCATGACACAGCACAAATGCTGAGTTTTCCGCTAAAACGTAACCTAAAAACAGTCGCAACATACTACATCTATAAAAGAGACTATAATTTACAAAATATTAATAAATTAAGAGAATGCTTACAACAACTATCATGGTCAGATGTGTATATTGAGAATTGAAATTATAATATGTAATTGAAATTATATGCATGTTTTACCGTCTGTGTTTCCCCAAAAACAGAATAAAGATAAGTTTTAACAAAACTCAAAAACAAAATTGGATAAGCAAGGGCCTAAAACAGAGTTGCAAAACTAAACGTGTTTTACGGTACAACTATTATAAAGACAAAAGTATACAAAATAAAATTAAATATACTAGATACAACACACTCCTAAAAATGTATTTACAGATCAAAAAAGAATTCTAACATTAAATTTATCAATAAAAATGAAAACAAATGTAAAGCGACATGGACTATAATAAAAAATGAAATAAATGCACCAAATATGACAAATAGTATTGAAAATATAAAAATTAAAAATGACATTATTACGGATCCCTTCGAAATAGCTTCATCCTTTAATAATCACTTCACTAATCTAAATCTCAACCCAAAGCACAAAAAGGCCAGCTATAGTCAAAATTCTTGTGTAAACTCTATGTTCATCACACCTATGTCTGAACGTGAGGTTAAACAAGAGATAATGTCACTAAAAACACAAATTCTGAAGGATATGATGAAATCAGTACACGAATCATAAAAACATGCGCTACTGAAATAATTGAAGTTCTTACGCATTTAATCAACCAATCGTTTTTACTAGGAACTTTCCCAGAGGCACTAAAGTTGGCAATTATTAAACCTCTTTTAAAAAAAGGAGATAAATGTGACACGAATAACTATCGGCCAATAACGCTTGTACCTGTCATATCCAAAATATATGAAAAGTGTATGCTTAAAAGATTGATTAGTTATTGCAATAAATTTAATATAATTAATAGAAAGTATGGCTTTCAAAAACATAAATCAACGACTTTAGCAATGTTTGCCTTGTTCAGAGCTATATTGACGGGCATCAATGAGAACAATTATACTACAGGCCTACTTTTTGATCTAACAAAAGCTTTTGATCTGGTTACGCACGACATCTTACTTGAAAAGCTTGATAAACTAGGGATCAGGGGACTAGCACTACAATGGATATCCTCTTATCTAACTAATCGACAACAACGGGTAATCATTTCCAGATTAGATAAAAATAGAGATATGTCGCAGTACATATCAGAATACACAGGGATCAAACACGGTGTCCCACAAGGGAGCGTGTTAGGACCGGTTTTGTTTCTTCTATATTTAAATGACATAATTGACATAACGAATCATAAGTCTGTATTATTCGCAGATGATATTTCCATTATAGTGACATCAAATAAAACTAAATATAATATCCATAATCATGAAACTGACATAAACAATACCATTGACAAACTTACTGACTGGCTCGACCTAAACAATTTGATAATTAATCTTGACAAATAATTTTATATCCAGTTTAATAAATCTAATAATAGTATATATGACATTAAACTAAATATACCAAAGATAAAACAAGTAAGTCAAACAAAATTCCTAGAATTGATAATAGACGAAGACATGAACTGGAAGGCACAGCTTGACAATGTATCTGGTAGAATAAAAAATTTTTTTTATGCTCTAAAGCAAATTAGAAACATAACTAATATCAAAACAGCACTGATATCTTACCATGCTTATATAGAATCAGTTCTACGCTATGGTCTTATTATGTGGGGCAATAGCACTGATATAAATAGAGGATTTGTGGCGCAAAAAAATGTATTACAGCTATGTACGGCATTAAGTCAGATCAATCTTGTCAACCAATATTTAAAAAACTTGGTTTGTTACCGCTGCCATCGCTTTATATTTATGAAATATGTGTCTTTGTACATAAACATAAACATTGTTTTGTAACGGCCAACGATGTAAACCCTCGAAACCGTCGAGATCCAAATCGACTGGTGCTGAATGATATTCCCAGATCAACCAAATATAATAAGAGTTGCCTAGCTATGTGTGTTCGCATGTATAATTAAATACCAAGCCAAATTAAACTCAGTAATATGCACTTGTTTAAAACTAAATTACACGCATGGCTAGTTGAGCACAATTTTTATAGTGTTAAGGAATTTTTAGAGAAGAAATTGCAAAATGTTACCTAGTGTTAATGTATGATGTTTATAAATAAATTTTAATATTATTAATGCATGCTATAACACCTTAGCAAAACATGTGATCTAAATGTATAATGTACCATCCTCGAATACCATGTTTTATGCAAATAAATATATGAATATGAATGTGAGTATTGCAGAAGACTTGGAAGTAGCGACGGAATTTGAAAAGTTTTTTGCTAATATACCCATTGTAACTACAGCGTCACTCAAATCGTCTTCCATGTCTACTGAAATGCTGCTTAAAGACTGCGTGCCGGAATGTGTTATGGCCTACGAATTTGTTGCTGTTACTACAGATGATGTTCTTAAACAATTTAAAACTATTAACACTTTCACGGACAGTAAACGAGACACAATTAAAGTTTTATTGTTATCACGCCTATAGGCGTTTACTGTCCGTGAAAGTGTTAATATGAAAAAGACAAAGGATTTGTGGGGATTGTCAGTAAAGACTGTTTCGTCTATTATTACATTAATTGCTCCACATCTTGCAACAGTGTTCAATGGTTGTGTCACTTCTGGAACATTTCCTGATTTAATGAAGTATAGCAAAATAACACCTTTATTTAAATCTGGTGACACATCAGACCCCTCAAATTTTCGACCTATTTCTGTATTGCCAACACTTAGCAAAATTTTTGAGAAACTAATTCTTAGTCAGCTACTTATTCATTTCAATAGACATAATCTTCTTCACAAGAAACAGTTCGGATTTACGAGGGGTTGTTCAACTACTGACGCAGCAGTTGATTTTCTAAAAAGTATTTTTGCAGCATGGGAAAAGTTGCAAGATGCGTAAGGTATATTTTGCGACTTGTCTAAAGCCTTTGATTGTGTTCATCATGATACTCTTATCAGGAAGCTAAATCACTACGGCATTAAAAATAAAGCTCTTGATCTCCTGACTTCTTATTTGGGCAACAGAATCCAGAAGGTCGAGGTTAATGGTAAGACATCTCCAGGTTCTGCTTTGAAAATGGGTGTCCCGCAGGGTTCAATTCTCGGACCATTTCTATTCTTGATATATATTAACGATTTACCTTATTACGTTAAGAATAATCATGAGATTGTATTGTTCGCTGATGATACCTCTTTGATTTTTAATTTTAAACGACGACAGAGTAACTTTGACGAAGTAAACAATGCACTCTCTAAAGTTGTCAATTGGATTAATGTTAATAATCTATTACTTAATAATAAGAAAACTAAACTTTTAACATTTTCAATGCCCAATGTTAAACATATGCCAACCAATGTACAACTTAATGAATCTAGGATTGAGCCCGTCGAGACAACCATGTTTTAGGTATTATGCTGGACATCAAACTACAATGGGGTCCACATATAGAAAGGCTTTCAGGCAAACTCAGTTCTGCAGCTTATGCAGTTAAGACAATTAGACGCCTCACAGATTTAGAAACAGCTAGAATGGTTTATTTCAGTTACTTTCATAGCTTAATGTCGTATGGGATTCTTCTCTGGGGGAATGCTGCAGACCTAAATACAATATTCGTTCTGCAGAAAAGAGCTGTAAGGGGAATTTATAACCTCAGTCCAAGAGTTTCTCTAAAAGAAAAGTTCAAAGAAATAAACATTCTAACTGTTGTATCACAATATATTTATGAAAACATAAAAATATTGAAAAATTTTGTAAAACATGTGATATAAATTCTGTAAATACAAGACACAAGAATAATCTCGTAGTTCATAACACTCGTCTCCACAAAATAAGTAGCTGTTTTATGGGGCAATGTATACGCTTTTATTACAAGCTCCCTTATAATATAAGTGACAATTGTGTTCAAAAGCCTATTATAAAATATCTGATTATAAAGACGACCAAACCGCTTGGGACTGAGCTGTTCTAATTCGACACACAAAAATATTTGTATTAAATATTTCTTTTTAATGACGTTTCGTAAGTACTTGCAAAGTTTACACGAAATAAAGAAGTAAAAAAACAAAAGTATACGGGCCTAACCATTACAATTAGTTTAATAAATTCTGTTTCATTTTATTGTTTCATAGTTGTATACAGATAAAAACGTAAGGATAATTAGGTTGTATCATATTGTTGTTTTGATAAAATGTTCAATTCCCATAAGAGAAAAATAATTAAAAAGATACTGACAACGTTGATAAGACTTTTACTTTCTTATTTGGGCAAATAGTTCGAAATATTGGTCGTCGTTGGTAAACAGGTTTTAGTAGTGGTGGCGACGTACGGGAGGATATAGCAGTGCTAGGCCTCCCGCAATGAGGTCTGACGATCTGTGGTTAGACGCGGGTGGCTCAGGATCAGCTTATGAAGAGAGCAGCAATAGAAGTCTCTAAGCTGAGATGAAAAGACAAGACGTTTTGGATACCTACATAATAAAAAATATTGCAATGAAATCCCTACCATCTCCTTTATTTCCAAAACCTTTCAAAGTCATTTCAACACACAAATTACACTGTAGATAGTTATAATGCTAAATCTCAGCTATAACTTTTTACCACTTACCCCACCCTATGTCTTACGTTCAATCCGGTTACAGTGGCAATATACCGGCCTACCCTTGCAATATCACCTTCGGGGGTAAATAATTGCTAAGCACATTAATCATACGAAATGAGGCCCTCAATGACGTACTAATGATTCATTGCAACTCCAAGGCTATAGAGTTTAGTAAACTATTTGGGGCGTAAGGATTTGCTTGTCTTGTAAGCATTGAATTACGATTTGGTTTGTTTGATTTTTTTGCGAGTGGTTTTAAATTCGCTTTATTATTAGGTTTAATGCTCGAATTCTAAATGTTGTCTTCTATACTAAAATTGCCTTAAAGTAAAATTAATTAAAGGTGGCAAAATATTATGATATTGACGAAAATTACGCTAATTAGCTACGCAAGTCTCATCTTAAGCTTGCTATTCCCAAATAATAATAAATTCTGCAACTGGAGGCAATGAAGGCGTGAATTTAAAGCATAATACCGCACTTTGTGTTATATTTCATATTCAAATTAACAAGGTTTTGGTTAAGTTTGATGTCTGTACAATACATTGCACAGAAATCAAATCACATTTTCAACGCAAACTTTTGAGAAAACGGGAAGGCAGTCCTTTTACCAATCGCAAGTCACATTTCGTCAAGCGTTTGAAAACATATCATAACTGTTTTTCTTGGCCTTTCTATTTTCATCTACGATCATCTCAAGAAACTCAAACACACACTCTCACAATATGCACCGTGCGTAGTTAGCACTACGTACTAAGGAACATTACACTGGATGGAAGCTATGATTTACCGCCCAACTTATCGATTCTGTGTCGTGCAAAGCAAATGATTCAGTGTTCCTACATAAGGCACTTTTGCGATATCTCCACTTCCGAATAATGTATGTAGTAAATAATAAAGGTGAATGATGTATGAATAAATTATGTGTATTGATATAAGTATAAGTTGGAATGTCGATTATAGGTACCTATATAACAAAGAGCAGTCCTTTCTCTCTTTATTCAAGGAAATGCTTAGTAAGAAGTGGGTGGATCTATTTCCAAGTGTTAGTAGAACAACTATCTTTAAGTACTTATCAGCAAATTGATGAAGGGTCGACAGTACAAGCAAGCTAAAAAGTGGAAAATACGATGGGCTTCGTTAATTGCTTATAATTATAATACGGCGTAAATAAATTTATTTGTTCTAATAAGTTTCAGATATTTAATATTATTTTGTTTTCTATTTTCATAAGGACTGGACGACAGGCTATTGGGAACACCAACCCATTTTTATAGGATCTCAGGTACACACATTACACACGGCTCGCACCACCGACTTTTCAAGTATATGTGTGTATCAATTTGTTAATTTATCAATTTATGGTGAATGATGTATGAATAAATTATGTGTATTGATATAAGTATAAGTTGGAATGTCGATTATAGGTACCTTTATAACAAAGAGCAGTCCTTTCTCTCTTTATTCAAGGAAATGCTTAGTTAGAAGTGGGTGGATCAAAAGATACAAAACAATCGTATTTGTTTAATAGAAAAAAGGTAAGTATCTTTTTGACCTACATCTAGAAACAATTCACGATAATGTTAAAAAAATATTTTATTATTATATTATATAAAAAGAAGATTTTATTTATGATATAAATAAATATATTTTTTTTACTTGATCTGAGATATCATTTAATTAGTGGTATCAGTAGGTGACGTTATCCGTGTGGTGACGGATTAAGAATACGGATTGTCACCACCGCATATCATCCCATGGGTGTCGTAAGAGCCGACAGAGGGAGCATATTATGCAGAAAACAGCACTGTAAGAGAAAGAAAACTTGATACAAACCCTATACCAACCCGTTTGGCCAGCGTGGTATAGTAGGCCAATTCCTCCTTTCAAAGGAGAGGCCTAGTCCAGCAGTGGACTGATAAAGGCTGATGATGATGATCAGTAGGCAATTGAAAGATAATTAATGACAACACTAAGTGAAAATGTCTACATTGTCAGTATCCGTACTCCTTACCTTTGTCTATGATCCCTATAGACCGTGCCACAAGAACATAGACTTTCTGAAACAAAGATTTTCTACTAAGTAACTTAGCGACAGATCTGTCAAAAACAAATAATGTCAAATCCAATGAGCGCAACGGTCCACAAATATGTGTAATTGAAAGGTAATATGTCAAAAGAACAGGTTTTTATCGCTATATGCGCTGCCAACAGCGTTTTGTGGTACTGGAATATGTCAGACGCCAGGAACGTCAACATTTTTGCGTTATGGCAAACTGCGTTAATCCATTAATTTTTTTTCATTCTTAGGCATTTTTCAGAGGATACAACATATTTTTTGGATGTTTAGAATATTTTTGGTGTTGCAATGCTCGTCCTACGGTCGGCATCTCAGAAAAGCGGGTGCAGAATTGCAGATGGCAAACTATTCTATAACGATTTTGTTTAAGTTCATTGTGACGTTCTCATTCATACACGATGTAAAATCTCTATGCCTTAGACATTTTAATGTAATGTACTAGCTAGTGGTCTGTAATATTATTCATTAGTGGTATTTTTTTTATATTTTACGATAGCTTAGCTATTGACTATGATAAAAAATCAAGTCAATAATAGAGTACCATGTTTGTACTCTATTATTGACATACATGGCTCTATATTGTTGTCTTGCATTTACAGAATTACTTACGTGTAAAAACTAAAAAAAACGGCAAATTCATGAAAATACTTCCGGAAAATTCGACCGCTCAAATACAAAATAAAATATGATTATTTTTGTAAAATTTAAAAAAAATTGGTCACGACAAGAAGTCATAGATAATAAAATATAAATTCGAATACTTCGTAGCATAATTGAGCATTGAAACAAAAAAAAACTACTGTTCAAAAAGCATAAAAATTCACTAAAGCATAAAATCTCAAAAACAACTGTTAGAAACAAAGGTCGTGAAACCCTGAATGTGTGTTTACAAAAAGTCAGAGCAAAAATTCTATCTTCTCGTGGCACCAACTATAGTCTGTGACATTGTCAATGTTCTTTTCTTTCCGAAAAGCTTGTTTGGTAGTGTTCTCGTTGTTTTCGCAGTTTTTTGTTGAATTATCCTTATTTTTGATTCTCGCTTATCCCCTGGACTTGATTCGCTGCCCCATACGACGACTTGTGCTTTCTTCGGACTTCGGACTATCTGCGCTCAAAACATCTGGACTTATAGCTTTTTCTACACGGACTTCGATTGTGCCTTAAGATTTTGTTATGATGCGAAGTAGCAGGCCTACACGCATATTGTGCTTGAATTGTTACATTTGCGTCAATACTCTCCGGCATCGCATCTTAAATCAGAACACAAGAGTTTGTACTTTGCTCTGCAACTGGGTTCATCCACAAATCGTAAGTTTTTAAACATTATTATACTTACTATAGCGTAAGTAAGTTTCAGTGAATTTTCAAAGCAGTTTAAAATATTACAAAATTCGGTAACATTAGTCTATCTATAGTATTTTCGCTGTATGATGATATGCATGACAGTTCATGACTGACAATTATAATGATGTAACCTAAGGAAATTTAAGCGATTATTTATAAATATCGAATTAATTGGCAAAGGACATGGAATCGTAGTTATCGCTTTTAGATCTTCGTAATAAATTCATATTAAAAGTGTTTTGGCAAATACATTCAGAAATAAAACGCAGTACATCATTTAAAAATATTTTTAAATTTTTCCGGTCACTGTCACTCGAAATAAAATTCATATCTGAATCGGAATCTTCTCCGACTGAGATAATTAATTGCTGATCTGGAATTCGGTCGAGGTGTACATATTTATCCCAGTCGGTAAATATTGTCGCTTGTGTTTTTTCTACGACATTCCTACAATTTTCTGCGGTTACATTTTGGCCCCCGTTTGCATGCTCTCGTTCAAAGAAGGTCCTCAAACGAAGCACTAACTCACGGCTTTGAGAGTTTAAAACTATCTTTTTTGTTGTTTTCGGCATTGTACATACCACATATAACACAACAAAAAAATAAAAAATAACACGCCAAACAGAAAGAAACATAAACCGCATACAAGGCAGATGCACTCGTACTGACGTTTTCGATCACAAGATGGCCGCTCCTATTCATCGAGTTCATGTCGATTCAATGGTGTCAATCTCTACTGACAGAGGTTCCGTTTCATGCAACTGACATTTTGAGGATTATATTTAAATAATTTATTTACAGTTAATAATAATTATAAAAATAGAGAGAGACATACTAGTATCAATTTACTTTGTAATTTTAATAGATATTCTTTTTTAATAATTGTTCTTTTTTGCCAATTTATTTTCATAAGTTGAAAGTAGTACCCATGCGTAACATGTAAAATGAGAACTGTCACGCATATCATCATACAGCGAAAATACTATAGATGTAGTGTGATGCGTTTTCTTTGCCTATAGTAATAATTGCTTTTCTTCATTTTTAGATTACTGATGATGATTATGTTTGTGAAGCATGTTGGGAACTCGCTGTGGATTGAGTAAATCAGAGTTTGCAGCAAGATGCTAATGAAGGTGAACAAGCTGGACCGTGTCTACGAGGCCATAGAAATGTGTGCCTTCTGTGTGGATGTTCATTAGTACGAATATTATAAGATAGCTCGACCGAACTACAACAGAACATGATAAATATTATCCAAATGAAAATAGAACCACGTCAGGTTCATTCATCTTTAATTAGTATTTATTAAATAATAAATCCTTTTGCAGTGTTTTATTACTAAAGGGTTTTATAAGTCTATTGGTGTCTCTTTTAAAGCAATCTAATACAAATTGTCTGTTTTTATCAATTATGGAGTAAGTATTTGATTACAAAAACATTCCTTTATTTCATTTGCAGCTGTCACCTTCAGATAAGGTTTGTCATGCCTGTTGGTGGCGCACTAAGAGAGGTCCCATATCCTTATCCTTACTAATACTATAAATGCAATGTTTATCTGTTTGTCTGTTTGTTACGCACGAAAAAACTAATGAACCGATTAGAATGAAACTAGGCGCACAGATAGACCATAACCTGGAATAGGATATAGTATACTTTTCATCCTGGTATTGAGTTCCTGTGGGATAATTTTCGACTTCCACGCGGGCAAAAGCTAGTTCCTTATAAAAGCAAGTGACTTGTACTGATTTATTAGTGAGATCAAACATCATGCCATGACGTCTAATCTTAAGAGCCCTGCCTCACTTGTACGCCATGGCGACGTCGGCGGCTGCGTATCCAAACAGTTGATATTGAAATGTACCTATGGCTGCCAAACCGTGGCCAAGTGAGTTAGGTACCATACATTTCAATATAAATTGTACGGTAGCTGGCGACGTCGCCATGGTCTCATAATGAGGTGGGGCTCTAATACTCAATAAAATTGTGAAAGATAAAGGGTTACATAAATCCTACATATTCTACATCCCTATTTCGGGATGGAACTTTGATTTTTTAACATTAGGTACTTATCAAGTCAAGACACTGAACTTGAATCAGTCTAGGTATATCCTATCAATGCTTTTTGCACATCACCATCCCTTATCTAAATGTATTTAATGCATTTGTGTAGTTACGAAGTTGTATTCTATTAACATAACCTTAAAATATAAACAAAGTTCATACACTTTTTTTACGGCCTCCTAAAATAAAAACTCTTGATGATTATGTTTAAGTAATAGAACCCCTTTGTTTTTAACATTTTTTTCATACATAGACGCCTCGAATCGATTTCAAATAAAGTGTTGTATGGGAACTTGCCATTGTTCTTTGAAAATTGGTAGATAGCTGTGTTCTCTGAACCACTTCCCGATTTTATAAAAAAAATAAAATCAATTGAAAATGAATCAATGAATATGGAACTAACATGAAAGAATATAACTAAGTATGTCGTTTATACAAAGTCTATGAAAAATGAAGTTATTTTTGGTGGCGAAAAAAAGATAGTGGCATTTGGTTGCGTGAAAATAATGGGTATGGTATTAAGTGGAAACTTCTACTACGGAAGCTTTCATGAGTGAGTCCGAATCACACTTATTCAATTTTTGCCCACTACGGTTTAGTTGCCTGACAGCGCAACTCTGCGTTGGCCATGAGATCAATGATTGACGAGCTCCGATTTCTACACAAATCATTTTATTTAACGAAATTTATGTGGCCCAGTTATATATTTTTCTTTACAGCAATGCCAGCATACATTCAGAGAGCACTGCGAGAGAAGAATCAGTACAGACCAGCGCCTCGGCATGAATCGAAGGTCGTGCGAAACCTTACACTTCAAGAAATATTCACCAAAATAAAAGCCATCACTATGAAACTAAATAAACATATCAAGAGAAATGGATACAAAGTGGATTATCAAATCAGAGTGCTAAATAAAAAGTCTAAACGATGAAATAATAAAACTACGAGTATAACCGCTACTTTGTATTTTATTTTATTGGACCACAACTTATCTACTAATACTAGAATAAGTTATGTTTTTGACCTCGACACTACTTAGAGATTTATTATTTTATCAGTTACGTAACATTTCTTTACTAATTCTCTCTAAAACTGCTTTGTTTTAGTACATGACATGTAATATATGGTTAGACCGTAATATTTTGAGTAAAAAATCATCAAATTCATGACATAAAATAGGATACCTGCAGTTGATCGGATCCGGCTAAGTGTGAACAGCGTCATATAAATTGTACTGCCACTGTCACGTTCGTCGCCGGGCCGATCAAACAGCAGGTCCGATTAAGTATTCTTGTTACACTCGCTAACAAATAATAAGTAACCTCACAATACCTTTATAATTCTATATACCGTCAAAAAGTAAACGTGAAAGCCAATATTGACAAAGAATAACATTTACCGTACAAAAACCCACTTACAACGACACGTGGTAGGTAATATCATATATTCAGCACTAAATATTTGCAGGTACTACCAACTCAACAAATTTTAATAACATAGGTATTCTTTATACGCTCTGAAAGTTTTCGTACAAGATTACTGACTCACAGATATTGTTTTATCTTATATACGTATAATACAAATATATGATTTAACTTCATACGAAATAATGTAAGGCCGTACCATTGTTTTGTGTCACTTAAATATCACCTGTCAATGTAATAAAAAAGAAAAACCTCACATCTGTGAGTTTGTAAATAAAAAATAGTCTAACTGTAAACAAATCAAAATATTATCTTCTTGGGTTTACGCGAATGTTACAAATTGAAATTAAACTACAGTTTGCGGATTTTATCGCGTTGTATTGGTTTCACTAAGTTATTACATTTGAAACTAAAGATCTAGAAACTATATTTTTAATTAATTACTAGCCGACGTTTCGAATTCTTTACAGAATTCATGTTCACGGCAGACTGAGGTGATATTTGTCTTTTTCTTGAATGTATAAGTTATCTCAAAGTACCCGAACATTTTTCAACTACTGGTGTTACTATTTACGCAGAATGAGCTCACAGTGTCCTTAGGTCTTCTGGAGACTTTGTCCTTCTTGGGTTTCATTAGCCTTATGACAGGGTCCCAAGCTGGAGGAACATTCCAACCATCTTCCCTATTGAAATTAGGGTGTTTTTTAATTTCAATAGCCTCTCGTATCATCCTTGGAAGAAAACGATGTTCTTTTGCGAGTATCTGTGGTTCATCAAATCGCAGGTAGTGGTTGGGTCCTTGTTCCACATGTTCACACACAGTTAGAATATTCTTGATTGCATCTTGAATAAAATATTTTCGTATTTGCATTTTGCAGCTATTCAGATAAGGCACAAAGAAAACTAAAAGATTAAACAACATCTGCTTGCTTCATTATTATCATTGTTCACCCTTTGATACACTCCAAATAATTGCATTCGTGTAAAATTTTACGTCAGATAATTGATTAATCTTAAAATATTTTACAAATAATTTTCTAAGCAGATAATTTTATTTAAAACTGCCAGCGGATCAAAATATATATAACCAAGCAAACATAACTAGCTCACTACGTGTATATTTTGCTGTGCCTTAACTGTCTTAATATTCCCGTGGCAGTCAGGAGGTAAAGAACATTTCCATATTTGTGCCACTTCTGAGAACAGTTGAATCCAAAGGCGAACAGGTAGATCAAAGCCTATTTGACGCAACCGATCGTACACATCACCTGTACTCTTGCAGCAATACGATATTTGCTGCGGATAACATTGTGGATTGCAAATTGTATGTAAACTTATTTGAAGAGCCTAGATACGCACGAAAGATGACTATAGGCAAAGTATATCATGCTGGAATTTGCTTAAATTAACGCTTCGTTTGAGTTCAATTCTCGTATAAAATATACTTTTTTTTTTAAATACCTAAAAGAACAATGGCAGAATTCGGTCTGGGTTTGTTGTGGCGACCTTAAACTTCATATGAACAAAACAAATTGTTTTTTTTTTTCTACGATTTTTAATATTTTCACTTTGTCTCGTTAAAGCTGGAGTATTTTATGATGATAAAAAGCATTCCAATTGATGACGAACTAGGTACCTACTTTATTATTTGATTGTTGCCATAGACAATGGTGTGACAGGAATAGACGTGAGTTCTATTGATCCGTATCGATTATTAAAATATAATTATTAAAATGCAGTTATTTAATCTTTAATTAACATTATATCAATAAGCTAATTATTTTTGAAGCAAAACAACTTTTAAATCAAATAAAAACTTCACTATATCGTTTTAATGTTGTATCGATTTCACATAAAATCATATCAGTAATAGCCGCTTCAAATGTAGTGCTTAGATGTTTTGCTGACCTATATTATTATACAATTTTGAGCTAAATGAAAACCATAAATGACAAGATTCTGATTTTATATTTGTCGTATATTATTAATTCAAAATGCATCGTTTACGAAACATTTTATTTTCAACATTTAATATTTAGATACAAAAATAGGATTTTGTTAATAATCCCAAATTTTTTATTCCAATTTCATCCGTAAAGTGCTAGCAAATTATCTATTTTTAATCTTGCCTCTTCATTCAGCCACGTCGAATGCTATAAGTACTAATGCTACGTATAGAAGCTGGTCATCATTCTATCTCAAATTAAAAAATGCGTGAAAATTTCGGGATCATCGAGAACTCATAGTATATCAGTGGAGGTGAGTTATGTTATTTCGAAATACCTAAGTAAACAGTCTACCTTGAGGCCAAATCCTGGTTAAACAATAATTCTGTTATTAGATTTCTAGTGAGGGGATAGAGGGCAAAAATTTGCATGCAAATGTTTGCACATGTGATATTAAATGCAAATAGTACGAATAGGATTGATGTTTACTTATGTTTTAATGGATATTTATTGTATAAAATATAATTCTACGAATAATATTACGCATATTGAAAAAGATTTGTTTCGTTTGGAATAAAATAACAATTCTCCGAAGTATGGCTCGAGAAAATGGATAGCAGTATATCTCAAGTCCGCAATTCTAAGCGAGCGTCATCCTGTATCATACAAGTTTTTTTTTTTTAGACTCACGCCTGTATCCCCGAAGGGGTACGCAGAGGTGTAATATTACACCCACATTTCGCCATGAATTTTTAGGTCCCACGTAATAGGGGGCGAGCCTATTGCCGTACCGGGCACATTACCAGACTCCGTGCTGCTACTGAGAATTTCCTAACGGAAAAACCCAATAACACTTTGCCCGACCCGGGAATCGAACCCGAGACCTCCCAATCCCACGCGCACATTTATGCCGCGAGACCAATGAGGCAGTCATACAAGTATTTTTGTAAATCTATGCGAGACTACTTATTTATCAAGTGCAAGGCTGGCGTAGTTGTTTAAAGGACCGCTTTGCTTCTTAATGCTAACGCTCGAACAGCCTAGGTTTCCTAGACTTTCTATTCATCGTCTCCTCAGCAAGACCTATTTCTCAGCTTATCAAATTAATCTTGTAAATGTGATTAGTGGTAGTCTAGTGACGTAGCTAGTCCTAATCGTGCTCTATTTGGTCCAATGTTTAATATCAGTTCCATTTATTTATCACTTTAACCTGTATGACAGATAGCGGCGATAGCTCAGTGGAGTATGTAACGGGCTCCCGAGACGATGGTCTCGGGTTCGATCCCCAGGATACCCCGGGCACACACCTCTGACATTTCGAAGTGATATGTGCATAAAAAATGTTAATTATTATCGCTCGCTAAATAATGTGCCCAGTAGATGGTCATAGGCTCGCCCCCAATTAAACTGGGACCGAAACATAACTGGTGAAGTGTGGGTGTGTAATGGACCTCTGCCTACCACTTCGGGGATAAAGACGTGAAGTTATGTTTAATCTGTATGACAGACATTTGAGTAGGCACTTTGAAATTTGGAATCTCAGATATCAATGGTCGTTTCCTGTTGATGCCGTGAATACCATTTGCTATAGTTGTTTGTGCTTCTTTCACTTCGCAAGGGAATGATTTTATGGTTGATGTCTTGTATGCAGTTAGTTAGGAGGCTAAAGAGGAACAAATTTTCAACCGCGATAACCGACTCTCACTCGGCCAATTTCGCGGCTGAAGTCAAAGTCAAAGTCAAAAATCATTTATTCATCTAGGTCACAACGTGACGCTTATGAACGTCAAATTTTTAAAGTAAATTAATAATGCTTCTACATTTACATTTACTGCCCATTCGCAAAGCACTATTGCTTTGCGAATGGGCAGTAAATGTAAATGTTCTTTCTCGTGGTTCTACCTATGTAGAACCACGAGAAAGAACGGGCAATAAAACTCGTGGCCACTCTTTTTAATCGCCAGTGTTATGGTACATATTTTGTTTTTGTAAGGAGCTGCAACTGTTTCACATTGTAATTAATTACTTGTAAATAGTAAATAAGAACATACATACATATTATATACAAAATATGTAGTTATTAAATTAAGTGCTGTAGTAGTCTTCAAATGTGAATCTTGTGTAACAGGAGCATCCACTTACGCTTTATAATGTAGGCAACTCGCGATCATGTTCAGAACTATGGTGGAAAAGTATGTTACAGAAAGTGACGGTATATGAATACACGAAAATTACAAAAACGTTAGTATCCAGCCCATGATAACGAGTTACCTTCATCTAACACTGTAGCAAATTTTAATAAAATTTGTGGAACAACAATGAAAATGTAAATGTAGTAAGTTGAATGACCTAATAATGCATGAATATTAAATTAATAGAACTAGAGATATTATATAAAAAATAAAAAAACTGAAAAGTAAGGTATCTATATAAATTAAAAAAATCAAGAGTTGGCTAGTGTAAGTGACCACCTATCCTTATCACTGAAATAATCATTAATGGTATAATAACCTTTCCTAAAAAGGCAGTCTTTTATTTTACTTTTGAACGTACTAAATGGCAATTCTAAAAGACTAATTGGTATTTTATTGTATATACGAATACCTAGCCCTACAAAAGAATTATTAACTTTATGTAAACGATGATAAGGGGCATATAACTTATGCCTGTTTCGAGTATTTATGTTATGTACATCACTTTTTGTAGTAAATAAACCTATATTTTGCCTAATATACAATATATTAGCAAATAAAAATTGCGAGGCTACTGTAAGAATCCCTATAGACTTAAAGCGTTCCCTAAGAGTATCTTTTGCACCTAACATGTATATTGCTCGTACCGCTCGTTTCTGTAGAACGAAGATATTCTGCATATCCGCAGCTTTGCCCTATAACAAAATACCGTAGGACATGACACTATGAAAATAGCTAAAATAAACTAGACGAGCTGTGTCAACATCAGTAAGTTGTCTAACTTTTTTGACAGCATACGCAGCAGAACTGAGCTTACCTGCAAGACATGCTATATGTGCACCCTATTGTAACTTATTATCTAGTGTAATGCCTAGAAACACTGTCGAGTCAACTGTTTCAAGTTCCTCCCTATCTAGCCTTATATTAGGTCCCAGTTGTCTAACGTTAGGTAAAGCAAATTTAACGCATTTAGTCTTTTTAGAATTAAGCACTAGGTTGTTTGCTGTAAACCATTGTGTAACCTGCATAAATGCATTATTTACATCATCAAATTGATTCCTATTCCTATCTACTTTAAAAATAAGTGACGTATCATCTGCAAAAAGTACGACATCACAGATATTTTTTAAATATAAAGGTAAGTCATTAATATATACAAGGAATAGAAAAGGACCTAAAATAGAGCCTTGTGGAACGCCTAACTGTATAGGTAATTTAGAGGATGTAGTCCCATTTACATCGACGCACTGAAATCTTTGCCTTAGGTACGACTCAACAACACAAAGTGCGGTTTCTTCTACGCCGTAGTGGCGGAGCTTACGCAATAGTGTGTCGTGATGAACGCAATCAAATGCTTTTGAGAGGTCACAGAATACTCCGATAGCATTTTTAGATGACTCCCAAGCATTATAAACGTGTTTTATGAGAGCAACACCCGCATCGGTAGTGGATCTACCTTTAGTAAATCCGTATTGATCTTTATGCAGCAGACTATTTAAATTAAAGTGTCTTAGTAGCTGCTTTAATAAAAATCTTTTCAAATATTTTACTAAATGCCGGCAAGATAGAGATGTGCCTGAAGTTATTTACGTCATTTTTACTGCCAGATTTGAATAAAGGTATGATTTTACTTAATTTCATCAAATCCGGAAATACGCCTAAGTCAAAACATTGGTTAAAAATTATAGAGAGGTAAGGCGCAACAGTCTCAACTATAGTACCTAAAATTTTAATTGAAATGCCCCAAAAGTCGCCGGTATTTTTTATATTAATTGAATTATATGCGATCAATATATCTCGCGGGGTAACGTGCTCGAATCTAAACACGCTCTTGCATTCAGGTACACTGCTAAGCAAAAAATTTCCAGCGTCTAAAGATGATGATTGTAAAGAGCTAGTAGTTGTTAAAGGTATGCTCGCAAAGAAACTATTGAACATATGCGCTACTTGAGTTTGATTGGTGACTAATAAATTGTTTTCTTTTAGTTCAAATTGGTTTTCCCGTGGTCGTGCTCTTCCTGTTTCATTATTTATAATTCTCCAAGTTTCTTTAATTACATGTGTTGAATGCTTAATTTTGCTACTAATAAATTTAGATTTTGCCATAACACAAACTTGTTTAAAAATTTTTGAGTAGTTTTTTACATAATTTAGAAAAGGTGTGTCAAATCTATGTTGTTTCATACCATATAATTCAAACAATCTAGTAGTAAAAAGAGTATTGAAGCAGCTATAGGAATTGACTACTAGGAAACAAGTAAAAATAAACCGAAATCTTTAGAAATACGTACGAGATCTTGCCTTATAGTTTAAAGCAGCAGTATTATTAAAGACTTTAGTTAAAACCCCCGCAACTTGAGCTTTGACGCTCGATATGTTTCCAATTGATCCTTTCCGTCGAATGGATTCGTTTGCTAGAATAACTTGCTTCACAAACAAGTCTTAGGAAACCTGTCATTTCAATAAAGCGCTTGAGTTTAGAAATTATTATATAAGTGTTAGAAGACTCAATATTAAGTGGGTAGAATAGCTCGATCATTTTACTCCAGCTGTAAACTTGAAGACACAGTTTGTGGCAAATAACAAAAGTCTACTACTAGCAAACACCTTAACTTTTCTCTGGAATCGCAAAATCATAGCGAAAAAAAGGTAGTGTCTGCCTTTGTCACGTTCATGCAGACAGACAGGACGGCTTGGAGACATTGTTTTAAAATATTATTCATCATCATCAGCCTGTCGTAGTCTACTTCTGGATATAGGCCTCTCCAATGACACGCCACTGAGCCCGATTTTCGGCTCTTCGTGTTCAGTCGCTGCCAGCCACTTGCGTATATCGTCACTCCACCTAGGCGGAAGGCGTCCTACACTATTGCCAAGGCGCGGTCATATCTACATCAAATAATTATGTAGATACAAATAACAGTATTGATTAGGAAAGTTGCATATCATGAAATTTAAATAAAGAATATTGCAATGTTGAAAGTGTTAAGAGGCATAAAGTTGTTCCAACTAGAGGGAGGATAACCTGACTGGGCTTGTTGATCATACCCATCGGATTGATGTGTATGTAGCATAAAGTTTTATGTTCTTCGTAGATCCGCCGGTATCTGTTAGATGTGATAAGAGTAGATATCTTCGTCATTGTACAACAAGTACTTACAACTTAAATGTCACCTAAAGTTTACGTAAATGTTTATTACAGCAACATTAGCATACTATAATTGCTATAAATAAATATAAAACCCAATCTCAACGATCTTTAATATTTTTATAGCTTGTTGACAACTCTTAAGATTTTACAGCCCCGTTATAAAAATATTATGGAGCTCTATAGCAGGGATGACACGGAACTTAAAGATCAGGAGTCAGATTATAACAGATAACGTATCAAAACACGGCATCTCCTTCATCTCGGTAAGTGGAAGAGGGATGCACTAAAGATGTTATCACATTGGTGATTTTAGACTTGTTTCTGGGAAGACGGTTAATTAATAATCGATTTTAAACTTTCGCAATTTGTATACTTCATACAATTTTATTTAAGCGGGTCTTATTCGCGATATTTAATTAATTTAAGGTATAAATACCTATGTTTTACCGACGTTTCGGCCGTCTTACAACAGCCTTGGTCGCGGCTGCACTGATGTCATCTCAGCGTCATCCTTGTGAAGCGCGGGTTTCGGCAGCTACCCTCACTTGTTTTTTATTTTTATTTTTATCCGAACTGTCGGTACGTCGACACACAACACTTATGACGTCTACACACTGATGAGTTGTGTTACTGCGGCGGAGTTTACATTTGTTGATTACTGGATTCCAAGTTGTAGACAGTCTGTATCCATCTTCCCGGTTGAAATGTTTATGCTTTTTGATTTCAATCGCTTCACGTACTATCCTGGACTAATAGTGACGATCGGTAGATAAGACCTTTGGTTGATGTAATTCGATCCAGTGGTTTGGTCCAGACTCCAACAAATGCTCAGCTATGGTAGACTTGTTAATTTGCCGGTTTTTTACAGCTGCGATATGTTCCTTTACCCTTTCAGCGATGGTTCGTTTGGTCTGTCCGATATAGGAACTACCACAACTGCAGTCCACCTTGTAGACGCCAGGTGTTTGTAGAGGAATGACATCCTTCGGAGTGCGCAGATTGTGTGCTACCTTGGAGAGCGGACTATACACAGTCTTTCTGGAGTATTTCTGTAGTACTGTTCCAACTTTGTCCGTCACTCCCTTTATGTAAGGCATGTAAGCCGGTACTCTGCTTACTCCCGGTTTACGGGCCTTCCTCTTCAGACGTTTTATCTTGCACCTATGTACCTCCTGAACATGTGACAGCTCACTGTTCAAATGTTCAGGGTCACAGAGGTCATATGCTCTTTTTACTAGTGAAGTCACTACGGATTCCAAGTGTCGCGGGTGATGATGCGAGTATGCGTTGAGATATCTATCTGTGTGTGTCGGTTTTCTATAAACAGTGTGTCCCAAGGTACCGTTTTCCCTCACTGTCACTTTTACGTCGAGAAAGGGTAACGACCCGTCTGCCTCCATTTCAAATGTAAATCTAATATTCGAGTTTAAGCTTTTTGCGACCTGTTCTACATCTTGCTTGTCGCCCTTCATGATACAGAATACATCGTCGACATACCTCTTTCATAGCTTTACATTTGATGCCTGCATGTCTTTGGATTCTTCGAAGTGCTCCATCCACGTCGGTAAAAACCTAGGTATTTATACCTTAAATTAATTAAATATCGCGACTAAGACCCGTTTAAATAAAATGGTACAGTTAATTCATGTTTAATTTAATTATTATCTTAACATATAAAATCATTGCGTTACTGACTGACTGACAGACACGCTACAGCCGAAACTATTGGGCGCAGGAAGCTGAAATTTGGCATGTATGTTCCTTAGGGACCGTAGGGGTGCACTAAGAAGGGATTTCCCGAAATTCCCACGGGATCGGCCAAAACGGGTAAATTTAAAAAAATTCAGGCGTAGCTGCTGGCGTCCTCTAGTTATAACATATTCACACAACACAAAATATACAGAGGTTGTACTTTCGGTACTAGACAAGTAGTAAATATTACACCCACATTTCGCGTTTTGAATTTTTAGGTCCCACGTAATAGGGGGCGAGCCTATTGCCATTACCGGGCGCATGACCAGACTCCGGGCTGCTACTGAGTATTCGGAAAAACCCAGTAACACTTTTGCCCGACCCAAGAATCGAACCTGGGACCTCCGATCAGCAGTCGCATACGCTATCCACTGGACCACGGAAGCAGTCTAAGATAAACATACATAATTATATACTTTTTTTTTTTAAATAAAAACATATTACACATCTGAACGCCAAAATCAAGACAAACGTCCATGTTCGTACACAAATGTGTGACTTGAGCGGGAATCGAACCCGCGACCTCCGCCGTGATGAGATGCATGAGCAGTTTGAATGCCCCGTCTCTTGTGTTAAGTCAGCGTGAATAGCTTAGCGCAATGCGTGCGTTCAGTGAAGGACGTGGTTATTCATTGGACAACGAAATTCGTTCACATAAATTATTGCTGATCGTCATGGCTGTTTTAAAAAATATTTTACAAAGAAGGACAGATTCTTTTTTTCAATTTATTTTCGATTATATCAGCTTATATCTTTTTTTTATATCGTTTGTCATGGGCTTCTAAAACAAGCAGAAGGCTGTTGAATTATTTTTACATAGGAATTTTAAATTGGCAAGAAACAATAAAAAAATACATTATAAGAAATCTATTTTTACATCATCCTTACTGAAAAGGAAAAAAACCAACCACGTATACATGAAGACAATAAAACGTGTCTGTCAAAAGCACAATTCAAACAAGCCATATTCAATCGGAAATTGCTCACAAACCCATTCAGTACATAGAACAACAATATAAACAATAAAATAAAGAAAACGTCCCAACAACTAACCTCTGGGTTTGTTTTTGACACAAAAGGGAAAGCCGGGAGGTACGGATCGTAAAGTTGTCAAGGACACGCCGTAGTAAATATCGGGCCGGGTTATGAGCACACCCGTTATAGTTTGTGAATACATGTTTATTGGTTTAGAATGCGAGTGATGTAAGTGTTAATGTGGACGTCATCAGCTTTCCAGCTTTAAAATAAATTTTTATTTGAAAAAAAAGAACAATAAAGTTAAACAAAGAACTAAAAAAACGCAACACAAGCTTCGATAAATTAATATTTAAGATTCGCAACGGAAAATATCACAAAATTTTACCTAAAATTTGTTTACAGATTTAATGCAATTCAGTATTCTGAAAATCAAATCAGTAACCTGGTTATTGTCATTTAATATGGTATTTGAGTTATTTATTTTGGTATCATAAATGAGAAATAGAATATTACCTATATAAACAGCATGGTACCTACTAACTTTCATATAGGGCCAGATACCAGCAGGTCCATGTTAGTTATAGTTAAATGATCACTAAAAGCGCGCTGGGCGATAATATTTTGATTATATTAGTATTTTTATATTGTGCCGCCTACTTTGTAACTGTGTAGTTGGAAGCTAAATATCATTTAAAGGGTTTTTCATCTAGTTGAAAATGTGTTGGCAATACAATGTAGGGCTGCTAGGAACATGATGATAATTATTTTTGTTGATCCATGTTAAACGCAATGAACACTTATTCTCTACTACCCGTTTCTAGTGCTTTATTAATGCAGTATACATCTAATCTTATACTAATATATAAAGCTGAAGAGTTAGTTTGTTTGTTTGGTTGAACGCGCTAATCTCAGGCACTACCCGTCCGATTTGAAAAATTCTTTCAGTGTTAGATAGGTCATCTATCGAGGAGGCTATATAACATCACGCTATGAGCCACGGGAGCGGAGCAGTAGTCTTAAATAACGTGGGTGTAACCACGAGCATCATCTAGTTTTAGATAATAGCATAGCTTTTTAAATTTAAAAAAATACTAAAGTTGAAGTGTAAAAGAAATGGACTACAACCTACACATAGTATTGCTTCTAATTGAATAAAAAAACACTTTTCTTTTTACAAATTTATGTCGACGATGTGTATTACAGACAAATATTTTTCAGGCAACGTGTTTGCACATCTATCATAAATTGTCACAAGTAGCTCTATAAAACATATCCAAGTGTATTACTTATTAATCACATACACCTTATTGAACAAATTTTTTCCTTCAACGATTTCTCACATTATATATAGCTGAATTTCTAGACTAGTTTAAAATAGAGTAGAGTAGTACTGGCAGCTATTTATTTAGCCCTTGTGTTGTATCGCTGTTGCAATTTTCCCGCGGAGTTAACCAGCGAAGTTGCCAGGTGATACCGGGGGAACACTTAGTGGAGCTATCAATCTTAAACTCGAGCCCGCTGGGCCGTGAAGGCAAGTTGTGGACAAAATAATATAATATTATGTTTAATTATACTTCACAAATTCTTTTTATGTAATACTTTGTACTTTTAAATTGTAAATACTTGCCAATTAAATGAGGAATTGGCTAATTCGATGAGCTATAATTTTACGAAACATTGACGTATAGCAGTTAGATATCAAGTGCAATGGAATGAAATAACGAGAGAACTTTTTATGTGTATTTGTCCTTATGCTTGCATACTTACTAACGTTGTACCTATTTAGAAAAGTGCAGCAATTAATTTGCAGTGGAAATATAATTTCACATTCATTTTGGTGCTTTACTTAAATTTTGAAAAATATTATAGTGTGCAAACTTACTTCACGGAAAAGAAACGTGTTCCTGTTTAATTTGTTCTTTAAACACTAGCAGTTTAAAATCATTAAGATTACACGATATAAAATACATTTAATTCATACATAAATTGAGCACCATATAAAAAAAGAGATAGCTGTACCTCTAGTGTCAGTGATCGTTTACTTATGTATTATTTACACAATAAAAAACACGATACGTGCCAAAATTCCAGACATTATCAAACAAAAACTTTTTGTCCACATTATCAAATCCAGCTCCCTATGCAGCGACATGAGGTAGATGCTAGCCCCCAAAGAGCGACTCCGTGTTATTGCACCTCACATGTTTGTATGTTCTTCGCTAAAGTAATAACAGTTAAATAGTTCCTTTGTACTCAAGTTTAAATTGAAACTGTCGATTACATTATTATAGTTAGCAGAAACTACTAACGGGTTCACTTTGTATAAGATCTTAAGCTTATGAGTACGTTATTTGATTGTGTTGTTTTGGCTCCTTCATTATTATAATAGCAAAGACTTAAACATTCAAGAACATGCGCATATCGCACATGGCTTCTAAGTTAAACTTTTGAAATTGATGAAATATAATTGAGTTTTATGAATAAGTGCGTAAAATACAATGAACGATCGGGAAAAGTGCAATGGTAAAAATACGGTAATCACATTCAAAATCGCTGCAAGTTTATGGATGAATCATTCCTTATGAGGAAGATGACTAAACAAATACCAATTGCGAAGAAGAGAGGTAGAGATTAGGGATGTTAAGGATATCCATATCCGTATCCGAAACTATCGGATATCCGAAATAAAAAAATATCCGTATCCGTAACCGAAACCGAAATAAATGATTCGGATAATTTCGGATAGGGGCGGAGTCTAAATGACACGTTACGATAACTTGTTTTTGATCGGCCCAGTGACACGCCGCGCGCGTCTTTTGGATAGATAGTTTTCTTTTGTTGTTCAAGTCATAACTAGTCAGCAATTGAATTACATTGCAAAATTACGAATACTTAGGCCCTTCTCTCACGAAGCTATTTAAATGCTACGGGACTGAAGGCCTTGCCACACGACACGATTTTACGTCCAACTTGACTAAATCACTTGATGAAATCGAGACGTGTAGACGCCAGTCGTCCAACTCAAGTTCATCGGGTGGGCGGTACCACCAGATTTTAACCAATCGGGTGGACGGAATGAAAATCAGTGATGTCGTGTAGACGGGCAAAGCCAATTTGATTGAAAATTTGATCAGTGGTAAAATTGTGCCGTGTGGCAAGGCCTTGAGATGCAAACTATGATCAGGCGATCATAGTTTCCGGTTGCGGAAACGAGTAGCTTACCAGTAGGCACTGGTAAGCTACTCGTTTCCGCGCACGGTGCTACGCAAATAAGACAATTTTTTAAGAACAACATTCGTTCGACGATGTCTAGTGACTCTAGCGATGAAGACTATGTTCTTCTGTATTTATATTACAAGAATAAACACAAATATAAAAGAAGATTCTAGGTGCATCCGTACATCGAAAAAAATCAATTGTAGAGCATTCTTCGCTAACTGCATAAGAAGGATGACGAGAAATTTCTTAATTTTTATAGAATGTTAAAAGAATCATTTTTATTTGATGCAGTTGTTAACTCCGAATATTCATAAGAAAGATTTAGATTAGTAGATAAAGTAGCCAACATTGTTAAGGCTGTTTGTGTTTTGCATAATTAAGTTCGTAAAATAGAAGGTTCACCACCTGAGATTTTCAGATTTCCTCGCTTTCATCACTACAAAATCTGAGAAATTATCTTGCCAACTATCTAATAACCCCACATCCCACATGCTTTGCTTCTTTGGCTATCTAATTTATTGTGTATACATTTAATGTAAACCTATAAATAAAAAAATATTCCTGTCATATTGATTCTTTTTTCAATCGTTATCCACGCCTTTTCTGTAACAATTTTTCTTACATACTCAGGCAGCTTATAATTATACAAACATGGATAATTTTCCATCTTCTGGACAAAATTAATATTAAAAGTTTGTTCTGACGCCATTTTGTAATGCAACGCGTATACGACTCGGGTAGCGTACGATCAGCAAGACTGTAGTGTGCGACTGATATTAAACACGTCGTCGACGAAGCCTTGTTGTACTGTGCGAAACTAGCTGAATATGTATGGTGGCTACTCACAAGCGACGCGTAGGATACGCGTACGAAACACAAATCGCTTGAGAGTCGCTTCGTTAGAAAAGGGCCTTAGTTCGATAAACTGAAAAATAAGTATTGTGAAAGATTTATTTATTACTTTTGATTTTCCTTAGAAATTTAATATCCGTAACCGAAACTATCCGAAACTACCGGATAATCCGAAATAATTTCATATCCGTATCCGAAACCGAAACCGATATAACTTTTTTTCGATATCCGTATCCGTATCCATATCCGAAATTCCATATCCGTAACATCCCTAGTAGAGATATAGAATTTAGAATAATTTACGTTCTATTTGAGATTTCAAGTAATCCAAATTCATGCAATTGATGTTTCGTCGCTTAAACGCAACAGAAATTTCCTATTGGTGTTTAACTGAATATTAGCTTTGACACAGAGCCACTGCCTGTCTGAACGCTGCAATATTCTATGTTTTAGTTTAGTCCAATAAAATAAACATTTGAAATTTTCTAGGATAGGTCTTCAAATATTTTTTATAATTTTTAGTGTCATATAATCTTGGCTATCTTCATAAAGACCCAACAATGTCGACATAAAGCCGCACTCTAATCATCAGCAACCAAACACTCACCCAATATCTAAGATAGAAGAAAAGTTCAAAGTAATTGGTTATATCATTCATCACGATCCATCTTCCACACAGAGTGGTTCGTGTTCGTGTTACCGCTTAGCTAAATGCGACACATCGCTCGCTCTCTGTATTATGTCACTGTTAGCGTAATAAAGTTTTCCTTTTAAGTGTTTCAGGGTAGAGGGCTTTTGGATTTCGAAGAAAATAAAATTGTAAAATTAGTTTCAATATGAGCTTTAGGTTGTACCTGTGTATAAAGGTGATCGAAGCCGATACTTAAACTTCTTTATTTTGTACTATAGGATGCTTTCAGCTACGCACGGACATTTAATTGTTTATTTTACTGTTTCTGCTCAATCCTTGAGGAATTTCTGACTGCACTGCACCGAGTGTTGTGGGGTCGATCCCCACACGAGGCAACACTTTGTGTAATTCACAAATTGTTGTTTCAAGTCTGGGTGTTCATTGTGTCCGTTAATTATATGTTTGTAAAGTCGCCCGCGACACAGAATTTAGTCCTAATGCGAGAGATGTCGTTTTGTTTTTAAATACATAAAATAAAAATGCCGGGAAATCCCTTCTTAGCACCTTACGCTCATCAAGGAACAAACATGCTCAATTTCAGTTTCTTGCGCACAGTAGTTTCAGTTGTGCTTTGTCTATCAGTCAGTGTACCTACAAAACGATGATGTAACATTAAAATATAGACAACAAACATTAAGACCAAAACCTGCTTCTATTATTATACACAAAATAAGAACCTAAAACAGCAACCCATGCATATTTAAAAACAAAATGTCATACTTAGTCTCAGAAGTATTTTCAGCTCACAAATAATTATACTTGCGTAAAAATAATTGTATGTCTATAAACCTGAAATATAGCGCCAACCAGCCCCAACTAAGCTGCTCTAACTGACTGATCCTTCAGATGACCGCTCGCCTATTTCTACCATTTGTATTTGACAGTTGGATATGACGTCACGGACGGTCGCTAGCTCAGCTGACAGTTACGTCACTTACCTGTCGGGGAATGGCTTTGGACTTGGGCAGGCGTGTCGAGGCTTAAGTTTGTATTTAGCGAGGCTACGCACTTTAGAGGAAATAAACATTCACCTCAGTGTTACAAAGCTTAAACTATTATGATAACTTATTAAAACTACAGGGTGGCGCAAAAGTAATGAGTAATGACCCTATAGAAATTCCTTATATTTTTTTAGGACATCTCCTTTCAATCTGATATTGAAAATTTTGTAGTAATTAAATGTAAAATTCACTGAAAACAATCATGGACCGCTTTACTCCCCAAAAACGTGGAATAATCGCGTCATAAACCTCAACCTTGAAGAGGATATTTTTTCTTCAAAATCGATTATGAGTGACGGAGCGCATTTCCATCTCTCGGGGCATGTCAATAAGCAGAATACTCGCTTCTGGGGCACTGAAAATTTGCGCATTATTCAACAAACACCTTTACATCCACTAAAAGTAACTGTATAGTGTGGTGTCCAGACTTCTTTCTTTGGGGTTATTTGAAATCTGCTTCAGCTGCTAAATGTGCTTCAACTCTGGAGATCAACCTTTAATAGACATGATATTTAAATCACAATGCAACTGAATTTCATGGCACAAATATATATATTTACGAAACTAATTCTAGTTTTCTAATTAGAAACGAAGTTGTAGCTGAACCAAATAGCATTACTTTTGCGCCACCCGGTATTATGTTAAATATCGTCTAGTTAGGCGATAAAGTTCAATATTCACAGCGATATAACTAAGACACTGTACTGTAAACGATTTTCAAGGACTCGATGGAATTGTAGACAGTCATAACTGAATACCAGACCAATTTTCTCCTCAGGTGTAAAAGTTCATTGTTAGCCCGCTTATGAAACCACGAGTATGACGATAATTATTGATTTATTTAATGGATACATACCATTATACTAGGTTATATAGCGGGTCTTACTCGCGATAAATAATATATTTAAGGCATAAATACCTCGGTTTTTGCCAACGTTTCGACTGACTTGCTTCAGGTCGCAGCGGGACTGGTGAGCTCAGCGCCGTCCTTGTGTTGTGCGGGTTATGGCACCTACCCTAACTAGATTTTTTTTGTTTTTAACCGCACTGTCGGTTCCTCGACAAACTACACTAATGACGTCTACACACTATTGAGCTGTATCATTGCGGCGATGTTTACACTTATTGATGACTGGATTCCTGGGTAGATACCACTTTGAACTTGAAGTCAAGAGTGTCAAGCCATTCGCGGATGACGTAATTCAAAAATAATTATAACGCAAAGGTAACTCATCAATCAAACAAATAATATCGATTTGACTTATATTAACGAGTCTCTTAAAGCCAGGGTGTGCTTCCGCTCTACTAATATGTCCGATCGTAGAGAAGAGGCATTCGGGTTTGCGCTCCCGGCTTGCTTGAGCTGTCGCAATCACTACCAATATCCCTTCCGTGATTGCGGCATCCTTTGTTACCTTTGACATCCTTTCCCAAACACCAACCTCCTTTAACATTCCCCTATCCTATCCTGTATTTCCCTTCCTTTCCTTATCCGTAGTAGAGGTGAAGAAGATGGCGCAATGGCTTTAAGGGGATTAAATATTACTCTACCCCAGGAGGGTACCGGTTCTACTGGAGAATCCCTCTCTGAGCATTGTGGCTCAGACTGCCCCATCGTATCTGGGGGGGGGGCAAAATTCTCAACGGCGACGACGACCACACGTCACGTTTTGTCTCCCCGTCCAACAGAGGCAAAAAGAGGGCTAGGGAATGCCTGTTTGCAACGGTGAATGTTTGTGGAGGAGTGGATAGTAAGATCGATGAATTGTGTGATACGATGGATGTAAGGAAAATTGATATACTGGGGGTGAGTGAAACAAAGAAGAAAGGTTGCTCAACAACTACTCATGGCCAATATCGTGCATACTGGTCTGGAGTTGTTGAGTCTGAAAGGGCTAGCCGAGGAGTTGGAATGATTCTGTCAGATAGAATGAATGAGTGTGTGAAAGAATATGAATATGTCAACTCCAGGCTTCTTTGGATGCGATTAAAGATTGGCTTAATGAAAGTTTTTGTTGTATGTGTTTATGCTCCGGACATGTCCAAACCATTGAATGTCAGAGCGGAATTCTGGGACAAGGTCAGAGATGTGCTTGCTAGGTGTGAGAATAATGAAAGAATAATTATGTTAGGCGACTTTAATGGCTGGGTAGGTGTGTCTCGTGATGGATGTGAAAGGGTTCTAGGGCGATTTGGTGATGAGAGAGTGAATGAAAATGGTGAGTGTTTGCTGGACATTTGTATGGAGAGAAAACTTGTTGTGACTAACACTTTGTTTAGTCACAAGATGATTCATATGTATACATGGCAAAGGCAGACAGAACGAAGTATGATAGATTTTGTTGTGGTAGATGAACGTTTAAAAGGAAAAGTGAAAGATACCAGAGTGTACCGAGGTTTGAATGTGGGTACTGACCATTTTTTGGTAGTTAGTCGTATAGCGGGACTAACAACTAAATGGCGCCATCGGCCTCGCATACACTCGCCTGCCATAGAAAGACTGAAAGTTGAAAGATTGGCAGAAGAGGATATACGCGATCAGTATAAAGAGATATTGGAAGTGAGGTTAAAAGATTTGTTTGAGAAAGAAGAGTGCGAAATAGAAGAATTTTGGAAAGAGTTTAAGAATGGAATGATTGAGACGGCCACTCAATTATGTGGCGTAAGCAAGAGGAAGAACGTTAAGAAAATTTGTAATGAATGGTGGGATCAAGAAGTAAGCGGTGTGGTTGCGGAAAAGCGCAAAGCTTGGATGGACATGCTGGCCTTAAGAGCCAACAAAAGAGTACAAGGTGGTGTGAATGACAAGTATTGTAAAAGAAAGTATTGTAAAAGAAAAGTATGACAGGTTGAAATATAAAGTAAAAGAGATAGTGAGAAGAAAGAAAGAAGAATGCAAGGATAAATTTGATAGAAAATTTGCCCAACATTTTCGGGCCAATATCAAATTATTCTGGTACTTGGTCAGAACAGCCCGAGGCAAATCAGAGGTTTCGAAAGTTGTGATGAGGGATATAAATGGAAGTATTATTAGAGAGCATGGGGAAGTTCTGAATCAGTGGAAGGTATATTTTGAGAATTTGTTTGAACGAGGAGGGAGCGACAATAGGAATATAGTAACGAATGAGGAAGATAATTGTGAAAGTGGGATAAGTATGGAAGAGATACGATATGCATTGAAAAGTATGAAGGTGGGTAAAGCTGCGGGATATGACAGGATATCTGCTGAAATGCTCAAGGTAGGCGAAGGCGTCACTGCAAGCCTGCTGTATCTACTGTTTAATAAATTTTGGCGGTCCGGTCGTGTACCAGGTGACTGGAACAAAGCCGTTATTGTGCCACTGTACAAGGGCAAAGGGTCACAGCAGGAATGCAAAAATTATCGTGGTATCAGCCTCCTGAGTGTTGTTGGCAAATTGTATGCAAAGATACTGATTGAAAGAGTGATTTCTGAAACGGACAGTAAAATTTGGGATGTGCAAGCGGGATTCAGAAAGGGAATGGGATGTACGGATCAAGTTTTTTCCTTAAGGTGCATTGCAGAGAAAGTCTTAAGTAAACACCAGAAGGTTTTCTGCGCCTTTATTGACCTGAAAAAGGCTTACGATCGAGTGGTGAGGGATGAACTTTGGTCAACACTTTCTGTGTATGGAGTGAGCAGCAGTCTGATACGGGCACTTGAATCCTTATATAGGGATTCAAGTGCCTGTGTCAGAATAAACGGGGCCTACACGGACTGCTTTAACATTGATCGTGGTGTTAGACAGGGATGTGTAGCGTCTCCTTGGCTGTTTAATCTGTTCATGGACAGTTGTTTGACCGATCTGAAAGAGTCTGAATGTGGATTAAGAATGGGTGGGTCAGTGTTTAAGACCCTGCTATACGCTGACGATCAGGTTCTATTTGCATCGTCAGCGTTGGATTTGCAGCAGATGGTCACCACGATGAATGAAGCGTATAAGAAGAAAGGTATGAAAGTGAATGTTAACAAAACCAAAGTCATGGTCATAGAGAGGGATGATAGTGTAACTGAATGTGAAGTAATAATAGGAGATGAAAAAGTGGAGCAAGTGAACGAGTTTGTGTATTTAGGGTCTTTGTTTACGAGATATGGAAAATGTGAGGGCGATATTGAAAGGAGAGTGAAAGCAGGAAATTGTGTGTATGGCGCCTTACAGTCCATCATCAGCAATGATATTATCCCAAAGCAAGCTCGCCTTGCTATACTGCAGGGAGTTTTGGCGCCAACACTGATGTATGGTAGTGAATCATGGGTATGGCAGAAGAAGCATGAAAGTAGAATCAATGCTGTGGAGATGAGAGCTTTAAGGAGTATGTGCGGAGTAAGGCTGATTGATAAAGTGAAAAACAGTGTGATACGAGAGAAGTGTGGTCTAAAAGAAGATGTAGTGACAAAGGTTGAAAAAGGAATGTTGCGTTGGTTTGGACATTTGGAACGGATGGATGAAAGAAGGAATACGAAAGGAGTGTATCGTGCGAGAATGAATGGAAATGTCGGTAGGGGACGCCCTAGGCGGACGTACGCCGACCAAATAGGTGACCTACTGAAAAAGGGCCAAATTAAAAGTACCCATAACCGACGCGCATGCATGATGAGGTTAATGAATGTCGAGGAAGCGAAAGAAGAATGTTTGAACCGAAGCATGTGGCGTTCTATAGTCTCTGCCTACCCCAATGGGAGACAGGCGTGACGATATAGATAGATAGATATCTGTAAACGAATAATATTAAGTAAAAGATACTCGCAAACATTTATATTCTCTACAATTTAATCAATATAAAGTAAAAAGATAGCAGCGATAGCCCAGTGGAGAGACCGACGGACTGCTACGCAGAGGGTCTCTGGTTCGAATCCACGGCGCGCACCAATGACTTTTCGAAGTTATGTTCGTATTCAATTTTGTTAACTATCGCTTGCTAAACGGTGAAAGAAAACATCTTAAGGCAACCTGCATATCTGAGACTTCTCCATAATGTTCTCGAAAGACATGTGAAGTCTGCCAACCCGCACTTGGCCAACGTGGTGGACTATGGCTTTACCCTTCTCATAGTGAAAAGAGGCCCTCGCCCAGCAGTCGGACAGTTCATATACAATTATACAGAGTGATGATGATGATGAAAGTAATTTAACAGAAATATCACTATATTTTTGTCTTACTTGAGCTACTTTGATTATAAAATGAGCTATTGGCTAAAATATCTACTACGAACATCTATACTTATAATAAAACTGTAGAGCGGTCAATTCTGTACATTGAATATATATTAAAAATTAGTATTGCAGGATGAATGGTGATCGATACTGATGCCAAAAATGCTATCAGTAAATTTTTTGTCTGTCTGTCTGTCTGTCCGTCTGTCTGTCTGTCTGTCTGTCTGTCTGTATGTGCACGCATGGGTCAAAAACTACTGAAGGGATTTTAACCAAACTTGGTACGATTGTAGTCCATACTCCTGGGCAGGTTATAGGCTATATAACATAACGCTAAGACACATAGGAGCTGAGCAGTGACGATAAATTTGAAGCAAGTCGGATGAAAATGCGCTTTTGAGCTCTTATCCTCGCATACGTTAATCATTCACCAAAAGTATGTATGTATTACAAAGATGATGGTCTTCCAAAGATCTACGAAAAAAGTCCTTAATAGTATATATCTATCTTTTATCAATTAGCCACAATAATGGGTTTAATCGTTAGGCATATCTTCAAAGTGTATTAAATACATCAATATATTGTATTTCACATAGATATATCTTTATCAAACTCCCATATTCTAAAGTACACTTTAATATGTATATTACATTAAAAAAAAATAGAATTCGGTTTATAAACACCCAAGATATAGATGAAATAGAACTTCCAAATCTCGCCGCGCCAGTATGGGTACGACTATACGGTTGATTTTTGTTTAACGCGCGAAACGGCCGTCTAGGCGTCTATACATATATGTAATAAATCTGTAAGTGATCGATTTCCGTACATGGAAGATATTCAGAAGAAATCTATTTTAAGGGGTCTACGTTAAAGAAGGGAAGCCAAAAATATAATTATTAAAATTTTTGTCTGTTTGTCTGTGCGTTTGTGCACGCTAATTTCAGAAACGGCTAATAGAAATAAATGTTTTAGACGAATCGGTTCATAGATAAAAAAGTTGTGTCAAATTAAACATTTGTTCGGTTAAAATTTGTTCTATAAAAGTAACTTTAGTTGAATTGGTTGAAACTTAATATATTATGATCAGTCAAATGTAAAATTATGAGGGTTGAACTAGATTATAAATAGGATATTTTCGAACATTTGGATTGTCCAATTTAAATTGAGCTTAAAACTGTATGATTAATTAAATAAAATATTAAGTAGGGTTCAGCTTAGGCTGGACGTATTCGCACATGTATATGTAAACAGGTTGAAGAGTGGCGAGTCATTTTATTTTACTGGATGGGGATAAACACTGGGATGGCATTGTCTGAAGCAAGTATAAGTAAAAGTCCTCATCTAATCGCCATGGGTTTGAGATGCTGCACAGTTAGATATGGCATAAATATGAAGACAAATTGGCCGAGGACATTTTTATGTCCACAACAATCTAATAAACCATTGCTTGACAGTGGATATAGTTATATCAGGCTAGGATGTCGTATCTATCCTATTACTCAATATGAACGACCACGACGACCGATACGAACCATCATTTGCTGGTGTAAAAATGGTCTCTCGAGACTTACTGAAGAACAGCGTTTAATACTAGATGGTGTTAAGTGAATGTGTTAGAATATTATATTAGTATATTATATTATAATATAATATAATTATGATCGTATGTATCGTAGCGTGGATAGTGATTTGAGAAAAATAAGATCGAAGCTAAAGTAAGATCGTGCGAATACAAAATGACAGTATAACAGTACTTTTTTGAGGCGATTTTCGTTAGGCTCTGTCAGTTATACCACCATAGAATATGAGACAAGAGCTGATGAAATTATAGCCTGTCTAAAGAGTTCATAACTATGGGATGATTGTATTATCACTATGCTTTTTGACATTAAATATGCGAGCATGATTATGAGGCAACGAACATGCACAGGAATTCTCTGATCTTTTACTCGCGATTGGTAACTTCGCGGTGTGGACTTGCACGAACAAGTGGAAGTCATATGAGCTATTTTTAGGACATCTACACTATTCAATATAGGTATTATATGCAACTTAAAACATTTTGGGTACCTATCAATTCTGTAGCCCAATGAAAAGACAAATTCCGCGCGAATGGAGTCGCGGGCACAGCTAGTAAATGCATAAAATAGAAATCCAAAAATTGTTTACTAGTGTTTTATAGCTCTGAGGTACACAATATTTTTATGCTTGTTCAATCTTTTCCTCCATTCTCGTCTATATGTTGTTTATTGTCAGTTTACTTGTCCAGTTTTATATCTGATCAGTTAATATAGATGTTGTATGAATGTTCTATTTGCCGTCCTCATGACAGACTACCAGCTCATTGAAGATGCTCGAGATGTTTACGATGTGTAACTATGAATACAGATACTAAACAAGGCCGTCTCGACAAGATATTGCTGTATAAAATAATCGTATTCTTAAAAAAGTGTATTCTGACCATAGTAGATTGGTTTAATTGACCAACTATTTAGAAAGATTGTTTACGCTATGGAATCAAAATATAATTTTCCAAATGAAGAAAATCAAAAAAATCTTAGAAGATCTACATTTTCATTTACGAGGGGAGTTCAATGTATTCTCGGTATCGAGGTGATATACTAATGATAAGGGTAATTTAATTATCTCATTAGTTAATGACACTCTTTGAGGGTATAAATACAAAATTTCATTTAATTGCCACCATTAGTATTCAAGATATCATTGCGAAAAGACAACTATGATTCGACAATGATGAAAAAAATCGAGCATCGTGCAGTGATTAAATTCCTCACAAAACAAGAAAAAACTCAAAAAATTATCCATAAAGAAATGGTGGCTGTTTACCAAGATTCTGCGCCTTCATTATCTACAATTCAGAAGTGGTCAAGTAAATTCAAACGGGGTAGAGAGAGCATTGAAGACGACCCCCACGCTGGTGGGCCAATTTGTGCCACTACTGAAGAAAACGTCAAATTAGTCGAAAAACTTGTACTTGAAGATGCCCGTGTAAGAGTGAAAACATTAGCAGAAATGACTAAGCTATCCGTGGGTACCATTCACACAATCCTTCATGAGCGCCTGAATTTGTCAAAGGTCAGTGCAAGATGGGTGCCGCGAATGCTCACCGCGCTACAAAAACAAGTGCGAGTTGACTGTTGTAAGGAGTTTTTGGACCTCTGTGGTGAAAATCCGCAAAGTATTTTCGATCGGATTGTTACTGGTGATAAAACGTGGGTTGATCACTATGACCCTGAGAGCAAGCAATGCTATGCAGTGGCACAAAAAAGGATCAGACCCGCCGAAGAAGTTCAAAGTCACTACGTCCGCAGGAAAGCTCATGGCCACGGTGTTTTGGGATTCTAAGGGAATCTTGCTAATCGAGTACACAAAAAAAGGTCAAAGTATTACTGCTGCATCATACGCAACCACTCTGCGTATTTTAAAGGAGGCAATTAAAGAAAAAAGACGTGGAAAATTAACCGCAGGTGTGTTGCTGCTTCACGACAACGCGCCGGTTCACAAGGCGCGCCTTGCCCAGGCTGCTGTGCGGGAGTACGGATTTGAAGAAATCAATCATCCACCCTACAATCCGGACCTGGCCCCTAGTGATTATTATCTATTCCCTAATCTTAAAAAAGACCTCCGTGGTAAGCATTTTTCGGACGATGAAGAGTTGAAGGGAGCAATAAACGAACATTTTTCGGGCCATGAAGAAAAATATTTTTCAGAGGGAATTGAAAAGTTACGTTCACGAACAAATAAATGTATTGAGATGTTAGGGGAGTATATTGAAAAATAAAATTTATTCAGAATTTTCCGCCTTTTTCTTCATACCTATACCGAGAATACATTGAACTCCCCTCGTATTATCATGAATTATACTTAGCAAATTAGTACATAATTTCAATAATGTACATACATTATTGAAATCGACTAATGATAAAGCATTAAATGTAGAAACAACGTTATATCTCATTATTGATTCATTTGTCATTTGACATTTCAAATTGTGATTTTTTTTTAAATTGCGGGACATTACGATTGAATCTCTACTAATTAAGTTATAGATATTTTTAACTAATATAATTTGTAACTTAGATTGAAAATATATTGTTGAATTAATTATAGATATTTATTTCTTGATATTGTGTTTGTCAAGACATGACATCGATTTGTATCTATAATTGTCTATAATTTTATTGTCAAAACAACTTGTAAACCTATATCTATGTTACATATTAAACCCAACATAGTCTTAAGTGCTACATATTATAGTTCTGAAGTATTAGTTCAGAACTCTGTTGTGGTGTTCGTTGTGTCGGTTAGTTTTATGTTTGTAAAGTCCCCCGCGACACAGGATTTAGTCCTAGATCGGGAATTGTCTTAAAAAAAAACTCGTAGCCTAAATTAATAACTGTCATCTATCTAACTCCTCGAATTAAAGGGCGTACTTTTATGTCACAATAGGTCCCCATGTATACTTTGTATATCTAATATTTTATTCCACTGACGGTTTAATCGGTTACATACAATCTCAACAAGAACTCCATACTTATAAAGTCAATAAAGTAAAGTGAAAAGTCTCAACGAGCAGACGGGAATCAAAAAAACCTTTAGACGTCATAGTGCCCTCATAAAAATATAGAAACTGCTTTACCATTCTTGAAGTACCCAGCTAAATCTGAAAGCCAAGCAAAAATGTTTCCTATGTCATTAAAATAAAGGTTGTGTACAAAAATATGAGTTGTTTTGATACTTTGGGGTCTTGTCTAGTGATAAATAAGAGGTCTGACTTTGAGTGATAGTGGGTACATTTACAGAGCCCGAGGCCCTATTCAGATTCGTGTTTGTCTCGGGAAAATGTCTTGTGCCTTAATAAATTAAGATGGCGAATTATTGTGATGTTTTAGGGTAATTAATGTTTGGGACTTCGCCATATTTTGATTATGTGTTGGCTTTTAGAGTTGTTATTGATGTTGTTTTCTGGAAAACTTTGTTTGTTATTACGGATATGTTGTGGTATTGAAAGATTGAAGATCTTTAAGATAATAAGGTAGATTTGTTTACTTGGTGGTGGGGAGTAAATAAACTTTTTAACTAGTTCAAAGTAACTTGTTGTTCTCTGGTACATTGCCTGTAACATTTAAGAAATTGTTTGACAGTAATAAGATTCAGGGAAATAATTTTTGTCTAATAACTGTCCTGAAGTTGACCTGTTGAGGTAACATTTTTGGGTAGTTAAATGTAAACGTAGGAAGAGGTGTAAATATTACATCCACATTTCGCCATGAATTTTTTAGGTCCCACGTAATAGGGGGCGAGCCTATTGCCGTTACCGGGCACATCACCAGACTCCGGGCTGCTACCTACTGAGTATTCGGAAAAACCCAGTACCACTTTTGCTCGACCCGGGAATTTAACCCGGAACCTCTGATCAGCAGTTCCACTGGACCACAGAGGCTTGTGATATTTATGTTAGAATTTGAATTTCTGAGTATAATTATTATAGACATCTCGAGAGCCCTATAGCTTTACGTGCCACATAAAAAATGTAAACATGTTAGCACTAGACTTGTACATGTAGTTTTAAGGTCGTAGCACACATATCAACTCGGAAAGGGATCGGCACCGTATCGCCTTTCTCCTCGCCGTCAAACAGGCGTCAACCTGACGTAACTACGTAACGTAAGCGGATCGGAAGCTCCGGCATGTCGACTCGGCTACGGATAGGCGACGCCTTGCTTACGGCTCGCCGACCGCTGGTTGATGGCTAGGCGCCACTACTTCAATCATTTTTTTTCCGAACGCAGACCGCGGGAGGCGCGTGGACGAAGAGGCGTAAGCTAGGCTACGGAGATCCGTAAGCTCGCGTACGGAGAGCCGTAAGCTAGCGTACGGAGAACCGTAAGCGCGGGAACTGCAGGTCGACCACGCACCGCACCGCGTTCGTGAGCTTGTCCCGAGGCGAGGCGATTACGTTACGTTTCCGATTAGTGTGCGTTGCAGTAGGGAGTTTCATACAAAGAATACTGAACGGCTCCAGTTGATACGGTGCCGATCCCTTTCCGAGTTGATACGTGTGCTACGACCCTTAGCCATACCAGAGGAAACGTCTGAAAATGTCGCAAAACTTTTTCGATCAGTTACGAACGGAAAGTCGTACAACGCTACTCAATACACAAAAAAGAAACCAATAGGTAACTAATACTAGTTAAAATTGGCCAAAGAAACTCATTTATCCATACACCAAATAATTCCAAGTCGTCAAATAGACATATCATCTGAGGGATCCCTTCTTTTTGCATAATGTTCTTTGTCCTAATATACTTCGGCATAACGAATTTGGCACAATTTGTTTTGGCATAATAATACTTCGGCATATTTTTTTTAGGCATACATTTTATGTTGGCATAATCTTCTTAAAGACTAATTTGTTTTGGCATAAATTTGATTCGCATAACGTTAGTAGGCCTAATGACTATTAGCATAACGTTAGTAGGCCTAATGACTATTAGCATTATATTTATATAATTGTATATTTAACTTGTAAAAATGTATATGCTGTGCAACAAAAGTTAATGACAGAACCGAATTGCTGCAAAACCGACTCCTCGTAGTCTTGTTTGTCCTACCCCTAGAGTGTTATTTAAAATCGCGTAAGCGCCTAGGGGCGAGGCCTGCGGGCTGAGGAGCAGGCGGCTGTGAGCGAGCAGCTTCGGCTTGCTGGCCGGCTTCGCCGGCCAGCCTCAGCCGCGGCGGTGAGCGGAAGCCGTCTGCGACGATTAGAACGCGTGGGGCCGCCAGAGGCCCGCAGCGCCGGAGCCGTGACAGAAGCCCTGCCTGCTGCATGTTGCATGCTGCATGCTTGCTTGCATGCTGCATGGTGCTTGCATGCTTGCTTACATGCTGCATGCTTGCTTGCATGCTGCATGCTTGCTTGCTTCATGCTGCCTACAGCGAAAAATATGCCAAAGATACATTGCCAAAGTTATTATATCCAATTTGTATTGTATTGTAATCATTATGCGTAAATAAATTTATGCTTTAGGATTTTATGCTTTAGGGTTTTATGCTTTAGGATTTCATGCTTTAGGATATTATGCTTAAAAAAGTTATACTTTAGAACTTTATGCTTCATAAATTTATGCTTTAGAATATTATGCTTAATCATTATTATGGTTAGAGAAATAATGCTTAAAAAATTATGCGTAAGCTGTTATGCGTAATTATATTATGCGAAAATATAATTATGCCAAACAAAATTATGCTAAGTTATATTAGGTCTTAAAATTTTATGCAAATGGATAGGGAACCATCATCTGATACTTGACAAGGGAGCTACAAAATACATCAGGAGATACGTAAAGGCGTACAATTTATCGCTAAATTCTCACACCGTCGTATGTGGGTAAGCAGTGTGTCTCATGAATATTCCTCTCGGATAATGGCTACGTGTTTAATATCGCCAAACTGCAAACTGTTACACATTTTTTGTAACTTGCCAACTAGGTTTTAGTGGTATATTGTTTTTTCAAAATGTTAATTATCGCTCGCTTAATAATGTGCCCGGTAGATGGCAATAGGCTCGCCCCCTATTACATTGGGACCGAAACATATCTGGCGAAGTGTGGGTGTGTAATACACCTCTGCCTACCCCTTCGGGGATAAAAGGCGTGAAGATATGTTAATCTTGAAAAAACATAACATGTTATGTTATGTTATGTTTTTTCAAGATTGTTATTTTGATCTTGGTAAAGGTCATATTGTAGTACTGAAAGAACACAGCCAAAACTCTACTTAAATTTGTGATTTGTCTTCTTTTAGGGCAGTCTGTAAAATACTCATAGTGGAAAGAGGCCTGCGTTTAAATACAGTGCTGACGAAGAGTCAACAAAATGCTACAGTATATTATTATCTGGTCGCCATAAATGGTCAACCTAAAGATATAGTATTCATACCGCCTGCAATTCGTTCAGTGTGTGATCCTCCACATAATTTGACCACTGTTCTTGATATTTTAATTTCGTTGTTGTCAATGTTCAAACTGGTAATAAGCATAGCTGGGCTTCGTTAATCAAATAACTAACTTCGTTAATCGCTAATCCGTTACTAAAAAAAGTTAACTCCGTTAAACGTTAAAGCGCTACCTTTGGGACGATTTATCGCAAGTTAGCGTTAATCGTTAATCCGTTAACACATGGTCAAAAATACTTTTATATTTAAAATCTACTCATTAGGACTTGTGGGCGCAGAGACTAGGAGTTTTAGGTACTTACGGATGGAGCTGGGATGACGGTGTTTGCTTAGGGTGATTTCTTCGATAGCAGGAGCAGTGTCGTCTTCCTAGGTCTTGGAACTGGTAATTCACCCACAAATTCAGTTCATGTGTATGCACAACACTTTTACGTTTTTTAGTTTATAGTGGAGCGAAGCGTCGCGCACACACGAGTTGCAAAGCGGTTGTTACAAGACACTAATTTTAAGTGAGGAGGGTATGCGGACAGGAATGAGTAGGAGAGAAAGGATTTGATTGGTTCTCGCGTGTTTTATGAATGTTGCTAGACTAATAATATTTGTGCGTGTTTGAGTAAATGGCTTTTTATCCAATAAATATATTAAATTTAATTACAGGCTAATAATTGATTGTGGCGCAGACATCTTCCCCGGCCTAGAGGTTTCCTCTAAACTAATAATTTTAACCTAAAATTAAGACATTAAATGAGTAATACAAAGTTAAAGAGCAGATAATTATGAATGAGAGTTAGAGAATTTATTTCGAAGGTAACGGACAAACCCGAACTACTGGCCTTACATAAGAACCAGTCGCGGTCTTTACTTTAACTGTTCGAATTATTTTGTCCTTTCCAGGATAAACCGCATTTATTATACACAGAGGCCAACAGAGAGGATGAGAGTTATTATCTTTAATTACAACAATAGTACCTAATTCAATAGGTTTTGAGGGCGAATTCCATTTTTCTCTAACTTGTAAAGAGGTGAGATATTCTTTGTTCCAACGTTGCCAAAATGAGTGCGTGCCTTTCTTAATTAATTGATAGCGTGATAAACGATTATCAGCGATGTCAGTGACATCTTCAGCGGGTAAGAATTTGAGCGGAGTTATATTTAAAAAGTGATTAGGCCTTAATGCGGTGATATCGGAAGGGTCCGAGCTTAAAACACATAGAGGTCGACTATTTAATAAATTTTCGATTTGAACAAGCACAGTATAAAATTCCTCGTAAGTGAGTATTTGAGAACCTATAACTTTAAAAAGATGAGTCTTGACACAACGAACACTTATTTCGCTGAGTCCGTTAAAGTGCGGGCCATAAGGCGGACTATTTTTAAATTGTACGCGATGTTCAGACAGTAACTGTTGACTAATATAATTAACATGTGATTTGGACTGTATAAGAGAATAGATTTCGTTTAATTTACGTCTTGCGCCTATGAAATTAGTACCTGCGTCACTGTATATTAGCGAAACAGGACCTCTGCGAGATATAAAACGTTTAAAAGCTGCGAGAAATAAGTCGGAACTAAGATCGGAAACAAGTTCTAAGTGTAATGCCTTTGTTGTTAAACATACAAAAGACAAATATAAGCCTTTTGGCTTTTGATTCCGCGTCTGCGAATATGCGTTATGAAGAAAGGACCAGCATAGGCAACAGCTGTTGAACAAATGGTTTCACTTCTGACACTCTAAAGGCGGGCAGGTCGCCCATAGGAGGCAAGGTATTTTTAGGGTTGAGTCTAAAACATTTATTACAGTTATGAACTATTTGACGAACTAAATTTCTAGCGGAAATTATCCAAAACTTCTGTCTTATCATAGATAATAAGAGAGCAGGACCTGTGTGAAGATTAACGATATGATAATAATTAATTATAAGATTAGTAACGCGATCTTTTTGCGGGAGTAATATAGGATGCTTTTGTCCGTAATCAAGTTGAGAGTGAGTTAACCTTCCTCCTACTCGTAAGATGTTGCATGAATCGATAAAGGGGTTAAGCTGTAAAAGTTTTTTATTTACTTGTTTATTAGATTTTAAATTTATCATATCTTCTGAAAAATGTAAATTTTGAATATATTTTATTAGATAAATTTCCGCGGTGTCTAAATCTGTGACAGTTATAGATCCATGAGAATTGAGACGTTTACAAAAGCGTAGAATATATACTAAGATGCGGAGTAATTTTGAATAACTTGAAATGAGATCAATTAAATTTTGTATAGGATGAGTAATTTTGGGTTCAATGACCTTGGCGGATAGAGTAGTAGTTTTCATTTCCATGAGCTCCGTGTTATTACTACTAATCTCAAATGGTTTAATAGGCCATTGACCTATGGGATATGCGAACCAATGAGGAGCGTTAAACCAAAGTTCTAAATTTAGGAGCAATTTAGGCGTTACAGGTCGAGAAAGAATATCAGCAGGGTTTTCTTGACCGTTGATATGAAACCAATGTTTAGCGGGCAATTTAGAGTTTATTTCAGTGATCCTATTCGCGACAAATGTATGAAATTTATGTGTATCCACGTGAGTGTTACAGTTGAGTCAGAGAATGCATAAATATTGTCAATTTGACAGCGTTTGCATAGTGTATTTTTTACAGCGTTGAGAAGATTAGCTAATAAGAGTGCACCGCAAAGCTCGAGGCGAGCCAACGGCATTTTACTGAGTGAAGCGACGCGTGATTTAGAGGTGAGTAAAGAAACAGATCCAGGACATTTATCGTTGGCGCCAACCCTCAAATATATGACCGCACCATAACAGCGCTCACTAGCATCTGCGACACCGAGCAGTGTCACGTGAGTATCCGAACTTATACCTACATGACGCGGGACTTTAATCTGTTCAAGACAAGAGAGTTCGTTGTGGATTCCACTTATTTTCTATTTGTGAAGGTACCGGACTATCCCAGTCGAGTTCATGTTTCCAACATTCTTGAACGAGTAACTTCATGAATGCTGTCACAGGAGCAATAAGACCTAAAGGGTCGAACAAGCGAGCTGTCGCGGATAAAATCGTGCGTTTTGTACACTTACGAGAAATTGCGTTGATTTTAAATTGAAAAGTGTCATCTACAGGGTTCCACTGCATACCTACAATTTTTATATTTGTATTAACGTCAGCGTCAAAATTTATATTTTGCGGATTTTTATGCGAAGCGGGGATTTTATCCATTAGTTCAGAACTATTTGAGTCCCATTTTGTAAGATTGAAACCGCCTGACTTAAACATAGCGACCATATCGCGGTGAGCTTTTTCTGCCCTATCAACGCCATCTATTGAACATGTATAATCGTCCATATACATATGGTTTTCAGCCTCGTAAGCGGCTAGTGGGTATTGAGCCTTACTTTCAGCCGCGAGTTGGCGAACCACCCTCATAGCCAAGTAGGGCGAGCTAGAAACACCAAAGGAAACTCGATTAAACTCATAAGTATGTATTTTACTATTTTTATCGAACCTATATAAGATGCGCTGAAAGGCGTGATGCTTAGTAACGAGCTTTATTTGAATTTACATCTTTTCAATATCAGATGCCACGGCGATGGAGAACATGCGTAAGTTTATAAGTAAATCAAAAATGTTACTTTGTAAATTCGGACCAATATATAAAATGTCGTTAAGTGATTTTCCTGATGAAGTTTTGCAACTAGCATCAAGAACAATGCGTATTTTAGAAGACTGTTTATCAGGGCGATAAACAGCGCGGCGCGGTATATAATAAAGCGGGACTTCAAGAGAGGGATTACCAACTTTTGACAGATATCCTTGGTTCATGTAATCTTGAATAGTAGCGTTATAATTTGTACGAATATCGGGATGCGAATCTAATTTATTTTCTAAATTAATGGGACAGCGCATAAGTTCACAGGCCTGATCATCGGGGCTCATGTGAATTTTATCAGGGACGTTTTCTATTCCCCAAAAGCGTTGAGTGAGAGTTTCAAGTGAGTTAGACGTGGTAGCACAGAAAAAACTTTTATTATTACACGTATTTTTATTTTTAAGAAGAGAAGTATTAATATTTAAGCGGTTATCACAATCTGCCCTTCCCATGGCAATATAACCAAGGGTAGTCTGAACAGCGACTACCGACGAGCCAGGCAATGTAACCTTCCCACGACCTAACAAGAACGGGAACAGCTCGTTGCCAATTAAACAGTCGATACCAGCCGGCAAATGGAATGCATCATCGGCCATAGGTAAGTTGCGTAAATGAATTAATTAAGATGTATCTATTGGTAGATTAGGTAAGCCGTCAGTAATATTTTCTATTACGCCAGCGTGGATAGTGTCCGAGCAACGTGAATCAAAGCGGGAAAATATTTTAAATGTTCTTAATCCAAGGGAAGGAATTTTAGATTGGCCTATACCAAGTATGGTCGAGTTATCAGGAGTAACAACTAAATTAAGGCGTTCACAACACGATTATGTGATAAAATTACTCATAGAACCTGTATCTAGAAACACGCGAACTTTATTTGGATAGTTATTATTATAAACGAATACAGAGGCTGTAGGTAATAAAACAATATTATATGTAGAAGCAGTCATCGATAACGCGAGATCATTTGAATTTACGCGCGCAGAGTTATTAGTAGCGGCGGCGAGCGCGGCGACCGATCCGTTCGATACAATCGTGGCGCTAGAGGGCGTACGCGTCACAGCGCTAGACGGCGGCGCGGGCGGCGCGCACAGCGGCGCGCGGCGTCGGCTTCGCGCGTTGAGTGTTATTAATTACTGAGCGATGCATTAGGTTCGACTTCCGATCGCGGGGTCACCTGTTTGGTTTTGTAACTATTATGAAAGTTCTCTAAATGTAAGAGTGAATGATGTTTGCGTTGGCATAATGAACAAGTATGCGTAGATTTACAGAGTTTGGTATCGTGGAATCCCAAACAATTGCGACAGAAATTATGTTTATTTACTAGTTCAAATCTGGCACCCGGATCTTGTTTAATAAAATACGAACATTTATATAAAGGATGCGCATTAGGGTCATTACATATTTTACACGAGCGTTGTTGGCTTATTACGGGCGAATGAGTGTTTGCGAAAAATGCTTGAGTCGGCTTAGATTTTAGTGCGTTATTGTAATTATTAGATGAACGTTGAGTAACAGAAGGTTTGATATTGGAATAGGGAGTGCGTAATGTTTGAATTTTACTTTGATCTTTAAGAAATTTAGTAAGATGCTCAAATGTAGGTATCGGAACATTCCTATTGGATTGCTCGAACAAGTTCACTACCTCCTTGTCTAATTTGGTAAGTGCAATGTGGGTAATAATAAAATCTGCGAGATCGTCAATATCTAAACGGCATAAAGCAGCCTCGGCGGAGTAAAATTGTTCGAGAAATGTATCAATAGATTGATTAGGTTTATAGTTAATTAATTGTTGTATATAACTGGAAGCTTGAACTCGAGTATCTTGATATTTTTCTAACAAAAAATTCCAAATGATTAAATAATTATTAGCGGTAGCTGTAATACCTGAACAGACGATTAATGCTTTGCCTGACAATGAACCTATTAGATATTGAACCCTTTCGGCGTCTGAGAGATGCGGATTATCGTAGATAAGACTTTTGAAATTTTCGTAGAATGGTGACCATTTGCATGGTGAACCATCAAAAGTAATTAATTTGAGAGGCAGTAATTTTCGGTTTAATAAATCATATTTATGAGAATTATCTTGAATGTTCTTTATAGAATTATCTTGCGTTAAAGTGGACGCTGTATGTTTTACGTAACAGTACAATTCGTCGAAGGTTTGTAAAGCGGAGTAGTTCGGCTTTGCAGAAGGATTATCCTCTAACTGAGCAATAGCACACGAGTCTAAAGCTTCCATAAAATTAGATCGAATAATATCCACCGAGTGAACACGTGCTAAAAATTGCGATTGAAATGTCGGATCGGAAACCTTTAGGCTGAGGTTGTACAGATTCTGTATAATTTGGAAGAGATTTTCCTTTTTAGCTTCTAAAATAGCTAATTTGGGGTTAGGTTCAGAGTGTTCAGCGTCACTGGCAGGATTCTTCTTTGTCCGCCTTTTGGACGCCATTTTGAGTGTTGAAATTTAATATTAATTTATGTGGATGCGTAAATGTTTTTTAAATGCGTGAAATATACGAATACACAGATGTATAAATAGCGAAGAGTGAGCGTTTGTTGAGATATAGCGAAATTGGATTTGCGATGCGAGTAGCGAGAAACACGACAATGGCTGCCGTGATTCAATTAATTTAATTGCGTGAGAAAGCGAGTTTGCGTAGGTATTGTGTGTGTTTGATTAGATAAGTGATAAGAGAGCGAGTGTATTTTGTTTTTTATCCGGCTCGAAGGACCAGGAAAATTGTGGGCGCAGAGACTAGGAGTTTTAGGTACTTACGGATGGAGCTGGGATGACGGGGTTTGCTTAGGGTGATTTCTTCGATAGCAGGAGCAGTGTCGTCTTCCTAGGTCTTGGAACTGGTAATCCACCCACAAATTCAGTTCACACATGCACAACACTTTTATGTTTTTTAGTTTATAGCGGAGCGAAGCGGCGCGCACACTCGAGTTGCAAAGCGGTTGTTAGAAGACACTAATTTTAAGTGAGGAGGGTATGCGGACAGGAATGAATAGAAGAGAAAGGATTTGATTGGTTCCCGCGTGTTTTATGAATGTTGCTAGACTAATAATATTTGTGCGTTTGAGTAAATGGCTTTCTATCCAATAAATTTAATTACAGGCTAATTTGATTGTGGCGCAGACAGGACTGTTGGTTTGAGTTCTGAGAATTTTATAAACAGGTTAGAAACAACAAAACGACGTGTACCTATATTTAGAGTGTGTAATTTAGACATCCGATATTGCCCGTGAAAAAAAGATGTTCAACTGCAGCGCTTGGGGTTATAGCAGTATTATATTTAATAAACAGATTTATGAATATCAGTTCCGCGAGTAATGCCGCATCATCGAACGAGTCTTTTGAATCAGAATCAGTAATTTATTCACATGAGATGGTATTACAATCAGTAACATAATAATAAACGGTACAAGTCATCGCAGATGCAATAGGCATGTGAAAATTTAAATATTCAAAAGCCACGGCAAGTTGACACTGTACATCGCCCAGAAGTGGTCCTTTTCTATATGCTGTTTAATAGGGCATTGGCTAAAGCTGTGCAATTTAGTAGGCCCTCAGTTTATTTTTTCTTAGACTTCATTCCACTCGCGGCACGCAACGTGCCACACTTATCGACCGACCCGCACAAACTTGTCGGAACGCGTTTTCCAGCGGCGCGGCATGGTGCGGAAAATAGTAGGTATCGGATTAACGGACTTGGAAAAATTTTACGAAAGTTAACAAGTCCGTTAATATTTTTTAAGTTAACTTAAAAGTTAATCCATTAGTGGAAATGTTAACTTCGTTAAATAACGATTAACGGATTAAGAGTTAATGCCCAGCTATGGTAATAAGTTCCATATGATAAAACGCCTGACAAAACCACCATTGCACTCACCAAGTGTAAGTGCTATGCAGTGAAATCAGGCGCTTACCCGCTTGACTTGGCGCACAAGTGACTATTTTCCCTTTTTGCAAAAACAGATGAGCGCGTAAAGTGTCATTTTTCCCACGCTTTTCCGCTGCACACTAATCTGTTTGTGGAACTCGGATAACTTAACCGATTGCGTATGTTGCATATAAATAGACGCGTAATTAAATGAGCTTTCCAATGATATAAATTAAAACCATATAATATGGTTGTAGCCCACGCAAGGGCAGTATAAACTGAAAATTATAATTTTTTTCCCGCCATTTTTGAGCGCGATTTTATATTTCTGACATATTCCTTTTTCTCGTCGTTTTTTTATTATGGGAGGTATATAAGTATTATACACAGTTAGAAAGGATTTTTAATTTACTTTTAGAGGAAATAAATATAATGAAAAGAAACATTTTAATTTTAAACATAAAAAAATAAAACAAAGATTTTTTTTTAATTGGCGCCAATTTTTTATATTTTATTTTTTTAAATACCGTTTTATGTTATATATCAGATTCAAACCTTGATAACTTTCTTTTCAACTAGATTTCCAAGTATAAAAACCAATTCTGATAAGAATCTGATAAGAATTATTTTTATTGGAACCTGCACAGTTGTAAACTTTTTCCCGCCAAAAAAACTGAAGATCCCGCCAAAATTTTCGATAACTAATATCTCATAAATAAAATGAGTATTATATTTTGTATCAAAGGTTTATTTATATACTCATAATAAAAAAATAATACAACGCATAAATGTAACCTTATTTACATACATATGTATTTAAACTTATTTACATAAAATTACGTTCTTACGATATTTTTTGCCTATAATTAAAGTAATACACATTATTTATTTATTTTTTGCTGTAACTTCATAATTAATCAGTTAATTTACAATAAAAACATAAAAGTATGATATATAATTACATAATTTGTTTACGATGATGTTTTTAATCCATAATTACGCCCCGCGCGCGGAATGCAAAGTCAGCGAAATATATATTTTTTTCAAATGCTTACATCTAAATAATTTCCTGCAAGTATTGCTATAGCTTTATTTTGTTACATAGATAATATCACCAGGTACATGAAAATACAACAGCAAACCAGATTCAGCTTATACTTTTATTATGATAAACAAAAGTGTCGAGTAAGTCGGTGAAGACGACATTGTTTACGTTACGGCCGCTCGCCTAAAGCAAACATTTCATTCAAACGTAATTTGTTTTATACCATTAGAATGAGTCATTCATTAGGTTGCAGAAAAATAAACACCACTCCTCTCAAATTATTAACAATCGCACAAAAACTAATTAATTGAGCGCGCCCATCTTTAACTGGCGGCGCGCACTTGAAATTTGTCGATGCTGAGTAAGCACTTAAAAATGGTGAGCGGTCAAGCGGTTACAAAATATAGTAAATAGCCTATAGCTTTTTATTTCGATATTAGAATTCAAATCTTACTTAAAGCAATCAGGTACTTACACTAGCGAATGTCAAACGCATATAGCAAATGTGTATCGTTACCATTTATTATGCGTAATTTTGTAGAATGACGTCTTTAGAGCAAAAGTGTATAATACTATGTATGAGAATGTACTATCTTACATTATTGAGTTTGCAGTTATTTTCAGTCTTTTCCGTAATTATGCCCTTTCTAAATACAAAAAGAGATGAAGCATTATCCAATCCTTATAATTTTCTTAATTTGGCACTAGCCCTGACTACAGATTCGTGACGCTAAGCGCTTTGGTTACAGCTTCGTAGGTATATAAATGGGCAACCCAGCATGAACAATTACATCTATAATATGAGCCTTATGAGTTTAATTTGTAAAGAGCTTTTAACTAAGTCTCTATCTGGAAAATAGAAGAGAAAATAATTTGCGACTACATAATCAAACGAAAGCTAACTGTCTGTCACAATAGAGAAAGGTGCCAAATATACTGCAGAACAAATGCAGAAATGTCTGAATTGCTAGTATCACAAAATACCTACATAATCTACTCAGGTAACAATAATTGTCGCCAAATTCTCACAAATTATTACAGTGCAATGAAAATGGAGATAAAATACTTAAATTGCAATCGAGGAGTAACTTTTTTTACTTGTCAGTAATTTAACACGACTCAACTTAAGTGAGCACTTAACGGCTGATTCTTCGGTTACGGAACGGTGTTGGGTGAAGTCCGTTAATGTCTACGTGTTTGATACTCACTAGGTTTAAAATTATTTTGCACTTGGAGGCTTAAGGTAGCAATGTGCTTACTAATAGGTTGACTATAGGTGTATGAGGCTGCTCTGCCAAAGGTTGATCATACTAAATTAGTATAAAGTTAGAGGAACAGTGAAAGAATTTCACCCATTTATTTACTGGCGAAGAACTCGGATTTACACAGAAGCACAGATCTAGAAGGATTTCGTGTGCCGATTCTATGCGGTGTCTGCTCCCAGTTTAATTCGTAGTTGGCGGCGCTTGCATCTTTTCTCCGTCTCTTTCTCGATACACTGGGTGAATGTCCGTCTTTCTTGTTCTTTTGAGAAAGTTTTTCCAGAAAGTTTGTCTTCAGAGCGCCCCTATGTTTTAGCTAAGAAGTTTGTGGCAACTTTATGATAAACTAGTATTATTATGTGACACTAGTTTTAGGGCGACTGTTCCACGTCCATAGGTCATAACATGATACCTTTTCACAATTAGTTAAGGAAGTAACTTAAGTTTTTATGATATGACAATAAAATGCACATTGGAAATACCAATTCAAGGAAAATGTTTTTTAATTACACGTTTGAATCGAAGGAAGGATTTTTTTCCATACTAATAATGTGGATTAGTTTTCCCACATTATGGACCTTATACCAGGAAAATAACATAATCCCAACATTGCAGAAACTAGCATGCACATATTAAATTAACTTTAACTAAATTAATATGCTCAAATAATAATTTTATGTTAAAACTACAATCGAATTGCTTATTAATAGTATTCTAATATTCTTGCCGTACCATGTGGCGAATATTCATTATAATTATGTAAAATTATTTTTAAGTACGTTACGGTTTCTAGTTACTAATTGGCTAATTAGGATCACATCCAATATTAAAATTTGCTTCAGATTACATCCAAGCTTTTTATGACAACACAAAAGTCTATCTAAATGGTTGTAAAATATGGTGTGAAAATTTATTTTATAATGAAGTCTGCTGCGACTTCTTGCAGCTGCATTTAAAAAAAGTTCTTAAATTTGTTGGAATATATTGATGTCAAATTGAAATAATTTATAACCATCCTTGATAGCTGGTTTAATTTTGTGTTATTCTTCCCGGAATAAGTCTGGTGTTATAATAAGTTTTGTAATAAATCTGTTTAATTACACATGTAAAACAAAAGCCTTATATTATACATTGTTGCTGTACACTTGGCTGTACAAAGTTATCATAAGAAACGTTGCTCGAAAATATACACTAAAATCTGAACCCACAAATATTACTTTTGTCGTTAACACGAGCGCACCAAATGGCTGGGTAAATAAGAAATTTTTCCCACCCTTCTAATGGCAAGCTATACCGGAGTTGTTCGCGTGGTAAGGCAAATATACCGTCTTCGCGATTATAGGGGTTCGGTTGACCCTCAACAAGGTTATCTTGAGATGTTAGTGGTTACTATCAGTTTTCACATACGATCGATAAAATTAAATCGTAAATAGTTTTGGTCCGGTTGACAATATAGTATTTTGTAAGGCAATTTGTCGGTCCACGTGAACTGATTACATAATAGGCATGCATAATACAGCATTATGTCTTTAGTGTGTGCCGGCTCGACCAGGTAAGTAAAAGTACTGTGCACTTGCAGAATATCAACGTAAATTAACAATATTGGTGTTGCTTTTCTTTTTGATATATGAGAGTGATAGAAGCCTAGTCACCCTTCCTTTCTGGGTCACCATACTAATATCTTCTGCCTTTCCTCCTGGTTGGCAGTCACTTGGATGTATTTTGTTCAATATTCTAGAAAGTCTAAACTGACCGTTAAGATAATAAATAATTTGCAGATTCTCTGATTTTCGCAACAGGGAAATCAGAATAACCTTTATGGTTAATGTGAGCTGCCACACCTGTGCCTGACATTCAAGTTGCAAGCTAGATAATTTATGAACCATTAATTCATAGGTATAAACATAGATGAACCGTGTAGTTTGATCATAAAACTATAACGCATAGTTCTTTATAATCGTAACAGATGGCGGTATTCCCTACCCTGAGGGTTCGAGCACATTGTATTATTAACATGTTTCCCGACAATGTTTTCCTTTAACATGCGAAGCTGATTATAAATTTAAATTGCCTACATATGTTCGCAAAACAAGCCACGAACTTAGTAAATTTTTGTTTTGTTGCAGCTCAGCTTGCCGAGTTTAGTTCTTGTTGAGTAATTTTATTATGAAATCTTACAGTAATCTCAATTATGTCTATCCGCGATATATAAATGGATTTTCATACCCCACAAGCATTAGAAACTCTTAAGACTTGAAAAGAGTAAACCAGAGTTTTTTTTTATTGTAGCTTATCTAAAATGAAATCTTACCGCCTGATTTTAAGCAGTCATCAGAGTCCCATAACAAAAGTCTTCAAGCCACTAAAATATCCATAATAATGGCATGATGGCTCATATTCTGATGGCCTAGAAAAAGGTGTTTAGCACCTCGCTTAACCGCCCAGCCACGGCCTACAGCGGCAGGTGGCAGCGGCGAGCTTTTACTCTGATGCGACAGCACTGCATCGGTCGCGGCGCACGACCGCGACGGCCGTTATAGTAGGGGAGCCCACGACGCTAAATTGGGATTTACTCGAGCCACCATTGGGTCACAAAGCTAAGATGATGAAATGATAAAAATGTAAATAATGTATACTTTTTCATCGGTGGGGAGACCGGCTATTGATTTTCAAACCTTCAAAAAATATCTATTGCACTCATCCCGCCAGATAATCGTCAGATTAGGAGAAAGCACGTATAGGATGTTAGGATGAAAGCATATATATCTTAATCTGACGCCCTTGAGTATCTCAAAATGGCGAATTACTTTTGCACGTTCTAAAAGTGACCACGAGTTTGCCTCACACCCAAATCGTCAGATTATTCAGAGAGAGACATTTTTTAGGTTCACTTAACATCCCCTTAGAAAATCTGACACGGTCGATTAATTTTCTTTTTTTTACATTTTTAAATTTTTCATACGAACACCTCCACTATGCAATCGATCAGATTAACATTCCTACTTTATTAAAAAGACGTAGGACATGGATGCTATCAATATCCGACGCGCTCGAGTAAATCCCGAAATCCCTTCATGGGCTCCCCTACTATAAAGAATCAAATGCCTAGTCCTTGTCTTAAAATTAATGGTGGTTCTTTATCTGACTTCGACGGTCTTCTGCAATACTGCTGCCTAATTAATTTTGTGTCTATGGTCTCAAATTTACGATACATCAATCCGAGTGCAAAACCGTAATTAAAAAGAACAGAACACAGCAACGTCACAAGAACGTTTCTGACGATGAACTGTACCTTGTAAACCTCCTAGTCTATCTGAGAGTCTGCGAGTCTGGGATGTTACCAGGATAACGCTTGGACAATGACGATGAATAAGTAATAAAGATTTATAACGCACTTGGTCTACTGCACAATTCCTTTACAGTGGTAAAATCCATCCTGTTTGTTTTTCTAGCATTTTATTCAAGCGTTCGCAACATTTTAACTAAACGTTCTCGCTTCTCAATAGAATTTGTACGCAGAATTTTTATGTGGTTAAAATTAATGAGCTCCCTGCCTGTTTTGGATGACAGGACTTTCGGAATAACATTTTAAAAGTGCTATAGCGTGCAGTTTGTGGAGGCAGAGTTGCTTGTAGTTACTTACTTTATGTAATGGTTACTGTTTTTTTTGGTTATGGTAGAATGTGTTTCGGTACCCTTTGGTGTATAAACGAGTTCTTCTTTAGAGGTAGTGGTATTTTATGTTTTTAATTTACTGGGTGATAATGAGAGATTTTAGTAATATTATTGTTTGCTGTAGTCTTAATTGTTTTGTATTTGACTTTTTATGATTGCTTGTGTAACGCACAAAGAACCCTTAATAGTTTCACCATATCGATCGCCACCTGGCCACAGTGGGTGCAAATGCTGTCTTTAAACACCAAAAGGCTATAATTTTTATTATTTTATTTTCTAATTTCACTTTAACGATGTAGAACAAACATTATATAGCTCAATTTTTAAAGATGTCGTTATAGACATTGCACACATAACTCATCATATAGAATCATTTATGACAATCATATAGTGCAAACTTTGTATGAAAAATAAAAAAATAATCTCGACTACATTCGCATGTAAATTAATTGAAAAGTGCATTGCAATTTCACTCGAAAACGAAAGTGTTAACTTTGTTGAATAACTTTAAAGGATTTTTATTTCTGTTTCGGTTTCATAATAATTTTCCGGTTTCAAAAATAACTCGTAGCATTCAAACCATAGAATGGAATCACGAGTTCATATTTGTAAAAAAGTAACTCTCTTCACTAAAGACATTCAAACGACTAAACAATTAAAACGCTTTGGCTTTTTTATGACAAATATAGTAAACATGTTTTTTAGTATCGGTGATTTGACATCAAATCTGTAAGCCCAAAATATTCCTAATACCAAAATAATATCTGCCTATTCAGCTAGTAACATAATTATAATTATAAATCATATAACAATAAACGCAACCTGCATCAACGTCAGCAAAACAAAACGCTACAACGCTGAGTATCAAATCTGACACTGACTCAAACAAAATCATTTTTAAATATTGTTACAGCAGAACATTAACAGGGGTTGTAGGGATATTTACTCCTACTCGACTGGCTATGACAAACATGACACAACCCTTTTAAAATAATTAACAAACTAATCAGCTAATTACAACAAGGGACTGCCTCCGAGGTTCAGTGAGTAGCGTACGCGTCTGCTGATCGAAGTTCATGAATTAGAGTCCCGGATCTGGCAAAAGTGCTACCTACTGGGTTTTTCCGAATTCTCAGTAGCAGCACGGAGTCCGGTGATGTGCCCGGTAACGGCAATCTAAAATTTCATGAAGAATTTTGGGTGTAATATTACACCTCTGCCTACCCCTTCGCGGATACAGGCGTGAGTCTATACAAAACCAAAATACAATAAGGAGTAAGATGAATAAAGTAATCAATAAAAACAAACATTGAAATCGATTGGAAAGATTACAATTACATTTTCTAACGCAGTCACTTCGGATAAAATCGAGTAATTCTAATATAAACTGGATCAAGAAATATGATCTAATTTGGTTCCTAATACAATCTTGTAAACTCAATTTGTTAGGTACTGGGGGTTACAATTATGTTTGCGGTTTGAGTGGAGGGCGATTTTCTAAGGCTGTTAATGAATGTTCGAGGATTCAATATTGTGGCTTCGTCTTGAATTTAGGTATATGCTGATTGGTATATATTTGAATATCCTTATGATTATTATAAATAAGAAAGTTTATAAAGATTGATGGAAGTTTGTAACTCTGTCACGCTAAAATTACTTAACAGATTTTGACAAAACTTTGTGATATTATAGCTTATACATTTGAACAGCACATGGGCTACTTTTTGTTATAATAGCGTAGCCGCAGGCAGAAACTAGTCTATGTCTATAAATGAAATTATTGACATATGCACACTATAACTTCATTCCAATATTATATGTTACCAAAGTTTGGTAAAGGGCAGCGATAGCCTAGTGGAGATACCAACAGACTGCGATGCAGCCCGATACCCTATCGGGTTCAAATACACGGCGCGCACCACTGACTTTTCGGATTTTGTCCTCCAGGTAGTACAGCCTTGCTGATTTCAGCATGAATGGGCCAGTTCGACCGGTGAAGTACTACCCTCTCACAGAAAATCGACGTAAAGTAACAGTACCTTAACTGTTGCGTTTCGTTCGGTGAGTGAGTGTGCCGGAGGCCCTATCCCCTATTCCTTCTCCCTCATCCCACTCCTCATCCTATCCCTTTTCCCAACCCAAAGGGGTGGCAAAGCACTTGTGACTCCTGTGGCGTCGCTTGTGTCCATGGACGGTGGTCATTGCTTACCATCAGGCAATCCGTCTGCTCGTTTGCCGCCTATTACCATATAAAAAAAAAAAAATTGCGTATTGAACTCTTAATTATTATTACTTGTCCCGTGCCTCAGAGAGCACCAAGCTAAGGCATCGGCCTGGCTGTCATAAAGATTTTTGACAGTCGTTATAAGGAGTCTGTACTCAGTACCTTTGACTAAACTGACACTAGACTAAACCATGAAATACCGCGCGTTGTGGAGATCAGGCAGGCAGTCGCTCTGTGGAAAAGTGCAGTACGCGGATATATACTAATTATTTATGTTTAGCGTGAGTATTGGTGTAATACTGCATCGCTATTTCGTATCTGAGTTACAACAATAGTTGCTAAAGAGTAACGTGTCTTTGAGTTCTTATGTAGGTGAAAAGACTTAAATTCTTACAATTGTATTTAACCGGCTTGCAACTATCGTAGTTGTGAAGGGACTGACAGTTGAGTCCCTCCGCGAACACAACCGTTGTAAGTCGTTTGAAACCACTACTCCATACGTGCATCGTGCTGTCAGGAACGACAGACATGCCAATTAGATAGAATGAAGAACACTGACGTCCTGGTGAGGCGAAGCTACGGCGAATTAAAAATAAAATAAAAATTCTAAGTATTGATTCCCTAGCTAACCCCTAGCTATTTCCCATTCGTATTTAATCAATTCTCCGATAGTGATGTTAAGAAGAGCATTATATCCATCACGTCCAACGCTGTTGGTAGCGACTGTGTCAGCCGTAATATGATCCTTCCAATCCTCAATTTAATCCTACCTATAATTTCCCACATCCTTAATTATTCCATATCCAGTGGTGTCTTCTCGTCGATGTGGAAGGACGCCTTAATAACCCCAATCCCAAAAACTTCCCATCCTTCATCCTTTTCTGATTATTGACCAATGTCTATCCTACCTATCCTTCCCCTCGTAAGTCCTCGAACGTCTCGCCTACAACCAAATTAACTCGTTCCTTTCTAAAAATAATCTTCTTAATCCCTTCCAATCCGGCTTCCATTCGGGTCACAGCACAGTTACATCCTTGGTCAATATTACGGATGACATCATGGCTGGTATGGAGGACGGTCAGCTTACGATCCTTGCTTTGTTAGATTTTAGCAACGCTTTTAACACGGTAGATTTTGACCTACTTGGCCGTCTACGCTCTCTTAACATATCTCCTACGGTGGTTGATTTGTTTCGTAGTTACCTGTGTGGCCACCGACAGCGTATACGCATCGAAAACTCACATTCTTGTTGGTATGACACAACTGTTGGTGTGCCCCAGGGTGGCGTGTTGTCTCCTTTACTCTTCGCAATTTTTATAAATTCTATATCAAATGATCCTCGCTGTTCCTATCACCTTTATGCAGATGATCTCCAAATCTATACGCAGTCGCCATTGGCACTAATGTCATTGTCTACTAGTGCCATTAATAGTGACCTGATGCGTATCAGCAGTTGGAGCAAATCCTTTGGGCTTAAAATCAATCCCTCTAAAACCCAGGTCATTGTTATTGGGAGCGCAAGAATGACAACGAAAATCGACTGGTCTCAGATGCCTCACGTTACCTTCGATGGCACTATTATTCCAATACAGGATAAGGTAAACAATCTGGGTATAATTATGGACTCTACATTAACGTGGCGATCGCAGATACAAGAGGTGAGTCGAAAAGTATTTGCTTCAGCAGGTTCATTGAGAAGACTACGAAACTTTCTCCCTACTGCCACCAAAATTGCACTTGCAAACTCTCTTCTTTTACCCATTATTGATTATGCAGATGTCAGCTATCTAGATCTCGCCGAAAACCAGCTAGACAAACTTGAGCGCCTTCAAAATCTCTGTATAAGATTCATTTACTTGCGTAATCCAAATATGAATCTTATATACAATCATATTTCACAATTTCGAGCACAGCTCGGAATCGCCGGAATGCTCACATTCTTTCTTTGCTGTACAATATACTGTTTAGCCCTTCAACTCCTTCCTATCTTAAAGGACGATTCGAATTCCTTCATGATACGCATAACCGTTATTTGAGGTCATCAGAAAATTTGAAACTGAAGATAAGTAAGTACATTCCACAAGCTTTTATGACAAATCGTTTTCCGTCACTGCTGTTCGTCTATGGAATGCATTACCGCTACATATTAGACAGGCTCAGACGGTAACCAGATTCAAATATTTAGTTAAGGAGCACTATCTATCATTTTAATATTTCCAGTTTCTCCCGTTCTACTAAGTATATGTGTATTATATATTATTTTGTATGTATTTTATGTATGTATAAGTATTTATGTATGTGTATGCATATTATCTTAGTATTATATAACTTTATATATATTTAAATATAATATATACCTACATATTTATTGGTACGCTTAAAACTATCATTTCTTTCCTACCAATAATATCTCCATCCAAAGGTTGCCTGATAGAAATCGCTTTTAGCGATAAGGCCGCCCATTGTACCACATCTTATGAGAATTTCCTTAAATATTTGTATAAGTGTACAATAAAGAGTATAATAAATAAATAAAAAATAAATAATTCTAAGTAAGGCCAAAATTCATTTACAATAGGTTATTATGGACTTACGTTTAAAAAAATTGAAACGATGAAATAGAATAATTATGATAGCTCACATCTACCAAATCGGATCCTACGCAAAATTAAACTAGTACTTATGTTCAAGTTGTACCTTCATTTCTGCCCCATTCACTTAAGTATACCTTTGCAGTATATAGCTTCTGTGTTGATATATATATAACAATTACTAGGAACTAAGAGGAACCGCTCCTGCTATTTTCCTTGAAACAATACTATTACCTATATATTTTATCATAACAGGTAATAGTTTACTTCTCGCTACCTCTTATTACTTGATCAAATATCTTAAATAGGAGTAAAGCTCAATAGGATACTGTCGCCTAAAGAGCGGTGACCCTTATCAACAATGTCGACCGACTTGGATTCCTTAATACACATACTGTCAACGTGTAACAGGACACTCGAAAACCAAACTTATTTCTTTTCACATAAAGTGTATTTTATCTCAGCATACAGTTGATGGTTCAATCATTTGTACTTAAACGGTATAAAATTTACTATCGCCTTCGTATTAACTTAATTCCCGTGTATTGTTCGGCGTCACCTTATTTTCAATCAATGCGGTTGTAAATAATCCGTTTACAAAGGTACAAATGACGCAATTTGTATAAAGCCTTGCGATATTTGGTAGTAAATTTACTGTACCATAAAATGAACCATCATAATTTAATGTTTGGAATTAATTACAATACGAGTTCTTGAGATCTCTAGGTGTTTTTATACAGTGTGATTTTAAACTGTCTTCAACAATCTTCCTATTTCTTTCTTCACAGTGGGAAATCAAATCAAATGCTTGTCCTATGCCTCTCGCGTGGGCTTTCTGTGTGTGTGTATGTCTATCTATTCCTTCAGGTGCTTGAGGTATATCCACTAAAGCCACCAGTATTCGTTAACGTCGAAGCACGGTAAAAATTATTCTGCGCTGGTCTATCTTATTTGGTCATCTGTCTGTCTTATAGTGTGGCATATTGGCCCTCTAAAAATACAAATCTGTAGGTGTATATGAAATCCTTTTATTACCGACCGTAGCGGTGCAATAAGAAGGGATTTTTGAAATTCTCTGAAGATCGGGCAAAGTGCAGGCACAGCTGCGGGCATCCTCAAGTAATATACAGGATGGAGCAAAAGTACTGACCCTATATATGTATACATCTATATATATATATATACAGGTTGTCACAAGAACCATCACCAAGCCGAAGTCTACTCGGTTTGCACATCAAGCCAAGTCATACTACGCGAAAATAATACCTGGGAAACAAAAAAAAAATTTAAGCTTAAAAAATTTACAACTTTTATTACCGGTAATGTATAGCGCGCGCTTGCAGACATCGTACCTACGCTGGCCGTATCTACCTACACCGTGCGCCGCGGTGGCGGCAGTTTATGATCACGTGGTCGCGCGGCCGAGGGGAATGACCTCGCAGTTGATTTATGGTAGGCATACACTACGCGTCGGGAACTTTAAAGCCGTTTATTTTAGGGAAATATTGAAAATTTTGTTTATGTTTATTTGGCAGAAAGTGTACATTTATCATTCTAAACACGATTTTGAAATAATTCGAAAAAAAAAATCGTGACTTTGAGCCTCAATATCTCCTGAACCAGTAATTTCCCAGGTATGGTGCCGAAGTAAAAAATGATCGTATTAATTGGTACTATATGGGGTTTCAGTTTTCGTTAAGGGTCTTTTTACATCCTGTATATATATATATTTGAACCATGAAATGATTTATTTTCCATAACACTTCCTGCGAGAGTCTGTAATTTGTTCGCATACACCCGAGATTTCAAATAACCCCAAAGGACGCCACACCATACATAATTTTAGTGGATGTAAAGGTGTTTGTTGAATAATGCGTGGCTTCAGTGCCCTAGAAGCGAGTATTCTGCTTATTGACATGTCCCGAGAGATGGAATTGCGCTTCGTCACTCATAATCAATTTTGAAGAAAAATTATCCTCTTCAAGGTTGAGGTTTATGACACGATTATTCCACGTTCTTGGGGAGTAAAGCGGATCATGATTATTTTTAGTGAATTTTACATTTGATTGCTACAAAATTTTCAATATCAGAATGACAGGAGATGTAATAAAAAAAATATAAGGAATTTCTATTTTTACTTTTGCGCCACCATTTTTGTATAAGTACATTGAATATTTCTGCGGAATTTTCACACCAAAACTGAATCCAAGGGAACTTAACAAACAGTGAGAGCAACTACACATTTGCACGTGTGGGATGCTATGAGATTAACAAGGCAAAATTCATTCATTAAAACTGTGAATATTTATGTGATTGCCTGGACTTACCGTGATATATGCACGGGCTTATCAGCCTTATTATAATAATGTCAGTGCACATATTATATTATAGCGTAGTACCGTGCTATTAAGCCGTTTTGACACAATTCCCATACGCGACGCGAAAAATATGTTGTGACACATATTTTGTCGTGGTAATTATGATTATTGTAGCCTAATGTGGCAGCGGATTGATTTTTGCTATGATATTTGTGACTGTGCATATAGCGTAAGTTTGAGCGGTCATCTCGACGTTTGACACTGCATTTTGTGTCCACAACTTATTGTTTCAGAGAGTTGAGTCAGAAGTTAAGTAAGAAAACAAGAAAGAAGGTTGCTATTTAATGAACCAAGGAGAGATGTGTTATTACACATAGGTAAATTTTACATTGATATAAGCAAGAGTTTAAGTGCAGGAAGCCTACCAGAACATTCTCAGTTAAGCCAGCTCTTTCAAGCTAAAATCAGAACATGATCATCACTGTATCATATACTCACACTTCGCCGTAAATCTTTGATTCTCATAAGAAATGTAGGGCCCGTCATGAGCTGTTAACAAAAACGTAAGTACACGGCAGCCAAAATACCAGGATTTTGATAATTAATCTTTACACAAAGGTTAGGGCAAAAATCTAAGTAAAATCCTTACATTGAACGACAAAAGAGCGACGCATGAAATATAAAGCAAAATCGGATTTAGTGAGGGTGGAACCGCGATGTTGACCCGCGTCAATGTCCGACTCGGGAACGAACGGCATCCCGACATTGGTTCCCCTTGATATGTGGAGGAATTGTACGTTTGAAGACTGCTGCCTTGTTAAATAATTTGGATTAAAGAAAATTTTGTTTATGTTCCATTGGTTAAATAAAAATATGATAAGTATTGACACAAATAATGCCTGCTTTTATCAGTTGCAAAAGTCTTTTTATCTTTAAGCCTCAATAATAGCAAGTACGGCAGTAAAGATCCATAAAATAATATGTAAATCACGCAATTCCCCTGAGGTTGGCAGCATCTCTATCTGCCTATCGCAGTACACTGCTGTAAATAGGACATTTGCAACACGCGTCTTAGTACATGATCCTCCGCCTTCTGCATCGAATCCGGCTTTTGTTACTGCCTTATAATTAAATAGAAGAAAAATAGAGGTAATGATGTAATATAAAAGACAAAAAAAAATTACATGGATGACAAAAACAATGAAACCAAATATGTCTTCATATGAAATATTTTTATATTCCAATAAAACATAATTATTAAGTTTCCCACTCTTACATAATTATACCTTACAAAAAATAACCGCCTCCAAAAATCTGAAAAATGTGTGCAAAATAGCACTAAAAAGTAAAAAATAAATTCCGTTATTTTTACTTCAATTTACTTATAAACATCACCTATTAAACTTAATATTACATACTTATACGAGTTATACGTATCTACCACTTAATTCACATACCTGACACAATACATATTTTTATATGACTAACAAACTAAACTAAATACCTATAACCAGAAATCAGATAAGTATATTATATTTTTGGACTAAGTACTTAGAAAAAATATTTGTTAGGACTATAATATACAATTATACTTTTTTTGGAGTCGGTGCCAGCTGAGATTAAGAATTAAAGATGTTATTAAGTGACCGACCCGAACGCAAGCAGGGCAGACGCGTGAGGGTAGACGTTGTTGACGGTTGTCTCCGATATCCATTTTTTCTATGCGCTTGTATGTAGGCAATTCTTGTATTGCAGTGGATTGTGGTTCTTTAGAGTTATTTTACACGAAATCTGTATTCATTGAAATAGGTTTGATTTGGTATTGCTGCATTTTAGTATTGCATCTTTACATAATTCTATTTTTCTTGCTTTTCAAATTTTGAGATCTTTTTGTAAAAACTTCTCAGAATTTGATTTGTACCAAGTATCGCTTTAAGTTCTTGTTTTGGTTGATAGGTAATAATTGTAAATAGGTATTTCGGTAAATTTGTAACTGGGCTGTAGCCAGGTTTCGTTGTTTCCTTTATTTGCAAAATAGGTTTTGTTAGATCCTACATTGTGGTATTAATGTAACTTTAGGTACTTACATATATTTTGTGTTATAGAAAACTTCCTAAAATTTGATTTATATTTGTTGATTTCATTTCTCGTCATTTGTAAATTACTTACAAGTTTAATGAAGTTTTGCTGAATTATCGTATCAATGCAGCTTTTCATATATTTTGTACATTATCAAGAAATTATTTACTAAAACGCTTGGCTGGCACCGACTCCAAAAAAAGTATAATTGTATATTATAGTCCTAACAAATATTTTTTCTAAGTACTTAGTCCAAAAATATAATATACTTATCTGATTTCTGGTAATAGGTATTTAGTTTAGTTTCTTAGTCATATAAAAATATGTATTGTGTCAGGTATGTGAATTAAGTGGTAGATACGTATAACTCGTATAAGTATGTAATATTAAGTTTAATAGGTGATGTTTATAAGGAAATTGAAGTAAAAATAACGGAATTTATTTTTTACTTTTTAGTGCTATTTTGCACACATTTTTCAGATTTTTGGAGGCGGTTATTTTTTGTTAAAAAAAATTTATTTCTTGTTTTTTAGTGAATTTTCCTTTCTGCAGTTATCTGATTTATCGAAATTAAAGATGGGTAGACTTTTTTATTTTTTACCTGAGGAAACTCTTTTGCCGAGTGCCTCTCCGCGTGGCGGGCAAAGAATGGGACACAGGGAACGCGGGTGTGCTGCTCCGTTACGCTTGTCCCGTAAGTAGGGCTCAGTCTCTGGGAGTGTCCTCCCTCACTCGCACAATACGAGGTACGAGTAGCGCCTCGTACTGTGCGAATACAGTGGTTCCTCGGCTATCCGAGACCGCTGTCTTCTCGGGGTCGTTCGTGGTCGTCAGCCAGATTGCCATCTCTGATTGCCCACGGCCCTAAGAAAGAGTCAGGCTAGCGGCCATTGCCACCACCACGACGCCGCCTGCGTCTGCAAGCGGGATCGGCTCTCACGCGATCCCGCTCGGCGGCCTCCTTCTGGTGCATAACCGCTTCGCAGGAGACCACAGCATCCCACCGGATGTCTTCCACCAACATGGCCTGGACGACGGCCTGCGGAGAAAAATCGCCTCCGATAACAGAGACCAAGTCTTGCCGCTCGGATTCACATGCAGGACACTCAGAGAGCGTATGCTGCGCAGAGTCCAGGTCACTGCCGCAGTGGTGGCATGCCGGCGTCGCCTTGCGGCTGATTCGGTTCAAATACTCGCCGAAACATCCGTGTCCGGTGAGTATCTGAGTCAACCTAAACATGACGCAGCCACTTCTCTCGATCAAAGATGGGTAGTATTGGGTAGACCTACTAAACGCGCTGCCCATATGAGCCAGCGCCGTTTAAATTAAACTATTTTTTTTATTGCTGCTAATGGCAGACGAGCGAACGGCCCATCTGAAGGTAAACGGTAACCACTGCTCATGGACTTCGCTAATGTCAGGGTATACACAGCAAAGCCGCTGCCTACTGTGAAAGTAATGCTTTCTTTAAACCTCGTTTGAAGAAGGACAAGTCATAGCGCTCGGGAAACACCGCAGCAGGTAGTTCATTCCAGAGCTGACACGTACATGGTAGAAAAGATCGCTGGAAGCGCACCGTACTAGATGAGAACGCTTCCAGGTAGTACGGGTGAACTCTACTGCGTCGGCGAGTGGTACGTTGGTAGAAGGGTGACCCTGGTACCAAACTAAACAATTCTTCGGAGCACTCCCCGTGTAAGAGTCGGTAAAATACGCAGAGAAAACTAAAGTCTCTCCGCTGCTCCAGCGACTCTAGTCTAGCCGTGAGATCATCGACGATTCGAACAGCTCGTCTCTGTAGGGAGTCAAGTGGATCAAGCTGATATTTTGGCGCTCCGGCCCAGAGATGTGAGCAGTACTCCACAACTAGCGAAGAAGTGGAGAAACGTTTATCTCAAAGTGGGGAATCTCGGTCCAAGGCTATTTCAAGAGAAAGTAGTGAACTGCGTGAAAAGAGGTTATCACAAATGCGGGCTATCACAAAAATATTAAATCGTGTAAACACTGAAAAACGTACTCATCGTCTGCTCTTTGAATTAAACCGTACTACTATTAGTTATTCTGTGATTTAAAATCAAAGTTATTATATGTACAAGCTAGCAGTTGGCAGCTTCGCTCGCGCGTAATGACGGACTTTCCATATAAAAATACAACCCCTATTTTCAGAAATGAGTAAATACATGATCACTTATTTCTAATCAGAAGCTAGTTTATGAAATTGCATTTCGCATAAAAACTTTCAACCCCTATTTCAACGGTAGATTTTAGAAATCGCTAAAACACGTACTTATTTGTTTTATTTCTAACCAGAAGCTTGCACACAAAAGTACACGCTATCTTTTTAAAAATGACGGACCTCCCATATAAACTTTCTACACCTATATAACCCTCTTAGTTGTTATATTTGAAAAAAATCTAGGTAAATTGCGTGTTTATTTTTTCTAACCAAAAATATGTATAAAAATCCTTCCTTAGTGGGTGCTTACGTCATAATATGCATCGACTGTCAAAATTTCAAGTCTCAAGCCCCTGTGGATTTGGCTCTGCGTTGATGAATCAGTCAGCCCAAGCAATTTTATATATGTACTAGAGGCCGCAAGCAGCTGCGCCTGCATTTTTTTTTTAATTTACCCGTTTTGGCCGATCCCGTGGGAATTTCGCGAAATCCCCCCTTAGTGCACCCCTACGATCCACAAGGAACATACATGCCAAATTTCAGCTTCCTGCACCCAATAGTTTTGGCTGTAGTGTGTCTGTCAGTCAGTCAGTAACGCAAGGATTTTATATATTATGATGATATAGATTTACTCTCCAACCTTTCTTCCTCCCGGTTTCATCAATACCTGGTAATGAAGCCCGAAATAGGTCGGTTGATTGCGACTATTCTAGTGTCCACTGATGAAAAGTCACAGTAAATGCTTAATTTCGTTTACTTGGATGACTTAGTTTTTTGAGTTTTTAATGAAACTATTGGATTTATTTTGATAAAATTTGAGTTTTTAATGAAACTATTGAATTGATTTTGATAAAATTTAAATGGGACCCACCTGAAAGTATATGCTTTCAAACAAAAAAAGAATTTTGGAAATCGGTCGATAAATAACGGAGTTATGAGGTAACAAACATAAAAAAAAAAAAAAAAAACATACAACCGAATTGAGAACCTCCTCCTCTTTTTGGAGTCGGTTAAAAATATAGCCATGTAGTGAAACAAATAAATTAACTTGGAACTCAGTTATTTTAAATTTCAATCTAAATCAAAATACCGTATCATCGTGAAGTCTTGATTTCAAAATGTCCTTTAATCACCAGTTCTAGCAATCACCATAACAAGCTGTTATTTATTCACAGCTATCCCCACACGAACGCTATAATAATCGCCATTTAACGTCTCTTATAGCGGTCATGGGACGAGACTTACTCATAATGGGAACATAAGGTGTGCATAATAAACCATGGTGTAGTCTATCTCGCACGGAATGTATGTGATGATGAATTTGACGAGGTTTGTAAAACGCATAGTAGGTTTGTGAGATGTTGACGCAATTTTTAAGACTTGTAACAAGGTAGTCTTAGGGTCGTCTGCAAAGCATGTTGCTATTATGGATGCTGAAAATATGTTACGGTGAAGTCTGCTGAAAACATTTTCAACATACATGATTTACACAAAGTGCGTCTTAGAAGAGTGTCCAGTGTTGCAGGTTCGACAAAAGGCGGGACAAAATCTATTGCAATCTACAAATATTTTTCCAAGTCACCTTGTTCCAGCCACCACAGTTCACCAGTTCGCTAAAGTCACCGCTTCAACCGCAAATTAAATACTACTAAAAGAGCAGACCTCCTTCCCTCTCAAACAAAAATTTGTTGTACCATACAACTACAAAATAATCTACTCATCAATTATTCAAATCACAGAACAAATTAGAGTGACTCTGTAATTCACATCATCTTAAGAAACCATCAACATAACCAATCAAAAACTTCATCAATAATTCCTTAGTTTAACGTGCTACTAATTCCTTTATATCCCCTTAGTGTAACCACTTTATACTCTAAAATACTTCCTACAACAGATCTCAATTAGGTGCCAGAGCATTTATCGCAATTAATCGGATTGAACCCTAATATATTTTTGCTAATGCTTTTAACGAAACGTGATGTGTGAACTCCCTAAGGGCTTGATAGAAGGATATTCCGTATTCCGTAGACAGACTCATTTAGTCTTGAAAACCTTTTAATGGAACATAAAAATTAGGACATTTTTGTGCCAAAAAAATTCATCAAATTAGTTTCGAACATTAATAAAATAAAATTATGTTGGTATACAATAGTAAAACTAAAAGAAATTATTTTCTTTTCCCAATGGAATAATAACTGCTTGAGAGCTTTACAAATCTTGGAAACTGAAGTCCTTTACTTAAACTTTAATTAAATGTATAAAATTAGGTTTCAAGTATCCATTATTTAGGTGCTTTTTACTTCCGTAAACGTGGCATTTGAAACAGTATATACACGAGCAGTATACGAGTAGCAACGAGAATAGGTATCGCCAAATTTCTAGTTCCCGCTGAAGTTGCTGCGCATAGCAGCGCAGTAATCGAAAATTAGGTGTCAGCGGGATGGGGGCGGCTAGCGGGAGGGGACATCACGATTCGTAGCGTGACGTATTCGGCTATGATTGGTTAAATTCGGATAATACTTATGTTCTTTTGCATTTGAAATTTGAATTAGTGTTCGAATTTTCCGTAAAGTACATTCACTAATAAACGCGCCACGCAACTTTAAATTATCCATTTGATATAATATGTTGTGTTGATTGTTGTTTTATACTTACCCATATACTCTTATACGTCTGTGATATTCACTTACTATTTTGTTTAATTGTTTGTCATCCACCAAGAATATTCCTCACCTCTACCGTGAATCGATAAGGAAAATGGTGATGAATGTACGTAGATAATATATGTTTACAGTTTTCAACATCTTTTGCCTTAATATTAGACCTTGGTTTACAATTGTTTCATTACTTTGTTGTCACAATAAACTTAAAGTTAATTTATTTGTCATGGTAACAAAAATATGTAGGTATATTGAAATATATTTCTTTCGTAAAGATTTTCTGTTTGACTGTACCTGCGCAAAGACCTCTAAGGTTCAACTTCAGAGAGCACTAGAAGTTTGGCGAAAACTATACACGAAAGAACGTAATTGGAACATTAGCAAGCAAACGGAATTAAAAAAAAATCGGGCAAGTGCGAGTCTGACTAAAGTTATCGTACAATCCTGTTAAATAATCTATAATTTGATAATTTTACTAACCTCATAAGAAGCACATTATCATAACAATTTGTAATTTCTCATGGTTCATGAAAATTCAACACCCTGTAATTTCGATAATGTCTGCCAAGCTAATCCAAAAAAGTGAAGGAGCAGACACCTTATATTTTAATCTGTATTACTTTAATAATGGAATTAATTAGACGGAAAAGTGGATTAGCTGAGCTGTGTGTAGCGCACGATTGTCACCAGCTGCCTTCTCAACAAGTCATACTTACTGCATATTCGTTTGGCCAACTTATATATGTTTATAATATTATATAACATAACAATATAAGTAAAATTATAAATAATATCTTGAGTCGAAGTGTAAGTTGATATTTTCAATCTAAGTGAAATTGATAAATTGATATGGTCTAGTCTCTTCCACACATCTTCATTTTTTATTTTTGCAACCGTCTGGTGCCAATATGATCATCAAATATTGCATAGGTACGTCATGTTATCAGTGTTTTAAATTCGTATCATTCATTAGTCACCTTAACTAATTGAAGGAGGTATAAATATCTATTTATAACAAGCTATGTAGATAGTATTATTGTGTGAGTACAAATAATATGTATCAATACATTATATTCATAATATGTATATGTAAAAAATTTGAACGATGCTGCAACTTATTGATTTAAAAATGTCCACCACCATCAGTCAATCCACGTTCAAACGTATTATTGGAAACACCTCTTCACAAGTAAGCTACATAGATATTTCACACATGTTCGCTATCCAGCTCGCCCTCATGTCACAAAACAAAGGCCATCTCAGCCGGCATTATCATAATACATTACCATATTTCGCGTCATCCATTCCCGACTCCGCGGTTACAAAGCAATTTGCTGGCCTAACGGAACGGTAATGTGTGTTATAGTTATTACAATGATTAGTTAAACTTAGTTAAAGAAAGACTGGTTTTCATGCAATTTTCACGTTGTTTAAAGTAACTTCTGTTTTGCGTTCGTTTTAAAACATTTTTATGTACTCATCTCTTCCTTTGTCAATAAATAATATATACAATAAGTTTTCGTAATTTAAATTTACAAAATCAAGACGTTGCTATAAGCTTTAAAATGAAAAATATATAAATGCTTTAACCTATTGGATGTGTATGTTCTCGCGGTGGTAACCCTAACTCGACTCCGGAGTCGAGGAGTAAGACTCCTTAAAGGAGTCGAATTTGAGCTGGTTAAAAAGAGGTGTGTGAGTCTGAGCAGGACTCCAGCGTCTTTAGGGGTTCCTAAAGACGCTGCGACCGGCTCATATAAACCACCGACGTGTCTTCGATGACATTTAGTTGCGGGGTCACGTAAACCGGGGTTAGCATATATTGTTCTGACCCTACCGGGACACATACAATAATTTTATTTATGTGTATGTTTTTTTTTTCTATTTAAGAGCTAGGCTCTTGTCGGTGGAGCTTCTTCCATGCCAATCTATCCTCAGCCAGTGCCTTGACATCTTGATACGACGCAACGTTAACTTTTTCCTTTACTTGGTCTATGAATGTTCTCCTTGGCCTACCCCTTCCTCGCCTTTCTTCCATTTTTCCTTCCAAGATGTTTTTAATGAAATTGTCATGTCGTATCAAGTGCCCCAACATTTTACCTCTTCTATTTTCTATTGTACTTAAGATATTTCTTTTCTCTTTTACTATGTTTAAGACCTCATCATTTGTTTTCCTTTCTGTCCAACTGATTCTTTCCATCCTACGCCAACACCACATCTCAAATGCTTCCAATCTCTCTCTGTCCCTTTGCGTCATTGTCCAAGTCTCAGAGCCATAAAGTGCTATACTCCAGATATAGCTTTTAATAAAGCGTTTCTTGGTGTTAATAGAGATATTTTTTGTTGTGAGTAGGTGTTTCTTAGAATTAAACGCTCCTCTCGCCATACCTATTCTTGCTATTATATCTGGGGTGCATCTAGAGTCGCTAGTTATTAAGGATCCCAGGTATCTAAATTTATGAACATTTTCTATTCTGGTATTATTTAATTTTATTGGTTCAATATTAGCAAATGGAAATTTTGAAGCTGTCATTGTTTTAGTTTTGGAGCTATTTATTTTTAAGGCAAAGTGCATAAAAGCCTCGTCCATTATGTTTAGTAAAATTTCTAACTTTTGTCTACTTTCTGCCAAAGCAGCTATGTCATCAGTGTATATCATACGTATATAAGTAGGAATATATATGTATTTATGTATTGTAGGTATGTAGGTACTACATTTATTTTATAAGTTTAAATTATATGTGTTTGAAATAGAAATATTATTTGTGATAGGTCAAGTCGATTATATCGATTTAGTAACGTTTAGTTTAGTCTATTTTAAATTTTGAATATGGTCACACTGAACTGTCATCCGTTTGCCGTTTTCTGAAAAATGGTTGCTCCCACGCCGTTTGGTCTCTCTCGCGTGGGTTTGTAATTGAAATAAATTGATCGCCTTTTGAAAAACACATCCTGATAGCTTCGCGAATAGTTTGTTCGTTTCCCGCGGTCAGTGAAAAAACCTAGCTTTCTGTTCGCTCTGGAAGATTCCGTTTTGTGAGCGCGGTTTTGATTTTGTATATTTGTGTAAAACCAAAAAACTCGTGTGAAGCCGCTTCTTTGATCAATAACCGGCACCGGTTTATTTGTGATAAAAATAGTATAATATCGAACATTGTAACTAGTGTGAATCCGATGCACGTGCTTGGTGCCCGACGACTTCGCTGATGAAGGACGCCGAACTGGACCCTGTGGTACTTATTCGATTTGCTTATTATTTTGGCCAAAATTATGAGTTAATCTTATAGGTCCACTCAAGAACATCATCATCAGTGAAGATTTGGTAAGTTAATTAATATTGATAGTTGTAACTTGCATGTTCTTTGAACTCATCACTATGCAACGCAGTGCATTGTGTCTGGATCCTTGTCTTGTCGTAGTCAGGCAGATGTATTACAACTTCCACTGCGCACTCTGAACAATTCCTGCCTGCCTACGGCAACTCTAGACAATATGTATATATGTATATTTATACGTAATATTTTATGTATCTTGATTAGTAGTTTACATGCAGTTTTAGCACCCACCTTGATTCGTCTCTGCACCACCCAAAGGTTGGCTGGTAGAGAATGCCTTGGGAATTAAGTCCGCCTTTGTACAAATTATATTGTTTTGTGCAAGAAGTCAAATAAATAAAAAATATAAAAAATAAATTTACATAAATTCAAAGTTTGACTTTAAACACTGGAAACTCAAATAATATTAATACCTCGATTTTAAACTTTCGCGATTTGTATACATCATAGAAATTAATTTAGCGGGTCTTAATCGCGTTAACTTAAATTATTTAAGGTATAAATACCTATTTGTTACCGACGTTTCGCTCGTCTTGCACCGAGCGTGGTCGCGGAGAGACTGATGAGAGCTCAGCGACGTCTTGTGGAAGTGCGGGTTTCAGCACCTACCCTCACTTGGTCTTTATTTAAGTTCGCAATGTCGGTACTCCGACACACTACACTAATGACGTCTACACACTGTTGAGATTTATCACTGCGGCGGTGTTTACACTTGCTGATGACTGGATTCCAAGTGGCCGATAATCTATATCCATCCTCCCGGTTGAAATTGTTATATTTCTTGATTTCTACCGCTTCACGTACTATCCTGGAGTAATAGTGACGATCGGTGGATAAGACTTGTGGTTGATGCAGTTCTATCCAGTGGTTTGGTCCAGACTCCAACAAATGCTCAGCTATCGCCGACTTGTTAATATGTCGGTTTCTTACAGCTGCGATATGTTCCCTTACCCTTTCAGCGATTGTACGCTTAGTTTGCCCGATATATGAACTACCACAGCTGCAATCGACTTTGTAGACGCCAGGTGTTTGGAGAGGAATTACATCCTTTGGTGTACGCAGATTGTGTGCTATCTTAGAGAGCGGACTGTATACAGTCTTGATGGAGTATTTCTTGAGTACTGTTCCAACTTTGTCCGTCACTCCCTTTAGATACGGCATATAAGCGGGCACTCTGCTGACCTCAGGTTTACGCTCGTTCCTCTTCCGACAGAGTAAGTTTTTCTTGTATCCGTTGCACCTAAGTACCTCCCGAACATGTGACAGCTCACTATTTAATTGTTCGGGGTCACATAAGTCATACGCTCTGTTCACTAACGAGGACACTACGGAATCCAAGTGCCGCGGATGGTGGTGCGAGTTCGCGTTGAGATACCTGTCGGTGTGTGTCGGTTTCCTATACACAGTGTGTCCAAGGGTACCATTATCTCTCACTGTCACTTTAACATCGAGAAAGGGTAACGATCCGTCTACCTCCATTTCGAATGTGAATCGGATGTTCGGATGTATGGAGTTTAATTTGTGTGCGAATTGTTCTACGTCCTGCTTGTTGCCCTTCATGATGCAGAAGATATCGTCGACATACCTTTTCCATAGTTTCACATTTGACGCCTGCATGTCTACGGATTCCTCAAAGTGCTCCATCCAGATGTTGGCCATTACCGGTGCTATAGGGCTACCCATAGCCACTCCATCGATCTGGAGGTAATGTTGTCCACGATATAGGAAGTAGTTTCCATCCAAGCAATTCCTGAGTAGAACGATGTATTCGTTAGACAGACCGTTTTCCCTTAATTTCCTCTCTACGACGTCAAGGCAATCTTGAATAGGAACATTGGTGAATAGTGACTCAACATCAAAACTCACCATCACCTCGTCTGGTTCCCTTTTCATGCTCTTGATGATTTCAATAAAGTGGCGAGAGTCCTTTACGAAAGAGTGCGTCTTGCCTACTAACGGTTGTAGTACCTTGCTTATGTGTTTCGCCAAACCATATGTGGGTGAATTTATTTGACTCACAATCGGTCGCAAAGGTACGTTAGTCTTATGTACTTTAGGTAATCCGTACATCTTAGGCGGCTGCACAATGTTAGGTTTATGTAACCGTTCAAATTCCTCTTCCGTAAATAAGCTTTTATGGTCCCTAATTAAGGCTCGAATGCGTTTTGTCACTCTGGCGGTCGGGTTATATGACACAGCCTTATATACTAATGTGTCACTCAACAGATTCCTTATCTTACTGTCATAATCACAAGTATTCATTACCACAGTGGCGTTTCCTTTGTCAGCCTTTAGCACTAAAATATTCGTGTTATCACGCAGCGTTTTTAGTGCTTGACGCTCTTCTGCGGTAATATTTGGTTTAGGTGGCTTAGACTTACGTAAAATAACGGCAACATCCTGTCTAAGTGTATCCGCATCGTTAGACGGTACCTTGTTACGCGTTATAACCTCTTCTATGCTACTTATGACGTTTTCATATGGAATCCGCTTAGGTGTCAAAGCATAATTTAATCCCTTCGCCAACACGCTTTGTGTCGCGCTATCAATAACCTGGTCTGATAAATTGATAACCGTTTGCTGTTGGGTGGGGTGTCCATTTCTACCGGTTACCCTCTCACGATGGTTTATCAATTTATCAAACTTTTTCTTGTGCCGTTTTGTACGCAGATCATAAATGCGGCTCGATTGGTTATATGTTATACGGTCGCACAAGCTAAAATCACTGTTTGAGAGCACTTCACTACACTCTGTATGCACTTTAAATAGGTTACACTGTACAACACCTAGCTCGTACCGACAGTTGCGGATTAATTGTCTTAAGAGACGAACACTGGCATTGTGTAGAATGCCTTCGGAATAAGGAATGTCCTTGCGCGGTTTAATGCGCACTCCTATGGGTATCACTCCGTTGTCTCGACACTTCGTTAAAAAACTAAGCGAAGTTTCTAAACATACCCGCTTTATCCGAAGACATTCAAGTTGTTTAATTTTAATTACATATTCCGGCCCGTAGCGGTTTGTAATAATCGATTTTAAACTTTCGCGATTTGTATACATCATAGAAATTAATTTAGCGGGTCTTAATCGCGTTAACTTAAATTATTTAAGGTATAAATACCTATTTGTTACCGACGTTTCGCTCGTCTTGCACCGAGCGTGGTCGCGGAGAGACTGATGAGAGCTCAGCGACGTCTTGTGGAAGTGCGGGTTTCAGCACCTACCCTCACTTGGTCTTTATTTAAGTTCGCAATGTCGGTACTCCGACACACTACACTAATGACGTCTACACACTGTTGAGATTTATCACTGCGGCGGTGTTTACACTTGCTGATGACTGGATTCCAAGTGGCCGATAATCTATATCCATCCTCCCGGTTGAAATTGTTATATTTCTTGATTTCTACCGCTTCACGTACTATCCTGGAGTAATAGTGACGATCGGTGGATAAGACTTGTGGTTGATGCAGTTCTATCCAGTGGTTTGGTCCAGACTCCAACAAATGCTCAGCTATCGCCGACTTGTTAATATGTCGGTTTCTTACAGCTGCGATATGTTCCCTTACCCTTTCAGCGATTGTACGCTTAGTTTGCCCGATATATGAACTACCACAGCTGCAATCGACTTTGTAGACGCCAGGTGTTTGGAGAGGAATTACATCCTTTGGTGTACGCAGATTGTGTGCTATCTTAGAGAGCGGACTGTATACAGTCTTGATGGAGTATTTCTTGAGTACTGTTCCAACTTTGTCCGTCACTCCCTTTAGATACGGCATATAAGCGGGCACTCTGCTTACCTCAGGTTTACGCTCGTTCCTCTTCCGACAGAGTAAGTTTTTCTTGTATCCGTTGCACCTAAGTACCTCCCGAACATGTGACAGCTCACTATTTAATTGTTCGGGGTCACATAAGTCATACGCTCTGTTCACTAACGAGGACACTACGGAATCCAAGTGCCGCGGATGGTGGTGCGAGTTCGCGTTGAGATACCTGTCGGTGTGTGTCGGTTTCCTATACACAGTGTGTCCAAGGGTACCATTATCTCTCACTGTCACTTTAACATCGAGAAAGGGTAACGATCCGTCTACCTCCATTTCGAATGTGAATCGGATGTTCGGATGTATGGAGTTTAATTTGTGTGCGAATTGTTCTACGTCCTGCTTGTTGCCCTTCATGATGCAGAAGATATCGTCGACATACCTTTTCCATAGTTTCACATTTGACGCCTGCATGTCTACGGATTCCTCAAAGTGCTCCATCCAGATGTTGGCCATTACCGGTGCTATAGGGCTACCCATAGCCACTCCATCGATCTGGAGGTAATGTTGTCCACGATATAGGAAGTAGTTTCCATCCAAGCAATTCCTGAGTAGAACGATGTATTCGTTAGACAGACCGTTTTCCCTTAATTTCCTCTCTACGACGTCAAGGCAATCTTGAATAGGAACATTGGTGAATAGTGACTCAACATCAAAACTCACCATCACCTCGTCTGGTTCCCTTTTCATGCTCTTGATGATTTCAATAAAGTGGCGAGAGTCCTTTACGAAAGAGTGCGTCTTGCCTACTAACGGTTGTAGTACCTTGCTTATGTGTTTCGCCAAACCATATGTGGGTGAATTTATTTGACTCACAATCGGTCGCAAAGGTACGTTAGTCTTATGTACTTTAGGTAATCCGTACATCTTAGGCGGCTGCACAATGTTAGGTTTATGTAACCGTTCAAATTCCTCTTCCGTAAATAAGCTTTTATGGTCCCTAATTAAGGCTCGAATGCGTTTTGTCACTCTGGCGGTCGGGTTATATGACACAGCCTTATATACTAATGTGTCACTCAACAGATTCCTTATCTTACTGTCATAATCACAAGTATTCATTACCACAGTGGCGTTTCCTTTGTCAGCCTTTAGCACTAAAATATTCGTGTTATCACGCAGCGTTTTTAGTGCTTGACGCTCTTCTGCGGTAATATTTGGTTTAGGTGGCTTAGACTTACGTAAAATAACGGCAACATCCTGTCTAAGTGTATCCGCATCGTTAGACGGTACCTTGTTACGCGTTATAACCTCTTCTATGCTACTTATGACGTTTTCATATGGAATCCGCTTAGGTGTCAAAGCATAATTTAATCCCTTCGCCAACACGCTTTGTGTCGCGCTATCAATAACCTGGTCTGATAAATTGATAACCGTTTGCTGTTGGGTGGGGTGTCCATTTCTACCGGTTACCCTCTCACGATGGTTTATCAATTTATCAAACTTTTTCTTGTGCCGTTTTGTACGCAGATCATAAATGCGGCTCGATTGGTTATATGTTATACGGTCGCACAAGCTAAAATCACTGTTTGAGAGCACTTCACTACACTCTGTATGCACTTTAAATAGGTTACACTGTACAACACCTAGCTCGTACCGACAGTTGCGGATTAATTGTCTTAAGAGACGAACACTGGCATTGTGTAGAATGCCTTCGGAATAAGGAATGTCCTTGCGCGGTTTAATGCGCACTCCTATGGGTATCACTCCGTTGTCTCGACACTTCGTTAAAAAACTAAGCGAAGTTTCTAAACATACCCGCTTTATCCGAAGACATTCAAGTTGTTTAATTTTAATTACATATTCCGGCCCGTAGCGGTTTGTAATAATCGATTTTAAACTTTCGCGATTTGTATACATCATAGAAATTAATTTAGCGGGTCTTAATCGCGTTAACTTAAATTATTTAAGGTATAAATACCTATTTGTTACCGACGTTTCGCTCGTCTTGCACCGAGCGTGGTCGCGGAGAGACTGATGAGAGCTCAGCGACGTCTTGTGGAAGTGCGGGTTTCAGCACCTACCCTCACTTGGTCTTTATTTAAGTTCGCAATGTCGGTACTCCGACACACTACACTAATGACGTCTACACACTGTTGAGATTTATCACTGCGGCGGTGTTTACACTTGCTGATGACTGGATTCCAAGTGGCCGATAATCTATATCCATCCTCCCGGTTGAAATTGTTATATTTCTTGATTTCTACCGCTTCACGTACTATCCTGGAGTAATAGTGACGATCGGTGGATAAGACTTGTGGTTGATGCAGTTCTATCCAGTGGTTTGGTCCAGACTCCAACAAATGCTCAGCTATCGCCGACTTGTTAATATGTCGGTTTCTTACAGCTGCGATATGTTCCCTTACCCTTTCAGCGATTGTACGCTTAGTTTGCCCGATATATGAACTACCACAGCTGCAATCGACTTTGTAGACGCCAGGTGTTTGGAGAGGAATTACATCCTTTGGTGTACGCAGATTGTGTGCTATCTTAGAGAGCGGACTGTATACAGTCTTGATGGAGTATTTCTTGAGTACTGTTCCAACTTTGTCCGTCACTCCCTTTAGATACGGCATATAAGCGGGCACTCTGCTTACCTCAGGTTTACGCTCGTTCCTCTTCCGACAGAGTAAGTTTTTCTTGTATCCGTTGCACCTAAGTACCTCCCGAACATGTGACAGCTCACTATTTAATTGTTCGGGGTCACATAAGTCATACGCTCTGTTCACTAACGAGGACACTACGGAATCCAAGTGCCGCGGATGGTGGTGCGAGTTCGCGTTGAGATACCTGTCGGTGTGTGTCGGTTTCCTATACACAGTGTGTCCAAGGGTACCATTATCTCTCACTGTCACTTTAACATCGAGAAAGGGTAACGATCCGTCTACCTCCATTTCGAATGTGAATCGGATGTTCGGATGTATGGAGTTTAATTTGTGTGCGAATTGTTCTACGTCCTGCTTGTTGCCCTTCATGATGCAGAAGATATCGTCGACATACCTTTTCCATAGTTTCACATTTGACGCCTGCATGTCTACGGATTCCTCAAAGTGCTCCATCCAGATGTTGGCCATTACCGGTGCTATAGGGCTACCCATAGCCACTCCATCGATCTGGAGGTAATGTTGTCCACGATATAGGAAGTAGTTTCCATCCAAGCAATTCCTGAGTAGAACGATGTATTCGTTAGACAGACCGTTTTCCCTTAATTTCCTCTCTACGACGTCAAGGCAATCTTGAATAGGAACATTGGTGAATAGTGACTCAACATCAAAACTCACCATCACCTCGTCTGGTTCCCTTTTCATGCTCTTGATGATTTCAATAAAGTGGCGAGAGTCCTTTACGAAAGAGTGCGTCTTGCCTACTAACGGTTGTAGTACCTTGCTTATGTGTTTCGCCAAACCATATGTGGGTGAATTTATTTGACTCACAATCGGTCGCAAAGGTACGTTAGTCTTATGTACTTTAGGTAATCCGTACATCTTAGGCGGCTGCACAATGTTAGGTTTATGTAACCGTTCAAATTCCTCTTCCGTAAATAAGCTTTTATGGTCCCTAATTAAGGCTCGAATGCGTTTTGTCACTCTGGCGGTCGGGTTATATGACACAGCCTTATATACTAATGTGTCACTCAACAGATTCCTTATCTTACTGTCATAATCACAAGTATTCATTACCACAGTGGCGTTTCCTTTGTCAGCCTTTAGCACTAAAATATTCGTGTTATCACGCAGCGTTTTTAGTGCTTGACGCTCTTCTGCGGTAATATTTGGTTTAGGTGGCTTAGACT